>CM057453.1:1301010000-1303510000 GCA_016271365.2 Neoceratodus forsteri | reverse complement strand
TGACAGCAGTGTGCACGCCTGCCCCACACAAGCTACAGGCTCCCCCCACTACACTAACTGGTCTCAGACTGACAACAGAGTGCATGCTTGGCCCACACAAGTTACAGGTACAGGTTCCCACCACTACACTAACTGGGCTCAGACTGATAGCAGTGTGCATGCCTGTCCCACATGAGTTACAGGTACAGGTTCCCACCACTACACTAACTGGGCTTAGGCTGACAACAGTGTGCATGTGTGTCCCACACGAGTTACAGGTACAGGTTCCCACCACTAAACTAACTGGTCTCAGGCTGACAGCAGTGTGCATGCCTGCCCCACACAAGTTACAGGTACAGGTTCCCACCACTACACTAACTGGGCTCAGACTGATAGCAGTGTGCATGCCTGTCCCACATGAGTTACAGGTACAGGTTCCCACCACTACACTAACTGGGCTCAGGCTGACAACAGTATGCATGTGTGTCCCACACAAGTTACAGGTACAGGTTCCCACCACTAAACTAACTGGTCTCAGGCTGACAGCAGTGTGCATGCCTGCCCCACACAAGCTACAGGTGCAAGTTCCCACCACTGAACTAACTGGGCTCAGACTGACAACAGAGTGCATGCTTGGCCCACACAAGTTACAGGTACAGGCTCCCACCACTACACTAACTGGGCTCAGACTGACAGCAGTGTGCATGCCTGTCCCACATGCAGGGTTTTATTTAACTCTAAAAATTGATTAGCGTTTTGCTCATAAAAGTG
The DNA here is from genome assembly GCA_016271365.2 of Neoceratodus forsteri. Lineage (NCBI taxonomy): Eukaryota > Metazoa > Chordata > Ceratodontiformes > Ceratodontidae > Neoceratodus > Neoceratodus forsteri. The sequence continues at coordinate 1,303,509,250 of CM057453.1, read as the reverse complement.
CTAAAACATTGTGAAAATTCATAACATTTGCCCCACTTAGTTCAACAAACATAACACTCCTAGAAAACCTATATAAATATTTTCTTTACAGTTAGTATCATCCAAAGAAACAAACTGCTAATCAATTATTTAAAACCCTGCACATGAGTTACAGGTACAGGTTCCCACCACTACACTAACTGGTCTCAGGCTGACAGCAGTGTGCATGCCTGCCCCACACAAGCTACAGGCTCCCACCACTACACTAACTGGTCTCAGGCTGACAGCAGTGTGCATGCCTGCCCCACACAAGCTACAGGTTCCCATCACTACACTAACGGGTCTCAGGCTGACAATAGCATGCATGCATGTCCCACTTAAGCTGCAGGTTCCCAGCACTATGCTAATTGGGATCGGGCTAACAATAGTATGTACACATGTTCTCATAAGTTATACGTTCCCAGCACTGCACTAACCAGGCTCAGTCTGACAACAGGGTTCATGCATATCCCTCACGAGTTATAGGTTCCAACCACTGAACTTACTGGGCTCTGGTCAGGTGGAAAACAAGTCGCATGCATGTGTCACATGAGATATAGGTCCCCACCACTGCACTAACTGTGCCAGTCCCCAACAACACTTGTGGTGATCATAGTTGGCTTGGCTTTAACAATTGTGTAAGGATTAAGAGCCAAGGTAGAGTCATGCTTTGGAGTCATGAGAGGCTTGAGCCACCGTTATTTATTTATTGATTAGTGGAAGAGTTTTACCAGGAAATGCCTACTGAGCCACAGTAGCTAGTTTCCAGAGGTGTCCTAGGCACTAGCTTGTAAACATAACATTAGCCTGCTCTCACAGGAGGAGTAAAGAACCACTAGGGCTCCTACATTCTACATTCAGTAAGTAGGACTGGCAGACATAATGGGCCAAGTGTTTTTCTTTTTTTTCTTTTTTTTCTGCTGGCAACTTCTTTGTTTCTTTGTGGAGTAGTCTTGTTAGTTTGTTATACTGCACCACAGTTGCTGGAAGGTGTTATCTGCAAGATCTTCCTTGCCCCTACTGGCCCCCCCACCAACTCCGCTCCGCCGACGAGGGATTGCTAGAGGTTCCCAGGGTCTGTTTGAAGACCTCGGGTGCCTGGGCCTTTGCGTTTGTGGCCCCTACCCTGTGGAACTCTCTACCTCATCAGATAAGAGAGTCCCTGACTGTGGAGAGCTTTAAATCTGCATTAAAGACACGTTTTTAATCTTGCTTTTCCGAAGTTTTGATAAATGGTTGATGTAGATATGTATTTTAATATTTGGTGATATTTTAACTTTAGAGTTTTTAATTAACTGTACAAGCGCTTTGATTTTTCTCCGAATTGCGCTTTGTATAAATAAAATGTTGATTACAGTATGCTTTGCTGTTTGTTGTAATTGCCGATTTTATTAACTGTCATCATGTTACTGTGTATGTTATTGTCATATTGCCATTGTTTTCATGTTGCCACTGTTTTGATTGCATTATACCATTCCAGGCCGTGCCTGAAAATAGTCCTCTGTATGCCTAGTGTATTTACTTAGTGAATAACATTAAATAAATAAGTCAAATGAGGTGTGAGCATGTTTTTTGCCAACCCAGGATGGATATGACCGACAAATACAGGCCTGCAGACAGTACTATCACATAATTTATTTATTTCAGTTTGGGGTTTAATACCTTTGAGCCAAGGGCTCGTTCACAAAGGTTCCAAGTCAGCCAGTACAATACATAACATAGCATAGCATAACATGACATCACTTTACAAGGGTTACACAGTACATACAGGTAATGTTGAAACTACAAATAGGGAAAGATTTACAGCATGGAAGTGCTAACAGAGACATCCCTCCTTTAGTGTGGTATAACGCTTCGAGAAGTGCAGAGTGCTATGTAGGTTCACTACTGAGGGGTAGTGAAACAAACAGCCAGGGTAGACTTTGTCAGGGGTGGGGTAGCAGAGAGGAGGAGAGGCAAGCAGGGGAAGAGCGTAAAGTCAGGGAAGGGTGAGGGGACTTAGTCAACTGAGAAGTGCTGTAGGAGCTGCCAGGGTAGGCTGTGTCAGAGATGAGGGGTGAGAGGAGTAGGGATCAGGGAGGGGGGGGAGGTGTACGAGTGTGTGTGGGTACGGGGCTGGACAAGAGTATTGGGACAGAGGCGAGGTAGAGTTGCGTGGGCCAGCATTTAGTGAAGCAGGCACAGACATTTTCGTGGTCCAGGTGGGAGCAGAGCGCTGCTGTGAACTGGCAGAGCTTGTTACACTCAGGGCAGCAGGTAGTTCATTGATCCATTTGGGTCCCTGGAAGGAAAGGGATCTCTGAGCTAGCATTGTGCACTTGAAAGGCACCTGTAGACACCCCTTAGTCGCACTTCTTGTGTTGATGGCAGGTTGCGCATTTTTAAAGAGCCTTGAAGTTGAGTTCAACTTGAGTCCTAACATTGACTTTATTTCCCAGCAGGCAAGTCTGGTATTGTGTCCTGAGGTGGAGGGGGAGCCATCCGGTCCCACTGTAGAGGGCGCATGTATGGGTCAGATGGCTGGCCACCAAGACCAAATGTCAGGCCTTATTGGGGAGTGTTTTCACCCTTTTTAGGGCGGTATTGGAGCCAGCCCCAAAGATCACTAGGCAGTAATCGGTGGTCGACAGTACCAAACAACAGGTAACGAGTTTTAAGGCGTCTAGGGTCATGGAGTGCCTGTGTCTGCATAGAACACTCAGTTTTATGTTTGCCGATTTGAAGACTTGGTCGATGTGCGAAGACGTGAGGGTATCGTCCAGGTGTACACCAAGGTATTTAAAAGTGCTGACTTGCTCCATGATATCTCCTTTGAGAAGACCTTATCCTCAGTAGATGAGAGGCCCATCAGAGAAACTTATCCTCGATGGATGGAATATTCCTGAGAAGCACTAGGAGGGTTGCTGTGAGAAGACCCAGACATTGACCGTATTGTAGGTGCCCCATGGAGAAAGACTGGACTGAGTCAGCAGGAGGTGGAAGCTGTCACTCCAGTAGGCAGAAAATCATGGAGACTGAAGAAACAATTGACACTGTAGTGTGGGCTGTTTATACCATCCTATCACTCAACCCCAGGGACAGGAAAGAAACATTTTTAGGAACACAGATTTTGCACTGTGCTTATATGAGGCTTATCATGACCATGTGGGTGGGGGTCACTTTGGAGAGCCAAAACAATTTCAGCTTTGTGGCAAAGCTGTTTCTGGTTTGGCTTGTCCCACAGTGGGTTGCCTCTTGTGAACATTAGAGAGCTGGTGACTTGTTCAGGTGAACTGTAATAAAACATAATATTTAGACACAGTCCAGCTTGTATTTCCCATTAGTTCTGTATTTCTCCTCCCCATTATTTATTACTGAAGCCATTTGTATGAAAACAGGATTTCTGCTCCTGAAGAGTTAATCTATTCCTGCTGCTTTATCCCTACCTGAAGTCACAGAGCACTGCTTGTGACCTCACAGTTACTCCCATGGCAACAGACTGTGATGTCACAACACGGGATTATGACTTGGAGTAGGGAGTAAGCTTTAGAGGCAGATGAACTCAAAATAAACTCTAAGGGATAACAAACATATATTCATACACATCTCTTTAGTAATAAATTATGGGGAGGAGAAATATGTAAAATATAAATGGAATACAAGCAGAATTGTACCTAACAAAGTTTTCTTTGAGGTGTCAGTAGCTCGTTAAGCATTAGTTCCAGATACATTTCCTAGGCACAGAACATACCTCACTTGTACTAACGTGACTGCACTTTTGTAGGTCCATGCCATAGACTATACAGTGTTAGACGGCAAATGCTGCATAAATATGAGAATGTACACGTCGTGACAAACATGGAACATTGCATAAATATGAGAATGTACACATCCTGATGAACATGATATACAATTGCGGCCCCCACCTGTAATCAGATGACATGCACCATGACTCAAGACTTGCTTTTGTGTTGGTTTGCTCACTGAGGTTGCACAGTCTGTTTAGGAGGCAGTATGGCGCAGTGGGTTAAGGCTCTGAGCTACAGATATGGAGACCTGGGTTTGAATCCCACAGCTGCCTAGGTGCATACTGTGTGATCCTGAGCAAGTCACTTAACTTCCTTGAGCTCCCAGATCGCTTCTGGAAACACGCTTCAGCTTAGTGTGCTACTCCTGGTTAAACAATGTTCCCTTTCCCTTCCCTTTACACATAGACCATGGTTGGAGTTTTGAGGCAGGAGTTATCAAAGAATTCGGTAGTCTGTAAGGTATATCAAAGAGTCCTACGACCTCTTATCAGGCACACAGTAACAGCTCTCAGCTCTAGCCCCTGACCAGGGTGCTCCACGCCTGTTAGCGGCCCGGCGGGTCTGCGCTTCATCCCGCTGCTTCACTAATGAAGCTGTCTCCCCTGACCAGGGTGCTCCACACCTGTTAGCGGCCCAGCGGGTCTCAACCTTCCGCTGGTCACCTCTGCGCTTCACCCCACTGCTTCACTAAGGAAGCCATCTCCCCTGACCAGGGCACTCCACGCCTGTTAGCGGCCTGCCCGGTGGGTCTCAACCTTCCGCCGGTCACCTCTGTGCTTCACCCAGCTGCTTCACTAAGGAAGGTATGCAGAAGACTTTGAATTTCTGGCACCTTCATGTTGATTGGCTAGAACCATCTGTTCAACCAGGCCATTGGCTGCTCTGTTTCTTGTATTTCTAAATCTACTTTTCTGACTCCGTTTTGGACTTTCCACTTTTCCTCTTACAGTAGCTACATCTGGTTAAACTGAATGTATTATACTGTTGTTCTGTAGCAGCCAGTCTAAATGTTTTAAATTTAGTCAGAACCAAACTGTTAGCCATTGCAAGCAGGACACCTTTAGTGTGCTAATACGTGTTACAGCTCTTTTGTGCCAACTCAAACTGCTACTTTCTGTCTGCTGCTTAAACTCCCTCTTTTGTTATTTCTACTTCTTTGGGGCCATTGCCCCCAGCTCGGCTTAATTGCTGTTGTGTGGTGCGGAGCTGAGGATTACAGCACCCCCCCGTTGAACTGACTGTTTCTCTGTCTGTAAGCCCTCCCACCGATTAATGATTGCCAATGCTCCCGGTGGCCTTATAACTCCTGTTCTTTTCTTTCTCTCCCCTCAGCTCTCGCCGTTGACCAGGGCACTCCCGCCTGTTAGCGGTCCGGTGAGTCTCAGCCTTCCGCCAGTTGCCTCTGCATTTCACCCCACTGCTTCACTAAGGAAGGTTCCCTGTCCTTTGGCTCCCCACCCACCCTATCTGGGCTATTTCTTAAATAACCGGGAATGGTGACATGATTTACTAAGTCCCCTGATTACCATCTGCAGTTTATACAGTGCTAGGGGTGCATTTGTTTATCAACCTTCCCTTTTGCTTCTTGGACCTGGCCCATGCTTTCTCTAACTGCCCAATTTTACATTTTGGCTCCATCTCTTCCTAAGGACTGTACTTACTCCAATGTGTTCTGGGCTGCCTGATCCCCCAGGCACAGGACCTCACTCTTGCTTTACTACCTATTATTTATCTCAGCTCACTCCATATCTCGGGTTTTTCTCCTCATCATGCTGTCATTCTCCCCAGTTTTCTTCTAGCTCTCCTCTCCTCCTTTCCTTAATGATACCACACACTTCTTCTCTCCCCACACCCCCCCCCCCGTTCACCTACAGTACATCCCATGATCTACAACTCCATAGTAACCCCTCTCCTCCTTCACCTACCTGGAAACACTACCCTTTCTGCCCTAGCTCCTCACTCTCATCTATCCCCATCTTCTGTTCACTTCTACAGATCATTCATTTGCCCCCCACCCATGCCAGCTCTACTCCCTGGCATAAGAGCATCAAACTCCACTACCTAATCATTACACTTCTGCTCTTATCATCTGGTGATATCCTGCCAAGACTGGGCAGGGAGGGTGGGTGGTGTGGCAATTTATGTCTCCTCAACGTTTCATTTCTCCACTGTTCCCTCCGCTTCAGTCCCAAAAGCGTATGAAGTTCTTATCTTACAGCTTTGTCTCCCATTCTCACTCCCCATTTTTAGTGCAGGGGCCTACTGCCGCCCAGGCCTAAACCCTTCTGTGGTTACTGACCTTATCACATCCATAGTTTCTCACACCTCCTTGGGAGAAGCCTATATCATGGGCGACTTCAACCTATATTGGTCAGCCCCATCCATGCTCAAAGTGAGAAACAACATTGCTGTTCACAGCTTAACCCAGCTCATCGTTGAATCCACTAGGATAAACGCCAAAATGAGCAACCACTTCCTAATTGACTGACTGACTGACTGGGTCCTCACATCACACCCCCATAGGGTCATTAAATCTGGTGTGTTACCAGATGCATTAAGTGACCATCACATGACATTTCTTGTGCGTAAAATACATCGAACAAAAGTCCCTCACAGAATCCTGGTGACCCAATCTTATAGATCCCTGGACCTTGCCCTGCTCCTGCTCGACCTCTCCCTCTCCAACTGGGCCCCTATAACAACATCTAATTCTCTTGATGCAGCCGCAGACTACTTCAAAGATAAATTTCTTGAAGTTTGGAACCGGCATGCACCACTACGCCGTGTATGAGTTCGTGGGAACCACCTTCCTTGAATCTCTCCAGAACTCATAGCTTGCCAAAGAGTGAAGGATCAAGCGTGGCAGCAACATAAAATCTCTAAGCTCCCCAAAGATTATGAGACCTACCGATATCTTCTCAACAAATGCACCAAAGCTACACGTTTGTCTAAAGCTGATTACTTTACTTCAACCTTCCAATCCAACACAAACAACCCTGCTAAATTCTGGAAAGTCCTTCACTCTCTCCCCCCCACCCAATATTAATGGCACATTCATTATTGACTACCTGAGTGTTACCTCTGAATTTAATTCCTACTTCATCTCTTGTGCTTCTGCTCTCCTGTTGTCTCTGTCTCCTCTCCCTGACCCTCCCCCAACTGACCACACCCTCATGCCCAGCAAAATGTCTTCACATTCTCTAAAATAACCCCCTCTGGCACCTTGAATGCATTGCTGTCCCTAAACCCTTCCAAAGGCAGTGTGACTGACATGTTGGACCCCAAGCTGCTTTACCTTTCTGCAGTGACAAACTCTGCCCACCTGGCCGAGCTGCTCAACCTCTCATTCAAACTGGAAGACATCCCATCTGGAAGCATGCTGTTGTTCTTGACCCATCCACCCCTGGGAACTACCACCCCATATCTCTACTTCCCACCTTGCTAAGCTGCAAAACCACTTAGTTCTAGCCCAACTCTCTTCCTATCTCGCGAACTCCAGCTTCTTCACTCCCATCCAATCTGGCTTCCATAAAAACCACTCCACCACCTCCATCCTAATTAGGCTCACCGACTCCATCCTTTCTGGGATGGACAGTGGCCGAATCATATCAGCCATCTTTGTCGACCTAGCTTAGGCCTTTGACATGGTTTCCCAGTCCCTTCTGCTTCACTCCGTCTCCTCTGCTGGTCTGTCTACCGCTGCCACCAACTGGTTCCATGCCTACCTTGTAGGACGGACTAAGTCCGTTAAAATAGCAGACTCCATGTCCTTCCCCCTCCCTATCAATACGGGGGTCCCGCAGGGATCCATGTTGGGTCCCCTACTCTTCTCCATCTTTCTCAATGACCTGCCTTCTGTCTGCACTGCTACTTCAATACAGATGTACACAGACAATACAGTTCTTTACACCTCTTACCACTCTCCCTCTGATGTTGCAAACAGACTTCAGCAGGACTTCAGTAACGTTCAGCACTGGTTTTGCTCACATCAGCTTTTCCTAAACGCCAGGAAGATGGTCTCAATGACCCTCGGCACTAGGCAGAGACTCTTTAGGCTTCCCTCCCTGCCCACCTTCCATATCCTTGCTGGGACGGTCCTTGAGGACACCTCCTTTTTCAGATATTTGGAAGTTTGTCTGGACCAAAACCTCTCCTTCTCTGGACACGTGGACGCCATCCTAAAAAGAACTGCGCCCCAAGCTTGGTGCCCTATTTAGGAAAAGGATTTGCCTCCCTCTCCTGGTTAGGAGTGATCTTGTCCAGAAGATGATCCTCCCCATCTTTGACAACTGTGATGTAGTCTACAGTGCCACTCCTAAGACCTCCTGTCCTTAGCCAGATTGGATACCCTCTTTCATTCCTTCTGTCGTTTTGCTCTGGATGCTCCACCACTCATCCGCCACTGCCAAGTCTACCACTCCCTGGCTCTTCCCTGTGTAGAAAACAGACGCCTCTTCCACTGTGCTAAATTCGTCTCCAAACTTTGGTTTGGCTATCTCCCTACAATCTCAGCTCTTCCCTAACTGCTCCCACCCTCCTCCTGCCCACTCTGTTAGATCCTGTGACTCCTGCACTTTAAGTATCCCTCGTCGCACATCTCCTGCTGGCCAGTCTGCCCTCGTGTACCTTCTTTCGGATGAGATGTTAAACCGAGGTCCCATCTTCCTGGATTGGTGGTAGTTCGGGTGGATGTTAAAGATCCCATGGCACTTATCGAAAAGAGTAGGGGAATTTCCCCCGGTGTCCTGGCCAAATTTCCCTCATTCACTAAAAATACCACCAACAGTTTAATCTGATTCAAGGTCAGTTGGCATTCATTTGTATCCCCCTCCCCCGGGTCGTGCCTGAAAATAGGCAGGATTTGTCTAGTGCACTTACCCGGTCAACAAAAACTAAATAAATAAGAATAAATAAATGTATCACTTCCCTAAACTGTGGAATTGCCTCCGTCACCAGATTCACCATTCTTCCTCTCCCTCGTCCCTTTCCTCAGCCTTAAATAATGTCCTCTCTGTGCACTGCAATTGCACCTGTCGGAGCCCAGCTTTATCTAGAGTACTGTGAGTGTTACCATACCTAGTGCATTTGTGGACCCACAGTCCTTTGTCCACCACCAAGCCTTATCACATTTTGTTGATGCGTGCTGTATTTAGTAGTTGCACTATCACATTTTGTTGATGCGTGCTGTATTTAGTAGTTGCACTATCACATTTTGTTGATGCGTGCTGTATTTAGTAGTTGCACTATCACATTTTGTTGATGCGTGCTGTATTTAGTAGTTGCACTATCACATTTTGTTGATGCGTGCTGTATTTAGTAGTTGCACTATCACATTTTGTTAGTGCAACTACTAAATACAACATGCATCATCACATTTAGTTGCTCTCCTATGTATTATTGTAAGTCTAGTATCATTTCGGCATTGTGTCCTGCTGTTGCTGTTTGAAGAATTGCTGATTTTGGTGTGTGTCTTTTGCTTGTTGATTCTGATGTATGTATATCCCTATGTACCCTCCCCACAGGACGCACCATGAGACGAGCAATACGTTGCTCAGTGTGCCCTTCCTGGTGAAACTCTTCAATAAATAAACAGCCAGTGAGAGCAGTTAATTCATGTGGCAGTATAGTGTAATGGTTAAGGGCACTTAGCTGCAAACCTGGAGACCTGGGGTTTGAATCCCATCGGCCCCCCACTTGCATATTGTGTGACCCTGAGCAAGTCACTTAACTTTTTGTGCTCCCAGGTCGCACTTGGGAACAAGCTGCAACATAGTGTGTCTTTCCTGGTTAAACAGTTTCCCCTTCCATGTGCTGCATGACATGCTGCATCCACTGCTGCCAGAAAAGCAGAGATGGTAGAAGGGATCAAAGAACACAGATGGCAGCACTCGTTATAGGTAAAACAAATCACACATGCTCATGAATTATGAAGTCATCTGTTATATTTCCAAAGGTAGAAGTTGCAGTACTAAAAACCCTTGCGCTTCGTATCTTAAAGAGATTTACCAAGTTTTGATATATGAATGCATATACTGCAAGGTGACTGCATATAGAACTGATTCGCCAATGTATTTTGATAGATGCATAGCCTATTTTAGCAAATTAAATCAGGTTTTCACCCTCACAAACAAGGAAGTGTCATTTTGTGTATTGGACCTGTATTTGGTGACCTTTGACACTCGTTACCTTTGCAATGTCACCACAGGGAGATCTGTGCTCTGCAATTAAAATTAGTTCTTGGTCACAACAATTCTGTCTGGATAACAGAGCTCTTAGTTGCAGCATGCCGCATGACAATAGCAATGTCAAACAGTTCATTTTCAGGGTTCGATGATGAAAGCATTATGTTGTCCTGCACTAACAGTGATCTTTTGGACACTGACATAGTGCCACAATTTGACAGCCACTGCATAGTAGATCCCCATAGGGATGACCCTATGACAGCAGTGAGAATGATGTGGGCAGTAGCTCAGGCAGTCACAGCAGTAGTCCCAATCAATCCAGTACAGCAGTGAGAGCAGACTTAGCAACACGGACTGTTAATATTATATTTTGCTACTTAGTGCTACGGTTTGGTTCCCGTCATTGCTGTCATTTTACTGTGTAAAATCAAAGTATGGTATGTGTTCTGTTACTCCCAGCATCGATGTGCCCACACAAATGCTAGTGATAGTACCCTGGGTTTTTATATTTCTTTTTTTTGGGGGGCGGGGGGGGATGATTGCTTTCCCTATGCTAACAAGTTGTTGGCCACTCCAGCTTGACACTGAGAGCACGGCTTGATCTGGTGGCATTGCCTTGAGCAGGATAAATGGCTCACAATTTGTCCAAATCCCTCACCTGGTATTAGTTAGTAGTGACCTCCTGCCAATTGATTTCAGTCACTCACTCTGGAGCACAGGATGGAAATTACAAGCAGGCACCTCGTACCCCAACCACTCCAAACCCCCCAGCTGCACACATACACTTAGGAAAATGCTGCAGCATAGAACTTTTATTATCTGTACATTATTTATACTGTTTGGGTCTGTCTTTGCCCTAGTGCCAACTGGTCTAAGCTATAGCTTTCTTCTCTGTGTATGTATGTGTTTGGGGTGGGGGGCCTGCTTGTACTTTTCCCCTTTAGAGGTATCAGTGATTGAGTAACGTGTTGAAGTCACCAGTTCCCCTGTTTACCGCATGTTATAAATTTAAAACTACAAATTATTGCACCAGCTTTGTGTTACCTCTAAGCACTCAGGAACTATGCAGACTGCAGCTGTCATTAGTGTCTGCATACGCATCTGTAATACCATCCTGGCATTGGTTTATTGCCGCTACATGTGTACCTCCAGGTGCATTATGAATTGAGCGAAAAATACACAGTACAGTCGGTGATCGTCTCCCACCCCCCAAGGTTAAAAATGACACTGCCAATACCCTTCTCATGGAGAAAGAGACCGCATTTATGTTTAGATAGCCTAAGTACCGTTTGATTGGTCCCCCACAAAAAGGGACATATCCTTGTGGTAGGTACTCAAGTGTTAGACTGTATTTGAACCACCCTTCCTCACTTATGTCACCATACTTCATTACCACTTCGGTCTGTGTCAAGCTGTTTGTGTTTTCCCGTTTTTTCCATTACAGTGGATCTCTGATGCACATGCGTAAAGTGTACAGCAAATACAACAGATGCTGCACTATACTGTCTCCCATGCCTTACCGACGTCATGGTGCATTGTGTAGACTCCCTGCATTCATTGCTGTGTAGCCCATATTTTGGTTCAGACATTATTCCCTAAGTATGCTGAACTGACTAGCACGCTTTGCAATATAACACCATAGAAGCCGTACATTGGTACCACAGTGTCTGGAGAGGATGGCAACTGCAGTCTCTTCATTTGCTGATGCTCCGGAGCACATACAATGATGCTATAATCCTAATTATAAATAAAGACAGTATGTTAAAATGTTAAAAAACTAAGTGTTTTTAATTTTGAGATGCACTGTAAACTATGTACAGTATAACTATGTACAGTATATAATTGATATTATTGCATTCATTTATAAACTTTGTGAGCAGCTGGCAAGCTGGAGAAACAATTCAGTGCACAATGCCGCTTTATTCATGCACATCTCAGCATACTTTGGTGATCAGCGTTATGGTGCTTGCATGAGAACGCTAAATGAGCCCAAGAAAACACAGGAGCACAGGAAAAAATATAAACTCTCTATAATGATGGTGACAATCAGAAATGCAATAGCACAGGCAGTTTACTGAAACAATCACACTGGAAGCAGCACTTGCCAAAAATACACAGTTTATTGCACTGTTCTCCTGGGATTGGACTGTGCAGCTCAGTGCTTATACTCTTGCTGCACATTACAATTCTGAACTGTTGAAAAAGTCTTCCATTTAACACAGACCTCTATGTACCAATACTGAAAAACTTACTTCAGTCTATAGATCTGCCCAGTTCAAAAGTCGTCCTTTTGTGTCCCAATACGCTACAGATTACAGCTCCACTCAATTAAAAATGTTTATTTTTTTATACAGACTTGTTATAATTATGTACTTGCAACACTTATTAAAACTGTAACCCTGTACTCAAGCAATTTAGATTGTGATGTTCCTAGAACCGATGGACCAAGGACACAGAGCTTAGTCAGATGAGTAAAATTGAAAATCAGGAGAAATCACCACTTCTGCAATCCCAAAAGCAAGTATAACAGCTGCCAATGTAACAAACAGTTTGTCATCAGTGCTGTAATTTTTGTCAGTTCAGTTTTGGACCTGCACTCACTGAGGCTGGGTCCAGGAAAGATGAATGAACAAGCAGTGAGAAAGGTGCAGTGGGAACACCTTCCCTGTGCTGATGTTACTCATGCATGTGGATGCACTGCTCGTGTGCGGACTTCAAAGAAAGAAAAAAACATGCAGAGACTACTGTGGCACAAAAATGTTAAAAAAAAAAACTAAGCGTCTGAATGTATTTAATGCTTAACTTCAGGGCAGCTGAGCTTTGCATCAGTTAAGGGAAGGTGATCTGCAAACATGACATCGGCGGGGGGTTAGTAAATCACTTTAAAGAAGAACTGTAAGTAGCCCAAATCACCCACCCCTGCAAGCCTCAACCCCCAATTAAGGGTTTTGCAAATAAAGCTCCTTGTTCTGTCACTTTCTACTTACTTTATTTATTTTTTGAAAAGTCTGGCATTCGCCAAAATGGTGCCTGGTCCATAGCTCCATTTCGTGATAAAGTGCGGCGCCACACTGATCGGCTCCAGTACACTTGTCTGCAGTCAGTCAGCGCTATAAGTAGGATAATGACAGGGTGGGGTGGTGGTCGGTTAGGAAATGGAAAATGGGAATTTTAGGGGGGAAAAGTGGCATTATATGGTGTGGGTACACTTTGGTGTGTGTGTGTGTGTGTGTGTGTGTGTATATATATACAAAGCAGATGAAACTTTGTATGCATGATATGAACTGAAGGCACTGGATTTTGATGGCATAAAAGGAATGTGCTTTTGTCACATATTGAACAGTGTGAAACTGTAATATCAAGGATTACTGCATGATGCAAAAGTAGAGGTAGGAGACGCATGGCTCTGGCATGCTGGTGAAGCTTGAATAGGTAGTACAGTATTTGGAGAAGCAGTGAATGTTATTTTTTTAATTATTTATGACTTTGATAACCGTGTGAGTACACTGATCCCGGGGACTGTTTTCAGGCACGACCCGGGCCATAACGCATGGGGCAGGGTGACAGTAGAGTACAGGGTAACAGTAATACACATGAAACAGATTTGATATAAGTAACAATAGTAGACACAATATACAGGTTTGATGCATAGGTCCATTTGAGAACAGTGAATACAGGGTTTCAGTATCAGACATGAGGAGACTTGGCGAAAAGAAACAAATTGTAGGCACAGTGTGCAATGTGAGACTGCATCGTCCAGTGAGCAAGTAACACACAGAATACTCAGTAAAAAAATATATATACAATACGTAGCGGCAGGGAAGTCAAATATTACTGTGTTGGGATATGTGTGAAAGTTATTGAGACAGTGAAAGTTTTTTTTTTTAATTTTTTTTTTTTAACATGTTTAATTTTTAGAACCTGTTTTGTGATATAATTACAGGTCAATGTCTGGTGCAATACACCATTTTATAAGCTAAGCAGGTCAATATTTTTGCAAGCACACCAACTGAAATGTATTAAATGCTATATACTGTTTTGTGTTGATCTTAATCATTTTCAGTATATAATGACTTGTAAGGATCACCCAATCCTGACAACCTTACCAGGCGAAACATTGACTTGAAGTGAGGTGGACTTGTTGGAAAATTGTGATAATGGGAAGATTTGAACTTTGGCCGTGTAGGTTGTTTCCTATTCCATTTCCACTGGATTTCTAGTAGCATGTATAGCCCCCGGTTAGGTATTCCCAGGAGATACTGTGCGGACACATAACTGCCATAATATCCATACCTCAACTGGATATTCCCTGCTTTACTTTATGTTTGGAAGAGATCCATGTTGGCCATTAAATGTACATATGGGAAAGGAAGATGAGTCCTGTGCTTCTTTCTCATCTGTATAAGTGAGAACAGGAACATCATGCGCTAAAGTTTGCTTGTGAAGTGGCTCAGGAGGCTGCAGTGAAAATGGTCCTTTGCAGGAAAAGGTTATGTGACCCTAAAGCAGTGGTGGGCAACCCACGGCCCGCTAGTGGTCCCTAACCTGTGGCCCCCTCATCCATTCAAAAATACACTAGGAGGCATTCTGTGCAAAGCTAGACAAGAGAGAGAGGCTGAAGGTTGTGATGGACATGTCAGATGTAGCTCGTTTTTAATTCAGATATATACATTTGGCTTGTGACTGTGGTAAACGGGGGAGGGGGTCTTGTGGCCCTTGGAGGTGTTTGAGGGCCTCACTTGTGGCCTTGTGATTACCTTAGGTTGCCTACTCCTGCCCTGGAGGCAGTCAAGTGTGCCCTAATTCAGTAGGCTAGAAGACCACATAAGTGTCCTCTTTAGAAGCCATCAACCCTGAGACTGCAGTACGATTCAGGACAAGTGGGAGGCCATTCCCTACCTGATAGTGAGACAAAACTACCCCAGACTTCCCAGGTTCACTGTAAAGCCTGATGTGTGAGGTGAAACCAAAGTTGTTCATACAGGAACCAGCTAAAACTAGTCCAATTTCCACTGACATCTGTGGAAACTAATGATACCAGTAGTGATAGGGTAAGGACCAGCCCCCAGTGGATCCAACATCAGTCTGAGTACCCTTAGTGGGGGAACTTAATAGTGAGAGTACAGAATCACAGCTGGAGAAGTGTCCAGTGCAGAAGTGGTAAACCTAGAAACCGAAGGGAGTACAGAACGAGGATGTACTGCTAGCAGAAGTAACCCCTGTGGTGTAGAGGACATAGAGGGTGAAAATGCTGTTCCGATCCAGAGATCTGAAAGAAAAAACAAAGGACATCTGCCTCATAGGTTTCATGATCCATATGTTGAGATCTGTAAGGAATATCACAAGGTTCTATTAAAATGAGATTATATGATTTATAATCTCAATCTGAATGTATTCTGTCATTTTCACTAGTGTTTTGCATAAACAAGCTTGAAAAGTGCAATGAAGTGATACCAGCTTGAAACAGTTAGATTTTTTTAAAGTTTTATTTTATTTATTTCCGATTCGGATTACAACCTTTAAGCTGCAAAACTCCTTTACAAGGGTTCCAAGTTGAGCGGACAATGCACGTTACATGTTACAAAGTACAGGGTCTGGAAGTCAATACACATTTCAAAGGATAAACAAAGTTACAGATATCAGGCAGAACAAATAAACAGATAAGTACAGTTAGTACAGGACTTGGCTTCTTAGCAGCTCCCTTGCTAGGCAGACGCCAGTAGTGTTACTAAGTGCAAGAAGTGGTGATAGTAGCAGCCCAAAACAGGCATTGTCCAGCAGGAGAGGAAGTAGGGGAGAGGTGAGGGCAGAAGTAGCTGAGAAGAGGGTGAGAGGGGTGTGGAGGCGAGAAGAAGAAGGGGGTGAGTGGTGCAGCGTATGCATGCAGATTTAAAGTAGGGAGATAGTGAGACAACTGGAGGAGGGATGGGAAGCTGAAGTTAGAGCAGCCCAAGAGGCTTTGCTAAGGGGGGTAGGGGGAGGGATGGAGGACCAGTGGTTGTGAGGGGAAGGGGAGGACATGCCAATGGAGAGAGGGTTAACTGTCTAAGGTGTGCAGTCACAGTAATTTGAAGCGGTAGCCGCTTTTAAAGGGACCAATTTTTTTTTTTTTTTTTTTTTTTGTACATTCAAGGAGTGGGGCCGGAAGTTCATTTATTCATTGGGGACCACGATACGTGAGGGCACACTGGGCAAATGAGGTGTGTTTGAAGGAGATTTTGAGGGCACCTTTGGAAGTACTTCTGGTAGTCTGAGAGGTAACAGAGTGAAGGAAGAGTGCTGCAGTTGAATTGGGGGTTAGCCCGAGCAGTGCCTTCTTCCCAGTTATGCAGGCTTGATATTTGATCCTGAGATGTAGCGGGAGCCAACCCATTTTGGAATGAAGACTACAAGAGTGAGTCAGTCTGTGCACCTCTAAGACAAGCCTGCAGGCCTTGTTGAGTAGCACTTTAATTGTTTTCAAGGCAATCCCAGTACTAACGCTGTAGATGATGAGCCCATAGTCAAAGTTTGTTTCATAGAGCCCATAGTAGTGATTAAAAGCGACTGCAGTGCGCTGATGTTTGGTATACCAGGGGACAACGTATGTTTGGGGGTGGGTTAGCCTAAGCAGAAGTTTTTACTCCTGCCTGTGAAACACGGAAACAAGAATTTTTACACAAACTTTTGAGACTTCTCAGATCCTTTCCTCAAATGCATAAGTTAGTCTAATAAAAGGCATTACCACAAAACAGTGTACATGGTAATCCAGACAGTGATGGCAGAAAAAGACCTCATAGCCCCTGCTGTCTGCCCAACCCTACTGTAGTATGTTGCAAATCAATCAATCAATCAAGTCTTTATTTAACCAGGCATTCATCATTGAGCAGAAGCTCATTTGCAAGATGGACCTGGGTGGAGCATGAACAATTGTATATACAAGGCAATACAGATAATACTGTTTACAGAGAGGAAGAAAAAGAAGTTCATATGTACATATAATTATACAGATATTGTACAGATTACAGGGTATTTACATGTGTAGAAGTGTCTATAGGAAGATAAAGCAGGTTATCTAAGGTTGCAGGAGGAAGTAACGGAAGAAAATATATACACCAGGTAGAGGCGAAGGTAGGGGGGAAGGAAGGTAGGGAGAGAAAGGCTAGGAGGGCACGGTGCACAGAGAGGAGTTGGTAAAACAGGATGGAGAAAAGGAGTATGTGTGAGCCCCGGGATTGAATGCTATAAAGTACGGGGCATGGTAGGATGTCACAACCCAGGGGTAGTGAGCTCCTATCCGAGGTTGGGAAAGGAAGGATAAGGGGATGGACGGGCCTAGTGTTGATAAGACAGGGGGATAAGAGAGAGAACAATTATGCTTGTGAGGAACAAGCTGGGGGGTTAGTACTTAAAATTGGGTCTAGGCGTGGCTATATACCAATGCAGACACCGGTACTGGGTCTGAGTGGGTGAAGCAGTTACATACTTCTCTGATTGTATGGAAATAAAGTGTCTTGAAGGCATTTATACTGATTAGAGTGCTTAATTTGAGGGGTTTTTTTAGATCGTTCCATAAGGTAGGTAGCACGAAGCTTATGGCTGCCCTGCTGAAGCGTGATTTTGCTTTGGGTACTTTAAGTGTAATAGCTGAGTAACTTCTTAATGCGTATTTCCCAATTATACTCGGGGGAAGACAGCAGGAGCTATAGTAAGGCAGCTTATTAGAGATGGCTCTATAGGTCCAGAGAGCAGCGTTTCTGTGGCGCCTGAACTTTAGTGATGTCCACCCCACTGCCGCATATAGGGTGCAGTGATGCGTGTCGAAGAGAAGTTCCGTTATAAACCTCAGTGCTCGATGGTAGAGTGTGTCCAGTTTAGCCATGTAAGAGTTGGGGCATTGGCTGTAGAGGAAATCAGCGTAATCAACCAATGATAGGAAAATAAATTGGACCAGTTGTTTCTTGGCATCTCTGGTGAGAAATTGGTTGATGCTAAAAAACAGGCCAAGCCTTTGCCGAAGTTGTTTTAGCAAGTCCTTGATATGTTCAATGAAGGAGAGTCTTTGGTCTATCCAAACTCCCAGATACTTGAATTTTATAACAAATTCTAGTTTTTCACCTAGAACTGTGGTAATTTGGGGAACTGTCCCACTGGACAAAGGGTTAGCTGTACGGCTGAAAGGGGAGAGGACCATCGCTTTAGTTCTTTTGGTATTAAGGAGTAGCTTTTTTTGGAGGAGTTGTCTTTGCAAAAGGTTGAATTCTGACTGTATGTCATTGAAGGCAGCTTCAGGTATTGGGCGACTCACGTAGAGAACTGTATCATCTGCAAACAGATGGATGTTGGCTTCTTTTATACAGTAGTCGATGTTATTAATGTAGATTGCAAAAAGTAAGGGCCCTAATATAGAACCTTGAGGGACCCCTCTTTGCAGAGTTTTTAAGGGGGACAGGCCTCCTTCGGCTTTAACTTGTTGAAGGCGCCCTGTAAGATAGTCAGTAAACCAGCGCAGAGAGAAGGGGTCCACACCTATCGTTTGAAGGGAGGAGAGGAGCAGACTATGGTCGACGGTGTCGAAAGCCTTGCTTAGATCAAGGAAAACAGCACAAATAAAGTTTTTGCTCTCAAGATTACACTGCCAGTCATTAGTAACTTTGGCGAGGGCTGAGATAGTGCTATGTTTAGCTCTGAATCCAGACTGCATAGGGTTTAGCAGTTCCCTAGACTCAAGGTGAGTCCTCAGCTGTGCATTTACAATTTTCTCTAGGAGCTTGGACAGGACCGGAAGGAGAGAAATTGGCCTGTAGTTATTGAGATCGCCAGGTCACCTGATTTGAACAGTGATATGACATGTGCTGTCTTCCATATAGGTGGTAAAGGTGCCTGAGACAGGGATAAGTTAAAAAGGTGGGTGACGGGTATTGCTAGTATGTGGTAGGCAATTTTTAGGAAGTAAGGGTCAAGGGTGTCGGCCCCAGCACTTTTTCTAGTATCCAACTGAAGCAAGAGGTCCTCTACCTCTTTCAGTGAGGCAGGTTGAAGCGAGAAAGGTGGCAAAGCTATCAGAGTTTCAAGCAGTTGGCTGGCAGTCTGGGAGCGAAGTATGTTTGCAGGGGAGTTATCAAATGCCATGCCTGTAGTAGCAAAGTGGTAATTGAATGCATCAAGTATATCCATCATTTCAGTTATAGTCGAGTTGCCAGAGGTAGTCTTGGTCGGGAGTGAATTTCCTGGGGAGTGGCCTAGCAGATCATTGATTGTGTTCCAGAGCTTGATTGGGGTCTTTGTGGCAGAGACAAGTTCGAATTTGAAGAAGGTGGCCTTCAATTCTCTGATTGTTTTGGTACATAAATTTCGTAGTCTCCTGAACTGGTTCCAATCCTCTGCAGTGTTCAGTCTGCGCGCTTTTCAAGCTTATCTCTTTCTAGAAGCAAGGACTTGATCTGAGGGTGAACCATTTACAGGTTTTGGTCCTAGTTGAACTTTAATAGGAGCATACTTATTAAGGGCCCTTGATAGAATGTTGTGGAAGATATTGTAAGCTAGCGTATCGTTTGGCCAGGTAGAAATCTTGCCACTGAGAGAGTACTTAAGCTCGTTTAGGTAGGCATGTTCATTGAAGTTGCGCCTGGATCTCTTCATAGAGAACTTGCTGATGGGTGCTGGGTTGTTGGTGGATCTTACTCCTGCAATAAAACAATGGTCGCTGGTGTCTGAGAAGACATTAGCATAGAAACATAGACTTTGATGGCAGATAAGGACCGCTAGGCCTATCTAGTCTGCCCATTTCCCTACCTACAGGATAGGCCGCAGATCCTAGTTAACCAACAGCCTATTTCTTCCTACCCCCCACAGAAATTGCCTTATGTCTGTCCCATGCTTCTTGAATTCTCCACAGTTTTAGACCTCACAACCTCCTCAGGAAGGCTGTTCCATGCATCCACTACCCTCTCTGTGAAATAATACTCTCACATTGCCCTGAACCGCCCTCCTTCTATCTTTAAATTGTGTCCCCTTGTTCTTGCAAGTCTCTTTTCTGAAAAATGCTACCCTCTTGGACTTTGTTGATTCCACTGAGGTACTTAAAAGTTTCTATCATGTCCCCTCTCCCTTCTTTCCTCAAGGGTATACATATTAAGCTCCTTTAGTCTCTCCTCATACGGCTTCTCTTGCAGACCCTGCACCATTTTAGTTGCCCTCCTCTGGACTGCCTCTATCCTGTCTATGTCCTTGTGGAGATGGGGTCTCAGAACTGGAAACAGTACTCAGATGGGTCTCACCAACTGTCTGTACAGAGGGATAACAACTTCCTGTTTTCTGCTGCTGATGCCTCTCCCTATACATCGCAGTATACCCCCAGCCTCCTACTGCCTTCTCACATTGCTTGCTATCATCTGATATGATTACCCCCAGGTCCCTTTCCTTTTTTGTTGTTGTTACTACCTCCCCACCCACTGTGTATTCTTCCCCTGGGTTCTTGTTTCCCAGGTGCATTATTTTGCACTTCTTTGCATTGAATCCTAGCTGCCATACTTCTGACCATTCCTTCAACCTTGCCAAGTCCCTTTTCATCTTTTCCACACCTCCTTGTGTATCAACCCTGTTGCAGATTTTTGTGTCATCTGCAAAAGGCATACTTTCCTTCCAGTCCCTCTGCAATGTCACTGATGAAGACATTAAAAAGGACTGGACCCAATACTGAACCCTGCGGTACCCCACTAGTAACCCCCCTTTCTTCAGAATGGACTCCATTTACAATTACCTTCTGTGTCCTGTTGTCCAGCCAATGTTTTACCCAGGCTACCACCCTGGGTCCCACTCCCAGGCTGGTTAATTTGACTATTAATCTTTTGTGTGGGACTGTGTCAAATGCCTTGCTAAAGTCTAGATAGGCCATGTCCACAGCCCCTCCCTGGTCTACTACTTTGGTCACCCAGTCAAAGAAATCTATTAGATTCGTCTGACATGACCTTCCTGCTGTGAACCCATGCTGCCTTGGGTCCTGTGCTCCACTGGCCTCTAGGTACTCAACTATTCTTTCCTTCAGAAGTGACTCCATCACTTTCCCTACCACAGAGGTCAGACTGACAGGTCTGTAGTTTCCTGCCTCTGTCTTGGACCCACTTTTGTGAAGGGAATCACATCCGCCTTCCTCCAGTCCTCGGGTACCACACACTCCTCCATGATTTATTAAAAGAGTAGCCAGTGGTTTCACTAGTTCCTCCCTTAATTCTTTTAGAATTCTGGGGTGAATTCCATCAGGACCCATTGCTTTGTCCACCTTCAGTTTTAGGAGTTCTTGCAGAACCCTTTCTTCTGTGAAAGGACTGGGATCGAACCCCTATCAAGAGTGCTTCTGTTAATTGGATTAGGCACTTCCCCTCCTCTTTTGTGAATACTGAGCAGAAATATTAGTTCAGTATTCCTGCTTTTCACTGTCCCCTCTGCCCACCACTGTTCATTCTATTCAGCCTCACTATCCCTCCCTTTGTCTTTCTCGCTCGCTGATGTACCTATAAAGGTTTTATCCCTTCTTAACTGAGTTGGCTATCTTTTCCTCAGTTTGGGCCTTTGCTATTCTGACTTCCCTCCTGCTTCCTTCTGCCTTAACTGGTACAGCTCTCTGTCCTGCTCCTTCTGTGTTTCCTTATACTTCCAGAATGCTATCTTTTCTTCCTGACTTTCACAGCCACCTCTTTTGAGAACCATATGGCTTTTCTTTCGTTTGATTTGTTATTTGCTTCACACAAAGGCTTGTTGCCTCTGTGATGGCAGTTTGATAATTCCCCATTGTTGCTCCACACTCCTTCTAGCCTGTTTGCTAGTGCTTTTCTGAGGCACTCTCCCATCTTGCCAAGTCAGCCCTCCTAAAGTCCAGTACCCTCACTTTGTATGGCTTGGCTCTGTAGCTGAGTTTAACATGAACCACACTGTTTGATGGTCACTTGTCCCCAGATGGCAACCCACTTCTAGATCTGAGATCCTCTCACTGCCCCATTTGAGGTACGAGGTCTAAGATTGCTCCCTCACGAGTGGGTTCCAAAACTAGCTGTCTAATGCCTGCCACCTGTAGGGCATCAAGAATGGCCCTGCTCTTGGATGTGGCTGCAGCAAATGTGCTCCAGTTAACATCTGGCATATTCAGGTCTCCCATCAACAGTATCTCCCCTTTCTCTGCCATTCTAAGAATGCCTTCTATCATATCCTTGTCCATTCCTTCCCCTGACATGGGGGTCTGTACACAACCCCTGTGCGGATTGTGGTGCCCTTTCCAGTCTCCAAGGTGACCCACAGTGCCTCCTCTCCTCCCTGTTTACTCTTTTGTTCAGTTGCTTTTATCCCTTCCTTTACATTGAGAGCTACTCCTCCCCCTCTTCTCCCCTGCCTGTCTCTCCTGTAGATTATGTACCCTGGTATGTTAACATCCCAGTCATGGTTCTCTGTGTACCATGTTTCTGTGACTGCTATGATATCCAGGCATCCCTCTTCCATTAAGGCCATCAGCTCAGGAGCTTGTTGCCCAGACTACAGGCATTGGTACTCATTACCCTCCATTTCCTGATGGCCTTACTCCCTTTTGCCCCATCCCTGTCCTTCTTGCCTTTGTCACTTTCTCCATTTACCCCTGCCCTTCTCCCCATCGACACCTCTATGTTGGTGTTTGCCGCACTTACTACCGTGATTATTTGGGGGCTAGGATTTTCCTGCTCCTTCCAGTGCCTCCCTTGGCTAGTTTAAAAGCTGCCAATGAAGCATTTAAACCTATCACCTAGGATCCTGGTTCCCCTCCTGGACAGATGCAGCCCATCATGCCAGTATAGGCTTGCATCACTCCAGGTGGACCCCCAGTCCCCAATGAAGCCAAATCCCTGAGCTCCACACCAGTTTTTCAACCACTGATTGAATCTCATGGTGCAGAACACCCTAGCCTCTCCTATGCCATAGATGGGTAGCACCTCCGAGAAGGTTACCGTGCGTGCTACTTGACTAAGGCCCCTCCCCAATTCCACAAACTCTTCCTGCACTTCTCTAATCCCTTTCTTAGCCAGGTCATTTGTCCCTAGGTGGACAATGACATCCAGCTCCCTCCCCTGTGCAGCTGCTCCGGCAATCCTGAGGATTCGCTTCCTGTCCCTGCAAGCCATGGCGCCAGGCAGGCACCTTACCTCCCTCTCCCCTTCCTCCCCCAGTTCTACCTTCCTAACAATGGAGTCCCCCACCAGGAGTTGTTTCCTTCCCTGCAGGGCCCTGCCACCCTCCTGTGGGTCTCCTTTGTGGAGGTTCCAACATCCTCCTTGGTCTCCACTGTGGGTGCCTCCATAGAGGAACCACACTTTGCCAGAATGGCATAGGAATTGTGGAAGGTACAATGGGAGGATGTGCCTCTGTTCCACCACCCTCACCCTCCCTGAGCCCCTGTGGTCCAACCGCTCCTCTTTCTTGGCAACCTCTGAGGGCAGCGAGCAGTGGCACTGGTGGTCCCTGGATGGAAGGAGGTCCCACAAATCCTGGCCAACTCAGCCTGGAGATGAGCAACCTCCTCCCTCAGCCCAGAGAGGTGCCTGCAGATGGGACAACACCGCATCCTCAGAACATCTCCGGAAGACTGCTGCTCCACAGCCACTGCACTGCACCACTCCAGTCATGTCTTATTTCTGGCCCCTTAACTGTTTGCAATCCTTACTCTTTCCTCTGTTTTTTTTTTCTCTCTCTCCTTACTTTCTGCCTGTGTGCCCTTTAAGCTCCTGATTGTCCTGTTCTGAGACAAGAATATCCTATATTTTGCAGTAGACCACTTACTTGCTCAGAGGCAGACCTCCAGCAGCTAGAGGGGGCTGGAGAGCTACTCTTGCCCTTCTAGGATGGTGGGTCCTTGGTGATTCTGTGATCACTCACTTCCTGCCCCTAAACAGGAAGTTCCTGTTGTCAGTCAAATTCTGTGCCTATAAAAATAGAACTAGCTTTGGGTGGGGAAGGAGGGCAATATAGTCCCAGCAGAGAAGTTCAGTCACACAGCAGTCCTTTCTCCTGGTGTCTTCTGCCAAGCTATTAGCAGAAACTTTCTAAGGCAGTCTTTAAATGTTGCTTCCTTCTAGCTAAGCCACTCCCCTACTTACCAGATCTTTCTACAAGTAATTTAAACCTCACAGCAGTTAAGTCCTTTCAGTCACCTGAGATTTACACCTAGATAACTCTTCAGATACCCATTCAGTTCAGTTAACCCAAACACACACTTTTTTTTGTATGTTAGTTTTTTTTACCCTAAATTAAAAGTCAAATATAAAAGTTCTTCTACTTTAGTCCCAGCAGAGAATACAGTCACACAGCAGTCCTTTCTCCTAGTGTCTTCTGCCAAGCTTTAGCATGGGAGAAGAGATGAGGTTTGCTCACCATTAGCACATCCCAAAGTGTACTTTTACTGGGGTTCTTCACGTTTGGGCGTGTTGGTTCAGTAATAAGTTGCGTCAGCCCATGTTCATCACAGAAGGATGCAAGGGGGGGCAGCTGTGTTAGAGAGCCAGTCAAAGTTGAGGTCTCCTAAAATAATAGTTTCTGGCAGCCCCTGTCCCAACTTGTCACTTAGATATGACACAAATGTAATCCAGCAGACGGTGGTCTGTAGCATCCTACTATGCAGAGTGCAGTAATCTGTGTAATTTCCACTTTGAGAATTAGGCATTTGAATTCGCTGGCGACAGATGCCGAGGATAAGCAGAAGGCAGAAAATTTGTCCTTTAATGTAGATAGCTACCCCTCCTCCTCTGGCATGCCTATCAGCTCTGAACAAGGCATAGTTGGGGATGTTTACTTCTCTATCAGTGGTACTGTGTCTAAGCCAAGTTTCGGAAATCATAAGTATGTCAGGAGAGGTATGATTTACCCAGGTTTGTATTAAGGTTAACTTTTTAAGGAGGCTACATATGTTAATATGCAAGAAGCTTATTCCTTTTAAATTTCCTAGTTCTGCTGGTGAAGCAATAGCTTCTGGGGGGCCAGGGTTGAGTTCTACATTGCCTGAACATAGCAGGAGGATAAGTAGGATTTTTCTAAGAGCGCTAATTATAAGCTTGTAATTCCTGCCTTTCTCCCGTCTAGTAGATCTGATGTTTTTAGGGACTGAAAAGTAGCCACCATAGAAGAGCTGATCCGTTGTAGCAAGAGCTAGTACCCCTACCGTAATAGGTGGGGAGGAGATAGAAGTCTGCGTGGTGGGAAGTGGGCCTTGTGGTGGGGGAGTGTTATAAGTACTACTGGTATGTGTGATCCAAGAGCAGGGTTCGAGGTATTGGTACTTGGAATCACGGAGGCAATTAAAGGATAAGTTGCCATGTGGTATACAGCACAAGGTGCCGTTGTAGACCAAACATGATGGTAGTTCAGGTGTCCAATGCTGGGCAGCTGGTATCAGCAGAAGAAGGGGCAGTATAAGGAGCCATATAGGGCCCGGCATGATGGTACCTCAAAAAAGGAGCCACTCAATTAGCCCAGGGGCCAATGGGGTTGCTGGATTAATGCAGGTTATTAGTAGCTTTCCGATCCAGGCCGACCCGAATGTGATAGCATTAAAAATATTTAGTGGTGAAGGCACAGCCAAGGAGAGCCTATGCATTTTAGTAAGGCGAGGCCCTGAGAATTGGATCCCGTAGGCTGGACAGAGAAGAAGGGCATCACGAGCTAAGTCTCTGTTGGTGGGGCACTGTGCCAGGGGACATGGACTAATATTTTGATGGGAGCTACTGTATTTAATAATCAGTGGAGGTGGGGGAGGGGGGGCGGTCGAAAAAGCCGAAGCAGTTGCCATACCTTGTAGGGCCTTGAGTCCGTGTCTGCGGTCTCGAGCGTCGGCTAGAGGGGCGCCGACCGCCCGGTAGCCGGGATTCCCGCGGTTTAGGAGCTGGGAGCTTGGGTGGCAGTTCCTCGGCTGAGGGAGAGAAGGATAGTGAGGATTAATAAAGGGTTAGACAGAACAGTAGGGAGTCCAAAATTTGCAGAACAAAAGGACGTGTATTACTTTGGTGCCCAAAAGTGTCTAGGGCCAGTGCACGTATGCATAGAAAGGGCTGTAAACACTAGATTTCTTTCCCAAACCACAATTCAGGTCCTTTCAATTACAGACTGGGTTAACACTTCAGCTTTTTAACATTTACTAACATACTAAAATGCCAGCAGAATGGGCCTAACAGTCTTTTGTGTCTGCTCGTTTGGTCAGCCTCCACCCTGGGTGCTGACCTTGCTGCCCCCCTCGCCTCCTCTGGCTTCTCCCTTCCCAGTTCGGATATTCTTGCTGCATTGGATTTTGCTTCCAGAACCCTTCCCTGTATCTGTCCCACCCCTCTTGAATCCTCCACTGTCTCTGCCTCCACCAGCCCCAAGGCAGCGCATTCCATGGCTCCACCACCCTCTGTGAAGTAGCACCTCCTCCTTTCTCCCCTGAATCTTCCCCCCTCCAGCTTCCACCCATGCCCTCTAGTGGCCCCCTCCTCCTTCCTTCGAAGCACCCTGACTGTTCCTCCCCTATTTACCCTCTTCAGGTACCTGAAGACCTCTATCATGTCCCCCAGTCCCTTCTCTCTTCCAATGTGTACATATTTAGCTCTTTGAGCTTCTCCTCATAGGTCCTGTCCCCCAAGCCCCAAATCATTTTGGTTGCCCTCCTCTGGACCCTCTCCAGGAGTTTAATGTCCCTCTTTAAGTGTGGCCTCCAAAACTGCACGCAGTACTCGAGGTGCGGCCTCACCAAGCAGTTATACAGAGGGAGTATCACTTCCCTCCTTCTGGAGGTGATCCCCCTAGCGATGCATCCCAGCATTCTGTTGGCCTTGGCTGCTGCCCTCCTACAAGTCTCCGAGTTGTTCATCTTGACATCCACCACCACCACCCCCAGGTCCCTCTCAGCCATTGAAACTTGTAGAATTCTCCCCCCCCTCCCCAGGGTGTACCCTTGGCCCGGGTTTCTGGCCCCCAGGTGCATTTCCCTGCATTGAACCTCAACTTCCACTTTCTAGACCATCTTTCCAGAGCCTCCAGGTCCACCTGTAGGGCCACCCTCCCCTCCTCCCCATCCACCACCGCCCCCAGTTTTGAGTAATCCACAAAGAGACTCATCTCACTCCTGATTCCTGTCCTTATGTCCCAACATAAACATTTTTAGGGTTTAAAATCAAAGAGCAGAAGCCGGCTTTCGCCAGGGACCAATCAGAGCGTGGTCTGGAGGGGCTTCATAATCAGTTGGTTGCGGCAGTTGCCGTGCCTTGTAGGGCCCTGGGTCTGTGTCTGCAGTCTCGAGTGTTGGCTAGAGGGGCGCCGACCGCCCGGTAGCTGGGAATCCCGCGGCTTAGGAGCTGGGAGCCTGGGTGGCAGTTCCTCGGCTGAGGGAGAGAAGGAGAGCGAAGATTAATAAAGGGGATTCACACAAAGGGTCAGACAGAACAGCGGGGAGTCCAAAATTTGCAGAACAAAAGGACATGTATAGTACCAGCAATGCCAAAAGAGGTAATGAGGAGTAGTAGTAGGTGGTTGCACCCCATGGTAGTTTGTTTGGTGTTGCTGGCCTGCTTAACTGCTAGCTGGTCTATAGTTGAAAGGGTATATAGTCGAATTAGGGTGAGGTCCCTAACAATAGGGCAGGTAGTGCAGTAATTGAGAGGGATTAGATGGAGTGACTGGAGAAAAGGTTGAGAGCAAATGTGTGATCCTGTGGGTGGGACTGCTTTAAAAAGGGGCAGTGAAAAAGTGGGTCAAGTCAGGTATTGAAGACAGGGAGGCCAATAGCATGAAAATGTGCAACAGTGGAGTGACCAATCAGCTGCTAGGCTGAGGAAGGGGCGGAGTAAGGGTCTATTTAATACTGTGGGGGCGAAAATTCAGTCCAGAACACAGCACAGAAAGAGATTTCCCTGCGATCAGGAAGTGCTAGGCAAATGCCCCAGTGGTTAGCTCCCTTCCCTTCCCTCATGCCCTCCTCCCCACCCACCTTTACCAGGTCACCCTGCCCATCACAAGCTTGTCATGAAGATGCTCCTCTCTATCTTTTACTATGGCAAGATTGTCTACAGCACAGCTCCCAAGTCCATCCTTGCCAGACTGGATCCCCTCTTTTACTCTTTCTGCTGTTTTGCCTTGAACTGCCATCCTTGTACTCACCACTGCTGTCTCGACTGCTCCCTCTCCCTCCCTTCCCTTGATACCAGACGACTCACCCACTGTGCCACCTTCATCTCCAAATTCTGGTTTGGCTCTCTCCCTCCTTACCTTTCTACCCTCTTTGCCCCCCCTTCCTCCTTACCCCTCCCCCTTTGGAACACTGCTCCCCTTTCCCTCTCCCTCCCATCCAGGAAAACTTTAGTGGGCCAAGCTGCCTTTTTGTATCATTTTCCTGAACACTGGTCCTCCCTTCCCCTGTCTGCTCAGCCTCGTCCTTTTTCTCCCTCAGTCTTTTCTTTGTGACCCCACCCCACAACTGCTTTTGACCCTTGTTTTCCCCCTCCCTGTCTTGTTAATGCCCACACACACCCCTGGCTCGTAATTTCCCTTCCTCCCTAGGCTAAGTTACTCCAATTCAGTTGTATCTGGAAATATTTTTGCACCTGTACCTACCTTGGCATTGATAACTCTCGCACCTATGCAGTCTTTGGTGTAGTAACAAAGTCCTTATCTGGTGTTGCTCCTAGGACACCCTGCACCAAGGCTTTTAACAGTTGTTTGAAGGCATGGTGCATGGAGGAGGACTTTGGCTACATTAGGGACTGAGGGCCAGTATGGGAAGATATGGGCCTTCTGTATGGGAGACAGCCTGCATCCTTCCAGGAAGTGGACCACAGTCCTTAGTAGGAGGATCAAATGCTACTTGGAAGAGCATTTAAACAAGGTGGATAGGGGCTGTAGCACTAAAGGAGGCAACAGTTGCTCCCCCCCCCCCCCCGATGATGAAGTAGATGGGGGGGTAGGACCCGATGGGAGTAGACTCTGGGTCAGAGGTACAACGTGCAAGAAGACGGGGGTGGGGACAAAGCACAGGACAAGGGGGTATAAATAAGGGAAGCAAGAAGGAAGGAGTAAAGGAGGCAGGTAACAGAGAAAGTAACAAGGGAAGATTGGGGCAGGGGGAGTGTTGGAACATCACAGGTAGGTGGGGGGGGGTGAAGCAGAGAGGGAGGAAGATATGGGGAGCTATGCGCACCAATGCAGGGAATCTGAAAAATAAAATTCTGGACTTGGAGGCCATCATGGCGGAAGCTAGACTGGATTTGACGGCCATAATGGAGTCATGGTGCACTGCCAGCCACAACTGGGACATACCCATAACCATACCAGGCTACTGTCTGTTCGGGGAGAGACAGCGATGATAGGAGGAAGTGTACTATATATAAGGGAGGGAATCATGGCCATGAAAGTGCAGGCTCACCTTGGGAGAACAAGAATGGCCGGAGATGCAGTGGGCCGGGTGTTGGGGCAGCTATCCGTACAGGGATGGTATACAGACCCCCTGCATAGGGAGAGGAGTTGGCACCTGGGGAAGCCATTATTGGGATGGCAAGTAAGGGGGTGGTACTGCTAGTTTGGACTTCAGTCTACCAGATGTGGATTGGAGCCTTCCAGCTTGGCATTTTGGCAAGAAGCACATGCAACAATGTGGCATTACTTATGCTCAAAGAAAATTACAGTAGTACCTAGGTTACATAATAGGCAGCTCAATGTTGAGAAAGCTAATGGGAGACCCCACTGATTACCTTCCTGGGGGAGGAGACTATCCTACCGACCATTACCCTCTGTATTCGCCCCGAAAGCCAATTTTCCACCCACTTGAGCACCTGTCCTCCCACCCCCATCTCCCCCAGCTTTGCTATCTGCCCATTATGGGATACCAAATCAAATGCCTTGCTGATAATAAAAATGATTACAAATTGAATAAAAATAAAAAAATAAAGTGACAGGTGTATATATAACAAATTGTTACAGTGTAAACAATACATTCTTGTTTTTTTCTATTGGACTATTTGCTGGTCAGTCTCAGGAACAGAACTTTTTATTTGATTCTGGAGAAAATGGGTGACATTTATGATGGTTGCTGTAATTTTCATTGTCATGGGGTGATGGAATAAGTGTTCTATATTGAATGAAGATTTATAATTATTGGGTCCTCTAGGTTAAATGTTCATCTAGGTCTGCTGCGTCTTATTTATTTAAACTTGTTTACTTAGGAAAAACCATCGAGACCAAGGTCTAATTTTAAGCAGTATTCTGGCTAGCTGCAGCCTCATTCCTACGTTAATTTACAGTTATAGATTTTATGAGACACATGTAATTACTTGTTTTGTGGGGGTCAGGAAGGACTGTACCGCACACTTCTCCCACAAGTCTAGCTAGCTCTTTTTTTTTTTTTTTTTTTTTTGTGAGTCATTTGAATTGGCAGTTGTCCCTGCTACAGTAAATAAATTAGCAAGTTGCCTGATGCTCAGGACATGGCATCCATAAGTCATAAACCCCCACATACACCCCATTCATGACTGAGGGTCTTCCTAAAAAGCGACCCTTTAATAACTACTGTGTGATTCCACGTCTCTGTAGTAGAATGCCAGTCTTCCCTCTGAGGGATATTTTTTTTTTATGTATATAGAGTTGTAACTTTGAGGGTTGAAGAAGCACCAGGGTGGAATTTGTTTAGTATCCTCAGGGTCTCTGGAAAACTATGGTAAAGGTTATCCAAAAATGCAGAGATTGGTTGCAAATATTGTGGAGAATTCAGGGGGCTGTACTATACATCCCCAGTGCTCCCCAGTAATAAATCTTTTATTGTTTTCTTCAGTATATATTGCCACTTGTACATGCTTTCACATGGAGAAAAGTTTGTGTTTTTGAAATGAATAGTGAATTCATTAGTATGTAGCAGATCTTCTAAAACCTAGAAACATGTAGTGCTAAGTGCATTTTATGTAGTCTTTCACAGTCATACACTGATAAATGAATCCTGAAGCAACACATTTTTGTGAGTTTCTAAATGTTGAGTCATGACGCTTGCTCGACAACTACTTACAGGGCTTCCTCAATTATTTGCCTACATTGGTGCCAGAAAATAAAAAAATGATAACCAGAGTGTCTTATGTTTTGGTTAACAAAAAACTTATTCTTAAAGAGCAACAATTGCAGGTATTTGAAAAGAAAATATCCCCAAGTCCCCCACTGTTGCCTTACCTGTTTTTGGACTTAAGTAGTCCATATTATAGATTGTCTTTTTGTGTGGTCTGTATTTGTAAGGGGAAGGGATCGTAATTCATGGCTTGGAGAATCTGGCCACCAGATTCCTTTCCTTTCCTGGTCCTGAATTGTAAAAACTCCACCTCCATGCCGCCCCTGAGCACTTACATTTTGTGACAGTGGCTTGTAGAGCGCAGGGTTATACTCCATTAATATCAGTGGAGTGGGTTTACAGTGATTTTTTTATATGTTTTAGAGGTCTGCTGTGGTCAAATCAATGCCACTGCTCCATTATCTAGGCTCCTGTTAGTTGAGCTGCGGCTTTGATTTGACCCCAGGGGGCTAATTGGATCATCCCCTCCCCCCAAAATGTAATCAGTAGACAGCTGGTGACTGTCTTTTTTGTTTGTTTTCTTTTGTATCTCTCTCTTTCCTTAATGCAGGTGCCCCGAAACAGCTGAACACCTTTGCTTTAGGGGTGGAGGCTGACTGAGTTTAGGCTTTCTCTGTTCTCACTTATGTAAGCTTGACCCCCCCACCCCCCCAGGGTTTGTTACCTGCTTAGCTCCCGGGGTGGAGAGGAGGCTACACAAAACTTTTATTGTTTTTGTTTGTTTTTTTATCATCTATTTTGCTTAATCGTGCTACAGAGCTGCCTCTCCTTGAGCCGCCATGACCCCTCAGACATACCTCTTACTATCTCCATACAAGCCACCTTACCTCATATTTGCAGCAAACCTGGGTATAGCCTATGCGTAACTCCGAGCGGGTGGGTGGGTCCCGCCCTCTGAGGGGAGGGCACCCACGGAAGGAAATCGGCACACTATTTCTTTCGGGTCCTGGGCGCTGCTGATCAAGGCCTCCAGGAGTCTTCGGAGGTGTCCTTAGGCCGGCAGCCGTCATCCGGCCAGTCTCCAGAGCGGTATTTCTGTTTTCTGGTGTTTCTCCTGAAATGCTCCCAATCTCCACTGGGTGCTGCTGCAGAGCGACCATGTGTCCCTAACCCACCCCAGCGGAGGAGAGCAGTCCTATGGATGCTCGATCCTTCCACTGCCAACCCCCGGAGCACGAGTCCGTTCCCGAACCTAAAACTTTTATTGTTAACTCGGGAACTGAGGTGGCTAAGGCACCGCAGGACCTTCGCAATCATGATGGGGTGCCAGTAAAACAGCAGACACACAGAGCATGGTAGGACACGCACAGGCTTCTTGATCCTCAGGCTGGGGGCGGAAAGAGTAACCTGGGGGTGGATGACAGAAGAAGGATCATGGACAGTATAAAACAGGCCAGTAAAGTTGGGGGGGGGGGGGTTGTGAAGGTGATTCTTCTGGGTGACTCCATGACCAGGGGTATCCAGTGGGAGGGGGCCGGGGAGGGAAAAAGCAGCCCAGTCAAGGCTAAATGTATCCCAGGCCTATCTGTACACAAGACCAAATTCCAGCTATACTCTATAGCATTGGAATGCGGGGGATCCCCAGACTTCCTAATACATCTAGGCACAAATGACTTGGAGGGGAACAGTGAACTGGAAATCCAGGCGAGATTCCGGGAACTGGCCAGGGTTTGCCACTCTGTAGAAAGCTCAGTCTCCTTCTCTGAGATTCTGCCAGTGCCTAGGGCATCCGGGGAGACCAAGCATAAACTTGGGGGGTCAACCAGTGGCTCAGGGACTGGTGCAGGGCAGAAGGGTATGGGCTGGGGGATACATGGGAAGATGAGAGGTTGTATGCCAGGGATAGGCAGCACCTCAACCTGGAGGGGAGGGAGATCTTGAAAGTAAAACTTGCTGGACTCATAGTCGAGAGGTGGGGTTTAAACTTGTAAAGGGGGAGGGTTAAGTAAAAGAATGGCTCCAGGGGGCTGCTTGAGGGACCAGGTCTAAGGCATGATGAGAGGGCAGGGGACTGCACTGCAGTTCCATCCAGAGCAGCACAGGAAAAGGCGTCTAGGGATTGTGCAGCGCCAAGACGACTGGAAAAGGGGGCGGGGTGGAGGATGGTCCTGATCAATGCCAGGAGCATGGGAAACAAAATGCCTGGGCTCCAGGCAATGATGGCTGAGGGATCAGCAGATGTGGCAGCAATTACTGAGACATGGGCCACCCAGAAAAATGATTGGGACCTAAATTTGGATGGATACAAAATATTCAGGAAGGATAGGGAAGAGGGAAGAGGAGGGGGTGTAGCGCTGATAGTCAAAAATGACATAGTGGTTAGTGGAGTGGAGGTGATTTGGGTAACCCTGCAAATGAGGGGAGGTAAAAGATTGAAAATAGGGGTGGTGTATAGACCCCCCGCGATGGAAGAGGCCCAGGAGGACAAACTAGTTGAGAACAACAAGGGACACTGAGACCCGGGAGAGGGTAGAGTGGTGATCATGGGTAACCTTGATATGCTGGGGGCAGACTGGGACACTGACATCCTCTGTGGTCAGGGAACAGAGACTTATGGATGTATATCAGGATGCCTTCCTGGTCCAGCAGGTGGGGGAACCAGCTAGGGAAGGGCGGATACTAGACTCTGTCCTAGCAGACAGTGACCAGATAAAGGGCCTGGAGGTGTGCAGCCCATTGGCAGGTGGTGACCATACCACGGTCTGGTTTCTGCTGTATCTGGGGAAGGAGGATAACTGCACTAATACAGTAGTAGTAGACTTCAGGGGGATGGACTTCCTGGGGATGGGCAGGATTCTACGGGGGAGCTTGGACAAGATTAGGCTGGGCATGGATGCTGCTAGCTTGTGGTAGACCAATAAGAAGGGGACACAGGAGGTCACTAGGTCTGTACAAAGGTAAGGTTGGCTCTACCATGCTTATACAAGTCATGTTGGTGGACAAGGGAGGTGCAGGAGGTGGCGAGGGATGAAAAGGCTGCCTATGCATGTTTTAGGCGCTCTAGGGGAGAAAGGGAGAGGGGTGAGTACGTGATGATGGCAAGGAGAGCAACCAGAGTGGCGAGGGGAGCAAAGCCTAACTAGGGATATCCGAGGGGGGGGGTCTATGGATACATGGGGAGAAGAGAAAAGGGAGGGCACAGATCGGCAGCATTAGGACTAGGGAGGGATGGGCCCAGGAGGTGGAGGAACATGCAGAGGTGCTAAATGAGTACTTTGACTCAATTTTTATGGAGGGAGGTGGGGATCCCTTCAGCTTGATGTGAGGGAAGGGGAGCCAGCAGAGTCAAGAGGTCAGATGGAGTCTAGAGGACTGAAAGAGCCGGGTTCAGGCGGGGCCAAGTCTAGAAGGGGAAGGGAGGTTGAATGGGGGGGTGGACTGGGAGGAAGAAATCACAGTTGATAGGGTGAGGGAGGCCCTTCGGATGCAAAAAACTGATAAGGCGCCGGGGCCGGATGGGCTGCATCTGAGGGTTATGAAGGAACTGGCGGATGAGCTAGCAGCTGCACTGGCTGCACTCTTTAACACCTCTCTTCGGACAGGATGGCTGCCTCAGGATTGGAGGGTGGCTCATGTGGTGCCTATCCACAAAGGGGGGTCTAGAGAGGAGATGGGGAATTACAGGCCTGTCAGCCTAACATCTGTGGTAGGCAGAGTAATGGAGGGCATAATCAAGGAGAGGCTCGGGAGGCAGGGGAGAGGCTGGGGCACCTGGATGACAAACAGTATGGTTTCATACCAGGGAGATCGTGTCAGACCAACCTCAAACATTTTTATGACTGGGTGACAGGGACCCTGGACTGACATAGGCAAGTGGACATCCTATACCTGGATTTCAGTAAGGCATTTGACTCCGTACCACACACTGGGCTGCTAGCAAAGCTGGGGGAATGGGTGTGGGAGGGCAGTTGCTCAGATGGGTAGAAAATTGGCTAACGGGGCGAATACAGAGGGTAGTGGTTGGTGGGATAGTTTCCTCCCCCAGGAAGGTCATCAGTGGGGTCCCCCAAAGCTCAGTATTGGGGCCACTTCTGTTCAATGCCTATGTCTCAGATATGGGGAGGGGGGGTTAAGAGTAGGATACTAACATACTAAAATGCCAGCAGAATAGGCCTAATGGTCTTTCGAGTCTGCTCAATTGGACAGCCCCCACCCTGGGTGCTGACCTTGCTGCCCCCCTCGCCTTCTCTGGCTTCTCCCTTCCCAGTTCTGGATATTCTTGCTGCATTGGATTTTGCTTCCAGAACCCTTCCCCTGTACCTGTCCCAGCCCTCTTGAACCCCTCCACCATCTCTGCCTCCACCAGCCCCCTAGGCAGTGCATTCCATGGCTCCATCACCCTCTCAGTGAAGTAGCACCTCCTCCTTTCTCCCTGTATCTTCCCCTCCAGCTTCCACCCATGCCCTCTAGTGGCCCCTCCTCCCTCCTCCCTCCTTGAAGCACCCTGCCTGTTCCTCCCTGTTTACCCTCTTCATGTACTTGAAGCCTCTATCATGTCCCCCGGTCCCTTCTCTCTTCCAATGTGTACATATTTAGCTCTTGGAGCCTCTCCTCATAGGTCCTGTCCCCAAGCCCCAAATCATTTGGTTGCCTCCTCTGGACCCTCTCCAGGAGTTTAATGTCCCTCTTTAAGTGTGGCCTCCAAAACTGCACGCAGTACTCAAGGTGTGGTCTCACCAAGCAGTTATACAGAGGGAGCATCACTTCCCTCCTTCTGGAGGTGATCCCCCTAGCGATGCATCCCAGCATCCTGTTGGCCTTGGCTGCGGCCCTCCTACAAGTCTCCGAGTTGTTCATTTTGACATCCACCACCACCCCCCAGGTCCCTCTCAGCCATCGAGACTTGTAGCATTTCCCCACCCCAGGGTGTACACTTGGCCCGGGTTTCTGGCCCCCAGGTGGAATACCTTGCATTTCCCTGCATTGAACCTCAGCTTCCACTTTCTAGACCATCTTTCCAGAGCCTCCAGGTCGCCCTGTAGGGCCACCCTCCCCTCCTCCCCATCCACCATCGCCCCCAGTTTTGAGTAATCCGCAAAGAGACTCATCTCACTCCTGATTCCTGTCCTTATGTCAGAGATGTAGGCGTTGAACAGGAGGGGCCCAAGGACTGATCCCTGTGGGACCCCACTAATGACCCTCTTTGGGGATGAGAATATCCCGCCAACTACGACCCTCTGGGTCCGGTCCTGGAGCCAATTGCCTATCCATCGGATCATCTGGTTCCCCAACCCTTTTCTCCCAGCTTATCCAACAGGCCCATGTGAGGAACAGAGTCAAATGCCTTGCTGAAGTCTAGAAAGAGAACGTCCACTGGTCTAGCAAGATCCAAGGCACTCGTCACCCAGTCATGAGTCTCATGAGTCAGGATGAGTCTCTTTGCGGATGACTTAAAACCAGGAACACTGGCAGAAGGGGTGAAGCGAGAGAGGCAGTCCAGAGGGACCTGGATACCCTGAAGGGGTGGTCAAGGAGGTGGGGACTGAGGTTTAATGCAGGGAAGTGTGGGGTGCTGCATCTGTGGTTCAGGAACCCAGGCCATTTTTACACCCGGGAGGGGGTCGCACTGCAAGCCACAACAAGAGCGAAGGATCTAGGGGTGGTTGTAGACGTCAAAATGAATAACACTGAAAATTGCAGAAGAACTGCGGCAAAAGCAAACAGGATACTGGGCTGCATACCCAAGGGGATTACATCCAGGAGGAGAGAAGTGATCCTCCCTCTGTGTAATCCCTTAGTCAGGCCACACCTCGAGTACTGCATGCAGTTCTGGAGACCTGACCTCAAGAAGGATATAGCACTGCTGGAGAGGGTCCAGAGGAGGGCAACCAGAATGATTCAGGGCATGGGTGAGAGGCCCTATGAGGAAAGGCTGGAAGAGCTGGGGCTGTACTCGCTGGAGGAGAGGAGAGACAGGGGACATGATAGGGGTCTTTAAATATGTAAAAGGAATACACAGGGGTGGCGCTAAAGAGATGTTCAGACTAAAGAAGGGGGGACAACTAGAGGGCATGAGTGGAAGCTAGAGGGGAGAAAATACAGGGGGAACACAGGAGACGTTACTTCACTGAGAGGGTGGTGGAGCCATGGAATGCACCGCCCGTGAGTCTGATGATGATTTTAAATAGAAAAATGCCCCACTTCTGGCTGCAGGTGCAGAAGGTACAAAGTCCAGAGATCAGTACACAAGGCCCAGTGGGTGCCTCAATTAGGGATCAGGCAAACGTCTCTTATCCATCCCTTCTCAGGGATCAGAGCCAAGCCAGAGAATGTCCACACAGAATTTGGGCAATCATTTGTTCACCAGAAACACATTTTTTCCTCCGAGACCGACAATGTTTTGTGTCAGATCATGTCCTTTATTTGAAAACACTCTTTACTGTGACATGTAAAACACTTTGTAGTTGGGAGTCATTCCCCTTCTTCTGGTTAGGGAGGCAGAACTCAATTTTCTAGTCAGGGTAATCCACTCTGTCGCCTACTGAAACTGTGCCAAGGAGACACCACTTGTGCTGTTATCTTTCAAACAGTTTGTCCTCATTTATGAGTTTATTCCCTCCAAATCCACAGTCATTCCTACTGGGGCTATCCTGGGGGAGCCAGCACTGGGCAGAATTGAAAAAAGAAAAAGTGTTACAGTTTAGAGAAGTTTTCTTCACCCCACACTGGGGTACAATACAGGAGAAACCTGCTGCCATGACTTGATGCTCAGCTACTGCTGGACTGAACTGGGGACTGAAACAGGACAGGACAGAGTTGATACTTCTCCTGAGGCTCTCCTCAGTCAGACTTACTCAAAACTCTTGAGTGAGCAACTGATTCCTACTATAACATTCCATTGTGGCTTATGCTGCCGCGAGATCCCTCCCATTTGGAACCACTGTCCAGATGATTGATTTGGGGGGGGGGGATTCAGGGGAGACCTGGAAGTTAAAGATCAAATGCACATATTTCATTAAAACCTTGAATTCACATCCCTGTGTCATGATTAGTATTTCCTGAAAATATCATGGTGTTTGGTTTTGTGGTTTTCTTTAATTCAGCATCTGTCAATGTGCTCTGCAGTAACTGAAAACAGTGAAGTTGTCTCTGTCCCTGTCAGTGAGCAATGACATCATACCTGTCCAGCCTGCTGCTTCAACAGTTAAGCTCCTGATTGACTGAATAAGCTGTTGTAGTTCCTAGTTAAAGCAGTCTGTAGAGCTCATTGTTTTCACTCAGTTTATTACTAACCCATCTGTTTTTTGTGTAGAGAGTTTAGCTTAAAATCATTCTATTCTCATAAACAGTTGATCATTTGGGGTTCAGTGCTGAACTGAAGTGGTATGAGTGAATGTCTGTGAGAAATTTTTATTTTTTTTATTTTTTATTTAGCTTTTGTTGACCGGGTAAGTGCACTAGACAAATCCTGCCTATTTTCAGGCACGACCCGGAGGAGGGGGATACAAATGAATGCCAACTGACCTTGAACCAGATTAAGCTGTTGGTGGTATTTTTACTGAATGAGGGAAATTTGGCCAGGACACCGGGGAAATCCCCTACTCTTTTCGATAAGTGCCATGGGATCTTTAACATCCACCTGAACTACCACCAATCCAGGCAGATGGGACCTCGGTTTAACGTCTCATCTGAAAGACGGCACCTCAGAAGTGCAGCACCCCTCTCATGCTGCACTACAGTGTCAGTACTGGGATATTAACCCAAGTGCCAGATGTGGGAACTGAACCCACAGCCCTCTGATCTCCCGGCCTCAGAGGCGAGTGTGCTACCTACTGAGCCATTGACACTGCAAATGACCTTGTTTGTATATCAGATGTTGGTTCTCTGTCATCAAAACTATGCATTCTGTTCTGGCTGTGTAACACAGGTTTGTTTAATGGATATGAAATAAATCTACATTCCATTAATTTATAGAAGCTGTGTGTTTTTGATATAGCCTAAATAAATATGTTCATGTGATAGCAATGTTGTTTACATGTCAGATTGACAAACCTGTGTCTGCCATACTCTATTTCAGGAACATGTACTGTATAAACTCATAAAATTCAGTTCTTTGAGGGTTTCTGTGTGAAAATACATTGTGTATGTGTATAACTAGAAATGCTATATGGCATCCTGATGCCCCTGTCTTCTGTCCGACAGGTGAGGCAGAAGCTCTCTGCTTCCCCCTGCTCCCAAAAACCCCCTGTCTCTTGCCCTCATATGAGGCTGCTGCAACCTGCTGCCCACTGTCTTCTCCACATAGTCAGGGCTGCTGCACCCTGCTGCCTCCTGCACAAACAGTTTAGGCTGTCACACCCTGCTACCCTCTGCCCCCCACCCTATAAGACAAGATGAAACTATTTTTTGTATTTTCTTTTGGATAGTTTTTGGGCAGTGTAGCAAAGGATCTGACTCTAGTGGCAGGGAGCAGCATGGTGCAACAACTCTAACTGTGGGGGCAAGAGGCTGTGTGGTGCAGCAGGGCACAGTGGTGTCGGGACAGAGGACAGCATGATTCAGAAGCCTTGACTGTGATGCATGACACAGTAGGGAATCAGGGTACAGCAGCCCTGACTGTGTGACAGGGTGCATGTGGTGCAGCAGCCCTGCCCATTTGAGGCAATGGAAGTGGGTAGCAGGGTACAGCAAAAGTCCCACCTTTGGTGGCTTGGGGCAGCATGGTGCAGCAGCCCAAACTGTGAAGACAGAGGCCCTGGGACTCTTGGGCTTAGCAGAGCACAGCAGTCCTGTCTGTGGAGACAGGAAAAGGGGACAACAGGGTGCATTGGCCCCGACTATGAGGGTGGGGGAGCAGGGGGACAGAGGGAAGTGAGGTGCAGCAGCCTCAACTGAGAGGTAGGAGAAGGGGTCATCAGGATGCCATATAGTATTTCTAGTTACACACATACATGATGTATTTTCACACGGAATCTCACAAAGAACTGAATTTTATGAGTTCATACAGTACTTGTTCCTGACATAGCAGTGTGGCAGACACATGTTTGTTAATCTGATGTAAAAACAAAATTATTATCACATGAACCTATTTACTGAGGCTACATCAAAGATACATTGCTTCTTTGAATTAACAGAATGCAGATTTATTTTATATCCATTAAATAGCCCTGTGTTATATAGCCAGAACAGAATGCAGAGTTTTTTTTGGGGTTTTTTTGACTGTTGTTTCACCTGTCTCTGGAACTCTCTCGGGCATCATCCAGTACCCCAACTCTACCTCCATGCTTGTGAGGCCGCCCTATCCGCCCAGGGTGCTCTGTCTTAAGTTCGGGCCAGGCTGGGCTTGGCCCAGGATAGGAGTACAACCGGCGGTGGAGTGTGGTTGGGAGGGTGGATGCCATCGCCTAGCCACTAGACGGGGATTTTCTGTGAAGTTTTCCCCTTGGGAGTACAGCGTGCAATGACGTCCGTGCATGGCTGCCCTGCTGACGTCAATCGTACTTCCACCCCCATTATTCTGGCTGGTGCTCCTGCTGTACCTCCAATCTCCATCGGGGGTCGTGAGGGCACCAAGCAGTCCCAGGATCCCTCCCCGGGGAAAGGAGAGCTGTCCTCCAGATGCTCAATCCTCTCCCTTCCTGCCGACCCCCGGCTCCCTGAGTCCGTCCCTGAACCCGGGTTGCCGGTGTGGCGTCCAGCGCCTCAACCCTCAGCGCCACCGGGCCAGCTAGAATGCAGAGTTTTGATGACAGAGAACTGACATCTGTGATACAGACAAGGTAATTCCTCACAGACATTCATTTATTCCACTACAATTTAGCACTGCACCTCAAATGATCAACTTTGTATGAGAACAGACATGTTTTAAGCATATCTCTCTAAACACAAGCCAGATGGGTTAGTAACAAACTCTGAGTGAAAACAATTAGCTCTACAGACTGCTCTAGCTAGGAACTGCAAAAGCTTATTCAGTCAATCAGGGGCTTGACTGGTGAAGCAGTAGGCTGGACAGGTATGATGTCATTGCTCACTGGCAGGGGTAGAAACATCTTCACTGTTTCTTCACTGTTTCAATTACTGCAGAGCACATTAACAGATGCTCATTTAAAGAAAACCACAAAACCAAACAGCATGCTATTTTTAGGAAATACTAATCATGACACTGAGGCATGTATTCAAGCGAATTCAAGCTTTTTATGAAAGAGGTGTGCATTTGACCATTGCCCAGACTAACTGTAAAAACTCATTACACTACATAGGATTCTAGTAACCCTAAGGGACACAGAGGGGTTACATATATAAACTATCAAAACAAATCAACATGAACACGTGTGTGTGTGTTCATGGGTCAGTCTTTAGGATGATGGCTATGCGTTCAATATTGTCATTTGTTCACTATGTAGGTGTGTCATTATGTACCAGTGGGTGGAAGCACTGTGAGGGCAGGATGGGAGAGTCTGGTACAGAAGTGCACATCTAAGCATTAATCCACGATGAAGGTGGCATCTAATGGAGAGTTAATGCATGGTTAGGGCGTTGTGGTGGCCGAGATGCCTAACGACCAACCATGCATTAACTCCATTAAATCTGCGATCTGGGAGTGGATTAATGCGTTTGTAACACGGCAAGTGCAAGGGAACTATTACTTGGATAGTCTTTTACTTCTTTTGACACAGAAATGATGCCTACAACTACTTTGACTTCTATATTCCTAGTTCGGATCTCTTACATTTCAGCCTGTGCTTAACTACAAGCGTGCATGTTGCAGAGGCCACATTCAGTAATGTGGTGTGTACCACTTTCTGCACAGTTACAAGTTTGCTCTACATTCTTACATTCCGATTTCATAATGATCAGACCTGCAAAGTTCATGGTTCTGATCGGCTGCTCTCTTGCTGACTGTCCGTTTTCACCTAGCATTCATGCCGTGCTGCATTGTGGGGAGACTGTACTCCGTACATGCTTCACTATGCCCGGATGCTCACTGCACTTCTTTGAGAGTTCTTCCACCGCAGTGACTGTGACGACCAATAGGTGGCACTTTTACGAGGGCATATGACATTTCTTCTCCATTATATGTCACTGTGTGTCATCGGGTCCTACGTTTCAAATACAGCTCTGCTGCAGGTTGCAATCGATCTCTGGCTTCCGTCCCTGCACCAAGATCACCGCTTCTGTTACTTGCATTTCTGTTGTGTGTCATTGCCATTCTTTCCAGTGCTTCACTTTTGCGCTATGAGACAACACGACAGCTTTTGCAAAACCGCTTCCTCATCTTGCCAACCAATAGGTAGCGCTGTTACAGACGAACGAAAATGTTGTTCTGTTTCTACATCGTTTCTTTCCCTGTTACCCTTGCCACTCGTGTCCCACTCTAGTGCGAGTGTTTCACATTCCAGTGGCTGGGTGACAACGGGTGCCTGGCAACAGGGTGACATTCTGCCTCACTGCTCTCTCCACTTCTTTAATGCTCCTGCACCGGGAACCAGCCCCCTCCACTAACTGTCTTGGTGGGATCCCTTGTACTTCGCGTGGTCTGTTGCTCGTGACACCTATTGCTGCTGCAGCTACTGTCTTGGGACCTTTTCTGTCACCCTAGGCAAGCCTTGAACCTGGTGCCCTGTGCGCTTGAGGCAGGGGCTCTGCCACTGTACCAAGGTGGCAACTATACTTATGGGTAGACCTTTCACCCTCTTTTACCCATCTCATTACTGCTATCTGCAAACCCATCCTGTTGTCCCCCCCGTCCCCTCTTCTCACCTCTCCATCCAAATCCAGTCCCTACCATGTTCCCCTCCATCATCTAAGTTCCCCCATTTTTCTTCACTTCAGCTCTCACATCCTTACCAATCATGCATGCACACCTCCTGCCTACCTGCCTCTCTGTCCTCCTCCTCCTATTGCCTTCCGCTAACCCTAATGTCCCTGTTAACCCTCATCCTCACTACTCTAGTGCTCCTACCTGCCCTCCTGCCCTCCCCTCCTTCTATGCCACTGCCCCCCCCTCCTCCTCCACTCACCCCATATGATCCTCTCCACCTCACCCCCCATCTAGACACTACCTTTCCTCCCCTCTTTGCTCCCTCGGGCATCTTATCACTCAAACCTTCCCAGCCTGTGCTGCCCTACCCACCCCCTGTGCTACGCAAACCCCTTCTCTTCCTATCGCTCCTGGCGTAAACTCTCCTTCTGCCACCCTCTGTCCAGAGCGGCTCTCCTCCTTCTGCTCCTGACTGGTAACATACATCCCAATCCCAGTCCAGCTTGCAAAGGCTCCTCAAAGGAATCCACTGGACTTCATATTGCTTCCATGAACATATGTAGCCTTCTTTAAAAATTTGACTCTCTCAATTGCTGGGTTGCAGTTCATTAACCTGACGTTATCTCAGTAGTTGAAACTTGGCTGTCAGACTCTACCCCTGACTCCCTGGTCTCACTCCCTGGCTACTCCCTCTATCGAGAGGACCGTGTTGGTAGGCGAGGGGGGGGCTGTGCCATTTATGTCAAAGACCCTCTCTTTGGACTAGCCCTCCCAGCCCCGGTTCTTGACTTCAGGGCTCAGGCTCTAACCCTAAAACTATCTCCTGATCCCTCTGGGGTCCCATCTACCTGACCACAGCGTACATACCTCCAAAAAATCAAGCACAAGTACTAGGCCCACTAATTGATTATCCTACCTCCCTACCCCACTCCTCCGACCAAATCCTTGTGGGGAACTTGAACATCAATTGGCTTAGCCCTTCATCCACTTCCTCCCGTGACGCCTTTGCAGCCATCGACCTAATCCAACTAGTCTCCCAACCCACTAGAGTGAATCCTAGAATGGGCTCTAGCACACTACTGGATGTGG
This sequence comes from Neoceratodus forsteri, assembly GCA_016271365.2. Taxonomy (NCBI): domain Eukaryota; kingdom Metazoa; phylum Chordata; order Ceratodontiformes; family Ceratodontidae; genus Neoceratodus; species Neoceratodus forsteri. The sequence goes on along the minus strand of CM057453.1, from coordinate 1,303,465,405 downwards.
TCCTCACAAACCGCCCTAACCGCATCTGCAAAATCCAAATCCTCCCAGACTGCCTTAGCGACCACTCCCCGGTTCTGTTCTATTGGTCAGCCTCCTTGCCCAAACCCACAGCACAAACTACCCTTCTGCGACGTCTTAGGCCTGGTGGGCTGAAAGGCCTTAAGCAACTCCTAGCCCTTATAGACTGGTCCCCTATACTAAACGCCCCGGATTTTGACACGGCCCTTACCTTCTTTATCCACACCTTCAACTCTGCTTGCGACATTTTTGCACCCATAACTGCACGCCGTCCAAAGTAAGGCATGCCCTGAGATAACCCACCCCTGCGCCAACTCCTAGCACAGGGACAATCCATGGCACATTGCCACAGAAACAGGCCACCCAGCTGACAGGCTGGCCTATGCTGCTGCCCAGAACAAATGTACATGGGCCATCCGCACAGCGAAGGCTGAGCACTATCAAGCCTCCCTCACTTCCTCATGGGGGAACGCTAGGACCTTCTGGGACAACATTAAGCAGCTGAATGGTGGCACGTGTCTCCCCCCCCCCCCACCTTCGCTTATCAACATTAATGGTTCGGTCTCCTCAGACCCTATCCTTATTGCCAACCACCTCAATAAATCTTTCATAGACTACCTGCACCGAGTCACTGCCCAGGAAGTCAGACCTTACCTACTCAAGGCCTTAAAGAGTAACACAATTGGCAATGACTCCCTTGATCCCAGTCTTCTCCATCAGGTTCTGGATCTGGTTATCTCACCAATCACCAGCCTCTTTAACAAATCTCTCTGCCTAGGGCAATTCCCCTCTGCCTGGAAGATAACTACTGTCACCCCAATACACAAGGGTGGTGATAGGACCCTCCCTAGCAATTATCAATCTATCTCAATCCTCTCTCTTAAGGCCTTAGAAAAAATTGTGGCCACCCAAATCTCTGAATACCTTGATAAATATAGCATCCTCTGCCCAGAACAACATGGTTTCAGAGCAGGCCACAGCACCAGTACTGCCCTCCTGGAGTTCTCTAACTTTCTTCACACCTCACTGGACTCTGGCTCCCTAGCAGGTGCAGTGTTCATTGACTTATCAAAAGCCTTTGATACTGTCTCCACCCCTCCTGCTAGCTACCCTTCAGTCACTTAGGCTTTGCCACTGGGCCTGTTTCCTGGTGCTCCAGCTACTTGTTGGCCCGCTCACAGCGTGTGAAAATCAACGGGAAACTTTCCAGCACCTGCCCTATCCGCTCCGGAGTCCCTCAGGGCTCCATTCTTGGGCCCTTGCTCTTTTCCCTTTTTCTCAACTCCCTGCCCAGTGTATGTACTGGTAAAATCCTTCTTTACGCAGATGATGCTGTACTCTTTGCCTCCGACCGTAATCCCATCTCACTTTAGGATTCTCTGCAGGAATCCTACAATGACGCAGAAGCCTGGTTTACTGAGCACAGACTCGTAATAAATCTAAAGAAAACCAAAACCATGCTCTTTGCCCACCCCCAGAATAAATCCAGTAACTATCCTCTCGCAGTCCACTCCACCTCTAAACTCCCTATTGAGCTAGTTCACTCTTATAAATACCTCGGTATAACCTTTGACCCTGCCCTCTCTTTTCATGCCTACATCTTTGCCCTTGCCTCAGCCTCGAACACTCAGCTGGGTATCCTCTATCGTCATAAAAACTGCCTCCCCACGGATGTCCTCCGACTTGCAGTCACATCCTCTGTTCTATCTCTGGTAGACTATGGCCTACCTGTGTGGTGCAGCAGACCAGACTGCCCTGCACAAGATCCGCCTCACCTTAAACAAGGCCTGCAGGCTCATAACTGGGCTCCTAGTCTAACCCACACTTGTCTTCTTTACACCATGGCTAATCTACTCAACCTAGATGAGCGCCTCAAATACCAAACCTGCCTCCTAACAAAAAATCACTCCTTGGGCTATCCCCACCGGGTCTGTCAACCACTATCCACCGAGCAAACCCTACAGTGCATACCCGTATATCCCGCAAAACTGCACTGGTTATACGAGGCGAGAACCTCCAAGGTCAAAGGCTTACCCACAGATCTCCCTGTTGGTATTACGCCTCCCCGCCGGAATCACTGTGACCTCGTTATCTTATTTTAAACTAGCCTAGAAATCACCTGCTCTCAACATGCAGCTGTACCTGCCTCTAAGCCTCCTCCTATCCTTCCAGACAAAGCTCACTGAGCCGCTCTCTGACCTTCTGTCCAGCTCTACCTTTACTTGCTACTATCTTCCCCACACTCCTCTTCTGATACCTCCCACCCAGCCTTACCTTTATCTGCCCACTGAATCAATCTCCATGTAACTACTGTATATTGTCTACTCTGTAAAGCGCACATGCAAGCCTGTTGTATACTGTGTTTGACATATGCCTGTATTTTTGGCTGATTCCTAAATGTACTCTGATTTTTTGTCTGCCTTGTTGTTTGTTTCTTGCACTGTTTTGTCCTCGTTGTGACGAGGTACCTTTGTAAATGAGCCTCTGGCTCAAAGGTTGTTAAACTGATGTTCTAATAAATAAAAAATAAATAAATAAATAAACATCGCGCTACACTACTTAATTCTCACTTTCTGAGCGCATTCATGAGCTCCACGTGGCATTATTGCTCTGTGTTCTAAAGCAACACGCCATTATCGTGACATAATGCCATGTTGCTCTTCTACCACCTGACCCTCTTCTGCTAATCTTGTTACTTGGTTTTGGTTATCTTGTTTTAGCCATGTTACAATTCAAGTTAATCAGAGTCCTTAGGGTTATAAATAAGGTTCCTGTTTGACTCCAGATGTAGGTGATGCCTTCCAAGTGTTTGCTTCCCCTACTAAACTAACGGTATAGATTGAGAGTAAAATTCAGTTTCCCTTTCTGGGCTTTTTTGCTTGGGGAGTCTATTGCCATGTTCTTCCTCCCACTCTCTATCATCTTAGAAACCTAGACAGTGATGGCAGCAAAAGGCTCTCAGGTCAATTCAGTCTGCCCATCTACTTACTAACCTCATAGCTGACTGATGCACAGGGTCCATGGAGTTGTTTGATTTCTCAATCCACCTAGTTGCCCCTCCCCATCCCACTGATGCCACCCTCCTCTTCTCACCCTTCGCTATCACCACTACAATGCTTCTTTCCCATCTAACCTTAAATCCATTTATAGTCCCTGCCTCAACCACCTCTTTCAGCAGCCTATTCCACAGGTTCACCACCCTCTTGGTGAAGGAAAACTTTCTTGTGTCCTTCTTAAACCTCTTTCAATCAGTCTGCTCCTTTTTGTTAACACGCTTTCATTCCCCGTGAACAGGTCCTCACAGTGCACTTTAATTCCCCTCAAGAATCATGTCCCCCTCCCCCTCCTTGTGTCTCCAGTGAGTACATATTAAGGTCTGCTAAGCTTTCTTATATATCCTGCCTCGCTGCCCCATTGAGTAAAAATTTCCAGATTGTGGTAATATTGTTAAACAGTTGTGGTAAAAAGCACATAATTGCAGTAATTTATCTTGCAATGTTTGTTTTCAAATGTTTTATTCATTACTCATAAAGCATTGCAGATAATTGCCTTGAACAAAGTGGGTGATTTGACACCTTTTACTTAAAGTGGTTTCTTTGTATAGTCTGCCATTTGTTTGTTGAAGAGGTCTGTGTAGTTTGAAAGCTTAAACATTCTGTAAATCTCTTGTTGGTCCAGTGAAAGGTGCCAAATCACCCACTTAGTTAATCTTTTTTGTACAAGGACCACTACAGCAACACACAGTTCTTTAAATAATTACCTTGTAAGTCAATACACACAATATTTGATACATAGTTGTATAACGATAGGCTAGCTGTAGCATTTCTTAACATTTATTACAAGATGGAGGTGAAGTCCAGATAAATTCTGAACAAAAAAAGGAAAAACAGTATAATGTAATGACGGGCTAAACTGCTGTTGAATGCTTTGGGGGAGAAACACAGTAACATTTTGTAACAGTTTATACTAGTAACCTCATAATACCAAATATAACTCCGATCTGTCGCCTATTAATTTGAAAAACACAAAGCCCCTGCTTTGATTTTTAAACGATTCAAGAGATTTACCAAGTTTTAGGTGTGTACCACATATTCTGGTACCGTACCTCAGGGAAACACTGTGTATATCTTATAAAATGTGCTTCTGTTATTAGTATTAGAAGGGATCATATCTTGGGGCCCCCCCCCCCCCGGATCCCTTCTACTTCCTGATCTCTAGATCCGCTTCCGCTCAGGCATGTAATGACATGTACCCAGGGAGAGCATAGGCTCGCAGTCAATTAGTCTATGGGGGGGGGCGCCAGCTTTTTTTTTTTTCTTCAACGTTATGTTCATGCTCCTAACTGCTCCCGCCTCCACTCTCTCAGACTACTTCATTCTGCATGATCATCTCTCCTCGGGGTCTGCCCCTAGAGTACTCGATACCACTAACTTAGGTGCCCAGATAACCCCCGGGTAGGGTGAGTAGGCACTCCCCATTTTACCTCCCCCGAACCTTGCTTGCTGCGATATAGTGGACTCTGGCCCAATGAGCCTGAGGATATACAGAGAGAGGAGTCATCTCCTAGGCGAGATGGGGGTGATTTTCCCTTGTTCGTCCCTGATGTCTGCGTGCAGTGAGGGCCAATGATCAAGGAGGCACACTGAGATGCGCCTCCTGCTCCACCCCTCTACCGACATCTGCCATGTCCCTATGTTGCTTCTCTCTTCTACCGCACCTTCCACCTGGGCTCCCCTAGGTGGCGGTATTGCAGCAGGAGCATGCTGGTAACTCCTATGAAGAAGGAGAGCAGTCGCTAGGTGCTCAATCCTTCTCCCAGGCCGACCCCTGGTGGCTTATGCTTGTTCCCGAACATGGGTTGCCAGCGTGGTGCAAGGTAAGGCGTCCAGTGCCTCAGCCCTCAGCGCCACTGGGCCGGTGGGGGGGAGCAGCTTTAACAGTGTTTTTATGTATAGTGGTCATTTGGTGATTAATCAAGGGTGCCAGTCGATTAACAAGGGCCTTGTTAGTCAACTGGTACCCTTGATTAAGCACCAAATGATCATTATATATATATACACATATATATAAAAATGTTGTTAAAGCTGCCCCTCCCTCTCCCCCTGACTTTAATGAAGCACGCTCCCGCGGCGCTCTCCCTGGGTACTCCTCATTACGTGCCTGAGTGTGGGGATGGATCATGGGTGGATCCAGAGACCAGGAACTGAAAGGGATCAGGTGGCTTACCTCGGGGGGGAGGCGGGCTAAGATATGATCCCTTCCACTTCTAAAGTAACAGAAGAAAATGTTATAAGATATACACAGACGGCCTTTCACTGAGGTAAGGCACCACAATGTGTGGTGCAAATCGAATTGTAAAAAACTTGATAAATCTCTTTAAGCTGCAGAACAAAGTTGAAAACAGTAAGTGTGTCAAATTCCTACTATGTAATCCAGGATTTAGTTTATGCTACTGGGATCTTATTGTCCTTCCTGGGCTAAGTATGCTTACAAAGGACTGCGCTTAGCCCCCTGGAGAAATACAAATCCAGAAAACATCTGACTGGAGATGATAAAAGCTCTTACATGCACTGCAGGCTGTTGACTCTCCCACTACTACCTACTGTGGTGGAGTTAGCCTGCACTCTCAGCTGTGACTGATGGACCACTTTTCTATCTCCTTATTTCCGAGTGACACTTAACGCTTTTCTCTTTGCTTTTCTTCTCCCCCCGCTCCCAGGTTGGCCACCTAGCGTAGCTCTTTACTGTCCCTACTAAACTTCCTACTAGTTCTCTCTTTCTCATTCTTTTTCCATTTCCATCCATCCAGGAAACAAGCTATAGGCAAAGAACCTCAAAGAAGAATCACTGAAAGAAAGGTTACCCAAAGGGCATTGGCAACAAATCAAGTTTCAAAGAAATACATCATCATCATACATGCTTCCATAATGCATGGGATATATGCAAATCACCATAACATTTAGACTTGTTCGGTTTACAGCAATTTACATGCATTTTAAACGGCACAACTAACTTAATTTCTGTAATAGTCACCTAGTACTTTTTACCATTATCAAAAATACCTAGTGCCATGGTATTTTCAACATTTACAGGTTTCATAAACATAAGGGATGGGATATTCAGACTGTGCCAGGCTGTGGCACAAGCCTGGGTGCAGCGCAACTGGGATGCGCCAGGGCATTGACAGGGTAATATTCTACGGTGCTGCGCCATGGCTCAACACCATTGAATATCGCTCCGTGGCCACCCACGCTGCACATGGTGCAGTGGCACCGCGCCAGTGCAAGTGGCCAGGAGGAGCAGGGGATGCGCCGCACAAGTGCGCCGATATTCAGCGGTGGATATCCAAATGGGGCCATATCAGAAAGGCAGCAAATGGGGCCATTTGCATGTCATTATGGCTCCATTTGCATGAAGGTGCCGATCCTCGCGACATGTGCCTGGCACCCCTGTCCTATGTCGGCAATGCCCCAACGCTCGTCTCGGCTGTGTATAACAACACCATCCCTGGTGGTCCAGTGGACCGAAACCTGACCGATCGTGGGCTCCGAATAATGGATATTATCCCCGGTGGTCCAGTGGAGCGCTTCCAGCCCGATCACGGGCTCTGAATAAATAATAATATCCCCGGTGGTCCTGTGGACTGCTTCCAGACCAATCATGGGCATAAGTAAACAAATACATATTAACCTCTCCCTGGTGGTCCAGCGGTACCCCCTCCCCACCTGCCCACTGAGCCCTGCCACCCCGCTTCCCCTCCCAGTCAGCGGTGGGCGGCAGTTCTCCACCCACAAGCTACCCAATCGACTGACAGTTCTACAGTACAGTTGTCATTGGTCCATCAAAGGGCCAATGGGCGTGCAGACAGTACTGTACTACACAGTCCCAATATGTGAATGACCAACCTTATGGACTAGAAACTGTAACGGGTAGATTAGGCTAAGAAAATAGAAGAATTGTTGCATCAGATTTAAGGAAAGGTTGGTCCTCAAGAGTGGCAGGAGTTTCCTGTCACACCTTATTTATTTATTTTTATTTAGTTTTTGTTGACCGGGTAAGTGCACTAGACAAATCCTGCCTATTTTCAGGCACGACCCGGGGGAGGGGGATACAGATGAATGCCACCTGACCTTGAACCAGATTAAGCTGTTGGTGGTATTTTTAGTGAATGAGGGAAATTTGGCCAGGACACCGGGGAAATTCCCTTGCTCTTTTCGAGAAGTGTCATGGGACATCCACCTGAACTACCACCAATCCAGGCAGATGGGACCTCGGTTTAACGTCTCATCCGAAAGACGGCACCTCAGGAGTGCAGCACCCCTCTCATGCTGCACTACAGTGTCAGTACTGGGATATTAACCCAAGTACCAGATGTGGGAACTGAACCCACAGCCCTCTGATGTCCCGGCCTCAGAGGCGAGTGTGCTACCTACTGAGCCACTGACACTGCTCTACTGCCCTGATATCAGCTCCAGGGGATTCTGGGATTTTAGTAACAGAAAACATCAACCAAGAACTAAGCAAAATTAGTCTGATACTATCTGCTATACCACAGTGAACAGCAAAACCAAAATATTTCTGCACACAAAGTTCATATTGGGACCAGCTCCACGTGTGTGTGTGTGTGTGTGTGTCACTTTATACAGACTGTTCCCCTTTAAGTGTCCTGTTCAACAGAGTCAACATCCTGGTCTTGTCTGCTGGTGTAGTTTGTTCACATGCAGTAGCCCTGGTTCTGTTCTTCTATTCTAAAAGCTTAATCACCTCCTTGGGGTTGGAAAATGAGTATGACTTGTTTGTAATGGGCAGGGTGGTGGTTGGAGGGTTAGCCTCATCCCCAAGTTGGGTTACTAGTGGGGTTCCCCAGGGGTCAGTGCTGGGGCCACTCCTGTTCATCGCCTATATCTCAGACATCAGGAGGGGGCTCAGGAGTGAGATGAGTCTCTTTGCAGATGACTTAAAGCTAGGTGCAGTGGTGGATGGGGAGATGGGGAGGGTGGCCTTGCAGGAGGACCTGGAGGCTCTGGAAAGGTGATTGGGAAAATGGAAACTAAAATTCAATGCAGGGAAGTGCAAGGTTCTGCACCTGGGAGTCAGAAATCCAGACCAAGGGTATACCCTAGGAGGAGACATGATTCAAGTTACGGAGGGTGAAAGGGACCTGGGGGTAGTGGTAGATGTCAAAATGAACAACTTGGGACCTGTAGGAGGGCAGCGGCAAGGGCAAATAGGATGCTAGGATGCATCGCCAGGGGGATTACCTCCAGAAAGGCGGAAGTGATCCTTCCACTGTACAACTGCTTGGTTAGGCCACACCTTGAGTATTGAGTACAGTTTTGGAGACCACATTTAAAGAGGAACATTAGACTCCTAGAGAGGGTCCAAAGGAGGGCAACCAAAATGATCTGGGGCCTGGGGGAGAGGACCTATGTGGAGAGGCTAAAGGAGCTCGACATGTATCCCCTGGAGGAGAGGAGGGACGGGGGGGACATGATAGAGGTCTTTAAGTACATGAAAGAGATCAATAAAGGAGGCCCAGTCAGGGTGCTCCAAAGGAAGGAGGGTGGGGCAACAAGAGGTCACGGGTGTAAGCTGGAAGGGGGCAGGCTCAGAGGGGAGAGGAGGAGATGTTATTTCACTGAAAGGGTGGTAGAGCTATGGAATGCACTGTCCAGGGAGCTGGTAGAGATGGAGACTGTGGACGGGTTTAAGAGGGGATGGGACAGGTACAGGGGGAGGGTAAATCTGACCAGGCACAATACAGGTGGAACATCTGGGACTGGGGACAGTATAACCCAAGGGGGAGGGGGGGACACCAGAATCGGCCCTCAGTACGGGTGCTGAAAATCGAGCAGACTTGAGAGACCGTTAGGCCTATTCTGGTGGCATTTTAGTATTTTAGTATGTTAGTGTATGCAAGCAGGACACAGTAAGGCAAAGGGTATCTGCCTTTTTTTTTTTATTTAATTTCTTTTTGTCCTTGATTGGGAGGGTTGTACCTTTGGTTCCCCCTTCCAGCCAGGTTACACGGCCACTACCCCGGTCGCGGTTAGAACTCACCTTCCCAGACCGCATCGCAGCAGGTATTTACCCTACCACTGCAGAGATCTGGAGGGCGGGCCCAGGAGGGAGCTGACTTGGGTGTTACCGTGGCAGCACCGTCGGGGCAGCCATCATGCTGCCAAGGATTTTCTTAAGTATAGGTAGTCCCCCCTCGGCGCTGGTGTGCAGTGGCATCATTGACACTACAGTGCACGCTTCCACACGTTGCACGTCAGACGCCGCCAACGCCATCCCTTCCTGTTGGCCCCCGAAGCTGCACAGCCCCCAGCCAACACCAGGAGCCGGCACCTTGGCGGTCATACCCACTCACCCTCCCGGAGGAGGAGAGTTGTCCCAGGGATGCTTGATCCTTCTCCTCCCAGCGGACCCCCGGTGATCTGTGCCCACTCCTGAAAACGGGTTGCCAGCGTAGTGCAAGGTGTGGCGTCCAGCGCCTCAACCCCCGGGCTAGCACTTATTTTGGTTTTTGAAATTTATTTTATTATTTTCAAGTCAGACGCGGAACACAGACAACAATATACATCCCCAACCATGTGCAGTGAAGTGAAACTTGAGGGTTGAAAAATCCTGTTAGTACAGGATTAGGCATTACAGACATCAATGTTTCCATGAGTACAGATGCAAATGTATCAAACATAACAGTAAAGCCATTATCGGCTATGGTAACTCTGGATACACATGGCATACTAGTCTTCATCATTCTGCGGCAGGGAGTATAGAGTATGAAGCTTCTCGCAGTGAGCTTCGTATGATTTCAGGTTGTTACGAACACTAGCTATTATCTTTTCACTCCTCAGATTAAATAGCAGTTCTTGTAGCCATTCATTATAGCTAATCAATTCTTGGTCAACCCAGTGGTGTAGAATATTTTTTTTCAGTTGTTGGTGAAATTATGGCTATGTGATACCTCCTTTCTCTAACAGAGTGCAGTCTCCTATGAGGCAAATCCGAGGAGTGTAGAGGTCGTCCAGCCCTAAATGGTGGTTAGCTCGACTTCTAGTGTTACTCCACAGCTGTTGTACCTGTGGACATTCCCAAAAGATGTGATATAGAGTACCGGGTTCTTCACCACATCTAGTGCAAAGATCATGTTCTAACCCACCCAGGGTTTAGCTAATTTGGTGGGAATAAAATAAAGATTATTTAAAATGTAAAACTGTGACAAGTGTAATTTGTAATTTTTAGCATACACGTATTGATCCTTCCGTATCTTCTCCCAGTAAAATTGGCTGTTTAGGACTATTACTTCCCAGTGGGTGCAGTTCCCATTTATTCCTGGGTAGTTCTTGGTGAAGACAGTACTATAGAGGTGTGAAATTGCATGAAGTTGTGAGGCTTCGTGAGCTAAGGACTCCAGTAATGGGCTTTGATTCGGTGTCCAGGGGGCTGGGCCCCTATGCCTGGCTGTAGCATGGGTGATCTGCATGAATATTAAAGGCTTGGTGGTTGCTCGCTTATGGGTGGCCTCAGTGGACTGGAATGGTAGGAACATCCTAGCAGTGTTGGATCTGGGACTGTGAGCTCTCCCAGAGCACGCCAGAATGTGTGGGAGATAAGGTTCCCTGCAATTTTTAAAATGGGGATTGTTAGCAACTGGCTGTGAGGTGTCTTTATGAAGTTCGGTCTTGAGTCTTTGAGCAGTGTGCATATGTGCTCTAAGAGAGAGGTGATAATGGTAGGCTCTGTGAGTTTCTTGGGTAGCTTTGTTACGGTAGTGTACAGAAAAGCAAGAGGTGACACATTTGTTGTTTTACACTTTTTTCCTTCTGCAGTGAACCACTGAGGGGTATAAATATATTCATCCTTGGAAGGGTCTGCTACAGTCCAACACATATACTTACTTACATGTCTTGCTAAATAATACCACCGAAGTGTGGGTGGCGTAATCCACCAGTGTGTTTCGGGGCTGCTGATTTGTATTAAGCTCATCTGGTGGTTTTACCCACCCAGAAAAATTTAGAAATACTTGAATGAAGCATGATTAAACCCTGATATGAGAAGGAAAATGTTTAACATATGAAGGGGGTATAGAACATGGTGGAGGAAATTCAGTTTGCTGATATTGATTCTGCCCCTTTAGTGTGAGGGGAGGGGAGCACTATCTGTCTAGATCGATACCAGTTTATCTAGATTATATTTTTTTAGGGTATGGGCTTCTCTGGTAAATTCTATTCCTAGATATCAAAGGATATCTGTTTAAGATGGAGTTCGCGCTTAACTCCATTAAGCCTTACGCCTTTGCTGCATAGCATATGACATCTCTTAGAAAAACAACATTTCCATCCTTCAGCCATCGCTGTTGCCCTTTTGGCTGCCACAAACACTTTCTCCTTCTCCTGTGTAGATCACGAAGGGAAATCAGGACAGTGCTCCAGTGCTCCGTTAAGTGTTACAGCTCTACGAGAAGGGTAGTTCTGTAAACCCTCTTAGGTCTCGGGGGGGGGATTACGCCAGATGTCAGTCCAAGTGGAGTCATTGTTCCGTAGAGTTCAGAATGTCACTGCAGGGATTTATTTAACTCTAAAAATTGATTAGCGTTTTGCTCATAAACTTGCTAAATCTTTGTGAAAATGCATAGCTCTTGCCTCACTGTATTTAACAAACACAGCACTTCTAGAAAATCTGTATAAATACTTTCTGTACAGTTAGCATAGTCCCAACAAAAAAACTGCTAGTCAATTATTTAAAACCCTGCACTGCACTCCGTGCCCTCTGCCAAACTCAGGATACATATATTCTTGGCTCTAAGTAAAATTTTCAGAGCTCTCAAGCCTGATTCTTAGATACCCATTTTCTTTAATGGACTTGTTAGCCTCCGAGATTGCTCGGTGTGCTGTTTTGTTTGCTTCAGTGGCGTTAAGTCGAGCTTCTTGTCCATCGTGGCAGTAGAAGAACAAAGCTGTGCCACCATTTTCTCTTAACGCTTCTAAGGTAGCTCCGGTGCAGTCATCTGTGACTGCCGATCCCAAGGTCTTTGTGCCAGTGTCCTGACCTGCACTACACAGCAGAAAAAAAATCTGGGCATCATGGCTTTGACGTAGATTTTCTTGGGTTCCCCATTATGGAAAATGACGTTTCTGGTATTAAAAGAAACCTCTGGATGAGAGCTGCTTGACTCTGTTAAGCCAGTCTCAGCTTTTTTTGCAGTTTTTGGCTTTGTATTGTTTTTCTTGTCACTAGTGTGCAGGAGCTCTGCCATGTTGCTGCCATTCAGCATGACGGCTAGCCACACAACCCTTTGTTCTTGCAGTTTGACACTTGTCCCTGCAATTGCACTCTTCCGGACTGTAGCTTAACAATAAAAATAACCATTTAGAGAAATTGCTTCTCAGACTTGGCTAGTTACTAATCAAAATGTTGTTGATTGGCAAAGTCTGTTGATCAAGTTTTCGAAACAGATTTATTTATGCCTTGTGCGTTCCCCTGTGAGTCAAACCAAATAATGTTGGCAGCTGTCACTTAGGTGAGGCACCAGCTGTTAGGCCCCAACTCAGAGTGGGAGGAGGAGAAGGAAGAACAACCTCTTTTGTACTTTGTTGGTATATTTTGAAAACAGCAACTGGACTACCCTTTGTAATTTGTGAAGCACCCTTAACTTGAAGTGAATAGTTTAACTTCACACCATCTAACAGAACTGAAGTACAGCAGAACAAAAGAAACAAGAACAAGGCACTGGCTGCCTTTTATTCGGATTTCCCATGGAGTTCCATAATTATATAACAAAGTAGCACCATCTCTGCAGGCTCAGTAAAAAAAAAAAAAAAAGGGACTGAAAATAGTCCGTTCTCCCTCCTCATGTTGGTCTCAGGGCTTTATTACCATTGGGCACTTCCCTCTTAGGCTTCAGATTTCAGGTCCTTTAGGCTGTGGACCAGAGGTTGGATAAAGGATCAAAACAGACAAAACCTGTTCCCTGATCAAGTGGAACAGGCTAGTGCATGCAGTTTTGGTTATTCCTTGCACCACAGTGCTCTTAAACTTAGTAGTCTGGTTGCCAGGCTGATGATGAGGGTTAGTGCCGCCACAGTGCTTGAACAAAATTAAGTGCTGATCTGCTATTTTATTTCACATTATAAGTGCTGATCTGCTATTTTATTTCACATTATAAGTGCTGATCTGCTATTTTATTTCACATTATAAGTGCTGATCTATTTTATTTCCCATTACAAGTGCTGATCTGCTATTTTATTTCACATTATAAGTGCTGATCTATTTTATTTCGCATTATACGTGCTGATCTATTTTATTTCGCATTATAAGTGCTGATCTACTATTTTAATTGCATTATAAGTGCTGATCTATTTTATTTCGCATTATAAGTGCTGATCTGCTATTTTATTTCGCATTGTAAGTGCTGATCTGCTATTTTATTTCGCATTATAAGTGCTGATCTACTATTTTATTTCACATTATAAGTGCTGATCTGCTATTTCATTTCACATTATAAGTGCTGATGTACTGCTTTTATTTATTTATTTTTTTTTGTAATAAACTCAAGACTAGTGTGCCTTTTCGCCTTGGAGGCAGTCGGCTATGGAATGGGTCTGAGCCAAAGGGAGCATTGTTTTTTTGGGGGTGGGGTTGTTAATCAGTTTTAAAGGCTTTAAGCTAAAAATATTTTTAATTATCTGCGTGTGATAAAATTCTCTGCTCTTTTCTTCAGCCTTAAACACAGCCAGAGCTGTGTGGCACCATTCATATTCTCAGTGCCACTCTGTGCTGCTCCACTGTTATCACATTATACAGTGGTGTGGTGCAAGCATGAGAATGTGAAATGGCATCGTGCATCTCCGGCTATGTTTTCGTTATGGTGAAAGAACAGATCATATATATATAAAGACATGGGTGAAAAAAAATGTTTTGGGCTTAAAAGCCTAATCTGGGGGACAGGGACATGTGTTTTCCTTTAAGATGACTGACGGACGGCCCAGTGGCACTGGAGGTTGAGGCACTGGTCGCTACACCCCATGCTACGCTGTCGACCTGGGTTCAGGAACGAGCCAGGGAAGGGGGGGGTCGGCAGGGATGAGAGGGGATCGAGTGTTCGGAGGACTGCTCTCCTCTCTTGGGAGGGAGGGTATGTAATCCCGTCCACTGACTGCCCTCTGGCGACATCTGAGGGTCAGTATGGGTCGGGAGGCACGTACCGATGCCTTTGCGTCAGTAGGGGAGGTGAGCGGGGAGAAATCTGGTGGAAAAAGAGCCTGGCAGATTCCTTGATGGTCCACCTTGTCCCGAGGGCTGTCCCTGGCTTCTGGACAGGGTCTCCGGGGGGGGGGGCTAACAACCTCTTCCTTGGCCCCGCCACGGGGGCAAGCCACAGGGGAATTTCCAGGGAGCAGTGGGACCGGAGAGTGATCCCCTCTGTCAGGAGGGCCATAGCTGCTTGCCTGGGCTCCAGGCGGAAAAAATAATAATTAAAAAAAAAAAAAAAGATGGCCAATGTTTAGTGCCTACTTGGAAAAGCAGACTGGACTGGGAGCCTTAATCTGCTCATGGTGGCACGTACCAATCATGGCACTAGCAGTGTGGTAGGGTGGAGGGCCGAAAAAGTACTGGGTGTCTCACTCTTCCTACTTCACGCTAGTATACTTGTCTCACCACTCGTTCCGTCGACAGTGGGCACTGCCAGAGGGTATGTGTGGGGTGTCACTGTAGACTTTCAGACTTGGGTGGCGTGATCGTGAAAAACTAGATAGGCACCAAGAGTGGTGCAAAACTCAAGTGATGTCAAAACGGACAATCATGTGATTGCCAAGTATTGGCCATCCCATCACGACAGTGGATAGATCTTTTTTCTTTATTTTCAGCTGCCAAGAGCAGTGCAGATAATGTGACTATGGTGAATGTTAACTTTGTGCCCACATGCACCTAGTGCTAAAAAAAGTTAACTTCTGTGAGGGCTGAGCGGTTCAGAGTTGGCAAAATCTGCTGCTGTACACCTAATACAAGCTGGACTCAAGCTGGCTGTTAAGGGCTTAGTTTAGCCTGGATTTTTTTTTTATGTGAAATCCAGGGGTGGTGGGGAGGGGGGATTACTCCCTCAGAAAAGCCACGTGGTTGGGTTTTGTGCTGATGTAATGCTATGAGAAGCAATGTTCTTGTGGCGTTTCCTACTTTGGCACAGTTGAGTGCAGCTGATTTTATCACTCAGTTGTATGGCAGTATTGTGCATGCTTGGAGGCCTCAAGAATTTTCAATTGCTGATTTATGATGGTTAGAGCTCTCGTTTTTGCAACAAGCATAAATTTTCTGAGCACTATCAAGCACTTTGAAACAGATGACATATGACTCAAAAAAACCAAAAACAAAAACCAAACATGTTTGTGAACGAGAGTATCCTGAGGCTCCGAGCACTGGCACTGCACATTCAGGGCAAACCAACACAAATGTATTTTTGTCATAAACAAAGGATACCTGTTAGTGTAAAGCAGATCTGTTGGGCATTTTTATATTTTGTGAGCAGAGTAGTTTGCAACTAGAGCAGAGGTGACCTATGCTGAGAATACACTGGATATCATAAAAAAGCAGACAGTGTCCCTTTAAATTTAGTAAGCCAGAAACACAATTGAATAGTGGATATTGGCTGTTGTCCTAGCAGACAGTGACCAGATAACAGGCCTGGAAGTGTGCAGCCCACTGGCAGGTGGTGACCATGCCACGGTCTAGTTTCTGCTGTATCTAGGGGGAGGATAACCACACTAATACAGTAATAGTAAACTTCAGAGGAGCGGACTTCATGGGCATGGGTAGGATTCTACGGGGGAGCTTGGGCAAGATTAGGCCAGACATGGATGCTGGAAGTTTGTGGGAGACCATTAGGGAAGGGGTGCAGGAGGCTACTAGGTCCTGTACAAAAGTAAAGCGAAAGCAAGGTAGAGCCAGTAAGCCATGTTGGTGGACCAGGGAGGTGCAGGAGGCGGTGAGGGAAAGAAAAAGGCTGCCTACGCACGCTTTAAGTGCTCAAGGGGGGATATGGAGAGGGGTGAGTACGAGCTGATGGCAAGGAGGGTCACCAGAGTGGTGAGGGGAGCCAAGGCGGGGATGGAACAAAACCTGGCTAGGGATATCCGAAGGGGGGAAAGGGTTCTATAGATACATAGGAGAAAGAGAAAAGTGAGGATACAGATCAGCAGGATTAGGATGGGGGGATGGGCTCAGGAAGCAGGGAACAGGCAAAGAGTGCTAATGAGTACTTTGGCTCTATCTTTACAGAGGGAGACAGGGATCCTCCAGCCCAATGGGAGAGAAGGGGAGCCAACAAAATCGAGAGGTCAGATGGAGTCCAGAGGACTGAAAGAGGCTAGGGTACAGGCTGGGACAGACCTAGAAGAGATGGGGGTTACATGGGGGGGCTGGGAGGGAGAAATCACAGCTGATAGGGTGAGAGAGGCCCTTCGGACGCTAAAAACTGATAGGGCGCCAGGGCCGGATGGGCTGCATCCGAGGGTTGTGAAGGAACTGGCGGATGAACTGGCAGCTCCACTGGCTGCACTCTTTAACACCTCTCCGCAGACAGGATGGGTGCCTCAAGACTGGAGGGTGGCTCATGTAGTGCCTATACACAAAGAGGGGGCCTAGAGAGGAGATAGGGAATTATAGGCCTGTCAGCCTAATGTTTGTGGTAGGCAAAGTAAAGGAGGGCATTATTAAGGGGAGGCTTGGGAGGCAGCTGGAAAGGCTGGGGCACCGAGATGATAAACCGTATGGTTTTATCCCGGGGGGTCATGTCAGACCAACCTCGTGGAGTTTTATGACTGGGTGACAGGGCCCTGGACAGACATGGGCTGGTGGACGCCCCATACCTGGATTTCAGCATATGCTGATCTGCAATTCCCACAAATGGTCTGATAACAAAGCTGGGGGGAGGAATGGGGTGGGAGGGCAGTTGCTCAAGTGGGTAGAAAATTGGCTTACGGGGTGAATACAGAGGGTAATGATCGGTGGGATAGTCTCCTCCCCCAGGAAGGTAATCAGTGGGGTCCCCCAAGGTTCAGTGTTGGGGCCACTCCTGTTCAATGCCTATGTCTTGGATATAGGGAGGGGGATTAGAAGTAGGCTGTCTCTTTGCGGATGACTCAAAACTGGGAGTACTGGCTGATGGGAAAGGAGAGAGAGAGATAGTCCATGGGGACCTGGATACCCTGGAGGGTGGTCAAGGAGGTGGGGACTGAAGTTTAATGCTGGGAAATGTAAGGTGCTGCATTTGGGGTTCAGAAACCCGGGCCATGTGTTCACCGGGGGGGAGGGGGGATCACACTGCAAGCCACATTTATTTATTATTTTATTTCGTTTTTGTTGACCGGGTAAGTGCACTAGACAGATCCTGCCTATTTTCAGGCACGACCCGGGGGAGGGGAATACAGATGAATGCCAACTGACATTGAACCAGATTAAGCTGTTCGTGGTATTTCTAATATTTCTAGTGAATGAGGGAAATTTGGCCAGGACACTGGGGAAATTCCCCTACTCTTTTCGATAAGTGCCATGGGATCTTTAACATCCGCCTGAACTACCACCAATCTAGGTAGATGGGACCTCGGTTTAACGTCTCATCTGAAAGACGGCACCTCAGAAGTGCAGCACCCCTCTCATGCTGCACTACAGTGTCAGTACTGAGATATTAACCCAAGTGCCAGATGTGGGAACTGAACCCACAGCCCTCTGATCTCCTGGCCTCAGAGGCGAGTGTGCTACCTACTGAGCCACTGACATTGGGCGAGAGGAATCATGGGGTGGTGGTAGACGTCAAAATGAATAACTGAAAATTGTAGAAGAACCGCAGCCAAAGCAAACAGGATACTGAGCTGTATAGCCAGAGAGATTACGTCCAGCAGGAGGGAGGTGATCCTCCCTCTGTATAATGCCTTGGTCAGGCCGCAACTCGAGTACTGCGTGCAGTTCTGGAGACCTCATCCGAAGAAGGACATAGCACTGCTGGAGGGGGTCCAGAGGAGGGCGACCAGGATGATTCAGGGCATGGGGAGAGGCCTTGTGAGGAGAGACTGGAAGAGCTCTGGCTGTACACACTGGCGAAGAGGAGAGACCGGGAGACATGATAGGGGTCTTCAGATATTAAAAGGAATAACTAAGGGCGGAACCAAGGAGCTGTTCAGGCTAAAGAAGGGGGGAACAACCAGAGGGCACGAGTGGAAGCTGGAGGGGAAATTACAGGGGGGTGAGGATACATTACTTAAGTGAGAGGGGATGGAGCCATGGAATGCGCTGCCCGGGAGGCTGGTGGAGGAGGGCACAGTGGAGGGCTTCAAGAAGGGGTGGGATAGGTACAAGGGGAAACGTCAAAGACCACCCCTCCTTGGGGGTAGGGGTAAGGGAAAGTGAGCACCCACTAGGGTGGCTGGCTACTGAGCAGATAAGACAGACCATTAGGCCCATTCTGCTGGCTTTTAGTATGTTAGATATAGAATACTGGCTAGGCAGCTGTGCGCAACCAGCCTGAACTGCCACCGGGCGATTCGATTCTGTTAGACCTTGAGAGGTCACACAGAATCATAACCCCGAGGTAGTAGTTCAGGCTGGTTAGGCACAGTTTGCCCAGCTAGTATTTTTTTATAGTGACCCCACAAGTTTCACACACACAAAAAAAAAAAACTTGAAATGATTTTGAATGTAATGCACTTCTCTGCCACTTTCGGAAAAAAATGCCGCTGTCATCCTGTCAGAAAATTTACTGTTCAAATTCTGAGATGTGCGTGTGGTAGTGTTCCTTTAGTTAAACTGCTGGCTCTTGCACTCTCAGAAACAGCCAATATATTGTTGTACTACAGTATGGTATTACCGCATTCCATGAACTCTGAACTGTGGTACAACAACATTTTGACTGCAGTGGATTTCTGTGTGTAACAAGGGGTCACTATACACTATAACATTTTACTCTCTGCTTCTTGTCGGCAACTGCAATAACAGGGAACTACCCAATCTTTTTTGTAATGCCTCCAGCCACGCACCTTAGACACTACAGCAACCTTGAGAACACACAGAAATATAACTGAACAACCCTAACCTAAAATCTTCACTACTCTACCATAGTCACAATTTTTCAAATTTCCAAAAATCCCAACACAGAGAAAGAGAAGCATTTTTTTTTATTAAACTCCAGCCTGCCGCTTGCTGTACTCCCCCCCCCCAACGCGCTTCATCTCTTACAGACTGATATCCATTACTCACTAGTCAATCTACATTCCGGCCCCCACGCCACACACAAAATATCTGTACCTTCCTTTACTGTTTTTCCCCCCAGAAATAAACTGTTTCCTCACAACTCTGGACTGTTACCTGCTCGCCTCTTCTGTTGCTTTCACTTTACCTCTGGGAGTGCCTGCAGCTTATCACGCCTGTCTCCCGAAGACATGTCCAAAAAACTCCAGACCACAACTCAAGGACCCGCTGTGTAATTTTGAATCCGCTGCTCCAGTGTGCAACAAAAAACCTATAAAACAGTAAAATCATTTCTTCTAACAAAACAAAAAACCCTGTCAAGGAAACTAACAGATGCTACATACCAACACATCAAACCCTCGCTAAGCATAGCTGTCATTTTTTTTAAACACATTTCCTAAATGGCAAGTGATACACCAATCATCAGTGACGTCCACACGTCCATATGCCCCTATCCTTAGCAACCCTCTTCACAACAAAAGTGCAACACTACTAGTACATAAAATAAACCATTAAACTTAAAAACAATAAAAAAAACTAGACACACTATCAAAAATCTGAGCAATTACACAGTCTCTGCCTGTAACTGCATAAATCCAATATGCGGGGGGCGCCTGTTGGATAACCAAGTTATTTGTACAGTAGCCTGTGACCTCTTGTGAACCTCACGAGTTGTTATGTATTCAAAACCATAGAGTAGTTCTGGGCTAGCAGAACAGCACAGATATATGTTAAATGCAATGCAGGTGATGTCGGAGGGAGCAAGTGCCATACAGGTACACATCAACAGGCGTTCAGAGGGGGCAGAGGCACAGACTACACTCAGGAAGAGATGTTTTCGGTCCCTTTCGGAAACTGGCTAGGGAACTAGCCATTTGCAAGTTCTCAGGGAGGGCATTCCAAAGGTATGAGGCTAAATACATGAACGATTTATTCCCTAGCGCAGTTCTTATCCTGGGCACCTCAAGCAGCTTTTTGCCAGAGGTGTGGAGAGCCCTGCAGGAGCCCTTCGGGACTAGGGAGCCATCTAGGCTAGGGAGAGTGGGTCCATTGACCAGCTTGTACACTAAGGTTAGCAGGGGGTACTGGAACCTACTAGGTAGCGAGGGCCAGTTTAGGGAGGCCAGAATATCACAGTGGTGCTTCCTAGGGTGGGACTGCATTCTGAAACGCTCAGTTTTGTTGCAACGTACCTCTAGCATGTTTGATTCGATTTTACCTAAGGACTGTAGGACAGGGGCAGCATATATAAAGGCAGCAAGATACTATTTGCTGTTGCTAGTCTGGATGCCGAGGTGAGGTGACTATTTAACCAATAGAGGAGGCCCAATTTTTGGTGGATAGTTCGTGTAGTCTGACTCACTTGAGCCTTAATTGTGATGCCTTCGTCGAGTATTGCTCGAAGGCATTTGACCGAGTCCACAACTTGTTCCTAGAGGAGGTTGTGATGGGGAGCAGGTGACTTCTAATACAGCTGAGTTGTTTGGAGCCAAATAGGACAGCTTTGGTCTTCTTAGAAACATAGAAACATAGAAGTTGACGGCAGATAAGGACCGTAAGGCCCATCCAGTCTGCCCATTTCTTTTTCTACCTTATAAATGTGCCATCGGCCTTTGCTCTGTCAGTGACCTATCTATTCATAGTCATTTGTATTGCTCCCTTATGCCTATCCCATGCCTGTTTGAAGCCCTGCACTGTATTCATACTCACTTCTTGTGGTAAGCCATTCCATGCATCTACCACCCTTTCTGTGAAAAGAATTTCCTCCATTCCCCTTAATCGGCCTCCTCTAATCTCTCATGCTGTGTCCTCTTGTCCTGCTATTTTTCTTATATTTAAACATGTTAGACTCTATCACCTTGTTTATGCCCTTAAGGTGTTTAAATGTCTCGATCATATCACCTCTCTCCCTCCTTTGCTCAAGGGTATACATATTGAGCTCTGCTAATCTGTCCTCATATGTCTTCTGATGCAGTCCCTGCACCATTTTGGTTGCCCTTCTCTGGACTGCCTCAATTTGGTTAATGTCCTTGTGAAGGTGTGGCCTCCAATACTGCGCGTACTCCAGATGGGGCCTAACCAATGTCTTGGACAGAGGATTATTACCTCCTCTTACGACTTGTGATACCCCTACTAATACACCCAACACCCCTAGCTTACCTACTGCTTTAGAGGTCTGCTTGGATGATTTCAGGTCATCAGTGATGATGATGCCCAAGTCTCTTTCTTCCTTTGTGACTGCTAGCAACTTCCCTCCCAGCCTATAAGTGGCTTCAGGGTTTCTCTCTCTATGTGCATGATTTGACTTCTTTGCATTAAATCCCAGTTGCCACTCTTTCTGACCATTCTGCTAGTTTATCCAGATCTCTTCTCATTCTGCCCACCCCATCTGGATCATCTACTCTGTTGCAGATCTTGGTGTCATCTGCAAACAGACAAGCCTTACCCTCTAGTCCATCTCTGAGGTCACTAATGAAGATGTTGAATAGGACTGGCCCCAGGACTGATCCCTGAGGTACCCCACTTGTGACTTGCATCTCTTCTGACTGTATACCATTTACCACCACTCTCTGTTTTCTGCCAGTCAACCAGTTTGCCACCCAGTTGACCAACTTCTGACCCACCCCGAGCCTACCTAGCTTATTTATCAATCTTCTATGGGAACAGTGTCAAAGCTTTGCTGAAGTCAAGGTAGGCGACATCAACTGCTCCCCTGGTCCACCACTCTGGTTACTCAGTCAAAGAAATCTATGAGATTAGTTTGACAGGACCTTCCTTTGTAAACCCATGCTGTCTTGGATCCTGTGCCCTATGGATTCCAGGTGTTGCACTATCCTTTCCTTAAGGAGTGCTCCAAATCTTGCCCACTACTGAGGTAAGACTGACCGGTCTGTAGTTCCCCGCCTCCTCCTGCTACCACTCTTGTGGAGTGGGATCACATGAGCCCTTCTCCAGTCTTCTGGGACCTCCCTGTGCTCAGAGACTCACTAAACAATTCTGCTAATGGCTCTGCTAGTTCCTCCTTTAGCTCCTTAGGTACCCTGGGATGTATGCCATCAGGTCCCATTGCCTTATCCACCCTGAGCTTAGTAGCTCTTGTAGGACCCTTTCTTTTGTGAAGGAGTAGTGCTCACCTCCCTCCCCTGTGTCCATGATGCTGAGCTGTGGGCCCTGCCCTACCTTCTTCTTCAGTAAATACTGAGCAAAAGTATCTATTTAGGATAGATGCCTTTACAGGGTCCTCCTCCTCACATGCTCCTTTCTCCATTAAGCTTAGCAATACCCCTCTGGACTTTCTCCTTCACTAATGTATCTATAGAAAGTCTTGTCACCTTCTTTTACTGTTCGTGCTAGTGTTTCCTCAGTTTGGGACTTTGCCTGCCTTACTGCCTTACCTGCTTCCCTTAGGGCAGTTTGATGCCTCCCTATCTTCATACCGCTGTGTTCCTTATATTTTCTGAAGGCCAGCCTTTGGCTCTGACCTTTTCTGCTACTGTATTTGAGAACCAAAGTGGTTTCTCTTCTTTGCACTTCCTTTTCTGTCTAACACAATGGGATGTTGCTTCAAGTATTGTATCCTTAATGCTTGCCCACTTTGCCTGTACCTCCTCACCTGTGTTTCTTTTTGCCAGGGCTAGCTTAACTCTGTTGGCCATCTTATCAAAGTCAGCTCTCTGAAGTCCCATATTTTTGCTTTGGAATGGGATGATTTAGATGTAGTAGTCAAATTGAACCATACCATGTGATGGTCACTGGCCCCAGGTGACCTTCTACCTGGAGATCTGTGATCCTTCTTTGTTAGTCAGTACTAGATCTAGGATAGCCCTGTCTCTTGTGGGTTGCTGTACCAGTTGTTTGAGGCCCTCCCCTGCAGGGAATCCACTATGAGTCTAGTTCTGGCAGATGTTCCTGCTGGTATTGACCAATCTGTATCTGGCATGTTGAAGTCTCCCATTATCAGAACCTCCCTTTAGCTGTCATGTTTTGTATATCTTCTAACAGTAATGTGTCTATGTCCTCC
Source organism: Neoceratodus forsteri (assembly GCA_016271365.2). Taxonomy (NCBI): domain Eukaryota; kingdom Metazoa; phylum Chordata; order Ceratodontiformes; family Ceratodontidae; genus Neoceratodus; species Neoceratodus forsteri. The sequence goes on along the minus strand of CM057453.1, from coordinate 1,303,442,124 downwards.
TCTGGTCTGGGGCCTGTAGACAACCCCAGTTCTTATGGCTGTCCCATTTCCTGTTTCCAGGGTGACCCACAGTTCTTCTGGCTCCTTATGTGTATTCTGAATTTCTGTAGCTTTGATATTTTCATTAACATACAGGGCCACCCTCCCCTTTTGCACCCTCGTCTCTTCTGAATATATAGCCAGGTACTGAAGTCTCCCAAGTGTGGTTACTGTAAACCACGCCTCACTAATTGCTACTATGTCCAGTTTAGCCTCTGACATTATTGCCTGCAGGTCTGGGATCTTATTTCCCAGGCTGTGAGCATTGTGTACATGATTTTCCATTGGCCAGATTTTGGTGTGTTAGTTGTTGGGTGAAGTTTGGCATTAACCCTGTGCATCGTATGGGGAGACAAACCTTTTTTCTTACCTGGTGATGCAAATGAACGGCAAACACACTGAATTCCTGTTTGACCACTAGCTGAGGGGGGAAGGGTGTTCTTCCCATTCGACGTATGGGGTGCTGCACCCCTCTCCCCATTTGCTATCTCTCTCCTTCTTATCGTTTAATACTAGTTTATTTGACTGTATCCATTCTTCCTGGCGTACAAAGTCCTTTTGCAGCTGGGTGCTGAGTGCCAGGGTGTCGTGAGAGCTCCTATGAAGGACAGCACCGTCAGAATACAGTATGAGTTGACTGCTGCTACAGTTGTCACCGAGGTCATTAATAAATAAGCAGAACAAAAGAGGGTCTAATATCGAGCCCTGGGATACCTCGTCTGAGATAGACAACTGGGTAGATGTAACTCCTCTGTCTGACAACTTGGGGTCTGTGGGAGAGGTAATGAGTGAACCAGGCAAATGAGAGTGTGTCAAGGCCAAGTTTCTTCAGCTTCCTGATGAGGAGCTCATGACTCACCAAGTCAGAAGCCTTGGTTAAGTCGATAAAGATGGCCCCAGTGTGGGTACCTTTATCTAGACCCTGTAGCATGTCAGTAGTAGGCTTAATTAATGCAGTATCTGTGCCATGGGGCGGGGGTCGGGTCTAAAACTATGCTGCTGATCAGATAACAGGTGATGTAGTTCCAGATAATCCCTCAGCTGGTTATACACCAGTCTTTCCTGAACCTTTGCAAGAATACAGAGGAGAGAGATAGGCCTGTAGTTATCTATAGATTCCTGAGACCACCTTTATGGACTAGGACTACTGCTGCCTCTTTCTACTTTCCTGGAATTAGACCAGCAAGAAAGGATCTGTTGAATAGCATGGTAACTGGGGACGCTATGGCAGGGGCTCCAGTTTGTCAGGGCCCGCAGAGCCACAGGATTTTATTTTTTTGAGCAAGGCTAACACTTCACTCCTAGTTACCACCTTGAGATGAAATTTAGGGGAAAAGGGACCAGGACCTGAGGGGCTAGTGGAGGGACCCGCTTTTTTATTTGTCTAGGTTTGTAAAGTTTTGGTTAAATGTATTGGTGGCAGACTGTGGGTCACTGATGGGCCTACCGTTGAATATGATTGTGCTATTAGTGATGTTGGTTCCTCCTTTGAGCAGAGCATTTTACTTGGGCCCAGAACTGCTTAGGATCGGTCAGAATATGTTGTTGAAGGCCTCTGACATATTGTCGTTTTGCAGTCTTTCGAGTTCTTTTTACATGGGTTTTGGAGCTCCCTGAATCCGACCCAGTCCTCCTGCTGACCGTACTTCTTGTACTGTCCCTAGGTCTTATACCTCTGAATCATTAATTTCTTTTGTTGTGGAGTAATCCACTTGTAGCATTTTCCTTTGACCCGGGCATGTTTATTGGCAACAGATAGACAAGTATTTACAAAATATTCAAAGGCAGAATCTAAACTAGGAAGTGAGAGGATGGGGCTCCAGTCTATGTCATTAAGGGAGGCCTGGAAGAGTTCTGTTGAGAAGGGGAGTGGTCACTGAGAGCATCAGAGAACATTCCAGAACATTCCAGCTGCTTGGATTCTATCAGGGTTTAATGCTAGGACCCAGTCAAGCACGGAGTACTTGACAGTCTTGCTGTTCTGCCGTGTAGGTTCACAGATGACTTGGGTTAGCTGAACATCTCGTAGCTGCGCTTTAAACTCTGGCTCTGGGTCTAGGGACCAAATAAGACTGAAATCTCCCAATATGATTATCTCTGAAGGGGTCTTCTCAGCAAGCATACTTGTGAGAGCATCTAGAGCAGGAGCAGCTGCTCTGGGTGGATGGTAGAAACAGCCCACTGTGAGTGATTTTGCGATACTGACGGTTAGCGTTACGAACAGCGATTCGCTGTTGTCGCAGTCCAGAAGGGGGGAGAGTAGGCACATAAGGAAGGTCTAGTACAGATTAGGACACCTCCCCCTTTTTTATCTACTCTATCTTTTATGAAAACTTCAAACCCACGGAGGTCAATTTCATGCAACAGAATGTGAGGCTTCAACCAGGTTTCTGATATTGCAAGGGGATCAGGCTTGTATAGGTCAACCCAGGATTGCAGTTCATGCATCTTGGGGTGCAGGCTGCATATGTTTATATGGACTATTTTTATGCCCCTGAAACAGGACTCTGCAGGGGCGCAAATTTTATGATTGAACGGGGGGGGGTGCAGGGTTGGACAGCGCTAGAGATAGTAGCTTTAGAGCATGAGACACTGTACGAGAGGTCCTAGCTCTAGTCTTGCTATGAGAGGCAGAGGCACAGAATATTAAATAACATGATCCTTTGTGGGATAGCCCATGCAGTATGACAAAGGAAGTGATATGACCACCAGCATACAGGACCATGGCAGGGTCTCAAGCAGTGTACAGCATGCTGGGGTTTTCATGTGATCCTGGTGAGCGTTTCTCTTTTTCTAGCATTTAAATTGTGTACATTTAATCTACAGTATACTGCTGGATTGAATTTTGTATTTGTTTTCTCGCTGTCTTCACAGGACGCCTGGAGTGAGGCAGAGGGCTCAAGAGGTGCACAGCTTGCTGGGTTTTCTTGAGGTCCTGGGGAGCGACTTTTGTGTTCAGGGATTTAATTGTGTGTATTGGTTCTATACTTTGAGTGCTGGGCTTTATTTTGTATTTTTTTTTTTTTTCTCCTTCGTTCTTCAGTTACAGGGCGTCTACTACATATAAGGGGCATAGAAAACTGGAACAGTGAGGGAATCGTTTGTGTGTGAAATACAGGGCTGTACTGACGTGGAATGGGGAACTAACATACTAAAATGCCAGCAGAGTAGGCCTAATGTTCTTCATGTCTGCTCGATAGTCAACCCCCATACTGGGTGCCGACCTTGCTGTTCCCCCCCCAACCCCTTGGGATTCTCCATTCCCAGTCCAAGATATTCCCCTTGTCTTGGACTTCGTCAGCTCAACCCTCCCCCTATACCTGTCCCAGCCTCTCTTGAACCCCTCCACGGTCTCTGCCTCCACCAGTCCCCTGGGCAGCACATTCCATGGTTCCACCCTCTCAGTGAAGTAGCACCTCCTCCTTCTCCCCTGAGTCTCCCCTCCCCAGCTTCCAATCGTGCCCTCTAGTTGCCCCCCCTCCTTCCTTTGGAACACCCCGACTGAGCCTCCCCTATTTATCCCTTTCATGTACTTGAAGACCTCTCTCAGAGAAGGTGAGGGGGGCAGCAAGGACAGCTCCCAGGGTGGGGGCTGACCAAACGAGCAGACACGAAAGACCATTAGGCCTATTCTGCTGGCATTTTAGTATGTTAATATGTCTTAAGGCTAATAGTCAGGTAGGGAAAAGTTCAGCCACTCAAGTGTTGCAAGTTTAAAAGTCTGCATGGTTTATTGGGGGGATCACCTTGGTATAGGTACTGGTAGCTCGAGAAACTGTAGAGCCACTGAGTTGGTAATTTGGCTTAGAAAAGATTACTGTGATGATGGGGAAGGGACCACATATCACTAGAGCAGGTATCTTTGGGCGGGTGGTTGGGTGCACAGGGTGTGGTGCTGCCATGATACTGGACTGGGCTTGGAAGTTTGGGGGATGCCCACTGTGCTACCACCTGGCAAAGCTTAAGGAGGAGGAGGTAGAGGGGATCCAAAGGGTGCTGGGGGGGGAGGATTGGAGAGGTAGGAGGCACGCGGATACCTACATGGAAGCAGTAGGTGCTGGGGCCTCCCAAGCTGGGGAGGAGGACGAAATGCTCACACTAGGGGAGGAGAGAAGGGGGGGTATACGCGGACTCTAGGGGACCCTGGCAGGTGGTTCCCAAATGGCAGGTGGTGCCCAAAAGGCAGAAATTTCCACAGCAGTAGGCAAGAGACTGGGGGTGTCCAGAGGAAACCGAGAGGAGTGGTAGGGTCGAGGGGGGCACTGAGGATGGGCTAAGGCTCACAAATCGCTTTAACCCTCTATGTCCATTGGTAGAAGAGGGGAGTGTGGGGGAGGAGAAGGAGGATGCTGCTGGTGAAGCTGGGGCAGGGATGGATAGAAAGGGGAAGGGGACAAGAGGCAAATGCACAACAGAGGGGTCCTGGACAGGATGGGGAAGAAGGGTGGGGGGAGGATCAGGGAACAAGGAGGAGGCTGATGGTTTGGAACAGGGGAGCACCACAGTCAGGAAGGTGCAGGATGAAAAATGGGGTGATGGCGAGCAGAAAGCCAAGTAGGCAGATGGATAGGATGGATGGATTAGTAAGGAGTGGGGAAAGAGATACCTGAGAAAGATACTCGGGTGGGGGGGGGATAAAGAAGGCCAGGACAAGGGTAGAGGAGGTGACCAGGGAAAATAGTGAAGGGGCTACCTTTGACACCCAGATTGTGGGAGGTGCGAGGAGCCAGTTGGGGGGAGAACCCGGACAAAGGGATGAGGAGGGGCAGGGAAGGAGGGGAACCTGAGGGGTGAACAGGGAAGTAAGGGGGAGGTTAGAGTACTGCTATTGGGGCACTCCATGATCAGAGGCATCCAGTGGGAGGGGCAGGGGGACGTTGAAACCTGTCTGATCAGAACCAAATGCCACCCAGGCCTGACAGCGCACAAGGCCAAGCATGAGTTATATTCACTGGCAAGGGAATGCGGGGGGACCCCAGACATTCTAGTACACCTGGGGACAAATGACATAAATGGTAATAGTGAGCTAGAAATTCAGGCAAGATTCCAGGAGTTGGCCAGGGTATGTCTTTCCATAGGCTGTAAGATCTCCTTTTCGGAAATTGTGCCGGTGCCAAGGGTTAGTGGGGAAAACAAGATGGAGATAAATCAGTGGCTTAGGGAGTGGTGTGGGGAATTGGGGTATGGCCTGGTGGGGGACTTGGGGGGAGACCTGGGAGGATAAGGGGCTATACGTTAGGGCCAGGCTCCACCTTAATTTGTAGGGGAAATAAGTCCTTAAGCTCAAACTAGCTGGGTTCATCAACAAAAGGTGGGGTTTAAACTTGGGAAGGGGGGAGGAATCAAAAAAGGGTCCGTGCCAGCAGGTTTGATAAATGAGGGACATGGTCTCCACTCCTCTAGGGGGCTAGGGAGATGTGGAAATGGGTCACCAGATAGGGTGCAGGAGCTGAGAAATGGGAGCTCGAGGAGGGAAAAGGGGTGGAGAGCGGTCCTGATGCATGCTAGGAGCTGAGGAAATAAAATACCTGCGCTCCAGGTGATGCTAGTTGAGGGGGAATTAGATGTGGCAGCAGTCACTGAGACCTGGGCCACTCAAGGGCACGAGTGGGACCTAAATCTGATGGGCTATACTATATTTAGAAAAGATAGGAGGGAGGGAAGGGGTGGTTGTGTAGCACTGTTAGTCAGAAATGGCATGGGTATTGGAGGGGTAGAGGAGGCAGAGGGAATGTGGTGGCTATTTGGGTCACCTTGCTGATGCAGGGGGGTAAAAGAGTAAAGGTCGGAGTGGTGTACAGACCACCAGCACAGGCAGAGGTCCTGGAAGAAAGTTTGGTGGCAAATCTTGAGGGACACTGTGGATTAGGAAAGGGAAGGGTAGTGATAATGGGGGACCTCAACATGCCAGGAACAGACTAGGGGTTATGACATCACCAGTGGCCAAAGAGCAGAGGCTGCTGGATGTCTTCCAGGATGCATTTCTGACACAACAGAATGGTGAGCCAACTAGGGAGGCCCAGACGTTGGACGTGGTCCTGGCGGACAGTGATCAGATTAGGGGCCTAGAGGTGAGGGACCCTTTGGCGGGGAGTGATCACACCACAGTTTGGTTCTTCCTGGACCTGGGGCGGGGAGGAAAGCCGAACAAGGAAAGTAGTAACCAACTTTAGGGGTGCAGACTTCAGGGAGATGGGAAGGATCCTTAAAGATCGTCTAGACAGGATAAGGCCGGATATGGATGCTGACAGTAGGTGGAAGATCATTAGGAGGGGAATACAGAAGGTTACCAGATCCTGTGCAAGGGAAAGCCGTTAGTTCGGTAAGGCCAGAAAACCCTGCTGGTGGACTTGGGAGGTACAGGAGGTGGTGATGAAAAAGAAGGCGGCCTATAGGCGCTTAAAGTGCTCAAGGAGTGAAAGGGATCTGGAGGAATATGAGCTGACAGCCAAGAGAGTCACCAGGGTGGTGAGAGCAGCTAAGGCAAAAAAAGAACAGTCCTTGGCCAGTGAGATCCAGAGGGAGGACAAGGGGTTCTTTAGATACATAGGGGAAAAAAGGAAAGTAAGGGGAAGATCAGCAAGATAAGGGTAGGGGATGGTTGGGCACAGGAGGCAGGGAACAGGCAGAAATCCTAAATGAGTACTTTGCCTCAGTGTTTACCAGGGGGGATGGATGAGCTATGTCTTGCGAGGGGAGTGGGGGCAAACTGGAGAAAGGGGTGGGACTGGTAGAGACCAGGGGCCCTGACGGATCTGGGGAAAGGAAGGGCCACCACAGACAGGTGGGGGGGCCAGCAGTGCAGGGTGAAAAGGAGGAAGACGTGGAGGCTTAAATCCTAGTAGAGAGAGTAAAGGAATCCCTCAAGTCCCTTCGGACAGAGAACGCACCTGGGCCAGATAAGATGCATCCCAGGGTGCTGAGGGAACTGGTGGATGTCCTGGCAGTCCCTCTAGAGGAGCTTTTCAACATCTCTGAGGACTGGGTGGGTGCCCCAAGACTGGAGGGTGGCCCATGTTGTGCCGATCCACAAAGGGGGATCAAGAGAGGAAGCAGGAAATTGCAAGCCCCTTAGCCTGACATCGGTGGTCGGCAAGGTGATGGAGGGTATTGTCAAGGAAAGGCTAAGGGGGTTAATGGAGCAAACGGCGTACTTGGATGATAGGCAGCATGGCTTTGTCATGGGAAGATCCTGCCAGACAAACCTTGTTGAGTTCTATGACTGGGTGACGAGGGCCCTGGACTAGGGTAGGCCAGTGGACGTCCTCTTTCTGGACTTTAGCAAGGCATTTGATTCAGTACCCCACAGTGGCCTGCTGGCTAAGCTGAAGGAAATGGGGGTAGGAGACAGTTGTTAAGATGGATAGGAAATTGGCTCTCTGAGCATACTCAGAAGGTGGTGGTTGGATGGTTAGCCTCATCCCCAAGGTGGGTTACTAGTGGGGTTCCCCAGGGGTCGGTGCTGGGGCCACTCCTGTTCAATGCCTATGTCTCGGACATCAGGAGGGGGATCAGGAGTGAGATGAGTCTCTTTGCAGATGACTCAAAGCTGGGTGCAGTGGTGGTTGAGGAGGGGGGCAGGGTGGCCTTGCAGGAGGACCTGGAGGCTCTAGAAAGGTGGTCGGGAAAATGGAAACTAAAATTCAATGTGGGGAAGTGCAAGGTTCTGCACCTAGGAGTCAGAAACCCAGGCCAGGGGTATACCCTGGGAGGAGACATGATTCAAGTCACAGAGGGTGAGAGGGACCTGGGAGTAGTGGTAGATGTCAAAATGAACAACTCAGAGACCTGTAGGAGGGCAGCGGCAAGGGCAAATAGGATGCTGGGATGCATCGCCAGGGGGATTACCTCCAGAAAGGCAGAAGTGATCCTTCCATTGTACAACTGCTTTGTTAGGCCATACCGCGAGTATTATGTGCAGTTTTGGAGACCACATTTAAAAAAGGACATTACAGTCCTAGAGAGGGTCCAAAGGAGGGCAACCAAAATGATCTGGGGCCTGGGGGAGAGGACCTATGAGAAGAGGCTCAGGGAGCTCGACATGTACACCCTGGAGGAGAGGAGGGACAGGGGGGACATGATAGAGGTCTTTAAGTACATGAAAGAGATCAATAAAGGAGGCCCAGTCAGGATGCTCCAAAGGAAGGAGTGTAGGGCAATGAGAGGTCACGGGTGTAAGCTGGAAGGGGGCAGGCTCAGAGGGGAGAGGAGGAGATGTTTTTTCACTGAAAGGGTGGTGGAGCCATGGAATGCATTGCCCAGGGAGCTGGTAGAGGTGGAGACTGTGGACGGGTTTAAATGGGGATGGGACAGGTACAGGGGGAGAGTAAATCTGACCAGGCCCAGTACAGGTAGAACATCTGGGACTGGGGACAGTATAACCCAAGGGGGAGAGAGGGACACCAAAATCGACCCTCGGTGCAGGTGCTGAAAATTGAGCAGACTCGAGAGACCATTAGGCCTATTCTGCTGGCATTTTAGTATGTTAGTATGTCCCCCCCGTCCCTCCTCTCCTCCAGCATGTACATGTTGAGCTCCTCGAGCCTCTCCACGTAGGTCCTTTCCCCCAAGCCCCAGATCATTTTGGTGCCCTCCTCTGGACCCCCTCCAGGAGTGCAATGTCCCTTTTTAAGTGCAGCTTCCAAAACTGCACACACTACTCAAGGTGCAGCCTAACTAAGCAGTTATACAGAGGGAGGATCACATCCCTTCTTCTGGAGGTAATCTCCCTAGCGATGCATCCCAGCATCCTATTGGCTTTGGCCACTGCCTTCCTACAAGTCTCAGAGTTACATACTAACATACTAAAAGCCAGCAGAATAGGCCTGTCAGTCTTTCGTGTCTGCTCGGTTATCCAGCCCCTAATGGGCTCTTGCCCCCCCCACCTTGTCCCTGTGAGGGTCAATCTTGGCTTCAGTACCCCCATGCATCTGTCCCACCCCCTCTTGAATCCCTCCACAGTGTCTTGCTCGACTAGAGTCCCGCGCAAAGCATTCCATGGCTCCACCACCGTCTCTGTGAAGTAATGCCTTCTACGTTCTCCCCTATAGGTTCCTCCCTTCAGTTTCCATTGATGCCCTCTGGTTGTGCCCCTTTGCTTTAGCCTGAACATTTATTTGGCTCTACCCTGTTAATCCCCTTCACATATTTGAAAACCTCAATCATATCCCCCCATCTCTCCTCTCCTCTAGTGAATATAGCCCAAGGGCTTCCAGCCTGTCCTCATAGGTCCTATCCCCCATGCCCCGGATCATCCTGGTTGCCCTCCTCTGGACCCTCTCTAACAGTACTATGTCCTTCTTAAGGTGTGGCTTCCAGAACTGCATGCAATACTCAAGGTGCGGCCTAATCAAGTCATTGTACAGAGGTAGGATCACCTCACTCCTCCTGGACATTATTCCCCGGGCTATGCAGCCCAGTAACCTATTTGCCTTTGCCGCCATTCTTCTGCAGTTCTCAATGTTATTCATTTTGGTGTCTACCACCACCCTGAGGTCCCTTTCACTCAAAGTGGCTTGCAGTGGAACCCCTCCCAAGACATAAACATGCCCTGGGTTTCTGGCTCCCAGATGCAACACCCTACACTTCTCCGGGTTAAACCTCAGCCCCCACCTCCTCGCCCAGCTCATTTTGACATCCACAACCATCGAGACTTGTAGCGATTCTCCCCCAGGGTGTACACTTGGTCCAGGTTTCTGGTGCCCAGGTGTAGAACCCTGCATTTCCCTGCATTGAACTTTAGCCTCCACCTCCTCGACCGTCTCTCCAGAGCCTCCAGGTCCTCCTGCAGGGCCACCCTCCCCTCCTCCTCATCCACCACCGCTCCCAGCTTCGAGTCATCAGCAAAGAGACTCATTTCATTCCTGATACCCTTCTGTATGTCAGAGACATAGGTGTTAAACAGGAGTGGCCCTAGAACAGATTCTTGAGGGACCCCACTAATGACCCTCCTTGGAGATGAGACTAGCCCCCCAACCACCACCCTCTGATTATCTGAGTACACTCCGAGAGCCAATTTCCTATCCATCTGATCATCCGCTTCCCCACCCCTATTTCCCCCAGTTTATCCAGCAGGCCACCATGAGGTACCGAGTCAAACGCCTTGCTGAAGTCCAGAAAGAGGATGTCCACCGGCCTACCCTGGTCCAGGGCACTCATTGCTCAATTGTAGAACTCCACGAGGTTTGTCTGACACAGTTTTCCCGAGACAAAGCCATGCTGTCTATCGTCCAGGTACCCCAAATTCTCCTGTACCCACTTAGCCTTTCCTTGATGATACCCTCCATCACCTTGCCCACCACTGATGTCAGGCTGATGGGCCTGTAGTTCCCCACCTCCTCTCTTGATCCTCCCTTGTGGATAGGCACGATATGGGCCAACCTCCAGTCCTGGGATACCCACCCTGTCTTCAGAGAGATGTTAAAAAGCTCAGCCAGGGGGGCTGTCAGGACATCGCCAGTTCCCTCAGCACCCTGGGATGTATTTCATCCAGCCCTGGTACTTTCTCCGTCTTAAGGGACCTGAGGGCTTCCCTCACTCGCTACCATGATTTCACCTCCACTTCCTCCCCTTGGCCCTGATCTGCCCCCGAGGTCCTAGGGAGCAACTTTTGTGTTCAGGGATTTAATTGTGTGCATTGGTTCTATACTTTGAATGCTGGGCTTTATTTTGTATTGGTGTTTTTTTTCCCCTCTCTTTTGTTCTTCAGTTGCAGGGCGTCTACTGCATATAAGGGGCATGGAAAACTGGAACGCTGCTTTCTTCTTCCTAAGGGACCTGAGGGCTTCCCTCACACCCCACCCACCCGCCTGGGGTCATCCATATTTGTAGGGGCAAAATGAGGAGGAGACTCGTGGACTTGCTGCTTCCGTGGGAGGGGAGTCACATACTTCCTGCCTCAAAACAGAAAGGGCAGGAACTACCAGAGCACTACCTAACCACACAAGGGGGCTCTTAATGCAATAGGAGGAACGGTTTGATATTGCTTAAGAGGGATTAGTAAACTGGGCTGTGAGGAGGGGCAGTAAAAAATAAATAAAACTTTGATTGTAGTTTGTACTGAGTTTGTTGTGTGATACCATCTGTAGCTAGCTACTAGGGCAGTGACTCTGCTGTAAAAAGAGGAAGGGCACAGAACCCTATATTGAGCAAGGTAAACAGAGGAACAGGGGATTACCAGGGAAGTACAAAGCAAGGCTAAACAGTGTAGAAGGGGAAGATGCTGGGAGTGGTGCAATGCAGCGGCTGTGGGGCGGCAGTTTCAGGAGGACCTCTTGGATGCTGCCCCATCTGCAGGCACCTCTCTGGGCTGAGGGCGGAGGTTACTAGTCTCCGGGCCGAGTTGGCAAGGATTCGGTGAATGTCCTCCCCCACCCAGGGGCCACCAAGTCTTCCTCCACTAACTCAAAGATTTCCGAGTAGAGGGAGTGGATGAAGTTCAGTGGGCTCAGGGATGGTGAGGGTGGTGGGACAGAGGCACATCCCCCAACTGGTGAAGCTACAGAACTCCTATGCAGTGATGCAGGAGTGGGAAGGTCCCATAGTGACACTTGAGTTAGAGACCGGGAGCATGAGAGGGTCTTCCAGAATGGAACCCCAAGAGTGCACAGCAGAGGACCCCAGAGGAGTAGGAGGAAGCAACTCTTGGTGGGGGACTCCATTGTCAGCGGAATAGATTTGGAAAAGAGTAGCAAGGGGGAGAGGGAGGTTTAGTGCCTACCTGGAGGCACGGCTCGGAGGGATGGAGAGGGAATCCTGAGGAGCGCGAGGGTGATAGCAAGGAAGAGGGAGCTGGATGTCATTATCCATCTGGCACAAATGACCTGGCAGGGAACGAAGCAGGGATAGGAAAGGTGCACGAGCAATTTAGAGAGTTGGGGAAGGGCCTTAATCAGGCAGCAAGCTCTGTAACCTTCTTAGAGGTATTAACTGCCTGACCATGGCTAGATGGAGGCCAGGACACTCCGTACCAAAGAATTCAATGCATGGTTGAAGGAGTAGTGTGGATAGGAGGGGTTGGCTTCATTGCGGACTGGGGCCCCCACCTGGAAGGATGACTGCCTCTACAAGGGCAATGGGCTGCATCCATCCAATGAGGGGGCAGTAGTCCTTAGTGAACAGTTTTGATGCTTACATAGAAACACAGACTCTATCGGCAGATAAGGACCATACGGCCCACCTAGTCTACCCATTTCCCTACTCACTGCTGCAGCCCCAGATCCTAGTTGATCTGTGACTCTATGCTCCGCACATCTCCAGGGTAACCTTATGTCTATTCCATGCACTCTTGAATCCCCATGTTGTTTTCGCCCCCACCACTTCTGCTGGAAGGCCGTTCCATGGCTCCACCACCCTTTCAGTGAAAAAGTACTTTCTAACATTACCCCGAGTCTTCCACCCTTCAGTCTCATATCATGACCCCTTGTTCTTGTGCAGCGTTTTCTCTGAATATGCTTTCCACCTGTACCCTGTTTATTCCCCTAAGGTACTTGAAAGTCTCTATCTCCCCTCTCCCTTCTTTCCCACAGTGAATAGATATTAGGGTCCTTAAGTCTTTCCTTGTAGGGATTTGTAGGGCTTCTGGTGCAGTCTATGTACCATTTTCATTGTCCTTCTCTGCTTCATTGGCAAGCATTTAAACAAGCCAAGGGGGGAGATAGCAGGGTGACGGAAACTGCACCCCCCCCCCCCAGATCACAAGGTCATCTATGGGAACCCCGAGGGAGTAAAACCAACAAAGGAAGTAAATATGAAGTCCTGGAAGAAGAAAAGATTAGAACTATTTATTGATTTCATTTTGTTGACCAGGTAGGCCCACTGGGCCCAAAAGGTCCCTTTTTCAGGGGCGACCCAGGATTAGTTACATAGAAGCCTGTAGGGAACAGGACACAACAATGATACATTTCAATGATACAGGAAGCAAACACAGTATTTCCAGACAGTAACAATAATTCCAGAAGTCTTGCACATTGATATGACATACAGTGGCTTTTGTACGTGCTTTAGTTTAGTCAGGAGAAGGCTGCCAACTTGACAGTATGTTAACTACAAATTGTTGTGGTTACAGGTAACAGACTTCCATTCATGTTCAGGTACAGGGGGAAACTGAAGCCAGGGATGTCCCTCTCTGGGGGAGGGATGGACAGCAAATCAAACACGCAGTAGGGGCTACTGAGCAGACATGACAGACCATGAGGCCTATTCTGCTGGCTTTTATTATGTTAGTATGTTGGTTGATTTTTGCATTAATTAGCTTCCGTTGTTATGCCTTATGTGCTGGGGCTAATTTTCCCTGTATTATCCCTGGCATGTGCATGTTTTTTTGTTTTTTTTTTACCAGCAGGTGCGTTTTGAGCCCTTTTTAAAGGAGACCAGTGTACCGGCATTTTGCAGCTGGTCAGGGAGATAGTTCCATAGGATTGGGGCTGCATGGGAGAAGGACTTATCTCCTGCTGTTGTCCTCACCCTAGGAACCTCTAGGAGCTTCTGTGAGGAAGTCTGTAGCAGCCTACTTGGGTGCTTGAGGACCAGCACCCCAGCGAGGCCCATCAGAGCAGGGCCGTTTACTAGTCTGTAGGTGGGATAGGGATGACTAGTTTAGGGAGTCATATACCTCGTAGTGTTATTGCCTTGGGTGTGATTTGGATGCAGATCTAGCAATCTTGTTGTATAGTGTTTGCATCCTGCCCAGTTCTTTCCTTGTTAGTGCATGTAGGACAAGGGCTGCATAAATAACCTTGGGTATGAGGATGCTATTTGCAGTTGCCACACTGGTTTCCGTGATGAGTTGCAAGTTCAGCCTGTAAAGTAGACCAAGTTTTTGGTGTATTGCTCTGGTGATATGGTCTGCATGGCATTTGAAGGTGAGGTCTTGGTCGAGGACGAGGCCCAGGTACCTGAATGAGCTCACAGCCTCTATGGATGTCCCTGATGAGGATTGAGGAGCAGTAGGTTTCTGTCCAAGCCCAGAGTTCTAGTTCTGATCAGCATGGCTTTCGGCTTTTTATCATTTAGCAGCAGCCTGTTAAAACAACAGTCACTTTTCAAGGATTGCAAAGTCCTCCTGCAACTGAGGCCCGAGGGCCAGTATGCTGCCCACAGTTCTATACAGCGTTGTCAGCATATTGTATTACTGGGTTGCCACCACAGTTGTTGCTGAGGTCATTTACAAATAAAGAAAACAGTAGGGGCTCCAAGATGGAGCCTTGTGGTACCCCCTCCTTGATAGGTAGTTGCTCAGATATGGATCCCTTCCATTTGACCTGCTGGGTGCGTTGAGATAGATAGCTCTTAAATCAGGTCAGGGAGTGATGGTCCAGGCCAGTAAGTTTTAGCTGGTTTAGCAGTAGTCTGTGATCTACCAAATCAAAGGCCTTGTTAGGTCGATGAATATGGTGCCAGTAGGGGTGCCATTGTCAAGGGCGTTGAGGGTGCCGATGGTGAATTTGATTAGCGCTGTGTCGGTTCCATGATTTCGTTTGAATCCATGCTAGTTGGGTGCCAGCAAATGGTTCATTTCCGGGTAGTCTCGTAGTTGGTTATATACGAGCCATTCCTGTATCTTGGACAATCTACAGAGTTGTGAAATTAGTCTGTAGTTACCGATCGGCTCCTTGGGACCTCCTTTGTGGATTGGGACTACGTGGGCCTCTTTCCATGTGGCTGGAATGGCACCCTCTAGTAGGGACCTGTTGATTAACCAGGTGATAGGGGAGGTAATGGCAGCGTCTTTTAGTAATCTGGGGATCAGTCCATTTGGTCCAGCTGAGCCTCTAGCCTTAATCCTCTTTTGTACCGGGAACATGTCTGATCGCTTTACCCTTTTTAGATGGAATTCTGGGTGTCATATTTCTGAGGCTGGGGGGTGTGGGTGGTCAGAGGCTTGGGGAAAGAAGTTAGCTTTGTACTCCTCTAGCTCAGTGTAAAAGCTGCTAAAGGTATCAGATGCCTCTTGGTTGTCACCAATGGATTGACCTTTGGAGATGATTGGTCATTGCAGGGGTTTGCTTCTACTTATCATCAGACCATTGATCAACCGCCAGAAGCATTTGGGGTCAGTCAGGTTTGCCTGCTGAACATTTTTAATGTTTTCGAGCTTTGCCGTGCTAGCGCATTTTCTACTATAGTTTCTCAGCTCCCTGTAGGATACCCAGTCTTAGGAAGTGCTAGACTTCTTGTAGATCTCTCAGGCCTTATCCCGCTTCTTCATAAGGGACTTAAGCTCCAGTGTAATCCATTTATAACGTTGCTCCTTGACCTTGAGCTTCCTGAGTGGGGTGTGCTTATTGGTCACTGACGTGAAGCAATCCTGGAAGTATTCCAGTGCTTCGTCTATGGTTGAGAAAACTAAATATAATAGTGGACAAAATAAGGAAGGGTGTGTGGAAAAACAACCTGGAAGACCATGTGTACCAATGCTCGAAGTCTGAGCAACAAGATCGCTGGCCTAAAGGTTACCACAGAGGAAGCAGATCTGGATGTAATAACTGCAACAGAAACCTGGTGCAATGAAAACCAGGACTGGGGATATGGCCGTACCAGGATATACTCCGGTCATTAGGGACAGGGTAGGCAGAAAAGGGGGAGGGGTGGCTCTTCAGGTGAGGGACAGCATAAAGGCTACAGAAATAAAAGGGGAGCAGGATGGGGAAGAGCCAGGAGGTACACTGTGTGGGTCACACTGGAGAGGGGGAAGGGGACAGCTATCCACACAGGAGTGATCTACAGACCTTCAGCACAGGGGGAAGGGGTGGATGAGGAAATGGTGCTGGCAATCCACAGGATAGCTCATAGGGGTGAGGTATTGTTGGTAGGAGACTTCAGTCTACCAGACCTGGATTGGAGCCTCCCTGCTGCGGCAATAGCCAGGAGTATGAACATCCTGGACTCCCTGCAGGGAGCATTCCTCAGGCAACCGGTTATGGAACCCACGTGTGAGGGGGCACTACTAGACCTAGTACTAACTAATGGGGCCAGTGTGGCAGATTTTATGGTAGGGAACCACCTGGGGAACAGTGATCACTATATGGTTTGGTTAGATATATGGATGGATCAGAATCGAATCACACGAGGACACAGGTCCTGGACTTTAGGAGGGTCAGTGTCAGGAAAATGGGAGAATGCCGGAAGGGCACCCTATTAGGAGTAGGGAACATGAGGGGAGCAGAGGGACAGAGGATAAAAATATGAGGGAATTGAAATCCTTACAAATCGCTGTATCAGTCAGGTTAGCAAAAGGAAGAGGAGACTACTATGGTTCTCCAGGGAAGTAGCGGAAAAAGTAAGAGCAAAAAAGATGGTATTTAGAAAATACAAAAAAACACAGGAGGAGGGAGATAGGAAGAGTTACCAGGAAAAGCAAAGGGAGGCAGGGAAGGCTGTTAGGAGCGCAAAGGCACAAACATTGCCAAATCAGTTAAAAAGGGGATAAAACTTTTTACAGGTACATAAGTAAAAAAGAGGAAGATAAAGGGAGGGATAGTATGGCTGAAGGGGGAAGGATGGAGTTTGGTGGAGGAGGACCACCAAAAAAGTGGATATATTGAACAAATACTTCTGTTCAATATTCTTGGAGGAGGGGGCATGAAATGGGCCAGTGATATTAAGGGTAGGGAGGTGGACACGAGTCCTTTCTCAGTGGAAAGAGTCATGAAGGAACTAACAGTGCTAAAAGTTGGTAAGGCAATGGGACCAGATGGGGTGCACCCCAGTACACTGAGGGAACTAAGAGAGGAGCTGGCGGTACCACTGACAGCCCTGATCAACCTGTCACTGGATATGGGAGAGTTGCCAAGGGACTGGAGAAGGGTGGATATAGTCCCTCTCTACAAAAGTGGAAATAAAGAGGAGGCAGGAAACCGCAGGCC
Organism: Neoceratodus forsteri; assembly: GCA_016271365.2. Taxonomy (NCBI): domain Eukaryota; kingdom Metazoa; phylum Chordata; order Ceratodontiformes; family Ceratodontidae; genus Neoceratodus; species Neoceratodus forsteri. The sequence goes on along the minus strand of CM057453.1, from coordinate 1,303,425,220 downwards.
AGTCAGTTTGACATCAGTGGTGGGCAAGGCAATGGAAACACTACTGAAGGAAAGGATTGTGGAATATCTGGTTGCCAACAGTCTGCAAGACCCAAGGCAGCACAGTTTCACAGGGGGGGACCGTGACAGTCAAACCTGACTGAGTTCTTTGACTGGGTAACCACAGAAATGGATCAGGGTGGGGCGGTGGATGTGGTCTACCTGGATTTCAGTAGGGTCTTTGACACTGTTCCACATGGAAGACTGATAAACAAGCTGGAGAACCTAGAGTCACGTTTACATGGTGGCATTTGCACCACAGCAATCCGAGCGTTCAGGTTGCTACGGTGCAAATGCCGCTGAGTGGACACTTACTGAATCGTGGTAAGCCACTCCCTGCAATGCTCAGCAGTACCAGAAAGTTTGGGGATGCATTTGGGAGCGAGTGGTTTAAGCAGCCATGTGGACAGGCTGCACTGCTCACTCCCACTTGCGGGCGCTTCCATCAGCTGACTGCCCCGACCCCCAGCCCCTCTCCAGCGTGTCTTACATCAGCACTGGGGGGGCTGTGTAGACTCTTTAGCCAAGCGTCTTTTGGGTCGGGGCAGCTTTGTAACATGCCAAAGAAGGAGCGAGGTCAGCCATGTAAACACGGCTTAGGAGTAGGTACTAAAGTAGTGAAATGGGTAGAGACTTGGATGGGCGATGGGACTTGGAGGGTGGTATTGAATGGTATACACTCTGGGGTAGGCAGAGTGACCAGCAGGGTGCCACTGGGATCAGTGCTGGGCATGTTCCTCTTCAGCATCTTTATTAGTGACATTGCAGAGGGCCTGGAGGGGAAAGTTTGCCTGTTCGCGGATATGACAAAGCTGTGCAACAGAGTGGACACACGGCGAGGGTGATCTGATAAAACTGAAGGAATGGTCAAGGGATTGGCAAGTGGGGTTCAACACTAAAAAGTGCAAAATAATGCACATATGGCACAGAAACCTGGGGGTAAAATATCAACTGGGAGGCCCCACCTGGAGTACAGTGTACAGTTCTGGAGACCATACCTACGTAAGGACATAGACAGGGTAGAGAAGGTTCAGAGGAGGGCAACAAAGATTGCGCATGGGTTGCATCACAAGTCCTATGAAGACAGGTTGAAGGAACTGAACATGTACTCCCTGGAGGAGAGGAGGGAGAGAGGGGATATGATAGAGACATACAAGTATCTTACAGGAGGAACAGGGTGCAGGAAAACACTATTTTAGCGAAAAGATGTTTCAGGACTAGAGGCATGGGATGAAGTTGGAGGGAGGACGATTCAGAGGAAACATGAGAAAGAATTTCTTCACAGAACGGTGGTGGACAAGTGGAACACCCTGCCAGAGGAAGTGGTGGGAGCTGAAACAATCACGGGATTTAAGAATGCATGGGATAGACATAAAGGAATTCTAGAGGTCAGGGGTAAGGGGAAATAGACTTCTAGGAAAACAAACTGAACTTACAAGCTCAAATGGGCAGACTAGGTGGGCCATAGGCCCTTATCTGCTGACACTGTCTATGTATCTATGGGAGGGGAGGTATTAGCAGCTTCAAAGCAGGAGAGGAACCTGGGAGTAGTAATTTCTGAGGACCTGAAGGTTACTAAATGGTGTGACAAGGCAGCAGGGAAGGCTAACAGGATGCTGGGATGCATAGGCAGGGGTATCGCCAGCAGAAGGAGGGAGGTAATAATTCCACTGTATAGATCACTAGTGAGACCACACCTCGAATACTGTGTCTAGTTTTGGAGGGCCCGTCTTCAATGGGACATAATGAGGGTAGAGGCAGTTCAGAGGAGGGCAACCAAAATAGTGCAGGGCCTACATCAAAAATCCTATGAGGAAAGACTTAGGGAATTAAATATATGTACTTCTTGGAGGAAAGGATGGAAAGGGAGATACGACAGACATATTCAAATACCTCACAGGGAAGAAAAAGGTACAGAAAGGTATAATTTTCCAAAGTAAAATATGCTGAAGGACAAGAGGACATACTATAAAATTGGAAGGGGAGTGGTTCGGAGGAAATGGGAGGAAATACTTGTTCATGGAGAGGGTGGTGGATGTATGGAACAGCCTACCAGTGGAGGTGGTAGGGGCAGACACAGTTGCAGAATTCAAGAATGCTTGGGGCAGGGCCCTGAGACGGATTAGGGCCTGTTTGGTCACTGTAGTTAGGGAAAATAAGGCAGACTGGGTTGGCCGGAAAGCCCTTATCTGCCGACAGCTTCTATGTTTCTATGCGATGGGGGGCTGTAATATAAAAAAAAAAAAATTCTAGGGACGTGAATATGATGTTCTATCCACATTTCTAGCAGTTCTCTTCCCCTTTAAATCTTGCTGGAAATGTCTTCAAACTGGCTCCTTATAACTCCCTTGGCTCTGCCCCATGATGCCTGATCTTCCTTTCCACTGGAAGAAACAGGTTCCTTCCTTACCACTCCTGCATTGAGTAGGCCCTTGCGCTTAAATCTTTGGAATTACTTTGAAATTTATAAAATAAAGAAGTTTTTGGTCTTCAGCCCGATCTCTGATCATGTCTGCGATGGATGACAAGTCCGCTTCCAGATTCTGCCAATGCCCTTGCAGGCAGAAGATGTCCCGCACCGACCTGCACTCCATGTACATCTGCTGCCTGGGATACAAGCACGATCCCCCAGGGTTGCAACTTATGTCACTCCTTCCACCCAACTGTTCCCGAGGACTGTCTCACCCTGACTTAAGTTGGGCCGCCCGGGCCCATGGAACCCGCTGGTCAAATCCAAGGGCGCTCATTGGGTGGTCTCCTTGGCTGCGGGGTCTGCTGAACAGCTTGCGGTGTTTGAAGAGGAGGCAGCCCAGGTCGCATATCTCTCCTCTTCTGCCTTTGTGCTGCTTCAGCTGGGCTCCACTTTTACGAGCTCCTTCAAGGAATTGTGCCAGTCTCTGCCGACCCTCGACCAGGGACCCTCTGGAAACAAATCGAAATCCCAAAAAAGAGTCCAAAAAAGAAAGGACTCACCGACGTTCGTGGGATCAGGAGTGCTCTTGGTCGACAGCTTTGGATTCCTGTGCTTCTCTGGAACAGACTTTGGTTGAATCCTCAGCCCAGGCTGCCGGCTCCACTGTAACCTCATCGGGCCAGTTGGCTGATATGCTGGTTGAAATCTCGGCCGAAATTTTTCTTGGACAAACTGACCAGTTGTCAACTGAAGAGGCTGACACTTCCTTGTCCAGGACTCCAGTCCTGACTCAGACCATCAGAGGGACTGATCAGTCTGCTGACCTGCAGCCTCTGATCGACGACCAAGACCCGGTGAAGCCTTGGCATTTGCCAACTCCCTCTGAGCCCTGCCATCAGTCCTTCCAGTGGTCGAGGTCTCATCCCATTCCCATTCCCATGGATCGAGCAGCACCAGCCAATATCAGCACTCCCGCTCTCAACACCATGGGAAATGATGCTGCCGCTACTCTTTGTCCTTGTCCTCCTCGGGTGAGGAGAGGCTTCGGCACAAACTATGTCGACGCTTTGAGGACCTCATAAGGCAACAGCTGGTGTTCTCCGGTATGAAGCTGACCCCGGCCCCTACAACGGCCATCACCTGGCTTTTGCCTGAACGGCCACCTCCGCCTGAGGAGCCGACCAAGACAGTCCCGGCTTGGTTGACCCTGGCATCTCCACTGATTCTGGTTGAGCCGCCACCTAAACCGCTGACCTCCGGCGCTCTGACTAAGGAGTCTGTGCCAGTCAAGGGGCTTCCCCATAGGCTGTCAGTCACCGTAATACCTGACTGTCCTTGGAGGGTCAATGGGGACTCCAGTGGTCGACCACTTTTCAGTGACTCTTTGAAGTCTGAGGGTTTCTCCCTGCACTCCCGTCCTGTTGACGAGGAGTCAGTGGAGGATCTCTTGACCGAAGAAGGTCCTACTTCCTTTCTGGGCCTTCTTTGACTGTCCTCTGAGTCCACGGGGATGAAAATGGAGCCTGTCCAGAAACGGGCCTGTTACCCATTGACCAAGTTCCTTAACTGGGGGGATTCTCTGATAGGGGCCTTCCCGGTGGCAGAGGCCATTCTTGGCCCTGCTCTGGAGCTCTGGCAGTGCCTAGCTTCCAGCCCTGCACCTTCCTCCTGAATGGCCCGCAAGTATGCAATACCTACTGGTTCCCTCTTGGGATTCATGAACACCCCTCGGCTGTGGGTCTGGTAGCGAATTCAGTGTTCTGGTGCTCAGACAATACTGGTGACATTGATAAGCCACCCGACAAAGAGTCCAAAAAATTGGACCACACAGCCAAGAAGGTCTATGCTGCTTCCTCGCTTGGTCCTTGCCAAGTGAGCTTGGCTCTTCTCATGGCCCACCTCTCCCATGCCCTGCTGGGCACCCTGGATGAGGTGCTTCTTCATCTTCTGTCCGACTTCCAGACTATGATCAACCAGGTCCAGGACCAGGGCTGGGCTGTAGTAAAACAGCAGCTCCAGACCGTTATGGACTTTGGGGACTCTTGTGCCCACTCCGTGGTGGTCTCAGTGGCCATGCGCCACAGGGCTTGGCAGAGGATCTCAACCTTCATGGCAGACACTCAGCACAAGTTGACAGATGTTCCTCTCCTGGGCACCAACTTGTTCGGGCCTGGAGTCAAGGGCCACCTCTTCCGCACCTTGGACTCTGTGACATCTGTCCAGAAGGACCCCAAGGGCTTCAAGCAACAGCAGAAATGGAAGCCCTTTTGGTCCATCTCTACTCCTGCGGCCAAACCAGCCCAGCCCCAGTCTGGTTAGCAGATTAAGGCCTGGTGACCTCGGCCAAAGTCAGTGGCCTCGGTTGTCCGTAAGCCTGGGGGTAGAGGCTCTGGTGACTCTTTGGCCGAACCCTCCACTTCCTACAAGCCTGTCCAGTGACAGGATGAGGGGTGCCTCCTTATTGCCCGTCACACCTCCCCTGGGTCTTCCCATGGAGGGCCAGCTCTGCCACTTCCTTTCTGCCTGGTCTGCTGTTACCACGGACAGGTGGGTTCTCAAAAATGGTGGGTCAGGGTCTACCTCTGGAATTCGAGCAGCACCCCCCTTGCTGAGCCCATGCCCCACAGGAGGACATGGTATCTGCAGACATTTTGTCAGCTCTTTGAGTTGACATAGCCCAGCTCCTACGCAAGAAGGTCATGGCCTCTGTCGCTGATCCTCCGAAACACCCAGGGTTTGTCTCCAGGTACTTCCTGGTGCCAGAATGGACAGGGGCTGTTGCCCCATTCTAGATCTGCATGACCTGAACAAGTTTCTTTATTCGCGTACCTTCAGGATGGAAACTCTGTCTCAGATCTTACCATCTGTAGAGCAGAACATGTGGTTCTGCTCCCTGGATCTTCAGGACACATTCTTTCACGTCCTGATCCATCCGTCTCATCGAAGGTTCTTCTGCTTCTGAGCAGAGGGAGCCCTCTATGAGTTCCAGGTCATGCCAGTTGGCCTGTCCTTGGCCCTTCTGGGTCTTCACCAAGTGCATAGCAGTGGTGGCAGCTTACCTGAGGCACCAAGGGGTCCAAGTTTCCTTCTACCTGGATGACTGGCTGATCCCAGGTTCCTTCAGGCAGGAGGTGGAGTGGTCCAGGAACCTGGCCCTCCAGACCTGTGTCTCCCTTGGTCTCCAGGTCAACGAAGCCAAGTCAGAACTCGTGACTGTGCAGGTGATCAACTTCATTGGGGCAGAGCTCGACTCTTGCCGAGCCAGATCACAGCTCCTTGTGGACAGAACAGAGGCTCTCTCTTCTCCTTTGCCCAATCATTTTGGGTTGGGCACTTGTGCCCTGCCTGGGACTTCATGCGCCTGCTGGGTTACATGGCGGCCTGCACCAGCATGGTCTGATGGGCCTGCTGAAGAATGCACTATCTGCAGTGGGAGCTGGCCAGCTTTTGGTCTCAGCGCAAGGGTCACTTTGACCAGCTTGTCACTGTGACCCAGCGGATGTGGAACACCCTCCAGTGGTGGTTAGTCCTAGAGTATCTGCAGGAAGGGATCCCATTTGTCTGCCCAGAGCTGATGGTCATGCTGACGACTGATGCCTCTCTCATGAGCTGGGGTGCCCGCATGGGGGAACACAGAGTCCACGGGCTCTGGATCCCCGAGGAGTCACGATGCCACATCAACCTGCTGGAGCTCCGAGCAGTTCAGCTGGCACTGACTGCATTCACTCCTCACATCTGGGGTCAGGTGGTTTAGGTCCAGAAGGACAACACCACGACCATGTACTACCTCCACAAACAAGGCTAGATGCACTCCCTGCCTCTGTGCAAGGAAGCTCTCCATGTGTGGACCCTCATGCGTAGCCTGGAGGCCAATTTCCTTGCCATCCATGTGGCAGGAGCCTTCAACCAGCTGGCAGACACCCTCAGCTGTATGGGCGAGGTGTCTCACAAGTGGTCTCTTCACCCAGAGGTAGTATACAGTCTGTTCTCCTAGTGGGGCACCCCTCAGTTGGACCTGTTTGCCTCCAGGGAGAACACAAACCTGAAGCCGTTTAGTGCCCACCCCTAACCCAGCAGGGAATGCTGCTGGGGGATGCCTTCTCAAAGCCCTGGACCCAGGCCTCTTCTATGCCTTCCCTCCACTTCCCTTGATCTACAAGGTGCTTCTCAAGACCAGGAGGGACAAGGCACAGGTGATTTTGGTGGCTCCGGACTGGCTGCACCAATTTTGGTACCCCAGTCTCCTCGGTCTCAGCAGCAGGCTCCCGAAGTGTCTTCCTCTGTGCTCGGACCTGCTCTCCATTAGTCAGGGGAAGGTTCTCCATCCAGACCTTCAATCCCTGCACCTGACAGTCTGGTTCCTGAGTGGCTAGAGTTTCAGGCTTTGGGTCTCTCCAAAGATGTCCTCACTGTCATGGAGGCATCTTGGAAGGAGTTAGCCAGGAAATGCTATGCCTTTAAGTGGAAGAGATTCTCCATTTGGTGTTGGGGAAAGGGGTTGGAACCTTTATCCTGTCCAGTGGCCAGCATCCTTGATTAGCTGTGGTCACTCTCTGAGTTGGGCCTTCCGTCCATGACCCTTAAGGTGCATCTGGCAGCCATCTCTGCTTTCCGGGCATGGGCTGGTCAGCAGTCGGTGGTGCAGGAGAAGGTGGTCTGGTGCTTTTTTAAAGACCTTGACCATATTTCCCCTCCAGTGCGTGAACCACCACCACCTTGAGATTTGGTACTGGTTTTTGCAAAGGTCATGCGCAAGCCATTTGAACCTGTGCACTGGTGTGAAATGTCTCACCTTCTCGTGGAAGATCGCCTTCTTGGTGGGTATCACGTCAGCCCGAAGGATTAGTGAGCTCCAGGCACTTTTGGTGGAGTCTCTACCTGATCTTCCACAGGGACAAGGTTGTCCTGCGCCCCAACCTGAAGTTCTTTCCAAAGGTTGTGTCGGATTTTCACCTTAACCAGGTGATTAATCTGCCAGTGTATTTTATCAACCACACCTTGGAGGCTGAGCGCAGGCTACATATTTTTTACCTGAGGTGAGCGCTTGCTGATTACAAAGAGCACACGGCAGGAGTTCGGGGAGAGGTTCGCCAGCTGTTTGTCACCTACGCTGAAGCCGCACCTGGCAGACCTGCAGCCAAACAGACGATTGGCAGGTGGATTGTATCCTGCATTGATCTCTGCTATAGATTGCTGGGTAGGGAGCCTCCCGTAGGGCTAAGGGCTCATTCCACCCGTCATACTGCTGCATCAGTGGCTGCTTTCAGGGACATCCCTATCCAGGAAATCTGCAGGGCTGCTTAGTGGAGGTCAGCACACACCTTCATTTCCCATTACTACAATGACATCAAGTCACACTGGGATACTGATTTCGGGGCCTCAGTTCTCCAGTCTCTGTTCCCTAAGTAGGGTGTGTGTGCTTGCCTCCCTCCTCCCGGAGAACTGCCAGAAGTGTGGATAGAACATCATATCCACGTCCCTAGAAAAACAGGTTACTCTCCTGTAACAGTAGTTATAGAAGTGGTGTATATGATGTTCATCTACAAGGACCCACCCGACCTCCCCTGGCTTTGGCGCACAACACTGTTTCCAGTGGGCAAGATCTGACATCGTGGGGCGAAGCCGAGGGAGTTACCATTTGGGTGGGTTGGAGAAGCCAGCTTGAGGAAGTTTCCGGCAAGATTTAAAGGGGAAAGGCAACTTCCAGAAGTGTGGATGAACATCATATACCACTCCTAACATACTAACATACTAAAATGCCAGCAGAATAGACCTAACGGTCTTTCGTGTCTGCTCGTTTGGTCAGTCCCCAACCTGGGTGCTGACCTTGCTGTCCCCCTCGCCTTCTCTGGCTTCTCCCTTCCCAGTTCCGGATATTCTTGCTGCATTGGATTTGCTTCCAGAACCCTTCCCCGTACCACCCCCTTGAACCCCTCCACTGTCTCTGCCTCCACCAGCCCCTAGGCAGTGCATTCCATGGCTCCACCACCTCCTCAGTGAAGTAGCACCCCTCCTTTCTCCCTGAATCTTCCCCTCCAGCTTCCAGCCATGCCCTCTAGTGGCCCCTTCTCCTTCCTTCAAGCACCCGACTGTTCCTCCCCTATTTACCCTCTTCATGTACCTAAAGACCTCTATCATGTCCCTCAGCGGTCCTTCTCTCTTCCAATGTGTACATATTTAGCTTCGAGCCTCTCCTCATAGGTCCTGTCCCCAAGCCCCAAATCATTTTGGTTGTCTCCTCTGACCCTCTCCAGGAGGTTAATGTCCCGCTTTAAGTGTGGCTCCAAAACTGCACTAGTACTCAAGGTGCGCCTCACCAAGTAGTTATACAGAGGAGTATCACTTCCTCCTTCTGGAGGTGATCCTCTAGCGATGCATCCCAGCATCCTGTTGGCCTTGGCTGCTGCCTCCTACAAGTCTCAGAGTTGTTCATCTTGACATCCACCACCACCCCCAGGTCCCTCTCAGCCATCGAGACTTGTAGCATTTCCCAGGGTACACTTGACCTGGGTTTCTGCCCCCAGGTGGAGTACCTGCATTTCCCTGCATTGAACCTCAGCTTCCACTTTCTAGACCATCTTTCCAGAGCCTCCAGGTCCCTCTGTAGGGCCACCCTCCCTCCCCCCATCCACCACCGCCCCCAGTTTGCAGTCATCTGCAAAGAGACTCATCTCACTCCTGATTCCTGTCCTTATGTCCGATCACGTAGGCGCTGAACAGAAGGGGCCCAAGGACTGATCCCTGTGGGACCCCACCACGACCCTCCTTGGGATGAGACTATCTCTAACTACGACCCTGGGTCCGGGTCCTGAGCCAATTGCCTCATCCATCTGATCATCTGTTCCCACCCCATTTCTCCCAGCTATCCAACAGGCCCACGGAGGAACCAGTCAAATGCCTGCTGAAGTCTAGAAAGAGGACATCCACTGGTCTACCCAGGTCCAAGGCACTTGTCACCCAGTCAAGAACTCCACCAGGTTTGTCTGACACGATTTCCCGGATGAATCCATGCTGTCTATCGTCCAGGCACCCTGACTTATCCAGGTCCCCCCAGCCTCCTCCTTGACAATGCCCTCCATCACCTTGCCCACCACCGAGGTCAAGCTGACAGGCCTGTAGTTCCCTGCCACCTCCCTTGATCCCCCCCCCCTGTGGATAGGCACTATATGCGCCACTCTCCAGTCTTGGGGCACCCACCCTGTCCTCGGAGAGATGGTGAAAAGCTCTGCCAGGGGTTTTGCCAGGACATCTGTAAGTTCCTTCAGCACTCTGGGATGTAATTTATTCGGCCCCGGTGCTTTCTCCGTCTTAAGGGAGCTGAGGGCTTCCCTCACTCTCTCTGCTGTGATTTCCACCTTCTTCCTGCTTAGCCCTCCCCCCACCTGCCAGTGATGCCTCCCCCTCTCCCCAGACCTGCCGATCGGTAAGGGTCCCCCCCTCCTCAGTATCTCTGTCTCCTCCCATGTATGATGCAGCACCCCATTTTCCCTGGTGAAAACTGAAGTGAAGTACTCATTTAGTACCTCAGCCTGCTCCCCGGTCTTGTGCCCATCTCTCCTGATTTAATCCTGCTAATCTGCCCCTTCACCCTTCGCTTCCCCAATGTATCTAAAGAACCCCTTGTTCCTCTCCTAATTCCCTGGCCAGGTTCTGCTCCTTCCTTGCCTTAGCTGCCCTCACCACTCTAGTGGCCCTTCTAACCATCCTTTCGTGCTCCCTCGATCCCTTTTTCACTCCTCGAGGACATACTTGGATTGCTTATAGGCTGCTTTCTTTCCAGCACCACCTCCTGGACCTCCTGGTCCACCAACAGGGTTTTTGGGCCCCACCGAGATTGCCTTTACTCTTGCACAGGTGCTGGTAGCATCCTGCACCCTCTCCTGATGATTTCACACACTACTATCAGCGCCCATGTCTGACCCAATCCCATCCAAATGCTCCTTAAGGATCCTTCCCATTTCCTTAAAATCCGCCCCTGAAGTCGGTTACTCTGTCTTTGTGCAGCCTTCTCACCCTCCTAGGTCCAGGGCAGCAACCAGACCGTGGCATGGTCACCTCCCCGCCAATGGGTCCCTTACCTCCAGGCCCCCAATCTGGTCACTGCGTCTGCCAGGACCACATCCAGTACCAGGTTCTCCCTGGTCGGTTCCTCACCTGCTGAGTTAGAACGTCTTGAAAGACATCCAACAACCTCTGTTCCCTGGTCACAGAGGATGTCATAGTCTCCCAGTCTGTTCCTGGCATGTTTAAGTCCCCCAACACCACCACCGTTCCTCTGCCCAGTCTGCAGTGTCTCCTAACATCTGCCACCAGACTGTCCTCCAGCTCCTCTGCCAGGGCAGGGGGTCTATACACCACTCCTATTTTTACCCTCTTGCCCCCCCTTGTTATCAACAAGAACTATCATTACAGGTGAGTAACCTGTTTTTTTTCTCACATGGTCCCAGTGACCTCGGGTAACCTCACGAGTGACAGAACATAGCGGAGCCAGGAGTGGTTTACATGAGGTCACTGGGAATGAGTGAAAATAAATCACTGATATGACAGCAGCCTCCGTCGCATATTCGTTTTATGCAATAAGGAGGAGCTCTGTAGTGTACTCATTTTTTTTTTTGTTTTGTTTTAAACAATTATTCTATTTTGTTATTTTTAGCTTATTGTGTGGGATTTTTTTGTGTTTTCCCTCGTGTTGCTGTGCCTGCTCTGCCAGTTGCTAGGGTGTTGCCACGAATGCTTGGATGTCCTGATGGCCGTGATGCTCTTGTCGTGCACTGCTGTTGGTGGAGCGAGCGGTCTGACGAGACTTGAAGGAGAACATGGTGGTGGGTTTAAGTGAGTAGAGTGGGAGGGGAGATGGTGACAGAGAAATGTATCATTTTTATTGTATGGCATCTTCTGAAAGTGGCACTTTTTGACATATGGTGTGGCTACTTTGGTGGGGGTTGAATTGCTGCATGATTTTGACTGTACCGATGGGTTGGTGGTGGGTCAGATAAGGAAACCAAGCAAAGATCTGTGGTTGAGAAAATATGAAGGCGCTTTGAGAACTGCAGGATTGTGAATTTCTGGTGGGGAAATAAAACAAACAAGTAAGTGAAAAAGATGGAACTGTGTGGTGGGGGCAGCTTTTGTCTGTGACAACATGGCAGGCTGCTGATTTTGAGGGCATTCTGTGTGGTACCCTTATGGATTCCCAAGGCTGACTGTCTCCACAGTGACCTGCCCGGGGACTATTGCCCAACAGGTTCGGTAGCCAGATAGTGCAGAAACCCGAAGGACGTTACAGGGGTAAGGTAGCAGGTGCAACCCATTGCTACCTTACCCTGTACACACTTAAAATAGTGTAGGCTGAAGGCTGAAGCGGAGCTGTCCCAGTGGTGTAGAGGGCTAAACCACTGGCAGCCCGCCAGCTGCTTGTGGGAGGTGTGGGTTCTATCCCACATTGTACCCTGTACATTTTAGTGTTGCAGCCCTCAACTGTTTGAGTTTACTAACTCCATGATCCGCTCCTCCATGGAGTTAGATTTTTAAGTTACGGGGTGTGTAGGGGGTTCAGGGATGAAGCTCCACGATTTGCTCTGTAAATATTACAATCAGATGCTCGAAATAGTATTTTTGGGCATCTGATCGTTTCGGCATAATGACTTTTGGGCCACTGGGGTCAGTATCCCAAGACTCAGGAAACTGAGTTTAGGGATATAGTATATCCTTCTCTGTGACAAGGTGGCTGTTTGAAGTGGAGAAAAGTAAAGTGGAAATTGGGTAGAAAGTGGTGGTGGGGGTTCGTCTGATGCTGAACTTAGGTGAATAAATGGGTGCTGACATGGTAACTATATTTATAAATCGGCGATGATGTTCTTACGGTATGTATAAGTCTGATTTATTCTTATAGTTGCTCCAATAAATACATTTATCATAGTGGCTTGATCTCCACTTCTGTTGTGTAAATAGGATATATTGGGGGCTCAGAAAAGCCCTGTTAATAGTACTTGTGATAATGAACCAGACTGTCCAAGTCAATTACCATTCCAATTTGAGACCAATCCAATTCCAGAGGTCACAGAGCAGGAACAAGATGATCTTACTTCGAGAGGGCTCCTGCAGTAGGTCTTCACATATAGGACTGCACCCCCTGGCGTCAGGACTGCATGGCAAACTTCTAGCTAGCAATACATAGCACCCTCCAGTTCTTTCCCGCCATTGACCTGTATACATCTGACCTCGCGGTGAGTTCTGCTACAGTTGACCACCATTTTCCAGATATTTCTTGTTTCTCCTGTTCTTTTCCAATAGTTAATGCATGTCTTCGCGTAAACCTAAGAAGTGCTCACAGTGCGGCGCAGAGATTCTGCACAGGGACGATCACTCCCGCTGCATCCTCTGCTTAGGCCCAAAACACTGGGTTGACAACTACGACATCTGCCAGTCTTTCAACCAGGCCACATGCATCAGGTACCAGAAAGCCCTCAATGCCCAACTTTTGGAAAAAATGCCTTGCATCAATGGGAAAGGAGCTTCAGGAGTTGCGGGAATGTTCATCCTCGCCCACCTCAGAGTGCAAGAAAAAGGAAAAGGACTGGGACCATTCCCCTTCTACTCAGCATCGCCAGGCAGCTACTTCAGGTGGGGCATCCACCTCAGTGAGTACTCCTCCTCGGTCTCCATCCACACCGGTGGATAGGTTACCGACTCCACCTCCCGCCTTTCTCAGTGGGCGACAGGGGTGTTCCTCCCAGGAGGATTCTTCTTTGGGGCCTGTTGATTGCTCTCAGGCCGATCAGTCACCCTCTGGCTCTGCCACCAAGTGCACGGCCTCAGTCGGTAAGCCGGACTCCAGCTCCTCTGCTGTCCTCCCGACTGTGACCAATAAGTTGGACGCCGGCTCCTCCCATGTCTGCTTGGTCGAGGCAGATCAGACGATGCTCAGCCGAAGCTGTCCGGTTGGGCCTATCTCTAGTACCCAATGTTGTGCAGAGCCAGCTTCCAGGCCCCTCCTTGTCCCGCGAGGGTTCTCCCTACCCGGATTCACTGACTCAACCCGACCCCTCATTTTCCCCAGACCTCTAGGACACAAGCGCTTCTGGCCAGGGGATTCCTTCCCCTATGTCAGGTATTTTGTCTGAGGTTCCCGCTTCTCCAGCGGACCTGTCAATGGGGGTCTCTATTCCTCTACCCCCCTCCCCGGTCTCGGAGCAGATGTCAGGGCCTCTTAGACCCCCGATGCCTGGCCACTCTTCCGCCACGTCCCTCCAGACTCTGGAATGGCCTTTGGAGTTCTTGCTTTGATGCCAGAACCCCCGCCTGGCCCTTCAAGGATTCCAACTGGGACCCCAGGCTTGCCAACGGACCCTCATGCTCCCAGCAGTCTCTCAGCCCCACCACCTTCTGGGCTTTCGGGCCTTCTGCCAGCTGGCCCTACAGGCTTGAACCCCAGCTACCTGTTGCCTGGCACCGGGGGGGGGGTCTGTCACTGGGTTATCCGGCGCCAGGTGGGCCGTCGCCGGGCCACCTGTTGCATGTGCTGGGACATATGTACCAGGGGTACCATCATCACTACCCATATTGGTACTAGGCTCCTGGTTAACCCCTCCCATATTCTCCCTCGAGGTTTCCAGGCTACCATCTCCACCGCCTCCTCCGTCTTCCCCTCCTCAGCCAGAACCACAGGGGTCAATTCCAGCCTGGTTGAAGGACACCAAATTGCAGCTCCTGCAGGAGTTGGGGCACCCCCATCCGGTCGTGGTTTCTACCCCAACCCATTAGTTAATTCCTAGGAGCCCATTCCCGGTCGACCGTAGGTCATCAGACAGGGACTCTGGCAGGTGCCCGAGGCCCTCTTGGGCATTAGGGTTACGGAGGAGGTTCCAGACATTTCTTTACCCAGCAGACCAGAATCTTCAGACTCTGACAACGACTGACTCTCACTCAGAGCCTCATTCCCCATTGGAACCACAACCCGAGGAGTCTCCCAAATCTCCGCCAGAAGACCCGTTATTTGCAGAACTCCTTCGATCCATCCAGCAGATTCACAGTTGGACATACCAGGAGATGGATCCAAAAAAAGAAGAGGCTAGCGGAGCACCTGGATTTAACCAATGCAGACTCCCTACCCATCCCACCTTGGATGGAATTGCACGAGGACCTAACGTTCATAATATGGCAACAACCATCCTCAGTTCCTGTGGTCTCTAAAAAGGCTGACAGGACCTATCATCCCCTAGAAGGAGCATGCCACCTTATGAGTCAGTCTAAAGCCAACTTGATAGTCATCACAGCGACCCATGATAGGTTGGCTCAACCAAAGCATCTGAGTGTCTCATCTCTGGACAAAGAGTCCAAGCAGATGGACCAGTATGGCCGCAAGGTCTACGCTTCCTCCACCTGTGCTGGCCAGTTTCTTAATTATGTTGCTCACATGATCTCTTTCCAGAAGTGTGCTCTGACTGACTTAGAGAAAGAGCTTCAGTCTATCCCAGATGAGGAACTCAGGAATAAGCTGTTGGATAAAGTGAGACTTAACAAGTCTTCTTACCACCACGCATTGTGCGCCACCTATGACTCAATGGCCCGATGCACCACTTCGGGAGTTTGTCTGAGACGTCTGGCATGGCTCTATCTTGCAGGACTGATGCAAGATATCCAAACCACTCTACTGGATGCCCCCTTCAGGGGTTCCATCCTGTTTGGCGGCAACACAAAAGATATTATAACAGAGCTACAGGAGAGTGGCAAATTCCTGCAGGACATCTGCTCCATGTATTGCTCAGGCCAATAAACCAAGCAGCCTTTTCGTCACCCACAAAAGAGGTGAAACAGACAGAACCAGAACAGACGCTGAGCACCATGCCACTGGTTCTGGTGCCTGGACCCCACAGGCAAAAGCCCAGAAGGCCACTGGAGGCAGTAAAGCAGCTCTCCCCTCCGCCTCCCAACTTGAGAGGCCCCCTCCACCTCCTCCCATCTTCTCAGAGGAGCCAGTGGGGGCAAGGTTCGCCCTCCACCTGGACGAGTGGGAGGCCATAACCGCCGAAGCTTGGGTCCTTCAACTCATTGCAAGAGGACAGTCAATCAAGTTCCTGGACAGACCCCCAGACAATCCTCTAGGCAGGTCTCACTACCCATCAGGCCATCTACTTCTCATTCAGCAGGAAATCCAGGCTCAACTAAACAAATCAGCCATAGAACCGGTTCCTCTCAAGCAGACAGGAAGGGGCTATTGCTCCCATTTCTTCCTGGTGCCCAAAAAGATGGACGATCTGAGGCCCATTCTGGACCTCAGCCTGCTCATCCTCTTAGTGTAATACGAGAGGTTCCGCATGCTTACCCTCCAGGGACTCTTACTTCTGTTCCAATAGAATCAATGGCTGTGCTCGCTGGACATGCAGGATGCTTACCTGCACATCTCTATTCTCCAGGCCAACCACCATTTCCTTCAGTTCAAATGTCAGGAGAACCACCATAAATTCAAGGTCCTTCCTTTTGGCCTCTCTTCGGCACCCCAGGTTTTCACCAAGTGCCTGTCGGTGGTGGCTGCAGCCCTGCACCACAAGGGGATTTACGTGTTCCCATACCTGGATGACTGGCTGTTGTCAGCCCCATCTCAGGACAGTCTGATAGAGGCACCCTCCACCACTCTGGACCTCTTTACCTGGCTTGGAATCACTGTGAACTATCCCAAGTCTCAACTCTTACCCTCTCCGTGCCTCCAGTTATTGGAACAGTGCTGGATATGGTCCAGGGCACAGCCTTCTTACCACCGAACAGAGTGGATACTCTGATTCAACAAGCTTCATCTGTGTCCAGCTCTCGCTGAACCACAGCACACTCCATCCTCTGCCTGTTGGGTCTAGTGGCGGCTGCCATCCCCACAGTTCCATTGGCCAGACTGCATATGATGGTGACCCAATGGATCCTATGAGTCCAGTGGGACCAACGCTCGGACAACATGGACCACAGGGTCCTGGTCTCCAGCAGTATGAAAAGGAATCTTCTCTGGTGGCAGGAGCCATCCAACCTCTCCTCGGGGGCCCCTTTTCATCCCCATCTCCTTCCATGACCCTCACAACCAACGCCGTGGGTCAAGGTTGGGGAGCCCACCTGGGAGACCATCAAACTCAATGGAGATGGTCTCCACAAGAGGAACAATTGCACACAAATGACCTAGAGATGAGAGCAGTGCTCTATGCTCTCCAGGCATTTCAGCCCCTCTTGCAACTGGGAACACTCCTTATCCAGACTGACAACACTGCCATGGTCTGGTACATAAACAAACAGGGGACACCCGATCATACCCCCTCTGCAAGGAGGTGATGCAGGTGTGGTACTGGACAGTCTAGCACGGCCTGTCTCTGACAGCAGTCCATGTCCCGGGAGTTCACAACGTCCTGGCAGACTGTCTAAGCCGCTTCATCGCACGGGCACATGAGTGGGATCTAAAGCAGGAGGTAATGGAAGATGTCTTCGATCAGTGGGGTCGGTCAGAAATAGACCTCTTTTCCTCCCCATCCAATGCAAAACTACCCAACCTTTGCTCGCTCGTTCCTGGGCGTGGTGTTTTTTGGCGAGACACACTGTCTCTTTGTTGGACAGAGGTTTCTGTACGCTTTACCTCCCTTTCCAATTCTGCAAAAGATTCTGCTGAAGCTTCAAGCAGAGGGTGCTCGTATGATTCTCATAGTTCCCCTCTGGCCTCGGCAGATCTGGGTCCCCCTGCTATAGCAGCTGGCAGCAGAACCCCCAGTACCTCTTCCTCTCCTTCACGACATTCTGTCTCAGGAGCAGGGCAGTCTGGTGCATCCAAGCCTCAGGTCTCTCCACTTTCTTGCATGGCATCTTTGGACGTAGCGGTCTCACATTTTGGAGTCTCCACGAGAGTCGCTCAGGTCCTAGTGGAGGCTAGAAAATCGTCCACTAGATCTACATATGCTATGATGTGGAAGAGATTTACCATTTGGGCCACAGCCAAGGGCCTGGACCCCTTCTCATGCTCGGCACCCCAGGTCCTTGAGTACCTCTTGCACCTGTCTGATTCAGGCTTCAGTTACTCTTCCCTGAAGGTCCATCTTTCAGCAGTTTTTGCCTACCACCTTCCGGTAGATGGCAAAACCCTAGCACAGTTGGAGGTTTCAAAAACCTTTCTCAAAGGGATCCCCATCTTAAAACCTCCGGTCTGTAGTCTGGTTCCCCCTGGGACTTGCATTTTATTTTGTAGAAACTTACTTTGCCCCCTTTTGAGCCGGTAGCAAGTTGCGACATGTGGTATTTGTCCTGGAAAGCGCTCTTTTTAGTCGCTATTATCCGAGCTCAAAGAATTTCAGAGCTTCAGGCCCTCATCTACAAGGAGCCTTATTTAATTTTCCACAGAGACCGGGTGGTTCTGCGAACTAACCATTCCTTTCTGCCGAAAGTGGTTTCAGAAATTACGTTGAACCAATATGTTCAGCTGCTGGTTTATTATCCCGAGTATTCCAATGGAGGGAATACTTTCTGCACACGTTGGACGTGCACAGGATATTAAGGTACTGTATCTCTCGGACCAAGGAGGTGCGCAGATCTGACTAGCTGTTTGTGGCTTTCACACCCAGACGTAAGGGTACGGCCATCTCTAAGCAGGGCTTGTCCAAATGGTTGGCTAATTGCATCTCGTTCATGTATCAGAAGTACCAGAGAACCCTTCCGGGGAAGTTAAAGGTCACTCGACCCATGGCATGGCTGCTTCCACGGCCTTCTTACGGAACGTTTCTGCTTCGCATATTTGTGCCATGGCCACTTGGTCTTCAGTCCATACTTTTCACCAAGCATTACAGTCTGGACGTTGCCTCTTGGTGTAGAGCCACTTTTGGACTTGCTGTTCTGCAAGGCCTTTTATCTTAACCGGCTCTCTAGTGGGTAGACATTTCGCCTCCCGGACTTTAGTCTCAGACTTGTTTTTCTTGACTGCTTGGTATACAGTCCTATCTGTGAAGACCTACTGCAGGAACCTTCTTGAAGTGAGATATAGCAGTTGCATAAGAACTTACCGTAATAGTAGATCTTTGAGAGAGGTTCCTGCAGTAGGTCACATTTTCCCTTACACCAGCTCCTGTTTTTCCTATCCCTTTTCAGGGCTACTACCAGCAACTCCAGGCTCTAGGAGTTATGCTCTTTCTCCCGTCATCCTTACAGTGATCTTCCGGCGGGAGAACTGGAGGGCGGGCATAGGGACCACCTCCTATATAATGTCACACTGACATCCTGTCATGTGATGCTGGGGGCAGTCCCCCGCTATGTATTGCTAAACAGAAGTTTGCCGTGCGGTCCTGACACCAGTGGACGCAGTCATATCTGTGAAGACCTACTGCAGGAACCCTTCTCGACTACTGTTACAGTAAGTTCTTACATAACTGCTATTTCTTTTGCCTGGCACAAAAGTGAAGAGGGGCTACATCTGCGGTGTAGATTTTTTTTCATTTTGACTGAAATAATGTGAGCCATGCTATATTTGTACTGTGTATAAAAGTTGTGTGCAGAGGTAGGAAAGTTAACAATACCAGCACATCAGTTATGATAAAGTACATTTACTCTGCTCACATCCAAACCTGAGGACAAAGTTAAAGGCAGGGTGTGAAGCAGAAGGGCATACCTATATGAGTGACAGATATTTTGTAAATTCTCAGAAAGAACCGGAAGGTGGTATGCATTGTCCTGCTTACAGAGGTCTTGAGGTGTTTAAGTACCTGAAGTATTAGAGAATCATTTGAAATGTCTTCCAAAATTACCAAAGCAATCTAATGGTGAGCCGGTTCTGTAGTGCTGAGTGATGGGGCATCTCTCTAGCATGCTGGTGACCCAGGCTCGTGCCCCGAGGACAGACATTAGGAGCTAATGCTGGCAGGGAGGGAGTCAGAGCGTTCCTTGGATGCCTCCCGCGGGGTGGGTTCCTGCAGACCGCTCACACAGTGGCTTCTGGTGGTGGCTTAGCGGGACATTCTTGGTAGCGTGAGTGACCACACAGTGCCGAACGACCTTGCCCCAAGACGCTCCAAGTGGCTGCACATAAGGGAGGTGGGTGGGGCTCCAGCACAAAAAACAGGAAAATGCCCACCGATCGACTGGATGACTGCCACCTGGTGACTCCCGTGCCATGCAGTCACCAACGCATGCCACTCTGATCCTCCCTTGCTCTGCCTTTTGGCCGGCCGTGGAATGCTGCTACATTAAGCCCCCTGTACCCCATATATTAAGGCCCCTGTACCTCCTACATTAAGGCCCATGTACCCTCTACAGTAAGGCCCCTGTAACCCCAGGTTCGATCCCCAAAATAGTGTTAACTACATGGCAGTGACTGCTGATTGGGTTTCCTCTGCACACTTCTTTGTCTTAGTCTCCAGCCCCACCACTACAAGCAACATGCAGCAGCCTTTCAGAAAACAGGCTGCACTGTATATCACTGCATTTGAGAAAGATCACTACAGCTAAAGCAATATTAGATGAACTAAACAAATAATTTTAGGAATGGCTGTCACCTTGTGGCCTGTCGACTGGCTTTTTGGCTTCCGACAATAGCAGTGACATTTTAAAGGCAGTGCTTCTTGGTGCGTTTACATGTGTCCTGTGTTTTTGCTAATACTGTACTCTGAACTTGGTGGTGCCTGATTTTCTTAAGGAAAACTGAAGTATACAGAACATTCTTGCTGTAGCCCATAAAACCTGTGGCATTTTTAGCTGCACTGCAGAGGCTTACAAGATACTGTGAGCCTTGCAAAAAGAGAACACTGTCTCACACCATCAGCTCATACAAGAAATCCTTACTCGGTGGAACTTCATCTTCCACATCCTAAAGAGATTTTTTGAGCAGCATAAAACAGTATACCAGTACAAAGTGGCACACTAGATACACACAGACGGGGCAGATGTCTCTAAGTTCTACATGGTGGTCAGTCATGACAGTCCTTTGCCAGATACAACAGTTATTCGAGGAAGTCACACGAGAAATCAGTTTAAACAGTGCTGCTCTTAGTCAAATTCTCCTTCTTATTCATAAATGTAGCAAGAAATTGGAAATCTTTGGCCCTGTACATACTGTGCCTCTTAAAACATTTTAATTCAGTTAAAACATTTTAAGAGGTTTGCATCCAGATTGTAGCATAGTAAAAACCATGCTACAGTCTGTGTTCTAAAACCGTACTAAAATCCTGATCGGAGCAAGGCTTTAGCATGGTTTTAGATAAACACGGTTGCCTTACTCGTGTTGTCACCAATGTGGATGTGGCCCATGCTGTAATTCGGGTTAAGACAACCATTCTGAAACAAAAATCATGGTTCAGCCTGTTGGAAATAAATAACAAAATTGTCACACATGCCAATAAGCTCCTGATTCTGGCAGTTTGCTTTTTACTGCGATCGGCACTGATGCCTGATCATGAGTATCTCATCGTGCATTGCAGGACTTAGAAACATAGAATTTGACGGCAGATAAGGACTGCTTGGCCCACCTAGTCTGCCCATTTCCCTACCTAACGGGTAAGCTGCAGATCCTAGTTAACCAACAGCCTACTTCCTCCTACCCCCCACTAGAATTGCCTTATGTCTGTCCCATGCATTCTTGAATTCCCCCACTGTTTTTGACTCTACGACCTCCTCAGGAAGGCTGTTCCATGTATCCACAACCCTCTCTGTGAAGAAATACTTCCTCACATTACCTCTGAGCCGTCTCCCCTCTATCTTCAAATTGTGCCCCCTTGTTTTTTGCACATCTCTTTTTCTGAAAGATGCCTACCCTCTTGGACTTTGTTGATTCCTTTGAGATATTTGAAAGTTTCTATTATGTTCCCCCTCTCCCTCCTTTCCTCGAGGCTATACATCTTTAGTTCCTTTAGTCTTTCTTCATATGTCTTCTGATGCAGACCCTGCATCATTTTGGTTGCCCTCCTCTGGACAGCCTCCACAGTGTCTATGTCTTTGCGGAGATGGGGTCTCCAGAACTGTACACAGTACTCCAGATGTGGTCTTTCCAACTGTCTGTGCAGAGGGCCAACAACTTCCTGTTTTCTACTGGTGATGCCTCTCCCTATGCATCCCAGTATCCCCCCAGCACTCCTTACTGCCTTCTCACATTGCTGGCCCACCTTTAGGTCGTCACATATGACTATCCCCAGGTCCCTTTCCATTTTTGTTGTTGTCAGTATCTCACCCCTCATTGTGTACTCTTCCTCTGGGTTTTTGTTTCCCAGGTGCATTACTTTGCACTTCTTTGCATTGAATCTAAGCTGCCATACGTTTGAACATTCCTCCAACCTTGCCAAGTCCCTTTTCATCCTTTCCACCCCACCCTGTGTATCGACCCTGTTGCAGATCTTTGTGTCATCTGCAAAGAGACATACTTTCCCTTCCAGTCCCTCTGCAATGTCACTTATAAAGATATTAAAAAGCACAGGTGCTGCAGTCATGCCTGGGAACTCACTCTAGCTAGCATGATGTTGGAGTCCAGTGTGGATGCTCCAACAACCGTGCTAGGAACCGAATTCTAAAACGTTTTTTAAAATGCTTTCAAAACACTGCCCAGTGTATACAGGACCTTTGTCTGCTACTGCACAGCTGGTGAATTTGAAGACCACTTTTCTCTAGCAATGGAAATCGATCCTAGAGTTAAGCAGATGTACAGAACATTTTACTCTAGTCACAGTGCTGGATTTTCAGTTTAAACACAACTTAGCATCTTTCTTTCCACATGATACTGACCTTAACAGGGGTATTCCAGTTCTGCAAGTTGCCGATTTAGTGAAAAGTCAGACTGATGAGAATGAGGAACCTTCCATTTCTCCTTCTCAAAACAGAATGGAAAGCATGACATATACTAGCACCACAGCAATAAAATAAATTCATTCTCTATCTCAAACTGATGAAACTCAATGAGACAGTTCTCTAGTGTATGATGATGCTGAACAGAAAAAGCACATTTGGCAAGCCCTCATTACATGCACACAAACTCAGCTCCTCACCAGGACAGAACTGTGCCATCTCAGTAAGTCACAGCTATAGTAGAAGATTACTTAAAGGGAAACATCCACCTAGTATCCGGCCCCACCTCCATGTGAAGCAGGGCCCTATTAGCAATTTAATAAATAAAAGTATTTATTTATTTGAATTTTGATGGCTGGGTAGGCCTGCTGAGACAGACAGGTCCCTTTTTCAGGGGTGACCTGGGGAACAGATACATTCCAAACATAACAAGAGATTCAGCAGTGAACAATAAAATACACAATCTGAGTCACATCCAAGTAAATCATCTTACACTACGTTATACAACAATCATTGTAAAGTATGAGGTACAAGTGTGGGACAAGAAGAGCCGTAAAACATATTATAAGTTAATACAATCGTTGTTCTAATCTGTGGTTACGTAAGCACTATCAGTTGGAATGAAAGAGAGGAGCTGGGGGGTGGAGAGGATCACGGGTTATGGTAGAATTGGGGTGGCGAGAGGGAGGGGGAAGAGGTAGAGGAGATCAGACTGCCGGGAAGGGATTAGTTGCAGTTAGATTGCCGAGGAGGGATTAGTTGCAGTTACCATTACATATCGAGGGCCGGAAGAAGAGTTCTTTGAAAAGTCTTTTAAAGTGAGGAAGAGATGTACATGACAGTAGAATGTGAGGGAGGTTATTCCATTTCTGAGGCACAGCAGTGGAGAAGGCTATTCTGCCAATTGGTATGCGAGTTTTAGGGAGATTTAAGATAGGGAGGTGGGATGATCTAAGTGTCCTTGCGGAAGTTTTCAAGGTGATCAGATTTGAGAGGATGGGTGGGGAAGGGAGGTGGATCAGTTTGAAGATGGTACAGTGCACAGGGAAATCCATTTTGACATCAGAGGACGGCCAACATAAGGTATTGAGCACATCACAATGGTGGGCCTGAGCTGGTGCCTTGGCAGCAAAGTGTGCAATTCTGTGACAGGCCGTTTTAAGTTTAGTCAGATTTGATGTCTTAACAGAGTGAATTATTGAGGCCCCGTAGAAGAAGCCAGGGAGAAGGGTAGCCGAGGCAGTAGTCTTCCTTGCAGAAGGTGTGAGGTATGGGGCAGTGTGGTAAAGGAGGCCAAGTTTTTGGTTAATGGCTTTGATAACATTAGATGTATGCGTGTCAAATGATAGGTGTTCATCAAGCGTCATACCCAGATATTTGAAAGAGCTTACCCCTTCTAGAGGCACACCGGAGGTGATCTTGATGATGAGGGGTGGCTGGGAGATCATATCAAAGGAGGAGTGGTGAAACAACATGGACTTAGTTTTCTTCATGTTCAAGACCAGCAGGTTATTCTTGAGCCAGGTTTCAGGCACATGGAAGTCATTTTCCAGGTCAGAACTGATGCTGGTAGTATCTCTGAAGGATCTATATAGTATAGCAACATCAGCAAAGAGCTGAACCAATGCCCCCTCCACAGTGCAGCAGCAATTCGTTGATAAAGACAGAAAATAGAAGTGGCCCAAGAATTGAACCCTGGGGGACCCCGTCAGTAATAGGAGATAGGGGTGATAGGGCTTCGGCCCATTTCACGCACTGAGACCAGTTGGATAAGTAGTTAGAGGTCCAAGAGAGAGAGAGTTGTAGTCGAAGCCAAGGCAGTGGAGTTTGCCTATAAGGAGAGGGTGATTTACCAGGTTGAATGCCTTTTGTAAGCTCTGTGAAGACCGCCCCAGTGGCGCTTCCCTGGTCCATGGCCTGATAGATGTCAGAGGTAACTCGCAATAGAGCAGACTCGGTACCATGAGATTTTCAGAATCCACGTTGATGGATGTTGAGAGTGTTGGCCTGTTCTAGATAGGAGTATAACTGATTATACAGAATTCTTTCTTGAATCTTTGCAATTGGGCATAGGATGGATATAGGCCTGTAGTTCTCTACAAGGTTAGTCTGGCTACTGTTGTGTACTGGGATGACTATCGCGGTTTTCCATTTGTCAGGGATGGTATGCGTTAGGAAGAACCTATTGCTTAACTGCGTGATCAGATGACCAAAAGCACTCGCTCCTAACTTAAAGAATTTCGGTGGCAGGGTGTCAAATCCTGGTGAACTCTCAAGATTAAGGCCCTTAAGTAGTTTAAGGGCCTCTTTCCGTGCGATAATCTTTAAATGGAATTGGGGGGGTGTGGGGCTGCCAGGTGCATTGGTCTGGGTGAAGGGCAGGTAGGCCCGCTTTATAAGTTTCAAGGTCCATGAAGAAGAGATTTTTTCCTTCAGCATCTCCAATGGTGTAGTTAGAGTAGAGCCTTTCAAAATCATATTCAGAGGGATGCTACATTCTGTTTCCTTAATTTAAAGTGTTAATTTGTTTCCACAAGCATTTGGGATTAGCAAGGTGTGTTTCCTGCT
Source organism: Neoceratodus forsteri (assembly GCA_016271365.2). Classification (NCBI taxonomy): domain Eukaryota; kingdom Metazoa; phylum Chordata; order Ceratodontiformes; family Ceratodontidae; genus Neoceratodus; species Neoceratodus forsteri. The sequence goes on along the minus strand of CM057453.1, from coordinate 1,303,400,421 downwards.
GGGATTGCAGATATTCCTGCTTGAATTTGTTAGTTTTAGATTTGCAAGTGTTTCGCAGTTGGCGATGTGATATCCAGTCCAAATGGAGACCCAATCTTTTGAATACTTTACAGGCTTTGTCACGGGAGCACATTAGTTGCCTGAACTCCTGGGAGAGCCACGGAGAGTGGATCCCTTTGGCTCTCCTTAGTTTAATAGGGGCATGGGTATTTAAAATTGAGGTGAATGTATTAATCAGATATTGTAACGCCTGATTTATGTCAGGGAGAGAGGTGATGGAGGTCCAGTCAATGGATGCAAAATTTTGCGAAAAAGCATCAGTATTAAAGTTAGTTGGGTCCCTGGTCTTGAGTATTTTTGGCAGGGGGCTCAGAGAGTTATTCTTCCAGACACGGAACATAGGGGAATGATCACTTAGTGTATCTAGAAGGATTCTAGCGGCCTTGATAGAGGATGCGTTGTTAGTTAGCATCCAGTCCAGCAAGGTGTGCTTGCCTGAACACATGTTAAGCTTGGTGGGTTGATTATTTAATTGTTCTAAATTAGCGTCTAAGAGAGCTGCTTGGTATTGACTTTTATTGCGTCCTATCCAGTTAAGGTTAAAGTCACCACAAAGTATGACATCGCTGTGGGGGAGGGTATCAAGATTGGTAAATAGTTCATCATAGAAGGGGGATGCAAGTTTCAGGGGTAGATAAACACATCCTATGGTTATACTTTTGGCATGACCAAATGTAACTTTGATAAATAGGTGCTCAGTGGCAGGGTTAACTTCAAGCTTGACAGCTCACTCACAGACAACTCTGCCTTGGTGTAGATCAGTACCCCTTCCTCCCCTTTTGTGCGGTCAATCACGGCGGTAGGAGGAGAATCCTGGAAGAGCAATTTCGTGAGACTGGATGGAAGGCTTTTGCCAGATCTCTGTTATGTATAGGACATCTGGTCTGTAGTGCTGTGCCCAGGATTCCAATTCAGCTATCTTCCTCCTAATACTCTGTATGTTCATATGGGCTATTTTGATCCCTTTTATGTCAGTCCATGAGGGACAGGAGGTTAGGGGGTTAGACAATGGCCTATTATTAGGTTCAGCCTTTAATCTTGTAACAGGTCCAGGGTTTAGTTCAGTGTCGCCTGATAATAGGATGAGGCACATTCAAGTGCAGATTGAGGGTGGGTGGAGGAAAGGTGACTGAAGTTTGTACTTACATCCATGCTTAAGTAGGATAATTTTATACCACTGGGCTAGGGCCAGGAGACCAAAGTGAGGTGGGGAGTCACTCAGGATCCCGTACTGGTGTTTAAGAGGTTGATTGATGGGATTGGTGAGGGGAAACATTGAGGCATTGGTTGTGCCAGTAACATTGATGTGAAGATAGGCCAAGTGGTAACAACCGATAGCAAATCCTTTGGTGAGGAGGAAGAACATTATGTTGGTATGGTGTGGTCATTTTGGACGGAGAGGTGAGAACTGGGGGCAGCAGTGATTTAGGCTAACCTATCTGTTGTGATTGGTCCCAGCCAACAAAGCACTACCGGATTACCCAGATAGGAGGGCGAGGCTTAGTGAGGGGAAATAGAGATAAGAATTATGCCCATAATTCAGGGAAGGACTGTGTGAGAGAAAAATATATCTAACTACGGAGTCAGGCTAGCAGGCAGAGGATGGAGCTTTTCACTTTAAAGTGCTGCTGAGCAAGCTTTGCCAATAGATGAGCAGCATAAATAGGGGGCCGGGAAACAGGTGTATTTAAAGAGTACTGTGGCTGGGGTGGGCAGGTGAAAATTTGAGCAGAAGGAGCAGGAGAAATAAAAAAAATACTCAGTCCATGCCAGCAAAATAGCTGGGGAAAAGGCACTCCAATGGAAAACTGAACTTTGGCAACAGCAGCCAATAGGGAGCCAGGTGCCAAGAGCACCAGCCAATCCAGCACCCAAGATGAAGCCCCAGGGCTCGTAGGGCAGCTCACCTGCTTAGGGACTTTGGCAGGTGGCTGAGGAGAGGAGTGGCAGGCGGTCTGTCTAGCCGCAAGCCTCAGCGGATCTGCGGCTTGGCCCAATCGGGGCAGTCCTAAGGAGAGGGAGGGAAAGAAGAGGGAAAAGGTAAGGATTAAAAGCAGAGGTCTAGGTGCAGTAGAGGAGCTAAATCGTGGGGTGGGGAGTAGAACAAAAGAATAATGGCAGGTTGAGTGGCAGGGGACGGGGGAAGCAGACAACAGCTAGAAGGGGGGTCGCTTGGTTGGTGCCAGCAAACTCAGGACCCAGCAGTTGAAAAAGGTTACGTTTGTAGTCAGAATAGGGAAAAATTGAGATTAGCGGGTAAGTCGGTGGTTAGAGCAGGCAGGTAAATCAAAACATTAACAGTACAAAATACATTTCCCAAACAGTTCAAATCCCTCCCAAGCAATAACTTCACCAATAAGCAGTAGTATGTGAATATACAGAGGCAAAAAGAATTTCGGAGCAGAAGGAGCAGGAGAAATTAAAAAACCAAATAGTCCATGCCAGCAAAATAGCTGTTGAAAAGGCACTCCAATGAAAAGCTGAGCCTTGGCTGCAGCTGCCAACAGGGAGCCAGGCGCCGAGAGCACCAGCCAATCCAGCACCCAGGACGAAGTCCCAGGGCTCATAGGGCAGTTCACCTGCTTAGGGACATCAGCAGCCAGCTGGGGAGAGGAGCGGTAGGCAGTCTGTCCAGCCGCAAGCCACGGGGGATCTGCTGCTTGGCCCTATCAGGGCAGTCCTGCTTAGGGGGTTCAGCAGCTGGCTGAGGAGAGGAGTGGCGGGTGGTCTGTCCAGCCACAAGCCGCAGGGAATCTGCAGCTTGGCCCAATCAGGGCAGTCCTGCTTAGGGACTTCGGCAGCCGGCTGAAGAGAGGAGCGGCAGACGGTCTGTCCAGCTGCAAGCTGCAGGGGATCTGTGGAAGTGCGGGGATGCACTTCATTGAAATGAATGGCGTTTCTTTTTATTAGTATTTTATGCATTATGATGGCGAGTTAAGAGATTGATAGCCACTGCTCAACTTACAGGGACCTGGTTAGTTGAGCGGTGGCCTTCATTAATGATCTCTGACTCGCCATCATAATTCATAAAATACTGGGGGGGGGAAATACTCCCCCATTCATCTCAATGAAGCGCACCCCTGCACTCTCCCTTACTGCATGTCATAACATGCCTGAGTGCGGGGCATGGAAATCAGTAAGGAAGTGGAAGGGCTTGGCTGGCCACCTTGTCGGGGCCAAACTGTGATCCCTTCTAGCTGCACATGGGCTGGCAAGTACATATTCTAAATGCCAGAAATGAGCTATTACGGACCTAAAGTACCATATCCTGCAAAGTTGTACCTTTAAGGTCAGAAAATCACTTTAAAAGACCCTAAACAGCTACACACTAGGAATAATTCTTTCAGATAACTGGCACTTTTTCTAGTGTTAACTGAAGTCATTTTCTATCTAAGATGTCCAACAACTAGTGTGTGATTCTGAGAGGATATTTAGTGCAGTGCTGTTAAAAACAAAGACACAATCTGTCTGCTGACAATTGTGCAAAACTTACATTTACTGAAGTCAATCTGTTTTTTTTTTTTTTGCTGGCTGCTCATTACCAACATGGACACATTGTTCCTCTCAAATTGACAATGACACTGATTAAAGAGCTAGTGGAGCCAAAACAGGCAGGCAAGAAAATAATACACATTTTAAGTAGTAGTCAGTTAACTTCTTATTTCTGAAGTATTTTTCCTTTGCTCATTAGAAAGTCTCTCGTGATTATATTGTGCTGGATGTGTGGAACAGCTTTTAGCCTGGCAGCTGACATATTTGTCGCTATCCCCTCCTCGCTACATCATCAGCATTGTGATGTGAAAGACAGTAACATCACAAGTGAATGACCTGACAGTCACTGAGTGGCTGTTCCTAAGCAGCAGTGATGTCACAGTTAGTGAGATCACAATGCTAATGATATAGTGGGGGAGGAATAGAGCTAAATATGTCAGCAGCCTGGCAGAGTGCTGTCGCACACATCACACCTACTAACATCAGGCAGACAGTCTTTTAATTAACCAAAAGGAAAAGAAAAAATGCCTGAGATATAAAAAGGTAATGGCTGATTTGCTTTTAAAAACTAATATTAGTTTTAGACAGTACACTAGCTCTTTAAATCTGACATGAGAAAACTCCAGGTGCCTGACAGTTGGAATGTAGAAACCTCGATCTGGATTTGTTAAAATATTGTTATGTGAGTAAAACAAAAAAAGATTGGGCCGGCCCGGTGGCGCTGAGGGTTGAGGCGCTGGACACCACACCTCGCGCCACGCCGCGACCCGGTTCGAACGGACTCTGTGCCGCTGGGCTGGCAGGGGAGGAAGGATTGAGCATCCGCGACAGCCTCCTTCCTTCGGGTGGGTGAGGGCTAGATGCGGCGCTGCAGTGACACCCAGCCGAGGTTGCGGTGTGGCGACAGCGAGCGATCTGGACAGGGGAGAAGCTGGCAGATGTCTGCATCGCGCGCGCGGACGCCATTGCACGTCCGGCTCTCCAGAGGGCTACACTATACAATTAAAAAAATATAATATATATATATATATAGGACCTCCCACTTATGAAGCCTCCCGGGGCTTCCTTCCTGTGTCGCCAATTCCCCCAACCAGTCACTAGGACCGTGGGCTGGAATATGGGGTGCCAGCTCCGAGGCCCCATCCTCTGGGGGGTAAGCCAGGGGTGACCGGGGGATACGGTCGGCATAGGAGGAAGACCTTGGGGTCCGTGACCAGGGCGGATACCTGGTGGCAGGACCAAAAAAAAAAAAAAGATTAAATAACTTTAAAGAGCAGGGGCCAGATATTCACAATATACCGTTTGCACTGGCGCTATCTAGGGTTGCCGCCTATTTTTGTTTGGGGGGGGCATATTCAGAGGCCCCTGTAGCGCACTTTAAACCTGTTAGTAACTAGGCTAACATTACGCTGTGGGGGGTCCCTCCTGCATAGTTGCAACAATGGTAAACGGCACCCAAAGCAGTGCTATTTACCGCCACTGAAAACCTCTTCTTAACTGAGCACTAAGCCCACACCCCCGCCTCACTGATGGCTTTACGGCTGTACTGCAGCCACTCACCCTGATCGCCAGCACACCAGTGAGGTTGCAGGCCCTGGTGTCCACTGACACCCCTCTGCCCACCCATTGTTTATATGGTACACCTCTCCCTGGTGTCTAGTTACACTCTCCACGCCCCGATCTCCTGTCCCGGATATTATACACATATACCTGGTGTCTAGTGGCACCCCCCCACCCCCGATCACTCGTCCCGTGTATTGTACACGCATCTCTGCTGTCTAGTGGCACTCACTGCCCCCGATCACCCATCCGTATATTATACATTCATCCCTGATGCCTGGTGGCACCCCCATCCCCAATCTCACCAGTCCAGTATATTATACACATGTCCCTGGTGTCTAGTGGTACCACTCGTGCCCTCCCAATAACCATCCTATATATTATACACATATCACTGGTGGCTAGTGACACTCCCAGACACCCGTGCCGATAATGGAACATCAATTCACTGGTGTCTGGTGGCACCCTGCCCCTCAGTCACCTATCCATTATTGTACTGTATATCCCTGATGTCTAGTGGCACCCCACTCCCTGCCCGATCACCCAACCCATGTTCCCTATAATATCCCTGGTGTCCTGTGGTACCCTGCCGCCACCCAAGGCTGGATGATAACCGACCAGCAAACAGTGGCAATCCAGTGCCCCCAATCCTGCATGCACTAGATCACCACCCATCCAGCCCTCCTTTACTAGTGTGTCCGGGGACGTGCTTTGAATCCCGATATGGTGCCTGGCTGTTAAAGACAGTTGATTTTTATTTATTGTATTTGTTGTGTTTGTAAGTACTTTCTACCTTTTGTAATAAAATATTAATTTTTCCAGTGAAACACATGGGTTTTCACCTTTGCTTTTCACACTGCTAGTAAAAAAGAATTCTGGTATTGTGATGTCAGACACTGTCAACTACTGTACTTATGAGCCCAGTGTATTTCAATAAGAAATTAAATATATTTTTTCAACTTTTCTGAAAGAAATAGATACTTCTTTCAGTAGCAAACTCTGCCTTTTATATGTTTGCATTATTGTAGTACATCTGTATGATTTTACAGTTTTTAAAACTCTGATTGGCTTCCCCTTCTCCCCAAATAAAATCTGATTATGAAGGAAATGTCACCTGCTAAATTATAACAGATCATGTTATCAAAATAACATATTTCTATTCTTTTTTTTTTTTAAAACATTATGTATATTGTTTTTAAAAACAAACTTACAGTTTGGTCACAAGCACTGAATTACTGTAATACATGTAATCCAGGAGGACACCATCCCTCTCAGTACACCCATATATATCTGTCAAATGCTGTAAGATACATAATTGGGAGGAAATAGTAATATAGTAATAAGAAAAAATATAACACAGTTAGCTGCACAATGAGCCCATGAGCGACGTGGTATTAATTACTATTGTTAAATAATGATATAATCACCAAGCTCTCATCCTCCACCAGGGAGTGAGGTATCTACCACATGTATCTCCACAGGTAAAGCACTAAATGTGCCGTAGCATAGAAAGAAAATTGCTTTCATGTGAACTCCACAGTTCTGAAAAACTAATAATCATTGCTGTTTTGTGGCATATGATAATTACAGTTCAAAATCTGGATGTAGTTAATCTGTAAAAAACAGATATCACTTTTATAAATAGCAGATATAAACTTTAGTAAGGAACTTTTTGTAACAAACAAAACCCCCTCATACTGTGAAGCAGATAAATATTCAGCTGTCCCATCTTGGCTCAACTTAAGGCTTAAGATCTGAATGAGGCAATATTTTCCATCTCAGGGCAAAAAATTCTAATATATAGATCGGTTCAAAGTCTCTAGTCCGATTGGGCTCCAAAATGACTGTCGCCCCCAACTAACCTTAGCAAAAGCCCAACAGTGTTCAGAGTATTTCAAGGGCCATCATCTTCTTCCTCAGACAAGGAGGCCTCTTGCTCTGTTGCTGTGGATCTGGAAACCGCGTTGTTCTTCGCACACTTCAAGGCCTCCAAAGGTTCGGTGTAGAGGCAGACCTTTTCCTTGTATGCGATACAGAGTCGGGCGGGGAAAACAAGGCCACAAGGGCTATCTGCCTTCCATATAACTGCCCGGACCTCACAGAACTTTTTTCCTTCTTTGGTGGCATACCCGATATCAGGATACATTTGTACTTGCTTCCCCGTCTTGTAGGAGGACCACGTTTCTGTTTAGCTAGCGCTAAGAAATAATCTCTGGATCCAGTGCCGTCGGTGACGGCCACCACAGCTCTGGGCACCTCTGGGTTGTCCTGTCCACCTAACGGACTCACCCGATAAGTCTTTTCGATACAAAGTGCCCGATTAGAGGCCTTCTCCCCAAGCTGATGAATTATCCAGTCCCGGACAAAGAGGAGGAGTTGGTCCCCTTCACACCCCTCCGGAAGACCAAGGATCCATATCTTTGCTACTCTCTCCTAGTTCTCCAAGATTTCCAGGCGAGACCTCAGGTGGGTGTTCTCCTTGATTACTGATGCCACTGCCCCCATCGCTGCATCGGCCCGTCTGGACGCTTTAGCTGATGTGCCTTGCACGGTTTCCATTGTTGCCTCAACTCCAGCCACCCTGTTGTTTAGGGCATTGAATTTGTCGGATAGGCCAAAGACCGAGGCCACGATTTTATTTAGCTTCAACCTGATCGTTTGGAGTGTCTCTTTTGAGGAGGCTTCTCCCAGTTTCGTAGCAGATCCTTGTTGCGATCGCGTAGGAGGAGGGCCAGCTGGAGTTTTCGATCTAACTCCATCACCGGAGGTCGTCTTCTTGCGAGAATTACCCATTATGGCCAGTAGACTTTCACTCAGGATTAGAAACTGTTGTTTTTCAGCTAAGTTGCCCCAAACCAGCAATTTAATACAAATAGTGCCGATTGTCGTGGAGCTCTACAGAAAAGCAGCCATCTTGCTCGGCTCACAGCACATCCTCTCGCCCGTATTTCTATTTATATATAATATTTTGGTGGTAGAAAGTGTTATTTCTTTGTATAGATCTGTAAACAGGTTTGCAGTTTCCCATTGAAACACACTGATAGATTTGCCAGTAAAACTTGTTTGACATCATAATACAAGAACTCCAGTGGAGTCCTGACTCATTCTGGTCATTGAGCTTCCAGGGTTACTATCCTCCCCAGTACGAAATTAGGAATGTCAGAAACCCACTTTTATATCTTTTTGCCTGTTCAATCCAGTATTCCATGGGTCAGAAAAGGGGGGTGAATAGGTGCTTACAGTAACACTGTAGAGTAGCAGCATAGCAGAGAAAAAAAAAACAGTTGGCTGGTATCAACTAGGGTGGTCTTTTTTGGTTATATGTTTGTTAATCTTCATTTTTTTGTAGTTTGCCATGCAAGATGGTACCCATATTGCATTTTTTTACATTTTTGTAGCAGGCCTTACTGTCTTACTAGTCTCATTTTTATAATTTCATTTATTTCAGGACCACATCCTTCCTTACGGTTAGTTTTATTTTATACAGTGCCCGCCGCCCACAGAGGAGGTTTTGACGTAGCTTTTGACTAACACTTCCTATACCATACACAGTAATTGTGCTTCCCCCAGCACCAGTCAGTTACTGTACCCACCCCAGCACCAGAACCAGTTGTAGCCCATCCCTACTAGACACTGGACACACAGGTTCTACCTCCCCCTCCCCAAGCTCTGGACATACTTTTAGGTCCTCTTTTACACTGCAAGCACAGGTCCAACCAGTCACCCAAACACCAAAGGAAGTTGCAGCTCCTTCCAAAGCACCAGACTCACTTATAGCCACCTAAGTGCTGGACACAGGTTCAACCACCAGTTTCAGAAAATGTTTACTCCTCGCACCATACACAGGTTCAACTCTTCTCCATCCCCCCTGAAGCCAGGAAAAACTGGAAACATAACAGTTTCCTATCATCATCTCTGTATGCTGCTGAAATCTAATAAATCTTTACTTAGATATTGCATTTGTGGTTATAAAATGTAACAGGATAACACACACACTATTTGTGTGTGCTATTTGGGCCTTTCTCACAACGCAAGGACTTGTAAGATTTGCCAAGCAGGTTACGAGGAGACGCTGCTAGAAAGTTCTAGAAAACGTCCCTGCTCAAAAAGTGTTAAAAGTCATGGAAGTGGATTAGGGCTCAAAATCTGCTTCTCCTTTGTCGCCATCCAAGAAACAGTCATCGAAGCCGAAAGACAAGGAAGGGGTGTTGCTTTGGGCCTACTCGTCGTCTGGCCATTAGCACAAACATAAAGATAAAGACAAGTCTGCTTTGCTGGTGAAGTCCCAGTCACCATTGAAACCAGGTATGTTCTCGTCGACACCCGCTCCGGCAGAGTCGACTACAGCATCCTCGACCGTCGTTCAGACACCAAGGTCGGGATCTGGCTACTTACTATGGACTGGTATGATGCCATCATCCTCTGGTTCCAGCCCTTTTCAGGTAGTCTCTGGCTCTTTTCAGGGTGCCAGCAACTCCCAGGCTGTACTGTCATTGTTCTCAGATAGGATTTGATGCGTTCTGCCAAGGTTACCATTGCAGGCTGTTTTGCCACCGATGGGGCCTTCTGGTTGAAGGCCACCATCGACAGGTTCCACAAGCATGCTGCAGATTCCTGCATCTCTGCTATCGCCGGCTCCTGTGGCTCCCATCGTCGTTCACGATGATAACGATGAAATGTCATATAATCCTGACCTCATGCATCTTGAGATGGATTTAGAAGAGGAATATGAGGGTGAGGAGCAGTTTAAAGAAAAGAATCTGCCCTGTAGTTCTACACTAGTCTAATCCTGCAGTGAGGACTCGGTGATTTATACCATGAGGCCTCCTCCTGAGGACCCCTCTTTTCAGGCCATGATGCAGCAAATGCAGTCTGCCATGGGCTTTGCTGTGGAAGAGGACGATTCTGCTAAGAGGAATCTCATGGAGTTTCTAGAGGTGCCCTGCACTCCCTCCATTGCTATTCCACTAGTGTATCCTGCATTGGAGGATGCTACTTTTGTTGCATGGCATAGACGTAATTCACTGCCTGCAGTCCCCAGAAAGGCTGACAATTACCTGCTCAGTCTGCTAAGCCTTATTTTGCAAACCAGCCTGAAATGGACTCTGTATTCATTATGGCTGTTCATGATGGGTCTAAAGCTCCTAGACATATGAGTACTCTAGCTCCAGATAGGGAGACTGGCCGTAATGGGCAAGCGTATATATGCCTCTGCCTCATTGGGCCTCATGATAACAAATTACCAGGCCCACATGATTAAATACCAGAACAGCAAGTGGAAAGCTGCTCGTAATGCTGGTGGCTCTGTCAGGACTGCTTTACTTAAAAGATTATGTGATGGAGCTGAGGTTGGGAAACATTTTCTCTGCTCGGCTTATGATGTCTCTGATGCTTCTACCAGGGCTGCTGCCTCTGGCATTTGCAGAAGGCATGACTGTTGCTTAGAGTGACTGGTTTTGCAACTGATGTGCAACAAGCAGTTTTGAATGCTCCTTTTAAGGGCTTCAGACTGTTTGATTATGATGTTGAAGAAGCCTTGCATTGCTGCAGTCTTCAGGATGATTTTATAGTCTGTTAAATCCATGTGCCCCACTCCTAGCAGTGGTTGTGGTATGGGCTTTGGGCTTTTTTCATAGGCCTGCTGCCAAGGGTAACCATGCGTACGGTATGCAGGGCAATGGCAGAAGTGGTGGTCCCCTCCCGCATCCCCTCCCCCTGGTACCCCTGCCAAAACACCCAAAGAAATCTGTTCTGGTGACCCTGCCAGTCCTGGGTGTGTCTGACTATCTCAGCTATTGCCTCCAATGGTGAGTGTGAAGGGCAGGATGTCTCTGCATTTAAAACAGTTGCAAGCAGTCACCACGGACAAGTTGTCGTAGAAATAATTGCAAGGGGCATGCTCTGGATCTATTAGAAATCCCTCCAGATCATCCTCCGCCTCCTTTCTGTTATCCTGCGGACCACATGTCCCTTCTAAAGTAGGAGAGTCAGACTCCGTTTCAGAAATGTGCCATAGAACTGATTCCTCTTCAAGAAAGGAAAAAAGGGTTTGTGCTATTCCAGATACTTCCTGGTCCCAAAATGGACAGGGGATCTGCGTCATGTGTTCGATCTCAGAGATTTCAACCTATACATGGAATACAAAAAGTTTACAATGGCGTCTCTGCAGGCTCTGATTCCCCTACTACAAATAGGGGACTGGCTCTGTTCTCTGGACATAAAGGATGCATAGCTTCATATAAAGATCAGGAAACCCCACAGACAGAACCTCCGCTTTATGCTGGAGAAGAGGTACTATCAGATCTGTGCCACAGATCTTTACAAAATACTTGGTAGTAGCTGCGACAGCCTTTTGCAGGGAAGGCCTGTATGTTTTCCCTTATCTCAACGACTGACTCCTGAAAGCCAGCTCCATGGAAGCCCTGATTCACACCCTGTCCAGAATATGCTAGTTGTTAGACTTGGGGGTCACAGTAAATGTGCCAAACTCTGTGTTGACTCTGAGCCAAAGACTGCAATACATAGGGCAGTCTTGGACACAGAAAAGGGATGTGCCTTCCTGACCCAGGATGGGCGGACACACTGATTGCACAGGCACACTTGATCCACAGGAGCCACTATATCTCTGCACGAATAATGTTCTGTCTCCTGGGCCTCATGGCTGCGGCCATAGTGACTGTGCCATTAGCCCAACTTCAAGGTGGAGGCTGAGCTGCACATAAATGTCTTGGAAATGCAGGCTGTCCTGTATAGCCTCCAGGCTTTTCTGAATCATCTCTGTCCTGGTCCTCTGCTAATCCAGATGGATGACGTCACTATGATGCATTACAGCAACAAACAAGGGGATACTCAATTCTGTCCCCTATGCAGGGAAGCAATGAGAGTATGGGACTGGGCTCTGTCTCATGGCCTTCAGCTATCAGCCATGTTTTGGGAACTGCTGGCCTCCGTAGTAAATGACCTCTTTAAAAGATGGGGTCATCCAGAGTGGGACCTTTTTGCATCCCCACATAATGCAAAACTGCCACGTTTCTGCTCGCTAGCTCCAGGGCCTGTTCAGTTGTCCCCCCCAAGATGTGTTGTCCTGCTCTTGAAAAGGGAAATTCCTATATGCATACGTTAGTCCCTTTTCAACCTGTTGAGAGTTGTGGCTCACGTTGCATGCCATGGAAAATGTTATTTTTAATTATGATGACTTCTGCTGAGAGGATTTCCAAGCTTCAGGCTCTAATATGCGATCATTCTTTGTTTTTTCAAAAAGACAGTCTCTGCATGCAAATCCTAAGTTTTGACCGAAAGTGATATCAGAATTTACGCTGAACCAAACGATACACCTTGCTGTTTATTATACTGAGCATGCCTGCCAAGGTGAGGCACTGATCAATACTTTAGAGGTACATAGAAAATTTGTGTCAGACCAACCTTATAGATTTTTACGACTGGGTGACAGGGACCCTGGACCGACAAAGTCCAGTGGACGTCCTATATCTGGATTTCAGTAAGGCATTTGACACTGTGCCACATAGAAGACTATTACACAAACTGGGGAATATGGGTGTGGGCAGGACAGTAGTGTGGTGGGTAGGTAACTGGCTGGGTGGCAGGACACAGAGGGTGGTGGTAAATGGCTGTCACTCCACAGAGGGAAAATTGACCAGTGGGGTACCACAGGGATCAGTGCTGGGACCGGTCCTATTCAACGTCTTCATCAGTGACATTACGCAGGACCTAGAAGGCAGAATTTCACTGTTCACTGATGACACAAAGCTCTGTAACAGAATAGACACACCAGAGGGTGTAGACAGAATGAGAAGGGACCTGCAGAAACTTGAAGAATGGTCAAGGGTTTGGCAGTTGAAATTCAATGCAAAGAAGTGCTAGATAATGCTTATGGGGCACAAAAACCCTGGCACAATATATCAGTTGGGTGGTGAGGATATAGCATGCACCAAGCAGGAAAGGGATCTTGGGGGTTATCATCTCTGATGACCTCAAGGTAGGGAAACAGTGTGACAAGGCAGCAGGTAAAGCAAATAGGATGCTGGGATGTATAGGCAGAGGCATCACCAGCAGGAAAAGGGAGGTCATAATTCCACTATACAAGACACTATTGAGGCCCCACCTGGAGTACAGTGTACAGTTCTGGACACCATATCTACGTAAGGACATAGACAGGAGAAGGTTCAGAGGAGGGCAACAAAGATGGTGCATGGATTGCATCACAAGTCCTATGAAGACAGGTTGAAGGAACTGAACATGTACTCCCTGGAGGAGAGGAGGGAGAGAGGGGATATGATAGAGACATACAAGTATCTCACAGGGAAGAACAGGGTGCAGGAATACACTATTTTTAAGCGAAAAAGATGTTCCAGGACTAGAGGACATGGGATGAAGTTGGAGGGAGGAAGGACGATTCAGAGGAAATATGAGGAAGAATTTCTTCACAGAATGGGTGGTGGACAAGTGGAACACCGTGCCAGCGGAAGTGGTGGGGGCTGAAACAATCACGGGATTTAAGAATGCATGGGATAGACATAAAGGAATTCTGGAGGTCAGGGGTAAGGGGCAGCAGACTTCTAGGAAAACATAAACTGAACTTACAAGCTCAAATGGGCAGACTGGGTGGGCCATAGGCCTTTATCTGTCGACACTGTCTATGTATCTATGACTTGGTACCCCACATTGGGTTGTTGACAAAGCTGGGCGGGATGGGGGTGGGAGGACAGGTGCTTAGATGGGTAGAAAATTGGCTAACGGGGAGAACACAGAGGATAGTGGTTGGTAGGATAGTCTCCTCCCCTAGAAAGGTCTTCAGTGGGGTTCCCCAAGGTTCGGTACTGGGGCCACTCCTGTTCAATGCCTATGTCTCTGATATAGGGAGGGGGGTTATGAGTAGGATGAGCCTCTTTGCGGATGACTCAAAACTGGGAGCACTGGCAGACGGGGATGAAGCGAGAGAGACAGTCCAGAGGGATCTGGATACCCTGGAGGGGTGGTCAAAAGGTGGGACTGAGGTTTAATCCAGGGAAGTGTAGGGTGCTGCATCTGGGGGTCGGAAACCCAGGTCATGTATACACCCTGAGGGGGGGCTCACTGAAAGCCACAATGAGTGAAAGGGACCGGGTGGGGGAGTGGTAGACACCAAAATGAATAACACTGAAAACTGCAGAAGATCTGTGGCAAAACCAAACAGGATTCTGGGCTGCATAGCCCAGGGAATTGCATCCAGGAGGAGGCAGGTGATCCTCCCTCTGTATAATACCTTGGTCAAGCCGCATCTTGAGAGCTGCATGCAGTTCTGGAGACCTCACCTTAAGAAGGACATAGCACTGCTGGAGAGGGTTCAGAGGAGGGCAACCAGGATGATTCAGGGCAAGAGAGAAAGGACCTATCAGGAAAGGCTGCAAGTCCTTGGGCTGTACTCACTGGCGGAGAGGAGAAACAGGGGGGACATGATAGGGGTCTTCAAATATGTGAAAGGGATTAACAGGGGCGGAGCCAAAGAAATGTTCAGGTTAAAGAAAGGGGGCACAACCAGGGAGCATGAGTGGAAGCTGGAGGGGGGAAATTACAGGGGAGTACGTAGAAGGCATTACTTCACTGAGAGGGTGGTGGGGCCATGGAATGCACTGCCTGGGAGTCTAGTGGAGGAGGGCACAGTGGAGGGCTTCAAGAGTGGATGGGAGAGGTGCATGGGTATACTGAAACCGAAGATGACCCTCTTGGGGGCTGGGGGGTGGGAGTGCGAGCGCCCAATAGGGGCTGGCTACTGAGCAGACAAAAGCCTGTCAGGCCTAATCTGCTGGCTTTTAGTATGTTAGTATGTTAAAACTGAGATACTAACATACTAAAATGCCAGCAGAATAAGGCTAACAGTCTTTCGTGTCTGCTCATTTGGTCAGCCCCCACCCTGGGAGCTGATCTTGCAGCCCCCCTCGCCTTCTCTGGCTTTTTCCTTCTCAGTTCGGATATTCTCGCAGCACTGGATTTTGCTTCCAGAATCCTTCCCCTATACCTGTCCCACTCCCTCTTGAACCCCTCCACCGTCTCTGCCTCCACCAGCCCCTGGGCAGCGATTCCATGGCTCCACCACCCTCTCAGTGAAGTAGCACCTCCTCCTTTCTCCCTGAATCTTCCACCCTCTAGCTTCCACCCATGCCCTCTAGTTACCCCTCCTCCTTCCTTCGAAGCACCCTGACTGCTCCTCCCCTATTTTACCCCCTTCATGTACCTGAAGACCTCTATCATGTCCCCCCGGTCCCTTCTCTCTTCCAATGTGTACATATTTAGCTCTTCAAGCCTCTCCCCGTAGGTCCTGTCCCCAAAGCCCCAAATCATTTTGGTTGCCCTCCTCTGGACCGTCTCCAGGAGTTTAATGTCCCTCTTTAAGTGTGGCCTACAAAACTGCACGCAGTACTCGAGGTGTGACTTCACCAAGCAGTTATACTGAGGGAGTATCACTTCCCTCCTTCTGGAGGTGATCCCCCTAGTGATGCATCCCAGCATCCTGTTGGCCTTGGCTGCTGCCCTCGTACAAGTCTCCGAGTTGTTCATCTTAACATCCACCACCACCCCCAGGGCCCTCTCAGCCATCGAGACTTGTAGCATTCTCCTCCCCGGGTGTACACTTAGCCTGGGTTTCTGGCCCCCAGGTGCAGTACCTTGTATTTCCCTGCATTGAACCTCAGCTTCCACTTTCTAGACCATCTTTCCAGAGCCTATGGGTCCCTCTGTAAGGCCACCCTTCCCTCCTCCCCATCCACCACCACCCCCAGTTTTGAGTCATCCACAAAGAGACTCATCTCACTTCTGATACCTGTCCTTATGTCAGAGACATAGGCGTTGAACAGGAGGGGCCCAAGCACTGATCCCTGTGGGACCCCACTAATGACCCTCCTTGGGGATGAGACTATCCCACCAACTTCCAGTCCTGGAGCCAACTGTCTATCCATCTGATCATCTGGTTCCCCAGCCCCATTTCTCCCAGCTTATCCAATAGGCCCTCGTGAGGAACAGAGTCAAATGCCTTGCTGAAGTCTAGAAAGGGGATGTCCACTGGTCTACCCAGGTCCAAGGCACTCGTCACCCAGTCATAGAACTCCACAAGGTTTGTCTGACACGATTTCCCCGGGACGAATCCATGCTGTCTATTCTCCAGGCACCCTGACTTTTCCAGGTCCCCCCAGCCTCTCCTTGACAATGCCCTCCATCACCTTGCCACCACCGATGTCAGGCTGACAGGCCTGTAGTTCCCTGCCACCTCCTTTGATCTACCCCTTGTGGATAGGCACTATATGCGCCACCTTCCAGTCCTAGGGCACCAACTCTGTCCTCAGAGAGATGGTGAAAAGCTCTGCCAGGGGTTTCGCCAGGACATCCGCAAGTTCCTTCAGCACTCTGGGATGTAATTTATCCGACCCCGGTGCTTTCTCCGTCTTAAGGGACCTGCGGGCTTCCCTCACTCTCTCTGCTGTGATTTCCACCTCCGCTACCTCTTCTCCCTGCTTAGCCTTCCCCCCCTCCTGCCAGTGATGCCTCCTCCTCTCCCCAGACCCACCGATCGTTAAGGGTCCCCTCCTCAGTATCACTGTCTCCTCCCATGTATGATGCAGCACCCCATTTTCCTTGGTGAAACTGAGGTGAAGTACTCATTTAGTATCTCAGCCTGCTCCCGGGTCTTGTGCCCATCTCCCTCAGCCTGCTCCCCTGGGTCTTGTGCCCATCTCTCTCCTGTTTTAATCCTGCTAATCTGCCCCTTCACCCTTCGTTTTTCCCCAGTGTATCTAAAGAACCCCTTGTTCCCTCTCCTAATTTCCCTGGCCAGTTTCTGCTCCTTCCTTGCCTTAGCCGCCCTCACCACCGTAGTGGCCCTTCTAGCCATCAGTTTGTACTCCCCTCAATCCCTTTCACTCCTTGAGCACTTGAATTGCCTATAGGCTGCCTTTTTTCCCCGCACCACCTCCTGGACCTCCCTGGTCCACCAGCAGGGTTTTTAGGCCCTACCGCATTTTTGTCTTACTCTGGCATTATTTCCCACCTACTGTCAGCGTCCATGTCTGACCCAATCACATCCAAATGCTCCTTCCCATTTCCTTAAAATCCGCCCCCCTGAAGTCAGTTACCTCCGTCTTTGTGCAGCCTTCTACCCCTCCTAGATCCAGGCAGAACCAGACCATGGCATGGTCACTCCCTGCCAACGTGTCCCTTACCTCCAGGCCCCCAATCTGGCCACTGTCTGCCAGGACCACATCCAGAACCCACGCCTCCCTGGTCGGTTCCCCCACCTGCTGAGTTAGGAACGCGTCTTGAAAGACATCCAACAACCTCTGTTCCCTGGCCACCGAGGATGTCATAGTCTCCCAGTCTGTTTCTGGCATGTTTAAGTCCCCCAACACCACCACTCTTCCCCTGCCCAATCTGCAGTGTCTCCCAACATCTGCCACCAGACTCTCCTCCAGCTCCTCTGCCAGCACGGGGGGTCTATACGCCATTCCTATTTTTACTCTCTTGTCCCCCCCCCCTTGTTATCAAGGTGACCCAAATCGCCTCCACGGTTCCCTCCGCCTCCTCTACTCCCCCTATGCCAATGCAGTTTTTGACTATTGCTACCCCTCCCCCCCGCGTCCTTCCTGAACATGGTGTAACCCTCCAGGTTCAGGTCCCAGTCGTGTCCTGCGGTGGCCCAGGTCTCAGTCACCGCTGCCACATCCACCGCTCCCTCAGTTAGCATCGCCTGGAGCTCAGGCATTTTACTGCCCAAGCTCCTGGCATTTAGCAGGATTACCTTCCACCCTTTCCGTATACTTCCATTTCCCCTGCTCGTGTTCCCATGGGGATTCTGTCTTTCCCCGGTCAGCGCCTTACCAGTCTGCCTTTTCTCGCATTCCTCCAGCTCCCCAGGGGGATGGAGACAGAAACCCTCCTTTATCGGACCCCCTCAACAGCCTTTTCTCCCATCCCTTCCCCCTTCACAAGTTTAAACCCCACTTTTCACCAATGAACCCCTCTATTTTCAACTTAAGGATTCCCCTTCCCTCCAAATTGAGATGGAGCCTATCTCAGCATACAGCCTTATCCTCCCAGGTCTCCCCAATCCCCATCAACCCATACCATGCTGGCCCCACACCACCCCTGAGCCACTGGTTTATCTCCCTAATCTTCCTTTTGTGTTCCCCACTAGCCCTTGGCACCGGCAGGATTTCTGAGAAGGAAACTGTGCATCCTATGTCATGACAGACCCTGGCAAGCTTCCTAAACCTTGCCTGTATCTCTAGCTCGCTATTTCCCTCAATGTCATTTGTACCCAGGTGGACCAGTATGTCCGGGGAACCCCCACAATCCTTTGCCAGCTGATATACTTTGTGCTTGGCCCTGTGCACGGTTAGTCCAGGGAAGCATTTTGTTCTAACTGAGATACTGTGTTTCTCACACCAAGGACTACAGAAAGTCCTCTTAGTATTTTGTTTCATTCACCCTGGGAATGAGGGTGCTCCTGTGTCTAAACAATGCCTGTCCAAATGGCTGGCGACTTGTATTATGTTTTGTCATAGGAAATCTGTCGGGGGAGGAGGGTAACCCGGGAGGGGGTAACCCTTATAGATAGGAGCCCTGATGTGTCTGGAGAGAGGGAAGGGCCAGCACCATCAGGTGGGAGGATGGCAGTACAGGAAACAAAGGGGGGGGGGGAACGTGGAGGTTGAAATTCTGGTAGAGAGAGTGAGGGAAGCCCTCAGGTCCCTTTAGACAGAGAGAGGGCTCCAGGGCCAGATGAGATACATCCCAGACTACTGAGGGAACTCGCGGATGTCTTGGCAGCCCCCCTGGCTGAGCTTCTTAACATCTCTGAAGACAGGGTAGGGAACACCAAGACTGGAGGTTGGCCCATATAGAAACATAGAAACATAGAAGTTGATGGCAGATAAGGACCGCAAGGCCCATCCAGTCTGCCCATTTCTTTTTCTACCTTATAAATGTGCCATTGGCCTTTGCTCTGTCAGTGACCTATCTATTCATAGTCATTTGTATTGCTCCCTTATGCCTATCCCATGCCTGTTTGAAGCCCTGCACTGTATTCGTAGCCACCACTTTTGTGGTAAGCCATTCCATGCATCTACCACCCTTTCTGTGAAAAAGAATTTCTCACATTCCCCTTAATCGGCCTCCTCTAATCTCATGCTGTGTCCTCTTGTCCTGCTATTTTTCTTATATTTAAACATGTTAGACTCTTTCACCTTGTTTATGCCCTTAAGGTGTTTGAATGCCTCGATCATATCACCTCTCTCCCTCCTTTGCTCAAGGGTATACATATTGAGCTCCGTTAATCTGTCCTCATATGTCTTCTGATGCAGTCTCTGCACCATTTTGGTTGCCCTTCTCTGGACTGCCTCAATATCGTGCCGATCCACAAGGGAGGATCAAGAGAGGAGGCGGGGAGCTACAGGCCCATTAGCCGGACATCAGTGGTGGGCAAGGTGATGGAGGATATTGTCAAGGAAAGGCTGGGGGGTACCTGGATGATAGCATGGCTTTGTCCCAGGAAGATTGTGTCAGACTAGCCTTGTGGAGTTTTACAACTGGGCGACGAGTGCCCTGGACCAGGGTAAGTCGGTGGACATCCTCTTTCCAGACTTCAGCAAGGCGTTTGATTCGGTACCCCATGGTGGTATGCTAGCTAAGCTGGGGGAAATGGGGGTGGGGATGCAGATGATCAGATGGATAGAAAATTGGCTCTCAGAGCGTACTCAGAGGGTAGTGGTTGGGGAGCTAGTCTCGTCTACAAGGAGGGTCATTAGTTGGGGTTCCCCAGGGATCGGTACTGGGGCCCCTCTTGTTTAATGCATATGTCTGTGACATAAGGAAGGATATCGGGAGTGAAATGAGTCTCTTTGCGGATGACTCTGAGGGGAGAGTGGCCCTGCAGGAGGACCTGGAGGCTCTGGAAAGGTGGTTGAGAAAGTGGAAACTGAGGTTAAATGCAGGGTTCTGCATCTAAGGGCCAGAAATCCGGGTCAAGAGTATAGCGGGGGAGACGCATTACAAGTCTCCAAGGGGCGAGAGGGATCTGGAGGTGGTGGTGGATGTCAGAATGAATAACTCTGAGAACTGTAGGAGGGCAGCGGCCAAAGCCAATAGGATGCTGGGTTGCATTGCTATGGGGATTACCTCTAGAAGGGTGGAAGTGATCCTTCTTCTGTATAAATGCTTAGTTAGGCCGCACCTTGAGTACTGTGTGCAGTTTTGGAGACCACACTTAAGGAGGGACATTGAGGCTTGAGGAGCTCAACATGTACACCCTGGAGGAGAGGAGGGACAAGGGGGACATGATAGAGGTCTTCAAGTACATAAAGGGGATCAATAAGGGAGGCTCAGTTGGGGTGCTCCAAAGGAAAGGGGGGGGCAACTAGAGGACATTGGTGGAAGCTAGAGGGGGGAGACTTGGGGGAGAGGAGGAGGTTACTTCACGGAGAGGGTGGTGGAACCGTGGAATGCACTGTCCAAGGGACTGGCGGAGGCAGAGACTGTGGAGGGGTTTAAAAGGGTCTGGGACAGGTATAGGAGGAGGGTGAAGCTGACAAAGTCCAGTACAAGGGGAACATCTTGGACTGGGGCAGAGAAACCTGGGGGGGACAGCAAAATCGGCACCTGGTATGGGTGCTGACTATCGAGCAGACACAGAAGACCAATAAGCCTCCTCTGCTTGCATTTTAGTATGTAAGTATGGTAAGGAACTTCTTGGTGCTGTCTGCGATCACTCCACAAGAGGTATGGCCACTTCGATTGCTTGTTTCAGAAATGTCCCTGCTGCTGACATATGTTCTGTTGCCACATGGAACACTGCTCACACTTTCACTAAACATTACGGTCTGGACATTGCCTCTTGCAGACTTGCTAGTTTTAGACTTCCTGTACTGCAAGGCCTTCTGTCATGATCATATATCATGCTGTGCTATCCTCCCAGGTTAATTTCTGCTGCTTGGGAGTCATTTCAAATGTGTGGACTAATGGAGGGATAGCCTTGATGAAGATAGAGCAGTTGTGTAAGAACTTACCATAACAAGGAGGCCCAGTCAGGGTGCTCCAAAGGAAGGAGGGTGGGGCAACGAGAGATCACAGGTGTAAGCTGGATGGGGTAGGCTCAGAGGGGAGAGGAGGAGATGTTATTTTACTGAAAGGGTGGTGGAGCCATGGAATGCACTGCCCAAGGAGCTGGTAGAGGTGGAGACTGTGGATGGTTTAAGAGGGGATGGGACAGGTACAGGGGGAGGGTTAATCTGACCAGGCCCAATACAGGTGGAACATCTGGGACTGGGGACGGTATAAACCAAGGGGGAGAGGGGGATACCAAAATCGTCCCTCGGTGCAGGTGCTGAAAAATCGAGCAGACTCGAGTGACCATTAGGCCTATTCTGCAGGCATTTTAGTATGTTTGTAACAGTAAATCTTTGAGAGAATCTCCTCCATTAGGCTATGCCGTATAGTTACTCCTCCCCCCCTTTTGGTATTCTGAGGGTTGTATCAGATGCTTTGCCTAAAACCTTACTCCATGCATCCTGTTTCCCAGTCCCATTCCTCTTCTTGTTTGCCTGGTACTGGTCTAATGTCCTGGTTCCTCATGGTTAGAGGTCCTCTGAGGCTAATCTTTGGCAGGGAACTGAGGAGTGATGGGCCTCCCATGTTACATATGCATCAGTTCTGTTCGTCATTGTGGGTGGCCCCCAACTTTTTGTTTTTCTCTAAGTCTCTGTGTGGTCCTGATGCTGATGGCTTACATTTCTAAGCGTTCCAAAGGTGTGAACTGATGGAGGCGATTCTCTTAAAGATCTACTGTTATAAGTTTTTGCGTAACTGTTCTGTCTGTTAGCTAATGTAATAAATAGCTTGGCTTTATGCTTGATCAGTTATTGAATTTCACCCTACACAGTTCTGTTTTATCCAAGTGTTCTGCTAAATTAGGCACTGTCTGTAAGTTGCAGAGCAATCTTCTTCTTATGCACCCATAAACTTGTTTGATTCTCTGACTCTGGATTATGGTGATGTGGTTCTGCGGCTGTCCTAAAACTGGCTTATTCTAAATTAGACTTCTTATATAATGCGGGTTTGTAGGTTTACACTGAATTGTGCACCTGTGCATATCATTGCTTAGTGTACTATACCCTTGGTTTCACATCCGGACCTTAGTTGTGCTAATTGTACTGCCATCCTAGGAGCCAAATTCTGGACTAATAGGCTCCCTGTTTAACTCTGGAGGCTGGTTTCACCAGTCACGAACCCTGCCTGCCTTTTGCACTCAGAACTAGACAAAAGGCTGCTTATCCTATCTAGGAAAAAGAAATCTAGGCAATCCAACTATTAGTTTTTGCCTGCCCAAACTGGAACTCGTTGCCCCCTGACTTAACCTGTTTCCCTTCGCGCGCTATGCCTCTAAATTGAAAATTAAGCATCGCTTTGTCTGTCTGTGAGGGCCCTAGCTGGCTGGTTTACTCACTTGTTATGTAATTGTATTTCTAAACTTGTTTTGCATTTTATTTTGTACCAATTACTGTAATTGTGTATGCGTTGTATGATGCGCTGACTGTTGTAATTATTACTTCTGCTGTTATGGTATTTTCATCCTGAACCCCACTCCCCCCAACCTCCTTCCCCTGCCACCAGGTGACATCTGTAAAGGAGACTGTTCTCTGTATGTTCTACCTGGTACGGTGATTTTTAAATAAATACATCTCCCACAGTCATTAGCTGCTCTGCAGCAATTCTCTCAATGAACCACAAAACAGGAAGTGGCAAAAAAAAAAAAAAAGTAATTATACTCACACAAGCTGATTGTACTTCAGTACGAAAAGGGAAAGTTACAGGCTGGAGAGTACCAGTACTTAGAAATGCTGCAATGTTATGGATATGTTTGTACTTTTTTCAGAAAATTACCTTTTCAAAAGGAAAGTGCTTGCTGTTCAAGTTTGTCCGAGTGTGATAGAAGTTACGCTGCAGTTGCTATGTGGTGCTTTTTCAGAATGTATTGTAGTGGTCGCTCTGCCCTTGAGGACTTGTCTACTTGGGACGCTGCACTTGTATCTGTCTTGTAAAGGTTTGACATTTGCTAGTTCAGTCGCATACTATCGACCTTTTAGCTGGATGATGAATGCTGAAGAGATATCTTAAATCAGTCTTCAGCTATGCCATGTGTGCTGCCTGACTCCACGGACCCCTCAGCCCCCCCTGCTTTCTCTCTGGTGGGTATTGCCAAGCAAAGGCAGTAAGGAGGGCTGGGGGGATAATGGGATACATAGGGAGAGGCATCACCAGTAGAAAACAGGAAGTTGTTATCTCTCTGTACAGACAGCTGGTGAGACCCCATCTGGAGTACTGCGTGCAGTTCTGGAGACCCAAGCTCCGCAAAGACATAGACAGGATGGAGGCAGTCCAGAGGAGGGCAACTAAGATGGTGCAGTGTCTGCACCCGAGGACATATGAAGAGAGACTTAAGGAGCTTAATATGTATAGCCTCGAGGAAAGGAGGGAGAGGGGAGACATGATAGAAGCTTTCAAGTACCTCAAGGGTATCAACAAAGTCCAAGAAGGTAACATCTTTTAGAAAAAGAGGTGTGCAAGAACAAAGGGGCACAATTTGAAGATTGAGGGGGAACGCTAAGAGGTAATGTGAGGAAGTATTTTTGATGGAGAGGGTTGTGGATGCATGGAACAGCCTTCCTGAGGAGGTTGTGGAGTCAAAAACAGTGGTGGATTTCAAGAATGCATGGGACAGTCATAAGGCAATTCTAGGGGGTTGGGGTAGGAAGACGTAGGCTGTTGGTTAACTAGGATCTGCAGCTTATCCATTAGGTAGGGAACTGGGCAGACTGGGTGGGCTAAGCGGTCCTTATCTGCCGTCAAATTCTATCTGTGTTTCTATCAATTCAATCATATTTAAGTAAATTCAGTTTCCAGCATAGTACAGGAAACCATGTTGGATGAGTCATAGGCAGGAAATACTCTTGTTTCTTCAGAACCCCCCCCCCCCAAGTTACTGGAGAGGTATCTGGTTCACTTCCCTATAACAAGAAGGGCTCTTACAAAGTCAGTACAGCTCTCCAATTATAGTACTGTAGTTGCACTTTTAGAATGCTTTCCTGCAGGATTAGATGTTGTTGATCATTGTCAGTACAGTTCTCCGATCATAGAACTGTAGTTGCGCTTTTGGAATGCTTTCCTAGAGCCAGCTCCATGGCACCAGGTGATGGGGGAATCACCTGGCATGCTGGTAACCTGGGTTCACGCGCGAGCCCAGGACAACAGGAGCGGAGGCCAGCAGGGAGGGCTTAGTGCGTCCGGTAGGACTACCTCCTCCTGGGGGGGGGAGAAAGACCGCACTATTCGTGGTGCCCCAGTGGGGCGATGCACGTTGCGGCATGGGTGACCATGCACCGCTGTGCTTCCTGTCATGGATGCCGCAGGCGTGCAGCTGCACTGTGGGTAGATGGTGGGTGGGTGAGGAAAAAACTGAGAAAAATGGTCCACCTGGCCAGTCGGATGATGGTTGACTGTCCCCTGTATGCCACAAGGCCCAGAGGTGTCCACGCTGTTCCCCTGGTGTAGATGGAAGTGCCCGCTGGGCCAGTCTCCCCTTATAGTGGTGCCACAGGAGGTGAGTCACCCCAACAAAGGGATACATTGGGTCAACCGGGGCTTCAGCACAGATGGGGGTAGCGAGATGTCAACAGGGCCCTTGGCAGCTTGAAGGAGAGGCTAACCAGGAGGGCTGGAGGTAAGAAAAAAAAAAAAGAATGTTTTCCTGCAGGATTAGAAGTTGTCGACCACTGTGAAGTGGATTCTTTTTCTTTCTTGTAGGGAATCTCATTACTGTAAGATGCAGTCTCCCATACACAGACATATGGTACAAACTGCACTTACTTTTAGAAACTCCCTTGTGGTGTAAGAAGGGATAATGCCCCGTTGGTGGCACACTGTATAAAAAGCCGTGCCCATTCTCAGCTGCACTTTTGAGAAATATGTCTCCCCCCCAACCCTTCTTATTCACACAACAAATTCTGACTGCCTTAAATATAAAAACAAAGAGACTCTTGTGTTACTAGCCACTTGCACTTTATCAGATAAATGAGAAACTACATTACTGGGCTTCAAGTGTATCCTGCAGGTTTTCTGTGACATTCCCTTACAGCCTCAGATTGCACAGGATCTCCCAACTGGTGAATGTTTGTGGGCTCAGCTCATTGTCAATGACATGAAATATTCTGGGCTTCCTCAAAAGGGTCAGAGTACCCAGAGGAACTGTTGGAGTTGAGTTCTTGCCCAGGTACAATTCCTGCAGCCTGGGAAGCTTCTTAAAAAATCTTGGATGAGGAGTAGTGTGTATCTGATTGTGTTGCACATCCAGCCTGAGCAGCTGGCTGAGGTGGTGGAAGTCAAATGCAGAGATGTTGTTGAAGTTCCCTTTCAGGCCTTAGTGGGTGGTTGCTGTTCTGAGCCTGGGGTCGAATTTGACATAACAAAGCCTGTTCCCTGTGTAAGTAGGCACAGGCCTGATGCATGTAGGATTGCTCCCTGCATGCGACACAGTGCATACAACACTGATCCTGGTTTCTGAGACTTGGGCGAGCTGCTGACCATCACTGAACTGCCTGTGTGAGGGTGAGAGTGCATGCCAAGTTATTATGTTTAGACCAGGAAACAAGCCTGTACCTGTACGTAACTATAATGGGTCAGCACATTCCCTCCCAGTTTCAGTAAAGCTCCGGAAACAGTTCCGTTTATCAAACAAAGCTCCGCTTTTTATTTTTGGCTAGATAAAATGCATACTGCTTCCTGATACAAGAATGTCTGAGGAAGACGTCGGTATGACACGGGTTCACGGAGGGAAGGTCATGTCAGACGAACCTCATCGAATACTTTGACTGGGTGACTAGGGAGTACGATCAGGGAGGGGCGGTGGACATGGCCTATCTGGATGGCCTTTGACATCGTCCCTGACAGGAGGCTGGTGAGCAAGATGGGCAGTCTAGGGGAGAAAATATCAGACTGGTTTGAAAACTGGCTTGGTGGCACGAGTCAAAGAGTGGTTGTAAGTGGGTTTCATTCCAGAGAGAAAAAAGTGACAAGTGGGTTACCCCAGGGGTAGTACTGGGGCTGATACTCTTTAACATTTACACTGGGGATTTAGCGGAGGGACTAAATGGGAGGGTGTGTCTGTTTGCAGATGGTACAAAGATCTGCAATAGAGTAGATACACTGGGGGCAGAGCTGGCCTTAGGGGGTTGCGAACTGTGCATTCGCACAGGGCCCAAAGAGCAAAGGGGTCCCCCCAAAAAACTCAGCTGTCCAGTTGGCTGCCTTCTTCCTGGTCCTGTATGTACTAATTTAAGTAAATGGCACAAAACTAGCTAAAATGAAGCTATGGGGAGGCCATGATAGGGATGAGGATGTTCCTTGGGGGGCTTCCCAATTTTCAGTATGGGACCCCAACAAGGAGGTTCACACAGGGCCCTGGAATAGCTAGAGCCAGCCCTGACCGGAGGTGGGGTGGGGTGGGGGGTTGAGAGCATGAGAGAGGACCTGTAAAAGCTGGAGGGATGGTCTGAGAGTTGGCAACTGAGATTTAATACTAACATACTGACATACTAAAATGCCAGCAGAACAGGCCTAACGGTCTTTCGTGTCTGCTCGTTTGGTCAGCCCCCACCCTGGGAGCTGATCTTGCTTCCCCTTTCTCCCTCTCTGGCTTGTCCCTTCCCAGTCCTGGATATTCTCGCTGCACTGGTTTTTGCTTCCAGAACCCTTCCCCTGTACCTGTCCTACCCCCTCTTGAACCCCTCCACCAGCCCCCTGGGCAGCGCATTCCATGGCTCCACCACCCTCTCAGTGAAGTAGCACCTCCTCCTTTCTCCCCTGAATCTCCCCCCTCCAGCTTCCACCCATGCCCTCTAGTTGCCCCCTCCTTTTTTCTGGAGCTCTCTGACTGCTCCTCCCTATTTACCCCTTCATGTACCTGAAGACCTCTATCATGTCCCCTTCTCTCTTCCAATGTGTACATATTTAGCCCTTCGAGCCTCTCCCCATAGGTCCTATCCCCCAAGCCCCAAATCATTTTGGTTGCCCTCCTCTGGACCCTCTCCAGGAGTTCAATGTCCCTCTTTAAATGTGGCTTCCAAAACTGCACGCAGTACTCAAGGTGCGGCCTCACCAAGCAGTTATACAATAGGAGTATCACTTCTCTCCTTCTGGAGGTGAGCCACCTAGCGATGCATCCAAGCATCCTGTTGGCCTTTGCCGCTGCCCTCCTACAAGTCTCTGAGTTGTTCATCTTGACATCCACCACCACCCCCAGGTCCATCTCAGCCATCGAGACTTGTAGCACCCCCCCGGGTGTACACTTGGCCCAGGTTTATGGCTTCCAGGTGCAGTACCTTGCATTTCCCTGCATTGAACCTCAGCTTCTGCTTTCTAGACCACCTTTCCAGAGCCTCCAGGTCCCCCTGTAGGGCCACCCTCCCCATCCACCAGTGCCCCCAGTTTTGAGTTATCTGCAAAGAGACTCATCTCACTACTGATACCTTTCCTTATGTCAGAGACGTAGGCGTTGAACAGGAGGGGCCCAAGGACCGATCCCTGAGGGACTCCACTAATGATCCTCCTTGGGGATGAGACTATCCTGCCAACCACGACCCTCGGGGTCTGGTTCTGGAGCCAATTTCGGATCCATCTGATCATCTGGTTCCCTAACCCCATTTCTCCCAGATTATCCAACAGGCCCACGTGAGGAACAGAGTCAAACGTCTTGCTGAAGTCAAGAAAGAGGACGTCCACTGGTCTACCCAGGTCCAAAGCACTCGTTACTCAGTCATAGAACTCCACTAGGTTTGTCTGACATGATTTCCCTGGATGAATCCATGCTGTCTATCGTCCAGGCACCCCAACTTTTCCAGGTCCCCCCCAGTCTCTCCTTGACAATGCTCTCCATCACCTTGCCCACCACCGATGTCAGGCTGACGGGCCTGTAGTTCCCTGCCACCTCCCTTGATCCCCCTTGTGGATAGGCACTATATGCGCCACCTTCCAGTCCTGGGGCACCTACTCTGTCCTCAGAGAGATGCTGAAGAGCTCCGCCAGGGCTTTCGCCAGGACATCCGCCAGTTCCTTCAGCACTCTGGAATGTAATTTATCCATCCCTGGTGCTTTCTCCATCCTAAGGGAACTGAGGGCTTCCCTCACTCTGTCGTGATTTCCACCTCCGCTACCTCGTCCCCCTGCTTTGCCTTCCCCCCCAGCCTGCCAGTGATGCCCACCCCTCCCCAGACCCGGCCGATCGGTAGGGTCTCCACCCCCCAGTTTCACCGTCTCCTCTCATGTATGATGCAGCCCCCCCATTTTCCTTGGTGAAAACTGAGGTGAGGTACTCATTTAGTACCTCCGCCTGCTCCCCTGGGTCTTGTGCCCATCCCTCCCCTGTTTTAATCTTGCTAATCTGCCCCTTCACCCTTCGTTTTTCCTCAATGTATCTAAAGAACCCCTTGTTTCCTCTCCTAATTTCCCTAGCCAGGTTCTGCTTCTTAGCCGCCCTCATCACCCTAGTGGCCCTTCTGGCCATCAGCTTGTACTCACCTCAGTCCCTTTCACTCCTTGAGCACTTGAATTGCCTATAGGCTGCCTTCTTTCCCCTCACCACCTCCTGAACCTCCCAGGTCCGCCAGCAGGGTTTTCGGGCCCTACCGCATTTTCGTCTTACTCTTGCGCAGGTTGTGGTAGCATCCTGCACCCCCTCCTGATGATTTCCCACCTACTGTCAGCGTCCATGTCTGGCCAATCCCATCCAAGTGCTCCTTAAGGATCCTTCCCATTTCCTTGAAATCCGCACCCCTGAAGTCAGATACCTCCGTCTTTGTGCAGCCTTCTACCCCTCGTAGGTTCAGGCAGATCCAGACCGTGGCATGGTCGCTCCCCGCCAACGGGTCCCTTACCTTCAGGCCCCCAATCTGGTCACTGTCTGCCAGGACCACATCCAGTATCCGCTCCTCCCTGGTCGGTTCCCCCACCTGCTGAGTTACGAACGCATCCTGAAAGACATCCAACAACCTCTGTTCCCTGGCCACTGAGGATGTCATAGTCTCCCAGTCTGTTCCTGGCATGTTTAAGTCCCACAATACCACCACCCTTCCCCTTCCCAATCTGCAGTGCCTCCCAACTTGTGCCACCAGACTCTCCTCCAGCTCCTCCGCCAGCGCAGGGGGTCTATACACCACTCCTATGTTTACTCTCTTTCCCCTCCTTGTTATCAAGGTGACCCAAATTCGCCTCCACAGTTCCCTCCGCCTCCTCCACTCCTCCTATGGCAATGTAGTTTTTGACTATTATTGCTACCCCTCCTCCCCCCTGTCCTTCCTGAACATGGTGTAACGCTCCAGGTTCAGGTCCCAGTCGTGCCCTGCGGTGGCCCAGGTCTCAGTGACCGCTGCCACATCCACCTCTCCCTCGGTTAGCATCGCCTGGAGCTCAGGCATTTTATTGCCCAAGCTCCTGGCATTTAGCAGGACTACCTTCCACCCTTTCCCTATACTTCCATTTCCCCTGCTCTTGTTCCCCTGGGGATTCTGTCTGCACCTACCAGTCGGCCTTTTCCTGCATTCCTCCAGCTCCTGGGGGAGGAGAGAGTCCCTCCTTTATCGGACCCCTCGACAGCCTTTTCTCCCATCCTCCCCTTCACAAGTTTAAACCCCACCTTTCACCAATGAACCCCTCTATTTTCAACTAAAGGATTTCTTTCCCCTCCGAATTGAGATGGAGCCTATCTCTAGCATACAGCCCCTTATCCTCCCAGGTCTCCCCCAATCCCCCATCAACCCATACCCTCTGGCCCCACACCACTCCCTGAGCCACTGGTTTATCACCCTAACCTTTCTCTTATGTTCTCCACTAGCCCTTGGCACCGGCAGGATTTCCAAGAAGGAAATTGCACATCCTATATCATGACAGACCTTGGCAGGCTCCGTGAACCTTGCCTGTATCTCTAGCTCACTATTTGCCTCAATGTCATTGGTACCCAGGTGGACCAGTATATATGGGGAACCTCCACAATCCTTTGTCAGCTGATGTACCTCATGCTTGGCCCTGTGCACAGTTAGTCCAGGGAAGCATTTTGTTCTAACCAGGCAGGCTTCTCACTCCCTATCCCATTTGATCCTCCTGATCATTGAATCACCCAACAGGAGCAGTCTGGCCGCCCCTTTTCCTCCATCCCCCCCCCTTCCATGTCCCTCATCCTTTCTACCGGCCCCTCCCCCCAGCCAGCTCCTTGCTCCTCCCCATCTGGGTGCCACCTGCCATCTCCTCCTTATTTACCCTGGCCACCCTCCTCTGAACCTATGCCTCTGTCCTCCTGGTATCCTTCTGTACCGCTACCCCCACCGTTACTGCTTGTGACTGATTCCCCCATCTGCTAAACTAGCCTGGCTCATTCTCCTTCCTTCCGTCTCTGTTCAGCCCTCCTTCCTTGTCGTGCTCCCCTGGCCTAAACCCTCAGTTCCCTTTACTGTATCCTCTTTGTACTTCTGGTCCTTCTCCTTGCCCTTTCCTCCCAACTGGTCCTTTTCCTTGCGCTTTCCTCCCTCTCCCCTGCTCTGATCCCCTGCTCCCCGTTTTCCCACATTCCAAGTTTCCTCCCTGTTCCTCCTGCTATCCAGCCCCGCCTCCTGCCCCTACTCCTTTCCATCTCTAACCGCCCCTGTCATGGCTACATCACCCCTCATTCTAACATACTAACATACTAAAATGCCAGCAGAATAGGCCTAACGGTCTTTCGTGTCTGCTCGTTTGGTCAGCCCCCACCCTGGGTGCTGACTTTGCTGTCCCCCTCGCCTTCTCTGGCTTCTCCCTTCCCAGTTCCGGATATTCTTGCTGCATT
Organism: Neoceratodus forsteri; assembly: GCA_016271365.2. Taxonomy (NCBI): domain Eukaryota; kingdom Metazoa; phylum Chordata; order Ceratodontiformes; family Ceratodontidae; genus Neoceratodus; species Neoceratodus forsteri. The sequence continues at coordinate 1,303,369,403 of CM057453.1, read as the reverse complement.
GGATTTTGCTTCCTGAACCCTTCCCCTGTACCTGTCCCACCCCCTCTTGAACCCCTCCACTGTCTCTGCCTTCACCAGCCCCCTAGGTAGTGCATTCCATGGCTCCACCACCCTCTCAGTGAAGTAACACCTCCTTCTTTCTCCCCTGAATCTTCCCTCCAGCTTCCACCCATGCCCTCTAGTGGCCCCTTCCTCCTTCCTTCGAAGCACCCTGACTGTTCCTCCCCTATTTACCCTCTTCATGTACCTGAAGACCTCTATCATGTCCCCCGGTCCCTTCTCTCTTCCAATGTGTACATATTTAGCTCTTGAGCCTCTCCTCAGGTCCTGTCCCCAAGCCCCAAATCATTTTGTTGCCCTCCTCTGGACCCTCTCCAGGAGGTTAATGTCCTCTTTAAGTGTGGCCTCCAAACTGCACGAGTACTCCAGGTGCGGCCTCACCAAGCAGTTATACAGAGGGAGTATCACTCTCCTTCTGGAAGTGATCCCAGCGATGCATCCCAGCATCCTGTTGGCCTTGCTGCTGCCCTCCTACAAGTCTCAGAGTTGTTCATCTTGACATCCACCACCACCCCAGGTCCTCTCAGCCATTGAGACTTGTAGTATTTCCCCAGGGTGTACACTTGCCTGGGTTCTGGCCCCAGGTGGAGTACCTTGCATTTCCCTGCATTGAACCTCAGCTTCCACTTTCTAGACCATCTTCCAGAGCCTCCAGGTCCCCTGCAGGGCCACCTCCTCCTCCCCATCCACCACCGCCTCCAGTTTCAGTCATCTGCAAAGAGACTCATCTCACTCCTGATTCCTGTCCTTATGTCAGATACGTAGGCCGTTGAACAGAAGGGGCCCAAGGACTGATCCTGTGGGACCCCACCACGACCCTCCTGGGGATGAGACTATCCCACCAACTACTTACCCTCTGGGTCCGGTCCTGGAGCCAATTGCCTATCCATCTGATCATCTGGTTTCCCACCCCCATTCTCAAGCAGAAGAAGAGAATTGAAGCGGTTACTGAGCTTAAGGTGCAATCTACCTCCCCCCATTGCTTCCTTCTGTCCAGCCCCAGCCATCTGCCTACTTCCCTGATAATGTCCTCCCTTTGGCCCCCGTCTGTGAGGGTCCCCAGTGATCTGCCTGCTTCCTTCGTAGTATCCTCCTTTTGGGCCCCATCTGCCAGGGTCCCTATGCGATCCCAGAGTGCTCTCCTGCACTTCTTCCCCTATGCCCCCGGCCCTAGTGCTTGGTGCAACCCCGTGGGAGAGCCCCTGCCCTATTCCCCAGTCATATCTCCCCCCTTTCCCCAGCTGTCTCCTAATCCCCTCAACCTCCTCCCTAAACTATGCCAGCTGGTAGCACACTGGGCAACCACCGAACTTCCAAGCCCAGTCCAGTATCATGGCTGCCCCACACCCTGTGCACCCCACCACCCTCCCACAGGTGCCGGCCCTAATGACATGTGGTCCCATCCCCCTCCAAGTAGGTTTCCTTGGGTGAGTCACCAGGTTCCCCACTTGTCCAAGACTTTAAAACTTGCAACACTTGAGTGGCTGAACTTTTCTCCACCTGACTATTAGCCTTAAGAGTTTGCTCACAGGGGAAGTGTGCAACTCCCTAAACTCCTCCCTCCCAGCCTTTAAGCTCAACCCCCAGTGGCTCTTCTGTATTTAAGAAAGGCTAATGGCAAGAGGTGGGTGAGAGGGCTTTCCAGAAAGTTCTTAAGGAGTTAGGCCAATTTTAAAACACAACTTACAAACAATAACAACTTACAGAAACTTATGACAAAGTTAGCGTTCCAGAACCTCACCACATTTTCAAACTTCAACTGCTACGTCTGCCACAGCAAGAAGACTTAAAATGCATCAGTGAGAATTTTAAACAGAGATTAACTTGAAATGCAAACAACCTTGATTGGCTGGCTGTGTTACTGGCCAAAGACCCTTCCCCACAAGAACAGTCTCCAGCTAGCACAGAAGATTTAAGGATTTGTGTCCCTCTATTCCAGATAGTTCTTAAGGAGTTAGGCCAATTTTAAAACACAACTTACAAGCAATAACAACTTACAGAAACTTATGACAAAGTTAGCTTTCCAGAACCTCACCACATTTTCAAACTTCAACTGCTACCTCTGCCACAGCAAGAAGACTTAAAAAGACTTTAATGCCAAAAGGTGTAGAATAATACACATAGGTTTTCACACCGGGGTAAAATAGAGTGAAGCAACCTCATTTATATTTAAAATAGGATGACTATATTTATTTATTTATTTGAAAGAACTGGAATTACAACCTTTGAGTCAAGGAATCCTTTGCAAAGGCTCCACGTCAGATATACATACATACATTGCAAGACTAAAAACAGGATATACAATAAGAAATATACAGAGAACAGGTTACAAGTTCAAGGGTGGTGGAGACTGACCTGAGTCATAAAGATGAGGCTAGTGTATACAATTACAATATACAACAGTCAACAGGTTACAGTTTCAAGAGATATCGCGGGAAAAAATAGGGAGACATGGTGTAAGTCACCATACACAGGTGAGACAGAAAGGGAGGAGGGAAGAGATTTAGGGGGGTCGAGCAGGTTCTCAAGCGAGGAGGATAGGGTTAAGCGCAGTTGCAGTTGGAGTGGGAGAAAATTTCCAAACGGAGTAGGGATTTATACGGACCTAGTCGCTGTTACAAGGTGATGGCCACTCCAGTGGCATTTCATTCAACCAGAGGGGGGGCCCAGTAGAAAAAGGAGCGTTGGCCCAGTGAGGTCCCGCAGTGGGGTATGGAGAGGGATCAGACAGTGAGCTCCGTCTGGCCCGGGGTTGAGTAGAGGGCTGTACAAGATGGTGAAGACCTGGGGGAGGGTGTTGTGTGAAAGCTTCCTGGGAAGGAGACAGGTCTGGTATCTGAGCCTTCCTTCAAAATTAAGCCAGTTGGTGCGTCTGTAGTGCTCACAGCCTTGTGTCCACTGGTTACATCCAGTGACTAATTGGCAGGCTTTATTTAGGGAGACCTTGATTCAACGCAGAGCAGTAGGGTTGACAGAGCTGCAGATAACAATCCCATAGTCAATAAGGGAGGGCACTGAGGATGTCACAGCACAACTTGGGGCATCTGGAGACATACACCCCCATAGCCTATACAGGACACCTAGCCTAGAACTGATAGCTGAGCAGATTGATGTGTTCAGGGTGTGTGAGAGAGGAGTCGAGGGTAATGCCCAGGTATTTAAAGGTGGGAACCAGGTCAAGAGGGGAGCCCTGGAAATTAAGGATGCTTATTTTGTCTGTGGGTGAAGAGCATGGCCTTGGTCTTTTTGTAGTTCAGGACAAGACGGCGATCTGAGAACCAGGCTTTGGCTTCGAAAAAGGAGCCCTGCGGGAGGACTGAATGGAGTGGGGGTCTGAGTGGCTAGCAAATGTGACTGCATCATCAGCATAAAGGAGCATCTGGCTCGAGCAGGCCTTTGGGAGAGTGTTCAAGTACATGCTAAATGGGGGGGGGCCCAATATTGAGCCTTGGGGAACCCCAGAAAGAACTGGTTTACTGGTCGAGAATGTAGAATTTAATTTGACCCTCTGGTATATTCAGGAAGGGCAGTAGTGATACTGTGACCCTTCCTGAAACCATGCTGCTCATGACAGAGAAGGTCATATTTAGAAAGATAATCTGAGAGTTGGTCTGACACTATTTTTTTTAGCGCCTTGGAGATGGGAGGGAGAACGGAGATGGGGTGGTAGTTACTTGGTGAGGTGTGGTCCCCACTTTTTAATATTGGGGTGGTGACAGCTGATTTCCAGCATGTGGGGAATTGCCCAAAGCAGAGGGACCGGTTGAGGATATTGATGAGGGGGGAGATAACTGAGTCTAAGGTGAGGTGGACTAGCTTTAGGTCCAGCGAGTCACTACTAAAGTGTGTTTTCCTGAGGACTTTGGTTAAGTAGGGTCTAGTTTCTAGGGGGTGATTGTTCGAGCCTGAAAGTGGGGGTGTATGTTTGATGGGGAGAGGGGTTGGAAGGCAAATCCGGGGTGGGGGTGGACGTTTGATATGGGGGGGGGGGTTGGGGAAAATCCGGGGCCGGGTCAAAGAAATTGGGGGGAAGGACACACCCAAGATCAGAAAATGCAGAGTTAGGGGTGTCAGCAGTCAGCAGGGGATCCTGGGAAAGTGAGCCATTTACTAGCAGCTGGGTGGTGGTGGAGGGGCGGATTTTCCATTCAATTCTTTAATATTATTCTAGAATTTGTGTCCAGAGCCACAGGAGGAGGAGGAGGACAGTGTCTTCTGATAGTGGGCAGATTTGGCTTTCCGAATTTCCCGGTACGTTTGTTCCTGTATTCCCTATAACGTTGCCGGTTGTGTGGATTGCCCTATGCATTAGCTTTGTGCCACTGATTGTTCTGTTGCTTCATGAGGTCAGGTAGGGCGTGGGAGAGCCAGGGGGTATCCTGACTTTTGACTTTTTGTTTGGAGACTGGGGCATATCGGTCCTAGGCGGAGTTAAACATGGCCATAATGTAATCCAGGACACGGTCAATGGACGGCGTGGTGTTGATGGTGGTCCAGTCACATTGCAGTAGATATTGTTTGAGATGAGAGAGGGATCCCTTTTTTAAGCGACGTAGGAGAGTATATTTGGGTGGCCGTTTCGGGGGTTTTATTGAGGACCATCAGCAGAGAACTGGTGAGTGGTCACTCGGGGCATCCAGGAGAACTGAGGCCTCAGATAGGTGGGATATTCTCCTCCCCCAGGAAGGTAATCAGTGGTGTCCCTCAAGGTTCAGTATTGAGACCACACTTGTTCAATGCCTACGTCTCGGATATAGGGAGGGGGGTTAGGAATAGGTTGAGTCTCTTTGAGGACGATTCAAAACTGGGAGCACTGGTGGATTGTGAAGAAGTGAGGGGGACAGTCCAGGGGGATCTGGATACCCTGGAGGGGTGGTCAAGGAGGTGGGGACTGAAATTTAATGCCAGGAAATGTAAGGTACTTCATTTGGGGGGTCAAAAACCCGGGCCATATATACACCTGGGAGGGGTCACACTGCAAGCCACATTGGGAGTAAGGGATTTAAGGGTGGTGGTAGACGTCAAAATGAATAACTCTGAAAATTGTAGAAGAACTGCAGCCAAAGCAAACAAGATAACTGTGCTGCATAGCCAGGGGAATTATGTCCAGAAGGAGGGAGGTGATCCTCCCTCTATATAATGCCTTGGTCAGGCCGCAGCTCGAGTACTGTGTACAGTTCTGGAGATCTCATCTGAAGAAGGACATAGCGCTGCTGGAGAGAGTCCAGAGGAGAGTGACCAGGATGGTTCAGGGCATGGAGGGGAGGCCTTTTGAGGAGAGACTGGAAGAGCTTGGGCTTTACACACTGGAGGAGAGGAGGGACAGGGAAGACATGATAGAAGTTTTCAAGTATGTAAAAGGAATAACCAGGAGTGGAAACAAGGAGCTGTTTAGGCTAAAGAAGGGAGGAACAACTGAGGGCATGAGTGGAAGCTGGAGGGGGGAATTACAGGGGGGGGAGCTAGCAGGCATGTTTTCACTGAGAGGGTGGTGGAGCCATGGAATGCGCTGCCTGGGAGGCTGGTGGAGGAGGGCACAGTGGAGGGCTTCAAGAAGGGGTGGGACAGGTACAAGGAGAAACTGAAACTAAAGAAGACCTACTCGGGGGCTAGGGGGAGTGGTAAGGCGAGCAGCCACTAGGTTGCTGGCTTTCGAGCAGACAAGAAAGACCATTTGGCCTATTCTGCTGGCTTTAAGTATGTTAGTATGTGGATGGGCCGGTTCGTGAGTATGCGGTCAATGAGTGTGGAGGTGCCAGTTTTATAATTAAGCCTCCTGGGGGACTGGACGACTTGGGTGAGGTCTAGGGCTGCAACAGCATCCTTGTATAGGGCAGAGGAGGTTGCTAGCCAATTGGTGTTAAAATCACCCAGGGCAATGATTTCACTGGAGGTGGGCAGCTGGGCAAAGCAGTTAATTACCAAATTAAATGCTGGCCTTTGATTCCGGGGGAGGTTATACACTGTGACTATGTGTAGGGCTTTGCCTGACGTGTCAGGTTGCAGCTTAACAGTGAGAGCTTGGGCCCCGTGGGATGGAGTGGGAACGCCAGAGATTTGATAGGTTTGTAGGGAAGCTCTATAATAGAGAGTGCAACCCCCGGCCCTCTTAGCCTGTCTGTCAGTTCTGAGGATAGAGTACCCAGGAATATGGACAGCTGAATCAGGCGTATCAGGGTCAAGCCAGGTCTCAGTAACTGCTAGGATATCAGGGGAGATCAGTGTCATCCAGCCTTGAAGAACATCAAGCTGTTTTTGAAGGCTGCAGATGTTAATGGTGGCTAGAAGGAGTCCACTCGATGACTCACTGGGGGTTCTGAGAAAGGGGGAGGGGCCAGGGTTTGGGTGCACATTGCCTGATAGGAGAAGGAGTAGGAGAGCATGGTGAAGAACAGCAAGGGGGCTGGGGGTGTGGGCAATCACAAGTATATGGAGGGTGGAGATATGCACGGCTGACAGGAGCGCTAGGGAGGTATGCTGTGCTGGGTTCCAGGGGGTGGGGCGACAGGGCAAGGTATGCAAAGTGTGTAAGGATTTGTTTATAGTACCCCCACCTAGTGGCGTAATGTTGGGTACCTGCAGGGCTGACAGGCAGGTGACTAGCTGGAGGGGAGGGAGTAAGGAGCACACCAGTGATTAGAGAGAGGGGCATGGTGGGATACAGAGCAAATGATGGATGGGAATCACAAGGAGACAGTGTGCCCACAAGGCCACAAGACTCAGGGTTAGCAAAGTATCTTCTTATGTGATCCCAGGTCAGATGGAGTAGCGGTAGGATTGGTGCCTAAGATGCACAGGGTGCAGGGGTTCGAGACTGGGGTGGGGAGCAAGTGGGGAAATTAAGAGGAAGGGCCAGAAATGGTAATTGTTCAGGAGTGGGTGAACTGAGATGAAAGGGGGGGGTAGGTATGTGCAGAGAGGTAAGGGGGGACAATAGAGTACTATAGGCAAGGGAGCTCGATACCGACCCCTGGAGGCCAAAAGTGATAACCTGCTAATGAGGAAGTGGGCACTTAAAAAAACCAAAACAATCATGTGACCAAGTGACGAAATATATTGCGGGCCAGCCTTGGGTGGGAGGGCGGATGGGGAGTCGACGCAAACCATCGATGGGTAAATACCCTCAAGAAGTAGCTCCACAGGTAGGAGAGCAGTGATTACCTTTACAGCCTGCCCAGCTGTCCACTCACAATTTGAGCTGTGTGTGTTTTATGGGGGTCCCCATGCAGCCTAGAGAAAAGGAGAGGCTGGAATTAGCATAGTGTGTACAGCGCGTGCATGGCTTTCTTATGGGGGAGGGATAGGAGGCCTCGTGGCATACCAAACAGCAGAAACCAGAGAAAAGTACAAAATGAAGCAAAACAGTAAGTGCAGCACATCAGTATCACGATCTTAGTTAACAATCTCAGGAAACATTTCAGGCATTTAGCGACAGTTAAGCACACAGGTTCATAGATCCAAATGCAGCAAACATCCCCACAGTACTCAACAGCAGACACACTGGTCCGGGAACCCTGCTGAGACACGAGGTAAAAAATGCACTGAAAATGTCCAAGGGTAGGGGGCGCTGTGGAGCCCGAGCATTCAGGCAGCATTCTAGTGTAGCTCTCTACTTTGAGCTTCCAAATTGTAAAATATAACATTTTAAAGCTCAGATTGACCTTAATAAAGATCAGTAATCGATAGAGGGACTTCGCAAATACAAGATCTCTCAACCGTTTGCCTCATGAATCAGGGACAAGACCGCAAACTAGGAACACATCTTAAAATCTGGGAATGAGATTGTCTCCAGCTTACCTCTGCAGATGTCCCTGTACTTCAATGCCTTCTTCTTCCCATTCTGGTGGGTGTCAGAGGTGATTCTGTTACAGCTGAAGTACCCTGTGTTATAGGATTTCTACAAGTTTATCCTCATCACCATCGTGGTCTTAATGACCCTCATTGAGACTGTCCGCCTGTACCTGGGATATATGGGAAACCTGCAGGAAAAGGTTTTCGCTGCTCTGTGCTGGCCTTGAGTGACTGATTCATTGGCTGGGTTCTGCTACTGTGAGCTGTGTCTGAAGCATTTCTACTTACCTCTTGAAGCATCCGGCCTGCCCTCGAGGACACACTCACCAGAGGGGCTCCGAGCCGCCAGCGGGCGGGCGGCCACCGCTTAGCCGAAAAGGGAACCAGGAGGCCGGGGGAGAAAGCCAGAAAGGTACCGGAAAGCCGCTCAGCCAATCGGAAGGCGACCGCCGACCTTTGCCAGCCTCTGATTGGTGCGCCTTCTCCCATTGACTTTGCTGTATCTTTGCACCACCAAAACTGCTCGAGTTTACTTGCCTTTTATGTGAAAAGTTTTAAATTTCTAAAAGGGCTGTTTTACTGTGTACTTCTGTATAATGCCTGTTACCTGGACTAGTTAGTAATTACAGTCTTTTGGTTAATTTTGTGCTGGGCTAGACGCATAGGCGCCTAACCCCCACCCCACCCTCCCAGTCTTTGTTGTGCAAATAGCAAAATTTAGCACCTCTAGCAAGCCACTGCCTGCAAGTGCTTCTTCTGACTGCCCTCTCCTCTGTCCCCTCCCTTCTAGCCGGCCTGCCCTCGAGGACACACTCACCAGAGGGGCTCCGAGCCGCCAGCGGGCGGGCGGCCACCGCTTAGCCGAAAAGGGAACCAGGAGGCCGGGGGAGAAAGCCAGAAAGGTACGGGAAAGCCGCAAAATTTTGCCCCCCCCCCCCTCAGGGTGTTTCTTTTATACACACCTTCCCGCCAAATCTCATCCCCGCCCATAGCTATTCTCCCAGCCAATTCCCGAGCTCATTCTCTTCACATCATCTTACTTTCTTTAACCCTCTCCTACCCTCCACCATGCTACTGCACCTACTTCTGCTGCTTTGCTTCTCACCTTCCTTAGATCCAGATGAGATAACTGTTGGAACCCATACCAAGGTGCTTAGGGTGACCACTCAACACTGCCCCCCTCTACTGTCCCCAGTGGATACCCCTAAACTATACATACTTATACTACCACTTCTGCACAATAATCCTTGGGGAATCCCAAAAAAAGGCTCACAACCAGTTTGGAACTCCTCTATCCCCCTGCTACCATACTGGCACTACAATTACCCCTACGCCTGTCCATTAAGCTGGCAATCTATGATAATCTCGATAACCACGCAGCAGGATCATCAGCCACTATATATTGGATCCCAAGAAAGAAGAAAAACTCCTGACTGCTCACTACTCCTATCACTTGGTGCCCTCATCAAGTTAATCTTCTTTCTGCTGGTCTGTGTTGGCACTGTGAAATCAACCCTGGACCCACTGAAAGCTCGATCTCTCCAACTGACCTAACCTCCATAAATGGATTGAGTTTTCTTCACTTCAATGCCTGCAGCCTCCTAAAAGTTCTCATCAATACAGCCCTGTTGCACACACCCTACCGGACTGTCTGGTTATATCTGAAACTTGGCTCAAATCTGCAACAAAAGATAGTGAAATAAACCTTCCCAACTATCAGCTCTTCAGATCTGACCGTCTATCCAGGGGCGTGGGGTTGCCATCTATGTCAAAGCAAATATCTCTGCATCCTGCCTCAATTCCACATCTCAACCAAAGGAATTCAATGCTTGTCTATTAAAATAACCCTTCCGACACATCTTCCTTTCAACTGGTTGGTTGCTATAGGCCCCCCTCTGCAGGCCTCAAACTCCTATCCCATTTAGGATCCATACTTAATCTGGGCCCTGAAGACACCATCATCTTAGGAGACATGAACTTAAATTGGCTGACTAATGCATCTGTACCCCTGGTAACCTTCTGTGACACCTATGGTTTCTCTCAATTAATCAAAGAACCAACAAGGATCCACCCATTGAATACTCTCAACAGCACACTCCTGGATATTATATTGGTAAATAAACCTCATCATTATCCCTATGCAGGAGTACTTCTCAGTGACATAAGTGACCACTGCCCCATAGCTGCCATTAGATCAACAATCAAGCCACCCAATCCTGCAAAATTCCTCCCACGAAGGTCAAAAAGAACTTTAACATTACAGGATATCTCCATGATCTGTGCCACACCACACGTTGGCAAGAATTCTATCTCACAGCCTCAATAGAGTCAGCTCTTCAAATCCTAAATGATATAATCATAAGTGCCCTCAATTCACATGCACCCTCACCAGTGTCAGAACCAAACTCAAATCCTGTCGCTGGTTCTCTGCCGACAATTAAATCAAGCTGCTTGCCAGAGACAAACTCTGGAAAAGGGCAAGAAAGACAAAGGACCCAAATGACTGGCTCCAATTCAGAAAAGCCAGAAACTCCTGCACAAAACAAGTAAGAAAAGCCAAGGCAACCTTCTACACAGCTGAACTAGATGCCTTCTATAACAACCCTTCCAGGTTCTGGGGTACGATAAAGGGCATCCTAGGTCAAACCTCTACCCCTGTCTTACCATCCAAAATTCAATTAAATAATATTGAAATCACCGACAAGCAAAATATCTTGAATGCCTTCAATGACCATTTCACTACAGCTGGCCTGGCTTTCGACTCCTCTCCTGCAAACCTATTAAGATCATCTCTAAACCTACAATCTACTGAGAATCAAAAGGTTGCTTCCACATTCTCATTCAAACCAATATTGTTTAAAGAAGTAGAAGACCTCCTACTCCAACTAGATATCACCAAAAGCGCAGGTGCAGACTCCCTGGATCCCTACTTTCTAAAAGTAGCACTGTATGCCTTAACCGCCCCCCTCACCCATCTCTTCAATCTATCACTTGTCACTGGTACTATCCCCTCAATATGGAAAACAGCTCAACTGTTTCCACTACTTAAGCAGGTGATCCCATGGACCTCAATAATTATAGGCCCATCTCCATCTTACCAATACTATCCAAGATGCTTGAGAAGCTGGTAAACTCTCAGTTAACTGCCTACCTTGATACCAACAATCTCCTAAATCCAGCTCAATCTGGGTTTAGATCAATGCATAGCACCATCTCTGCTCTAGCAAAAGTCACAAATGACTGGCAGACTGCCCTAGACAAAAGAATAATACCTGTGCTGTGTTTCTGGATCTAAGCAAAGCCTTTGACACTGTGGATCATGATCTTCTAATCACCTCACTAAACTCCATAGGCCTTGACTCACTCTCTATTAAATGGTTCAGATGCTATCTCTGGAAGGCTACAACTGGTAAAGAATGATGGTGATCTATCTACCCTCAAGCCACTCCTAAGAGGTGTACCGAAGGCTCCATCCTGGGTCCCATCCTTTTGCCATTTACATCAACAATATTGACTCCAATCTCTCTTTCTAATATCCACCTTTTGCAGATGACACTGTACTTTATGTGAGCGATCCTCACCATCAAAAGCCTGTGAGCTCCTACAGTCTCAATTCTCCCTCCTCCAGCATAACCTATTAAAAAAGAAATTATTACTAAATGCTAAGAAAACCAAAGCTATGTTCTTTGCCCACAAGAACTGTTCTTCCACTATCCCATCATTCACCCTCCCACAACTCTCTACCATGCTTGGTGAAAATCTGGAATATGTTGACAAATTTAAATACCTAGGAGTATGGATAGACAATAAACTAGACTATACTACCCACGTTGAAGAGCTCCTGAAAAAGCTAAGACAAAGACTTGGTCTATTCTATAGAATCAAACACTACCTGACCAAAGATTCTAAACAAAGATTAATCTTGCATCATTCATGTCCCTCATTGATTATGCTGACTTCCTCACGGTCATTGCTCCTCTCCCATCTAAACAAACTAGACAACCCTGTATCATAGAGCTATTAGATTCATTACTGACCTTCCCTCTAGCACCCATCATTGCTCTCTCTACAATGCAGTCAGCTGGACATCCCTGCAACATAGAAGAAGAAAAAATGCTGCTATCTGGATCTACAAAGCTCTGACAAACAAACTCCTTCCTACATCTCAGATTGCTTCAACCAGATCACATCCAGGCCCTACACCTTGAGGATCAACAAACTGATCCTGCTGAAGATTCCTCACCTGCACCCGTATGGAAGAGCTGCAATCAGTTATTCCCTGGCACTTATCTGGAATTCTATCCAAAAGACATTGAAAATGGAAACACTGATCCCCCTTACATCCTTCAAAAAGCTGTACACCAGCCTAATCCCAGATTCATGCAATTGCTTCCACAAGGCCTAGTCCTCCCACACCCCACACCCCACACCCTCTCTCCCCCACCCCCTCTAAAGCTCCTCCCTATTCTTCTATCATTCCTCTGGTCCTTTCCACATCAAACCTCAAACATATATGCTCACCCATGTACCATTATCCAAGCCTTATCCCACCAGACTGTTTGTTTCTCACCTTTAATAGGTTTTGGTTTACTGTCCTTTGCCTTGTATATATGTAAATAATTGTATATCTATCTCACTCATAAATGTTTGTATTTGTGCTATTTCAATATCATGTTTTTTGTATACACTCTGTAACCTTTTTTGTTATGACCACTCAGGTCCATCTTGTAAATGAGCTATGCTCAATGATGTTCGCCTGAATAAATAAAGATTTTGATTGATTGATTGATTGATTGAAGATGGGGAACCCTCGGAAGGATAGAGGCACCAATTCGGGTGCTAAAGTGTCTGGACCATCACAATCACAACATGATGTTCAGGCCACACTTCAGCGAGAACCGGAGGAAACCATGGCGTCAATAGGCCTAAAGCTGCAACGTTTGATTTCATCTGTCTCCGATTTGAACACTAAACTGGACTCATTTGGCACAAGAGTTACGGTGGTGGAGAACACGATGGAGGGGATTCAAACACAAGTTGTGGACTTAAAAAGGCAATCTGAGTCTGCCACTGCCACCATTGTGATGCTGGTTAAAGAAAATGTGCATTTGAGGGCCGACTTGAGACCTTGGAAAACCAAGCTCGTGCAGCCCATATTAGGGTCTTAGGCTTGCCCAAAGGGATAGAGGGTGATTACCCCCTGATGTTTATGCAGGAGTGGCTGTCGGAGAAACTGGCCACGAAAGACCCTCAAACTACTTTTGCCCTCCAAAAAGTGTACTGGATTACCCCCCGAGGATACCGGGAAGATTTTGAGCAACCCCGTACCCTGCTCGTTATAACTGATGGGGTAGGTACGAGAGACAAGGTTCTGCGTCTAGCTCGGCAAAAGGCTCCAATTCTCCAGGACAAGAATACGATATACATGTTTCCTGACATAAGTTATGCTACTCGTCTAAAGCGAAAACAATTTGATGGAATACGGAAGCAACTAAAGGAAGCATCGATTCCACACGCTATGATTTTCCCAGCTCGCCTTCGAATCGTATTTAATAACAAGGTTTGGGTATTTTCTGATTCATCTGAAGCAAGCAAATGGGCCCATCATTTCATCGCTGGTAGTGGAGGTCGCCGAAAGCAGAGAACTGAAGGCAGCGATTCGGAAAGCCAAGAAGACGACTAGAGGGCTTTGGCAGAGATAAGACTTTAAGTTACTGTTTTGAAAATAGATGCCTCTGTCAGGAAATCCTTAATCATTACGGTCGTTTGAGTTCCACACAGTTAAAAGGCCTAGTGGATCCTAGCTGATTTAAATAAAATATCCCTCAGTTCATGGGCATCTATAATTAATCATATTTTTTTTTTCGGGGGGGGGGGTAGTTTCCTTCTATCCTTTAACCGAGGATCCTTTACTGGGCTGTATTTATAAAGTCCTTTACTTGTTAATTAGAGCTCTATCAGCAATATAAAATGGTGTTCGAAGTTAAAAAGAGATAACGTTATCTAGGATGCCTTATCTTTATAATTTTTTTATCTTAAGGTTTTATAGTGTGATGCCAGATAGCCCCTAAACCAGGGGCAAAGAATCTTTGGGACTTAATAACTATTGGACTTCCAGATAACCGAAGTAATCACACTGCTCTTGGGCTTATTTGTGCAGCTATTTGTATAGAACACTTTTTCAGGAATATTTTTTTGAATTCCCCTCCATGTGGTATCTTAATATGTGAGTCACTTATATCCTAGGATTAAAGGGGGGACTTGATTTCTCTCTATGTATTGATAAAGCTTTGATATGTCACATATATGGTAATTAATATCTGTATGATTATGGATAATAATAAAAATAAAGTATAAAAAAAAAAAGAAAATGTCCAAGGGGATCGTGGAAAAACGATCTCCCCACGTCCTCCGACTTAAAGTCACCCCTCAGAAAGTAGCTCCGCAGGTAGGGAGAGTGGTGGTTACCTTTAGAGCCTGCCCAGCCATCCACTACCAATTCGGGCTGTGTGTGTGTTGTGGCGGGTCCTGGCTGAGGCCTTTAAAGCCTGCCCAGCTGTCCGCTCCCGATCTTTGGCTGTGTGTGTTGTGAGGGGGTCCTGGCTGCGGCCTTTACAGCCTGCCCAGCCGTCCATTTCTGATTCAGGCTGTGTGTGTGTTGTGGGGGGTCCTGGCTGTGGTCTTTATAGCCTGCCCAGCCGTCTGCTTCTGATACAGGCTGTGTGTGTTGTGAGGGGTCCTGGCTGAAGCTTATAGAGCCTGCCTAGCCGTCCACTCCTGATTTGGGCTGTGTGTGTTGTGGGGGGTCCTGGCTGTGGCCTTTAGAGCCTGCCCAGCCGTCCGCTCCCGATTCAGGCTGAGAGAGGATCATTGTTCGTGCCTACAAGTTACACAGGTATACAGAAAATAGGCTGAGGGGACTTTCCTTTTAAAGAGCAGCTTCCATCTAGCCCCTTAGTGCAACAGAAACCAATAGCAGCCTGGTGAGTCCAAATGTACAATGTTTTCCTTTTATTAGATCATATTAAAAGTTATGCCCTTCGTATTTTATTCCCAGAACCGCCGGCAAAAAATGAGTTAGTTCCTGATCTTGATGGCCTGCCCTCATCGCCGCACAATGCAAGCCCTGCTTTGTGATGTCACTAAACGGTCTCTGGTGCATGCCCCATTGACTTGAATGGAGGTGATTTTTTTTTTTCAAAGATTTTATACCTATTTAGCATCAGGATTATATCAATCAGAGATCACCGACTAACAGGGACCCCGTTAGATCGAGCGATCACTTTGATTTGTTAAAACTCAATGTTGAATGGGTATAAACCTTGGAAAAATTGGCCCCATTCGTCGTAGTGGGCGGCACACGAGCCTTTTGTTTAGTGACATCACAAACGGGCTGCGGTGCCGGGCGCGGGGCATGTCTGTAGGATCAGGAACTGACTCCGTCTTTTGCTGGCGGGTCTGGGAATAAAATAATGAGGGGCATAACTTTTTAATATAACTGGATGACAGGAACAAAAGGAAAACTTTGTACATTTGGACTCCTGCCCAGGCCAGTTATCGTTTCTGTTGCATTGAGGGGCTAGTACGGTTAGTCGGAAGCTGCTCTTTAAAGTGGCAAACCAGTACAACAAAGTGGTTGGAAAGGCAAGCAGTATGCTGACATGCATAGGGAGGGGTATCACAAGCAGGAAAAGGGAGGTGATTATGCCTCTATACAGGTTAATGTTCCAGCCCCACCTAGAGTATGGGGTACTGTTCTGGAGACCTCGCCTACAAAGGGATATTGATAGGGTGCAGAGGGTCCAAAGGAGGGTGACCAAAAGGGTGCATGGTATGCAACATAGGACATATGAGGAGAGGAAGGAGGAGCTATACCTATATCCACTGGAAACCAGGACGGGGATATGATTGAAACTTTTAAATACCTGGAGGGAATTAACAAGGTGAGGGAAGGAAGGAAGCATATTCAAGATGAAAGACCATCCAAGAAATAGGGGCACAGCTTGAAGCTGGAGGGCCGTCAATTCAGAGGAAATGAGAGGTCATTACTTCACTGAGAGGGTGTTGGGTCCCTTGAATGGGCCACTGAAGGAGTAGTTAAGGCATCAACAGTGGTGGGATTCAGGAGTGCATGGGATAACTATATGGGTTTAAACGAGGGAGGGATAGATACCCTGACAGGAAAGAGGGGCCGGGAATCTACAGAGTGGGGGATGGAGGACACGAAAGTGGGATGTAGGGTGGTAGAGCCAGGGCTGCCTATGGGGAGGGAACAAGGGCAGACTAGATGAGCCAATGGGGTCCTTTTCTGCTGACAAATTTCTCTGTTTCCATGACGTTGAAATGTTAAGGGCGCGACTGTTTGCGTTCGGTGAGTACACTGCTCGACATGGTGTCTCAGTGAGCTAGTGGATTGTAGATTTGTATTTCATGGATGGCTTGTGGAATTAAATGAAGAGTTATGTGCAAGCCTTTGAACCTGCTACATAGATGCCCTGCCCAATGTTTATGTATCAGGGAGCGGTATGCATTTTAATCTAGCTAAAAATAAAAAGTGGAGATTTGTTTGATAAACGGAACTGTTTGTGGAGCTTTAGTGGAACTGTGAGTGAATGTGCTGACCCACTGCAGTTACCAGTGGGTACCAGTTTGTTTCCTGGTCTGTTAACTACTCCCCTTGGTATAGTGCACTTGCAGTTCTGCTGAACCGTTTTTGTGTTTTGCTGCTGTTTTATTTTTATTCTACAGTCTTACTGCATGTTGTGTTGTGACTTGCAGTTGGCACCTGGGGCAGTAGCGGAGTAGGGTGGCCTAGCCACAGCAAGAGTGAGTAGTGGATTTTTTTCCTTTTCAGATTGCTTGTGGAGTCCCTCAGTGTGACTAGTGGGGAGGGGAGGAATCATCTGGTGCACTATTCAGTCATGGCAGTAGGACTGGGGAGGATTCAGTCAGTTCATTCTGTCAGTATTGAGATGTTAGGAATCTTTATGACAAAGCATTTGCCGAAATTTGTAAATGTTACCATAGTTCCTAGTGGTCCTGTTAGTGGCTCCATTTCTAATTCTACCACACACAGCCATGAACTTAACCCCTCTATTCCCTACCTAACCCGTTCAGTAGCCAGCTGCCTTGTTGGCCCTCGGAGCCCTTGGCACTTTTTCTTTACCTACTCCTACATGCCACTCTAATAGTTGTTCAGTTGTAAACCTGGGCCCTATTGAAGCCATGGTCATCCTCCAAGCTAGAATTAGTTTCTGAGGGATGAAATGATCATAATTTGTACCCTTCGTTTGAGACCTGTATAAATGTGATACTTAAACTTACATGTATATGAAGGATTGAACATGCCACAATAATGTCTTGTGTTGTTTATATGTTCCTACAAGTGTACTGGGATGTATATACTGTACCTTTTAATTGTAAGTCTGTTTTCTTACTTAAACATTTTGTGTAGTGCACAGTTAATCTATGTATGTATAACTATCCTTGACAAACAGCAGGTCCACCTTGTAAATGAGCTTGCTCAACGGTGATCGCCTGGATAAATACAGATTTGATTGATTGATTGATTGATCTTCCATTTACTCACCTAACACTGACAGAGCAAGGTCTCAGGGCTGTTACTGTGCCTGACATTGCTTGACTGTGTGGTTGGGGGGCAGGAGGGAGTATTTGCTAGTAGTTGATTGTGAGAGTACAACCTAAAATAAGTAAAACTCGTGTGATTTGCAGTAGGCAAGCATAAGATCACCAAGAAGTCCATCTAAGGAGGTCCATCAGGAGAGCGGAGATGCCTTTTTTTTTTTTTTTTTCTCTTTGCTGTGTGAAGAGTGTCTGTGGACTGAGTTGCACTACTGTATGTGAGGGCTGCCAAGTAGTAATTAGAGCCTGGAACTGAAGGTGGGGGTGGAGTCTTGATGAGAGACATGCAAGAGAGTACAGATCTCTGGCACATACAGCTCTTCTGGAGAACAGAAGAGTGTGAGGTGGGGAGGATGATCTGTTTGGCGCAGTTGTCTTTTAATATTAGTGGCAGATTAGGCACGGAAAATAACGTGTGTGAAGCAGCATACTTCAATTGTTATAATTACAATTTTAGCATATTTAGTTTTACTTAGTTTAATTTCTAGTTTGTTTTTTATTATCATTTTTTGACAAGTGCAGGTAACTCACTCTGGTACTTGTAACTTTTTGACCGCATGCACTGCAGTGCAAGTTCTAAACAAGTTGCATTTTTAACTTTGTTCTGAACCCCCGTGTATGCTCCTTTCATAAAGGAGTTGCAGCCCCTTTATATTGCTCTTGGTTATTGCTTCAGATTTACACCCTGTAATGTAAACCCATTTCTATGTTGTGGTTCATTTTGTTGAATCCTGTGTATTTAATGATTTATGTACTTTTGTTACTTTTTTTTTTTTTTAATAAAATTATGCTCTTTTGTTTCCTGTTGCAGAATCTCCTCAGATGAGTGCCAGGTCCTATACAGGTGTCTCCTCTGGGTTAGCAACACCAGCTCTCTGATATGCAGGATGGCAGATCAGGGGTAACCCAGGATGCCTCCCTGCATCCCATTGTACCGGGACCCCCAGCTGAGCCTCCACTTGGCCATGGCCGCCTGTCTCCTCTGAGCCAGGCATTGCTGCAGCTTATCGCCAGTGCAGCATAGGCAAGGGGCTGTGAGCTCAGTCCAATGTGGCCAGGGCTCTCTTTTTGGGACTAAGGAGTCACTGTGGGCATAGCCTGTGGCTGGGATCTTCTCGCCTACTGCACAGGACAACCATACAAAGCTGATGGGGGCTCTGGGCTTTGTACAAGAGGAGTTGACATGGGAGCTGAGCTGCTAAAGCCAGG
This sequence comes from Neoceratodus forsteri, assembly GCA_016271365.2. Lineage (NCBI taxonomy): Eukaryota > Metazoa > Chordata > Ceratodontiformes > Ceratodontidae > Neoceratodus > Neoceratodus forsteri. Next base: position 1,303,350,701 of record CM057453.1, on the reverse strand, counting down.
GAATTTGGTCCATGCTAGCCAGTCTTGGATGACCTGTTTAGCAGGGACCTACAGCAGACATTATGCTTCAGGTTCTTTGACTCAGCATGAAAAAAAACTGTGTCTGCACACAGAGACGAAATCAACAGGCTAAAAGTACGGCCGATCCCTGCTAGAAGTATGCCTAGTTTCATCCTATTGATTTCTATCCAGTCCTGGACTGTGGCTGAATCAGCTCCAGTTATTAATCATGTGGTTTCTTGATGTGTAATTCCTTGACTCATCTTGCAGCAGGTTTAAGAGTGGATCCCAGGTAATGCTGTCCGTGATTATTGTGGGCCCTGTTGTAACTTTTACTAGGGGGGGATGTTTCATTCACTGGATCCCAGGCAGGCGGGTCTCACCACAGCTTTTGTAACATCAGTGTGGACAGGGAGGTTCATCAACCTCGGAAGGGGGTGAGAAACAGATGCAGTTTGGTGTCATGGAGGGTACAGGAGGTGTGCAGTTGTAGAGCAGAGCACAGTGTCTCCAGAATCAGAGAGGGTGTTTTGGAGTAGGTGGGGGTTTAATTATAGAGGCTTTACCTGAGTCTTTATCCTTGTATTTTTTCCCTCCTAGTTCCCTGTAGGCCCTCATTATACGTACTGTAGGTAACCCCAGTCAAGGGTGTGCACAGGAAGTGCTGAAACCTGTGGCAGTCAGTCAATGGGGACTTATGGCTCCACTGAAGAAATCAAAGTAAGTTACTAGCCAGTCCCACGGGCCAGACTGTCGACAACCTGAAACTTCCCCAGGGCTCCATTCCCACAGATGGTCTCTTGCGGAGCATTGGAACTCTCCCACATTCATCTGTGCTCCTGCTCTCCCTCCTGGGCCTCACTGGCCCTGGCCCATTTACAATCAAATCCAGGAAACAAAGGAAAAACAGCCCAGGAAAACGGGCCTAATTTTAAAAACGCAGAGGCTATACTTCTCAATCTGTATGCTGTAAAACAAAAAGACAAAAACAAAACAAGAAATACAGAGGCCATGCTCCTCAATCTGTATGCAGTAAACAAAAAATAAAAAAAAAGGAAAAAAACAAAAAAAAAACAGTCCAGAGGGTGCCACCACCGGGGGTTCTGATGTGTCACTGAAGTGAAGGGGGTTGCAGGATTGTTGCTTTGACGTGCACTAAACTTGTCCTAGCTACCTACGTGTTGTAATAGACAACTGTTTTTTGTGGGGGGCTAATAACTGCTGCTTCGCTTCCATTGCATCTGCCAAACAGGTATGCAGACTTGGGAGTTCTCATTTTCATTGTTTACTAAAGTTGTTACAGTTTAGTTCTGGAATGTTTAACGTGATGGAAAAATGCCAGAAATGCCTCCTTTATAAAAGGGAATGGGGAAATTGTTTAACCAGGAAAGGCACACTAAGCCAAGACTTGTTTCCAGGTGTGACCTGGGAGCACAAGGAAGTTAAGTGACTTGCACAGAGTTACACAGTATGCACAGTACGCAAGTGGGAGCTGTGGGATTCAAACCCAAGTTTCCAGGTTTGCAGCTGAGTGCCCTAAACTACAGTGCTATACTGCCTTCTAAAACATGCCTCCTTTGCTTGCATGTGCCTGGAGCCTGTTCATGGCAATAAGTGCTGCCTGTAAAGAGCACATTCACGAGACCTTAACCACCCAGTTCTCAAGAGGTTTGCTGTTCGCTCCTCTGGCACTCTAGAGCACAATTCTGGGCAGTCCAGCAGCATTACTGAAGCATGTTAGTTACAGCAATACTAAGAAATAGGAAGCAAGTTGATCCACTTGTTCTGCAGCTCACCTCCCAGCCCCCAATGCATTGCAGTGGGACAGCTGCAAAACACTTCCTCATTTAATCACGGCAGGAACTCTAAACAACTGTGCTGCATCAGCGTGTGGGCTGAAAATAAGAGAGTTAGATGAAATGCACCCTGAAAATAGAATTTACATTTTGAACCAGTGAAAGCACTGACTGGTTTAAAACATGGGTCAAACTGACACACAGCGTGGGTCAGGACAGGGATCTACTGGGTCAGAAATGAATTGAACACAGATTTAGTTTAGTTCAGTTTTCCTTCCATCTTATATTGTTAGAGTAGGTGCATCACTGATGACCCACTGGTAAAACAACTCTGGGTCAGTTCTGGGCAGATTGCAACTTTTGTCCTTTTAGTGCACATTAGTGCTGTCCCTGTTTTGAACACAAGTCTTACTCAGGAATTATATATAAAGAAAAAAATAATGAAAAAGATAGTGATATATTATATACTGTATAGTGTTCATTGCAAAAAGAAAAAGCTTTAATACAATAGTTAGGGTTAAACTGGCAAAAGTAGGGAAATGTGGTGTTAGGGTTCCAACCCCTAACACTACCTCACCTTGCAGGTAGCAATAGAAAACATTACTGTTTCACCTCTTCTGTGTCTCGGAAAGGTGGTGTGTGCCTTGGGTTGTCAACCTAATGCCCACCCCATTCCATCAGTAAATAAGCTGAGATGTGTACAGTGTATGAGAATGGGGTGAGCGTTAGGGTTGACAGCTCCAAGGCACACACCACGCCTGATTTGAGAAGATGCAGGAGAGGTCAAACCGTAATGTTTTTTCATGTTGCTGCCTGCAGGGTGGGGGTGGGGTGTTAGGGTTGGCGACCTTAACACCACATTTCCCTACACCCCTTTACCTGAAGAAGGTGAGAAAGGGGAGGAATTTGATGAATGTGGCATAGTGACAGAGTATGACTGCACCACTCCTGAAAATGCAGGTGGTAAAGAATTTTGCTGTTCTTCTTCTCATCCTGTTGAAGACTATTCTTACAATATGTTTGCCAAGAATGTGTGTGACCAGTTGCTGTGGAAGATGACATTTTTAAGCAGCCAGTACGATAAGGCTACTGATCTGTGATAGTCTTCACATCTTCCATGCTGAGAATCAGACTACAGTTCAAAGCTGGAAATGTGAGCATTTACAACACCCTGGCCATTGTACAGGTAGCAACAGGACAGGTAGGATCGCGAAACCCACTGTGCTGAGCTGGTGCAGTGGAGACAAAAGTGACTAAACTTAAATGCACAACAAAGGACCAGTAGACTCCAGCACTCGAGGAGAACCACAAACACTGTGGCACTCCTTTTGAAATCCAACATAAGACTCGCTTTATTTAATAATTGGCAAAAAAGTGAAGGTGCAGGCTGGCTGCTTGCCACAAATAACTCCAGCGCTTCGAGTATGCAGACTACCCCTGACAAAGAGTACTTGAAGCACTGGGGCTAGCCTGCCGATTCACTTCTTTGCTGATTATTTAATAAAACCAGCACTATTTTGGATTTTAAAAAAGGAGTGCTGAAGTGTTTGTTAAAGAAACAACCTCCTACCTAAATCCTTAAATTACAATTCCTCCATCCGCTCTCACCCTTTTAGATTTCCAATCCCACCCCTTCCCCCTGCACCGACAATTTGTTTTCTATCAAGCATATATTTTTTTAAAACTCTCACGATGGCAACTGACACAACCCGCCCGCATATGCAGCTGTCTGTTGTCTAAGTGCTGGATTGCAGTAAAACAAATCTAATGATGGCCCCCCCTTCCCCCACACCCAGTTCTTTTTATTAGGTGACTGACTGGCCCTCTGGACAAGAAAAAAGTGACCAATAGAAACCTGCCCTCCTCTACCACTGGCTGCCTTCCACTGAATGGAAGCTCTTCCATGCTGCTTACTCTGTATCATGTGGTCAGTTGGTTTTACTATACAGAGCAAGCAAGCATGCATGTTTTTTCATTCAACAGAAGGTGGCCAGTTGTGACATAGAGCAGGTTATGTTGGTCACCTTCTTCATTCTTGGCTTCTCATAAAAAGAAATGGGTGCAGATAGGTGCTGCCAGGGTTGGTGGGGCATAATATTTGTTATAGCGCAAACAGATGGCTGTGGAGGCAGGTGGTTTGTGCTTGTTGCCTACCATCGGAGTTTTTGTTTTTGTTTAGTTTTTTTGTTAAATATACATCTAAAATATCAAATTGAGGGTACTTGGGGGATTTGGAGTCTTAACTTGAGGTGTTTGTGGAGATTCTAAAGGATTTGGGTTAGGGATGAGGCGGTGGGGGGCTTTAGTTTTTTTTTTTTTTAACAACAGTATTTTCCAAATAGGAATTGGGGACAAATAGTGCCACTCTTTGTTAGTGGGATCCATATAAAGAATAGTAAGTTATTTGTGGTGTTTGGGAAATAATATTCGGTACTCACACACCCCTGCTCACCACCTCTGTTTACTTGGTGACCCTAAGCAAGTCGTTTAACCTCTCGGTGCTTACTTCTCTGACTTTCTCTGTACCCAACCACCTGACCTTTCTCTAAACTATCTGTGTGTGCCTAATGGCTGCTGTAAAATCTTGAAGTGCTTGGGGTACAGTTTGTATGAAAGGTGCTACATAAAACCAAATTCCTTCCTTCCTACAGTAGGAAACTCCCTCTGTGCTACAGCAGCATTAACATTCCCTTACCATTACACAATACAATCCTGCCATGTTTGTGTACTATTATAATAATACCCACCCCTGTTCCAAAGCCATTTAGAGCAGTGGCCCTACACTGTTTTATATTGATGGAAGTCTCCCTCATTCCTGATGCTAGTCAGCCTGCTCAAGCCAGAACATGTTCTTTTTAATTAAAAGCATCCTAATGTATATAATCTAACAACAGTCAAAATGTCCGGGGTTTCCCCATCGCCTTGTACAGCCTTCAGTTGAAAAGGTTGTGATAGTAAGTATATTTTTATTGAAATGTTTCACCAGGAAGGCACACTGAGCAAGAAGTAGCTCGTCTCCCAGTGCAACCTGGGGGGAAGGGGTACAACTGGAATGAGACATTAAACATTCTAGTTACAAGATCAACGTTAATATACAGTTGTAAGGCAGGTGTTACAAACAGTGTTACAACAGTGTTAAGCATAACATGTAGAAAGAGTGAACAATAATAAGTGCCAGGTTAATTAGTAAACAAGTGCCATGAAGAAAGAAAAGGGGAAGGGACAGAGGGGTAGATGGGGAGGGGGCGTCAGTCTTTGAGACCCTCTTCAGGATGCGAGGAACCCTGCAAGGGGACTGGGGGTACCAGAGAGAAGGGATAAGGCAGTGTCCCAGAGAGACCCCTGTAAGATGGTGGGGAATGGAGTAGATGAGAAATACAAGCCCTTTGGGGTAAGGAGAGGGACCTATGGAGAGCATTCAAGGTCCTTTACATTCTGTGAGAGATCAAGGGAGACCATGGGGGGGGGCAGTTAGGGGGAAGAGGAGAAGGGCTAGAGATTTTGAGTGGGTGGGTGTGCACAGGGTAAAATGAAGGTGAGGGTAGGGTGGTAGGGTTTGTCCAGGGCTTGGAGGAGGGAATTAGGGAGGGACATGGCAGGAGCAGCTAGGAGCAAGGTAATTATTGAGGGCAGAGCTGATGGAGTAGGTGGAGGATGAGTGACGGATTTTTTTTGGGGGGGGGTGGTATACTACCAAGTCATGTGGGAACGGAGACACACACACCCTAACTTAGGTGGGTGAAACTCTCCCTGGTTATGCCCCGCTGACAGTCAGGGGATGAGGTGATAGTTTTCGTGTGTGTGTGTTTTGGTGTGGATAGAGAGCTTGTGTCAGTTTTAATTAAGTTGCAGTTGATTTCTTTTTTCAGAGCCTGTGTTTTAATTAGCCTTATTTTTTTTTAGTTTCTTTCTCTTTGTAAAAACAGTGTGATCCTCCAGCTAGGAGGACATGACAGTCTTCTGCTTTCTTTCATCCTCTGGGTCATCATCTTCAGAGCTCTCAGGTCTGATGCTAAGGCATGGCTGGTATTAACCCCCTACTAGAATGCTCAAATGGGATGTTTGAGAATTTTGAGCAGTGCTTCAGCACTGACCCTATAAATGAAAACACATGCACCTGTATCATTAGCAAGAAAAGTGTTGGGAAGTATGGCACAAAGACACTTCAGCAAATTTCTGACCCTAAAATACATTAGGCTGGCACAAAACTTTTAAAAAAGAGGGTCAAATTGACCTCAGCTTTATTAGTGCTAATGCAAGCCTGACCAGTCCTTAGCAAAGCATTTCCTGTGAGGTTCTACTCTTCCATACCCCACCCACCCACTATCGCAACCCGAACCGCCAACAAGACCACTCTACTGGTCCCCAGATCCAGGACCACCCATGGTCAGAGGTTCTTCTGCTACAGAGCCCCATCCTGGTTTAACTCTCTCCCTGCACCCATCTCCAGTACCCCCACAATCTCCAACTTCAAAACCGCCCTTCGGAGCCAACTGTTTAACACTCGCAGCTGCTCCTGTCTCTAATTGGTGCCTCGCCACTATCTCTCTACACTAGACAACGCCCACTGGGCGGCTCTCCACCTCACTCCCCCGCCCCCCCATTTCTCCCCCCTGTGCATCCTGCGTCTGTTGTAACCAGCATGTGCTCAGCTGTATCACCGGAAATGCTACTAAATTGTACAATGTATGAAATCTTTCTGTGTAACTCTAAGTCAGTGACCTGTATTCTGTAACCTAAATGCTCTGTCTGTAATCAATGTGACAAGGTACCTTTGTAAATGAGCCTCTGGCTCAAAGGTTGTAAACCGATTATACAAAATAAATAAATAAATATATTTGGCACATGCATTTACCATGCAGAGGAAAAGAAAAGTACGGTATCGTAGAGTGGCCGGCCTCTTCCTCTACCAGGCATATTATATGTTTACTCTGCAGCATTGAGTCAGGTGGTCATTTAAGGGTGAACCATCAACTTCACTACACCTCACCAAGAATGCCCTTTCTATTTCGTGTGCATAACCCTTTTTTTGTGCACAGCCCTCTCCCTCCACATATCCAGCACTTACCTCTGTACCCCTGATCCCATGCCTCATCCCACATGATGGAGCCTAGCCACAGTTAGGCAACATCCCCGGACGTTCTTGTGAACATGGTGGGAGACTCCCATGGTGGGCTCAGTGGGGCTTGTAGCGGACAGCTGGGCCTGGACCTGGTGGCTGTCACGCTGCTTCACCCCAAGTATTTTCTGGTTAGAGTACCTGTGACACCAACCTGTAAGCAGGGAGTTGACAACACTGCGTATACACCCACAGCATCAGTGCAGTCTCTCTTTCCCATCTTGTAGGTGGTGCTCAGAGTGTGGAAAGCTCAGTACCCGCCCCCTGGGTCAGCACACAGTGCCTCCGCATCCTGTTCCGTACCACACATACTAGGTCTAGGGAGTCAGGACCAAGAATTGATCAGGGCTGTCTAATGTAGTGGTGCAGTGCTCTACCAGCTGATGCCACTGGGACATGCTCCAAGGATGCTTCTTTAATAAGAACACCTCCTCATCAGGAATGTTCAATCTTCAGAGTTACAGTTTTTTTTCTGAGCTACTGGGTGACAAACTCTTGCATTTAAAGAGCCACTGACACCTCAAGAAGAACTTTCAAAAACAATATTTGGACACAAAGCAACTTATATTTATCATTAGCTCTGTATTTATTGTCACCATTATCTATTACTGAGGTCATATGCATGAAAACATGCTAGTTGTTCCTTGAGAGTTCATCAGCGTCCTATTGCTTCTTCCCAACCTGAGGTAATACTCTGCTTGTGACATCACAATTATTCCAATGGAAATGGACTGTGATGTCACAACAATGCATCATACTTTCAAGTAGGGAATAAGCTAAAGAGGCAGATGAACTGAAAGGGTAAATATCTTGTTGTTGTGAGAATTTATTTTATATCTATTTTGTTTATTTTATTTATTAAAATCTAGGATTACAAATACAAAGGTTCCACGTCAGAGGATGAGGGGCAACATACGTACAAAGGTTGTCAAAGAATGCACAATATACCAAAATTATACAGTTACAACACACTTTGTGGTAATATGCTTACAGCGAGCAACTTGAGTTGGCAGTTGGCTGGGATAACAGTAAGAGATAGAGCTCATAAGAAGCAAATAAGAATTTAGGCGTGAGAAGGGGTGGGGGGAGAAGAGGAAGTAGGCAGGCTAATGGGCCACTGTCAGTGGGTGAGAGTGGGGAAGATATTTTGTATCGGTGGAGAAGGGAAGCAGGAAAGGGGTAATTTCTTCAGTAATAAACAACGGAGAGAAGAAATCTATTGAAGCTACACAAAATACAAGCTGAATTTTGTCTAAATAGTATGGTTTTCAAAGTTTTCCCAAAGGTGCCAGCTGCTCTTCAGCCATTTAATACCAATTATCTGGTTTCTTATTAAATGCCAGGCTCACAGAAAAGATTTCAGGAACAATGTCCAAACCAAACTATGCTTAGATTAACATCTTTTATAAACATGCCTATACAAAACTAGAAATAAACCTTGGAAAATTCAGCCTGAACAATACCGTGAGAAACTGTACCAATCTTACATTCCAAAAGGCTCCGCATATTGTGTACGTTCCAGTTTTGGTAGTGTATTTGAAATGTCCAGTGGTGTTTTTGACACTGTTTGACTTATTTCTCTTATTAAGAGACTGTCTTCTTATCTATTTAGAAACACATGCAAGTCTGAGTCTGTGAGTGCTGACAAATGGTTGTTGTATATAGCGCTAGTCCTTCACTCAGACTTTTGATTATATACTACCGGTCAAAAGTTTTAGAACACCCCCCATTTTTCCAGTTTTTAATGAAATTTACGCAGGTTAATGTCTCAATGTACTCTGAAATTAAAGCATAGAACAAATAAACAATTGGAGATAAAAAAGAAATCATAGAATCATTTTGTTTAACAAAATTTAATCTAAATTATTGACTCATCAAAGTAGCCACCTTTTGCAGATATACTGTAACCGACGAACACACTCGTGGCATTCTTCCTACAATGGACATCAAATATTGTTCGGGAAGTTCTTCCCAACACTGTTGCAGAAGTTCCCACAAATGTGTTGCACTTGTAGGTTGCTTTGCTTTCACCCTTCTGTCCAGTTCATCCCAAACCAGCTCGATGGAGTTTAAGTCTGGAGACTGTGCTGGCCATTCCATGATTTGAAGCCTACTGTCTTGTTCTTTTCCTCGAAGGTAGTTCTGCCATAGCCTGGAGGTATGTTTTGGGTCATTATCTTGCTGTAGGATGAACCCCTGACCAACTAGGCGTAGACCAGAGAGTATTGCAGGCGCTGCAAATGCTGTGGTAGCCTTTGGTTCAGGGTGCCAGTCACTCTGTGCTGTTGTCCTGTGAGTCGCCTATCACGCAAGCTGTTGACTCTCAGAAACTTGTCTTCTGATTCTGTTGTGGCTTTGGGTCTGCCAGACCTCTTCCTGTCAGAGTTTCCTCCAGTTTCCAAGTGCCTTTGATGGTGTAGGAAACTGTACTCACTGACACCTTGGCTTTCTTTGCAATTTCTCTACAGCAGCTTTTGCTAACCTAAACTTTTTTTTAACCTCTAGCAGTTTACCGCTTACCTTTGTACCATTTCAGGTTATTCACTGGACTTGAATTGCTTAAATTTCAATAAAAACTGGAAAAATGGGGGTGTTCTAAAACTTTTGACCGGTAGTGTACATACAAAATTAAACTAGTTATTTATAAATGAAATATTTATTCAGTAATCATTTACCATAACATGACGGGACAAAGTCACCACCAAGTGCCCTTCCAGTTGGCTCTGTTGTGCAGAAAAAGGTTGTACTAGGACTCCTGCCAATCAGCATTCAAAAATTCTTTGTTTGTAACTAATTTTTTTTTTTTTTTTAATTTATTTAAAAGTTGATAAGCGGCAAAGGCACACGGAGCCTGGGCTCGATTCCAGGTGTGACCTGGGGCAGGGCATGGGTACATATACAAAATATTACAAGAATGGTTTAAACAAAGTTTGTCATTTATACCAAGGTTACAAAATACAAAAGTTACAATATTCAAATGTTACAGAGTGGTATGAACAAGAGGTTTGTCACAATATACAGTGTACAGAATTATGGGGACAATGTGGAGCAGCAGTTATATTGGACAGCAGAAGTAGTTGCAACTGGGAGGGGTGAGATGGGTACATAGCAGTAGTGACTAGGCTAGCCAGTGAGATATTTTGCAAAGGAATATACACTAGTAACTGTGTTGGGGTACAGTAAGTGGCAGAGGGGCCCGTGACACTAGGAAACGACGTCTGGAAATGAATGAGTACATCCTAGGGTACCACCAGAGCGAGAGAACAGGTGCTGATGTGGACAGGGGAGGGAGGAGAGGTGGATGGGGAAGGGTGCAAGGTTTAGAAGGTTGAGTGGCAGAGGTGGGGGGAGGGGGAGACGTCCGAAGAAGTTTTTAATAGATGCTGGGGTTGACAGGCTGCGAACAGTGAGCGGAAGTGAGTTTCACAAAGCGGGGAAGCGGTATGCGAAGGCTTGTTGACCTGTGAGAGTGTGAGGTTGCTTGGGAGAATGAGCAGGGGTCTCGAGAGAGGAGGGCATAGCCCAGGCAGGGGTCAGGGGATAACAGAGAGGAGAGGTAAGAAGGGAGAGTATGGAACTAGAACATGGCAGCGAGGGATACACAATAAGCAAGCCGACGATTGGCTGGGGGGGAAGAGAGAGACAACTTGGTAAAGGAGGCAGTGATGTGTTCTGCATGGGAGGTTAGAAGCGTAGCAGCAAAAGGCATGGAAAAGGGGGTCTAGTTTACTAACATACTAAAATGCCAGCAGAATAGGCCTATTGGTCTTTCGCATCTGCTCATTTGGTCAGCCCCCACCCTGGGAGCTGACCTTGCTGCCCTCCTCACCCTCTTGGGCTTCTCCCTTCCCAGTCCCGGATATTCTTGCTGCACTGGACTTTGCTTCCAGAACCCTTCCCCTGTACCTGTCCCACCCCCTCTTGAACCCCTCCACCGTCTCTGCCTCCACCAGCTTCCCAGGCAGTGCATTCCATGGCTCCACCACCCTCTCAGTGAAGTAGCACCTCCTCCTTTCTCCCCTGAATCTCCCCCCTCCAGCTTTCACCCATGCCCTCTAGTTGCCCCCCCCTCCTTCCTTCGGAGCACCCTGACTTCGCCTTCCTTATTTAGCCCCCTCATTTGGTCAGGGAGGATTAGGGGGCTGAGCTGTAGACCACATCAGCTTAATCGAAGGAGGGTGGGATAAGCTTGGATAATATTTCTTTCCTAACAGGGAGGAATAGACAGTGTTTGTGCCTATGCAACATGTCTAGCTTGTGACGGAGCCTTTTTGTGAATTGAGTCGAGGTGGCGAGAGAAATCTAGTTTGAGGTCCAGACATACTCTCAGATACTTGTAGCAGTCCACTGTCAAGATTATGGTCCCGTCTGGAAGTGAAGGAGGATGGGAAGGACAGTTTGGCCAGCTTCTGGGCAGAGCCAAAGGCCATCGCAACTGTTTTTTTGATATTGCATTTTAGAGATTTTGCGTCCAACCAGTGCAACATGTTGTCGAAATTGGCCTGGAGGACAGGTTTGATTTGGGCTAGGGAGGGTCCAGAAGCGAAAATCACGGAATCATCTACGTACATCTGTACGTGAGAGGCAGGGCAGACAGATGGCAGGTTATTTATGAAAATAGAGAAAAGGGTTGGGCTGAGAATCGACCCCTGAGGGACTCCTGCTAGAACAGAGAGAGAGGGGGCGGATTTGGATTCACCTAGCTGCTCGTACTGAAATGTATCCATGAGGTAGGCCTTGAACCAGTCAATTGAGGAGGTGGGGAGGCCAACTGATGTGAGATCGTCAATTAGAAATTTCCTCAGGGTGATGCAGTTGAACGCTTTGGCTAGATCTACAAAGATGGCCAGTGTTAGATGGACTTTGTCCATGGCGGTATGAATGTGGTTAGTGAGGCAGAGAGGAGGAAGTGGAATGGTGACGAAGAAAGCTGGATTGGTAAGGGGTCAAGATGTCATTGGCTGACAGGAAGGATTTTTTTTTTTTGCATTATGTTTTTATTGATCTTTTTGTAAGAAAACCAGTTCACAAAAGCAGTAAAACACGGGTGAGTCCATGATACAGAATTTGTCATATACAGATTAGTTTGCATTCCAACACAAGTTCAAGGGACACCCCACAAAACAGCTCCACATTGAGGGAGGTACCAATTAAAAAAACAAACATTTGAAGTAAAACAAGAGCATGCAGCTCGGAGAGTGTCTGAAGGAAATATTTTAACTGGCCAGCTGTAATCGGGTCAGCCAGCATGCAGGTCAAATGACCCATATCTCCCTGCGGACATTATTCCCCAAAAATAACTTCCTTAAAACTTCAACTTTACAAAAAAAGTTACATCTACAAACAGTTACCTTAAACCTCTACCCTTATACTGTAACATAATCAGATTTTGTAGAAAAGGATAAATAATAGGTGCACAAAAGTTCATGCCCCATTCTTAAGCAAATACTAAGCCAATAAGAAAACAAACCAAATAGTATGGCCCATATTTCAATAAGTATTTACCTCTGTACCTAAACATTACCAAGGAAGCCACCCCAAATGGTAAGGAAAAGGAAAAGAAAAAAGGCCTCTGACTTGAGGACCATAAGTTCAAGTCCACAGTGCTCAGCCCCTTCAGTCCTAGGTTACATATCTAACAAATTAAGGGATTTCTCACAATATAAAAAGAAAACAGATGTTATGGGGACCTTCTCGTCCTCAGTCCCAACCTGCAAGAGAAGAAATAATCCCATCAAGCAAAAGTAGAAGTAGGGAAAAACAGTTTAGACATTACAGCGTTTTTCAGTTGCCATAGTTCATTCAGTCCCCCTTTTCTTGAGTATGTTCAATCTCCTACTCGACCATCGGGAAGATCTTCTCTGCTTCCTCCGGAGACCCAACCATATAAACCTTATCCTGCCAGATTATTCTAAGGTGGGCTGGAAATAACAACTGATGCTGGACTTTCAGCAGGCGTAGTTGACTCCGCTCTCCATCAAATGTTTTTCGCCTCTGCCTTGGTACCGTAGGATAAATCAGGAAATATCAAAAGTTCGGTGTACCATATCATAGCCACCTTCTTCTCCTTGCCACTGCTAGCACTTGGTCCCTGTCTCCTACTCCAGAGCATACAACAATCAGAGTGCGAGGCCTGGACATCGCTGATAGACCTCTGCGTGGGGTGAGCCTGTCGGCCCTTTCGAGAAACAGCAGTGGTTCCTCCTCTCTGAAACCCAACAAGCCAAGTAATCTCATCCGCACAAACTCCAGTGGGTCATCCCCTTCAGGAAGTCCCAGAATACATAGGTTCCACTCGAGGACTTGGTTATCCAACGTCTCTAATCTTTGCCTCAGCCACGTGGTATCTTTAATTAACTTGGTGGAAACGTCCATGGTTTTATTCAGATTAGTTTCCAATTTGACAAATTTCTGGTCTGCCACAGCCACTTTAGTCTCCAGGGCCACCAGTGTGGGTGTAAGTGAGTCAGACTTTTTTTCCGGGTCCTGTACTGACTGCACTAGCTGCATCAGTGTTGCGTTGACTGTAGCAAGCGAGACCTCTCCTGTATTTCCATTACCAGCTGTCCCTGCCGCACCATTTCTTGAAGGCCCTGCATCTCTCTTGCCTCCCGATGCGAAAAACTCAGCAGGTGCAGCCGTGTTGCCCTTTGTTTTCCCCATGGCTTGTTTCTGCAGGCTACTGATACTTGATAGGGACGAGAAAACAAAAGAAGAGCACCAAAAAGGTAATTTTTATTTTAAATACAATGAAGTTTCTCAGGATCTCTCTAAAAATGCTGCCTCTCACTGAGCTGCTCAGCAGCACCCCCAGGAAGGAGTTTAATCTTTAGGAGACAAGGGATTCTAGGATCTTCGAGAGGGAGGGGAGGAGTGATATTGGTCTGTAGTTGCCAGAATTAGAGAGGTCGCTACCTTTGTGTAAGGGGATGACCTTAGCCAACTTCCAGGCTTTGGGCAGAGAGCCTGTCAAGAGAGAGAAATTAAACAGAAGGATGATTGGAGAGACGATGGCTGGAGCAGAGATTTTCAAAAGTATAGGACAGATACTGTCAGGGCTTTGTTTGAGGAGTTTAGTGCTCTGAGGTCATGCAGTACCTCTAATGGGGCAGTAGGGGGGAAGTTAGAGTATGGAGGAGGGGAGAGGGAAGAAGGGGAGTCCGTGTGCGGAGGTGGGTGTTGCCAATGAGTGTAACTGAAAGCGGGGTGGGGGTAGGAGAGTTCTGGGGAGGCCCCAAGGGTAGGGCACAGGTAGTGAAAAGTGATTTATGGAGGTGGCGGTGTCAACGGCCCTGTCTGGGGACTGGGAGCAGGGGAGGGGTTGGGGAGGGGAGTCTACTAGGGAGTGGCGGGTCTTCCAGAAAGTGGCTGGGGTAGAATGGCTGTCATCATGCTGCACTTTGAAGAAATCAGCCTTGGCAGTGCGCACTCCCTTAGTGTAGGCGTTTCTAAATTGTCTATATTTGAGAAGGTCAGAGGCACTGGAGAAGGCCTTGTAAGCTTTCCAGGCTTGATCTTTGTTTTTGAAGAGTTTCACCAGGTGTGGAGAGGTCCAGGGCAGGTGTCTGCACCATAGTCTCAGTCTCTTGAGTGGGGCATGGGAGTTCCAGACATTAAGGAAAACAGAGTTGAAAACTGCCAATGCAGAATCAATGTCTGGAGTAGTGAAGACACCGGACAAGTCTGTAAGGTATAAGTCAGCCAGAAGAGACTGTTGGTTTAGGGACCTGAACCACATGTACTTTGGAGCGGCGGGGGGGAGGCGAGACTTCCTGTGGCAGTGGGTGATGCAGTGGTCGCTGAAGGCACCTGGGAACGTACCAGCTGAGGAGTATTTTTGTGGGTGAGTGGTTAGAATCCAGTCGATTAGTGAATGGTTGTCGGAGCAGGGGTTGAGTCAGGAGGGGTCAGATATTAGTTGCGAGAGACTGAGGGACTCTAATTCTTGTATGGTTGGATGAGCTTGTGGGGTGGACCAGTTTAGATTAAAGTCACCCAGGATGAGGAACTCACCGGAGGAGGATAGGGAGAGGAGGGAGGTGAGTTTAGAGACCATCAGTGCTGGGGCAGGGGGTTGGGGGGAAATAACAGTGGCGAAGAGGGATGAGGAGGAGGGGAAAGCTAGTTTGGAAAGGAGTAGTTCATGTGACTTGAGGATGGCCTCCTGGTGGACAGTGGTAGCCAGGAGGGACTCTTTGATGTAGATGGTGACTCCACCACCACGTTTGCCCGTCTTGGCGAGAGATGGAGTACCCAGGGATCGCCACTAAGGAGTCTGGGACTTTGGCGGATAACCATGTCTCTGTGATGCAGAGGATGTCAAGAGAGCATTGTGTTGACCAAGCCTTGACATAATCTAGTTTTGGCAGAAGGCTCCTAGCATTTATGTGGTAATGGGTACACTATGCATGCAGTGTGCAGTGGCAGGCTCTAAACATTGTTGAGGAGAACTGCCCTTGATCAAGCGGTCTTTCCTGTACAGAGTCACAAAACTATGGAACTCAATACCTACTAATGTTTGTGAAATTCCTCCGTATTTTCCTTTAAAAATACATGCGAGGTCTCATTTTATGACAAAATGTTGTGTAGGTGTAATCAACCTGAGTTTGTCTCATTATCACATTATTTGAACCATTGCTTGTTATTTATTGTGTTATGTTATATGGCTGAGACTAATAATTCATGTTCAGGAAGAACTTTCTGTGATTGTAATTCACAGTTAAATCTCGTTATTCATGGTTGTCTGTGAATTACATGATTTAGCTTTCAATCAAAAATACATTTCTAAAAACTACTTGTTCAGGTTTTCTTTTTCTTTTTTTTTTGTTAATGACTCGTTCATTGTAAACTTACTGAGGTTCCATGGCGGGAGCTAACCCCAGGCTCCTCTGATTTATTAATTTATTTTTTTTTAAATAAAAGCCCTCCTGGGCTCACAGCACTGCCATGGGTGCGGCGTTTGTTCGGTGGTCTCTGCCGACTGACTTGCTCCCTCAACGGGTGCTGACTAAGCCTGGTTTTCTTTGTCTTTTTTTTTTTTTCCAGATGGTCCATCTGGGCTTAATTTGTGCCACAAACTGCTATGTTCACAGTTTCAACTCCAGGCTGCGTTGCTACTGTCTGCCCTCCTCCAATAGTGGAGTCAAGCCTCTGCCTGATCTCTGTAGGGGCTGGAGTCTGTGGCACAATGGGGATACAGAGTGCAGTGGTGCTCACTGTCTGACCGACTGTTCTAGCTCGCAGATGCTGGGGAGCAGTAGAAATAGAAGACAGCAGCCTGGAAAGAAAAAAAAAACACCCTTCCTGGGCCCACTAAACCACCAATGCTTACTATAAAAAAGATACAACTGGTCTTAAATACAGTAAGTAAACATTTTTTTCCTACAGTTTTTTTAAGGCATTAGCCATATAATATACAAAATGAAAGTTTGATTACTTTGAATTTTAAAGTGAATATTCTGTCTTGGGGTTTATGGAATATTGTAATTCCACTCTGCCTTCGGCCTCATGGATTATTGTTTCATAAATCCCTCGATTGAATTAATCACCTTGTAATTCACAGTAACCAATATGTATTGTGTATTATGTTCCAAGACTTGAACATCTTTAAAAAAAAAAAAAAGGCTCTTAGCACAAAGGTCTTCCGAATATGGGTAAAATGAAATGAAAATGCAGTCACTCTTAGGCCCTTAGACTTTTTTGTAAAGTAAATGTGGGTACAAATGGAATTAATGCAGTGCACTGATTGCAGTTATTTATACAATACAAATGCAGCGTGTTCTATCAATAATTCACCCCTTCAGATAACTGAACCTGCTAGCCCACATTCCTTAGACTACAGCTCCTGTTTACCCTCATTCTCAGCTTGGAACTTAATTACCAAGCTGTTGTCCAGCTGTTGTTGGGATGAGTTGCACTTTGGGCTCTTTGTGAAGATCTTTTCAGGCTACACACCTCTGGTTTCTGGGTGAATTATTGATTGGCAGACTGGCATCTGACATCTTCTTAGCTGTATGTGCCGCCAGTGTTTTTTGGTGGCTTTGATATGTCAAGCACACTGGTGAATATTGGCTTTCCTCGAAAGCGGCTTCCTTCTGGTACCTGCACTGGGTCTGTTTGGTTGGAACACGATCAGGCTTCTTTTCCTCTGTGTATGTTATACTTTCTGCTGGGTACTAATGCCATCACTGGGTCTATGAAACGTACTTACAGGAAACGTGAAGAGAGCTCCGAGACAGAGTCTGAAGCCAGACTAGTGTTAAATGCTGAACGTGTGATGTCAGTATGACTCTTTACCTTTTGACTGGCTAGTGTAGACGAACTGGACTTAAAGGGGAACAGTCAGCACAAAGGGGCCCCCACACTCATGTGGGGCTGGTCCCAGTGTACAAAAACGTTTTGGTTTACTTACTGTTTACTGTAGTATAGTAGATTGTATCAGATTAATTTTGCTTACTTCTAAGCTGATATCGTCGGTTAACACAAATCCCAGAATCCCCTGCAGCTGACATCAGTGCAGAGAAGTAGGCAACAGTGGGAGATTCTGTAGCCTGCAGCGCATGTCAGAGCTTTTATAATCTCCAGTTCGATGTTTTCCAGTTCTGCTTTTCTCCAGGAGTTAGAGATTTGCTAAGGTAAATGGAGGAAGATGTGCATACACAGTTCGGTGCCTTACCTCCACGAACTGCTTCTGATCCATAGTTGCCGTAAAAATATCCAACTGTTTACTAGTACTGTAAAATAGCTCATAAAATTGCTTTGACCGGGACACAGGACCCCGTAGACTATTGTGTAGCACATCTCCACGCTCTCCCTGTGATCGCATAATAAAGTTGGTTGAGCGTGGGGTGGAGTTGCACACTGGGAAGTGCCTGTGTCCCGGTCAAAGCAATTTTATGAGCGATTTTACTAGTAAACAATTGGATATTTTTATGGCAACTATGGATCAGAAGCAGTTCGTGGAGGTAAGGCCCCAAACTGTGTGGTGCATAGGGCTAACTTGATGAGTTGTCTTTAAATACAGTCCTCTGTGACTGTACTTGGCTCAGGGAGGACAGTGGGATCAGCAAACAAAAGATCAGAGCTTATATAAACTCTTAACATGTACTGCAGGCTGTTGAATCTCCGACTGCTGCCTACTGCTCTGATGTCAGCTGTAGGTGATTCTGGGATTTGTAAAAACAGAAGATGTCAGCTTAGAACTAAGCAAAATTAGTCTGCTACAATCTACTATACTACAGTAAACAGTAAGCCAAAATGTTTTTGCACACTAAGTGTACGTTAAGACCTGCCCCACACCTGAGTATGGGGTCCTTAGTGCTGACTGTTCTTCTTTAAAACGAATGGCCTTACGCCTTACTGCCTGTCCTGCATAGCCTCTCCCACATCAATTCATACTCTAGGGAGGAGCAGGCTGGTTTCCATCCGTAAGCTCAGTCAGGGGGGTGTACTCCATCCTTGTAATTGTCTTGAAGAAGCTAGGAGGATTCAGACTTGTTCTGTACCTGAAGTACAGTACTTAAATTAATAGGAGTCAAAGAAGAGGCTGTGGGTGAAAACTGTCTCTTATACAATCAGTCCAGTATGATGAGTACCTGCACTCAGTGGGACCTCAAAGAAGCTTATTTCCACACCCTAATAGCCATCATTCAGTGGAGATTCCTCAGGTTTGCAGTGTGGGAGGGGGCTCATCAGTACACCACCCTCCTGTTTGACCTGGCATTAGATCTCAGGGTGCTTGCCATGATCACGGTAATCCTTTCTGTCTGGTTGAGGTGAAAGGGCTAAAGGTGCATCCCTCTCTGGACAGCTGGGTGGTTCTGTCCAGGAATTTCAAGGAAGAATTGAGCAACGGCAGATTAGGGAGGTAGGTTTCTTAATTTTATTTATTTATTTATTTGAGCTCAGCAAGGACAAGGAGGGATTTCTGTCCCAGCTCATTGGAGCTGTAAAAATACTTTTTTTTTTTTTTTTTTACTGACTGCTGCAACTGGAGCTCCACAGAGCTCAATTCATTTAAAGGACTGTGCAAGTCGGGGCTTCCCAACTAGTGTGTTCGGTGCTGGATTTTGAAGTAAAAAAGGTGCCAAGTTCCTCCAGCCCTGCATGGCTACTTAAAGGGCGGTTCCTTGCCATTGCTTTAGAGAGAGCTCATAAGATCTCAGCAAGGACAACGAGGGATTTCTGTCCCAGCTCATCGAAGCTGTACAAATACTTTTTTTTACTGACTGCCGCAACCAGAGCTCAATTCATTTAAAGGACTGTGCCAGTCGGGGCTTCCCGACTAGTGTGTTCGGTGCTGGATTTTGCACCTCCTCCTCCACCCAGCCCCCACCTCCACAACTTACTAAATAGACTATTGCCCCACTCCTGGGGCTGGAACTTGATATGACCTAAAGTGTGATTTGACTTGCAAGCCTAAGTGAGGGAGGGAGTGAATAATTCTACAACAGGTTCTTGTAAGTAGCTTACTCTCTGATTGTACTGTAGTTCTACTCCCTGCCTATACTAGGCATTTTCCCTGTAACCTCGGGCGATCTGACTGCATTCTCATGCTAATTTGGGTGGCTTCCTATGGAGGCTTGATAGCTTGGGTCCCACTTCTGTCACTGTGTCCCATCCTCCTCCTCCTCCCTTCTACTTCAAGTCTGTCTCCTGCACTGAGACACGGAAGCTCCTTGCTGGTCTCTCCCCTCATTCTGGCACTGGGCGTGACAACCTTGAGCCCAAATTACTCTACTCAACCTGGGAGCCCTCCTCATTGCCCGGCCTATCTCCCACATTCTCAACTCCTCTCTCACATCTGGGTCCATCCCTGCCATATGGAAGGTGGCTTGTGTGATCCCAGTACTCAAACGTGGTGATCCCAAAATACTTGAAAACTATTTCCCCATAGCGAGACTGTCTATGGTAAATAAACTGCTTGAAAAGGTTGTGGCCACCCAGCTTGCTCTCTTCCTCCATATCTATGGCCTCCTCTCCCCCACGCAGCATGGTTTACAAAAAGGGCACAGCACCTCCACTGCCCTTGCACAGGTAACCTCTGAAATCAGAACGGCAACTGACCAGGGAAAACTCACGGGAGCCATCTTCATTGACCTGTCAAAGGCCTTTGATCTGGTCAATCACACTCTCCTGGGTACTGCCCTCCAGTCCCTCGGCCTTTTCTCCCCAGTCCTAGCCTGGTTTTCCAACTACCTCACAGGTATGCAACAGTACACGAAGTTCCAGAAAGCTCTCTCTGGGCTGGCACCGGTAACCTGTGGGGTGCCTCAGGGGTCTGTCCTAGGCCCCTTACTATTCTCCTTTTTTATCAATCAGCTGCCCTCGGTCCCTGCATCTGGACACGTCACCCTTTATGCTGATGAACTTGTGCTTCTAGCTAGCTCCCAGGATATCAGAGACGTAAACTCTAGAATAAACTCTGATTTCGACTGCATCAGATCCTGGCTCAGGGCTAATAAGCTTGTCATCAACATCCAGAAGACACAGGCCATGTTATTTGGCTCCTCTGCCAAGGTCAGAGCGCATCAAGCTGATCTCGAAATCACTGGCACCAAAGGCATCCCTGTGTTGGTTGTCGACTCCTTCAAGTACCTGAGGGTAACCCTTGACCCTCAGCTGGACCTCTCCCTGCTCACAAGTAACTCCTGCAAGGCCACAGACTGGAAACTGGGACTGGCGTACAGGACCAAAAGCTTCTTCTCCCCAGCTGCCTGACTTGCTCTTGCAAAAGGAGTCTTTCTCCCTACGCTGTGCTATGGGCTCACCTGTTTCGTGAACTTCCCCAAAATCCTGGCTCACGAAATGGGACACTGCGTATAACAACATGTCACTTTGCCCTATCAGCCCCCCCGGCTCACCCATCACTGCCAGCTCTACTCTAGGCTGGGTTGGCTCTCCCCTAGTAATCACCGATCCTTTGTTATGGGCAACTTTACTGACAACATCATTTGATTGTCAACTCCTCCGGCACTTGCCAAACTGCTCCTGCCCGCCCCCTCTGGATATCGGTTGAGGTCTAGTGACTCTCAGGCTTTCATGATCCCAAAAACCCGTTCCCTCGCAGGGGATTGCGACTTAGCAGTCCATGCCCCCAGAGCCTGGAACCTTCTCCCTGCTCATGTAAGAGCTGCCCCCTCCCACAGATGCTTCAGGTCCTCCCTCTGGGGCTGCCTAAAACAAGCTTCTGGCTGCCTTTGCTCTTAGCTGTGCCACCCTCCATGGTACGCCAGTGTCCTTCTATGACTGAGTGTGGGCATCTGCCTTCTGCCCGCCTTTGCTGTTATCTGTCCCACCCTCCACGGTGTGCCAAGTGCCCATCTATTGACTGATTGTGTGCTCTCCTCAAAAATGCCCTGGTGTTTCTTTGATTTGCTTCCTTGACTGCCTCCTGTGATTGCCTCGCCTTAACACTGTATTTGTATTATATGTGTTCTCTTTTGGTACCTGGCTGTAGCTCTCTGCCCATGCCTGTCTGTAACTTGTTGATTGCTGCTACCTTGTCTCTGTAACTGTATATTGCCTGAGTTCTCTGACTGCACCTGATTGTACCTTGTTGTTCGCTATTACCCTGTCTCTGAATTGTTGTTGCCTGTACCTTTGTAATTCTCCTGGGTCACACCTGAAAATTGGCACTTGACTGTCTAGCATGTTTACCTGGTAAACAAAAGCTAAATAAATAAAAAATAAATAAGTGGAGGTGGAGAATCAACCCCAGGTCTGCTGGTTGTATACAGCTCATTCACAGCTTCTTACTCTAACCTCTAGTCAATACTGCCTGTTTTAGTTAGTTTAAACTTTATTTATTTAGTTAGTTTTTGTTAACCAGATGGGTGCACTAGACAAGAAAGTGCCTGTTTTCAGGCATGACTGGAAGGTTACAAAAGTCAGTCGAAGTTATATACAGCAGCAAAAGTAACAATACAAAGTGCAGAAGAATGATAGACACAAAAATATGTCACTAGGAACAGTGTCACACTGAGCAAGTAAGGTGCATACAAGCACAGATGAAGCTACAGCGAGTATGATGCAAAATACATAATGCATCCCATACGTTTACATAAAAGGTTTAAGTTAAAAATACAAAAATGTGACGAGAAATAAAGCATGCATGCTGGAACATTACAGAACAGAGTATCAGCACAGAAACACTTATCTGTAGAGCTGAAGAATTTGTATGCAGAGGTAGTGTGGGTCACGGGGGGGGGGGAGGTGGCAGAGACGCTATGGGTTGCCCTGGAGATGAGGAACAAAGCCACTGTTCACACTGATGTCGTCTTCTGACCTCCGGCACAGGGATAGGCATTAGATAAGGTACAAGTGGAAGCCACTGGCAAAATGGCAAAAAGGGGGGATGTGCTACAGGTGGGGCTTCAGTCTGCTGGATGTAGATTGGAGCCTCCCAGCTGTGGCGTCAGCTAGAAGCAGGAACATCCTGGACTCCCTGCAGGGGGCATTCTTCAGGCGACTAGTCAGTGAAAACCATGTGCGGACCTGGTACTCAGTAACAGGGACAGTGCTGCAGACGTCTAGGTGGGAGGCCATCTGGGGACCAGTGATTGCTATACAGTGTAGTTCAATGTAAGGATGGCTGCAGAATCAAACCACACACATAAGTGAGGGTCCCAGACTGCAGGAGGGCAGATTTTGTAAAAAATGGGTGAATGCCTCAGGGGTGACTGGGGTTGGGGTGGAGGAATAATGGGCAGAGCCAAAAGTGGGCATAGTGAAGGCAACAAACATCTGCATCAAGCAAGTGAGCAAAAGCAAGAGGAAAAAGAGATTGCTATGGTTCTTGAAAGAGGTGACGGAACAGGTAAACCACCATCACAATTGTTACTGATTGGCACTCTTGTTGGCAGTCTCACATGAGAGACCAAGGATTGAATGGGCATGGAATCTGAACTACCTTCTCACCTATGTGGTGGTCCCTCCATGGCAAGGTTGAGGCACATCGACAGGGCAATGTGGGGAAGCTTGCACTGTGACCACCCATGCTGTACCTGTCGTGTGGATAAGCAGAGGACTTCTGGTTCCAGTGCTGTCGATCCAGCACCTTTCATGAGCACTAAAAAAAAAAAAAAAAAAAGACAGAAAAAAAAAGAGAAGGAGACCATCATGGTGCTCGAAATAGGTGACAGAAAATGTAATTGCTAAAAGGGTTGAATTCAGAAGGTACAAGGAGAGGGAAGGGGATAGGGAGGTGTATCAGGGGAAGTGGGGAAAGCAGTAGGGAGTGCAAAGGTGCTAAATGAAGAGAGAATAGCCCAGGCCGTAACAAACTGGGATAAGACAGTACTTATCTGCCATTACATTCTGTGTTTCTATGTTGTTAAGTTTTTTATTTATAGCTACAGCTACTAATATTCATCCGGACCAAGTCCCGCTGCACCTTTGCTCTCTTGAGTGACCTTGCTGCTGCAGATTGGACAGCCATACCCTCCGCCATGGTGTTGACATTACCCTTCCCCTATTTAATTTCAAATTCTCCTCTGTATGGGACAAACATGCTCCGCTCAGAAAATCCAGGGTCAGAAATCACCATCACCCCTCAATTACCCCTGAAATCATCGACCACTGCAAGTCCCTTGACCTTGCCTGGGCATGTTTCAAACTATTTTATTCCTTTCCTGACCTTCTGTTGTATAGAACTCTCAGGAACTCCAGTACTAAGGCTGTCCGGCCTGTGAAATTAGAGCATTTCAAGGCCAAGTTTCAGAACAAACTTGACACTCCCCCCTCAAAGTTCTGGAAGGTAATTCACTCCCTTTTTGACCCACCCACACAGTCTGCCCCTCCGGGCCTTCTTGTAAATGGTTCACCAGTGTTTTACTTCTCTTCTGTTGCTGCTCATTTCATTGAGTTCCTTACCACTTGTGCACTCCCTTCCACTCACTCTCCAGCCTCCTCTGCTCTTCCTTACATTCCCTCTCATGTCCCTTACACTAGTTTCCCTTTTCTCTATTACTACCCAGGAATCTCTTACTGCCCTTTACTTCCCTCAACTTGTACAAATCCAGTCATGACGGACAGGCTCCAACTACTCCGAATCTCTGCACCTGCTATAGCACATCCACTGACTCACCTACAGAACCTCTCCTTCTCCCTCAGCCCTGTCACTCAGTCCTGGAAGTTGGCCAAAGTTCTTCCACTCCACAACGAAGGAAACATTTCCTCCCCAGATAAATTCTGGCCAATCTCCCTCCTCCCTTCCCTTGCTAAACTGCAAGAGAAGCTTGCCTACACTAGACTCTCCGATTATCTATCCTCCACCAGTTTCCCCTTCCTGTTCCAGTCTGCCGTCCAGAAGCATCATTCCAATGGTTTCATCCCAGCTGAATGTAACTGATTCTGTCTTCTCAGAGATGTATCATGGGTACATCACAGCTGGCATTTTCATCGATCTGGCCAAGGCCTTTGATTCGGTGTTACACCCTCTCCTCCTGGATAAGCTGAGTGCTGCTGGCCTCTCAGCTCTTGGTGGTAGGCTGGTTCCATTCTTACCTCTCTAGCTGTCTGCAGTCAGTACAGGTTGGTAGTGCCCTATCACCTCCACTTTTCATCCAGGTGAGGGTCACACTGGGCTCCATCCTGAGGGGCTCATCCTGTTCTTCATCTTCCTTAACAACCTCCTAACAGTTCATGCCAGCCTGCATATCCATGTGTATGTAGATGACACAGTCATTTACTCATCCGGTCCCTACACTACAGTCATGGAAGGTCTGCTCCAGCAAGACTTCCACAATATGCTGTGCTGGTTTCAATCTAACCAACTGTGAGTCAACGCCAAAAAAAAAAAAAAAACTCTTTCCATGACCTTTTTCACCAGCCAAAAATTGGCCAGACTTCCAACTCTGCCTGTTATCTCTACCTTGGATGTCACCCATCTTGAAGTGGTTCATTTATTCATATACCTCGCTGTGTGGCTAAACAGAAAACTTGACTTCTCTGCCTACATTGATGCCATCCACACCAAGTTCTTCCCTAAACTTGGTACATTGAACCGCAATAAAGACTTGTCTTTCTCAGTAAATGAGTTCGTCACCAGAATGGTGCTCCCCTGGTCTTATTATACGGATGTGGTTTATGGCACCACACCCTCCACCTCCCTGGCCAGACTGGACACACTCTGCAATGAATGCCTTCTGTTGTTTTATTTATTAGCTTTTTGGTAACCGGGTAGGTGCACTAGGCAAACATCCTGCCTATTTTCAGGCATGACCCGGGAGAGTACAATATAACAACACAGTATGAGTACAGTATCCAATCAGCAGTGATACACAATCCGATGCAAAGTGCAGGAGAACTGTCCAACAAATACCATGACAGAGGACAGCCACCAAATAGAATACACCTACTGGAAAACACCAACAGTAGTCAAGGTATTACAACATACATTCAAACAAAAACAAGCAATAATGGCCAGTCTGACAGACCTAGCTGTGAGAAACAGGCAAGTAGGCACACTAACAGACTTTAGGACTAGTAGTGGGAGAAGCAGACAGTTAGAGACACTAGTTGCAAAAGGCAAATCCCGAAGAATGGGCAGGTCACAAGCTGATAGTAAACGTAGAGAGTCATAGTCTAGGTAGAGAAACAGGGCAGAAGTTAAGTGCAGTCACAGTTATCAAGAGAGAAGAGGTGGGAAAAAAGGACATGCTTGAAAGAAAGATGAGATGAGGAGTTCCTGACATGGATGGGGAGAGAGTTCCAAAACCTAGGTGCAAAGTAGAAGGCTTGCTCTCCCATTTTCGTGGAGCATAGCTGAACAGATAGCAATGGGGAGGTAGAGGATCTAAGGGTTTGGGAGTGAGAGACAGGAATGAGCATGTCGCCCAGATAGGAGAGATGAGGAGCTCTTGTTAAGGAGTCAACAAAACACCCTAGGGTGTAGGAATGAAGGGCATTGGGAGACAGTGACTTTAAAGCAGAATAGAGAAGACAGTGATGGGTTGGGTGGGGAGCGATAGGGCAAATCTACCAATATTGTTGTAAGATGTATCTCATTTGAGAAGAACTCCCGCGTTGGCATGAGAGAGCACTAGCAGGGCATATAGCAGTTGTGGGAGTAAAACACCTCTCACAACTGAGATCCTGGCAGCTGGAGTGAGTGAGTGACGCACTCTGTAGGCCGCACCAATTTTGGCATTAACTGAGCGACACACCTCATTGACATGCGCAGAGTAGTCAAATGTTACTCCAGGATACTTGAAGGATGAAGTGTTGGCGACAGCAGTCCCATCACAGCAGCGCACCAGGAGATTGAGGGACTCGGTAGGCACCTTTCTAGCAGACCCAAAGAACATGGCCTGGGTCTTGGATACATTTAGGACTTGGTAGTTGGATGAAAACCAGGATTGAAGGGTCTGAAAAGTGGGGGGGAGAGACATAGATTGATGTCGACGATAGACTTAGAAGCCGAGTACAGCACCAGGTCATCTGTGTACATGATAATATTGCAATGAGAAGAGGGAGTAGGGCTATCATTAATGAAGAGGGAGAAAAGTAGGGGACCTAGTAACTATCCCTGCAGAATGCCACAGGTGATCGGGACGGGGAGGAGAGAGACTTGCAGAAAGAGACTGCCTGAGACCGATTTTCAAGGTAGCTGCCAAACCAGGAGAGGGTAGAATCAAAGGCACCGAGTGAGTTCAGCTTGGCCAATAGTAGAGGGTGATGAACCATGTCAAACGCTTTGGAGAGATCAATGAACACCGCCCCAGTAAGTAATCCCTTGTCCATGTTATTCTTAACATCACTGGTAAACTGAGTGAGAGCGGTAGTTGTGCTGTGCCCAGCCCTGAAGCCATGTTGTACTGGGGTCTATAGGTCAAAGTTGAGAAGGTGCGCAGTGACCTGCCGATCAACGAGTTTCTCAAGCAGCTTGCTGAGTGTGGGAAGGAGGGAAATGGGCCTGTAGTTCGACATGATCCTGGCATCCCCTTTCTTAAAGATGGGTATAGTTCTGGCAACTTTCCAGATCAGAGGCACTGAGGCAGTGCTGACAGAGAGGTTGAAAAGTCTGGTTACAGGTACAGCAAGACAAGAGGTAAACTGCCTTAAAATACTAGGATGGATACCATCGGGGCCCGCACTACTGGTCACAGGGATTGAATTTAGTAGCTTAAGTACTTCTAGATAAGTAACCTGATGATAGCTCAAGGGCCGAGACAGTAGCAACAGATGGGAATGGGGATACCGGGGGAGTAGCTTTACAAGGGGGGGAGGGGGAGATGGGCAGTATGGAAAACAGGGAATTAACGGCATTTGCTATGGTAAGGGGGTTATTATAGTGAGTATCGTTTATCAACCTTTCATTTGGAGTCATGGGCTTATTGCTCCCCAGGATTTCCTTGATTTGAGACCAGTACCTTTTAGGGTTTAATGTAGAAGAACTGAGCAGGTTATGGTAGTATATGCTCTTAGCTGAGCGAATCTCCCTTTACAGGTGTTCTTGTGGGACCTGTAGGCCTTGAAGTCAGCCCGGAGGAGGACTTCATACTGACCAGAGTTTGTCCTTACATTTCAGCAGTTGCAGTAGGGGACGCTAAGCCATTTGGTGACTTTACCTTTTACTCTGCGTATGGTGACCGGAACATGATGGTTCTGAAGGGAGAGTAGGATACTGTTGAAGTATTCAGCCACTATGTTTATGTCATTTGTTATGTAGAGGGGGGACCAGTCAACCATGTTAAGATCATGCCGAAACGCTGCAGGGTTGAGTTTAGAGATGTTAGAGAAAGATATGACCTTAGCCGGGAAAGGGTGGGGTGGTGTCCCAGGTGCAGTGATCGCTTATGGTGTGAGGAAGAACACCCGCAGATGGGAAGTTCTCCTTCCTGTTTGTCAGGATCCAGTCTATAAAGGTGCTAGTGGATCCACGCCGGGAGATTCTGGTGGGGTCCCGGATAAGTTGAGTAAGGTTTGCCTTGCCAATAATGGTGGATAAGAGAGAGGAACTGGGCCCTGTCCAATCCTGATTAAAATCTCCAAGGCATATGACTTCATTTTTCCCAGACGCAGAGGGCACAAGTTCAATAAATTCTTCTAGACCCAGCCTAGAGTTTCTAGGAAGGATGCAAATACAGTAGATATGGATTTTTTTTAACTCCACCAAGTAAAAGAAGTGCATGAAGCACCTCGCAATTAGCCAGAGGTGGACCTTGTATGATAGACACATTGAGATGAGGCTTGTAGTACAGAGCCAGGCCACCCCCTCTTTTGGAGTTAGAGCGATCAACCCGAAGCATATTATATCCTGGGATAGAGCAGAGGGAGTCAGCAGTATATGGTTTTAGCCAGGTTTCAGACTGGGCAAGAACATCTGGATTGTTAGAAGTAACCCAAGCCTTGAGCTCAGTGAGATTAGCTGTAAGGCTCCTAATGTTAAGGTGTGCAAAGGTGAAGCTAGGTGATTGACGCCAACAATTGCAGGAGGGAGACTGGGAGATGGTATTAGAGATAGCGGGTCCAGGGTTGGTCTCAGCATCCCCAGCAAGGGTAAGGGATAGGATAATTGTCCAGAAGGAGGCAATTACGACCACATGAGAGACACACCCCGAGGAGATAGTGTAACTCCGCAAGATATTCCTAAGTACAGCCCCAAGGTGTTTATTGTTGAGCCCCAACATTGGTGCAGGTTTAGGGGTGGGGTCGGAGAGTTAGTTGGAGTAGCAGAAGTTATCTGGAGAATAATAAAGGCGAGAAGAAGGGGAGATCATATGGACCTGTTAATACTGCTAGACAAAACAAAGCACCTGCACGTGGCAGGACGAGATTAGTAGTCCTAGAGAACATTGTGAGACAGGACTAAAGGCAGTAGTAGACCGGGAGGAGAGAAAAGTCAGACAAGAAGCCAAAAATCCCAACTGGAGCAGAAGTCCAGGTGAGCAGAGAGCACAGACTGAAAATTAGCTGTACCAGAGTACAGGCGACCTCTAGTTGGGATCTAGTATAAGGAGCAAATGAGAATCAAGGGAGATAGACGAGATCGCGTGAGACCCTTCACTATTTATGTAACACCAACTAAGGGTGGGAGGGATTGGGGGTGGTGCAGCAGTCGCAAGTGACTGTGGGAGCAACCTTGCAGCACCTGAACTAAGCCGGCAGCCTGCACAAAGCAGTGACAGCAGCCACGATACCAGCTTCTGGCTCCGAATTCAAGGCACCCTAATTTGACCTGCTTTTTACCCGAAAGAAAACAGCCAGAAAGCAGCTAGATGCTCCGTTATTAATTAATCTAGCAGCCTTTCTAATGCTAGGAGCAGCCAGCAAAGACCTAGAGTAGCTGTGGCAGGGCTAACAGAGTTAAGGAATGGACGTGGCACCCCAGAGGCTGGAATGAGTGAAATCCACAGGTAAATTAAAAAATACAGATGCAAATCAAGTCCCCAGTGAATTAAAAGCATTCCAGAGTCCCAATTCAAACTGAGAACGCACAGTGTCTTCAGGAGTCTGTAATGGCTAGTCTGCTGAGCGAACCTGGTAGTCAAGCAAAAAGGCACCAAATTCAAATTCTGAAAAACAAAGGGAGATGTGTGCGGCGTAACTGAGCAGGGAGGCAGGGCGGACTGGAGCAGCTCTGCGGGAGGTCCTGCCTGTGGGACAAGCTGGAAGAGAAAAGGAGGGAAGGTAAATAAGTACCCTGCAGAGGGAGGACAAGCAATATGTACTAACAAAAACGAGAATGCAGGGAGGAGCAAGGAGAGAGGAAAAGAGGAAGGAATTCAGTCCAAGAGATGAACTAGGGAGACAGGTGGAGAGAGGGGTGCAGAGGGACAGAAGCGTACTTAAAATCAGATAAATAAAAACAGTTAACACAGGGAACCACAGTCTAGCCCCCCTGCTGCAATCCACGAGCAGTATATTTTGTGCGGTGTAATTAGGGCTAGCACTAGCAAGACATAACCCAACTAAAATAAGAACAGTTTTCACAGAAAGCTGCTGTTACAGGGATGTAACTGCCACAAGACTTGTTAAAAATAATTGTAGTGCTGACTTTTCAGCTACAGCTATGAATGCAGTTATAAGCTGCAACCTTGCAGCACCCGAACTAAGCCGTCAGCCTGCACAAAGCAGTGAGAGCAGCCACGATACCAGCTTCTGGCTCTGAATTAAAAGTATTGCTACCAACTCCCCTTCTCGTACCCACCATTACTTACTCTACTCTGCCTTATCCATTCTTCCTCTACCTTCATGTCACCAGAACCACTGTGCCTCATTCATATCCAGATACTGGTTTGGGTCCCTTCCCTTTTACCTCTCCTCCCTTCTCTCACCACTCCAGGGATTCTCGCACTTTCGACATTCCTCATCCCTGCTCCTCTGCTGGGCAGTCAACCTTTTCCTATCTTCTCCCATTCACTCTGGAACCTACTCCTATCCTCTCTCCATTTCACTGCCTCTCCTGTTTCCCTCAGGTACCAGCTGAAACTCCTTCCCTCCCTCCCTCCACCCCACTTTGCCGTTTGCTCTTATTTGTACTTACTCCTGTTTTAATCATGTACGCTATTCCATGTCACTGTGTCAGTGCTATGTTTTTGCATTTAACTGTGTACTGTGTCCGTGCCATGTATTTGTCTCCCCTGTTCTCTTCCCCCACTGGGGTCACACCTGGAAACGAGCCTTGGCTCAGTGTGCCTTTCTCGGTCTCTAATTTTCAACTAACTACTTAACTAACAATACAGTTTATTTATAACTAGTATTGAGTTTTGGGAGTTGTTAATTGCTCCAAATTGGTAATCAAGAAAGAATGAACTGACACTTGGTTTCAACTTTATTTTGTGTTACATTCACCAAAATATACCTCCTTGCAAAGGAAAGGAATTAAAGCTGAAGATTACTGAGCTACAGTATCCTGTTACATTCAGTCAACAGATCTGTCTGACCTGGCTTCTAGAGTTGTTCACTTGACTTCCAGGGCTATTCTCAGGTCATTTGGACAATAAAAGTTGATGGCTTGAACAAAAGGCTTTCAAAGTCTGCTTATGTATCTACTCAGAGATCTTTACCTTTAAAGAGCAGATGTTTACTTCTAATACATAGAAAACAGATTATTTTATATATTGTATTTTGATGTGTTAGTAATTACTTTCTACTTTCCTATTAAAATAGTTTGTTGTGCAATGTAGCAAGATTGCCTTTAGCCTCTGATTTTCACACTGCTAGTAGAAGAATATATTAGAATTCTGGTAATGGGATGTTAGAAACTGCCAGCTACCGGGGTGTAGCCAGAAATTTCCATTTTGTACACACACTCTCCTAAAGCCCCCCCCCCCCCAGTTTAAAATGTACACATCCTCCAACTGCTGCCCCTCCCCCAATATAGGCAATATACACATCCTCGCCAACTGTTACCCCCATTAAAAATATCAGATTGTTGACAAATGACTCTTCTAATCTCTAAAGAGGTTGTATACAGATCTAAGTCATAAACAATATGAGTTTAATCAGATATAGACACTACTCAGTGGTCTACCTACACTTATTCTAATACTCCAGACTGAAATGATAATGGTAACAAAAAGGCATATGGTTTGGGACAGGTACTCAGAAAAACTACACACATTTGTAACATGCCTCTGTACAGTAGTTGCAAATAATGAAATGTCATTGGTGGAATCGTAACAAGTGAGTAAAAAGCAACCATGGATTAATTCCACAGTAGAACCATGGTTGCTTCTGTAGTACCTTTATGAACCACAGTAAATATTGGCAGACTTCCTTGCCTTTCCCACACACCCAGTGCACCACCATTCATAAAAATATCTCCTACTCCATTGCTGACAACGTGTAATATAGCAAAATAAATGCAGCGACTCCTCTGAGAAACATAGATGATAAACAAAACAGAGAACAAGGAAACGTACCAGAAGTGATTCCAATGTGTAGCGGCAAACGGACAAGGTTTTGTTTTTTTTTTTCAGATTTTTAAGCAAAGTGAGCCATGTGAAACCGTGCATAATAATGAGGTAGCATGATGTGTCTACTCCTATAATGCAGTACTGTAACTGTAAGAAAGTAGAAATGTGCGATGTTGCGAGTAACATTTCTATAGTTGTAGAAGGCATTTTCAGGAAATGAGTGAAAATTTGTCATTGTGGCGACTTCTTACATATTTATTTATTTATTATTAGATCATCGGTTTACAGACCTTTGAGTCATAGACTAATTTACAAAGGCACCTCGTCAAGAGAGCAATACATCACAGCAAACAAACAGTACAGTACATAACGCTTAGATTAAAAAAGCAACCAGTGTTACAGGCATTCACTGGTGGTACATGCTTGGTAATAGGTAGATCACAGTAGTCATAATATAGGTCACAGTACCGCTATGTGGCAGTTAAACCAGAGATATTTTATTACATTAGTCAGCAGATGCTGCATGATACCCCAGGTATATACAGCCAAAGTAGACAGGGCAGACCCAGCTTAGGGGTGAAGGTAAGGGGCAGGTGGGGGATTATGTGCAGTTGCAGCAGCGAGTGCTTGTCAGATGGCTTCTGAGGGAGACCTTGAAAGGACCAAGCTTAGTGGAGTCAGCTATATTGGCTGGGAGGGAATTGAACCAGGAGGAGCCCAATAGCAAAAGGATCTCTGGGCCATAGAGGTCCTTACCCTGGGGACAATAAGGGAGGTTTTGACAGTGCTGCGTGTGGAGACTGAGGGGGAGGCACGCTGCAGGGAGTTGGCGACCCCAGGGGGGTAGAGCCCTAGCAGGGTCTTTTTTACAAGAAGGCAGGTTTGGAAGAGGAGTCTTTCTGCAAGGTTGAGCAGGTTGGTGGTGGAGTACAGCAGGCATGTATGGGTTTGCCTAGGGGCTCCCAGCATTAGCCTACAGGCGTTGTTTATAGAGAGCTGGATTCTTGCAAGTGCAGTGTTGTTGGCTGCAGCATAGATGGGCAGCCCATAGTCGATTAGCGTTAGGACAGAGGAGGTGATTGCCAGTCTAAGGGCCTCTTGTGGTAGGCAGTCCCTATGGCGGTATAACAGTCCAGTCCTGACACTGGTGGCAGCAAAATGGGCATTGATATGGGAATGGAAGGAGAGTGCCAAATCAAAGGTAGTGCCCAGATACTTGTAGGAGGAAACCTGCTCATGGGGTTTAGTGTGCTAGGCAGCATCACAAGAAGGGCACCACTGGCTTTGCTTTGGTGATGTGAGAAAAGCATAGCTTTGCTCTTTTTTAGGTTCAGGACTAGCCTTCGTGATGTGAACCAATGCTCAGCTCTATCAAAAGCTTGTTGGAGGGTGGCCTGGAGTGTGTTGGGGTTGGGGTCAGCGGCGAAGAGCACAGTGTCATCCGCGTAGAGGAAGATCTTACTTGGGCAGGCCAAGGGGAGGGAGTTGAGATAGAGACTGAAGAGGAGAAGAGTGCGCCTAAAATGGAGCCCTGGGGAACCCCAGAGTGGACAAGTCGTGTGTCAGTTAGGGTGCAATTGATTTTTACATACTGAGTTCTGGCAGAGAGGTAGCTGGTGAACCATGCAAGTGGGCCGGGGGAGAAACCAAGGCATCTGAGGGAGTCAAGCAGGAGAGGATGGCAAGCCGTGTTAAAGGCCTTGGAGAGGTCAATGAACACGGCACCGGCAGGACTTCCGGCATCAAGAGCAGAGTGTAGGAAGTTGGAGAATTCAAGCAGCGCAGTTGTGGTGCTGTGACCTGCACGAATGCCATGCTGTTCAGGGCACAGGATATTGTGCATGGCCAGGTATTCGGCAAGCTGGTTGGCAACTACTTTTTCAAGGGCCTTAGATAGTGGGGGGAGGATGGAGATAGGTCGATAGTTACCCGGGGTCGCTCGATCGCCGCTCTTAAGGATGAGAGTGATGATGGTGGTTTTCCATGTGCTGGGGAACTGCCCCAGGCACAGAGAGTGGTTGAGCAGCTCGGTAAGTGGGACCAGGATAGCATCCAACATCAGACGAAGTAGCCTAGTGTCCAGTGGGTCGGTGCCGGGGTTGTTACTACTAATGGCTTTTTGCAGAAGGGGTCTAGCCTCCAACGGGGAGATGGTACGTAGGTAGAAAGGAGGTCTTTGGAGAGTGGGCAGCGGTGCTACTGGGATGGGGTCAAAGTTACTGGGCAGGACTGAACTCGGGTCTGAGAAAGTGTGGTTTAGGCAGTCTGCAATGCCAAGTGGGTCACAGCAGACAGTTCCATTAAAGGAGAGTTGAGAGGGGGGTGGGGAGCGGGATTTCCCATTCAGCTTTTTTACATTATCCCAAAAGTTTCTAGCCGACCACCAGGAGGAGACAAGAGCGAATTGGTAGTACTGGGCTTTGGCCTATCGAATGGCCCAAGTACACTTATTGCGCGCAGCGTTGTACGCTTGCCTATCAGCTGGCTTGCCAGATTCCATGGCAAGGTGCCATAGGTTGTCTCTCATTTTAAGTTTGTGAAGGAGGGAGGGGGTAACCCAGGGCATGTTTTGCTTTTTGGTGCGATTTCTAATGAAGGGGGCATAGAGGTCACAGGCAGTGTTAAAAGTGCGAGTGAGAAAAATCCAGTGCCTCGTCTATGGATGGTGCAAGCCTGATTGGAGACCAATCCAGTTGTGAGAGGTACAGTTTAAGGCGACTCAGACCACCTGGGAGTAGGCGACGTTGCTGGGTGGTTTGTGGTGCAGATATGCTGTTGGCAGCGGACCAAGAGAATATGACCGGGGAGTGGTCACTAAGTGAGTTGGGAAGTACACTGATATCGAGCACCCTCTGGGGGCGGTTGGTAATGGTGATATCCAGGAGGGTGCTGGAGCCAGTAGAGGTGTTGAATCTAGTTGGGGTGGTGACAAGCTGGGACATGTCAAGGGTGGCAAAGCTATCTCTGGTTTGGGAGGCTGTGGCAGAGAGCCAGTTGATATTCAGGTCACCAACAATTATCTGGGCCATTTGGGGCGGTAGGCCAGAGAGGTAGTCAGAAAGCGCCTGAATGGCGAGGTCTTGCTTTCTGGGGGGAGTATAGGCAACGGTGAGAAAGAGTGGGCCCTTACTAGGGTTGGGGGAGATTTTTAGTGTGAGGGCTTGCGCCCCGTTATTAAGCTTGGGTGGTGGAAGTGCATGTCCAAGGAGGGAGTCACGCATATAGACAGCATGACCACGTACACTGGGTTGTTTTTTCGTGATGAAACACACCCAAAATATATGTAAGCGCTACAGTGCCGCAACTCTGTTTCATTAATCACAATACAAAGGAAACAATCTGTCTTCTCTATGTTATTAGTGAACAATACCTAAATAACTATGTATATGTTTAAATAGTGGAAATACCCTTGCCATGTTTTAAGAGTATTAAACCACTACAGACCATGATTCTACTGTGAAATTAATCCATGGCTGGGTGGTTGGAGACACTCCCTAACCATGGATTAAGTCCACAGTAGAACCATGGTCTGTTGTGGTTTAATGCTTACGTGTTCAGTGAGTATGGCTGCCTACACCCATGCCAGCTACTTGGGAGCCCAGTGTATTTAAATTAGAAACTAAATTTATGCAGTGGGGTTGAGATAAATGCAGTGTGATAAATGCATTTATCTGAGCAACTATATGTATAAATTGGATTTATACACATAGTAAGTTCATCACACTGATACATTTATTTATTTATTTAAAATTTTGGTAACCAGGAAAGGCACACGGAGCGGAGCTTGTTTCCAGGTGCGACCCGGGGACAAAGGGTACAAATACAACAAAGGGATGATGCATACAAAATACAAAATAAGGCAACGTACAATGCAAGTAAATATATACATTTGAAATAAGTGACAACAATAGGAAATAGTTTAAGGATAAATATAATAAGGTGCTCAGGTAGACGTTTTTTATTTGAGAGGAACAGCAAAGGACGAACATGAGGGCACTAAACTATGCAGGGGTGGAAAGAGCGTGAGGGAGAGAGGAGTAGAGATGTGAAAGAGAAAAAAGGAAGAATTAGAGCAGGGGGATTTATACATATAGTTACCACGTCATGCCCCTCCCCACGCCTGACTGCCTGCCAGCACTACTTCTCTCTCTCAGAACTCCCCCTCCTCTGCAGTTCCCCAAGCATTTTCTTGCTACTGTATCCCACTTGTAAGGAGAAAACTACCTCTGGAAAAAAACAGCACCATTTTCAAATTTCCATTTCCTTACCTCTCCGACACAAACTGTTTTCATTTAGCAAACTTTCACGATGAAACTACATGAACCACAAGCCGAGCAAAGCGAACACACTCTTCTCTCCCTATCTGTAGTACGGGCCCCTCAAGCTGTGTTCTCTTAGCAGTCCTGCTGTCTCCCTGAGACAGACATACCTGAAGAAATCAGGTCTGAGGCTCATTTAAAAATTATATATATATATATATATATATATATATATATATAGATAGATATATAGAATATATATATATATATAGATATATTATAGATATATATATATATATGCATGCGCCGCCCGGGTTTGGGAACAAGCCCGGGCTGCCAGGGGTCGGCAGGGGGGAGAGAGGATTGAGCATCCAGAGGACTGCTCTCCTCTCTCTGGGGAAGGGGACTAGCCATCCTGCTCACTGACTGCCCTCTGGCGGTGGCTGGAGGGCAGTACGGGTCAGGAGGCTTGAAAGCCGACGTACTTACATCGGAAAGGAGGAGAAACAGAAAATTCTGGGGCTCCACAAGACCCGTGATGGCCCGGATCGCTTCCTGTGAGTCTGCCCCTGCCACCCGATTTGGCTCTGCACTAGGAGGCTAGAACGCTAGCATCCCCCACGTGGCCCCTGCCATAGAGGGGAATCCGTGGGGAACTCGTGGGTAGGTGAGCTGGGGGTCAGACCAGAGGATCGTAGCCCTCCGTGGAGCCCACGGAGGAAGGAAAAACAATAATAATAAAAAAGAAAAGAAGCAATTCTCCCTGCAATTCTCCTGTCAGGCTGTCTTCCACTCCTTGCTTATACCCACCACAATCTTTTTCTTGAAATTTCAGCAGACGGCTCGCTCCACCAATGACGATGTGTCAGGAATGTCACAGCCATTAGAATGACAAAGTGTCCTTACAGACACCCTAGCAACCAGAATTGTAGGTGTAGCTACATACATAAAAACAGCAAAGAGTCCAACACAACTAAATAAAAACAAAATAATTAAAAAAAAAAAAAAAAAACTATCAAAAAAAAATTAACTTCACATAGCTTCTCCCTACTGCATAAATGCGATG
The DNA here is from genome assembly GCA_016271365.2 of Neoceratodus forsteri. Taxonomy (NCBI): domain Eukaryota; kingdom Metazoa; phylum Chordata; order Ceratodontiformes; family Ceratodontidae; genus Neoceratodus; species Neoceratodus forsteri. The sequence continues at coordinate 1,303,313,598 of CM057453.1, read as the reverse complement.
GGGGAAGCAGTCAAACAGTTTATTTTTACTCATTCTTAGTGACCTTGGGAAAACCACTTATGGCTCCACTACACACGACCACTTGTGAAGTCGCCTGAGGTCACTGTGAATGTATCAAAATAAATTGTTTATCTGGCAGCCCCCATGACATATGCCATATATATTTTTTTAACTTTTTCAAAAGAAATAGATAATACTTTTCGGCAACAAACTTTGCCTTTTACATGTTTGCACTATTGCGGTCCATCTGTATGATTTAAAAATTATTAAAACATTAATTGGATTCTCTTTTCTTCTTCCCAAGTAAAATCTGCTTATGAAGAAAATGTTCACTGCTAAAGTATAACAAAATATCACAGTTTTCAAAAATCATGCATTTCTAATAAGTATATAATATTTTGGAGGTAGAAAGTGTTTTCTCTATAAAAACCGGAAAACAGGTTTGCAGTTTCCCTTTGAAATACACTACCAGCCTTGTCAGTAAAACTTTTCTGACATCATAATGCAAGAATTCAGTTGGATTCTTGTTTTATACTAGTAGTTGGCAAAAAAACAAAATGTTGTAAAGGTAAAATAAATAACAGCAAACAACATGATTACAGATTCATCTAAAGGCCTCCAATCTTCATTAAGATGCACATCCTTATTAAGCACTTGCTCTTTTAGAATTTGGCACGTTCTTGCACTTGACGTTGACAGCAGCAACTTAGACCCCTGAATTCTGACTTTTTCCTCAAGATTGACCTGCCGTTATGCACTTTCTGACTGATTATTTGTAAAGACTGACCACCACTGATTCCATCTTTGAAAAGTGACTTTAATCTTCACAACTTGCCTTCCTTTTTACTGTGTAATGTTTATCTATGAAAACTAAGCACAAGCTTTGTCCTGACTCTGCTATGAGCCTGGGACTGGGCACAGACTGGATTTACTTAGTCTCTGTGAGTCTATCTACCTTTTCAGTCCTGCTTGTCAGGCCAACGTTCAGCTACACAGCAGGAGCCACCGCTGTCTCCAGAGGTCAGGAGTGGTTTCAATCAATCAATCAATCAATCAGTCAAAATCTTTATTTAACCAGGCGGACACCGTTGAGCAAGCTCATTTTCAAGGTGGGCCTGGAATAGGCAATACAAAAGTACAAAAGAGAAACAGTAGACAAGGCAATAATACAAGTAGTAGAGCATGGTACACAGTAACAGATATATACAGGTTAAAAAGGAGATAAAAATTATAATTAGGCAATGCATATAGAGCAGGGTATCACAGTAGCAGATGTATACAGGTTAACAAGCATGGTATGGGAGGGAGGTTGGACTGGCAATATAGGGCCAGAATGAAAGAGGGCACGGGCATAGGCAGGGAGTAGGGCCAAAAGGGGTCGGAGCTGGAAAACAGGGTGGACTTAAGTGTATGCGATCCTAGGATCAAGGGAAACAGCTGCAGGATTCGATGATATGGCGCCTGTACAAGGCTTTGAATGATGTTACGCTAATGGGGAGACTTAATTTCAGGGTCTTTTGCAACTTGTTCCACGTGAGGGGCGTACAGTACATGACTCATGGATATCGTGTCAAAGCAGGATCTAACTTTGGGAACTTTCAGCATGATGTAAGAGGCACTTCTCAGAGTGTAATTACTTGGAATACTTAAAGGTGAACAGGCTGCAATATAGTTAGGCAGTTTATTTGTAATGGCTTTGAAAGTCCAGAATGCAGCATTTCTCTGACGTCTTAGAGTAAGGGATGGCCAGCCCACAGCGGAGTACAGGAGGCAGTGATAGGTGGAGTAGGGTAGCTCTGTAATGAACCATAAGGCTCTGTGGTAGAGCGTATCAAGTTTGGTCAGAGTGCCAGCAGTGCCCTGCCTCTGACTATACAGAAAGTCAGAGTAGTCTAACAAGGGGAGAAGGATGATTTGGACAAGCCGCATTTCAGTTGGGCAGGAGCTCCCACCCCACATCCCCCGTCACTGCAGGACTTTTTTCAACTTTGGCACCTTTGTGATAGCATCCAATCAGAGGGAGCCAGCTCAGGTGTGTGAACACATCCCTCGCTTACTCACACTTGGTCCAGCAGCCCTCCGTGGCGCAAAGTGCCACAAGCTGAGTGGCGAGTCTGCTGGAGTGTAGGCTTGAAACTCTGATTCACTTCCTACTTATCCTACTTTCCTGATTTTGGTGCATTTGTTAGCATGGGTGCAACCACAGCTAAAAAGTGGGGGGGGGGGGAGACATAGATCGATCAAGCCTTTCATGCTGATGCCAATGTCACTGGTCATTTTTAAGTGCCTACAAAGTTGAGGGGGACTGGATCCCCTTATCCCCCACCCCAGTAGTTGTGCTCATGGATGTAAGTATTGTGCACCTTGGCTTGTATTTTCTATATCTTACCTGCTATGATGGGTGGTTGTCATTTCATTCTGCTGGACACTGTCTCCTTACTAGGACTTGTCTGCTTCCTTGCCATCGTGCTTACCAAATAAGTGTAATCCTATATTTGATCCATTGCTTGACTTCACAATTTCTAATGTCTTAATTGTAATCGCTTTGCCTCTGAATGCATCTCTGTTGCTTGTATCTATGGCTGTTGTACCTGTTACTGTTTATACTAAACTGTACTCCTGGTGTGTTCCCCATATAGTTATTTAAAGGGCTCACCTCTCAAGTGTAAGGGTATTAGTGGAGAGGCAGCATCTCACAGGCCTTGTTTGGGTGGGAGTGGCTCAGAGCTACTTCCCTGACATACAGGTTTGTTGAGTCTCCGCCAAACTGGATATAACATAGAAACATAGACTTTGACGGCAGATAAGGACCGCTTGGCCCACCCAGTCTGCCCATTTCCCTACCTATTGGATAAGTTGCAGATCCTAGTTAACCAATAGCCCACTACTTCCTACCCACCACCAGAATTGCCTTATGTTTGTCCCGTGAATGCTTGAATTCCCCCACTGTTTTTGACCCCACAGCCTTCTCAGGAAGGCTGTTCGTGCATATACCACCCTCTGTGTAAAAATACTTCCTCACATTGCCCCGAGCCATCCCCCCTCTGTCTTCAAACTAGCGCACTCTCTGCTTCTGGGGATTTTTTTTTTGTTTCATCAATTGTTGGGCTCATGCCATCTCTTTAGTAGTTCCTGCCGAGGTGGTCAGAAATCAAAAGTTACCCAAACTTGAGACTTTTGTCTGAATCCAGAGGTAACCGGAGGGTAGAAACTAATAATAAAATGATGTTATACCAATGGGCTAAATATTGCTTATACATGATAGCACCACACCAGCATTGCTAAAATTATTTTTTTACAGAATATGAGTCAATAATTATAAAAAATAACATATTGGTAAAGGCTGTGTAAATTAGATTTTACACAAACCCTCTGTGTGTGATACTTTTTGTAACCCTCCCTCAACGCTCTTGCAGTTAATCTAGCATCACACACCTTGGGTGGTTGTAAAATCTCATTATACACCCTCCCAATACATTATTCTCTATATTGCATTTATGAACTGATATTCACAATAATGCATTGCAGGAGTGCAATCATGATACATAATTAAGATACAGTTACAGAAGATGTTGATACTAATACAGTTGAGTTACACCTGAGGGTGCACATAGTGCTTGGGGAATTTAACATTTTAAAATCGGAGCCGATACCCCGCACATGCGCACCAACGACACGCTCTTGCACATACGCGGGATCTTAGCTCATGCCTCTCGAGCACATGCGCTGGATGTCGGCTCAGATTTCAGAATGTTACTTATACTTCTTGCACTGCTCAGTTTATAATCGGAATTATCTGCAGCATTTTATTGTACTAGAAGGGACAGGATTAACATATTTTTAATGGTGCCATGTGAAAAAAATATTACTTCAGGAATGCGCCCATGGCAGACCCGCGTTCCCGACCTGGATGTGCTTGAGGGACATGGATCATTTACTATCAGACTGAGGGAAAAACTATTTTTCAAAAAAGTACAAAACCAGGTAAAAAGGTTTATGTTTCTAACATACAGAGGCATTCTGCTGTAAATGCGTGACAGGTTACATTTGGCACAAAAAATGAAGGGGCAAAGCTGACAGCGCCCCTTTAAGATCTCTGTCTTTTTAGCCGGCCAGTCGGCATGGTGGTAGGATTTCCGCTATGGCGTTGGCGCACCAGGTTCAGAAACGAACACGGGTTGTCGGAGGGCGGCCAGGGGAAGGATCGGCATCCTCAGACTGCTCTCCTCTCTGGGGACGGTGTTCGGTGCGTGGGCGGCACTTAGCGGAGGCTGGGTTTGTCTCAGCACTGACGCCTTACTTGAATTCAGGGATGGACACCTGGTCATCATTGCACATCCTCACCCCTGCTTACAGGCAGAAAAATCCAGTGCCTGGCCGCTTCATGAAGCTGTGCCCCGACCCAATTAGCCTCCGGGTTGTGCTCCCCAACCAGATACTAGTATCAAGGCACTCATAGGGGGTTGGTGCTGCGACCCCACCCTCTGGGGGAAGCCAGGGGTGACTGGGAGAGCGCAGGCATATCTGGAGGTGGAGGTACAGGGGTCCTTGACCAGAGCGGACAACGACGGCCAGGTACGGCAAAAAGCATACTAAATAAAAAAAAAAAAAAGATCTGTCTTTAAAAATGACTGAGATATAAGCCTCAAAATTTTTGTAATTTTAAAATGACATTTTGCAGTTATGTAAACTGCAGAATTTTAAGCCCCTCTAACTTTAAAACTAGAGAACGGAATAGCATCAGTTTTGTTAGATTCATTGACCTTTAGTATTAGGCTTTGAGGCTACCCCCATGGACCAGCAGCAGAGTGTTGCACTGCCATGTTGATGACTTGGGTTCGGAAGCAAGCCCAGGAAGTCACGTCTGGAGGCAGGCCATGGCGACCGCTTTCCCTTGGCAGTGCATCTTGGTTGGTGAGGGTTGGCGTATGGTTCCACCAACACAGCCACCCCTGCTGCTGGGCCAGGGAGCTTGTTCCTGCTGCAGGGGAGGCGATGCGAGGCTGACTGAGGCACCACACCCACCAGGGGAGATGGGAGCGGGGAAAAATGTTGGAGACAAACCCGGTAGCCAAATGAATGGTGGCTGTTTTCAGTTTGATCAGGGTATATCCTTATGAACAGGGTAGGTATATCCCTGAGAGACAAGCTACCATCTGGGCAAAAAAATAATATAGAAAAAAAAAAGAGCTGTGTGTGTCAACTCTTTAATCTCTTGCTCAGAGGCTGGCCAAGTTCCTTTCCCTCCCAAAAACCCTACAGTAAAAATTATTTTTAAACATCCCTGGACTCCGGAGCAGGTAAGAGCACAAAAGATGCTCTTTAATCTGCATCAGTTTCAGTTGGTTTGCATCTGTATCCCCCTGTAACTAGGCTGAAAATATGCAGAATTTACTAGCCCTTCTTTCCTAGTCAACAAAAATCTAAATTAAATAAAATAAATAAAATGTTAATACACTTTTTACAGTATTAAAACGACCCATCACTGGAGAAAAATCACACTGCAACATCACATTGTACCCAGACCCTCATAACATACAGTTAAATGCACGTCAGTAAGATACTTAAATATCCTCCTTGCTGTTGGAATCAGACATCTTTACCCTTGCTCTGCTTTGAACTTCTCCACAAGTGTCAACAGGGTCCCAAAAAAGGTAAGATTTACCAGCATATGAAACAAGCAGCTTAGTGAGGAGTTGCAGGGAATGCTCAGTCAAAGGTACTTGATCTCCAGCTTTTACCTCCCCTTCCCTACCTCTAAGGTTCTCTTATGCCTGTCCTGTGCATTCTTGAAGCCTGTTACCATTGTTGCCCCCACCACCTCCATTGGGGGGTACTGTTCCAGGCATCCACCACTCTTTCTGTGAAGAAGTACTTCCTCACATCTCCCCTGAGTCTCTTCCCCTTCCCCCCAGCTTCATAGCACGTCCCCTTGTTCTTGAGCATCTTTTTTTCTGAAAAATGCTTCCCTCTTGAACTTTATTTATACCGTAAGATATTTGTTTCCATCATATCCCCCCTCTCCCTGCTTTCCTCCAGGGTATACATATTGAGGTCCTTCAGTCTTTCCTTATAGGGCTTGTGATGCAGACCCTGCACCATTTTGGTTGCCTTCCTCCGGACCGCCTCTACCCTGTCTGTGCCCTTCTAGAGATGTGGTTTCCAGAACTGGACACTGTACTCTAGATGAGGTCTATACAGTGGTAACACCACTCCTCTCTCTCTCTCTCTCTCTCTCTCTCTCTGCTGTTGGTACCCCTCCCTGTGCACCTTAGCATTCTACTGGCTCTCCCCACTGCCTTGTCACACTGTCTGGCAACCTTTAGGGCATCAGATATGATTACTCCCAGATCCCTTTCCTGTTTTGACGTGGTTAATTCTCCACCCCCATTTTGTGCCCCAAGTGCATGATTTTGCACTTCCTCGCTTTGAAGCTTAGTTGCCACACCCTTGACCACACCTCTAACTTTCCTAATCACTGTTCATTTTTCTCCACCCTCCTGGAGTGATTACCCTATTACAGATTTTAGAGTCATCTGCAAAGAGACATACCTTCCCTTCTAGCCCCTCTACAATGTCCCTAATAAAGACATTAAAGAGGACTGGTCCCAGTACTGATCCCTGTGGTACCCTGCTTATCACCCTCCCTTCCTTGGAGTGACCTCTGTTCACCACCACCCTTTGTCTCCTGTCCCCCAACCAATTTCTCACCCAGTTTACCACCTTAGGACGCACTCTTAGTCTTCCCAGCTTGTTTATGAGTCTTCTATGTGGAACGAAGTTGAATGCCTTACTGAACTGTAGGTAGGCCACATCCACCGCTCCACCCTGATCCAATTCCTTGGTCACCCAGTCAAAGAAATCTGTCAGATTTGTTTGTCATAATCATCCCCAATGAATCCATGCTGCCGTGGATCCTGAAGTATACTGCATTCCAGGTATTCCACAGTCCTCTCCTTCAATAGTGATTCCATTATTTTCCCCACCACCAAAGTCAGACTGACGGGCCTGTAGCTGCCAGCCTTCTCTTTGCTTCCACTTTTGTGAAGTGAGACTACATCTGCTCTCCTCCAGTCCTCCGCAACCACTCTCATCTCCAGCAAATGGTTGAACAGGTCTGTCATAGGTGCAGCCAACACCTCTCTGAGCGTCCTCAGTATCCTAGGATCAGGGACAGTGCTAAGATGCATCAAAAGGGCAAAAGCTGCATCCTTTCCAAAACTGACCCCTCTTTGCTTTGCCAGTGGGTCCAAATTGATACACTTACTCTATAACATTATCTAAAGAAAGGGAACATGAACTGTTCAAAATCTGCCACTGATTATGCTTTGACCCAGTAGGTTCCTTTTTAGACCCACATTTTTTAAACCAGTGGGTCTAATTTGACCCATGTTTTAAACCCACCAGCTCTGTCAGTGCCTAGGATGTACCCCGTCTGGTCTCATTGCCTTGTCCACTTTCAGATTGTGAGTTCCCTCAGAACCCTCTCCTCTGTAAATGGACTCATGTCTACCTCCCTTCCTTCAATGCATCTGTCCCTTATCTGTGGTCCCTCTCCTTCCCCATCCTCTGTGAATACTGAACAAAAATACTTGTTCAAGATGTCTGCTTTTATCTGGTCCCCCTCCACACACTCTCCTCCTTCCTTCCTAAGCCTTACTGTCCCTCCCCTGGTCTTTCTCTTTCTGATGAAAAATACATTGTCTCCTTTCTGCACTGCCTGTGCTATTTTCTCCTCCATCTGTGCCTTTGCACTCTTGATTGCTTTCCCTGCCTCCCTCTGTTTCTCCTGATAAATCTCTCTGTCTTCCTCTCTCCGTGTTTCCTTTTACCTCCTGAATGCTAACTTTTTTGCCCATACCTTCTCAGCCATCTCTTTTGAGAATCATAATGGTTGCTTTTTCTTCTGCTTTTGCTTACTTGTCTGATGCAGAGGTTTGTCACTTTCTCAAGCCCTCCTTTTAAATTTGCCCACTGTTCCTTCACTCCCCCCTCAACATGTCCTGAGGCATTCCCTCATTTTTTTTTATTTACTCTCCTGAAGTCCATGACCCTTGCCTTTGTGTGGTTCAGTTCTGCCGCAGTACTTGTATTGAACCACACTGTACGGTGATCACTGGTCCCCAGGTGGCCACCCGCTGTGATGTCTGCAACACTGCCCCCCGTTGATGAGTATGAGGTCCAGTACTGCCTCCTCATGAGTGGACTTTTCTGCTAGTTGCCTGAGAAATGCCCCCTGCAGGGAGTCTAGGATGTTCCCTTCTCCTAGTTGAAGCTGCAGCCGGGAGGCTCCAATCTACATCTGGCAGATTGAAGTCCCCTACCAGCAGCACCTCGCCCTTGTTTGCCATGTTTTGGATGGCTTCCAGTAGAACCATATCCAACTCCCGCCCCATGTTGGAAGTCTTCAGATCACGCCACTGTAAACAGTGTCTCCCTTCCCTGTTTCTAGTGTGACCTACAGTATACTAACATACTAAAAGCCAGCAGAGTAGGCTTCATGGTCTGTCGTGTCTGCTTGGTAGCCAGCACCCCTACTGGGTGCTCGATTTGTCGCCCACCCCTCCCCCAAAGAGGGACTTCCCCGGCTCAGTTTCCCTCTGTATCTGTCCCACCCCTTCTTGAAACCCTCCACTGTGCCCTCAGTTACAAGGCTTCCGGGCAGTGCATTCCAGGGATCCACCACCCTTTCAGTGAAGTAGTGCCTCTCCTTTGTAACTCCCCCCCCACAGCCTCCACTCGTGCCCCCTGGAACACCTCCTCAGCAGCCCCTGTGCTGATCCCCTTAAAATACTTAAAGACCTGTATTATGTCCCCCCAACTCTCCTCTCCTCCAGTATGCACAGGTTGAGCTCCTCCAACCTCTCCTCATAGGGTCTACTCCCCCTGCCCCAGATCGTCCAGGTCGCCCTCCTCTGGACCCTCTCCAACAGTGCAATGTCTCTCTTAAGGTGTGCTCTCCAGAACTGCACACAGTACTCAGGGTGCAGCCTGACCAGGGCATTATACAGAGGGAGGATCATCTCCCTCTTCCTGGAGGTAATTCCCCTGGCTATGCAGCCCAGCATCCTGTTCACCTTTGCTGCTGCTCTGCGACAAGTCTCAGTGTTATTCATTTTGCGGTTCACCACCATCCCAAGGTCCCTCTTGCCCGATGAGGTCTGCAGTGCATCTCCCCCCAGGGTATATGCATAGCCCGGGTTTCTGGCTCCCAGGTGCAACACCCTGCACTTCTCTGCGTTAAACCTCGGCCCCCCCACCTCCTTGACCATCAGTCCAGGGCATCCAGGTCCCCCTGTAGGGCTGCTCTCCCCTCCTCCCCATCCACCAATGCTCCCAGCTTCGAGTAATTCGAGAAGAGACTCTGTTTACTTCTAATACCTCTCCCTATGTCCGAGACCTAGGCATTGAACAGGAGTAGATCCAGGACTGATCCCTGGGGGACCCCACTAACAACACTTCTGGGGAAGGAGACTATCCTGCCAACCACCACTATCTGTACTCACCCCAAGAGCCAGTGTTCTATCCACCTGGGCAACTGTCCCCCCAACCCCATCTTCCCCAGCTTGGTCATCAGGCCATTGTGAGGGACCGAAACAAACGCCTTGCTGAAGTCCAGATAGAGGACATCCACTGGCCTATTTCGGTCCAGGGCACTCATTACCCAATCATAGAAGTCAACAAGGTTGGTCTGGCACGATCTCCCTGGGACAAAGCCATACTGCCTATCGTCATCCAGGTGCCCCATCTGTTCCAGCTCTCCCCCAAGCCTCTCCTTGATAACACCCTTCACCCCTTCCTGATTTCCCTATATTTCAGTAGCCTTTATGCTATCCCTCATGTAAAGAGCCACTCCCCCTTTGCCACCCTGTCTTAACATTTTTGACATTTTCCGCCTCCTGTTTTTGGTTCCACTAGCACTTCATCTGGGCATCACCTTGGACCCCTCACTTGACTTTACTTTTCATTGAAATTCTGTTTGCAAATCAGTCAATTGTCTGCCTAGCCTTTCCTACAGAGTCGGGCATAATCCTACTCCTGAAGCTTGTCTAGTTATTTACCCATGGTATCCTTGTGACCCACTTGCACCATGGCTTATTGGCCTATTTTAATACCTCCAAAGGAAATCTGTATAAAGTGCTCATGGCATACAGTAATATGCTTTTTTTGCACTTGTGACTAATTGGGTCACCCACCATTGTTTGCTATATACTCTATGGGTTGGCTATCTTCCACTTATAAGCGCTTCTTTATGCTTCACTGCTTCATAGATAAATAAAGTATATCCTCAATTATCCAAACCTTGATCAACCTAGAATCCCTGTCCAACAAACTGGACCCTGTCACATGAGTTTTTCCTCTATTGTCCTGAACTGGAGTAGGATAGAATAGGCATATGAGGAGAGGTTGAGGGCACTGAACATGTACTCCCTGGAAGACAGGAGAGAGAGAGGAGAGGGGACATGATTGGGACCTTCAAGTACTTGAATGGGATAAATAAGGTTGATAAGGAGAATCTCTTTAAGTTGAGTGGCAACCATAATACGAGGGGGCACAGTCTTAAGCAGGAGGGTGGGAGGTTTAGGAGGGAGGTCAGGAAGCACATCTTCCCAGAGAGGGTGGTGGACACTTGGAATGCACTGCCGGAAGAGGTCATCTCATTGCAGACAGTGGGCAGCTTTAAGAGAGGCTGGAATAGGCATGGGGGGAGGTAAGGATCATGGGTAGGGAGGATAGGAGGAGTGGGGAGGGAGGGCAGGGACATTAGCTCAAGCTGTGGACCCTGCAATACAAGCAGACTTGATAGACCAAATGGCCTTCTTCTCCTGGCTTCTCCGTATGTATGTTCGTATGTATAATCGGTGTTGTACAGTTTCTACAGTTTCTCTGTATGGTAGTTGATCAAGTTTAGTTCTACTGGCAGGGGTTGATCAGGCCATGTAGTGAACTGTGCAGAGTTCTGCCGTCCTTGCTCCTTTACTCATCAACCTAGCTGCACTGGAGTGGTCGAAGAAGAGAACCACCTTTTTGGGACAGAATTTGAGTGTGGACACTGCTGCCATCAACTACCCTCCCCCAAGTAATGCTGAGTGTTTCCTTAAAGTTTTTTTTATGGAGTTTGTGCTCTAGTTCAGGCATCCTTACACCCTTACTAACTCACTCAATCTCACATTCTTAGAGTGTGGTAGCATGCCAGAGGTCAGTACGGGGTTTCAGTATGGCTGATTGAGAGTGGTAGTGTGCCAGAGGTCAGTGCGAGGTTTCAGTATGGCTGATTGAGAGTGGTAGTGCACTGGAGGTCAGTGCGGGGTTTCAGTATGGCTGATTGAGAGTGGTAGTGTGCCAGAGGTCAGTGCGGGGTTTCAGTATGGCTGATTGAGAGTGGTAGTGCACTGGAGGTCAGTGCAGGGTTTCAGTATGGCTGATTGAGAGTGGTAGTGTGCCAGAGGTCAGTGTGGGGTTTCAGTATGGCTGATTGAGAGTGGTAGTGTGCCAGAGATCAGTGCGGGGTTTCGGTCTGGCTGATTGAGAGTGGTAGTGTGCCAGAGGTCAGTGCGGGGTTTCAGTATGGCTGATTGAGAGTGGTAGTGTGCCAGAGGTCAGTGCGGGGTTTTGGTCTGTCTGATTGAGAGTGGTAGTGTGCCAGAGATCAGTGCGGGGTTTCGGTCTGGCTGATTGAGAGTGGTAGTGTGCCAGAGGTCAGTGCAGGGTTTCAGTATGGCTGATTGAGAGTGGTAGTGTGCCAGAGATCAGTGCGGGGTTTCAGTATGGCTGATTGAGAGTGGTAGTGTGCCAGAGATCAGTGCGGGGTTTTGGTCTGTCTGATTGAGAGTGGTAGTGTGCCAGAGATCAGTGCCGGGTTTCGGTCTGGCTGATTGAGAGTGGTAGTGTGCCAGAGGTCAGTGCGGGGTTTCAGTATGGCTGATTGAGAGTGGTAGTGTGCCAGAGATCACTGCGGGGTTTTGGTCTGTCTGATTGAGAGTGGTAGTGTGTCAGAGGTCAGTGTGGGGTTTCGGTCTGGCTGATTGAGAGTGGTAGTGCAGTGGAGGTCAGTGCAGGGTTTTATCTGGATGTCGATTCTGGGGGTTTGGCTGGGTGTTAAGTTTTAAGTTTCTTAAGGTACAGTACTGTAATTTGCTTGAAAACAGCATTTTTCAATATGAACTCAAACTGACTGTGTGATATGTGCAGGGTTTCAGCTAGATGGAAGAATGCCTGGGTGTTCAAATTATGCTTAAGAAACAGCTGTTCTCTGTTTCTTTGTGCTTCAGGTATTTTGGTAAAAACCCAGCCTTTTGTGGTTCAGCTGGGTGTTGACTGTGTGATATGTTATGATATTGTTGCTCGGAGGGTAGGTAGGGAGCTCAGACTAGATTTAACAATTAGTGTGCCATTAAATCAATGTAGCCCTGATCTTCTGAACTCCCAGTTATCCAAACTGATCTGATGTCTCTTAGGCAGTTTGGATATTTTTTTTTTCATATATTTAAGTTTTTATTAGGAGAAGCACACTTAAACAAGCCAATTAGTCTATCATGGTAACATATGTTATACAGTACAGTTACAAAGACAATGAAGAGACTTCTAGATATACCATGAATAGTTATTATTTCTCAGTATCAGCTTTTGTAGGAGAGAGCGAATAACCTAGGGCAGAAAAGCAAAGATACCCTCACAGAAGTTTCCTGCAACATTAGTCAGAGTATTGAAGTTAAAGTAAGTTAAATTAAGGTAGATTAGATTAGCGGGGCCAACCACCTCTCCGCTGCAACAGCATCTCGTAGCAGTTTGGATAATTGAGGTTGTACTGTACCGTGATCTCGGGTACCATTCTTCTTGGCCAAATTGTTGTACAGCCATTCTGCGACAACTTACTTCCGCAGTCATCAAATATGCATTTACTTTGTGTTCTCAAACTGTCCACCAAGTTGGAGCAGCAAGCCTTCCTCTTCCTCACCCCTCATTTCTGGAAGACTCTCCCTTTGGAGTTGCAAACCATGTCTACTCACCAACTATATAGTTTTGAGATCTGGGATTATCTGCTGTTCACATTTGTCTGTACCTGTACCTGAAACCCATGCCAGTGGGAATCTGCAGAGTATTCTGTTCATGCCTGTACTTTTAGTATTTTTGCTGCTATCTCTGTGGCCATTGTTGTTATACTCTACTGTTATACTGTGTTCCTCTAGCAATATTTTTTGCCGCAATTTCACTGTATAAGTGATTGCCGCTTATTGCTTATAATATATTGTGCTCATGATTTATTATGTCACGTCTTACTTATGTTACAGTTGTCTTGACCTACTGTCTGTTTTGCATTCTCCTGGGTCATGCCTGAGAAGTAAGCAATAAGACACAACAGGGTGTGTGTTAGACACTTTAACACACGGCTAGGAGGTGTAATGAGGCATGAGGCCACAGGCCGAGTGCATCCAGCCTCCTAGCCATGTGTTAGTGTCTAACACATACACCCTAGAGTGGCTTATTGCGCTTATGAAATGGATACCTTCATTTTTTTGTATAGATAATGAGGCGAAAAGTGTTGTAATTGCATGAAAATTTATTTGAGAAAAAAAGACTACGCCTGTAAAAGTAGTCCCATTTTAAAACATATATTTTATTTTGTTTTTTTGTATTTTAAATACTGCATGTAAATATTAAAGTAGGAATGTAAAGTAAGGGGTAAGGGAGGGAAGTACTGAGCAGCCGACTTTTATTTATTTAAAATCTGTAGGCAGTAGCGAGGAGAGCATGGCAGTTGGGCTGAAGTAATGCGGGAGTAAACAGCACTGCCGAAGTAAAGCGGGAAATGGCATTGCAGGACCAGGTGAGAATGTGGGCAGCATCATATGTTGAAGAGGAACAATGTAAAGTAAGGGAGGGAAGTACTGAGGAGCCGCTGGCAGGTGGGCTGTTAAGAAGGAGAGCAAGTGGGAGTACAGCTGCAGCCAGTTCAGTAAGCTCCATCGGGAAGCAGTGTTATCAGGCGTGCACAGTCTGGAGAAGCAGCGGATGGGAGTGCAGCGCTGCAGTGAGGATTGAAAACGTATGAGAATGCTGAAAGTAAATATAAAAAAAATAAATAAATAAGCAGCTTGTTATTCCTTGAGCGTTTGTTTCTTTACGGGATGTGGAGCAAGCGGAAGATGGGTCTTGGAGGGGGAAAGTGAGTGGGTGAGCCGGGGCTGAGCAGTCCCTATGTACAAATGAAAAATGGAGTTTAGAAAGAGTGCTGTTGCTTTTTTTTTTTTGATTGTAGGATCTAACTTGCTGAGATGGGGGTGGGGGTGGGTATGCATGTATTTCTATGTGGGTAAGCAAGGGGAAAAAATGGCTGCCGTTTCAATTCTGAAAATTCTAAGGTGGTAGTATCACACATATCAATGCCTACTGGGCATTGCTGGACCTTTTTCCTGTATGTTAGACACTTTAGCACATGGTCATTGCTCAATTAAATTGCTTATAGTTTGATGACCATTTCATAATGGGCATTTATTGTCTAATGCAGGGGTTCTCAAACGGTGAGGCCAGCCTCCCTTGGGAGGCCCCAACCTGTTCCATGGGAGGCCCAAAGCAAGTCTGAAAATGTACTGTATTTAAATTTTGAGTTTTATGTATTTTGTACAAAGAGATGAAGCAAACTGAAAGAGGATAGTAGGTGAATTTTATGTATGTATTTACTAAAAAGTGACAGGATCTTGAATGAGCCAAGGCTCATTTCCAGGTGTGTACCCGGGAAGGGTAGGGAGTGAATACATTTCAAAAGGTAACTGCAAAACAATAAAGAAATATACAATGAGTAATAGTGCAACAAATATGAACAATAAATTAATAATGAGTGGTGGTAATTGATCAATTTGTAAAGTGATGGCAGAACAGCCCAAATACAAGTGTTGAGCATAGAAGTACTAAGAGCAATAGCAGAAAGGAGAAAAGTAATCCCCGAGATGTTGCTTAGGAGCAGAGAAGGGGAGGCAAAGTATGTAGGAAGGTTATTTCATATAGAGAGGAAACAGAGGAAGTAGTATGACACATGAAGATACTGCAACAAGGGGTAACAATGGTTCAAGAATGAAAATAGAATAGCAGAGCAAGTAGGTTGGCCTGTGGGGGGGATGTTACAATAAGCCGAATAATAATATTTGTTTATTTTATTTATTTGTTATTCAGATAACACCTTTGGGCACAGGAGCTCCTTTTCAAAAGTTCTAAGTCAGTATAAGACAAAGAACTAAATGTGAGCCAAGTACTCAAAGAGGTTTCAATTTATTCATGGTGTACTGCGTAAAGTACAGTACGTTATTTTTCCTTGGGGAGGCCCCAAGATTATTTCAGTTTTTTGGGGAGGCTCAAAATCTTTTCCATGGATTTGGGGAGGCTCACTGTGACAAAGTCTGAGAACTATTGGACTCTAATGCACCTACCCGATAACAGAAACTAAATAAACAGAATGTCCTGAAAAAAAACCCAGGTCCATGGATTTGCTGAGAACTGGGAGAAGAGCTTGGTTTCTTGGTGGCCTCCCAAGCAGATACTAATACAGCCGGATGGTCTCTTCAGGATGATCCTGGACATGGTCTTGCTGTCAGAGGACAGATTCCTGGTATTACAGTCCCACGTAGTGATCTGGTAGGCGGGCAAGCCATCTCTCTATCGTTGCCTGCAGGTACTAGGAAAGCTAGTGGCTTGTCTGAATCCAGTACCCTTAACTCTGGCCCACTGCAGGTCTTTTCGTGGATTGCTGTTGTATCTGGGTTGCCACACCAAGACCCTTCACCAGAGGGGAGATTATACATTTAGCTGCACAGTGGGAGAAGAAAGCAGCAGACCATGAAACATACTTTATGGTCTGCTGCTTTTTTCTCCCAGTGTGTGGCTAAACCCACAGAAAGGATCCAGTTCCAGTTCAAGCTGTTTTAATGCAGGCACATGACAGAACACATTGGGAGGGCAGCACTATGCCCCTTCACCAGAGGGCGATGAATATTCCTTAGGAGATCTGGATACAAGTGATCAGGTGGCAATCAGCTGATGAATGGAATGTCCCTGACAGAAAGGCAGAGAATGATGATCCAGACAGTTTCCAGCCTCTGAGGCTGCGGGGGCCTTCATGGGCTACAGGTGGACCCCAGGTCAGTGGTCTTTAGCAAAAAAACGAAAACTAATTAATATGCTTATGACAAGTGCAATTTAGAAGGAATAAGCATCGGCATATCTTGCAGGACTACCAGAAAGGCAACAGCACTTTTAGACCAAGACCTGTAGTGGCAGTGAAAAGGGTGAAAACATTAATGGACAAGTTAGTTCACACTGTCCACCCATTACCAGAAACAGAGGTGGGTATATAGGACAACTGCTTCTTGATCCCCTGCAGCCAGTAATGGTTCCCTGTGGGAAATGCAGTGTATATGGTCACACAAGTCAAAAAAAGAATTTGAACATCCCTTTACTAATCAGAGAGATAAAATCCAACAGCACATATCTAGTGAAACCATAAGTATTATCTACATCATAAAGTGCTTCCTGTGACCATATTTAGATGGTTAAAACCTTAAGATCACTCAGAACTAGAATTCAGGAACATAAAGGCAGAATGAGGCCCTGTCCACACTACAGCAGGAAAACCTCTCTGTAACGTTAGAGAGGGTCCAAACTGTTACCGTAACGGTTTGTGTTCACACTGGTAACGTTACAGAAGGCGTTTTCGAAACCGTTACTGAAACCACTTGTGCGGTGGTTTCTACAACATTTTTGGTAACATTTTAATTTCTGTAATGTTACCAGTGGCAGTGTAAACATGTTAGCGTTTAGCCTCCAGTCTCCCAGTATACCTTCATGCATTGCAGCAGTGCTGTATGGCATGCTGGGAGCAGGAGGCAGACCAGGAAGTAAACAAGGGGCAGCGTGGATCCAAGTGGCATTTGTAATCGGGTGATTTCTCTGCAGGCAGCATAAAGAACCAGCACCTGCAAATTGAAATAGTGGCGCAAACTGTTTCTTTCCTTCTGAATGGTGCACATTTTCTAAGTTTGTGCAGAAAAGACGTTCTGTGGTAGTGTTTTTTTGTTGAGCCTGCAGCCAGCACCGAAGTGAGCAGCACACCGAGCTGTAGTGCTATTAGTGCCTGCTGAGGACTACTTTCAGCACTGTACTGTACTACAGCTGCACCCAATAATTTCAGAACAGTGCTGGCATCAGGGATAGGTGCAGTCACCACCAACTGCATCATGGGATGTGCCGTGTTTTGAGGAGGATGGAACCACTCCCAGAATCATTCACAGTGTGGACAGGCTGTAACGTCTACAAAACGTTTTCAAAACTATTCTGTGGTAGTGTGGACACACTGTAACGTCTTCCATCTGTAATGTTTTCAAGATGTAGGGATAAAGAATCTCCAGTGGCAGAATATTTTAAAGGGCAAGGACATAGCGTAACATCCCTTAGGTTTTGGGGGCTTAAAAAAAAAAGTGAAAAAACAACTAGAGGCAGAGATTTTAATAAGATATTAAAGGGCAGAGATGAGATGGATCCATAAAATGGATTAATTCCGTCCTAGGATAGGAATGAATCATGATGCAAACTGGAGTGTGTGTTGGTGAAGGTTGATGATCCAGCAGCATGCGGCTATGAGTTGGTGGTTTGACTGCAATAGTCAGGAGCTGAGGTACAGATATGATGACTTGTGATAATAAATCATAAATGCCATCTGTACTCTCATAATTGCCCAGCCTAGTATCAGATATTACATTAAAAAAGTGTATGTAAAATTGCTTTTTGTATATTTACATAAGTGATGAATATGGTAATTATGAGATGTTGAGAATGAATACTCAGTGAAAGGAGGTACAACACAAGCAAACTCAAGCACATATACTATGTACATTAAATGGATGAGAATAATGATGATTTGAATAACCGCATGTACAAGAAATCTATGGAACAATTTATTATAATTATTAGTAAAAGATAAACCATGATCAAAGTGATTACAGACTTTGAGCATTTATATGTAATAAGCAGTACTGTAGGAAGGGTGGGGCGGGTGGTGCTCCCGCCCCGGGCGCAAGCCTCCGAGGGGCGCATTTTTTCCACTGAAGCTCATGTTCTAATTGACTTGCGCTGCTGCTTGAAATCTTTTTTTTTTTTTAAATTTTGGTTCTGTAATTACAAAAACTGTCAGCAGGGGTGCATCTGCGGACCAAGGACCAGCACGTGGAGGAGGGGTCACATGGTTGCACAGTCTACCTGAAAATAATAATGTTGTGCAGTGCGGTGGTGATGCTGAGAAGAGGAACTATGGGCGGACAGCCCAGACATGATAGTATAGTCTGGGCGTTTGGCACTGAGTGAGAGGCGGTTTGTGTTGGAAACAGGGAGAGTGTGGAGCAAGTTGTTGAGCGTACTAGCGTAGAGTAGTAGACAGTTATAGAAACTAAAAAAAGCGAGAGAGTCAGAGAGGAGAGATGAGTCAGGAGAGACAGAGAAGACAGAAGAGATCCTTGTCTTATATTTTTTTCATCACTTGTGTAATGTAAGCATAAGCAGAATGCACACCATACTATGTACTCTCTCTCTTGTTGTCTATGTAGACAAGACTGGTAATTGTCACTCGTCAGTGACAGTGTGTCTGTAGTAAAAAGTGATGGCACTGCAGACAAGCAGAAGAGCAGACCCAGCGAAGTGATGAATAATTCCAAATTAATTTCCGAATCCAAATTGTGAGATGATGAGATGGGATCTATGTGGTAAGAGCGCAGTGCGGGGGGCGGGGATTGATAGTCTCACTCAGGAAGTCAGAAGACAGAGATCTGTTTTCCTTGCCGTTGAATTATTGGGCCTGTGCGGGCCTGTCTGCCTATCTCGGAGTTGGCTCTGCTGGCGGGTGGCAGCGACTGTGTAGTTCACTTGAACTTCATGCACTGGACTTGGGACTGGGATGGGAGTGAAGATTTTAAAGCAGTTGCCTCAGCCTTGGCCTGACTGCCATGGCGCGGGCCACGGCACACCATCCCTTCTGTCCCCCACGTTGTTACATTTTCTTTTCTTTCCTCTTGACCCGTGGCCCTCCTGCACTCCCAGTCCATTCCCTTTTGTTTCTTTCCGTGTCCTCTCCTTCTGATTCTCCCTAGCCGAGTCCTTGTTCCGTTCTCACCCCACCATCCACACCTGTCTTGCTTAGAAAATGAGGCCTTGCCTGCCAGCGCCTTGCCTAGTTGTCTTGGATGCCATGTGAGGGGATCTGTACAGTTTAGATCATAACATATTAACAGTTACATGTATCTGGATTGGCTTGGGCTGTGGAGGGGAACTAATGGGAATCAGGGGAATGGGGGGATTTGGAGTGGGGCTCCTGGCTGCAGGGATGCTGACTGGAGCAGTTGGGCTGGCTCAGCTGTACTGGGGGGTGCTGTGCATGGGTTATTTACTGGGAAGAGGAGAGGGGCTACACTGCCAAGGCATACTGAAAACTGGTATAGGCTAGGCAGAATGTTTTTTCCTAATGACACTTCTCATTGCACCATGGGGCCCCTACACTGTCTCTCACCAGGGCTAACTAAATGGGCCCTTGGGGAGGTCCTGAAGCTCAAGCACCCTATCATGCCCTGTCAGGCTTTTTTTTAATTTTTTTTTTAATAGTGCCCCGCCTAGACACTGCTTCTTGGGGACACTACTACATAATGTATCCCATCCCACAGCAGGACCCCCCACCAGACAAGCTACCCCCTGCAGCTGCCCCCTCCCCACACGTCATGGAAGAGCCAGGAAGCAGAAAATCCACAGCAGAGAACTGCTGCTACAATGCTGTCCAGGGTCCCACAGTAAAACTTCTGGCAGAAAGAGCTCCCTCCCTCCTTTATCTGTGTCCCCAGCTCACTAGGTCTGCTTGGCTTGCATCCATGAACATGACAGTTTTATTAATAATTTATAACACTACGTGACTGGCGTGTCACCTAAATCATGGATGTCAGTTGGCGCTTCTGGATCTTGACATCTGACAGTTTCTGCAGTGCTAATACATTACATATAAAAATACCTGCCATGTTGTGGTTTGCCAACAGAGTATATGAGTCCGAGCTGGGAAAGAGAGGGAGAGAGTGGACCAGAGGAGTAGCGCTTTTTTTGTATGCCAGAAGTTATACTGTGGGACCCTGGACAGCACCATAGCAGCAGTTCTATGATGTGAATCTTATGCTCCTTGGCCCTCTCCTCCAACTGGGGGTGGGGGTAGAGGAAGATGCAGGGGGTGCTTTTCTATGGGGGGTTCCTGCAGTGGGGGGGATTGGATACAGTCAGAATATTGTTTGGAGGGGGGATGCCACTACAGAAAGAGTGGTCCTCTGGAGGGATGCTAGACTTCGGGCTGCATACCTCTCAACTTCTTGCCTCATGAATCAGGGACAAGACTTAAAATAATCAGGGACAAAGTCCCAAAATCTTGGGCACGTTATAAATTGGCACTATTCACTCAGAAAGCTGATAGAAAAAGGGGATTTGTGTTCATCTGCATTTTCTGAAGAAGAATAAGTCTGTAACTTTAATGTTTTACATAATTTCGTGATTTTAACCACCCCCACCCCACTGTTCTGTACTATAAAAACACAACCATTATGATGGACAAGTGCAATTTTTGATGTAAAATCAGGGACAGTTTAGAGGTATGTAGGGTTGGTCTAGTTGTAGGGATTGTTCGGGTGCATGGGCACTGGTCTTGGTGTAGGGTGGTGGTTCAGCTATAGGGAAGGTAGGTGGCTAAGGTGAGTGTGGTGTTGTGGAGGTGTTCAAGCCACATGTAGGATGGTTGAGGCGGAGTCTGGTTATGGTCTAGAAGGGTGGTCAAGCAGTATTGAGTGCTGGAGATAGTTTAGCTGAAGGAAAGATGGTCGGGGGTGGAGGCCTTTCCTTCTGTTAGGTGGTGGCAATTCCACTACAGGGGTAGTGGAGCCTGCCATTAGAGCTAAGTGAGTGGGCTCAGGGGGATACATCCCCCTATGTGAGGATGGGTGGTTGCAGGTGGGGCATCTCAGAGGTTTTTGTGTCTAGCTCTCAAGGACTGCATCTATGCTACTGATGTGCCTGTATATGTCCCCATGAGCCACTCTTGATGAAACTGTTGGTCAGACAGTTGTCCACAACAATTGCAGCTGCACTGCACACACTGATGACAGCCAGCCAGCATCTTCGACTCCCACACCTCAGATTCTATGGGAGCAAAGATTTCCCTGAAATCGGGGGTAGGGAATGTATAACAAAAGTATGTTTTTCCTTCAAGAAAAGCCCCAAAACTCACCACAGAGCATGTAAACAACCTAGAGCTTCTGGGGGCCTTATGGCCCCGAACCACCAGCTGTTTTCTGGGGGGGCAAATTAGTCTCTTGCCCAGGGTACCAAAATGCCTTCCTACGGCTCTGGTAATAAGAAACTTTGTATGTTGGAATACTAATGTAGTGTGTGGTGAGAGGGTAGAAGTAGCCCTTGTGTTAATAGAATTCAAGAGGAAAGCTGGCAGACACTGAGTCGCCTGCATAGTGCGTCGCACAGTAACTCAGTGTGCGTGAGGACGCATGTCCGATATCATCGGGCCTTAGTAAGGTCGATAGCTCTGAAGAGGTCACCAATGTCAGGTACCTAATGAATATAGCTGGTGTATTTCAGCAGTGCCATGTTGGTGTTGTGAAGCTTCTGAAAGCCAATAGAAATGTGTCTCGAATTGGCAAGGCTGATGCGGTCTTTGCTTTTGAAAACTGGTGTAACCAGTGCAGATTTCCACTTCTCAAGTAGCACAGGACAAAGTTACAAATTCTAGAGATGGGGTGAGAAAGTTCCTGTACCGCCAGGGCAAGAAGTGTCATATCACTCAAATCACTCCCACACCGTGCTTTACCAAGTAACCTACTGATGTATTTTAAGGTGTCTGGCTGAAACAGCCTTAAGGTAGAATTTAGGGTACCAACAGAGCGCACCATCTGGGAGGCTTCAGGATCAGGTTAACTGCAGGTCTGGGCAGGCTCAGTGAGGATGACAGAACTGTGGTCAGTAAAGGCTGTGTCGAAGTAAGTGGCAATTTCAATAGGGTCAAGGACCACTCAACCCTCTACCATGAGCATTTGAGGAGGGGTTTTACTCTTTTGCCTAGGAGCTCCAAGATGTTGTCCTGGAATCTTTTGTCATTGCTGCAGTCCATGGGGATGTACATGCCTGGAATAACTGCTTAATTTTTCAGACGGGGAGCACAGTAGGATACAATGCTTGTTCTAGGCACATACTTGTATTTCTGAGCTCAGTTTAATGTTTACTGTGTAATTTATTTCATATGCCCCCCCAAAATCACCAGACTCGTTCATGCATGAGTTCTGCATGAGTCAGCGCCATGGCAGTATCACGGACACGGCATGTACTGTGCAATCTGTGAGGGCCTGCAGAGAGATTTCTTTATACAGTCTTAAAAGGACACTGTAAAAATCTAACAAAAAGATGACAGTGTCTCTTTAATAGGCAGGTTTCTGTTACTTTGGTATTAAAGGAAGTCTCGGTGGGGTCAGAGTTACATTGTTTTTTTGTTTTTTTTTAGAGATGGCTTACCTTTGTTTTGCTTTGCAGTTAGATAAATGTGCGTGGGTGTCCTAGAGGTGGGTAAAGGAATTTTAGGCAGGCTGTCGGTCATTCCTTACCTACTAATAGGAGTTGGTGGAGGGGTTAATAGAGTGTCAGTTAAGCTACTAATCACGTTACCTACTCCAAGGGGGAGTCCTATAAGCGAGTAGTTAGATTTCTCAGCAACAGCTTGGTAATGGGGTAAACCATGTAATAATAGTATCCGTACACTGACTGGAACTCCACATGACATAAAGTTCATCTGTTTCATTGAGCTGTCTTCAGATAGGACAATATGCAATGTTCTAAACATTAATGGCATTGGTGTGCATCAGGCAAAGCACTGTGGCTCAAAGGAATATTTTTGGGGCCCGTAACACTAAGCATAATCATTTAAGATATCTCTTCTTTTCCTTTTAGTCACATTTGCAACCAAAATGGTGAACCTGCTGAGTGGTTCTGCTGCTCCTCCTGTAGTGCATCAGTGCCAATCTAATTTTAGCCTTACCTTTTTGTTGACTCTTTTAACAACGGTTACAGTTTTGGCAGGCCAAGAGAGACCGTTTACCATGACTGTGCTAGTTCTCAAGCTCAGATCTGATATAACTGAAAAAGAAAATCAGTTGAACAGGACATTGATGCTGCTTCTTTTACACAGCAGCAGCTGTCTGGCACCTTTCTAACCTCTTTTCCTTTTATACTACAGGGTTTTAAATAATTGATTCACACTTTTTTCCTTGGGACAATACTAACTGTACAGAAAGTATTTATGTAGGTTTTCTAGAAGTGTTATGTTTGTTAAACACAATGGGGCAAGTGCTATGCATTTTCACAATGTTTTAGCACTTTTAGGAGAAAAACGCGAATCAATTTTTGGAGTTAAATAAAACCCTGTACTAGCAGTGTGAACTATTCAAGGAAGGGCATAACTGCACCTGCACTTTAAGTCTGCATTTGATGTGGAGTTTATTAAAGGAGCAGCTTTCTTTCTACTGTGCAACAGTTGCATCCTTTATATTTTTCCTGTATAGATCCATACCGTTTGAGGTGAAATAGGGTCGCCACAGGTAGACAGTGGATAGTACACTGTAGACAGCACCATACCTACCGCCATGCTTACCCCCCTGGGTGAGTCTGTAAGAAAGGTTGTGAATACACACAGGGAGTTAATGGCTCTACTAGGTTTATACTTTTCTTTTTTCCAGCTACACGGTTTTAATCATTCTATTCCAGTTGCCCCATAGTCTCTGTTCTGCTGTTAGATCCAGCCCCCCCACATTCCCCAGTTTCCTGCTCTTTACTGTTTGGCCTGTTGTATTCCTACTTTTCCAGTCTGTATTTTCTTGTATTTTTCATCTAGGCATACACCTGCTGTCCAGTTTCATTACTCCAACATACTTTGTCACCCCAGCTGTAGTCTGTATTATGTTTCGCACTCATCAAAAGGCCTTTATTTATAAGGTTCTCTTAGATAAAGAATGCATCTGTGCTGTGACTCCCAATTCCTGATCCCTGTTACCTTGTATTATAACATGGACCATAATTAAAACAGGTAGAACCCTTGGGTGTATGTTATTGTGAAGGTTTGCTGTACTAGCTGTATCTCCTTTTTTTGTTGTTGCATTTGTTTATACTCCCCATATCCCTGGAAACTCCTCTCCTTCAGGTTGCCTAGTGTCCTTTCTGTCTGCTGGGCTCACCCCTCCATCCCCAGTGTTCACCACTAAACACCCCAGGTCCTCCTCGTTCCGTTGGTCTGGGTCTGTCCCTTTTTGGCTGGCTCTCCCCCTCTTGCCACCAGGGTGAGTAATTGGGGCATGATGCTACACATGTTGTGGTGGTGGGAGGTTGAGCATAGCAGCCCAGGGGGGTTAGTTAGTCTTGTGGGGGGGGGCAGCTGCCTCTCATCTGGAGTGCTCCAGAAGGTCCTCCCATTTTTCCTTATTTTCAGTTCTGCCTGCCATGTATGATGCACATAATGGGGGAGGGGGTGTGTGGTAGCACCTGGTCACCCACATTGTCAAGAGAACCTCTACCTGGGGCTGTAGATGGAGGAGTGCTGTGTCTACTACCCCTCGGAACAAGAGCATTTGAAGTCAGTTCTAAAATCCTTCCTGCTGATGTCTGATTCTGATGCCCTAGGTTCATGGTGTGAAGCTGGGTCAACAAACTGGTCATTAACCACTAGATACCATGGAGCTGGCTGTTGTGTCTCTCTCCGATTTGGTAGAGATTGTGTCTCCTTGTATTAGGCCAGCAGAGATCTTGAATAATAGTACCGAAGTGCTCAGTGCTACACAGGTCCCTTCGACAGGTGTTTTAATATGAGCAAGGGTTGCAAGTTTCATAACTTACGTTGTATTGTTACACAGTTTCTCCCCCCCCCCCCCCGCCGCATTGCCCAAACTTCTTTTGGAACCCTTAGTGCCTGGCTCTGCTGTACTCTGTCCCTCCGCCAGCTGCCTACCTTCATGCTGCCTCGATTGTACTCTCAGGCAAGGCAGAGGGGCGGTAACCCTCAAACTGCAGTGTGTTCATCAGATGGCTGACTGTGGGGCCCAAGACCAGTCCTCTTTGGTCCACTGGGATCTGTAGTCCTTCAGGCAGTAGGGCCATTTTCCATAGTGTCTCCCTAGCTTCCCAGGCACAAGCATGTTTGGGAGGTCATCGGAGCCTGTGCACGCGGAGCATGCCGCTGCAGTGAACCCCCAGCTGGTGTCTGTCCCTCCCCGTGGCGCCCTAAACTGCACTGCCAGCTGTGGGGAGTATTTAATTATTTGTAAATTGGTAACCAGGAGAGGCATACTGAGTTGAGACTCATTTCTAGGTATGACCGGGGGGGGATACAGGAGATGCACAGTACAGTACACGATGCAAGTCAGTAGAGCAACATTTGGTAAATACATTGGTACAAAAATGGGAGGGTACAACAATAAAGCTATGTAGACCAGTGAAATGCAGTCACATCACAAAATGAGATGCCAGATGCAAGTGCAATGGGAAACGACAATCCACGGTGTCCAGCTACTGTCTGACACAGGCTAGAGACCAGAAAATGTGCTTAAGCCTAATCCCATGCAGATGGAAGAGCAGTGATGGTGAGGAAGTGCAGTTAATAGGCAGGTAAAGGAGACCCAGTGAAGGATGTTTTTGGTAAGGTGGGGGAGTTAGGAGGAAGAGTAACAGGAGCAGGTGGGGTGTGGTTGGTCTCACCTGGTACCTGAGGGAGCCGAGGGAGGAGGGGAGTTTGTTCCAGTATTGCAGCGAGGCAGAGGACCGTGACCTACTCTTCCCAAAGGAAGAACGTCCCCCCTCCCCAATTATTTAACCAGGTGAGACACAGTAAGCTGAAAGCTTGTTTGCAGGTGCAGTGTCCTTTGGGATGCTTAATGCTCTTTCTCCCGGCCCCCTATGACCCAGTGTCATTCCCGAACCCAGGTCGTCGACATCAGGAGAGGTGGTGCTACCCCTTCGACGACAGGCAGGCATTAATCAGTTTCTGCATGTTTAGTACAGTGGAGCCCTGTTATAAGCACACCCTAAATGCCAAGCAGAAATGTTCTTACAACCGGGATGTTCACTGAAAACAGTGAAAATCCATGTAAACTCTGTGGTTAACATGATGAAACCAGGCTCAGACTAGTTTTTAGATAACTCCTTATTAAAAGTAGTATAACACAGCTTTTTAAAACAATTAGTGTAATATTGTAAAATCCATAAAAGTGTCTCTGTCTCACCTAACTTTGAAAGGAATATGTGCTGTCTGCTTCACGGGGCGTCTTTCACACATCCATTTATTACTTAAGTGGTTGTTAATGAGGAGACTGGATGATGATTCAGCCCAGGCTTCGCACACTCAGAGGTGATGATGACCATCTACCACTGCCTCTGGAAAAAACATTTTCTTATAAACGGGCTGATTGTTCTTATAAACAGGCTTTACTGCCATTGAAAATGATGCGCATAAATTGGGACAGCCAAACAATGTTCTTATAAGGGGAAAGGGGAAATTGTTTAGCCAGGAACGGCACTCTAAGGTGAAGCTTTTTTCCAAGTGCGACCTGGGAGCACAAGAAAGTTAAGTGACTTGCAAAAGGTCACACAGTATGCAAGTGGGGGCTTTGGGATTCAAACCCAGGTCTCCAGGTTTGCAGATCAGAGCCCTAAACCACTGCACTATGCCGCTTCCTTACTGCCTTATAAACGGGATGGTCTCACATCCGATGTTCTTATAAGTGGGCTTCACTGTATATGTTGGGAAAATGAAATAATCTCCAAGAAAAGTGCAGTTTTCCAAGAATTAATACAACTATTTTCTCACTCTCCAACAGATGCTTTTTCCCTTACGTGACGTGTACTGTGTCGTTCTTCCCTATCATCCAGCTATCAGTCTATTCTTACTCTCCTGCTTTGGTTTCATTTCCCAGTCAGGATGATCACACAGGTTTCATAAATTGGTCTAGCCAAGGTAGTTATGACAGGCTTCCGATCATAATCTCAGTGGTTAGGAAGGGACCCAGAGAAGACAGTGGCTTGTTTCCATGGGCTTGAGTTAGACTTGTGACCTCTGTGGATTGGATTATTAGTGGTGATGTTAAGGGTCATATTGTGGTCATCCATGGTGGAGGGACTGGGTGATTGATTTTAGAGATAGATACACAGGGTGTTAGCATACTAACATACTAAAAGCCAGTAGAATAGGCCAAATGGTCTATCTTGTCTGCTCGAAAGCCAGCAACTTAGTGGCTGCTCGCCTTACCATCCCCCCCTAGCCCCCAAGAGGGTCTTCTGTAGTTTCAGTTTCCCCTTGTACCTGTCCCACCCCTTCTTGAAGCCCTCCACTGTGCCCTCCTCCACCAGCCTCCCAGGCAGTGCATTCCACGGCTCCACCACCCTCTCAGTAAAAAAAAAAATGCTGCTTCCTACGCTCCCCCCTGTAGTTTCTCCCTCCAGTTTCTACTCATGGCCTCTGGTTGTTCCCCCTTCTTTAGCCTAAACAGCTCCTTGTTTCCACTCCTGGTTATTCCTTTTACATACTTGAAAACCTCTATCATATCTCCCCTGTTCCTCCTCTCCTCCAGTGAGTAAAGCCCAAGCTCATCCAGTCTCTCCTCATAAGGCTTCCCCCTCCATGCCCTGAATCATCCTGGTTGCTCTCCTCTGGACCCTCTCCAGCAGTGCTATGTCCTTCTTCAGATGAGGTCTCCAGAACTGTACACAATATTTGAGCTGCGGCCTGACCAAGGCATTATATAGAGGGAGGATCACTTCCCTTCTTGTGGACGTAATTCCCCAGGCTATGCAGCCCAGTATCCTGTTTGCTTTGGCTGCAGTTCTTCTACAATTTTCAGAGTTATTCATTTTGACGTCTACCACCATCCCTAAATCCCTTTCTCCCGATGTGGCTTGCAGTGTCCCCCCAGGTGTATTCATAGCCCAAGTTTTTGACCACCAAATGAAGTACCTTACATTTCCCGGCATTTCAGTCCCCACCTCCTTGACCACCCCTCCAGGGTATCCAGATCCCCCTGGACCGCCTCCCTCGTTCTTCCACAATCCACCAGTGCTCCCAGTTTTTAATCGTCCGCAAAGAGACTCGACCTATTCCTAACCCCCCTTCCTATATCCGAGACGTATGCATTGAACAAGAGTGGCCCCAATACTGAACCTTGAGGAATCCCACTGATTACCTTCCTGGGAGAGGAGAGTATCCCACCCACCATTACCCTCTGTAAACGCCCCGAGAGCCAATTTTCAACCCAGTTAAGTTCCTGTCCTCCCATCCCCATCTCCCCAAGCTTTTTTATCAGCTCATTATGTGGTACTGAATCAAACGCCTTGCTGAAATCTAGGTATAGGACGTCCAGTGGCCTATATCTGTCCAAGGCCCCTGTCACCCAGTCATAAAATCTCTACGAGGTCGGACTGACACGATCCTCGGAACTAAGCCATACTGTTTATCATCCTGATGCCCTAACCATTCCAGCTGCCTCCCAATCCTCTCCTTGATAAAGCCCTCCATTACTTTGCCTACCACAGAAATAAAAAGTAAAAGTAAGGTTTAACGAGATAGTAACTACTAGATTAGAATAAGCAATAAAAAGTGTTGCCTGTTATACTGTGGTAACTTCTGAGCACAAGTCAGGAAGCGTCACAGAATACATTTGTCACTGCATAGTTTGAGAAGTTGTGGAAGGTTTTGGTTTCATGGAGTAGTGGAGATCTTTTGCGGGGGAGGGGTCTGCTTTTTTTTATCCATACTTTATCTTCCTTGTCTCCTGGGTGGCCTCCATCTAATCGACCCCCTCAGCCCCGTCACCCGGCTCCTCTGGGATCTTACCTTACTATGCAGTCCTAGCCACAGGACCTGTCTGCCCGGCCACTGGTGCAGAGCCAGTAGGGGATCGATCATCATCTCGCCGTCATGGGGTGTTTTTCCACCATTTTTGCCCACTCCTCTCCGTTGCTGGGTCGCGACACATCAGTGCTTGTATGTGGAGGTGTACACATGCTGCGGAGTCCTACAGCACCCACCCTTTTTTGGCGTCCCTGTCCTGTTCTACCCTTAGGTCTCCACCTGGGGGTAAACACTCGGCGGGACTGCCAAGTCTACCTCCCCGGGACAGGAGAGCTGTCCTCTGGACGCTCAATCCTCCTCCCTGGCCAACCCCCGGCGACCTGCTCGCACCGAGAACACGGGTTGCCGGCATGGCTGGAGGTAAGGCATGATGCCTCAGCCCTCCAAACCACTGGGCTGGCTAGGAGTGACCTTCTTAAGAAGTCTGGTCTACCCTGTACCCACACTTGACAGGGGAGTCAGCAGAATTTTGGAAAGTGAAGAACCAAGCATTGTTAGTGTGGGTAGACAAGGTTCATGGCTTGCTGAGTTTAGGGTATGCTAGTTATACTTTACAACGACAAATGAAGTCCAGGGTGGGAGATCTAGATTTGAATGGTAATAGGGACCACAGGCAAGAGAAAATAAAGAAAACATTCAGTAAATACTGTATCATGCTTAACAACAAAAGCCAAATCTAGAACTTGTTCAGGAGGTAGTATTTGATCCCATGGATACAAATGAAATCGAATTAAGCATCATTTTAAGCCACCTCCAGCAGCAGTAGATGTCCAGATATATTATGGAGTATCGTTATTTGTGCTAAAATATCACAGTATCTTGATTATACTAATATTTTTTGGCATTTATAATTTTAGGGAAAAGAGGGGACATCTGATTGAGGGAGGTGGATAATTAGGAACTCAAGCCAAAGCAGTGGAGTTGAGACGGGCAAGAAATTTTTATCACTGTATAGTACTGCAAATTGTGTTGCACTGCAGCACAGTAAATTGTCACCAGTGGGAAATGTTGTGATACATCGCAATATTCTGCTTGAAAAAAACATCCAGTAGATATTTTTCTTTCCAATATGATCTGCTCCCATGGTACTGAGTGATGGGAGATGCTCTGGCATGCTGGTGACCCAGGTCTGCACTCTGAGTCCAGGAAGACATGAGTAGAGTCTGGCAAGTGGGGTTAAGAGCATCTGCTGTATTCTTTCCTCGGGGCGGGGATGTGCTTGTTGCACTGCTCTGGCAGCAGCTATTGGTGGTGGCATGATGGAGGTTCAGTAGATAGCATGGGTGACCATGTGCCATCAGAAATCTTCCCAAGCTAGTCGCTAGCATGAGACTCAATTACTGTGAGAGTTCCATTTTCCTAGATTGGGGAGTTAAGGGGTCAGTGACTGGCCATGGGATGAGGGAGCGGGACTCTAGCAGTTAATGGTAAATTGCGCTCGGGCGCATGATACCGTCATGTTGTCCATTACCCATACAGACCTCTGCCTCCCTGCCACATAACTAGGGTGTTGTGGCTCATTTCTCCTCCACCAGCTGAACCCACCTGGAGGAGTATATCTGGGAGGTACAGAAAGGGTGTGCTGAGAGTGTTAGAGTACTGAGGAGTTAGACATATCCTCTACCGGTGTTTGTATTGGAACATAAATATAATGTTTCAGCTGTTAATATTTAGTAGAGGAATGTTTTCTCCCTAATTTTCAGTTTTCCTTGACAGGATTTGTGACTTATCTTGGTAGCCTATCAAAGATGATTGTATAGAAAGCTTGTAGCTGATCCAGTGAACTTCACAGTGCTTTTAAGACTAACTTCTAGTTGGTGTGTATAGATATATATGTATGCATGTATATATGTGGCATTTGTTTGTCAGTAGCTGGCAGTTGTTAAGAGTTGTAAATCAGGACATTCATTGTTCTTAGTCATTCATGAGTGTTTATTTTTAAATATTCCTAGTAATCATATAACCAGAATAATAATAATACAACGACCATCGGGATTTGCTGGATAATAATAGTTGCGCTCTTATTTAGTACTAATTTCAAATTGGTTTGAAAAAAAATTGAAAGGACATTTGTTTGTTAGTTGCTTGGCAGTTGCCAAGTATTGCAAATCATGACGTCCTTCTTAGTCATTCACAGTGTTTATTTCTAAACCGTCCTTATACTGTTATAACTGTAAAAGTCTGTCTCTTGCTACTAGTTCTAACATTCTGCAACAAAGTTCAGTTGGCTTAGTCCATTTCTCACACAGGGGTTTCTGTAATTTTCTGCAAATTAAAACTTATATTTTAAATTTGAGTTAAAAAAAAAAAAAAGAAACCATCATAATTTCTAATATTATTTAATGCACATTTCTGTGTCTCTTGCAGTTGTAAGAGTTTCTTCTCGAGTGCCTTGTGTGCCAGCACTGCACAGCATTACTTTGCAGTTCTCTGGCCTGAAGAACTTATTTATTTATTAAGATCTCGGATTAACCTTTGAGTACAGGCTCGATACATAGGTTCCACGTCAGGGTCATTACAGTAACAAACAAAAGTACAGCTTTCAGGAGGCCGTAAGAAGACAACAACAATTAATTCAAATTAGGTAAGAGGTTACATGAGTGACTGAAATAAGCAAATACAATGGGACTTGCCAACACAAAAGAGAAAAAAAAAGGAGGGAGAGAAAGTGAACAAGGGTAGGGGTTGGCTCAGGAAGAGAGGGGTAACAGTGAGAAGACAAACTGGAGAGAGAGAGAGGATGTATACTGAAAATCAGCCCAGAAGGTGGACCTTGTCACTGGTGAGGGAGGCTTATACTAAGCATACTGGTAGTGCCAGTAGCAGGAAGTGTTAACAGAGGGTGTTGGGTGAGAGGGTGAGGTGGTGGTGCAGGATCGGAGCAGGATGTCGGTATAAGAAGGGGAAGAGGGAATGGGAGCAGAAGGGGAGTGGTGGAGAGGGGATAAGGGTAGGTAGGGTAGAAGGGGAGGGGAGGAGGTTGGGTCAGTTAGGGAGGGAAGTGGTAGGGGGTGGAGAGGTGCCCGTCGGTGCAGGGGTAGAATTGAAGGTGAGGAGGGTGGTACAGTTTAGGGAGGGAAGAAATGGGGGTATGGACAGTTCCAAGAGGTACTTAGGTTGACGAACAGCTAGGGGCTGGAGGCCTTAGTGGAAACAGTTGCAACTTGCAACTTTTTTTTTTTATTGAAAAAGCTTTATTAATTTTAAATATATCAACCAACATTACAAACAATGATCAGGAATATGAAAACAGGAGAAACAACCCCCCCACACACACACACAGTAAACACAGTAACCCCCCTCCCACCACCCCCAGCCCCTATAAACCCTCCTCCCCGCAGAGTGCACTTCTAATTTGAAAAGAAGATAGAATAAAAGGATACATCAAACTCAGAAAATCAAATAAAAAATGTATATAGGCCAACCGTCACCATTGAGGAGACGGAGACAACCATAGGCAGTTAGGAAAGGTAGCGAGCATATCATTTGCCCCATTTTTTTATTAAAGAGGGGCATATGGTGCTGTATACTGGCAATTAATTGCTCTGTCCTTAAAGAGAAAGAGAGTTCTCGTAACCATTCACTATGTGTGATGGGTGATTGATCCAACCAGTGTCGAAGAACTATCTTCTTAACCGCTAAAGAGATAATGGCCATATGATATCTTCTTTCTTTGACCTGAATTTGGGAATAATCACCCACTGTGCAAATAACTGGAGAAAGAAGGCCCTGCAGACCTAAAAGGGGGTCCAACCGTTCTTCAATTTGAGCCCACAAGGGAAAATATATGTAGTAGGGTGCCTTCATCCTTGCTGCATCTGGAGCATGCAGCTGAAGAAAGACGACCCATTTTAGCTAGTTTAACCGGGGTATAATGCGTATTATTTAAGATGAGTTACTGGGAAAGCCCGAGCCGGTCTTGGGATAAATAGGTGTATAGGTCTTTCCAGAGCCCCGTCCAATTAATTTCAAGGTTTGGAAGAAGGGACGGCCAAATCTTGGAATCTGCTGTGGAAGAAGGACGGGAGTTGGTGAGCAGGTACACATAAAGAGAATGCAGAAAATCCCCAAATAAGGGTTGTTGTAGTGAGAGACCAAATTGGTTCATTAGAAGGTGCTGAAGCTGGTAGATTTTAAATATCTGGGAGGGTGCCAATCGGAATTTAGAGAGTAGCTCAGGTGACGAAAGTGTAGATGTCTGGGAGTAGAAATCTGATACTCTGAGTTCAGGAGGAATCGTAAGCCAGGTAGTAGGTGGTGGATGAGCCCCTATCCTAATATTTATGTTGGAAAGGATGGGTTGAGAGAAATCTTAAGAGGGGATATTTTTAGATGAGCACAAAGCTACAAGAGTACTTTAAGAGATGTACCAATTGGAGAAGAGCCTAAGACCTTCGGGAAGGACTTCCAGGGTGAGAAGAAAATAGCAGCGGGGCTTAGATTATAGTTAGAGATGAGATCAGCTTCTATTTTCAACCAGATGGGAACATATTCCTAATCTGTTGTTGTCCGAGATGCAGAGAGCCATTTTCCACATTTATAAAGATGACTGGCCCAATAGTATAGCATAAAATTACGTTGATGTAGACTCCCAGATTCTTTAGGTGATCCCATCTTAAGATAAGAGCGCCTGGGGTCTTATCCAACCAGATAAATGAGGTGCTATCGGAATGAATACATTTAAAAAAGAATAATGGAAGCCAGATATTGAGCATATTTAATGGATAAAAAAAGCCGGGGGAGAACATTCAGTTTAATAATATTAATCCTACCCCCTAGTGAAAGAGGGAGGCTCTTCCAGCGAGCTAGATCCTGTTGGATAATATTCCACAGATCCTCCAGATTTAATTTCCGTATTAAGGCAGGGTCAGTAGTTAGATGGACACCGAGATATTTGATACAGCGCGGAGCCCGCTTCATACCAAATGGGATGAAGTCTTGTTTATAGGTTAAGTGATTGAGGGGATATATTTCTGTTTTATTAAGATTTAATTTATAATTGGAGTATTCACTGAAGTTGTCTGTTATCTTTAGGGCCTCAGGATTGGAAAGATGTAGGAGGATGTCATCCGCAAATACTGAAAGCGAAGGTATTAGATTACCGATGGGGATGCCAGTGATGATGGGTGAAACTTTTAAACGCCTGATAAGCGGTTCAAGGTATAGGTTGAAAAGAAAAGGGGAGAGGGGGCATCCTTGACATGTGCCAGTGTGTAAAGAAAAGGGGGAGGAGAATACCCCATTACGATATATTTGGCCGTCGTGGAAGAATAGACCGTCTGGAGCCATTGCAAAAGTGAGGGAAGGAAGCCCATCTTTCACAGTGTCGACCACAAAAAGGACCAGTCCACCCTGTCGAAGGCTTTTTCAGCATCAAGAGAAATCAGGGCCATAGAAGAAGAAGAAGATTCTGCTGTGTGGAAAAGATGGGAAATTTTACGGAGCTGGTCCGCAGAGGATCTCCCAGATACAAATCCAGCCTGTTCAGGACTAAGAAGACAAGACCATACTTGTTCTATTCTGGAAGCTAGGATCTTAGTTAGAATCTTGATATCACAATTTAATAAAGAAATAGGGTGATAACTAGCTGGGCAATTAGGTGGTTTGTCCAGTTTGAGAAGTAGGACAATGGTAGCCTCCAGCAACGAGGGGTCAAGAGCTTCAGAGGACAACATAAAACAGTATAAACAAAGTAAAATGGGGGCCGGATCCTTAATAAAGAGTTTGCAAAAGTTCGATGGAAAACCATCAGGTCCCGGGGCTTTGTCTAGCGCTAATTTATTAATGGCCAATTCAACTTTTTCTAGAGAAATGAGAATAGAGAGAAAGGTTTGATGGTGTTCTGCAAGGCTTGGCAGTGGAGCGGATTCTAAATATAAGGAGAGTTCCTCTTTGGATGGGGGAGATGAACGGTGGCCATATAAGGTAGAACGGAATTGCTCAAAAACTAGTGCTATGTCTCGAGGATGAGTATTAATGGAGGGAATGATTCTCGAAGCCTCCAATTTCCTTAGCCTAAGAGCGAGCAAACGGCCCATCTTTTCCCCTTGTTCTGTATATTTAGTCTGAGTTTTTAGTATTGCAAATTCTGCCTTTTCTTGTATTAAAGTAGCATATTTATCCCTGAGGGAAAGCAAGGACTTGAGAGAGTCTGGGGAGGTTGTGTCCGAGAAACACTGTTCTAAGGTACAGATCTGAGCCAATAAGGAAAGAGCTTCCGACTTTCTACGATGTTTACGGTTAGAGGCAATATGAATTAACTCCCCTCTCAGGAAACATTTTAAGGCACACCATTCGTGATCCACCCTCGGTACGGTATTTTGGTTAGAAGACATAAACGATTGGATGAGAGAAGGAATTCTGGAGATCACTTATTTGTCTTTTAATATCTGAGTATTCAGTTTCCAGGTTGCATCTCGTTGCAAGTTATCATCTAAAACCAAAAACACCCAGGCTTCTGCATGGTCAGAAAGAAAAATAGGTTCTAAACCAGAGTTGCAGGGACTAGAGATAAGAGAACGGCTAATGAGAACATAGTCCAGTCTGGAGGAAGTATGATGAACCACTGAATAGAATGAGTAAGTGCGGGACAATGGATTCAGAATTCTCCAGGGGTCACAGAGGCCTAGCAGATCCATGAATTCCTGTAGTGCTCTCTGTGCTTGCGAGGGAGGTCTGAGGGGATAGTTGGACCTGTCTAAATCCTGAGTGGGGGGAATATTCCAGTTGTCTCCCAGGATTAAAGGAAGGGAAAGGAAGGGGGTTAATTTATCGATTAAGTCTGCAAAAAATGCTGGGTCTCCCCTACTGGTCCATATATACTGCCCAGGACTATCTCCGTACGATCTAGGTGGCCTTTCATGAGAATGTATCTTCCCTGTGGGTCCGTAATAACCTGGTCAACCTGTATAGGGACCAAGCAGTTAACTAAAATAGCTACCCCCCTACTCGAAGTTGAGATTCCAGAGGCAAAGACCTGGCCATTGTCCTACCTACGGAGCCTGAGAGCCTGATGGGGAAGAAGATGAGTTTCCTGAATAAAAGAAATTTGAGCATGTAGTAACGAGTTGTGCTTAAGCACTTGATATCCTTTTAGTTGGTCTGTGACACCTCTGATGTTCCAAGTTAGGAATCTAGTCGGTCCTTTAGCCATAATCACAATTTTTAGGTGGAATAAGTACCAAGACATTACCCTCTAAGCGTGCTCCACACTCCCACCCTGAAACCCCATCTTTCTGTCTCAAAGGTTTAACAACCAAAATTGAGAGAACTATGTATCCTGTGAGAAAAGTAATTGAAAACATCTTGAACCTACCCGCCCAATAGTATACATGTGCCCCGTAAGTAAAAGTTGAACACCAGTCAGACCACCCCCCCACTCTCCCCAACCCCCAAAAGATGAAAAGAACTTCCCAAATCCCCTCTCCCCTTAATGAGAGTAATATGTAGTAAAATGAATAGAGTCCCTCCCCTCCCATTAACCCAAGGCACCTGGTACCAGAATTAGTTATACATAACAAAGGAATAATATAAAAGCTAAAAATCAAGCTCAATAAGAGGGACCTGTCCGGCCAGGTAGTTCCATTGGCGTAGTTACAGGATTGACAGGTTCAGAATTGGGACCCATATGTGTATCCCCTGAAGTTAGAGCCAGACTGGTGAGTGAGATCTGCCAGAGGAAAAGCCAGATGGCCAGTCACACAACAATCCCACCAGAATACAAGGGTCAAGGTGCCCCCCCCCCAAATAACCAGATTGTGATGTGCTCCGGCTTAGCAGCAGCTATATGGTGGTCGACTGCCCCTTTATTTTGGAATCAACAACAAGTAAACAGCTTCTGTGCAACAGGACAGAATTACCATTTTAATTAAAAGTACTCCCTGTCAAAAGTAAGAGAGATGGAGTGTCCATAGCAATATGTCCTTGAAGAATGTAGTCCTACCTTATTCCTCAGAACTTGCCCATGATCTAATGTGAAGAAAACCAATGGCATATATTTACTTTAGGGGACACACCTTGGAAGTGAGTGCGTGGAGTGAGAAATACGGCTGCATGCGCTTTGCAGTCACTGATATGTCACGCCCCCACAGAACAAACATAAGGCTATCGCAAAGTACTATAGCCGAAACTATGGAATATGTAATAATTACAATAGTTATCAAAACAACATATTCCTGGACTGGGGTGTGACGGAGCGCCCCAAGAACAAACATAAGGCTATCGTAAGTACTATAGCCAAACTATGGAATATGTAATAATTACAATAGTTATCAAAACAACATATTCCTGACTGGGTGTGGGGGCGGAGCCCCCACAGAACAAAACATATTATCGCAGCACGAGAAGTTTAAAACTACGGAATATGTACAATTACAATAGTTATCAAAACAACATAGCTCCTGGGACTGGGTGTGAGAGCGCCCACAGAACAAACATAAGGCTATCGAACAAACAAACATATACATATCAGTAGCAAG
The DNA here is from genome assembly GCA_016271365.2 of Neoceratodus forsteri. Lineage (NCBI taxonomy): Eukaryota > Metazoa > Chordata > Ceratodontiformes > Ceratodontidae > Neoceratodus > Neoceratodus forsteri. The sequence goes on along the minus strand of CM057453.1, from coordinate 1,303,276,170 downwards.
TTAGAACTACTGAATGTGTAATTATTACAGTATTTCTCAAATGAAATATTCCTGGATCGGGGTGGAGTGCCCCCACAGAACAAACATAAAGCTATCGGAACAAACAAACATAGGCTATCGCAAAGTGCTAGAAATTACTAAATGTGTAATTATTACAGTATTTATCAAAATGAAATATTCCTGGATCTGAGGCGGAAGTGGAGCGCCCCACAGAACTAAACATAAGGTATCGCGAAAGTACTAAAGCCGAAACTACTATTTTATAAAGCCGGTGCCTCCGTTGTTCCTGCTAGCAAATAGCTGGGTTGTATATTGTCATGGTGTCTGAGTATCACGTTTTGTTCGGTTAAACCAGTATTTCCAGAGGTTTGACATGTTCAGAAGTCCAGTGTAAGTATAAGAATAAGTGAGTCTCATGTTGTGGGCATTGCAATATTTTTTACCGTGTGATTTCGACGGAGAGAGCATCATAATAATGTTACCTATTTGTTGGGGCGGGGGGTACCAGTGCAGTTCAGTAACGCTTATAACCATATATATTAAATAAATACAGGTAATGGGCGTGAAGATATCCGATGTGGCTTCTTGCAAGAGGTGTGTTTGTGGGCGGGGAGAACTGACACTAGAAAGGGGGCGTGGCTAACTGTCGCCGTTTGGAGGAACAAGTACCGTAATCCGCAGAATTACAGAACCAGGGCACTATGTGTCCCCTAATATAAATAATCGCCAAACCAACCATAAACAATAAACACTGGAACAAGGTAAAAAACAAACCTACCCCCCCCCGAAGCATTTAACATACAGACGTGTATCACTAAGCATAAAACATTGTTTCTCAGGGGAAGAGAAAGTGGGTGCACCAAAACGGTTCTTATGGAAAACAGCCCCAGTCTCTAAAGAAAATAGGTTCCTAGGTCTTCTAGTTGCCTGCATCCAATCCAGGAGGCCTTCCCATGCCTGAGGGGAAAAATCAAGGCAGTCAACCAGATCCTGGACCGACCACCATCAGGAACCACACAATTCCAAACCAGGTATTTTTTAAACTGATGAGTTACCCCACTTAGCTGTAGCCCATTATAATCAAGTCCACACTTAAGGGGTTTTTAAAGAGATCCGGAAAGTGAGTAGAAAGATCTTGAGAGGCTTGATCAACAGTTTCATATGAGTGCCATCAGCCAGCAATACAAACTTGTAGGGTGGCAGGGTATTGCATTTTAAATTTAATGCTAACTGCGATCAGCTTGGAAACAGTACTGTGGAAGGCTGCGCACTTTTTCCTTGTCTCGGCTGGCAAATCCTGGGATATTCTGAGCGACTGACCCTCCCAGGTAATACTCTGCAATCCACGTTATTTTTGCAGGACATGTTGTTTTTCAAGATAATTAAGGAACTTGAACATGAAAGGTCTTGGGCACAGGTGGAGAGAGTGACGTGCCTGCTCGATTAAGTAAGTGGGGTTATACGGAGAGGGTCCCACGACTTTGGGTAGGAGCTTTTGTGTAAAGAGGACTGGCAATGAGCCTTCAGCCGCTTCAGGTAGCCCGAAAATAAGTAAATTGTTCCGTCGGCTCCTTCCTTCTAGGTCTTCCGTTTTGTCCTGTAGCCGTTTGAGCTGCTGACGAAGATGGATGATCTCTGGGTCTGCTTGAGCCTCTAATTTTTCTAAGGAGCTAGTGCGGGCCTCCGTGTCGCCAACCTGCTGGCCAAGGTCCCCGAGGTCCATGCGCAGAGATTTGAGCTCGGAGGTGATGGATTGAAGGGCTTCCTTAAATGGCTGTAATTCCTGTAAAAAATGGTCTTTAGTCAGAGGAATTGCGGGAGATGAGGAGGCAGCTTGGCAACTTTGTTGTGGTGTCTGCGCTCTTGCTTTTTAGGCATTTTTTTGGGCGTAGCAGGAGGAGTATGCCTTGGTGGGGCCTGCCACATGGCCGCTTCCATCTCTTTGAATCCCAGTGTAGTAAGCCAAAATTAGAGACAATCGGAAGCTGTCAGCAGAGTGCAGTTGCAGGCAGTCGAAAGTTTAGTAAAAGGAGATCTTGATTAGCTCTTAGAGCACCTGTGAGGCAGAGAGAGGAGGGAGCCTGAAGTCAGAGCTACTATTCAAGTCTAGACATCAAGAGATCTCCCCGCAACTTGCAGCTTAAGCATGCACTCATAACCGTAAGACACAGTAACTAAACATGTAAACATTTTTTATTTTATTTTATTAAAATTCTTCAGAGATTACCTTTGAGCACAAGTGCTCATTTACAAATGTTTCATATCAAATACATAGTCATAGAAAACGTTGCAAGTGCCATGAGCAGTTCCAGAGGAAATGAAGTCAAGTCAGGCTCAAAAGACTTGAGACAGAACAATTGCATACAGTTTTTAAAAACATCCATGCAGTTAATTGTATAAAAGGTCACAGGATATGTACAGACAGAAACCAAATAAAACAAATTAACAGTTACAGCTGCATTGGACTGCAAGGGCAGACCACAGAGCTCTCTTAAACTGACTGGTTTTCTTGGGGAGATTCACAGTGTATTATGCAGTTCGTTTAACCAGTTAGCGGTTCTGACAGCAAATGACCCCTTGCCCAGCTGTATATGCCGGAAAAGGAGGCTTCAGGGCATTCCTGGCCCTGTTCCTGATGTTGTATTGGTTGGAGACAGTGCAGAAGCAGGTTGTTAAAACAGGGAGTGTTAGGCCCAGGAGCACTTTTTTGCTAGCAAAATCCCAATTTGGAGCTTTATTCTGCTGGGTAAAGGTAGCCAGTTAGTGAGTGTGTAAAGGGTACAATTGTAAGTGCGGTTACCTGCACGAAGTACAAAGCGGCATGCCTCATTACAGATCAGCATTACTCTATTTTAACACTGTGTCACAGGCAGCTGCATAGACTCCAAGGCCATAATCTATAAGTGACGGAATGGAGCTAGCCACAGTGAGATTGCTCCGGTTACGGTACAGGGCACCCAGTCTTCTGTTAACTATTGCCACCAGATTGTCAGCATGGGGGCAAAAGATGAGGTGCTGTCCAAAGTTACTCCAGGGTATTTCAAGGTTTCCACCTATTCAAGGGTTTGTTCCTGGCTGTTTCGAATGACAAAGGGTGGAGCTTTCATCTTCTGTGGGAGGCTAGAGAAGCGCATGGTGTTTCTTTTTTTGCAATTGCGGACCAGTTTGTTAGAGAACCAGCTTTCTAGTGACCTGAAGTTACTCTAGAGAGTGGCGGTGAGGCTGTCAAGATTAGTGTTTTTGTAATAGATGACAGTATCATTGGCATAGAGCAGTACATTGACTATCTAACAGACTAAAATGCCAGCAGAGGAGGCCTGTTGGTCTTTCGTGTCTCCTCGATAGTCAGCACTGATACTGGCCTGGGCACCAATTTTGCTGCCCCCAGTCCAAGATGTTCCCCTTGCACTGGACTGCGTCAGCTTCACCCTCACCCTATACCTGTCCCAGCCACTCTTAAACCCCTCCACAGTCTCTGCCTCCACCAGTCCCTTGGGCAGTGCATTCCATGGTTCATCACCCTCTCCGTGAATAACACCTCCTCCTCTCCCCCCTGAGCTTCCCCCCTCCAGCTTCCACCCATGTCCTTTAGTTGCCCCCCCCTTTTCCTTTGGAGCACCTTGACTGAGCCTCTCTTATTGATCCCTTTCATGTACTTGAAGACCTCTATCATGTCCCCACTCTCCCTCCTCTTCTCCAGGAAATGTTGAGCTCCTTGAGCCTCTCCCCGTAGGTCCTTTTCCCCAGGCCCCAGATCATTTTGATTGCCCTCCTTTATACCCTCTCCAGGAGTGTAATGTCCCTCCTCAAGTGCGGTCTCCAAAACTGCACACAGTACTCGAGGTGCGGCCTAACCAAGCAGTTGTACAGAGGAAGGATCACTTCCGCCCTTCTAGAGGTAATCTCCCCAGCAGTGCAACCCAGTATCCTATTGGCTTTTGCCGTTGCCCTCCTACAATTCTCAGAGTGGTTCATTCTGACATCTGCCACCATCCCCAGGTCCCTCTCGCCCTCTGAGACTTGTAGTGTCCCCCGCCCTGGGTATACCCTTGGCCTGGATTTCTGGCCCCCAGGCGCAGAACCCTGCACTGAACCTCAGCTTCCACTTTCTCGACCACCTATCCAGAGCCTCCAGGTCCTCCTGCAGGGCCACTCTGTCCTCCTTCCCATCCACCACCGCACCCAGCTTCAAGTTGTCCGGAAAGAGACTCATTTTACTCCTGAGGCCCTTCCTTATGTCAGAGACATATGCACTAAACAGGAGGGGCCCTAGTACCAATCGCTGGGGAACCCCACTAATGACCTTCCTTGGAGATGAGACTAGCCGCCCCCCCAACCACTACCCTCTGAGTATGCTCTGAGAGCCAATTTCCTATCCATCTGATCATCTGCATCCCCACCACCATTTCCCCCAGCTTAGCCAGCAGACCACTATGGGGTACCGAGTCAAACGCCTTGCTGAAGTCTAGAAAGAGGACATCCACTGGCCTACCCTGGTCCAGGGCACTTGTCACTTAGTCGTAGAACTCCACAAGGTTGGTCTGACACAATCTTCCCGAAACGAATCCATGCTGTCTATCGTCCAGGTACCCTGTTTTCTCCAGTACCCCCCCTAGCCTTTCCTTGACAATACCCTCCATCACCTTGCCCACTACCGACATCAGACTAATGGGCCTGTAGCTCCCTGCCTCCTCCTCCTTTTTTTTTTTTTTTTTTACTTTCTGTTTATCCTCCTACCTTTTTGCTCTAGGTCCCTCAATCAGAAGTCCCCAAAGGCACTTGGCGCATTCCTACAGAACCAGTAAGTCTGCTCCTGGAGTGCCACATGCTCTCTCTCTCTCTTTTTCTCTCTCTCTCACTCACATCAAGGCATCCGGTTTACCCTCCGGGCAGGGCGAAGGAAGTGCTCCCCCAGTCTTCCCTCTTAAGTTCCCAGTGAGGCGCATGCACAATGGAGTCTGCCTCCGGTTCCTTTCAGGATGCAGTGCCGGGGGTTCATCACCTAGATCTAGGGCAGTGTATTTTCCACTGTTCTAGTGACCCTGATGTCGGTGTGCAGTGAGGACCAACGAGCCAGATGCACACAGAGACGTCTGTCCACTCCTGTCCTCTGCCAGCATCAACCCCTTTCCACTGCTTTCCCCAACCACACCAGCAACCCCCGTGATCCCCAGGTGGTGGCGGTATAGCAGTGGGGCTAGCGTCTCCCCCCTCCCCAGAGAAGGAGAGAAAGGCGTTGGGTGCTCGATCTTTCTTCCCCCGGCAGCCCGAGTCCATTCCCGAACCCGGGTCGCTGGCATGGAACGAGGTGTGGCGTCCAGCACCTCAACGCTCAGCACCACCGGGCTGGCCCCATCTCCTGTCTTGATGCTTCCTTGTGGATAGGCACGATTTGGGCCACCCTCCAGTCTTGGGGTACCCACCCTGTCTTCAGACAGATGTTAAAAAGTTCTGCCAGGGGGGCCGCCAAAACATCTGCCAGTTCCCTCAGTACTCCGGGATGTATTTCATCCGGCCCTGGTGCTTTCTCCAACCGAAGGTACCTGAGGGCTTCCCTCACTTTCTCCACCAGAATTTCAACCTCCACGCCCCCCTGCGCTCCCTGTACTGTCATCCCCCACCTGACGGTGCTGGCCCTTCCCTCTCCCCAGACACGTCAGGGCTCCCTATCTCTAAGGGTCCCACTCCTTCCCCCGGGTTACCCCCTCCCCCATCCTCCTTGGTAAAAACTGAGGCAAAGTACTCGTTTAGCATCTTGACCTGCTCCCCCAAATGCTGTGCCCATCCCTCCCCTGTCCTAATCCTACTGATCTGCTCCCTCGCTTTCCTTTTTTCTCCAATGTATCTAAAGAACCCCTTGTCCCCCCTCCTGATCTCCCTGGTCAAGATCTGCTCCTTCCTTGCCTTAGCCGCTCTCACCACCCTGATGACCCTCCTGGCCATCCGCTCATACTCCCCCGATCCCTTTCACTCCTTGAGCGCTTAAAATGCCTATAGGCTGCCTTCTTATCCCACACCACCTCATGAACCTCCCGGGTCCACCAACAAGGTTTTCTGGCCTTACCGGATTTGCGCCTCTCTCTTGCACAGGACCTGGTAGCCTCCCGTACCTCCCTTCTAATGATCTCCTACCTACTGCCAGCATCCATGTCTGGCCTTATCCCGTCCAAATGATCATTAAGGATCCTTCCCATCTCCCTGAAATCCTCACCCCTGAAATCAGTTACCACTGTCTTTGTGCGGCTTTCCTCCCCCCAGGATCCAGGAAAAACAAGACTGTGCCGTGGTCACTCCCCACCAATGGGTCCCTCACCTCTAGGCCCCCGATCTGGTCACTTTCCACCAGGACTACGTCCAGTGTCCTGGCCTTCCTAGTCGGCTCCCCACCTGCTGGGTCAGGAACGCATCCTGGAAGGCATCCAGCAACCTCTGCTCCTTGGCCACTGGGGACGTCATAGTCCCCCAGTCCATTCCTGGCATGATTAGGTCCCCCATCACCACTACTCTTCCCTTGCTCAATCTACAGTGACCCACACAGTTTGCCACCAAACTGTCTTCCAGAGCCTCCGCCAGCGCAGATGGTCTGTATACCACCCCTAACTTTACTCTCTTACCCCCCCCTGCATTTGCAGGGTGACCCAAATTGCCTCCACATTCCCCTCTACCTCCTCCACCGCTTCTACACCAATGCCATTTTTGACTATCAGTGCTACCTCCCCTTCCCTGTCCTTCCTGTACATAGTGTAGCCCTCCAGGTTTAGGTCCCAGTTGTGCCCTTGGGTGGCCCAGGTCTCAGTGACAGCTGCCACATCCACTGACCCCTCCACTAGCATCGCCTGGAGCTCAGGCATCTTATTTTCTAAGCTTCTGGCATTTATCAAGACCACCATCCACCCCTTTCACCTCCTCCCATTCCCCACCCTTGTGCTCCCATTTGGCCGCGTGCCCCCCCTCTCCTGCACCCTTCCTGTTGGCATTTTTCCATAGTCCTCCAGCCCCTTAGGGGAGTGGAGACTGAGACCCTCCTTTATCGTACCCCCTGCAACAACCCCTACTTCGATCCCTCCCTCCCTTCACAAGTTTAAACCCCACCTTTCACTGATGAACCCAGCTAGTTTCAGCTTTAGGATTTCCCTCCCCTCCAAACTGAAGTGGAGCCTGTCCCTAGCGTACAGCCCCTTTATCCTCCCAGGTTGCCCCCCAGTCCCCCACAAAGCCATACCCACTAGCCTCACACCAGTCCCTGAGCCACTGGTTTATCACCCTAATTTTCTGCCTGTTCTCCCCACTAGCCCTCAGCGCCGGCAAGATTTCAGAGAAGGAGATCAAGCATCTTATGGGATGGCAAACCCTGGCTAGCTTCTGAAACCTGGCCTGTACCTCTAATTCACTATTTCCATTTACGTTATTTGTACCCAGATGCACCAGAATGTCCAAGGACTACCCACATTCCGTAGCCAGTGAATATACCTCATGCTTGGCCTTGTGCCCCATCAAGCCAGGGTGACATTTGGTTCTTACCAGACAGGTTCTACCCTTCCCCTGCCTCTCCCACTGGATACCTCTGATCATGGAATCCCCCAGCAGTAGCACTCTAACCTCCCCCTTGCCTCCATGCTCACACTGCCGATTTCCCCTTCCTCCCTGCACATCCTTGCCCCTTCTGCAGGCCTCCCCCGCCAGCCAGCTCCTCGCACCTACCACAATCCGGGTGTCAAATGTAGTCCTCTCCTCTCCCTATTTTCACTGACCACCCCCCACTGCCCTAGTCCTGGCATCCCCCAGTGTCCTCTTTGTGTCGCTATCCCCCCTGCCCTCCTGACTGGGCCATCTGCCCTATCTGTTGACCTAGCCTGGTTCTTACTTGTTTCTGTCCCGTCCCATGTTCAGCTCCCCATACCTGCCAAACCCCCTGGCCCATACTGTCAGCCCCCATTTCTACAGCCTCCTCCTTGCTCACCTGATCCTTCTCCTTTCCATGCCCCCCACCTCCATTACCTCTGCCTGTCCGGAGCTCCCATCCCCGTCTCACCCACCATGCCTCCTCCCCGTTCCTCCTGATTTCCAATTCCTGCCTCTTGCCCTCTTCTCCCTTCCCCACCGTGACTGTCCTTGCCTTAGCATGATCCTGTCCCCCAACACTCTCCTCCTCTACTACCAGACGTAAGGGGGTCAAAATGATTTGTGAACTTAAGACCAGACCCCAGGACTCCCCATCCCACTCCCCATCTTGGTTCTCTCTGGACAACCCCAGAGGCCTGCCTACTTCTTTGGAAGTATTCATCTTTTGGCCTCCCTCTGCCAGGGTCCCCATGTGCCTCCTGAGTACCCCCCTGCACTCCTCTCCTTATGCCTAAGACTTCAGCACCTGGTGCATTTACGTAGGCTACCCCTTGCCCCCTACTTTTCCAGTTCCCCCCCATATCCCCCAGGTGCCTTCTAATCCCCTCCACCTCCTCCCTAAGCTGAGCCAGCTGGTGGCACACTGGACAACCCCCAAACTTCCAAGCCCAGTCAAGTACCATGGCTGCTGGCCATACCCTGCGCACCCAGCCACACTCCCAAAGATGCCCGCTCTAGTGATGTGAGGTCACCTCCCCATCATCATAGCAGGTTTTTAGTTCAAAAGCCTCCCCCTCATAATGCCAAAAAACAATCCCACTGGATTCCCCAGTGATCAGAGCACAATTAATGATACAAATTTTAGAGATTTTACTTAATAATCCCCCACACTGCGTGCACCTTTTACCTTAACAATCCTCCACGCTTCATGCAAGGTGTCAGTCTGACTCACTACTAGTCCAGGCTACTCTTCTCCCCTACCATCTATTTAATAGAGGTTGGGGCTTGGATGGGAGACAATTACAGCTCCTTCAAGTGTTGCTGTGCAGGCGGGTGGGCTAGCCCTTTTGTAGCCCAGCCGCAAGTTCAATCCTGGCGCCCTGCCCTCTGATTGGGCCTCTGACCCTGTAGCCTGTTTGCTCCCAGAAGCTTTGGCCCACTGCCGATTGCAGCCACCGGGAAAAGGACTAGCACTGATGCACCCTCCTGCTGCCAATGCAGCCAGCAATCCTGCCGGTGCGCTCACTCCTTTGCCGCTGGTGCAGCCATCACTTGCCCCCCCCGCTCCTCCGCCGATGCAGCCAGCAGTCACCCCCTCTCCTCTGCCGCCAATGCAGCAATTACAGCTTCTCCAAGTGTTCCTCGGGCATCGGACAGTTCCTTTATGAAGTCCCCTCCTCTCCTGTACTAGTTGCTTTCCTTAGTTACCCCTTCATTGCGTTCCTATCTAGTTTGCTGCTTATCTACTCCCCCACCCTCCCATCCTCCTCTAACCCTCCTGCCTCAAGGTTAGATGCCTTAATTACTGAAGCTGTCGCTCTGTGTTAGGTAGTTCTCCCTCAATCTATGTACTTCATGTTCAGCATATTGTTCTTTGTACTGTATATAGTGACTGCTTCATGTTCCAGTTACTGTAGAAGCCTTGTGTGTCTTGTCTAAACACTGATGTGGAACCTTTGTAAATGAGCTTTAGCTCAAAAGTATTTTTTCCTCCAAGATTTCAATAAATAAAAATAAATAAAGAGTGGGCCCAAGATGGAGCCCTGTGGGACACCAGTAGGTACTTCCCTGTTGCTGCACAAGGATTCATCAGTTTTCACATGCTGGGAGTGATTGGTGAGAGATAGCTGTGGAGCTAGTCAACTGTGTTCTGTGACAAATCCAGGCCAAGGAGCTTAAGTAGGAGGTTATGGTTGACCAGGTTGGAGGCCTTAACAAGGTTGATATATATTGCTCCGACAAGGTGACCATTGTCATGGGCCTCATGAACATAGCTGGAGAATTCAAACAGTGCTGTGGAGCTCCCGGAAGACATACTACTTTACACAATGGACACTGCCTTTTTCAAGGCATGTGACAAGTTGGTCAGAGGCTATTCTCTTGAGGGTCTTGTACGGGGGGGGGAGAATAGGTATGGGTCTTTGAATGGCAAAGCTAGCGTGGTCTCCACTTTAGAAAACTGGTGTAACCACTGCGGAGTTCCTCTACTTGGGGACCTGCGAGTAGCACAGAGAAGGTTAAAAATTCTAGAAATGGGCTGGCCCCGTGGCACTGAAGGTTGAAGTACTGGACGCCACCTCGCACCACGCCGGCAACTCATGTTCGGGAATGAGCACGGGCTGCAGGGGGTTGGCAGGGGAGGGAGAGGATCGAGCGTTCGGAGGACAGCTCTCCTTTCCTGGGGAGGGAGGACTGGTGCTCCCACCAAATGACTGCCCCCAGGTGAAGGCCTGAGGGTAGTGTGGGACTATGGGCACCATGGAAGGGAGGGTGCTGCAGGACTTCCACGGACACGCATGCGCCTCCATGTACGCACGTCCTGCATGTGCGCTCCAACAACGGGAAGGGAGAAAATGGAGATAAAACACCCCCAGCTGCAGATGAAGACCTACCCCTCACATACTCTGCACCCGGCGACCGGGCAGGGTATGTCCCGGTGATACCAGGGTGACGGGGCTGGGGGGGTCAGTTAGAAGGGGCTGCTGGGAGCAGACACAGGAGATAAACTGTGTGTGTGATATATATATATATATATGTGTGTGTGTATATATATATGTATATATATATATATATATATATATATATATATATATGTGTGTGTATATGTGTGTGTGTGTGTATATATATATATATATATATATATATGTGTATGTATGTATAATATATATATATATATATATATATATATATATATATATAATGCCTTGGTCAGGCCACAACTCGAGTATTGTGTACAGTTCTGGAGACCTCATCTGAAGAAGGACGTAGCGCTGCTGGAGAGAGTCCAGAGAAGAGCGATCAGTATGATTCAGGGCATGGAGGGGAGGCCTTATGACGAGAGACTGGAAGAGCTTGGGCTGTACACACTGGAGGATAGGAGGGACAGGGGAGACATGATATGGGTCTTCAAGTATGTAAAAGGAATAACTGAGAGCGGAACTAAGGAGCTGTTTAGGTGAAAGAAGGGGGGAGTAACCAGAAGGCATGAGTGGTAACTGGAGGGAGGAAATTATAGGGGGGAGTAGGAAGCATTATTTCACTGAAAGGGTAGTGGCGCCGTGGAATGCGCTGCCTGGGAGGCTGGTGGAGGAGGGCACAGTGGAGGGCTTCAAGAAGGGGTGGGACAGGTACAAGGGGAAACTGAAGTCAAAGAAGACCCGCACGGGGGCTTGGTGGGGGCAGGAAGGCGAGCACCCACTAGGTTGCTGGCTATGGAGCAGACAAGACAGTCCATTGGGCCTATTCTGCTGGCTGTTAGTATGTTAGTTTAGGTGGTATCAATGACTTCTTGCCCCTGCAGCATGAGCATTTGAGGAGTGTTTTTAACTCCCTTGCCTAGGAGCTCCCAGATGTTTTTCCAGAATCTTTTGCCATTGCTTCAGTTCTGTGTCTGCTGGTCCTTACAGAAGTCAGATTTGGCCTTTTTGATCATACTGGTATACTTATTGCGGGCTTTCTTGTACCTTTACAGATGGACAGGGGACTCTGTTTCCCTGGTAGTGGCCACAGATTGTCCCTCTCCCACATGCAGGCAAGGAGTTTGGGGGGGAGGGTGATCCATACGGACACTGTTCTGCTTGCCTTGTGTTTTTTTTACAGGGTGCAAAAAACAGTGGGGGAATTCAAGAATGCATGGGACAGACATAAGGCAATTCTGGTGAGGGGTAGGAGGAAGTAGGCTGTTGATTAACTAGGATCTGCAGCTTATCCAATCAGTAGGGAAATGGGCAGACTGGGTGGGCCAAGCAGTCCTTATCTGCCGTCAATGTCTATGTTTCTATGAACTCTGAGACAAAGAATTCTAGGGCCAAGTCAGTATCAGGAATGGAATCTAAACAAGTTCCAGTCAGTCTGGGCCAAATAAGATTTTAATTCAGTCACCTTGATTTTGTTTAGAACTAGGCTGTGATCCGGGGATGGGGGTGGCCTGGTCTGTTTAACTGTCCATAGACATTGTACCAGGGAATGGTCACTTCGAGTCTCTGGCAGAATTTTGACATCTTTAACACTGTGAGGCTGTGTAACTAGACCCAGTCGAGTAGTGTCATGGTGCCTGTTTTATAATTGGTCCGGGTGTGCTCAGTGACCATTTGTGTGTGATTAGGTTGGACATCTTATCCCCATGACCTGTGCTGGACATAGCATTCCAGTTGATGTTGACGTCACCAGTAACAGTGTATTCCCAGTTCTGACTGAGTTGCTTGAAGTAGTGAGTAAATGACTATGCAGCTATATCAATCCTGAAGGTATTACAATTGCCCCCACCCACCCCTCCTAATCTCTCCTCCCTCCACTATCCTTGGTGCATCCTGTGCCCTCAGTGCCCTTGCTTTATAGTCTTCTCCTAGGCCACGTAATGCTTTGCTGATCTTGGTACCATGCCTGTAAATTATGCTGCCTTGTTCTGTTCTCAGTGTCAAGCCTTACATTGCTGTTTGTAAATTATTGTACACCACCATGCCAAGCCACATCTTTCTCACTTGTAATGACTGTACATAGGCTGCTAATGTTGCTACACCTACTCCAAATTGTTGTATTATGACTTGTTGTTGTTTAAACTACCAGGTCCATCTTGTAAATGAGCCCTGCTCAATGGTGTTCTGCCTGTCTAATTAAAGATATTGATTGATCGATTATGTGCTGATTCTGTTTACCTGGTGAGATATATACAGACAAGATGAGATTTGTGCTCTCACCCTATCAAAAGCTTTATTGCCAGGCGTTCACAGTCCCTGGTTAGGTCTTTGATCACAATTGTAGAGACTTGCAGGTCTGATTTGAGGTAGATGAGGCAGCCCCCACCTTGCTTGCCTATTCTATCCTCCCTGAAGGTATTGAAGCCTGGCAGTGAGATAGTGACATCAGGTACAGTATGTGTGAACTGAACCAAATTTCAGTTGGGCAAATAACGTCTGGCTACACTGACTTGATAGAGGTTTTGAATTGGGCAATTTAGGTAGGAGACTACTGATATTTAGGGAGACTCTATTGAGAAGTCCTTGGCTGTGGGTAGCAGACCCAGAGCTACCAGCAGGGCTTGGGTTGGGGTGGACATTACCGGGCAGTAGGAATAACATTATTGTAAGGCCTCTGGTAGTGCTTCAGTCTCCAGGTTTTACTTCTAGGAGGGAGGGGTGTGTGGTCCTGGAGACATGACCAAGTTGGGCAAACCCATAGCCAGGGGTTGATTTTGAGATTGTTTTACTTGTCTGGGACCTACTGCAAATTAACCAGGACTAGTGCAGCTAACCCTCTACTTGTCCGTCTTGACTAGTGCAGGTTTTCCATGGCTGTCAATGAAATTAAAAAAGTCCCTACTGTAGCAGGCTCTGGTCCTTATGCTAATCTCACTCAGTGTTCAAGATGGCCTAGTGTCATTAACAGCTCTTTAAAGAGACTCCTGCTCAGTAAGCTGATCTCCAGGAGACTGCGTGGCCGGCAGCGAGGGTCACTGCTTCAGGCCCCCCTCCCCCCGAGTCCATCGTCACCTGGAGGACAGAAACCAGACTCCTCCTCAGTAAGCTGATCTCCAGGAGACCGAGTGGCAGTGAGGGTCGCTGCTTCAAGCCCCTCCCAAGCCCATCGTTGCCCAGAGGACAGAAGCCAGACTCCTCCTCAGTAAGCTGATCTCCAGGAGACTGCGTGGCAGGCAGTGAGGGTCACTGCTTCAAACAACGCCCCGAGTCCATCGTCGCCTGGAGGACAGAAGCCAGACTCCTCCTCAGTAAGCTGATCTCAGGAGACTGAATGGCAGTGAGGGTCGCTGCTTCAAGCTCCCCCCAAAGCCCATATTTGCCCGGAGGACAGAAGCCAGACTCCTCCTTAGTACGCTGATCTCCAGGAGACTGCATGGCAGTGAGGTTTGCTGCTTCAAGACCCCCCCCCAAGCCCATTGTCACCCAGAGGACAGAAGCCAGACTCTTTCTCAGTAAGCTGATCTCCAGGAGACGCGTGGCAGTGAGGGTCGCTGCTTCATGCCCCCGAGCCCATCATTGCCCAGAGGACAGAAGCCAGATTCCTCCTCAGTAAGCTGATCTCCAGGAGACCCTGTGGCAGTGAGTGTCGCTGCTTCAAACCCCCCTTCGAGCCCATCTTCACTCAGAGGACAGAAGCCAGGTACAGGTTCACTGCAGTTTGGCATTTGGCGACATTTTGCCTTTAAACCCCTTAACAGTCTGCTGCATTTGCGGTCAGTGTATTTCAACTGATTGTCTGTGGAGTGCAGCGGCTGGCAAGTGGTATACCTTCTGTAAACTGTTTAGTTGCTATTATCAGGACATGAGGATTATGGTATCCAATAGCGGACCTGCTCCTGCACTTTAGCCATTTAGTGCCTTGTCTTATTCCAGCTGTATTACATCTGCTTTACTCACTTTATAAATGTTTATATGCTGTTAGTGAACTGATTGCTCCAGCCTCTGTGTTAGGCTACTTACTGTGTTTAAAGGGCTCCAACATGACTTGCCAGGGGCTGAACTTGTTCAGATTAGGGTGGTAATCAATTAGTTGTATCCCACATGCACTTAGGTGTGCAGTTAGGTGTTTTCACTGCATTCTAAGGGGATTGCTAATTCTGTGTGTTCTAGACTCACAGTAGCTCTGGACTGACAATATCCCATGCGCTCACTGTGCAGCACAGCTCACAATCTCTAAAGGTGCTGCCTGTGCGACTCCGTGCTAAGTAATTGTTGCCTGGGTCGGAGTCTAGGGGCCTCACTAGACTTTAGAGTTCTACACAGATGGTCTACTTGATTTAGCACTGCTCAGAGTGCATATTGCACAGCTAGAGATAGGTATTTATGCAGTCTGTCCCAGCTAGGCTATTTCATTGCTGCAAACGTCTGCACTCCTGATCAGGGTGTTTAGTGTGCTGGGTTACATCACATATCCTGCTTTCCTGTTTCCCCTACCTCCTCACTAATTTCCTCTGTAACCAGCCTATCTCTCCTTCCCCTTTCCTCTCCCCCACTACTCTCGCATCCAATAATTTGTCCCCTTGCTCACTGTCACTTGGGTGGGATTTTGGGCTTGATATCTGTGCTGTAACCTGAGTCAAGATGTCAGGCAGCCTCCACTTACCTCTTAATTGTATTTTACCTTCTCAGACACCTCCTCAGTAAGCTGATCTCCAGGAGACCACGTGACAGTGAGGGTCGCTGCTTCAAGCCCCCCCCCCCCTCCAAGCCCATCATCACCCGGAGGACAGAAGCCAGGTATAGGACCTCTGCAGTTTGGCGTTCGGCACCATTTTGCCGTTAGACTCTTTAACAGTCTGCTGCATTTGCAGTTGGCGTATTTCAGCTGATTGTCTGTGGAGCACAGCGACTCCCGAGTGGTGTATCCCACCCATCCCCTCCACACCCACCTGGGTCCGACAGGCACACTTTGTCCCCACTCCTAGCCATTCCTCTTCCCCCTTCCTCCCCCATTCTCCACTCACCTACACAGCCTCTGGGATTGGGTGTCTGAAAAATAAAATATGCATATATATATATATATATATTCCTTGCCTTATGTAGCTACCTCCCATAGGCTGCCGGTAAATCGCCTCTGCCCCTCACCAACTACCATTATCACGCCCATATAGCCACGTTGCTCTGCTTGCTCCAGGCATAGTCCAACTCCCCAAACCTCTACAAATCCCCGAACAACTCACCATTCAACTTCTGACTCTGATAAATCTCCCCCGTTTTCTCCATTTCCTTCCATTGTTCAAAAGCCGCTACTGAATTAAACTCCATACCCATCACACCAGCCGCCCAGAACAGTGTTTACATTCTATAAGGCGCTGCTCTGCAACAATTAAACTACATTCTGATAATGCTGCTTTCTTTCTGCAGGGCACTCCCCTGCAAGATTTGAACTACACTCCCGTATAAACTAGCATATATGATATTAGATGATCATACTCACAAGCCCTCTAACCATACAGATACCACAGGTGTACAAAGGAAGCAATACCCAAAGCACCCCCAGATACTCTCAAGGTACAGGAGGGACAGGGAGGGTAAAAGAGGAGGAGGAGTAACTCTCTACATAAGGGAAGGAATCAAAGCAACAGAAAAAAGGGGTTAACAGGGAGGAGAGGAAATACTGTGGGTCAGTTTGAAGACCGGCAGTGGCACCACAGTCTGCACAGGGGTTGTATACAGTGCCCCCTCTCAGGGGGAGGAAATCAACAAGGAAATGATAGAAAGTATACTTAGAATGGCTGAAAAAGGGGAGAGATTGCTGATGGAGGATCTGAATATGCCAGATGGAGTGCAGTTGCAGCAGCCACGTCTGAGAGTGGGGTTATTCTAGATGCCCTACAGGGGGCATGCCTTAGACAACTAGTATTGGAGCCCACTCGAGAGGGAGCAGTCTTAGACCTGGTAGTCTCAAATGGAGATGGAGAGAGGATCACAGATGTAGAAGTGGGTAGCAATCTGGGAACTAGCCACCATCTAACAGTATGGTTCACAGTAAACACAGCAGTAGAGTCAAGCCATACAAAGGCAAAAGTACTGGACTTTAGGAGGGCTGACTTTGCCAAAATGGGTGAGTGCCTAAGGAATGCACTAGCAAATGGGCAGGAAGGAGGAGTGGAAGAACAATGGGGGAATAATCAAAACTGCCATCACAGAGGCAACAAGTCTTTGTGTGAGGCAAATAAACAAAACAAAACGATGTAAGAAACCACAGTGGTTCTCAAAGGAGGTGGCAGGGAAGGTTCGAGAGAAAAAGAAAGCATTCGGGAAGTACAAGGAATCATAGAAGGAGCAGGACAGAGAATTGTATCAGTTAAAGCAAAAGGAAGCTGGGATGGCAGTCAGAACAGCAAAGGCCCAAACTGATGAAAAGATAGCCAACTCAGTTAAGAAGGGGGATAAAACCTTTTATAGGTACATCAGGGAGCGAAGGAAGACCAAGGGAGGGGTAGTGAGGCTTAATAAAGGGGAGGGGAGGGTGGGCAGAGGGTGACTGTGAAAAGGCAAATATACTAAACAAATATTTTTGCTCAGTATTCACAAATGAAGAGGGGGAGGTACCTAAACCAAACAACAGAAACACTCTGGATACAGGAGTTGATACCAGCCCATTTACAGAAGAAAGGGTTCTGAAAGAACTCTTAAAACTGCAGGTGGACAAAGCAATGGGGCCTGATGAGATTCATCCCAGAATTCTAAAAGAACTAAGGGTAGAACTAGTGACACTACTGACTACCCTCTTTAACAAATCATGGGAGGATGGGGTGGTACCTGAGGACTGGAGAAGGGCAGATGTGATTCCACTTCACAAAAGTGGGAGAAGGGTAGAAGCAGGAAACTACAGACCTATTAGTTTAACCTCAGTGAAAGGAAAAATGATGGAATCAGTTCTGAAGGAAAGAATTGTCGAGTACCTAGAGGCCAGAGGGGCACAGAACCCAGGGCAGCATGGATTCACAGCAGGAAGGTCATGTCAGATGAATCTAATAGATTTCTTTGACTGGGTAACCAAAGTAGTAGATCAGGGAGGGGCTGTGGACATGGCCTACCTAGACTTTAGCAAGGTATTTGACACAGTCCAACACAAAAGATTAATAATAATCAAGTTAGCCAGCCTGGGAGTGGGTCCCAAGATGGTAGCCTGGGTAAAGAATTGGCTGGAGAACAGGGCACAGAGGGTAGTAGTAAACAGAGTCAACTCTGAAGAAAGAGGGGTTACTAGTGGGGTACCGCAGGGTTCAGTACCAGCACCGGTCCTCTTCAATGGCTTTATAAGAGGTATTGCAGAGGGACTGGAAGGAAAAGTATGTGTCTTTGCAAACGACACAAAGATCTGAAACAGAGTTGATACACAAGGTGGGGTGGAAAGGATGAGAAGGGACTTGGCAAGGTTAGAGGAATGGTCAGATATATGGCAGCGTAGATTCAGTGCTAAGAAGTGCAAGGTAATGCACCTGGGAAACAAAAACCCAGGGGAAGAGTACACAATGGGGGGTGAGATACTAACAACAACAAAAATGGAAAGGGACCTGGGCTAGTCATATCAGATGACCTAAAGGTGGGCAAGCAATGTGAAAGGGCAGTAAGGAGAGCTGGAGGGATACTGGGATGCATAGGGAGAGGTATCACCAGTAGAAAACAGGAAGTTGTTATCCCTCTGTACAGACAGCTGGTGAGACCCCATCTGGAGTACTGCGTGCAGTTCTGGAGATTCAATCTCCGCAAAGACATAAACAGGATGGAGGCGGTCCAGAGGAGGGCAACTAAAATGGTGCAGGGTCTGCACCAGAAGACACCTGAAGAGAGACTTAAGGAGCTTAATATGTATAGCTTTGGGGTGGCATGATAGAAAAAGTACCTCAAGGGAATCAACAAAAGTCCAAGAGGGTAGCATCATTCAGAAAAGGAATTGTGCAAGAACGGGGGGACAATTTGAAGCTGGGGAGGTGGCTCAGAGGTAATTTAAGGTAGTATTTTTCACAGAGAGGGTTGTGAATGCTTGGAAGGGCCTTCCGGAGGAGGCTGTGGAGTCAAAAACAGTGGTGGAATGCAAGAGTGCATGGGACAGTCATAAGGCAATTCTAGGGGGTTGGGGTAGGAAGAAGTAGGTTGTTGGTTAACTAGGATCTGCTGCTTATCCGTTAGGTAGGGAAATGGGCAGACTGGGCGGGCCAAGCAGTCCTTATCTGCTGTCAAATTCTATGTTTCTATATTAAGCTACTTCACTACCCCTGGGTGCTTGTAGTGAAACACTACACCTGGAACTACTTAACATCCAGTTACTATATTATGCTATCCACAAAGTGGAAAGCACAATCTCTAGCCAGGACCCTAAACCTAATAACCTTCCTCACACTACTTCAGATACAAGCACTTTCTAGGATAGAATATACAATCTTGCCCCAGGACCCAGACTTCTATCTACACATACGTACACCCTCACAGGTTACAGGGATAGATACCCCTCCAACACACGACCATTGCCCTACACCCCCCACCTCTTGGTTTTCCCCTAAATACAGCTGTTCCCAATACACTAGCATTACCTACCTTTTGACTACTTGCATCCTGAAGCATCCTCCCAGGCCATACATCAGACCATATCCTAAGAAAGCTGGGGTGCACCACCATTACCCTCATCTGAAACGGGAATTATTGCAGATGCTCTGGCTGCTTCCTGGAAATGTACACCCAACCCCAGGACCCCTCCTTGGATCACTCCTCAACACATCCCCCCCTAATTACCCTAAAAATCGCCTCACTACCATAGGTAGCCTACTCCCCAAACTTGCACAGTTAGAGGCATTGGTAAATCAAGTGCAGCCAGGCATAATCTCACTGAGACCTGTCTATCACTAAAACCCCCTGATAAATCCATCATCCTTCATGGGTATAACCACTTCAGACAAGACTGTAATGATAAGGGGGGCTGCCTCGGATATGTTCGGAACACAGTACAAGGACACACTGTCTTACTCATCAATCCCAATAAGGACAGTGACAGCCTCACTGAACAGCTCTTACTGGGCAATGGTAGAAAACACTTGACAATTATGACAGTCTATATCCACCTGGCAATCAACCCTACGGTTTAGATATATTCATTAGCCTCTATAAACAAGAAAACCAATGCCGCAAGTCCTTTGGTTATAGGGGATTTCAATATAAACTGGTCCGCCAAATCAAGTACAAACACTAAAGACCTTATTAGCAGCCTATACGTCACCCAAGTAGTTAAAGATAGTACAAAGACCAACTGCAAAACTAACACTAGCACCCTCATAGACTGGGTCCTTACCACCCACCCAGAAAAGCTCACAGAAATCACAGTGTTGCCTGATGTCTTAAGTGACCACTGCCCTATACTGTGTGCTTGGTCCACGTGAATAAAAAAAAGTCACCCCCAAAAACTATCTACAGTAGAGTACTAAGGAAGGGAGCAGCTGGGGAATTCCGACACCAACTGGCCCAAATTGACTGGAGCTACCTGGACATCATACACTCCATAGACCAGGCCCTGGACTATTTTGTAAGTGCCTTCAATACGGTTGCAGATAAATTTGCCCCTTTTAGAAAGTGTGTCATGAGAGGGACCTCAGCAGACTGGGTCACCCCCTGCCTCCTCGCACACATGAAGACCAGGAAAGGGACAACCTTTGGCTCAAGGCCAGGGCCTGTGGCTCGTTAACACACTATCAGGAATACAGAGCAGCTAGAAACACATTTTTTTTTTTTTTTTTTTAAGTCTTTGGTAACCGGATAAGACCCACTAGGAAAAGTGCATGTTTTCAGGGGCGACCTGGGAGCACTGGGTGGTTAAGTGACTTGCTCAGAGTAACACAGTATGCAAGTGGAGATTATGAGAATCAAACCCAGATCTGGTCTGCTGGATGTACCAAGCTCGTTCACAGCTCATTACTCTAATTGTACAAGGCTAATCAGGCAGGCAAAGGCCTCCTACTTTATGGAACAAAAACTAAAACATGGGGTAAGGGCAAAGCCTTCTGGGACTCGTTGCATACCCTACTTGGGAAGGAAGATAAATCCTCAACATCAGTGTTTAGTATGAATGGCACGATCACTATGGACCCCATAGAAATTGCCAACATCTTCAATAATGCATTCACTGACCTTAGTGCTGTACTTCCACCAGGTGACAACCCTACCCCCAAGGAATCACTACCACCACCGACCCACCTGATGAAAACGTGGCCCCCCACACCCTTAAGTTTTACTTCCATTCCATCTCCACCAAAGACACTATCAAATATGTAAAAAGAGTGCTCAATAAAAGCAGAATGGGGGGAACACACTTGATATGAAACTGGTGGCCCTTGTACTTGAGGAGTTAGCCTACCCCCTTAAAAAACTGTTCAATATATCCCTTAGATTCTCACTTTCCCTCAACTGTGGAAATCTGCCCTTGTAACCCCTGTTCACAAAATGGTGACCATACCCAAGTCGCTAACTACAGGCCAATATTAATCTTCTCACCCCTGTCTAAAGCGCTCAAGAGGATGGTTTCTGACCAACTCATATCCCATCTCAACAATTACAACCTCCTCTGTATCCACCAACATGGCTTCCTCAAGCTGCACAGCACCACCACGGCCCTAGTCGAATATACTAACTGCCTACATGAGGCACTTGATAAAGGCCATCTGGTGGCATCTATATTTATTGACCTAACCAGTGCCTTTGACTTTGTAACTTAGTGAGTAGGAGTGCATGGTTTACCAACACTCTGCCTTTCTGCTGACACCAGCCAATGGTTTAGCAGTTACCTCACTAATAGATCACAGCAAGTCAAAATTAATGGAGTCTGCTCTGACTCCAGACCAGTCACAGTAGGGGTTCATCAGGGTTCAGTACTGGGTCCTCTGCTCTTTAGCCTCTCATCAACATCCTCCCGGCAGCCTATTCAGCCTCAACGTTGCTGCTCTATGCAGATGAGGCAGTCATCAGCACAAATGGACCCAGTCAGGGGGACCTCACAAGAGCCCTGCAACATAGCTTTGCATTACTTGAACAGTGGTTGCGACATAACAAGCTAGTCCTAAATTACAAAAAGACAAAGACTATGCTCTTCTCTAGTGTTCAGAAAAGAAATAAGCTTCCCCCACTCAGCATCCTCCATGCTTTGGGATTAGCCGTAGACCAGGTAGACACCTTTAAGTACTTGTCTGTCACAATTGACCAATCACTTACCTTCACTTCACACATTGATCAGCTGGTCTGCAATATTAACGGGAAATTCGGGGCACTCTATAGGATGAGACACAGCCTTACCCTGGGGCCAAAAGGGTGGCTGTCATGAGCTCCATCCTCCCAATGATAGACTACAGCATCCTGGTCTATGGAGCAGCCTCAGAAACGGTCCTAAACCGGGTCAAGTTGGTCCTGAACAAAGCATGTCGCCTTGTTACTGGAGCAGACAAAACAACCCAGACCTGCACACTCTACACCTTCACAAACTAGTTACCACTTACTAGTAGGATAAAATACCAGACCTGTCTAATGGGAACGAAAGCACTTCTGAGACTCTCTTCTCTCGGGATACAAACTCTCCTTACATCCACACAACATGCCTTTGCCGCCAGAAGATTAACCCACGGTGACCCCTCTGTTCCTTGCTGCAGAACTAGCGCGCTCATTTGCTTTCAGGGCCCCCCCACTGGATGAATGCTCTAGACCTGGAGATGCTTCTCAATGGGCTCTCAAAAATTGGACAGTTCAACAAGTACAACAGAGGGCACTACTGCCTGGCCCATGTTGCTGCCCCTAGCTACACCACTCCCTGCTTCAGTCTAGCTGTACTGTTGACTCTGTGCAGTGCATGCCCAGTTCTGTGTTCCTTGACAATGCCTCCATGGTTGCTTCTATCCTGACTGTAAGCCTCTGGCAACCTACCCTCTGAATACATCCTAAACTGTTAAGCTTTTGATACTGATGTTGAACTTTGGATTGTAAACCTTGTCTTGTTGCCACGTGAAAGTGTCCTCCTGTATTTATGCTAAACTGTTGTATTGTAACCTACCCACTGTATATAACCTATACTGTTGTACCTCTTTGTAACTGACAAGGAATCTTTGTAAATGAGCATTTAATGCTCAAAGGTACCATCCGATTTAATTAAAATAAAAAAAGAAATAAAAGAAGAGATGCAATTATGTGGTAGTACAAGATGGGGATCCCTCAAAAGACTCCATGTGAGTCATTATCACTCTGTTGTTAGGGCTTTCAGCTAGTGTCCAGGCTGTGATTACAGGTAGAGTGTTAAGTCACTAACTTCTAGTGTTCAGAACTTGTCTTTATGTGTCTGATGATTCATCCACACATTATTAAGACCAGTGAACCTCATTTTCCTACATTTTGTTTGTTGTTTGTTTTGGTTTTTTTTTTTGCTCCTTCCCGTGCCCCCGGCCCACCACTTCTTTGGCCCGCTCATCATTGGCACCCCTGCGCACCGGCTGTCCCCCATTGCCATCTGTTCATCCTCTTTAGAAGGCCCCACATCGGGGTAGACCTGGGATAATCCTTCCAGTGGGGCCCCCACTTCCCTTGAGCGCCAGAGATGGGGAGATTATTCTGCTACCTTGACCAGTCGTGGGAGCCAGGAGGTTCGAAAGGTCACAGCTGAGCGAGTCTGCGTGGTGCAGGGGGAACAAGATAGCTGTCATCCTGTGGCCGGGTGAACAAGATTCCTCTTTTCTGGGGCCTGTCCCACATTTGTGTGGCTGTGGTGGCGTCCTGGGGGCAGGGATGATCGGCAACATGGGTGGTGCTGTGCACAGCCTAGATCATCTCCACTAGCCACTGCCAGGAGCTGCCAGTCAAGTGGACCCCCCCTAACTTTCCCTCCTGTTGACCGGGCTTGGGACACGAACCTGGGTCACCAGCATGCCAGAGTGATGCCCCGTCACTCGGTGCTACGGAGTTAGCTTTCCTACATCTTGAGTGTCTGCATCCAACATTTTAGTGACAAAATGTTAAGAGATACACAGGGTCTGCAGGTGGTGAGTTCCATCACAGCCTTACCATAGCTGCTCCCTCTCTCTTCCCAATTTCCCAACTTTACTGTCCCTGGACACCACTGCAGATCAGATTCTGAAATGACCAGCCGTAGACCCATAGCCAGAGCCCCTAGTGCTCTGTAGCACTTTATCTTGATTCCTGCGGCAGGGCTCGTAAGCTTCTGCTGCAACATTATCTGATTTCTGCGGCATGATTTATTCATTTCTGTGGCAAAATGCAGTCCCGCTGTTGGCTAAAATGAGATGTAGTTCAAGGCGTAAAATAAGCAGGTTTGCATAGCAATTTGCTCCCCCAAAACACTATTTGCTAATCAAGTACAGCTTTGATTAACAGAAGTTGTAATCAACTGATTTGCCACATTGAGTAAAAATTTCCAGTTTGTGGTAATATTGTCGTACAATTATGGTAAAAAGTACAGAATTTGCAAAATTGTTCTTGCAGTTTGACACTTTTCCACGCAGTTGCATTCTTCTTTGGACTGTATCTTATAGACAAAACCGTGACGGGATTCATGGTTACTTGGGATAGGTACAAGGGAATTCTAGTGAGGTGGGCAGAGGAGGAAATTACCTGAATCACCTATGGTCCTTGAGTAACATAGAGATAGAACACTTGGGCAGACTCGGTGGGCATGTAGGTCCTTGTCTGCCGACAATTTCTATGTTTCTGTAGAAATAACCATTTAGTGAAATTGCTCCTCAAACCTGGCTGGTTGCTAAACAAAAGGATGTTGATTACTAAAAACTGCTAATCAGGTTTCCGAAACTTATTTATGCCTTGTGGTGTCATTGAGGACAACACATGCCCAACATAGAGGAGGGGCTTCAGGATAAATGAGATGGGGAAGGGAGCTGGGCACTATAAAAAGACTATATTTGAATGACAATTCACCAAGAACAATAAATTCTGTGGCACCATTTATATTCTGCAGCATGATGCAAATTCTGTGGAAAATTCTGTGGAATCGCTGAATACCAGGGGCCTTGCGGCTGCCCATTGCTGCAATTGCTGGCAGGTGTAGGGGTCCTCAACTCTTCCCAGTGGACCATGCCAGTCAATGCCATCCATGCACTCCCCACCCTTATCCCATCCAGCATGTCTTTTCATCCAAAAAACAATGTTTTGGAATATGTATGGTACAAAATAAACCTTAACAAAACATATCATTTAAAAGGTTAAAATAAGCATTCCTGGGGTGCATAGATCCTCTTAATAAAACTACAGGTGGCAGAGCTTCCTGCCTGGATACAGTTCCTCCTGGGCTGACAAAAGGACAGTGTTTAAAACAATGCTATTATTTTTGGGGTAGAGCAGGTTAAAATCAATATTAGTGTGCCTGGTGTATATATACAGTAAATGAAAATGTTGCAGTGTTTTCTATTTCCCATGTCCCCTAGGTTAGTCTGGCCCCCCTTGTCCAAAGAAATCCTAGAACTACCTCGGGTTCACTTTACACACTGCTTGAACACTTCCAGAAGTGCAGGTCTTGGGTTGGTTACAAGGTGGGGGCTGAGATCTTCTTTCTCTATATTTCTCTGCCTGACTCTGTTCATTGCCCTGTGGGCAGGAGTCAGACTGGTCAGGAGTCCACAGGAACTCAGATTTGCCACCTCTTTAAAGATCACCTCTGTCATCGTTCTCCATTGATTACAATAGTAGAGTTCTACCACCTAGAAATGACAGTCGCAACGCCTAGAAGTCTAGATGTGAGAGTTCCCCCACATAAATATTTCCAATTTAACCACTGCCTGTGGGTGGAGGTGAGTGTGGTAAGGTGCATGATGATGTTGGTTATTGTGTGTGCAGAGCTACAGCTGCTTGGTTGAATGTGTGCTACTATGAGATACTCTGGTTTGGGGTGTGTGTGTGTGCGTGCGCGTGTGTGGGTGTGTGGGTTACAGAAAGAGGAAGACAGATGGCTATGGTGCAAAACAGTTTGTGGGGGGTGCACACTGTGTGTGACTGCATGGCAGTCTTTTTTTTTTTGATGGAGTATGAAGCAACCAAGCAGCACGATTAAATGTGCAGTAATCTGAGTATTTCTTCGCTTTCATTTTTTTCCTGTAAAAGTGAGCAAAGTTCATCAGTATAATTGTGGTCTAGTGCAACCATCTTCGGGCTAGTGCAACATTGAATCCACTTGTCCCGCTGGTTAGTGCAAAAAAAGATTAAGATTGACCCCTGCCCGTAGCACTTCCCGTGTGCCACCAGGGTTAAGTGTCCAATGTGGGGGCATATGGCTGGGGGGCTCAGGTACTGTGGGGTTGCTCGGGGAGATCAGTAGGCCTCGGTATCAGCGTGGGACCAAGGGAAATAGCCTCCTATATCTCAGAGGGCTCTATAGGTTCAGGTAGCAATGCAGTGGGTAAGCAGGTCAGCAGCATTAAATATTGCAAGGAACTTGTTTGCTGTGAAAAAGGGTTTATACAAGAAGTATAAAAACTGTTCAAGAAATGTGTTATCAAGGCACACAACTTAGAAGATAACATGTTATTTTGCAAGTTGGTGTGTCACAATCATTGGTTGCATCATAGTAGACTACTGAACCAGTCAGAGAGCAGCATTCAAAAAGCTTGTGAAGTCAAAAAAGCACTGTGCAGTGCTGAAGCTAGCAGTTGAAATGGACATTTATTTTTCCCTTGCTGTAAAGATGAGCTCTCAAAAAAACTGAGGCAGAGGCTTGGACTTTTTTTTTTTTTAGACTCAAGCATCTGCTTACCCAATAGGCCAGAAAAAGCTTAGTACAAACCATGTTCTTAACTATCTTGGACTATGCAGACTTCCTGTATGGCCAAGTCCCAAAAACCACCCTATCTAAGCTTGACATCCTTTATCATAGGGCCTTACGTTTCATCTCAGGTGCATCATATAATACCCATCACTGTGTACTCTATTCCACGGTAGGATGGACCTCGCGTTCAGGAGGCAAAGGAACGCTATACTAAGGACCTGTAGATCTATATGCAAGATGCTGCCCTCCTACATTTCTGACTGTCTGCCCTCCTGCACCTTATGAAACCATGCCTTGAGAAGCCGTTCGTACATCTCACTAGCTGTGCCTAAAGTCTTTTCCCGTTTTGGCAGAGCCTCCTTCAGCTATGTGCTACCCCAACTGTGGAACAACATCCAGAAATCCATAAAATTGGTACATCCTATTGGTTTTGCGGAATTCAAGTCACTCTATTCGAGATACTTCTCGGAGCCTTGTCAGTGCCCTCCCTGTTGTTAAACTGTAGCCATACATTGCTGTTCCTACAGTCGACCCTCTACACTTTCTATCCTCTCGTTGGAATTACCCTAAGCCATGTTCCTGGATTCATCCTTGCTTTCTGCTTGCTGCTGAGCCACCAGCTTGCACTGTCACTAGCATTAACTCTGCTCTACTAGAGCTAGCAGTGTCTAAAATCACTGGTTCGGCACATTGGTGCTGACTTGCTTCTACCTCTCTGCTGTACTGTCTACTGGGATGAGGCTTCACCTTACGACTGGGCCTCATTGATTATCCTTGTACCTTGTTTTTATTGCTATGTATTGTATCACTATGCCCATTTGTGCTCTATGTTCTATTGTGCTACTGTATTATTTATTCTGTACCTACCAGGCCCTCCTTGAAAATGAGCTTGCTCAATGGCGTTTCACCTGGCTAAATAGAGATTGACTGATTGATTAAAGAGAAGGCAGAGTTGTGTGCATTCACTAACACTGAGTTTCAGATAACTGTGCTTTTCCTCAATGTGCTTTGAAGGGCCTGTATTACTGGGGTAAAGGCATGCCATTCACAGTTCGGCTTTCTAGCAGCTTGTTTACATGCCAGAAATGCATTGTCCACCTCTGGAGGACTGAAATGATGATGTGCTGTGGTCCTCCTTTCTCTATATGTTGAATAGAGAACAGTTAAGCTAGCGCTCAGTTTTAGCAATGAAACATATTTTTCTACTTTTGAGCAAAACCAACTCTTTTCAAGACTCTTGGCAAGTCAGTTATACCATTCAAAATCTTCTCTGGACTCATAGGTGCTGAAAAACCCCAAACAATTACATACTAACATACTAAAATGCCAGCAGAATGGGCCTAACGGTCTTTTGCGTCTGCTCGTTTGGTCAGCCCCCACCCTGGGAGCTGACCTTGCTGCCCCCTCGCCTTTCTTCTTCCCTTCCCAGTTCTGGATATTCTCGCTGCATTGATTTTGCTTCCAGAACCCTTCCCTGTACCTGTCCCACCCCTCTTGAACCCTCCACTGCCTGTGCCTCCACCAGCCCCTAGGCAGAACATTCCATGGCTCCACCACCCTCTCAGTGAAGTAGCACCTCCTCCTTTCTCCCGAGATCTTCCCTTCAGCTTCCACCCATGCCCTCTAGTGGCCCCTCCTCCTTCCTTGAAGCACCCTGACTGTTCCTCCCTATTTAGCCCCTTCATGTACCTGAAGACCCTCTATCGTGTCCCCCGTCCCTTCTCTCTCCAATGTGCATATTTAGCTCTTCGAGCCTCTCCTCATAGGTCCTGACCCCCAAGCCCAAAATCACTTTGGTTGCCCTCCTCTGGACCCTCTCCAGGAATTTAATGTCCCTCTTTAAGTGTGACCTCCAAAACTGCACGCAGTACTCGAGGTGCGACCTCACCAAGAAGTTATACAGAGGGAGTATCACTTCCCTTCTTCTGGAGGTGATCCCCCTAGCGATGCATCCCAGCATCCTGTTGGCCTTGGCTGCTGCCCTCCTACAAGTTGTTCATCTTGACATCCACCACCACCCCAGGTCCCTCTCAGCCATTGAGACTTGTAGAATCCCCCCCCCCAGGGTGTACACTTGGCCCGGGTTTCTGGCCCCCAGGTGCAGTACCTTGCATTTCCCTGCATTGAACCTCAGCTTCCACTTTCTAGACCATATTTCCAGAGCCTCCAGGTCCCCCTTTAGGGCCACCCTTCCCTCCTCCCCATCCACCACCGCCCCCAGTTTTGAGTCATCTGCAAAGAGACTCCTCTCACTCCTGATACCTGTCCTTATGTCAGAGACGTAGGCGTTGAACAGGAGGGGCCCAAGGACTGATCCCTGTGGGACCCCACTAATGACCCTCCTTGGGGATGAGACTATCCTGCCAACTATCCGGTCCTGGAGCCAATTGTCTATCCATCTGATCATCTGGTTCCCCACCCCCATTTCTCCCAGCTTATCCAACAGGCCCTCGTGAGGAACAGAATCAAATGCCTTGCTGAAGTCTAGAAAGAGGACATCCACTGGTCTACCCAGGTCCAAGGCACTCGTCACCCAGTCATAGAACTCCACAGGGTTTGTCTGACACGATTTCCCCGGGACGAATCCATGCTGTCTATCATCCAGGCACCCAATTGACTAAATTTGCTTGTTGTGTGTTAACACAGCTGACGAGACCACTTTTATGGCTGTAAGAGTGGGCTCCTGCATTCTTAGGGTATGAGAACCATGAACTGAAGGGGAGCAGTTCTGATACCCTAAGAAGGTGAAGCCACGCTTACAACTGTAAAAGTGGTCTTGTCAACCGTATTCATATATTATTGATCAAGCTTGGTCATTAGTGTATTCAATATTTAATAAAAACCTTCGCCGAAGAGCCGGCCCAGTGGTGCAGAGGGCTGAGGTGCCCAGGCTCCTCCTCTCTCTCCCCCTCACTGGTGACCTGAATTTGGGAATGAGCTCGGGCTGCTGGGGGTTGGCCAGGGGAGGGTGGAGGACTGGGAGAGGATCTAGCAGCTGTCTGGCAGCTCTCCTCTCCCAGATTGGGGAGGTGTGCTTCCCTGGCTTTTGGCTGCCACTGGGTGGAGGTCTGTTGGTAGTGTCGAGCTTAATGGGGGCTGGTCCTAGGCTGGGAGTGTGGAGGGGGACTGCTGGCTGTGGAGCACATGTGCACCTCTATGTGCATGCACTTCCATGTCTGCTGTGGTCCTGGAGATACAGGGAGAAAAAACAGAGAAAAACCCTGTGTCCCCCCCCCCCATCACCAAAAATGATGGCCCTTGGTGCCGACAATGGGGGGGGGGCGCTGCAGACGGTACTGAGGTGTCAGAGTATGGACCAGCTTAAAAGGCATAGGTGGTGCCAGAGTGCAAAGCTCTATGAAAAAAGGAGGAAAAAAAAAAAAATTCCCAAACATGTCCGTTCCCAGGGCAGCTGTGTGGAGAAACTCTTGACAATGTAAGAGTGTCTCCCAGGCAAAGCAGAGGAAAGAAGTGCTCCGATTGGTTGGGCGCTCTCACTCAATCTATAATTACTGTTGCCACTCTGCTGTAGCACTGCATTGTGAATGGTTGCACCAGGTACATTACCTGAGTTGGATCAGGACTTGAGGCCATTTTGACATTGTAAGCATGCCTCATGTGCTGTCAAAGTACATATCCAGTTGGTTGGCAATCATATGAGGATCTCTTATGCAATGGAAACCTGCTCCTTAATGAAACAGTCTAACCTAAGAGAGGCTGAGTAGATTCCTGTTCAGAACACTGGCTCCAGTAGCGCTTTTTGAAGTCCAAGGATTCCATTGCTTCACTGAGGCCAAGTATCCACATTGGCTAGCAAGGACAAGTATGGAAATGCACTAGCCTGGGACAACCGGCATTTAATGTTAAAATCAACCCCTGCACTCTATCTTTTGTGGAGTAAAAAGAGACAGACAAATCTGACAATCATTAAAATGGTTATCATAGTTGGGTTACACTTTCCTCATCGGTTATGAGATGCCATTTTGAATTAAAGTTAAAGAGCTAGTGCACTGCCTGGAATTAATTGTAACTTTCAGATGTAGTCAGTTTTCACTTTCTGATATCTTAAGTATTTTTTCTTTTCTGTTTGCTAATTAGAATATTTTTCCATGTGGCAGTACTGGGTAACTGGAGTGATATGTGGAGCAGCACTCTGAAGGTTAAAAACAGTTAGTTCTGTTCCTCCCACTACATCATGAACAATGAGCCCACACTGACTGTGACATCACTAGTAACCAATGAGAAACATTTCTCACTGCCAAATTATTCTCTTTTACATGAAGCAACCAGGACAGACTCTTCTTGGTTACTAGTGATGTCACAATTTCCTGCATTTTGATTGGTAACTTGTGAAAGTCACTGCTCAGACTGCAAGGATTTCTGGTGCCTCAAGGTGTTTGGTTACATTTCTGATGATGTGGTGGGAGGAACAGAACTGACACTTTTTTTAGCCTCCAAACAGAGTGCTACTCCACACATCAGCCCAGTATGGCCAGGTGGAAAATCTTCTAATTAGCAAACAGAAAATAACAAAAAATGTTTCAGATATTGGAAGTGATAGCTGACTGCATGTGAAAATCACTATTAATTCCAGGCAGCACACTAGCTCTTCAACTGTTCTTCTCTTCTGGGAGCATCACAGTCACTTTCTGTAAGAGTTGCAGGTAACAAGTTATTAAAATTAAACTGGCGATTTGAATTTCTTTGGGAGAAGATATACTTGCATTTATTTGTCCTACTTGACCGTAATGTTCAAGTCCCCTGCTGGTTGTGACTGCAGACTACTCTAAACTTCTGTAGTCTTGTGCAATTTCTTTTTAGCTGGTCCTACTGCCTAGTGCAAAGAAAGTTAAGGTCAAGCTCTGTAGAGCAATCTAGAAAACTGAAGACAAACAGATACTTCCTTGTCCTAAGTATTTTTTCCCTTAATTTTAATTTTTGTAAATTGTGATAGTCATTGTACTGTGTGATTGATCTTGGGGAATGTCAGACATGCTTTACATTGGGATACTAATAAAGGGGCAACAAGTCTGTGATGGAATTTCAAAGGGAGTGATGGGGATGTAGAGGGAGATTACTAGGATAATGTATGAATTACCTTCTGTGTTTTATTGTGTGCTGCTGGAGAGGGTTCAGAGGAGAGCGGCCAGGATGATTCGGGGCATGGAGGGGAAGCCTTATGAGGAGAGACTAGAGGAGCTTGGGCTTTACTCATTGAAGGAGAGGAGGGATAGGGGAGATATGATAGAGGTTTTCAGGTATGTAAAAGGAATAACCAGGAGTGGAACCAAGGAGCTCTTTAGGCTTAAGAAGGGGGGAACAACCAGGGGCCTTGGGTGGAAGCTGGAGGAGGGAAATTACAGAGGGGAGTGTAGGAGACATTTTTTCACTGAGAGGGTGGTGGACCCGTGGAATGCACTGCCTGGGAGCCTGGTGGAGGAGGGCACAGTGGAAGGATTCAGGAGGGGGTGGGATATGTACAAGGGGAAACTGAAACTAAAAAGGACCCTCTTGGGGGCTTGGGGTAGTGGTAAGGCAAGCAGCCATTACGTTGCTGGCTTTGGAGCAGACAAGACAGACCATTTGGCCTATTCTGCTGGCTTCTTTAGTATGTTATATGACAGTATTATTTTTATGGTGTCTTTGCTACCTCTGTAAGGTGCCCAGAGCAGCATGGATTGGATGCAGTAGACATAAGCTTGCCTTGCCTATGTCTGGTAGCTAGGAGAGGGCAATAATAGCATGGAGATATTTGAATAAGAAGGACCTCTTTGCAATGTATACATTGGGGGACAATGAAGTAAACAAGTGAAGGCCTCTCAGATTAGAAACATTGAATTTGTCGGATTGGGGGTGATGTTGTCCTGGTTATATAGATGTATATGACAAAAGGCAGTCTGTGGCCTGCCCAAGTAGAGTGCACAGACATAAGAATCTGCGAGTGAGGAGGTAGGGCGGTGGTTTGGACTTGCAAGGTCATAGGGCAGTGAGTATTGGGGGTAAGGAGAAAGGTTCAGTCCATCAGGTTCAGAAAGTACTCGGAGTGTGAATGAGGGTTGTAGAAGAAATAAAGACTGGGTGTGATGCTCAAGATATAAGTTGGAGGAATGAGGTTTTGCAGATGTTGTCTTTGTGCAACTCCTGTGAGAGTTCAGGGGTCTTGTGAGAGTTTCTTTAACCTACTGGATGAATTCTAAAGTAAGGGATCTCCCTCCAGGAGCAGTACCTCCAGAATGAGTTGATCTGCACTGCAATGACAAATTGGTCCCAAGAAGCATAGACGCTACCCTACGGTTCTCTCACTGGCATGCTTGAAGATGGATACAGGAAAACTTCACAATTTAGTGACCACTACCTTGAATGAACAGAAATGAGAATGGCACTGAATTTAGTTTAATGAGTATACCATTCCTGTAAATTAAGTTGTGTTTTGGAACTGCTAAGCAGTTAGCAGTAAATATTGAATGGGAAAAGCTGCATCAATACAAGGCCATAAATGGGGATTCAAATTTGGGTTTGGGTCCATGGGGAATCTCTCCAGGTCTGCCAAATATGGGGGAGGCAACTTTTTTGGGGAGGCATACATGGGGTGGGGGGGATTTCCCTAAGAAAAATTACATTTAGTTTGCTGATATGTGTGTTCTAAAAGTTGTACTTTCAGTTAGGCGTCTTCTAGTCTTCCTTTTTTTTGTTCTTCTTGGTGTGTACTGTTTGATTGATGACTGACCTGATGGTCGTCAAGGTGTTGACAGGACTTGATTCAATTCACATTAGTTGTTAAAAATAAAAGAGAGAGTGGGTCAGACTGTAGACAGCAAGCACAGTCACTGAAAAAAGTAGCAGACTGAATGAATGAAAATACAAAATACTGAACTAAAATAAACCTGGCCCTTCCTTACACTTTTGCCCCTTAAGACCTTTCTGGTGAGGGAGGCTGAGGCCTGAAGCTGCCATAAAAAAAAAAAGTAGTCTCTTTTCTTCTGTTCTTTATTTTTCTCCATGTGTTTGCAGCTGTTTCAAAATCTACAGTTCCGCTACTTCCACCCAATTCTGATATTATCATTAAAGGAGATCTACTGGCACGTATCGAGCAGTGACCGCTGCACAGGTCTGGGCTTCAGTACCCCTATTCTCCCCTGCAGGCACAATATTCATAGAAATGTATTAATACCTGAACACTTGTAGAAGCTGTAAGAGGCTCCGTAGCAGGTGGCATTTTCTAATATCCCAGTACTCAGCCCCCAAGATTGCGCTGCTAACAATGCAATATGATGACATGCCACTGCCCCTTCCTGTACGGTGCCCTTGTGTAGGGATATTTAATAATCTCCGTATCTCCCATGCCCTGCTCTATTTTTACAGACTTTGCCTAAATGCCATGTGTATGCTATGCATGCACACAGGATTTAGGTAAAGTCTGTAAAAATAGAGCAGGTCAAGGGAGCTACAGAGATTATTAAATCTCCCTACATAAGGGCACCGTACAGGAAGGGGCAGTGGCATGTCAACATATTCCATTGTTAGCAGCACAGTCTCGGGGGCTGAGTACTGGCATATTAGAAAATGCCTCCTGCTACGTTGCCTGTTACAATTTTTATGAGTAACGGCGGCTGTAGTTGGCAGTGAGTTCGAGGGAGCTTCTGAGCTGGTGGACCAATAGGAAGAGAGGGTGCTAAATTTAAACTGCGCCTGGACTGCAGAAGTCTGACCCAGCCGCCTCACTAAGAAAGGAGCTGTAATTGTGCACCACACCACCCACCCTGGCCCCGACCTCTATTAAATGGTCTATGGGGGCGGATCCTCGGGAGAGAGTATGGTGTGATTGACTGGGACTGAGCAATAAGTAGCTTGGATTGGTTGCAGGATTGAGGGGGTAGGGCACTGGATTAACAAATCGTGTTGCTGGGTACTTGTTACTGGTTGCAGGATAGAGGGGGAAGGGCATTGGTTTAACATATTGTTTGGCTGGGTATTGTGTGTGGGGTTCATATTATTCGCATGCAGAATGAGGGGGGTGTGGGTGGGAAATTAGTTTGGGCATTTTTGGAAGGGTGATTGGGTGTATGGGATGTGGGACAGCCATAATATTGAACTGGGCACGGAGGTTCGGTGGGTGCCCAGTATGTTTTAAACTGGAGGGTTTTAGGGAAGAGATTAGAGTAATCAGAAGGCAGCTAGAAGGAGGGAAGAGTGAGGGATGGGGAGATAAGGTGGGGTATGGATCAAGTGTGAGTAGATGTGGTCAACTTCTGATTGACATATATCAGGGGGCTAGTGGACAAGGCAGAATGAATTTATCTCAGAGGTTGGGGGGATTAAATGGCTTCTCTGGAGGAGTGGGGGGCAATGTCATTTTGGCAGACCTAGGGTGACTAGTGGACATGGAAAAAAGGATTTTTATCACAGGTTGGGCGGATCATATGGCTACTCTGGGGGTGTAGGGGTGGATTTAACAACATACAGGAAGCATGCTGTAGGGAGGGGACTGCTCAGTGGGAGAGGATGAGGGAGGGTGAGTTAAGAGTGAGCAAAATTGGGGAGAGCATCAAGCTTACCAAACGTTTCACCATACTATACCTGGGTGATGAAGTGGAGGAACATGGTGGGAGGGGGGAGCAAGTGGAAAGGGAGAGTTTGGTCAGTAGGCAGAGGGTGGAGGGTGACAGAGGAGGGAGCTTGAACCAAAGGAAAGGATGGAGGAGGGAGGGACATGAGCCTGTGTTAGAGGGTAGTGTGATAGATGGGGGGGGGGGCACTGAGAGAGGATAGGGTGGAAGGACGTAAGATTGGAGATAGGCCTGTGACCAGGCAGGAGAATTTAATCAATGAGGAGGGGGCGGTAGGGAGTTCCCTAGTTAGGTCAGATTCCAGACATGTATCGCCAGGTGAGGTGGAGATTAGGGTAGGGAGGAATATAGCAGATGGGGTGGGAAGTGCAGGTCCAAAGGAGGATGGGGAAGCAGTGGGAGATTATTTGGGTTGGGGATTGGAGTTTTTTAGATTAAAAAGGGAGACGGGGTTGGATCTTGGGGGGGGCAAGCTCTGGACACCCAGGAGATTGGGGGGGGTGAGGAATAAACTGGCAGTTGCAGGTAAACGGAGTATGGTAGGGCCCGAAAATGAGGGTGGCCCCCCGGATGATGGGGAGGGGAGTAACAAGCAGGGGGTTGTTGACAGAAGGAGGAGGAGCCTGGATAGTATTAAACGGGCTAATAAAGACCCTCAGGTTGATGGGAGAGGTAGGAGCAAGCAAGGGTTTGATGTTAGAAGGAGGAGTCTAGAAAGACTAAAGAGGGCTAATTGTGGGGGGTGAAGTGAAGGTGATATTGCTGGGGGATTCCATGATCGGGGTATTCAATGGGAGGGGGAAGGGGAGCATAATAGCAGACCTGTCAAGGCTAAATGTATGCCAGGTCTATCCGTACACAAGGCCAAATTCCACCTATACTCATTGGCATTGGATTGTGGGGGATCCCCAGACTTCCTAGTACATTTGGGGACAAATGATTTGGAAGGAAATAGTGAGCTAGAAATACAGGCTAGATTAAGGGAGCTGGCTAGGGTTTGTCACTCTACATGAAGTAAAATTTATTTCTCTGAGATTCTGCCAGTACCTAGGGCATCTGGTGAGACTAAGCTAAAACTTAGAGAGGTAAATAAGTGGCTCAGGGGCTGGTGCAGGGTAGAGGGGTATGGGCTGGTAGGGGACTGGGGGGGATACTTGGGAGGATAAGGGGCTATATGCCAGGGATAGGTTACACCTCAGTATGGAGGGGAGAATAATCTTGAAATTAAAACTTGCTGGTTTTATAGCTGAGAGGTGGGGTTTAAACTTGTAAGGGGGGGGTCTAATATTAATAAAAAAGACCCCAGGGGGTCTGTTTGAGGGTTCAGGTCTAGGGCACGTGAGGAGTGGGAGAGACTACGTTAAGAATTCTAGGAAAACTGGGCAGAAAAGGGATTGCGCAGGGTTCAGGGGACTGGAGAGAGGGGAGAAGTTGGGGTGAAGGACAGTCCTGATCAACACCAGGAGTATGACCAATAAAATGCCTGAACTCCAAGCTACAGTATGTTGGCTGAGGGGAACAGCAGATGTAGCAGCAATTACAGAGACATGGGCCACTCAGAGAAATGAGTGGGACCTAAACTTAGAGGGCTACAAGATATTCAGGAAAGATAGGGGAGTGGGAAGAGGGGGAGGGGTTGCGCTGATAGTCAGAAATGACATAATGGTTAGTGGAGTGGAGGAGGCTGGAGGGGGTGTGGAGGCAATTTGGGTAACGCTGCAAACGAGGGGAGGGAAGAAATTGAAGATAGGGGTTGGTATACAGGCCCCCTGTAATAGAGGAGGCTCTGGAGGATAAGTTGATGGAGAACATCAAGGCTCAATGTGACCTTGGAAAGGGAAGGGTGGTTGTCATGGGTGATCTTAATATGCCGGAGGCGGACTGGGACACCATGACATCCTCTGTAGTCAGGGAATAAAGACTGATGGATGTCTTTCAGGATGCTTTCCTGGTCCAGCAGGTGGGGGAACCTACTAGAGAGGGGCGGATATTGGACCTTGTGCTAGCAGACGTTGAACAAATTAGGGGACAGGAGGTGTGCAGTCCACTGGCGGGTGGTGACCGTGCCACGGTTTGGTTCCTGCTGTATTTAGGAGGGGAGGGAAACCACATTCATACAGTAGTGGTTGATTTCAGGGGAGCAGACTTTGTGGGCATGGGTAGGATTCTAAGGGAGAGGTTGGACATGGTTGGATTGGATATGGATGCTGGAAGATTGTGGGAGACCATTAAAGAAGGGGTACAGGAGGCTACTAAGTCCTGTACTAAAATAAGGCGTAAGCATGGTAGAATCAGCAAGCTATGTTGGTGGACCAGGGAGGTGCAGGAGGTGGTGAGGGATAAAAAGACTGCCTACATACATTTCAAACGTTCTGGGGGGGGATGAGGAACAAGGGAGTATGAACTATTGGCCAGGAAGGTCACCAGAGTGGTGAGGGTGCTAAGGCAGGGATGGAAAAACCTGGCTAGGGCTATCGGGGATTCTATAGATACATAAGAGAAAGAGAACACAGATCAACAGGATTAAGATTGTGGGGGATGGGCTCAGGAAGCAGGGGAACAGGCAGAGGTGCTAAACGAGTACTTTGCCTCAATATGTGCAATGGGTGACAAGGGATCCCTACAGCCTGATGGGAGAGATGAGGAGTCAGAAAAAGCGAGAGGTCAGTCTCAGTCTGAGACCATAGGATGGCATGAGACTAGGGCACAGGCTAGACTAGACCAAGAAGGTGTAGGAAGGTTGCATGAGGGAGTGGATTGGGGGGGAGAAATCACAGTGGATAGGGTGAGGGAGGCCCATCGAAATCTGAAAACTGATAAGGCGCCGGGGCCAGATGGAATACATTCGAGGGCTATGAAGGAATTGGTGGATGTGCTGGCAACCCCACTGGCTGCACTCTTTAACATCTCTCTGCAGACGGGATGGGTGCCACAGGACTGAAGGCTGGCTTATGTAGTACCTATACATAAGGGGGGGTCTAGGGAGGAGACTGGGAACTATAGACTGGTCAGTCTATCGTCTGTAGTGGGCAAAGTAATGGAGGGCTTTATCAAGGAGAGGCTTGGGAGGCAGTTGGAAAGGTTAGAGCACCAGGATGATAAACAGTATGACTTTGTCCCGGGGAGATCGTGTCAGACCAACCTTGTAGAGTTTTATGATTGGGTGATGGGGGCCTTGGATAGACATAGGCCGGTGGATGTCCTATACCTAGATTTCAGCAAAGCGTTTGACTCAGTACCTCATAATGGACTGATAGCAAAAGGGGGAGATGGGGGTGGGTGGACAGGAGCTAAACTGGATTGAAAATTAGCTTTCGGGGCATTTATAGAGGGTAATGGTGGGTGGGATAATATCCTCCCCCAGGAAGGTCATCAGTGGAGTCCCTCAAGGTTCAGTATTGGGGCCACTTGTGTTCAATGCCTACGTCTCGGATATGGGGAGGGGGGGTTAGGAATGGGTTGAGTCTCTTTGTGGATGATTCAAAACT
This sequence comes from Neoceratodus forsteri, assembly GCA_016271365.2. NCBI lineage: Eukaryota > Metazoa > Chordata > Ceratodontiformes > Ceratodontidae > Neoceratodus > Neoceratodus forsteri. The sequence continues at coordinate 1,303,237,817 of CM057453.1, read as the reverse complement.
GGGAGCACTGGTGGACTGGGAAGAAGTGAGGAGAAGGTCCAGAGGGATCTGGGTACCCTGGAGGGTGTACAAGGAGGTGGGGACAGAAATTTAATGCAGAGAAATGTAACGTACTTCATTTGGGGGTCAAAAACCCGGGCCATGTTTACACGGGGGGGGGGGGAGAGGTCACACTGCAAGCCACATTGGGAGAAAGGGATCTAGGGGTGGTGGTCAACGTCAAAATGAATAACTCCGGAAATTGTAGAACTGCAGCCAAAGCAAACAGGATACTGGTTGCATAGCCAGGGGAATTACATCCAGAAGGAGGGAGGTGATCCTCCCTCTATATAATGCCTTGGTCAGGCCACAGCTCGAGTACTGTGTATAGTTCTGGAGACCTCATCTGAAGGAGGACATAGCGCTGCTGTAGGGAGTCCAGAGAAGAGCGACCAGGATGATTCAGGGCATGGAGGGGAGGTCTTATGAGGAGAGACTGGAAGAGCGTGGGCTATACACACTGGAGGAGAGGAAGAACAGGGGAGACATGATAGAGGTTTTCAAGTATGTAAAAGGAATAACCAGGAGTGAAAACAAGGAACTGTTTAGGCTAAAGAAGTGAGGAACAACCAGGGTGCATGGAGTGGAAGCTGGGGGTAATTACAGGGGAGCGTAAGAAGCATTATTTCACTGAGAGGGTGGTGGAGCCATGGAATGCGCTGCCCGGGAGGCTGGTGGAGGAGGGCACAATGGAGGGCTTCAAGAAGGGGTGGGACAGGTACAAGGGGAAACTGAAACCAAAGAAGACCCTCTTGGGGGCTGGGGAGGTGGGAAGGTGTGCAACCACTAGGTTGCTGACTGTCGAGCAGACAAGACAACCCATTTGGCCTATTCTGCTGGCTTTTAGTATGTTAGTATATCTAAGGTTTCTTGGGGGAAATGTCTGTCCATTTCATCAATTAAAGCACTGATGTATGTGCTCTTCGTTAAAAGCTGGTCTCTGAGTGTGAATGTCAAGGAGCTTATCACCATTGTACTTAAGCGTTCAAGATAAGTATTGAAAAATTTTCTCTCTGGTGGACCTGGGTTTTCAGTTCAAGACTTTACAGCCTCGTTTGTACTCATGACTGTTGGTAGCACAGTGAAGAAATCGAGCTTTTCTCTTTGGAAATGTTTTGAAAATGACACGATATGTTACAAGGTGTCCAGCATTGTGTGAGAAAGAGCCACACAATTAAACTGATGTACAGACAGCAGCAGTCCTTTTGCTTTGTCACTGTCTGGTGAATAGGATGAAGTCATAATGTACTAACGCATCTCCTAATGATTTAAGAGTCCTGTACACAACACGCACTGCACCTTAAATGGATGGCCACTGAACTGCGTGAAGCTGACAGCATGGCAGAACTGGTTCCTCCAGCTGTTTCTGTATTCATGCAGTTTGTTGCATTTGATGGTGGAGTTACTGAAGAGGGATCTCAAGTCTTGTTGGTATTTTTTCACTTGTTTGACTGAACTGCAACACTTGCACACAAGGCCAACCAGTGACTGTGCACTGTACTCCAATCAGTTCAGAGTTATCAGTTCCTAGTTTTTGTATTATACCTTGACGACAGCCAGTCATAACTGATGCTCCATCAGTACAGACAGCAGCAAGTTATATTTACATATTCTGTTTATCGCCTTCTGCCCTAGCTACCCCCTTCAGAATGACCCCTTCCCCTAGCCCTGTCACCCCACTTTCCCGGGACTTACCTTCCTGCTGTCGTCCTCTGCCACAGGATTGTGGGGGGGTGCCCAGTCGCTGGTGTGGGACCTGCGAGGAGTTAGTCATCTTCTGCAGCCGGTGTGTGTGTGTGTGTGGTGATCCCACTGGTTTTCACCCTGGACCCAGGTACATGCAGTGGGCGCAATGTGCAAGCGCCACCTTCACAGAGACGCCCCTGGCGTCCTGTACATGGTTTCCCTTCCCAATCCTGTGGTGCCGCTTGCACTACTACCCAGCCACCGCTGGATGGCTGTCCAACAGCAAGCCATGCACCCCCCCCCCCCGGGAGGAGAGCAGTCATGCAGACACACAATCCTCCCTCTCCTGGTCAGCCCGAGTGACTCGAGTTTGTTCCTAAGGCACTGGGCTGAGGACAGCAGCAAGTTTTTTTTTTTTAACCTGTAATGCCCTTGTCATTCAGAAGTTGACAAAGTGCCCCATAAATAATGTCAGCTTTTCTATCAATAACTTCTGCGTTGCAATAAAAGCAAGTATATGGGATATTGTTGTCGAAGTATCGCACATAAAATGTTAATCTCTTTTTTATTGCTAATGTCTGTGAACTCATCCAATATCAGGCTTACCAGTGGACTGTTCTTCACAGCAATGTCCAGCTTCTCCACCATGGTCTGTGCAGGGGCCTCATGCATTTCCGGCAGTGTAGCCACAGTCACGTAGGTGCTGCACACCCCATCTGCTTTTGAAGTCTTTAATGAATGGACACTCCATTTCCCGGAGAAACTGAACACATTTCAAAAAAACATTGTGTTAGGTAGCTCATTTTCAGCAACAAAATAAACCGTTCTCAAAAGCTCTTTAATTGCTCATCACTCTGTACAGTACTATGGCCTTTGCCATTACCTGACAGTTTGATTGTGTCCATTTTTTTAAATGCTCTGCTATGAGCAGCACTACCAGAGTTGTGTTATTAGGGTCGATGTTTTGCAACAAGTGCTTTGAAAAGGAATGGATGCATAAGGCTTACAAATAGAACAGCTCAACTGGCCACTGTCTCTTTTTAAACAACAACCAGCTGTAAATGGTTAGCCACCTTTATCTTGTTGTTTTAGAGTCTGCAGTGTTTGGCTCATCAATTATTAATTCTTGTGGCGGAGTTCTGGTGCAGGGGCTCGTACCTCCACCTCGAGGCCCCCTTGCACATTTGGTTGCTTCCTTTTCAGCCAGGTCAATAATGATGCTGCACGTTGTGCCATGCCACAGTTTGTTTGTAACCTGCGTTCATGGGACACGTCCAGGTTATGGACCTCTCTGTCCCTTTCAGTTGTTTCCCCACAGTTCTCTTCTGGCACAAACATTATTTGTATTATTTGTTTTAATTCTTTCGTAATAAAATTCCAGCTTTTCCTGGGTCACATCCAGATTACAGACTTTCCCACCACTTTTCAGTTGTTTCTGTACAGTTTTTCCTCTTGCACAACAGTTCTTTTTCTTTTCTAATATATAGATACATAGATAAATAGATAGTGTCGGCAGATAAGGGCCTATGGCCCACCCAGTCTGCCGATTTTAGCTTGTAAGTTTACTTTATGTTTTCCTAGAAGTCTGTTGCCCCTTAACCCTGACCTCCAGAATTCCTTTATGTCTATCGCATGCATTCTTAAATCCTGTGACTGTTTCAGCCCCCACCACTTCCTCTGGCAGGGTGTTCCACTTGTCCACCACCCGTTCTGTGAAGAAATTCTTCCTCACGTTTCCTCTGAATCGTCCTCCCTCCAACTTCATCCCATGCCCTCTAGTCCTGGAACATTCTTTTTCGCTTAAAAATAGTGTATTCCTGCACCCTGTTCCTCCCTGTAAGATACTTGTATGTGTCTATCATATCCCCTCTCCTCCTCCAGGGAGTACATATTCAATTCCTTCAACCTGTCCTCATAGGACTTCTGATGCAATCCATGTACCATTTTCGTTGCCCTCCTCTGAACCTTCTCTACCCTGTCTATGTCCTCACGTAAGTAAGGTCTCCAGAACTGTACACTGTACTCCAGGTGGGGCCTCACTAGTGTCTTATATAGTGGAATTATGACGTCCCTTTTCTTGCTGGTGATGCTCCTGCCTGTGCATCCCAGCATCCTATTTGCTTTACCAGCTGCCTTGTCACACTGTTTCCCTACCTTGAGGTCATCAGAGATGATAACCCCAAGATCCCTTTCCTGCTTGGTGGATGCTATATCCTCACCCCCCAACTGATATATTGTGCCAGGGTTTTTTGTGCCCCATATGCATTATCTTGCACTTCTTTGCATTGAATTTCAACTGCCAAACCCCTGACCATTCTTCAAGTTTCTGCAGGTCCCTTCTCATTCTGTCTGCACCCTCTGGTGTGTCTACTCTGTTACAGAGCTTTGTGTCATCAGCAGACAGGGAAATTCTGCCTTCTAGGTTCTGCGCAATGTCACTGATGAAGATGTTGAATAGGACCGGTCCCTGCACTGATCCCTGTGGTACCCCACTGGTCACTCTTCCCCTCTGTGGAGTGACAGCCATTTACCACCACCCTCTGTGTCCTGCCGCCCAGCCAGTTACCTACCCACTACACTACTGCCCTGCCCACACCCATATTCCCCAGTTTGTGTAATAGTCTTCTGTGTGGCACAGTGTCAAAGGCCTTGCTGAAGTCCAGATAGGCCATGTCCACTGCCCTCCCCCGATCCACCTCCCTAGTCAGCCAGTCAAAAAATTCAATGAGGTATATATAAGAAATCCAGCTTTTCTTGGGACACACCCAGGTTATGGGCCTTCTTACCCCTGTCAGTTGTTTCCCCGCATAGTTGTTTTCTTCCTTGCAAAAATCCATTTTATGTTTTCTGTTGGTTTTTTTTTGTATTCTTTTATTCAGCTTTTTTTGGGACATGGTCCCACCATGTAACGAACCTTTCCACCTCTTTCAGTTATTTCCCCACACACTTCTCTTCTCTTCTTTCTTGCATAAGTTCTTTTTCTTTGTTCTTTTATAAGTGCATATTTTCTTGGGTCACACCCAAGTTACATATCTTCCCACCCCTTTTCAGTTGTTCCCATACACACTTCTCATAGTTCTTGCAAAAATTATTTTTTTTATTCTTTTATAATAAATCCTGCTTTTTTTGGGACACAGTCACACCCAGGTAATGGGCCCTCCCAACCCTCAGTTTCCCCTTAAAATAGTTTTTCTGGCAGCAGCTGCTTTGGAGTTTGTCCAGTTCCCTCCATCCGGTACCCTTTCTTTTTTTTTTTTTTTAATCTTACTCTGACATGCTTCATCTTCTTTTTCGTACACAACTTTGTCAGCTTTTGAATGGCAATGGCAAGCTGGGCAGCTTTTTGTATTGCAGCCTGTTGGTGTTACCTCCTTCATCTAGTCCAACCCCAAAAAGTTGTTTTTTTTCCTATTCCCCCCTCCCCCCCGGCACCCTTATTTCGTTGTGCTTAGCCTCCCCCTTTCTATAATAGTTTTGTTTGGGCCAAAAACAAATGCCCACTTTATTTGTCACTCACTAGACCTTTTAGCTCAGTATTTTGTGTTTTCATTCATTCAACTGCGTTTCAGTGACTGCCATGTCACATTATGTCTATACCTGCTGTATCATGGTTTTTTTCCTGTAGTTTTCGCCGATGTCCGCCAAATGACTGAGTGTTCTTGGCTGCCACAGACCTCAGCCGCGTCCACCCCTCCCTTTCCTGCTGCCAATGCTGCATCTTTTTTTTGTTACTATATTCTTTTTTTCCTCGGTTTTATCGTTTCCAATGAAAATAATGGGTCTGACTCTCTTACTGCTGCCGCTGTAGCTAGCAGTCATCCTTGTCACCAGTTTTTCGTTCTTTTCTCCTCCATCGACTCCTCATTGGCTCTTCCCTCAACCTGTGCTCCTCTCGAAATGGTGGCTCATGCTTCCCACGCTACGGTGTCTCTCTCCAGTCCCTCCACGTGCATCGGTCTCACAAGAGCAGTGGAGGAACGACAGAGGCACGCACACTAGACCACCAGAGAGTTCAACGTAGGTGCACACATTAGACCACCAGGGGTTACAGGAGCAGAATGGACCCCCCCCCCCAAAAAAAAATGTACAGACAGTGAATGACAAAGTGCCATAGACGGCGCTGTGTTGCGCTTTGCCACTGTGCTGTGAGGACGCTCAGTGTGTGTGGGATTGTCCTACTTGGGGGGGGGGGGGATCCAGAATTTGTGAGGTGGGGACTAAAAACAGCACGAATCACACAGTCCCCTTCCCCCTCCCTGTGAACTGTAAGCCCTGCTTAAATATGGGAAAATATGGCTGTTTCAAAACGAAACAGTGCATTGGTGTGACTAAACAAGTATCGCAAATACCCAAATTCACAAATAATAGTAAAACATGTAAACAGGGATTGTGTTCACTTTGAGTAAAGGATGTGCTGTATTAATACAGTGTTTTAAAAACATGTGTGCTCTATGTCAGGACTGTCGACTACCATTTAAAGAGATTTGTGTGGGTACACCTTTTAGAGGTGTTGTAGCCATGGCAGCTAACACAGGAAAAACATTGTAATCTCCCTACTGTACTGTATGTTCATTTGGAAGTAACTGCTTTTCCACTTTATAGGGTTCCTTGATGATACTACATTTTTCCAACCGAGTATTATTTTATTTTTGTAAAATACTGAATTTGATCTGGAATCTGGTGACATAAAAAAAAATGCTGTTTTATTTATGGAAAACTATTGTTCCCATCTATATTTTTCTGTACTTTCTGTCTCATTACTGTTGATTAGTGAAGGAATTTATTGTAAAACGAGAGCTTGCACCTTCACAGCCGGTATACTCTCACTGATGTGGCATGTATTGAAGTACTGTCAGTCTGTGGCCTCACAGTTGTTCCCATGGCAACCAATTATGATGTCACAAATGCAGGATTGTGAGGTCAATATGGAAGCATTAATACCTGATAGGATGGGTGGTATTGGGCAGTACCAGACCTTCCAGCGGCGTAATGACTCCCCTCCGGCAGAGGGCCTCATAGCCCCTGGAAGGTCTGATATTGCCCATACCACCCACCCTGGAAGGTATTATTGCGCTTAGAAAATGGGCTACATGTCTCATTTTTTATAGCATTTCAGAAATACAACAATGGTAAAAAATGAGTAAAAACAATTTGTAATCATTTTTGGGTTAAGTAGTCCCTCCAATGCGATAGCTATCAGTAGAAGGCAGTGCAGTGTCTCATAAGTATTTTTTTCCAAAGTTACAACTCCGTGCCAGTGTTCATTTTGCCTCTGCTTTACTTTGCATTCATTCCTCCCTGACAGTGTCCGTTTGTGTCTGGTTAACGTTTTATCCCTTGCTGTGTTTAAACTCAGCCCTACTTATTACTGATATCTGTTCTTTGTTTTGACAGTGTCCGTTTGTGTCTGGTTAATGTTTTATCCCTTGCTGTGTTTAAACTCTTCCCTACTTATTACTGATATCTGTTCTTTGTTTTGTACTGGTGGCTCAGGGGTGAAACCAGCAGTACTTTTTTTGGTTTCCACACTTAAAGAGGGAGGCGTGCTGCTGGCTTGTGGCAGAAGGCACAGCAAGCAGGTAGAGAATGGGAGATGGCATTCACCGAGCTGCAGCACATGGGTAAGTGGGTGGGCGGCCGTAAGATGAGAATGAGCTGTCACAAATCTGGAATGAAATATGGTGTCTTTTTTTTTTTAAATAATGACATTGTGAACTGTTTCCATGAGTTCTTAGTGTAGTGTACTTGGTGTATAAGGCAGGTAGAAGACACTTAGCCCATTTGTCTGTCTCCCGCACTAGCGGGGGCACTTAAAACCCATTTATAATTAAAAGATGCCTATCTAACCTCTCTTTGAAGGTGAGAAATGTACTCGCCTCAGCCACCTCAGTAGGAAGGCCATTCCACATTGGTATGATCCTTTGTGTGAAGAAGTAGCACCTCAGATTCCTCCTTGGGAATGTCAGTTTTAATTGGTGATTATGACTTCCCAGACTAGCATTCCTATTGGCAGGCATCAGTCCCAAGCTTTCCATTAGGTTGTTATCTCTAGTTATTTTGTACATTTGTAATATATCCTCTCTACTATGTCTTAACTCAAGAGGGTACAAGTTCAGTTTATATAATCTAGATTCATATGACTCATTACTGATTCCGTCTATCATCTTTGTCATCCTCTGTACCCCTCTCCAAACCATTCACATCCCTCCTTAAATAAGGGCTCTACAGTGGGGTACAGTAATGTAGGTGGGGTCAGATGAATGCTCTGTACAGTGAAACTATGCATGCCCTGATCCTTGATATGAAGGTTTTCTTTATGCAGCCTATAATCCTATTTGCCTTTATGGCCACCTCATTACAATGGGAATTAAACGAGAGATCATTGGTGACCAATATTCCTAGGTCTCTCTCACTGTCTACTGCCCTTAACTGAATTCCATTCAGTGTGTACCTACTCTGGTTATTGTTAATACCAAGATGCATTACCATGCATTTATCGATGTTATGTAAAGGAAGGAATACCCTGTAAAAGGGACGAGGGGGAAGAGGGCAGGGCAGAGGCCTTATGGGTTCAGATACAAGACCCAAAGGGGAGGAGGACAAGACTGGGAGTGGTGTATAGACCACCAACTCAAACCGATGAGGTGGACAGGGAGCTAGGGGAGCAGATAAGGAGAGTCTGTGAAAAGGGTCACACCGTAATAGTAGGGGACTTAAACATGCCAGGGGTGGAGTGGAGTACCCTAGCTACCATAAACGCCAATGAACAGGTCATCCTGGATGCTTTCTAGGACAGCTTCCTGGTACAGCTGGTAGGAGAGCCAACCAGAGGAGGAAACATACTGGACCTAGTGCTAACAAACAGTGAGGGTGTATTGGAGGTGAGGGTGGAGGACCCCCTAGCAGGGAGCCATCGCCACACAGTGTGGTTTTCATTTAGTATGAGTAAGGAGACATACAGCGCTGGGATTAGGGTGATTGACTTCAGATGGGCAGACTTCAAAAGGATGAGGGTCATATCTCCTGTGGAGATGGTTGGTACTGCTCGTTAAGAGGAGTTACCTCGATAGGACTACTGGCGGTGCTGGACCTATCAAGTGTTGGGACGGCTTGTGCGATTGGAGCGGAGGAAGCAGTGGTAGCCTGTAATGGGGCAGTTACTGTGGCCTTTGATTCCATCGCACCCATTCGTGTCCATACCTTGTCTACTTGTCGGAGATCTCCTTGTTTTGATGAGGATCTCCAGAGTTTAAAGATCAAGGGGCAGAGGTTAGAGAGGTGTGGGAGGCGATCTGGCCTGCTGGAAGACAAGTTGGGCTTGAGGTCACATTATGTTGACTATCGGGGCAATCTCCCTTAAGAAGGTGGGATATTTGTCTAGGGAGATTGCTGCGGCAAGGAACAGACCAGCTCAGCTTTTCCACACAGTGTACGGGCTATTACAACATGCCTGTCTCTGTGTTGGGGGGATCAGGTTCTAGCACTAGGTGTGAGGAGCTGCTTGTATTCTTCTCCGACAAGGTGTCCTCTATCAGGGATGGGGTCTCCTCGAGTACCTATCAAAGGGGATGCAGGGTCTGGTCTGAAATGTGTCGAAACACTCCTCCTGTCTCGGATAAGTTTGAGCTGGTTGGGGTGGAGGAGGTGGTGAAAATAATCTCAAAGCTGTGGCCAACCCAATGTGAACTGGACCCAGGTCTGACCCAACTTTTGGTTAAATGCTTGGACCTGATTGGACCTGTGATTGCTAGGGTCATTTGGAGTTCCTTGAGGAGTGGGGTCTTCCCAATGGTCTTGAAAGAAGCCCTGGTTAGACCCCTTTTGAAGAAACCCTCTTTGTACCCTGACTGCCTCAGCAATTACAGGCCATTCTCAAACCTCCCATTTTTAGGGAAGGTTATTGAAAAAGTGGTGGCCATACAGCTCAAGAGACATCTTGCCTCTTTCTCCACCTATGAGCCCTTCCAGTCTGGGTTTCATGCGAGGCATAGTACAGAGACCACCCTGGTGAGGGTGCTTAATGATTTCCTGATAGCGAGGGACAGGAGAGACCGGATCATCTTTGTCCTCCTGGACCTCTCTGCGGCATTTGACACTGTGGACCATGAGGTGTTACTTGACTGCCCGCAGTTCTGGTGTGGCCTGTCCGGTAATGTCATCAACTGGTTCAGGTCATACCTAATAGGCAGAGTGCAAAGGGTGACGATGGGGTTCGCCTCTTTTAACCTGAAGCCTCTGTGCTGTGGGGTCCCGATGGGTTCGGTCTTGTTGCCCTTGCTGTTCACGGTGTTCATGCTGCCATTGGGGTACATTATCAGGTGGTACGGGCTGGGTTTTCACTGCTATGCAGATGATACCCAGCTGTACTTGTCCTGTGTGCCCGATACCCAGGTGTCGGCCTCTGTATTTAACAGCTGCCTCGATGAGATCCAGGCGTGGATGACTCAGAACTGGCTTAAACTTAACCCAGACAAGACAGAGGTACTGGTTGTGTATCCAGTTCATCGGGGGGGGGGGTGAGGGGTTGCCCCCTGGCCTAGTGTTAGGGAGTGTTCCCCTTACCCCGTCTAGACAGGTGAAGAATTTGGGCGTGATCCTGGACGATGGTTTGACACTTGATGCGCAGGTGTCTGCCATTGTCAGGAGTGGATTTTACCATCTCGGGAACATCGCACGAATCCGAGCCCTGATCCCATCTGAAGATCTGACCATGCTGGTACATGCGTTCATCACTTCCAGGCTGGACTACTGTAATGCCCTGTACCTAGGGTTATCTGGCGGCAACCTCAGCAGGCAGCAGCTGGTGCAGAACACGGCGGCAAGATTGTTGACTGGGGTGAGACAAGGTGAGCATATCACCCTGGTCCTCCACGGACTGCACTGGCTGCCAGTCAGGTGGAGGCTTGTCTTCAAGGTAGGGCTTCTGACCTACAAGACCCTGCATGATAGGGGACTCATCTAACTGCAAGATCTCCTTGCCTCCTGCCGTCTGCCTCAAGCACTCTGTTCTGCTGGGGGAGGCCTCATTCGAGTTCCCAGAGTTAGGCTGTGGCATTCTGGGGACAGGGCGTTCTCTGTGGTGGTGCCTACTCTGTGGAACTCCCTTCCTGGTTATCTAAGGGAGGCCCTCTCGGTAGAAGCCTTTAAAAAGGGGTTAAAGACATACCTGTTCCAGCAGGCTTTCACTGATGGATACACTGGTTTTAAGGGATGGATAGAATTTTAAATTTGTTTAATGATGAATTGCTGCTTATATGTATTATTGTTGCTGATTGTATTGTACAGTGCCCAGAGTCTATGGAATTGGATGCTTAATAAATAAAATATCTATCTATCTAGCCATATCTATTGGAGGGGCACCTCACCAGAATAAGCCTAATAGGATGCTAACCAGAAATGGAGGATTATCAAGCTTGGGCTAGCTGAGGCCACACACTTATGTTCAAAGCTTCAAAGAAAGAAAGCCAGGTCCAGGAGGCCAAGCTGATTAAGCAGAGACGTGTCAGGGAAGATTAAGGAAAAAAGAGCTGCCTTCAGAAAATACACGAGATCCAAACGGGAGGAGAACCGGGAGGAGTATGTGAAGAAATTGAGAGAGGTGATCAGATCAATCAGGGCAACCAAGGCAGCAAAAGAGCTTGGGCTGGCACAGGGGATAGTAGAGGTGGAGAAGGATTTCTTCATCTACATAAGAGAGAGAAGAAGCTGTAAGGATCAGATTGTTAGGAGTAAGGTGGATGGAGTGTGGGCAGAGAAAGGGGGTAGACCAGGCGGAAGCACTCAATGAGTACTTCTGTTCTGTGTTTACCAGAAAGAAACTGGGGCCAATCCCACGGGGAAGGGAGCAGAGGGTACGGGGGCGGGGGGCAGAGCTTACAGAGGGGGTAATCCAAGAGGCAGAGTACTGGAAGGTCTGAGAACCCTGAGGGTGGACAAGGTACCAGGTCCAGATGGCATTCATCCCACAGTACTAAAAGAGAGGGCAGAGGTCCTGGCAGGGCCACTGGCAGACCTGTTTAGTACCTCCCTTAGGACTGGTTGCGTTCCCCAGGACTAGAGGATGGCACATGTGGTGCCCATCCATAAAAATGGGCCCAAAGATGAGCCAGAGAACTATAGGCCAGTCAACCTCACCTCCATCGTGGGAAAACTCATGGAGTCCATCATCAAGGAGAGGCTGGTAGCATTTCTGGAGGAGAATGGTCTCCAGGCTAACAGGCAGCACAGGTTTGTCTCAGGCAGATCCTGCCAGACGAACTTGGTGGACTTCTATGACCGGGCAATCGACAGGGGCCAGGCAGTGGATGTCCTGTACTTGGGCTTCAGCAAGGCCTTTGATTCAGTGCCACATGGGAGGCTGATTAGCAAGCGGGGGGACCTGGGGGTGGGAAAGAGGATGGTGGAGTGGGTCAAAAACTGGTTAGGAAACAGGCAGCAGCGGGTTGTTGTAAGGGGAGAACTCTCATCCCCAAGGGCTGTGACAAGCGGGGTTCCACAGGGCTCAGTGCTGGGTCCAGTGGTGTTTGGCATGTTTATTGCTGACATAGCAGATGGGTTAAGCAATAAAATCAGCTTGTTTGTGGATGATACAAAGATAGGTGCAGTGGTGGACAACAAAGAGGGCTGTCTAGGACTGCAGGAAGACCTGGATAAACTCAAACACTGATCGGACACATGGCAGCTGGGTTTCAACATAAAAAAGTGCACTTAGGTGCCAGAAACCACAAGTTTAGCTGTCGACTGGGGGGGGGGGGTGAAGAGTACAGTTAGCCACTACAGAGGATGAAAAGGATCTTGGTGTACTGATCACAGGGCAAATGAACCATTCAGCACAGTGCAGGAAGGCAGCAGCTAAGGCTAATAAGATGCAGGGGTGTTTTGCCAGGGGTATCACCTCGAGGAGGTGGGAGGTTATCTTACCGCTGTACAGGTCACTGGTCACTGGTCAGACCAAACCTAGAGTACTACATGCAGTTCTGGCATCCCTACATAAAGAAAGATATCAAGCTGCTGGAGGGAGTTCAACACAGAGCAACCAAGATGACCATGGGAATGGAGGAAAAACCCTATAAGGAAAGACTAAGGGAGCGAAATATGTGCACCTTGTAGGAAAGGAGGGATAGAGGGGATATGATCAAAACCTTCAGATATATGAAGGGCATTAACAGGGTCAAAACAGAGGGAATTTTTAGGTTAAAAGAAGGGAAGGACACTAGGGGGCCCAGTTTGAAACTGAAGGGGGTAGGTTCGAGAGAGAGAGAGATGAGAAGACACTACTTCACAGAGAGGGTGGTGGCGGGATGGAACACGCTTCTAGAAGAAGTGGTATCATTGAGGTCAGTGAGCAGCTTTAAGAAGGGGTGGCACAGGATCAGGGGAGGATTACCACTGGAAAGAGGGGGCAGCTACTGAGTAAAGTTGGATAGCTGCACACTCGAGCAGATTCGATAGACTTTAGGGCCTGTATCTGCTGGTATTTTCGATATGTTCGTATGTTAAAATGCATTCCATTATGTGCTGCCCATTCTTCCAATATCTTTAAGTCCTGCTGCATTGTTTCCACCTGTTCATTGTCTCCTACCTCTGCCCCCAGTTTTGAATCATCTACAAATTTAATACAGAAATTCCTAATCCCTATATTCATATCCGAAATAAACAGGGAAAACAGTACTGGCCCCAGTACTAGGGCACCCCACTTGTGACCTGCCCGCGCTTGGATATATATCCTGTGATTCAAACCTTCTGATTCCTTTCAGTTAGCTATGAGTTGACCCATTTCAGCAGTGTTATATTTATACCTAGATTAAACATTTTTGTAGCATTGTTGCATGTGGTACCTTGTCGAAGGCTTATTTTTAAATCTAGGTATATCACATCAACTGGTTGTTTGTTTTCCAGGAATTCACAGATCTTTCCATAGAATACTAAGGCATTTGTTAGTGTAGTTGGTGGTGCTGGTGGGGGGCACTCTCTAAGCAAGAAAAAAAAAACATGGCTGTGATTTTTCCCAATTTCTACTTGGGATCAGTGATTTCCATTATGTGGTGGCACTTGTGTTTACCAGTGCTGTACTGGTATTTGTTGTACCAGGTTCGCATGACTCTAAGTCAATCACAGAGCTTGAAATTTCCAGCCCATTTTCTAAATGCTTCTACTGTCGGAGTAAATTGGTTGTGAGGAAGAAAGTCTTTGGTTAAATAGGGGATATGCAATGGCCTGACTCAAAATACACAATTATCTTTAAGTGTAATGACTATAACTCACGAGTGGCAGAGCCACAAGTGAGTTATAAAAGTCCTGCCCACTCACAAGTGATGGTAAACTGTGTATTGTGAGTCAGACATTTGCATAATTGACATATACACGAATCCCACAGCCCCCACTTGCATACTGTGTGACCCTGAGCAAGTTACTTACAGTGGCGTGAAAAAGTATTTGCCTCCTTCCTGATTTTCTCTGTTACTGCATATTTGTCACACTGGATGTTTTCAGGTCTTTAGACAAAATGTAATATTAGATAAAGGGAACCTGAGTGAACAAATAACACGTGTTTTTTTTTTTTTTTTTTACTTATTTCATTTATTTAATGAAAAAAGTTAACCAACACCAACTGGCACTGTGTGATAAAGTAATTGCCCCCTAGTTAAATCAACCCAATTAAAGGGATAATTAGAGTCAGCTGATTGAACACAGCCAGGCTTGATTACAGCCAGCCCTGCTCAATATAAACCTCACTTATTTTGATCCTTACCATCAGAGTCACGTTGCCAGCACAAGATTCAGCAAGCTCATTTGTACACGATCAAAGGAAGTTCCTGAAAAGATCAGAAAAAAAGTTGTTGCTATCTGTCAGTCTGGAAAGGGTTACAAAGCTATTTCTAAGGCTCTGGGACTCCATTGAACCACAGTGAGAGCCATAATCTCCAAATGGAGAACACTTGGAACAGTAGTGATTCTTCCCAGGAGTGGGCGGCCTGCCAAAATTACTCCAAGGGCGCAGCGTAAAATCATCCAGGATGTCTCAAAGGATCCTAAAACAACATCCAAAGAACTGCAGGCTTCATGACTCCACAATCAGAAAGAGACTGGGCAAAAATGGGCTTCATGGGAGAGTAGCAAGGCGGAAACCACTGCTAACCAAGAAGAACATAAATGCTTGTCTCTCATTTGCCAAGAAGCACCTGGATGATCCACAAGCCTTTTGGGAAAATGTTCTATGGACAGATGAGTCCAAAGTGGAACTTTTTGGACGACATGGATCCCATTATGTCTGGCATAAAGCAAACACAGCATTCCACAGTAAGAACATCATACCAACAGTCAAATATGGTGGTGGTAGTGTGATGGTGTGGGGATGCTTTGCTGCCTCAGGACCTGGGACGACTTGCCATAATTGAAGGAACCATGAATTCTGCTGTGTACCAGAAAATTCTTAAGGAGAATGTCCGGTCATCCGTCCGTCAGCTGAAGCGTAGTTGGGTCATGCAGCAAGACAATGATCCAAAACACAAAAGCAAGTCCACATCAGAATGGCTGCAAAGAAGTAAAAATTAAAGTTTTGGAGTGGCCTAGTCAAAGTCCAGACCTAAACCCAATAGAGATGCTGTGGCAGGACCTGAAATGAGCAGTTCATGCTCGAAAACCTACCAATGTTACTGAATTAAAGCAGTTCTACGAGGAAGAGTGAGCTAAAATTCCTCCACAGCGATGTGAAAGACTGATATTGAATTATAGGAAGGTTAGTTGCAGTCTTGCAGCTAAAGGTATGTAACCAGTTATTATGTAAGGGGGCACTACATTTTCCACAGTGCAAGTTGGTGTTGGTTAACTGTTTTCACTAAATAAATGAAATAAGTAAAAAAAAAAAAAAAGTGTTATTTGTTCACTCAGGTTCCCTTTATCTAATATTACATTTTGTCTAAAGACCTGAAAACATCCAGTGTGACCAATATGCAATAATAGAGAAAATCAGGAAGGGGCAAATACTTTTTCACGCCACTGTAACTTCCCTGTGCTCCCAGGTCACACCTGTAAACAATCTTTTAGTTTAGTGTGCCACTCCTGGTTAAACAATTGGGGAAAAAATATATATATAACTTCAGTTTACTAGTTTAGTTTCTATGTCTGCTGTTTGATCAAAGATTTAGCTGTTTCTCTTTGATTTCAACTGCTGGCTGCAGCTCTGCAGTAGGGTGTTGCAATGTTATCAGCATTGTGAAAGCTGTTCTGTAATTTGTTCAGTACTCCGTTGTGTTGATACTAACTTTCAAGGTAGCAGTTGAGACAACACTAGCAAAATATCATGGCATAATTACTGTTTATACAATGTATGTTTTGGGATAAACAGAACTATAAAACATGATATATCAGCTAGGCAGTGAAGAGAACATTGATATCTCCATGTTCCTATACGTCATGGAGATATCTTCACACTCCTATGCGTCATCACTAAGACAGTTACTATCACCTTGCTCGTCCTCGTAATGCTTTTAAAACACTGCGGGAAAGCATCCGATAGGCAGCAATGACCCCTTCCCCACCACCACCTCTGTATTATACCCAGTACTTTTTTTTAAACTCTCTCGCCATACAAAAAGCCCAACATGCCACTACTTCACCAAACCACAGATCTTGCAGTTCCAAAAATAACATTCTTTTATTACATAATCCCTCGCACATTCGCAGTGCATCACTTTCACTAAGAAAACACATACCTGTTCAGTTCCCCATTACTCTGCCAACCAGCTGTGCCTGAAAATATAGTGGATCTTTTCTCTTCTGCTGTTCAGTTCGAAATCAGAAGCAGTAACCCTCCTCTCAGTGGCAATCACCCTCCCCCCACAACATATCCACTGTATTCCCAGTTCTTCTCTGCACATGAAGATTCACAATACAGGCTGCAAGCGAAAAGAACAGATCCAGTGGCTGCACAAAAATGAAACTCCTTTACTGCACGATCGTTCGAGAATTTGCGCAGTAGCCATAGTTACCACAGCAACTCAGAGCTCCGGAATTCCCCCTTACTCACCCACTCCACTCTCACCACACTTAATTCCTCCGACAGAAATTACTTTCTTCACTACAGATGTCTTCCTTCACGTTAAAAAAAAAGACAAAATGAAGCACTTGCTTTCGCCTCTCCTCTTACTGCAAGTTACATAGCGGTCAGATTTTCTACGAACTTCTCCACAGTGTCTGTTGCCCTTACTATAAAGCATTCAGACATAGCACCACAACATAATTTACAGTTTTTTCCACTAGTAACTTGCTTTTTTCTCTATGTAAAACAGTTAACACACCTCAGATGTATCAGCATTCTACAATAAATACATTTTCAAAACAAAACATATCGTCTTCTAATTTTCTCTGCATTATATTACTATAACTGTGATGCTTTCATTATTAAACTACTAATCCCAAAACATACATTGTATAAACAGAACAGGACATGGCCTCACTGAAGAGATCATATTTATCTTCAGTCAGGCCATGTCATATCCCCCTATTTCTACAGCATGTGTTTTGAGATAACTGGTCAGATAAAAAGTGTCATCTTTATGAGTGTGAAAGGATAATATTATCTTGTCATGATGCAGCGTTACCATTCTTTGTTTTGATTTAGAATGTTCGGCTTCATAAATAACTTTAAAACAGAAAATGATAGCATGGTGCTGTGAGCACGAACGTTGTTCACCACAAGAATATCTACAACATGAGCGGTGTTTCATTTATAGATACCTTTTAGGTTTGTTTGTTTTTTATAATCGGCAAAAAATGGCAACAAATTTCAATTTATTTTTTAGTTTTTCGACAAACAAATGAAGATAACTTTAAAATGAAAAACGATAGCATGGTACTGTGAGGGCAAAAAGTTCTTTAGCACAAAAATATCTTCAAAATGAGTGGTGTTTCATTTATAGATACCATTTAGATTGTTCATAATAAGCAAAAATGGCAGAAAATTGATTTTTTTCACTTTTCCTATTTTAAAAAAAAAAAAAAAAGGCGAAAAGAAGTGTGAAGCCATGGGGCACCGTGAGTTAAATGGAAGTAGTAGTAAATCTCAAAAAACCACTCCCAAACAAGAACTGTAACTGTGAACTAGAACCCTAATGATAGAAAAGAGAAGTTACGCCACAAATCAAGTAGGGTCTGCGGTATGAGCAGTAGGTATGTAAAATGGGCAGACTAGGTGGGCCAAGCGGTCCTTATCTGCCGTCAATTTCTGTGTTTCTATGTAAAATAATCCAAAAAGTTAGTCACAAATTTCAAAGTCGCAGGCACTTTTTTACACATCCCCAGTCATGTTTATTCCAAAACACGTCTCCATAAACAGAATAGGACATGGTCTGACTGAAGTTGTGATATTTATCTTAATTTGAGGCCAATGATATTAAAATATGTCACTTGTGGCTTCGCCACTTGTGAGATATCATGATATCATTGGCCTCTCGGGAAGATAAATATGATATCTTCAGTCAGGCCATATCATATCCCCTATTTATTTAATTACTCTGCTGCCTTTGTACGTGTCTGGATACATATAATTGTGTCACTGTCAAACTGGTGCAATATATATTTTGTTTCAAACGGTCATGGCTGAAAAACAGACCTACAGTAGGTCTAGGTCACCTTACCCAGTTATCTATAACTAAATAAATTACTAGTTAGTCAATGGCAACCCATAATTAGTACCTGAAATATTCCATTGCATACATTGCATTACACACAAGTATGTATAATACAGAACTGCCCCACTCTCAGACACAGCACCAAGAGCGAGATACAACTGCTGCAGGCAGAATGTATTTTATTGTTTTGGGGCTGCTTTTCTCCTACCTGCTGACCGCAGTTTCAGTAACCAGTAATTGTATCAAATAAAGTATGGGTAACAGTGAAAACGTGCTCCTTTTATACACACTCTATGTGTGATGTGTGATATTTAAACAAACCACTCGGTCTTCGGTCTTGTGGTTTATGTTGTATCACACACCTCGGGGGTGTAAAAAATAATGTATGGATTACAGTGTATATACATTTTTTTTTAAACCTCAAGACTAAAGACTGAGTGGTTTAAGCTGGCATCACACAAGAGGGGAGGAGTGTGTAACAAAATAAAAGTTACTACACTGTAATCTATATCTTATATAATTACTTGTTTTATGTACAACATTTAGTCTCCAGAAATACAGCACTTGCCAAAAAGTTTCCTTTCTTTATTTATTCCAACAAGAAAGAGCGTTCAAATTAGGTTAAAAAATTAAAATGTAATATAATTAAAATGTGAATTAATAAACTTTGTACAAGTAGCACTCAAACAGTTCTGTCAGGTAATGATATCCAGTGAGTATGTGAATATGCGATTTCCATTTCTTCTCTGCTCAGAGTCCTGAGGGAGAGCAGTAAGTGTTCTGGTTCTACTGTTGGGGAGGCTGAAATGTTTCCACATGCAATGTCAGCTGGTGTTTGCCGCTCCCAACTCGCATGCTACTGATGCTGTGTGTTTACAGTTGTGGGGAGGGCGAGCTGTGGCTGCAGAGTGTGAGAGCAGTTGGGTTACACCTACTGAGGAGTAACAAGGGGTATGTGTAATGTTAAAAAGCTGTCACTGATTTGGGGTTGTACTTTGACCCCACCAATAATTAAACTCATTGCACACTGTTGCCTGTACTTTTCATTATTCTCTATATATTAAAGTTGGCTACAAAACTATCATGTGATACCTTGCTACTGTATAAACGGTCCATAAAAAAGACACCTATTCTAGTAATCCCTTTGGTTGCCTGACGTCATGTGTGTTATGATTAATGCCCAGGAAACAAATGCATAACATGCCAATCTTTACACGAGCCTAAGATAGAAACACATGAAATCGCTCCGACTGACGTTTTTGACGTTCAGTAGCTTGACAGCTTATTTTCGGCACCATATTCAAAACACAGTTTATTGAGAGCAAATCAGAAATAAAAGTAAAAATGTCTGAGAAATGCTTGTCACATTAAACAGCATTCGGAAAACCAGTACTGTTTGTAAAAGCTTTTTTAAAAAAAGTGCATTTTCCACTTGTTAATGCAGCTCCTTGCAGTTTCACGGTATCTGTAGTTGATGGTTCAAAGTGGCTGTAGAGTTCCGGGAAAAAAAAAGTTATGTGCTTCACTTTTCAATACAGTTTATGTAACAGTTCAATAGTTGAAAAATAGATGCAATTTTTGATGCAGCATCTAATTGCAGTTTCGCTATATTACTATCTTTTTATTTATTTATTTTGTTATTTTAGTCTTCCTTAACCAGGTAAGGTCCACTAGGTACAACTGCCTGTTTTCAGGGGTGACCTGGGAGCACTGGGGGGTTAAGTGACTTTTGCCCAGAGTCACACAGTATGCAAGTGGAGGTTGTGGGAATCAAACCCAGGTCTGCTGGATGTACCAAGCTCATTCACTGCTCGTTACTCTAACCTCTAGGCTGTGCTGCCTAGCTATTGACTAAAATGCAAATCTGTAAGATTGAGGGAGTACAGCGCAGAATGTCAAAACCTATAATTGGCATGAAAAATCTGTGTTATGTAGATAGGCTTACTGGCCTGAACCTACACACTTTAGAGTATCGCAGAATGAGGGGGACCTTTGTTTAGTATTCAGAGCACTCTGCAATGACGATCTTTGGGATTGTGTGGGTTTAAAATTAAAACATTGTCAGATCACTACGAGATCACATGAACTCCAGTTGGAAGTTAGTGTGAGTCAAACCAATTGGAGGGCACCATGGTTTTCTGAGAGGGTGGTGACAGTATGGAATAGGCTGCCGTATGAGATTACAGGTAGTAGTTCTGTAAACGAGTTAAAATTAAAGTTGGATAATTACTGCCTCAAAAATAACATCCAAGGCTACGCCTTTTGAAGTGTTTCGAGCATCATGGACAAATTGTCTGCTAGCTCGTACTGAACCTATGAACCTATCTTAGCATTTCATGCCTTGGGCTGTGGGTACTGTAGTTGATGGTTCGTGCAGGCCGCAGAGTTAAGAAAAAAAATGCTTCCGTGTTTTACTTTTGAATGATGTGTGACGTCCTGAATCAATTCAATGCAGAAAAGGCATGTTTTATTGTTAAAATATTAATTCAGTACCTACGAAAGCTACATATTTCAAAAGAAAAACAAACGTAGAATAGATGAAGCATAACAAAAATTAATGTGACAGTGTTTGACTTTGGAACGTATTTTTGTGGTGGAAAATACCAATAACAAAATCATTAATTTAAACTGTTTCTGAATATTTTTTGCAGGTAAAAAACAATTCATTTTATAAGTGCAGTAACCTACTCCAGGCCATGGGTATATTAGGCATTAATGCACTTCTCAGGTGGTTGGAGGTCACTCGGCCTTCGGCCTTGTGCCTTACAACACACATGGGGTGTGCATTAATGCTCAATATACCCATGCCCTGTCATGGGTTATAGTTTACACTGATTCGGTAATTAGCCTTAATGGGAAGAGAACTATACATGAGGGTACATGGGCTTTAGTTCAAGTATTTGTCCAAGCTGAATCTGTCCTAGTGTTGAAGTCTCTTTTTAAACTAACTTTATTACTTTTTCTTAAGGAATAAAAAGGTTTAACCAAATGCTACTTATTACAGTATTTTTGATTAAAAAATACAGTAAATTGCATTATTTCTTCCTAGCAGGGTTGGATTTTTTTCCAAAGTTGATTTATCCTACTGTGACTATCCTTCGCTGATTCAAGTTTTAGTTGGAAAGACATATACACTTAAAAAAACTGTGACATTTGATTATATATCTATTCTAAAACTAACAGACTTCATGAGCACCTTCTAGTTCTTTGGTGTGATTGGTCAAAGTTCAGAAAGCTATCACAGAAACACAGGACTCTCAAAACTTCTTTATAAATCAGCATGGTCTGCTAGTGGTAAGTGTACAGGCTTGGGAAACAAACACGGGGTAAAGTCCACCAGAGCCACTTGTGTGCTGTGTGACCATGAGCAAGTTCCTTAACCTCTTGGAGCTTCAGTCCACCGAGTTGTTAAAACTGGTAACAGCAGGAGCACACTGGAAACAAAGATACTGCATCTTAGCCCTTGTACCCTGGGTAAATAAGTAAGGGATAACGTATGACGGTGCCTGGTCTTAAATGAATATACTCACTCCTGAGGTGACTGTCAGTGCGAGGATAGCCACGTGTCTTTAACCACCGCAGAAGTGCTTAGAATTCCCTATGATCGTACACGCTGAGGTGTGTCAAACCTGATTATAAACTGGGAACCAGCATGATTTTAAAATCACTAAAAATTATGTAATTTGAGTTAGGTATGCAGTTGTTTAAGCAATGAGGCATGACAGGGAGTGGGTTATTGGGGTAGTTACCCACGCCTTGTGTGATGTGTCATGAGGCGTAGCCGAGTGACTTAACCACACAAGAAGTGGGCAAATCCCCCAATAACTCACACCCTGGAGTGCCTTATTGCGATTTTACAATGGACCCATGTGTAAAATAAATTTTAAATGTGTTTAAGTATGTTTTTTATAAATACCATTTCTCAGCCGTGGGTTATTACAGGATATATACACCATGGTCAAGTGATGTGTTTTGACCAGTGAGGTTACAGGATTTTCATACCCCATTGTATAATTAAGCAATAATGCACGACAGGGTGTGGTGTATCATGGGATAATAAATCACGCTCAGTTGGTTGGGGCACGAGGCCGCAGGCCGAGTGCGTCCAACGACCCGAGAAGTGACGATATCCCATGATATACCACACCCTGGAGTGCATTATTGCTATTATGAAGTGGTTTAAATATTTTTTAAAGTAAAAAAAAAAAAAAATATATAAACATTTTAAAAATGTGTTTTGGGGGTGTTGGAGGAGTACCTTTAAATACAATAGTTCCTGGAGGGCTCTGGGCAGCAGGTGGCGCTGTTGGCCATGGTAGAGGAAGTGGAGCTCTTGTGACTGGGGGACCCGCTCCTTACCATTGCAGTTCTCTTTTTTTAAAGTGTTCTCCGCTCACAGTGCACTTTATTTTTGTTATTTTGTTCTGGGAATTGGATGCTGAGGACTGGTAAGCTGAGAGAGAAGTTGGAGAGGCGAGCCAATGATGAACGAATGAGAAAAAGGTAGAGTCTTGGTGCGATTCATTCGGGTCTGTTATTGTAAGAGCTACTATTAGAATGGTTAGGAATGTTTGGGACAAGACTGGCAGTTTTTTCTATGTGGCTGGAACGTAGCTTTCTTTTTGTGGGGGAGCCGCGGTTTGTGTTAGAATGACTACAATGCGCGGGTCTGTCGTTTGTCCTTTTCAGAGAAAAAAAAATTATTTGTCCGTTGCTGCCATTCGCACGCTGCTGGATATGTTGCTTTTGAAAGTATTGCTCCCAGCGGCTTCTGTTGTGCTGAATTCTGTTGTGTGCGCAGCTGGTGGGAGTTCGTTTATTTTTTTTAAATAGTGGCCGACTGGAAATCTGACTCACTGCGGACAGCTGGAGATGCAGAAGACTGCGCAGTCAGTGAGGAGGCTGGTGGCCGGAGGTTTTCTGAAGCCGTGATGATGTAGTCCGATATCATCACAGCTTCAAAAACCCCTCGGCCAATCAGCTTCCCGTATTTACGATCCCCAGTTCATAATAGAAAATAATGCATGGTCATATGATGTCTGGTGAACAGCAAGGATACAGAATTTTTATGGTCCAGTTTTATGAATTGCAAAACAAAAAAATGTAAAAAGTTCTTTCATTTGGATACTGTGTTGGGGTGTTGGCTGTGTGATTTAAGATTGAAACTTGAGATGCATTCTTATAGGTGACAGAGGACTCTCTTCGCAAATGAATATTTTCTCTGTTTCTTTAGGAGGTTGTTTTGCCTAGTAGTTTGCGTGTAGAGCTGTGGACTGGAAGTCCCAGGTTTGAGTCCCACAACTGCCACTTACTCATCGTGTTACCCTGAACAAGTCAGTTAACCTCTTTGTGTATAAACTCTCTGTAGTCAGTCTCTGTGGTGTTTGAACCTCCACATTTGTTACAAACGGAAGCAACATTCTCCCCCTCCCTATTCTGGGTTGTAAAGCACTTGGGGATACAGTTTGTATGAAAGGCACTGTATGAAACCAGGTTCCTTCCTTTTCCTCCTTGTTGTACAAACTCATTGAGCTGCTGTGAAAGCTTGTTTGCCAGCATTTCTGTAAGAAGCATTTGGGGTTCAGACAGAATGTCTACCATGTGAACGCAGTTCATGCACGATGCCTATGAAATGAATAACCTCATGGGTTTCACTAGCATAAACCAGGACCCACAAGTATAGTGGCCCCCGTGTTCTTTACGCACAGCTGTCAGTTTGGGACATGGCTGCTCCCTTGATGTGATCCTGGAACATTCAGATTGCTGCAATTACAGCAATGTATATAGCCTAGGGATTAAAGAATAACGAGTTGAGAATAAGCTTGGCACATCCAGAAGATCTGGGTTTGAGTCCCACAGCCTCCACTTCATTTTCATTTCATTTCATTTTTATTTATTATACTGGAAAGGCATGTGAGCAAAATTGCCCATTTTCACAAGCGTCCGGTGACAGGCAAACATGAATTAGACAAACCCCATACTGAATATAAACAATTCTGTAATCACTGACCACTTTAGTGTTGCTACCAAATTTAACTCCTGTTTCACCTCATGTGCCTCTGCTCTGCTATCTTCCTTACACCCTCCTCTGCCTATAGCTCCCTTCGCCCCACCCTGCCAGCTTTCCCTGCCTAAGCATTTCTCGTTCTCGTATATTTTACCTGGAGATACCCTTGATGCCTTGTATGCTCTCAACCCTTCCAAAAGCAGTTCCCCTGATGGCTTAGACCCCAAGCTTCTATATTTATCAGCTTCTGCTATCGCTGTCCCCCTTTCCATCCTTCACACCCTTTCTTTTGCTACGGCTGCTATCCCTGTGGCTTGGAAGCATGCCATTGTCCTTCCCCTGCCCAAGGGTGGGGGATCCCTCAACCCCTGGGAACTAACGTCCCATATCTCTCCTTCCCACCCTTGCTAAGTTTCAAGAGCATATAGTCCTCTCACAACTTTCTTCTTACCTCTCTGATACTAACTTTTTTGCTCCTTTCCAATCAGGGTTTTGGAAAAGCCATTCCACCACTACCTCCCTGCGTAGACTTGCCGACTCAATCCTCTCAGGGATGGCTCGTGGCCTGATCTCATCTGCCATTTTTGTCGACCTAGCAAAGGCCTTTGACATGTTCTCTCACAGCCTACTGTTAAACACCTTCTCCACTGCGGGCCTAACTGACTCTGCTACTAACTGGTTCAAGGCCTACCTAGTGGGTAGAACCCAGTAAGAATTGCTGACTCCACATCTCCCCCTCTCCCAGTTAGCACTGGGGTCCTTCAGGGATCAGTGCTGGTCCCTTTATTATTCTCCATCATTTTAAATGACCTGCCATCTGTCTGTACATCTATCTCATTCCATATGTGCGCTGATGACACGGTCCTCTTCATCTCTGGCCATTCCTCTGTGGATGTTGCAACCAGACTTCAGCATGGCTTCAGTAATGTTCAGCACTGGTTTTGCTCCCACCAACTTTCCCTCAACACCAAGAAGACGGTCTCCATGACCTTTGGCACTAGGCAGAGAGAGACTCTAGGCTACCTGCTCTGCCCTCTTTCCATACCCTTGACGGGACAGTCCTGGAAGACACCTCCTCCTTGAAATACCTTGGTGTCTGGCTTGACCAACACCTAAACTTTTCTGGTCATGTGCACGCCATCCTGAAAAAGCTGTGCCCCAAGCTTGGTGTGCTGTTCAGGAACCGTAGCTGCCTCTCTCTCCCAGCTAGGCGTGAACTTGTCCAGAAGATGATCCTCCCTATTTTCGACTACTATGACGTAGTCTACAGTACTGCTCCCAAGGCTTCACTTTTTTTTTATCATATATTTATTTATAATTTTTATTAAACATACGGGAAATCTTGCCCGGACACGAAAAGGACTAACAGATTGATAGCTCTTTCTCGATTCTGTGGATGGTGGTGCATGGCTGTTCTTAGTTGGTGGAGTGATTTGTCTGGTTAATTCCGATAACGAGCGAGACTCCGCCATGCTAACTAGTTATGCGGCCCTGTGTGGTCGTCTCCAACTTCTTAGAGGGACAAGTGGCTTTCAGCCATGCGAGATATGTGAGGAAATATTTTTTCACAGAGGGGGTGGTGGACGCATGGAACTGCCTTCCTGAGAAGGCTGTGGGGTCTAAAACTGTGGGAGAATTGAATAATGCATGGGACAGACATAAGGCAATTCTTGTGGGGGGGGTAGGAAGAAGTAGGCTGTTGGTTAACTAGGATCTGCAGCATATCCTGTAGGTAGGGAAATGGGCAGACTAGGTGGGCCAAGCGGTCCTTATCTGCCGTAAGTCTATGTTTCTATACATTTAAAGTACATTCAAAGTACTGTATGTAGAATAAATACTAGTCCATTTCAGAAGGTGGGACAATATTGAGATACTACATTGTTAAAGCAATTCAGCAAGCACTTAGCACCATAATCTTATTCTTCAAGCCATATTTTAACATTCATATTGATCTCCATATTTAATATAGTACTAAAGAAAACAGAAATTAAATCAGACAGCCTGCCTATCAGCACATTTATAATAGGCCAATATGAACAAGAAATTTATCTAATAAAGTTAAGTTAAGCCAAGAAAACAAGATAAATGTCCAAAATACTCTCAGCCAGCTTCATCTACACCCTCCAGCATAATTTGAGACATTTTTTTGTCAGAAGAAGTTGGGGACTCTCCTTTATGGTTCTGATCCATACTGGCCCTTAAGAAACTAGACGAGCTGATCAATCTCCAAAAAATATGCTGCTTGCCCTTAACTTTAACCCGTATCTTTGCCGGCGCCAGAAGTTGGAAAGTCCCTCCCAACTCTTAACACTTCCTGGTGATAATTCAGAAATCTCCTCCTTCTCTGTTGCGTTTGAAAAGAAAAATCGGGATAAATATAGAAACGGTGGGATTTGTAAACAAGTGACCCCTTTACCCTGGACAGCTTGACCAAAATGCTTGAAAGAAAAACTCAGCAAAATTTTATTTTTTAAGGTAACATCCAGTTTACTAGCTTGTTTTAGTAGCGGAGATCTCGCAGCTTTAACAATCCTGTAAGCTTTGGTAACGTACGGTAAATTCTCCAACAGAAGATCTAAGGCAGACACAAAAATGTCTTTGAGCAGGACCCTTACCGAGTCAAATTCTGTGTCCATACTGTCCAGTAACCCAACAGTCCACAAATTCTCGTATCTCACTTGGTTCTCCAAAGTTTCAATTTTTCGATGCATGTTGTAGGATGCTGTAAGTTGAGCAGCATTTGCTGCTTCAAGCGTTATAAGCCTATTTTCTTGTTTAGATAATTTCTCCACATTTTGTTCAATATTTCTTTGATTTTCAGTAGCGATTTCCTTAATAGCCTTAACCTCCTTCTGTATAAAGTCTAGTTTAGCATTAAATGTGTCCTGCTTACGTTCCTGCCTCTCCAACGCGGCAAGAACACAGTTGATTGATTTCCCCAGTGTTTCAATAGTATAACTTGTTTGGCTTGACTGAAATCCAACAAGGTAAGGGGAAGCTTGTTGAGACGCCATAGATTTACTTGTCACAGTATCTGTTTCAGCACTGGATTTCAACAGATTCTTCAAAGATTTGTGGCCCACAGTGCTTTGAGGGTCCAAAGAAGTAGTGCTCTGAATAGGTAGGCCTTCCTCTATAACACCATGTGAAGAAAACAGCTCCGGAGTGGTGCCTACAATTTGTTCACCGATACCCGGGCCAGTTAAAGGCTGCAAAAGTCTCTTCTTGAGCGGTCGAATATTTGGTGAAGCAAACTCCTTGCTGGATGATGAAGTGGGTCTATCCTTGCATTTTTCCTGTTTGTCAGACATAAGGGAATATTCAACTTAGCGGCTTAGCAGAAGAAAGTTGCAGGATATTGTCACTGAAGTGTTATGAAAGAACACTGATATTCCAGCAGTGTTGGAGCTCCTCACGGTGCGATTGCATGCTAGGACGCCATATTGCTGACCTCTTCTTGGACACTCTCTTTAACTCCTTCTGCCACTTTGCTCTGTACGCCCCTTCCCCAACTCATCACTGTTATTGCTACCACTCTCTCGCATTCTCCTCCCTAGAAAACAATTGCCTCCTCCACTGTGCAGAATCTGTCTCTAAATTTTGGTTTGGTTCTTCCCCCGTCATCTCTTCCTCTCTATCTATCCCGTGTCCTCCTTCCCACTCTCTTAGATCTTGTGACACTCACTCATTAGTAGTCCCCTGTTGGTATAACACTGTTGGCCAAGCTGCTTTCTCATATCACTTCCCTAAGCTGTGGAATGCTCTTCCGCCCCAGATTCACATTCTTCCTCCTCTTCAGTCCTTCATAATTACTGCTCTATAAATTGCACCTGTAACTAATTATCTCCAGTCCTCCCTGCCTTTCTCCTTGTGTTTTGGGTTGTGTACCACTTTACTTCCCTGACTGCTCCATCTCTCTATATCCCTTCCACCTTTATCCACACCTATAACTTGTCCACTTTTATCTTGTTTTGCCGTGTGTCTCTTCACTGTCAAGTTTAATATACCCCCTTGTTATCTTGCACTGGTCCTACGGCCCTTGACCTACTGTCTGTATGAATTGTACTTATAGTGCACTTATCATGCTGTGTTACTATCTGTAACCTCATCACTCTATGTATAATTTTATGTAATGTACCCTCTGTATGATTTGTTCCTGTGATGTACTTATCATGTTGTTATTACTATCTCTAACCTCATCACGGTTATATATAAATTTATGTTGTTATACTCTGTATGTATTTATCTCCTTAACCCCCTTCCCCAGGATGCACCGGGAGATGAGCAACGTGTTGTTCAGCGTGCCTTTCCTGGTGAAACGCTTCAATAAATAAATAAAACGGTAACATTCAACATATACAATTGTAAAAAACAAGGAATTAAAAACATGTACATACATTCCTGTTGAGTAGGTAATGTTTTAAGTTATTTTTAAAAAGTGTCAGAGTCAGGCACTGGACCAAGGATGTTATGGTAAACTATTAAAAAGTTTAAATCCCCGATAAGAGAGGGAGAGTTGCCCCTGTGTTGCAAGACAAAACGCAATTGAGAAGAAATTACCAGTGAGATTTTACTGTTCAGTCTATCCTCTAAGGAGAGCCAATTTACAGCATGGCAGAGGTCGCACTGATGGGTCATTCTCTGTAGCCCAGTAACAAACGTACATACTGTGCGACTCTGAGCAAGTCACTTAATCTTTCCATTGCTCCCGGATGCCCGTGAAAACAGGCACTGTGCCTAGTGAGCCTTACCTGGTTACCAAAGAATACAAAAAAAATTGACAACTTGCAGTAAAATCTCTCCACAGTCTTCGAGGAAGGACTTGGTTGGTCCGAAAGCTTAGACATTGTTTTCTTTTTGTAACATCTATGTTGGTCCAATAAAAGGTATCAGACCATTTGCTTTTGGATACGAACAATACGAACATATGAAATTTGCCAGCAGATAAAGGCCTAGTGGTCTATCAAGTCTGCTCGAATGTGCAGTTAGCACCCCTTATTCTGCAGCTGCCCCTCCCTACCACCCTCCCCCTCCCTTGACCAGGGGTTGATCTTTTTTGTTTTACTAGCCCAAACACTAGTGCAAATTGACCAGAGCTAGTGCAGCTAACTCTCTACTTGCCCGCCTTGACTAGTGCAGGTTTTCAAGACTATTAGTGAAGTTAAAAAAGTCTCTACTTTAACAGGCTCTAGTCCTCATGCTAATCTCTCTCAATGTTCCAGATGGCCTGGTGTGATTAACAACTCATTAAGAGCTGCAGTTATCTGGCAGTTTAAGAGGGGGATCCCACAAAAGACTCAATATGAGTCATAATCACTCCACTGTTAGGACTTTCAGCTATTGTCCAGGGTGTGATCAAGGGTAGAGTGGAACTCACTACCTCTAACTATTCGTCAAGCATCTTCCCATGCCTCTTTCAAATACTTGCTCCGTGATCATCTTGCTAGCTCTTGCTCTTGCCCCCATTTCAAACCCCCAGCACATCACTTTCACTTCACTATATGTTCCCCTACCCACAGCCTCTTTCACTGCTCCTTCCCTCAACCAACTACTCTCAGCACTATCCTGTCTCCTAGCCTGTTCCTATACAACTTTTAACTTAAAGCCCTTACCTCACCCCCTTTTCTTCCTCTCATCCCCTTACACTTCCCCCTACCTTGATTACCTCTCCTTTCTTTGCTCCTTCCCTCTTGACTACCAGTTGACACACTCACGTAACTTAACTTAACTTATATTTTCTGCCACAATGTTGCTTAAGACTTTTGCTGTGCAGCCCTCCTTTATTTTTACTATTGCTACATTTTTTCTTGCTAAATCAGTTGTTTCTACTGTATATCATATTGTTTTGCCATTGCTTACACTGTATTGATATATTTGTATGCACTTACTGTCTATATGCTCCTGTATTGTCTTTTGTAAAAATGTTTTATTTCCTGTATTTCTCCCGGGTCGTGCCTGAAAATAGTCATTTCTGTGGCTAGTGTACCTTACCTGGTCAACAAAAACTAAATAAATAAATAAGTCACTAGCTTCCAGTTTTCTGAATGTGTCTTTAACAATTTGACCCCTATTATTAAGACCAGTGCCCCTCATTTCCCTACATTTTGAGTGCCTGTATCCAACATTTCAGTGACAAAATGTGAAGAGGTATACAGGGCCGGCCCTGCAGGTGGTGGGTTTTATCCCAGCCTCACAATAACTTCCCTCTCCCCTCCAAATCTCCTAACTCTGTTCTTTCCCTTGACTCCACTGCAGACCAGACTCTGAAATGACCATCCACAGATCCATAGCTGCCATTATTGGCAAGTGTAGGGGGTCCCCAGCTCTTCTAAATGGACCATGCCAGCCATCACCATCCATACAATCCCACCCAGCATGTCCTTTCATTCTGAAAACAAAGCTTTGAATCATGTTTGGTACAAAAATAAACCTTAATAAAATACATAATTTGCAAGCTTAAAATAGGCTTTCCTATATAGAAATAGAGGTAGCATAGCATTATGCCTGTGTACTGTTTCACCTGGACTGATGAAAAGACAGTGTTAAAGACAAATCTGTTATTGTTGGGGCAGAGCATATTAAAAGCAAAGATTTTAAAAATGAAAATGTCCTAGTTTTCCATTTCCCAAGCCCCTTAGGTTTGTGTAGCCCCCACCCCAAAGAAATCTTAGATGTGCTCCTGGCTCACTTGAGACTGTACTAAAACTTCCAGAAGTGCAGGTCTCCACTTGATTATATGGGGTGGGTGCTGAGAGTTTCTTTCTCTGCCTGACTCTGTTCATTGCCATGTGGGTGGTGGTGACAGTGTTGTGATGTGCATGATGATGTTGGCTATTGTGTGTGCAGAGCTGGGACTGCTTGATTGAACATTTTCTGTTCTGATGTCCTCTGGTTTGGTGGGGAGGGGCAGAAAGAGGAAGAGAGGAGGCCATGGTACAAAAATGGGGGGGCAATGTGGGAGCAGGATAAATGTGCAATAAGTCGAATATTTCTTGGCTTACATTGTTTCCTGTATAAGTGATCAAAATTTACCATTATAGTTGAGGGCTAGTGCAATCATCTGCAGGCTAGTGCAATTCTGAATCAACTTGCGCTGCTGGCTAGTGCAAAAAAAAGGTTAAGGTTGACCCCTGCCCTTGACCTTCCCCCTTGCCCTGTGCCAGCCCCTTTTGAAGCAGCTTACTGTTCCACTCGAGACTACTTCTGTCGGTAACGCATTCCACCCAGCTACCACCCTCTCCTTAAAAACATGTCTTCTCATCTCCCTTCTGTACCTTCCTCCCTCCAGTCTCACATCATGGCCCCGGGTGTCCCTCCCCTCCCTTACTTTGAACAGCCCCTCCGTACCTGTCTTGTTAATTCCTTTCATGTACTTGAAGGTTTCAGTCATATCCCCCCGTCTCTCCTCCCCTCCAGCGAGTACATGTTCAACTCCCTCAGCCTCCTCTCATATGGTAAGTCACCCTGCCCCTGGATCGTCTTTGTCGCCCTGCGCTGCATCCCCTCCAGTAACTTAATGTCCCTTTTCACATATGAGCGCCAGTACTGCGCAGTACTTCAGGTGCGGTCTAACTAATGATCTATACAGTGGCAGAATCACCTCTTCGAGGATATACCCCTTGCAATGCAACCCAGCATTTTGCTGGCCTTTGCAGCTGCCTTCCCACATTGTACTGAGTTGTTCATTGACCCTGTAATGAGCACCCTCAGATCCTTCTCCTCCTCCTCCTCTGTCTCAGCTAGCTGCACTCCCCCCAGCTAGTAACATCTCCTTGGGTTTTTCGCCCAAAATGCAGGACCTTGCTCTTTTTGTCATTGAACCCCAGTTGCCAGGTGTCCGACCAGGTTTCCAGTTTCGCCAGATCATCCTGCAACCCCTGCCATCCCCCTAGGTCATCCACCACCGCTCCCATCTTGGTGTCGTCAGCAAACAGACTAGTCTTGCTCTTGATGCCCAATGATATGTCTGCAATGAATATCCCAGACGACACTGGTCCCAACACCAAGCCCTGCGGAATACCACTAGTCACTACCCTTGGGGATGAGAGCTCCCCACCCACAACCACCCTCTGTTGTTTTCCTGGAAGCCAGTTCCCTACCCATCTCACCAGTTTTGCACCCATCCCTGTGCCTTCTAACTTACTTTCCAGCCTCCCATGTGGCACAGAGTCGAATGCCTTACTGAAGTCCAGGTACAGGACATCCACTGCATGCCCCCTGTCCAATTGCCTAGTTACCCAGTCATAGAACTCCACCAGGTTGGTTTGGCAGGATCTGCCATTTATGAAGCCATGCTGTCTGCTGTCCTGTAGCCCTTTGGTCTCCAGGAGGGCCACCAACCTCTCCTTCAGGATAGTCTCCATGAACGTACACACGATGGATGTGAGGCTCACCAGTCTGTAGTTCCCCAGTTCATCCTTGGGGCCACTCTTGTGGAGGGGCACCACATGAGCCATCCTCCAGTCCTGAGGTACACACTTTGAGTGTAGTGAGGCATTGAATAGGTCTGACAAAGGTCCCACCAGGACCTCTGCCAGCTCCTTCAGTACTCTGGGGGTGGATACCATCTGGGCCTGGCGCCTTGTCCAGTGCCCTCAAGCCCTCCAGAACCCTGCTGTCTGATTTCCCAATCAGTCACCCCTTCCCCTCTGTTACTGCCCCCCCTTGGTCATCACCCCCCCTTTTTCTTAGTAAATAGCAAGCAGAAGTAATCATTTAGCGCTCTGCCTTATCACCTCCTGCTTCCACCCAGCCCCCCTCCTTCCTAATCCTTACTATATGGTCCTTACAGCTCCTTTTCTCATTGATGTACCTGAAGAAGTCCTTCTCTCCGTTCTTAATGCCCTGTGCCAGCCTGAGCTGCTTAGATGCCTTGGCTGCCCTTACTGCCCTTGTTACCTCCTTCGATTCCTTCGGGTATTCCTCCCTGTCCCCCCCGCTGTTTTTTGTACGTCCTAAAGACAGCTCTTTTTCTCCTTAGCTTTTCCATGACCTCCTTGCTCACCCTGCTAGATTTCTTTGCCCTAGCCTTCTTGCTCTTAGCCTTGCCGCAGGTTCTGATTGCCTCCACTATCCCCAGCTTTATGAGCTCCCACCTCTGGTTAGTGCCCGTACTAGGTTGAATTCTGGCCAGGTGCCCTTTTATCACTTCCCCCATCCTTCCGAAATTGGCCCTCCTGAAGTCCAGCACCCTCGTTCCACTCCTTCCTTACCCATATCCAAAGTGAACCATACTGAGTGGTGGTCAGTCCCCACCAGTGGTTCTTCCACCCTCAGTTCCCTCACAGACTCCCCATTTGTCAGCAGGAGGTCAAGGGTATTCCCTAACCCGGTTGGTTCACTGACCATTTGCATCAGGAAGCTGTCCTGGAAGGCTTCCAGCAGTACCTACTTCCTTCTATTCCTGGTTGTTGGGGGTACTCCAATCCACTCCTGGCATGTTGAAGTCCCCCACGATCACCACACTACCCTGCAGGTCCTCCTGATCTGTCCTGCTAGTTCCCTGTCTTAACTCCTCTGTTTGAGAGGGTGGCCTTACGCCACTCCCATCCTGAGAGTCCTATTCTTGGAATCCTGGATTTGCATCCATAGTGACCCCGTACTTCCCTCCTCCTCTTCCTCCCATACACACTTCAGTCCTTCCTTCACATGTAGTGCCACCTTTCCCATTCACTCTATCCCTATGAAATGCCATGTACCCTGGTATCGACAGGTCCCAGTTATTATATTGGGTGGTGGCCCATGTTTTGGTGATGGCCGCCTTGTCCACCTCCCTCTCTGCCATGAGAGTCTGTAGCTCTGCAGTTTTCTTCCCAAGGCTCCTAGCATTCAGGGTGACCACCTTCCACCCGTTCTCCCCCCCATCCTGTCCTACTTTATTAGCATCGCCACTAGCACTTGCCCTTAGTCACTGTTATGGGGGTAAGCTTATATGGCTTCCCAACCTGTGGTCTCTGCATGTCTCTTGCCCACTTGCCACCCCCCATTCCTAATTTAAATTTCCAACTACCTCTATGTAATCCTCCATCCTCTGTTTCAGCACTTTCTTTCCCTCCTCGCTAAAGTGTAGTCTATCCTTGGCATAGAGACTACTGTCCTCCCAGGTCCCTCCCCACGCCAGCCCATACCCTTTAACATGACACCAGGTTCTTAGCCATCTATTAAATTCCTCTATTCTCAGCTTTCTTGCTGTGCTCGCCGTGGGCACTGGAAGTATCTCTGAGAAAGTTACTGATCTTCCTACCCCCTGACATAATTGTCCTAGTTCCTCAAACCCCCTCTGGACTATATCTACCGTCCTGTCAGCCAGGTCGTTTGTCCCCAAATGTATAATTAAATGAGACTCCTCCCTACCCCTTCTAGCATATTTTAGAATGGATTGTCCCTCCCTTTCTGCTGTCATTCCCGGCATGGCCTTCACCCAAATGCAACTGTGTCTCTCCCCTTTGCTACTCCACCTGACTCGTCTTAGTATTGAGTCCCCCAGCACTACGATTCCACCCCTCTTACCAACTTCTTGCTTCCTTTCCTCCCCACCTCTCGCTCCCAGCTTCTCCTCTTCTTCCTGCACAGTAGTTCCACCTTCCGCCCCTGTTGTAATTCTCCCAGCAGAACTTCCCCTCTCTCCAGTTTCATCCGGATTTCTATCAGTTACTCCTCCAATCTCATCACCTCCTTCCTCCTCCTTTCCTGCCAGTACTGCAAAACGATTTTCTGAAGACCCTTGGCCTGTGTCTGCTTCCTCACTCCTCATACTAGCCCGTTCCTTCCTTTTGACTTCATGACTTTTGCCACTTCTCCTCCTTCCTGTTGTCTTTTATCCCTTGACCTGGGTCCCCCTGTCTCTGCTTCCCTTCTTCTGACCCTCTCCCCCCCCCCGTTGGCCCAAACTGACCTCCCTCCTCATCTCCCCTCCTCCCTCCATCCAGTGTTGGGCTATAACCTCCTCCAGTCTGCCTTGCCTGTTTTAGCTCCTCCTGCAGACCCTTGATCTCCTTTTTAAGTTTCCCTATTTGGTTGCACACTAAACATCCCCCCACCCTCCACGCAATTCTTACAAAGATTGGTGCATCACAGTTGTTGCAGCCTACCACCCACTCATTGCTCTTGTCACCCACCAGCGACCTCCCACCCTTCCAGATGAAAGATACTCACTGCTCCCCCAAGTCTCCCTTCTCCCCCTCTATCATTGCAAAACATTCTTCTCCTGTTCTCAATTTCCCTTACACCTTTGTCCTACACGTTAGATAGATTTTATCAGCTGCCTTTTAAGTTACTATCCTTCCTGTCCACACTCAAAAAGAAACTTTAATCAACTATTGCACAGCGTTGTTCTAACTCCTACTCTTCCTTTTCATAATGCAAACACCAGTGCATAGTGGGGGAAATGATATACAAACACCAGTGCAAACAGGTAAAAATGAAAGCAGTTTGTGCTGCAGTTAACTTCCCTTCCCCGAAGATAGCAGTCACCTCGTCACTCGCTGCTGTTCCTTCCATGGACATCTGCTTCTGCCATGACAGGTGCATGTCCTTTGCCTTTTTGGGGACGTGATGTCAGAACCTGTGCTATAAAGGAAATGATATACCTGGGGCAGGGTGGGTAGGACCAGCTCATGCTCTCCAGAAACAATCAGGTAGTTGAGGCCCCAAGCCAGACAATTAGCACCCTTCCCCCACTATGCCTAAACTTTGTAGCTAGTGAAGACAGCAAAAAAAAAAAAAAATCACCACCCCACTAAAAGCACAAAAAAATAGATTTGATACCAGAAGAAACGGGTCTCCAATTTAAAGATACAACAGATTCACCAACCACACACCAAAATAGGCTTGAAATTAGAAGATATAGCTTTCCAATTCAAAGAAACCGCTCCCACCAAAAACACACCAAAATAGGTTTGAAATCAGAAGAAACAGGCCTCCAGTTTAAAGATATAACAGCCCCCACATAATGCGCACCAAAATAAGTTTCAAAAGCTCCTAAATAGTTCCCTGCTAGCCCCTTTTTAAGAAGTAAGAAAAACTCAGCCTGCTACCAAGTGAAACAAGAAGAAATAACACTACTTAAAACACACCAAAATAGGTTTCAAAACGTCAGCAGCCCTAAAACAATTCCCTGCTAGCCCTTTAGAAGTCATGAGAAAAAAAACACCTGCTACCAAGTGAAAGCAAGAAGAAGCAATTTAAAAGCAGCAAGGAACAGCTACTGCTGTTCCACAGTTGGAGTAATTGTCACTGCATTTGTGGTACAGAATGTTGAATTGTGGTAATTTTTCACACTTCTGATTAGCTGTGGGCTAGGCTGCTAGGTAATTCTTCTAGCCTTAGAGACAGAGCAACACTGAGGGCTTTTGCCTCCACCTGCTTCCTGTTTCCCCTTAGGTATTGCTGATAGCCACAGCAGAGGTGACATTACTCTGCAGCTCCTGCAGTGCTTTTCATTGCAGTTCGTTTTGTCTTCACATTGAAGGCACTGTCAACTTCTGTCCTTCTGCAGCATTTGCCAGCAGCATTGAAACTGGACCGCTGCTGTTAGATTGACCACAGAAAATCATTACTAGGACTATGTGCTCTGAAGTGGAGTTCATGCACACCTCCCACAGGTCTAAATCATGGCAGACACGTTGGCGCAGGGCAGAGGAGGCAAAACAAGCCACTTCAAAGGCCTCAAATGTAAAACTTGTGACAAGCTCTAGGCCAAAAATCCACAATCAAGGCTGCAGCTGGGTAATCATCTGTAAACCTACACTACCCTAGGTAGGGTCCAAGCAGACTAGAAGGACCACAGGTCTTCCTCTGCCTGTGTAATTCTGTTTTAGTCTTTTCTTAGAAGTCAGTCAAACAAAGCAGAAAATAAGGCACATCTCTCCTCCTCGCTAGAAGGCAGTGTAGATTAAGAACGGTGCTGTGTAAATCTTTATTTTGTACTATCTCAAGTATGTGCCTTGCAGTGCCAAGTTAAAAAAAACACATATCAGTGACCCCCTTTGATCCACCTAACGCATTTTCTGCAACAAACAATTTCTCAGAGGTACTACTCATAGTACCATGCTACCTTATAAATCCATGTAAAGTGACAGTACTTGCAGAACAGCTAGGAGAAAGGAAAATGGGGATGTTGATGTGGTTTGTTAAGTAGGGAGGATTTTAAGGGAAGGTAGGTTGTGATGAAGGGAGGAAAAGTGGAGGGAGGGGAGGGGTTAGGGGGGCTACCACAGAACTGACAGCACTAGTCTTCCTCACCCAATCTGGTCCTGTTCGTCTTGGTACATGGACCTGTGTCAACCTGTTTCTGGGTAGTGCAGTTTATATCCCAGACAGGCCTAACCTCCTTGGCCAAGATCCCATTAGGCATCTTAAATTCCTCTTGCTTGCAGCTCGTTGCATGGCTTCTGTGCTCAGAAGGTTCCTCAAGAGGTGGTCCTCTGGCAAAATGGTGGACACTCTTGTACAGCCCAGAAAGCACGCCACCTATAAAGCTTACTACTGAAATTTTTTTTTTTTTTTTTTAATCATGGCACTCACCAAAAGATATCAATCCTCAGTGTGCTTCCCCTTATGCGTCATTGATTTTTATTTGTAATTCCTTTGACCAGGAAAGGCACACTAAGCTATTATAACTCGTTTCTAGGTACATCTTGGGGGTGGGTTGTATGGACCTGTTTTATTGATGGGGAATGTTGGCCATGACATCAGGGAAACTCCCCTGCTCTTGTAGATAAGTGACATGGAATCTTTCACTTCCACCTGGACAATAACCAGAGATGGGCAGAAGGGACCTCGGTTTAACGTCTCATTCAAAGGACAGATTTTCTGTAAGAAGGGTTTGATAAAGGTCTGTCATTTAGCTTTCTAAGGGGCCAGGTGCCGGGACTGGGAGCCATTCAGGGAAAACTAAGAAACTGTCACCTAGGTAGATACCTAGATATCATCAGGCTTCTCAGGGCATGTGATAAGATTAAGCTCAGTGCTCAGCCAGTTGTTCTCACATGGAAACTTACTGTCTTCCATGATGCCCTCCACTCCCTTCCTGTCAAGCGTCTCCAGTGGGTGTACTTATTTTTCCTCACCATTATGATCCTGTTCCTGATGGCTGATTGTTCATCCGGGTGTCTAGGAGAGCTCTGGTACCCCTCTAATTGGGACTCTCATCATTCCTTGTTTTTTCATAAAGACAGGGTGGTACTGCGACTGCGAACAGTTCCATCGTTCCTCCTGATAACAGTGCCTGACCTCCACTTGAGCCAGAACAGTTCCTTATCATCCGTCTACCCCAGTTCCTCTAAAATTCTGTCTGCAGTGTACAGCAGCCTTCCAACAGTAAGAGCGACTGTTTTCCTCTTGGGATGGAGTAATTAGGGCCATACAGCTTCAGGACACATCTTTACTAGGTGGGTTAAAGCTTGTATTAAAGAAGCCTACTGGTCAAAAGGGTTCCTGTTTCAAGTTTCTTAAAAGCTCGTTCCACAAGATTCCTTGCAGTATCCTATGCTGAACTGGCGGATGCCTCTCTCCAGGATATCTGTAAAGTGGCGACATGGTCATCACCGTAGCATACTTTCACGGAACACTACAGGCTAAATGTGTTCAATTCCACAGATGCTGCTTTTGGCATTAAAGTCCCGCAGGCGGTGCTTCAGCACTGACTCCCTCTCTCTATTAATGCTTTTTAAAGAGCATGTGTAGTGCCTAAAATTAATATTAACTGTTAAAACAGCCACCAACACATTTGGCACTAATTAGCACCTTTGTTGGCAGTCTCACATCAGAGGCCATGGAATGAATGGCGATGGAGACTGAACGACCCTTTCACCTTAGTGGTGATCCATGCATGATAGGGTTAAGGCACATTGTCAGGGCAGTGTGGGGAAGCTTTCATTGTGACTGCTTGTGCTGTATGTGTCGTGTGGATAACTAGAGGCCTTTAACTCCCAGCTCTGTCAATCTAGCACCTTTCACAAGTACTAAAATTCTCTGTCACACACACACACACACACACACACACACCCACTACATTCCCAGTGAAACATAGAAGTTGACGGCAGATAAGGACCGCAAGGCCCATCCAGTCTGCCCATTTCTTTTTCTACTTTATGAATGTGCCATCGGCCTTTGCTCTGTCAATGGCCTATCTATTCATACTCATCTGTATTGCTCCCTTATGCCTGTTTGAAGCCCTGCACTGTATTCATATCCACCACTTCCTGAGGTAGGCCGTTCCATGCATCCACCACCCTTCCTGTGAAAAAGAACTTCCTCACATTACCCCTAAATCGGCCTGCCTCTAATCTCATGCTGTGTCCTCTTGTCCTGCTATTTTTCTTATATTAAAACATGTTGGACTCTTTCACCTTGTTAATGCCGTTAAGGTGTTTGAATATTTCGATCATATCACCTCTCTCCCTTCTTTGCTTTAGGGTATACATATTGAGCTCCGTTAATCTGTCCTCATATGTTTTCTGATGCAGTCCCTGCACCATTTTGGTTGCCCTTCTCTGGACTGCCTCAGTTTGGTTAATGTCCTTGTAAAAGTGTGGCCTCCAGTACTGCACGCATTACTCCAGAGGGGGCCTAACCAGTGTCTTGTAAAAAGGGATTGTTACCGCCCTCTTCCAACTTGTGATACCCCAACTAATACACCCCAACATCCCCCTAGCCTTACCTACTGCTTTAGTGGTCTGCTTGGATGATTTCAGGTCATTGGTGATGATGATGCCCAAGTCTCTTGATTCCCTTGTGACTGCCAGCAACTCCCCTCCCAGCCTATAGGTGGATTCAGGGTTTCTCTTTCGTATGTGCATGATCTTGCACTTCTTTGCATTAAACCCCAGTTGCCACTCTTCCGACCATTTTGCTAGTTTATCCAGATCTTTTCTCATTCTGCCCACCCCATCTGGATCATCTACTCTGTTGCAGATCTTGGTGTCATCTGCAAACATACAAACCTTACCCTCCAGTCAATCTGCAGTGTCACTGATGAAGATATTGAAGAGGACTGGCCTCAGGACTGATCCCTGAGGTACCCCACTTGTGACTTGCATCTCTTCTGACTATATACCATTTGCCACCACTCTCTGTTTTCTGCCTGTCAACCAGTTTGCCACCCAGTTGACCAACTTCTGACCCACCCCGAGCCTACCCAGCTTATTAGTCAATCTTCTATGTGGAACAGTATCGAAAGCTTTGCTGAAGTCAAGGTAGGCGACATCAACTGCTCCCCCTTGGTCCATCACTCTGGTTACCCTGTCAAAGAAATCTATGAGATTAGTTTGACAGGACCTTCCTTTTGTAAACCCATGCTGTCTTGGATCCTGTGCTCCTATGGATTCCAGGTGTTGCACTATCCTTTTCTTAAGGAGTGCCTCCATAATCTTGCCCACTATTGAGGTAAGACTGACTGGTCTGTAATTCTCTGCCTCCTCCCTGCTACCACTCTTGTGGAGCGGGATCACATGAGCCCTTCTCCAGTCTTCTGGGACTTCTCCTGTGCTCAGAGACTCAATAAACAGTCCTGATAATGGCTCTGCTGATTCCACCCTTAGCTCCTTTAGTACCGTGGGATGTATGCCATCACGTCCCATTGCCTTGTCCACCCTGAGCTTAACGAGCTCTTATAGGACCCTTTCTTTTGTGAAGGGACTAGTGCACACCTCCCTCCCCCCTGTGTCCATGGTGCTGAGCTGTGAGCCCTGCCCTACCTTCTCTTCATTAAATACTGAGCAGAAGTATCTATTTAGGATAGATGCTTTTACGTGGTCCTTCTCCTCACATGCCCCCTTATCCCCTTTGATCTTAGCAATACTCCCTCTGGACTTTCTCCTTTCACTAATGTATCTATAAGAAAGTCTCGTCACCTTCTTTTACTGTTTGTGCTAGTGTTTCCTCAGTTTGGGCCTTTGTCTGCCTTACTGCCTTCCCTTAGGGAAGTTTGGTATGCCTCCCTATCTTCATCCTGCTGTGTTCCCTTATATTTCCTGAAGGCCAGCCTTTTGCCTCTGACCTTTTCTGCTACTGTTTTTGAGAACCAAAGTGGTTTCCTTCTTGTTTTGCACTTCCTTTTCTCTCTAACACAATGGGATGTTGCTTCAAGTATTGCATCCGTAATGCTTGCCCACTCTGCCTGTACCCCCTCACCTGTATTTCTTTTTGCCAGGGCTAGCTTAACTCTGTTGGCCATCTTATCAAAGACAGCTCCTCTGAAGTCCCATATTTTTGCCTTGCAATGGGATGATTTAGTTCTAGTGGACAAATTGAACCAAACCATGTGATGGTCACTGGCCCCCAGGTGACCTTCTACCTGGAGATCTGTGATCCTTTCCCTGTTGGTCAGTACTAGATCTAGGATAGCCCTGCCTCTTGTGGGTTGTTGTACCAGTTGTTTGAGGCCCTCCCTCTGCAGGGAATCCACCATGTGTCTAGTTCTGGCAGATGTTCCTGCTGGTATTGACCAATCTGTATCTGGCATGTTGAAGTCTCCCATTATTAGAACCTCCCCTTTAGCTGTCATGTTTTGTATATCTTCTAACAGTAATGTGTCTATGTCCTTCCCCTGGTCTGGAGGCCTGTAGACAACCCCAGTTCGTATGGCTGTACCATTTCCTGTTTCCAGGGTGACCCACAGTTCTTCTGGCTCCTTATGTGTATTCTGAATTTCTGTAGCTTTGATATTTTCATTGATATAAAGGGCCACTCCACCCCTCTTTTTGCATCTCAGTCTCTTCTGAACAGTACATAGCCAGGTACTGAAGTCTCTGAAGTGTGGTTACTGGTAAACCATGTCTCGCTAATGGCTACTATGTCCAGTTTAGCCTCTGTCATTATTGCATGCAGGTCTGGGATCTTATTTCCCAGACTGTGAACATTTGTGTACATGATTTTCCATTGGCCAGATTTCGGTGTGTTAATTGTTGGGCGAGGTCTGGCATTTCCTCTGTGTGTCGTATGGGGAGCTGGACCTTTTTCCTTACCTGGTGATGCAAATGAACTGCAAACTTGCTGAACTCCTGTTTAACCACTGGCTGAAGGGGGAAGGGTGTTCTTCCTATTCGACGTATGGGGTGCTGCACCCCCTCCCCATTTGTTAATTTAAATATTCTGCAAAGACGTCAAACTTCTGCCCCAGTGCACTGACTCCCTCCTTAGTCAGATGCAGTCCATCAAATTTAAAGAACTTTTGCCCCGAAAACTGTTGCCAGTTCCCTACAAATTTGTGTCCTTTTTCCTGGCACCAGCCCTTGAGCCACATGTTTAGCTCCCCTTTCTCCCCTTCTCTGATCTTCTGTACATCTGCCCCCCTCTCCCAGACTGGCAGGATCTCAGAGAAGGAGATGCCGGACAAAGTGAATGATAGTTTGTCACCCAGCCTGGTCAGGTGTTCCTTGGTCTCCACAATTGACCAGCTGGCGAGATCGTTAGTCCCTATGTGTACTAGGACATCAATGTTTTCTCCTGCTTCCTGAACAGTTTTAGCAATGCGGTCAGTGTCTCTCCACGCTGGTGTACCTGGGAGACATCTGACCATTACCCCTGGCTGGAGATACGTATCAACTCCCCGAATCATGGTGTCTCCTATGATCAGAAGTTTTTTGGATTTCCTTTTTGCTTTTTTTTTGTTTTGGTTCCTGTTTTGGGCGAGTTTTGCTGTGCTAGCTCCTGTGCTACAGTGTCCTGCTCTGCAGTGTCCTTTGCCCCTTTGTTTGATTTCGGAGATAGAGGCAGATACCTGTTTGTAGTTTTTACATGGTTTGCCCCTCCTAACCACCTGCCAACCTCCCAGACCAACTACCCTCTGCGGTCGAGGTGCTTCTGTTGGATTTTGGGGAAATGGCGTGCCGTTCTTATAACATATTTCCTGTTGAATATGCAATTTGAGGCGTGCAATCTCTGCCCATGCTGCTTGGAGCTGAGCCCTTAGATTTCCCAGTGGCCCAGCATGTAGAACAGTGTCCAAAATCCTGTAAAACTGCCCTTCTGAAAAGTGTTCCGCAGTACCTGCAGTTAATTATATCCATTCCAGAAAAGTTTCTGGGTTTATAACCTGGTTAGAGTAATTTAGAAGGAAGAAAATGAAAGCAAAAATTTGATTTTGTGTTTTGTTTGTTTTTGTATAACTTGTTATAACAAGTTAAATTACTAGTGCCCCTGTAAATGAGGTCACTGTGTGGATACCCCTCTGATCCGCCCCTTCCTGCTTTGCTACAGGAAATGTCACGACTGTGCTACCCTATGAAAGGAGTGTAGTATGGGGTGGTTGGGGATGGGGGTGGGTGGCTGGACGGACTCTTCCTCTGCCGAAAAAGAACAACCACGGATGAAAGAAACAAGGAGGTAAGAGCAGAAACAATCAGCCAGCAACAAATGCAGTAGCCCTGAAAGCTTATCCTAATGATAGATAAAACTGTAAAACCTGTAAAGCACCACCTGTAATAATTTCACAGAAGATAAACCCAGTAAGAAACACTTTGCTACAGAGAAAAATAAAGCAGCAACAGAAGCTATACCTTGCAAAAGACAATTTGAATCAGAAGATTACATCAGTAATCTGTAGGCACACCCCACCGCTGATTTTTCAATACTCTAGAGACCCAAAACCCTATTTTTTAAAAAATTTCCTTACTTGGTGTGCTTTGCATTCTTCAACCCTTATGTCAGCACTA
This sequence comes from Neoceratodus forsteri, assembly GCA_016271365.2. Classification (NCBI taxonomy): domain Eukaryota; kingdom Metazoa; phylum Chordata; order Ceratodontiformes; family Ceratodontidae; genus Neoceratodus; species Neoceratodus forsteri. Next base: position 1,303,193,799 of record CM057453.1, on the reverse strand, counting down.
ATGTAGTTTTGTGTGATTAATTTCTCTTCTTTTTCTGATAAAGGAATTGTGTCTGTGAAATGAAATAAACAGAATACTGGAGTTATTTCTTGCACTGCTTCACCAACCAGGGCCAGATCAAGCCTTTTGAGGGCCCGGGGCACTCAAACTCTTGGGGGGCCCATGTACAACACTTAGCTTTTCATACAAGCAACACTTATTGTTTTGCAAAAGATTTACTCAGCATATTTATTTTTAATTATATTTTTATTAGTTTATTAACTGGTACAACATAGATAACCATAACCATACACTGGACAGGCCAGAAGCAAAACAGTTACCATACAGGGAGGCAACCCCTACTTATTCACAGGAGAAAAAAATGCATCCAGAGTATTGTGGTACAGCATTTGAGGGTACTCTTAAAGGCTAGCTAAACTTTATTTTTACCGGGTCACAGTTCCTGAAACCCTCTCGTAGAAGTATAACATAAAGGGAGAGGAGCTGAATACGATATAAAAAAAAACAAAAAGAAACCCTTAAAATCTGGACTTTCATACATTTTTGGTGATTTTTTCGCGTCGCCCGCAACAAAAAACATTTAAAACCGATACGCCGATCAGGGCCTAAGGCTGCTAGGAGCGTGCAGTGCGATGATGTAATCTTGGCAAGGCATCTCGTCCGCAGTACTCAATTCCTATAGAGTCTTATTTATTGTGTGTAACATTAGTGCTGTATGTGTGCCTTGTCATCTTTTTCGTTATTTAGCTTGTACATTAAACTCTAACGTACAAGGTAAATAACAAGGTACACATATAGTACTAATGTTAAGAATATATAAGGCTCCATAGGGATTGAGTACTGGGGATGAGATGCCTCGCTAAGATTACGTCACCGCGCTGCACATTCCTGGAAGCCTTAGGCTCTGATTGGCGTGGTTGCTTAGTGGTTGCAGCAAAGTGAAACAAATCACCGAATATGTATGAAAGTCCAGATTTTAAAGTATTTTTTATATTACTCAGCACCTCTACCTTTATGCTATACTTTCACGGGAGGGTTTCAGGAACAGCCACAAGTTCCAGCATACAGTATTGCTGAGTTAGTGAGCCCAAGAGCAGTATGACTAATTGCGCAGAACTAAAAGTCCCAATATGTGTCCTCTATTGCACACCCTGTCAGAGGCCTAATGGCATCGTACAATGTTCCTGAAGAAATAGCTCAAGAGTTGTATGGCAACTAATACAATATCAAAGCATACTAGATTAGAACGATAAACCTCCATATTCCCACCTCCCCATCACGGAAAATCGACAAATGTGCGCTTTAATCTCAAAAAGAATCGGCCATCATAACCAACAGTCCTGGTTAAATAATTGGATGAAAAGAAAAAAAAAAAAACCTGAGGGAGGCAGTATAGCGCAGTGGTTTAAGGCTCTGGGCTGCACATCTGGAGACCTGGGTTTGAATCCCACAGCCCCCACTTGCATACTATGTGACCCTGAGCAAGTCACTTAACTTCCCTGTGCTCCTAGGTCACACCTGTAAACAAGCTTTCAGCTTAGTGTGCAACTCATGGTTAAACAATTGGATGAAAACAGTACTCTGATAATTTCCCAAACCTGTAGGGATTAGGTTAATTAAACTTACACCTTATATGCAGCCCACAGATGTTATTTAAATGAATCCCAAATCTTATGTTGTACCCACCCCCCACTACAAATGACCGTACTGACAAGGTTCTGCTTTCCTACACGTAGGGAATGACTTATATTGTGTTCAAGAGTTCAAAGCAGTGCAAGTGAATAAGCACAGAAAAAACTAAGTCCCCCTTGAAAGTATGTTAGATCCTATAAAATAAAAGTATAGTGCCTTTGTAGTCAGGTGAGGGAAGCCAGCAAAGTACACTGTGTTACAAGGTCTATAGACATATAAAGGTTGGTCAGTGCTATACTTAGCCTGATCAAGAGTCCTTCTCATCGATTGCAGGTGTCACATCATTGAGATGAAGGTTCTGGTGTCCTGGTAATGTCCGATTGACCCACTTGCCTGGCTCAATTGGATACGAGAAGCCCACACTTCCCCTCACGGTCGATCCTCAGCCTAGCAGGATAAATCTTGGAGTGAATGATCGAACCTTCCGTGAGTCGCTGACACACTCCATCAAATTTTTTACGCCGCTGGTGAGTGGCATAACTGATGTCCGGGAAGAAATAAATATGGTCATCCTGCATGGTCGATCCATGTCTCCTTGTGGGCTGCAAAATCCTATCTCTGTTACTGATTCCATCTGTGACTAGGAGCATGGTATGAGGGCCATCAGCGGCCACTAGAGGTAATTCTATAGGCCTTCTGCATTGCAAAGTTGCGGGACTGACCCTCAGGAAGTAGCTTCTCTGCAGTTCATTCCCGGAGAAACATTAGGGGATGGTCACCTTCTGTGCCCTGTGGTAGTCCCAATATTCTGATGTTCGAAGAGCGGGCTTGATTTTCTAAAGTCTCCAGTCGAGCTTGGAAATGTATATTTTCTTTAACGAGAAAGGTCATTGTAGTTGTGGTAGCTGTTGTCTGCCATTGAACTTCACCTATATCCAGTTTGAGGGCATCAATTACTGTCTCCACAATAGTGACCCTGGAGTTGAATGCATCCACTTTGGTGTTGAGTTCCAAGATGGGGGGAGATTAATCTTTGAAGTTTCAGCCTGAGGGATGAAAGTGTTTCTTCCAAGCCCTGCATGGCTGCAGCCTGGGGCTCCATTCCAGACCACAAGGGCTGAGCGCCAGCACTACCCTTCAATTTCCGTCTGTCTGCAGCTCCCCTGTCTTTCTGAGGATTACCCATTCCGATAACAAGAGGTCCCTCTTTCAGATAGTGGTAAGGGAAATTGTCTATTTTGGCTGAAAAATGCTTAATTTTAAGCAGTTTTCTGGATGAGAAACTGAGCTGTTGAAAGGTGCTGCTTCAAAGCTTGGACTCCATAGCACCCCCCAGCATAATTTTGCAACCCAAAATCACAGTTTATGCAAGATAAATGTGACATTTGCACAGCTTAACAGTTGCAAACTTATCAATAAGCTCGTTAAAGCTGATTTGTCAGAGTATATCACTTTTAATACCTAAGAGTGAGTGCGCTCAAACACTCATTTCACATCATAGATGGCAGTTTTTTTCGCTTAGGCCCATCTTGCTGCATGAATGCTCACCTGAGCAGTTAGTCACCATCAGCGACAGGTAGATATGCAGAGCGACTGAAACATTCAGAAAGGTCTCTTGAAGTTCTTCATTATGCAGTAGTGATGCTCGAGATTGTGGCGAATCACAACTTCTTGCCTTTGCAAAGCTGATAAAATGAGCCACTTCACCAGGGAAGACCTCCACAGACAAGTCTGATAGGTATTCCTGAGCTAATTTCTGAGCCTTGAGATGTATTTCTTCATCAGTTAACACATCAGAGTCCACTGTGACTTTGAAGCAATCATAGACTGTTTGGTAAGCTGAAATCCTCTTGTTCAAGGCCATAATGAGGCGATCAATTATAATCAAGTAAGTCTAAGTCCAGAATTTCTCTGTGCCAGTGAGAACAACTCCCTCAGATTACACGCATTCCAAATGTGTCGAAATGATCATGCAATCTGTTGACAGAGTTTCCAAGAGAGGTCAGTTGTTCAACAGCTAATTTAGTATCAAGTTTGGTTTGCTACAAAGATCTACTTGTTGCATTGAATCTGATGAGAATGGTATTCCACAGGTCACAAAGAAATGCTGTTTCGAGTAGCTCCATAGTTTGGGACAAGGAGTCTACCTCATGTCTTATAGTGTCATCAGCGATTTCTCCAGAGCAGCTTTGATGTCGGCGTAGCCATCAAAGAGTGCCTTGGTTGCATCGGCACCTGAAGACCACCACATGTTAGAGAGCGAGTTCACTGTCAGTCCTTCACCTTTTTCACCTTTCTCCTTCAAGTGTTTCATCAATGCTGACCAACGTGAGTAGATGCAGAGAAGAATGTGTAAAGTTTCTGGAGGAAGGAGAAAGCTGAAGAAGCTGACTGCCTCGATGCAGCAATCGACTGCATTAAAACCAGCTGAATTCAGAGAATGCACAGCACAAGGCACGAATATTTATTTATTTATTCGCTTTTGGTAACCGGGTAAGTGCATTAGGTAACAATCCTGCTGGCGAGAGGCTTCACTTTTTTGAGTCGCGCATACATGCCAGAATACTGTCCAGCCATGTTATTCGTGTTGTCATAAGATTGGCCATGGCAATCCACATAGTCAGTTGATTCACTCTTCAAGTACTCTAGCAGAGTATTTGCAGATTCTTCAGCCATATGACTGCTGATTTTGCTGGAAAATCAAGAACCGCTCTGTTGGCGTGCCGTTTATCACATACTGAGCAGTCACAGCCAGCTGATCAACATGAGTTAAATTTAACGTTGAATTGACAGATACCAAAAAATGCTTGTCTGTTGAGATTCCTTCACAATAGTGCCTCGAACATGCTTCGCCATGATTTGAATGGATTCTTCAGAAATAGTTGAGGACAAGTAAGCTGGCTTTTCCCGATCAGCATTACCAAACTTTTCTATATGTCTGGCCAGAAAGGGATCGAACTGCACTATCAATTCCATGCAGCCGAGGACGTTGCCATTATGTTTCGATCCAATTACCTTGTCATCTCCTCGGATGGCCAGTCCTCTCTCAGCCAGGAGAGTCACAACAGCCACTGCCTGATGTAGTACCTTGTGCTAGTATTGCTTTCTCTCCTGACACTGTTTCTCCAAATTGTAGTCAACATGGCAGTATTCTTTGTGACTGTTGCAGACATTGAGAATGCAATCTCTGTGCACTTTGCTTTCTTCATGGGTGAGGATTCTCTTGTCTGCTTTTTTCCAGTCAATAAAACCCTCGACTTGTGAAAACTGGTCCTTTTGACTCATCAGCGTGCAGAAGAAACAGTAGATCGACCCTTTTGAAGGACTATATAGCCTCTACTTCTGCAGATGCATCTCACCATTTGGTCACGGGGCATAGAACATGTGATTTTTCAGGAAACGGAAATGCCCCTTTGGTTGGCTGTGTAGGGTTGTAGTAACAGTTTGACTTTATGTAGTTGTCAGAGTCACACTTATTCTGGCAAGCGTCTGGTCTTTTCTCAACCCAGTACACGGTAGTGGAACTTACTGGGGACCGCTCCACGGGATCTGCTGAGTGACATTCATCACTTCTTGAGCAGATTGAATCACTGGTAGGCTCCCAAGACAGAGACATGGCATCATCAGTTTCATTTGTGGAAGCGGCAGTCAAAGCACAGTGGTAAACTGTAGTACTGTGTTCATCATTGTCAAAATCAGATTTAGTGTAAGGTGACGGTCATGCATGTGATGCTTTAGAGTTGCTAGCATTCGCACTTGTCGAGACAGAATTAGTCGAGGTGACATCAGACGACGCAGAACAGTTAATCTAAAAAAAAATGGCTCAGTCAAGGAGTCTTTGCCAAGACAGCATTCAGTTTTTCTTGCTTCCCCTTTGCAATTAGGCGTTTCTGAGCACCTTATTGTAAAACCATTCGTGGCATTTTCCTGAATATTACACACACTCCTCGCATCTCAGACCTGGGGAAAAAAATGAGGATTGGGTTTGATGACTAGCATGAGGCATTACTCCGTGTTGATGGCTGTTGCCATTTTAGTGGTTTTAGTTTCCCTTCTCCTGCCATTTCACCAACAATTAGACTCCCCCTCAGCAACCTTAATTGAATTAACAATAACATAGTATTTAATACATGGCAGTCACTGTATAAAGACAGTTCTGATCACCAATTCAATCTCCATAAGCAATTCAGACACTGACTCCCCCCTGAAAAAAGAGTAAAAATAATAGTTTGGTTCACAGTATGCTTAAAAAAAAGTCTGAAGTTTATAATCTCCATCTGGTTTTCACCCACAGATGTTAAGTTATTGTATAATCGGTGAATACACAGTAGCGATCGTGCAAGTAAAGGTAGTTCAGTTAAAAGAAAAAGGTTATTGTGCAAAGTCTCTGAGTGTTGGTCTCAGGTTAGAGAATACCGTCGGAAACTGTCAAAAAAAACAAAAAAAACAAAAAGCGTGCAGCCACTTTACTGGCCTACAAAAGTCATGCTGAATTTGGTTAGTAAGATGGCTGAGCCTCCTTTAGCGTATCTTACCTCTCTTTCCTGTTACTTTCCAGTAAGTGACATGTTGCTGAAGTGGTCAAATAGCAACAAATTATGCTAGTATTGTACTGCGCTAAATACTTGACTAAAAAAGTGAATGTGTAGTTCTCAGCAGATATGAGGTCCCACCTGGAAATGAGCTATATTGCTCAGTGTGCCTCTCCCGGTTACCAGAATATTAAAATAAATATGAGGGATCCCTTAACTGTGAATAACTGCAGGGGGTGGCAAGCGTAATTTTTTTTTGTACAAGTATAAAGTTACTTGTTACCTTTCCGTGATGATTGGTGACAGAAACTTTTGAATATTTGTTGTCTCCTGGTATGCCCCCACAAACCAAATCACCAGTTTGATTCTCTAACCTCAACTATGGAGGCGGGCAGTGTGGTCTAGGAGCTAGATCAGCACAGTCTGAGGAACAAGGAGACCCAGGTCTAATCCTTCACTGACACTTATTGTGTGTAACCCTGAACGAGTTAACCTCACAGTTTCAGTCCACCTGGTCGTAAGAAAAATGAATAACAGTTGACAAATATCTTTGGAATTCTTTTCAGCCCCCCCCCCCCAATGCCACCACCACCAAATTATTCAACTAATCTTTTCTTTGTGAAACTGTTACATTTGTGACAATCACTAGTTATTAAAAGGGACCCTAAAGTGGGCAGGATCTGCTTTTGAGTTCAAATAAAGGAGTACATTATTACGTCCCATCGGGCACATCTTCCCCGCCTCCCTCGCTCTTCATTCTTGATCACTCCCGCTAAGCGGTGGGTTGAGACTGGAGCTGCTGCTGCTGCAGTGCCACTGGATACAGGGTCTATCATGACACTGCTGCCTTTGCCCTCAATCATTTGTTCCCCAAATTTCACAGCAGAAATTGCTGTTAATAGAGCATCACAGATTCAAATCTGAGTACAGTGTAGGAGTTGGGACATCACCTTCTCCATATGGGATGGAGCACATCCGACTGGTAAAAAGATGGGCTGCATACTGATATGGGCCAGTTGAGAGGTATGACAACGGAGGAGCCCTCACCACTACCACTGTACTGCCCTATTCTTCAGCACTGTGATCAAATTAATTGTCCATGAGGAGGAATGGTGAGAAATGTTGGTAAATGACAGTCCAAAGTACTAAATTTGCAAACCCAACTGATATGTTATATTAAAATCTTCCTATGCAAAACAGATATACAAAGTGATCAGCATATGTATACAGTTAGAGAAGCCACAACCAAAAATAGTCACTTCTTCAAAATCAGCTACAGAAGTTCACTGTGTCACAGTAGTTTGTAAAATAGCAAACCAGTTTTTTTTTTTTCCACAAGCCTTTCGCTTACTGTTTGCCATACAGCACACACAAGTGATTTTTTTCTCTGTGTCTGCACAAATACAGTAGTTTCTGTTTCTTAACCAAGACCTTTTTTACAGCTAAACTTTTTATTGAAATTTTCAGTTATTACAAATACAATATTAACTGAAATATTATGCCTTTGACAAGGCTGACAGCTGACAAAGCAAGGTAATAAATCAAGCTACGGGTACATAGAAGGGTATATTGGATACATATAAACCTATACCAGCATAGCATACATATGAAACAGGTAGGAAAGCGGCTTAAGGGTATATCTAGGCAGAATATTGTTTATGCATTGAACAATAGAAATTAAGACCTGTAAACAAGTATCTTTTGGAAAGGTATTAGGTACTACTGGTGTATACCTAGTAGAAAGTCAGTTATTTAAAACTGTACAAATAAACACCTGAGTGGTATAAAATGTCATAAGGAACAAAGCACAAATATAGGGGGAAAGCTAAGGGGCAGTATCATGGCAAGCATGAAGGCATCCAGTGGGTGTCATCGTAAATCAGGTGGTGATAACGTGAAGGATTATCTTAACCAATACCCTGTCTGGGAAGAGAGAAGGAGTGCAAAGTGTGAGTAAGATTCCCATCTGTAGATGAGCACAGGTATGAATAGAGAGGGTCCCAAATGGGGATGTGGCAATGCGTAGTGTTTGTAGTGAGGGGCTACATACGGTCATAAGTCGCAAGTTGGGTGAATTTGGTTAGAAAGTCAGCTGGACGGTATAGTAGGTGTACGCCAAGTGCGGAGAAGTAGTATTTTAGCCACCAGACTAGCCTGTACTACTGTGCTGAATTGCTTCTTATTGAGCGATCCATTGCCCATATCTAAACCAATAAGAAAGAGTTCTGGAGAGGAAGGAATTGGCATTTTCAAAATTTTGGATAGGACTGCTAGTATGTCAGTCCAGTATTTTTTAATGGTTGGGCAACTTCATAAAAGAGGATAGAGATCTCCATGAGGTTGGTTTGATCAACAGCACTGGTGAGAAGGAATAACATGAGCTGCATAAAGGACTACTGGTGTTTGGTCCTAGTGATGTAATATTTTATTTTGAAGGAGCCGGCTCCTAAGGGCCTTAATTTCCTCCCTGAGGCCAACAACGTTCAATCCAACACTGTTCCACTGCTCCTGCCGGGACTCCATCTGGTGATTTTGGCATCTACCACCTAAAATATGCCAAAAGTTGGCTCTCCTTAATACTCATAGTATATGCTATCTCTAGCTGCATCCCTATCCCCCCACCCCCCGTCCCTCCTTGGCCCATACCTCAACTTATGCTAATGATTTCACTTACTCCAATCTCATGGTTTCTCAGCCTCCATACCTACTCACTTCTCCACTTTTATACTCTAACAAACTATACCTTATGTCAAAGTTTGTTCTTAAACGTTACTGTAGACCCCAAATACCTTTGTTCGTGCGAGCCCCACGTAAACTATGGTTCCTCTGTCTCCTAACTTTACTTGCAGGTGATATAGAATCCAATCCAGGCCCTACCTCCCCTATGATTCACTCTGACCCTCTGTGGAATGTGCAAAAGGGGCTTAAGTTTGCACACCTTAATATTCGCAGCCTGCTTAGCAAACTCCCTGAATCTGAAGTGTGGGTTTCTCTTTATAATCCAGATGTTGTTTGTGTATCTGAAACTTGGCCAAAGCCATCAGTCCCTGACTCTGTCTGTACTATCCCAGGCTTCAACATACTGCGTTGTGATCACTCCTCTTCTAAAAGGGGTGGTGGAGTGGCCATATACTACAAAAGTCACCTCAATCTGTCTGCCGTCCCCACCCCCAAACCTCTGCTTTGTGAGGCTCTACACTCTAGCCTGCTGCTTGGTGGTTCCAGAAAACTACACATCATCTGCGCATACACCTCCTGAAAAGTGGTATAACTGCCCTTCATGAACTTCTCTGTCATACTATCCCCTTAGCTGGTCACAGTGAAACTATTTTGCTCTGGGATTTCAGTCTAGAGTGGGGTGGTAAAACTAACAAATCCTTAGACACCCTACAGTGCAGCAATTCAACTTGCACCAGGTCGTTACTGAATCAACCAGATACTCCTTGCCCACAGGTCGAAATCCCTCATTGATTGGAAATTGGATTACTTGGGCAGACAGAATATCAAGTGCAGGCACCCTAGCTGATTCCATGTCTGATCACTCGCCCATCTACTGTATATGCTGGGCCCACTCCACCCCAAGGTTATTACCTTTTGGGATTTCTCTAAACGCAAGCCTTTTCCTGTAAGATGTTGCCAACATAGATTGGCTCCCACTGTACTCCTCCAGTAATGTAGATCAAGCTCTAACTTAGATTCTATCCCAGTTATGTACCCTTCAGGACCTGCAGACCCCTAAGATGTCTCGAAGAATCCATGGAACCCCTACAAAATGGATGCACAAAGAACTACTAGTATTATGTAATACTAAGGATAAGAGCTGGTCCAAATATAGGGTCTCGGGGTCACAGACTGATCTGATCAATTATCGGACTAAACGCAACACTTGCAAGAGGATCATGCGTCATTCTAAGAGCTCTTACTGTAAAAAGCTACTGCAAAACAATGTTGGGGACCCCAAGACGTTCTGGGCCAACATTAAGAGCTCCTTAGGTTACAAACATGCCCAACATACCAGCGACATGGTGTTAAAAGGTACTTATTGTAACAACCCAATCACCATTGCAGAAGCCTTCAACAGCCACTTTACTGACCTATTGAAATACACTGACTATGCTAATACTAGTCTGACCCCTATCCCTCTGTCACAGTCTGAGCTATCTAACTCTACTCTCAGTTTCTGCTTACCTACAACTACCCGTCAAGCTGTGCACAATCTCCTTAACTCTATCTCTGACTGCACAAGTGTCGGTGCCGATGGCTTGGAGCTCAGACTGCTCAAACTTGCTGCTCCACTCCTTGCCCCTCCTCTGGCAAAAATTTTCAACCTATCTTTCTGCTTCAGGATTGTTCCTAAAATATGGACAATTGCCAGAACAGTCCATTTTTAAAAAGGGATCCCCAAATCCATTTCCAACTATCGACCCATAGCCATTCTCTCGATCTTAAGCAAACCTCTGGAAAAACTGGTCCACGAACAAACCGTCGTGTATCTTCATAATAGAAAACTCCTCTCTGAGGCTCAGCATGGCTTCAGAGAGGGTCACAGTATTTCTACTGCCCTTCTCAAATTCATAACATGTGGAAGCTGGGTGGGGGGAGACTCAAGGGGGAGAGTAGGAGGAGTTACTTCACTGAGAGGGTGGTAGAACCATGGAATACACTGCCCAGGGGACTGGGGGAGGCGGATATCATGGAGGGCTTCAAGAGGGGCTGGGACAGGTATAGGGGGAGGGTGAAGCTGCGAAAGTCCCATACCAGGGAAATACCCTGGAAAGGGAATGGGGAAGCCCAGGAGTGGGGGTCAGCAAAATGGGCACCCAGTATGGGTGCTGACTACCAAGCAGACATGAAAGACCATGAGACCTATCCTGCTGGCATTTTAGTATGTTAGTATAAATGATACTAAGATTGCCATGGATAACGGTCGTCTTAGTGGTGCGGTCTTTATAAACGTCACCAAGGCCTTTGATCTAGTTGATCACTCTCTTCTCGCATCTAAAATTTTCTCTCTGGGTTTCTCTACTGAAGTAGTAACTTGGTACCAGAGTTATCTAACAAACGGGCTACAATTTATCAAGCACTGCTCCACTTAGTCTAATTTCTCTTCCATTAATGTTGGAGTACCCCAGGGTGTAATACTCATACTAACATACTAAAATGCCAGCAGAATAGGCCTAACGGTCTTTCGTGTCTGCTCGTTTGGTCAGTCCCCAACCTGGGTGCTGACCTTGCTGTCCCCCTCGCCTTCTCTGGCTTCTCCCTTCCCTGTTCCGGATATTCTTGCTGCATTGGATTTTGCTTCCAGAACCCTTCCCCTGTACCTGTCCCACCCCCTCTTGAACCCCTCCACTGTCTCTGCCTCCACCAGCCCCCTAGGCAGTGCATTCCATGGCTCCACCACCCTCTCAGTGAAGTAGCACCTCCTCCTTCTCCCTGAATCTTCCCCTCCAGCTTCCAGCCATGCCCTCTAGTGGCCCCTTCCTCCTTCCTTGAAGCACCCGACTGTTCCTCCCCTATTTACCCTCTTCATGTACCTAAAGACCTCTATCATGTCCCCAGTCCCTTCTCTCTTCCAATGTGTACATATTTAGCTCTTGAGCCTCTCCTCATAGGTCCTGTCCCCAAGCCCCAAATCATTTTGGTTGCCTCCTCTGGACCCTCTCCAGGAAGTTAATGTCCGCTTTAAGTGTGGCCTCCAAACTTTACCTCACTTGGTACTCAAGAGTGCTGCCTCACCAAGCAGTTATACAGAGGGAGTATCACTTCCCTCCTTCTGGAGGTGATCCCCCTAGCGATGCATCCCAGCATCCTGTTGGCCTTGGCTGCTGCCCTCCTACAAGCCTCCGAGTTGTTCATCTTGACATCCACCACCACCCCCAGGTCCCTCTCAGCCATCGAGACTTGTAGCATCCCCAGGGTGTACACTTGACCTGGGTTTCTGGCCCCCAGGTGGAGTACCTTGCATTTCCCTGCATTGAACCTCAGCTTCCACTTTCTAGACCATCTTTCCAGAGCCTCCAGGTCCCCTGTAGGGCCACCTCCCATCTCCCCATCCACCACGCCCCAGTTTGAGTCATCTGCAAAGAGACTCATCTCACTCCTGATTCCTGTCCTTATGTCAGATACGTAGGCGTTGAACAGAAGGGGCCCAAGGACTAATGACCCTCCTTGGGGATGAGACTATCCCACCAACTACGACCCTCTGGGTCCGGTCCTGGAGCCAATTGCCTATCCATCTGATCATCTGGTTCTGGTTCTGCTCTCTATTATTTTCCATTTGTATTAACAACATAACTTCTAATGTTTCAACATGCACTACCCTTTTATATGCCGATAACCTGGTTCTCTGTACCAGCTCTCCTCATCTCAATACAACTCTCATGACAGATTTCCACTGCCTTCACAAGTTGCTGTCCAACAATAAGCTGTTTCTAAATACTGACAAATCTCAGTCCATGCTGTTTGGCTCTGCTTCTAGACTAAGCAAAAGCTCAGGACAACTGTCCGTATCCTACACTGGCAGTCTGCCCCTTAAAAGCGTAAATACCTTTAAGTATGTGGGAGTTACGCTTGATCCCGCACTGGATTTTAATCAGTACATCTCCACTACATGTAAAGCGGTGTATTGCAAGCTTCCCCTGGCCTACAAGACAAGTTATGCCCTTGCTGCAGTGACCTAGGTTGGTGCTACCAAAGCTTACCTGCATAAATGGGACACCACCTATAACAATATATGTCGATTTTCCCTCTCCCCTCAATGCCTCATGTATTGTTGTCAGTTATAGAGTGCCCTTAACTGGCTCTCACCTAAAGATCACCGGAACTATGCCCTTGGTACTCTGATAAATAACATAATTTGGTCTGGTACTCCCTCCTCCATAGCTAGCATGCTCACTCCCCAAAACCCACACTATGCACTTCGATCTGGTGATCTGATTCTTATGTCAGTCCCCAGATGCAGAACCAGCATGAGCTCCCAGGCCTTTTCCCTCGTTGCCCCTCAGTACTGGAACTCACTACCTGCATCCCTCCGGCACTCACCCACTCATTCTAGTTTCAAGCGCAATCTACTTAAACACCTCCTAACATCCAACCAATGCACCTGTTTCTTCCCTCCTTGAAGCACCCTTTATACCCATTTAGACCAGCCTCTTGATAGCTCTCATTGCACTCACATGGCTACTTATCAGTCCTCAACTCCCTCTAAACCCTACCCCCCTTTCTGGCTCAGTATATGCTGCCCTTCCGCGGTGATTTGTCTCTATTATGTTACATGTACGTATTATATCAGTTTTTTTTGTTTTTTTTTACTGTGTCAGCTTCTTGGAGTTGTTTTTGAGGTTGATACCTATTTGAATTTTAGTTATTGTACCTCTGATTTGTATTTTTGTAATCAGCTTGTTTTAGTTGTTCTCTTATGTACTGCTTCTTCATGTATTTAAATTGCCATCTTTACTTATACTCTTGATGTAATGTTAGTAGCTGACTTTTGGTGACGTATATGTACCTTGCCTTTTGTAAGTTGCCTGTCTTTATATGTATCGTACCTTTTGTAAGTTGCCTGTATTTTTTTACTTTGTACTCTCCCCGGGTTGTGCCTGAAAATAAGCATGTCTGATGTCTAGTGCATTTACCGGTTATCAAAAATAAATAAATAAATAACTGGATTATGAGCAGTTTTACAACACTGCAGTCATTTTTCTTAAGTAATAGGTGTACCTAGAACACTGGGCCAGTACTACCTGGCATGGGCCATGTGGTCTGGTAGTTGATCCTTGATATGAGAGTAGATTAGGCCATCTTTACCGGTTTTTGCAGTGAGCCAGTGAGAGAGGGAATGTTGTAGGTAGGGAATGGGGAAATCCTTTAATTGTTTGAGAAGAGGGGTCAGGGCACTTCAAATCTGAAGGTATTTCCAGAAATCTGTGCCAGATAAGTTATATCGGGATTACAATCCTTGAAAGGAATCAAGGGCAGTAGATCGGGGCAAGAGTAAGTCACCAAGGGTGTGGATCCCTTGTTTCTCCCCATCAGAAAGGGATCTCTGCTACCTGGATGATGGGGTTTCCCCAAAGGGGGGTGAGCTAGGTTGAGCCTCAGCCATTTTGTCACCTGTTGCCAAGATTGAAAGGAAGAGGCCATGGTGAGAGGTAAATGCTTAGGATGTTTAACACCTGCAAAGAGGTAGGTCGAGGGAGTGGTCCTTCCTATAAAAAAATCTCCTCAAGATGGCGGCCACACTGGGCTGCTGTCTGTAACAGCGTTACATACATACTGTGGAATTGTAATAGTTTTAAGCATTTTGAGCGTTTTTATTTTGTACAAGTAGCGGTCAGTAAAATTTGTTAAATTATTTCATGAGTTTAGATGAGGGATTTAAAAGTAACTTAGAAGGTATAAGGGTAGCATAGGAGTTAGCTTCTTTTTTGTTTTATAGTTAGGATGTTAAACACAGTGCACGTAGATTATTTGTTAGGTCCGCTAAATTTTTAAGACCGCTAAATTGTTATCAGCACTGATGGAGTAATAAAATTTGTTCTGATGTGGAGACCAGATGAAGGAGTGGAATTACCTGGAGAGAGAGAGTGGTTTGTGCAAAGGTATAGGAAGCGTGGATCTCTGATCAGCTCCTGGAGTGATCTGCTCATGGAGGAGCTTGCGCTAGATAAAGAGAGCATAGCAATGAACTTTGTGCTGCCTGTGGTGCCATGTGGTTGATTTGAAGCTTCCTCTTTTGAGGACAGCTGTGGGGAGGAAGACTTTTGCCTGGCATTTGTTGCCGGAGGAGACCCTGGAAGGAAGATCTGTGTTTGCTGCAGACAGCGTAGCAAATTTTAACATACTAACATATTAAGAAGCCAGCAGATTAGACCCTATGATCTATCGAGTGTGCTCGGTGATCAGTGCCTTCCCAGGGCACCATTTTTCTTCCCCCCCCCACCCCGACAAGGCCCCATCCCCCTGTGGGGCTCTGGGATGCACCCTCCCCCTATACCTATCCCAGCCCTTCTTGAACCCTTCCACAGTCATAGCAGCCACCAACTCCCCAGGTGGTGCATTCCAGGGCTCGACCACCCTCTCAGTGAAGTAGCGCCTCCTGTTCCCCCTCAGTCCCCCCAATCCAGCCTCATTGAGTGTCCTCTGATGGCCCGTACCTCCCTCAGCTGAATCACCCCCTCAAGGCTCACCCTGTTCATTCCCTTGAGATATTTGAAAACCTCTATCATATCCCCCCCCATTCCTTCTCTCCTCCAGCGAGTACAGGTTGAGCTCCTCCAATCTTTCCTCATAGGGCCTTTCTCCTAGTCCCAGTATCATCCTGGTCGCCCTCCTCTGGACCCTCTCCAGAAGAGCAATGTCCCTCTTTAAGTAGGGACGCCAAAACTGCACACAGTATTCGCGGTGTGATCTAACCAGGCAATTGTACAGCGGAAGGAGCACCTCTCGACTTCTTGAGGTTATCCCCCTGGCTATGCAGCCCAGCATTTTATTTTCCTGGGATGCAGGCCTCCTACACTGCACAGAGTTATTCATTTTGGCATCTACCACCACCCCGGGGTCCTTCTCCCCCTAGAAACCTGCAGTGTCTCCCCCCAAGGTGTATACATAAGATGGATTATTGGCCCCCAGGTACAGAACCCTGCACTTCCCCACATTAAACTTGAGCTTCCAGGCTCGTGACCACCTCCCCAGAGTCTCCAGGTCCTCCTAGTGAGCCAGCTTTCCCTCCTCCCCCTTTTTCCACCGCCCACAGCTTTGAGTCATCTGCAAAGAGGCTCATCCTGCTCCTGATACCTCTTTTAATGTCTGAGATATAGGCATTCACTGGCCTGCCCTGATCCAGCACCCTCGTCACCCCTTCATCGAACTCCACCAGGTTGGTCTGACATGATCTGCCCTTAACAAAGCCATGCTGGCAATCATCTAAGTAACCTCGTGCCTTCAGAACCTCCTCCAGCCTCTCCTTCAAGATGACCTCTATCACTTTGCCCACTACCAATGTCAGACTGATCAGCCTATAGTTTCCTGTCTCCTTTCGCGAGCCACCCTTGTGTATAGGCACAATATGGGCCATCCTCCGGTCATGAGGCACCCACCCCGACTGCAGGGAGGAGTTAAAAAGGTCCGTCAGGGGTCATTTTGTGCTGCTCCCATGGCTGGTTGTTTGGCGTTATCAGGTTTGTCCTGGGTAATTATTGCCACAACTGGCAGGGAGTCAAGCGACAAAATAGGCCAGGGTTTTGGCGTTATAATCAGCCACCGCTATTTGTGCTGTTTTGTGGCGGGCTGTTGTATGACTGTTGCTCTCCGTCGGCCACAAAATCGTTTTCTGGTCATAGCGTGGGAAGAATACCCTGAGAGGATACTGGGGTGTTGTAGGCACAAACTGAACAAAAGGACAAGATGGTGAGAAATTGGGAAGTTGTGAGTACCGAAAAATAGTATTCCATCAAAACTGTTGTAAACTTTTAACCTCAATATAAAGCTCTGTGGCTGTGAGGCAGCCAAAATATTAGACAGATTGACTATATTAATTCAACTGTTTGTTGGAGAGTGAGGGTTCCTAAGAGGCATGGACTAACTCTGCATTGGGAAGTGAGAGCGCCACTGTATCATATTGTGAATTATTTGAACTAAATGTGCTCTGCGGACTTTCTTAAGAATTTAGGACTGCGTGTGTTGTAAATTGCTGTTTTGGGATTGGGTGGATTGGGGAGGTTTGGTGTGGTTTGTGTTCATGTGAGTGGTTGTGTGAATGGTGGTGCATATATGTGGATGTGGTAACTTTGTTGGTTGTTAAGGAATATTTATTGTACTTTTTTTTTTTAATAGGGTTATTTTCTGGTTTAGTGGGATTGTTGTAACCAACAATTGGGATATGTTGGGGATATAGGTCCATAAGGTGCAGCTACTCTGTGGCCTACCCTCGTGACCTTTGCGCCTTCAAGCTCCCCCATTACCATCAGAAACATATAGGAGATGCAGGGCTTTGGGGATTGCTCACGGGGTGGGGCGAGGGCCATGTGAGTGGCTGCCAGGGAGTTGGCAATACGGGTAGTGAGGCCCAGGAGGCGCCCTGGGGCGAAATGGGAATTGGAGAGGGGTCCTTCTTGTCTGATTCCCATACCCAAGGGCTCTACTTTTGATAGTGGGCATGTGGCTGATCCAGCAGTCTCCCCTCATCCTTCTCGGGCTGTGCTTTGCAATGCCAGGTCGATGAGAAACAAGACTGCAGTAACAGCGGACTTGGTTTCCTCGGTAGACCTGGCTTGCATCACAGAGACCTGGCTGGATGAAAATGCTGCTCCCATTTTGGAGGCAGCGGTGATGGCCGGGTACTCTGTGATACACACCTGAGGAAGGATTGTAGAGGTGGGGGTGTGGCCATTTGTTTTAAAACCAGCCTGGTCCTCACGGTGCTACTGGTGGGTTCTACCAGGTTGTTTGAGAGTGTTGCTGTGCAAGGGCATCCTGGCTCAGGCTACAGGATCCTTCTGATTTCCCGTCTACTGGGCGGGGAGAAGGAATTTTTGCGGGAGGTTGGAGATTTCTTCACCAGCCTGGTGTTGGAATCCCCCGGATGGTTAATGTTGGGGGGGTTTCAATGCCTGGGTTGACGATGGACTATCATCCTTTGGACTTGACCTCCTGCAGGGTATGGAAGCTCTGGGCCTGTTGCAAGTTGTCACATCAGTGACCCACTTGCACAGTCACACATTGGACCTGGTGTTCACTCTGGGTCTTGGGGTCGATGACCTCAAGATTGATCCAATCCTTTGGTCTGATCATAGCACCGTGAGATTCATGTTTGGGGCCCCCCTGAGGCTCCATCCTCTGTGGAGATGGTCCAGTCTGCCCATTACAGGGATTGTCCCCAGCAGGACTACATGCAGTGCTGGACCTATTGAGTGTGGAGACTGCGTGTGTGACCGGGCCGGAGGAGGCAGTGGCGGCCTATACTAAGGCCATCAGCGTGGCCTTTACTTGATGGCACCCGTCCATGTCTGACCATTGTCTACTCGCCGGAGGCCCCCTTGATTTGATGGGGAGCTCAGGGAGTTAAAGATAAAGGGTTTCGGAGTTTGGAGCGGTGCTGGAGGAGATCTGTACTGATGGAGGACAGATTGGCCCTGAAGTCACATTAAGGTGACTAGCAGGGGGCAATCTCCTGAATGAAGGCAGTTTTTTTGTCAAGGAAGAGTGCTGTGGCAAGGAACAGACCAGCTTAGCTCTTTCGCATGGTGGACAGGCTATTACATCAAGCCTGTCTCCGGGCGGGAGGAGCCAGTTCAAGCACAAGGTGGGAAGAGTTTGCTCTGTCCTTTGCAGACAAAGTGTCCTCTGTCAGGATGGAGATGTAGCTCAAAGGGCTTGTGGCGTTCGACCTGAGACGTACCAGGGCACCCCTCTTGTATGGGCTGAGTTCAGTCCAGTTGGAGTGGAAGAGGTGGCTGACATAGTCTTGAGGCTGCGACCAACATATTGTGATTTTGACTCAGGCCCAACCCAGCTTTTAGTTGGATGTGTGGACCTGATAGGATCTCTGGTTGCTGAGATTGTCTGGAGTTCCTTTGAGAGTGGGGTCTTTCCTATGGCACTGAAAGAGGCCTTGGTTAGGTCCCTATTGAGGAAACCCTCAATGGACCTGGAGTGTCTCAGCAACTTCAGACTGGTCTCAAACCTCCCATTTTTAAGGAAGATTTTAGAGAAAGTAGTGGCCATCCAGCTCGAGACATGTCTTGCCTCCTCCTGCCACTTATGAGAGTTTCTAGTCTGGCTTTAGATCCAGGCACAACACGGAGACCACCCTGGTGAAGGTGCTTAATGATCTCCTAATGGCGAGAGATAGGGGAGAGCATACCATTTTAGTCCTGGATCTCTCGGCAGCGTTTGACACCGTGGACCACGAGGTGCTGCTGGACTGACTGGGGAGCTAGTGTGGACTAACTGAAAATGTCATCGACTGGTTTAGGCCCTTTCTCATGGATAGAGTGCAAAGGGTGATGATGGGGTTATCCTCATCTAACCCGATGCCTCTACACTGTGGACTTCCGAAGGGGTCGGTCCTGTTGCCCTTGTTGCTCACGGTGTGCACATTGCCATTGGGAGACATTATCAGGTGGTATGGGCTGGGTTTTCATTGTTACGCTGATGATACCCAGCTATACCAGTCCTGTGCACCTGGAAACCAGATTGCGGCCTTGGTGTTTAACGCCTGCTTGGAGGAGATCCAGAACTGGATGACTTACAACTGACTATGACTTAACCCACTCGAGACAGAATTACTGGTGGTGGATCCAGGTTGGCGGCTAAGCTGTTGACTGGTGTTTCAAGATCTGACCATGTCACGTCTGTCCTCCGTGAAATGCACTGGCTGCCAGTAAGGTGGAGGATTGCCTTCAAGGTCAGATTACTGACCTATAAAGCCCTGCACGGGGAAGACAGCCTACCTGCAAGACCTCCTGGTCCCTCATCGCCCATCTTGGGCTCTCTGTTCTTCCGAGGGTTGCCTCCTTGTGGTTCCCAGTGCCTGGTTGCAGCATTCTGGGGACCATGCATTCTCGGTTGCCGCACCGATTCTGTGGAACTCCTTACCATGTCATCTAAGGGAGACACCCTTGGTGGAAACCTTTAAAAAAGGATTAAAAATGCTTTTATCCAATCAGGCGTTTGATATAAGCTGAATATTAAAATCAACTGACTGTTTTTTTTTTTTTTTTGTGGGACACCTACCACCAAGTATCCGCCCTGGTCACGGCCCCCGGTCTCCCCCCCCCACTGCTGGCCGTGATCGCCCGGTCACCCCTAGCTTCCCCAGAGGGTGGGGCCGCGAGCTGGTGCCCGTATACCAGCCACGGATCCTTTTAACTAGTGGGGATCCGCGACAGAGGTCAGGAAGCCCGGGAGGGCTTCATAAGTGGAGGTTCCTACTTTTCTTTTATATTATGGCCCACTGGAGGCCGGATGTGTAATGACATCACGCACTTACCTGCAGGCGTCTGCGGCTCTCCCCCTGTCAGATGTGCTCTACAGACACCCAGTCTCGCTGGGTGTCACTGCTGCCATGTGCTCCACACCCACCCGAAGGAAGGAGCTGTCGCGGGGCCGCAGATCCTTCCTTCCCCTGCCAACCAGTCCGTTCCCGAACCCGGTGCGCCCGGCGTGGTGCAAGGTGTGGCATCCAGCGCCTCAACCCTCAGCGCCACTGGGCCGGCCGAACTGACTGTTGTTTTATTACCGAGTTATTTTAGTGAATGATGGATAGAATTTTATATTGAACTCAGCATTATGTTCTGCGTGTATTATGTATGGATTGTTTTTAAATATTGTTAAGCACTTCGAGCCTCTAGGAAGGGGCACTATATAAATAAAGTTTCTATCTATCTAGCTAGCTAGCTAGCTAGCTAGCTAGCTATCTGTCTGTCTATCCATCCTATAAGGCTGTCTTCAATAGAGGTCCATAATGGAGGTGCAGGGTCCATTGTATTGATCCATTTAATACTTTGAGAAACTCTAAAGGCCCAGTAGTATCCTTTAAACCGGAGGAGGTGCCATCCTCCCTCCTGCCAATGAGTGTGCAATTTAGTTCTAATACATTGGGGTTTTTGTCCCTCCCATAAGAACAAGACTGGCAAATGAGAGATCAGGTGGAATAATTTGGGAGCAGTTATTTTAATTGCTTCAATTTTGACCAGCATGGATAATTATAATGTTTTCCAACAGTCCAGTTCGGCTTTGATCTTAGGTAGCAAGGAGTTAAAATTTAAGTCACAAAGTTAGTGTAGATGAGAGGTTATCTTGATTCCTAAATAAGTCCGGAAATCCGGGACCCGTCTGAGTTTGAGGGTTGTAAATGGTAAAGGGAGACCGTATGGATTGGGCTGCTTGACTTTGGTCTTAGTTTGATTTATTTTCAGTCAAGACAGAGATGAGAAGTCCTGTAATATAGTCATTAAGGGGGCTATCAAATTTATTGGCTTTATCCAGAAGCACTAGGAGATCATCAGCATATAGTAAAGTTTTGTACGCCTGATCCCCAGCCATAACACCTGTGATATTGGGATGCTGATAGCTGCTGCAAGAGGTTAAATTGCTAGTATGAACAGGAGAGGAGAGGAGAGGAGAAAAGGGGCATCCCTACCTCGTGCTTCTGCCTAAAGGAAATGGAGGGGAAGGGGGTTAGTATAGAGCTGGTAAGGACCTGGGCCTTGAGATTGGAGTACACGGCTTTAATCGCTGAAATAAAATTGATACCTAGTCCAGTATGGTCTAATACCACACACAGATAATTCCATTCAGTGGAATCGAAGGCTTTTTCAAAGTCGATAGTGACTGCAGCCAAGGGGAAAGGGGATGTTTGGGCAATATGTATTAAATTTAACAATGTTCTTATGTGATGTAAACTGAGCCTACCTCTCAGAAATCCAGCTTGGGAAGGGTGTATGAGTTGTGGTAGGTAAGACTCTAAATGGCTGGCCAGAATCTGTGCATATATTTTACTGTCTGCCATTATTAGGGAGATAGGTCTATTACTGGAAGGGAGAGAGGGGTCTTTAACCTGGTTTGGGTAAGACAATGATAGTGGATTCGTGGCATCCCATTAATTGTTTTGGTTTAAAACCTGAGTGCAGAATTACTGCTGTTCTGTGTTCAGTCTTAATGATCACAGCAAGGACTATGAATCCAGTGAACCTGATCTGAATCTTAGCTCTCAGGTACGAATTGTTTAATGGTCAAAGCAAGGACTGTGAGTTTAGGGAATCTGGTCCAAATCCCATTTCTCAAGCACTGTTGGCTTAGTAGTCCGAGAAGGCATTCTTGGTTCAGAGCTCCAAGTCCAAATCCCAGCTCTCAGGCACTGTTAATCTAGTGTTCAGAGGGCAGTGAGCCCACAGACCCTGGTGCAAATCCTAGCATGCAACACTGTTGATTAAACAGATCAAAATCTGTGAGTTTGGAGACCCTGGTCCAAATCCCAGCTGTCTGGCGCTGATCATTTAATTATCAGCGTAAGGATTGAATCCAGACACCCTGTTCTAAATCACAGGTAACAGTCATTGCTGGTGTAGTGGTTAGTGGAAGTACTGTGAGCTCAAAGACTTTTGTCCAAATTCCAGCTTTCAAACACTGCTGGTTTAATAGTCGGAGCAAGATCTGTGAGTTTGGAGACCCTGGTCCAAATCATAGCTCTCATGCTCTGTTAGTCTGATGGTTAGAGCAAAGACAGTAAGTCCAGACACCCACTATCCAAATCCCAGCTCTCAGGAACTGTTGGCCTAGTGTTATATGTTAGTATGTCCCCTGGAGCCACTCATTGCTGTATAAGAGTGGTTTCACTCGTGTTCAGCTGGAGCGAGAACAGCAAAATGAAGCTAAGCTGTTCTGGCTCAAGCTGAAGGCAAGTGAAACCACTCTTATACAGAAACGAGTGGAAACGCAAGTATATTAATATATTATTGATCAAAAGCGATCAATAATATATTTAAAACAAATCTGTTCCTGGAATGTGCCTGTTTCCAGGGCATCTGTGCATGAGACGGCCTTCACAGAATAAGGGTGTCTCACGTGCAGAGGAAAAGAGTGCTCCGATTGGTCAGGTGCGCTCCCTTGATCAATAATATGAATAAGGACTGTAAACCCAGAGATTCTGGTTTAATACTCGGCTAGCTCTCAGGCACTGATGCTCTGATTTTATTTTTATTTATTTATTTGAAGCTTGGTAAGTGGGAAAGGTTCACTGTGTTTGGGCTAATGCAGTAACTATTAATGAAAAAACTTTATAGCGCTCACTGCTGTGTCTGTCTTTGCCTTCTAGCATGTATTTGTGTGAAAATGTTACATTCCCCAGGACGTGGTTGAGATTTACACATTCACACAAACTTCCAGAACAATAGCATGGGTGACTCATTGAGGTCAGGAAACGTGCGAGTTTTGACATGTGGAGGAGAGACATAATAAAGCATGGAGAGTTGTGTATTTTGCGTAATGCTATGAATCTTCTGGCTGTCCAGGGCTGCGGCAAGGAGTGCACCCCCTTTAAATCACTGTTGCTGCTGTGAGAGGCCGTTCAGCTTGTCAGGCTCCAGTTTCTCCTGACACAGACACAGACAGACCACACTGCCAGGGCCCTGGGGGGCTTCATGTACTGCAGACTGGCACTTGGTCTCACTTGCAGATGTACAGCAAGAACCCTACCCACCTGTAAGGCCTGGAAGTTCAACGGTTTGCAATACAGTTCCCTTGTTACTGAATCTCGCTGTCCGCAGTTTCGTTGCCACTTTACTCCTTCAAATGCTTATCGTAAAGCATGCACAAATGACAATGCTGCTTCCCTCCATAGAAACATAGAATTTGACGGCAGATAAGGACCGCTTGGCCCACTCAGTCTGCCCATTTCCATACCTAATGGATAAGCTGCAGATCCTAGCTAACCAACAGTCTACTTCTTCCAACATCCACCCCCTAGAATTGCCTTATGTCTGTCTCGTGCATTCTTGAATTCCACCACTGTTTTTGACTCCACAACCTCCTCAGGAAGGCTGTTCCATGCATCCACAACCCTCAGTGAAAAAATACTTCCTCACATTACCTCTGAGCTGTCCCCCCTCTAGCTTCAAATTGTGCCCCCTTGTTCTTGCACGCCTCTTTTTCTGAAAGATGCTACCCTCTTGGACTTTGTTGATTCCCTTGAGGTATTTGAAAGTTTCTATCATGTCCCCCCTCTCCCTCCTCTCCTCGAGGCTATACATATTAAGATCCTTAAGTCTGTCTTGATATGTCTTCTGGTGCAGGCCCTGCACCATTTTAGTTGCCCTCCTCTGGACTGCCTCCATCCTGTCTATGTCTTTGCAGAGATTGGGTCTCCAGAACTGCTTAGAGTATTCCAGATGGGGTCTCACCAGCTGTCTGTACAGAGGGATGACAACTTCCTGTTTTCTACTGGTGATGCCTCTCCCTATGCATCCCAGTATCCCACCAGCCCTACTTACTGCCCTATCACATTGCTTGCTCACTTTTAGGTCATCTGATATGACTACCCCCAGGTCACTTTCATTTTGATGTTTGCTTGCAAGCATGTGCAAAACACAGTGCGACGATCCAAATGCCGGTGCCGTACAGTTGAAGAGGCACGGCTTGGTGAGCAGCGCTCCCCTCCCCCACACACACACACACACTGAAGCATGCATTGCGTGCTCATGCGCTCCTACCTCCCCATGCACACACTGGTGCTGGCTGACCGGGGTGCCCAACTCCGCTCGCCTACTGACCCCCCAGACTACGGGTGCCACGCTGGGAGTCCACCCCAGCGTGGCAACAGATCCTATAGCCGACAGGTGCCCAATCCCCATCGCTCCCACTGCCCCAACACCTTTCAGCTGCCACGCTGGGAGCCCACCCCAGCGTGGCAAGCGTCCGTCGGCGTGAGTCCAAATAAAAGAAAAAACCTTCCCTCGCTGCTGTCTTCACCCCTCTCCCACCCCGCACCTACCTCCCCCACACCCCACCTCACCCCATACTTACCTGTGAGCTCAGCTGATGATCTTCGGTGGACCAGGAACACGTCTGCGCTCTTCAAAGCCGACCGCGAACTGAGGAAATGCCGGTAAGCTGTATAATGTAATGAATAGGGTTTTTTCAACTTTGCTGCATATCTCAGGCATTTTTTGGAATTTTGGCACCAAACTTTCTACATGGGGTTTTTGGGACCCCTCCTCATGAATTCTGTCACTGTCATGGCGTTAATCGTGCCCAAGGGTGATTTTTGTGGTCACTTCGTGAAATCACCTTTCGGGACCGATTAACAAAATGACAGTGCCAGTGTTCATAAGGTGGGCTCTCAAAAAGCCTACGTTAATTTGAACAAATTCCTAAAATGACATTTCTGGCGCGTTGCGCTGTTCCTATGCGCTCATAGGTTCGTAATTTTCAATATTTTCACTCCGGATTTTCAACATTGCCATTTGACCACACTTCCTTATGAGAAGTACAGCTGTCATTTTTCACATCTCACCCAAAATGTGTTTCCGCGCATGTAGCACACAATGGCGCAGTCGTTGTCCAAAATCAATGTTCAGGACACATTAAGAAAATCACAGTGACACTGTTCATGAGCAGAGGTATTAAAATGGCTGTGTTAAAAATTTGGTGAAAAAATTCCCCAAAATGACTATTTTACGAGCGCGCGTTGCGCTCTTCCTACGCACGCTCGTAAGTTTGCGAATTTTCAATATTTTCACTCCAGATTTTCAACATTGCCATTTTACCACACCCCTTATAGGCGTTACAACTGTCATTTCTCACCCAAAATGTGTTTCCGTAAATATAGCGCCTGCAAACGATGGGTGTCGCGAAATCAATCATTCAGGACACATTAAGAAAATCACAGCGACACTGTTCATGAGCAGAAGTGTTAAAATGGCTATGTTAAAAATTTGGTGAAAAAATTCCCAAAAATGACTGTTTTACGAGTGTTTGTTGTACTGATCCTACACACGCTCATAAGTTCGTAAATTTTCAATATTTTCACTCCAGATTTTCAACATTGCCATTTTACCACACCTCCTTATGAGCAGTATAGCTGTCATTTTTCACATCTCGCCCAAAACATGTTTCATGCATATGGCGCACAATGGGCGCATGATCAGTGTCCCGAAATCAATGTATGGGACACATTAAGAAAATCACAGTGACACTGTTCATGAGCAAAGGTCTTAAATGGCTATTTTGAAAATTTGGTGAAAAATTCCTAAAATGACTGTGTTACGAGTGAGCATTACGCAGTTTCCACGCACTTCGTGACGCTCATGAATTTGTAATATTTTCAGTCCAGATTTCACCAGTGGCATTTTCCACACTTCCTTATGAACAGTACAGCTGTCATTTTCACAACATGGCCGAAATGTGTTTTCACACTTTCAGCACAGAAATGCGTGGTCGCTGTGGGAAATCATTGTTCGGGACAGATAAAGAAAATCACAGTGACACTGTTCATGATCAGAGGTCCCAAAATGCCTGTGTTGACAATCTGCTGTAAACAATTACCAAACTAATTACATTACAGGTGCACGTTGCACAGTTTCTACGGACGTTCATGACTTCACCAGTTTTTTTAATATTTTCACTGCAGATTTTCAACATTGCCATTTTTTACACCTCCCCATGAACAGTACAGCTGTCATTTTTCACATCCTGTTCAGAATGTGTTTTTGCACCTGTGGTGACAAATGCAGTAGTTGCTGTGCATAAGCCGCTTTCGGCTAACAAACTGATATTGCCACTGTTCATGAGGTGGGGGTCACAAAAAACCCATGTTGAAAATTTGGAGTGAAAATACCAACGAATGTCTGAGGTGTTAGGGTTTCCGACCGTAACACCCCACCCTGTAGAGAATGACAGGCATCAGGGCTGTGACTTGGGATTGTCACCTGCAATGCTCATACCATTCCACCCCCACCCACACCCTGCGGCCACTGAGAGGCATCGAGGTGTCCCTTGGACTCTTCGGCCCCAAAGTTCACCCCATTCTCCTGTACCGCACCCATCTCACAATCATTCCTGATGGAATGGGGTGCGCATAAGGGCCAAAGACCCCAAGGCACACCGTGACACTTGTCGGTGTCTGTAGGGTAGGGTGTGGTGAAATGGTGTGGCCGTTATGCCTGATGACCCAAAGGCACACCCCAATGCCTGTCACTATCTACAGGTTGGTGATAGGGTTGGCTTCAGTTCAGTACTTCACTGCCATTCCTATTATGCAGCTCTGTAGCTCCTACACTACCAATGCCAGCAAACAAACATTTGGCATTGAAAAATGCTTGTTTTTGTTGTCAGTATCTCACCCCCCTCTGCAATGTCACTTATGAAGACATTAAAAAGGACTGGACCCAGTACTGAACCCCACTAGTAACCCCTCTTTCTTCAGAGTGGACTCCATTTACAATTACCTTCTGTGTCCTGTTGTCCAGCCAATGTTTTACCCAGGCTACCACCCTGGGACCCACTCCCAAGCTGGTTAATTTGACTATTAATCTTTTGTATGGGACTGTCAATTGCCTTGCTAAAGTCTAGGTAGGCCATGTCCACAGCCCCTCCCTGGTCTACTACTTTGGTCATCCAGTCAAAGAAATCAATTAGATTCGTCTGACATGACCTTCCCGCTGTGAACCCATGCTGCCCTGGGTCCTGTGCCCCACTGGCCTCTAGGTACTCAACAATTCTTTCCTTCTGAAGTGATTCCATCACTTTCTCTACCACAGAGGTCAAACTGACAGGTCTGTAGTTTCCTGCCTCTGTCTTGGTCCCACTTTTGTGAAGGGGAATCACATCCGCCTTCCTCCAGTCCTCGGGTACCACACCATCCTCCCATGATTTGTTAAAAAGGATAGTCAGTGGTTTTACTAGTTCTCCCCTTAATTCTTTTAGAATTCTGGGGTGAATTCCATCAGGCCCCATTTGTTTGTTGATGCTCATTTCCGCATATACTGTATTTAGGTAAAATGACGCTGCCTTTATATTCTGTTCTAGCTGCTCTTTTAGCACATACTGTTTTCCTCCTGGAGAGGGCCAGAGGAGGGCAACCAAAATGATTTGGGGCTTGGGGGACAGGACCTATGAGGAGAGGCTCGAAGAGCTAAATATGTACACATTGGAAGAGAGAAGGGACCGGGGGGACATGATAGAGGTCTTTAGGTACATGAAGAGGGTAAATAGGGGAGGAACAGTCGGGGTGCTTCGAAGGAAGGAGGAAGGGGCCACTAGAGGGCATAGCTGGAAGCTGGAGGGGGGAAGATTCAGGGGAGAAAGGAGGAGGTGCTACTTCACTGAGAGGGTGGTGGAGCCATGGAATGCACTGCCTAGGGGGCTGGTGGAGGCAGAGACAGTGGAGGGGTTCAGGAGGGGGTGGGACAGGTACAGGGGAAGGGTTCTGGAAGCAAAATCCAATGCAGCAAGAATATCCGGAACAGGGAAGGGAGAAGCCAGAGAAGGCGAGAGGGACAGCAAGGTCAGCACCCAGGTTGGGGACTGACCAAACGAGCAGACACGAAAGACCATTAGGCCTATTCTGCTGGCATTTTAGTATGTTAGTATGTTTTCGGTTTAACTGAGGTTCTGTTCCTTAACAGCTTAATGTAATGCAGTAATCTGAGCCTGTTTACAGCTCTCAGCTTCCTGCCCATGTTATTTTATTTCTCACTGCCGAAGTTATCTGCCCTAGCTTATTTTACTTGTTTGAAGATTCCCACATATTGTTCACTGTGTCTTTAAAGATAGAGTGCTTGCTCTGTATGAGCACCTGTCACCAGATGATACTGTGTAATTTTTGAGTTTGTTGTGGCGTGCAGGCGCAGACGAACTCATTGCTATAAGGTGTACATGGGTGTGCCCAATGGAGAGCTCCATTTCTAGGGACTGGTCAGCAGCAGGCAAATCAGTCTGCAGGCTGGCGATGACTCAACGTTCAGCTGTTCGGGCTGAGCAGGACAACTTTTCAAAGGACGGAGCTGCACCAGTAGTGGCGCGGCTCGGTCCTTTGAAGTTGCATTCCTGGTTGCGTGTTCACACTGCTGTAGCGTATAGCAGTGTGAATGCTCTGAGCCCAGGCCTTCCCCCTCACAGTTTAAAAAAAAAAAAAACAACAAACCAATAGGGGTGCCAATTCCCCAGTCGGCATGCCCCCTCCCAGTTCATTTGCCGACAATAATGTCCCCCCCTAAATTGTTGTGTGCCGAGAGAGTGCCCAATCCCCCTCAGCTCTTGTCCCCCCCCCAACAAACACTAAGGTGGCATGCTGGGAGCCCACCCCAGCATGCCAAATGTCCCTGTAAAAAAAAGAAAACCTTCCTCGAGGTTTTTAAATTGTTTTAAAACCTGTAAAATAGAAAATGGTCCCTCGTTGAGTCCAGTAGCCCCTTCAACCCTCTGCGCACCCACCTCCCCACAACCCCCCAACCCATACTTACCTCCGGAGCCAGGTGTGATGATCTTGGGTGGGCCGGGAACATGTCTACACTCTTCAAAGCCGACCGCGAACTGAAGAAATGCTGGTAAGCTGTATAATGGCACAAATAGGGTTTTTTCAACTTTGGTGCATATCTCTGGCATTTTTTGGATATTTTTCACCAGATTTACAACATAGGCGTTTTGAGAGCCCACCTCATGAACAGTGGCACTGTTGTTTCGTTACTCGGTCCCAAAAGATGATTTTGCGGTCACTGTGCGGAATCACCTTTTAGGACCGATCAACGAAACAACAGTGCCACTGTTCATGAGGTGAGTTCTCAAAAAGACTATGTTGCAAATTTGGTGAAAAAAATTCCAAAAATGGCTGTTTTACGAGCCTGCATTGCGCAGTTTCCACGCACGCTCGTAATTTCGCGAATTTGTAATATTTTCACTCCAGATTGTCTACATTGGTATTTTTTTTACACATCCTCATGAACAGTACAGCTGTCATTTTCAACATCCTGGCCAAAATGCATTTTCACACTTCCGGCGCAGAATAGCGTGGTCGCTGTGGCAAATCAGAGTTCGGGACAGATTACGAAAATCACAGTGACACTGTTCATGAGCAGAGGTCTCAAAATACCTATGTTGAAAATTTGGTGACAGATGTTCATACAATGACTGTGTTACAAGCATGCATTGCGCAGTTTCCACGCACACACGTAACTTTGTGAATTTGTAATATTTTCACTCCAGATTTTCAACATTGGCAGTTGTTTACACCTCCTTGTTAACAGTACAGGTGTCATTTTTCACTTCCTGGCCAAAACGTGTTTTTGCTCTTCCGACGCAGAATAGCGCGCGGTCGTTGTGGGAAATCAGTGTTCGGGACAGATTAAGAAAATCACAGTGACACTGTTCATGAGCTGAGGTCCCAAAATGCCTGTGTTGAAAATTTGGTGACAAAAGTCCATAAAGTGACTATTTTATGAGCATGCATTGCGCAGTTTCCAAACACACTCGTAACGTTGAGGATTTGTAATATTTTCACTCAAGAGTTTCAACATTGTCAGTTTTGCACACCTCCTTATGAACAGTACAGCTGTCATTGTTCACATCCTGCCCGAAATGTGTGTTCGCACATCTGGTGCACAATGGTGCGGTCGCTGTGGGAAATCAACATTCAGGACAGAGTAAGAAAATCATAGTGACAGTGTTCATGAGTAGAGGTCACAAAATGGCTATGCTGAAATTTTGGTGAAATTATTCCACTAAATAACTATTACGAGTGTGCATTGTGCAGTTTCCACGTATGCTTGTATATTCGAGCATTTTTATTATTTTCACCTCAGATGTTCAGCACTGCCTTCTTTTCACACCTCCCTATGAATTGTACAGCAGTAATTTTTAACATCCAGCCTGAACTGTGTTTTCGCACATCTGGTGCAGAATGGTGCAGTCACTGTGAGAAATCAACGTTTGGGACAGATTAACAAAATCATAGTGCCACTATTTATGAGCAGAGGTCCCAAATGCTTTCATGAGGCGGGAGTCACAAAAGGCCATGTTGAAAATTTGTAGTGCAAATACCAATAAACGGCCAGGCGTTAGGGTTTCTATCCATAACATCCCTCCCAACCCAACACATGGTGCGGCTCCAGTGCCCTCATCTTCTCTGAACCGCAGACACATCTTCAAAGCCAGATCATGAATTAAGGAAACAGGTATGCACTTCACTGTATTGCAACGGAAATGTGAACGTGGTGGCATAACTTGTTCTTTCTGCTGGGAACTGTAGTCCTACCAATCTGTGCGTACCAACATCAGTTCCAAATGACGAACTTTGGCATTGACAAATGCTTGTTACTGCTTGTGTTTACCCTCATTTCTGGTCTTATTCAGTTGAGTTGCTTACCACATACTGGTCTAGGCTACCAGCAACCTGTGTTAATTTTACCTTGTTTAGTTGGTCAAGTTATACTATTTATATCCCTTAGTGGTGTCTTGTTATTCTACCCACTATTATGCTCCCCCCGTCTGCTATTTTATGGTGCTCTGTCCTGATATTCTCATGTCTTATCTCTGACCATCTCTGTACCCCCTTCTACTCACTAAAGGAAGTTGTCATGTCAGAACCTAATGATTTCACTTTCTCTAACACCCTATCCAAAAGCAAATGGTTTGATAACTTTTAATGGACCAACATAGATGTTACAAAAAGAAAACAATCTATTTTGGTCCATCAAAAGGTATCAAACCATTTGCTTCTGGACCAGTATGGCAATGAATCTATTTCTGTATGTCTAACACCCTAGTAACTCAGGTGACCTACCTGTACCTGAATTTGACCCCATTACTAATATCTGGTCACCTATGCCTGCTTACAAAATTTATGACTAAGCACCACCATCGCGCACTGTTTGGCTACCCTGTCCCCTCTGTCCATTGTGGCCTATGGTACCTTTGCCTTATTACTCTGATTTTATCTGGTGTTGTCAAACTGAACCCTGGTTCCGCTGCCCCTCTCAGTAGCTCTTACTCACACTGGGATGGTGCAAAGGGCCTCAAAATTGTACACTTAAATATCCGTAGCTTGCTTTGTAATCTCCCCGGGTTAGAAGCCTGGGTATCTTTATACAATCCTGATGTTTTACATGTTTCCGAAACTTGGCTCAACCCCTCCATTCCTGACTCGACTTGCTCTGTACCAAACTTTCTGTAAAAGAGGAGGAGGTGTAGCTGTTTATTCTAAGGAACATTTAAATCTCTTGGTGCTTTCCCATCCCACTCCACAATTTTCCCATTGTGAGGCTTGCATACCATTTTCCTTCTGGGGGTTACTAAGAAACTTCATATTATTTGTGCCTATAATCTTCCCAGAGGAGGTGTTGCAGGTCTTAATGAACTTCTCTCTCACTCCACCTCCTTAGCTGATAATAATGAAACTATCCTACTTGGTGGTTTCAACCTTGATTGGGGAGGTAAATCCTTTGATGCACTGGTGCAGAAACACCATCTGCATCAGCTTATCTCTGACCCAACCATACTTTTTCTTGCCTCTGGCAATCATACTCTAATTGACTGGGTCCCGACAAACAGGATGGATAGGATCACAGGGGCTGGTACCCTATCCGATGCAATTTCTGACCACTCCCCTGTTTACTGCATCTGGCAGGCTCGTGCATCAACCCGTCCCCTAAAGGTAATCTCACTTTGAGATTTTTCTAAGCTAACTCCCACTGTTTTTCTTGCTGACATAACCATGATTGATTGGAGGCCACTTTATGTCACTAATAATGTAAATGAGGCCTTGTTTTTATCACCCATTTCTGTGCTCTCCAAGACTTGTATATTCCTATAGTGTCAAGCAGGATCAGAGGCTTTCCCACCAGGTGGCTTCACAAAGACCTCCTTGCCTTACTAAAAGCCAGAGACAAAAGCTGGATCAAATTTAAGACCTGTGGTCTGTAGGCTGATTTGATGGAATGCAGGACAATGAGAAACACTTGTAAAAAGGCCATACGCATTGCAAAGAGCTCCTATTGTAAAAATATGTTGCTTGATGTTGCTGTTGACTCCCTGAAAATTCTGGAATCACATCAGAAGTGTTTTTTTCATAGATTCATAGATATTTGACGGCAGAAAAGGACCATCCTGACCATCGAGTCTGCCCAT
This sequence comes from Neoceratodus forsteri, assembly GCA_016271365.2. Lineage (NCBI taxonomy): Eukaryota > Metazoa > Chordata > Ceratodontiformes > Ceratodontidae > Neoceratodus > Neoceratodus forsteri. The sequence goes on along the minus strand of CM057453.1, from coordinate 1,303,161,013 downwards.
TTCCCCCTTCCCTACTTGCTCCCCCCACTCCCTAGACAACCCTTGAGTTTGTCCCATGCCCTCTTGAATCCCTCCACTGTTCCGGCCCCCACCACCTCCTCTGGTAGACTGTTTAAGGGCTCCACCATCCTCACCATGAAGAAATGCCCTCTAACGTTTCCCTTAAACCTGCCTCCCTCCACTCTCAGTCCATGCCCTCTAGTTTTTGCACCTACCTTCCCTGTGAATAAGCTCTCCCCCACTTTATTAATTCCCTTCATGTACTTGAACGTCTCTGTCATGTCCCCCCTCTCCCATCGGGTCTCCAGCAGGTACAAATCCAACACCCTCAACCTCTCTTCGTATGGCTTCCCACTTAACCCATGCACCATCTTAGTGGCCCTTCTCTGAACTCTTTCCATTCCATCTATGTCCTTGCGTAGGTGAGGTCTCCAAAACTGAACCCCGTACTCTTGGTGGGGCCTCACCATGGACCTATAGAGTGGCATCAGCACCTCCCGCCTTCTGTTAGTTATCCCTCTCCCTATGAACGCTAGCATTCTGTTCACTTTGGCCACCGCTTTACTGCACTGGGTCCCCACTTTAAAATCATCTATGATTATGATTCCTAGATCCTTCTTTTGCTTCCCTGCTTTCATTTCCTCCCCCACAGTGTGTACTTTGCTTGTGGGTTATTCCTCCCCATGTGTATCACTGTGCCTTTTTTAGCACTGAATTTTAGCTGCCATGTTTCCGACCACCCTTCCAGCAACTTTAGATCCTCCCTCATAGCCTCCACTCCCCCTGGGGTGTCCACCCTATTGCAGATCTTCGTATCATCTGCAAAAAGGCAGATCTTCCCATACAGCCCCTCCACATTGTCGCTGATGTAGATGTTAAACAGGATGGGCCACAGTACTGACTGCTGAGGTACCCCACTTGTCACCCCTACTTTCCCGGAATGCACCCTATTTACCACCACACTCTGGCTTCTATCTGTCAGTCAGTTCTCCACCCACCTTGTTATTTTCTGTCCCACCCCCAAACTCTGCAGTTTATTAACCAATCTTCTGTGGGGCACAGTGTCAAAGGCTTCTCCGAAGTCCAGATAGACCACATCCACTGCCCCCCATCAACTACCCTCGTCACCCAATCAAAGAACTCTATCAGGGTCATCTGACGTGACCGTCCACATGTGAAGCCATGCTGACATATGTCCTGCAGCCCACTAACCTCCAGGTAGCTAACCACCCTTTCCTTCAATATCGCCTCCATTACCTTATCCACCACCGATGTGGAGCGGACTGGGTGATAATTGCCCACCTCCTCCCTGCTGCCACTTTTGTGAAGTGGCACCACATCTGCCCTCTTCCAGTCCTCTGGCACCCACCCTGTGTCCAGGGACAAGTTGAACAACCTTGCTAGTGGTGCTGCCAACTCCTCCCTTAGCTCCCGGAGCACCCTAGGATTCAGGGCATCCAAACCCATAGCTTTGTCTACCCTCAACTTACCTAATTCCTCCCTGAACCTGTTCTTGCTGATTGGACTAGGATCCACCCCTACTTCTACCCTTCCCTTCTCCCCTAACACTGGACCCCTTCCTTCTCCCTGTATTGTGAAGACCAAGCCAAAGTACCTATTCAGCACCTCTGCCTTCTCAAAGACCCCTTCCACTGTTATTCCCCCCTCTCCCTTTACCCTTACTATCCCCTGCCTTTCTTTTCTCTCCTCCTCTATATACTGAAAAAAAGTTTTATCACTTCTTTTGGCCTGCTGAGCAATCTTTTCCTCCATTTCTGCTTTTGCCCCATATCCTCTGCCCTGCCACCCTCAGCTTTTCCCTGTCCTCCTTCCCCTGCATCCTCCTATATTCTCTGAACACCCTTTTTTCTCCCCTATTGCCCCCTTCACTTCCTTGTTGAACCAAAGTGACCTCCTCCTTCTTTTGCTCTTCCTCACCTTCTTTATGCAACTCTCAGTAGCTTTTAGTCCCCCCCCCCTTGGTCTCGTTCCCCTCCATTTCATTCCAGAATATCTCCCTCATTCTGGGAAAATCTGCCTGCCTGAAGTCTAGAACCTTTGTGATGGTTCTACTCGCTTCACACTGCACTCTGACCCTGAAGTTCACTTTTTTTATGGTCACTTGCTCCTAGGCTGACCCCCACCCCCTCTCTCTCCACACTATCCACATTGGTGATGACCACGTCAAGTATGTTATCCCCCTCGGTGGGCTCCCTGACCAGCTGCTGCAGGAAAAGCTCCCTGGAGGGACTCGAGGATCTCCCTGCTCTTGGCTGTCCTGGCTGATGGGATATCCCATTCTATATCTGGGAGGTTAAGGTCTCCCACCAGCAGAATCTCCTCCTTAAGCGCCATCCTTTGAACTGCTCACAGCATCTGCATGTCTGCTTCCTCGCTCTGTGTTGGAGGTCTGTAGACCACACCCAGCCTTATTGATGCGCCAGCCCTTTTCTCTATTGTGACTCACAAGATTTCTGCTTCTCCTATGCTCCTCCTGGCCTTCTGTAGCCTTAATATCCTCCCTGCTGTACAGTGCAATTCCCCCCTTCCTGCCTGCCCTATCCTTCCTAAACAACCTGTACCCTGGGACCCCCACCTCCCAGGTCTGGTGCTTGGACCACCCGGTCTCCATTATGGCTACAATATCCAGGCCCTCCTCCACCATTATTGCTTCTAGGTCTATCATCTTGTGCCCCAGGCTTCTTGCATTTGTGCAAAGTCCTCTCCACCATATACCTCCCCTTTCCGTACTATTCCTCTCTTCCCTGCCTGTTCTCTACCCTGCTCCCTTTTGCGGGGGAGTGCTTGCTAGTCTGTTCTCTCCTCCTTTTGAGCCCTCCCTCAACCTAGCCCTGTACTCCCCCTTACTAGTTTAACCCCCATGACCTTATCAGTGTATCCTTGCAGTCTCCCCTCAGTACTCTTGCCCCCCTCTCTCTCAGATGTAGCCTATCCTTCCAGTAGAAGTCCTTGTCCTCCCATATTTCCCCCCACTCTCCTCTCCTGTACAGGTGAACCCTTCCTGTCTGCACCATTCTCGGAGCCATTCGTTGAACTCCCTGGTTCTTTTCTGCCTAGCAGTGCTGGCACAGGGGACTGGCAAGACCTCCAAAAATGCCAAGCATCCTCTTCCAGGCATTCCCATGCCAGTGCCCTGAACCTCCTCTGGACTTCCTCCACTTCATTGTTTGCCAGATCATTCATTCCTAAATGAATGATAAGGTGTGGTATCCCCACCAACTGAGCCCACTCCCCGATTTTCTGCATTGCCCTCCCCACCTCCATCCCTGGTTCACAAAAGACCGACCTCTGCCTGTATGTAGGACCCCTCCTGATCCAGTATATCCCCTTAATGATGGAGTCCCCGAATACCATAGCATTCTGTATCTCCACAACTAGAGCTTCTGGTCTTGTTCCCAGCAGCCCCATCCTGGTCCTTTACCTCCTAACTACATCCTTCTGCCCTGAGCTGCCTACTTGACCCCCCCCGGTTCCCCCCGGTTCCTGCTCTAAGATGCCTACTTGACCCCCCTGATTTTATGGGAGTAAGCACACCCAATCGACTAATGGTATGGTTCTTAATGGTACGCACTGTAAAAATCCAGTCACGATTGCCAGTGCTTTCAACCTTCACTTCTCTGACCTTTCCAGATACACCTGTCCAGCCTCAACACTCCCGGCTTCTATCCCCTTCTCCTCCAAGGACTCTCCCGGGGTGCATCGGCTCTGTTGTAGTGTAGGCTCTGACAGCCTTGAGCCAAGGCTGCTAAAACTTGCCCTCCCTCTCCTTGCCTTCCCTCTAGCTAGAATCGTTAATCTGTCCTTATGCTCAGAGGGTTGTTTCTGATATCTGGAAAGTTGCTAAGGTTGTCCCAGCTTTTAAGAAAAGAGGCAGGCCATAGTTTCCCACATTGGAAAAACCCGGAGCCCTGTGCTGGATGCAGTGGAATTATCTACCATTTTGAAACTGGCCAGGCAACCCCATGCAATTTCCTTAGTTTTATAAAAAGTTACAATCACTACAAAGTAACCTGTCTTAGGGCGTTTGCTATTATTGGGCTTAGGAATTACCCCTGGGTACAGACGCAGATTTCTGGAAGAGACTATGGCTCAAGTTGTTATAAATTTATTAAACAGGATAGAATGCATCTCATCCAATTTAAAATCATGCATAACCTATATTTTACCCCAGTGAAACTTCACAGATTGGGGCGACTGTCTTCCCCGGCTTGCACAAGATGTGGAGGTGAGCAGGGTACTTTGTTCCATATGCTGTGGACATGCCCGAAAGTGCATATTTTTTGGCATGCAATTAGGCACTCTTTGGACCCAATCTTGGGGCTAGACCCTTTAGTTACCGCAGAAGTTTGTCTATTGAATTCTTTTCCCCAGGGCACACTCAAGGTCAGGAAAACCCATAGGGCCCTGATTGCGGTAACAGCAAAACTAGCCATAATGAGGCACTGGAAGGATAATGCATCCCCATCTGTCCTGGAATGGCATAAGGAGGCCTTGCTGGCTATACGACTGGAGAAGCATATGTGCCTAATGCGTAACAGATACGTATCATACCAGAGCAAATGGGGACCATTAGATGCCCTGCTCGCCATGTGGAAGCCCTAACCAAGTAATATTTCGGACCGTTGCTGCGAATATACTACCTGAATGATATACGAATAACACTTGGCTCTGGGGGGGGGGGGTTAAGGGAGGAGTTGAAGTAAGGGGAGGGAGAAGGTGGGAAGGGTTTAGGTGGGAGGTAGGGGTGTTTGATTGATTTATGTTGATATGCTGAATTGCCACATTGGTTGCCTTACTGTCATCCCCCCTTGGGGGAGTTTGTTTTATGTTGTTATATCAGAAACTAATAAAGCTTATTGAATAAAAAAAAAAAAAGAAGAGAGACTAAATCTGTCACCAGTTATCGCCCTATAGCTATCCTTTCAGTCCTGAGTAAACATCTGGAAAAAATTGTCTCTGTCTAAACCATCAACACAATATCCATGTTCGTAGCCTCCACCCTGATGCCTAATATGGCTTCAGGAAAGGCCATAGTACCACCAGTGAACTTCTCAAATTCACAAACGATACCAAAGTTGCTATGGAGAATGGACTACTTACAGGTGCAGTCTTCATTAACCTTACAAAGGCCTTTGATCTAGTAGACCATTCTCTTCTTAAATCTAAAATGTTCTTCCTTGGTATCTCCTCTGACATGGTTACCCAGTATGACAGCTACCTTACAGACAGACAACAATTTGTTAAATACAACTCTGCTGTATCTGGTCTGTCCACCATCAACATTGGTGTTCCTCAAGGATCTATCCTTGGTCCCCTCCTCTTTACTATTTTCATAAATGACCGATCCCTAAATGCCACAACCTGCACCTCTCTGCTCTATGCAGATGACTTAGTGCACTACTCTAGCTCTGAATACCTTGATGTCCTTAGCACTACCCTTATTTCCGATTTCTGCAAAATTCACTCTTGGCTTTCTCACAACAAGCTATTACTAAACTCCAGAAAAATCTACTCTATGTTTGGCTCTGCCCCTAGATTAAGAAAGTGTATTGGTGACTATCTCCAGCTGTGCTGGCTCCCTCCTTGAAAATGCATCTCAAACACTTGCAGAGCTGTTAACTCCAAGCCTGGCCTGACTTTTAAAACCAGTTTTGCCCTCACATCCTCTGCCAGAATTGCCATTGCATAGGGTATGCATCTTCCTACCCTCACCTACGGCTCTTTTACCTTCGTAAGTGCTGCCAAAGCCAATCTCCATAGGTGGGACACCACCTACAATGATAATTGTCATTTTGCTGTGGCATCACATCGTCTTACCCACTGCTGTCGGCTTTACAGTGGTTTAAACTGGCTATCCATTGAGGCCAGCTGCTCCTATGCCCTTGGCTCCATAGAAACATAGACTTTGATGGCAGATGAGGACCGCTTGGCCCACCCATTCTGCCCATTTCCCTACCAATTGGATAAGCTGCAGATCCTAGTTTTACCAACAGTCCACTTCCTCCTACCTCCCACTAGAATTGCCATATGTCTGTCCCATGCATTCTTAAATTCACCCACTGTTTTTGACCCCACAACCTCCTCAGGAAGGCTGTGCCATGCGTCCACCACCCTCTCCGTGAAAAAAATGCTTCCTCATGCTGCCCCTGAGTCCTCCCCCGTAACTTCAAATTGTGCCCCCTTGTTCTTGCACGTCTCTTTTTCTGAAAGATGCTACCCTCTTGGACCATGTTAATTCCCTTGAGGTGCTTGAAAGTTTCTGTCATATCTCCCCTCTCCCTGTTTACCTCGAGGGTATACAGACTGTACCATAATGGATAAAATTATTAGGACTGGGGTTCCTTCCTCCCTAGCCTTAATGCTGACTCCCTTGAGCCTCCTCTACCCCCCTTGCTGTGGAGACCAATCCCTACTATCTGTTCCTAGGCGTTTGATGGCCATGAGATCCCAGGCCTTCTACTACTTTGCCCTGCATTTCTGGAACTCCTTGCCTGGGTCCATTTGACTCTTCCCCTCTCATGCCTGCTTCAGAAGGGAGCTTCACCACTACCTCTTAGTCTGTGACTCCTGTACCTGCTTCCTACCTCCTTGATCACCCAACCCACGCTGCCTGACTACTGCTTATGCTTGCTTTTCTTTTTTGTTCTTTTTACATGCCCTTTACTTCTCCTAACCTTCTCCCCTGCCTAGTACTTCTCTGCAACTTCCTCCTGTCCATAACTTCTCCTTACCTTTCTTTCTTGCCTGCCTGTGCTACAACTTCAGTTCTCTTTTGATGAAAGAAGACACTTTCGATGGACTGTGGAAAGAGCAGAATGTGGCAGTTCACTTACTAGACATTCCTTCTGACCCCCAAGAAACCCATTTGGAAGCATTTACTTAATGGCGTTGTTGAGATGGAAAGAGCAGAATGGGTCTATAATTTGTTATGGGCATCCCCAAATCATCACTGGAAGCATTATAATGACAATACTTGCCTTGTTGCCTTTTTAGTTATTTGACCCCTCAGTCATCTTTTGTCTCTGAGTCACATCAGTCTGGGTCTGAAACAAACAATCGCAAATCACAATTTTAATTTCAAGTACAATTTAAAAACATAATTTTCTGTGCTGTCTAATGAATGGTGCGAGAGGGTTATAGTCTTCAGCTCCTTCTTGGGCTACCCTCATGAGTTTGCTCACAGTGTCAGCTTTTAGAGAATGTTTGCCTTTTGTTTTGATTTTGTTTTGCACAGAAAATCCTCTTTCACATGCCACTGATGTATCAGGTGAAACAAGTAAAATCTTGGCCACTGTGACAAAATCTGAGAATATATCTGAACAGTTCTCAATTAAGTCTTGGCAAGCACTGTTCAGTAAAGGCATTCCTTTTTTAGATTTGAGAACAAGTTTGAAGTGTCCATAATCTTTCTCGGCCCGTTCTTTGACAGTATGTGCTGGCTGTGTTTCTTCGTTGAAGTTTGTGCTTGGAAATAAGTGCAAACATCCGTCAGTTTCTGCAGACCACGGCCCATTATTCTGGAGTCATCAGGGAGACATTTAGGATTTAGAAGAACAGTTAAGTTATGCAGCAACTGCAGTGAAGATTTCTCAGATCTCCTGTGGATGTTGTCAGTGAGCTGTGTCAGATACTACTGAGATACCATGTGGAATTGCGTAAGCCATGCTGGTCAGTCATTCACCTTTTATTCCTGCCACACGCCAGGATGTTGGTCAAGTTCTTAAAATGTCTTTTGAAGCTCTTCCCCGTTCTACTCTTTGAACTGTTGCAGTCTAATACAGTGACTTCTATCATGTTGCTGGCCACTAAAATGTCAACATTGTTATGCTGCATGACTAGACAGTTTATTCACCACATCTAAGACACACATGAAAAAAGTAGTACACAAGACCAAGCAGACAGATTTTACTTTTGTGTGAATACCCTTTGCGTCTGAGACACCGTTTGCTGCGTCATGCCCTAAGGCTTGTAACAAGCCACCATGACTACTGTGCCCCTATGTCTGTTGCCCCAGTGGTGAAATGTACTGTACAGTTAGTTATTCTACCGTGTATTACACTTTACTGTATTTATGTCTGTTTTACTCCTGATGTAATTGACAAATATTTTTTTTAATGTGGTTTACACTTTACTCTACTTCCAACTCTGCTGCAATTTCTTTTCCCATACTGTGTATTGTACTTTACACTTGCTTGTCCAGGACTGTATTTGTACCTCTGTACCTGTGTACTTATATTTCTAACTTTGTATACCTATGTGCCATGTTCATGGCCTGGGTCGTGCCTGAAACGGTCAGTTGGATCAGTACGCCCACCCGATAAACAAGTACATAAATAAAACAGTGCAGGGTAGGATCTGTAAACTGCTTGAACTGCACTGTGCAATGACAGTCAACGGAAACTTGCAGGTTCTTTTAGAGACTGATACCTAATATTGTCATCATTGAATGTTTCTTGGATGAAACACAAGGCACTGTAACGTACTGCAGAGTTGCTTTAGTACTTGTACACATTTTCTGTGGTTATTAGATACTTATTGAAAACATTGTTGTCCCTACATGCTTGTCCTGCTGCCAGTGCCAGTCTATAGCCAACACAGTGGATCTGAATCAGCCTTAGATTTACTTGCTGTCTTAACTTTGCACCCACCCCATTGTGCATTTCCGTCACTACGGTTGTACTGTCACTTGCTAGTGTGATGATCTTCATAGGGTTAGCTGCATAATCGGTACATAGAGAATACTGGATGGGCAACTGTGCACAGCCAGTGTGTTCTGCCACAGAGGGGTTCTGATTCCCTCTGACAGCGAAGCTTGAGAGGTTTGTGGGGATCAGAACCCCGAGGTTATGCATAAAATTGCTCATTCTGTATTTTTTATGGTATATAGTATTATGTGAAATGTGTGCATTGTGTGTTTTTCTGTTTCACAACGAAACTGACTTGTGCAGTCTCTAGACGTTCTAGAATGATGTTCTGCCACAGAAGGGTACAATCACATTTCATGACCTTTGAACTGTGGTACAACAGCATTTTGAAAAGGATGGATTTCTATACAGAACAATGCCCTGCTATACACTATAAATAGAATAATAGATAGGTTACAGTGAATTACAAGGCTGTAATTCCATCGAGAGGTTCTGGGGACATAGATAACCTCGAGAGCGAAGCTCGAGAGGTTTCTATGTCCCCAGAACCTCGAGATGGAATTGCAGCCGAGTAATTTACTGTAACCTATTTTTTATTTTTTGTAATATATGGATCCGATTCCAAAAAATGTGCTGCTTTTAAAATTCTGTGAACTGGGCTGGCTGCCTGTTGCACTGAAGAAGTGCTCGCTCTCGGCTGACCCACGCACAGACAGTATTGAAGTTGTGCCCGGATTTGTGAGGAAAGCTTTTACTTTAATTTGGTAATCCTACCGTTTATTTTCTTTGTTCATCCGGCAGGTAATCCACTTTTCAGAGAAATAAATATAAAAAAACAAACTGGGCATAACTCGAGTTGCTCTCGCTAAGCGCGAGTAAATGTCCGCCATGTTTTCGCGTTTGGTTTGCCCGCCTACTCAGAAAGTGTGCCAATGGCATTGCACGTTCACATTGGGTGCACAGACTGGAACGTGGCACCATGGCAACCACGCTTGTGTGCAGGCAAACTGGCGATGCGCGCCAGGATTTTTTAGTGATAATACTATCGCTCAGAGCTGAAACGATAGTATTATCAGCAGTGAACGATAGTATTATCAACAACAACCAATAGTATTATCGCTTGAGGAAGGGTAGAATTATCAGAAAGGGAGTAGTGTATTATAGGGATATTTTTGTATGACTTTTGATAGTATTATTTTAACAATCAATATATTACAAATGTTTAAGATTTCTGATACAATTGTCTCTGCCCTCCCATCAGGTATTGCAGTACTGAATACAGTCAATTAAATTAATGTTTGACTCTGCATTAAGCATTTTACATATGTGTTCAGTTTTTTTTGCGAATGGCTACATCAGTGGTTTAATCCACAATTACACTGAGAACCTGATAAGTGGGATTTAAGTTCTACCTGTATGACATTGGTCCTGACCCTACAGGCAGCCCATCATCCGCCTCCTGGGACTTTTCCTGAGCTTCTTAGCACTCTGGCTTATGCGCCCCATGCGGCCATGGGGGGCCTTTCCCAGACAGACACTTGGTAGGTACATCGAGCCAGTGCTTCTTGTTTTTAGCTGAACCTGCAGATGCTGTCTGTTCAGACTGCTTATCATCATCAGGCTCAACATTCACAATCTCTTCAGACGTGTCATAAACGTCATACTCAGAAGATGTTGTGGTTGTTTCCTTTTCTGTTGGTACTAAACCTGCTCCAGCAAAATAATCATTCAGGCTTTGTTGTGACATTTCACCACTGTCTGGCGCTGACCATGAAGCACATAGTAACTCTTTTCCCCCCTTCTCACTGACTCTCTGCAGATGATGTGCACTGGCTACAGCTAAGCTCCATATAAGATGAAATAAACACCTAAGGTTAGTTACTGTTGAAAACCATAGTCGTGTAATGCCCTAACTGCCCCAAAAGTTCAAAATTCAACACTTACTTGTTTTCTGTTGCTGTGAGTTCGTTGGTTGCATTTTCACTGCAGCCTGCCCATTTAGTCAACGCACTGACTTATCTTGGGTCGAGAGGACTGCGAACATTTTTTTTTTTGTGTTGTATTTATTGTAAAATAAAAAGAATGTTGTTTCTTAACTTGCAGCCCTGCTGTGGACTCTGGCACCTCTAAAATGACTGCTGTGGTGCAGGGGTGTGCAAATCACATTGCCCAATGCCCGAGTCTGACCTAAAATCTGTGTCTTGCAGATCCTTCAATCTGCCGACTTTAGCCTGAGGAAAGTGATTTTTGGCTTTTTTTTTCCCCATCTCTTTTTCCTCCAGGATTTAAAATTTGGGGGTGCAAATGCCACTATTTTAGCCCTCCCAAATTCTGTACTCCCCCACCCCAATGCAGGACAGTCTGACTCACAGGTGCTCACAAAGATTGGATATTTTTTCTTCTGGGCATAACTTTCTTATCTTTTGATATTTTTGAATGACAACACTTCTGTTTGTGAGAGTCAATCTAGATAATGCCTCGACAGCAAAAGTAGAAATAAAATATCAAATGGTAAGAAAGTTATGCATGAGAAAAAACTCCATTGAAATGAATGGGCCCATTCATTTCAATGGTGTTTTTCCTCATGTGCATAACTTTCTTAACTTTTGATATTTTTTTCCCTGCATTTTGCTGCCGAAGTGTCATTTAGATCCTCTCTCACAAATGCAAGTGATGTCATTCAAAATGTAAAAAGAAGGCATGTTATGCCCAGGAGAAAAAAAAATTCCATTGAAATGAATGGGCCCCCATTTATTTCAGTGGCATTTTGTTTCTCCTGGGCATAACTTTCTCCCCTTTTGTTATTTTTTTCTACTTTTTGTTGTTGAGGTTTCATTTAGCTCCCCTCTCACAAACACAAGTATTGTCATTAAAAAATATCAAAAGATAAGAAAGTTATGCCCAGGAGAAGAAACACCATTAAAATGAATGGGGCACATTCATTTCAGTGGCGTTTTTTTTCTCATGGTACCGAGCACTTCGTACTGACTGCTTCAGCGTTGATTTTTTTAATCAGTCTATCTTTCAGGGGTGAACAAGTGAAAAACATTCTTGGGCAAGTAATTTTTATACCACCACTTGCCCTGGGGCAAGTACTAAAAAAAGTGATTTGCACACCCCTGCTCTGGTGCCAGATGCAGTGTGCTGCAGGTTGAACCATTTGCTTCTTGAAGAAGAATCATAGGTTTTTCCTTGAGCCACCAGCACTTCTCCCTCCAGCCCCCCCACCCCTGTGCCATGGCTGTGGTCTGAAGCACATAGAAAATCACTAGTCAAAAAAAAAACCTGAAGAGATTAAGATAAGAGAGGGGAGTAACAGGCAGGAGAGAGCTAGGACAAGTGATGGAGATGCTGGATGGGAGGGAGCGATCTGCAAACAAAAAACTAAATGATTAAATGACAAAGCTGTTTTAAAAACCTCCTGTCCCTGGCCTCGCCCTCCCCCATCAGGAGCAGTGCCATGACAGTGGTTGTGTTGGATCCCCCTGACCTTCCCTTGTATCTCCGCTTCCCTCCTGGTCTTCCAGGCGATGGGTGCCCCTTCCACTTGTTTTCTGAGGGTGCCTTGGGGTGATCATGCCCCTCCTGCACTTGTAGGGCATGGGGACGTGCTTTACTGTGGGGGCTTTTAGGATTTGACCTCTCCCCATCTTACCTCCGAGGGCTGTTTCTTGATCAGGAGTGGTGATGGTGGCTTCTGCCCTTTCTACCCAGGTTCCCTTGGGATCTTTGGTGGGCCCCTGTGTATGAGTGCCATGATACTTATAGGACAAGGGTTATGTTGCTGCTGGCTCTGCTCTTGTAGTGGGTTCTGTAACCCTGACCCATGACCGTGCTCTGTAGCTTTTGTGTATATGTTTTGCCAAATTGTATTTTTGCTTCCCTTGTTCCCCTTCCCCAGGTGGCATCTGGAAGTGTGCTTCGGCTCATGTTGCTTTTCCCAGTTATCAACTTTTAAATAAATAAAATAAACAAGGGCCATGGCACTGGTTCTTTGAGGCTACCACTTGCTCCATTTGCCACCCTCATACCACTTAGCTCATCATCATGGGTTGTGCAGGGCAGTCCAGCAGGTCCCACTATCACCTCTGCTACACAGGGGGCCAGGATTTTTTCACCTGAACACTGCTGGCAGTTTGCCGGACCACCACGCTGGGTACCCCAGCAGACGCCCCCTTGGCCTTCTGCTCTGGAGACGGCCCTTGTATCTTTCACTGACTTGGCAGTGGCGGAAACCCTCAGGAAGGTGAGCCTATCTGCCCCCCTCCTTTTTTAGCAGAGGACTTATTGGATCGAAGCTCAATCCAAGGAGCCCCTGTCCTGGCCTTATACTGGGCCTCAGATTGGCATTCATGTTAGATGGGCCAATTCAAGTCATTCAGGGTGGGGGGGAGTATCCCTTCAAGGCTGGCTGTCTCTTCTGCACAAGGGAGACTGGCTCTGCTCCCTAGACGGGCCAGATGCATTTCTGCCCCTCACGGTGTCCTCGCCCCACAGAACATCCTTAGGCTCCTGTTTTAGGGGGTGTGCTGCCAATTAAGGGCCTTGCCCTTTGGCTTGTCTTCTGTGCCATGGGCCCTACCCCAGGCTTGGCGGTAGTGGCAGCCGACCTTAAGAGAACTGGGCTGCCCACCTTCCCTTATCTAGATGATTGACTTTGCAAAATGCTATCCAGGGAGCTCCTGCTCCAGATCCTGGCACGTACCAGGCAATTGTTCCATGCCCTGGGGATCATTGTCCATTATGCGTAAGTCAGTCTTGACTCCTTGTCAGTGCCTACAGTATATAGGGGCAGTACAGTACATGGCTTAGGGATTGGCGTTCCTGCTCCAGGACCAGCAGACCACCTGCTGGCCCAGGCCTGGTGACTCTGCAACAGCAGATATGTTACAGTCAGAGCCTTCCTCAGGATCTTGGGTCTGATGGCTGCGGCCCTTGTCACACTGCATCTAGCCAGGCTGTGCATGCGGATCCCCCAGTGGACAGTGAGGGTCCAGTGGGACCAATGCACTGACGACCTAGAACAATGAGTTCTGGTTTCCTCTCTGGTCAAAAAAGTGCTGCTGTGGCAAGTGTAACCCAGCAACCTGTTGAATGGGGTTCCCTTCCTAATCCCTTCCCTCAACAGATTCTCACCACAGATGCCTTGGGGTTGGGCTGGGGGCTCATTTGAGCCTCACCAGAGTCTGGGGACATGATCCAGGGTGGAGGCTGCCCTCCACATCAGTATCCTAGAGATGAGGGCAGTTCTGTGTTCTTTACAAGCCTTCCAGACCCATCTGTTCCCAGGCCATGTGCTGGTCAGATGGACAACTTCAGTGTAGTGCACCATATCAACAAACAAGGCAGGACTCACTCATACCCTCTGTGTCGAGAAGCGATGAGGATCTGGTACTAGCCTGTACAGTACAGCTTGGAACTGTTGGCCATGCATGTTCCAGGAGTCCAAAACATCCTGGTGGACTGGCTCAACCAGTGGCAGTCCCAGATGTGTGAGTGGGAGCTGCTGACCTTTTCTTTTAAATTATTTTTAATTTATTTATTACTAGGATTATAAATACCTTTGAACCAAAGGTTCTTTTACAAAGGTTCCGCGTCAGCAATGGGTGCAAGCAAAACAGTGGTAAGATACAATACAAGGTCAGGAGGTTAACATAGAAGCAAGCAGAGGTAAGATACAGTACAGGTCAGGAGGTTAACTTAGTAGCAAAAGACAGTACAGGTGTATAGACTAGCACAGTAGCAAACAGTCAATGGCAAGTATCAATGCACAATTACCAATATGGGGTGTATATACAGTATGTATGTTATATATATATATATATATGTATGTGAGATATATATATATATATATATATATATATATATATATATATATATATATATATATATATATATATGTATGTATGTAGAGCAAGACACAGATACAAATGAAAACCATCCTGGGGTGACTTAAGTGGAGCAAGGGTGGGGATAAGAGGGGAGGGGTGGGGAAAAGAAGGGTAGCAGTCAAGGATTTGACATTGTCATAAGTGCAAGAACAGATAAGTGCTAGGTAATCTGGGGTGGAGCAACAAGAGATATGGTGATAGGGAGGGAGACAGGAGGAGAGGAGTGGGAGAGGGGGTGAAATGGTAGGTGGGAGGTGAGAGGGGGTAGAATGGTAGGTGGGGGGTGGGAGAGAGATGGGGAGTAGCAGGGGATGGAGGGGTGGACAGAAATGGGGAGGGCAGCAAGGGAGGAGAGAGGAGGGAGAGGTGAAACAAAGCTGCAAGCCTAGGCAGAGCAGTCAAAACTGCTGAGGTCAGTGACGTGCTGGCAGATTTTACGTTTGAATGGGCCAAGCTTGTTTTCAGCTGCAATTTCAGGAGGAAGGTTGTGTAGCAGCAGGGGGGGCCCTGGTGTGGAAAGCACGTTGAGCCTGGTTGGTATGGCAGAATGAAACCTTGATCATAGAAGACCTGCTTGACAAGTGGGTCCATTCAAAGTTGGACCTTTTTGCATCCCCACCAAACGCAAAACTGCTGCATTTCTGCTCGCTTGCTCCAGGGCCTGTAGTTTCCTGGCAAAACGTGTTGTCCCTCTCTTGGAAAGGCAGGTTCTAGGGACGTGGATATGGTGTTCTATCCACACTTCAGGCAGTGTTCCTTTCCCTTTTAAGGCTACCTGGAACATCTTCAAGCTGACTTCTCCCACCCACCCGGGTGGTAAGTCCCTTGGCACTGTCCTGTGACGCCAGATCTTCCTGTCCACTGGAAGAAGATTCCTTCCTTACTGCTCTCGTGCTGAGAAGGCCCTTTATGTATTAAACTTGATTTTTTTTCAAAAGACTTTTGTCTTTGGGCTTTCTCCTTCAGGTCTCCAGTATGGACGACATGAACTCAGCGCGGGGATTCAGAAAATGTGCCTGCGGGCAGAAGAAGTCCCAAATGAATCCACACACCATGTGCGTCTACTTCCTGGGCCATGAGCATGATTCCCAGGCATGCAGCATGTGCCGCACCTTTCATCCGTGTACATTAGAGGATCACCATACCTGCCTGCCTGCTTCTGGGTCATCTGGATGATCGGGATCTGCCCCGAAATCTAAGGACACCCGTCAGGTGGTCTCTGTGGCTGCAGGATCCACAGAACAGCTTGTGGCATTTGAAGAAGCTCAGGCTTCTTTGGCTTGGGCCTTTTCAATGCTCTCCTTGGGTGCCTCCTTCACAGGGGCATTCAAAGAACTGTGCCAGGCCCTTCCCACTCATGGGCAAGGTCCCTCAGGTATTAAGTCCAAATTCAAATCTAAAAAAGAGACCAAGAAATGGTCTCTTTGTCAATCGTGACTCGGGAGCACTCTCGGGCCTCCGATTCTCACGCTTCTCCGGAGGTTCTGACTTCAGTCGGTTCTTCGGCCAAGGTTGTTGGCCCATGGTCTCCCCGTCGGGCCAGTTGGTTGAGACGCAGGTCGACCTTCCGGCCAAGATATTTCTCAAGCCGATTGACCCGTTGTCATCAGAAGAAGCCAACCCATCCCTTTCTAGGACCCCGGTCCTACCACTCACTCAAGGAGGGAGGGATCAGTTCACTGATCTGCCACCTTTCGACCCAGAGCCTCTGGACCAGGAGGAGACCCGGCTGTTGCCGCCACCCTCTGAGACCCACTGTCGGTGGCCCTGATGGTCGAGGTCATGGTCCCGCTGTCAGAGCCCCAAGTCAAACAGCCCATGTCGATATCGATGCTTGCACTATCGATGCTGGGGTAACTATTCCTTGTCCTCCTCGGGCAAGGAGAGGCTATATCACAAACTGCATTGGCGCTGCAAGGACTTGATGGTGGCAATAGCTGCTCTTCACTGGGGTAAAGCCTGTTCTGGCTTTGACCCTGGCCATGATGTTGCTTTCGACACAGAGGCTGCAGCCTTTCCTGCCTCGGCAGGAGCCAGCCTATCAGGTCACAGCTCGGCCTCCCCTGGCCTCTCCACCAATTTTGGTGGAACTGCTATCGAAATAGCTGAACACCAGCGCTCCGACTAAGGAGGCCTGCCCGACCTCGGGTCTTCTCCATTGGCTGTCGGACACAATTACCCCAGACTGTCTCTGGGGGGGTCAGTGGGGACTCTGGCGGTTGACACCCTTTTCCATGAATCCTCTGAATCAGAGAGCTCCTCCTTGCACTCCCATCTGGTGGACTTGGAGTCGTCCGAGAATCTGTCGACAGAGCAGGGCCCTACGTCATAGAAACATAGAGTTTGACGGCAGATAAGGACCACTTGGCCCACCCAGTCTGCCCATTTCCCTACCTATTGGATAAGCTGCAGATTCTAGTTAACCAACAGCCTACTTCCTGCAACCCCCCGCTATAATTGCCTTATGTCTGTCCCATGCATGTTTGAATCCCCCACTGTTTTAGACCCCACAACCTCTCCAGGAAGGTGGTTCCATGTGTCCACCACTCTCTCCGTGAAAAATAATTTCCACACATTACCCCTGAGCCGTCCCCCCTCTAACTTTAAATTGTGTCCCCTTGTTCTTACACATCTCTTTTGAAAGATGCTACCCTCCTGGACTTTGTTGTTTCAGGTTCAGGATCAGGGCCAAGCAGTAGCCAAGAAACAGAAACGTCCTTTATGGGTCTTCTACATCTCATCTCAGAATCTACAGTTCTCCCATTGGAGCCCATTCAGAAGCAGGCTCGGTACCCGCTCACTGAGATCCTTGACCAGGGAGACTCCGCTGGGGAGGCTTTCCTTGTGGCAGATGTCATTCTTGGTCCTTTCTTCGAGCTTTGGTAGCACTTGGCCTCTTGCCCTGTGCCATCGGCCCAGATGGCCTACAAGTATGCAGTCCCTACCTGTTCCCTTTTGAGTTTTACAGAGCATCCCCTGGCTGACTCGATGTTCAGGTGCATGGACAATATGGGGGACACTGACAAACCACCTGATAAGGAGTCCAAGAAGTTGGACCACATGGCTAAAAAGGTGTATGCTGCCTCCTCTCTCAGCCTTTGGCAAGCGAGTTCGGCCCTTTTGATGGCCCACTTCTTGCATGCCCTCCTGGGCACACTTGATGAGATGCTTCCTCATCTCCCAGTGGACCTGCAGACCAGGGTCAAACAGGTTCAGGATTAGGGCCGAGCAGTAGCCAAGAAACAGTCCCAGACTGCCGTGGACGTTGGCGACTCTTGCGCTTGGTCCATGGTGGCTGCAGTAGCAATGTACTGCAGAGCACGGCTGAAGATCTTGACCTTCATGGCAGATACCCAGCACAAGCTGGTGGATATCCCCTTCCTGGGTACCGACTTGTTCGGGGTCGAGGGGCACCTCACCCACATTGAGAAGTCCAGTGCCACCTTGGACTCGGTGACATCCACTCAGAGAGACCCCAGTGGTTCTAATTAGTAGAAAAAGAAGCCATTTCGGCCCCTCCTGCCCCTGTGGCTAAACCATCCCAGCCTCAGGCTGGACAGTAGGGTCAGGCCTGGTGACCTTGACCGAAGTCTGTGGCCGTGGTAGTCCGTAAGCTAGAGTTCCAGGCTTTGGGTCTCTCTGAAGATGTCCTCGTTGTGGTTGAGGCATCTCAGAAGGAGTCGACTCAAAAATGTTACGCCTTCAAATGGAAGAGGTTCACCATTTGATGCCAGGGCAAAGGGCTGCTCCCCTTATCTTGTCCGGTGGCTAGCATTGTCTACCACCGCTGGTCCTTCTCCCAATCAGGCCTTCGAGCGACAACCCTTAAGGTGCACCTGGCAGCTATCGCTGCATACCAGGTGTGGGCCGGTACACAGTCGGCGGCTCAGGAGACGGTGGTCTGGTGCTTTTTCAAAGGCCTTGATCACATTTCTCCTCCGGTGCGTGAACCAACATCACCTTGGTACTTGTTGCTGGTATTGGTAAAGCTTATGGGCAAGCCATTTGAGCCAGTGCACAGGTGTGACATGTCTCACTTGGTGAAGACCGCCTTCCAGGTGGCTGTCACGTCAGCCAGAAGGATCAATGAACGCCAGGTGCTCTTGCTGGAGTCTTACCTGGTCTTCCACAGGGACAAGGTTGTCCTTCATCCCAACCCAAAGTTCCTCCCTAAGGTTGTGTCAGATTTTAACCAGGTGATTAATCTCCCAGTGTACTTCACCAGCCACACCTTGGAGGCCTTGCACAGACTCCATACTTTGGACCTACAGCAGGTGCTCGTCTATTGCAAGGAGTGCATGGCTGGAGTTCAGGGAGAGGTTTGCCAGCTGTTTGTCACCTACACTGAAACTGCATCAAGCAGACCGGCAGCTAAGTGGACGATTGGCAAGTGGATTGTATCCTGCATCGACCTCTACTGTAGGTTGGTGGGTAGGGAGCCTCGCATAGGGCTAAAGGCTCATTCCACCCATCATACTAACATACTAAAAGCCAGCAGAATAGGCCAAATGGTCTGTCTTGTCTGCTCGAAAGCCAGTAACCTAATGGCTGCTCGCCTTCACACCCCTCAGCCCCCAAGAGGGTTTTCTTTGGTTTCAGTTTGCCCTTGTACCTGTCCCACCCCTTCTTGAAGCCCTCCACTCTGCCCTCCTCCACCAGTCTCCAGGGCAGCATATTCCACTGCTTCACCACCCTCTCAGTGAAATAATGCTTCCTACACTTCCCCCTGTAATTTCCCCCCTCCAACTTCCACTCATGGCTCCTGGTTGTTCCCCCCTTCTTTAGCCTAAACAGCTCCTTGGTTCCACTCCTGGTTATTCCTTTTATATACTTGAAAACCTCTATCATGTTTCCCCTGTCCCTTCTATCCTCCAGTGTGTAAAGCCCAAGCTCTTTTAGTCTCTCCTCATAAGGCCTCCCCTCCATACCGTGAATCATCCTGGTCGCTGTCCTCTGGACTCTCTCCAGCAACGCTATGTCCTTCTTCAGATGAGGTCTCCAGAACTGTACTCAGTACTCAAGCTGCGGCCTGACCAAGGCATTATATAGAGTGATCCTCCCTCTATATAATGCCTTGGTCAGGCCGCAGCTTGAGACTACAGTCTGAGACCTCATCTGAAGGCATTATATAGAGGGAGGATCACCTCCCTCCTTCTGGATGTAATTCCCCTGGCTATGCAGCCCAGTCCTCTTTGCTTTGGCTGCAGTTCTTCTACTATTTTCAGAGTTATTCATTTTGACGTTTACCACCACCCCTAAATCCCTTTCTTCCAATGTAGCTTGCAGTGTGGACCCCCCCCCGGGGTGTGTACATGGCCCGGGTCTTTGACCCCCAAATGAAGTACCTTACATTTCCCGGCATTACATTTCAGTCCCCACCTCCTTGGCCACCCCTCCAGGGTATCCAGATCCCCCTTGACTGTCTCCTTCGCTTCCTCCAAACCCACCAACGCTCCCAATTTTGAGTCGTCCGTAAAGAGATTCAACCTATTCCTAACCCCCTTCCCTATATCCGAGATGTAGGCATTGAACAAGAGTGGCCCCAATACTGAACCTTGAGGGACCCCACTGATTACCTTCCTGGGGAAGGAGAGTATCCCACCCACCATTACACTCTGTAAATGCCCCGAAAGCCAATTTTCGACCCAATTGAGCTCCTGTCCTCCCACCCCATCTCCCCCATCTTTGCTATCAGTCCATTATGTGGCACTGAATCAAACGCCTTGCTGAATCTAGGTGTAGGACCTCCACCGGCCTATGTCTATCCAAGGCCCCCGTCATCCAGTCATAAACCTCTACGAGGTTGGACTGTCACGATCTACCCGGGATGAAGCCATACTGTTTATCATCATGGTGTCCTAACTTTTTCAATTGCCTCCCAAGCCTCTCCTTGATAAATCCCTCCATTAGTTTGCCTACCACAGACGTCAGACTGACAGGCCTATAATTCCCCATCTCCTCCCTAGACCCCCCCCTTTATGTATAGGCACTACATAAGCCACCCTCCAGTCCTGTGGCACCCATCCCGTCTGCAGAGAGGTGTTAAAAAGTGTAGCCAATGGAGCTGCCAGCTCCTCTGCCAGTTCCTTCATAACCCTTGGATGTAGTCCGTCCGGCCCCGGTGCCTTATCAGTTTTTAGCTTCCGAAGGGCCTTCCTCACCCTATCCACTGTGATCCCCTTCCCCCATCCACTCCCTCATGCGACCTTCCTACTCCTTCTGGGTCTGGCTCAGCCTGTGCCCTAGCCATTTTCCATCCTGTAGTCTCAGACTGAGACTGACCTCTCGCTTTTGCCGGCTCCTCTTCCCTCCCATCAGGCTGTAGGGATCCCTTATCACTCTCTGCAAAGATTGAGGCAAAGCACTCGTTTAGCACCTCTGCCTGTTCTCCTGCTTCCTGAGCCCCCCCCCCCCACCAATCTTAATCCTGTTGATCTGTATCCTCTCTTTTCTCTTCTCTCTTATGTATCTATAGAATCCCTTCCCTCCTCTGGATATCCCTAGCCAGGTTCTTCTCCATTCCTGCCTTGGTGCCCCTCACCACTCTGGTGACCTTCCTGGTCAATAGTTCATACTCCCCTCGCTCCTTGTCTCCCCCTAGAATGTTTAAAACAAGCATAGGCAGCCTTTTTATCTCTCACTGCCTCCTGCACCTCCCTGGTCCACCAACATGGCTTGCTGGTTCCACCATTCTTACGCCTTATTTTAGTACAGGACCTAGTAGCCTCTTGCACCCCTTCTTTAATGGTCTCCCACAAGCTTCCAGCATCCATGTCTGGCCTAATCATGTCCAACCTCTCCCTTAGAATCCTACCCATACCCACAAAGTCATAGTGCTGCCTCGGTGGCTGCTTCCACGAAATCAGTCAGGGTGGGTGGGGAGGAGGGGAGGGTGGCCCTACAGGGGGACCTAGATGCTTTGGAGAGGTGGTCAAGGAAGTGGGGACTGGGGTTCAGTGCAGGGAAATGCAGGGTACTGCACCTGGGTGTCAGAGACCCGGGCCAAGTGTACACCCGAGGCGGGGGGGATGCTACAAGTCTCGATGGCTGAGAGGGAACTGGGGGTGGTGGTGGATGTCAAGATGAACAACTTTGAAACTTGTAGGAGGGCAGCGGTGAAGGCCAGCAGGATGCTGGAATGCATCACTAGGGGGAATCACCTCCAGAAGGAAGGAAGTGATACTCCCTCTGTATAACTGCTTGGTGAGGCTGCACTTCGAGCACTGTGTGCAGTTTTGGAGGCCACACTTAAAAAGGGACATTGAACTCCTGGAAAGGGTCCAGAGAAGGGCAACCAAAATGATCTGGGGCTTGGGGGACAGGACCTGTGGGGAGAGGCTGAGGCTCGAGGAGCTAAATATGTACACATTGGAAGAGAGAAGGACAGGGGGACATGATGAAAGTCTTCAAGTACATGAAGGAGTATGAGGGGCTCAGTCTGGGTGCTCCAAGGGGGGCAACAGAGGCATGGGTGGAAGCTGGGAGGGGAGACTCAGGAGAAAGGAGAAGGTGCTACTTCACTGAGAGGGTGGTAGAATCATGGAATGCACTGCCCAGGGGGCTAGTGGAGGCAGAGACTGTGGAGGGGTTCAAGAGGTGGGACAGGTACTGGGGAAGGGCTGTGAAAACAAAGTCCAATATAGGGGAAATACCCTGGACTGGAAAGGGAGATGCCCGAGAGGGTGGGGGGGGGGCAGCAAGGTCAGCTCCCAGGGTGGGGGCTGAACAAATGAGCAGACATGAAAGACCATTAAGCCTACTCTGCTGGCATTTTAGTATGTTAGTATGCTACCTGGCAGTCAGCACACACCCTCATTTCCCAATACCACATTGACCTTGAATTACGCCGGTATGCTAGTTTTGGGGCCTCAGTTCTCCAATCTGTAATCCCTAAGTTGGGGGTGTGCACCTTGCCTCCCTCCCCCTCCCGAAGAACTGCTAGGAGTCTGCCTGAAGTGTGGATAGAACATCATATTCACGTCCCTAGAAACACAGGTTACTCCCCTGTAACAGTAGTTCTAGGAGTGGGAGTGGTATATGGTGTTTATCCACACTGACCCACCCAGCCTCCCTTGGCAAGGGGCACACTGGTCTTGCTTCCAGCGGGTAAGATCTGATGTCACAGGGTGATACCGAGGGAGTTAGCCAGGTGGGTGGGAGGAGTCAGCTTGAAGACGTTCTGAGTAGCCTTAAATGGGAAAGGAACACTGCCTGAAGTGTGGATGAACACCATATACCACTCCTAGAACTACTGTTACAGGTGAGTAATCTGTGTTTCCTCTATGCCTTTCTTCTATTCCAGAGGGTACTAATCAAGCTCAAGAAAAAAAGGGGCCACTCTGATCCTTATTGCCTCCTTCTGGCCTCGTCTGTTTGATTCTGCTTGCTGCAGCAGCTGGCGGTGGAACCTCCAGAGTCCCTGCCCCTGTGCAACAGCTTGCTATCTCAGAAGCAGGGCACTCTGGTCCATCTAGACCGTAGGTCTCTACACCTGCATGCATGGTGCCTGAAAACATTGCCATGGCTAGATTTTGTGTCCCAGTAGGTGGCGGATGACCTGTTGGGTACTATGAAGCCTTCCATAAGGGCCACTTCTCTCTCCTAAAGCTAATCTCCGGGCTCATAACTACTGGGAAGTCCTTCCTGGTACCATGTGACTGGCAGGATACAGATCTCTTCGGGGGAGACTACATCCCCCCCTCCATTTCCTGCAGCCATCAGTTTACTCCATGCCTGACAAGAGGCAGGTTCTCTGTAGGGGCTCCATCACCGAAGTGACAGAGCTGAAGACATTAGACTGCTAAAATGTCTTCAAATCAAGCCCATTGTCCCACCTTGGAGGCTCAACCTGGTCCTCAAGGCCCTAACCAAGGCTCCCTTTGAGCCTTTTAAAAAAGCTTCCCTTCTCCACCTGACGATGAAGGTAATTTTTTCTTACAGCAATCACTTCAGCACGACACATCCGTGGGATAGGAGCCCTGTCAGCCAAAGAGCCATACACTGTTTCATCAGGACTCAGTGGTCCTGCTAACAGCTGCCTCTTTTTTACTGAAGGTGATGTCTCCTTTTCACTGCAACTAAGAATTGAACCTTCCTTCTTTCTGTCCTTACCCGGAGAAGGAGAAAGGGGGGGAATTTCGCACGCTATACCCTAGGAGAGCACTCAGGCTATACATCACAAGAACAGATTCCATATGCAAGACTTTGAGTTTGTTCATTCTCACTTTGGGGCAGAATATGGGCCAAAAAGCATCAAAAGACACTATTGCCAGATGGATTCGTTCCACCATATTCATCGTCTACAAGAAAGCAGGGGTATCCCTACCAGGTCCAGTGAGGACCACTCCACGAAAGCAATGGTGGCATCCTGGGTGGACTCCCGAGAAGCCTCACTGGCAGGCTTATGCAGAGCAGTCACTTGGTCATCCATCCATACCTTTGCAAGGTTCTACAAATTGGATGTGTCCACTCCGTGGAGGCGTCCTTTGGCAGCTGGGTCCTCCAGGCAGTGGTGGACCTGTAAAGGGCTTATTAACATTCTTCCCACCCGGGAAGCAAGGGGATGTACTGCTTTAGTATATCCCAGTAGTTATGAGCCCAGAGACCAGTTTTAGGAGAGAGAAATAGACATTTAAATACCTATAAATTTTCTTTCTCCGATTACTGGTCTCTGGGCTCCTTCCCTCCCAGAATGTTTGAAGTCTGCCATCTAGCTGCATGTTCAGAATAACGTTTCTTCTTTTTGTTTCCAAGTTCTGTAATACTATAGGGGACAACTGCTTTAGCAAGAACTGATGGCTGCAGGAAATGGAGAGGGGGATGTAGTCTCCCTGCAGAGATCTGTAGCCTGCCTGTCACATGGTACCAGGAAAGAACTCCCAGTAGTTATGAGCCTCCTGGAGACCAGCAGTCAGAGATGGAAAATTTACAGGTATTTAAATTTCTATTTCTTCCATGAAGTAGAAGCACTTTGCCCTGTGGGCGGCTTCCCATCATTTGGATCCTTTCACTTGTCCAGTGAATCAGATTCTGGAGTACTTGCTGTCCCTCTCAGATTCTGGTCTGCAATACTCCTCTATTAAAGTACACTTAGCTACTGTTTTAGCTTTGGCCATACGGTGGTACAGCTGGAGGTGTCCCATACATTTTTGAGAGGTATTTTTCATTTGAAGTCTCCCATCTGTAATCCAGTCCTGCCAGTTGGGACTTGTATTTTGTGTTAGAGAAACTAACTTTGGTTCCTCCTGAGCCATCCGTGTCTTGCAAGGTACACTTTCTGTCATAGGAAGCATTATTTTTAGTTGCTGTTACCTCTGTCGGGAGGATTTCCGCGTTTCAGGCACTAATGTGTGAGTCTACTTATTTGTGTTTCCTCAAAGACTTGGTGTCTTTGTGTATGCATCCTAAGTTCTCCCTAAGGGGGTGTCTGCGTTTACCTTAAATGAAGCCATCCACCTGCCTGTTTCTTATCCAGAGCATACCACTTCAGGAGAAGCATTGCTCCATCCTTCGCTTGTGTATAGCATTCTTCGTTACTGTACACGCCATACTAGGGCCTGCTGGATGTCCTCACAGCTGTTTGCCTCCTCCACCCTTAGGAAACAGGGCATCCCAGGTTCCTCATGATGTTTATTCAACAGATTGATGAATTGTATCTCCTTTAGCTACAGGAAGTACAGGAGGAACTTATTGTGGTTCAATGTGGCCCCACCTCTAGAGGTCTGGTCCTCTCTGTTCCAGGAATGTGTCAGCCACTGATATCTGTATCGCAGCAGCTTGGGGTCCTGTCCGCACTTTTTCCAAGCAGTGCAGTCTGGACATTGCCTCTAGTAGACTGGCTGGCTTCGGCCTGGATGTTCTTCAAGGCCTCCTGCCCGGATTCTCTGGTTTCCAACCACCTCACACGTTTCTTTGTCGGAACTGCTTGGGACTCATTCCATAGATGTGACCTTATGAAAGAGATTTTCCCAATGAAGACAGAACAGTTACATAAGAATTTACCATAACAGTAGAGCTACGAGGGAATCTCTTTCATCAGGTCATGCCAACCTGCCCTCCATCCCCCTTGGACACCATGCTTTATCGTTCCTGCCTTCTTCATTCAGGGCAGGCTCTTTGTTGTGCCGGCCCCTCCTGGGGGATGGCCCTCTTTGATCTCTCCTGGCCGGTTGGCATCTGGTATTCTTTCCTGGTCTTGAGAACGTGGCCTTCTGAGTGGGTTTTCCTTAGGGCTGCTGGGGTCTTATACTGTGGCCCTTTTTTCCTTTTATGGCCTCTTCTGTCTTCTGCTTCCCCTGTTTGGCAGATCTACTTTCTCTCTCTCATAGATACATAGAATTTGATGGCAGATGAGGACTGCCTGGCCCATCTAGTGTGCCCTTCCCTATCCCCCAAACGTCCTTTTCTACCCTTTCCTTTTTGCTGCTAGGATTCCCTTATGCCTATCCCATGCACTTTTGAATGCCTTCACTTTTTGCACCCTTATTACCGCCTTGGGTAGGCTGGTCTGTGCATCCACCACCCTCTCAATGAAGAAGTACTTCCTTTCATTCCCAGAGTCTGCCTCCCTCCAGCCTCATTTCATGTCATCTTGTTTTTGAATATTCGTTTTTCTGAAAGAGGCTTCCCCCGGACCCTATTAAAATGACAGATGACTGCCTGGCCCATCTAGTCTGCCCCTTTTACCTTAACCCCCAAACATCCTTTTCTACCCTTTCCTTTTTGTCTCAAGGATTCCTTTATGCTTATCCCAGGCATTTTTTTTGGCTATTATTTTCTCCCTTGGCTGGCTGTACATCCCGACCATCCTCCCAGCCCGTACCACATTAGGCCAACTTCCTCCTTTGTCCCCCACGGGTTACCCTCCATGGCAGAATGGTGAGGAGCCCTCCCCCCAAGCTTGACTCACCTGAAACTGATCCAGATTTGGGGGAAGTGCCATTCAGGGTCAGGCCGCGGAGGACAGAAGCGCATGCTGCCTGACTAGGAGCCCTGTTTTCCAGTGTTCTTGTTCCCAGAGGTGGAGCGCGCAGGGACACCAGCGACGGCACCATGCACACTCCTGTGCATGCACCCTGTCAGGTGTCTGCCCCGCCTCTTGCCCACTTGTTACAGTAATGGCGTGCCAGCCCCCTGCCACCGCTAGGGCTCAGGCCTGCTCCGACGTCTGGTTACCCTCTTTCCTGGAGAAGGAGGCTGTCCCTGAGACACTTAGTCCTTCTCCTCCCCTGCCGATCCTCGGCGGCCCGCGCTCAATCCCAAACACAGGTCGCCTGCGTGTCACGAGGTGTGGCGTCCAGCGCCTCAACTCTCAGTGCCACCGGGCTGGCTACTATCCCAGGCATTTTTGAATGCCTTCATCCCCAAATCACTTCCCCCCCCCCGAATAGTTTTCACCTGGGTTCCTTTACCTCAAGTGCATATTTTACATTTTTTTACATTAAATTTCAGCTTCCATACCCTTGGTCATTCCTTGAGCTTCCATAGGTCTCTTCTCATCCTTTCCACCCCCTCTGGTATATCGACTCTGTTGCAGATCTTTGTGTCATCTGCAAATAGTCACACTTTCCCCTCCAGCCCCTCAGCAATGTCGCTTATGAAGACAGTAAAGAGGACTGGCCCTAGCAGTGATCCCTGGGGGACACTGCTCATATCTGCCTGCTGGGCGGTCCTCTGCTCATGATCCATCTGGGGATAGCAGAGGTACTTTTGTCTTGCCCTTTTTTTCTTCTTTGAGCTTTCTGCCTTTCCTAATAGGCTGACCCATAGTCCCTCTCTCGGTTCCCTATGGCGTAGTCCTCCAAGCACGATCTCCAGTTGGGAACTGAGGAGGGCCAGGGCCATCCACGCTTATGTAGGGATGGTGACGTTGGACGTCACCGTGGGAGGCTAGTAGTGGTACTGCTCAGAAGAAGTTTCCCTATGGTCCTAGAGCCTGACGGCTTATGTTTCATAGTTGTGACCTGGTGAAAGAGATCCCCTCGAAGATCTACTGCTATGAAAAGCTCTGTTTTTGAGTAGGCAGTGGACGTAGTTCTGAAAGAAAGCCATATCTGGTTGGTTAAAGGCTTACTGATGCATACAAACAGGCAAGCAGATAATAGAGGCAGCGTAGGCAATAAGCAGTATGTGAAGGCAAGCCCTTTTGTTTTTCTAGTATGTCCTTGGCTGTGGCTCAAGAAAGTTAATAAGGCCACAAACTCGGCTTGCAAAGCAGCACATTTTGGGGGTTGGTCAAGGCTGGGGATTGGGTGAGATAAAAATAACTGCAAAAACCAGGCAGAAGCTTTAGAGGGGGTGAGAGGTAGCATTACCATAAGCTTGTGTGTGTGTGTGTGCTGTGGAAAATAAACAGTAACACTGAAGTACAAAATAAATACCTTATTGCTGAGCAGAAGTAATAAATAAAATTTAAAACACATGTTAATACCCTCTGTTTTTGTGGTGTCCCTAGGGCAAACCGCTGCCCCATCTCTGTAGCATGTACACAACTGCATTGCAAAATCTGAGTATTCCTGACATATTTGAAAACAAAATAAAACACAGGCACAGTGAAATCTGAGTGTGAAAATAATTATTGAAAATTTCTGGAGCCAGAGCTCATCAAACCACCCTGTTTGGTTTTCTTGGAATTAATCATTCTGCACATGAGGCAGGAAAGAGATCTGGGAGTTATCATCTTGGATTACCTAAAGGTGGCTAGACCGTGGTACTAAGGGGTGGTAGGAAAGGCTAGCTGAATGCTCGGATGCATTGGGAGGAGTATCACACGTGGGAAGAGGGAGGTAATAATACCCCTGAATAAGACACCGGCATAACCCCACCTTGAGTACTGCATGCAGTTCTGGAGGACGTAGAAAGCGTGGAGGCAGTGCAGAGGAGGGCAGCTAGAATAGTGCAGGGCTGACATGGGAAGGCCTATGAGGATAGACTAAGGAACTTAAATATGTATTTTCTAGAGGTAAGGAGGGAGAGGGGGATATGATTGAGACAGTGATACCTCCAGTTAAAGAAGGGAGCATTTTCCAGAAAAAGAGATGCTCAGGGACAAGGGGGTACAGTATGACGTTAGAGGAGGAAAAGCTCAGGGGTAACATAAGGAAGTACTTTTTCATGGAAAGGGTGGTGGATGCTTGAAATGGCCTAACAGAGCAGATGGTGGGGGGCTAGAACTGTCTTGGGATTTAAGAATGCATGGGACAAACACAAGGGTACTCTGGATACCAGAGGGGTATGTTCTGGAGTCTAATAGGGTATTGGGCATAACAATGAGTAAGGGGTGATGGGGCAGACTAGGTGGGCCAGGAGGTCCTTATTTACTGACAAACTTTTATATATCTATGCACAAGGCACACAAATGACTAGTCCTGCATCTTCTGTTGCTGGGTCAGCAACAGCTAGTAAAGGCAGAGCTCACAGAAATGAAGAGAATGCTAAAGAGATTGTAATAAAATCAAGCATAAACGCACTTACCAGTAGTCGTGGAAAAAAGTATCTGTGGGTTACTTATGAGAAGGATAAAATGTTTCATTCTGTTTGTCAAAAGCATGGGAATCTTGCAGAAAAGGTTAGTCCCTTTCTGCTTTGGTGTTCTACATTTCAATTAGATTCTGTTCATGTTTGACTGATCAACTGCTCACATTTAATGTTTTGAAGTAGAAATGTTTCTCTCTATCCCATACAAGCTCCCCTGAATAAATTGGTTAGAAAAAAAGCAACACAAGGAGATTCAGCAATTCAGTTGTCTGTTTAATACTGCTTACACTGACAAAAAGGCAGCGGTTAGGCTTATTCTATTGTATTAAACATCTACTTACATTAGAAGCCAGAATGAGACTAGCACAATCCACATTCCTACCCGTACTGGACTACGCTGACTTTCTCTATAGTCACTGCCCCTCAACAATGCGTAACAAACTCGACACTCTTTACCACCGGGCCTTAAGATTTATTCATAACCTACCCCGTTGTACACATCACTGTCTACTATACCAGGATTCGGGATGGACCTCACTTGCAACTAGGAGCAAAAGGAATGCTCTCCTCTGGCTCTTTAGAGCATTATCTGATAATCTCCCTGCATATATTTTGCGCTTCTTCGAATGGGCCAAGGGTTCCTATGGCTTGAGACGCTTCTCCATAATTTGTTTCCAGATTCCTAGAGTGAAAACAACCTATGGCTCAGCAGCAATCAGTTTTTCACTCCCATCACTTTGGAACTCTATGCAAAGTTCATTAAAGCTTTCCTCACTTCCAAGTATTTTCACATTCAAAGCTCTGATAGCGGATTATCTGAAGGAATCATGCAGCTGTTTCAGATGTCTCTGATCCCTTAGCCCCTGGTTCCACCCTCAAATTCTACACCTCAGTATCTTACCCACCTCACATCCCTAGCAAGGGATATCCAGCACTTACTAGCCTAGCTCTTATAATCTTGGTCTTCTCAGACTATTCCATACCACCAGCACACTAACACACTCTTTCTTCACCTCCATTGTTACCTTTCTCCAGTACTACCTCCGTACTTATTATCAGTAAGGTACTAGCTTCTACTTAGTGGAGACAACCTAGGATTGTCGTCTCCTCTCATTTCTCTAAACTTGCCATGAATTACTGTTGCATGTTAACTATGTTGACATGTATGTATAGGCCTATATTGACCTACACCTGCACAGTGTTTTTTGCATCTTTGTCTACCGTATCTGTAACTATGTACTGTATTGTATTAATGTCCAGGACCACTTTGAAAATGAGCTTGCTCAATGGTGTTTATGCCTGGTTACATAAAGTTGATTGACTGATTGACTGATTGAAAATTGGAGGCAGTATAGTGCAGTGGTTTAAGGCCCTGAGCTGCAAATCTGGTGACATCCAGCAAACCAGACCTGGGTTTGAATCTCACAGCTTCCACTTGCATACTGTGTTGCCCTGAGCAAGTCACTTAACTTCCCTGTGCTCCCAGGTCGCTCCTGTAAAAAAGCTTTCAGCTTAGTGTGCTACTCCTCGTTAAACAACTAAATAAAAAAAAAATGTGTGATTTTAATTTCACTGATCTTGAACCAGTTGTCAAACTGCAGGCAAAAAAATTGGCCTAATCTTGGCTCAGATTGTCTCGGTACCCATGGTATAAAGGATGTTGTGCAGGCAGTTGCAAAAGCACTTAAACAGAAGTACGGAAGACATTCAGAGTGCTAGGTTTTTATGTGTGCTAGCTGATGTTCTGCTACGGATCTGTCAGTAGATACAAGAATCCGTACATGTCAGGTTTGTTCAGGATAGGAGACCAAAGACCATTTCTGTAGACTTTGTGGACCAGACCTCTGCCACATCTGATGGCATAACTGAAGGGATAAGATGTGCCTTACAAAATGTAGGAATTGGTCCAGAGGAACTAAAAACCAAATTCATGGGCCTAAATTTAGGTGGTACTGTAGTCCACTTCATACATCACAATCTGGAACTTGCTGTTCTCGATTTGAAAAAAGATGACCCCTATCTTAGAAGATTTGAGACAATCTTAAGACATTTTCAAATTCTGTCATCTTATTCCTAAAAGATGTGATCAAATTCAAAGTTTAACAGATGCTTTTTAATTAACACTAGCATATTTTGGCAGAATACATCATGTGCGATGGGTTGCTAGTCAGGCACGAGCATTATAGGCACAGATAAAAAAATTTCAAAGCTTACAGTCACATGAAAAATGTGGTGGCCATTGAGTCAAGGTTGATGTAGTCGGGGTCAAGGGTGTTCAAAAAGAGATTGACCGCCAAATTCGTTAGTACTGTACATTTCATAATGGACTTTATCACTGTTGTGACTGAACTGTCTCACACTTTCCAAAGGAATGAACTTATTTTATTTGATGTACTACATAAACTAGATGGCGCAATGCTGTAACTTTCATACGTGAAAGATAATCCTGCGATCCATGTGCAAGCACTTGTAGTTATTGAAGAGGGATAATTTCAAGGGGTAACACTTTCTAGGACCTTAGAGCCAAAACTTCAGAACCAGCAAAAACAAATGACTGATGCTGTTATTGAGCACATAGATACTAGAGTCAGTAGACTGCAGCAACCACCATTTTCCTGGTGTCAGTGCCTTGACCCTACTCAGTGGCCTACATCCACGAAACAGTCGGGCCACTTTGGAAATGGGACATTTTGAGCGTCTCCTAAATCACTTCACAGAAGTCATTACAGAAGAGGAAAAAGACAGTGCCATACACTAATGGTTGCCTCTTAAGTAACACCAGCATGCCACCACACACAAAGCTGTCTGACAAAGCTTTTGGCATCCAGACCACCAGCATTTAAAGATGTGTTACTGTTGGTTGAGTTACTTTTCATATCATCGTGTAGTACTACAATTGATGAATAAAGATTTTGTGCAGTGAACTTAATTGACTCTAGTCCCAGAACAAACCTGCAGCAGGGCACACTGCATGATTTGATGTCCAGTAGTTTGGCCATTCAAATCAGCTTGGATGTTTATTTTATTGGATCTTTTGTCCACAACCATGTGGCACATATAGGCTTATGTAGTGGGCTATCATGTTACATGACAGTAACAGCGATAAACCAGTTCTCTTGGTGTACCTACATGTGTACCTGAAAAGTGTGAGTATCAAATCCTATTGTCACTGTATGGATACCACGTTGTGATGGCTTATGCTTTGCATTTATTCTGGATTGTACTGTTCAGAAAATGAATAAAATACATTTTAAAAGTTTTGTTTATGATTTGGTAACTCAAGATGTAGTGCGTGTTATCAAGTAGAGAAGCTTTTTATAAAATACTGCATTGTTGGCCCGGTGGCGCTGAGGGTTGAGGCGCTGGACACCATACCTCACGCCACGCCGGCAACCTGGGTTCGGGAACGAGCCTGGTCTGTTGGGGTTCAGCGAGGGAGGAGAAGATCGAGCGTCCGGAGGACTGCTCTCTTCTCCTGGGGTGGGATTGGGGCGATACCGTGAAAGCTTGGAGCAACCCAGCAGCAAGGTTCAGCAGGAGGGGTCTGGTGACGGCAGGCGGTCTGTGAGCAGTCACGCGCTGACACCATTGCATGCCGTGTCAGAAGGGGAAATTACAAGAGAAAAAAAACCCTCTGTTTTCTGATAGACGAAGTAGGGTCTGGGGGGGGCTGGCCAACCACACCCAATGTCGGGCTTCTCCTCTCGCTTCCTCTGCTCTCCTCCCTGCCTGGTTGCTCATCTAGATTCTAGATAGAGTGCCAGGAGGAGTTAATCTGGCGGTCCCACCTTGGAGGACTCAGAGCTGAGGGGCTGGGTGGCCGGGTAGTGGTTGAAGAGCTGGGCCCAAGAGGAGCGAGTGAGGAGAGCTCCAGGTGGACAGGATAATGGCAGGCACCGAGACACCCTCCAAAGAGAGTTCGGGTAGGGAGAGTGAATAAATAGAGTTAAAAAAAAAAAAAAAAATACTGCATTGTATCTTGAAGCCAAACGTGGTAACTTGTGGAATTCGGGGGCTGTTACATTGTAAGGAGAAGTAGCTCTACCCAAACTAAGTTTCAGGCCAGTTATTGTACCAAATGATATCAACTGGGAGCATTTACACATGTGTAGTCTGGGCTCTGGTTCCTTAATGTTAACCAGCCATTTTGGGCCATCACATAGGACTTATACACTGTAACAAATGGCCCAGCTCGGCACTAACCCTCCATAACAGTTTGCCCCCTTCACTACTTGGGGCCCCAGAGGGCACTGAAGGTTGAACAATAACATTATATGGCGTGTGGATCTTCAGGTTATAACAGAGCGAAAAATGTAGAGCAATCAACATCTAACCTCAATTCCCACACTAGACCTCAGCTTTTGTATTGTCTAAGATATGTAGCAAGGCAAGGGGAAACAAGCCAGTATGGTTACCTAACAGATTACATATTAAATGCTGTCATTTTTCCTATTATTACTCTACAGTCATACCACAGCTTTCTTTAGATTATACAGCACATAACTTTAGAATAGCCCTGTGGGGAATCCCCTTAACACACACACAACAGAGAGCAAATTACTATACAGTGCAAAGTACACAGGTTGAAATAACCATCTCTGTGCCTGATCCAGACAACCAGTTTTTCCCAGGGACAGCTGTTTTGATTTCTTTGCCTGTTTCTGGTACAGGCAGCAAGTGACAAAAACATTATGGTACTAGATCCCAGGAGATACTGCCACAATTGAGGTATTTGAGGCTGTGATGATAAGATCAAAAGCAGCATGGATTCATTTGGGGGTCATGCCAGACGAACCTGACTGATTTCTTTGACTGGGGGGGACCAGGGAACTAGATCAGGTGAAGGCAGTGGATGTGGCCTATCTGGACTTTAGCAAGGCCTTAAGCACTGTGCCACACAGAAGACTGATTAAGAAATTGAGCAGCCTAGAGGTGGGATCCAGACTGGTGAGTTGGGTTAGAAATTGGTCAATGGAGATAGGTGACAGAAGGTTGTGTCTAACGGTACTTACCTTATGGATGTAAGAGTGACCGGAGGGGTGCCACGGGGCTCGGTACTGGGACTGGTCCTCTTTAGTGCCTTTATAAGTGACATTGCAGGTGAACTGGAAAGGAAGGTATGCCTTTTTGCAAATACTACCAAAATCTGTAAATAGGATTGGTAGTCAAGAGGGGCTGGACTGGAAAGAATATGTAGGGACCTTGGGAAACTTGAGGAATGGTCAGAAACATGGCATTTGGAGTTCAATGTCAAAAAGTACAAAGTTATGCAAGTAGAGCATAGGAATCCAGGAACTGAGTGTAGGATGTAGGGGTAGGTACTGTCGGTCATTAAGCAGGAAAGGGACTGTGGGGTTATGATAGCTGATTACCTCAAAGTGGCAGGGCAGTGTGGCAGAGCAGCGGGGAAGGCCGATGTGATGCTGGAATGCATTGGGAGAGGTATTGTATCTCCAGCAGGAGGAGGAGGGATGTGGTATTTCCCACTGTATTGCTCACTGATGAGACCCCCATTTGGGTATTATGACCACATAAAGGCTGGTCCGATTTTCCCTGGAATAAGATATACACTACCGGTCAAAAGTTTTAGAACACCCCCAATTTTCCAGTTTTTATTGAAATTTATGCAGGTTAATGTCTCAATGTACTCTGAACTGAAAGCATAGAACAAATAAACAATTGGAGATAAAAAAGAAATCATAGAATCAGTTTGTTTAACAAAATTTAATCTAAATGTTTGACTCATCAAAGTAGCCACCTTCTGCAGATATACTGTAACCGCCGAACACACTCGTGGCATTCTTCCTACAATGGACATCAAATATTGTTAGGAAGTTCTTCCAACACTGTTGCAGAAGTTCCCACAAATGTGTTGCACTTGTAGGTTGCTTTGCTTTCACCCTTCTGTCCAGTTCATCCCAAACCAGCTCGATGGGGTTTGTCTGGAGACTGTGCTGGCCATTCCATGATTTGAAGCCTACCATCTTGTTCTTTTCCTCGAAGGTAGTTCTGACATAGCCTGGAGGTATGTTTTGGGTCATTATCTTGCTGTAGGATGAACCCCTGACCAACTAGGCGTAGACCAGAGGGTATTGCATGGTGCTGCAAAATGCTGTGGTAGCCCTTTTGGTTCAGGGTGCCAGTCACTCTGTGCTGTTGTCCTGTAGCCAGCCTATCCATAAGCTGTTGACTCTCAGAAACTTGTCTTCTGATTCTGTTGTGGCTTTGGGTCTGCCAGACCTCTTCCTGTCAGAGTTTCCTCCAGTTTCCAAGTGCCTTTTGATGGTGTGAAACTGTACTCACTGACACCTTGGCTTTCTTTGCAATTTCTCTACAGCAGTTTTTGCTAACCTAAACTTTTTTTTTAACCTCTAGCAGTTTACCGCTTACCTTTGTACCATTTCAGGTTATTCACTGGACTTGAATTGCTTAAATTTCAATAAAAACTGGAAAAGGGGGTGTTCTAAAACTTTTGACCAGTAGTGTAGATGAAGCATACTACTGAGTCCTGTGTAGGATGAAATATTTGTCTATGTCTTGTGTTCTCAGCTTTTGCAGATTGTGTGAAAGGCCCTTTAGCACCATGCATTCCTGTTTACAGCAGAACCAGCCTAAATGTTCATGGTTATTTGCATATACATCCCAAGATGCTTTGCATTATGGGGCTGTGTGTGATTTTGTATTTTTATCAGGGAGTAGCAAGTTCCTGCTCAATTCATGTCAAAGTAGCTAGGATTGACAGGAAATAAGTTGCCACTCACCTAGTTTTAGCATTCATTGGACCCCATTTTTAAAAGGTTAGCATGGCACAAACCGTGTTTGTGCCATGCTAACCGGGAATAGCGCCAGCTGTTGGGGGCATGCCCATATTCAAAGGGCACATATGTGCAATGCACCACTGACAGCACTATCACACACAGTATTGTGCTGCACCTGTGCATATGGAAATCTTTCAGAAGTGCAGAACGGCCGCCAGCAGTGGTACAGTTCAGTGCTTCTGAAACCCAGCCCTTAAAAGTGCACAGGCCTGTCTGCCCATTGTCAGGGACTGGGTACCCTGTCAGTTGAGTGGTCCCTCCCTAGCCCGAACCCTGTACTGACAGTAAAAATCCCCATTTCCTTGGTAGTCTAGTGGTCCCCCCTTCCCCGAGCCCCGATCCGTGCCATAATAATATCATATTCCCCAATACCCTGGTAGTCTAGTGGCCCACCACCCCGCCCCCCAGCCCAGCTGCAGCCTATGACTGGCATAGCGCTTCTCACACTGCGACAGCTAGCTGCTGACTGAACTGTACCGAGGCGCCTACAGTATTCAGTACACGCTCATTGGTTGACCGGTCAAGGGCTTTGTTAGTCGAGCAGTGTCCTTCATTAATCTCCAACAGGCCCATCATATGGTATTAAATTGGATGCAAAGCGGAGCCCCATTCATTTCAATGGGGCGTGTCCCCGTGATCACCCTTGCTCAACGTCATAGCGCGGGCAATGTTGGGGAATAACTAATAACTGTAATCTGATTACTTTTCTAGGTAACTAGTAATGATAATAATAATGATAGGTAATAGTAATGATGTTGCTGAGGATGTGAGGGGAGGGTGTGCCTGTTTGCTGATGATCTGAAAGTATGCAATAGTGTGGATACCCTGGGGGGGGGGGGTGGAGGACATGAGGGAGAACTTAACTTGAAAAATGGTCTGGGACGTGGCAGCTGAAATTTAATGCCAAGAGGTGCGCAGTAATGCACTTGGGGAGTAGGAACAGAAGAGCAGGGTACACCCTAGGTGGAGAGGAAATTAAAGTACCAGAACAGGAGAGGGATCTGGGGATCATAGTCTCCTCGAACCTTAACGTAGGAATCCAATGTAGCAGGGCAGCGGGAAAAGTCTATGGAATGTTGGCACGCATAGGCAGGGGCATTACTAGCAGAAAGAGGGAGGTAATATTGGAGCCAAGAATCCCAGGACAGAGTACTACCTGGGTGGAGTTCGAGTATCTGCATCAGAGGAGGAGGAGAAGGACCTGGGAGTGATAATCACTAGTGACCTGGAGCACTCCACGCAGTGCAAGAAAGCAGCAGCAAAGGCAAACAAGATGCTGGGATCCATATCTAGAGGGATCAGTAGTACGAGAGAGGAGGTTATACTGCCCTTGTACTGGTCACTGATAATGCCACATCTAGAGTATGGAGTTCAGTACTGGTGCCCACACCTCAAAAAGGACATTAAAGTGATGTTCCGACCTAGCACTATAAGCTATTGGGCTTCATAACTTAATACCTTATAGCAGCATGAGCTGACATGTACAAGGGTTTGAATATGAAAGTGCTTGCTTTTTGATGAGGAGGGGATCATGGCTGGCGCCGGGACCTCGGCCGGCTGGTCCCTTCCGGTTTCCTGGTGCCCCCGCTGCCCCCCCCGGCTCCGCCCCCGCACTCTGGGAGTTTGTGGCATGTGGCCAGGGAGAGCGCTGGGGTGGGCCCTGTGCAGGTCTGTGGGGGCTGTTTTTGAGGCCGTTTTTTGGTAGTTTTGAACAGTCCTGGAGAAGGACTAAGGCAGACGATTAACTAGTAGGGTCCCTTGGTTGGGCGACTGCTTTGGTTTTTCTCTGGGACTGTTTGGAGTGACTTGGGGGGCGGCCCCCGTGGACTTGTGTGGGACTCGCCCCTGTGCTCTCTCTGGCCACACGTCACGGGGTCTAGGAGTGCTGGGGCAGAGTGGGGGCACCGGGGGGCTGGTGGGGATCAGCTGGGCAGGTCTTCGGCACTAGTTGTTATCCCTTCTGCAGCAGGGGGTGAGCACTTTTGGATTCGAGTTTCTCTACCTGTCAGCTCAGGACGATATAAGGTATTGGGCTATGAAGCCCAATACCTTATATCTGCCCCCGTTGTCGGCTGGCTAAGCTGGGGGAAATGGGGGTGGGGATGCAGCTCAGATGGATAGGAAATTGGCTCTCGGAGCGTACTCAGAGGGTAATGGTTAGGGAGCTAGTCTAATCTCCAAGGAGGGTCATTAATGGGGTTCCCCAGGATCGGTATTAGGGTCCCTCCTGTTTAACACACATGTCTCTGACATAGGGACGGGTATCAGGAGTGAAATGAGTCTCTTTGCGGATGACTCGAAGCTGGGTGCAGTGGTGGATGGGAAGGAGGGGAAGAGTGGCCCTGCAGGAAGACCTGGAGGCTCTGGAAAGGTGGTCGAGAAAGTGGAAACTGAGGTTCAATGCAGGGAAATGCCGGGTTCTGCACCTGGGGGCTAGAAATCCGGGCTAAGGATATACCCTGGGGGGACACACTGCAAGTCTCAAAGGGCGAAAGGGACCTGGGGGTGGTGGTGGATGTCAGAATGAACAGCTCTTGAGAATTGTAGGAGTGCAGCGGCAAAAGCCAATCGGATGCTGGGTTGTGTCATTAAGGGGATTACCTCTTGAAGGGCAGAAGTGATCCTTCCTCTGTATAATTGCTTGCTTAGGCCGCACCTTGAGTATTGTGTGCAGTTTCGGAGACTGCACATAAGGAGGGACATTGCACTCCTGGAGAGGGTATAAAGGCGGGGAACCAAAATGATCTGGGGCCTGGGGGAAAGGACCTATGGGGAGAGGCTCGAGGAGCTCAACATGTACACCCTAGAGGAGAGAAGGGACAGGGGAACATGATAAAGATCTTCAAGCACATAAAGGGGTTCAATAAGGGAGGCTCAGTCAGGGTGCTCCAAAGGAAAGAGGGAAGGCAACTAGAGGACATGGGTGGAAGCTAGAGAGGGGGAGACTCGGGGGAGAGGAGGACGTGTTACTTCACGGAGAGGGTGGTGGAAACATGGAATGCACTGCCCAAGGGAATGGTGGAGGCAGAGACAGTGAAGGGGGTTTAAGAGGGGCTAGGACAGGTATAGGAGGAGGGTGAAGCTGACGAAGTCCAATCCAAGGACATCTTGGACTGGGGCAGAAAAAGCAGGGATGGGGCAGCAAATCAGCGCCCAGTATGGGTGCTGACTGTCGGCAACGAACGAAGACCAATACGCCTCCTCTGCTGGCATTTTAGTATTTTAGTAGTAATAATGCTCCTTTACAAAGCCGTGGTGAGGCCTCACCTGGAGCATGGGGTTCAGTTCTGGAGGCCAGATCTCTGCAAGGATATAGCTGCATTGGGGAGGGGTCAGAGAAGGGTAACCAAGATGGTGCAGGGTATGCAGGGAAAGTCATATGAGCAGAGGTGTAAGGAGCTGGATCTGTACAAGCTGGAGACGAGGAGGGAAAGGGGAGTCATAATTGAAACTTTTAAATGTGTAAAGGGGCTCAATAAAGTGGGAGAAGAGGGTTTACTTAAGAGGAAGTAGGGGGTCAAAACTAGAGGGCGCAGCCTCAGACTGCAAAGGAAAAGATACTGGGGCAATGCGATAGGGCGTTTCTTCATGGAGAGGGTGGTGGAGTCCTGGAACAGACTACCAGTCGCAGTGGTGGGGGCTAAATCGGTGAAAGAATTCAAGAGGGCATGGGACAAGCATATGGAGCTGAGTATCAGGGGGAGGCGGGGCTGGCAGGGTGTGGGAGGTGTGTGGGGGGGTGCAGACTAGATTGGCCGGTATGTTCCTTTTCTGCCAACAAGCTTCTGTGATTACTTTTAAAACAAAGTAATAAGTAACTGTAATGATATTACTTTTCCCTAAAAGTAACTAGTTACTGTAATATAAATAGAATAACAGATGGGCATCCATCTGTTATGGTTGCTGTAATTCATCCAGGGGTTCCTGTGACTTCATAAACCTCAAATGCGAAGCTCAAGAGGTTTATGACACCACAGGAATCTGGAGCTTGTGCAGGTGTCTTTTGATATTGAGTTTTCAGTGTAAACGAAGGCTGCTCAGCTGACTGCATGCTCGATTTATTACAGCATCAGGCTAAAAAAAATTGCCTTCTAAGCACTGCGTGACCACCTAGCATCTTCTCCTTGCACACTGAATGCAAGATGCCTACCATTTTTTGCCTTTTTTCACAACAAAAAGTTTAAGCAACATTTCATGGCTGTGAGTTGCCATTTTTTGTAGCCTTTTGGGATATTCACGTTTGTGTAGTCACATTGTTTATATATTAAGAACTGCCAGAGCTATGAGGTGGTATAAACCCGTGGCACGACAGCTGGAGCAAAGACATGCAGTCTTGTGTCATTTAGTCTAGGAATTTTGACCTAATACTGGTTTGACCTACAAGATCTTTGCTCTAACACGGTGGCTATGACTAAAAGGCAGCCTCATTTATCACACCACTGCTTTCTGCATGGTTACAGTCCCACTGCCAAGATTGTTTTTGCCAGTTGTCTCATTACGGAAAATGTTGATAGGCTGAATGGCTCTGGTGAGGTGTCCTTGTACCAGTGGTCGCCGATCCCGTGTAAATCACTGGCCCCTCAAGTGCGAGTATTTCTTTGATCTGTAGAAAATGAAAATGAGTGTGGCACAAATAGCTTTCACCTTTCAGCCTTCTTACTAGATCCTGCTAATTAGGACCCTTCAGCTCATTCACTTCTACTCCGCCTTTTCATACCTACCATCACCTTTTCATTTTCCAGATTCTATTCTTACCTTACCTATTATCACCTTTTTTTCCTATAGCTCCCTCCCCATTTTCTTTCCTCACATATATTTCTCTTATTTCTGTTACCTGCTTTTTTCCTTTTTAGATAATTCCTGAAGAAAACCTATGATTGAAACATTGATTCTAACTCTACTTTCTATTTTCAGCATGCATTTAATATTACTATTTTGTTCTATATCTGTCACATGTGCTGTGCATATAAGTCAGAAAATACCATTTTATTTGTCGATTTATTATTTTGCTGCATTTGATATGCAGATTATATTACTTATGCACTGCTACATGGTGCCGCTAAGAATCGCTGTAGGAATTGATGAAATGTGTCTGAGGGGGCAACAATGGCCAGTTGATGTACAATTTATAGATAGCTAGCTCTGCACCCCTGCATGTCGTTGGTCATGGCCCTCTATAGTAGCCATTGTGAACCCTGAGGTATTGAGGGCCATTGTAGGGAAAAAGGCAAGTAGTCCATCTGCAGGCAGGGCTCAGGACCTGTTTCCACCAACACCACATGCGACAAAATGCCTTAGCAGGCCACTTGATTGTCCGTCCACTTACCCACCTGACAGGTCTATCACCATCACCAACCCATCTCAAAGAAAATCCTCATTGAAGGGGTATGTACTGGAGTGCAAGAAGTGTGTTGTGTCGTGTGATATTTTGATTGTAAGCGACACTGTCTGACTTCAGTTGTGGCATACTGACAGTGGCATAATAGTCATGGCAGACTTAGTTATACTGATAGCTGTGTCTCAGTGGTAGTGGCAAGTCAAGGTTCAGCTGTGGGAAAGAGTGCTTAAATTGTGTGTTGGGGTAAGCAGGTGTGTGCTAGTGGAATTTATTGTATGTGATGTGGGGTGGATCTGTGGCTGGCAATAGCAAAGTTAGGATTCAGGCTGTTGTGGGGAAATAAGAAAAGATCACCAAGGCAAAGAATGGCAGTAGATCTGCAGGGTGCAGGTGTGTGAGTATAGGGGGGAGCTATGTGAGGGTGGGATTTTATTATGGAAATTTAAAGGGGCTATTGTGGCTCTTGCATAGGGGGAGAAAACTGGTTAGATGTGGGAAAGATCACCAAGTGCAGAAGATTCAGCAGGGTATATGTGGCGGTGGGTAAGGGTGGGATGTAAAGGGGTAGTTGTGGCTGGCTGTGTCAGGATATACAGCTGTGTGGGAAAGATCGCCAAGGGCACTGGCAGTAGATGCAGGGAGGGTGGGTGTGTGAGTGTGTGTATGTATATTGGAGGGTGGGTGCTATGGAAATTAAAAAGGTCAGGGACAGCAGAGGTGGCAAAATCAGGATTCAGCTATGCAGGGGGAAGAAGATTGCGGAGGGCAGCAGTAGAAGCATGGCGTGAGTTTGAATGTTTTTTTTTGTTTTTTTTAGAAAGCTCTTATTTATGGAAATGTAAAGGGACTGTGGTGGCTGGCAAAGTCTGATGGGTACTGCATTGTGAATTAACATATTCATTGTCTTTAGAATCTGTTTTGTTTCTTTTATACACTTCTTGGGGTTTCATGAGCATATAGCTGTGTTCAGTGAGTAAATACAACCATGTTATCAAAAGTAATGTAAAGTAATATGCATTACATTTATTAATTACTTTTTGTATAAAAGTAATAAATAACTAACTGATTACATTTATTTGAGAGTAACTAGTAACTGTAACCCATTACTTTTAAAAGTAACACCCAGCACTGTGATGTGGGTGTTAAGTAAGTCAGGAACTGAAAGAATCGGCTGGCTAGGTTTATCGGGGGTGGGGGTGGTGGGAGTACGATGCCTTATATCAAAATAAATACACTGCATTAAATAGTGAACATGGTGTGAACTGAATTGCGCCGCCCTAGGGTATAGTTTCCGGTAAGGCAAGCCCCAGTCTGAAAAAAAATCACTTTAAAAGTGAAGCCATAACTCTGGACATGTGTACAAGGCATAAATTAGTATCAGAGACTTGATTAGCGGCCTTTGCTAATCGAAGTAAAAAATGATTAGCAATTGACCGAAGTTGATTAACGATTAACCAAAAATTGATATTTTGCTCAAAACCTCATAAAATGTGCTTATCTTGCTCTCTATTGATAAAATGCACATTTACACAAGTTTCTGAGACTGATATCTGTTTTATTGCACTGGAGGAGCTGAAATCACTGGAGGAGCAGATCCAGGGGCCGCATTGGCGGCGGAGGAGCAGGCGAAATTGCTGGCTGCATTGGTGGCGGGAGGCGGAGGAGCAGCAGTGGGAGAGCGCAGTATCAGGCGGCAGGCAGGAGGCGGCATCTGCAGCAGAAAAGAACAGCAAGGGCAATTTTCCGGCAGCTACTAGCAGTGAGTGAGCCAGGGCAGGGCAAGAGGGGCTGCTGGGAGAGAAACAGCGGGAAAGGTGGCCCAATCAGAGGGCCGGGTACCTGTTTTAATTTTGTGACTGGGCTACAAAGGGGAAAGCCCAGCCGCCTTCACTTAACTTGCACCAGAGGAGCGGATCCAGGGGCCACATCGGTGGTGGAGGTGCAGGCGGAATTGCTGGCAGCGTGAAGGGAGCACTGGGATCACATTGGCGGTGGGAGGCGGAGGAGCAGCAGTGGGAGAACGCAGCATCAGGTGGTGGGCAGGAGGCGGCATCTGCCAGGCTGTATCAGCAGCAGAAAAGGGCAACCAGGGCAATTTTTTCCCGGTGGCTGCAACGGCAGTGGGCCAGTGCAGAAGCAAGAAGGGCTGCTGGGAGGAAAAAGCTTGCAGAGAAAGGTGGCCCAATCAGAGGGCAGGGCGCCTGTTTTAAATTCGTGGCTGGGCTATAACGGGGAAAGCCCAGCTGCCTTCACTTAACTTGCACTGGAGGAGCTGTAATTGTGTCCCTCCTGCTCACCACGGCCCCGACCTCTATTAGATAGTCAGAGGGGGAGGAGTCTGGGCTGGACTAGTAGCCTGAGACCTTGGTCCTTGGAGAAGTTTTCAGGTTTGGGACTGACTCCTTGCATGCTGTGTCTGGGCTGGAGTGGGCTGGACTATTAGGCTGTGGCCTTGGTCCTTGGAGAAATTTCAGTTTTGGGACGGACTCTTTGCATGCTGTGTGAGGGATTGTTAAGTGTATTCACTGGGAGTTCTAAAACTTGTATAGCCACTTGTGGCTCTGCTCACTGGGGGACACAGTGGGATTGTTTTTGTATTAACGTGTGGGGGCCTTTTGTCCTATAAACCTACTAAGATGATGAAGATGGGTAAAGGACCACATGTCACTAGAGCAGGGATCTTTGGGAGGGTGGTTGGGTGCACAGGGTGTTGGGCGGCCATGGTACTTGACTGAGCCTGGAAGTTTGGGGGTTGCCCAGTGTGCCACCAGCTGGCATAGCTTAGGGAGGAGGTGGAGAGGTTTCGAAGGCAGCTGGGGGATTTGTGGGGTAATGAGGATTGGAGAAGGAGGGGGCAGGGGGGTGCCCATGTGGATGCACCAGGTGCTGAAGCCTCCAGCGTAGGGAAAGGAGTGAAGGAGGGTACTCAGGGGGCACAGGGGGACTCAAAAGGTGAAAACTTCCAGAGGGCAGGCAGGCAAATAAGGTGGTCCAGAGGAAACTGAGGTGGGGGATTAAGGGGCTGGT
This sequence comes from Neoceratodus forsteri, assembly GCA_016271365.2. NCBI lineage: Eukaryota > Metazoa > Chordata > Ceratodontiformes > Ceratodontidae > Neoceratodus > Neoceratodus forsteri. The sequence goes on along the minus strand of CM057453.1, from coordinate 1,303,116,798 downwards.
CTTGGCTCTCAAGTCATTCGACCCTCAGTCTGGTAATAGAGGAAGGAGTGTTGGGTGAGGTAGTAGGAAAAGGAGAAGGGGAAGGAGGCAGGAACCAGAAATTGGGATGAGCGGGGAGACACGGTGGGTGAGTAAGTGCTGGGGGACCCGGTCAGGCAGAAGAAATGGAGGTGGGGGGCAGGAAAGTGAGGCTCAGGTAAACGAAGTGGATGTAGAAATTGGGGCTGAGGGTATGAACCAGTGGGACATGACTGGCAAGGGGGGTGTTAAACGAGGAAGGGGTCGGAGAGTAACAAACAAACTAGACCACCAGATAGGGTGGATGGCCCAGTCAAGGGCAGGGACAGGGGGGATAGTGATATAAAAAAGGATACTTGGGTGGGGGGGATGCCTGGGACCGGAATAGAGGGGGTGGCCAGAGAAAATAGGGAGAGGGCTACCTCTGTCACCCAGATTGTGGGAGGTGCAAGGAGCCAGCTGGGGGGAGAAGCCAGGAGAAAGAGCGAGGATGGGCATGGAAGGAGGGGAGACCTGTGGGTTGAGTAGGGTGGCAGGGAGGATGAGTAGTGCTACTGTTGGGGGATTCCATGATTAGAGGTATCCAGTGAGAGGGGCGGGGGGAGGGTAAAACCTGTCTGGTAAAAAACAAATGGCACCCTGAACTGATGGTGCACAAGGTGTATTCACTGGCAAGGGAATGTGGGGGTCTCTGGACATACTGTTGCACTTGGGTACAAATAATGTAAATGGAAATAGTGAGTTGGTGATACAGGCAAGGTTTTGGGAGCTAGCCAGGGTTTGCCAGTCCATAGGTTACTTGATCTCCTTCTCTGAGATCCTGCCAGTGCCGAGGGCTAGTGGGGAGAACAAGCAGAAAATTAGGGTGGTTAATCAGTGGCTCAGGGAGTGGTGTGAGGCTAGGGGTTATGGCCTTGTGGGAGACTGGGGGGCAACCTGGGAGGATAAAGGGCTGTATGGTAGGGACAGGCTCCACCTCAATTTGGAAGGGAGGAAAATACTAAAGCTGAAAGTAGCTGGGTTCATCAGTGAATGCTGGGGTTTAAACTTGTGAAGGAGGGATCGAAGAAGGGGCTGTGCAGAATTACGATAAAGGGGAATCTCACTCCCTAAGGGGCTGGAGGGATACAGAAAAAGGCCAGTAGGTAGGGTTCAGGGAAGGGGAGCATGTGGCCAAATGGGGCACAAGGGGGGAATGGGTGGGGGGGAAGGGATGGAGGGTGGTCCTGATAAATGCAAGGAGCTTAGGAAACAAGATGCCAGAGCTCCAGGTGATGCTAGTCAAGAGGGCAGTTGATGTGGCAGCTGTCACTGAGACCTTGGCCACTCAAGAATGCGAATGGGACCTAAACATGGGCGTTACACTATATTCAGGAAGGACAGGGGAGGAAGGGGGTTGCCTGATGGTCAAAAATGGAATCGGTATAGGAGGGGGTGGAAGAGGCGGAGAGGAGCGTGGAGGCAATTTGGGTCACCCTGATGTCACGGGGGGGGGGGGTAAGAGAGTGAAAATAGGGGTGGTATATACAGACCCCCCGCTCTGGTGGAGGATCTGCAAGAGAGTTTGGTGGCTAATGTTGTGGGCCACTGTAGATTGAACAATGGAAGGGTGGTGATGGGGGACCTAAACATGCCAGAAACAGACTGGGGGACTATGACGTCCCCAGTGGCCAAGGAACAGAGGTTGCTGGATGTCTTCCAGGATGCGTTCCTGACACAGCAGGTGGGGGAGCCAACTAGGGAGGCTAGGACACTAGACGTAGTCCTGGCGGACAATGACCAGATTAGGGACCTGGAGGTGAGGGACCCGTTGGCGGGGAGTGACCATGCCTCAGTCTGGTTTTTCCTGGACCCGGGGGGAGGAACGCCACACGAAGACAAAGACTGTGGTAATTGATTTCAGGGGTGCGGATTTCAGGGGGATAGGAAGGATCCTTAAGGGTCATTTGAAGGCATAAGGCCAGACATGGATGCTGACAGTAGGTGGGAGATCATTAGGAGCGAGGTTGAGGAGGCCACCAGCTCCTGTGCAAGAGAGAGGTGCAAATTCGGGAAGGCCAGAAAACCCGGTTGGTGGACCCGGGAAGTTCAGGAGGCAGTGAGGGAAAAGAAAGCAGCCTATAGGTGCTTCAAGCACTCAAAGAGCAAAAGGGATCGGGGGAGTATGAACAAATGGCCAGGAGGGTCACCAGGTTGGTGAGAGCAGCTAAGGCGAGGAAGGAGCAGAGCTTGGCCAGAGGAATCAGGAGGGGGAGGACAGGGGGTTATTTAGATATATTGAGGGGAGAAAGGAAGGTGAGAGGGCAAATTAGCAAGATTAGATCAGGGGAGGTATGGGCACAGGATGCAGGAGAGCAGGCCAAGGTACTAAACGAGTACTTTGCCTCAGTTTTACAAGGAAGGATGGGGGCTACATCTTTTGGGGGAGAGAGAGTGAACCGGTGGGAGGAGAGGAAACCTTAGAAATTGGGAGCCCCAAAGTGGCTAGGGAGGGGCCAGCACCATCGGGTGGGGGGAGGGCAGTACAGGGAGCAAAGGAGGAAGACGTGGAGGATGAAATCCCAGTGGAGAAAGTGAGGAAAGCCCTCCGGTCCCTTAGGATGGAGAAAACACCAGGGCCGGATGAAATACATCCCAGGGTGCCGAGGGAGCTGGCGGATGTCCTGGTGGCCCCCCTAGCAGAGCTTTTCAACATCTTTCTGAGGACGGGGTTGGTGGCCCATATCGTGCCCATCCACAAGGGAGGGTCAAGAGAGGATGCGGGAAACTACAGGCCCGTGAGCCTGACGTCCGTGGTGGGCAAAATGATGGAGGGTATTGTCAAGAAAAGGATAGGGGTAGTACTGGAGCAAATGGGGTACCTGGACGATAGGCAGCATGGCTTTATCCCGGGAAGATCGTATCAGACAAATCTTCTGGAGTTCTACGACTGGGTGACGAGTTTCCTGGACCAGGGTAGGCTGGAGGATGTCCTCTTTCTGGACTTCAGCAAGGTGTTTGATTTGGTACCCCACAGTGGCCTACTGGCTAAGCTGGGGGAAATGGGGGTGGGGACGCAGGTGATCAGATGGATAGGAAATTGGCTCTCAGAGTGTACTCAGAGGGTGATGGTTGGGGGGCCAGTCTCATCTCCAAGGAACGTCATTAGTGGGGTTCCCCAGGGATCAGTGCTAGGGCCCCTCCTGTTTAACACCTATGTCTCTGATGTAAGGAAGGGTATCAGAAGTGAAATGAGTCTCTTTGCAGATGACTCAAAGCTGGCAGCGGTGGTGGATGGGGAGGAAGGAAGAGTGGCCCTGTAGGAGAACCTGGAGGCTCTGGAAAGGTGGTTGAGAAAGTGGAAACTGAGGTTCAATGCAGTGTTCTGCACCTGGGGGCCAGAAATCCGGGCCAAGTGTATACCCTGAAGGAAGAGACACTACAAGTCTGAAAGGGTGAGAGGGATCTGGGGGTGGTGATAGACATTAGAATGAATAACTCTGAGACTTGAAGGAGGGCAGCGGCAAAAGCAAATAGCATGCTGAGATGCATCGCTAGGGGGATAACCTCCAGAAGGGGAGGGGGGGCAAATGATCCTCCCTCTGTATAACTGCTTGGTTAGGCTGCACCTCGAGTACTGTGTGCTGTTTTGGAGACTGCACTTAAAAAGGGACATTGCACTCCTGAAGAGGGTGCAAAGGAGGGCAACCAAAATTATCTGGGGCTTGGGGACAGAACATACAGGGAGAGGCTCAAGGAGCTCAACCTGTACACCCCGGAGGACAGCAGGGACATGACTGAGGTCTTCAAGTACATAAAGGGGATAAATAAGGGAGGCTCAGTTGGCGTGTTCCAAAGGAAGGAGAGGGAGCAACTAGAGGACACTGGTGCAGGCTGGAGAGGGGAGACTCAAGGGAGAGAGGAGGAGGAGGAGGTGTTTCTTCACTGAGAGGGTGGTGGAACCATGGAATGCGCTGCCCAAGGGACTGGTGGAAGTGGAGACTGTGGAGGGGTTTAAGAGGGGCTGGGACAGGTAAAGGGGGAAGGGGAGGATGATGGAGTCCAATACAAGGGGAACACCCTGGGCTGCGGACAGAGAAACCCAAGGGGGTTGGGGAACAGGAAAGTTGGTGCCCAGTATGGGGGCTGATTATCGAGCAGACACGAAAGATCATTGGGCCTCCTCTGCTGGCTTTTTAGTATGTTAGTATGTTATTTAGCCATTTCCAGAATACAGCAGTTCTTATGCAGCAGCACATACATTTTAAGAGCCGAGATAGGATGTCTGCCAAAGCAGACCGTGAATTCGTGATCGTGAGTCCATGACAAATAAAACCCCCTGCCCCAGCATACTCTGGGACCGTGATTGACCACACAGTAACCAGCCTGGACCGTGATCGGCCACACATTTACCAACAAGAATTGGGTGCGATCTATTTTGCTACTCTTCTCCACCAGGCATGTAGCCGGTAATTCTGGCCTGTTTTTTGGGGGGGAGGGACCTGGGGGTGGTCCATCATCCTCAGCTGCCAAATCACTAGGATGTCTTGGTTTAGCACTAAAAAATATGTCTACAGCCCTGTCTGGGTTGAATTCAACTGCCCCTGCTTTTTAATGCGAATCGGTGTTTCTACAGTATCCTCCGCCAGACTTGCTCTCCAGTCAGTTTTTACCTTGTTCATAGTTGAAAAACACCTTTCTACTATTGCATTAGAGACAGGAAATACTCTCAACACATTGACAAGCTTCAGCAGATTTGGATAAGAATTTTGGAAATCACATGCCAGCTTTGACCAGGTAGCAGAGGCAGAAAGATTGATGGAATTGGTTTGAGCAAAAATATTAAACTCTTGCCATTCTGCAAGTAGCAGAGTGCTGTCACACTCAGGCTGCAAAGGTGCTGAAAAGTGGACAGCTAGTGCAGTAATGTCACTGTTACCATATAGCACCAGTTCCTTTCTGTCTTCAACTGCTGGCCAAAGTCTGGTATCTAACACTTTTGCCTGGTTATAGATATGACTTTTATCAGTCAAACTGAACCTTTGTTCACAACAGTTCTCAATGTTTGTAATGTATTTCTTAGTTTGCTGTTTAAAAGTTTTAACAATGTGGCCACTAAAATGGGTTAATTTCACACCCTTGTATGTGACTTGAGCACATGCTCCTGAAAGAACATCAGACCCATTTTGTAAGAGAATGTCAAGTTCACTGCCACCTATGGGACCACTCTGCTTAGCATGGTCAAGAGTGTTTCTCAAAGTTTCAACAGAGCTCAGTAGCGCTGGCATTTCAACTACTTATTTATTTATTTTTTTTATTATTTGTTTATTGATTTTACGATGTTACAGGAATACTGTAATATACATAAGACAAAGCATAAGGTACTCAGACCTCTACAGTGAGTGTACAGGAGTCATACACAAGATCTCTATCTTCATAGAGAAGAATTAAAATTCCACACTTTGTGTAAGGCTAACAGGAAATTTTAAACAGGAGTATATTCTAAGCCAGTTACCCTGTAGGGTATTAAAACTCTCACCACAAACTATTACAAACAGTTGATAAACAACCAGGATAGAGGCTCACTTGAAGAACTGATCATATGTGGTGGGCTGACTGACATGTCACAAGTAGACTAAATATCTGATGATGACTGTCTGGCCCCAGTTAAGTTGCTTCAAAAACCCACAGTCAAAGGCAGAAATATATCTGCCCTGTAGGTACAGAGAGAACATATTCAGGTGATTTTTAATATTCACAAACTGAGAGGTGGTCTTTATCCACCTATATTTTATCAAGTACTGTGCTAGTCATATAAGAACTGATTTACCTAGATCAAACTATTGGAATAGCAAGAGATACAGCTTATAGAGAAACAAGAGAAATTCAAATAATTATCCAGAGCTGCAGTGTAACTCACTGAAACGAAGCAAAATTTATAGCAGGTATGGACTGTAAGGGCTGTGTGGAAAAGGCCCTTCATAAGACAAACGTAAGTCTTAGACCCCGATGGGTATAAACAATACATCCACATAAAAGTTTAGCACATCACCCGTCTTCGATCCGGCCAGGGTTCCGGAGGATTTAACTGTTCCAAGAGTCTCTCGGTGAACTGGGCTGCAATTACCGGATCCGTGAAGACATGCGTCTTTGCTTTATGTTTAATCTGGAGACGCGCTTGATAGTTCAGTCGAGCCTCAACTTCATGGCGCAGTAGGTCTTTTTTAACCACTTGAAGGTCTTTCTTCCTGGTTTGTGTCTGCGCTGAAAAGTCTGGAAATATCCGTAGCCGGCTACTCTCCCAGATTATTTCCCCCCTTGCTCTGGCCGCCTGCAGGAGCGAGCTTCGGGCTTCTGCGTTCAATAGGATAACAGCAGTGAGCGGTTTCTGATCTGTAACACCACGCTGTCGACTCCGTTGTGGAATGGCAAAAACTTTCAAAACTTTAATGCCTGCTTCTCGGGGCAGAAGCTGCAAATCTTCAAATATGAGCCGCGAAATCGCTGGCAGCAACTCTGACGCTCCAGAGAATTTAGGAGGGAACCCCACAATACGAATGTTCGACTGGCGTTGAGCATTTTCTAAAGTCTCCACTTTGGCTTTCAGGAAAGAGAAATCTTGGGCATAGGCCACGTTGCACTCTGCCTGTCTTCCCCGATCATCTTGTAGATCTTTTATAGTGGTGTCATTGTCCTGTATAGTACGATCAGTTTCCGACAGCTTCGCTTCAACTGCTGCAAGCCTCTTATTACTTTCTTCTCTGTTCGCTTGAATTTTTGCGAGCGTCGCCAGGATTTGTGTGGTAGGTAGCTCTGACATGGATGTTTCGATCGTTGCTGTAGGCCCCTTGCCTGTGCTGGAACCCACCGGGGATAGAAAGGCATCCAGGCTCTAAGCAGACCGTTTAGTATCTCTCTTTGGTCCCATTTTAAGCCTCACAGCTTGCCACAGCTCCCCCACTATGTCGTAGTCATTCCACTGGGCAAATAAGTCAGTAAATCTTACTTTTTCTACACACTGTGTAAGAGCTGTTCTAAAGTGCTGCCACCATCTTGGTGCTCCACAGCGCCCCCCCCCCCAACTGCTTCTTTTTTAAGCGCTAGTGAGAACCTGGCTAGTGGCTGAAGCAGCTGTTCAAAATACAAAAGGTGTACCACCATTTGGAATTTAGTCATCATTTGCAACACTCCCTTGGCTTTGGCCTGGTCATGAGTTGGGTCTGCGGCCATAGATTCTGAATGGGCACAAATTACGGGGAATGATTTGGTAACAGCACGGGTGGCAAGAAGTTTATGCTGCACCCAACGGTGCCATGAACCTTCTTGGGCTTTTCAGCCGACCTCTCCATGGCCTGGGCAAGGGACTATAACTCTCTGAGTCTCTTAGGACTTTTCTGATACAGATAAAACAGTTGGGTCAGAAAGTTTGAAACCATGTTTAAATAGGTATTATCCAAAGCATCTTTTATGGCCACTTCTGATCTGTGTGAGAAACAAGGAACACCAACTAACCACTGTATGTCTTCCCTTAAAAGAGCAGCTAGACCCCGGCTTACACCCATGTTGACAGACGCCCCATCAGCCCCAAACCCAGCCATGGTTTTTACATTAAGGCCAGACTCTGTAAAAAAAAAATGTCTAAAAGGAGATTTTTCAATCCCTCACTTGTGCCATCTAATACAGCTTTCATTCGTAAAAACTTAGTCTCCACTTGTCCATTGATGGGATTTACATAAATTACGTAAACCAGTTCCTTTTCCATTACACCACTGTCGGTACTACCGTCCGTAAGCACTGAAAAATAATTTGCATTTTTGACAGTTGCCAGCAGGTTTTCTTCTAGGTGCTTGCCAATACACATTGTGAGTTCTTTCCCACTAACAGCGTTAATGTATTTATTGCCCAAATGAACTCCATTGCACTTTTCTTGTTTTGCTGTCGCTTTAAACTTTTTAATAGGGATGTCCTCTTTGGCCATCAAATACAGGATCTCCATCAGCCTGCCTAGAATTGTTCTATGCTGCTCCTCTGCATTATTGAAAGCTCTCCCTGCTAATAAATTAAATAAGTTTGAAGTCTCACTCCAAACCCCTAAACCCCCCCATTTTAAACTTATAATTGTTGTATGACGATATATATCGAGTGGTGACCTTGTTCTACCAAATTTGAAAATGTTATGTATTTCTTTTATTTCTTTATTAGATCATCGGTTTACAGACATTTGAGTCAAATACTCATTTACAAAGGCACCTCGTGAAGAGAGCAATACATCACAGCAAACAAAACAGTACAGTACATAACACTTAGATTAAAAAAGCAACCAGTGTTACAGGCATTCACTAGTGGTACAAGCTTGGTAATAGGTTGATCACAGTAGTCATAATGTAGGTACACGAGTACCACGTCAGGTAGCAATCAGAGATATTTTATTACATTAGTCAGCAGATGTTGCCTGAGACCCCAGGCATATACAGCAAAAGTAGACAGGGCAGACCCAGCCTAGGGGTGAGGGTAAGGGGCAGGTTGGGGATTATGTGCAGTCGCAGCAGCGAGTGCTTGTCAGATGGCTTCTGAGGGAGACCTTGAAAGGACCAAGCTTAGTGGAGTCAGCTTTGTTGGCTGGGAGGGAATTGAACCAGGAGGGAGCCTGATAGCAAAAGGATCTGTGGGCCATAGAGGTCCTTACCCTGGGGACAATGAGGGAGGTTTAGACAGTGCTGCGGGCGGAGACTGAGGAGGAGGCATGCTGCAGGGAGGTGGTGACCCCGTGGTGGGAGAGCCCTAGCAGGATCTTTTTTGTAAGAAGGCAGGTTTGGAAGTGGAGTCTTTCTTCAAGGTTGAGCAAGTTGGTGGTGGAGTACAGCAGGCACGTATGGGTGCACCTAGGGGCTCCCAGCATTAGCCTGCAGGCCTTGTTTATAGAGAGCTGGATTCTTGCAAGTGCAGTGTTGTCAGCTGCAGCACAGATGGGCAGCCCATAGTCGATTAGTGACAGGACAGAGGAGGTGATTGCCAATCTAAGGGCCTCTTGTGGTAGGCAGTCCCTATGGCAGTATAACAGTCCAATCCTGACATTGGTGGCAGCAGAAAGGGCATTGATATGGGAATGGAAGGAGAGCGCTGAATCAAATGTAATGCTCAGATACTTTTAGGAGGAAATCTGCTCAATGGGGTTTAGTGTGCTAGGCAGTATCACGAGAGGGTCACCACTGGCTTTGCTTTGGCAATGCGAGAAGAGCATAGATTTGGTCTTTTTTTAGGTTCAGAACTAGCCTTCATGATGTGAACCAATGCTCAGCTATATCAAAAGCTTGTTGGAGGGTGGCCTGGAGTGTGTTAGGGTTCGGGTCAGAGGCGAAGAGCACAGCGTCATCCGCATAGAGGAGGATCTTACTTGGGCAGGCCTAGGGGAGGGAGTTAAGGTAGACACCGAAGAGGAGAGGGCCTAAAATGGAGCCCTGGGAAACCCCAGAGTGGACAGGTCGTGGGTCAGATAGGGTGCTATTGATTTTTACACACTGAGTTCTGGCAGAGAGGTAGCTGGTGAACCATGCAAGGGGGCTGGGGGAGAAACCAAGGCATCTGAGGGAGTCAAGCAGGAAGGGATGGCAAACCATGTCAAAGGCCTTGGAGAGGTCAATGAACATGGCACCGGCAGGACTTCTGGCATCAAGAGTAGAGTGCAGGAAGTTGGAGAATTCAAGTCGTGCGTTTGTGTTGCTGTGACCTGCACAAAAGCCATGCTGTTCAGGGCACAGGATATTGTGCATGGCCAGGTATTCAGCAAGCTGGTTGGCAACTACTTTTTCAAGGGCCTTAGAGAGTGGGGGAGGATGGAGATAGGTCGATAGTTAACCGGGGTCGCTCGATCGCCCTCTTTAGGATGTGAGTGATGATGGCAGTTTTCCATGTTTATTTATTGGAGATACCGGATTTACAACCTTTGAGTCAGGGACTCATTTACAGAGGCACCTCGTCAAAGTCAGAACAGTGGTTCAACATACTTAGTATAGGCAATGCAACATACGGGACAATGATTACAGAGAGACAATACAGTACAGAGTTGCGATTCAATCCTTACAGACATAATTAGATAGTATCATACCCCATTGTCATAGTCTAGGGGGAGTAGAGTAAACTTAGACTATGATTTGATGAGAAGAACAGAAAAGGAAAAAAAAAGGAGGGGGGTGGAGAGTAGTCCAGAGGATCTTGTCGAGGTTGGGGTAAGTAAAGTGTGCAGGAACACATGGGCACAGGACTTGGTTATTTGCAGTTACAGCAACGAGAGTTGAACAGGTGGGCATGGAGGGTGATCTTAAAGGGTGAAATTATGCAAATGCTTGTGAAGCTGACTCGGAGGGAGTTGAACCAGGAGGGAGCCCTAAAGCTGAAGGATCGCTGGGCTTGTGAGGTCCTGGTTCTTGGTACCAGAAGGGTGGTTTTGTTCGAGCTACGAGTAGCCACAGCAGAGGTGGCCAGTTGAAGGGATGCAGCCACTCCTGGGGGTTAGAGACCCAGGAGAAATTTCATAGAAAGAAGGCAGGTTTGATAGCGCAGTCTTTCTTCAAAGTTGAGGAAGTTTGCTGTGGTGTATAGTAGACAGGTGTGGGTGAGTCTGGATGCCCTGGTCAGGAGCCTGCAGGCCCTGTTTATTGATGTTTGGACTTTATTGAGAGCTGTATTATCCACAGAGCCATAAATGGGAAGGCCATAATCCACAAGTGACAGGACGGAGGAAGTGATGGCTAGTCGGAGAGCATGGGGGGGGCAGCCATGTGCACGTAGAGAAGACCGAAATGGGTGTTGGTGGCAGGAGAGAGGGCATTAATGTGGTGATGTGCTGGGGAACTGCCCCAGGCACAGAGAGTGGTTGAGCAGCTCATAAAGTGAGACCAGGATAGCATCCAATGTCAGACGAAGTAGCCTAGTGTCCAGTAGGTCGGTGCCAGGGTTGCTACTACTAACGGCTTTTTGCAGAAGGGGTCTAGCCTCTAGCGGGGAGATGGTATGTAGATTGAAAGGAGGTCTTTGGAGAGTGGGTAGGGGCGCTACTGGGATGGGGTCAAAGAAGTTACTGGGCAGGACTGAACTCAGGTCTGAGAAAATGTGGTTTAGGTAGTCTGCAATGCCAAGGGGGTCAGAGCAGACAGTTCTATTAAAGGAGAGTTGAGAGGGGGTTGGGAGTGGGATTTCCGATTGAACTCTTTTACATTAACCCAAAAGTTCCTAGCCGACCCCCAGGAAGAGAGGAGAGCGGATTGGTAGTACTGGGCTTTGGCCAGTCGAATGGCCCAAGTACACTTATTGCGCTCGGCGTTGTACATTTGCTTATCAGCTGGCTTGCCAGATTCCATGGCACTGTGCCATAGGTTGTGTCTCATTTTAGGTTTGTGAAGGAGGGAGGAGGTAACCCAGGGCGTGCTTTGCTTTTTGGTGTGATTTCTAGCGAAGGGGGCATAGATGTAACAGGCAGTATTAAAAGTACGAGTGAAAAAATCCAGTGCCTCATCTATGGACGGTGCAAGCCTGATTGGGGATCAGTCCAGTTGTGAGAGGTACAATTTAAGGCGATGCATGCCGCCTGGGAATAGGCGACTTAGCTGGGTGGTTTGTGGTGCAGGTTTGCTGTTGGTAGCAGACCAAGAGAATACGACCGGGGAGTGGTCACTAAGTGAGTTGGGAAGTACACTGATATCGAGCACCCTCTTGGGGCTGTTGGTAATGGTGATGTCCATGAGGGTGCTGGTGCCAGTAGAGGGGTTGAATCTAGTTGGGGTGGTGACAAGCTGAGACATGTCAAGGGTGGCAAAGATAACTCTGGTTTGGGAGGCCGTGGCAGAGAACCAGTTGATATTCAGGTCACCAACAGTTATCTGGGCCATTTGGGGCGGTAGGCCAGAGAGGTAGTCAGTAAGCGCCTGAATAGCGAGGTATTGCTTTTTAGGGGGGATATAGGCAACGGTGAGAAAGAGTGGGCCCTTACCAGGGTTGGGGGAGATTTTTAGTGTGAGGGCTTGCGCCCCGTTATCAAGCTTGGGTGGTGGAAGTGCATGTCCAAGGAGGGAGTCATGCATGTAGACAGCACAGCCACCTCCATGCTTGCCCACCCGATCTTCCCTGAAAAGGGTGTAGCCAGGGAGGGAGATGAAGGAGTCAGGGGTGAATTTGGATAACCAGGTTTCGATGAGTGCGACAATGTCCGGTTAGTGCTGAGTAACCCAGCATTGGAATGCAGCAGCCTTCTTAAGGAGGCTGCAGTATTCATGGAAGCTATGCGGAGTCCTTGAGCCTGGGCAGGCTTGTTCATAATGTTGGGCACGTTGCCAGGGTTTGGATGAATGTTACCTGATAGAAGCAACAGGAGGGTGATTAGGCGCACCAGTGATTGTGCCATCTACCTTTGCGATTGGACACGGAGCCGGGTGCAAGGGGTGGGTAGAGTATGAATGGTGGGAAAGGCATAGAGGAGACGAGACCAAGGTATGATTGGGAACTAAGAGGTAGCAGGGGTGGAAGTGTGGGGGGGTACCGAGGGGGGGAGATGGTCGAACATCGGGGGTCTGGTAGAGGTGTTGTAGATAAGAGGGGCGGGGTACTATGGGTAGAGGATAACAGTCCTAAGTGAGGAGGGGCTGGTGTAGAAAGTAGGAGGAGGACCATAGTCGGTGTCAATGCACTTGATCCCGGATGCATTGAGGACAATAAGTTAAATCTGAGCATGAGAGAGGATCACCTCTTTAAGAAGTTACAGGAAGGAAAGCCACTTTAAGGAGTTGCTGTAATGGACTAGTGTGAGGCCTTGGGGGCGGGGATCATTGGGGAAGTGTATTTAAGAAAGGAGGGAGGAGGGGGTGGTGTCCAGAGAGCAGTACAGCAAGGCAGTGACCGAGCTGTGTTTTGAAAAAGGTGTCTTGTGTGCTTGCTTTCTCAGTGGGAATCTGCAGCATCCAATTGGGAAGTGGCTACAGTACCCAGTACAATTATGGGGATTGGCTCGGAGCTGACCAATCATACCTACTTTCCTTGGTCAGGGGGTTAACAGCTTTCTTGTGCTGCTCTGTCAGAAGATGTGTCTGGATGGTGTCAGCTTTAAGCTGGAGGCCTGTAATCCCTGCAATTAATGCCTCACTGAAGTTCCTCATCCCACGTAGCTCATCTCTGTACTCACAGCACAATTTGCAACTAACACGCACTGCACAGTCTCCCTCACTGCTAATCTGTAGCCAGTTTTTTTCTGGATCATATTTTTGGCACCATCCCTCTGCAGTTGCTAATTTAACTCCAGCCATGTCGGACTGTAATATTAAAAAGTTTGAAGTTAACAAAACAAGGTGTCAGGGTGTGCAACTACTTAAATGAACACATGATGAGGCTTTTCCTGAAAAAAAGAAAATGGCAGTGAGCAGATGTGTGATTCCCCGGCCCAGTTGATGGCACTTCTGCGACTAAACCCTGTTCCTAACTGGGGCAGTCCCTCCCATTGTGACTCAGGGCATAAGTCTTTTTAGTTCCCTCATGGATCTCTGCAAAGGGTGGGCACATAGTCTATTCTGTGTGTTCCCAAGTTCACTGCAAAGAGCAGGGCACATGTTCTGGTCCGCTTGGATTCTCTGCAAAGCTGCTGGGCATAGCTTAGTCTTTTTCTGTTCCCAGATTCTTCACTGCAATGCTAGGGCACATGTCATTGACAACATAAGCACTGGCACATAATTCTTAGTGCCTGGTTTCCCTCATCTCTGCAAAGCAGGTCTTTTTCCCAAATGTTCACTGCAGATGCAGGGCACATTAAATAAGTTGGTTCCCCAAATCTCTGCAAAGCAGGGCACATTACTTACTCTTTTTCTGTTCCCAAATTGTTCACTGCATGTGGGCACACAAATCTCTGCAAAGCAGGGCACATTAACTTAGTCTTATTCTGTTCCCAAAAAGGTCTGGTTCCCCCAATCTCTGCAAAGCAGGTCACATTTTACTTGGTCTCTTTTTCTGTTCCCAGATTCACTGCAAAGTCAAGAGCAGGGAACATTACTTCTTGGTTACTGAGATCTCAAAACAAGCAGGGCTGCTTACTTCTTTATCTGTTCCCATAGTATTCCCAAATGTTCACAGCAGAGATGCAGGGCACACAACGTAGTAGCAGGGCACATTAATTTCTGGTTTCCCCCATAGTCTCTGCAAAGCAGGGCACATAGTCTTCATTCTGTTCCCAGTGTTCACTGCAATCACATTCACTGTTTTTTCCCAAATTCACTGCAAGCAGGGCACAAACTTAAAGTTCAAGGCAGGGCGATTCTTTCATGCCCTTGTTCTCCCACCAGACGCAGTGCAGCTCTAGGTCTTGCCCATTCGTTGCCATTATGCCGTCCCCCCCCCACATCTGTGCCCTGAAGTACGTGTGTCCCTCTTCCCTCCTCCAGCTCCCCGACCAAATGAAAATGTTTAACTTGTTTTGCTGCTGAGCTCCCCAATTCTGCTGCACTCCTGCTCTTCTCTGCCTCGCCCCGCGATGCAGACATCTGCTTTCCACTCCATCCAGGTCACTCCCATGCCCTCTCGCTGTCTCGGCCAGGCCTGCTCCCTCCTGCTCTCCCTTGTTGCGGCCGCCACTCCTCCCAGCTCCGGCTTGTCTCCAACCACCTACAAAACAAAAAGACACAATTAGTTAACCGGACGACAGCGCAACAACGATGCTGCAAAAGGACTCTGTCATGTTTCTCCTGGGCAGAGACCGGGTTGGGGGGGGGGCAGGAGTATCACTGAACCAATCGGGGAACAGCTCAGGGTTCATGGAGCGGGGCGCGGAGGAGAAGGAGGAGGGCAAAAAATGGATACCAGGACAAAAAAAAAAAAAAATTAGTGACAGTGCCCAATAAGACACTTTTACAGGACCCAGGACCAAGTGGCAATGATTAGCAATGACTGCTAATCATTGTCAGATTTAACTCTATTCTTACCGATCTTGGGTCACAAATTGTGATGCAAACCCGCTTATTTTATGCCTTGGTGTATCAGCATTGAAGAAGAGTAAGGGAGTTTCTCCTTTGTCATGGCCAACATTCTCCTCGTCTGTAAAACTGGTCCATATAACCCCCACCCAGCTGCAACTGTGCCTTTCCTTGTCAAAACTAAAATAAACAAATAGGTATTTTGCACCCTTTTCTGGCACCTGTATTATAGCTGGGAGAACTGTAGTACTGAGAGGTGAAGTGCCTTCAAGGTATTGAGTCTAGTGGGATTTGAGCTAGGCTGCCCTGCTTTCCTTCCCAAGCCTTTACTCTGACTGACCACTAGAACACATTGCTTTCTAAAAAAGGGGGAAGGGGAGGCACAATTTTGAAAGGACAGGTATGGGCTTCAAGTTGTTCTCAGTGTGCCACCTATGCTTTGCGTGTCAGTGCGGTCTCATGTATGAAGTCAGAAATCAATGCTGTACCTGTGTCTTTTTTTCCAAACTCTGCTTTAGTAAGAGAAGACACAGCGTTACAAGTTAATGCATATCAATCACCTTACCTTTACCTAACTGTACACTGTTTTCCACATTTAGATAGCAATACATCCATAATTACATTTGCATTTGTTTCTTTTACTATAAAGACCATTAAGTTGCACACTAGTCTGTTTTCATTGTGCCTTCTTTGTACCTATATCATTATTTACATACCTTGGGATGAAACCTGCCAAACATGTCTAAACGTGCTGTTCTTTCAAGTACTGCGTGGGATGTAAAAGCGGACCTCCGAAGAGTGCTGTTGAAGGAAGTTGTGGGTTTTGCTCAGTTTCTGAGCAGACTTATTTTCCATGTTCATAAGTTAAAATGTGATGTTCTTCTGAAAGTCTGGCTTAAAATCACTATTCCATAGTTAATTTATGTCATACATTCACTAAAATACCACCAACAACTTTATCTAGTTCAGTATCGTCTGTCTATTTACTAACATACTAAAATGCCAGCAGAATAGGCGTAACGGTCTTTCATGTCTGCTTGTTTGGTCAGCCCCCACCCTGGGAGCTGACCTTGCTGCCCCCCTCGCCTTCTCTGGCTTCTCCCTTCCCAGTTCCGGATATTCTCACTGCACTGGATTTTGCTTCCAGAACCCTTCCCCTGTACCTGTCCCACCCCCTCTTGAACCCCTTCACCGTCTCTGCCTCCACCAGCCCCCTGGGCAGCGCATTCCATGGCTCCACCACCCTCTCAGTGAAGTAGCACCTCCTCCTTTCTCCCCTAGATCTTCCCCTCCAGCTTCCATCCATGCCCTCTAGTTGCCCCCTCCTCCTTCCTTCAAAGCCCCCAGATTGCTCCTCCCCTATTTACCCCCTTCATGTACCTGAAGACCTCTATCATGTCCCCCCGGTCCCTTCTCTCTTTCAGTCTGTATATATTTAGCTCTTCGAGCCTCTCTCCATAGGTTCTGTCCCCCAAGCCCCAAATCATTTTGGTTGCCCTCCTCTGGACCCTCTCCAGGAGTTTAATGTCCCTCTTTAAGTGTGGCCTCCAAAACTGCATAGTACTGGGTGTCGTCTCACAAGCAATAGTTATACAGAGGAGTATCACTTCCCTCCTTCTGGAGTGATCCCCTAGCGATGCATCCCAGCATCCTGTTCGCCTTGGCTGCTGCTCTCCTACAAGTCTCAGAGTTGTTCATCTTGACATCCACCACCACCCCCAGGTCCCTCTCAGCCATCGGGACTTGTAGCATCTCCCCCCCAGGGTGTACACTTGGCCCGGGTTTCTGGCCCCCAGGTGCAGTACCTTGTATTTCCCTGCATTGAACCTCAGCTTCCACTTTCTAGACCATCTTTCCAGAGCCTCCAGGTCCCCCTGTAGGGCCACCCTCCCCTCCTCTCCATCCACCACCGCCCCCAGTTTTGAGTCATCCGCAAAGAGACTCATCTCACTCCTGATACCTGTCCTTATGTCAGAGACATAGGCGTTGAACAGGAGGGGCCCAAGGACTGATCCCTGTGGGACCCCACTAATGACCCTCCTTGGGGATGAGACTATCCCGCCAACTATGACCCTCTGGGTCCGATCCTGGAGCCAATTGTCTATCCATCTGAGCATCTGGTTCCCCACCCCCATTTCTCCCAGCTTATCTAACAGGCCCTCGTGAGGAACAGAGTCAAATGCCTTGCTGAAGTCTAGAAAGAGGACGTCCACTGGTCTACCCAGGTCCAAGGCACTGGTCACCCAGTCATAGAACTCCACAAGGTTTGTCTGACACAATTTCCCTGGGACTAATCCATGCTGTCTATCGTCCAGGCACCCTGACTAGCCTATTTGTATTTGTATTAAATACATGCATTTGATGTTATGATGTTAGAGAAGAGTGTCATGGTGTCCCTGGCTATGGGTCTCGCATTGACATGGAAGAATTCACTGTATCAGTGTTCCAGTGGTGTGCCCCCTCTATTCCTGTTCCGATATAAAGGAAAGATGGCATTGCCTTTTGTTGTACTGGAATGCCACTGTGGAAAATGTGCATTGAAACTGAAATTGTGTGAAATATTTCACATCACACACATAAAAGAAAAGAATAGCTGTGATTTTTGGTTTGATTAATTTGTCTAATCATCTTCATGTGTGGATTACTGCTTGCTACCTCCCCTCCCCAACAAACATCATTCTGAATCTGAGTAGGTGCACAAAAGTTAGTACCTGCTTTCAGCGGGAGGAGACCCTGTGTAACTGCTGTAGCCTGAAACACCCTTGGAAGTGCTACAGTGTAGTGTACGTGGTCATATGGTCAACCCCGAACACATTTTTTAATGGATGAACAAGACATGTAGGGTAGTATAGAGCCTGCCAACAGTTCTGAGCAGCTGACTCAATGGTATTTTCTATTATTTCTTCTTGCACTCCTTTTTTTTTTTTTTTAGCCCAGTAAAAGAGCCTCCTTTCATCTCTACATGTCTCTGCCATTTCCAAAAGCCGGTGTTGTCCCTTTTCGTGGCTTGGTCACTCCGGCACCTAATCAGCCGCTTCTGTTTTTCATCTGTGGCTTACCTCCCACAGCAGGACCCCCTGGGAGAAGGAGTATCCAGGGGAACACTCTTGTTCTGGGGTCCGTCGGTCTGAGGGAAAGGAGCTGTTGTGCTGAAATGGGAAACAGATGGCCTTGAATGGACACAGTAGTGGAGCAGGACTTCCTTTTTGTGGCCATTCTATTTTTTTTTCAACCCCTGTAATTCCACCAATGTCTCCAAAACAGGGCAAGACCTGTGATGTGCCTTCTGTCAACTGGGAATGGCTGGGAGGAACCATGCCCATCAGCAGTTTCCTCTGATCTCTCGGCACTTAAAGCTCGATGTCATGCCTGTTACGCACCATATCATAAGGTGCTTCTTGAAATATGTCCTCCGTAGAGTGGTATCTTGGGATACTGACTCCTGCCCACAGGGCTTCCTCACTCTGGGCCATCAGGGAGTAACCGAATATCTGCCAGGAGCCTCCCATCTACTTTGAGAAATTAACCATCTGTGTCGGACACACTGAACTGTCTCGCCACTGATGTGCTTACCGAGGTGGTAAGTGTTCACTGGGCCATCACATGACTTGGGTCAAACAGTTTCAAATTATAGTTTTCAAAAGAACAGTTGGGCATATTTCTTTATAGATGATTGCTGCTGAGCATCCGGAGGGGAGCATTGACCTGCAAAAAGGAAAGGCTTGACTGCAGAGTTTTTTTTTTGAGTAATCTGTTTTATCATCTTCACTCTTGCTTGGATGTCCGTCACTCCTTCGGGCTCTCCTAGGGTCCTTTCTGCTTCTGCCATCCCCTCTCGAGTCCTGACTCCCCTGGGTCCCATAGCAGCCCTCCCGCGAGTATCCGGCGTTTCCCTCGCCATGGCGGGTCCCCTCTCCAGGGAGAATGCACCAGTGGAGGGGGACACTAGGCACTTCATTCTGTCAGGCTGCAGGATGCTGCTGGGCACTTTCGCGAGGAATGGCTCCCTGGGGATGCAGAGTGCAGGAGTCGGAGGCCGTCATCAGCGAGCACCCAGCCATTTTCCTTGTTCTGTCGGGGCAGCATGTGGCGTCATGGCATGCGCTGCGTCCGCTCCTCCCGGTTATCATTTTGGGCCATCGTCCCTGCGCTACTCCCAGCCTCCACTAGGAGCCAGCAGGCGCCGGACCAGTCCTCCCTCCCCCCAGAGAGAAGAGCTGTCCATGGGATGCTCAGTCCTCCCAAGCTGGCCATCCAGCGACCTGGGCCCCGTTCCTGAACCTGGCTGCATGGCGTTGCAAGCAGAAATCCAACTGCTGCGCCGGCAGGCCGGCAGTTATTTATTTATTTTTTTTTAAACAGCATTACCTGTACTGATGGTGCTTTGGATTGTTGTTCTGTGCTGTGGGCTGGGGCTTTGGGGTGATGGAAGTCGGCTGCAGAGGGAAGGCTCTGCGGGAGGGAATGCCCAGGCCATTGGCAAACATGCCGAAGTACATGACTGCAAGAGCCCGGTTTCTATAGAGAAAGCTGAGTCCTATAGTCCACTCTGTGTTTGTAGATGATTGCGACCGAGCAACCGAAGGGGTGCGGGAACCTGGGGAAGTGGACGGCTGAGTACAGAGTTTTTCCTTTTTAAACAGCATTACCTGTATGGATGGTGCTTTCATATGTTGTTCTGGGCTTTGGGCTGGGGCTTTGGGAGGAGGGAGTGCTCAGGCCATTGGTGAACGCGCCAGAGCAAGTGACTGCAAGAGCCCAATACGGGCCTTGTAGTCCCTACAAAATACCTACAAGGTCTAGCAAACCTTTGCATGTGCGAAGTGTGAGTGCCTCAAGCAGGAAAGAGGCATCTAACTAAATGGGGTTTGGGGCGTTGGCAGGGCGGACTGCAGGCCACTCTGCCTAACAGAGGAAGAGGCACATGTAAGAGCTGTGTGGAGTGCTGAGGAGGTAGTACCATGGGAGGGGGCTGTGTCAAGAGTTGGTGTGGGAGAACACTGTGACACCCTAGGGTAGGGTTTTCATCCTGTACCTCTTCTCCTGTTACCGGCAAAAATTCACCCAATTGTTTCAACAAATCACTGTTTGAAAAATGTAAATTGCACTTTTCTAGGCATTGCACTTCATATATATGTGCTGCACTGCTTGTCATGTACCTGCTATGTACAATATATGTTTTCAACGTATCCTGTAGCTGGCAATTGTACGTTATATCACTGTTCTCCCTTACCCTCCCTTCCCAGGACACACCAGGAGACAAGCAACTTGGTTGTTCAGTGTGCCTTCCTGGTGAAAAATTTCAATAAATAAAAATAAATAAAAAAGTAGGGTAACAGAAAAGGTTTTGCAAGGGAACCATAATAAATCCCTACATAGGGTACAGCTATGTAGGGTTGTAAGGGCTGTATAGGTACCCTATAAGGAGGAATTGGACCAACAGAATGTGGAGAGGAGGATGCCAAGGGGGAAGGTTGAGGCGGGTAGAGTAGTGTGTTGCAGTGGGTGCAGGGCAGTGTTTTTCTTGGGTACTCTCTCGGAGGTAAGGGGGTGTTCGGTCTGTAGGAGCCTAGGTCAGTTTAGGGCAGCATTATGCCAGCACAGGTGGAAGATGGGAGCTTTGGTAGGCATCCCTGAAAGGTGAGGGAGGAACTGTGGTTCTTGCAGGGAGTGGAGACAGGTGGGGGGGGGGGGGGTGGAATTGGAGCCCCGCCTGTGAGTGGTGTCAGGCAGTGCAGAATAGATCGGGAGTTAAGGCAGGCTCCTTGGTTCCCTCTCCCTCAGCAGGTGAGAAGGCCAAGGAGGAGGGGTGGACATTTGTAAGAGGAATGAATTTCAAAGGGGACCCCAGTGGGGAGCACCCCAGAGGTGCTGGTGTTGAATACATTCCTCCATTGGTTGAGTGGGGAGGGGAAGCGTGGGGAAGGAAGGGGAGCATAAACAGGAAGGTCACATGGTAGTAGGGGAATCCAAAAGGGGGGAAGGGGTGGGCAGGAGGCCAGGATGGGGATCAGGCAGAAAGGTAATGGGGGTCAGAGGAGATCTTGGAACAGACAGGAGGGAAAGAAGGGGACAGGCAGGGTGGGACAGCCATGTCAACATGGGAGGGGGACCCAGGAAGCAGATGGAGAGGGGAGAGTAGTGATCTTGGCAGACTCTGTAGATAAGGGAGTGAGATGGGGAGACACGGGGGCTAGGGCATACCACAGGAAGGTGCAGTGTATGCCAGGGATGACTGCAGGGAGGTTGGACCCACTGATAGCCCAGCACACAGAAAGAGGGGAACCTTACATCATCGTTCACCTGGCAACAAACAACCTTGACTGGATGTGAGGTAGGGGCGGTTCAGGAGGGGTTTGGGGAGGTAGTGGGATTGGGAGGTCTGTAGCCTTCTCAGAGGTGCTGCTGGTACTGAGGGCTAACATTGTAAGAAAGAAAAGGATTATTGACTCAGGAGGTGGTACGTGAAAGAGGATCAGTGGCTAGATGGAGGCTGGGGATACCTTGGAGAGTAAGGCACTTTGTGCACCGGATAGGCTGTATTTTAGTAAAGAGGTTACTAGGGTGCCGAAAACCAGATTTGAGGAATATATGGGGTAAAAGATCTTGGTTAAACTGATTGGTGGAGCAGCAGGGGTCATAGTACCCTTAGTCACCTGGTGGAGGAGGCTGAACAACCCCCCCAAATCAGGGCAGAAAGACAGGGGTTCAGATCAGAGGCAGAGGGATGTTGGTAAGTGGATGAGACTAGAGTGTGGGGTGGTGGGGGGGCAGGCAGACCACGGGGAGGGACTCAAGTCATGATAGAAGGTAGTGTCTCTAAATGCAAGGAGCCCAGCTAACTAAATGACTGCGTTATAGTTACTGACTGCCGAGGGAGAAGTTGACATGGCCATCACAGAGACATGGGCCACACCAAATCATGGCTCTGAGTCTGTCCCCGGGTATAAGCTCTGTTTGAGGGTCAGGGGGTTGGAAGAGGAGGGGGAGTGGCCATGTACATGAGGGAAGGGATGAGGCGGCGGATGAAAGAACAGAGGTGTTGTGGGTACAGGTACAATCCACAAAAATCTGAAAGCTTAGGGTAGGGGTGGTGTACAGGTCACCAAACCAGGAAGAGGAATTAGACAAGGAACTGGAGTTCGAGATTGTGGAGATGGCCAGCAGAGCGGAGGTAGTGATTATGGGAGACTTAAGTCTGCCTGGGATGTATTGGAAGATCCCGAATACCACCAGTACCAAGTCTCAGGTGTTGCTGGATGCATTCCAGAGTGGATTCCTAACACAGTGTGTCATGCACTTATTATGACATCATACTGCTCACCTAGACAACAGAAACTGTGTGATTTCTGAATGAATGCAGTACTTCTGAGGTGAGTTGGGGGCAAACTTTCTGTTTTTGAAGAAGACTGTGAAATAAGTACGGTGAAGTTTTGTAATGGTGAGTAAACTTCAGCAATATGATTGGTCAGTCACATTCTGCATACTTTATATTCACATAGATGAGTATGCATATAGGACCACATCACATAGTATAAGTCTTCTGAATACACATAATCTGAATTCCTGAATTTGTAGCTGGCAGCAGGTGGACTTGATTTACTTATAATGTGTAGTAATAAGCAGTGAAAGTGACAGTCATTGTTATTTAATGTGACCAGTGCATAGTTCTAGCACCTCTTGTTCCCTGTCTGTAGGTTCTGTACAGGAAATATCCCTCACCCAGGGGTTGAAGCTAACGTTTTCTGCCATCAACCCGCAGGGCTAGTGACTAGAAAAATCCACCGGCCCACCATGATATTCACTAGCCCAGCACAAAAAATGATGAGAAACTCTGTTTTTTCTCCATATTTCAGCAGACTGCAGCCTCCCTTTAATCTTTTAGAACTGGGAAAGAAATACACCAGTCACACCAACAAGCACCCCCACCTGAATTCAGCAGGCATTAGCAAATTGCAAACACAGCAACACGGACACTGAGAAGCCTAAGGTTGCACCAGGAGGATGAGAGGAAACAACAGTTTTATCCCCTGGGGGAAAAAAACACATAGACTGACTGTCACTGCACTCGAGGCTCTATCTCTTCCCCCCAAGAAGTGCATTGACACATTGCCCAGTTCACTCAGTAAACAGTGTTCCTGTGGTACCTCTGCCATCAACAGATCTTTAAAAATAAAAAATAAAACATTAGTTAACATCACTGTTACCACACTTTACTGAAGCAGACTGAATGTTGCAGTGTACTAGTACTTTGCAGACAGTGATTTTTTTTTCTAACTACTCCCTCGTAGAATTTCAGTGATTTTCATCGTAAGAATGAGCCAGCAAGCATGTACAAACTCGTCGGAAAATCTACTCACTGCGACTTGACTAAATTCAGTTCACCTGCCAGAATACCAACACCATGACCCACAATATTAATTCTGCATATACCTTAACTTTTGTGTTGGGAACGCGATGCAGAACTCGGGAGCGGTGGTAAACAAAGCCCGATCTCAAGGAGTGCAGCACTGCCAGACTCTGTACTAGCCTGGCTTGAGTCTCCGCTGGCTTCTGAATCTGCTCTGTTCATTCAGTCTCTTTTCTCTTCCCTGTCTTCACTCCCAGCAGACTCCCGACTCCCAGTACAGCTTCTCCCATTGCTGCCAGTGGTTAGGATGATCCTCCAGGCTCCAACTCGTTCTCTCTGTGGGTTGCAGTGTTCAGTCACATTTTCTCTCCCTCTCCCTCTCTCTCTCTCCCCCCAGAACAGGCACAATATTCTTCCTTATTTCCTGGCTCCCAGCAGTTATGGAATTTCAGCACGCTGCCCCGAACAACCCTGTACTTATGCCACAACCAATCAGGAGGTGTGCTAACTTGGCGGACCTAATAGAGCACTTCACCCAGACAAAGGTCAAAGTGTGCGCAAGCAACAAAGGAATGAATGAAAGATGCCGCAACCATGCTGGCCAGCTTTGTTTGTGCTTTTTGCTGTGCCTGAGAGCAGGCTCCCAGCAGGTGCTCAGCTAGTGCAGTTTTACCCACCCGACCTGAATTCCACCCGCATTTAGCAGGCGGGTGGGTGCCAGATTCGACCACTGCCACCCCCCACAACACATGGCAGCATTTGTTCATCCAAATGTAGCAGTCCCCGTGATCTGTCTTTCCCTACTGAACAGCAGCAGTTGTAAAGCTGATTAATCTGCTTTGTTGCTTTCTATTTTTGCTGTCTATGTGACTGCTGTTGGATCGTAACTTAAGGCCTGGAAACAACCGCAGCAACATAACTGATACTGACCTAAATGCTACTAGCCAGCACTTTGAGCAGTACTCCTACTTGTTACCATCTGTTTTTTTCCATGTAGCTTTTTACCGTTGGGGCTCCGGGGCAGGCAAGCTGCGGTCGTCCCGCAGAATATCTCAATTCACCCTGTTCTCAGGGCTTCATTGAGCCTGCCCTGATGCCCCATTTTCTGTTTTCTCCCGCCGTTATCCTGGGACCCCAGAACACAGTCACGCATGCGTGTAGAGGCATGCATGTCTCCTGTGGCTCTGGTGATGGCCCCTTCATCCCACCCGTTCTAATGCCTGGCTACCTGTTAGGCTTGGTGCTGCCACCTAACTCCACCTGGTGGCAGCCAAGAGCTGAGAAAGCCCTCGTCCGTCCCCAGGAGAGGAGAGTTGCCTTGCGGCAGTTCAGTCCGGCTCCTCGGCCCCCCCCCCGGCCAACCCCCAGTGACTCAGGCTCATTCCTGAACCTGTTTTTCCGGCGTGGGAGGAGGTAAGGTGGCCATTACCTCGTCCCTCCACGTCACTGGGCTGGCTACTCAGTACCATCTGTACCTTGTGGTCTGCTGTGATTCACTACTTGGAAGCTTATGATTAATCCTTCACTTGTCAACCAACTAATGTACACATAGTTCCAATAAAAAGGAAAATGGAAGCTGGAAGGACCAGAAAAATGTAAGGTGAAAGGACTATTTAAATAACAGAAACTGTTTTCAAAAACGTGTAAATGACTACATCACCCCTACGGGGGGGTGATTAACAGGAAAGTAACATAACCACACCAGAGTGATGCTGGGGTAAAGGGACCTGCATCAAATAGATTTGTGGCACTAGCAGGTTTGGTGGACCGGGGGAGCATGAGGTAGTTGGGACTCAAAAAAAAATCATGAGGTAAAAACCAAACTATGAAGGAACAGGGGAGGTAAGTAGAGCAGGGGGAGAGGGAAGAAATAAAGGGCAGAAAGGGGGCACAGACGGAAGGATAAGTGGGACTGTGGGAGAAACCGGGGAAGGGAGCACAGCAGGGGATGGCAGGGGACAGGATGGAAAATGTGAAATATGAGAGGCAATGGAGGAAATGGAGCACTGTGGGAGTTTGCTCAATCGAGACAATGAGTAGGAAAGAGATATGCGGTGGGGTGGGGGGGGCTCACCTAGAGCAGCCATAGGGGCCAAAAAAACAAGTCGGTGAGGGAAGAAAAAATGGTGGTCTTTGGAGATTCCATCATAAAGGGCATACACTTAGTAAGGTAATGGGACCCAAACCACAGACGATCACTTGTCAGTGAACCAGGGATGAAAGCAGGAAGGGCAGGGTCTGAGATTACGAAAGCGACAAAACAGGTGGGGGTACACCTCACTTGATTATTCACCTGGGAACTAATGATTTGGTGGGGAATGAGGTGAGGGTTGTCCAGCAGAGGTTCAGGGAGTTGTCAGAGTGTTGTAGGATAGTAGCGAGCTCTATAACATTCTCTGAAGTTATTCCAGTAACTCTGCACCAACACAGGCAGGAAAAGGAGAACAGAGGACTTTAACGAATGGCTGAGGAACTGGTGCAGGGTAGAGGGGTTTGTTTGTCTTGGATGATGGGGAAATGGATGGTTGGATGAAGGACTTTTTGCCAAAGATAGACTGCACCTAAGTGAGGAGGGGTCAAGAGTTCTTAGGGGGAAGCTAAAGGGGTATATGGATGAGATCCTGAAGTTAAACTGTTAAGTGGGGAGTATGAGGCTAGGAAGAAAGAAAGGGGTTGTCAAGGAAATTGGGAAGCTAGCTAGCGCTCCCCCAGTAGTGGGGAACGAGAGTAAAATGGAGGATGGTACCAGTGGAGGGAGAAACACATGGAGGCCATGTGTGCGAATGCTCGTAGCTTGGGAAATAAAGTCCCGTACTTGGAGGCCTTCATAGTGGGGCAGGACCTGGATCTAGTGGCAATCATGAAAACCTGGTCATACTTGTTTTACTCTGTTTATTAGGGACAGGGAAGGGAGAAGGAGGGAGGGGTAGCTCTTTATGTAAGGGACTGCATAAAGGCTACAGAAATACAAGGGGGGATGGGGGAGCGGAGGTAATGTGGGTCACATTAGAGAAGAGAAAAGGGTCAGTTATACGTATGGAGGTGGTATACAGACCTCCAGTGTAGGGAGAATAAGAGGATACAGAGCTGTTGCAAGCAATACAAATGATGGCTAGCAAGGGAGAGTTGTTGTTGGTGGGGGAATTCAACCTTCCAGATGTGGAGTGGAGGCCCCCAGCAGGGACATCCTAGACTATCTGCACGGGGCAAGCTTCAGGCAACTTGTAATGGAACCCACTCAGCAGGGTGCAGTACTAGACCTGATACTAACAAACTGAGACTGAGTCAATAATGTAGAGGTGTCAGACCACCTGGGGACCAGCGACCATTGGTCAGTGAGGTTTAATGTAAGAACTGAGCTAGAACCAAACCACACCAAAACGAGGGTCCTGGACTTCAGAAGGGCAGATTTCGAGAAAATGAGGGTATGCCTAAGGAGAGCTCTGGCAGAATTGGGGGAGGAAAATGGGGTGAAGAAACAGTGGGCTGTAGTAAGACGTAGTACCGATAGTGCAACCAAGCTATGTGTTAAGCGGGTCAGCAAGAACAGGAGAAGGAGGAAGATGATCTGGTTCACTAGGGAGGTGGCGGAAGTAGTAAGGGCGAAAAGACTAGCCTTCATTAACAACAAAAGAATGCAGAAGGAGGAGGACAGGGAATGTTACCAAGAGAAGCAGAGGGAGGCGGGGAGGACAGTTAGAGCAAAGACGTTAACAGAACAGACTATAGCCAAGGCAATTAAGAAAGGGGACAAGACATTCTATAGGTACATTGGAAAACGGAGGAAAACTAAGGGAGTGATAATTAGGCTTGAGGGGTTTTCATGTAGAGGAGGACCGACAAAAAGCAGACATACTGAATAGGTATTTCTGTCAGTATTCATGGAGGAGGGGGAGGGGCAGGGCTGGAGATGCAGGACAGGGGCATAACTGGCAGAAAGGTGCACACCAGCCCCTTTGCGGAGGAAAGAGTCCTGAGTGAACTAAAGGACCTAAGAGTGGGCAAGGCAGTGGACCCGGACACAGTGTACCCCAGGGTGCTAAAAGAACTCTGGGAAGAGTTGGCTGCACCCCTCACAGAGTTGTTCAACCTATCACTTGAGACAAGGGAAATGCCAGGGGACTAGAAAGGAGCAGATGTGGTCCCACTCCACAAAGGTGGTGATAGGGATGAGGTTGGAAATTACAGGCCTGTCAGCCTGACTTCAGTAGTGGACAACATAATGGAATCTTTACTGAAGAAAAGGTTAGTTGAATACCTTCATACGAATGGCCTACTAGACCCAGGACAGTGTGGTTTTAACAAGGAGAGGTCCTGCCAGACAAAACTAATAAGAGTTTTTCGACTGGGTGACTAAGGTGGTGCACCAGGGCGGGGCGGTGGGCATGGCCTATCTGGACTTTTGAAAGGCCTTTGACACCGTCTCTCATAGAAAACTGATAAACTACGTAACCTAGAAGTGGATCCTAAAACAGTACTATGGGTAGAGAACTGGCTTACTGGCAGGAGTCAGAGTGTGTTGGTAAATCGGGAATACTCTAGGGAGGGAGAGGTAGCAAGTGGGGTGCCGCAGAGGTCGGTGCTGGGGCCGATCCCCTTCATTGTTTATATTGGGGTCATTGTGGAAGGGCTGGAGGGGAAGGTATGCCTATTTGCGGATTACACAGACGTATGTAATAGGGTGGATATGCCGGGGCTTTGTGGGGTTGAAAGCTGAGGGAGGACCTTAAAAAACTGGAGGAATGGTCTGGAGCATGGAAGCTGGGATTCAATGCAGAAAAGTGCAGGATCATGCACATAAGGCATAAGAACCCAAGAACAACTTACAAACTAGGAGGGGAGGTACTAACAGTCACACAGCAGGAATGAGACCTGGGAGTTATTACTTCGGATTACCTAAAAGAGGCTAGGCAGTGTGACAAGGCGGTGGGGAAGGCTAGCCGGCTGCTTGGATGCATAGGGGGAGGTATCACAAGTAGAAGGAGGTAGGTCATTTTGCCACTGTATAAGACACTGGTGAGACCACATCTGGAATATTGCATCCAGTTCTGGAGGCCCCATCTGAGAAAGGACATATACAGGGTAGAGGCAGTGCAGAGAAGGGCAACTAAAATGGTGCAGAGCCTGCAGGAGAGACCTATGAGGAGACAAAAGAATTAAATATATTCCCTGGAGGCGGGGGTTGGGGAGGCATGATAGAGACATACAAATACCTCACTGATATAAACAGAGTACAGGAAGGGGCATCTTCCAAAGTAAGAGATGTTCCAGTACAAGGGGGCACAGTATGAAGTTGGAGGGGGAACCGCTCAGGGGTAACATGAGAAAATATTTTTTCACAGAGAGGGTGGTGGACACTTGGAATGGCCTACCAGAGGAGGTGGTAGGGGCTAAAATGGTCACAGGATTCAAGAAGGAGTGGGACAGACACCGGGGTATCCTGGAGGTAAAGGGGGGGGGGTGCTCTGGAGTTTAGTTTGTGCACCGACCTCATACTAGATAGGGATAAATAGGGCAGGCTGGGTGGGTCAGGAGGTCCATATCTGCCATCAACTTCTATGTATGTGTACTGCATTGCTTACATATTTAAAAGCCTTACAATGGGACAAAGACAAAAAAAAAACCTAGAGACTATTGCCATTAAATGCCATAACTATAAACACAGTGATTCTAAACCTGTTATTTTAGTAGATACTGGCTTTTTAAATCCTGTGTAAACTATGCTGGATATCTTCAGTGAGTCAAGGTAGGGAGGGCATCAAGGCAGAGGCGTGATGGACTTATGGTGTTCACCTGTGTATCTGTTATTGCTGTCTGCCACCCACTTATTGTCCATCTCTCCATTGGAACTGTCCCTTATGTGATTTTGAAACTTGGAAGTGTTTGGGGACACAATTGTTAGAAAGACACAACAAAAATACAGTGAATTTGCATATTGTACATGATGGATGGGTTATGTAAGCATTAATCACCGGCAGAGGAGGGCTCTACCAGGGATTAATGCCCGCTGAGGGGGCGTTGTTGCACGAGGAAGCGAAGCCGAGGGTTCAACCAATGGTACATTAATCACCGTAGAGCCCGACACTGCCGGTGATTAACGCCTGTAACACGGACAAGCGCGATGTATAGTAGGGCAAGCACAGTACACAGTCATTAAGGAAAAGGCACGGAGACTGCGACTCTCTCCCTGTGTCTGCCTCTGTGTTCCTGAGTAACTGTGCGCGTCCAAACGCCTGCCACTCCGCCTGCCTGAAGCCTCTATACCCGTTTGCAGGGATACCCACCGCCCGCCCACAAGCGCTACTTGGCGCCTCTGGCTGCCCGTGGCTACTACAGAGTAACTGCAGTTGGTTCGGAACGCGAAGAGCAACACGGCATTATGAGAAATAATGCTGTGTGGGACGGTGAACGCCTTCCCAGCACAGCAACACGGCATTATCGGCTCACAATGCCGCATGTTGCTCCTGCACCACGCGGACGGCATTATGCCTATTCGCTTCGAGCAGCCTTCAATAATGCCGGTATACAAGTAATAATGGTACACCACCTAGTGTACGATCTGTTGTCAAATCGAAAGCATGGCTGAAATCACAGTAGGACATAATGTGTGGTTATATTCACCACATTATTCCTCAGGAGAGATATATATGTGCATATATATATATATATATATATATATGTTGATATATCTAATAACTTAGGCTGAAATGTGTCAAAAATATATAAAAGTATGAAATGCTTGCTTGGATTATGTGTCTCTCTCTCTCTCTCTCTCTCTCTCTCTCTTGGTCTCTTCCCCAACACATATTGACATCTACTTCCAGAGCAAATGTCTGCCTCCTTCTTGCATTGGTTCTGGGTTACAGTGAGGGAGTGCAACTTGCAGAAGAAATTAATATTGTGGATGTACTGGGATGCAGTCATGTTATTCTGTGTTTGATCATGTACCTGTCCAAGTCCATCTTGTAAATGAGTTTACCCAAAGGTGTTTCGCCTAGTAAATTAAAGATGTTTGATTGATTGATTGTTTAGAGATTCAGAAAAATGTGAACTCAGATTTAGTTTCACTGAGATTATTTATTCTGGCGCAGAAACTCCACTATAGTTGGGTTTGCATAGGTAAACCCCTGTATTCAGTCGCTTACAGCTCAGTCATCTTTTGATATAAGGAGCTGAAAAGAATGATGCACACTCTTTGTGGTAGAGTCTACAAACCATGCACGTTTGGTAAACCTTACTTAATTAGTGTTTAAGATCATTTTAGAGGACCTTTGTCTCCATAGAAAAGCACACTTTAAACTAAGCTATCGGTGTCAGGACTGTTTTAAGATTTTTTTTCCTAGCTGGGGTTGCCTAGGTTGACATGCCTCAGTGCACATCAGCGGCACACATGTGGAAGGCCCTGTACTCCTCCTCAGTTTCATTTCTTCCACCATAGACCACTCTTGGTGGACTGAATAAATGCTTTTGTTGATTTGTATCACAGAAGTTTTCTAGCCTGGTATTTTGTAACCCCAGGAATCACTCACTTAATGTTTACACTTTATGCACTCATCCCCGCCCCAGAGATAGAACCTATGCAAATTTTAGAATTTGGCATGTATGTTCAAATTCTGCATCTGCACTCCACTCTGGCCGTTGCTCAGATCTAATCCTCCATCTGAAGTGAGCAGTCGCCCCGTAGTGAACTCCATTAAAGGCTGGTTCTCCAGTGGGTTTTTTTGTTTTTTTAATTTATTTTAACGTGTATCTTAACTTTTATTTTATTACTCTGTGTTCAACTAGGATTTTTCAATAATTTATGATTTCTTCAGTTCCTGATTGATTTCCTGGAACTAGAGAATAACCTAGTTGGCTATCCTTTTAATTATTGTCCATTTTTAGCTACTAAACCATTTTTTATTGAAATTAGCAGTGGTTTAGTATTTTTAAATTGTTCAATTTGCAGAGAACGGAGTGTTTTCACTTTCTGTTTCTTTGTGTGCCCTTTCACTTTAATTAATCGTTTCCTGTTTCAGGATCCATGATTTGACCATTGGCACAGTTTTCTCAGTACAAGAGCCGTTTTTACTGTTGGGCTCTTCTACTGCACTGTTTTGGGAATAGTTTTGAACTACTCAAGATTCATATTGGTATATCAGAGAGACCTTGTGGACCTTCAGAAAAACTAACAGTTATTCTAGGGACATGGATATGATGTACTAACCACACTTCTGACAGAGTCCTTTCCCCTTTATGGCTTGCTGGAAAGTCTTCAAGCTGGCTCCTCCCACCCACCCAGGTAGTAACTCCATCGGCATCATCGTGTGATGTCATATCTTCCTTTCTGCTGGAAGAAGTAGGTTCCCTCCTTACCACTCTCCTCGCTGAGTAGGCCCTTTGCTTTCAAACTTTCGTGACTGAGAATTTATTTGTCTTCAGGTGACTTCCTTCACCTCTCCATGATGGACAACTCAAAGTCGGCACTGGGATTAAAAAAATGTGCATGTGAGCAGAAGATGTCCTGGACAGACCTGCACACCAAGTGCATCTGCTGCTTAGGTCATGAAACACGATCCCCAGGCGTGTGGTCTTTATCGTGCTTTACATCCTATAACTTTGGAAGACTGGCACACTTGGCTTCTGTTGGGGTGCCCTCATGAACGGGATCCTCCTGTTAAATTGAAAGATGCCTGTTGTGCAGTCTCTGTGGCTGTGGAGTCCACTGAACAGCTTGCGGCATTTGAAGAGGCTGCAGCTCAGGCCACGGAGCATGCCTCTTTGGCTTCGACCTTTGTGCCGCTTTCCGTAGGCGCCACCTTTTCAGGGATGTTTCTGGATTTGTGCCAATCCCTTCCCACCTTTGGGCAGGGCCCCTCTCTGGGCACTAAATCAAAATCTTCTATAAAAGAAACTAAAAGAAAATCTTGTCGTCGATCGTGAGCTCACTAGTGCTCTTGGGCCTCGGATTCCCGCACTTCTATGGAGGTTTTAAACTATGGTCAATCCTTCGGCCCTGGTAACTGGCTCCATGGTTTCCCCGTCAAGCCAGTTGGTTGAGATGCCTGTCAACCAACCTGCTGAGATATTTCTCGAACCGGTTGACTCGTTGTTGCCAGATGAGGCCGGTATCTCCCTCTGTAGGACTCTGGTCCTGCCTATTACCTCCCAGGGAGGGTTGGACCAGCCTACTGATCCAGTGAACCCAGACGATTCTTGCCTTTCACTGGCTTCCTCTGAGACCTGCCATCAGCGGCTCTGACGGTCAAGGCCGTGGTCCCGATCCCGCAGCCTCGAGTCGAGCAGCCCACATTGGCATCGGCGTTCCCGCTCTTAACATTTGGGCAAGCAGCATTGCCGCTACACCTCCTCTTCTTCTTCCTTGGATGAGGAGAGGCTCCACCATAGTATGCGGCTATGCTACGAGGAGCTTATGTGTCACCAGCTCATGTTCACCGGGGTTAAGCTGATTCTGGTCCCCACCCCAGCTGCCATGTGGCTCCTACCACCAAGGCCCCCACCTACACCAGCTCAGCCAGATCCGGCTCGGCCTCCCCCAGCCTCCCGACCTATTCAGGTGGAGCCACCTAAACAGCCGAAGGAGGGCCCTCCTTCCTAAGGATGCCCACACTGCTTCAGGGCTTCCTCATCAGTTGTCAGTCACCGTGACTCCTGACAGACCCCGCAGGGTCACCAGGGACTCAGGTGGTTGACCCTTATTCGACGAGTCCTTGGAGTCTGAGGGCTCCTCACTACACTCCCGTCCGTTGTATGTTGAGCCGGGAGAGGACTTGTCGATGGAGCATGGTTCCACTCCTTTAGAGGGCCTGCTCCATTTGATCTCGGAATCTACTAGTCTTCAGATGGAGCCCATCCAGAAATGGGCTAAATACCCCCTGACCGACATTCTCGACCGGATTGACTCCCTGGGGAAGCCTTCCCAGTCACCGAGGCCATTCTTGGGCCCACTGTGGAGTTTGGCAGCATCCTGCCCATTGCCCTGCGTCGTCAACCTGGATGGCACGCAAGTATGCAGACCTCCAGTACCAGTTCCCTGTCCGGTTTCACCAAACACCCCTCAACCAAGGGTCTTGTGGCCAACTCAGTCTTTCTGCGTACAGGCAATGTTGAGGACATGGATAAACTTCCCGACAAGGAATCCAAGAAATTGCATCATATGGCCAATAAGGTCTACGCAGCCTCCACCCTTGGCCTTCAGCAAGTGAGTTTGGCCCTTTTAATGGCTCACTTTGCTCACGCCCTCCTGGGCACTCTTGATGAGATGCTTCCTCTTCTCCCTGTGGACTTGCAAACCATGGTTAAGCAAGTCCGGGACCAGGGCCAAGTAGTGGCTAAGTAGCAACTCCAGATGGCCATGGACTTTGGTGACTCGTGCACTCGGTCTGTGGCCACTGCGGTCACCATGTGCCGCAGGGCTTGGCTGAGGATCTCGACCTTCATGGCGATATCCAGCATAAGTTTGCGGATGTCCCCTTCTTGAGCACCGACTTGTTCTGGCCAGGGGTTGAAGGGCACCTTACTTGTGTTGAGAAGTCCAATGCTACCCTGGACTCTGTGACCTCCACCCAGAAGGAATCCCAAGGGCTCTAAGGCTGAAAAGAAGAAGCCCTTTCAGCCC
Organism: Neoceratodus forsteri; assembly: GCA_016271365.2. Lineage (NCBI taxonomy): Eukaryota > Metazoa > Chordata > Ceratodontiformes > Ceratodontidae > Neoceratodus > Neoceratodus forsteri. The sequence continues at coordinate 1,303,082,888 of CM057453.1, read as the reverse complement.
CTCTCTGCTCTTGTGGCCAAGCCATCCCAGCCCCAGCTGGGCAGCAGACCCAGGCTTGGCGTCCCCAGCCGAAGCCCATTGCTTCGGTTGCCCAGAAACCAGGAGGTCGAGGTCCTGCTGGTTCCTCAGCTGGTCCCTCCTCCGCCTTCAAGCCTGCCCAGTGACGGGATGGGAGGGGTGCCTCCCCATGCCCATTCTGACTCTTCTGGGTCCTTCTGTTGAGGGGGCCAGCTCTGCCACTTCCTTTCCACCTGGTCCGCTGTTACCATGGACAGGTGGGTCCTCGAGGTGGTCGGTCAGGGTCTACCTCTGGAATTCAAAGCTTATCTGCCTTGCTAAGCTTGTCCCCCTTGGGAGGACATGGTGTCTGCCGACATTCTGTCAGTCCTTCGGGAAGACATTGCCCAGCTCCTCCAGAAGAAAGTTGTGGCTCTTGTCTCGGACCCTCCAGTACGCCCAGGGTTTGTCTCTAGGTACCTCCTGGTGTCAAAACAGATGAGGGGGCTAGCACCCCATCTTAGATCTGCATGATCTGAAAAGATTTCTTCGGCCACGCACTTTCAGGATGGTCACTGTCTTAGATCACATCATCTCTGGAACAGAACATGTGGTTTTGCTCTCTGGATCTTTAGGACACATTCTTCCACGTCACAATCCATCCATCCCACCGCCGGTTCCTACGTTTCCATGTGTAGGGGATTCTCTACAAGATCCAGGCCATGCCCTTCAGCCTCTCCTCAGCTCCCAGGGTCTTCAAATGCATTGCAGTAGTGGCAGCCTACCTGAGGTGCAGAGGGGTTCAAGTATGCCCCTACTTGGACGACTGGCTCATAGCGGTTCTCTCCAGGGAGGAGGTGGAGCGGTCCAGGGATCTGGCCCTTCAGACCTGTGTGTCTTTTGGCCTCCTGACCAATGAGACCAAGCTGGAACTTGTACCGTCGTAGGTGATTCACTCAATAAGGGCAGAGCTTGACTGTTGCAGAGCCAGGGCTTGACTTCCAGTGGACCAGGCGGAGGTCCTCTCCTTCCTTGCCCAATCATTTCGGGTTGGGCAGTTGCACCCTGCTCGGGACTTCATGCACCTCTTACGATACATGGTGGCATGCACCAGTGTGGTCCATTCGGCCCAGTGGAGAATGTGCTCTCTGTAATGGGTGCTTGCCCGCCTATGGTCTCAGTGCAAGGGCCACTTCGACCAGCCAGTCATTGTGACCCAGCCAATGTGGGACGCCCTCCAGTGGTAGTTAGTCCTGGAACATCTGCAGGAAGGGATCCTGTTTGTCCGCCCAGAGCCGACAGTCATCCTGACGACGGATGCCTCCCTGATGGGCTGGGGTGCCCACCTGGGGGACCACAGAGTCCACGGGCTCTGGACCCCTGAGGAATTCAGATGCCATATCAACCTGTTGAGCTTCGGGAAGTTTGACTGGCACGGACGGCCTTTGCTCCACACATCCAGGGTCAGGTCATTCAGGTCCAGACAGACAACACCATGACCATGTACTACCTCAACAAACTGGGTGGGATGCACTCCCTTCCTCTGTGCTGGGAAGTTCTCCACATCTGGACCCTCATGCTCAGCCTGGATGCCGATCTCCTGGTCATCCATGTGGCCGGGGTCTCCAACCAGCTGGCGGATGCCCTCAGCCGCGTGGGCGAGGCATCTCACAAGTGGTTGCTCCATCCGGAGGTAGTACACAGCCTGTTCCCCCAATGGGGCACCCCTCTGGTGGACCTGTTCACCTCCAGGGAGAATGGAAAGCTGAAGCTGTATTGTGCCTAACCCCCCTCAGCAGGGAACGCAGCAGGGGGATGCCTTCTCAAGGCCCTGGACCCCAGGCCTTCTCTATGCTTTCCTCAGTTTCCCTCGATCCACAAAGTGTTGCCCAAGGCCAGGAGGGACAAGGCACAGATGATCCTGGTAGCTCCAGACTGGCCCAGACAGTTTTGGTACCCCGATCTCCTCAGTAGCAGGCTTCCGAGATATCTCCCTCTATGCCTGGACCTGCTCTCTTGCAGTCAGGAAAAGGTATTCTATCCGGACCTTCAATCCCTGCACCTGACAGCCTGGTCCTGAGCAGCTAGAGTTCCAGGCTTTGGGTCTCTCCGAAGATGTCCTCACTGTGGTCAAGGCTTCTCGGAAGGAGTCCACCGGAAAATGCTATGTCTTCAAATGAGATTCTCCATTTGGTGCCAGGGCAAGGGCCTTGACCCCTTATTTTGTCTGGTGGCTAGCATTCTCGACTATCTCTGGTCTCTCTCTGTCAGGCCTCTGGTCGACGACCCTCAAGGTGCACCTGGCTACCATTTTTGCTTACCGAGCGTGGGCTGGCATGCAGTCGATGGTGCTGGAGAAGGTGGTCTGGTACTTTTACAAAGGCCTTGCGTAGAAACATAGAAATTGTCTGCAGATAAGGACAGCTAGGCCCATCCAGTCTGCCCATAAGCCCTACCCTTGTTTGCGGCCTCTGACCCTTCTTGATCAACGGCTTTCTCCTCTCCTTCGCACTTCTAGGGTTCCCTAATGCCTGTCCCATGCATGTTTAAATCCCTCCACTGTGCTCGCTCCCACCACCTCTTGTGGCAGACTATTCCATGCCTTGATCACATTTCACCTCTGGTGCATGAACCACCACCACCTTGGGACTTGTTGCTGGTATTGGCTAAGCTCATGGGCAAGCCATTCGAACCAATGCACAAGTGTGAGATGTCTCACCTGTCAGGGAAGACCGCTTTCCTGGTGGCTATCACATCAGCTAGAAGGATCGGTGAACGCCAGGTGCTCTCGGTGGAGTCTCCTTACCTGGTCTTCTACAGGGACAAGGTAGTCCTGCGCCCCAGCCCGAAGTTCCTTCCAAAGGTTGTGTCTGATTTCCACCTTAACCAGGTGATTAATCTCTCAGTGTACTTCACCAAATCACACCTCAAAGGCTGAGCACAGGCTCCATATGTTGAACCTGCGGTGAGCGCTTGCCTACTGTAAGAAGCGCACGGCTGGAGTTTGGGGGAGGTTTGCCAGCTATTTGTCACCTACATTGAAGCTGCACTTAGCAGAACAGCAGCTAAGTGGATGATTGACAGGTGGATTGTGCCCTGCATCGACCTCTGCTTTAGGTTGGCAGGTAGGGAGCCTCCCAGAGGGCTAAGGGCTCATTCCACCCGTCATACTGCTGCCTCAGTGGCTGCTTCCATGGATGTCCCTCTCTAGGAAATCTTCAGCGCTGCTACCTGGAAGTCAGCACACACCTTCATTTCCCACTACCACATCGACCTTGAGTCATGCCGGGATGCTGGTTTTGGGGCCTCAGTACTCCAGTCTCTGTTTCCTAAATAGGGGGTGTACACCTTGCCCCCTCCTTCCATAGAACTGCTAGGAGTCTGCCAGAAGTGCGGATAGTACATCATATGCACGTCCCTAGAAAAACAGGTTATTCGCCTGTAACAGAGGAGTGGTATATGATGTACAACCACACTGACCCACCCAACCTCCCCTGGCAAGTGGCACACCGGTCTTGCTTCCAGCAGGTACAGTAAGATCTGACATCATGGGGCAGTATTGAGGGAGTTACCACCCAGGTGGGTGGGAGGAGCCAGCTTGAAGACTTTACTGCAAACCTTAAAGGGGAAAGAACACTGCCAGAAGTGTGGATGTACATCATAGACCATTCCTAGAACTACTGTTACAGATGAGTAACCTGTTTTTTTTTTTTTCCATCTCTTGGCAAAGGCAGACTGTCACAAGCTTTATTTAAAAAATTTATGTCCACAACACAGACTTTATAAATTGTAAGTCTGTCATATTTTTTCTCCCAAAAACGTAATTAAAAATGGTAAACATTTTAAAAAGAAGCATGCTTTCTCAGTCTGCCTCTATGTCACCTAAAAATAATAAAGGCTCTGAGCATGCTCCCAACGATGTTGGAAAGCATGCATCAGAAGGTCCCTTTTCTAATGTACAGCAGCTAGTAATGTAAAAGGTGACAAGAAAAAAAAGTAAGCTACATAACAGATATTGGGTATCTAAAAAGGGGACCCTTAATCCAGTGATGGCAAAAATTGAAATAAATGAGCCTTAGAGCAGGCACTGGAAATGGTGTCCGTGAAAAGGAAGTTTAAAGAAAATAATGTTGATGCCACTTTTCCTGCATGGAGAAAGGAGCAGGCAGATAGCACAGATAAAATGCCCCCATCAGGGGACAAGTCAAAATGTGGCAGTTTTTCCGGGTAATCCAGGCTATGGGAAATTTGAATAAAATACCTGCCACCTCCCCATCCCCGTTCCCATACTGAGGCTCCAACCTACCTGCATGCTGAGGAGGAGGAAGAAGAATTCCGTATATGTGCAAATGGAGGAAGATGACTCCGTAAAATTAGAGGGCACATCTGAGCAAGATTCCGAACCTCATCCAAGGCAAATTGAGGACTACTCAACTTTTCCTTATTTGTCAGACAAATGGTTGATACCATCAAAATACCCCCCACTTGAAACAGAGGAGGATAAAGGAGATGCTAATTTTATGAACATGTTGGGAGTAGCTCCACCAGAAAGGATAATACTTCACATACATAAACCAGTTAAGAAGGCCATAGCAAAACTCATGGCTGCACCCACCTCAGCTGGAGCCATTGACAAAAAAAAAAAAAAAAATTGCCGACCCATCAGCGCAGCGGTTGGATTTCCACCTGCGACACCAGCGACCCGGGTTCGGGAGCGGACTTCCGGTCGCAGAGAGCAGCCGGGGAGAGCGGCTGAGCGCCCCACGACAGCCCGCCTCCTCGGGGAAGGGGGAGCAATGCCTGCGATTTTGTCTGACCCTCAAGTGGAGGCTCGAGGTACCACAAGCCCCATTGGGGAAGGGCGCCAAGAGTACGCCGGACGCCGGCGCTAGGCCGTGGACGCTAAGGTCTGCACATGGCGATGGGGAGAAAACTGGTAGAAAATGCCTGCCAGCGCCGGGAAGACTGGCTGCCTGAAGCGTGCCTCCGATGTGCCCCCGCTGACCCAGCCACCTCCGTACCGATGAGAAAAAGTGAGTAGCTCGAGGTGTTGGGGCCATACCTCGTCCCTGCTCGGGGGATAAACCAAAGTTCCATGGGGCCTGGAGGTAGATGTGGGCAGAGTGGGAGGCAGGAGGATGACTCCTTGGCAGCCCCGAAGGGTCGGGACTGGCAGGATGTGGAGGAGTACAAATTGCAATATCAAAAAAAAAATAAAAAAAATTGGGAGAACATATCAGGTGGACAAGCAAGAAGTGGAATATCTGTATGCCCATCCTGACCATCATGGAGTAGTCCAGGCTGCTGCTTGTAAGAGACAAAAATCACTCTGCACAGCCCCCTGAAAAAGACTGTAAAAAATTGGATACTGTGGCCTAAAAGGTTTATGCTACAGATTCCTTGCTTATCAGACAGGCAGCTTATTCAGCACATATAGCACAGTACTAGAAAGCGCTCTGGAACACAGTTCTGGCACTGGCAGAAAGAGCGGATGATGATTTGGCACAGGACCTGATTTCCATAGCAACATCAGTCCTGGATGTCACAAAATACCATCTATACATTGCAGTGGACACTAATGACACTGCTGCTATAAGCTCATGCCGTGTTCTCTGCTGCCTCCAGGCATTTCAGAATCTTCTTTGCCGTGGTCCTCTGCTAAACCAGATGCACAACCACGATGTGATGCACTAACATCAACAAACAAGGGGGCACACACTTCTGTCCCTTATGTAGGGGAGCAGTGAGAGCATGATACTGGGCTATGTCCCAAAGCCTTCATCTATTGGTCGTGTATCTCCCAGGTCTCGAAAATGACTTTGTAAACAGGCTAAGCAGGTCCCAGTCCATGATTCACCAATGGGAACTGTGTTTCACCAGGAAGGCACACTGAACAGAACAGCTCATTTCCAGGTACGTCCTGGGGGGAAGAGGAATGGGAGTAGTGCAAGTACAATGTCACATGAATACAATGAGTAGATATACATAACAGGCAACATTTCTAAACATTACACCAACTTTTTTACAGCAGTTACAACAAAAATAAATACAGGCAGAATAAATACAAGGTAGATGTAGGTGTTCATATTTGGACAAAATACACAATACAACAGCCAAGAGATAGCTTAGGGTAATAGGGCGTTCCAGTTGGAGTGGCCTAGTTAAGGTCAGCCCTTGGGAGCCCAGGAAAATGAGCATTGTAAAGGGTGACAAACTAGTCAGAGCAGAGGTGTAGGTAAGCCAAAGCCTGAGGGTATGGAGTAGAAGGGGTGATGAGGCAGTGTGTGAAGTGAGGCTGGAAGGATTTGGCAGGAGCAGGTAGGGGTTGTGTAGACATGCAGTAAGGAGGAGGAGAGAGAGAGAGAGAAGTAAGAAGTGGCATTACGGATGAAAGGGGGGAGAGCATTCCACAGTTGAGGACAGCGGAAGGAGAAGGCGGATTTGCCAGTGGTGGTGGGATAGCGAAGGATCTTAGGTCAATGTCATAGTAAATGACTTCTTCTCAAGATGGGGTCATCCAGAGTTGAACCTTTTTGCACCCCTACACAACACAAAAATGCTGCATTTCTGCTGTCTTGCTCCAGGATCTGGAGTTTTTGGGCAAGACGCATTATCCCTCTCTTGGAAAGGGAAATTCCTATATACATTTCTTCCAAGTCCCCTGCTACAGAGGGTTCTGTTCAAGCTGTAGGTGGAGAATGCCAGTCTCATCCTCATGGCTCTGTTATGGCCTCACCAGATATGGTTTCCATTTCATCAGATGACAGTGGAGCCTTCTATCCCTCTACCTCTTTCCTGGAGTCTGTTGTCGGAGGACAATGGGTCCCTGGTCCATCCGGACCTGAAGTCCCTACATGTGCATGCATGGCTCCTGAAGACATAGCCATTGCACATTTTGGCCTATCCCCTAAGGGTGTTGATATCCTGGTTGTGGCTAGGAAGCCTTCTACCAAACAAAATGTTTCCTTGAAATGGAAGTGTTTCACTTTGTTGGCTGCTTCCCAGAATTTGGACCCTTTTTACATGTTCCGTAAATGCTGTTTTGGAATTCTTGCTGTCGTTGTCTGATACTGGCCTACAGTATTCCTCACTTAAGGTGCATTTGGCCACTGTATCAACTTTCTGTGCCCCTATTGATGGTCATATGGTTGTCCAGTTAGAGGTGTCCTGTACATTTCTTGGAGGTATTCTTTATATGAAATCCACTGTCTTTAATAGAGGTCCTGCCTTGGGCTTGAATTTTGTGCTTTAGAAATTGACGTTGGCTCATTTTGAGCCGGCCGTGAGTTATGGCCTACGTTTCCTGTTGTGGAAAATATTATCTTTAGTTGCAGACTTCGGCTCAAAGGATTTCCAGACTTCAGGCTGTAACGTGCAAGCCTTTTTTTGATTTTTCACAAAGACGGTCTCTCTTTACGTACGAATCCTAAGTTTCTACTGAAGGTAGTAGTAGTAGTAAGTCTTTATTGTTCGATCCTTAAAACGATCATTACAATACAGATTATAAAATGAACAGTAAGCTGAAAAAAACATACAGTACTAGTTGTATAAATATTAGAGTGATAATATAATTAAGAATGGTATAAAGACAAATAGCAAGAAGGATGAAAGAGATAAAATAATAAAATACAGATCTTAAAAGCATCAATTCTAATTAAGGGCAATCTTTCCGTCACCATCTGATGTCTTATTTGCTGTATTCAGATAAGAAATTTTGCAACTCTAGTAATTATATAGTCATCTCAGCGGTAAATAATATAGCAAAAATTTTATTAACTTTAGCAGTCCGAAGAGAATCTAAGATCGTTTGGATTCACAGGTTTCTGGCCTTGTAATACCAGCGGCACTGTAAGATTACTTGAGCCAGATCCTGAGTTTCAGAATTGTTACAATTACAAAGCTTGTCTTTCTTATTTAGAAACTAAAGAGAATCTGGCTGCCAAAACATTGGAAGGGAATTGCTCCATTTTATATTTTGTATAAGTTTTTCCAAGTAATGGTCCTTCTAAGAGGTCAAGATAGTACCTAAAATAGTGATTACAATCATACTTACTGTACCATTTGGAAAATTTGGAGTTTGTAATTTCATTTTGGTCTGATTGGTTATAGTAAGCTACTAGAATCCTAAGTTTCTGCCGAAGGTGGTATCTGACTTTACACTGCATCAAACTAGACACCGTCCTATTTATTACCCTCAGCATGCCAATCACGGTTAGGCACTGCTGCATACTTTGGATGTACACAGAATACTGTAATGCTGTCTTACTAGCACCAAGGATTGCATAAAGTCCTCTCACTTTTTTGTTTCGTTTACACCTCTGTGTCTAAACAACGCCTATCCAAATGGCTGGCACACTGTGTTATGTTTTGTTACAGGAAGGTACAGTAAGGAACTTTCTGGCGGTGTTTGGGCCACTCCACAAGGGGTATGGCCGCTTGTGTTGCCCGTTTCAAAAATGTTCCTGCTGCTGACTTATCTGCTGCAGCCACACGGAGCATTCTCCACATTTTTTACTAAACATTACAGTCTGTCGTAGATGTGCTGGCTTTGGGCTTGCTGTACTGCAAGGCCTTCTGTCCTGATTATATATCAGACTGCACCAACCTCCCACTTTTACTTTGTACTGCTTGGGAATCGTTCCAAAGGTGTAGCCTAATGGAGGAGATGGCCTTGAAGAAGAGAGAACAGTTATGAGAGAACTTAACGTAACAGTAGATCTTTGAGAGAATCTCCTCCATTAGGCCATGCCATCCCGCCATCCCTCCCTCCCCCTTTTTGCTTTCAGTGAGGGTTCTGTCAGATGCTGTGCCTAAATCTAACTCCATGTATCCTGTATCCAACTCCATGCCTCTCCTTGCATGCCTGCAGCTGGTCTCATCTCCTGGTTCCCCGTGGTTGGAGGTCCTCGGAGGCTAATCTCCAGTAGGGAACTAAGGAGTGATGTGGCCGCCAATGCTTATATACATATAGACATGGCATGCCATTGCGGGCAGCCCCTGGGTTGCAAAGGTTTCTGTGTGGTCCTAGCGTAAAGGCTGCAGTTCCAAAGATGTGCCCTAATGGGGGCAATTCTCTTAAAGATCTACTGTTACACTAAGTTCTTCCATAAATGTTCTTTATTAAATCAAATAGGAGGGCATATATTAAAACAGGCACTGAGACCAGCAGCTGTCTATGATTATTTTGTAGGGTATACATGTTTCTATGCAGTTGTTAGGTCTACGAATGAGAGTGAGACTTCTTTTAACAAAAAAATAAACTAAGAATGTGGCTTTACACATATGCTGCAACGCGTGAAGACCTCTTGGCTATATAAGATGCCTGCGCACACTGCAGCCTCTTACATCGATTTCTATGGTACAAAAAAAGAAATGCTTTATAGTTGCTTAAATAAACCCATGGAACAGCCTGCCAGTGGAAACAGTGAACATGGAAACAGTACAGGCATTTATGTTAAAAAAAAAAAAAAAAAAATTAGGGCCGAAAATGGCTTGTTGCCCATCAGGACTGCCCTGTGGTAAACCTGGACAAATGTCTGCTTCCCAAGCAGGGGTGGAAATTAGCATACCCAGCCTGTTCCCAGTGCAAGTAGGAACAGGCTGGTGCATGTAGTTTTGTTTCTGGCTTGCACCGTAGTGCATGTAGCACATTTCCAGTCTTTTGGCTGCACACAAAGAGCCACAAAAAAAGAAGCAGTGTCAGATTACAGGAGGCTGACACTTTTTTAAATGACGTCACGTCATGCATGTGCGTGCGCCAGTGTGAGGAGTCGGGAGGAAGCATTACGGGAGTAAGCAGTGGCATCTGGAGAGAGCCGTCGGAGTCACCCAAACTAACAGCAGCTGAAGGAGGTGTGTCCACAAAGAAGGAGGAGGAGGGACATGGCGGTGCCAGCGGGCATCTACTCTATTCACAGGAGGCAGGCAGTTGGTATGAATATTCATGTCCTGGGCTGCAGCGGTGATTGGATTAAGGGGTTGGGGGTGGGTACTGGGATGCAGTGATGCCTATGGGGATATGTGTTGTGCAGAAGGGGCGGCGATCGGGGTGGTCCGTTATGGAGCTCGAGGTGGGTCCTAGTTTCTGCTGGCATAGCTCATGCAGTGTTAACCTTATTGTACCACGTGTGCCTCTTTCTGTCACCCTCGTGGTACAGTAAGGTTTATACAAGCATGCGCATCAATTCTATCTATGCAGTTTTGTGGAGAGATTGATGAGAACAGTTGCTAGGCAGGAAGCTCCGTGACTAATTTGAATCTTTTTTTCTCTTGTGCAAAAACAAATATTTTAGCAGTATCTAGGCAGGACTAAAGTGTTTAACAGCTAAAGGTTGTAATTTAAGAACAAAAAAAGCCTTTTTGACAACTGGAAATTAATAAGTGGCAAAAAACAAGCAATCAAAATAAATTGGGGCTTCACCCCAACCCCAAGCAAGGGGATTTCCTTGTGTATTTTTTATGTTGCATCAGAGGGAGTGGAGTGGGACCACTTGTAAAAAAAAAAAAAAAAAAAAGCAGCTGCTGTTTACTTTTTATACAGTTTTAAAGAAAAGAGGAGTGAACTGTCTGTCTGAAGACGAGCAATTTGTGGTTTTATTTTTACCACAACCTTGTCACATTTTGATCCCTATTCCCTGACCTCATTGTAAGAATGTGAAAAAAAAAATACCTGGAGTTTCAGACAACTGCTTTGCTTTTGTTTGAGGAGCAGTCTGTGAAAAAGCTGATTTAATTTCATTAGCAGGAGGAGCTGTAGCAGAGTGTGGGTCAGTCAGTCCCTACCTAGCACTTGACAAAAGCACTGTTGTCTCCAATCCAATAACAACTGTGTGTCTAAATAAGTGACGGGGAAAAACCTTAAGATCATTAAATAAATAAAATACCAGTGAGTGTGTGTGTGTGTGTACTATAAAACCATTTAAGCAAAGGCAGTGAGATTTGTTGCAGCCCAGCCCAGGCAAAGGGTAGTTTTTTTGTTTTTTATCAATCTAATATAAAAAGCGTCAAACAAAGGACTTAACTGTCTGTTAAGAAATTACTGTGGGTTTACCACAACCTGGTTAGGCTTGCCACATTTTGATTGCCCACTCATTTATTTTGTGTTAAAAAAAATATATATATATATATCCCTTGGTCTTACAGACAACTGCTTTTCTTTTTTGTTGGGGGCACTTTGTAAGAAGCTCATACTACATACATATTACAGGTATTTATATGTGTGTAAACACATTTTAAAATATACCTGTATCTCCTACTTGTTCTAACCTATATTTGTGTGTGTGATTGAGTGACGTCATCATCTGTCTGTCATAATCTAAGTACAGTATCTTCGCTGTAGCAGTACTAATTAGTATACTTGTACTACATAGAAACTTAGATTTTGAGGGCAGATGTGGACGGCCGGGCTTACCTAGTCTGTCTAACTCCTATATGTGTACTAGAGTAGTACTACTACTACTACTGCCGTAACTATAAAAAAAGAAAGCTTAAACATACAATTTGACAGAAGTTGGCAGATAATCACCGCTTGTGGCTGTGCTTGCCCTGGTTCACCTACCTTCCTAGTCTGTCCATTTGTGTGTGTGACTGTGTGAGCAAGCTTTGTTCACATTTAGCGTATTATACAACATAACATACTTGTGTCACAGTAGTAATTCAAGGAGAATTACATTAATTTAATGCTAACAGCTACACACAGCCTCTTCTTCAGTAATACTTTTGTCTGTAACATTTGACAAAATTTAAGGGAAAAAAACTTATTTTTCCCCTTGAACTAACCACTTACTGAGTCTACTGTCTAAATACAGTGTAACCAGCTGCCAGCCCGGAGCGGCTCTCCCACCGCCCCCATCCAGGCAGGCCACAGACTAGTGTGAGTGAGTGTGTGTCTGTGTGAATACACTCAGACAAGTTTCTCAACTGAAATACAGTGTCTGTCTGTCTGTCTCTGTCTCTCCCTCCTTTTGGAGTTCAGTTACCAGCTTTGGTGGAATAAATAAATCCCTAACTGTTTTCAGCAGCTTTGTCTTGGCCTTGCAGACCAACTTGGTCTTGGCCTAAGGAATTTAACCCAAGTTTCTTGAGTTAATCGCAGATTACTGAACTGAATTTATTTGAATACCCTCACTCACCTGCCTGCTTTGAGGGATCCATCTTGTTGACAAATTAGGTGTTATTAAAAAAAAAATACACAGATACTTTTCTGACTTGCACCAGAGTACTTCATTGACATTTGTGTTACATAAGAAGACAAAGGCAAGCTCACTGCATTAAACGACCATGCCGCCCAAGAAAGTTTTACCCAAAGCAGTTAATACTCTTTCTTCACTAAAAGTTCAGCAAAACAAGTGGTGAAATGCCTGCAGTTGCTACTGCTGCTGCAGCTGTTCCTGCTGTAGCTGATGCCCAGAACCAGATACAGTCCAAGTCTTGTGTATCTCAGTCTGGCAGTGGTGGCAGTGGCCAGTTTGAAGTCTCTCCGATTCTTGATGCCAGTAGTGCAACAGCAGGCATTACCAGTACTAGTACTTCCAATGTGAATGTGTCAGTAATGGAATCTAACTCCCCTGATGATGAGTATGCAGCATGCGTATCAGTCCTGCATTCTTCTCAGATTCCTCCTCCAAGCCCCATTTCTGATTCCCAATCTGACTGTGCCCAAGTCCAGCAGAGCAGCTCAAGCTCAGTGCCTCCTCCTCAACCTTCTCTGCCTCCTACTGCACCACATGATGGTGGAGAGCCACCCTTAAAAAAGAAAAAAACTTATAAATTTGTGGACTCTTGGAAACAGAACCGCAAATGGCTCAAATACGATAGTGAACTGAACATCATGAAATGTGAATGGTGTGAACTATTTGATAAATCAGGGAAAAATAATTCATTCAGGGATGGGCGTTCATCTTTTAGAAAAGCAAACGTCTAATTTCATGAGTCATCAGATTTACATGAAGCATCCAGAAAAGCATTTTTGCCCACAGTGTAACCCCTGCAGAGCAGCCATTAATAAAGATTGTCCAAAAAATGGAAGAAAAAGAATTTGAGCAAATGAGAGTTCTTTTTAGAACAACTCTTTTTCTTGGTAAAAAAGCACGACCATTTACTGATCTGAAAGATGAAATAAATTTATTACGAGCGAATGAGGTGTCAGTCAGTGAAACCTACTGTAACGACAAACAAGCAAGAGTATTCACAGAATATATTTACAGAGATAAAATGGAAGATTTAATATCATTGGTGACGTCTCAAGATTTATTTTCCATTCTGTCAGATGGCTCAACAGACAAAAGTATTACTGAAGAGGAGGTAGTGTATGTCCGCATCTTGGAAAAGGGCATCCATGTCACTAAATTTCAAACACCATGAAGTCTTGCTTATATTAGGACCTTTGCAGTATGCCCATGGCTTTTGACTGCCCCGGAGATGAAATAGTTAACTCCAGAGTAATCTGGAGTTCCACAGCGCGAGGGCGCTATTGAAAGCTCTATCTGGGTTGTTTGAACCCAAACTGACAGATTCTTTACTCCGCTTTCACTGAACAGACGCCCAGACCAGCTCCTTCATTTCGGCTCGCTTTTATGTGTTTAAAGTAAATTTATCGGTTCATTTAACCGAGAAAGTGTTTAAAATTACCGCGGTTTTCGGGTTTAAAGCTCTATCTGGTAACTGTAGGTAAAATAATTTTAGTCTGTGTGGAAACTCATTATCGGTTCGCTCTGAACCGATCAGTTTGCTTTAAAATCATTTTCTTGCATTTAGAGTGAGGTACCGGTTCTTATCGGTCCTAAAAAACCTGCAATTAAAAATTGTTTTTTTAAATACCTGCGACACAGTTAGGGACCGATAAGGGTGTCTTGTCCTGGCAAGGCCTGAAAAAAGGACAAGTTTGGTTAGGCTGGCATTATGTCTGAGAAACCCAAAAGAAAACCGGCCCACTGGGTTTCAACACTGTATGTGTCTGTGGGGAAGCCTTTGCCAAGGCTCACCCACACACCACTTGTGTCTATTGTCTGGGGGCTGACCACCTCCTGTCAGACTGCCAGGTGTGTAAAAATTTCCCTGCAGCCACCCTGGAAAAGAGATTGGGCAGACTCAGGGAACGAGAGGCCAAAAAGTCTGCTGACCCGGATGGCCAGTCCGGTCCAGCTAGGGCTGGACCAGAGGGAGTGCCCTCTGACCAGGGCGATACTTCCTCGGGCAAAAGAAAGGCTGGTCCTGAGGAACCAGTCAAAGCAAAAAAGACAAAGAAATCAGCTAGTGTGGAGTCCAGTTTTGTCTCTCCTTCTGCTGTAGAAATAGCTAAAGCCATACAGATTGTCCAGTCTTTGTCTCAGGGACTTGTTGAACTCTCTGGTTGGAAAAGGGGTCCTGTCAGGTCCAGTGGTTCAGGATTATGATGTTGGGGATTTTATGAACCACGGAGGGGAGGAAGATTTTGATGATTGTAATTGTGATTGGGAAGGTCTGGAAGTGCCAATAGAACCGGACATTTCTCCAGACAGACCCTTTGAGTCTCCCCCTTTATTGTCTGAGTCCCCATCTCATTTCAGATTTTATAAGAAAGTAGCAGAAACTCTCCAGCTCCCCTTAGAAGAGGCTGTGGATGAGCAAGAGGAGCCTGACTATGTGGAAATGATGGATATTCCAGAGGCTAGAAGGTTGTCTATTCCTTTACATAAGTCATTTAGGAGGCAAACCACTAAGATTTTAAAAAATCCTTTTTCTGTCCCTCCTGTAGATAAAAAAATGGACAGAAGGTATACGTTGTCAGGCCCTAATACAGACTTCCTTATTGAACAGTGTAGTCATGTAGGTGTTGTTCAAGCTGCAGCCTGTGACAAGGCTAATATGCCCCTGGCTTCACATCCTCCTGATAAGGATTCCAGGAAGATTGATGCCATGGCGAAAAAACAGTATGTGGCAGCTTCTTTGGGACTCAGGCAAGCTAATTATATGGCTTATGTGGCTAGGTATCAGAAATCTAGATGGGACACTATATTGCAGTTGGCCAAACAGGCTCAGGGCCCGTTGGCTAGTGAGTTGGAACAGGTGGCTGCTGATGGCATTGAAGCCTCTAAGGTTCAATTTCATGCTGCTGTTGATGTTAATGATGTTTCCTCTAGGGTCATGGCCACTTCTGTAGCTCTCCTAGAGGTTGGCATGGCTCAGATGCACTAATCTGTCCCAAGATACCCAGTCAAGGCTATAGATTTTCCTGTTATAGGAAATTCTCTGTTTGGAGAACAAACAGAAAATTACATGAAAAAGATGGATGAATACAGAACTACTTACAAAAGTGCCCAAGCTAAGGAGAGGCATGCCACTCAACATAGGCATGCCCCCAGGGGTAGGGCAGGCCTTACAATAGGCCTTTTACCAATTCAGGCATCTTCTGCTTTTAGGCAGAGAGGATTTTTCAGAGGCAGAGGCAGACGGGGCACAGGCAGGCCCTCTCCCTCTCCCCAACCTAAAGCTGCTCCTGCCAAGCAGGCACCCTGACGGGGTGTCTGGGGCCGACTCTCCTGTACCGGTGGGGGCAGACTGGCTTATTTCTGCCAGAACTGGTTGTCCTAACCTCGGACAAATGGGTTCTGGAGGTGGTAAGCCAAGGCTTGGTTCTCAGTTTCAAACAGTTTCCCAAGATGAGAGCCAGGCTCTTTCCCCTCAAGTCTTTTAGAAACCCTGCACTAGAAGCGGGTTTTTCTCTTGGACTGCAAAGCAGTGGAAAGGGTCCCCTTGCCACCAGGGCAAGGGTCTTTACTCAAGGTACTTCCTGACCCCAAAAGACAGGAGACTGGCCCATCTTGGATTTAAGATTTCTGAACAAGCATCTTGTAAAACCAAAGTTCAAAATGCTAACTTTAGTAATGATTTTGCCATCCTTGAGGCCAGGGGACTGGTTAGCTTCCCTGGACCTCAAGGACGCCTACTTCCATATTCTAATCAGGGCCTCTCACCGAAAGTACCTCAGGTTCGAACTGCCCTCGGGCCACTACCAGTTCAGGGCAATGCCCTTCGGACTCACTTCTGCTCCAAGAGTTTTCACAAAATGTCTAGCTGTAGTAGTGGCTCACTTAAGAAGACAAGGGATAGCTGTGTTTCGCTACTTGAACAACTGGCTCATTGTGGGTCAGTCACCAGAGCAGGTAAAATTCCACTTGCAAATCACCCAGGAACTCCTCACCTTTCTGGGGTTCCTGCTGAATGTTCCAAAGTCAGTTCTCGAACCAGTTCAGGTACTAACTTTTATAGGTGCAGAGCTGAACACAAAGTTAGCCAGGGCATTCCTCCCCTCCGAAAGAGTGGACAAACTCATTGCCCTGGCATCTTCCTTCACCATGCAGGTCTCTCGACCAGCAAGGCACTTTCTACAACTCCTGGGGCACATGGCTGCCTCTACAGTTGTTGTGCCAGGGGCGAGATTTCAGATGAGGGACATTCAGTTCCACTTGAGGTCCTATTGGTCTCAAAGGAGGGACCCCCTTTCCAAATTGGTCCCAGTGACCAAGACTCTGATCCTAGCTCTCCAGTGGTGGCTGGATCGGAGCAACCTGTCCTCGGGGGTCCCATTCCTTCCTGTCCCTCACTCCCTCACCCTCACCACGGACGCGTCCCTGTTGGGTTGGGGGGCTCACCTGGGCGACCTTTCAACTCAGGGAGTTTGGTCCCCTCAGGAATCTCTGCTTCACATCAATCTACTGGAGCTCAGAGCTGTCTTCCTAGCTCTCCAGGTTTTTTCAGAAACTGTCCAGAACAAAGTTGTTCAAGTCAGGACAGACAATACCACAACAATGTGGTACATCAACAAGCAAGGGGGCACTCGCTCTTCAGCCTTGTGCACCGAAGCAATGAAGTTGTGGTCTCTGGCCTACTCCCTGAACACCTCTCTGATAGCGGTTCACCTCCCAGGGAAGGACAATGTCCTAGCGGACGCCCTCAGCAGGATTTCTCAGGGCCATCACGAATGGGCTCTGAACCCTCAAGTGCTGGGGTCAGTCTTTGCCAGCTGGGGCACCCCTCAGATAGATCTCTTTGCAGCCCCAGACAACCACCAACTTCCCCTGTTTTGCTGCAGGCCCCCAGTTCTGGGGTCAGTCCCTCTGGATGCCTTTCAGCTGGATTGGGAGGAAAGTTCTTCTATGCTTTCCTGTTCCCTCTCCTCTTCAGGGTTTTAGTAAAAATCAGAACTCAGCCTTGCAGGGTGATTCTGATTGCTCCAGACTGGCCAGGCAGCCTTGGTACCTCTTCTTCTGTCCCTCTCATTCCACCCTCCCTGACCTTGCCCAGGGCTCACGACTTGCTGACCTGTGCACAGGGAGAGTGTGGTATCCGGATCTCAACCTCCATCTCAAGGCCTGGTTCTTGAGGAGTTAGAGTTGCTCATTTACACCTTTCTCAAGGTGTCTTGGATATTTTGAAGGCCGCTAGGAAGCCTTCCACTAGAGCCACTTATAATTCTAAATGGAAGAGATTTTCATTTTGGTGTTCTGAGAGGCAAATCACCCCAGAATCAGCTGACCTGCCTATTTTGTTGGACTACCTGGTCCACTTGAATTGCATAGGCCTCAAACCAGCTACCTTAAAGGTTCATTTGGCAGCTGTTTCTGTTTTTATTTCTGCAGGGAAATCAGTTTCCCTTTCTTCTCACCCTGTGTTTGCCAAGTTTTCAAAGGTTACTTCATACTAATCCTCCATTTAGGAACCAACCCCTGCATGGGACTTGAATATTTGCATTGCCCAGCTAATGCAACCTCCCTTTGAGCCTCTGGATGCAGCAGATCTCAAGTTCTTAACTTGGAAAACTGTTTTCTAGTGGCTATCACTTCTGCTAGGTGTATAAGTGAATTGCAGGCTTTATCAGTGGAAAAGATTTGTTTCTTTCCACAGAGATAAAGTGATCCTCAGGACTAACAGAAGTTTTACCTAAGGTGGTTTCAGATTTTCATCTTAACCAATCCATTTCTCTTCCAGTATTTTTTACTGAGCACTCCTCTTCTGGCGAGAGAAGGTTGCACAGTTTGGACGTAAAAAGAGCCCTTAGCTATTATTTGGATCGTACCAAGGGTCACAGGTTCGAATCCCTCCAGCTCTTCCTTACCTATGGAGATGTGGGTAAGGGGAGGCCTGCTACTAGGAGGACAATTGCTAGGTGGATTGTCTCTTGTATCCAGTTCTGTTATCAAAAACTGGGCAGGGAGCAGCCCTCAGGCCTGAGGGCTCATTCCTCGAGGGTACAGCTGCATCTCTAGGCGGCTGCTAGAGATATTCCATTTGAAAATCTGTCAAGCTGCTACCTGGAAGACAGTCCACACTTTCACTTAAGCATTATTCCCTGGACGTCCAGTCCAGGAGGGATCTTCTTTGGCACAACTGTGCTCTAGAGCCTATTTCCTAAGTAGGTTCTGACCCTCCTCCATGGAGGTACTGCTGTGTGCTCTGCAAGGTCCTAATATAAAGCAAGACTTCATGGTGTTTGAAGAAAAATTACTCACCTTAGTAATTGCTTTTCTTCTCATGGAGTCTTGCTATATTAGAACAACCCTCCTCTACCCTCTCAGAATCCCTACTTGGGTATGGGGTTGGCAAATTGGTGCAATCACTGTGTCATGCCTGTTTAGCTTCTAGTTCCCCCCTCTTTTCTTTCTTGGGTTAGGAACTAGATAGTTTCTGTTTTTTGTTAATTGGTAGCTGGGCCCCTCTCTGGACTTGAGTCTTTGGGCAGAGGGGGCCTTAGTAGTGATTGTAAAGGGTTATCCTAACAATAATACGTAATTCTGTTTTTTCTTTATTGTTGTTGTGTTTTGTGGTTCTACTGTTAGTAGGTAGCCAATGGCTAGTGTAAGGCTTTTCCACACAGACTTGCTATGTTAGCTTAGCCTCGTAAAGAACCTGTCAGTTTGGGTTCAAACAACCCAGATAGAGCTTTTAATAGCGCCCTCACGCTGTGGAACTCCAGATTACTCTGGAGTTAACTATTTCATCTCCGGGGCAGTCAAAAGCCATGGGCATACTGCAAAGGTCCTAATATAGCAAGACTCCATGAGAAGAAAAGCAATTACTAAGGTGAGTAATTTTTTCTTGTGGCACTTAAACCTCTAGACAAGGCAGATGCAGAAAGTATAACATTAGCTTTAAAACATACAATGGAAAATGATTTCCAAATACAAGACTGGAAAAATAAATTAGTGGCTTGCTGCTTTGATGGGGCATCAGTCATGATGGGCAGTAAAACTGGAGTAGCCACAAGACTGAAGGAGGAGGCTAAACTTTTAAAAGTTGTGCACTGCTGTGCACACAGACTTGAGTTGGTCACTAAATATGTGATTAAGGGGACTACACCCCTGTACTCTGCAGTGGAAGATTTGCTTTCCTTACTGCATGGCTTCTATAAGCACTCTGCTTTAAACTGGACTGGCTTGCAGGCTGCGGGGGAGGCACTGGGCATCCGGGTACTGCGTCCTGTAAATACTGGAGGAACAAGGTGGCTGCCACATCACCAGCGTGCTGTGAAAGTGTTGCAGACAAATTATCCAGCAATTGTTACACCCCTGGATGACGTGTCAGTAAATGGCACAGGGGATAAAAGAGAAAAGGCCACTGCAATCCTGAAGCAGATAAAATCGCTGAAGATATTGTTCTTCATCAATTTCCTAGAATTCTATATAGCAGTCATGTCCAGACTAATGCTGACATTCCAGCAAAATAACTTAACAGTAGACTCAGTGCAAGCTAAAGTTCTTTCTCTCATGACAAAACTGAAGTCTCTCAGAGATTCAGGGACTATTGATTGCCTTGACACAGGAATCAATCTCGGATGGTAAGCTGCATTACAAAGGTGTGGAGCTTGGTTCTTCTGGTTCAGCAAGACGTAGTAGATCAGATCCTGACGAGGATGCAAACACTCGAAGAGCAGCATTGTGGCTATTGTGAAGAAAGTGCTGGCCACCACCCTAAGTCAAATGGAGAATCGTTTCTCTGAATTTGTTAATGACCATGTCATTACGGAAATGGGAATTTTCAACCTGTCTAACTGGCCTAACTCTGATTCCCTGGCAGAGTATGGAGACACAGAAGTTAAGTCATTATTTTCTCACTACAGTGACATTCTGGAACCAAAGGGGTACAGTGCTGTTTCAGCAGTCTTGCAGTGGTCAGAACTGAAAACATATGTCCAGACCCTAAATGCAGCTTACCATCCACCTTTAGATTCCACTACTATGTGGGCTAGAGTTCTTTCTGAAGAAAGGGAGGACTTTAAGGATATTCTTTCACTGCTGAAAATATTTCTTCTCATTCCATCTTCTACTGCAGAATGTGAAAGGGGTTTCTCATTAATGTCACGGATAAAACATGACTGGAGGGCAAACTTGAGACCAGATACTGTGTCCGCTTTAATGGCAATTAGTTTGAGCAGTGACACAGTGTCCACATACTCGCCTGATAATGCCATAGCTAGGTGGTGGTCAGCAGGAAAGAGAACAAGGAGACCTCAAACAGCACCTTATGGTGCCAGAAAAGATGAAAAGGCCTGGGAAAGTGATGACGACACTGATATGTTGTAGAATAGTATTACATTCGTTTTCATATGCAATGATTCCTGAATCAGTTATCTTTTTTCAGTTTTTATCGTTATGACCACCGGTGCAAGTAACCTGACCATGGTGCATGTAACTTTTGCCGTCACATGCACCTTGGTGCAGGTACCGAAAAAAGTTAATTTCTATCCCTGTTCCCAAGGGAATTACCGGGTAGGCCAGGGTAGTAGGTAGTAGAGTGGGTGGGCAATTCCTAGTAATTGTTATGTGTTTGCACAGCATACTTATTCCATTCCAGCTTGTGAAGTGTTTGAGGAGGAGAGGCAGGCATTATAGATGCTGACTCCCTTCCGAACTTAAATGAATGTGTTACAGTGGCACATATACCCATCAGAGAAAGGAACAAGTGTCTCAAGCTTACTACCTTTGAGCTGGGCAGTTTCTTTAGAACAGGCCAGCACTGAGTAGAGCAAGTTCCCAACATACTTATAACTTCATTTGTTTTAGCGTCTTAATGGTCTACCAGTTAGACTTAGAAAATGGGCTTGAAAAATAAAGCATGCTGATTGGCTGAAAGCCACGGTGAGACATGCATTTATTTTTCAATAGAGCTCGGCAGCAAACGAATGCCAGTTTGGGGTACCCCATTACTTAGCATATCATTGGGCACCCTGAATTTTTAAACTGACCAGCCGCCATTTTTTTCTCTCGCTTACCGAGCCAGTTGGCATCTGGTCAAACCCCCCCCCCCCAACTCTCTCTTATTTTAAGATAAATACAGGCAATAAACAATAGCCACACATTAAAAGAAATGAAATAAAAAAAGGAAGCCGTCAGTCTGATCAGCTTAATGTAACTGGTGGTCACAGAGCAGGGTTTTCAAAAAGGCAGCGCGAGCCTCTAGCAGCCAAACCAGAACCTAAAGTCATCCCTTCTCACTGCCAACCGCAAATATAGCTCTGTTAGTCAACCTGCAGAGAGCACCGAGTGGAAACTGACAGGAGTTTGGGGCTGGGGGGCAGAAACCAAATTTTTTTTTTTTTTTTTTACTAAGATCTCCTCCTTTCAAAACACACGGAAAGAAGTCTACGCCATACCTTATGGCAGCACCCTCACGCTACAACAGAAAGTGGACAGCAACTCCTTTCTGAACTTACGATCCTTTTAGGAAATAATCATGCCCTCAAACTACACAGTGGCTAACATAAAAAAAAAAAAGAGAAAAGAAAGACTGAAAACATCTTTGGGGAAGGGAGGGAGGGAGAGAGAGAGAGAACTGAAAGCAAACAGCTCTCTCTTTTTCAAACATCCAGTCCTTTTTGTGAATGCAATAAAACAGAAACCAAACTAACAACCAAAAATGAAATGGATGACAGCAACTCCGGGGTAGATACGGAGGTGTAGAGTGGCAGGGAGAACCAAAAGCATAGCACTCCTTTTTTCACTGGTATTTGCGAGGGGGAAGAATCAACAAAAGAAAACTGGAAGAAAACAAACTAACAAGTCCAGATAGCAGCAGCACCCTCTGCTGGCACTACTAAAGGAACTATTTTACAGCAAAACTGACTTCTCATTCATAGATACATAGATACATAGACAGTGTCGGCAGATAAGGGCCTATGGCCCAGCTAGTCTGCCCATTTGAGCTTGTAAGTTCAGTTTGTTTTCCTAGAAGTCTATTTCCCCTTACCCCCGACCTCTAGAATTCCTTTATGTCTATCCCATGCATTCTTAAATCCCGTGATTGTTTCAGCCCCCACCACTTCCTCTGGCAGGGTGTTCCACTTGTCCACCACTTCGCTCTGTGAAGAAATTCTTTCTCATGTTTCCTCTGAATCGCCCTCCTCCAACTTCATCCCATGCCCTCTAGTCCTGAAACATCTTTTTTGCTTAAAATAGTGTTTTCCTGCACCCTGTTCCTCCCTGTAAGATACTTGTATGTCTCTATCATATCCCCTCTCTCCCTCCTCTCCTCCAGGGAGTACATGTTCAGTTCCTTCAACCTGTCTTCATAGGATTTGTGATGCAACCCATGCACCATCTTTGTTGCCCTCCTCTGAACCTTCTCTACCCTGTCTATGTCCTTACGTTGGTATGGTCTCCAGAACTGTACACTGTACTCCAGGTGGGGCCTCACTAGTGTCTTGTATAGCGGAATTATGACCTCCCTTTTCCTGCTGGTGATGCCCCTGCCCTTACATCCCAGCATCCTATTTGCTTTACCTGATGCCTTGTCACACTGTTTCCCTACCTTGGGGTCATCAGAGATGACAACCCCAAGATCCCTTTCCTGCTTGGTGCATGCTAATCCTCACCCCCAACTGATATATTGTGCCAGGGTTTTGTGTCCCATATGCATTATCTTGCACTTCTTTGCATTGAATTTCAACTGCCAAACCCTTGACCATTCTTCAAGTTTCTGCAGGTCCCTTCTCATTCTGTCTACACCCTCTGGTGTGTCTACTCTGTTACAGAGCTTTGTGTCATCAGCAACAGTGAAATTCTGCCTTCTATATCCTGTGCAATGTCACTGATGAAGATGTTGAATAGGACCGGGTCCCAGCACTGATCCCTGTGGTACCCCACTGGTCACTCTTCCTCTGTGGAGTGACAGCCATTTACCACCACCTCTGTGTCCTGCCACCCAGCCAGTTACCTACCCACCACACTACTATCCTGCCCACACCCATATTCCCAGTTTGTGTAATAGTCTTCTATGTGGCACAGTGTCAAAGGCCTTGCTGAAGTCCAGATAGGCCATGTCCACTGCCTCCTGATCCACCTCCCTAGTCACCCAGTCAAAATTCAATGAGGTTGGTCTGACATGACCTCCCCCGGTGAAACCATGCTGCCTTGGGTCCTGTAGTCCATTGACAACCAGATGTTCCACCAATCTCTCCTTCAGTAGTGCTTCCATGATCTTTCCCACTACCGAGGTGAGGCTGACTGGTCTGTAGTTCCTGCTTCCTCTTGTTCCCACTTTTGTATAAGGGGACTACATCTGCTGTCCTCCAGTCTTTGGGTACCTCCCTGTTTCCAGTGATTGGCTGAACAGGATAGCCAGAGGTTCAGCCACCACCTCTCTTAGTTCTTTAAGGACCCTGGGGTGCACCCCATCTGGCCCCATTGCTTTGTCAACTCTTATTACTTCCAGTTCCTTCAGGACCCTTTCGTGTAAAGGGACTTGTGTCCATTTCTGCACCATTCTCGGCCTTGTACTCCTTCAGACCCATTACCTCTTCTTGTAAAGACTGGAGCAGAAATACCTGTTCAGTATGTCAGCTTTACTGTTGTCATCCTCCACGCTGCTCCCATCCTCCCCCTTCAGTCTAACTATCCCTCCCTTTGTCCTTCTTTTTTCACTTATGTACCTGTAAAAGGTTTTGTCCCCTTTAACCACTGATTTTGCAATGTGTTCTGTCTGAGCTTTGGCTTCCCTTACTGACTTCCCTGCCTCCCTTTGTTTCTCCTGGTACTTCTCCCTATCCCCTTCTGCCTGTGTCTTTTTGTATTGCCTGAATGCAGTCTTTTTGGCTTTCACTTTCTTTGCTACCTCTTTGGAAAACCATAATGGTCTCCTCTTTCTTTTCCTCTTGCTAACCTGCTTAATGCATAATTCTGTTGTTCTTATAATCCCCATTTTAAATACTGCCCACTGTTCCTCAATCCCTGATTCCTGTCCCATTCCCCTTAATGCCTCTTTCAAGCATTCCTTTTTACTTGTTTTTAATTTATTAATGTTTTTATTTCTAAATATTTTATATAATTGTTACCTATAGCCCATTTTCTAAGCACAATAATGCCCTCCAGGGTGGGCAGTATTGGGGAATACCAGACTTTCCAGGGACTATAAGGCCCTCTGCCTGCAGTGTTGGATCTCTTTAAACCCTTGGGCAGTCCAATATTCCCCAGTAGTGCACACCCTGTCAGGTATTATTGCTTATATAGTACACCTGGGTCTGGTAAAGCAAAACAAAATTGCTGTCATAAATGCAGACCAGGGATTAATATATGTTTTTCTCTTCAGACACACCTGTGGTGTCCTGTATGCACAGAGCATAGTATCAGTATCAGTACAACCCGGCTGGTGTTGCAAGACTCGTAAATCTGTTATGTAAGTCTCTTTCAAATGGTTTTGAGGACAAGCATGGGAGTTGCAAAATGTTCAAGTCAGGGAAATGAATGGGTTTAATTTCACCGTCTGCATCACATGTAAATAATTGATCAGCTGGATAGTGTTGTTATATTTACAATGTCATTGTGTATATTGCTACACACATCACAAAAACAAACCTTTTTATTATGTTCTCCCAAAAGAATTTTGAGAGCGTGAGACTGATGCTCTCTTTTTTATCCCCCCCTTTTCTTCCAAATCCTTTTAGGCTGCATCTGTGGAACTGTAAGATGAATTATCTTCAAACTTGCAATAATGGTAGAGACAACAAAAAGAACATATTTGTTGGCATTTTACATCCCCTTCCTGTCAAAATGGCTTGATCTGCCAAATTACCCTAGTCTTTCACTTTCTGACTTTTTGATGGATCATAGTTAATCTGTTTCTCCCCTACTGCTTGACCCCATCTGCCATACACCTCAGCTGCACCACACCAATGTCCACCAGGAGTTCCTGCCAGCCATTTTTTTACCTTGGGCTTATGGGGGTCCCTTACCTACTGCCATCGTTCAGGATCTGGTTCTCTCATGCGAGCCCAGCTGGTCGGGTGCAGCGGTCTGCAGGTTTGCTGCACCATCCTGCTGCCAGTATTTTTTCCTTTCTCAGAGGTTCCCCCTTCAAGATGCATGGTGTGCAATAGCAGCTGTGACATCTGCTATGTGATTAATGTTGGCGTCTGGCACCCCCCCCCCCGTGCTTTCTCTGGCAATCCCAGATGTCTTTCCCACAGCTTCTACTAGGGGCCAGACAGGTACTGGGCTCTGCAAACCATCCCTCGCTGGAGGAGAGCAGTCCTTTGGATGCTTCGTCCTCCTCCCCCTGGCCAGCCCCCCGATGCCCAGAATTCGCTCCCCAACTGGGTCATCGGCAACACAAGCAGTAATGCTGCCTCTGCTCTGGCGGGCCAACCCCAGATGGATCATGTTTGAAGTTGGGAGCATGTTATAGCCTACCATGGAGGCATGCCATCTGTTGCCATTTCAAGCTTGATCCCTTGTGTGGCAGGGCTGTTTTAAATGCAGTAATAAATAACTGCTCTGGGTGTTCACTTTAACATTCTTTTGCCGTAGGCAGTAAGTTAATTAGAAATTGCACTTGCTTGCAGAAGCTTGTACTAGTCCTCTGCCACAGTCGACTGAGGATTTCACATGGCAGTCCCTTAAGATCACTGAAAGCATAAACTGTATCCAAGGAATTCAGATACACCATTTTAATAATTTAGTACCAGCTCCAGTTGGGAGAAAAGATTAAGCAAGTCCCATGCACATCCTGAAACATGTGAGCAAAAACCCATGACTGGACTTGGGTGTCTAGAGAATGGATGCATGCCTTGGGTGACGTAGCCTTGTGCCTTTCAGCACTCCTGAAAAGTGCACTAATTCTTAAGCAACCCATGCCCTGGAGTAGGTAAGTGCACTTCTAAAATGGAAAATTGGCTGGCTGTGTGGCGCTGGGCGATAGGGGATCACCTGGCATGTTGGCGACCCAGGTTCGCGCTGGAGCCCAGGATGACAGGAGTGGAGGCTGGCAGGGAGGGTTCAGAACGTCCATTGGACGCTCTTCTCCTGGCGTTGGGGGTGGGAGCAAGCCTGCATTGCTCTGGAGCGCCTTCTGGTGGCCTGTTGGGGTAATGCATGTGCAGCATGGGTGACCATGCACCGCTGTGCATTCTGCCAGAACACCACATACATGCAGGGATGCTGAAAAAAGGCCACCTGGCCGACTGGATGACGGTGGCTGGTCCCCCGTGCACCACGAAGCCCGAAGGTGTCTGCACTGTCTCCCCGCCGGGCCCGGTGCAGAAAGAAATGCCCGCTGGGCACGTCTCCTTTCCTGGTGATGCCACGGGAGGGGGGGCCTCCCGATGGGATCGTCGGGTCAGCCAGACTCTGGCAGGTATGGGGGTGGGGGGTAGGGATGGTGGGGGTCTGGCTGCCTGAAGGAGTGGTTGGACAGGAGGGCTGGGGACAAAAAAAAAGTAAATTTTTTTTTTTTTTTGTGGAATGGAAACATATTTTATTTTTCTGTAGCTACAGTATTGCTGGTTAGAATATGTAGGTTTGGTATTGTGCATTTATTTTGAAAAAACATGTCCTTTTGTGAGTAATTATGTTTAAAAAGGTGGGACAAAGTTTTTAGTTTTAATGGAAAAAGGATTTATTTTCATTTATTTAAGCTGCTGCTAGGTAGATTAGAGTAGGTTAATTACGAACTGTGCAGTTTCTAAGACACTAAACTATGGTCTGGTAAAGTGTTTGAAAAAATAAAGTTTTCAGATATGGTAGCTTTCTTAAACTCCATTTTATACTAGCTTGTATTTTATTTTATACTAGCTTGTACATGAGCATCAGCCCAGACCAGCTCCCCCGCCAGTGAAGTACAAGCTGTCAAATACTCATTAGAAGTAGATTTGACTGGCACCAACTGTAGCTTGTCCTGTGTTTATGAAAATAGTATAGTGAAGTGGTTATCTAGTGGTATATGGTACTTGTCCAGTGGGCCCAAGTCACCTGTGGCCAGCCCCGGTTGCCAACTGTGTTACTACCCCCCACCAACCACATTGCCAACCGTGTTACTTCCCTCTTTCCATTGCCAGCTTTGCCTTCTCTTCCATTGCCACCACTTGACCCCACTATTGACTGGTGTCACTACTTCCCCAGTTTCCAGCTGTGTCACTGCCTCCCCGGTTTCCAGCTGTGTCACTGCCTCCCGGTTTCCACCTCCCCGGTTTCCAGCTGTGTCACTGCCTCCCCGGTTTCCAGCTGTGTTACTGCCTCCTCAGTTTCCAGCTGAGTCACTGCCTCCCTGGTTGCCAGTTGTCACTACCTTAGTGCCAGCTGTCACTGCCCCATTACCAACTGCCATTCTCCCTGTTACCAGCTGTGTCACTGCCATCATTTTCAGTGCCCCCTCACCAGCTGTGTCACTGCCCCTCAGTTTCAGAAATGTCACTTGCCCCTCCTTGTTTGCTGTCACTAACCCCTCACTATCAGCTGAGTCACTGCCCCATTACCAGCTATGTCATTTCGCCTCATTGCCGTTAGTCACTGTCTCCACTCATTTGCAGCTGTATCACTGCCCAACCCTTTCATTGCCAACTGTCCCTGTCTCCATTACTGATTACTGCAATGCCCTTTACCTAGGGCTACTGCGGATTGATATTCACTGCTTGCAGTTAGTGCAGAACACTGCGACCAGGTTGTTAACTGGGCTGTCTCGATCTAGCCACGTCACATCTGCACTGGCTGCCAGTTCAGTGGCAAATCACCTTCAAGGTCTGTTTGCTGACCTAAAAAACCCTTCATGGATAGGGACAGAGCTACCTGCAAGATCTCCTGTGTCCCTACTGCCCCCTCTGGCCGCTCCACTGATGAGGGACTGCTGGAGATTCCCAGGGTCCATTTGAAGACCTCGGGGCCTTGCGCTTTTGCATTCGTGGCACCTACCCTGTGGAATTCTCTACCTCATCGGGTTAGAGGGTGCCTGACTGTGGGGAGCTTTAAAGCAGCTCTAAAAACTTATTTATTCTCACTGGCCTTCTCAGATGATTAATATTTGGCTGTTTGCTGTTAAATTGAGGATTTTCTGTTACTGATTTTATTGCTTTTAACCTTTGTAAAAGGACTTTGATACCTGCTGAATTGTGCTTTTTATAAATAAAGATTTATTATTATTATTATTATATTACCAGTTGTGGAACTGCCCTTCATTGCCAGCTGTCGCTGCCCCCTGTTGTCAGCTGTGTCACTGCCCCAAATTGCTAGCTGTCTCACCCCCCCCCTTTGCTGCCAGCTTTGCCACTGCCCACCTTGTTAGCTGGATTACTGCCCCCTCATTACTGACAGTATCACTGCCCTGCTGTGTTGCAAGCTATGCTGACGCCCTGCTTAACTACCAGTTGTCACTGCCCCCTCATTGTGCACTATGTCACTTTCATGCTCATTGCCAGCTGTGCCAGTGCCCCCTTGGCAGCTGTGTCACTGCCCCTTATTATCAGCTGTGTCACTGCCTCCCTACTGCCAGCTGTATCAGCACCTCCCCAGTTATTAGCTGTCTCTTTGATCTCCCTCAGCAGCTTTATCATTGCCCCATTACCAGCTGTGCGTCACTGCACCCTTCTGCTACCAGCTATGCCACACCATGACACTTCTTCCCCTGCCCTAACATGTCTGCACTGAGCCCTGGGTGGCAGGCCCCACTGCTGCACTCTTCAACTCCTCCTGTGGGAGGTCCATGCTCTCCTTCTTCAGTACAGTGCATGCATCATCCCTCCACCATGTCGTCTGGCTGCTGCCTGTGCTTTCTTCTATGTGTCTGCCTGCTGATACTACCATGGTGCTTCCTGCCTGTGCACTTGCACCACTGACTGGAACAGTTTGCCCCAGTCCTGCCTCATGCTCCCCACCTGCAACATGTGCACACATCAGACCCCTGCCAGTTTGATATACCGGACAGGCATGTGTAGCTCCCTCTGTATTGCCACTACTTTCCTGATGAATTATTGGGGGGCATTTAATAATAATTGGTGGCTTAGGGTTGCCTGCCGCTGATTAGCTTAAACAAACCGTGTGGTGTACAGAGATGGGAGGGGTAGAGAACGGGCAAAGCAGTACTATGTAAAGACCACACCCTGAGGGATGAGTGCACAACAATTGGCAAGGGCTTATTACGTGTAGGGTCTCAAGCACTTTAACTGCACCGTCAGTGGTAGGGCAGAAGGACAAAACCTGCATAAAACACACATGGGCTTGCAAAAAGTAGTTTCTGATATATTTTTACAGGTTTCAAACAATGAACATTTGTATGTGACACTGTTTATCAGCATCAAACATTAATTTTAACATGGGTTAGAACACTTTAGCCACTTGATTGGCTAAAAGACAAGATCAACAGTATAATTTTCTGGTGATAATTATACTCCTGTACTTGTCTGTCCTATGCACTAGTTTTTGGCTACAATATCAGTATGCCTCAACAGGATCTGTTTTGCATCTTCTACTCGTTTTTCAGACAGAAAACAGTATTGTCATTAAAAAAAATTACAAAAAAACACAGTAGGTCGAATCCATGTTATAAGTGAACTGGTCTTTGGGATGTGTAAATATGGTCACTCACTCTTTCCTGTTGTTTGTTTAAAGGCACTCTAACAGCATACATGAGGCGTGCGATTATTGACCCATAATTGCACACCTTAGCTTTGTTTGTTGCATACATATGTAAGTATAAGGGACTCTTGACAATATCGGTGTGGACAATCACTTTGAATTAACTGATAGCTATGCCATATAGTATGGTCTCACAGGAACAGAAAACTCCATAGGTTCAATCAATCAATCAAATCTTTATTTATACAGGCGAACATCATTGAGCAAGGCTCATTTACAAGATGGAACTGATAAGGTCAAGGTTCAATAGTTGATACACAGCAAATACATCATACGCTTTATAAGACAGTTATACATACAGACAAAAATAATGTTTATAACACAATGATGTACAGTGAATTCACATGTTAAAACTCGGTTAAAGGAAGGTTAAGCTAATATCTATAGTATGTACAGTACATACATACATATCCCAATGGGGGCCATGACAGACACACAACATAATGAATACTAGGATGGTGAAGGTATTATTGGGTGCCATAAGCTGAGGGTGTCTGACTGGAAGGAATATGCCATATATGATTGGAAGCCAGATTTGTAGGATGACTAATCTAGCTCTGGCGGTAGCAGCTGCATTTCTCTGTGAAGAAGGCTGTACAATGCTGTTTAAAGGATGCAAATGGAATGATAATGGGCAGTTTTAGGGATTTTTGTAGGGTGTTCCATGCTATAGCTAGAGAATAGCTGATTGCTGCCCTCCCTAGTCTGGTGCTGACTTTGGGCAATTAGAGCAGGATGTTGTTGCTTCTTAGGGCATAGGAGCTAGGAGTGGTCTGGTTGAAGCAGTCCAGGATATAGTTTGGGAGTGTTTTTGATAAAGCTCTGTAAATCCATAGAGCTGCATTTCTGCTCCTCCTGATATGAAGGGAAACCCATCCAACTGCGTCATAAAGAGAGCAATGGTAGGTATTATATGGCAGATCTGTAATGAACCTTATTGCACTATGATATAAGGTATCCAGCTTGTGAAGGTAGGAGATGGGGCAGTGACTATAAAGGAGGTCTGCATAGTCAATAACTGATAGAAAGATGGCCTGGAGTAACCTCATCTTTGAGTCTCTGTTAAGGAAGGGTTTTAATCTATAGAGGAGGCCAAGCCTTTAGCGAAGCTTTTTTAACAGTTCTTCTAGATGATGGGTGAAGTCGAGTCTGTTGTCAATCCACACACCTAGGTATTTGAAGTTTTCAACATACTCTAGATTTTCTCCAAGTATAGTGCATAGCTGGGGGAGAGTGATTGAAGAGGATGTGCTGGTGGAGTTTTGAGTTGTGAACATCATTGCTTTAGTTTTCTTTGCATTTAGCAGAAGCTTTTTCTCGAGTAGCTGATGTTGTAACAAGGAGAATTCTGTTTGTAGGATTTCATGAGCAACTGTAGGCGAAGGGTTGCTGACATACAGAACAGTGTCATCAGCAAAGAGGTGTACTGAGGACTTGGTAAGGGTTGACTCAATGTTATTTATATAAATGGCAAAAAGGATAGGACCCAGAATAGAGCCTTGGGGGACTCCTCTTGACAGTGGTCTTAATGGGGATAGGTCACATTCAGCTTTTACCTGCTGTGACCTACCGGAGAGGTAGCATCTGAACCACTTAAGGGAGGGTGGATCTAGTCCAAGGAGTGCAGGGATGAGTAGCAGCTCATGGTCCACAGTATCAATGCTTTGCTCAGGTCCAGGAATACTGCACAGACATTATTCTTCTTGTCCAATTCGATTTGCCAGTCATTTGTGACCTTGGCTAATGCAGTGATAGTGCTATGTTTGGCCCTGAATCCAGATTGAGCTGGATTTAATAGGTTAGCATTGTCAAGATATTCCCTTAGCTGATTACTCACTAATTTCTCCAGCATCTTGGATAGCATAGGTAGAATGGAAATGGGCCTGTAATTATTAAGATCCATAGGGTCCCCTGATTTTAGAAGGGGGACCACTTGGGCTGTCTTCCACAGTGTGGGAATAGAGCCAGAGTTTAGGGAAAGGTTAAAGAGGTGTGTTAGGGGGACTGCAAGTACATGGCAAGCAATCTTTAGAAAGAAGGGGTCCAGAGAGTCTGCTCCTGCACTTTTTTTGGTATCCAGATGCCATAATAGATCCTCAACTTGTTTCAACAGTATAGGTTTGAAGCTAAAGGAAGAGTCAACTCTTTGATCACCAATGTAGTGGAGCTTAATTGGTCCCTCAGCAGGTTAGCTGGGAGGTGTCAAAGCAAGGCCAGCCGTTGTGAAGTGGTTGTTGAATCGTCCAGGATTTCCATTTGCCAGTGATAGGGCCATAACTATTGTGTAGTTGAGTTGGAAGGGTTGTTAGCGTCCTGTCCCATCATACCCTTGATGGTGCCCCAAAACCTAGTAGGATTATGGTAGGAGGAGTCGAGCTCACAGGTAGAAGGCAGCCTTTGCATCCCTAACTTTCCTGGTGCATCTATTCTGGCTTTCCTAAAAATCATCCAGTCGTTTGCATTCTTAGTTTTTCTTGCCACTTTCCAGATTTTGTCTCTGTCCAGTAGTGCAGCTTTGAGGTCAGCTGAAAACCAGCGACAGGATTTGTTTTTTATTCGGATACTAGAGATTGGGGCATGGGTGTTAAGGGCATTTATTATAATGCTATTTAGCACCTGCTGAGCTTTTTCTACAGAATGTGCTAGATAAAACTTTTGCCAGTGTGGAGAGTAAGCTAGATCATGCAGATATCCTTCAATATTGATGTTTTCTTGGATCTCCTCATGAGGAATTTTGCAGGATTTGTTGTTATGCTGGTGGATCTTACCCTCTGATGGGGCAGTGATCACTTATATCGCATAGGAGCACTCCAGCGTGTGTGAATAGATGTGGTTTACTCACTAGCATGATATCAAGTAGTGTGCTGTTACTACTATTCCTTGCATTTATTCTTGTTGGTTCATTAATTAACTGTGTGAGCCTATAGGTGTCACAGAATGATACCAGAGGTGTAGCTGCCTGGGTGAGCCAGTTGAAATTCAGGTCACCTAGAATAATGACTTCTTCAGTGCTGGGCTTGACCAGGTTCCCCAGGTGGGATAAGAGCTTGTGTTCAGCAGAGGGGGTCTGTAGCATCCAATTAGTTGAAAAGCTGCTGTATTGGGGAGAGACTTTTTAGAGATAGGCATTCAAACTCCTTGGGCATAGATGTTGCAGCAGTACAGGATACAGCTATACCAGCTTTTGCATATATGGCTACTCTACCTCCCCTTGTTTGGCGATCAGCTCTGAATAGCTGATAGGTAGGTTAACATCCCTGTCCACTGTGGTGGGTTTGAGCCATGTCTCAGTTACCACGAGAAAGTCTGGCAAGGTATGGGCAACCCAGGCTTGTATCAACGTAAATTTTTTCAACAGACTGCATACATTAATATGCAGGAAATTGAGGTTAGGTCTGATGGAGAGGTGATACTTTCAAGAGGTCCAGGGTTGATTTCCACATTACCAATACAGAGCAATAGAAAGAGCAGTAGTTTCATGAGGGCTGCCAATGATAGGGAGAGGGGGCTGTCTTTGGTCCTCCTTCTTTTATTCTGTTGCCACTCTTTTTGTGGGGTGCTCCCTGTAGTTTTAAGGAAGTGTGTTGGGATACCAAGTAGCAGTTTGATGACTAGGCTTAGGGGGGATCTATATATCCAGCAGTGGAGCCTTGGCTGAAATACATGTGTGGTGGTATGTGTCTCTTTATGGTGATTATACCACTGTGGTCGATGCAGCAGAGGTAGAGCATATATGAGGATTTGAGTGTCAGCCAAAGGGGATGGTTCAGAGAGGCTGTGCGGATGGACCACTCTAAATTGTATGACAAGGACATCTTCTTTGTGGAACCCTATGGCTGATAGTGAAAGGAGTATCAGAATTAAGCTCCCCATTCTGAAAGAGATATTGGTAGTTGGCTGTGGGGGAGTAGTGAAGTTGCTGATTGGTTGGATCAGCAAGCCGGTGTGACTCTCTGTTGGTTTAGAAAAATGCTGAGGGCGGGAAGATTTCGGGGAAGATGCCTATAAATTAACGCACAAGAGGGGGGAAGGATGCGCAAACATTTTCCGCTCTTCCTGACTGCTCCTCGCTGTTCCTCCCGCCCTCGTGGTTCCCTGGTTCAAGCAGCCGACCGCGCTCACATGAGCCGGGTCCCGGCGCCAGCTGGGTGCTGTGGGGTGGAGTTGCAGGCTGGAGAGACAGAGGAGGGTGCAGCAGTTAATAAAGGCAGAAACAAGTGTTCCTGAGCGTCACTGACTGAATCTGCACAACAAAAGGACTGTTGGGGGGGGGGGGTGCTGTGGCGCCTCAGCGTCTGGCCCACCTTGCAAATGCAAAAAAGGAGCTATAATTACAGTAAAGAGCAATAAAATGGCAGTTTCCCCTTGCAATACAATAGTGGAAGACAGCACTTTCTAGGTAATTTTCACAGTTAAAATAGAAGGAGAGTGGCGCCTCAGCGTCTGGCCCACTGCTGCGAACAGGATCCAGCAGAATTCAAACAAAAGCAACAACAGATTCCCTCTACAGATGCCTCACAAGTTGGAAGCAGCTCTTTTGGAGATTTAGCAGAAAAACGCGGGAAGAGTGAAAAGCAAAATCAAGTTCTACACAGACTTCGGCAATGCAGACTGAGCCAGTGTAAGTCAATGGGGCAGGAGAGCCAATTGGCTGCTGTGCCTGGAGGAGCGCTGGCTTACCGATCGGCTGCGCCTTTCCCGACTGCTCCCTCACTGTTCCTCCTGGCCTCGTGGTTCCCTGGTTGGCTAAGGTGCCGCCGACTGCCCGCGGCGGGCCGAAGCCCGGCTCAGCTGGAGTGCTGTGGGGTGGGAGTTGCAGGCGATTGGCTGCGCCTTCCCGACTGCTTCCTCACTGTTCCTCCCGGCCTGCGTTGGTTCCCTGGTTGGCTAAGGTGCCGCCCGACCGCCCAGCTGGCGGAAGCAGCCCGGCACTCAGCTGGAGTGCTGTGGGGTGGGAGTTGCAGGCGATTGGCTGCGCCTTTCCTGACTGCTCCCTCGCTGTTATTTCCTCCCGACCTCGTGGTTCCCTGGTTTTGGCTAGGTGCTGCCGACCGCCCGCTGGCAAGCGAAGCCCAGCTCAGCTAAGGTGCTGTGGGGTGGAGTTGCAGGCGATTGGCTGCGCCTTTCCCGACTGCTCCCTACTGTTCCTCCGGCCTCGTGGTTCCCTGGTTACCGGCTAAGGTGCATGGACCACCCGCTGGCGGAGCGAAGCCTCGGCGCTCAGTTGGGTGCTGTGGGGTTGGAGTTGCAGGTTCATTGGGAAGGTTTGATTCTGCTCTCAAGTAAGAAAAAGACCACATTTTCAGTTATATACACACAGCTCAGTTTAATTTTGGGGGAAAAATAAATATTTGAATATCCCCATGTAAATAACCTGATACCTCCTGCAAGGCCCGAAGAGGTTATTAGCATCAAACTGATGGACCGTTGAGCTGTCAACACAAAACAGCTGCTCCTTTTATTAGATTGCGTGCACTTCTCCCTCAGCATCACAGTCCCAGCACCAAGAAGCACAATCCCTGGTGTCCAGTGCTCCCACTCCCCTGATACCTGCTCCGTTTTTCAAACAAAATCTCTGGTAGTTCTGTGGTACCCCTGTCCTAGTGTCCCTGGTGTCCAGTGGACTGCCCCATGCCCTGGCCACGATATGGCAGCTGGTACCCAGCACATACCATACTACAGTATCAGTATTCTGACTTGTATAGCACAAGTGTACTTGCAGGACAGGTTCGATGTTGGATGGCAGCAGAGGTGAGCAGAGGGGTCCACCGTGCAGCAGTGATACTGGGGCCAGAAGGGAGTACCACTGGACTACCGAGGATTTTGTTTGAGAAATGGGACTGGGTGAGGGAGGGGGCACCACTGAGAAACCAATGATTTTGTTTGAAAAATGGAACCAGGCAAGGGAGGAAGGAACCGTGGACTTACCAGTGGTTTTAGAAACATAGAAACATAGAAGTTGACAGCAGATAAGGACCACAAGGCCCATCCAGTCTGCCCATTTCTTTTTCTACCTTATGAATGTGTCATCGGCCTTTGCTCTGTCAATGGCCCATCCATTCATACTCATCTGTATTGCTCCCTTATGCCTATCCCATGCCTGTTTGAAGCCCTGCACTGTATTCATATCCACCACTTCCTGAGGTAGGCCGTCCCATGGATCCACCACCCTTTCTGTGAAAAAGAACTTCCTCACATTGCCGCTTAATCGGCCTCCCTCTAATCTCATGCTGTGTCCTCTTGTCCTGCTATTTTTCTTATATTGAAACATGTTTAACTCTTTCACCTTGTTTTGTTTTGTTTGAAAATGGGAAAGGGTGGGGGGGTGACCACCAGACAACCAGGAATTTTGTCACATACTGCATTGGGACTGGAGAGAGAGGGAAATCACTGAACACCTGTTGTTGTGTTTCCCGGTATCAGGGCTGGGGTGTGTGTAGGGGGTGAGAGGGAGTTTGCTGTTAGCACTACTTTAAAACATGCTTTTTAGGAACATTAACCTGCATTGCAAAGGTAGCCTTTTCGTGCTTCCCAAAAGTTCCCAGTTTACCTATGCACCCTGTATATGTGGCAGAAAGTACAATGTGTCATTTGTGTATGACCTTGGTGTCAGTTAAAGCTCTTGTATCACACTGACTGTGCCTCGCAGTACAGCACAGTGCACACTAACTAGCGTTTGGCCACGCAAAGCTGTTTGCGCACTGCAGAGCACAGTGGTGTGCAAACCATGTTTGTGCCGCACTAACTCTTCCAATATGCAGCAGAGGGGGAACAAAGGGGAGGGAGACAAGAAGAAAATATAACTAAAGGTAGTATGAGAAACTAACATGTAATTAATAGGGCCATTGCATTTCCGTTTTACAAACTTTTAACATCCATTTTTTGTCAGAAATTGAGTGCAACTCAACATGTGGTGCAGATTGGTGTTTTTTTTACAAATTTGGCGCTGTGTGGTTATATTTATATGAAAAATTGTCTCTAAGTGATGTTTAAAAATGGCAAATGACATTTTTAACCCCCGTTTCACAAACAAAAGGGTGGTCCTAAATTAAGGACAAAAGGAAAACAGATTTTTTTTCAGTTTTGTTTGTCAATCGCAAATGTCTCAGTCTAAAGTCTTAAGCCAAGCAATCCAAAACACCTTACACTTGAAAAGATGCGTTTGGCCACCAGCTTTCCGAATGGCGTACTGTCTCCTAGACAGCAAAAAACAAAACCGAGAAACAGACAAGAAAAGTGATACTAAACGGTGGGTGTTGCAGAATGGGTCAGAATACAGATGAAAACCTGGCACCACTTTTTTAAAATGGTTTTTGTAAACCCAAATGTGTAACTGAAAAATAAATAAACTGGTTCCATTGGCAGGGAACTAATTGTTAAATGTGACTTTTTCTGCTTTGTTGAATGTCACTTTTTCTGCAGTCTGCTCTAATGAATTTACAGCAGAGTTCTGCAGTAGTAAAACTGCATGAGCCTGCCATAAAGCCAGCCACGGTATATTTATTTATAACATGGGTAGGTTGAGGGAGTTTCCTGATTGGAGCAGGACCATCACCTGACCGTGCGATAATGCACATTATCGGCACAGTTAGGATGAAGAGGTCTCCCAGGTCTGAGATCCCTGGGCAGACTTGCACTTGTTGTGTAGGGGAAAATAATTTTGCAAAGACAGCCATTTGCAATCCTTTGTAAGTGACTCCCAGTAGTACAGCAGAAGACAGAGGTGCCTTTGCAAAGTTATTCTATCCCACAGAAGAAGTGCAGGTCTGGTGGAATGGCAGAGAGGGGGAGCTGTCATTCTGTGTGGTATGAGTTGCCAAGTATGTGTCTTATCCTTCCCCCAACCCCCACGCGGATCACTGAGTATTGCACAGTGACTGGGTTGAGGGAGTGCTTGGGCAGAGGGAGCAGTCCTGAGTGAGAGAGAGAGACAGAGAGAGAGGGAGAGGGGAAGCAGAAGAGCAGGAATTGGCACTGGCCATGTGGCAGCATTATGACTTGTTGAGCCTCCCCTCCCATGCCGTTCTGCGGCCAGTTTCAGTTGCAAGCAACCACTGTGCTGTAATGAGTGCTGCTGTGTGCTGTACTGCTCTGTCCCTGTCTGAAGGGATAATGTGGATTACCGGGGTAGGGTGGGGAAAGCTGACAATTACCTCCACTTTTCATTGTGGGTTGTGGACGAGAGAGAGAGAGAGAGAGAGATCAAGTCCCGCACTGTCCATTCTGTGCTTTGGTACGGTAGCACTGCACGTTTTGTGGAGGCGGGTTTCTCTGCAGTGTCTGTCGCTTCCCTCCTCCTTTAGGCACCCAGTGACAGTCCACAGAGTGCTGGCCCCCACCCAGTGTTGTTGTCATTTGCAGCAATGTCCCGTCTGTGTCCGTGTCTCTCTCTCTGCAATAATTGAAATGCACATGTTCTGTGGGAGGGAGCGAGAGAGAGTGATTGTTGCTACACTGTGCAAACAAGCAGGAGCCCAGTCACTTGTGTGTCCCTCTCCGATCCCGTTTCCCGTTGGAGGAGCGCTGGTCACAGTGTGATAGTGGGGGAGAGAGAGAGAGAGAGGGAGCGCCCTGGAAGTGATGGCAGGTAGTGGGGAGACAGTTACCTAAGGGGAGTGTTGCGAGGTTGTGTGCTAAGCCTCCAGCAAGATTGCCCCTTCAACCCCCCCCCTTCACATCGCCCAACTGGTGTCCACCTCCAGCAGCTTCTCCATCAGAGAGAGAGTGCAAGTGGCACATAGAGAAAGGCAGCAGTACACCTAGATTGCCCATTCCTGTTCCAATCAACCCACCTTGCATACAGAGGCCCCATCTGTAGCCCAGGGCCAGTGGCTTCATGACAGAGCCTTTTGGAGTGGCCGGGTGAGAGGGAGAGACACGGAGAGTGTCAACGTGCCGGTCATGGACAGTAAATTCCTTGTGTCCGTCTGTCATCTGGAGATGTAGCATCAAATGCAGCAGATATTGTTCTCTCTCTCTCTTTTTCTCCCCCCCCCTTTGTGTCCATGTGATCTCCCACTGTCCCTTCCTCAGCCACTGTTTGAGAGAGAGAAAGAATTCTTTGGAAAGACACGGAGAGCAGCAGCCGTGGCAACAGACATGGAAATTTACATGCTGACATTCATTGCCCCACCACATACCGTCCCCTGTCTGTGTCTCGGAGAGGGAGAGAGAGACCGATCAGCGTAAGCCTTTCCGAGTGAAATCTGTAAAGCTGTGCCTCTCTCTATATATATGTGCCCACAGTCATTGACAGCCAGGAGCAGGAGCGAGGCAGAGCAAGTTTGCGGGTCCCCAGTGACAATGAAGTGCTGTGTCACTTTGTTTCAGGAGTAGCCCCAGAGAGTGAGGTACAGAGCGGGAGGTGCAACACACAATTTCTTCTGTGAGAGAGCACACATGGAAGGAGCAATTGCTTGTGTGTGTCTCTCTCTCTCTGTGTCTGTGAATATCTGTGTGGTGTGGGGAGGGCAAAGTAGGCATGGTAGTGTTATGTACAAGAGATGTCACAGGTCATATACTAACATACTAAAAAGCCAGCAGATTAGGTCCAACTGTCTATCGTGTCTGCTCGTGGATCAGTGCCCACTCAGGGCACTGTTATAGCCCCCCCCCCCACAAGGTCCCACCCACCTCCTAGTGAGGCTCTGGGCTGCACCCTCCCCTGTACCTATCCCAGCCTCTTTTGAACCCCTCCACAGTTGCAACAGCCACTAGTTCCTCAGGCAGCACATTCCAGGCCTCCACAACCCTCTCTGAGAAGTAGTGCTTCCTTGTCTCCCACCGACCAGCCTCAGTAGTGTATCTGTGACATTTCTATGTGTATAAGAACAATGCAGGATGCATTATTTGCTAGGGACTATTTTGCAAGGTGGCAGGATAAAGTACCTTTTTTTGCTGTTTAAACAGCAAAAAAACCCTTTCGGATATTTTTTTGTTGTTTAAACATAGCCCATGTTATAAGTGCATTAATGCACTCCAGGGTGTGCTGATAATGTGCATTAATGCACACACCGGGGCTGTGAGGGCACTCAGCCTGCAGCCTCATGCCTCACAACACACCCAAGGGTATGTGTTAATCCACATTATCAGCACACTGTGTCATGCATTAATGCTTACTTATTTAGCATCGGTAACTTGGAGAGGCGCACTAAACCAAGGCTCATTTCCAGGTGCGACCCGAGGGAAGGGGAAGGGGAAAAGCACAATTCCAAACAAAATACAACCAGTCAGGTAATGTGGTTATGATGAGAATGACATAGAGAGCATATGTTGGAGCCGGTCCAGTGGCGCTAAGGTTTGAGGCGCTGAATGCCAGACCTCGCGCCATGCCGGTGACCCGGGTTTGGGAGCGGACTCAGGCCGCCGGGAGTCAGCAGGAAGGAACGGATCAAGCATCTGGAGGACTACTCTCCCTTCCCGAGGAGGGATCATAGGACAGTGTCGCTCCTGTGCGGCTCCTGGTGGTGGCCAGGGACAGTACTGGAAAATGTGGCGCTAGCGACTTCAGGGGCGAAGTGACCGCGGGTGTTGGCGCCATGGACGCCGTTGCACGGCCACACTCTGAGGGATGAAACTGTAAGAAAAAAAGCCGTGATGATCTAGTGGAGGCGAAAGGGAACCAGAGACCTGCCCACGTCCCAGTGCCGGACCTGCCTCCGGGGGCTCCAGCTCCACCAGCATCCCTCCCTGGGGGTGATCTGGGGGGGCTGGCTGAGTCGAGGAGCTGGAGGAGCCATCCCTGTGGGAGCCTAGAGGAAGAAGTTTCAAGTAGGGAGTAGAGACAGAGTCATGGGGTGCCCTGGAGAGGTGCCCTAGGCCCAGAAAATAAAAGTACGTTTATTTAAAAAAAAAAAAAAAAAGCATATACATTGAGAGCAATACAGACAGAATGGCAAAACATTGCATGTGGAGGACAAATGAATTGGTATACAAATCATCTGTGCAAATTGAGTGTACGCAAAGTACATAGTGCCAGAGTGAAGGGAGGCTGAGCTGGTGCTGAAAGTAGGTGTCAAAACAGGTTGATTAACTTCAAAGAGGTTGCCAAAACTATGATGTTAAAAGGGAGGAGGAGGTAAGGTTGGTCAAAAGCCAGGCAAGGGTAAGGAAGGGTTCAGGAAGAGGGTTGGCAGGAGCAGGGGACCGGGGTGGGGAAGGGTGAGGAGTTTTAGCTGGTGTGTAAAAACCAGTATTTGTCAGTGCCAAATGTTTGCTTGCATGTTGCATCAGGTAGGTTTTGGTTGTGTCGTAGAGAATGATGAATTTATTTAAGCAGTATACCATGACAGGGTGTCACTTATTCTGGGATTTACCATGCCTGGTGTGGTTCGGTCATGAGGCCGTTTTTCTTATAGGAGCCGGGATAGCCTCCTGAAGTTGGTTGTGGACGCTATTTTTACTATGGGAGCATTGGCTCCGGGTTTTATTTGGTTGGGGGGTGCACATGCTGTGCTTCAGTTGACTTCGTCCCCGGCTTTCTTGGGTTTATGGGCCGGGGAACGGTTGCCATACTTGTAGTTTTGTTTTTGGGGGTGTACAGTGACAGCGTTGGGAGATTTAAAACATGGGTCAGATTGGACCCACTGGTGTAACAAATGTGGGTCTAAAGAGGAACCTACTGAGTCAAAACATAATTAATGGCAGATTTTGAACAGTTCTCATTCCCTTCCTTTACATATTGTTACAGAGTAAGTGCGTCAATTTGGACCCACTTGCAAAAGAAAGAGGGGTCAAGTTTGGGCAGGATGCAACTTTTACCCTTTTGGTGCATGTCAGTGCTGTCTCGGGGGGGGGGGTATGTCCTCCATCTCAGCCTCTGAAATGCTGGAGAGGGTCCGAGGTGATAGGGTGTCGAGTGGCAACGGCCATTCAGCTCAAGTATGGAGCCCTGCTGTGACTGCTCTTCTGGTCCTCTGGAAGTGCTGGGACCGTAGGGTGAAGATAATTAGGAGACGGGGTCCAGGAATTTGTTTAGGTAAGTCCTGATGTTTTTTGGGTGGGGGGTGTTAAACTGTTTTGCAGCTGTTGAGTGTAGTAACGTTCATCTTTTACAGAGCTGGGTTTGCCTTCACGGTTCACGGAGAATCCGACACAGCGGCTCATCGTTTTCATTTTTGGGGGTCAGATTATTTTGACAATCCGAGGAATGTAGATGCGGCTGGCTGGCACTTTTTCCGGTGGGTTATCGTAGGATTTACCCACCGTCAAAAGTGCCAGTCAGCCAATGAGATTATCGGATTCTTGGAGCCCATTGTATAATTAGTCTTTTATTTGAAAATTAGTAACTGGGAAAGGCACACTGAGCCAAGGCTCGTTTCCAGGTGTGACCCCGGGGGAAGGGAACGGGGAGACAAATACATGGCATGGACACAGTACACAGTTAAATGCAGTTATATATACAGTAGTAACATACCAAGAAGCTAGCAGATTAGGCCCTTTGGTCTATCTAGTCTGCTCGATAATCCACGCCTTCCCAGGGAATCTTTATTAGCTCCTCCCCCACCATCCCCTACAAGGTCCCTCACCCCCCAGCGGGGCTCTGGGATGCACCCTTCCCTATACCTGTCCCAGCCTTTCTTGAACCCCTTCACGGTTGCGGCAGCCACCAACTTCCGGGCAGCGCATTCCAGGGCTCCACCACTCACTCAGTGAAGTAGCGTCTCCTTGTCTCCCCCACAGTCTCCCCCATCCAGCTTCATTGAGTGACCCCTGATGGCCCCCACCTCCCTCAGCTGAAGCACCCCCTCAAGGCTTACCCTATTCATTCCTTTGAGATATTGGAAGACCTCTGTCATATCCCCCCATTCCTTCTGTCCTCCCGCGAGTACAGGTTGAGCTCCTCTAGTCTCTCCTCATAGGGCATATTGACACAGTTCAATGAATGCAGAGTAGTAGTGTAGTAAAAGTCAGTTTGCAATGGAATCCGTGAGTAGTAATGTCTGTCTTGTGTCTCTTCATTTCTGAAGCAAAATATAGGATTTTGAAGGTTTTAAAAGTTCCCTGTCTCGGGCCATGGGCACTAAATAAAAATAAAATATATTGATACACTGCTGTGGTATTTATGGGGTGCATGTGAGGAGTTTGTAAATATAAATAACAAATGTGGTGTAAAACGCTGCCTTTGATTAGTAATGTCCACCTGGATAGACATTTAATGGAGGTCTGTTGAATGTAGGAAACTTAAAAGTATTGTCAAAAATTATAGTTTATAATGTCTTAATTTTGTGGAACATTTGACGGCTTGTAACACACCCCTATTTTAATATCTGTAGACATTGGTAACTATTTTGTAATGTTGTAGTTAAGAGTGATAGGAACATTTGGGTTTTTTAAATTCTGCTGTGCAGCTTCTTTACAACACTAAACAAACAGGAGGTTATATGACAAGGAGGTGTTGTGTACTATGTAAACAGATTAAAAACCTCACCTATGGCACAGTGGTTGGATTTCCTCTTGCGACGCCAGCGACCTGGGTTCGGGAACGGATCCGGGTACTAGAGGGTCAGCCGGGGAGAGATGGCTCAAGCGTTGGATGACTGCTCGCCTTCTCTCAGGGGGAGGGCAGGGAAGCGACCAGCACTGCGCTTCCCTGGCGTGAGGCTGGGGGTATGGCAACGCGTGGGGTCCCACTACCTAATGGTGTGTGGTGAAAGTCGGCGTACGCCTTATGTTAGTGGCACACCATGCCCCGAGGAGCAAATGAGAAAAGAGCCCGAGGCCAACCAGATGATGGTCGCCAGCTCCCACGAGACCTCGAGCTGTGCACGGGCCACTCCAGCAGCACCTGGGCCAAGAATTGCACTGGCCGCCCCACCGGTGCCTTCCCCCTAGGAGAGGGACCCGCCTGGCGAAGGGTTACATCCGGCTTACCTGGGGGACTGCAATATGGGGTGATGGGTGGCTGCATCGAGGCAGTGTGGCTGTGAGGGGCATTAGAAGGCCTGAAGGAGAGGCCGGCCTGGAGCTGCGGAGAAAAAAAAAAAAAATCACATAGGATTTTTTTTTAATTAAATTATTTTTTCGCACTTTTTTTTTTTTTGCACCTCTCTTCAGCAACCTCTGCCACCAGTTTCTACCTCCCACCTGAGATGCTTCTCTCTCCTCCGCCCAACACATCCCCAGGATGTGAGCCCCCGGGGAGGGCCGCCTTATTGGTGCACCATCTATAGTATAGAGTGCCAGGCTGCAAGGAGGAGGTCCAGTAGAGAGGAGAGTGCCTGGTATCAGGAGTGTGGTCCAGGGCCGAGGTGCCTTCGCCTATCCCCAAGGGAGGGGAATTTTCTCTTACTCCCTCCCCCCTGCGTGTGGGATGTGCAATGCCATCCAACCCACTACATGAGCGCTTCCTCACACGTCCAGAAGACAGCCACCCAACGTTCCCCTTCCAGTGTGGTCTCTGCGTCTGCAGTGCACCCAGTCTCCACTTGGTGCCACTGTCTGCACGAGACAATTCCCTTTCCCTTCCAGGAGAGGAGAGCAGTCCTATGGATGCTCCATCCTCTCCTCCCCGGCCAACCCCCAACATCCCAAGCTCATTCCCAAACCCAGGTTGCCAGCGTGGTGTGGCGTCCAGCACCTCAACCCTCAGTGCCACTGGGCCGGTTCACATAGGATTTATGAAGTGAAATTTACAGTCATGCTGTCTCTTAGGCTCTGTTCACTCTAGGGTATTTAAAACGGTTTCAGGTGCCCTCGTACGGTTCGTGTTCGCACTTAAGATGCTTGGTAGTTAGATTTTAAAACCGTGTCTAAACCTTGACAAGACCTAGGCTTAAACATGGTTTTAAAAATGTTTCAGGGGTTAAATCGGACTTACCTGCAGTGCGGACGGTCAGGCACGGGTCCCTTTCACGAAGCTGGATGTCCCCGAATGGGAACTGGTTGCTAGTTAATCCGGTCCTTAGGCAGTTGTGTGGATGCTGTAAACCGTTTTTAATAATGGTTTACAACACTCTATGACAGTGTGGACACTACAACACGGATGCTACAGCATGGTAATTAATCCGTATTTAAAAACGTTTTGAATTACCATGCTGTAG
The DNA here is from genome assembly GCA_016271365.2 of Neoceratodus forsteri. NCBI lineage: Eukaryota > Metazoa > Chordata > Ceratodontiformes > Ceratodontidae > Neoceratodus > Neoceratodus forsteri. The sequence goes on along the minus strand of CM057453.1, from coordinate 1,303,037,980 downwards.
TGTGAAAAAGGCCTATAGTAGCTACTGTGCTGCGATGTTTATTTTGTTTACTTATTGAAAATCTAAGATTACAAATACCTTTGAGCCAAGGCTCTTTTACAGAGGTTCCACGTCAAGAGAGTACAAACATTTTAGGCTAAGCTACATTCGTCAATACATAGGCAAATGAAACAATTTTTAAAACAGAGATTAAAAACAACACTCATTGGTACAGATGTTGCATCGTAGAAATAATGTAAGGAAACACTTAGGTTCGGATAAGTTCAGAGATCTATAAGTAGTTGGGAACGAGGTGGGGCAGCAGCTGAAGAGAAGCTAGAGCAGATTCACAGCATTGTCAAAGAGCAAAGAAGAGGGGAGGTGGGCCACAGGGGAAGCAGGAAGTTAGGAGAGGCAGTCACAGCAACTGGAGGTGGTGAGATGAAGATGTAGTCTTGATTTGAAAATGCCCAGTGAAGAGGTGGAAGTGATACGAGTGCTGAGGGCACTGAGATGTGGTGACGAGGAAGTGAATGAAGGGGAATAAGAAAGTTGTCAATCAGCAGGTATTCACCTGTTTCTGAATTTGTTATTGTCTGTGGATAGAAAGAGACATGTAGGTGGGTGTGGATCATGTTTTGTGTTCCTTTTTATTATGGTAGTTTTGTATCTGGCTTCTGTAACACAGTTCATCAATGTTACCATTGTTCAGTGAGAGACATAAAAGTTGCAGGCTGAGAAGGCTAAATCAGATGGATATCAGTTACAGGAAAGTGATTCCAGCTTCAGGAGCTGGCATCATGTTGGGTCAGCTAAGAAGTCTGTGATGCATGCTGATGGTGGTTTGTGAGTGCTTATCAGCTGGTTATTAACTGGCAGGACTCGGGCTTAAGTGGGAGTGTCTAACTGTCAGTAAGCTGATTTTACACAGTGCTGTTGCCTTTGAGTAAGAGGGTTGGTCTATGGTTTGTAAAGGGATACGTGTTTTACATCTGTGGGGAGACGAGCAAAGTGCAAGGCACTGAGTTGTGTAAGTTAGTTAGAAAGTATGTGTTTGTGCAGCATCGTATTAATGTGGCAGTTGTATTCAAGAGCCACAAGTCTAGCTAGTAATAAGCTAGTCCTAAATACAAAGAAAACTAAAGCCGTTCTTTTTGGTCCCAGATGCCTGGGTACCGCTAGACAGCATTTAACTAGTGCTACATCCACTGGAGCGCAGATCGAGGTGGTCGACTCTGTTAAATATCTCAGAGTGTACATGGACCAAGGAGTTACCTTTAAGCCCCATGTAGATCATGTCTCAAAGTTCCTGCACCAGAAAATTGAGCTACTCCATCATTTAAATAATTGTGTATCCAAAATTCATGGCATGCTGTTTCCAGCAGTACGCTGCGCACAGTACTGATGTATGGTGCCCCAATTTTGCAGACCCTATGGTGCTCAGAAGCAGTTAGGCTAACATTTCTCTACAATAAAGTTGATCTATTTGCTTCTAGCGCCCCACCTAGGAAGCACCATTGTGAGGTCTTCCACTCTTTGAATTGGCCCTCCTTTGAAGGGAGATTCAACTATCCTGTTCTCTGCCTTGTGTTCAAACTAGTCAAAGGTACTACCCACCAGCTGCAGTGATGTGTTGGTAAATAAACCTCTGAGGAGAAAGCTCCAGTCCTCCAGCTGTACCTTACTTGAGATACCAAGAACAAGGTCTTGTGTGGACAAAAGATTGTAGAATCATAGAAATTTGTCAGCAGAAAAGGACCCCATTGGCCCATCTAGTCTGCCCTTGATCCCTGCCTATAGGTAGCACTGACTCTACCACCCTAAACCCCACTACTGTGCCCCCTCCTATAGGTTTTTGGCCCCTTTTTTCCATCCTGGTATGTATCCTCTCCCCCCCCCCTTGTTTAAATCCTAAGGGCAGGGCTCCAGATAAGATTTTTTGGGATGAGTACTTTTACTCCTCATTTTGAAAGTGAGGTGAGTAAAACCAAATTCAGATGCGTACACATGTCTGGATGGAGTGGAGCAAGGCGTACATTTTAAAAACAATGGAGTGTTTTTCTAGATAAGAATTGATCAGGTGCCAACAGTGCTCTAGATAATGTTGGCAGGTAGGAGTAATTTACTCACCAGTTTTAAAATATAGTGAGTAAAACAAAATTGGGATGGGTACGAGTGCTGTAAATCTGGAAAAAATGCTCCTTTTGAATCACCAAATATGTTATGAAGCACTATTCTTTGGAGTATTTACAAATGTTGGGTGACTATCGGTATTCATTAAAAAAAATTTCTGAAGAGTATTTCCTAAAATGAGGTGAGTAAAATAGGTCGATACTCCCCTTATCTGGAGCCCTGTCTAACGGGATATGTGATGGTAAGGGATGTGATACGAGATGTATCTTAACAAGTGGCGAGTCAGCTCGGGGAATATTACTAGTGGTTTTGCTCGCAGAGCCACGAGTGATTAATCCCTGAGCTCACTTGCCACGAGTTCAGATATGTCTCATATCACGTCCCTTGCCATTATGTATGCGTTTTATGCAATAGGGGTTTTCCTTTTTTTGCGTTTATTCGGTTAATTTTTATCTGATTTTGCTGTATTTTACCTGTCATTTTCTGTGCTTTTTTCTTGTTCGGGGTTGTTCCACGTTTATGTTTGTGGTTCTGTGAATGGGTTTTGTTTGTATGTTTTGATTGGTTGTTTCGTTAACATGTGTTTATTGGGTGATGTTGTTTTGTGCTGTGTTCTGATTGGTTTGTTCTTTCTCTCTGAGATTTGACTGGTGTTTCCGGTTTCGGCTGTGTGGTTTCGGCAGTGTCAGCGTTCTTTCAGTTTTCATTTGTATTTTATTTTTGCTCGTTGAGATATTGATTTTTATTTTATTTTATTTTGGATGTGCTGGTATCAGGCCTCAGTATATTGTGCTGCTTTATTGAACACTGCTTTACATTTACCAGATGGTATGTTACATCGCTTTAGTATACTAGTGCATACAAAGTGATGCATACTGTGGGGTTCATAGTCTGGTTTATTTCACCAGAGTTTTTTATTTGTGAAAAACATAAGATTTTTATTGTGTAAGTACACATTAACTTCTTATTTAGAGTAGAAATGCAGTGGTTATTTTCACCACAGTTTTAAAAGTGTTGTTCATCACATTTTCTATTACTGCTAAATTGTCTGGTACAGTATACAGGTTTCTCACTCCATAATATTTATCTTCTCTGCTCTGTAATATTTAGCTTCAGAATCTTGTTTTGCAGAGTTATGGACAGTTTTCTTTTTCACTAGTTTACTCGGAAGCAGTTTCTTTCTTCGGTAGTTTAATCTATCAGGGTCTTTCTCCATCTTTTTTCCTCTTGTGCAGGAGCTGTAAAACATTAAGCAGAGAATTAATGTATGAGTTTGTAGTTATTTCTGTGTTTCTAAACAGTAGTAAGGACTACATTACGTTGCATTACATTATGTTAAAGGTGAAATTAGTAGCATTAATTGTGGTGTTCTGGAAACATGCTGGTAGTGTGGATTTCCCAATTTTCTGTATTGCTAAGTATTTCATTTGCTGTAGCAGTTTTGATATTTATATTTGCAGACGTTCTCGGTTGCTCAGAAGCATTTGTTCTTCTTTATTTTGGGCAGTGTTTTCCTCTTCTTTTTTACATGCAAGTATGTCTGATATTCTTTGCTGCTTAGTTTCATTGAGTTTCGAGTATTCTTTTAAGGAGTCCACTTTTTTATGACATGAAACCAGTGGGGGCAAATCCATTATCACATAATTTTTGGATAAGATGTTTTCTAATGGAGTGATTAGTGAGACGCTTTTCGCTTTGAATTCCTGCTCTAGTAGCCCTATTTTTCACCATCTTACTGATAGTATTTAAGCCAAGTGGTTGGTTTTTGAACCATGGAGTGGGATATTGTGCTCGCTTTATATGGTGATTGATGGCCATAAATAAAAAGAGTGTCATCATTTAAAGGGGCACTGTCAGCCTTGTCCCTCGTTTTACTGCCACAAAACAACAGTGTGCCTCTGTGGACACAGTGATCACATATGGGCCACAGAATACTCTCTATATAGAACATAATTGAGAATTCGTACCAATTTTCCTAGTTTTCGCAATATTTACTTTCCCTCGGGTTCCCCATAAGTACGCTGTGCACCGGAAGCAGAATCAGATGAGCGCACATCGGACACTGTGGCGGCACATACGCCGATTTTGCCATGTGGCCATGATAAAAAGTTAAACACAGCATGTATTTTCAAATGCTGTACTACAGAAGCTGTTTTTAACTCAAACCGGCTGGAAAAGCAACTAAATGCATTAGAAAGGGCTGCGAAATCACCGGCATGTCGCGTGGGGCGCTATGGCGTGGCGTGTGATTTTGTCGTCGTCACTGCTTTTCACGGCGCATCATGACATCATGAGCTCTCAGCAACAATCACAGAACATACAAAAGTGGCACACAAGCCCAAATTTTTTCTGTAGGCCCAAAATGCATCCTGCTTGTGTGCAGAAAATTGACAAGTGGTAAACAGTGAAATGAAAGTGTTTCAGCACATACAAAGTCCCCAAAATTAATGGCGCACTCAGTCATGCGCACAGTGGTGCAAGAGTCCCCAGATTTTTCTGCAGGCCCAAAATGCATCCTGCTTGTGTGCAGAAAATTGACCAGTGGTAACACAGTGGAATGAGAGTGTTTCAGCACATACCCAGTGTAAAATGATGACTGTGAGTGTCGTGTTGCTGGTCCAATGTGTTCTGGGAGGCGATTGAGCAAATGCAATGTGATCATTTCAACAGGAATGAAGGGTGCCCTTTGGCTGTACACTAATAGTAGCCATGGGAGTAGTATATATATATATAGATATATGGTTGTGTATTTTGCAGGTGAGGAGAGGGTTTGACATGGACATGTACTCATGGTATTGTTCTGCATCACAGGTCACACAGAAACTGTTTGTATGCGCATTCCAGTGCTCAACGAGAATTTTTGAGCTGAAATGGAAGCGGATAACTCTCAAACAAATGAAGTTAAGTATTTTTTTGGGGGTGGGGAATCATATTTGCAGGTTTGTCTGTAATGGTTTCTTGTTTTGTGTACTTCTCACAGATTTCATTTGCATCCTTCTGGAGTCCGGTTGTTAATGATGGTCATGGTCATCGAATGAAACGACTTCCACGTGTTGCATGTGTGCCCAAGCCCGTGGGAGGGGGGTGCCTAATGTTGAAGAACTTTTTTGGATAAGGCCACTTTGATAGAGCAACAAAGCATCTGGAAGTTTCCTAAAAAATAAATGAATGACTTTTTACAACTTGTTATTTGTCCCTCCCTGGTTCTCAAATCTCAATCTAAAGTCAAGTTACATTTCAAACCCACATCTTGTCAACTAATACAACCTGTGTGCAATATTTGCTGCAGTCTTTCCAAAACAATGAAACGAATAAAATAAAATCTTCATACTTACCAGAATGGATTTCACATGGATATTACATTGCTTCCTCTCTGTACGGTAAAGCTACAGTACCATTCCCAATGAGTTTTAGTGATGGAGCCTTTTTTTGTTACCCTGTAAAAGAAACAAAAGAAGTGTGCTGTATGTGTTTTACCATTGTAGTTCTGAAAAGCTACAGAAAACAAAACATACAACTAGGAAGTGAAGCAGCATAACACACAAGTACACATACTCACTTTATGGTTTAAATATTAAAAGCTTTGTGTCTCTGGCTGATGGATGTGGTGGTCCGAACAGACTCAGGCTCAGTGGTGGCAGTGGCTAACATCAGTCCCAGTGGTGATGATGGTCCGAGGCGGACAGACTCAGACTCAGTGGTGGCAGTGGCTAACATCAGTCCGGTGGTGGTGGTGGTCTGGGGGGGCACACCGCTTTTTAACAACTTCAATTAAAACCTGCCAACATTAACCACATCATCATCCTCATAAAGAAAGCTGCCCTCACAGTCATCGATGTCTGAAGTCTGACCACTGGGAAATTCTTTCTCCATTGTGTCGTCATCTACGTCAGTGGTGTGCCGTTTCAGGCAGCCACTGCCAGTGCCACCAGGATGGTCCATTTCCACATCAGCAAGGCCACCATGACTAGGCCGGGGTACAAATACCGAGGTTGTAGTCTGTGCTGGTATGCGCCTCTCATTCTTTCTAATGAATGTTAGCAAACTAACATTTGCAGGAGTCAAGTTTGTCTGATGATCCCTGACTATTGCACCTGCTGAGCTGAATACCCTCACAACACTTACACTGGAGGGTGGACATGTGAGGTACTTCAGTGCCACTGCAGTCAGCTCTGGCCATTCATTGACCTTTCCACTCCAGTACAAAAGGGGATCTTCAGTTATTGTCAGATGCCTGTTTTCAGACAAATATGACTCAACCATTCTCTGTGCCACACTAAGTCCAGTTGTTGATGCATCACCCTGTTCTCCCGAATCATTTATTTCACAAATACCCACTTAGGACACAGCCTCCCAAAGCAGGTTGACACCAGCCACTTTGGGTGACAGACCACCTGGAACTGCAGACCCCTTCCCCTTGCAGGATATGCTTGATGGTCCTCCAGGTACACCTTCAGATGGATTATGTTGCTGAGGTTTGCTGACCTTGGCACGTGACATCTGTGCCCCATGAACCAAGTGCACCAGTTGACCACTGATATTTTTTACCTGTTCAGACCCTCCCTCCAGTACTGATGCAATTCCACGTTTGTGTCGTGGGTCCAGCATTGTTGCTATGGCAAAGCTGTCACTGTACTGAATGCTCACAACGTGATGATTCTGGTTGAATACTGTCAGCATGTGTTGCAGCAACATACTGCTACCACCGTCTCCGGCAACATCAAGGCTATGCTGTACATTCACCAATGTCTGCCTCAGCACCTGCAGCAGTGGAATCGATTGGCTAATGGAGGCAGACTCGCCACTCACTGCCTGTGTGGCATGTTCAAAAGGCCACAAAATTGTTATTACAGAGTCCATGAGGTGCCATTGTTCAGTCGTCATAGACATGGAGGCCCTGGAACTGTCACGGCTAGTGTGCATAACAAGATATTCTGAGATGGCTTTGTATTGTTCATACAACCTCTCTGCCATGTATAAAGGGGAGTTCCATCGGGTGACAACTTCCAACTTCAAGTGGTGCTGAGGCAGGCTGTTTTGTATCTGCAACTGCCGGAGTTGGTCACGGGCCTTTCCAGGTCTTGAAAAGTGAGAGCAGATACATCGTGCAATGGTCAGCATTTCCTTTATATCAGGGTGCTGCAGAAACTCCTGAACCACAAGATTTAAACAGTGGGCCATGCATGGAACATGAAAAAAAGCACCATCCGTGATGCATTTCTCCACATTTGACTCATTGTCACTTACTATGAACCCAGCTCCCAGGGACAGAGGGTTTAGCCATCTGTCAGTTTCAGTCAGTACCACATCCAACTTGTTCTCACCAATATGTGAACAGGTCACATTGCGCATAGCAGTCATTGCATGCTGTCCAATTCCTGGAAGATTGCTACCGCAACAGTCCACTTTATTGCACTGATTATTCACTCTACCAACATCACAAGCAGCCCCCGGCACCTGCGCCCAGTGTGCAGTTATACACAAATATGAACTCCCCGCTATTTTGCCACTTGTCCACATATCCATACTTAAATGGATGAATGGAGAGGAGGAATGTTGAAGGGCATGTCTTACTGAGTCGGACACAGTGCAGAACAACTCGGGGACAGCACAGGTAGAAAAGTATGTCCTGGATGGGACTTTCCATTTTGGACAGGCACGTACAGCAAACTGCCAGAACCCAGAATTCTCCACAAAGGAGAAGGAAAAAAGATCAATTGCCAGCATTTCTGCTAAAGCAGCATTAAGTTCACGTGACGCTGTATTATTCGGGGGCTACTTCAGCTTATGCACAAAAACACTCTGTAATGTGGGCTGACTTAAACATTTTACACGGGGTGTGTTGATCACAAATGGTTGTGCTCTGTGATGAATGGCATTGGCAGGGGTGGAGTGTGGACATTTGATGAAGATGGTTGCACAGGTGATGATGACAAACCCAGAAATGCTGTTATTTTGCCAGATTTGCCAACCAGGGTTGATGTACCACTTGCACTAGACATACTGCATTCACCACCACCACCACAAAAACTGCTACTCTCACCAGCACCAGACATTTCAAAGTCATTATGGTCCTCCACCTCATCATGCCTGTAGTAATCCTCTGCTCTTATTACCTCACTACTGCACACATTTACTTTACTACTGGACTTAACAGTCATGGAAGGGGATAACATGCTGGCTATGGTTGCCGGTGATGAGGGTGGACGCCCCACTGTGGTATTAGCTGCCAGCTTGTGCTGGGTCCACAGTGCCAAGTGCCTATTCTTAGGATGCGTATGCTGTCCTCCTGTGCCCAGATGACTCCCTTTTTATCTCGACTCACACGCACATGGCAAACCTGGCTGATTGCAACTGAATCATCATTTGCATCTTGAATAAAAATCCCAAACAAGGGATTGTGATGCTCTGCTTTAACATGTCCATGATGTGGCTTATTTAAGTCCATTATTTTAAGCACTGAAGTGAAGTGGGGGCACGTGATGTTTCGGCACTGCACACCTGGACTGCAACTGACCACCATGACTACCTATCATATTGATTACTGGGTCATCATCATCAACTAAAACCAGTAGATCACAAGTTTTTACAGGGTGAGATTCCTGCAAACAGACTCCAGACACAGCAACTTTGAATTTATTTTCTCCGGTTCCCAATGGGTCAATTACATCATCATCATTCATCAACATCACCCACATCCACATCTTCTGCTTGGATGCTAGCATATGGACTGCATGTTGCAATAACAGCAACATCATCGTCATCATCACATTCATCATCAGCATCTACACCACCATCACCTGATATTTTTTCACCACACTGTGAATCACTGCATGGAAAATGTGTGCCATTAAGTGCCACGGTGGACGGAATATCACATTGTATGCTATCGTTGACATGATTATCAGAATCCTCAGGTTCGGTTACTGGGATGTTACTGGGAAGTATGACATCATCTATGCTGCCAGTCACTAGCACTGCTTCACACTCTATATATTTGGATACGGTACACTGGTCAGAATTAGAACTTGATGCAGCAATACTAACTACCTCCACCACCACTAACACCAGTAACACTAACACCACTGGCTGGGAAAACATCATCTCCTCCAACTATGAGTGAAGCTACTGATTGGGCTGTAAAAACATTGTAGGAGAAACCTTTCCTCACATCAGCAATGCACTCTGGTCTGCATACTACCACCACACCCACAGGGCCATCTTACTACCAACATTGCCATGGCTAGAAACAGCTTTGCTTGCACGCCTCTTTGAAGGCATTTTGGGGATCAACCACAATGTTATAACCAAATTCAGATTTTGATATGTTCCTCTCTGATTGGAGGGATGCTGGATGTGAAGCCAAATAAACAACTGTGGCTTCAGCAACAGATAAGAAACTACTCTGAAACTGTCATGCAATTAAAACAACTTCAGTAACCAGTGGTGCTGATGAGGTCACAAAACAATCCAATCTAGTAAAAATACCTTTTGAATGCGGGGGGGGGGAGCACTGAATGCAGACAGTGCAGATTTTTACGGCACTACAAGCAGTAAAACTAAGAACAGATACCACCATCGCAGTACAAAATCAGGCAGCTGCGGTGGATAGCAGGTTCACACTGCTGCGCCTGCAATTACACTAGTCTGTGGTACAATAAAAGGTGTATTATTTGATGCACACAACACTGCACACACACTCACACACAGAACAGTTTGTGTACAATGCTGAACAAGGAATACGTTCAAATGCAAAAGTTCAGTACTTAAGCCGTTACAAATTGTAAATTTGTAATGTAAACAACCTGAACTTATGAACTGCTGCACCACATCCACAACAAACAGCAAGAAAATTTCAACTATTCCTGAAAATATTACTGTGTGTACATTAACACAGTCAGTTATATAACAAAATATAACCAAAATACAAAAGAAATTGCTATTTCTCAGCTTAAATCTACCTACACCACAGATACACCTCTCCCCAAAGCACACTTTCACTGTCTTTCACCACACACTCAATGTTGTAAATTAACATTCAAAATCCACACAAAACAAAAATGCTAATGATATGAGCACAGGAGGGTTTTCTGCAATCGATGAACTAAAGTTGAAGCCCCCCAAAAAAACACAAAAATGCTTTTTGAACAGCTTTTACAAGAGTTCTATCACAGACAGCTTTCAGAGCACATTGTCTCCTACTCCTTCCTACTCATACTACCCCAAACTGAGGCTGTGCAGATCAATATAGAGCCCATGTGACCTGAAATCCCATGAATCAGTGCAAAATTCACCTTCGAGACTCAAAAAACAGGAAGGAGGCGAAGTGCACGCTGCACGTACCCCCGCCTTTAAATTTGGCGGAGTAGTGATCTGAGGAGGCAGAGTAACGCAAAGTCATCGGTTCCAATGGACTGCACATTCCTCATTATAACGCAAAGTACTCCACTTCATGTTGCAAAGCACTCCGCGAATCTACCTTTGCTCCGTGAATCGCTTCGTGGAGTGGATTGATCCCACTTCTCCCACCACTACTCAAAACTAACTCTGAATTTCGTCAGTGTGTGTGTGTGTGTGTGTTTGTGTGTGTATAGAAAACATGACATCCATGAGACAGATCACGTCCTTGCTCGGATTGCTTCTACATAACAAGTATTTGCCCTTCACTGAAATGTACTGCTGACAAAAAGAACACACACTGAAGACGAGCAGCTCATTTTATTTCACTCATTTACCAGCACGATGCTCTCCTCCCATCTCTTTCCTCCCAATTGCTCACTCAGCCATCCACTCATTCAGCCATCCACTCGGTCAGCCATCCACTCACTCAGCCATCCACTCATTCAGCCATCCACTCAGTCAGCCATCCACTCACTCAGCCATCCACTCATTCAGCCATCCACTCAGTCAGCCATCCACTCACTCAGCCATCCACTCATTCAGCCATCCACTCACTCAGCCATCTACTCATTCAGCCATCCACTCAGTCAGCCATCCACTCATTCAGCCATCCACTCAGCCATCCATCCACTCGGTCAGCCATCCACTCACTCAGCCATCCACTCATTCAGCCATCCAGTCACTCAGCCATCCACTCACTCAGCCATCCAGTCATTCAGCCATCCACTCATTCAGCCATCCACTCAGTCAGCCATCCACTCATTCAGCCATCCACTCACTCAGCCATCCACTCATTCAGTCATCCACTCAGTCAGACATCCACTCAGTCAGACATCCACTCACTCAGCCATCTACTCATTCAGCCATCCACTCACTGAGCCATCCACTCACTCAGCCATTCACTCACTCAACCATCCACTCACTCAGCCATCCACTCACTCAGCCATCCACTCATTCAGTCATCCACTCAGTCAGACATCCACTCACTCAGCCATCTACTCATTCAGCCATCCACTCACTCAGCCATCCACTCATTCAGCCATCCACTCACTCAGCCATTCACTCACTCAGCCATCCAGTCAGTCAGCCATCCACTCACTTAGCCATCCACTCATTCAGCCATCCACTTGGTCAGCCATCTACTCATTCAGCCATCCACTCATTCAGCCATCCACTCACTCAGCCATCCACTCACTCAGCCATCCATTTGGTCAGCCATCCACTCGGTCAGTCCTGTCTTTCAGCTGCCCACCCTCTCTCTTGCACCTTACAGGCAAGCTTGCTTGTACAGTATCAATAAAAACACTAAATATAAAATATGAAATATAAAAAACTAAAACTACAGTGGGGGCAGGGTGCCATGCCAACCAACTGTCACTATGGGAAACAAACTACAGCTACAGTGGCCACAGCAGGATAAAAGTCCTAAGGGCAAAACAAAAAAGAAAGCAATCTATGCATGTGGAGGAACTAGTTTACAACATGAAAGATTGCAATTTTTTTCTACATAAACTTAAACATCTTGATTCTTACATGCATATAAAATACAGATGCCCATTTTATAAATGCAGTAAGACACTCCTAGGTGTGCATTAGACAGTTTTAACTCATTAGGGGCTGAAAGCACTCAGCCTGCAGCCTAGTTCCTCACTATGCCCATGGCTGTGTGTTACAACTGTCCAATGCACACCCTGTTATGCCTTATTGCTTACATATCTCCAGTCCCTCCCATGTTATGACACCTGCCCCTCCCCAGTATGCAGCACATCCTAGAGTCCCATCCTGTCTGCTGACACACACATTGGCTTAGCATGTACACCCACAGTATGCACACCCTTTTCCAGTACAAATACCAGTGTCGCTTCTCTCATCTGCTGATAACCACCATGTCCCAGAATGAGCACCCTACCCATCCTGCCATCTACTGATGTCCACCTGTCCCAATACAAATACCTCAACCCCTCCTTCAGTCAGCTTATACCTACCATGTTCCTGAATAAATACCTCTACTCCTCCTTATGACAGCTAATACCCACCTTGTCCAAATATCAATATCCCTACTGTTCCTCCCAACTGCAGATACCCACCTGTCACAATATGAATACCACTATCCCTCCTCCCATCTGCTGATACACTCACTTTGTCCCAATACAAATACTCCTACCACTCCTCTCATCTGCTGATGTCAATTATACACCCTGTCACAGAATGAATAACCCTACCCCCTCCTTCCATCTACTGATTCCCAACCTGTCCAAAATGAATACCCCCTGCCCTACCCCTCCTCCAATTTTCTGACACTCTTACTGCCACACACCTGATAATATACTTGTTGACTAGGCAAAAAGGAAATCAGTATATTACCCAGATTTTGGTACTGGATGATTTTAACTAAGTTTTGTAAAGTGTATTTCACAAGAGCAGCAAAAAAAATGTATGCATCGCTATTGTAATGGTTTTGAATTCCAAAGTATTAGAACAGACATTACAATAGGTAACTACTATGTAGATGTTTGTTTCCCTTATCTGTGTATTTGTATTCTACAGTTGGGGTTGAGTAGGGTGGTCAGCGTTAAACCTCTAACTTTGCACCTCAATAGCTTTGGCAGTGTGAAATTAGATGAAATTTTGCATGTAGGGGTGTAGCTATTTTTTTTGATGGGGGTGGAGGGCAAAGACTGGAAAAAGTTCTGGTTTTCAAAGTAAATACCAAACAAATAGGTCAGGGGTATGGGGGGGCGCCTAGACCTCCAGAAGCTATCAGGTTTTAGATGCATTCTGGTGCATTTTGAGGGTAATTTTGACACTATTTGGCTGCCTTAAAGCCTTCTTTGACTTGTTACAAATAAGCATCAAACATGTATTAAATGTAGGCTTGGTGATTTTCATAAGAAATGTGCATAGAGTTATTTTTCACAGCACCCTGCGGCCCACCACAGGTCCCTGTCAAAACTCCCGCTCTATTCTGTCTAGCAAGTGCAAGTACAGCACTTAAATCATTTGTAAGGTGTCTATAGTTGTGCTTCTGATTTTACACTTTAACAGATTCAGAAATGAATAATGTGGCAGTAACTGACGGTGAGAGCTCTGACAGTGTTTATGGTGATGAAGAATACCATCAAATGGATCTGAATGAATCTGAGGGGATGGCTGAAAATCTTCCTCTGATTTTGCCCTATCAGTGCGAGCCTGTGCTTACAGACTCAAGTGAGGAAAGTGACAGTGAAGCAGCAGGGGATGATACTGACGGTGATAATGCTGACATACTTATGAATTTATCTTATTATTATTTGTAAATGTCTATGTGAATTGTCATTAACAGAAACAATAAATTTTACTTTGAGTTTTTTGTTTTATGTGGCAACGATTGCTGTCCCAATTGATGCCACCGCCCCCCCCAACAACAACAACAACAAAAACTATGTTACTTGCCAAGGTGCCATCTTGGTTGTGCAGTCAGCCAGCAAATGTAACAAGCTAGTGTGATTTTAATTTCATATATTTTGTGTGCGTGGCAGTGATGGCTTTCCCATTTACTAGTAGTCTATTAGGGAAGGAGCGAGAGAGATGTAGACCGCAAGCTGTTATTGGCAGTGTCTGCTTCCTGTGAGTTCTCTTTGACACTACCCCACCAGAACATATGTTGTGCTGATTGATGGGCTTACAACAAGCTGGACTGATTTTTTTTGTTTCATTTTTGGTGAGGGAAGGATGGCTTTCCCATTATCCTATTAGCATGTCAGCAGAGTGAGGGTGGTAGAGAGACCGTGCTGTGAGTGACAGTGTCAGCTGGCCCTCTTTAGTGTTCTCTTTGATGCCCCCTCCACCCCCCCCAAAAGAAAAGAAAATCAATGCTTTTCTGTGTAAGCAAACCTAAGCTGTAGTTCAAACTGCTTGTACCTGAATACGCTTGGCTAAGTCAATCATGCACAGAACAAAGATACCGTCACTGGGCAATGGGCTACTAAAATGGTGTAACGCTTTATTTCATAATGAATTAAAAAGCACACTTACAGGACAAATACTTCAACTTTTCAGTACATTTCATAATGATAGAGGGTGCGGAAGAAACATCGGTGACTCAACCGGTTTTGCATTATGTGGGTTTACTAGCCGTTGCCCAGTACCGGTATTTTTGTTCTGCACTTTTCTGTGTATCTTGACACATACAGTATTTTGTACATCTATAAGTTGCTTGTAAGGAGCTGGATTTTTTTTTCACATTTTGGTGAGGGAATGACAGATTTCAACACTTTAATGTGAAAATATCAGGGAAACTGGCAATATAGCATACACTGTAAATTGGAGAACAGAAACGCCATAGCAGTGGTCACTGAAAGCTCTCCTGCTGCTGCTCTGCAATGCTGTGAAAAAACCTTCAGTTCAGTACTACCTGTGATGTCACCTGCCTTTCATATAGATGGCTGATTCAGAATGGTGGTAACATCAAGGTAATGACACTGGACCTGTGGCATCTGGAAAAGACGGTCAGTTAGATACAAAAATATCCATAGCTAGTATAAATAAAGCACAAGGAAGCCAGATCAGCAGATTGATAGGAATATCATCAGGGTCTCTTTAAATATAAAATTGTGGTTCCCAAAAGAAAAAGGGAACCATGAATTACACTAACAGCAACAAACGTTTATTTTCAAATTTCACCTCAGAAGGGAGCATGAACCACATGCGGAACCCTAAGGAGACAAAATTGAGGTTCCTGGGAACCGGAGGAACTGCGAATTGAAAAACCGCTAACAGTAAAAAAAATAGTGAATAAAAATCACTAAGGCAGCACAAAGAAATACAATACCAACTTCAGGTCAAAAATGAACTTCAAGCGAAGTATAAAGAGAGAAATCCGAGGCGGAGTTGTCCAGTCAGCAGAGAAATGAATCTAATTGACCTCCAGCTCAAGCTTAGGCAGCACTCCCTCTTTGTGCCCTCTGATTGACTGATGCCAATATTTATTAGCATTAACTCCTCCTAGGCAGCTGGGCCCAGCTGGCATATTGCACTTGTCAAGCATACTGAAGAATTCCTGGGGTGAGAATAAGAAGACTATGTTGAAAATTTGGTGTACAAATACAGTAAAATGCCCAAGTTATGAGTTAATGTTGCAGCATTTCAACGTTTACTCATAATTTCACTAATTTTCAATATTTTGACTCAAAACTTTCAGCATAGACATTTCTCCACACCACCTCATAAATGTGATGTATCATTTTTTAAATCCTGGATGAGACATGTTTTCGCACTTCTGGTGTGAAATGAGATTTTATCTAATGTACTGTAAATAGTACATGTCATGTTTATAAGGCGAATCATGAAATGAGTGTCGCCCACCTGTATCCCCTCCTGCTGTCTAGGGGCTTCTAGATGTTAAAAATAAGGGGGGGTACAGTGGCACACAGAAAACCAACACAGAAGATCCCCCAGCCCATCTGTGGAGATAAAGAAGAAACAATGGGCCTACATTGAGCTGTCCTCTGTCAATGAAACACACCTTATAAGAGGCACCCCAACCTTCATTTCACATCCATGTCAGTCTCATCTTCTTCACTCGAGCCGTGGAGCCCACCAACCCCGGGGACCGAGATGCAAGGGGATGATCAAAGGCACACTAGAAAATAACTCTTGAAAAAGGGAAATTAGCTTTGGGGGCTATTCTAATTCATTTCAGCTGTTTACAGACAAGATCAACTCCAGTATATTCCTCAATAAAATCACTTTATTTCTCCTGTGCCCAAATGATTTAGAGGACCCCAGGAGTCCATCACTCCTTCATGTTTTAACCACCTGCTCCATGAGGCATAAACTATATAACACAGGCTGGCAACCAAACAGGAAGGAGACAGATTTTATACACAGTACACACAAGGCTCACTATAACTTTTGAAAACTCAGATGATATGCTCAGAACATGAACTTTAAATTCCCACAGGAGCGCAGGGCTCCAGAAGCCTCTGGCACTGATTTACTTTTTTCCTCCCTTTACTCCTTGGTCAGGCATCTCCTTCCTAGTAGAGAACTGAGCAGCCTCTCCCAGCCTGGTCCCCGAAACCAATTAGCACCCTAGGGGGAACCCAGGAATTTTCCTTCCCTGACCAGACCACATTTGGAACTTCGAGCCTGAAATCCCTCTAGACCCTTACGACTTGTGCAGCCCTATAATTCCTCACCCAGTAAAAAGAACCACAGCCTAATGGGCCTAAAGACCTGCTCATAAAGAGGGGCCCCAGGGTCTACCCAGACACGGGCATGGCAGACCCACAGCGTAGCCAGGCCACAACCCCATTCGAAGCTACCGCTACCTTCAGCTGTCCTGCCACACAGGAGAACCCAGGCCCTGCCACAGCCCAGGACTCACTGAACAGCTCAAGGAAGACCTCGCTGCTTCCTGAGACACTCCCGCTCCACACTCCCTGGGTGCCCCTCAGATGGACAGAGAGGATGGCAACCTGGGCCTTTAAAGCATCCCATCTACCATACTCTGGAGCATGATTTAGGATCAGGCCAGAAGTAGCCATCCAGAGCCTGTCAAATGACCTGCAGCACCCCCCACCTCCAAACAATCTTATGAATTGCGTCCCAGGTCCTGCCCCTCCAGGCAGGCCCATAAATGGGTGGATGCTCTCCTACACCCCCTCAACAAACCAGATCACCCTGCCATGCCAGGTACTGGAGGAGACACTGCAACTGTCCCCATCCCCTGTGAGAGCCCTTCCATGACTCCCACAGCCCTGGTGACCCAGGACACCTCTGACACGGGAAAAAGGTTTGGATCCTCCCTAAGGCCCTACAGCTCCCTCCTACTGGGCACTCTCACCACCCTGCCTCAGGAGACCCATATTCCCAATGACATCACCAGGCTACCTAGCCCTCCTCCTCCCTTGGAGCACCCATTATTTGCCAGCGCCACGTCGCTGCACCCACTAATTCTGTCTACTCACTTGGGGGGGCCCCCTTCCAGGCCCAACCAGGACCGCTGAGCTCCTGCCTTGCCTGCCTCTCCTTCCACTCTTCCCTCAGCCTCCTCCTCAACTTCCTGTCCCTGGCCTATTTATAGCCAAGAAAAAAACTAATCCCTGCTGCCACCACATGGCGATCAGCAGAAATTGCACCCCAAACACTAAAACATTTCCTAACTTTCTTACAGTGATAAGCAGAGGAACGGGTCCCTAAAGGGAGCATAAGCCCCTCTCGAAAGAGAGGTGGCTTACATGATTATGTTGAAAATGTGGGGTCAAAATTAAAAAATATATATATATATATATATTATTGTTAACAAACTTTGTGTGTGGTGTCAGTCTTGACCCCAGCAGGTATGCTTTGTGCTCCCGTGTTGGTGAGCTGACTATGGTGATGAGCTCAGTGACCCAGCTAGAAGGGTGGAGGGTTGGGAGTGATACAGTTATGTGAGACCCCCCTGCCAGGGAATGAAAAGTGCTAGGTTATCCTCTTGACACAGGGCCTTGCATCTCTCCACCCATGGATGGCAGATGGCCCTGTGCATTGGCTGACACATGTACTTTTTGCCTTATGCATCTGTATTTGTGGCCACACAGAAGCACAGGGACCACAGGGCCCTGTGGTTTTGTGGCACACCAAACAGCCCAATGAATTCTTCTCATCCATCGCTGCACAGAAGTGCAGGGCACACAAGGGCCCTGCACTTCTGTAGATAAACAGAGTCTTCTTTTGGTGCTGGGCATCTGTATATGTTCAGAACCTGCGTGAATGAAAATACAATTCCAGTATCTCGAAAAGAAAAAAAATTCTTTGCATAAAAATTTGTTAATACACCAATTAGGGTAACTTAATGCCACAAAAGTAGGGAAATGTGGCATTAGGATTTCTAACCCTAACTCACCACCCCAACCCCCCAAGCAGCAAAAAGAAAAAATATTTGGGTTTTGGGGGTCCACAGTCTTGGCAAATCAGCAGTGGGGTCTTTCTTGTGGTTACCAACCCTAATGCTACCCCCTCCCCACCAGCCCGTAGCCTCTGGTCCGAAGCACAAGGTACAGCTTCAAGTCAGTGCCTCATAGTGATATACTCTTCAAAGGTAGAGAAGTATGTCTTGCCACATGTTGCCAACAGTTTGTTGTAGCTTTTTTCACACAGGGCCCACAGGGCCCTGCATGAAGAAAAGAGATCATGTGTGATATTGTTTGCTCAGGGAATGGGGTGGGCATTAGGGTTGACAACCCCTGGTTAGGCTGTCTGCTCCTACACTCTCTCTGTCACTCATGCAACGTGACATAGATTTATAGTACGCAAGGTTTTGGGGCCACTCATGTCCCTGCATCAGGCGTTCACACTGTAACATCTGTTGAGTCAAGAATAGGTTCTAGAAAATTGCAAGCAGATCATTGGACCCAATGGACTGGGAAAAGTATAACGTAGCAAGAAATGCTCGAAAGACAAAAATTCAAAATTCAAAACAAAAATGCTACAGTACTAGATCCACTGAGACCACTGACCTGCCACAATATTGGACACTCATAAAATCCTTTGAGAATCCAGTGAGAAACACACCACCCATACAGATGGAAAGATATGGTATACTTCAAACTTCTAAAGCTTCAGCAAATATGTTGAATGAATACTTTGTGACATTGCCTGATATTGTGATCTCCCCAGCTGTATCCCATCCTGAAACAAAAAGAATCAGTGCAGTGCCACAAAGTTATCCAAATTTTAGATTTAAATGCATTTCTTGTAAAGAGCTGAAAGAAAAAATTAGGAAACTAAAACAAAAGAAATCTTTTGGATTAAATGGAATTTAAATTAGATTTTTGAAGGACTCGGTAAATATAATTGCTCCTGTACTGATGAAAATTTTTAACTAGAGTTTGACAGAAGGCCACTTTCCAACTCTATGGAAAAATGCTACAATAATACCAATATACAAGGGTGGATTACCTACAGAACCTACAAACTATAGGCCAATCTCACTCTCATCTGTGGTTTCAAAATTGTTGGAGAGACTGGTGCATAGACCGCTAAGCAGGTACCTGGAGGGACACTCGTTGCTGTCCAGGTACTAGTCAGGTTTTCGCAAAGGACACTCCACAGACAGCACACTCACTGGCCTGCTGGACATCACTGCATCCCAACTAGAAAGGGGATTGGTGGTGGGTGTGGTGTTCGTGGATTTGTCAAAAGCATTCAATACGGTGGATTATGGGCTTTTACTGGAATGGCAAATGGAAATTAAGATATCAAGGGAAACTTGTGGGTGGTTTAAATCCTACTTGAAGAACAGAACACAAGTCCAAGTTGGAAAAGAATTATCTAATAAAGCAACGGTCCTGGGGGGGAGGGGTTCCCCAGAGCTCCATTTTAGGGCCCACCTTGTTTCTCATTTATATAAATAGATTAATTGACATGGTTATGTATTCTAAAATAAGACTTTATGCAGACAACACTGTATTAGAGGCAAGTGGGAATAATATTGTAGAAATGGAATTAAAACTACAGTTTGATTTTTCAGGGTTATGTGCGTGACTCTTAGAATCCAGATTGGTTCTGAACAGTAACAAAACTAAAGTTATGGTTTTCAAAACTGCTAAAAAGAAAGATGAAAACAAGAAACAAGAAATATACATAAAAAAATAAAATAAAAATGAATTATTGGTATAAGAAAAAGAATATAGGTGTTTAGATTTATGAAAGATTAAAATGTGATTGCCATATCGAAGATACACTGGGAAAGGTAAACAGTAGGCTAGGTGCTTTAGGTGCCATTCTGGATTATGGAAGCCACATCTATGAATTTGCAAGTAAAGCTTTGCTGGAAAAAGTAGACATTGCATATAACCATTTAGCTTGATTTGTTTTGAGATGTGACTATAAAACACA
The DNA here is from genome assembly GCA_016271365.2 of Neoceratodus forsteri. Classification (NCBI taxonomy): domain Eukaryota; kingdom Metazoa; phylum Chordata; order Ceratodontiformes; family Ceratodontidae; genus Neoceratodus; species Neoceratodus forsteri. The sequence continues at coordinate 1,303,017,604 of CM057453.1, read as the reverse complement.
TCATTGTATTTTATATAGTGAACTTGGCTGGGTAACCCTGAGAATAGAATGAAGTTGATTTGGGCAAATCAAATTTAGAATTTTACCAACCAATGTACCTGTATGAAAACTAGAAAAGACTGAACATAAAAATAGTTTAAGAAACATTAACGTAAGAGATTTTAAAACACCTAAGCCTTTAAATGAATATGGAGATATGACCTTTCAGTTGTAGCCACATCCCGTGGAACTCCATAAAATTCTATTGAAAGTGTGACCAGAAATCAAAAGCTTTTCATGGGAAGTTTGAAACATGAATTGAGAATTTGATGTACATTACGTGTAATGGATAATGTGGAATTAATTGACTACATACAGAAATAAGTATAAATTGTCCTGGATATTCCACTAAAAGTTTGAAAAAAGTTTTAGTTACATGTAATACATATCATCGGAATTTACATGTTTTGTATTGTATTGTTTAGTACAGTATAGTACAGTACAGTTAATCATATATATTTTACTATTTACTATTTTGTATGAAAACAATATTACATTACCATCTCATAAATAGGACCTTTGGGACCTAATGATGTGGTGTACCAACTTTTCTTGTCTAAAAATAAAGAGTTTTACTGCTATTACATCTACATGCAAAATTGTACTTGGTCCAATAACAGGTAGCACAATATTCAACAAATCCAAATAAATACATATGTAATCTTTATTTACTTCTATGCGGGGCTGACTGTAGCACACAGACACATACAAATGCATTGAAGCAGAGTGGTCTGAGTTAGATTAGCCCAGACTTGGAAGCTGGAGGATCAAGGCTTGAATCCTCCCAGAGCCACTTATTCGGTATGCAACCTAGTGCCAGCAGTCACTTGACTTCCCTGTTGTTTAGTCCCACTCAGTATGATCATACTGAAAACAACATATTGCATCTCAAAGCTGGCTAATCCTAGCTAAAAAACCCAAGTAGAAAAGGAATCGTAATAAGCATAGATGGCTGCTGAACTAGTTTGCCCAAAGCAATTTTAATTGCGAGGTGGGGCTGGTAAATTTGTCTCCACTCAATCAAATCAACAGTACACTATCTTACAGCTGTAAACATGAAAAATGAAAACAAAAAAAATCAAACTGAGTAAACACAGGTTATTTAGAAGAACGTTTAACAAAAGTCGCAAGAACTCAAGTACAATGGTGTCCCCAGGATGAAACCCACTTTTAAAGCACTGTGCAGTATGCTGCAGCAGACCTACAAATAAAACAATGTAATTTCAATGGCAATTAGTCCCTTTTGTCATGTAGAAACTGTGGCATTCACTTCATCCTGGCAATGTCACATTTTCTGAATGACAAGCAGGGACTAATTGCCATTGAATCTACATGTAAGCAATAAGACATGAGGTGTGCATTAGACACATCTAATGAATGGACAGGGGCGTAGTGAGGTACAAGGCCACAGGCTGAGTGCCTTCAGTCCCTGGCCGTGCATTAGATGTGTCTAATGCACACCCCTGGAGTGTCTTATTGCGCTTATAAAATGGGACCCTGTATTTCATAAGTATTTAAAAATTCAAATCTACCGGTTCAAAAATGAAAAAAGTTAAATATTTATCTTAATTATACATAAAATAGTCCCTCCGCCTACAATGAGCTTGCTGTATTTTTTTTAACCTTAGGAGGTTTGTCCCACTATAGCCTCTGCAAGCTGTAGTTCTTAATGCTTCTGATTCCATTTAGTTTTTTTCTTTAGGTTGTCTTACAACACCCCCCACCCCGCCAAGACACAGACTATGTGTAGTTATTTATTTATTGATTTCCAAATATGGCAGTTTCCACACAAGTGTAAAAGAACAAAACGGGAAGAGATTTTTAGGAGGGACATAAAAAAATACCAGCGGCAACAGAAGGAAGTAGAGAGTGGTGAAAGCCTCATGCTCAGTAGTGTCCAGCAAGTGTCTGTTCTGCAGCTTCTACTCCCTGTGTGAACCCAGAAAAGCAAACTGAGGAAGGAGCAAGTGAGCAGTACTGTAAGTAGTGAGAGAGCAAGTCCTGGGTGGGGTGAGCGTGAACTGCCCCGCATCAGTTTAAAATAAAATACAGAACGATACATCATGCTCTGAGACCCTGGACCATCGTCCTGCACTCAAGGTATTATGGAAATACTCAGAGCACAACTGATTTCATTTCTTGAGTTGGCATCTCAAGAGAATGGGGATGTGGAACCACATCAGGAAGAGCATAAGCGTTCTGTCTAACTATTATGGCTGTTGACACTTCCTTGTGTTTTCATCCCTGTACATTTAAAAAGATGCAGTTTTGATTTTATTATTTAATCATTAGATGCAATGACTTCAGCATGAGTGAGAAGTGCCAGTTCCAGCCTTGATAGAGCGAAGAGGCAAATCAGTAGTGGGAGCAAGCAAGTGAGTGCTGGATGGCAGTGAGAAGAGAAAGAGAGAGGGGAGCATTACTAATAGTAAAAAAGGCTACAAGCTACTAGAAACAGTGCAGTAGGGAGAGTTCTTGTTGTTATACTCTTTGGGGTTTTTTGGCTCGTATGCAGTTTACGGGTCCCGGGTTTTTTTATTCATTTTAGGTGCGCTGATTAGTTGTATCTTATTACTCGCTAAGAGAAAACAAAAATAGCTGTATTTAAAACTGAGCGTTCTATTGGCACACTAGTTTTCTTGTGTGCGTCTTGACTTTGGCGTACTTGTTTTTACCTGTGCATTAGACAGATCTAATGCACAGGTAAGAACCAATCAGGGAGCAGGATTTTCCCTACCCATTTTATAATGCTTTATAGTGTATAGTAGAGTGTTGCTCTGTATAGAATTCCATCCCTTTAAAATGCTGTTGTACCATAGTTCCAAAGGTCATGGAATGTGATTCTACCCTACTGTGGTAGAACAGCATTCTAGAACCTCTAGAGACTGCATGAGTCAGTTTCCTTTTGAAAGCAAAAGAACTCACACACACATATTTCACACAGTACTATACACTATAAAAAATACAGGATGAGGAACTCTATGCATAACCAGTGTGTTCTTCCACCTCAGGGATCTGATTCCCATGGACCTCTTGAGCATCGCTCTCGAGGTTAGAGGAATCAGAACCCTGAGGTGGCAAGCACTGTTATCCTCTTACTTCCATCCAGTATTCTCTATATTCAGTAGATCTGCTTCAACATTCTGCAGAGTGTTGCAAAATGCTGCAAATTGGGTTTCATCCTGGGGACACCACTGTATGTCTACCCATCCCTCCCTCCCCTCAATTCCCCAGACAAACTAATGCCACCACACACTCTAATAATAACATGTGTAAAATAAATGGGAAAAGGAGCAAAATCCAAGCACTGGCAAACAAAAACCCAGAAACTGTGACAGGTGCAGCAATATAAATGAGAGCAACCAACTTTGTACATCCAGTAGGCGTGGGTTCGATTCCCAGCCTCCATTTGCATACTGCATGACCCTGAGCAAGTTGTTTAATCTTTCCAGTATTCCCAGGTCACCACAGTAAATGGGAATTGAGCCCAATGGGTATTAACCAGTTACCAAAAGAATAAAAAAAATTCATGCACACTACAGCATATGAACTGCAAAAGCTGCTGCTACAATAATATTCTGCAGTGGGATAGCACCTGGGGCAAAAATGCATGCATAGTGCAACATCGAGACATCATTCTATACAAATACCAGTCCAATGAGAATCGGTCCAGAATTTATGGAAAAACTAAAAGAGCAGAAGAGTACCCCTTTCAGTACAAACCTTTGGCCATCCATTGTCTGGCTGATCTGGGCTTTCACTTCTTCCTAGAGTAGGTCTGCATGTCTCAAAGGGTGAGGCTGGGTGTGTGTGTTTTTTTTTGTGGTGTGTGTGTGTGTGTGTGTGTGTGTGTGTGTGTGTGTGTGTGTGTGTGTGTGTTTGTAAATGTTACAAAGCAGATATATTACCAAACAGTAAACAGTGAAGAGCGGGCCTGGCTATGTGGCAGCTGCCTTAAAGGATACCTAAACCACACAATTTTACACATAATATTTTAAAAATATGACTCAACAGACTTGTAAAGGAGAGACTGTTGTTTATATTTATGCTGAAACTGCATTTATTAAATTAGGATAAAGGCAGTTTCATAGCATTTGAAAAATGTAAACAAAGCCTCTCTTGATTTAAACCACCAGCTCTGCAGAAATTCTAGAATGGTTGCTGAAGTGCAGCATGATGACATCAATGAGAGAGAGAGAGAGTACCAGCTTGGCAGGTATGCACACATAATTTTAACACATCATATGCCATTTTAACTCAGAACCATATAAATATCACATAACTTTTGTATTATTTACACAAATACACAAGTTAAACAATGATTTGAGTTGTCATGCAATGTAAAACTCGGCCGTTCATATCAGGGCAGTACTCTGTAGCAACCAGCAAACCACAGTTCCTTCAAATGACACTCCCCTAAGTGTCTTGAAACCAAAAAAACGATACCTGGTGATCCAGTGGGTGGTCTGTCCCTCGAAGAACCTGGCTGGCTCCGTGCTACGGATAATGTCCCCCCCCCCGAATGCTGACTGCCCCTCCACTGTACACTTAATGGTTGTCCCCCAACAAGTCTGACATGAAGCAGAAATCCATGCAGCCATTCGCCTTAAGAAATAATACCTGGTGGTCCAATGGGTGAATTCTGTCCTATCCTCAAACAAGATAAAGCCCCCACCCAAATGCCGACTACCCTGTCCCTCTGAATTATTCTGCCAAGTGTGACCCTTAATGCCGACCAGTACAAAAGATACTGGCAGGTCCTCCATAGTTTGGCACTGAAATTGTGTCCCTGGAACATTCTGGTCCCACGTCGATTCTTTTAGAACTGGTGCTGTCAAGTTTCAGCTATGAAACGCCCTTCTCCCCTGAGCCGCAACTGCTGACTGACTACCAGGTCACATGTAGAGCATAGTTTGCACTAAATTGAGGCTAGCGCTACATGTGTCCTGGAAGTCAGTCATCTCCACTCAAGTTACAACATTCAAGCAGATTTGTCTACCCCCAACAGCTAACAAGGAATGGGTATCCCAACCTGGCCAGTTCTTATAGACATTAACAGATGTTGCACTTCTACTAATGAAACTGCAGGACTGGAAACAGTTGTGAAAACAGCCATAAGCATAGCAAGAATTTTCAATGCATGCCCGTGGCATAAGGACACAAGGCCATAAGCAAAGTGCCTTTTCAGCCCTAGGAAGTGCATCAACATCCTCTAAACCATAACCTGAAGTGGCTCAGTCCACTTATAAAAGAGGCATTTAATGAAGTAGTTTAATGAAATACAAAGAAACATGGCTGGATACAATCAATGTAGTAAGTTTACCTCTAAGGAACAGAATGCATGTAATAGTCTGCTTTAACAAAACTGTGACAGATTCTGGTAGTGCTGCAGATTGCAAGCTAAAACATAGTCCTGTGAGGTCAGCTCTATGCAAAAGACTGCAATTAAAAGAGAGAAAGACTGGGAAGGGCCTCTAGCCTAGGTGTTGATTAAAGACCTGGAAACAAACCGATAAGGGATTCAACAGTCAGCAGATTGTCTTTCAAAATCCTATCTTTATTAGTCAGCCACAATAAAACAGGTGACATTTCATGGTCCACGTCACTTGGCCTGAAACTGACAAATGGTTTTTGTGACACTTGGACAGCTGGTTCTGATTACTCTATGATTTTTGTAATATAAAAAATGTAGTGTGATTGTCTGTCATAGAAATCCTGTGCTCCTGGGATGACCTCCCCAGGTATCACTTCAAAGGACAGAATATATGTTAAACAGCATATCTCTGTAAGGTGATTAACTTCCAGTTTGCTTTAGAAGCTAGGAACTAAAATATCCATTTATGATGTCCTCAGGAAGGTCAGTTAATTGCACCTGGTATCACAAAGCATATTACACCTCAGTGAGATCTGGCAGAGAGAGTCCTAAAACATCCTTTGATGTCTTTGAGAGAGAAACTGCTCATAGATCAAATAAGTCATTTGGAAAATGAGTTTTGCTGAAGTCACAGAATTTAATACCTCTTGATAGGACAGCCTGTTTTGTATAGTTTTATATTCTGACAGGGAGGGCTAGGTGACCTCATGGAAGAGGTTGGCAAAGACAGTTTTAAACTGTATTCTGTATTCCATTTAGAGACATTCTTGTTTGGACTCTGTGAAGCAACAACATCTACTTCAAGTACTGTTAGAAGATATACAGTACATTAGATAGACAAGTCTAATTGTCTGGTGGTAGGAATTTGCACTTTTTAAACCGTGTTCTTTTAAGTGATTGTATGCATTGTGATATATTGTTCTGTTTGTACATTTTTACATTGTTCTCTATTTTAAAGTAAACCTCTATTTTAAAGAGACTGCTTGGTGTGCCTTCAAAATTTTTTCTTCGACAAGTGAAGCATATATGGTTAAAGATGACACTGTGCATAGCTTAATGGTAATACCAAACTGGGAAAAGGTAAGAGTTTATCTGAGGTCTTTCATAGAGTTTTTAAGGGTTCATTCTGTACACCTGCTTAGGTGCCCATAGGTGAAAGATATCTGGCATTCCCCAAAGAGTAGAATTATCTGAGCCTGTACATTGGGTATGCTAGCAAGAGGTTCAAAGTTTGACTCCTTCCAGAACTTGAGACCAAAGGTGATTTGGACCCACAAAACAGACAGGAGGTTACCCTGTTCTGTTCCTGTCCCAATACTGCACTCGGAGGTTGGCACTGTGGGATCAGAGGGCCTGACCTGCTGAGTGGGGTTGTGACAGTGTTCACCTTAATAAATTAAAATAAAATCCAATTACTTCACTGTTCTGAAAAAGTTAATTTACACAATGGAATCATACAAGTGTCAAGTCACATCATCCCTTATGGTGCACTCCTCAATTTGCTGCTTCTACATATTATAGTGACACGGTAGTGCCACTATAGTTAAGGCTGAGTAGGCTGTTTAATGTTAAACCCTAGCTTTGCCTCATTCAACAGGATTGCACAAGTTTTGCATGCACAGTTTGGAGAACACGGTCTCTTGTTTTTCTTGTTTTTTTTTTGTCATTGCCTACAGCCAAAACGGTTTGGAATTTTGGTCTGAAATTTTCGTGGTAGAAAGGGCTTGCCCCAGAATGGTGCCTTTCATTGGTTGGGTGAAAAAATATTAATCTGTTTCTGTCTTTTGGATAGAAGTTTGATACCTTATTGAGCATGCTCAGAACCAAAATTTCAAATCCTTATAACTTGGGAATGGATTAATATTTTTTCACCAAACTAATGAAGGGCACCATTCTATGGTAAGCTGTTTCTACCCTGAAAATTTCAGACCAAAATTCCAAACTGTCTGGGCTGTGGGTGATGACAAAAAAAACAACAAAAAAAACAGCAAAAACACCTGATTTTTCCTATAAATGCACTATCCTGATCTTGGGATCTGCAAATCCAACTGAAATGAATTTTGGCAAATCAAGACATCTTGCCTCCCAGACTGCGCATGCAAAATTTAGTGCAATTCTGTTGGACGGGAGCAAAGTTATTATTATACTTAGGGCTGAGAAGGCTGTTTAATGTTGAACTTCTAACTTTGCACTTTAATAATTTCACCACTGCTCAACTAATTTGCATTAAATTTTGCATGCACAGTCTCAGGGGAAAGAGTTCTTGACTTGCCAAGTTTTGTTACTGTCAGATGTTCAGGTGCAGAGATCCAGGTAGCAAAATAAGTGAAAAAATCAGGGGTTTTTTTTTGTCATTGCCAAAGCACCCAAACAGTTTGGAATTTTGCTCAGAAATTTTCAAGGCAGAAAGGGCTTGGACCAGAGTTGTGCCTTTGGCTGGTTTAGTGAACAAATATTAATCTGTTCGAGTTATAAGGATTTGAAATTTCAGTTCTGAGCATGCTCAGTACCGTCTTTTGGATAGCTGTTTTATACGAAAAAATAATTTGGCCCATACGAAAAAAGATTCTGTTTCATATGGGGGTAATCTTTTTTCATGAGAACAATTTTTTTTTGTATGGCTAAATCTTATTTCTTAAAAATAAATACTTTTGAAAACCCATAAAAATGATATCCTGCAGGGTCACCAACACATGCATCTTGCTAATCAGGCCCATGTTAGGTGGATTCTGCAGTTAGTTTTTTAGAAAATCACCCAGAAATGTGTTTTTAACACATTTCGAAATCTTTTTTTTGTGACACAAATTTCTTTTTCATATGGCCATACAAAAAAGAATAGGGCCATATGAAAAGATTTTCCTTCATCTGAAGAAAGAATTTGGACTTAGTTTTTTTTTACATTCTTTTTGTATGCGGAATCTTTTAGGTATGAAAGACAGAACCTTATGAAAAAGATCCCTTCAAGGAAAAAAGAATTTGACTTAGTTTTTTTCATATTTTGTTTCATATGAAGGAATCTTTTTTCATATGAAAGAATCTTTTTTTCATATGAACGACACAACTTCATAAAAAAAGATCCCTTCATAGGAAAAAAGAATTTGGACTTAGTTTTTTTTTTTCATATTCTTTTTTCATATGAAGCAATCCTTTTTGTATGAATAACACAACCTCAAGAAAAAAGATCCCTTCATACGAAAAAAAAGTTGACTTTTTTTTCACTTTCTTTTATCGTATGAAGGAATCTTTTTTCACATGAACAACACAACCTCATGAAAAAAGATCCCTACATACGAAAAAAGAATTTTGACTTAGTATTTTTTTCACATTATTTTTTGTGTGAAGGAATCTTTTTTCATATGAAGGAATATTTTTTCATATGAATGACAAAACCTAATGAAAAAAGATCCCTTCATATGAAAAAAGAATCTAGACTTAGTATTTTTTCACATTCTTTTTCATATGAAGGAATCTTTGTTCATATGAATGACAACCTCACGAAGAAAGATTTCTTCATACAAAAAAAGAATTTGGTCTTATTTTCTTTCCCCATTCTTTTTTCATATGAATGACACAACCTCAAGGAAACAGATCCTTTCATATGAAAAATGTCAACTTATTTTTTTCTTTTTTTTTTATATGAAGGAATCTTTTTCACATGAATGACACAACCTCATGAAAAAATCTCACACACAAAAAAAGAATTTGGACTTAGCCTTTTCCCATGTTGCAACTATTACAAGCCATAACAGCACCAATACTTGGAATTAAGGGACAATCTAGCTATCAAAATAAAGGTCTAATGACAACTACAACACTAACATATAACATCTCCCCAAAAATTAGGGGCCATATAAAAAGCATTAAAAATTTCATTTCCATAGGATAACACTACAACTTTGACAAGCTGTAACTCTGTCACTCTTTGGAGTTAATGTATATATCAATAGAAATGTCTTAATGACTAGTAAAAAGAGATTCTAGCCATATTAGTCCTTGGAAAACATGAGACCCTGGAAGGTTTGATATCTTTTATTGGACCAACAAGAGTCTTGTACAAAGATGGAATTCTACACAAGTTTTCATGGCTTCACAGGTCCCTTCTTCTGGTGAATGACAAAACTGAGCAACATAAGTAGTATCTTGTTTTGTCCCTGGCACCCAACTTCCATAGGAGCTCAGCCCCTGCCACTTGCCACCCCATGCCCAGGCTTACCCTCCTGGGTGGGGCAGCTGAGCAGCACCCCTCTCCATGGTCCACAGTAATGTGCACTGGCTTACCCTCCCAGGGTGGGGCCATGGGAACGGGACTCCACCCAGCAGACACTATTGGTGGTGGGGGAAGTGGTGGAGTGAGGCTTCATGTTCAGGACCAGGATTTTTTGTGCGGTTATACCTGGGGGCAGGGATGTGTAATGATGAACTGCATCCTGCCCCGTCCCCACAGGTTATGGTGCCAGCACAATGGATCCCCTCCAGCCTCTGTCAGGGGTCTGTGATGTGCTGGACATGCTACCCCACTCCCCCCAGAGAAGGAGAGCCGTCCCTAGGATGCTCAATTCTTCTCTTCCCACCAGCCCTCTGACATCCCGAGTCCATTTCTGAAGCAGTATTTATATATGCTGTGGAGCAATGTATAAAAATAGTAGAAAATTACAGGAAGTGTAGAATGGTAGGCAGTGTGAGCTCGAAGTAAAGAAAGGAACACAGAGCAATTAAGCACTGAGATAAGAGTCTGTAAAAGTTGCAAAGTGATAAACAATAGGATTTGTGAGGAAGAACTAAGAGTGGCAATAATAGGAACAGGTCATGTGAAGATGAAAGGGTGCTAGAAGGTGACAACAGAGGAAAAGAGATGAGGAAGATTTGAGATACAAGATGGCAGCAGGAAGGGCAGGGGTAGGAAATGTTAAGAAATGAAAGGAAGCTATGAAGGAATGAAATAACACAAAAAAACAAAGGCCTGAATAAACAAAGTGCAAGGTAAGTATACTCAGTGAAGTGTAACGTGAGGAGGGGGTGGGCAGGACTGAAGCTGAAAAGGATATGTACGAGAGGCAGGAAAGAACAGGTAATTTGAAACAGTAGGCAGGAACACAGAAGAAGAGAAAAAATATTGGCTGATAAGTAGCAAAAGAAATACAGCTTACCATTTTGTGTCATAAATCCAATGTCCTGGTTCAGTCCACAAAAATTAGATTTAAATTGTTTAATATATTTAAGTTCCCATGTCCTTCTGTCCTGTGTGTTTTTGAAGTTGCCTCTTAATATCAGGACAGATAAGTCAGAGAGTGAATGATCTGTTTGGAAAAATTGTGTCCTACTGATGTGCTGCTAATCTTGTTTACTATTGTGTATCAGTTGTGATTCAGCCTGATTTGCAGTGGTTGCCTAGTTTAGCAAGAAGTGTACAGATGGATGCTATATCGGAGAAACTAGGCAGCCACTGCAAACCAAGATGAACCCTACTGACACGCTTGCTTCTTGTTATACGTAATTGTAACTGTTTTTTATGTTAAGTGTCAGGTGTGGCTGGAAAAGGGCTGAGCCCAGTCCACCTCCTGGTTAAAAATAAAACAAACAAACAAACATTCCCCAAATTGTGGGAACTCATGTTAGTACGGTCTCCATGGTTTACCATTTTGTTCCTCCCATGCATAGCAGTTGCCTCTAAATTCCTCTTCACCGGGGGGGGGGAGGGGCAGAGGGGCTACAAGAACACACTACACAACCTGCAAAAGTAATAATGAAGACCTGGCACTTGGGTTAATATCCCAATACTAACACTGTAGTGCAGCATGAGGGGGGGAAGCTGCACTTCTGAGGTGCCATCTTTCAGATGAGACATTAAACCGAGGTCCCAACTGCCTGGATTGGTAGTAGTTCAGGTGGATGTTAAAGATCCCATGGCACTTATCGAAAAGAGTAGGGGAATTCTTTATTATAGCTTCAAGACAAAATACATATAAAAAGAATACTTTGGATGAATTCATAGCAAGTGCAAATGCAAAACATAAATAGGTATTACAACATACAGTGGCCTTAAAGATCATATGCAAAGTGTTCACAATGCCTATTTCTGTTGCTAAATATGAACCTAGTACTAAGTCACATCAGTCCTGTCTGTTTTTTGTCCCAAAATGTGATGTATTTTAAAATATTACCTTTTGTTGTGCTCCGTGTCTTCAGCCTGTTTTCCCCGAGTTGATCTGATGCACAGTGTATCAGCGTTGCGTGTGCATGTTGCACGATGACATAATTGGGTGTCTTCTGCCTTTGACAGGTCGACTGCTCGCTCCGGTTTCCCACATGTTTCCAAATTGCCAAAGAGCATACTTAATAGTAGCTAAATACTGGTGTTTTTGTCCTTACTGTTCATTCACTTTAGTCCTGGCAACTGGTAATTGTAAATTGAGGACATCAAAAGTACTACTAACCTTTTATGTCCGTGTGATCACTGTGGTTAAACATTACCACATGGCAGACACAACAGTCTGTAGTGTAATTTTCATGCTTTTTGCTCATTGACACGAAATGTGTCAGTGTGATCAGTGGTTATGCAAATTTGAATATAAGTGTTACTTCAATAATACAGTATGTACGTAGTTCTTTTGGTTTTGTGAAACTGAATGGCGGTGGTTGTAAAGGATGTAATATGTGTGCGGTAGCGAGGAGTCATAACACTGCAATGTCTTCATCATGTCTATAATTGTAGCGAACCTTGTAATGCTGTCGAATTTATTTTTTCCTTTGGATGAGCTGTGCCAATATCATCTTTTAATATGTAGATTTGTTTTTTGTGTGTGTGTGGGAGGGGCTAGAATAGCACCGCTATGCTGGTAATCAATATTGAGTACTCAAACTCCATTCGTGGGTTTTTCTCTGACAGTGTCTGGCAAGGTATTTCAGTTCTTGCTGTTATTTGTGACATAAGACTTGTTTTATTTCGGCAATAAGCATGTCTTCCCACTCAGTACATCGTAGTTATACACTCAGTGATCACACTGCTGCTTTCCTTGTCATTATTACATACTAACTTTTCATTACTGTGGCTAACTTTTCAGGACTTCAGTAACGTCAACTACTTTAGTCCTCCTCGGTACTTTATGTTTCCGTTTTACACCCTGGCCACTCAATATATATAATCCACATGTAATGATTACATATACAGTGTATGTGTAGGATTGTGGGCATGAATATCATTAGCAAATATGATGGGATATTGTCAAATGTGTGGCTGTGGGAATAATTTTGAAATAGTAAATTATTTATTACTTGTTGTTCTTGGCACTGTTATATGGCAATTACATGTTGATGTGCTGTATATTGAATAGTGGATGGGCATGTATGCATAAGCAATGGGTCGTGCCACAGAGGTGTTTTTTCCCTTATGCTGTCATGATGGTAGCTATACTGCTTTGTTTAAATTAAAACTCTGAGTTGGCAGGACACAGTCTTTGTGCATTCAGTTCCTGCTCATGCATTTGTTATACTGTTTGTGTATTGTGTGCATTGTCAGTTTTTCTTTCACAGTGTAACTTTCTTCTATATTCTATTGAGGTTTCAAAATGCTGTTGTATCACTAAAGGGTACAGTGAAATTCCATGACCTCTAAAAAAAAAGTTTCCAGCACACACAAACCACAAAGCTGGGATGCATAAATAAATATTCAAACCATGGATCAAACATTTAGTTCATATTTTAATGAATTAAAAGCTTACATGCACACAGCATGCGTTACGTCTGACATGTTTCGGATTCCACAGCCTTCGTCAGAGGCATTCCATGACCTGTGTACTGTGTCACAGCAGCATTTTCAACATCATGTATTGATATACTGAACAATGTTATACTATGCACTATAACAGTAGTTATGCACATGCATTGTTTTCCATTCTGTCGGCGTGTTTGCACACATCATGTTTGCTGAGATAAGTTCTCATTTCACATGAGACACTGATTTTCCCCTTACCTCTCATCCCTTACCATCCTCCATACATGCCACCCTGAGGCACTGTGCTCGTGACAGTTTCCCTCTGTTTCCCCAGTAAAACATCCTCTGCATGCCTGGCAGATATCAATATTATCAACCGGACATGATTCAAGTACTTGCTACTTGCACATTCATTTTACAAGTTGTGTTACATCACCAAATGATCAGATATTAACATTGAGATTACATCCTGTGGACATAAAGTAATAGTTGAAAACGTTGTGATTTCAGCACAGTAAAGTGCAGGCAGTACTTTTGTGCGGTGAACTTATAAAGCAATACTGCGGCAGCCATGCGTGCCATGCATGACAGATTCTGTATTCTTTGTGGTCCACTACTTCCCTCATTGCTGGTGATATTACATCACTACACAACTGCAACCCTACATTGTGCCATTACCACCACCCTCACTACCACAGCACATGGACAGGTGGTGAGACAATGACTTGTGGTGTTACTGTTGAAATCATATCCACCATCCCTCATCTCCTACACTGTGTGCCTGTCTTTCTATTCCTTGACCTCCATTCCTGCAACAGTTTTGTTGATCTCTGTTGCACCCTTCAATAAATGAATATCCTCTTCAGATCATGTTCTTATTAGGTGCTGCGTTCCGCATTGGCCATAGTTGTTTATTGTCCCTGTTAAACACAGCTTGCTCATTCTCTTCCTCAGTGATCCACAGACTGACTCTACAAAGCAGTAGTCCATCCTTTTGTTCTAACCTTTCACCTTTTGCATGTAATCCCAGCTGCCACTTCTCTGCCTGTGTCTCCAGTTTTGTTCACTCCCTATTGCAGTTGTTCCCATCCATCCTCTTTGTCCATCCACTGCCCAACTACCACCATGCCATCACTGAGCCATGAGGTACACCACTTGTCCCTTTGTATGTGTCAAGAACTCACCCTCAGAGTAGCACACATTGCAGCTTCCACTGCAGCCAGTACCTTATCCATTTAGTAATTTCTGTCCCAACCCACACAACAGTCTGCCTCCCTTGCTCCTGGAGTCAGTCAATCGAAAAAGCTTTTCAATGTCAACATACATGACATGGACTGCATAACCCATATCCAGCTGTCTTGTTGCCCAGTCGTAATATTGTATTTGATTGGTCTGACAATACTTCCCTGACATAAATCTGTGCTGCCGTCCATTGTGTAGGACATTACCCTCTAGGAATGATGGCAACCTCTCCTTCAGTATTGTCTCCATAAGTTTACCTCGGTGGTGGGGAAGGTAATGGAAACACTACTTAAGATTAGGTTGATAGACTACTTGGAGATGAATGGCATGCAGGATGACAGGCAGCATGGCTTCACCAAAGGACGGTCCTGTCAGACTAACCTAATAGAGTTTTTTGATGGGGTGACACAGATAGTGAACCAGGGAGGAGCAGTGGACGTGGCCTATCTAGATTTCAGTAAGGCCTTCGACACCATTCTGCATGGTGGAATGGTACATAAGCTGGACAGACTAGGGGTGGACAACAGGATCACCAGGTGTGTGGAAAACTGGTTGAAGGGAAGGAGTCAGACGGTGGTGGTAAATGGGACACATTCCAGGGAACGGGCGGTGACCAGTGGGGTGCCACAGGGGTCAGTGCTAGGACCAATACTCTTTAACATCTATGTTAGTAACCTAGCGGAGGGTCTGGAGGGATGGGAGTGCCTGTTCGCAGATGATACAAAGGTCTGCAATAGGGTGGATTCACCTAGTGGGGTGCAAGCCATGAGGCGGGACCTGGAGAGGCTGGAGAGGTGGTCTGACACCTGGAAATTGAAGTTTAATACACAAAAGTGCTCGCTGATGCACCTGAGGAGGAAGAATAGTAGGAAAACTTACTCCCTTGGGGGGTTGGTGATTAAGGAGAAGGAAACAGAAAGGGACCTGGGGATTATGGTATCGCGTGACTTCAAGGTGGGCAGCCAGTGTAGCAGGGCGGTGGGAAAGGCAAATGGAATGCTGGCCTGCATTGTGAGGGGTTTTAATAGCAGGAAGATGGAGGTGCTAATGCCATTATACTGAACCATGGTTAGGCCGCATCTGGAGTATGGGGTGCAGTTCTGCAGGCCTCACCTATGAATTGATGTTGAGCTGATGGAGGGGTGCAGAGCAGGGCAGCCAAAATGGTAAGGGATGCAGGATGTACCCTAGAGAGAAGATTGAGAGGGCTGAATTTATGCGCTCTGGAGACTGGGGGGGACATGATTGAGACCTTTAAGTATCTGAAGAGAATAAATGAGGTAGAGGGTAACAGCTTGTTTGAATTGAAGAAGGGAGTGAACATGAGGGGACATAGCCTCAAACTGGAAGGTGGGCAATACAGAGGTAATGTCAGGGGCAGTTTTTCATGGAGAGGGTGGTGGAGGCCTGGAACAAGCTGCTGGAGGAGGTAGTGGCAGCTGAAATGGTGGAGGGTTCAAGAGGGCTTGGGATAGATTTAAGGGGTTGGGAAAAGAGGGTGGAAGTATAACAGAAGGGAGGTAGGGTGTTGGGCAGACTAGATGGGCCATGGTGCCTTTCTCTGCCGTCACATTTCTGTGTGTATCTGTGTGAAAGTGAGGTGACAGACTGATAATTTCCTTTGTGTCCCACAGAAGTACGCTTGTGTATGTAACACCTGTTACATCCTCCATTCCTGAGGCACACATCTTCTGTCTGGGGAAGTGCTAAGCAGCTCTTGTAGTGTCTTGGGCAGCACCTCCATCATCTGCTTCAGCACACTGTGTTGGCTGCTTTCAAGACCTTGTGCCTTGTCCACCATTATTGCCCTCAGACAGTAAAGCACTGTACTCCCCTTGATCACTCCTTTTGTTGTGTCCTCCCATCCCACCACCACCCTTACAGTCCATAGTGTTAGTGGACCCTTCTTTTCCTTCATGAAAACAGAGCACAAGTATTCATGAAGTATTACTTTTTCCTCTCCCTTTTACAGTACACACAATACCCTCCCAACTTCATGCTCAGCATATGGTGTTTTCACTTCCTGTTTTCCCTGACATATACTGAAAAATGTCTCTGCCTTTACCCATAACTAGTGGTGGTGAGCTGTCTATGCTGCTTTGTCTGAACAATTTTCCTTTCACCGGTTCCATGGCACACCACTCATACTTTAATCCCATTTTTCATACAACACATAACTTAAAACATGACTGTTTCACTTCTCATCTTTACCATAAATGTACTTTGTGGTCTTCTAATGATCTGTGTAACAGAGGAAGATGTTTGACTAACATTGTTGTTTATCTTACTTACTTGTGGTTATCATTCAGTTCTGCCATGTAACACCACTTATATTGTGTCCTTTTATTTTTATGTCATACCAGTGTGATAATGAAGCACTGTTGTGCTGTCGGCTGCAATATCGGGAAAGGGTATAAACGCAGTTTTTACAGATTTCCCAAGGACCCGAGAAGACGTTGGCATTGGGCACTTGCAGTGAAACGTGCATGCTGGGAACCCGGTGATCACACAGTAATTTACGCAGATCACTTTGCCGATGATCAGTTTGCAATTTCTCAAACTCTGCTTGATATCACTGGCTTCACACCGGGTCAACGATGGTTGAAATCTGATGCATGTCCTACCATTTTTGCACACAATGCTGTTAAATCAAGCAGGAGCACCACTGTGATTGAGAAACGCAGACGAATAGAGGTAGGTAATCATACCACCATTACATTTGTTGCTAATGTCACGATTATTTTGATATTGACTAAGTAATCTTACTTTTTATTTATCTGTCATAGATTCTGGGTCAGCTGGGTTTGATGCCTGGCCAGCCATCCAAAGTCCAGCACTCAACAGAGGCCTGTGATGTTGAAGAAAATGTCATCTGAGATGCTTCAGACTTGCCAGGTGCTGATTCGAGTGCCCGATGCTGCTGGTGATGCTGCCACGTGTTGTTTTACAGTTGAAGTCAAGAAGAGCTCAGAACTGTGAAGGATTCTGCCTGTCAGACATCTGAAATAGTGAGTATGATTGCATTAAACTTATTCTATTACTATGTGCTACAACTGGCATGTGTGACACTGTGTGAGACTTTCATAGTATGTGACAGGGACACACTTTGTTGTATATTCCATTCTTTTCTTGAATGCATACAGTTGTAGATTTAGAAAATTAAATGTATAAGGCAAATCTAAATAAGACAGGTAAGAAGGATAAACAAAAGGTGGTCTGGTATAAGTCCTAAATTGCTGAACACGGTAAACCTAAGTTATACAATGCAAATAATAAGTATAACCTCATGTACAATCCACTATGTCTCTGTGGGTTAAGCAGTGCATAAAATTACATTGGAGCTTGGGGGCATCAGGGTGGACAGTGAGTCCCACAGGATCAATCATTTCTTGGTCTGGTATTTCGATGATCCTGGTGAGATGACCAAAACCTAAAAGGAATGAGGAGAGGGAAAACCCACAATAATGGAATGAGGGGCTGGCAGGCCCAATCAACTGGCCATCAGAGTGTTCCTCTGTTCCCTGTATCTGTGCAGCTTATGGGATTAAGTGCAGGTGTGATTGGAGATACTCAGAAACCATGGGGTCCAGCAGTTCCTCATGTCTGGTACTCTAGTCGGAAGTTCAGCCATAAGGGATTCCATTTTGTATATGGTATAGATGGTATCTTCCCAGGCTTGTATGCTTGGGGGCTCAGGTTGTATCCAGAGATGGGTAATACATTTCTTATCAGCAGCAGACATAAAGCTGATGACATAGATAAGTGTCTATTGCTTTTGTAGTTGTGTTTGAAAGTGGAGGAAGATGGCCATCTCAGGGGGTGAGGATGCCCTGGCCCGAGGGCAACTCTCTCAATATATTATTTATCTGACACCAAAAGGGGTTCAGGACTGTACCAAAGCAAAATATGTGAGAATGAATCTGTACAATCTCCAGCAAGATGAGTCTCCGGAATGCGAGCATGTGGCTGTCGGTTGGGTGGTGAGAAACTATTGAGCAGACACGTTCCACGATAATTCTCTCCAGATATAGGAGTTTCAGGTTTTCTGTTGATGTCACCATATATGTATCCAGTCCAAGACAGGGAGGGACATGGCCAGTTGTGCTTCACAGTGAAAGGGGGGACAGCATTACACCCAATAGGTTTAGGTGTGGGCCATGGCAAAAGGAGCAATAAATAAAGAGGAAAACAACTAAAAATAGGCAATACAAGGGAGACAGTGTGGGTAGAAAAGGTGCAGTAGGTCTGTGCAACTCAACAGTAACTCCCACCCCAAACACGCCATGCATAGGTTCTGAGCTAGGGAGTAGTCATAAGTACTATTATACCATGGACATAAGTGAACAACCAATGAAATGGTCAGACTGGCATTTTACCGCCAGTGTAAATCCTCTGATAATCACTGGCTGTTGATGAGCAAATAGTGGTCAACTAAATCCTAATCATCTGCAACACAGGAATAAATACTCTAAAAAAAAAAAAAAACAAAGCAACCTTTTTAATATTTGTATTTCATTATAGTGAAAAAATTAACCATGGTATACTCGCAATAAGATACTGTGAGTATGTGGGTTATTGGGGGATTTGCCACAGCTGGTGAGGATTTACCTACTCGGCTGGGTCTTGTTGGCAAACCACTACACCGATGGTAAATCCCCCAATAACCCACACCACCTCGTGGCTTATTGCTTAAATATAGGCTGTGGGTGGGGGAACACCCATGAGGGAGGGGAAGTCTCTGATGAGAATAACCAGGGTAAGATACTCTGGGTTGTGTCAAGTCCTCCATGCAGTGTGCGCAACACAGAAACAGTGGAGTAATCTCCCACGTCTCCTGGTGAGTTTACTGTGGTAGAGCACAATCTCATCTGTACCATCCTAAATGTGGCGACATTGGATATGTGTTAATGTGCTGGTGCTACCTACCCAAACCATTTTATCCATTGTGTAGGTTATATTCTAACTGTATCCTGCCAGCCATAGCTCACCATCTAGTACCTGAGTGACGAACAATCAATGTGACCACACTGCAACCACTCTCCACAAATACCAATGAGGAGTGTGGGGTCAGGTAGGATGACCAGAAAGCAATCCACCAGA
Source organism: Neoceratodus forsteri (assembly GCA_016271365.2). Classification (NCBI taxonomy): domain Eukaryota; kingdom Metazoa; phylum Chordata; order Ceratodontiformes; family Ceratodontidae; genus Neoceratodus; species Neoceratodus forsteri. The sequence continues at coordinate 1,302,998,138 of CM057453.1, read as the reverse complement.
ACACTATTTGCTACATGTGATCCAGGGTACCCCAACTGTTCTGTCAGCTTTGATGTGGGGCACCCTGTGCATGGGACCAGACATTGTACCATCAAGGGAAATCAGAAAGAATAGGTAGTCTGATCAGGTTCATCAATGCAGCTATTCAAAGGCCTCCCCCAGTCCTGCCCGACCCACCTCTGAGAGGATCAGTGTATGCAGTGACAATTAGCAGTGGAGGAATAAAGCATCCCCCTCCCCATTTAGCAGGATTGTGGTGCATATGTATCTGGTCAGGACACTGAATTAACTTCTCATGTTGAGGGTTCATAAACACAGCTATATCTTGGAGCATCCTGATGTCTCTCTTCAGCCTTTAACACCATGGACCATGGGGTACAGCAGGAGCACCTGAGTGTCATCTGTGGCCTGGCACATTTACTCCTCAGACTGTTTCAAGCTTTACTCTCTGTCATATTTCAAAAGGGTGGTGTTGGGGATACTTTCCTCATTTCCATTCTCTCTGTCATGTTTGGTTTACCTGTGTTTGGTGCAGTCCCCTATGCTGTTTGCAGTGTAAATGCTGACCTTCAAGGACACCATGTACAGTACACATGAGTACAGAGTACATTTCAGTACTGAAAATGGTATTAGAAATAATATTAATTGTGCTTGATGTTCTGGAATGTTAACCTCTGATCATGCTAAGTACCACCATTTATTTAACTTTTCAGAATGTGCATCACAACAGGCACCCAGACTTCAAAATATGTACCACATGGGATTGGGAAAACTAAGTACTCACGAGGCACTCAAACAGTGCCCATGGGAATAAACAGAGGAGTACAGGTTTTGATTATGGCAAAAGACACAGCTGATGCATCAACGCAGTTCTCCCCACCACATGAAGATTTTGACTATGCAAATGAAACCACAGTCCTTTACGCTGACAGTGAGGATGAAGAAGATTCAGAAGCAGACTATGTGGTGGACCCTGATGGCGATCCAGAATGGAACGTCGAGGATTTTATCAACAGTGACTCTGACTGCGACACTGATGATGATTACTCAAATGAACCAGATGAGTAGGTCTTTCTTCTGTCTGATTCCACAACAAAGTGGTACATCGACATATTCCAGTATGTGTGTTGTGTGGACATCAATAGTAATGGCTGTTTCTTTTCTTATTGTGTGACAGATGTACCGAGCTTCATGCCGATGTGAATCCTGTGAAGCAGCGGACATTTATGGTTTATGAAAGCATGCTAGTGATGATGCTACAGACTTGCTTTCAATGTTTTGGCCAATGCAAGGTCTTTCTACAGCGTTTGTTTGGTAGTCTTGCTGTGATTGAGCAGGTATGTGTCAATGGATATCGCAGACAATGGGAAACCCAGCCTCGGCTGGGATTGCTGCATGGGTAATCTGATGACTGCTTGCGAAATATTTTTTAGTGGAGGCAGTCCGGTACATTTGCTGAATTTTCTGACACATATGAGCATACAGCACATATCGTTACGTACTTTCAACTTGATGCAGGCAACATATCGTATCCCATCTGTGCGTTCTTTGTGGAAATGTCACCAGGACAGCATGTTTCAGGAAGTGAATGGTGCTGCTTTGAAGCTTGGAGGGGATGCAAGCTGCTGCTCCCCTGGACACACAGCTCAATTTTGTTCCTATTCATTGATGGACCTCACCAGATCGAAAATTCTGGACATTGAAATGGTTCAGGTGATGACTACATCACTTTTGATGTTACACAATTTATATGTGTGTATATATATATATATATATATATATTTCAATTGTCTCATGTTGAATACCACATTTATCACGTGTCACATCCATTTTAGAGTAATGAGGTGTCAAGCAGCAATGCAATGGAGTTGGAAGGCCTAAAAAGATGTCTTGCCAAGCTGAAGGGTGCTGGACTTCACATTCAGAGCCTGACAACCGACAGGCATGTCAGTGTCAAAAAATATATACGTGAACAAGAACCAGGGATTACACATTGGTTTGATGTGTGGCATGTGGCCAAAGGTATATGAGCAGACTAATGTATACATGCATAATTTTAGCATTGTAATACTGCATTGTTTCAAATTACCATACTGTGTTCATCTTCTCCTCTACCACCAGGAATCAGAAAAAAGTTAGAGGAGAAAGCCAAAAGGAAGCAGTGTACTACACTTGGGAAATGGGCAAAGGCAATAAGCCACCACTTGTATTGGTGTGCTAATTCCAGCAGTGGTAATGGAGACCAGGTGGTTGCAAAATGGAAGTCCATTGCAAACCACGTTGTAAATAATCAAGACAATCACAGCCCAGAATTTCCAAAATGCATCTGTGGGCCCATTGATGAATGCCAGTGGATTGAGAAAGGTTGGCAGTACTACCCAAACATAAGAACATGTTACCATACAGTTTGAGTGCTGCAAAGGATAACTTGTGCCATCCTTTGAACTCATGTTGCTACCCTTTCTATATGCACTATGTCATATATGTGAAACGATGTACTATACTTTCCTTACCATACTATTGCCATGTTGCAACTGTTACTTGAACCTGTTCCTGTCTTGTTCTGCGTATATATATCATCAACCAGGGACTAACTTATTCTGTATTATGACATCACAGGCAGTTGTGCTCTGAAGGAACTGGAGATTATTGCTTTTAACAACTATATAATGAAGGATATCCGAAAATTGTCTCCTGCAGAACAAACATCATCCTTAGAGTCATTTCACAAAGTGGTTCTGTTCTTTGCACCAAAGATGAATCACTTTTCTATGAAGGAATGGAGGCAAGGTATGATGTCACAGGATACAATGCTTCTCATTTCATTCGGTCTTTGTAAAGTGCTTCCTGCATACTGTGCTTGATGAAATTCTTGACAGCCCTGTGGACACAGATTATGTTACATGGCAGCAAAGTAATTGCTGTGGTGTGGTGGGACAGAACTATTATGTCCTAAGTACTGTGTTCAATGCTGACACGTATTCTACTGTCCTAATTGTCATTAATTATATTCTATGGAGCGTTCATGTTGTTCAATAACTTGTGCTTCTCAATGGCAAATGTAATGATCATACTAATACCATTACAGTGCCATTACAAAACCACAGTAACAGCAAATGTCCATGCCCACAGTTTATATATATATATAACCCCTTGTTACCGGGTTACTAGAATCCCAGTAAGACCTAGTGGTAGGCAGGAAGGCAGCTTGTGAAACTCCAGTTAAATGGGTTTCACACTGTTTCACTCTGTTCTCAGTCTCAGCTGAGACTGAGGGATGACATCACCATAGAACTGTCGCAGCTGCATGAGCCACAATGGAATCTGCACCAGGGAGTTGCAATAGAATGTTGGGAGGTTTAAACAGTAGTCTGGGGTCAGTTGGAGTTTGGAGCTTGCTGAGAGAGGAGCACAGCAGCTCTGTGTAGGCTCGTAGAGCCTCAACTCCTGACATGGGGCTACATTTAGGAAAAGGTGTGTGTTTCCACCTAAAGAGAACACATAAGCTAGTTTTAAAGTGGTGGAGACCGCTGATTGGTCTCAGGGCCCCATCCTCAGGGGATGGGGCAGGAAAAATTGTCCTGCATATTCCAGGGCAACCTCCTGGTTTTTCTGCTAGTGGAGAAGCTGCCTTATTTGGTCCAAGAGTTATGGGAAACAGAAGATTTTGTGAATCGCCTGTGGGGCACCTGCAACCGGAGGGTGAGTTTCTGCTCTTTCTAAAGGGCCCGTGTTTTCACCGTGGGACTTGTGTGATAGTGGGGATTGGACTACTGAAATAGTGGGAGGCCTAGAGTAATAGGCTTAGCCAAAAGTAAAAGTATGTTCAAGTCCAGCACATAGTGGAAGTCAAGACATGTAGAGGAGATGTGACATACATCTACCCAGTAATCTACATTGCCAAGCTTTCAGAAAAAGAGTTGTTTAGTTTCCAGAGAAATGGCCTGGTATGGATTGTGGGAGCTGGAGGTGGGAGACCCCCCATCTTTAGTAACCAGGTCCACCTCTACGGATTTGCTCTGTGGATTTCTACTTTGCCTCATGCACTTGGCCAGTGATGAGGGAAGTATCCAGACGTGGGATTGGAAGGAAAATTCCCTCTAGGAGTCGAAGGCTCTAAGGTGGCATGGGGAGCCACCAATTGGAAATCTGGTTCATTTCCCAAAATGGACCGCGGATCAAGTGGCTGGCGGGGGAGCCAGGCCAGTGGGGAAAACCCAAGTAGTGTACAAGTCGGGCTGTGTACCCAAAGCTGCGTGCAAGTCTGGGCTGTGTGCCTGGTGGGTTCAGAGCCTGAGGGCTGGAAATGTAAAGAAGTGTTCTGTTATCTCTAATCTGCATTACCAGGAATGTAGCCCCGCGCGGGGTAGGTCTATGCTTTGTTTGTTCAGCTTGGATGTGAATAAAAGCCACTGTAGAATCCATTCCTGGTTTGGACATTACAGTTTTGTTCCTGTGTTCGGATTTACTTGGGTGCCTTTGTGCGAGTAGCCAAACCTAGGCCCCTGTGCCAAGTAACCTCATCCTCCTGGAACCCAGTCCCCACCAGGTACTACTGTCAGCTTCAACAGCATGCCACCTGTCGTTTTGCTAAAAGGCAGGGGTCCGGGGGTTACAAAAATGGAGGCACCGCTTTGGATTTTAATTCTGGAAAGGAAGGTACTTAGGCAAGGGGCTAGCGTTTTGGCTATCTGGCAGTGGGTAGCCCAAAAAAGCTGAAGCAAGTTAACTAGTGTGTTTCTGTGTGCTGTGGATCTTATGCTGCTGTTTAAAATGCCAACAGTTTACTCAAGGAGCAGTAAAGCTAAAGAATGTCCCTTGTCCTGCATCAATTGTTTACAACGTTTTGCCTGTTTTTTAAAAAGAACTATGGTAAAGAAAAGTGCGGAAGACTAGGGGTAGCAACAGGAAAATTGTGCCCTGGACATTGGAAATGCTTTTAAAATGAACTGTGGTAAAGAAAAGTGTGGAAGACTAGGGGTAGCAACAGGAAAATTGTGCCCTGGACGTTGGAAATGCTTTTAAAATGAACTGTGGTAAAGAAAAGTGTGGAAGACTAGGGGTAGCAACAGGAAAATTGTGTCCTGGACATTGGAAATTCTTTTAAATGAACTGAGAGACTTGCAGTGTGAATGGCTATGTTAAATGGCTGAAATGGCCTCCCACCATGGAGTCAGTTGAAAAAAACAAAAAGTTGCATTCTGCAGTTTAAATTTGCCTGCTCGACGATCGCTGTGAGGAGAAGAGCACTCGCGAGGAAGAAGAGGCTCATTTGCATGGCGTCATGTGATTTGTGAGGCTGCAATTAGTCCCACCCCTCAGCCAGCTCTACAGAGACTGCCCCAGCATTAGCGAGGGAGTGTGAGTGGAGTGCATGTACTGGCTTGTGGAGGAGCATTGCGGAGTGTTAAAAACGCTGTAAACCTTCTAAAAATATACTTGCTTGTTTAAAATCGGGCTCAACCCGCTAATCGATCGTCTGAATTGCAAGAGTGGTGGTCGAGGAGACGATCGGTAGGACTGCCCACCCATTTCTGTTCTGAGGCCTCCAAGACTGGCTGCAGGCTGTTTTTTCCCCATCGCAGCAAACTGCTACTGATAACAGTGAGTACTAACAGTGAAATTGCTCAAACAGTGATATTCTGCCAAATGCCATATACAGTAAATATGTGTGCAGCAGTGTAGTCGCTTTGCAAGTAAAGACTGTGTCAAGTCCTACCAGCAAGTGCAAGCATGTTAAGCCATTGACTGTGTGCATAGTAATGAGTTCAGCATCAGTTTAAAGTTTAAAGCCAGAGAGAGACTGTGAGTTGTAGCCAAATGTGCAGCACTAGTTTTACAGGCAATCCTGTGCTTAAAAACCTGAAGCTTTAAGGGACTGTGAGTTAAAGAAATGTTTCTAGCATGTGAAAAGTCTGTGGAAAATCATGTAAATGTGTTTAGAACAAGAACAGAGCAAGTTTGTGCAGCTTGAGCAAAAAGCTATCAGTAGTGTGTGTAAATCGGGTGCGCAATGGCTTGACTCAATTTCTGAATGTTGATGCACAGGAGTGCTGCCGCCACCCTTACAGGGTGGGGTAGTAAAGTAAACACAGCAGCAGAGGAGCCATTTTAAAAGTAAAGAAAGTGTTCAGTAAAGTGGGACTTTCAGTTACAGTGAAGTTTTGTTTGTTTTTCTGCAGTTATTTATTTATTTATTTATTTAGTTAAACATCAGTTTAGAAACCTTTGAGCCAGAGGCTCATTTACAAAAGTACCTCGTCAGGACCAGCTCACTACCGGATCATGCCGGGTTGCAGTAACAACAGCAGTAAATAGACTGAGGACATTGAAAAGTGGTGCTACGGAGGACAACTGCCTCCTCATGTGGCGATTCCTGGTTTTCCAGTACATGTGTGTCAAATATGCTTGAGAGCTGAAAGGGACGTCTTCATGATATCTCACTGTGCTGGATGCCTAGAAAAATATGGCTTGTGTAAAGTGCCTCAAATTTGTTTGGCTCCCACATGGACAAAGGCTCAGGAATCTGCAGTTGGCAGTACACAGCACCAGGTGGAGCCTGTGGAGGAAGGCCCCTCAGGAGTGTGGCACAAAGCTAGAGGGTGCAGAGTTAGAGGCGGAACCAGAAGTTGAAGTTTCGGATGCTGGATCCCAGAAGGAAAGTTCGGATAAAGCATCAGTAGACCCCTGGGGAAGGGGGGCTAGCCCAAGTCTCATAGGAGAAGATGAGATGCGGGAGGCCTTTGAGTGGGAGGTGTTGACCTCCGTGCCTAGTGATGAGTGGATAGTCTCAGGAGTGAGTACGGCTGCTCACTCCTGGGCTCAGATCCTCAGTGAGGAAGAAGATAAGGGGGAACCTATGTGGCCTTGTGAAAAAGGAATGGGTACACAGCCTCAAGCTCTTGCCTCGGAGGAATGCATGGAAGAGAGTAGTGATGCCACTGCCCTGGCTATGCAAGAAGAAGAAGTCAGGGATCTGTTTTTAATTTAGTTAAGGATGCGTAGCTAGCAGAACCAGGACTGGCCACCCCCAAGCCAGGCCAGCGGTCTCAGGTTGACCAAAACTAGTAAAGAGGAGAGACTGGTTCGTAGGAAGGCGAATGAGATCTATGGTATGACCTTTCCTACCTTTCCTCGGAAAGTCTGGGAGGAGATTGAGAACAGCAGCAAATCCTGGATCTGGGCCGAAGCAATGAAAGGTGTGCATCCTGGGGCAAACAAGCATGTAAAGGACAGACAATTTCATGAGAAACATACCCAGTGGAAGAGAGGCAGGACACTGTTTATGGACAGAGTGCGAATAGTGGACAGAGAGGGACGTGAAATCTCCCACTGTGTGAATTATGTGCACCCAGATGGGGTAATAATTCAAGCTCCTGACCCCCGGGTACTATTGGCCTAGTGCAAGGACCTCTCAGCAAATGTGCCCGTGCCTACTAAATGGAAAGCCGAGCAGTGGTAGTCAATACTGCCACACCAGCCTGTGAAGTGCCTTTATTGATCCACCAGTATGGACATCCAGGACTCAGGTGCCCCACATTCATCAGTTCTACAGTGTACTGTCCTTTCCAGAATCCATCGACTGGCCCACCAGATGACTTCAGATCCAAAGAGGACACCAGCCCAGCTGTATCCTGCTTCATCACCTGGTAATTGGACGACGTCAGACCAGCTGTTTTCCTTTTTTCTTCCTGTTCTAAGGTTCCATCTCCAGAGATGACATCATCCCAGCAGTTCCCAGATGTGCCCTCCTGTAGTTCCCGGAAGATGTCCGCCCAGCTGTATCGGAAGAAATACTGCCAGGGAGAGTCTTTGTCAGAGGTGCAGGTCGGTTCAGATTTTTCGTACTACAAGGGGCTGGTAAGTCCGAACTTTTCTATCTTTATGACATTGCAGTACACATCCTACACTAGCAGACTCCAAAATGTGTGAACTGTCCTCAAAGACTCTCCCCTTCGGGTCTTTGGCCTGTTAGAACTGTGCTTCACTGGGCTCCAGCCCAGGAGAGACTCTTTAATGGACTAGCCTTCGAGCACTGTGGTCACTAGTTGGGACTTTTAGGGCACTCCATCCCCCCAAATGTGTATTGTAAATATTGTCGTTGTTTTCTACTGTTTTCTAATGTATATACTGTTTTCTACCTTTTTAAAAAAAAATATATATATTTTTGGGATTCTTCAGTATTTTAATGGTAGGGGTTTAGGTAGACTGTGTATGCAGATTAGGAGTGTGTGTTGTCTTTCTTTTCTTGCAGGTGTTCCTGGAAAGATAGAAGAAGACAAGAAGAGGAGGAGGGCTTATCGGAGTTCCTCATTAGTACTTTAATGTGTAGTGATTTAAAGTACTGTGGTGGTGTTATTGTTGTTGTTACTGTATTAACCCTTTTCTTCCACAGGTGTGGTTGTGGGGGTAGGGAGGAGGCAGTAAAGTGATATAATACTGTGGTATTAGTTTCTTGGTGTGTGGTTGCAGGTTGCCCAAGGTCGGGGAGGTCCCTGAGTTGTTTTTGTTTTTGGGGTATAAAGTTAGAGGCAGACAGATTTCCCTAGAGGGCTGGGGGGGATAGACAGGCTGTGGTCCTGAACGGCCGTAGGGACTGCAGTGCTGAGCTATTAGGGCTATGCTCTGGACAGTTCTACCAGAGCCACTAGACATCCATAGTAAGTGGGTAGAGTAGAGGTTGAAATGTCAGCTAAAGGCCTCTAGGCCCTTAGTGTTGCCTGCCTGTGCTTGCACATGGTAGGAGGAACCTGATCACCCCTCCTTGGGTAGCACATAGGGTGGGATAGCCTAAAGCAGATGAACAATGACTGCGGACGAGTCATTTTCCTGGTCAAGGTGAGTGTAACCCTTTGTTACCCAAGGGTACTAGAATCCCAGTAAGACCTAGTGGTAGGCAGGGAGACAGCTTGTAGAAACTCCAGTTAAATGGGTTTCACACTGTCTCACTCTGTTCTCAGTCTCAGCTGAGACTGAGGGATGACATCACCATAGAACTGTCGCAGCTGCATGAGCCACAATGGAATCTGCAACAGGGATTTGGAATAGAATGTTGGGAGGTTTGAACAGTAGTCTGTGGTCAGTTGGAGTTTGGAGCTTGCTGAGAGAGGAGCACAGCAGCTCTGTGTAGGCTCGTGGAGCCTCAGCCCTGACATAGGGCTACATTTAGGAAAAAGGTGTGTGTTTCCACCTAAAGAGAGACACATAAGCTAGTTTTAAAGTGGTGGAGACCGCTGATTCGGGTCTCAGGGCCCCATCCCTCAGGGGATGGGGCAGGAAAGGTTGTCCTGCATATTCCAGGGCAACCCTGGTTTTTCTGCTAGTGGAGAAGCTGCCTTATTTGGTCCAAGAGTTATGGGAAACAGAAGATTTCGTGAATCACCTGTGGGGCACCTGCAACCGAGGGTGAGTTACTGCTCTTTCTAAAGGGCCCATGTTTTCACCCTGGGACTTGTGTGATAGTGGGATTGGACTACTGAAATAGTGGGAAGCCTAGTGTAATGAAGCAGCTAAAAGTAAAAGTATGTTCAAGTCCAGCACATAGTGGAAGTCAAGACATGTAGAGGAGATGTGACATACATCTACCCAGTAATCTACATTGCCAAGCTTTCAGAAAAAAGAGTTGTTTAGTTTCCAGAGAAATGGCCTGGTATGGATTGTGGGAGCTGGAGGTGGGAGACCCCCCATCTTTAGTAACCAGGTCCACCTCTACGGATTTGCTCTGTGGATTTCTACTTTGCCTCATGCACTTGGCCAGTGATGAGGAAGTACCCAGATGTGGGATTGGAAGAAAATTCCTCTAGGAGTCGAAGGCTCTAAGGTGGTTTAGGGAGCCACCAATTGGAAATCTGGTTCATTTCCCAAAATGGACGGCGGATCAAGTGGCCGGCAGGGGAGCCGGGCCAGTGGGGAAAACCCAAGCAGTGTACAAGTCGGGCTGTGTACCCAAAGCTGCGTGCAAGTCTGGACTGTGTGTCTGGTGGGTTCAGAGCCTGAGGGCTGGAAATGTAAAGAAGTGTTCTGTTATCTCTAATCTGCATTATCAGGAATGTAGCCCCATGGGGGTCCATCTATGCTTTGTTTGTTCAGCTTGGATGTGAATAAAAGCCACACTGTAGAATCCCATTCCTGGTTTTGGACATTACAGTTATTACTTCCTGTGTTCGGATTTACTTGGGTGCCCCTGTGCAGTAGCCAAACCTAGGCCCCCTGTGCCGAGTAACCTCATCCTCCACGAACCCAGTCCCACCAGGTACTGCTGTCAGCTTCAACAGCATGCCACCTGTCGTTTTGCTAAAAGGCAGGGGTCTGGGGGTTACATGTATATTTGGGTTACATGTACAAGCAAAAGACAGGCAAAGACGGGATACTAATGTAGTTTTTTAACAGACTGGTGCACTCAACAGGAGTGTGATTGCGTGCATCGACAGGTATTACACTGATGATTGCATTGTTACCATTACTATTCAGTCCATTATTTTAAAAACATGATTCATGGTTGACGTCCTTTGGTATCCACAGGTGATGGTATTTTGCTGTGACACACCATCCGTGCAATTCTTGGGAGCATAAACATTACAGGGGGATGGGTGGACACATCTCTTTCCGCTGACTGTGGCTCCCCGGCAGGAGCAGCGACACTGATAACGGCAGTCATGGGTCCCGGCAGCGGGTGGTTGGCAGACATTGACTAGAGTCCGGGTCGTGCCTGAAAATAGTCACCTGTTGGCTAGTGCACCTACCCGGTTAACAAAAACTAAATAAAATAAATAGAGCTAGACTGTGGCGGCACAGAGAAGGAGCAGCAAGCCGGCCACCAAGCACTTGCTGTCTGCTACTTAGTGACAGCTGATTGCCTTGCTGAATTTCCATGGAACCAGCCCTGCTCTGTGGGGCCATCATGTGAACTCGGAAAGGGACAGCAGGAGGAGACACCGTGCTTTTCCCGATCATGCACAGGTTTAGTTGTTGTGCAGCCGTACGTTAAAATCTGTTCCATGCATACCCTGTCATGTCTTATTGCTTACATATTGTAATCCTTTGCAAGAGTAACTGACAATGATATATCGTTGTCACAAGTACAACAATTCTTTGTTCAAGTCTGATATCAGGTGTAAATGTAAATGATGATCACGTGGTTCATGCACCGCTACTGTTGAGGGCATAACTGTGCATGTGCAATTTTTGCAGTTTTTTTAGACTGTATCTGTTAAGTATTGCCCTTCATTTCAGACTCCTAGTATCTGCAATGCACTTCAACGAGAACTCAGAGCGACCACAATGCATTTCAAAAGATGGGCGGCAGCAGCGGGCAGTCTCCTTTCCAAAAGCAAGTGGAGGTGCTGCAGTAGTGAAGGAAGTGAAAGTTCCGATCATATATAGTAAGTAGCATTCATTTAAGGTTACGTATGCAATAAGACACACAAAGGTGTGTAAATATGCTTTCATAACTGCACGGCACGAGGGTGTTAAACACCCTTGAGCCATGCAATGCTGAAAGCATATTATACAACGGCAAGAAAGAATCTTGGACTGTGATTGGTCAGTTTGGGGCTGGACCCATGGCATTATCCCAGCATAACGCCACAAGTCTAGTGTCATCATTATGGCTACTCTTTTTTTTTTTTGCATCTCCTCTTAAGAAACAAACATATTTTTCCACTCTAATAAAAACATTCTTTAAAATAATGTTTTTATTTTATATATAACAGCAAGCCATTGTATAATAGGAATAATGCACTCCAGGGTGTGTCGTGCTGTGATAACGCCACACCTGGGGCATTGGACGCACTCGGCCTGCGGCCTCGTGCCCAACCCCCCAGGCGTGCATTATACCAGCATGACACACACCCTGGAATGTATTATTCCTTTATTTACACATCCCTGAATGGAGCAGGAGACAACAGTAAATGATTTTCAATGGAGCCACTGTAGTACGTAGGGAGTTACTGAAGAGTACAACTGAGCCCTTACACTGTGTCCTGTTAATAAAAGTGCAAGGCAACATCACCAGTGAAGGTACAGTTGTACACAGTTGTGCTGTTCTTCGGATGCTGTATTACATTGTCAGGAGTGATCTCTGCTATTTATGCAGTGGCACTCATAGCGGGAGGGTTTGGTACGTTGCTGACTGGATCTGCTAACTGCGAATAGGCAAAGTATTCAGTCATTTAGTAAATTTCTTTTCCAGCATTGACAGGTACTGTCAATGTTCAGAAGTAGTGTGCTGTGTACCGATTTTCTGCTGTTGCTTGTGCTTAGGGTTTGGCTATGAAAGAAGCACCAGAGTGCAATTATGAGATGTGGATCACTTTGCACACAATCACTGTAAGCTCTGCACACTGCCTTGCTTCACCTGGTACCACCATAAGGTCACCATTAATTTAGTGTTATGCACTCTTAATGTAGAACTGCCTTTTTCATGGGTTGCCATGGGGGATTGATGGATACAAGTGGTATCCAAGTGAAACTCAACCACATTAACTGGTTGCTGGCATTTTCACTGAATAGTGGGCATGTGGCCTGGAGATGGAAGAAATTCACCCTCCTGTTTTAGGAGAAGTGCCATGGTATCTTTAACATGGTATCACCCATTGTAGTACTGTGTTCCACTATTATATAACCCTCTGTGTGACACACTGTCTACTCATCTCTCTCTCCTCAGTGTTCACCACTCTGTTCTTACCACATTTCCACCCCTTGCTCATGGCACTACTTACTTGAAATACAGTGTCTCACCCATCCTTATTCATTACCCTCAGCTACTAGAATGTCTATATTGTGTCTCACATGTGCCTTCATTACGTTTCCACTTTACCCTTTTCAGTGTACGTCAATGAACTGATTTCTGAGGTCTTCAAGCTGAGAGCAGAGAAAACCAAGCTACAGATTGGCAAAATTGGCCGCACCATCAAGATCCATCCCACTACCCATTGCGTCTAAGTTTGAAAAACCTGATAAGAAATCACTAGTGTGACAGCAACGTGCTCGGTTCAATAAGGCTGGAAGTGAAGGTTGGTGGATACAAAATGTTTGCCTGGTGCTATTGACATTGGTACAACAGGATATAGATAAATACATGGACTGAAGGGCAGTGAAGTATTGATGTAACGCCAACCACCACACCCATCGTGCAGACACTGGCAGGTGTTTGTGATGTGTTTCTTCATGTTGTTGGCTATAATAGTTATGCCATTACACCTCACCACACCATGCAGACACAGACAGGTGTTGCAGGATGACTTGTGGTATAAAGCCATTATGCTGACCACACTACATAATGAAATAAGCTTAGATGAATGTAACATAGGACAATGTGGGAGCGATAGTGCTGAACAAACCAAGCAAACCTTGGTGGCTGCCACTTGCTGCTGGGAGACAGTGGAGATATAATGGCATGATCATTACGGATGATAACCACAAGTCACAACCCATCTTTCCATGCTTGCGGTGTTCTGGTTGTAAAGCATAACACACTTTGCTTTTCATTTTATTTTCACTCAACACCTCAAAAGACATGTGAGGATCTATCTATCGATGCTATCTGTGGTACCTGATAATGGACATGATGGCTCACTGTACAGCTTGCAACTTGATCATACTGTGTCACCTCACTGCACCCTGCCTCATCGATGGGTGAGAACCGTGCTTACTACTGAAGTACCCCACACCTGATCTGGTTAGCGTTCCTTGCATGCTCCATTTCCTCTCCTCCTTGCCAACCACCCATGGTCCCAGTCCACTGCAGACCAGTGTGGTGCAAGGTGTGGCATACAGTGCATCAGGCAGTGCATTACACCATGTTATCACTAGTTCAGTGGTAGTGCCTCCTCCTTTTACTCCCAGATCACTCCACCCTTTCACTTCAGTAAGTAAGTAAGTAAAATTTTATTTTTAAGCACTTTTCAGAAACCAAAGCACTGTACAAAACAACATTTAAAATAACAGACATAATATTAACAATAAAATCACTCACCAAAAGCTTTTAAAACAAAAAGTTTTAAGCTCCGATTTGAAACTCTTGGCGGTCAGGCAGCCTCATACCTCGAACTATGGTATCTGTTCAGTTCTGTATATGGAACCCACCATGGAAGCCTACTCTGTTCATCCCCTTCAGGTACCTGAAGGTCTCAATCAAGTCCCCTCTCTGTCTTCTGTCCTCAAGGGAAAACATGTTGAGGTCTGTTACTCTTTCCGGGTAACTTGTATCCCCCAAACCCTGGACCATCTGTGCTGCTCTTCATTGCACTGCATTCAGTAGTTGATATCCCTGCTGAAATACGGGCTCCAGAACTGTAATTACATGGCCTGATTGAAGATATCATATTTATCATCACTCGATGGAAATGACAGAGATATATTCAACATGTTTATCAGACTTTGTAATCTTTTGTACATTTATTTAGTAATCAAGGCACTTTGGGGGGTTGATAAGTGCAGTCACACACTCTGATGTGTGTATGTACTGCTATGGGCACTCAACGGTGTATAAGACACTCGGTGGTTATAGTACACCTTGGACTGCTGTTTGAGGAGGTAACACACATCTCATTGTGCTTTTTGATTTCATGTATTGTGATGATTCATTAATCTGACATATAACATGCACAGTCATGACATGTGAACATTGTTGACTGTATTATTCTTATTAATAGGCAAGGACAAAGTCACATCAGAAATCATGGACTGAGATATCCTCAAATATGGATGGAGTGAAAAGATCAGTTAGTATTCACACATATAATGAACTGTTTATGTGCACCACATGCCATGTGTCCAAAAACTGGACCATTTCTGCATTACAGACATTGTTATTGTTGGATATCTTTAGTCATTAACTGAGTATTTTGAACACAGCATCAGATGTATAGTGCTCATCTCATTATGTTGCACGTTACTACAATACTTACTGTGACACCTGCATAATTGTGTGTGTTAGCAATAACTATAATATTGTTGAGCTGACATGTGTTTAGCTTCCTATTGTGTTTATGGTACCCCTGAATGGTTTATCTCAAGGAGCACACTACCTTACCCATATGCCTATCCCACCCGTTCTCTTACGACATGACCTCTTCTGCCACTGCTGTCTGTGAAGCAGCGGTTCCTGAACTGACTCAGAAACTTCACCCCATCCAGCCAAAGACTGCGACCCTTCATGATATTGCTGCCACTCAGCTTACATTGTGGAGTTCTATGAAAGGGCAATGGCCGTGCTAACCCAAGGTAGGTTTGTTGATGTCAAGGGAAACTTCGGGGGGAAGGAGGAGGTGATACTTCACCGAGAGGGTGGTGGATCCATGAAATACAGTGCCTGGTGAAGTGGTGAAGGTAGGTACATTGAAAGGGTTCCAGAGGGGCTGGGACAGTTATAGGAGGGAGGGTAGGAGGAGGGCTGCCTATCTGTTGCAGGGTAAACCTGGCTGGGTGAAAGGGGATAGGGTGAGAAATCAGGATGGTGCTCGCAGTGCACATTGAGGGTAATGATTCACGAGCAGACTTGATAGAGCTTTGGGACTACTCTGCTGGCATTTTACCATGAGTCGTGAACACACTGTGCAGTCCTTCCCGGATCACCTTACTATTACCACATGTTGTGGATGGTATTCTATATGCCACCCTGGGCAGGTTGAAGTCACCGACAAGTACCACGTGTCATTTGATAACTGTGTATTTCAACCTTCCACCTCCTACATCAGACTGCTTCCAACACTGTGGTGGTACATTCACTGACCACCTCCTCTTGGAGTATGTGTGACTGCTTGCCTCCCCCAGTACTTTAAAGTAACCGTAGTGGGCATATATTCACCCGTTGTTTTTCTGAGTACCCTAGAACCCTCCCTACTGAGGTGCAGCCTTTGTGTTGAAAAGTCTGCTTTGTTTGACCAGGTTTCCTCTCAGCCCACAATGGAAGGAACCTCTTCTATCTGCACTTTTTCGTAATCCAGTCATCAAATAGAGGATACTTGATTGGCAAACTTTCCAAACAAGTGTGTAGTGTATAGTGGAGTGTTGTTCTGCACATAAGTCTATCCCTTTCAAAATGCCGTCATACCGCAGTTGAAATGTCATGGAATGTGCTTGTACCCTGCTGTGGTAGAACAGCATTATAAAACCTCTAGAGACTGCATGGCTCAGTTTCATTTTGAAAGCAGAAGTCAGAAAACTGATATTTCACACATTACTATGCACTATTAAAACTACAGGATGAGCATAGTATGGTGCGTTTTGCAACCTCATGGTTCTGATTCCCATGCACCTCTCGAGCTTCGCTATCAAGATCAGAGGAAATCAGAACACATCTGTGGCAGAACCCTCTAGTTATGCACAGTTGACCATCCGGCATTCTCTATGTTCTGCCACAGATGGGTTCTGATTGACTGTATCACTGACAGCCAATCTGGAGAGGTAAATGGGAATCAGAAGCCCAAGGTGGCAAACCACAGAGGTTATGCCTACAGTTGGTCATCATGTACTTTTTATGATGTGTATAAATGTGTGAAATATGTTTTCTGTGACTTCTTTTGATTTAAAACTTACACTGTGTCATGCAGTCCCTAGACGGTCAAGAATGATGCTGTACCACAGTGTGGCACAATCACATTCCACGCGTTTGGAATTGTGGTATAGCAAAATTTTGAAAGTGATGGAATTCAATATGGAAAAGAATCCACTATACAGCGTTAAACTATATTCTTCTTTTCATAGCCAGTGACCTTACTTAATGAAAATACAAAATCGCACATGCCCACACAATGCAAAGCATCATGGGCTGCATATGCAAATCACCACAGAATATTATGCTGGTTCAACTTTAAGCAGAATTGTATGGTGCCAAAAGGCCTCTCACACAGTTTGCAAAGGGTGCTAACAGATGACATAGACGTACTACAGGAAGGTGAACCTCAGCAACCAATACAATAAATGTTATGCAGTAAATAAGGCACCAGCATCTGATTTATACAGTGGTATTTTTGTTAATTGAAATGTCATTGTCACCCACAGTAACATGTCACTTATAATTTATATAGGATTTTAAACTGAAAATGACAACTCATTTGTACATTCATCTGTCTACATACTTGTAATGAGAGATGCAAGGTACTGCACTGTTTGTTGTGATGACATTTTTATTAAACCATTGAATATTTCTGTTCCTTTCTTTTTTTGTTACACGGCATAAAAACATGTACCGAAACAATTCTTGATACTGTATGTGACCATTAATCCACATATGTGGTGCAATAGGAGGCAGTATAGCGCAGTGGTCTAAGGCTCTGAGCTGCAAATCTGGTGACATCCAGCAGACCAGACCTGGGTTTGAATCCCACTTGCATACTGTGTGACCCTGAGCAAGTCACTTAACCTTCTTGTGCTCCCAGGTCGCTCCTGTAAAAAAGCTTTCAGCTTAGTGTGCTATACCTGGTTAAACAACTAAAAAAAAAAAAAAAAGTCTATCGAACACTATAGTGCAAGTTTGGAACATAAAGTTAAAAACTGTTAAACTAAGTCTTCAAAATGTTCTTCATTCCAGCCTCCAGGGTCAGTTATGCACCTGAAACAAAATGGAAAATAACATTTCTTAATTTTGGTAGCATGAAGCATTACACAGCCTATTACTTTTAATGCAGTCATTCAGAATTACATACTATGAAACCAACAAATGAACAGCTTTACTTCAATGTTTGTTTTTGTTTTCTATGCACCATCTGTGCAGCCATCCCCAGAGGCACATTCCGCCGCAATGGAGGTAACACCATGCTGCCAATATTTCAACACAGGTTCAGGATAGGTGTGATACTCAGTCCACCACAGCAATCATCCATCATGTCATGGCCATAAGCCTGTTTGTAATAGCACTGGCAGGGTTGCACATAAATTATCACCTTACTTACTAACATCCAAAAGGACGGCATGCTGTGCTGTTGTCCCCCCACAGAGATGATGCATACAGTGATATGTGACACTACTCTGCTAAAATGACAACATCCACCAGTCACATATGGTGGTTCAAAGTGAACCGCTACCTTGCGCACCACGATTGCTATGTTGCAAATATGCACACGGTCAGAACTAAGCCACAGGCATTCTTGTCTGGTAATTATTACTTATCGGGGGGAACCAGGGTTGAACATGGAGTTGAGAGGGCATAACGGTTATCTTTCTAGTCAATGTTACTGGCATGTGACAGAAAAGTAAGAATGGACTTGATGATGAAACTTCTGCAGTGTGAGAATGGACAGTGGGGCAATGGAGAGCTGAGCAGATGATGGGGAATTTGAGGTGGCACTGGCAGTTGAAAATAAAGGCTGAGTACCAACAAAACTTGTTTTTTATGGTGAGCTGTATTCTAATGTTGAAACTGTGCTAAGTGACAGACAGCGGTATGTCTGATACTAGCACTGTGCAGAAGAGCAGCTGTATTGGCTTTCTTACATCCTGTACATGGACATGCATTTGCGTATGGAAAAACAAAGACAATACTGATGTGCTCATGCTCAGTAGTGGTATTGAGATACACCGCGTGACACAGAAGGAAGTATGCAGTATAGGAACTGTGAAGTACTTTACTACACACTGACATTTTATTCAATAACGTTTCTTAATTTATGTACACCCAGTTGGTTGGTGAAAAGTATCCCAGTCACTCGTCATGGCACCATTACTGAGTGGGGAGAAATGGTGGATGTGAGTATGGCCCAATGATTCAGTCAGTACTGGGGCACCCCTTTGAGGTTCCAGAGTCACTTTGGGCTCCACTGGAAAACAAATGAATCTTCTGATGGCATTTTGACCAATGACATTCATTTATTTGCCAACACAGGTGACATTACAGATAAATAACCATGTTTCAGGATGGTGGGATGGTAAAATATCAAAGACATCATGGAATAATTACTTGACATGCATGATGACATTTAATGTACTATCCACAAATGGCAGAAGCAAAGATGCAGCCAACAGCATACATTTGAACATGAAAGGTGTTACTCTTCATTTCAATGTCCATTCTGCTGTACATCAGCAGACAAAATAGTATGATTACATGTTTATTAATGCATCAGAGCTGTGAAGCTGCCAATTAAAACTAAAAAGGAGGGAGGGCAGGAAGCCCTGCGGATAGAACAGAAGGCAGGGGGGAGCAAAAGCCCTACCCCACACAGCCAGAGGGTAAAAGGGCAAATATATAGGACAGGAGGAAAGAGGGAGGTGGAGGGTCATGTGCAAACGCAAGAGGTATGGGTAGAAAGATCCCAGATCTAACAGCAAAAATGGTAGAGGAGGGCCTTGACATTGTGGGGTAATGGAAACATGGTGTCAACAGGAACAGGGATGGGTAATGGAGATACCAGGGTACAAATTGTTCAGGAGGGATAGGGTGGAAGGGGGAGGTTGCACTGTACGTAAAGGAGAGTATAAGGGCATCAGAATTGCAGGGTAAGTGGGGAGAGGCCGAAGGACTCTGGGTCTCATTGTAGGTGGGGAAGGAGGAGACAGTGCATATGGGGGTGGTTTACAGGCCCCCAGCACAGCAGGAATTGGTGGATAGAAACATGACTGACGAGTTCATGAAAATGACAGCAAAGGGTGAAGTGGTGCTGATGGGGGACCTGAACCTACCGGACGTAGACTGGAGCACCTTTTCGGCTTCTTACACCAGCAGCAGGGGAAATATTGGACTCCCTGCAATTGGCCCTACTAAATCAACTGGTATGGGAGACAACAACAGCAGAAGCTACTCTTGATCTAGTCCTGACAAATGGGGATAGGGTAGGAGATATATCGGTGGGGAAACATCTTGGTACGAGTGACCACAGCATGGTCAGGTTTAGAATAAGAAACACTGCAGAGGTTCATCAGTCTAGGTTGAAGGTGCTGGATTTCAAGAGGGAAAACTTCAGGAAAATGAAGAAAATAGTGGAGAGTGCTTTGCAAGGGATGGAGGATTTGACAGAGGTGGAGGCAATGTGGGGGAGGATAAAAGAAGCTATTGTAGATGCTACTGACATCGGTGTCAAGAGTGCAATTAAAGATAAGAGGAGAAGGAAACCTCTGTGGTATACTAGAAAAGTAGTGAAAAAGGTAAAGACAAAAAGGAAAACCTTGAGGAAGTTCAAGGAAACACAATCGAAAGTGGACTGGGGTAAATACCAGGTGAGCCAGAGAGAAGCCGGGGTACAGTTAAGGAGGGAAGAGGCACAGACAGAGGAGCGAATAGCTAGAGGGATCAAAAAGAGGATAAGACTTTCTTTCGGTACGTAAGTGAAAAGAGGAAGACTAGGCGGGGAATAATCCAGTTAAAAACAAATGAGAGGGAGTTAGTACAAGGGGACAGAGAGAAAGTGGACTTGCTAAACAACTATTTTTGCTCAGTGCTCAATAGGGAGGAAGAAGATGAAAGTTGCAGAACAGGAAAAGAAATGGCAGGGAAGGGGGAAGTGGAGATGAGGCCTTTTCTCATGGAGGAACTTTTGAGGGAACTAGGCTGCATTAGGGTGGGCAAGGCAATGGGGCCGGATGGGGTGCACCCAAGGGTGTTAAGGGAACTAAAGGAGATATCGGCAGTACCAATGACTGCACTCTTCAGTCAGGCCCTAGAGGCTGGGGTGGTGCTGGAAGACTGGAGGCAGGCAAATGTGGTCCCGCTGCATAAGGGGCAGATTCAGTGGGCCTTGTTGGTCCTTTTTTGCCATCACACTTCCATGAATCTGTGAATCTATAAGCGCACCTACCTATGCATCATGAAATCCTGTATATGTATCTGAGGGAAATTGATTCCTTATGGCAATAACTGCGCACGCCAGTAGAATCTTGCAATTCTTTCTCCCTAAGCATTGCCAAATCCAATAAACAAAATGCCTGTAGGCCATATATCTAAGTAACCTGTGGGGAAACAAATAATAACAGTAAATTTACATTTGCAGTTACTGTCGTATTTCATGACATATGAAGCGGAGATGGCTAGGAAGAACAATTTCAGTACAACAGAACACTGAAGAACATGTTATGTGGGACCATCTGATAGGCAATATTTTAAAAAAATGCAAGACAGAAAGGATTATCTAGAGACTAAACTCCTGAAGGTGGATGTCCCTGTTATTGCGGCACCATTGGCTAAATTCTTTACACTTTCTGTCTGACATGGCCATGTTACGGACATATTGCAATTGGCAAAAAGCTACCCCAGAAGGACATAGATAATTGTAGGCCCATAGCCATTCTGTCACTACTAAACCAAATACTGAAGAAATCAGTGGCTATACAGGTCACCGAGTTCCTCTATAAATAGACCCTCCTATCACCAACTAAACATGGTTTCCGCAAGGGGCATAGCACCTGCAGCGCTCTGATACAATTTAAAAATGATGCCCTTACTACCATGGATCAAGGTCTCATGACTGGTGCAGTGTTCATTTACCTCTCAAAGACATGTTGATGTTACAGAATGCAGCATACTACATGACAGTGTATGTTTCTGAATGATAAAAGCAGCCATTGTCATGCTGCTTTTAACGTGATATGACATCAACACATCAAATAGGTAAAAGAAGGCAGTATAAAACCGTAATGGCAGCCACAGATGCATAGCCATGACAGCATGGTAAGGGGTGGGTTGCAGGTAACAGCAGGACAGTGTGGGGGAAATGATGGACTCATTGAGCAAAATATGAACACATGGAAGATATTAGAGTGGGAAACAGATGTACTGATACGGCTGGAGCACAATACTGGCTACAGTCAGGACAGGTTGCGGTATACAGACAGTGGAAAACATTCACTTTACTTATGCACTGTACCTACCTGAACTGTCTCCAGAGGGACAATCGGAGGGACTACCTGCCATTATCCTGCCTGTCTGATAAATGATACAGTCACAAAGGGACAGTCTGACATCAGTTGTTACTTAGAAGGGGACTACAGTGTCATTGACATACTGTACTCCATGAAAGAGTACTTATTCATTGATTGGGTCACTGTCGCCAATGGGACCATCCACTTCAATGTACTCATGCAGGCATGATGTCAGAACTTCCTCATCCAGGCACATATTGTTGAAACCTTGGACCTCGGTTATGCATGTAACATCATCCAACTGCTCAAATTTAGAAGCCACCACAGAGTAGAACCAGCAACATCTGTTTTCCCTTCCGGTTGGCATTACTGCACAATTTCAACAACTGCACCTGTAAGTAAAGTGCATATCAGAAGGAATACTTCAAATTACCATAGTACCGATATGGTGCATACTTACATGGCATGTCCACAGATATAGCTTGGAACACATACATGACAAGTAACAGCAAAGCAACAGAAAGAGAACACTCATTACAGATATTGTCATGTGGTGGTGGGTGGGGGTTATGTAATTTGATTTTCATTGCTGTGAAATAAAAATCTCCATATCTAATGTTAAGAAACAGCATTACAGGCTATAAAAAGGAGCATGATTTCTATGGCACATACACATAAGGGTAACAGTTCTGCCCTAACTGCCACCAGCACTGTTTCAAATCAGGACTGTGTCACTTGGATGTCAAGCCTGCATGGGGTGGTGGGGTGGTACAGGTGAAGATTGATGAACTGGTGGAAATTATGTGCTACTACCTGCCTATGGATGTGTGATCGAGTGTCTTGAGCAAAAATGGTCACCCCACGGTGATCTCACTCATGCAATATGAGGGGCACATGATACATAGGTAGGCAAGATTGACGTCTGGTTAATCACAGTGATGTAATTGCATGTATCACCTGATGATGAGATGAGGAATACTAATAAGATGTCCCTTGACCACCCACGGATTAATTCTGGTAGGGGTGAAAAGGTATGGCACAATGCCAGTTGCAGTGATGCACACAGTAACTGGACATGTATCCATGTGTTGTGGTCATCTTAACAGTCATGCCTTGGTGACTAAGCCAGGTCAAGCAGGGATTGGTTATGGGGGGGCATTCAGTACTGAAGATAGAAGTTACAATAGGGAATCAGTAGCATCCACAACACACAATAACAAGACTGGACATATTGCGGAGGGACCTGGAGAAGTGGTAGTAACGGTGTCAACTGTGAAAACAGTGTTTCCCTGATAATAAATGCGCAATGAAGCAAGTATAATGACTGAACATTAAATACAATCACAGGACTGGGCTGTGAGAATGAACTTCTCATAACAATAAAAAAAAGGAGTTAACATGAAAAAAATAAGGCATAAGCAGAGTACAAAGACTGCAGGTAGGGCCAGAAGTATGCTGTGCTGTAAGTCATGAGCAGTTATTAATGACTGAAATAGTATACAGTGCCTCTACCCTGCTTTAATTTTATTGGGATGATCTTTTCAAAG
Source organism: Neoceratodus forsteri (assembly GCA_016271365.2). Lineage (NCBI taxonomy): Eukaryota > Metazoa > Chordata > Ceratodontiformes > Ceratodontidae > Neoceratodus > Neoceratodus forsteri. The sequence goes on along the minus strand of CM057453.1, from coordinate 1,302,974,799 downwards.
GACTCTACATACACTACATAAAATTATATCTATGTGATTGTGCCAACCAGACTGTGATGCAACATCAGGTACACACACACACACACACACACACACACACACACACACACACATGCTACTCAATCAAGAACAAGTAGGGAGATTCAAAAAACAAAAAGAAAAAAAAGGCTGCTGTGGAACTATGACAAAAGTGTAACATACCAGTACACCCTACCAGAAAACAGAGTAACATGAATAATGCTGTACTTTCTTTGCAGACACCACCTACTCCCACATACACACAACACCAACTGAAACAAAGAAAAAAGTATTAGGATAACTAGTGCTGTAATTGGGTTGCACTCCCCCACCACCCCCCACCCCAACAAACAGAAACACAGCACCTGAAGGTGTACTGAAATTACCAAAATGCACTGCTGCTGTTGTGTATCTATGACAATATGACAGTACACCCCAAGAGCCAAAACAGTAAGATTACTAGTGCTGTACTTTCTTGAGGACACCCAACCCCCCCACAGACCACACACACACACACACACATCACTGCAAGCAAGAACAAGTAGTGAGATTCTAAAACTGACAAGCACCAAGCAACAAGAACTACAGAGCTTACAAAATGAAAACAGTATAGCCACATACAGAATATCAATGCCAGAAAGAGCGAGGCACAACTCACGAGTATAAATAGCAAAAGACATGCACTGAACAGCAGTAAACACATTCACATAATATTGGACAAGAAATATGGTTGGAACAACCATGGCACTACCTAATACAACGAAAAAAAAAATGGACTGCATAACAAAAACAAATTGACCATAGCAGTCACAACAGAGAAAAGAAATACACAGAGTTGAGAAGGGAGATTCATTTAGCAGCTACAAATATTATGACAGCTGTCAACGTTATGGAGCACATACCATTCAGACAGCTCCATAGACTCTGCCTCGCTGCTGCTCCCAACATCTTGATCATCTTCGATCTCTGTTTCTTGGCTTTTCTGAGGGACAACTAAAGGCTCAAAACTGTAGGGATCAATATTTAATGATGAAGTACCCGCCCTACAAGAAAGAGTCACCAACTCGTTTTCCTCGTCGGACGAATACATGCTGCACACTGAAGATCTCGTTCCTGCTCTCACCATGCCACCTGACAACCAAATGACGTAATTGCTCCAGACATAAGTGCTAAGCACACAGAGAGGAAATGAGAAAAGCCAAAGCATGAGAAATCAGGTCGCCGAGAAATTCAAAGTTACATAACAAACAAACGACACCACAAATCTTGAAAGTAAGCACATTTTAATTAATATCTAACAGTACTATAACAACACAGCACAAAATATATAAAAATAATACAAACTTTTGCATATGATCTTTAAACAAAAATTCAGTAAATGAAACCCACTCCCCCCCACTATAAAAGTAGAGGAGTTTTCTTTTTTTTTTTGACATAATTCATATGTTAACAAAACATTATAGCAAACATTTTTATGAGATTGAGACACATTCCTTTAAAAGTGCTACATCCTATTTCAACCTTTAACTTTTTTCCAGAGAGGAAATCTCCTTCCCCCCATAATATTATTTATATTCAAAAGAAAAAACTTGTGTCCTTAAATTTTTTATTTGTATCAAATAGGATCTCTTGTGGCTTTTTTAAAGTTTTTTCACCCACAGCATTTTCCAACCTATTCAAGACCATAATTGTTATCTAGATAGAAAATCAGTAAAGAAACCATTTTTAGGAAATAAAGTGCCTTACCTCTCCCAGATACCTCTTTTTAAAGAGACAAATTCAGTGTTTCTAAGATGTGTAATATTATTCTGAATAAAAGGGAATAGTATGGCAGGAGAGAGATCGTGTTGCTGAAAAAGAAACTTACACCTAACTTGCCAAGTCCAATACAAAATGTAAGTTGCAATAATGTTCAGAGTACTTGTATTATATTTTAGCCATGATAAAGGAAATATACCATAAAATAGTTGTCTATCTAACCATTTTGAGAATGGGAATGCTTTCCAGTAGTCTCCCCACAAAGCCCAGAACTCTTTAATAAAAGGGCATTCAAAATATAAATGATATACTTTGGTTTGCAAAATACATGAACTCCTAAAACAGTATCGTTCCGAGATGTGTTTGTGTTTGCTGTTTCCTTGCATATTAATTTTGTTATGGACACCCATCCAAACAATATCCCACATATGTTTTGGGATTCTACAGTCAACTAGCCTATCTTTTATTTTTTGTTTGTTTTATATCCGAAAATGCTGAAATGGTGCTTCAAAAAAATTATTTTGTAAAATAACCTGATACAATCCTTTCCTAGAATATTGAGCCACATCTGTGTATTTTATGTGCCATGCTCATACATGATCAAAAAGTGTATTCCATTCAGGAAGTAGTTTATATTTTCTTTTGTTTTTGTGTATAAAAATTAAGTTTTGCCATTCCAGTAAGATATGCTGTAAATGGTTAACTATTTGCAGTTGCCATGGTTTATTTGTGATCCGAATTATGGGCTGCAAATTTGATATTACAAAGGTTGATAAAAAATATATATTACTGGGTGAATCATGTTCATTCCACCTGATTTTATGTCTAGATATAATGTATTTCTTTTTATTGGGTTTAGCCTGCTTCCCCAGAATCCTGTGAAGAAGCAAGCTAATATGCAGTTTCAAACTTTTTGGGTAACAAAACAACGTGGCTGATGAATAAAAATATAGGTACTAAAAAGGATTTGATCAAAAAATTATCTTTTTCTTACCCATCTTCCAATTTGAGCATGAACTTACCCTCTCCCTCCCTTTATTTATGCATAACTCCCAGTTGTATTCTGCCATGTCAATTGTCCCAAAGTATACCCCTAAGATTTTCTGTGGGGTCTCCGAAATGGAAATATCTGCAATACAGGTTTTGTTTTCTTTATTTCCTGCTAGCTTAAGGCAGATATTCTTATTTTTATTTATACTTGACCCAACTGTTTGTAATAGAGAAGACAGTATTTTACAGAACAATATTCCAGTGAGTTCATCTAAAAAAAAAACAACAAATAAATCATCAGCATACCCAATTGTTTTTAGGGTACCGAACCCTGGGTTCCGTATTCCATTTATTAACAGTGATTTATTCAATATCCTAACTATTGGATCCAGTGCCAAAACAAACAATATCAGGCTGAGGGGGCAGCCTTGACGAACCCCTCTTCTGGTAAAACAGATCTTTCCCACCCAGCCGTTTACATACGACTTACTGTAAGCTAAAGCAAAACACAGTTTGATCCAATTAACAAATTTTATCAGAAACCCATATACTTGTAACATCTCCCATAAATACTCCTGTGATATCCTGTCAAAAGCCTTTGTTTGGTCAAAATTTATTAAATATCCAATTTTATAGTTTTCTGAGGTAGAAATAAATAATTCTTTTAATAGTAACAGGGCATCATAAATGTTTTGGCTGGGTATTGAGCAGAACTGTGAAGGGTGTATTAAATCATCCATGGTTTTTGTTATTCTATGACATAGAAGTTTAGAAAAAAATTTTAAATCTAGGTTTAATAAAGTGATAGGCCTCCAGTTATCAATTAAAGTTTTATTTCCTTTCATATGAAGGAAAATCATGAGGCCTTCATACATTGAGTTTATTATGCTATCCTCTGATAAAAAGGCATTGTATACTTGTACTAGGATAGCTGGAATGTGTGTCCATAGTACCTTATAAAATTCTGACGGAAGTCCGTCAGCCCCTGGAGCTGTATTATTGTGCAATCTTTTAATCACTGAGTTTTGCTCTTCAGCCAAAAACTCCTGTATTAAGGTTGCTTGTTGTTGCTGTGTTAGTTTAGGGGGATTTGCTGCTTGCAAAAGCAGTGTCATATCCTCAGAAACCTTAAACAAATGACCAAATTTGGAAAGTATATATTTTTCTAAAACTGTCAACATTTCCCTGCCTGAGACTAAAAGGTCCTCCTCTTTTTGTAATGCCTCCATATGTTGTTTTTTTTTTTTTGCATTCTTTTTTGTAGTCTTCGAAAGGGTTGGTTTGATTTCTTTTCCCTTGTATCCCAAACTGTTGCTCCTTAATTGGAAATTTCTGTCTATCATATTGCAAATTGGTTAATTTATTTTTTATTTTGAAATTTCATCTGTGTCAATTAACTTCCCCTCAATCATTTGTGATACTAGGCTATTTAATTTATCCCTTAAATTGGTGTAATCTTGTTGCTGTCTGTATGCAAAAAAATGAGATTGACTTTTACAAAAATCAATTAGACAAAGTTTTGTGTCTGACCACCAATCAATGAGGGGGTCATATAAAAAATGACTGATACTTGATCATCTACTGTTTCTTTAAATTTCTGAAGGAATTTTGAATTTTCAAGTAGGCTCGTATTAAATCTCCAAATACCTCTATCATGTAGATGAGATGGATGCAGTGCAATTTTAAGGCTAAGTAAACAATGATCAGATGTCTCTATTACATGGATTTGTGCTCTTAAAATGGGTAACTGGTCTGAAATAAAACAGTAATCAATTTGTGATTTTAAAGACCCCTTAAAAAAAGTAGGGTTAATATTTGTAGAAAACCCATCTTTGAGCGATGTTTGTTTAAAAATTTGCTTCAATTCATTAATATCACAATATATTTTATGATTTCCTTTAGTTTGAGTGTTGATATTAAAATCTTCCCCCAGATGATTTGTTTACTTGTAAATACAAAATGTTTTATTTTCTTAAGACGCTCCACTCTTCTCACTTTTTGTTGGGAGCTATAGATATTAGTTAATCTATAATATACACCTTGGATATTAATGTCTAACATCATTGCCCTTCCAGGCTCTATGTCCACTATTTTTTGGAGTGTGAAATCTGGGATAGTAAAACAGATGCCTAAATCTGAGCAAAGTTCCTGACCCAATGACCAAAGGATTTCCCTGTGAACCAGTCTTTTGATGCCAGTATGTATCACGATCTGAATATAACTGTGTATCCTGCAAAAATATACATCATGAGGTAGAGATTGTAATTTAGCATAGGTAGCCTGCCTTTTAAAATTAGATCTTATACTATTCACATTCTGACTAGCAAGAAAGTGATTAAGAGTTCTTTTTCTTTGAGATCTGGTTACTCTCTTCTGTGCTCGTGAGGTTTCTTGCTGCTGCTCTGGTTTTCTAATGGTGGATCACTTTGAGTGGATTATAGGGATGCATTTGGTCCTCTTCTTCCATAACAGTGCCCCAGCTTTGTAAGGGCTCATATTGGTCGGTTATACTAACCAGTGGATTCAAAGCTTTGGTTGTCGATTTTTTTGTAAATGTCCTTTTTTTTGGAACAGGCTGGAAATCTGAATCCTTTTGTCGGGGGGGGTGGAAGTATCCAATTTTTCTTCAGCTCAAGTAGGTGCAGGAGGAAGGGAGGCATTGGTGACCTAGGCCTTGCAACAGAGTCACAGCATTCATTTGAGCTAGATCAGATTGCTGTAGAGGGTTATAAGGCATTTACTGCTCTTTTGTTGGGGTCTAGAGTGACTTGGGTTAGTTGTTATAGAAGACTGAGATCGGTAGCTTTATTTATATGGTAATCATGTTCCACGAAATCTGAGGTGTTATGAGCTGCTCACGGGCAGGAAGCAAAGACATGATCTTCTGCCCTGCATAGATTGCAGGAAGGAGGAACTACACAGGTGGTAGCAGAATGGCCTAAAGCCCCACAAACAGAGCACTTCATCTCAGTACAGTCTGAGTTGAGGTGGGATGTACAGCCACAACAATAACATGAGCGGGGCTGTCGCGAGTAAAAAAGTATACCCCTATCTCTCCCAATATTAAAACAATTTGGCAAATGCTGTATGCCATTTTCCATCACTTTTAATTGCACAGAAAATTTCCAGCCTCCTGTCCAGAAACCATTCTCATCTATGATTGCATTTGGGATTCCATTTACAGTGCACCTTTTCTCAAGCCAGTAAATAATATCTAGGACATTTACCCCCTTATTCCGAAATAAAATGGTAATCACTTTTGCAGTGGGTCTGGTGATAAGTTTTGCCACAAATGGCTTCCATAATGGTATGTTCTTAACTTCATAGTAAACTGCCCAAAATCTGTCTAATAATGCTGCTGATCTGAAACTGACATCAAAATTGTGGTCTCCCAGGGCATATATAAAAGCATAGACCTCCGAAGGTGTAAAGTGCAGAGGCTCAATGATTAATTTTTTCCCAAAGTAGTTCCTATCCAGAAGCAAATCTAGTCTTCCTTTATAATAAATACAAACTGCAAAATGTCTCCTTGCAGCTTCTTCTGGCTTTCTGAACAGATTTGCAAAGCTAGTAGGCCTTTCATTTTCTCCCATTTTACCCGGTTCCCCAGTATTATTCATAGGTGTTTCAGAAGTAAAGGAAGAAGGTTTACCTGATGTGTTTCACTGCCCCATGAAAGCTGTAGTTTCCTTTGCTGTTTTTTCAGGCTGTGTACCTGGTTCTTGAAACCTCTCCGATGGCAGCTTACTCCTGCTGTCATTGATAGCGTCTGATGCAGTATCATCAAAGGCCAGAGCCACGCCCTTTGATCCTGCAGACGATGTGCTATCTTCTTGGTGCAGACCATCCATTCTTGCTTCAGTCTGAGCTTCAATCTGAGTCAGAAATAAGGACCTGCTTTCTGAAAGTTCAATTCCAGGTATAGGAATGCTTGGATCGGAATCCATATGTTATTTTGTAGATCCATCCTGCTTTCTTTAATGCTGTTTCTGGCTTCCAATTAGTATCCTCTGCTGTGAAAGGCATTAAAACAGAGTCTTGTGAGAGAGAACCAGGTAATGGATTAGAAGTTGACTCATGGAAAAGGCCTTTTTTTTATCGGAATAGTATCTGGGCTTTGACCTGTTCTTTTCCATTTTTTTCTTCTGTATTCAGATCTGACAATGCCCTTCAAAACTAGTTTCAGCATCTGATATTAACAGTTCTAGGTGTGATTCTTGTTCCAGTATATCTTGTTGCAACCTTACTTCTTCAGAAATACTTGCATTTTCTTGCTGGTTTACATCTTGAATCTTCCTTTAGGTCTGATGCTGCTTCTCCTACAAGGACACAACCTTCTTGATCTTCAGTTTCTGGCAGACTGACAGACTCCATGGCTGCTGTGCACAGGGGTTCCCCCTACTGCAGAGTATGGGAATTTCCCCAGTGTCCTGGCCAAATTTCCCCCATTCAGTGGAAATACCACAAACAGTTTAATCTGGTTCAATCTCACTTGGCATTCATCTGTGTGGGGATAATAGTGAATAGGAAGGGGCAGCTGCAAAGTGGGGTGCTAGCTGCATACGCGAGAAAACTTGATAGACCGTGTGGCCTGTGTCTGCTGGCAAGTAGTAAGTAAGTAAATAAGAGGGGCAGGGCCTCTACCCACTTAAGAAGGGATAAAGAGACGAGCTCGGTGGGCATTTTTCAAACCCTCTGCCTTGCTTGCCTGAGATGAGACTGACCTTCGTGACTATGCTGTATGTTGAAGAAAATCAATACTGATCTTCCTACAGCATGAGGAAAATGTCTGGTTCCATTTTTGGGACAGGAGTGGTTGGCTTCCTGTCCAAATGCCCTGTGATTTCTGCCATCTGTTATATGGGCATGTTATTTTTGGGGGGGGTGTTATTTGCAAATGATGTGTGTGTAGGGGGGGGGGGGGAGAAGGATCTCTCCTCTGTATCCTATGGAATGAGCCTAATTGGCGAGGTCAGGTGTAACTGAATATTACAACCTTGTTCTAAAAATATTTGTTGATGTGATTTGGGGAAGAAAGGAGGATAATGGGGGCAGTCTAAGGTAAGTGTCATCAGCAACACAGTTAGAATAAGTCACTGCCTGCTTGTCTGCCTTCAGGCGACAGAAGGAAACACTTGAGTATGCTCAGTACAGTATCATGCTATAGATGACAACAACAATTTAAGTTATATTTTTCCATCACTCATTTCTTCATTTTTTTTATTTGGAAACCACCAAATCATTATTAGCCAGGTAACAATAATTTCTTTTTGTAGTGATATTTTACTAATATTTTATAATATTTATATTACAGTACTTTATTTTACAAAGTTCTCACTGTGAAACTTTACGTAGTTGGTGGTAAATAATTTTCCTCTGCTGTGCCTGTAATCTAGATGGTCTCCCTACAGTGAAAGCATAGAAAGATTATGGGGTGGTTTGAGGGGAAATAGATTTTTTGCAGATTGGTTACTCTAATTTAGAAAGGGACTACCCCTTGGAATGTTATACCATTCATATATGTTTATGATGACTGTAAACCAAAAATCAGAAACTTTATATATAAAAATATATTTTGTTTTTTTAAACTGTCATTGAAAAATGCATATCGATACATTTTGCTGCATATAGTTCTATATAAATGTATATCAATATGTAAGCAATAAGACATGACACGGTGTGCATTATGGTGATACAATCACATGTTTCAGGTGTGTTATTAGGCATAAGGCACAGCTGAGTATGGTTAAATGCACATGAGAAGTGCAATTACATTATCATGGAGTGTCTTACTGCACTTATAAAATGGCATTTAAATATTTAACAAAATAAATAGAAATAAGAAAACAACATTTTAAAAGATGAAAAACAGGACCATTCATTGAAATACTGTCAAAAAGTTTCTAGTAAGCATTTTCAGAAAGCAGCAAGCCCATAACAACTTACTATTAACATAAAATGAATGAATAAGTACATACAAACTAATATAGCTAATAAATCTAATAAATTTCAGTTAAATAATAGAAAGACATTGGCAGTATCGCATCTGAAACTGTAGAACAAAAATAGCACAAGTACAGATCAAGGATGAATCATTCTTACACTTATGAAATTTCATGTTGTATCTGATTCAATAATAGTATCAGTCCAGAAAAGAAAAGGAAAAAAGAATGGAAGAAAAAGGAAGATAAAAGAGAAGGAGAAAAAAGAAGATTAAAAAGGGAGAAGACAAATAAATAGAAAAGAAGTTGTAAAAAGTTTGAATGCAAGAAAGTCTCGAATTTCACTGTCTAAGGAATTGCGTAAACTACCTTGTAGTCCATGAACAAATGTACATAAAAACCTTAAACAGACCTATGCAGTTCATTGTATTCCAACCAATTCTTGGGAAGTTTGGAAAAATAAGTTCCATAGACTTATAACAGACTAAGCAGTACTTTGTTCAGTCACAAAGAAATTATAAACAGAATTCCATTTTGAAAGGAAGTTGTCTTGATCTACCATTATTGCACTAATCTCTCCATTCTAAGTATTTCTAGACATTCAACCTCCATTCATTTAAGCTTGGAGGACTATTTTCAATACTTATTTTTAGAACTGCGTTTTTGACTGATGTCCCCAGTAAGATTAAGCGTGTCTTTGTTCTTTGTTCACTTCTCTTTGGTGTCCAAATGACCTCTTAAGCATTTTTCTATGTTTATGTGATTCTTTATCCAATCTATGCTAGTAAACAGATGTTTAATATTCTCCCATAGGGTTGGACACATGTATAATACCAGAACATGTTCAACAGGTTTACATTATTCTCCACACTTATTGCAATTAGAAGTATTTCTGATGCCCAACTTTTGTAAGTGTGAGGAGTTGTAATACACGGTTATGTAAGGATTTAAAGAGCCCCTGACACCATTAGTAAAACTTGAAAACTATGTGAGGTTCAGAAACAATTCAGTTTATATTTCATATATTTTCTATCTATCTATCTAATATCTATCTATCCCTTACTTCTTTATTATTGATTTCAGTAGTATGAAAGAGCATGACTGTCCCTTAGACTTTATCTGCTTGTGTGCTTGCCTACATGTGACATCATAAGCCCCTGTTTATGGCATCATAATTATTTCCATAGCAACAGACTGTGATGTCAAACACAGAACTGTGATGTCAGGTGTAGGCAAGAAGCCAGAACAGATAGGGAAGCAGTCCTGTTTTTATGCAAATGTCCTTAGTAATAAAAATGTGAGGGTGAGAATTACAGGAAAAAATATTAAATATAAGCTACACTGTGTCTAAATATTCAATTTTTCAAGTTGCCACAATGGCATCAGGAGTTCTTTAAACTGGAATTTCATCATGTTCACAGTTTTGGAACTCAACCATATTTTACTCAATTCTACTCTTCCATTTTCTTGTTTAAATTTAATGACCACCACCATTTTCCAGAGCAGATCCCCTAAGACAGGGTTTCTCAAATGGTTAGGCCAACCTCTCCCAGGAGGCCCCAACCTGTTCTAGTGTGAGCCCAAGCAAGCCTGAAATAGTACTGTATTTAAATGCTGAGTTTAGATATTTTGCATGAAAGGATGAGGCAAACGGAAAGAGGATATGGTACATGAATTTATGTATTTATTTACAAATTGGGACAAGGAAAGGCACACTAAACCAACGCTCATTTCAGGTATACCAGGAAGGAAACAGAGTGAATACAGTCCAGAAGGTAACTTCAGAACAATCAAGCAATACAAAATGAACAATACTGCAAATGAATAGGAACAATTAATAAATAATGAGAGTAAGAATTGGACAATTAGACCGGTGGAGAACAGACTAATACAATAATTAATTAGAGATACTAGGAGCAAGAGCAAGAGGCAGCAAAAGGATCCCTGAGAAGTTGCTTAGGAGCAGGGTAAGAGGGGAGAAGCAGAGGTGGGTAGGAAGAGTATTATTGTCTAAGATGTCTTTTATTTCTATTATACCTTTATCTAACAAGGAGTCTTACTGAAGACTTGCTGGTTGTGGAGGATTAGGTTGCTCCATATTGGCTGTAAAAGAGATTTATTTAAATTCACGCTAAGTAATGATGATCAAAGAGAAATTATACAGTTGTTGTCTGACAACATTTTATTTTAAGTGATTTTAAATGTCTTGTGAATAACAATGAGCTAAGTTCTATGGATTAGGTCTTTGTTATACTCACTTCAGTCTGTAGCCAATCTTCTACACCAAACCATTTAGAAAATTGAAATGCTCTGAGGACAAATAATAGCTATAGAGGTCTAGAAGTTTCATACCACCATTAGCCTTTGCTATAACTAGTTTGTTATAAGCCACGCAACTCCTTTTATTAGCCCAAATTATTTTTGATAACAAACTCTGAAAATTCAGAAACCGTTTTTTATGTACACAGAAGGTAACATCAGGGAGAGAGATATATGGCCCTTGACAAAATATTCAATTTAACAGTTTCCATATTGCTCCAAAGACCTAAAGGAAGATTATTCAGTTTTATTAGACTTTTTTTTAATTTTGGGCTTAAAGTTGTTAAGATTTTTACTTACTTTGTAGGTATGGATTTAAAGATCTTGATACCTAAGTAATCTGTGGATTCTTTTCCCCAGGCAATACCCAAATCTTTTATGTCATCTTTTAGGCACTTATTGTTTAGAGGTAGGAAGAAGGTTTTTTCTTTATTTAGTTTATACCCGGAAAACAGACTAAATTTGTTGATAACTTCTAATAGTTTGGATATGGAATGTCTATGATCAGATAATGTAAACAAGATGTCATCAGCATAAAGTGAAATAAGGTGTTCCCTATAATTTATTTTGATGTCCCTAAATTCACTTTCAACAGTTAATCTTCTCACCAGAGGATCCATTGATAAATTAAATAGAAGAGGGGAGAGGGGGCATCCTTGTCTAGTAACTCTCTTTAGATGACATGTTTCTGAGATAACTCCATTAGTGATTATAGCAGCTGATAAACACTTCTGGAAAATCACACAGCTTTAACACTTCAAAAATGTGGGACCATGAAACCTGGCCAAATGCTTTTTCGGTATCTAAAGAGAAGAGACCTCTGGTTCATTGAAATATGCTTCCATTTTAACTTTGAAGACAAAAAACAGTCCATATTCTGATAATTGGGAGTTACTGTAGCTAAAAACAATAAAAGACAGAGAAAACCATGTGTGGCACACATTTTTATAAGAAAAAAACATGTTACCATATTTGTATTTCAGATCAATACGGGTATAATACTTTAAATGGACCATGCTGAAACCTGACCAGACCACAGTTGCAAAGGGATGTGTTTTTATTTTATATAATTGCTGTGGCGAAAAAACACTCCCCAGCAATTATATAAAATAAAACATGGGGTGGTGTATTTCACTCACATTTTACACACACTCTTGGTGTTGGATGCTTAAATAAACCCCTCTAGCTTCACTCTCAGGATTTATGTAGCATCTAACACCTCGGGTGTATGTAAAATCTCGTTGAACACACCACTCCATGTATTTCTCTCTATATATTGATAAACTTGTACACATCGACTCCAAGCTTCCATTTAAAAACACAAATTAAGTGCCTAGCTCTTTAGGTTCCAATGTTACACCTTTCTAAAGGTAATGACTTCAGAAGTGATAACTCTGGAACTGTTAGACCTAGGGACTTCATTTTTCTAAATAAAACTTGAAGTTATTACTGTGAGTTATTATATATATAATACATGATGAGCAGGAGTGAGATATGGGAAATATTCTTACTCCTGCAGAATGAACTCTGTATTCTCACAGGCGTCAAGGTACGAGTGAGAATGCATAGCTCACTCTGCAGGAGTGAGAATATTTCCCATATCTCACAATATGCACATCATGTGTACTATTTATACAAAGTGGGTGAGAGCGTCTTCTGAAATATTGCTGTTATAGTGTTGCGTATGTTTACTGTGTTGTGATTGGTTGTTGCTGTGCCATGTATAGTTGTATTGGCTACTTTGTGTGAGGGGTGGAACTTATCTGGAGAGCAGGGGAAACAACGTGTGTTGTGGTATGTCGTGACCTTTTGTGTTCAGTTTATTTACTGATTGTGTTATTTTGCTTTGTTGTGTCAACATGTTTTGTGCACACATAATGGTTTTAATTTTCTGCTGTACAGTTTAATTCACCATGGATTCTTGACACGGATATATTTTGCGGAACTTTGTGTCAAACAGTAGCCATTTACAGCTTTATTTAATAGTAAATCATTTCAGGTTAGCATTTATTCAAGAAATAAACATTTTATAATGTGGGGAGTGATTGGATATTTGGTAATTGTAGCCTCTGAGTGTTTAGTTTTCTGGTCTGGGGTCGAGTCGGATGGTAGGATTCTCTGTCTTTTTCTGGCAGTCTGTTGGTATTGGTGTCTTGTGGAGAGAAAAAATAACGTTTAGTGTGGTTGATGTAAGTAGTAGTAAGTGAGAGTTTGTAGTTTGTTATACTTGCCTTGTGTGATGTTGAAAGTTACATGTGATCATTAATGACTGGGTTATTGAAGCAGGCTGGGAGCGTGTCCATTTAACAGGCAGCAGGTGTTGCAGGTTTTTCTTTCAGACCACTGTAAAAGGCAGCTTTGGAAGTAGAAGGTTGTTCGTCGTCGTTCACTTGGTTGCTAAGTAATTGTGAGATCTTTCTTTACTTCATGTCATTTAATTTGCAGTATATGTTGATAGATTCAACCTTCTTGTGTCCAGACACTTGTATAATTTCTGTGGGGGCAATGTTAGAATCCATCAGTTTCTGCACCAGGTGCTTACGAATAGAATGGTTTGTGAGTCTTCGATCGGTTTCTAACCCCACTTGCTGTATCATGGTTTTAACTATTTTACCGATGGTATTGATCCTGAGAGGTTGTTTTCCAGTTTAATGGGGTAATGAATTGATAGAAATAGTGGCGTCTGTGCTGTTACATTTGTAAGGCGTCTGTCTTTGAATGTTAAGTATGTTTTCAAAGGGCATCTTTAGGATCATTTGCTTAATGGGTGCATGGTTTTATCAGCCTAGTGTCTTTGAGGTTTGATCCACTGTGAGTTTTGTTTGTCTCTCAGTGGATAATTCAAGGTACTGTATGTTATGATTATCTTTTTAAAAGTTATATCGCCCATCTTATGTTTCAAGCTTCAGAGTTCCTCTGACTCAAAGTATAAGTTTACTATTATCCACAAGCAATTGATGAGTGCTTGTAGGTTGTCAGGTCCTAGTAGTTTCAGATCGTTTATTTCATCTGTAATGTCATTTGCAGCATACAGCTTGTTTCCCATTCCTTTTTTATGTTTGCTTGCATGCATGTGCAAGAAACATAGTGCCATCATCCGAGTTTTCAGAGGTGTGGCAGCCCTCTTCCAAATCAGGCAGTGTGATTTCAGGCGCGGCCGCAGTTCTCCAATGCCTGCTGGAGCTGTCTATGACAGCTCCAAAATCTGATGGTGCAGTTGAAAGGGGAGCTATGCTTCCAGTGAGCAGCGATAAGATATCATCTGCTCATGCGCTCTCCTACACACACACCACTCACGCACGCATACTAAGTGCTGCCCCAAGCACACACACTGTATAGCGGGTGCCCAATCCCCCATCGGCTGTGCTGCGCTCCCCAAAAAGCCTTCCACATGCCACGCTGGGTGCCCACCCCAGCATGGCAGCCTCATCGTGATAACCCGGCCAGGGGTGCCCAATCCCCATCGGCTCCACTGTCCTCGCCCCAAAGTACAGGGTGCCACGCTGAGAGCCCACCCAGCGTGGCAACAGATCTATGGCTGACGGGGTGCCCAATCCCCATCGGCTCCATGCCCCAACCAGCTATCCTTGTGCCATGCTGGGAGCCCACCCCAGCGTGGCAAACGTCTCCAGGTTGGTCATTAAAAAAAAACAACCTGCAAAAAAAACTGTCCTCGGCACTTCTCCCTGCCCCCTTCCCACAACCTGCACTCACCCACTGCGCACCCTGCCTCCCCACACCCCCCCTACCCCATACTTACCTCCGGACCTCGGCGCGACGATCTTCGGTGGACTGGGAACACGTCTGCACTCTTCAAAGCCGACCGCGAACTGAGGAAATGCCGGTAAGCTGTATAATGGGATAGATAGGGGTTTTCAACTTTGCTGCATATCTCAGGCATTTTTTGGAATTTTTGCACCAAATTTTCAATATGGGATTTTGGGGACCCCTTCTCATGAATAGTTGTTGTTGTCATGGCGTTATTCGGGCCCGAAGGGTGATTTCGCAGTCACTGTGCGAAATCACCTTTCGGGACTGAATAACAAAATGACACTGCCAGTGTTCATAAGGTGGGCTCTCAAAAGCCTATTTTGAAAATTTGGTGGAAAAATTCAAAAAATGACTGTTTTATTTAGCGCAGGTTGCGCAGTTCCTACGCACGTGTAAGTTCTCGCGAATTTTCAATATTTTCACTCCAGATTTTCAACATTGCCATTTTACCACACCTTCTTATGAGCAGTACAGCTGTCATTTTTCATCTCACCAAAATGTGTTTCCGCCCGCATGTAGCACACAATGGCGCGGTCGGTGTGCAAAATCAATGTATGGGACAAATTAAGAAAATCACAGTGACACTGTTCATGAGCAGAGATCTTAAAATGGCTATGTTGAAAATTTGGTGAAAAAATTCCTAAAAATGACTGTTTTACGAGCGTGCATTGCGCAGTTCCTACGCACGCTCGTAAGATCGCAAATTTTCAATACTTTCACTCCAGATTTTCAACATTGCCATTTTACCACACCTCCTTATAAGCGGTACAGCTGTCATTTGTCACATCTTGCCCAAAACATGTTTCCGCCCATGTAGCGCACAATGGCGCAGTCGGTGTGCAAAATCAATGTATGGGACACATTAAGAAAATCACAGTAACACTGTTCATGAGCAGAGATCTTAAAATGGCTATGTTGAAAATTTGGTGACAAAAGTCCATAAAATGACTGTGTTATGAGTGAGCATTGCGCAGTTTCCACGCACCCTCGTAAGTTCATGACTTTGTAATATTTTCAGTCCAGATTTTCACCAGTGGCATCTTTCCACACTTCCTTATGACCAGTACAGCTGTCATTTTCCACAACATGGCCGAAATGTGTTTTCACACTTTCAGCGCAGAGATGCGTGGTCGCTGTGGGAAATCATTGTTCAGGACAGATAAAGAAAATCACAGTGACACTGTTCATGATCGGAGGTCCCAAAATGCCTGTGTTGACAATCTGCTGTAAAAATCACAAACTAATTACATTACGGGTATGCGTTCACAGTTTCTATGCACACTCTGACTTCACCAGTTTTTAATATTTTACTGCAGATTTGCAGCATTGCATTTTTACACCTCCCATGAACAGTACAGCTGTCATTTTTTACATCCTGTTCGGAATGTTTTTGCACCTGTGGTGCTAAATGCTGTAGTCACTGTGCATAAGCAGCTTTAGGCTAACAAACTGATATTGCCACTGTTCATGAGGTGGGGTCACAAAAAAAACATGTTGAAAATTTGTAGTGAAAATACCAACGAATGCCTGAGGTATTAGAGTTTCCAGCCATAAGGCCCAAGCCTGTAGAGAATGACAGGCATCAGGGGTGTGACTTGGGATTCTTGCCTGTAATGCTCATACCATTCCACACCCTGCAGCCAGTGAGAGACATCGAGGTATGCCTTGGACTCTTCGGTCCCAAAGTTCACCCCATTCTCCTATACCACACCCATCTCACCGTATTTCCTGATGGAATGGGTGCGATAAGGCCAAGACCCCAAGACACACCGTGACACTTGTCAGTGTCTGCAGGGTGGGGTGTGGTGAAATGGTGTGGCCGTTATGCCTGACGACCCAAAGGCACACCCCAATACCTGTCACTCTCTGCAGGGTGGTGGTGGGGTAGGCTTCAGTTCAATACTTCACTGCCATTCCTATTACGCAGCTCTGTAACTTCTACACTACCACTGCCAATGCCAGCAAGCAAACATTCGCCATTGACAAATGCTTGTCTTTTAACTGTTTTTGTTTAGATAATGTGACCTGTCGTGTTTTCTCAAATTTCAGGGATGTTGATAGCGATTCCAGATATCGGTTTTGTTTCAAATGTCTCTCTGTACTCTGGAAACAGGGGCAAATGGTGAGGGATTCATAAGCAATGCCACCTTTTTTTTTGTGCCGTGATAAAATAATGGTATAATAGGCTGTCCAGTTCTTCTGGCTCGATTTTGTTAATGGGAGTTGTGCTCTCCAAGTCCTCCAGTAAGAAATTCTGCAGATGTTTAACATCAGTTTCTGTTTTTTACTGTGTTGCGATTTTTGGTACTGTCAATGTTTTTTTTGATGTAGTCTGGATCCAGGAAATATGAGTTTTTGTGTGGCATTTTTTGTTCTTATGTTTCTGGTATAACAAGTGTTTGATCTGCTTTCATATGGTCGAGCAGCGGCTCTGTGTCCCGTTCAGACTGGGTACATAAATCTACAACTTCGTCCTGGATTGAGCTCTTTGTCATATGTTTTTTTTAGAATTAGTTTTTTCATTTGGGAGGCTTTTGTTTTTGTCTCGGCAAGTAAGTTGTTATTATAGTTTCTTTCCATTTCAGAATATGATTCTGATAGGCTTCTTTTATTCTTACAGGCAAAGCAGAGTTGGGTTCTCAGAGGTTTTATCTTCGGGTTCTGAATAACAGCACAAGAACACAGGGGTTTGAGATTGTGTTACTGAGCTACAGGTGAGTTTTATTGATATAACGTTTATTGGTTGTAGGTGTTTTATTGCCAGGTTAGGTAGGTGATGTGAGTGAAGTGTGGATAAATGGAATATAGCTCACTCCTCTGGCGTCATCAGCACTTATCTCACTGCAGTGAGCATTTATCTCACTGCAGTGAAAATATTCCATTTAATCCATTGGAATAGCAATCAGCCCCATTGTATAAATTTCTATATATATATATATATATATATACTGTATATATATATATATATATATAATATATCACAATATACATAAAAATAAATTGATATACCTTTTGAAATGTTCTTAACAATAAATTTCTATGATATAGTATTTTAATGAAATAATTTGACATTGATATAAAGGAAACACTTGATATAATATGGGCCGCTTCATTGTAAGATGCTAGCGGTATTCCGTAAAGGAGGATCAAACCCTTTTTCTAATTTTGACAGTTAATGCTTTACATGGATGGGTCACACCTCTGTGAACTGCTGGCCCCTCAGCACTCAGGGAGAGCACTTAATTTTAGTGACTCGGGGCTACTAGATGTCCTGCACTCTAGATTCAAATCTGCAAGGAATAGGGTATCCTCTGTGGCTACCCAAGTCCAGTGGAATTCTCCCCCCTTCCCTGTATTTGTCTTAGATCATCTGAAAGCCACTTCAGAATGGAGGCTCAGAATTGTCTCTGCACACAGGCCTACCCTGGCCCCATTATTTGAGATCCTGTTCTTCAACACTGCTCAGTTTTGTAACAACCCCCCAAAAAAAACACATTAAATAGATTATTTATTTAGAAACACAGAATTTGTAGGCAGATAAGGACCACTTGGTCCACCCAATCTGCCCAGTTTTGCCCCTGCCTATACTGTCACCGCAGTCCCTTCCTAATCTCTGGGTACAGTAATCAGCCCCCCACTTTCCCACTAAAATTCCTTTGTGCTATTTATGTGTATGCTTGAAGCCCACCACTGCTTTTCGTCCCACCACCTCCGCTGGTAGATTATTCCAGGTGTCTGCCACTCTTTCAGTGAAGAAGTACTTCCACACATCCCTCCTAAATTCCCCCTTATAGCTTAATTGCATGCCTTCTTATATTGATGCACCTTCTCTTCTGAAATATACTCCCCTCTTGTACCTTGTTCACCTCCTTGGGGTACTTATACGTCTCTATCATGCCCCCCCCGTCCTCTCTTCCATGGTGTACATACTGAGATCCCTCAGTCTCTCCTATTAGGGTGTATGATGCAGTCACTGCACCATTTTAGTTGCCCTCTTCTGGACAGCCTGTACATGTCTATGTCCTTTCTGAGATTTGGCCTCCAGAACTGGACACAGTACTCCAGGGGGAGTCTTGCCAAAAATCTGTACAGTGGTAACACCACCTCTCTCCTTCTGCTGGTGATTCCACTCACTAGGCACCCCAGCATCCTGTTGGCACTGCTTACTGCGTTGTCTCACTGCCCTGCCACCTTGAGGTCTTTAGATATGATGCCCCCAAGGTATATTTCCTGCTTGTGCCATTAATACCTCTCCCTCTTTATACATTGCCCTGGGTTACTATGCCCTAGGTGCATGATTTTGAATGTTTTGCATTGAAACCCAGCTGCCATATCTTCGACCACTCCTCAAGTTTTCCCAGGTCTCTACTCATTCTCACCACCCCTCTGGAGTATCTGTCCTATTGCAGATCTTGGTGTCATCTGCAAAGGGGCATACTTTCCTTCCAGCTCTTCTGCAATGTTACTTATGAAGACATTGAAGAGGACTGGTCCCAGCACTGAGCCCTGAGGTACCCCACTGGTCACTCTCCCCTCCTTAGAGTGAGTGCTGTTTGCCCACCACCTCCTGTTGTCAATCCATTAACTAGTTCCATACCCCGTTTACCACCTTAGGTCCCACCCCAAAACAGCCCAGTTTCCTTATAAGCCTCCTATGTGGTATGGTGCTGGAGGCCTTGATGAAGTCTAAGTAGGCCAACTCCACCGTCACACCCACATTTATTTCCCTAGTCACCCCATCAAAGAAACTGACTGCGTGCTACCTCAGGTCTTGTAACCCGCTGGATTCAAGGTACGCCACTAGCCTTTCTTTTAAAAGTGTTTCAGTTAACTTCCCCATCACTGACATTAGACTGACCAGCCCATAGTTGCCAACCTCCTCCCTTCTGCTGCATTTATGAAACAGGACTACATCTGCCCTCCTCCAGTCCTCTGGAACCACTCCTGTTTCAGTGAGTGCTGTCAGAGGTGCAGCCAGTACCTCCTTAGCCCCTCAGCACCCTTGGATGTACCCCATCGGACCCATAGCCTTATCCACTTTCAGATTTACAAATCCTCTCAGGACTCTTTCCTCTGTGAATGGACTTGTGTCCACCTCCTCCCACCCAGTGATCCTGCTGCTTCTATGTGGTCCATCCCCACTTCCTCCACTGTAAAGACTGAACAGAAGTATCTGCTCAGGATATCTGCTTTCCTGATCCTCCTCTGCACAACCTCCCTGTCCTTCTTATCCTCACAATACCTCCCTTGTCTTCCTCTTTTTGCTCATATATCTTTCTTAAACGTTGTATTTATTAAGCTTTTAAGACTGAATATGCCAGTAGCATCTTACGTTAATAGATTCAGCTACAGTAATACATCAAAAAGCAACATCACATATTTTAGTACCCAGATATATAGTGGTCTATTAGCTTGGTACATCATATGGGGGTTCCTTAATGATAAACGTTCTAAAAGACATTTTAAGCGTAATATGCTCGGCAAGCCATGACCTGTGGGAATTCAAAAGGAAAGATTCTGGCAATAAGTAATTTGTCTAAGTGACCCTCTTATAGTCACTGTTCCCACTAATCCATGAAGTAGATCAGGTATGAATGTAGATTACAGTTAGACTCACTACTTAAACCTCAGCGTTGGCCCTCTAAAAGTATTTCAAAGAGAGCATCATACTCCTGGTTTGCCCAGAGCTCAAACCACAGTTATTACTTTAATGGTTTCAAAAGAGAAAATGAGTATCTGTGCACTTGTCTAAAATAAAGTCATTCCCAGTCCATTGGCTAGAAAGTCAATTGTTGCACTAAAAAATCAACAAAAAGAACTGTGTGCATGCAGAAGGCACTATTTTAACATCCACAATGTTGGCAAGGAACATATGTACAGCTCTGTAAAACTCGTTGATCAACTCCAAACAGCAATTTTTTCTGTTAACATGAATTCCCTTCCCCCCCCACAAGACATGGGTTCAAACATTATTCCTTGAACAGGATGTTGCTGTGCACAGCAATAATAAGAAATTACAACATAGCCCATAACTCAGTTAAGAAAGGCAACTTCATAGGCAAAAAGTGTTGGACAATTAGACAGTCTCAAAGTCCACCTTAAGTTACTATTTCACCTCCGGTTTCCTCTTCTCCACTTTCCAGTGCTGCTGGTCAGAATTCAGCAGCTATTTTATCCACCAGCTTCTTAGCGTCCTTTGGAGTCCGTGAATTGGATTGCTTATATATCTGAAGAAGGTCTTGTCTCCTTTAACTACCCCTTTGGCTATCCTTTCCTCTGTGCCTTTGTGCCCCTCACTGCCTTCCCTGCTTCCCTCTGCTGTTCGTGGTACACCTCCCTATCCCCTTCCCATTGCATCTCTTTGTACCTGCAGCATTCCACCCCTTTGGCCTTTACCTTCACAGCCACTTTCTTCAAGAACCATGGTGGTCTCTTTTTCCTCCTGTTTATGCTCAATCCCTTTGCATAGAGGTTTGTTGCCTTCACTGTGCTATCCCTCAATTTGTCCCATGGTTCCTCCATCCCACCCTGGCAATCCCTCTGTTAGGTCATCTCTGTGGCATTCACCCACTTTTTAAAATCTACCCTCCTAAAATCCTTCATCCTTGTGTGGTTTGTCTCTGACGCTGTCTCTGTGTTAAACCACAAAGTGTCATGACCACTGGTTCACAGGTGACATCCCACCTTGACATCTATAACATTGTCCCTGTTAATGAGCACCAGGTCCAGTATTGCACTCTCTTGAGTGGTCTCTGACTAGTTGCCTGAGAAATGTCCCCTGTAGGGAATCTAGTATGTAGTCTAGTAGTCTAGTATGTAATCTAGTTGAATAACCAATTATGACTGACTTACAACACATTATGACTGATTTTTTCAACCAGTTTAAAATTTATGACTACGACTCACTAAAGAAAATCCAACCAATTTTTCAGCTTCCACCATTGTGGAATTTTATTTACGACAAGCAAGTTGTACTTGAGTGCAATTAGTGGGAAAGACTTTGCAGCAGATTTATTTAGATAGTGTTTACTCAGTATGTATACTGCAACATCCTCTAAATTTCATATGAAACCACACTGCTGCAGAAATGTACACAATACACAGAAATACATCCACATTGTCCATACAGTTGTGCACAAGATCTACGGTACATTCATTAAGATTATAAATAATAATTATAATTATTTAGTCCTTAAATTGCACACAGTGGATGGGAGACAGATTTTACAATGTGGAGTTGAAAATGCCTGGATGGATATTGGACTTAAGAGGCCTCAAAATCTTTAGACTCCATGGCAATAGCAATAGCAGTTTAACCCAGGAAAGTTTTTATTTATGAAACATTCTGTTAGGACAGATTACCCAGGGTATGAATAAGATGTGTTAGTAGTAACAACAGAGCACTGCTGGGGTGTACTATAGTTCTAGGGGCTGATGTGGCTCCAAAGGTCACAGCTGGCTACTCTAGCCTCCACTAGACAGAGCACATTCCTATTCGATGGATGTCTCAGATAGCAAGACCACCTCATTCACTACCTGTGGGAAAGGGTGGGAGACCTTGAAACCAGGGGCCAGTGAATGAAACAACTTCATTTCATCAGCTTCCCTGAGGGATGTAAAGACTACGACTGCTGCAAAAGCTTTGTTTCTGCAAGACAGCCTGCCAGTGCTGGTTGCTGTATGCACTCCCAGTGTCCTATGCTCTAGGAGACTCAGTGCTCTCACCACTCCTTGGCACCAATGCTGAAGTCAGACAACCACCCCTGCCCCATACTGGCCTATTTCTTAATCCTTCACTTGGCCAGAGGACACCCCCTAATGTAACAGGGACATCTCATCCAAGTATTTCAAGACTTCTGACAAGAGCTTCACACTAAGCGGAAGGTCCATGCCACTGTGATGAAATGGTCCTTCAGACTGGGAGCCGAGTTCAGCCCTCACTAACCCTGCCACTGCCAAACTCTGTGGCATTGAATGGGGTCACAAGCATTTTAACACACCTGAAGCCACCGTGGCATCTGTGGACTCTCATTGACCCTTCAACAAATACCACCTACTTTCACCATCTACGAGACCTCTCTGCCCATGCTGAGCTAGCGAGTCAGAGCACTACTCCAATTCCATGAGTAATCACCAGATTTGCACTCTGAGATCCTACCCCAAAAAACAACCAGCTGCCACACATGGAAGATTACTGATAGTAAGGCATTACTGTAGCACTCCAGACAAAAAGTTTGCTCCCACTGCAACTAGTGAAAATATGGTGTTTACATCAACATCGTGACAATAAATACTCCAGACACTCGTCTTAGAGGACTCCCCCCATCACGGAGTCTAATAAATTAATTTGCTGCTGCATTAAGGTGCTGCCCCCACCCCAAGTAGGCTTATAAGGTTATTCCTTATACTAATTGAAAAGGAGCCTATCCAACAACCAATACAATATATTTGCAATCTATGACTTCATTCAGACCTCACCATTGGGATGCACTGGAGTGTATTCAGGTTAAAATATAACTCCCGTGCTTCAGCCTGTCCCTGCAGAAAGTGGGGTTAATAATATTCTATCACCAATCACCATATCTGAATTTTTCTCTAATATGTTGTAGTTGTAAGCTTGCAAAATGTGATTCATTTGGTAGCGGATTACTAATGGTGCAGCCTAGCAACTGCAAAATGTTGCCCAGTTGGCCAATGCATTTTGTTCTTAGTTACTTCTGCCCCATCTAGAGCCCAATAGCCCAAATGTATTCTTGCACACCTTTATTTTAGACTATGTGGCCCCTCCCCTCCCATTAATCTCACTTTCACACCATCCATCCATCCCAGTCTAGCACACCCCAGCAAGGCAGTTTCCAAAAAAAAAGAAAACACCGCCACCACTACCTCAGATCACAACAGTGCTAAATAGCTGAATCTATTCTCTGCAAAACTGTTAGTTTTATGCAATGTGCTGCTGCCTGGTCTGAGGTCTGATTCACTGAGAAGAATATTTATTTTCAGACTTACCACCACCACTCACTCTGTCTGTCATCGCTGTCCAGTCAGCTGCTGAAGACAGTCCCAACACAGCTCTCTCCTTTCCAGGCTCCTTCCCTATCGACTTTCTTTCTGGCCTGGGTTCCTTAAGTTCTCCGTTGGCTGCTACACAGTACTGCCTGCGGTTCATGCACTCAGTCCTGTCCACTCCCTCCCAAAAGAATTGTGTGCCCTTGTCAGCTGGCTGCATTGCGTTATTGCTTGGCCAGTCAGTTTAAGTTTTGCAGTGTTTCTTGCTGCTATGTCCTGGACTAGTACAGCTTGCTGCCTGGCTGCGCGGTGGTCAATGACTCTCTCCCTTCCCGCTCTTTAGTGTCTCTCCTCCGTGTGTCCACCAACGATGACTCTGAGTCTGACGGACGGAGTCTCAGTCAGCACCTGGGGCCCTACCCTAACTCCTTCAGGTCTGGGCCCATCACTCCATCGGCTCTCCACTGTCTTTCCCATCCCGTGACCATCTCAGTTTCACTTGGGTCTCCCTCTCCTTGGCTCCTCTCATTCTCGAGTCTCTCAACTGATGTGGCAGCTCCTGCAGGTGTGCTGTCCTACTAGTCCTACAAGGACCGACTGAACACCAAAAAGGCCTCAAGCCCGTGTCAGCAGCCAGAGCACTCCCAGTCTCCTCAACTAAACTTCTTCACTTAAGTTGCGTTTTCATTGCTGCCCAAGAAAGTGCACTGCTTTCTCACCTCATGGCTTGTGCGGCTCCTCCCTCTCTCTCACTGCTCATTGGAGGACTGGAGGAGAGTTGGCACCAAGGAGATCTGGTTGGCTGAGGTGAACGTTTAAGAATATATGTTGTCGAGTACACCCCAACACAAATTAAAAAAAAAACAAAACAGGATGGGGGTTGGGACGGAGACTCTCTAGTGTGTCAGGCAAGCCTTGGAATCGTCAACTTCAGGCAAATGCAACTCCAGTAGATTACAGCTGCAATTCAGGATAATTGCAACTAATTACAACTGCACTGAATTGCAGCCCACGATTCTGACGGCGGCTCCGGGGTCTACTAGTATGGTACTGCTTAAAGCTGAACCTGTGGCTGGGACGCTCCAGTCTACATCTAGCAGATTAACGTCCCAACCAGCAGCACCACCCCTTTTTTTGCCATCATGCTAATGACTTTCCCTAGTGCCTTATCTAATTCTTCCCCTGTAATGGAGGTCTGTGTAACACCCCAGTGTAAATACTGGCTCTGGCTTCTGTCTCCAGGGTGACCCAGATCATCTCCAGCCCATCCTTTACCCCTTGGTTCCCTTGCAATTCCATTGCTCTGATATTGCCTCTTACAGCATAGACCCTCCACCTTTCCTCCCCTCCCAATACCTTCTGAACTGAGTGTAACCTAGAATGGTCATGTCCCAGTCATGGCTTTCTGTGCACCATAACTCATTTATGACAGCAAGATCCAGGTTTGCCTCCGTCATGATGGCCTCTAGGTCTGGAATTTTATTTCCAAGATTCTTTGCATTAGCACACATGGTTCTCCATACCTTGCTTCCACCCTGCTTGCCAACCCTCTTCCTGCCTTTGCTGCCACTTGAAACTTCCCTCACTCTCTCTCCCACCTCACTACCCTCTCTGTGCCTTGCATCCTCAGCACCTCTCTTTCCACATCTTCTGTTCTTGTCCCCCTTGTTTCCCTATGATGCCCCCTTTAACTTGTGCCCTGGGGGAGTTTCCTCCCCTCAGGCCCTCTCTTCCTGTTGTTTCAATCTCTGGAGTGCAGGCAGTTTATGCCTCCCTTTGTATTACCACCTCCCCCCTCGGCTACTTTAAATGTTCATCAAAGTAACATTTACATCTTCCACTGAGGACTACAGTCCCATTCCCAGAAGGATGCAGGCCCCTTCCCAGAAGTATGCCTCCAATCATTTCTATATAGACCCATATCCTTCCAGGTTGTCCCCCAAGTCCCCAGTGAAGTTGAACCTTCCTCCCTGTACCATTCCTTCAGGCAACTGTTGAAGCCACTGGTGTGGAATATCCTATCCTTCCCTGAGCTGTTGACAGGTAGCACCTCTGTGAATATCACTTTTCATGGTACCTGCTTTAGGCCCTCCCCAGTTCTCTGAACTCTCCTTTTACTACCCAGGCCCCATCACTTGCTGGTTCATTAGACAATGACATCCAGTTGCCCCTGCCCTGATGCCCTAGTGATCCTTAGGATCCGCTGTTTGTGCCTCCAAGCCAAGGCACCCGTTAGACACCTAACCTCCATCTCTCCATGTCTTTCTGCTCCCAAATCTATCTCCTCAGAACTGAGTCCCCACCAGAAGCTGCTTTCTGCTGGGGTCCTATATTCTCCCCTTGGGACCTCTTCTTTGGAGGACCCCACATCTTCCCTTGCTGCCACTTTTGGTACCTCTTCTCGGCAGTCCTGTCCCACCAGAATGGTGAAGGAATTCTGTAGTGACACAGGCTAAGGAATGTACCCTTGACCTGCCACCCAACCCTCTTGGAGTCCATCAATGTCTAGCCAGCCTCCTGTGCTGGAGGCAACCTCTGGGACAATGGCGGCAGACTTGGTGGCCCCTTACGGGGCAAGAGGATCCCTGATCCTAGCTAGCTTGGTACAGAGACCAGTGACCTCTGCCTCAACCCAGAGAGATGTGCAGATGGGTAGAACCTCAGTCTCCAGCATGTCTCCTGGAATACTGCAGTTCCACAACCATTGCACTGACACCACCCATATCTTCTGCTTCTAAATGTAGCATACCCCTACACTGCCTTCCTTTTACTTGCTCCTTCCCCACCTGCACCATCTATCAGGACTTTCTTTTAATGTCTTAACCTAGATAGGATGTTATTTGCTTTCCCTTTTAACAGTAGTTAGTTCTGGTTATCGGTAGCTCTCTGCCTCTCCTCCCTTTTACTAATGTTCCTTTTGGCATTCCTGAACTGCTGTGTCACCCTACCCAGCTAGGATGTCTGCTGTTTTCCCACCTGCAGCTGCTACCTGCCTCCCTTGTCCAAGAAATTATCCCCTACTCCCACCACCTGTAGCTACCTATACAGTGCAACAGTAAGTCCAGCAAAACCCCCTGCTTGCCTATGGTCTCCTTGTGGAAGCCTGTGAATGCCTAAGATGCCAGTTACCTGTTCCACTCCTGCTCTGTTCCACTCCTGCTCTAGGACATGAGCATAATGGGACAGCTGGGTGGATAGGATTTTATGCACTGCTACTTGCTTCCTGGTTAGCTGTGATTACTTTAGTCCAGTCACGGCACTGATCCCCTTCCATAACGCTGGCGCACTTGTTTTGCCTCCCAGTCCCAGCAGGTAATGAATTTTCTGCAAAAGTATGTAACCCCCTGCAAATGGGAGTTCCTAAAAGTCTTCCAGGATCTTGCCTGAATGCTCCAAGCCTGGGTGGTGTTCGCATCTGAGCTGCTGAACTGTGGTTGCAAGTGAGTGCTATTTGAGCCTCATGTACTGTCTCTTTAAGAGTTGTCTGCTTGCAGACTTAATTAGTCTGTATGGGGATTGTGTATTTAATGCTCGAACTCGCCTCAGCCAAGAGTAATCGCCCATTTTGCGTCACTGAAGCTGCAAGGAGCCCATCTGAAAGCTGTAACTGTTTGCCTGTAATCATTTAAAGCATTAGCAAAATTGTAGTTTTCTAACCTGGCTTTGTTGCAGCTGGGACTATGTGTGTGTTGCCTCTCCATTTTGGACCTAAGCTGCTGTGCTGGAGCTGGGTTAAGGGAGACCTAAAATGGAGCCTGTGGATGAATCAGAACTTGACTCTTAATTTGAGCCAGCCACAAGGTGATTGTATTGGCAGTGACTCTGGGAAATGTAGTTTTGACCGTGGCGCCTTTTTCTACCAACAGAGGGAGTCTTATTGTGAGTGACAGCTGAATCAGCCAACAGAATAGTGTGGAGCTAAAGGAAATGTCCTGCTTTGTGACTGAAAAGATCAGATCAATTGTGGCAGTGAAGAGAGAAGGAGCTGTGTGCTTCTGCAGTGTATAGTTTCGCGTGGGAAGCGCGTGTGAGGCCCTGAGTTTCGGTCTGCAGCCTTTGTGAGTGCCAGTTTGGACTGAATCTGAGTTGTAAGGAGAAAGAAGCACTAGAAGTGTGGAAACCAGGATCACCCTGTAGAAGACTGGAGAAATTGTTGAATCGCACTCAGTCTGTCAGGAACTGAAGCTGCTGTGTGTGCTCCCGGGTATTTTGCAGTAATTGCGATCGGCATCGAGGAGCAGCCTGCCTGGTATAGTATTTTCCTTTTACATATAAATGTGCGTAGTGCTTGGGGGGAAATCACTATTTCAAAACCCTTGTACAGTGAATTGTATGCTGAAGCTGGAAGTAAACCCCAGCTTAATTCGGACTACATCCGTTTGTATCAACTGGAGTGGGGTCCAGTCACAAGGACCTTGTCCTCATGCCCTGCTCTTCTGGCAATCCAGAGGGACATTCTCCATCTGATCCTCAGCTTGGGTATTGTGAGTACAAATCAGGGTATTCCCCTGCCGCCGGTTTTCAATCACAAGTGTGTCATCTAATTCTTGTTGTTTCACTGTTTCATGGACTGAGCCCTCTGGCTCCGGATTACAATTGGGTATTGTGCATATATTTTCTACTACAGGGCCCTATCCATCTGCACCTGCCGGCCAACCCCGGGCAATGGATCTGGCTAGCCCTCCCCAACCTGGGCACCCAGAGTGTGACTTTTCAGACACTGTATGTGTGCCCAGTACTGTGATTTAATGCTCCTAATTAACTTGATTTCCCCCTCCCGTGTTACTGTCCCCTAAATAAATCAGATTTGCTGTTGTTATACTATATGCTGTCTGTGGTGGTGGTGGTACTTATGGAAACAGTATTGTGTTTTGCTGTGTGTGTTGATTAACCTTACTTTACAGGGGGTCCTCAGAGATGTGCCCCTGAATCAGTCTTGAGGGTAAGTGGTATCTATATGAGTGAACAGTGTGTAAATGTGGGGTATTGGGGCTGTAACTCTGGTGTACTGTGTGAACCACTAGAGGGGATAAAAGGGGGTCTCAGTGTCCCAGAGGGCTGTGACCAAGTTAGTCTAACCACTACAAACCCTGACCTCTTGGTGGAGGCACCCGCCATAGGACCTAGGCCCCTCAACCTGTCCGTAGTCAAATAGGCAGCGGTAGTAACCCTTGGGATAGCGCCACCTAGGGGTTACAGTTAAAAGAAAAATGTTTTTGTAATTAATATTTTATTGCATAAGAAGCAACAGCAAACAGACATACAGTGTATAGAGAAACAAACAAAGCAGAAAACCCTGGCCGGGACAATGTCCGTTAGTTATACATCTCTAACTTAATTAGGTGAGACAGAAATGTTCAATAGAAACAGCCATAACGTAGTACTAGAAGATTCAACCTCTGTGGAGGGGTAGTGGGCACGGTGATGAGTAGACCTTTTTCCCGATAGATTACCACCTATCTGATTTTAGAAAGGATAATCTGTTTTTTAGGGTCCTTATCTGGTCATCTGGTTTTGATTAAATGTAGTCCGGTTTTGGGGCCATTTTGAGTGCTCATATACTCTTAAAACATGTATCAAATCATTGATTGTTTTGGCTGCATTTCATGTCCAGGTTACAAAGAAGTTCTGATGTCATACAGACCTGCCTTTGTTTGTAAAACCAGTCTGTCTGGGAGGTGTAAAGTATAACCATTAAGACCAATAGCAGTAAATTAACCGGAGATACCGGATGATTAAGGACCCCTCCTGCCCACAGACATAATTACGGCAGTAGCTTGCCCACAGATACCGCTGTCGTACTGCCTACTGCCGTGACATCACCAAAAAAAAAAAAGCGGATAGTAAAACTAAAGCAAAACATACAGAGTTTGACAAAAAAGGTAGATTAAAGGCGAACAAAACAATAATCATGATACTGTGACTGATATACGAATACTGACAATAAACGGGGGTGGGGGTGGGGGGCAGAGCCTCCCCAAATACAGAATTATAAAACAAAAACACAGTGCTGTGAAATCTGCTGCAAAATAATGTTAAAATGCTGAAATTGAAATGCTATTTCAACGGGTCCTCAGTGGATACTATTGCCCAAAATTTATTATGCACACAACCGCTTTTAAATAACCATAGAGGACCGTGGGGTGTGGGGGTGGAGCTCCATAGAAGAAAGAAAATGTAATGATTTAGAAGTTATTGCTATTAAGATACACTCTACATCTCAGTTAGATAATAGCTGAAAAGGTCACAGTAATGCAAGTCCTTGTATTGTAAATATATGCACAATGTGTTACTCAATATAACTGAAGGTTAGGCACAATACTCATACCGTGGTTGGGTGTGTCATTATAGACTAGTTTTCTGTGAGGGGGGGTGTGCATAACGTTGAAAATGCCGTCAGTACTGTAATGATGTGAGTTTTTGATTTCACGCATGAGGGATTCTTAATCATCCGGTATGGCCAATTAACCTAATCTTTTCCACTCTAAATTTTAAGTGTGGTCTTTGCTGCTATGACAGAAAACAGCTTTTACACCTTTATATGCTCTCATGTGTTCCTTTTTGTTTGTCCTATATTCTGATGTTTTAGACCCATTTTATTAAATTAATTATCTAATTGTTATTGCCTTTATCACTACATTGATTATTTCTCTCCTGAGTCCTCAACAGCTACTGCTGTCATTTTTTGTGCTACCTGAACATTCCTTGATATTAGCTACACTTTCACAAGTCATGCAGATGAATAGCATGCAATGGTGTGTCTGAAATTGTGGAATGTCTTAGAAGTATGAAAAGAAACAGCAGTAGCTGCTGAGGTAAAGGGAGCACAATGCAGTATTGAGGGTGCCACAAGCATCAATAATTGAGTTATCAAACTTGGTCAAAGCATATCAGAATACATGACTGACATAGAAAGGAAATTGGCAGAGTGTTTAACAGAGGTTTGAGCAATAAGCTGTGAATGAGCTTGGCATATCCGGCAGACCTGAGTTTAATTCCTACAACCACCATTTGCATACTGTGTGACCCTGAACAAGTCACTTAACCTTCCTGCGCTCCTGGGTCACTCCCGTAAAATGGGTGGCCTATGGGAGTTAACCTGGTTGCCAAAGAATAAAAATAAATAAATAAAACAAATAACAGTATAAAAATGATTTCCTATCACTATTATTGTCTATTCTGACATTACAAATGGCTTTGGAGGAGGAGCGATATACTCATCAGTTATAAAAAAAGGGGTGGCACCAGAGGCGGAGTTTGGAGTGTGGTTTAGCATCCGGCTTTTAACTCATCCAAAGGTGGTGACCCTATAGAATAACTGTATATTTATTTCCCCATAACACATATTAACAAAATCTGTAACACATACCTATAATCAATTGTGACATCAATATAATGCTCAGTCGAGCATGACATCATGAACATACACTTTCTGACATATGTTAACCTCTAAACCAGACTTTCATAAAATAAAAAGGGGTTTGTAACAGTTTGAGACCCACAGCAAACAAGCACATTTTAAAAGTAAATGACTTTATAAAAAAAGCATTTATTCACAGTTTGAGTAGCCTCCCAACAGTCACATTTCAAATGCAGTTAATAAAAACAGCTTCCAAACAGTTTTGTTCACTCCACAAAAGGCACATTTTAAAGGCAACACATTTCCATGAAAATGGCTTTCCACACAATCTGGTTTTACTCCACACAAGCACATTTTAAATCAAACTTTCATGAAAAGGTCTTCCCAAACAGTTTGGGTTCACTCCACAGCAGGAACATTTTACAGCAACAAACATTTACCACAATGGCTTTTCCTTCAAATAGTTTGGGTTCACTCCACAACAGGCACATTTTAGAAACATCAAACTAACATGAAAAAGTCTCCCAGTTTGAAGTTTATTCCAAAACAAACATATTTAAAAGCAATATTCTAAAAAAAATCAACACTGAACGTACCTTCCAATTGTAGCATTCCCTGGGGCCCATGGTGTATTAAACTCTTCCATTTACAAATACAGTTTTGACAGGGGAGCGCGGAGCACAGATTTAAACACATGGCAGGAGCAAACAGGAATGTCAACACAGTTCATTAGAGACAATCCCACATTGGTTTTATTACATAAGAACATAGGAATTTTGCAGCGAAATAAGGCCATATGGTCTATGATATCTGCCCAATGCATATCTCATGTATCTTACGTTACATGCTACTCAGCCCCCCCACCCCGGGACAGTCTTACCTTCCCCATAACATCACCCTCCTCTCTTGAAGCCATCCACAGTTTTCTGGCTTACTACCTCTTTTGGTAGCCTGTTCCACCCCTCCACCACTCTCTCCATGAATTAGTACCTCCTGGCCTCCTTCTGGAACCTGTTACCAGCCAGTCTGAAACTGTTTTCCCTTGTGTTTTTGTTTTTGCTGGTCCTGAAAGTTCACAATAGGTCTATCTTGTTTATGTCTTTGAGGTCTCTAATCATGTTCCGGTGTCTTCTGTCGTTCAGTGGGTACATATTCAGGTTCTCCAGCATCTCCTCATATGAGAGCTCCCGCCACACAGAATCCTTTTGTGGCCTCTCTCTACTCTGTCTCCAGCTGTTTTATGTCCTTTACATGGCACATGTTCCAGAAATGCTCGAGTACTTCTAGGTGCGGTTGCACCATGGATAGATACTCGAGCTCAGTATAACCTCTTTTCTTCTGCTAGTGAACCCTCTATTAATGCAACCCAGCATCCTGTTATCCTTGTCACTGCCTTACTGCATTTCGCAAAGGGCTCCAGGATGCTAATAATTAAATCCCCAGGCCTTTCTCCTCTTCAAACACAGTGATGGTTCTCTCCCCACCCCCCACCCTATTTTTGTACTCCACCTCTGGGTTCTTTTTCTCCATGTGCAGGACTTTACACTTCTTTGCACTGAACCCTAGTTGCCAGATTCTTGTCACTCACTCCAGACTTTCTAGGTGTTTTCTCATGTATCTGACCCCTCCTCTGTGTCCCTCACGCACATCTTTGTTGTCTGCAAAACAGCAGATTTTGCTCCTAATCCTTTTCCTAATATCATTTATGAACACACATTGAACAGTACCATCCTGAGCACTGACCCCTGTGGTACACTTCTGGTAACTCCCTCATCGTCAAGTATTTCCACCCAACCATGACTCTGTGGGTTCTCCCACCTAACCAGTTTGCCACCCACCTAAACATTCTGCCACCCATCTCCAGGTCCTCCAACCTCTTGATCAATCTTTTATGGAGAATAAGTTAAAGTCCTTGCTGAAATCCAGGTACCATATGCCCTCATAGAAACATAGACTTTGATGGCAGATAAGGACCGCTTGGCCCACCTAGTCTGCCCATTTCCCTACCTATTGGATAAGCTGCAGATCCTAGTCAACCAGCAGCCTACTTCCTCCTTAACCCCCTCCTACCCCCCACTATAATTGCCTTATGTCAGTCCCATGCATTCTTGAATTCTCCCACTGTTTTGGACCCCATGACCTCAGTCACAGACCTATACACATCGATACCACATGATCAGGTGATTCAAACTATGGTGACTGTGCCAGATACAAGACCAGATAACCCCAGACCTAGAACAGTTGTGCTTCAACAACTAGCAGAAATAATTTTGACTAATAATTATTTTGAATTTGACACCCAATTTTACATTCAGAATAGAGGCACAGCCATGGGCAGCACCATGGCCCCGCTATGCCAATGCATTTATGTACTATTTGAAATTCAGCATGTACTGAATGATGAAACAAATCCACTAGCAAGGCAATAAGAGCTGGTGCCGCTTTATTGATGATATCTTTTTTATTTGGAGAGGGACTGAGGCAGAGCTCAGTGACTTCCTTCACTATGTCAACAATGTTAATCCAAACATTAGATTCACAGCTACATACAGTAAACAGACCATCACGTATTTAGATCTAAGAATCTTTAAAGAACAGGGGAAGCTGAGAACTACATTATTTAGAAAAGAAACAGACAGAAATACAATCTTGCATGGGTCAAGTTTCCATGACCCCAACTTGATTAAGAGTATACCTTATTCTCAACTGGTAAGAGTCAAACAGAATTGCACCACCCAGATGGACTTTGAGCTCCACAAAAAAGAAATGCTGAAGACATTTGAAACAAGGGGGTATTCTAAATTCAACTTAAAACAAGCAGACAGAAGAATAAATGGTGCCAATAGACAGGACAATGAGAGGGAAACAGAAACCAGTAATAGGGATGCCATTTCTAAAGTTGTGTTCTCAACTAAATATAATCAGTATTTCTCAGAATTGAAGAGAATTATATATAAACATTGGCACCTACTGGCACTCACAGGGAACCAGAACAGATGTTTACAAGACAGACCATTAGTGGCGGCGAAGAAAATACCCAACTTGAAAGACAAATTGGTTAGATCCCAGTTTCAACCTCCAAGCACCCAGCAAGTTCAATTACTTCTAGACCCCTTGAAGTCAGGTATGGTAGCCTGTGGCCACTGTTCCTGCTGTGGTTACACTAGTAAAAAAACAGAATTTAGGCATCCCTTTACTGGAGAAACATTTCCAATTAAACAGAATATTAGCTGCTCAACAAAATGGGTTGTGTATATCTTACAATGCCCATGTGACAAGCTATAGGTAGGACAAACAACATGGGCACTAACGATTAGAACACAAGAGCATAAAAGTGATATTAGGAGAACAGTAGAGACATCCCAAGTGGCAATACTGATCTCACAGGCTCAACATACCGGAGCCTCCAGTAGGTTCTGGGGATTACAGCATATACCTGAGTTGCCAAGAGGGGGCAATCACCAGAAAGCATTAGATAAAGCAGAAATGTACTGGATATTCATGATGAAGACTTTGGATTCCAGGATAGGGATGAACACAGATACCAATTGGCAAGCATGTACTGTATATAAGAAATCCAAGGGCTAACAGTAATCAGGTGCAAGTCTATTCCCAGGCCTAATTTTCTCCTTTCCCTTTTTTTCTCCCCCATTTCTTTTCCCTTTTCCTCCCGTCATCATTTTCACCCTCCCTTAACCCCCCCTTTCCACCTCCCATGGCCCTTACATCCTTTACTCCCATCTCTTTCTCTTCTCCCTTCCAAACCCCCACACCTTCTTTCCCTCACCTTCGTTCCTGGCTTTTTTCTATTAGTACTATCCTTTCTTATTTTCCCTCTAGTCTTCTTTGTCCCTTTTCTTGTCCAGCATCTCCATCATTTACTCTTTTTAGAGATTGTAGCCTCTATACATGCCCTGTATAAATAATGTATATGGAATCCCAATGGTCTATAGATGCAGGATGAGGGGTGTTAAACTTGAAAATGTCTGAGGAATTTCAGCTAAATACTGTTTCCAGTTTGTATTGTCGCTCTAGTATTTATCTGTCAGGTTAAGGCCCCCGCCTCCTTTCTCATTATTCCCCAACTGTTGTGTTTTCTTTATTTTTGATTTTGATATTTTACTTTTAGTAATCTGGTTTTATATCAAGCCAAACTACACCAATAGCCAGCTGCTAAACTGCAAGAATACAATTGATGTATGCAGTGTTCTTCATGTGTTAAAAGCAGGCTAAGCCATACAGATATAAATGTTACTAGTTTATAAGTTGTCAAGAGAAAAGAAAGAATTCACTCTTTTGGAGCCTGAAATAAGGTCGTATTTGAGCAAGATTAGCAAATACTTCCTTTAAAGCATGAAAGTGCAGCAATAACTTTAGTAATAACGGTAAAGAGAGAAGTTTGAACATTGCAGGGGAAAACGAGCCCAGCTGTTGTAATATAATGGGTCTGACATAGGCTATGTGTTTAACACAGCTTCATGTTGCTTAGCAATATTTTTCCATGCCCAGCATGGCGATGTCATGTTTAGATCACGTGACTCTGTGGTCAGACCCACAGGAAGGGCAGTGCTTGCCTGATTACACACCTAGCAGCACTTTTTCAAAATGGAGACACAAGGCTGTGCAGTGTTTCACCAGCAGACCTAAAAGTGAGTACTGACTTTGGAACACACACACAGAAGTTTTAAAAAAACCTGTACAAGTAAATTAAAAGGAGGCCTTTTTGTGATTTAACAGGGCAGCACAAATGAGTAGTCACGCTATCTAGAAAGGCACAAGTACATGGCTATCAAGTACAACAAACATTTAGTAAAGTTTAAGTAGCTGCCTGAAATATTTCTTAAAAGTTTAGAGCATTGAACATTTAAAGTATAAAAGGAATATGTCTTCACTCTGCAGGGGTCCAGATGGTTTCTTGAATTTAGAAGGGCATTGCAGGTCCTTGTAAATGACTGTTATATTTTAGAACAAAACTTAAAAGGTACACACATTGCCCCAAACAAATTAGCATTAAGGTGAAATGCAGGAAGCAGTACTGAATACTGAGTACTGAAAAAAATGTTTTCTCTCTTTTTTGGTAGCTGGTGAAACTGCTTGTTTGAACATTAAGATGAGCAACAACCAACAATAGAGTTTTAAAAGTACGTTGGAAAGTACATTTTTTTTCGATGTGCAATAGTAAAGTAGCAGATACAAATTTTAAATCAGGTTTATTCTTAACACAGTTTAGAAAATCAGTGACCATATCATGGCTAGCTGATAGATAAGTAAGATAAGTGTGGTAATCAGGTGCCCCTGCAGTGACAAAAGTGGTGAATGGCCTTTAGTGGGGCTATGATATAAGAATTACAATGCTGGGCTAATTAAGTGAATTTAATGGCAGGTCTCATGTAGAGTAAGTAAGTAGAACAAGCATTTGTCAATGCCGAATGTTTGCTTGCTGGCATTGGCATTGGTAGTGTAGAAGTTACAGAGCTGCATAATAGGAATGGCAGTGAAGTATTGAGCTGAAGCCAACCCCACCACCACCCTGCAGAGACTGACAAGCATTGGGGTCTGCCTTTGGGTCATCAGGCATAACGGCCATGCCATTTCACCACACCCTACCCTGCAGACACTGACAAGTGTCACGGTGTGCCTTGGGGTCTTTGGCTCTTATCCGCACTCATTCCATCAGGAAATACAGTGAGATGGGTGCGGTATAGGAGAATGGGGTGAAGTTTGGGCCCGAAGAGTCCGAGGCACACCTTGATGCCTCTCACTGGCTGCAGGGTGTGGGTGGGGGTGGAATGGTATGAGCATTACAGGCAAGAATCCCAAGTCACACCCCTGATGCCTGTCATTCTCTACAGGGTGAGGCGTTATGGTCGGAAATCCTAACGCCTCAGGCATTCATTGGTATTTTCACTCCAAATTTTCAACATGTTTTTTTTGTGACCCCCACTTCATGAACAGTGGCAATATCAGTTTGTTAGCCGAAAACTGCTTTTGCACAGTGACTATGGCATTTGGCACCACAGGTGCAAAAACACATTCCGAACAGGATGTGAAAAATGACAGCGGTACTGTTCATGGGAGGTGTAAAAAATGGCAATGTTGAAAATCTGCTGTGAAAATCTTAAAAAAACTGGTGAAGTCACGAGCGTGTGTAGAAACTGTGCAACGCACACCTGTAATGTAACTAGTTTGGGAATTTTTTTACAGCAGATTGTTAACACAGGCATTTTGGGACCTCCGATCATGAACAGTGTCAGTGTGATTTTCTTTATCTGTCCCGAACAATGATTTCCCACAGCGACCACGCATTTCTGTGCTGAAAATGTGAAAACACATTTTGGCCATGTTGTGGAAAATGACAGCTGTACTGTTCATAAGGAGGTGTGGAAAAATGCCACTGGTGAAAATCTGGACTGAAAATATTACAAATTCATGAACTTGCAAGGGGCGTGGAAACTGTGCAATGCTCACTCAGAACACAGTCATTTTATGGAGTTTTGTCACCAAATTTTCAACATAGCCATTTTAACACCTCTGCTCATGACCAGTGTCACTGTGATTTTCTTGATCTGTCCCAAACATTGTTTTCAGACACCGACTGTACCATTGTGCACTACATTGCGGAAACACATTTTGGGTGAGATGTGAAAATGGTAGCTGTACTGCTCATAAGGAAGTGCGGTAAATGGCACTGTTGAAAATCTGGTGTGCAAATATTACAAATTCAAGAACTTGCCAGCGTGCGAAGGAACTGCGCAACATGCACTCCTAAAACAGTCATTTTGGGATTTCTTCACCAAATTTTCAACATACCCATTTTAACACCTCTGCTCATGACCAGTGTCACTGTGACTTTCTTAACGTGTCCCATACATTGATTTTGCACACCGACTGCGTCATTGTGCGCTACATGGGTGGAAACACATTTTGGGTGAGATGTGAAAAATGACAGCTGTACTGCTCATAAGAAGGTGTGGTAAAATGGCAATCTTGAAAATCTGGAGTGAAAATATTGAAAATTCGTGAACTTACGAGCGTGCGTATGAACTGTGCAACGCACGCTCGTAAAACAGTCATTTTAGGGATTTTTTTCAAATTCAAATTTTCTTAACATAGACTTTTTAAGAGCCCACCTTATGAACACCGGCAGTGTCATTTTGGTATCATTCCGGAAAGGTGATTTCACGAGTGGTTGTGAAATCACCCTTCGGCCTGAGTAATGCCATGACAGTGCAAGAATTAATGAGGAGGGTCCCAAAACCCATGTTGAAAATTTGGTGCAAAAAATTCCAAAAATGCCTGAGATATGCAACAAAGTTGAAAAACCTATCTATCCCATTATACAGCTTACGGCATTTCCTCAGTTTGGTCGACTTTGAAGAGTGCAGATGTGTTCGTCCACTGAAGATCGATCGCGCTGGACTCCGGAGGTAAGTATGGGGTGAGGGGTGTGGGGAGGCAGGGTGCGCAGTGGGTGGGTGTGGGTTGTGGGGGAAGGAGACTGCGAGGGACCATTTTTTTCTTTACAGGTTTTTTGTTTTAACAGACAACGCTGGAATGTTTGCCGGCGGCGTGGCCCAGCATGGCAGAAGGACGGCTGGAGGGGGAATGGAGCCAATAGGGGATTGGGCACCCTCGTCAGCCATGAGGTCTGTTGCCACGCTGGGGTGGGCTCCCAGCGTGGCACCCCTACTGGGGGAGACACAGTGGGGCGACAGGGGATTGGGCACCCCGGCATTATGCGTAAGCACGCTGGGGTGGGCACCAGCGTGGCACATGAAACTGTGTTTTGGGGGCGCAGCACAGCTGACGGGGGATTGGGCAGCCCCGTCGGCTATACAGTGCATGCGTTGGGGGGGGAGCAGCAGCAGCATATGTATATGTGTGTGTGTGTGTGTAGGGGAAGCACGCATGAGCAGGCGATATCTGATCGCTGCTCACTGAAGCGTAGCTCCCCCTTTCAACTGTATGCCACTGCATTTTGGAGCTGTCATAGACAGCTCCAGCAGGCATTGGAGAACTGCGCGGCCTGAAAACACACTGACTGAATTGGAAAAGGGCTGACACCTCCGAAAACTCCGATGATGGCACTATGTTTCTTGCACATGCATGCAAGCAAACATAATAATGCGTAAAATAGTACTTAAACGAACAGCATGAACTCAAGTGTCTTTGAACTATGGTTTGTGAACACTTCAGTGAATAAGATTCTGCAAAGATTTTTCTATAAATGTAAGCAAATATACTACTGGACTATTACAACACATATATTTTCTAAAAATCTTTTTAGGAAGTCCTTTGAAAAAGCAATATACGGCAAAACTTCAGGGCTAAACAGAGAAAAATATTAAACGGAAGACATTTATCACAAAGTCTGGCTTCCTTCAATTTCTTGTCTGTGGACACCCTCAAACCCCATGACCTCCTCAGGAAGGCTGTGCTTCTGCCCTTATCCATCACCTTTGTGACCCCAATCAAAAGAAATTACTGAAGTTCGTTTGTCCTGGCCTCCCTGTCACAAACCCATGCTGTTTATCATTTTGGAACTCATTTGCCTTGAAACACTTGACTAACCTTTCCTTAAGAATGATTTCCATCAGCTGCCAATGATCATGTCAAGTTGACTGGTCTGTAGTTTCTTGCTCATCCCTAGCCCTGCTCGTATGCAAGGGCACTATATATGTGGTTCTCCACTCGAGAACCATGACTGTGTCTAGAAAGCAAACCATTCCAAAAGAAAGCTGCTACCACTATGGAAGTGAATGCTGCAAGAGGGCTGAAAAGCCTAAAACAATCAAGTATTTACAAAATGCAGTACACAGGTAAACAAGAAAATGCCAAAAGTCCAGCTTAAGTGCAAATGCTGTGTATTTTATTGTCTGGCCAAAATCATAGCATCACTGACAATACCTCTGTGCTTTGGCGGTTATGCCTTCATTAGGGTGTGTGGCTTTGGAGCAGTGAAGCCCATTTTTACATCCAAATAGCTATGACATCATAATAAAGTGACACTTGTGCAATCACAATACAAACAGAAATAATGATCTTAAATACAAACATACTAAACACAAAACAGAATAGTTACAGCATATTTACAATGTATATAACATTATAATAATGATGAGAATTATGGTTGTACTTATTACCCTCTCTTGTGCTTTGTTTTAGGAGCCATGGAATGAAGTGGCACTAATATGGATCCCCACCATTGATGGAGATATATGTACAGGGCGATCACATCTCTGCACTTTGACATTCCTTGCTTCTATTTAGTTCCACCAAGGATGTACTAGAGTTTCTAAACCCCCATCTCCCCTTTTTCCCTTCCTTTTCCCCTCCCCTATCCTTCCTTTCATCCCTCTCCCCTTTATTCTTTTCTGCTTTACCCTGTAGCCTTGTTCTTTATGTTATAAATTTCTTGCCCATGGAAACTGAATAATGAGGTTATGAAAAGAAATGATTATATTCATACTCGAATTTGCAATATGTATTATAAGTGATACTGAAAGATTTACTGAAGAGCTTGAATAATGTTATAATGTTGCAACTGTAAATATTCTGTTTTGCATTTTGTACATTTGTATTTCAAGGAAAGCTGTCATTATGTCAGCCTACCGCCCCTGCAAGACTTACCCTCTGGTTAAAGGGACACTGTCAGCTTTTCCCCTCCATTCTGAGTGAAATGTGAGCCTTGTGCCTCTAGGCACATAGTTAAATAACTTTTCAGTAGAGTGCCCTATAGATTACAAAAGCCACCAGTTTACCTCATTTTTTAAAATTTGATCATGTTTCTGTTTAGAAGTATCCCTCTGAAATACTGCACTCACCGGAAGCATCTGTTCACCCAGGACGCCAGATCTCGCCACATGTTTTTATATAGTTGTAGTGTTTTTTCCCGTCATGCATATTTTGTTTTATTTAATTGTGTTACCTGAGGCAGGACGCCAGTGGCTCCATTATTCATAGGCACGGCGACGCACCATGCGCCTCACGTACAAAATCATTGCAGCACAGCTGGCCACCGCACCTTTATAGATAATGTAGTCCCACTAGCGTCCATCATACTTCCAGGTAGCAGACTTTTTGCAATTCAAATAAAGTATGTTGCAGCAAGAGAAAAACGCTGCAACATACTTAAAAGGCTTAACCGGAGGGTACGCCTTGTGGGGGGCTGAAGGCTGGCATAATGAGAGCTTTCCTTTAAGATCATTATTTCTGTTTGTATTGTTGTTGCACAAGTGTCACTTTATTATGATGTCATAGCCATTTGGATTTAAAAATGGTCTTCATTTGCTCCAAAGCCACACCCCCTAATGAAGTCCTAACCTCCGAAGTGCAGGGGTATTGTCGGTGTGGCTACAATTTTGGCTAGACAATAAAATACACAGCATTTGCACTTAAGCTGGACTTTGGCATTTTCTTGTTTAGCTGTGTGCTGCATTTTTGTAAATATCTGTGTCTAGAGAGCCAATGAACAGGGCAGCCTTTACACCTACTGGTCATGCTGTTAGCTCCTCAGCACCTCTTTGGGTACATACCATCTCCTCGGGAGATTTATCCACATTAAGAGCAATTATTCCCTTAAAGATTGTACCAGCCTAGATCAGCACCTCATACATCTGTACTCCTTCCTCTCCCTTTTGCATATGCTACCCTGTGCTGTTCATTCATCCTTTTCTTTTGTGAATACTGAGAAGAAGTACTATCTGTACTCAATACTTCTGCCTCTCCTCTATAGTGCTGCACCCACTCTGCTGCTTGTGTCAGTCTGACAATACCTTCCTTCATCCTCCTGTTTTCTCGGTTGTACCAAAAAGGTATTTATTGTCACTGTCCTTGACTCCCTCTGCTATTCTCAACTCGGATCCTGCTTTGGACATTTTCTCCTCTCTACCAGCTGTGTTGAATTTGTCCAGGTAGTCCACTCTGTCCTTCTCCTGCTGAATCTTCCTGTATCTTTTGAAGGAAGACCTTTTCTACTTTACTGGACTTAATACCTTTGCTGTGTACCAGATGACTTCTTCTGCTTGTTTTGTTATCCTTCTACTTAAGACAGGTATTGATGACTTCTTAGATCCCTTCCTTAATAATGGACCATATTTCCTCTACCCACTCACCCCTGCCCCAAGCTTGGCCACATGCTTGCCCAGGTGTGCCCCCATTTTTGGTGCAGTCTGCCCTTTTAAAATCCAGAGCACATGTTTTAGTGTTCGGGACTTCTTTCCCCATGTCGGAATGAAACCACGTAGATTGGTGATCACTGTTCTCCAAGGGCTCAGCCATGCTGTTGTCCCTGACTTTTATTTATTTATTGACGTTTTACCAGGAAGAACACACTGAGCAACAAGTGATCATTTCCAGATGCATCCTGGGGGATAGATGGGATAGCAACAGGCAAAACACTTAGCTACAGCATTAATAAATAATAAATTAATACAATTTGAAGAAGTCTGAGTGAACACTGAGGGCAACAATAACATAAAACAATGCAGAGCATAAGGAACACATAAACCTGAGTTAAATAATACTTGCGAATAAAACATTAGAATACTGAACTAACTGGACTGAAGTTAAGCTGTTAATTACAGGGCTACTGCAGGAAGGCACATTGAGGTAACCAAATTAGAGAGGGTGAGCAGGAAAAGTAGTGCTAGGAAGCAGTAGGGAAAGCAGGGCAGGTTGCAGTTTATCTGAACCAGGTGCAAGATGCCAAGTCCCTAGTTTGCTCACTCACCCACTGGGTTAGGAAGCCATCTTGGAAGGCATCTGGAAGCATTTGGCTTCTGCTGCTGACATTAGGATGCTCTAGTCTACGTCTGATAGATTGAGGTCACCCACTATCGCCCCCTCCCCCACTGCAATGAAGGCTTTTTGATCTCCATTCTGAACTCCAGGTCTATGTCTTCACTGTGATTCAAAGGTCTGCAAACCACCCCACTCTAATCCTGTGCCCTGCCTCTGTTTGGACCTGTACCCAGATTGTTTCTTTACCTAGCTCCCTATATCCTCCATCATGGCTGTAATACCTTCTCTGACATATAGCATCACCCTATCTAAAGGTTCCCCGCTCTATCCTTCCAATAGAGGGTGAACGCCAGAATACAGAGATACCGGTTATTGTTCATGGTCATCCAAGTCTCAGTGATTGCCACTAGATCCAAACAATCCTTTGAAATCTAGCACTGGAGGTCAATCTTGTTCCCCAGGACCCTAGAGTTTTCCTCCTTCCCCTTTCTCTTTTTGTGATTTCCCTCATTCCTCGGTTACTGACTGAATCTCCTCATGCCTGTCTTACTACAGCTTCTCCTTCATGCCTCCCTGTATCCCCCTGCTTCCTCTTTCCAGCCTCCTCCATCAATGTTTTTTTTGCCAGAATATGCATTGTAGTGCCAGGACAGCTCCCCTTCTGTCTCCTGGTGCACTCGCCACCACCATTGCTACGACACCGGGGCCAGCCATCACTCGGTGTTCCTCCCTGGTTTACCCACCAGGGTGAGGCTTCTGGGGCTCCGCCTGTTACCACTTCCAATGCCACACTTGGTG
This sequence comes from Neoceratodus forsteri, assembly GCA_016271365.2. Classification (NCBI taxonomy): domain Eukaryota; kingdom Metazoa; phylum Chordata; order Ceratodontiformes; family Ceratodontidae; genus Neoceratodus; species Neoceratodus forsteri. The sequence goes on along the minus strand of CM057453.1, from coordinate 1,302,931,092 downwards.
TTCAGACAGGGGTCCCTGGGTTAGCTATGTGGGGTGGCAGCACAATGGGGGCATCACTCAGCTCATCCAGCAAGGTTTTCTATTGCTGAGCAACGGGGCACGGCGTGTCATGATGCAACAGTAGTCAAGCATCTGACATGCCCCCCAGAACCCATGCAGCGTCTCCAGTAACAGGGCAACCTGTGGTCACCCAGGTGCCTCGAACTGGGATGTGGACCCCCTTCCCTCCAGAGAGGGAGAGCATACTATCACCGCTCAATCCACCTCCCCTGGCTGGCTCTCTGGCAGCCAAAGTCCATTCCAGAACCTGGGTCACCAGCACTGCAAGCAGTAATTCTACCATTGCGCCGGTGGGCCGGCCCCATTTATTTTTTTGCCCCACCTCCCTACCTATCCTCCCCCTCCTCCTCTTCCCCCTTACATCCTAAACCCCTCCCACCCAATTCATCTACATCCTGGGGTGGGGGGTGCTGTCACCCCCTTCCATGGGAAAACTTAGTATCCTTTGCCCTGTATTAGTCCCCTTAGTTTAAAATGTGTCCTATGAACTCCTCCAGCCTGTCCCTTAGCATCTTGGTCCCCTCTGGCTTGGGTATAGCATGTCCAATAAGTAGAGGCTTTCATCCTCCCAGACTCTTCCCAAGTCTCCAATGTAGCCAAATCCTTCCTCCCTACACCATTCTTTAAGACAGTTATCGAAATCTGAGATTCTTAGCCTTCTAGTTGTGTTGGCTTTGAGTACTGACAGCACTTCTGAGAACACAACCGTGTATAAGTTAATTCTCCTCCTCCTTCTGTCCTCTTAAGGAGACTTCAGATGCATATTCGTTATTCAGCAAACTCATTTTAAAGCATATTTTCTGTTTCCCCCCTCATAGTCTTCTGATCTCTCTTTCTGGCATTCAGACATTCTTGCATGAGGGGTATTTTGGCCCAAAGCTAGGGGGATCCTATTTGTGGGTCCCTCTTGAGTCTAATCCTTGACCTAACCCCACTGCCTTTCTTCCACTGTTACTTCAACTTGTCCTTCCTTTCTTCTCTAGGTTAGGGGCCTCAGTGTCCAGAAGGCTTGAATGATAGCATTTGTGTGTCCCCAAATCCCTCAGCTTCTTCCCTCATTGGTTCCAGGACTTTTCCTATTCTCAGTACAGAGGCAACGTTGTCCCAAGTGACAGGAGGTCCTTTTTAAGAGTCTCCATAGAGATTCCTCACTCCTTGCACTTACTCAGAGTCACTGTATAAGCCCTTGTATAAGATGTTTACTAAAAGTTTCAACATACAAACAGGACAAAAGTTTTGAGAAAAAATTAAAAAGAGCCTGAAACATACAGGCTGTACAAGCACAATGACAAAACAGCATTTCAGCTGATTCTTGTACAGTATATGTCTCATACAGCGCACAACTAATGTTGAACAAGAAGCATTTATGTACTTATGGACCCTTTTGCTATAATGTGACTCTGCAGGCAGCTACCCCCTACAGGGCTTCACACTCTGGAGAAAGCATCTGCCACTTCACTATAGGTCCCTGTTTTCCTCACCTAGAGAAAAATATGCATAACCTGTCAGAAGGAGCTGCAGCCTCTTCTCCCTCCTGTGGAACTTTTCCTTACTCGCTAGCACTCTCCAGCATTTGCCAGCTAAACCTACCCCTTGACTTCTATGCATCTCTCAGATGACACTAGTGTCTAAGAGTGCTCCCACTTAACCCAATTCCCACAGGCCCATGAGCAACTCCCTAAGCCCCCACTGGTCGAAGTCACACACACCCGTAGAGCTCTGGCTTCACCCCTCAGGTGGGATCAGAGTGGGGGCAGTCCTTTGAACTTACGCATTTCATTGGGTCAGTGCCATGATCTAGAGGCAGTGGAGCCAGGGGAATGCCACGGGCCATCACCATGGAGGTGCAGGCCATTTTTTCCCCTTACCCCAGAGATGTCACATGCAAGGATGGCAAGGTGACCCTGCCCACATGATGCGTGCGTCTGGATGCTAGCATCGGTGATGCCTCCTCCCTCCCACTGCCTTTCCATCTGCACTGCTACCTGTGGTCACCCAGGTGGTAGTACTGCAGTGGAAGATGGCCCCCTCCCTCCCTGGAGGAGAGTATCCTCTGGGTCACTCAATCCTCCTCCCCCCCGGCTGGCCCCATTGACCCGCGCCTGTTTCTGAATCTGGGTCACCGTGTTGTGGGCAGTCCATTAATCTTTTCTGTGCCAGAACACTCTTATACTCTACTTCTTTGTCAGAACAGTGGGCTGGAATTTCAAATATTTACTATGTCCACTGAGCACATACATTTCCCCCTTGCTTCATGGATCATGCAAAACAATGGAAACTGCTCAAATTTCCTTCACAACCTACTACATACTGTAGAAAGGTCCTTATAATTTGTAAATGAACGTGGCATGAGACAACCTCACAATGATATAAAAATAGATTGTATTATTCCTGCCCAATATCCACTAATTAAACTACTTACTTAGCTATACATGTCTTGTAAACACTGCTTAAGGCAGAAAAAATACAAAGTAATAAAACTTTCAAATAACAAACAAAAGTAACCAGACACAGTATATAGTCTTAGCAAACTTTTGTAAGCAGTGGCATTATTTCTGCATACCCATACCTTTATATATGTTAGAAGATTTCCCCTGTGTAACCACCTGTTTTCCTAAGCTACACTAAAATTAAAAAAAAGTTAACATGATACTTAGACACTTGAGTTTGTATAAAAGTGGGGTTTTCTTCATGATTCAAAAATAAAGGAGAATCTGCTTCTTTGGTCTGCTGTTGATGTCACTCTGACGGTGCTGGTTCTTGCTAGATGTACAACATATCTTCCTCATATTGCCATGGCAAACTCTGGTACAGATTGTGATGCTTGGCCAGCTGGTTATGATTGTTGTATATATGTAATATAACAATATAGTATGTGAGCGTGTGCTTCCATGGGTGCCCTCCTCCCACAAAGGTTTCAGTGAAGCTACAGGATATGTAAACTGACTAGGAACCATTTAATTAACTGACCTACTTCAGAATGGCATTTTATTACCTTTTTATAACATGCCTAGGCTCTTTGAAGTGGAAATGAAATGTGACTTCATGAGTCTGCCAGAGGATGAGTCTAATAAACTTTTATGACCTCTTAAGAGGAAGAACATTTTATACCAACATGGTGTTAAAAGTTGTAAACCCTTTGGTGTTCCTTGGCAGAACAGGAATCAGCCACCAGTTCAAAGGAAATGCTTGATTAAAGACTGTCATAATTTAGGAAATGTCTTTTTCCTTCTGAAGTCACATTATTTAAAATATCTCCTGATAGGAAATAATTTTGTAATTCTATATTCTATAAGGAGGAGCTAGATGACTCACAGAAGGGGTGTGGAGAGACAGTTAAACTAATACCTGTGTCTGAACTGTTTGAGTTATATACCATCTTGGGACTCTAGAGAGAGAGAGAGAGAGAGAGAGAGAGAGAGAAAGAGAGAGACAGCTTCTAACTTTAAAAGCACTTACAGAATTAATTACACTAGATAGAAAAGATCTAAATGTGTTTTGGTAGGAGTTTGTTCTGTAGTTTTCCTTTGATGTGATTGTGATGCTCTTTGATATTTATTCTATATTTTATTTTACTGTTTCTATCCATTTTAGTAAACTTATTCTAATAAGACTGCCTGGGTGTCTGCCAGTTCTTTTTTTTTTTGCATATGACATATATATGGTCAAGTCTGACAATTGTTCAAGGACTTGATGGTGTTACCAAGCTGGGGAAAGGTAAGAATATACCTAAGGTTTCTTATAGGTTTTCAGGTTCATTTTGGAAGCCTGGCTTGGTGCCAGCAAGATGTACGCAATTCGAGAGGAGTGCAGTATCTGAGCCTGTACATTAATTATGCTAGCATAAGGTTCTAATTTGAATCCCCAGAACTTGAGACTAAAGGTGATTCAGACCCAAAAGCAGACAGGAGGGTTACCCTGTCTGTTACCTGTTCACATTATTGTACTCTGAGGTTGGCACTGTGGGAGCAGAGGGCCTGACCTGCTGAGTGCGTTTGTGACAGATTTGGTTGGCAGCAGTGGGATAAATTTGGTAACACAAGCTTTAACTGTTCACTGTATCAGCTTAATACAGTACAGCTCACTTGCAAAATAAGGAAGTGATTTATTTTGAAAAGAAAACAGAACTATATCATTTTGCTTACAGTCAAGTTCCTACCTATTTTATTTTTTTTTTCAAAGTGTAAGTTAGAGTAGCCTTAGTTAGGGAAGAAGATGGCTTCCAACTACAGTGAGCACAATACAGACTACCTGAAGCAGTTGTGCAAGGAGAAAGGAGTCCTGCACAAGGGGAGAGCCACCAAGCAGAACCTCATGGATGCCCTGATGGCAGCAGATGCCCAGAGTGTCGAGTCACAGACTGTGACTATAAAGGACCAAACCTTGGACATGGAGGGGTCAGCGGCCAGTGCAGTGTCCAGATCCAGTGGGGAGGACAGCAGGGCCAGTGCAAGCCCAGGGCCACAGCAGCAGGGAAGGTCATCAGCATTCTGGCAGAAGCAATCAGGCTGCAGATTGAGTTGCACAGAATGGAGGTGGAGTTCCAGAGAGGCTGAGCGAGAGAAGCGAGCCACAGAGGAGAAGAGGAGGGAACAGTGAGAGCTGAACGTGAACAGCGAGAGGCAGACCAAGAGGAGCATGAGCCCCAGAGACAACATGAACTGGAGAAGCTATGACTCCAGCCACCAGCACCAGAGCAGGTAAGTGGCTTGGGTTTAACTGAAACTACAGGACTGGGTTACAAATTAAATTCCAAATTGATAGCAGAATGTAAAGAGGGGGAGGATATGGATGCCTTTTTAAATTCCTTTGAAAATGTTTGTATTCAGGCAAATATTCCTAGAGGGTCCTGGAGCTTCCAGCTATCCCCGCTACTTACCAGGAAAGTTCAGGATGCATTGGGTCAAATGGACAATGAGGACAGTAATGATTACAGGAAACTTAAAGCTGCACTTTTTAAAAAGTTTGGTTTAACTGCAGAAGCATACAGAGCTAAATTCTGTAAGCACAGGAGAAGCCCTGTTATGAGCTACTAGGAGCTAGCCACAAAACGTCAGTTTTTAAAATGTTGGTGGGAAGGAATTGAAGCAAACTCTGTAGATAAAATTGAAAATGCTATATTGTTAGAGCAGTTTTTTTGGGCTTGCCCAGCAGAGTTGAAAATCTGACTGGAGGACCAAGATCCCAAAACAGTGTAAGAGGCTGCTGAACTCTCAGACCGCTATGCCAAGAGCAGACCTGCTCTGAGAGTGAATGGGGTGGGTGTGGCAGCACAGAAAGGGTAAAGCACACCTTTAGGCAGCTAAAACCCTCACTGCCTCCACCAAAACCAGTTAGCCTCAGGTTTCAAAGAAAACATTTCTCTGAGAAAAGAAACGAATGTTGGGGTTGCAAACAAACTGGGCATATTGCCAGGCAGTGTCCCAAAAGAACGAGCAATATGCAAAATTGGGCTAGGAAAGATGTGGGTTGTTTTTGTGTCCCTGGAAGCATGCCTGTGTACATGAGGGAACACATGTACCCAGTCACGGTGAATGGTGTACAAACACAAGGGTTAAGGGACACCGGGGCATCCCTGACAATGGTAAAAGGGGATCTGGTGGAGCCTGATCAGCTTATCACCAATGAATTTGTAACTGTACAAGACTTCACTGGGGAGGAGAAAACATTGCCACTCACTAGTGTTCTCCTAGACTGAGGTGAAACAGGGGGAACTGTGCAAAAGGTGGCTGTAGCCAAAACTTTAGCAGTTGATGTCATCCTTGGCAACAATCTCAAACAGGGGATGGTGTGTGCAGTTACCCGCAGCCAAGCAGCAAGGGAAAATTGTAGTTCCTTGGACCCCACAGAAGCCATTGTGGAAACCACTGCAAGGCGGGTTCCCCAGCCTGTGTCTCCTGATATGGAGACTAATGAAAAGGGGGTAGAAAGTTCCCCAGTAGCAGTTAACCAAACAGTTACAGAGGATTACTCCGAAGAAGGAGGGGTGACCCATTGTCAGAGGGTTCAGGATGACAGTGATCCTGAGTGCTCTGATACTAGTGCTAGGGACCCTAGTTTAGATACTGAAGGGGACCTGTCCCATGCCTTGGGAATGCGTAAGGAGTTTGCAGCTGCTCAGAAAAGTGACCCTAGTCTAGAGAAGCTGAGAGCTTGGGCAGACTCATATGGAGCACAGAAAGGTGAGGAAAAACATAAGGTTTCTTGGGAAAATGGACTGATGTATGCTCAGGCTGTAAAGACAGAGGGAGGGGTGCTAGGCAGGCAGCTTGTCATTCCCCAGGGGTACCGTGAGCAGTTGCTCAAGATTGCACATGATATTCCCTTGTCTGGTCATCTGGGAATTGCACGCACTACTCAGTGGTTGGTTCAGAATTTCTATTGGCCCAACTTCACCCAGCAGGTGAAGGAGTATTGCAGGTCTTGTCACCAGTGCCAAGAAATAGGGAAGGTGGGTAAGAAAACCCAAGCGGCCCTAATTCCATTGCCCATAGTGGAGGAGCCATTCCAGAGGGTGGGAATGGATATTGTGGGGACTTTCAATACACCCAGCTCCTCCAGGAAGAGGTTCATCCTGACTGTGGTGGATTATGCCACCCGGTATCCAGAGGCAGTCGCCCTATCCTCACTGAGGACAGACAAAGTGGCAGATGCCTTAATCAGGTTTTTTCTCCCATGTTGGGTTTCTGCAGGAGGTTATCACCGATCGAGGGGATCCTTCATGTTGGACCTGATGAAATGTTTGTGGGAGAAGTGTGGGGTGGTGCAGAGGTGCACAACACCTTATCACCTGCAAGCCAATGGGCTTGTGGAAAGATTTAACGGTACCCTGAAGTCAATGCTCCAAGCATTTGCTGAACAGCACTGGAGGGACTGGGAGAAATACCTTCCCCACCTGTTGTTTGCATACAGGGAGGTGCCCCAAGAGTCGACAGAATTTTCCCCCTTCGAGCTCTTATATGAATGCCAGGTATGTGGGCCCCTAGACTTGATCAGGGAGGACTGGGAAGGCAAGAATGCCACCCAAGGAACTCCCATAGTGGATTATGTCCTTAGGTTTAGGGAAAGGCTGAAGGAGCTTATGGGGACAGCCCAGAGCAACCTGGCAGCTGCCCAACAAAAACAAAAAGTGTGGTACAACCACAGAGCCAGAGCTCGCTCATAAACGGTGGTTCAGGAAGTCATGGTCCTTAACCCGGTCCGGAAGGACAAGCTGCAGGCTGAGTGGGCAGGACCGTACAAAGTAATTAGAACCGTAAATGATGTGAACTACATCACAGAATTACCTGACTGAAGACATACAGAAAGAATGTACCATGTCAACATGATGAATCCATATGCTAATAGGGCTGACATGGTGTTTGCAGTGTGTAGCCTTGGGGAGAGGACAAAGGAGACCCCCTTCTGGACTTGCTGGAAGAAAGCAAGCAGGAGTCCTCTGTGTAGGCAGTTAAATTGTCAGCCCAGCTGGCCCTGGACAAGATCCAGGAAGTAAGGGAAGTTTTAGCAGTTTTTGCCCCACTGTTTAGCTCCAAGCCTGGACTAACCACCTTAGCAACGCACGAAGTGGAGACAGGGATGCAGGCGCCCATATGGCAGACAGCATATCGGGTGTCAGAGGCTGTCTAAAAGGACATTAGAGGAGGTGAAGAAATGCTGGATTTAGGGGTAATCCCAGAGATCCCACAGCCCTGGGCCTCACCTGTAGTCCTTGTGCCCAAGCCAGATGGCTCTACTCATTTTTGTGTGGACAATTGTGGACTGAATGCAATCACAAAGTCAGAGGCCCACCTGATGCCATGGACGGACGAACTCCTGGACAAGTTGGGAGGGGCGACCTACCTTACTACTACTGTCCTGAAAAGGGGGCATTGGCAGGTAGAGTTAACTGCCAGAGCTAGGGAGAGGTCAGTCTTCATCACTCCGATAGGGTTATTTGAATTTAAAGTAATGCTTTTCACAATGAAGAACACCTCGGCCACTTTACAAAGGTTGATGAACCAGGTGTTAAATGGTGCTGAGGAGTACGCCATGGCATACCTGAATGACAATGCTATCTTTAGTGCCAGCTGGGAGGAACATCTGTCCCACCTTAGGGAAGTGCTGGACAGGATACAGAGGGCCGGGCTCACTGTAAAAGCTGAGAAGTGCCAAGTGGCCATGCATACCTTGAGCATGTTGTAGACTGGGGACAGCTCCATCCTAACCAAGTAAAAATAGAAGTGATGAAGGCATGGCCCAGATCAGAGATGCAGAAGCAGGTCAGGAGTTTTCTATGGACAACAAGGTACTATAGAAAAACTGTACCCAATTACAGTGCCCTGGCAGCTCCCCTATCTGACCTGGTAAAGAAAAGGATGGCTAAGAAAATTACCTGGGAACCAGCCTGTGAAAAAGCCTTTACCAGACTGAAGGAGGCACTGTGCAGTGCTCCTGTCTTGACAATTCCAGACTATAACAGACCTTTATAGTCCAAACTGATGCCTCAGATGTGGGTATTGGGGCAGTGCTGAGTCAGACATCCAACCAAGGGAAAGATCACCCCATAGTGTACCATAGTGTGTACCTGGGTAAAGTTACTTCCAGGGAGCAGGTATACTCTACTGTGGAACAAGAGTGTCTTGCCATAGTGTGGGCTCTAAAGAAGTTAGAGCCATACTTCTACGGGCAGCATTTTGAGGTACAAACTGACCACAACCCCCCTAGTTTGGCTGATACAAATGGAAAAACGAATGGAAGACTATTAAGATGGAGTCTTGCCTTGCAAGGGTATGACATGATGATCTTACATAGGGCTGGAGCAGCCAATCAGAATGCAGATGGCTTTTCGCATCTGTATGAGGAGTGAACTGACTTGGGGAGCTCATCCCATGCAGGGGATAAAGCCCCCAAATTCAGTCTAGGTGGGGAGGATTGTGACACTTGGCCAGCTGGTTATGATTGTTGTATATATGTAATATAAAAATATAGTATGTGAGCCTGTGCTTCCATGGGTGCCCCCCCAAAGGTTATGATTATTGTATGATATTGGTATTATAAATACATGGTCTGTGTTTGTCCTTTCAGTGTCTGAGGAATTTGGCCTATAACTTCAAAGTGTCAGTAGCTGAAACCACAGGATGTAATTAAAACTGACCAGGGAAACCAGTTAATTAACTAACTACCTTCCTTCCAGTGGGCATTTTATTATCGTTTATGGCCTGCTGCTGCTTTTGAAGTGGAAACTAAATATACACTTTATGATGTCAGGAAAGGGATGTAATTGAGGCTGATTCCTGTTGGCTTTTTAACACCTTGGTGCCAGTGTAGGATTGCTAAGTTCAAAGGAAAATGTTTGTTTAAAAGGATGCCATATTTAGGAAATGTTTTTTTTCTCTTCTGATGTACCATTAATTTTGGGATGCATCCTGGTAGGAAATTATGTTAGAATTCATTTTAAAAGGAGGAGCTAGATGACTCACCAAGGGGGGGTGGGGAAATAGAGTTGAAAATGTATCAGTGTGTCTGAAATGTGGGATATATCTTTTTGGGACTCTAAGAGAGAAACAGTTCTCTGGCCTAACTTAAAATGCACTTACAGAGGTAATACATTAGATAGAAAAGATCTAAGAGTATTGTGGTAGGAGTTTTGTTCTGTAACTTTCCCATTTTCTTTTGAGATTGTAAGCTCTTGATATTTGTTCTGTATTTTATCATACTTACTTTGCAATTTTTAGTAAACCACCTTTTCTTAAGATACTGCCTGTGTCGTCCCAGTTTTCTTTTTGCATGTGAAGTGCCTGTATTTTTAAGTCTGACAATGGTTTAAAAAGGCTTGATGGTGTTACTAAGCTCGGAAAAGGTAAGAATATACCTAAGGTCTCTTATAGAGATTTAAGGGTTCATTTTGGATACTTGGTTAGGTGTCCCTGGGTGAAGGATTGTACTGCATTCCCCAAAAAGAGTAATGATCCAAGCCTGTTAATTGGGTATGCTAGCATAAGGTTCATAGTTTGAATCCCCTGAGAACTTGAGACTACAGGTGATTCGGACCCAAAGCAGACAGGAGGGTTACCCTGTATGTTACCTGTTCACACTATTGTGCTCTGAGGTTGGCACTGTGGGAGCAGAGGGCCTGACCTGCAGATTATGTTTGTGACAGATGTTAGTTAAAATTTTGAGGAATCAGCCTCTAATCACTCCACTTCTACTACAACTACATCTGACAAAATAATAGAACCTTGTACTAGCAAACAGATCAATACATTTTAGATCATTGAATAGATAGATATGTGATAGTAGGGGGAGGGGGAGTGAGGGAGAGGAGGAAGAGGGATGGCGAGTAGAACTATTGTACAAGTAAGCCCCACGAGCTATCTTGGAAGTCTTGAAATCAAGCAGGTATGTGTAAAATTGGGAGAAGTGGGGAGAAAGATGGAAGAGGGACGGGGGACTAGATAAGGGGGACAGGGTAAATTAAGTAATAAGTAAAGTCAGAAAAATAAAAACAGTAAAGTACTTGGGTAACAAATGTTTGGATCTGAAAAGATTGGAAGAAATAGTCTCCTTCCCCCATCCCCCCTTTTTTACCCCACTAGTCTTCCACTGGATAATCCCTCTATTTTTTACACTCAGAAAAGTGTCAGGAAACTGTACTGTATAAATGTAAATTATGGGGTGTCCAGGGAGACAGACAGATTAATTCTGTCTTCATACACTCAATTAGAGGACAGCTTCTCTGTCCATTGTTCCATCTTGAAGGGTTATAGTGTGATGGCTCTTATTTGGAGGAGCCAGGGAAAGGATAGGGTAGTAGGGGGGAGGTGGGCTTTTGTTAGGGTAAATAAAAATGGAGAAAAAAAATATTGTATTATTATCAGCTTAAAGGGTTAATGTTCCGTTCTTAAAACAATTTTTTTCTGTTTTTTTCTTTTTATGATAAATAATGAAGAGTGCCCTAAACTTTCTTATACTTATGTTATAAATATGGCTAATTTGGCAGAAACAAAGAAGTTCTACACTTGCAGATGCACCTCCTGGAACATAAGAGGCTTAAAAAGCCATATAAAAATGAGAAATATGGTGCAGATTTGTAAAGGAAAAAAAAATGATTTACTGATCTTACAAGAAACCCACTTCAGTCATCAAGATGCCAAGTACTGTGCTAACTTATTGAAGGCCAGGGGATAGTACGCCTTGTTTAATTCTATATCAAAAGGGGTTGCAATCTTTCTACAAAAGAATTAATTAATTAGATGTGAGAAATTTAAAACTGGTAATAATGGCAGATTTGTTCTGCTGAAGCTATTATTCAGGAAGCAAGAATTCATACTGGTGGGACTTTACACACCAAATGAAGACGCACCTCACTTTTTTTAGATTTTTTTTTAACATTGACACAGTTCCTGGCTCCTTATATTTTAGCTGGGGATTATAATCTAACATTAAATTAAATAGATAAATCCCCAGGTAGTCGAGAACCAAAAAAGAAGGCCTTGCAAACCATTATTAAATATATGGAAGACTTGAATTTAAAAGGATCCTTTTAGAGTAAATGAACCTGAAACAGAAAAATATTCATATTTTTCTTTAACTCATAGAGTATATGCCCGCATTGATTTTTTTTCTCTTTTATCCTTTTACATTGTATTAAAAATATAGATTATGCCCCAATAATTGTCTCAGATCATGCCTTATTAACCTGGGATTTAGAACTGCAAGAAATAATAATACAGATAAAATCTGGAGACTGGATCACACACTACTACAAGACCAAGCAGTCCTCTGGAACTGTAAAAAGGTCCTCAAAAACTGCTTTTTAGATAATAAAGTAGAAGACATCTCATTATTTAACATCTGGGAAGCCATGAAACTAACATTAACCTCCCATATTATTTCACATGCTGCATATAGAAATAAAAAATACCATGAACAACTTTGTAGTTTAGAAATTAAACTGAGAGAAGAAGAGAGAACATACATTCTTACAGAAGCTAAAATAGATTTAAATAAAATGTTAACAAAAAATGTCTATAATACTTTATTAGAAAAAATCTAGAGTTGCACTCAGTAGGTCTAGATCTAAATATCTCAGCCTTGTGCAATTGGTAGCCTCCCCACTCGGTGTATAACAGCAGAACAACCTTGTGCAGTTGGTAGACTCCCATTCGGTATAACAGCAGAACAGGCACAGGGTCAGTAATCGACTAGGTGGTCATAGATCAGCCAGAAAGAAAATCATCCATCACGGTTCTCCCTGACTCCCTCAGTGACTACTCCTGGTAATCTATAAATGGTCAAATAAGGCCTCAAAGGCACCTGTCAGGACTATTACTACTAGACTTGTGAAGAAAGGCAAGTTGGGAGCTCTAAGAGCACACCTCAGCCTCCAAGATTGGAGCTCTATTGACCACAAAACAAATGTCAACACTGCCCTAGAATGCTTTATAAGCAAATTCAATGAAGTGTGCAATGTCTACGCCCCCTACACCAAAAGAAGGATCTGTGACTATGACAGCCCCTATATCACGGCACAGCTACTAGCCCTCATGAAAAATAGAGACAATTCATGGTACAAAGCAAGAAACTCCGGTACCCAGACAGACTACCAGAACTATAGAGCTGCATGGAATAAAAGCACCTGGACTATTCGCAAGGCCAAAAACACTCACTTTAAAAATGAGCTGACAAACTCATGGGGTGACAGTAGATGGTTCTGGGAAAACATCAAGTCTCTAACCAGTAAACCTAATAAAACTCCCCCCACCTTCCTGAACATTGAGGGACAACCTACGCAGGATCACAGTCACATAACAAATGTCTTCAACAAAGCTTTACTGACCTCAGTGGAGTGTTGCCCCCAGCTCCCTTCAACACCAATCAGATACTTGCACCGAACCAAACCTGGGGACCCAATCAAACTCCCATCTGCCTTTCTACTTCAGTGCTATCACCTTTATGGAAGCAAAAAGGTACATCCTAAAAGTGCTAGGTAATTCCAGAACTAGTTCTATTCAACTTGACCTAAAACTAGTTAGGCTCACCCTGGACATAAATCTCAAACCCCTCACCAAAATCTTAAGTCTCTCCTTGATATCAGGTGAACTCCCACAGATCTGGAAGGTGGCGTGGTTACCCTGTTTACAAAGTGGTAACAGGGACAACTCTACAAATTACCACCCAATATTTATCCTTCCTCCACTCCAAGACCCTGGAGGAATCAGAATGACCAACTGACGGAATATCTAGACAAGCATCATTTACAATGTCAGCAACAACATGGATTTCAAAAACAACACAGTACCACAACCGCTCTAGTGGAGTTTACCAGCTTTATCCATAATGCGCTAGACAGAGGGCTCTTGGTGGGGGCAACATATATTGATCTCACCAAGGCCTTGACACTGCCAATCACAATCTGCTCCTGGATCAGCTCTCCAATACCGGCCTCTCCCCTGAAACAGTAGCATGGTTAAGAAGTTACCTCTCTGGGAAGGTCCAAAAAGTGAAAATCTTGGACTCCTTCTTCGACAACCTTAGTATTAACACAGGCATTCCTCAAGGCTCTATCCTTTGCCCTCTATTGTTCAGCCTGATCTTAAACAACCTCCCTCAATCGATAAATGACCAGCTACTACTGTATGCAGACGATGAGGTCCTATATTCATGAAATTCTGACCCCTACATATTGGAAAAGCAAATGCAGGCTAATTTCACTGCAGCTGAGCACTGGCTCCTTCAATCAAAACTGCTCAATTACAAAAAAAACTAAGACTATGTTATTCGCATCATCACATAACAAACACCGCACTAACCAACTTTGCATTCATAACAATCAGAACACTTCCCTGGAGATGGTTCAAACAGTTAAATACCTAGGATTGACACTGGACCTCACCCTCTCATTTAACCAACACACAGATGCAGTCGCAGAGTCATCAAATGCAAAACTAGGATTACTGTACAGACACCGAAAGGCCTGACTTCTGAGGCACTCAGAACTGCTGTAAATAGCTCAGTCCTCTCAATGATAGACTATGGTCTAGCAGTATATAGGGCTGCCTCCCAAACTGCTTTGAAACATATCAAACAACACTAAACAAAGCGTTCATTTTGTCCTAAGTGTACCCCATCTCACTCACACCTCAGAGTTGTACAGTCAAACAAAATGGTTCAACATTGACAGTCACCTCCAGTATCAGGTTTGCATGCTTGCCAAGAAGTCTATGCTAGGACTTATCACCCCAGGCCTGCAAAGCCTCCTTAGCCAACCTAATTCCATCAGATGCAATAGGGGTACAAACAACTCAGCCCTCTTCAACCCTTTCCATAGAACCACACAAGGCCAACAGTCCTACGAATACTGGGCACCACTTTGGCTTAATGTGATTGACCTAGGCATCACAAAAGAGGACAAAATTGGCCCCTTTAAAGATAAACTCTGAGTAGCCCTCGCCACAAACAGGAACTGTGACTGTGAGACCTGAACTCCCCCACAATCTTCCTTCCTCTTTCCTGCTACCATCATTCTAACCTGCACCCTTGCCTTCTCCCCTCTTCTTGATAACTAACACTCCCCTAGTAGGCTCCAGGTCCCAGCCACAGCACTTCCCCCCCAGTGAGTCTAGCCCTCCTTTATGACTACACTCTTTAGCACTTAAGATAAAAGAACTGCTGCCCATCAAGTTCTCACCTCCTTGCATTTAGTATTAGTTAATTATTTTACAGATTATATCATCCTCTGTTACCTACCTGATTTGCTCTATATCCTGTAGATTCTTAAGTTGTTCACTTAACAACCTGTCAACCTAGCCTGCTTTAAATTATGTGTCTGTATAGTTTTACTTATGCAATCCCTGTTATTGTAATAATGTAACCTATGTAACGTGATGTACTCATGTCTTTCTAGGCATGGAACCTCCTTGTATCTGCTTATGTACTTGTAACCATTGTAAATGATGTTATGCCCATGTATTACTATGACGTGGAACCTCTGCAAAAGAGCCTTTGGCTCAAAGGTACTTCCTATAAATAAATAAATACTATTATTTAGGGGAAACCCCAAATAAACTTTTGGCTTGGCAATTAAGATCTGAAGAAGCTAACAAAACAATATATTAAATTAAAAGTAAAAATGGAACTATAACATCAGACTCAGTAGAAATTATGGCAATATTAAAATAATACTATCAGGATCTTTACTTTAAGGATACACTTATAGACAAAATTGAAATAAAATCTTTCCTTGATGAGGTCAATTTCCCAACTTTAACAAAGAATCAAATTAGTGATTTAGAACAAGATATTACAAACCAAGAAGTAAGTGAGGCTATTAAAACTCTTCCCACACATTCTTCTCCAGGACTTGATGGTCTAACTGTTAATTTTTACAAAACATTCCAAGAGATATTGATCCCAGAACTCAACAAAATCTTTAATTTAATTACAAAAGAAAAACAAATGCCAGACTCGTTTAATGATGCACATATCATTTTGATATTAAAACCTAAAAAGGACCCAGAATTACCTTCATCATACAGACCCATATCACTATTAAATAGTCACTATAAGATATTCATGAAGATCTTGACAAATAGACTACACAAGATAATGAACACCTTTATAGCTCCTGAACAAGTGGATTTATACAAGGGAGAAGGCTCTCCCAAGCTATAAGAAAAACTTCAGATATTATGGAGTTGACCAAAGAAAAGATACAGCCATGGTAGCATTGGATGCAGAAAAAGTCTTTGACAAGGTGGACTGGGATTTCTACTTTCCACCCTATCAAAGGCTAGACTATGGGACAGTATCCTTGGATGGATTATGGCTATATATACCAAAACTAAAGCCAAAATATACATTAATTCAAATGTTCAGATTAATTTTATTTGTACTGGGGAACCCAGCAGGGCTGTCTCTATCCCCAATTCTGTTTACTATGTATATAGCTCTTTATATAAAGAAAAACATAACAGGAATAAAATTAGGCCATACTACCTTTACTATCTCACTCTATGCAGATGACATTTTAATATATCTTTCAAATATAAAAGATTCTACAAATAAATTACTAGAATTAATTAACTATTTTGCAAGACTATCTGGATATAAAACAAATACTCAAAAAACAGAAATGGTTCTTCTAGGGGAAACAGATTTAACTTCTCAAGAATTGATTTTTACACCACAGGAATCCTTTAAATATCTAGGCAAAGTACTCACAAAAAATCTTCATGATTTATACAAAGTGAACTATTCTCCTTTAATCTCAGAGATATCGAAGGATATTTCTAGATGGATTCATCTTCCCCTTACATTAATGGGTTGAGCAAACATCATAAAAATGAATATTCTTCCGAGGTTACTTTTTCTTAAACTCTGCCCATTGCACTTCCAAAAGATTTCTTTGAGCAATGGGAAAACAAATGAAAGGGTTTCTATGGCAACATTAATGAATCAGATTAAAAATTGAAAAAATGTACATGCTTAAAGAAAAAGGAGGACTGGATCTTCCAAATTTTAAATGGTATTACTGGGCAGCACAACTAGAAGCACCTCATGATATATATCAACAACAGGTTATTGTTCACTGGCAGTTAATAGAATTAAACATCATAGTGTTTTCCTCATTTAGAGAGTTTCTTGATATTCCTATTAAGACTCTGCCTATGAAAAATCAAATATCAAGATTCTTGCTGAATTTAATTCAAATTTGGCAGGACCATAATAAAAACTGGGTTTTAGAATCAGAATTACAGGATCAATGTCAATACAAAATAATCCAATGTTAAAGCATTTTCATTTAAAATAAATCTGGAAAGAATGGGCTGAGAAGAGAATACATGTAATAGGAGACCATTATTTAAATGACAAAATAGCTAGTTTTGAAGAGCTGATAAAAAAGTTTAATATTAATAAAAACAATTATATGGCTTATTTCCAGTTGAAAAGTTATATGAACAAATACTGGACATCAGAAATGGAAATTCCAAAAACTTCACTCGAACAATTCTTTCAAAATCAAGAGAACTTTCAGAAAACAATAGGCAAAATATATAACATATTGAAGGTAACTTTGCAACTAGATAATATAGTATTAAAATTCAGTTGGGAAAAAGAAGGGAGTTTAGGAAATACATACTGAAGAATGGCAAGACATCTTAAAAACTCCCTCTACTGTTTCTAGATCAATAAGGCTTCAGCAAATTAAATTTAACATATTACATATATTATATTATACACCAATTAAGCTTAATAAATTTTATTCAACAATTTTGGACTTATGTCCAAGATGTCAAAAGGATAAAGGAACAAATATTCATATCTTTATGACATGTCCAATTTTAGATACATTTTGGACCAACATTATAAACTTTATTGAACGAGTTCTAGGTCTTAATTTCCTGTATGACCCAGGTGGATTTCTTCTTGGAAATATGAAAATGAATAATCGGGATTTAGACACTAATTAAATCCACTTTATTCAACTAGCCATTATAACAGCAAATAAATTAGTTTTTCAGAATTGGAAAATAAAGAACTGCCTCTATTTATTGATTGGAATATCAGTATGATAGACCTAGTTAACTTGGAAAGAATATACTACAAAATAGAAAATAGAAAATAAAGAAGATAAATTTGAGCAAATATGGCAACCCTTCTTAAATGAATTAAAATAGATTGAGTGGACTCATATCTGCAAGTGCAGAAAGATAAAGAAAATATTTATTTAGGACTCCATACAAAACAAAAACAAAAATTTCTGACATGATGAAGGGCTTTGTTCCTCATACTTCATTCTGTGAGTCCACTGTAAAACTATTCAGAGTATTAAACAAGTCACCAACACCTGATGAATTTGATGAATGGAGAACTTAACTCCAAGCAGTTTAATGATGGTAAACCCTTGCTGATCTAGAAAAAAATGACTAACAACCACCAGTGCAATTCCTGAATTTCAAGTCTTGAAATGGAATTTCTAATTTTAGTCACTGCAAATCAGTGGCCTTGGGCATGTTCCAAGACTTTTAAACACTTACAGCACAGTTTTTATGCAACATAACTAATTTCTGCAACCATATAAACACATGAAAGATATATATTTGAATGTTTCATAATGTGAAAAACTTAAAAAGAAAAACATGAGTATTTAAACTTTTAAATTGTTAGCACAGGACATTTCTGTACACAACTCTTTTTGCATAACGATTTTTCTTAAAAGCATTTGCTGTTCATCAGATGAAAACATACAGCATCTCACAATGCTATTTCAACATCTGCACCACTTTTATTTTTATTTTTTTAGAAATAAACAAAAATATATGTCCAACATTACAGAACATTAAGTTTTTTTAATCCCAATATTGGTCCTCATCTGTAACCAAACACTTCTTATCAGTTCTCTACCAACTTGCTAAGAACATTAGCATGGAAACAGCTTAACCAGTTGTGGCTATAATTCACACATTTCACCTCTGTATCAGTCTATACTTAGTCCAAGAGGCCCCTTTCTACTGGAAGGACAGCAACTTAGAAAAACTCAGCTTTGTTCCCATACTTGATTCTGTGGGTCCACTGTAAAACTATTCAGAGTATTAAACAAGTCACTAATATCTCAGTATTACATGACACTCAAATAACCACATTCTATAACAAAATACTACAAAATATTGTTATAATTAACAATTTGCTACAACATCTTCCAGTACCCAAGATACAGCAGTTACACAACTCCTAGGTTTTTAAAACTGTTGCCAGACACAGAAACAGCACTGCTACACTACAGAAGCTGATAGTAGCCATGTTCCATTTGCTTACAATCACATTTATTTTCTTTATTTTATGGTTTTGTTGACCGGGTAAGTACACTAGACAAATTCTGCCTATTTTCAGGCATGACCTGGGAGAGGGGGATACAGATTAATGCCAACTGACCTTGAACTAGATTAAGCTGTTGGTGGTATTTTTAGTGAATAAGGGGAAATTTGGCCAGGGCACTGGGGAAATTCCCCTACTCTGCTTCCTGTGAGCAGAGGGAACCCTTTTGTTGGTGACTCCAAGATGGCTGCTGTTCCAGATCCTGGTGGAGGTGGTGAAAATTCTGTGGAAGGCAGGGGAGCTATCCTTACTGATATGGATACTGAGAATGGAGTGGTGAAAAGTTCTGCTGTATGCACACCACGGGAGCACTTTCAAGAAAGCCGCGGAGAATACCACTCTATGGGAGAGGCGGAAGCCATAACAAAACACAACATGGAGCTTATGGATGCTGTTGCAGTTCAGAATCAGGAAGTTGGTGGCCCGGATGATTTGCAGGATGGCGAGTGGTGCACAGAACCTCTGATTGTGGAAGAGGAGGGTTCGCTAGTTCCTGGTGCGGCTAGGATGCCTTTCCAACCAGAGGAGGAATGTGGAGCCATGCAGAAGTTAAAGGCGACATTGAAGAGTTTTCCAGCCAGGGACTGGAGCAAAGAAACTGCCCTGCTGGATGCAGGATGGATGAGGCAGAATGGCAGGTGGATACCTGATTCGAATGGGTTTCTTTTTCGACAGAGGATACGGTTGCTAAGGAGTCTTCAGGGAGGGTACAGCCTTTGGAGCCGCTGGTGGGGGATATGATGCTCCAGTTGGTGAGACTTACAATCTTTTGCTGCAGGGGTAGACTTGGGGGCTTCTTCTGGGAAATCGCATGTTTCCTCCTTCCTCTCCTAGAAGAGAACGTTTCACACAGGTCCTCACTTTTCAGACCTCTTTAGAAACAATCACCTGGAACAGGCTCCCAGATGGAATGCTGTCCATCTCAGGTACAGGGGGCATTCAGGAGCAGCCTGATCGATTCTTTGTAGCCGCAGGCTGCTCAAAGGTTCTATGAACTTTCAGGCATCAGACATTTATGCCCTGATTAATATTCTGGGAAGAAACTTTTGATATTAGTTTCAAATTGTTTGTGGGCTTGATAAATTTTGGCAGAAGTATGATTCTTTAAAAGCTACTCCTTATGGACTCCATTCTGGGCTGTCCCCATCATGAAACCACTGTTTAAAACTGTGCATGTTATGTTCCGGAATGAAGGGGTAAATGTGGGGGACATTCTGTATTGCCTGGAGAGTAAATGCACTGTATTGGGGCCTCCTGAACCAGTTATTGATGGGGAGGGTATTTGGACAGGCAGTTGGAAGTTCAAGGTAAAACTACATATTGTGGGGGATTTGGTTCAACATGTTCCAAATAATTTTTTCTTGGGAAGGGATCGAGGTGTCTGCTTTTACCCAGGCCAACCCAAGGCATGTTATAAATGTGGGAGCCCATGCCATCTCAGTAGTGCGTGTGATAAAATCAGATGTGCTTTGTGTGGAGAACTGGATCATGACAGTGGTACTTGCCACGATGTTTTTCGCTGCAATCTTTGTGATACCCAGGGGCATGCTTACCACCAATGTCCATATGCGGGCCAAAACAATTGGGGACTAGATAAGGAAACCTTGATCTCGGATGCTCAGGACCGATTTAGGCATTTACAGAGGAGACAGCCCCTCCCGACCCTAATCCTCCTGGTCCGGATCCTTCAGCTTCAACTCCTCCTGAGGGGTGGTATCTGGCTCCTCTAGTATGCCCTCTGATGTTGCACAATCGCTAGAGGGTCTGGGGCTCAATGCTCCTATCATGCCCATTCTAGCCCCCTTCCCCCAGCTCCTGAGTTTCAGGTGCCTCATCCGAGACGTGTGACTCGGTCTCATGCTAAAAAGATTGGGATACCACCTATCACCCCCATGCATAACACTTTTCAGGTTTTGCAGGATGCAGATGGGGACTCTGAATCTGATCTATCAGTTGCTTCTGGGGTTTTGTCTGGGATGGAGTGTGATGATGAAGGAGGTTCTGAATTGCTGGAATCCAAGAAGAAGTCGAAGGAAGCGAAGAAGGACAAGTCGTAGCCCTGCTCTGGCTTCTTTAACGTAGTTTCCTGAATTTTGTAGCCTCAAGAATTCTAAAAATGCTCGTTTTTTACATTTTGTAAATCCTTATCTGCAGATATTATTTTACTGCAGGAGATGCATTTCTACTCTTACAGACATAAATTATACTAGGAAATTGTGGCATTCTGGACCCTCTTTTGGTCTTTTGGTACTGATGCAACAGGCGGGTGGGGATATTATTCTGCCATCCTTTGTTCAGGTTACTGGATTGGTAGATATAGCTCCTGGGTGGGTGTTGCTCTGGATTGTGTCTGCCGAGGTTTTTCCTCCATATTATTAACATTTATGCACCCAGGTTAAATTAGCCAGGATTGTTTTATTTGTGGAAATATAGCAGTACCTGTCTACCCCAGACACATTATTTGGGGGTGATTTCAATTGTGGCCTGGATGTCAGATTTAAGGATCAGATGCAGCGTAAGGTATATTGTGATTCCCATGCTTTGTTCAAACTAGTTCAGATGGCCTCCTTGACGGATGCTTATAGAGCATTTCATTCTGATTCAGGGTCCACTTATAAACATGGCAGTCTAGCGACTCGGATTGATTTTATTTTTACTTCCAGATATTTACTGCCTTCTGCTTTTTTCTTGACCCCTTGTGAATTTTCGGACCATTTATTATTGAAGGCAAGATTTTCACTGTCTATAATTCCACCATCTTTTCCTGCCCTGCCAGCTCAGTGGAAAATGAATCTGGTTGTTCTTGCTACAGAGCGGTTTCAGTTATGTTTATGTCAGGCATTGGACAGGAGGCGTTCGGTAGCTGGGATGTACGATTCCTGGGGTGATTGGTGGATGGATAGTAAACTGGAGTTTCAAATGACTTCCAAGCTTGTCATTTTAGTACCCAGTCAGCAGATTATCTTGCATATTTAAAACAAAGAGCACAGTTTTATAAATTAATGTCATTCCCCTCTGTCTCCGATGTTCAGATACAGGAGCAACTAGCTGTGCTAAGACACAGCATGAGGAATTATCATTATGGGAAGGCTTGTAAAATTCATGATGAATTGTCTTATGGGCTTAAATCTTCACCAAGTTCGGATCCTTTTTCGGCTTGTAAGCAAGCCTTGGACAGTAAACTTATGGATGGCCTCTATAATTACAGGGGGGTACTACGCACGGCTGATACTGACATGCTACACATAGCCCGGGTTTTTTTGCAAACTCAACATGGAAGGGCATTCCAGCCCACTACTAAATGGGAGGATTTGTTTTCTTTTCCTCCACCTACTATTTCTTCCTCTGATTCCCTTTTTTAGATAGGCCCATTTCCTTGGATGAGGTTAAATCAGAAGTAGCTCGCTTGAAGTCTGGGATCTCACCAGACTCTGATGGTTTAATTAATGAATTATTCAAAATCATGATAGATGATATCAGTGCCATCCTGACTTCTGTTTTTAATGAGATTCTAGAATCTTCACGAATGCCATGTGGATTCTCGGATGCTTGACCATTTTCTTATTTAAAAAAGGGGTTAAGCATCGCATTGAAAATTGGAGACCGATCTGTTTACTGAATACAGATTATAAGATTTTTTCCGCAATTTTGTGCCATCGGCTCCAACATGTTGCTTCTTCTTTAGTACATCCAGTTCAAACATGTTCAATTCCGGGTAGACACATCCACCAAAATTTGGCCCTACTACGGAATGTGTGTGAGCTTGGACGGTTGGGGAAATTGTCCGGTTATTTACTTTCCTTGGACCAGGCCCAAGCCTTTGATAAGGTGGCACATGGGTTTTTATTTGATGTCCTACGGCGTGTATGGGTTTTCCATGAAACTAAGATCCTGGGTGGCACTTTATATAGTAATGCCCAAAATTTTCCCTTGTTAATAGATTAGTTGGGGAGAGGATTGATTTTGTAGAGGGGTGCTGCGTAGCTGCCCACTTAGTCCTTTGTTATATATACTTTTGTTTTGGACCCTTTGGTTCGGGAACTCCTTCATCATCCTCACATTCAGGGATTAGCTCCATCTCCAGCGGTTCCGCCACAGTGCTTGGTGGTTTACGCAGATGACTTGTGTTTTCTGCTTCGCAATACAGCTGAAGGCCTTGTGTTGCATGTCGTGGCCCAGTTTGGTCTGTTTTCAGGAACATCAGTGAATTATGAAAAAAGTGCTGGTGTTTTTTTAGGGGAGCGGGTTTTTGATTCCATGATCAGGCGGATAACCATCTCTACGGGGCCTATTAAGATCTTAGGTTGTTTCTTTGGGATGGGAGATTTAAATGATCTTAATTGGCAACCTCGCATTGTGCTGGGTGAAAAAAAGGTACAATTATGGAAAACCTGGTCTTTTTCTAAACGGAAACGTGTGTTAATAATCAAAAAGTTTTTACTCCCTCTGTTTCTTTACTTGAGTTAGTTTTTTCCTTTACCTAGGCATCAGGAAACCCGTTTATATAGTATTTTTGTTCAAATGTTGTGGGGAAGCCGATTGAACCCGGTTAAGCAGGATTTCACATATCTTCCAATTAAGGCGGGTGGTCTTGGCATGACTAATCCAGTTATTGTTTATTTTTCCTTTTTTATTAAAACTACATTTAAAGAGGTGTCGTTAAATCACTCTCATCCTTGGGATGCCTGGACTCTGCTTTCACGTCAAGATTTTTTGTTGCGGTGGTCCACCGAAGCACCTATCGTGAAATCCAATTATAAAGTGCCTTCCTTTCAGCCAGAAGTGGCGGCTAAACCGTATGTGGGCGTGTATTTAAAGGCTAGTTTATCGGCTTCCGGAAGGGTATATATCAGAGTATAATGTCTATGAATTTTTTAGTACGGGTTGATTTTCCCAGGTGTTTCCCCACAAAATTACACTTAGCCCTAAAGGTGCTGACGGACGGGAGGATTCCTGGCCGGATGTGGGATGTATCTTGGTTAAGTTGTCATGGGAGGTTAGGGGTTAAGGGAAATTTAAAACATAAGGCTCTTGCAGAACAGAACTGTATTCATTTTGAATGTGTGGGCATTGAAGAAACTCAGACTCATTTTTTTCATACTTGTTCGTATACTGTACAGTTTTGGTCCACTTTGTCTGTTAAGTGGAGGTGGGGGATGGCATGTCAGGTTACCTATGAATGTTTGGTTTTGGGGACTATTCAGTGTATTTTCCCATTTCATCTAGTACTCTTAATGTGATATTTGCTTGCATCAAGTTTTATCTCCGCAGGCAAGATGTTCTTTTCCATACAGCATACTTATAATTTACCTGTGGTGGTGATAAGTCATATTGAATCGGCTTTATGGACACAAAGGACTTTGAATTCCGTCATTTTCCGATTTCTTTATTTCACAAATACTGGAAGCATGTCTACTGGATTTAATATGGTCTGTTTTTTCTTCTGTATTTTCTGCTATTTTGTTTGATATTTCTACAGTGATGTGTAAGTTATCATTTTATAATTATTTCTGTTTACTATGAATGCCCTGTATTGATGTTTTTGGTTTCTGCAATTAATAATTCCCCTACTCTTTTTTGAGAAGTGCTATGGGATTTTTAACATCCACCTGATCTCCCACCAGAACAGGCAGATGAGACCTCAGTTTAATGTCTTATCCGAAGGACGGCACCTCATCTTATGCTGCACTACATTGTCGGTATTGGGATTTAACCCAAGTGCCTGATGTGGGGATAGAACCCACAGTATTCTGATCTCCTGATCTCAGAGGTGAGCGTGCTACCTGCTGAGCCACATAATCTACAAGTTACATGATTTACTGATGCTTACTCATTTACAGTCAGATGGAATCATTACCAAGCTTGTTAAGGATTACAAAGCTTGTTAGGGATTAACGTCTGAACTACTGGAAAGTTATTCATATTTCTACAAAAAAGTTAAAATAAAGCATCTTGTTGACTAACCAATGTATTATATAAAACAAAGACTAGAAAATGCTGTGTACTAGTCAAAGAATGCCATCTCAGGGAGCTAAAGAGGTCATCAGTCTGGGCTCATTAGCTGTTCTGGATTGGCATAATTTCCTTGTAGACTACACTTTTCTGGTATTTATTCTTTATGTAAAGTAATCTGAGTTTTTTTTAAAGGCACTATATTGAAAGAAAATACCTACATATGTACATACGTAAGTACACACATACAGATATCTGTTTATTTACATCTCCCCTTTCTTCAGAACTCAGTTATTTGTTTTATTGTTTTTTTATTATTTGGTATGTGGGTGGGCCCAATAGCAACAAATGCCAATTTTCAAGAGTGACCCAGAATCATAAAAAGAAATACAATTACATATAGATATGGGCAGCACATTAGGGCAAACGTTCAGGTGCAACAAAGACATTTGGTTGATTCAGTTACCGGTATATGGAATTTAAACTAACAGATTATTTACTTTCCATTGGGTTGGTGGTTGAAGGCACTAGGCTATGCCGTGTGCCTCACAAAACACACAAGGCATGTGATTACTGGAGTATGACCACACATCCCATTGTAAATTAAATCTTATTTACTGTCCCTTGCTTATGAGACATAACCAGGACCAGGATTCACAAAAGGAGCACAAAGTGGGTGCAAAAGATTGTGCTGCATTTCCCTGTCTGCACTGGAGGGTAGTGGAGCTATTCACAGTTGAATAATCCACTGGGCTATCTGACTGTGAATAGGGGCCAGCGGGGCAGTGCTAGCCCAGGACAAGAAGTGGAATACCCAGTAGCACTGCCCCCACAGCCAGCCAGGAAAATGGCCCTGCAGCCAATAGTGCTCAGGTGCTAAAGTGCTGTTCACCAATGGAGCCATGCAAATGAGCCCATTGGGCATGCAAGGTGCTAGTGGCCATCAGCATGCCTATTATGGGCTCATTTGCATGCCATTAGTGTGGTGGTGTGTGGCTCCCCCACCAGCCCAAGCCCCATGCAGCCACATTCCCCCATAGTCCAGTGATGCCCACCCCACCCTGATTGTGGACCCGATGGTAAAAAAAAAACTGTATTCCATAGCGTAGGGTCCCTCTATGATCTCCTGATCACCCTCGCATTGTTAATATGAATAGACTTGCAAAGTGTAGTGGTCCCCCAAGTCCCTGATTGCCTGCTTACCCACCCGTAATAAAATAAAATAGTTTCTATAGTGTAGTGGCCCCCCCCGGTCCCGGATTACCCACCCAGTAATTTTTTTTTTATTTCTTTTGAGTGCCTTACCTCCTTGGCCGGGTGGTCCTATAGGTTCCCCATTCAGGTCTCAGCTGGCAGCTCCTGCATCAGGCGCCGCCCAAGCTGCTACTTCCTTGCCATCACCCTCTCTTAGGCCATGTTGTGGACCCCATCACAGAAGACCAAGGAGTCAGGGCCAGAGGGAGCTCTTGGGAGTGATCGGTGCAGTGCCGCGGCCAGACCTTCACAAGTGCCAGAGGATTCAGCTGTTTTTCCTGTCCCCTGAGTCCCACACAGCACGGGCATGCAAGGACACCAATGATGCTGCAGTATGTGCTCCTGCGTACCACACATCAAACATCTGCCTGCACCGATCCCTTTTTGTAGCATGACTCACCCTAACCCCTAGCCACCACCAGGAGCCAGCACATTCGTGGGTGTCTCTCCCCACCCCACTCCACCCTCCCCAGAGGAGGAGAGCAGTCCTTGGGATGCTGAATCCTCCAGCCCCAGCCAACCCCCCCAATGATCTGAGTCAATTCCCAAACCCTGGTCGCCAGTGTGGTGTCCAGCACCTCATCCCTCAGCGCCACCGGGCCAGCTTACCCACCCAGTAATAATATAAAATAGTCTCCATAGTGTAATGGTTTCCACTGGGTCCCCAATCGCCCGATTACCCACCCAGTAATAAAACAATTAATTTTCCATTGTGTAGGGTATCACCCCATTGCCTGCTCGCATACCCGGTATGAAAATGAATAGTTTTCCATAGTGTAGTGGTCCCCCAACCCCCCACCCACTTTGGTATTCACAGACCACCCTGCTCCCCCACCCAGCAGCCACTAGTTGGTGAGCAGCACAGCCCTCCTCACACCTCACGCTGCTCACCAACAGAACTGTCAATGACAGCTTACAGTATACACTACAAGCACATTGGTCAACCAATGGGCTTGTAGTGTATACTGTAAGCTGTCATTGAACATTGGTCAACCAATGGGCTTGTAGTGTATACTTGTAAGCTGTCATTGAACATTGGTCAACCAATGGGCTTGTAGTGTATACTGTAAGCTGTCATTGAACATTGGTCAACCAATGGGCTTGTAGTGTATACTGTAAGCTGTCATTGAACATTGGTCAACCAATGGGCTTGTAGTGTATACTGTAAGCTGTCATTGAACATTGGTCAACCAATGGGCTTGTAGTGTATACTGTAAGCTGTCATTTACAGTTCAGTTGGTGGGCAGCCATGGAGGTGTGAGGAGGGCTGTGCTGCTCAACGACTGGTGGCCAAGCTGGGCGGGGGAAGCAGGGTAGTCTGTGAATACCAGAGTGGGTGTGGGGTTGGGGGACCACTACACTATGGAAAGTTATTAATTTTCATACTGGGTGTGTGAACGGGCAATGGGTTGGGACCCTATACTATGGAAAATTAATTATTTTATTAAAGGCTGAGTAACTGGGTGATTGGGGACTGGGGGGGGACCACTACACTATGAAAATGAATTTATTTTATTACCAGGTGGGTAACTGGATGGTCGGGGATTGGGGGGGACCACTACATCATGGAAACTATTTTATTTTATTACCGATTGGGTAATCTGGTGATTGGGGACCAGGAGGACCACTACACGATGGAAACGATGTTATTTTATTTCTGGGTGAGTAATCAAGTGATTAGGGGCTGGGGGGGGGCCACTACACTATGGAAACTATTTTACGTTATTACCGGGTTGGTGATCAGGTGATCAGGAACTAGGGTGGGACCGTACACTATGAAAAAAACATTATTTTATTATTGGGTGGGCGATCGGGGATGGGGGTGGGACACTATGCAGGCCCAAATTGGGTGCTGTCTCCAGCACAGATCCTATCTCTGCTGCCTCCTGAAGCCTTGCCTGGTGCAGTCGGCTCTAACTAAGCCTCCACCTGCGCTGCTCAGCTGCTCTGCCTGGAAGACAGCTCCTCTACCCTGCAAAGGAACAAAGTGGGTGCTGCCTCCAGCACGGATCCTAGCTCTGCTGCCTCCTGAAGATTTGCCCGGTGAGGTCGGCTCTAACTAAGCCTCCACCTGCGCTGCTCAGCTGATCTGCCTGGAAGGAAGCTCCTCTACCCTGCAAAGTGCAGGTCCAAATTGGGTGCTGCCTCCAGTACAGATCCTATTTCTGCTGCCTCCCGAAGCCTTGCCTGGTGCGGTCGGCTCTAACTAAGCCTCCATCTGCGCTGCTCATCTGGTCTGCCTGGAAAAAAGCTCCTCTAGCCTGCAAAGTGCAGGCCCAAATTGGGTGCTGCCTCCAGCATGGATCCTGTCTCTGCTGCCTCCTGAAGCCTTGCCCAGTGCAGTCGGCTCTAAGCCTCCACCTGCGCTGCTCAGCTGGTCTGCCTGGAAGAAATCTCCTCTGTCCTGCAAAGGTACGACAGGACTCAGCCATCAGGTTCAATTTTTGGCACATTCCACGGCCACATCCTGATTGGACACTGCCCTCTGTTGCTGCATCTCGAGTGACTTTTCCCCTGGCTAATTCCTCCTGATGCCACAATTGCTCCTTATACTTAAAATTACTATTTTCTGTTTGTTTTTATGTTTGCTTGCACGCATGTGCAAGAAACATAGTGCCATCATCGGAGATTTCGGAGGTGTGTTACCTCCCCCTCCAATTCAGTCAGTGTGTTGGCAGGCACGGCCTCTGTAAGCCAATGCATGCTGGAGCTGTCTATGACAAGCTCAAAATGCAGTAACATACAATTCAAAGGGAAGCTACGCGAGTGAGCAGCGATAAGATATACGTATAACCGCCGCCGCGCTCCCCACACTACCTGAAACGCACGCGCGGGCGTGCGGCCCCCGCACACACTGAATAGAGCAGCGGGGTGCCCAATCCCCGCCGGCTGTGCTGCTTCCCCGCCCTCCTCCCCCCCAAAGCCTTCGAATGATGCTGGGTGCCCACCCCAGCGTGACAAGTAATGATATAGCCGACAGGGGTGCCCAATCCCCGTCGGCTCCCTGTCTAACCCCCAGAACTAAGTGCCACGCTGGGGAGCCCACCCCAGTGACCAATCCTCTTTGCCAGGGTGCCCAATCCCCGCCTGCTGAACGGCCCCTCCCAACCATCCTTGTGCCACGCTGGGGAGACCACCCCAGCGTGGCAAATGTCCTCATCGCTTGTTTTTTGTTTTACCTGTAAAGAAAAACGGTCCCACGGCGCTGCCTCCCAGCCCCTCCCACAACCCGCACCCACCCACTGCGCACCCAGCCTCCCCACACCCCCTCACCCCATACTTACCTCCGGACCTTGGCGTGACGATCTTCGGTGGATCGGGAACACGTCTGCACTCTTCAAAGCCGACCGCGAACTGAGGAAATGCCGGTAAGCTGTATAATGGGCTAGATAGGGGTTTCAACTTTATTGCATATCTCAGGCATTTTTGGAATTTTGCACCAAATTTTCAACATGGGGTTTTTGGGACCCCTTCTCATGAATGATGTCACTGTCATGGCGTTATTCAGGCCCGAAGGGTGATTTCGCAGTCACTGCGTGAAATCACCCTTCAGGCCTAAATAATGCCATGACAGTGGCATCATTCATGAGAAGGGATCCCAAAAACCCCATGTTGAAAATTTGGTGCCAAAATTCCAAAAAATGACTGTTTTACGAGCGTGCGTTGCGCTGTTCCTACGCAGGCTCATAAGTTCGCGAATTTTCAATATTTTCACTCCAAATTTTCAACATTGCCATTTTACCACACCTTCTTATGAGCAGTACAGCTGTCATTTTTCACATCTGACCCAAAATGTGTTTCCACCCATGTAGCGCACAATGGCGCAGTCGGTGTGCGAAATCAATGTATGGGATAAATTAAGAAAATCACAGTGACACTGTTCATGAGCAGAGGTCTTAAAATGGCTATGTTGAAAATTTGGTGAAAAATTCTAAAATGACTGTTTTACAACATTCGCAGTTCTATACCTTCGTAAGGTCTCAATTTTCAATATTTTCACTCCAAATTTTCAACATTTCCATTTTACCACACCTTCTTATGAGCAGTACAGCTGTCATTTTTCACATCTGACCCAAAATGTGTTTCCGCCCATGTAGCGCACAATGGCGCAGTCGGTGTGCGAAATCAATGTATGGGATAAATTAAGAAAATCACAGTGACACTGTTCATGAGCAAAGGTCTTAAAATGGCTATGTTGAAAATTTGGTGAAAAAATTCCAAAAAATGACTGTTTTACGAGCGTGCGTTGTACAGTTCCTACTGCACGCTCGTAAGTTCGCGAATTTTCAATATTTTCACTCCAGATTTTCAACATTGCCATTTTACCACACCTTCTTATGAGCAGTACAGCTGTCATTTTTCACATCTCACCCAAAAAGTGTTTCCGCCCATGTAGCACACAGTGGCGCAGTCAGTGTGTGAAATCAATGTACGGGACAAATTAAGAAAGTCACAGTGACACTGTTCATGAGCAGAGGTCTAAAAATGGCTATGTTGAAAATTTGGTGAAAAAATTTCTCAAAATGAATTTTCAATATTTTCACTCCAGATTTTCAACATTGCCATTTTATTACACTTCCTTATGAACAGTACAGCTGCAATTTTTCATATGTCACCCAAAATGTGTTTCTGCACATGTAGCGACAATGGTGTTGTTGGTGTGCTAAGCAATGTTTAGGACATATTAAGAAAATCACAGTTACACTGTTCATGAGCAGAGGTCTTAAAATGGCTATGTTGAAAATTTGGTGACAAAAGTCCATAAAATGACTGTTACAAGTGAGCATTGCCCAGTTTCCACGCACCCTCGCTAGTTCATGACTTTGTAATTTTTTCAGTCCAGATTTTCACCAGTGCCATTTTTCCACACTTCCTTATGAACAGTACAGCTGTCATTTTTCACAACATGGCTGAAGTGTGTTTCCACACTTTCAGCGCAGAGATGCGTGGTCGCTGTGGGAAATCATTGTTCGGCACAGATGAAAATCACAGTGACACTGTTCATGATTGGAGGCACCAAAATGCCTGAGTTGACAATCTGCTGTAAAAAAATCCCCAACCTAATTATATTACGGGTGTGCGTTATACAGTTTCTACGTACGCTCGTGACTTCACCATTTTTTTTTATATTTTTACTACAGATTTGCAACATTGCCATTTTACACCTCCCCATGAACAGTACAGCTGTCATTTTTACATCCTGTTCGAATGTTTTTGCACCTGTGGTGCTAAATGCCGTAGTCACTGTGCATAAGCAGCTTACGGCTAACAAACTGATATTCCCCCTGTTCATGAGGTGGGGTCACAAAAAACCATGTTGAAAATCTGGAGTGAAAATACCAACGAATGCCTGAGGTATTAGGGTTTCCAACCATAACGCCCAACCCTGTAGAGAATGACAGGCATCAGGGGTGTGACTTGGGATTCTTGCCTGTGATGCTCATACCATTCCACACCCTGCAGTCAGCGAGAGGCATCAAGGTATGCCTTGGACCTCTTCGCCCCAAACTTCACCCATTCTCCTATATCGCACCCATCTCACCATATTTCCTAATGAAATGGGTGCTGATAAGGGCCAAAGACCTCAAGGAACACCGTGACACTTGTCAGTGTCTGCAGGGCGGGGTGTGGTGAAATGGCGTGGCCGTTATGCCTGACAACCCAAAGGCACACCCCAATGCCTGTCACTCTCTGCAGGGTGGTGGTGGGGTTGGCTTCAGTTCAATACTTCACTGCCATTCCTATTACGCAACTCTGTAACTTCTACACTACCACTGCCAATGCCAGCAAGCAAACATTCGGCATTGACAAATGCTTGTTTTGTTTGTTTTGAAAAGGCTGTTAAGTTTCTGATGTTAGTGATATTACTATATTCAAGCTAATGCTGCTAAATTACTGATTCATTCGTTTTCTTAAAAGGTTTTAAAACATTTAGCATTTCATATAGTATAATTTTAGAGCTGTTAAATCGTTTTTTTTTTAGGTGGCCAGTTTTCCATTGCAGGTTATACAGATCTGCCACTAGAAGGATCTTGTTCTTTCATTTAAGAAAGTCTACCCTCTTAAAGTCACAGTTGCTTTACTTGCTATAAGTCACAGTTGCTTTACTTGCTATATACCTTCCTTGTACTGCCTCCCTACTAAATCCTATTTTACCTCATGTGGTTCCTCTCTTGTCCAATGGCATCACAAGGTGTGAAACTATTTCTGGTGCTTTTCTACACACTTTGGAGCCCACTCTCATTTGGATGGCACCCCACATCTCATACCCCTGTTCTCCCTACCACAGGGCTTCCTCTTATCACACTTGGCATGGTCACCAGTGTCGATGTAACATACTACACCCCTTTCTTCCCATGGAAGCTGCACCACAGCAGGCTACATGTGAAACATGGAAGTTGTCTGTCCTCCATTGACCCCACTGTTCTTGTGCTATATAAAAGCCTCTCTGTTCCTATGTGCCCTGTTAAAGTACGTCTAAAGAGGAAATCTCATCCCCTTACACTCTATTTACTAAAACAACTCCTGAAATGCCTCATTCTTCTTCTTCTCCTTATCTCTGGGAGTGTACATCCTAATCCAGGCCCTCCTTCATTTGGAATCAATGGCAACAAAAAACAGGGTACCCATGTCCTGGCCAGTATGAACATCTGTAGTCTGTTAAAAAAAATGTGATGCCTTCACTGCTTGGGTTGAAGTATATGATCCCAACATCCTGTCAGTCGTTGAAATATGACTGTCACCATCAACCCCTGACCTGGTCATCATCCTACCAGGCTACTCACTTTTCAGACAGGACAGACTATATAGAAGAGGAGGTGGCTGTGCCATATACCTAAATTAGTCATTGTTGGCCTATCCACTTTCCCTCCCTGAACCAGCTATGGATATTTAGATCCTTGCTGTTAAGGTTATGCTCGGTGCACACAACAAGATCCTCAACATTGGCTCAGTCTATATTGACATAGACCTTGCCAAACAGGGCTTAAAACCCCTAATGAACTGTGTCATGAGTCTAAAACAAGACACAGAATCCATCCTGTTAGGTGACTTTAATGTCAACTGGCTCTCATCAGGTTCCAGAAGGCATACGGATGAGTTAACAGACCTGAACTTTACCAAGTTAATAACAACTCCAACCAGGATAAACTATAAGACTGGGACTAGCACTCTCCTGAACTAGGTCCCAACGAATCGTCCAACACGTATCTCCCATTCTGAAGTATTGCCCAACACTATCAGTGATCACTGTCCTACCAAGTGTTATTGGTCTAACAAATTTATCAAGCCACCTGCCAGAATGATCACAAGTAATGTGCTCTGCCGTGGCCACCTACAGCCACTAAAGTCTCTCCCCTGACAACAAGACTGGTCTTACATTGAAGCCGCACCTGATATTGACTCAGCTCTACAATACTTCATTGAATGTTTCAATGAAGCCTGTGACATCCACGCCCCTTTTAGGACATGTAGGATCAGCGGACTTGATAATCCCTGGATCTCTTTTAGACTTCTGGCTCAAATGAAAGGTTGTGACCACCTCTGGCATAGGGCCAGGACCACTGGCAGTCAACCTGACATACAGGCCTATAAGATGGCCAGGAATGCATGTACTAAGGTTATCCATGAGCACAACGCACGTTATTATAAGGACATCCTTGCCAAGACCTGGGTAGATGGGAAATAATTCTGGGAAAACCTTGGAAATCACTGGGAAAACATCCAAACAAGCTCCAACTATGTTAAATGTTGATGGGTCTATCACCCATGACCCTGTGTTAATTGGCAACACATTTAATTCATCCTTCCTAGACCTTAGCCAAACTCTGCCCCCAAATTTCTTTGAACTGCCCAGCACAGCTCCTACGTCCACCAAATCAGAAGAGGCCTTTACCCACCCATCTTTCTACTTCAAAGCTATCTCGGAAAGCGAGACCAAGACATACCTATGTAAAATTCTAAGAGGAACTAGGAGAAGCAGTGATTCCCTCAACCTAAACTTCTTATCCTAACTCTAGATGAAGTCCTAGCCCCCCTCACCAAGCTTCTCAATTGCTCCCTCTTACTTTAACAATTTCCCCAGATCTGGAAATCCGCTCTAGTTGCACCAGTTTTTAAGAGTGGGGACAGATTACTACTTGGGAATTATAGGCCAATATCTATTCTTCCCCCCATTGTCCAAACCACTTGAAAGGATTTTTGCTGACCAGTTTGTGGAGTACCTGGAAAAATACACCTACAATGTGTCCAACAACATGGTTTTCGGAATGGGCACAGCACATCTACGGTCCTACTGGAAATCACAGGTTTCATTCACCATACTCTTAATCAGGGTCAACTTGTTGGTGCAACCTTTGTTGACCTGTCTAAAGCATTTGACATGGTCAATCACCATTTGCTGACACATCAACTTGCTGGGCTTGGTATATCTTCAGAAGCCCTAAAGAGGTTCACCAGCTATCTAGCAAACCGCACACAACAGGTGAGAATAGGGTCTGCCCTTTCTGCTAAACTGCCTGTCTGCTCTGGGGTTCCTCAAGGATCGATACTGGGACCCCTTCTATTTAGTACCTTCTTCAATAATCTTCCGGCATCCTGTTCCGAACCAGTACTCCTCTACACAGATGATGCGGTCATTTTCTCAAAGACTGCTGACCCTACCCTCCTTCGGGCCCAACTTCAGAAAAGTTTTACTGAAGCTGAGTCCTGGTTCATCTCTCATAAGTTGGTGCTTAATTGCAAAAAACAAAGGTCATGCTCTTCCATGGTACCCACAGCAAGCACAAAGCCAAACAATTGGTGATTAAAAACAGTGCAGGTGTTGTCCTTGATCAGACTCAATCTTTTAAATACCTAGGAGTTACTCTGGATAGTATGCTGTCCTACTCCAAACATGTTGAGAATGTTGCCAAGGCAGTTAACATTTGCCTAGGCCATCTACAAAGGCATAAACACTGTCCTACTACCGAAGCCCTCAAATTGGCTATCCAAAGTTCAGTTGTGTCTATTATTGACTATGGTTTGGTGATTTATGGTTCTGCCACAGACACAACCTTACGTCGGCTCACCACAACTCTGAATAAGGCATGCCGTCTACTAACTGGTGCAGCATATCGTACATACACTTGTGACCTTTACGAACAAGCAAACTGGCTTTAACTCCAGGCTCGCATTGAATATCAAGCCTGCCTTCTGGCTAGGAAGGCAGATCTTGGTCTCCTACCACCAGGTTCCCTTCAGTTTTTCAGTCCCTTCCGGGGCACTCGGAGCACACAAAGTTCTGTGAGCCAAACTTTTACTGTCCCTTGCTGTCGAACCTCACTCTGACAGTGATCCACTGCAGTTAGAGTTGTTGATTTACTTAATTCCCTTCCTCCTGATACTGCAACAACTACAACCTTGGGACCATTTAAGCGGAAGCTGTGTCAATTCCTAGTTTCCAGAGCATCTTGTGACTGCTATACTTAATCTCTGCCGACAGCTAAATGCACTGGGACCTCCCTCTTTTATCATTTGCCCCTGTATAGCCCTATGCTGCTGCTGCGCTGTTCCACTCACAGCACTTCCTCCCTTATCCCTTTCCCATTCCTGTCTTCTTTTCATCCTACCTCACCCCTCCTTTACCCCTCCACTCCCACTTCCCCCTCTCTCCTCTGTTTCCTCACCTTGTTCTCTACCTCTACCCCCCCCCGCCCCATGGGTCTTTCCTGCTTAACCTTCATTGTGGAATCTCCCTCCTTGCTCTTATTTTGCTCCTTCCACCCCCCATTCACCCCTGTACTTCTTTCCTTGTAATCCCTTTCACCCCTCTTCAGACAAGGCCACTGGCTGCACTTGACACAATATTTATCTTGCCATAGTGTTCTATTGTTTATGTGATTACTTTCATGTTGTACTACTTACTGAAACCATAGTAATTTGTTATTCTTGTGACTTGACACGGAACCTCTGTAAAAGAGCCCTTGGCTCAAAGGTTTTTCCGATTTGTTAAATA
This sequence comes from Neoceratodus forsteri, assembly GCA_016271365.2. Classification (NCBI taxonomy): domain Eukaryota; kingdom Metazoa; phylum Chordata; order Ceratodontiformes; family Ceratodontidae; genus Neoceratodus; species Neoceratodus forsteri. The sequence continues at coordinate 1,302,894,974 of CM057453.1, read as the reverse complement.
AATAAAAATAAATAAATCTAGAACATGATTGCTGTCATTCTAATGGGCGATTGGGGATGAGGGGGCTGCAGTACCTCTGCCAGTCACTAAGCTTGCATGGATTACTGCCAGGTTTTTACAATGGTAATTTGCTCCACGCAAGAACCTTCGCAAAGGCCCTTGCATGGAGAAAATCCTTTGTGAATGAGATTGTGGGGATATGTAGGTCCCCTCCCCCTCATTTGCATTGCGGCCCCCCTCACTACTGTGCCCAGGTGCAACCCCAGTTTGCGGGGGCAAACTGGGCTTTGTGAATACCAACAAGTCACAAAGCCCAGTTTGTCCCGGGCAAACTGGGTTAGTGCCCGAGCAAAGCTTTGTGAATCCTGCTCCAGGTCTTTCTTTCAACCTCTGTTTCATGGTTCTGTCTTCATTCTTCAGTTTATGCGGACCTACCCAACCACCAATTCATTATATGTATCACTGCCCATCTGTGATGTATTTTGAACTATAGTATCTGCTGTAGTATTGTACTTTTGTGGGTAAAATACTATACAAAAATGTATTAATGCAAATATAAATATTTTTAAAGCAAAGCTCTTCTCAGAAATACAAATGGCAAACCCTAACGGGACTTTCTCTTTTCTTTTCATGGAGAAACTCTACAGTAGGACACAGTGAGTTTCATCTCCCAGAAGCATCACAGTGGTAAGCCTCTTCAGCAGGTGCACATGTGGCACCATTTGACATTACTGAATGCAAGCACTGCAAAAAACTATTTTAGAACTATTTTTTAGAACCTTTCAAAAGTGAGAGGAAAGGAAGCTGATTTTCACACAGAGCCTAATTTAGAGCCCACAGCAACACATTGGCCAATTAGCACTTGAGTGCTTCACAATTTCCTACCATCTCCAGGTATTCAGCTTGCTAAGTACAGACATAATCCTAATGGGCCTTACTGCTGCTGGATGTTTTAGAGTGCTGTGGTTACAAATTTTATACAGGAGGCACACATTATGGGCAACAAAGTACAGATGCTTCCATTAGAGCAAAGCTGCTCTTGTCATCATTATCACTCCCAGCTACTCTTGGTTTTGCACTTCAACATGCAGAGTTAACACACTATGGGTTGGGTGGTCATTCTCCAATATACAGAGGCCATGTGTGTGTTGGGTATGAGAAATAGCCGAATGCCTTCAACTACCTAAGAAGTGCATATACTGGAGTACCACACACACTTACTGTATAAAAAGGCACAAATTGTAAATATGAGCATGTAAGCCCCAATTGGGTTTACCTGTGTGGGCTACAGACCCAATTCAGTGCTGACGCCTCTGTGAGGGGTCCTGGGTGGGATGTGGGCTGGGGCACCTCCATGGCCTTGTGATTTTGGCCACCAATACTGCTGTCCTCAGCCTAGTAGGAGTCTCTGTGGAGTGGGGCTGAGGACTGGGACAGGACTTCTGTGCCTGCAGGCACTGAAAAAAGGAAAAGGGGGAATAAAACAACATAACTTGCAGTCCCAGTGTTCTGGTGAGCCAGGACCGCAAAGTAAACAAGCAAGATGGTGTCTACACTTCCCCTGCACATGCACGCCCATCAGAGGAAAGAATTTAAAGGAGCGGCACTCCTATTTCAGGTCGACCATGTGACTGGTGGAAAAGAATATATCCCCAGCTGTGAGATGGGCAGAGGAGCCGGGGGGTGGACACTGGCAGTGACTACTGGAGGGCCTCCAGTCATGAAAGGGCATAGATTTAGCCCCTACAGGGCTAAATAAAACAAAGTTGGGTCGGATTGCAAAAGAGCCCTACAAAGAGATAAAATGGCAACCCCCCATATAAAGCTACAAAACTGGGCTGCTGGGTAAAAATATAGATCCAGCCCTGAGATCACCTGGGGAGCTGCAGCCAATCAGAGGGAGGTTGCTCAGGGGGAATATAAGACTGGATTTTGGTGCCAAGAGGGGGAGTTGTAGTCGAGAGGAGCTGCACGGTAGCTGAGATGGGAGAGTCTGTCCAAGTTTATCAAGTCTGCCTGGCTGTTTGAACCCTGGCTACCTCACACTACTAAGTTGAGTGCAGGAGGAACAGTAGCTGTTCTGTGGGACTAAAGCAGAATAAAGAGAAAAAGTGTTCTATAGCAGTCCAAGCAGTTGGACAGCTGTTTGAACTGGAAAAAGAGTTGGACCACAGACCTTGAATGGGCCCCTGCTCCCCCCGGTGCAGAAATTGGTTGGGGAAGTGAACATTCAGCCAGGGGAGTGACTGTAAGTGTCAAGGCAAGCCGCTGGGACAGGACCCAGCACTGCTTGTGGAAGCATCCCCTGAGAGAGGGGCTGTGAGGTGAGAGACTGTGGAAGTCCCGCTGCCCTGCGCAGGTCCTGTAGGGTGGCTAGACGTGAATCATAAAGGTTTGAGGAACATAGGCAATCTTGGTTCCTCAGACTGAAGACAACAATGCCCAGGTTGGAGGACAGAACAGGCTACCTGAGTGAAGTCTGTCTATAAAGGCCCATAGGTGAAGTTGACAAGGCCAGGCAGGCCAAGATCATCACCCCTCAAGTTTGCCCAGTTCTAGTTTTCCCACCAGTGGTGCACCACCAACGCAGAAACTCCATGGTACCGTGCAACTCATCTGGCTGTGAACCCCCAGTGTGAACTGCAAAACTGTGGGTACCTCTAGTTGCGCCTCTGGGGAGTCTTTGAGTTAGCTAGCCAGTTAGGATTCTAGGGTAATCCCTACAAAGAAATTTAGAGACATACAAGTTTGGCAAGTCTAGGATTACAAGATCTGGTCCCCAACAAAAGAATCCAGAGCTGCATCACCAACAGATGAGGTACCCACCATACAAGGACAATCTGGGTACACCCAGGGGTGGGAAGAGGGGTTACTATGGGGAAAGTTACTGATTAACTAAAGTACGCTGTGGTTGACATTCTCCTCTTTGTGTTCCCATTCCCCAATAAATAAGCTTACTGTTTGCATTTTATCCACTGTCACTGTATTATTGAAAGAGTGTTACTGGGGGTGCGGGAGGCTACTGTGTGGAAAACAGTTATTGTGTGGGGAAAAGTATTACTGGGGTAGCGTATTATTTCCCTGGGGGGTGGTAACCTGTTCTTTATCCACATGAGTCCCTTGCCATTACCCCAGATGGAGGCACTGCACCCCATTTTCTACCACTGCAGAACCCAGGCTGGTCCCCTTGGAGGTGTGTGCTGAACTACCCTGAGGGCCCCGGTGCAGCCTAGGCGAGTCAAAGGGCTGTTACAAGCAAAATACAAAAATAAGAGTAATAGTGCAGTAAATGAACATACAAAATTGCCAGCAGAAAAGGCCTTATGGTCTATCGAGCCTGCTCGATGCTGAGCTCATGTAACATATGTTACATGACACTCCACCCCACCCATCTCCTGACACCATTATCCTCCCCTTGACCTTACTCCACCCCCTCCTAAACCCCCTGTTTTCTAGCTTACCACTTCCTCTGGCAGTCTGTTTCACCCTGCAACCACTCTGTCTGTAAAGAATTGCCTCCTGGCCGCCTTCCTAAAGTTCCTTCCTCCAGCTCACAACTGTATCTCTTGTGTTCCTGTTCTCATTGGAAGAGAAATTAAAATTGCAAGTGGCAGCCATATTTAATGACGTGAGTCATTAATTACAACATTTGCTATATACACTGTTTTAATAATATCTGAGAGAATTAAAAATACACTGATGATGAATCTAAGGATGTCAGAAATATATTTTTGTCCTAAAGCTATAGGATGACATCTTTTTTTTTTTTGTACATTATTTTTTTGCACCTTCCAGATTAGGGCATCCTTTGGGCTAGCTCACTCGGCATCAGCTTCTACCACGCACCTGAATCAATCCACTGACAGGATGTTGGTATCAGGATCCCCACCTCTCCCAGCCCCATAGAAGAAGGCCAGGGATCCCCACGGTAGAGTCGGCATCACAGCTGATGTTGGGCGTGTATCGTCTGCCCCTGGAGGTTCGCTGTCATCTCACCCGTCTGGCAGGGGCTTTTTCCTTGTGTGTCTGGTTGCCTCTAGGAAAGCAATGTGTAGGGGCGCCTGTGCATGGTTTCCCTGCTGGCGTCTGCCACTCTCCTCCCCTCAGGTCGGCTAGTGTGCCTGTGTTACCCCCGATCTCCATTGGGGATCACCAGGACATCAAGCGGCCCCAGATCCTTACCCAGGGAAAGGACAGCAGTCCTCTGGATGCTCCATCCACTCCCTTCCCTACCAACCCACAGCCACCCGAGTCCATCCCCAAACCCAGGTCACCATCGTGGTGTGAGGTGTGGCATCCTGTGCCTCAACCCTCAGCACCACCGGGCCAGCCTAGGATGACATTTTTGCAGACCAATAAATACTGCTGCTTTAAGGCAGCAGAAGGAGTCGATGAAAAGCACTGTAACATATCCAAGTAACTGCAATGATGCATTTTGTTATAGTCTTACTTTAAATTTAAGCAATAAACCATGGCAGGGTGTGGGCTATGCTGTGATTTACCCACGCCTGATGTGGTTTGGTCATGAGGCCACAGGCCGAGTGAGTAAACCACACCAGAAGTGGGTAAATCCTAGTATAACTCACACCCTGGAGTTGTTTATTACGATTATACAATGGCGCCCTTCACGTTTTGCAAAAAAAAAAAATATATATATATATATGTATATATGCGAGGTTAAATAATTTTTTAATTTATTGTTGCGCTACAGAAAATAGTTCCCTGTTATGAGGCAGAATAACCCCCAAAAAAAAAAACACTGAGACACTGAGGTTTACAGAGAGAGAGAGAGAATGAATGAGCAGTTAAGTTTTAATAGGAAATAATGTAATCTGCAGCAAAAATACAGAAACATTTCCCACGGAATTACTGAGAAAATACCAACTCAGTGTGGGAGCACCACAACTACATGCGTGGCAGCCGAGAGGAGCGACCTGACAGTGAGCAGCGTTGTTCCTGGAGCTGGACTGGGAACTGAGTTTTTTTTTTCAAGATTTACAGTTTTGGTAAAGGGTTGGGAAATTGGAGAGCATCAGAGTGTTAGGGAGCAGGGAGCTAGCGGCACCGCAAGTGCGGTGGGAGGGAGGCGCTCTTTCAGGAGCAGCACTGATTTGGCTGCAACAGAAGCTGGAAGGAGCGAAGGTCGGAGGAGCGGTCAGCTAATGAGAGGTGAAGCAGGTGGTTTTAATTTTGACACTGTGCATTTGTCTTTAGGACATTTATTTATTTATTTATTCTTATCTGTTTTCTTAACTGGGTTGGAAATTAGAGAGTATGGTTGTTTTGTTCTGGAATCGGGGAGCTACGGCAGTGCAAGTGACTGTTATAAGTGCCAGCACTGACCATAACCGAAGCTAGTGGGAGTGAGCATTGGAGGACCTGGCAGTAACGGCCTCGTTGGGAGTGGCGATGAAGTCATTATTTTAAAAGGAGGTAAGGCAGGTGGTTTTACGGTTGATTGTCACACTTCTTTTTCCTTTTGTTCGGGAGGCCACTGTAGTTGTTCAGATGCTTTCTGTTGTGGTTCTCTGTTGTGGTTTACTGAGAATCAACATGGTGGCTCGGACTGGTTTTTTTTCTGTAGTTATTGAGATGCGGCTGACTGGCACCTTTTCCCATGGATTATGCCAGGATTTACCATGGGTAAAAGGAGCCAGTCAGCCAATCAGATTCAAGAATTCTCTGACCCCATTGTATAACTACTTACAATTTATTTTCCCCTCAGCAGCCTGGCCTCAGATAACTTATTCCACTACAACAGCTCTATTGGGCTTATTTAGAAGAGAAGAACATTTCTTGTTCATTGAAACCAGACAATTATTTTTTTTTTTCTAGCTTAGTATGCTTTATACATCCAATGCCCCCCCCAGCCTCCATGCCCCCTTAAGCAGATTCATGTTGTCCTCCACCTCACTGTCCCTGGATTACCTCCCAGGTAAGCCCTCAGAGCCACGCCCTTTAACTCCAGAAGTGCCAGGTAACGGATGTGGCGGGACCCAAGGCTGCCACGGGTGGGAGGTGTCACTCATGTGTTGGAGGACTTTTCTTTTTGTTATTGCTGGTGGTGTGTGGGTCAAATAGACGCCATGAAGCACCCACATAACGTGTCCAACCTGCCACCCCAGCTAGGTGCTCCGGTAACGGTGTATACCATGGTCACCCAGAAATACTGAATCCCCTTCCCTGCCTCGGGACTGGAGAGCATGTGATAGTCCCTCAATCCATCCCTGCCCTGGCTGGCCCTCAGGCATCTCGAGTTCATTCCCGAACCTGGGGTGCCTGCGTTGCAGCGATAAATCTTTCCGCTGCACCAGCGTACAGCCCAGACAAACAATTATTATAACAACTATTCTTTCCCAGCTGGATTATAGTAGTTTGATTTATCATTTTACAAACAAAACCGACTGGCAAAACTTGATAATGTTTATTATAAGGCAACGCTGGTGTGCTGTCGGTTGTTCAAGCTGCCTAGAGTTTGTTTGTGTATTTGATTATTGCTCGTTTGCTGGCTATTGTCCACCATTGCTGTTTATTTGTCCACCGTTACTGTTTAGCTATCGTCCTGTTATCGCTAATGCATTCGGTCATCTCCCGAACTTTATTTTCTTCAGCTTGTTTATTTACGATGTTGAAACCCCCCCTCCCCCGAGCCCTGTTAGAGGCGAACTACAAGCTACGAGCAATGAAGCTCGAACTGTGATCGGAGTGTGCGGATTCGAAGGGAATCAAGACCAATGCTGTGATGCCTGGTGATTATTTGGCAGTGTGTGTGTGTAGGGGGCCGTTTCATTTCAGCTTTGTTTCGGCTTTGCACACAAAGTCTGTTGGAACTGTTAGCTGAGCTCTGTTGCTCAGTATCTGAGACTATTATTGGGACCCTTGAACTTGGACTCTCTGAATCCAAGAGTGGAGATAGAAGAGGCACCCAACGGGAGTAAATTAAGTGAAGATTCATGGATTATTCTACAGTAGTTTTTGAATATCTACAGTTTGGGTACAGAACGTTGGTGGATTTATGAGGAACAGTTTTATTTAGCATATTGAAGTGCAAAGAACTGATAGTGTTGCTTTGGAGTTCTGATTAAAGGAGTCGGTAGATTCAAGATCCGTGGCTATCAAGGTTTTTGCCTTGATTGGGCAGTGTTGGGTAGGGGGCTCCCTGATTTCCACTGCTTTAATGCCATATCGACTCCCAGGGACCAAGTGGGAGTTGGCTGGGTTTTGCCCCAGGGAGCTGGTGGCATTATTGCAGACCATCCTAAGAGGCCTCGGGTTGGTCCGGAAGGCCTAATTGCCGTGACCTCTGTAGCTGCGGGTCCCGGGAGTGATTGGGGGTCCGTTTTGGGGCGGTGGATGGGGAGTCTCTTCTCCCTTCCTATAATTTTATTTGCCCGGTCCAATATTTAGTCCCGTCTCACTGTTTGGCCTTTTGACCCCTGAATCAAGGATTTGAGTGACTATGCCTGATTTTGGATTTTAAACTCTTTTGCCTGGATTTGCTTGGGAGCAGATTACTTGATGGTAGTTCGGTGGAGTGGAGGTGCCTATTGACTTATTTGTAGGATACATTACGTCTTTCTCCTGCTCTAGACTTTGGAGTATCTGCACTTAAAAGGATAATATTATTCTAAGTTTTATGATTTATTGGGACTTACACAGTGGAACCCGGTGGTGAGAGGACCTGGGGTCCACACTTTGACTTTTATGTTATCTTTCTGATTTATTGTTTGTTTTATGCTTTATAAATTTGTTCAGGCAGTGAGAGGGCTTGAACTTATTTTTCCTTTTTTTTTTTAGAGTGCTTGGATATTAAATAATTTTGGAACTTTCTTTCACAGTTTTGGACTTTGTAGGTCAGTGAGAGTGCCTTACAATGACACTGTAGGAGGAAGGACTGAAATAACTTTTATATGTGTGCAGAGGTCTCTAATCCAGTATACAGGAGTTAGGGCAATACTTTTAAAGTTGGTTTTATTTTGGTGAAGTTTTTGTGTTTTGTTTTAGTTAGTTTTATTTTGGGGTTGGGGGTTGTATTTGTTATAGATTGTGTTGTTTGGGGTGGTCATGTATTATTTAGTTTGGGTTATTTGTGTTAGAAAATGTGTTGGCCAGGGTTGACGGTTAGGCATTATTCCCCCTCCAGGCTGAGAGATCTCCACCCTTTTTTGCCCCGCTTTGTCCCCAGAGGTGTATAGATGATGTAGGGGTTTGGGAATAGCAAGGAGGGTTCGGGGGGACTCGGCCTGCCAGGGGAATGGAGAGGAGTGGACGGATTGGAACAGTGGGGACAAGGAGATGCCCTGGGGCTGAAATGGGTCTAGGAAAGGGTTCTCCTTGTCTGGTTCCCATACCCAAGGGTTCTGCCTATTGCAGACAGGAAACTCGGTCTTCCTCGGCTGCTCATCGAACTCGGGCGTTGTTATGCAATGCCAGGTTGATTAAAAACAAGACCACCATAATTGCGGATCTTGTTAATTCAACCGACCTGGCTTGCATCACCGAAACCTGGTTGGATGGAAACGCTGGCCCTGTTTTGGCTTCAGCGGTTCCACCCGGGTACTCGGTGATATACCGCCCAAGGATCGATCATAGGGGTGGGGGTGTGGCCCTTTGTTTTAAATCAGAACTGAACCTGAGGGAAATTCCAGTGGGAACCACCAACTCCTTTGAATGTATTGTGGACGAGGGTGTGGGGTGTAGGATTCTTCTCGTCTACCACCCACCAGGAGACGGGAATGTTTTCCTGCAGGAAGTCGCAGACTTCATTGCTGACCTAACATTGGGACCACATAGATGGCTGATCCTTGGGGATTTCAATGCTTGGGTCGACGATGAACTCTCGCAGTTTGGACAAGACTTCCTCCAGTTAATGAGTTTACTGGGCCTCACACAGGTTGTTTCCTCCTCGACCCACATTGGTGGTCATTCATTGGACTTGGTGTTTCTCCTGGGGATGGAGATATCCGACTTGGTGGTGGAACCAGTCGGATGGTCGGATCATCATACCATCAGCTTCAGTTTTGAGGTCCCTCTAAGAGGCCTGCCTCTATGGAGATGGTCGAGTACCGCACTTTGAGGGGCATATCCCCAGCTGGTTTGATGGCGGTGCTTGACCTATCGGGCATGCTGAGGGAATGCGTGGATCCAGGGGATCTTGTACTTGCCCATAATAGGGCAGTGACAGAGGCCCTGGATTCCATTGCTCCTGTTCGTGTTCATCCTCTCTCCCTTCGCCCTAGGTCTCCATGGTTTGATGAGGACCTGAGGGAGTTGAGGAGAGTTGGACGAAGGCTAGAGAGGTGATAGCAGAGGTCCGGCCTGGTATGTGACAGGCTTAGTTTGATGGACTTTATTTGGTCTATAAATCAACATCCCATAAGAAGGCAGAATTCCTGTCCAGGGAGATTGCTGCCATGCAGAATCGACCAGCTTAGCTTTTCTGGACTGTGGCCAGATTGTGCAATCCACTCTGTCTTCAGCCCAGAAATGCTTTTTCACAAGAGCAGTGTGAGGAGATTGCTCAATTCTTCGCAGATAAGGTTGCCACGATCAGGTCTGTTATCCACCTGATCCTTTCTCTAGGGAGTAGCAGTGGTCGGCAGGAGATATCGGACACCCAGTTTGAGTGGTGCAACTTTGCCAGCCTACAATCAGTGATATTCTGATGGTTATCCAGACTTTACGCCCTACCAACTGTAATTTGATCCGGCCCACGCACCTGCTTGTTGGCTGCATCAATGTCATTGGCCCAGTCCTTGCTGAGATAGTCTGCTTATCCTTGGAGAGGGAATTTTCCAGCTCCCTTAAGGAAGCTGTGGTTCGGCCCCTTCTAAGACACCCTCCTTGGATCCTGACTGTCTTACAAAATACAGGCGGTCTCCATTCTCTTTTTGTGTAAGGTTATCGAGAAAGTGGTGGCTTTACAGCTGGAGGACCATTTGACCAGCCACAATATCTATGATTCTCTCCAGTCCGGTTTCTGGAAGAGACATAGTACAGAGTTGGCTCTTGTTCGGGTACTAAATGACCTCCTGATAGCGAGAGACTGAAGGACCTGTTCCATCTTGGTCCTTCTTGATCTCTCTCTGCAGCATTTGATACTGTGGACCATGGTGTGTTTTTGGATCACCTGCAGTTTATCTGTGGACTGTCGGGGACTGTCCTCAGATGGTTTCAATATTACCTCATGGGTAGGACTCAGAGAGTGGTGTCTGGGGTTTGTACCACAGCTCCATTCTCCCTGCCCTGTGGGGTTCCGCAGGGATCCATTTTAGCACCCATGTTGTTTGCAGTGTATATGCTGCTGTTGGGAGTGATTATTAGATGGTATGGCTTGAGTTTTCACTCCTATGCAGATGATACTCAGCTATATATGTCTTTTGTCCCTGAACAAGACAATGTTGTCTCGGTGCTCAACAGCTGTCTGACTGAAATCCAGGCCTGGATGAATATGAGCTGGCTGAGGTTGAACCCTGAAAAAACTGAGGTGTTGGTTGTGAATTCAGGTCGTCGGAGGCGGGTGTGCTGGCAGGTTCACATTTGGGCTTGTGGCTTGGAGGTGTCCGCTAGCCACCTCAGACTGACGAACCTGGGCTTTATGTTTGATGACTGTCTGACCTTGAAATTACAGGTGTCAGCAGTTGTTAAAACCTCTTTTACCATCTGAGAAATATCACCTGGGTGAAACATCTGGTTCCTCCGATGATCTTCCAACATTGGTTCACGCCTTCGTCCTCCGCCTTGACTACTGCAATGCCCTTTACCTAGGGCTGTCGGGGTTGATATCCGCACTTGCAGCTGGTGTAGAATGCGGCTGCCAGGCTTTGACTGGTGTTTCAAGAGCCAGCCACAACTCGCCTGTGCTCGCGGTCTGCGCTGGCCGATTAGTGGCGGATCACCTTTAAGGTTGCTTTGCTAACCTATAAGGCCTACATGACCAGGGACCGAGTTATCTGAAAGATCTCCTTTGTCCCTACTGTCCCTCCTGTCCTCTCTGATCCACCAATGAGGGATTGCTAGAGGTTCCCAGGGTACGTTTGCAGACATCGGGAGCAAGGGCATTTAGCTTTATTGCTCCGTCCCTGTGGACCTCTCTACCTCGTCGGGTACGAGATTGTCTAACCATTCAGAGTTTTAAAACTGCTTTAAAAACATATCTTTTAACCTGGATTTTGTTGATTGATGTGGTTATTTGTTATGTGTTTTTTATATTGTTCTTTGTTGGAATTTATATGTTGTTTATAATAATTTATTTTATTTTATGTATTTTATTGTACAGGCGCCTTGGTTTTAGAAAGGCGCCCTTTATAAATAAAACTGATGATGATGATGATGATGATGATGAACTAGGTTTGCACTGTGTTTTGTATCCCCCACAAGAGACTTGCTCACTACTTGAAAAATTAAATTGGTCACCCCTTGCAATTAGGGGAGAAAGAATGAGATTTAGATTCCTATTTAAATCTGTAAATTGTCTTATTACAAGATACTTATCTGAACAATTTTTTTTTCAAAATCCCAATACCATTTGCAAAAAATTAAGATCTTGTTTTGGTCAAAAGACTTTCTTTTTACATAGGTCAGGTTCCTCCTGAAATCAATTACCTATCTAGCTGCATCAGTTATCCACCTATATCTAATCAAAGCAGCTATTCTGAAATAGATACCTTTCAACTGTGACTGTACTTGATTGTGATTTTATTTTTACCTAGTTTTATTTTACTCTTTGTGCAGTACCTATTGTGTATTGCAGAACAACCCTAAAATGGGATTACACCTAGTGATCCTATCCTGCTAAATATAAATGAATTCATTCATTTAACCAGACACCCATGGGGTAAATGCATGAATTGGTTAGATCAGGTGGTACCGATGCCTTTGTGCTGATAAAGTTGGTCTCCGACAGGAGAAAGGGTTATGCTGCTGCCTGCTGGATAGGGGATGCAAGGAGATATTTAAACATTATTACATAACAGGGTGTGCTATCTCATGAGATATTATGTCTTTGATGCGTTGTAAGGCACAAGGTAATGCAGAGTGTCTTCAATCACCCTAGAACTGACAGTTCCATGTGATAATGGCGATCGCAGAATAGTGATCACCATTTGGGTAAGTCTACATCACCGAATATGGATTTTGGTGATGTAGACTCATGGCGAAGAACAAAAGGGCACCCAAGATGTAGGTTTCTTTGCCCCCCTCACACCTCCCTACTTAAGGATTCTCAATTCAAGGGGGGTGAAAAAGTAAAATAAAATTAAAACCCAACTTCCGGTGACGTCACCGTAATGGCGAGAGGTTGAAGAGCTGAGCTCCCCGGAAATCACCCCCTAAAATCGGCAGACTCCCCTAATCGAGCGAAATCTAAAAGTACATAAATATGTACACAGCAAGCTCAGGATGGCAGGAAAACCCTCGAAAGCAAAGGGTTCCAGACAACTGCACTCAGGAGGCAAAATGAGGCAAACGTTGTTGAGCAGATCCCAAGAAGGCCTCGCGGCCCTGCCAGCATGCAGACGATATGCTTCTGATTCCTCAGTGGACTTACAGCAGGATGAAATGGACTCCAATGATGGCTCAAAGCATACTTTACAAAAGATCTTGGCTACAGTGAACAAAACTGATAGTGATCTGGCAGACTTAAGGCAAGATATGCACCTCCTGGATAAAAAAGTCTCTAAAAATGACACTCACCTGGAAGAACTGGCTGAAATGCAGGAAAGCAATGATCGCTTCGCTAATATACTCTCACTTAAAGAGATCCTAGAAATGAGTGTGAAACTAGAAGACCTGGAAAACAGGTCTCAAGCGTAACAACTTCGAATACATGGGCTGATGGAAGGAGCTGAGGGAAGGGTTTGTTACAGCGGCTGATTTTATCCAGCAAGTACTGAGATCCACGTTGGAAATCCCTTCGGATCTTGACCTAACAATTGACAGGGCTCATCGATCACTTGTGCCCAAGCCAGCAGATCCAACAGTGAGGCCGAGGTCATTTGTGATAAGAATGTTGCATTTTCAAACAAAGGAATGGATATTAGGGAAGCCTGGTGACACAGGGACTTAAAGTATAAAGATAAGGTAATTTACTTTGATCAAGACTTCTCGACGATGTTGCAGGCGGAAAGACAGAGAACCAGAGGAATAATTAGAGAACTAAGAGAGAAAAAGGGAATCAAAGCACAATTACTATATCCATCGAGACTGAAAATACTAAAGGAAAACGGTACAAGGATCTTTCCTACATTGCTCGAAGCGGTCCCATATTTGAAGAACTTAGAGATTACAACACCTGACTTAGCATGCGAAATGATGGAAAAACAACTGAGAGCAAGCATGTGGAACGTCGTGACCAAAGGCAAGAACAAGAACAGAGGGACTCCTTTTTCTTATCCAAAATCCACAATGGGTGACATTACAAAGTTATTGCAGAGAGCAGAAAAAAGAAGCAAACTGGCAGTCTCGAGTAGGGAAGACGTGTCACCATCGAAGAACTGAGGACAGTAACAGTTTTAACCGTGGTATCTGTGGTTGGGATTTTTTCCATCGGAAGCACCAGAGAGAGGTGTGGAGAACTGTTTGAGAACTCTATATGACAATCTGAATAAAACAGTAATTTGAGATGGAGGAACTAAAAAAAAAAAAAAGAAAAGATTTCAGGTTGAGAGGAGGATGTGAGAAGGGGAAAGGGTAGAGTCACATTAACTCTCAGGAAGGTGTAGGGGGAGCCAAGGTGGAGAGGCCTGCAGGAAGGTTTAGGATTTAAGCCTTATAGAGCAAGCAAGCAAAGGTTATGCAGGTGATTGCTAACTTTCAGATGTTTGTCCACCTATATACGGAGGGAAGGGGAGATGGAAAACAAGAGAAGAAGGGATCTTTGGTTCCTAAGTCGATGGGGGGGGGAGAAAGGACTGTCATTCCTGGGCTAAGTACACTGAGCTGGAATATGAAAGATAAGCATGGGAGGAGGGGAACTAAAAGAACATGTATGATTAGAAAACAGTTGGGGAGGTCTCACGGGGGGGAGCACAGTTTTTTCTTTCTCTTTTTCATGCCAAGGGGCATCTACAAATAAGAGACAGTTGTCATCAAACCATATCTACAAGGGTATTTGCTACAACACCCCACAAACATCGGAGGGGCATAATAAGTGGTCACAGAGGTGACTAATAATTCCCTTGGAAGTCAAAGGTGGGGAATTTAGAGCTAGTTACGCAGTTAAAACAGTTTAGTAGGATATACAAATGTTGAGTTTAATAATGTACAAGTTATATTTGTTTTTTCGACGTGGTTTCTTTCCACTTTATACAGAGAAGCAAAATCCGATCTTGAGGGTGGCAGAAGAGGGAGGGGGAGGTGCGTGGCAGCCTGTCCAAATCTCTGTAATCTGGATCCCTGGTAATACTTAACACCTGAATATGGCGTCTTGAAATATAATTTCATATAATGTTAATGGTATCAACTCACCCGTAAAAAGAACCACATTACTGGTGGAATTGAAGAGATTGGACTGTGACGTAGCTCTCCTGCAAGAGACTCATCTCTCGGATTCAGAGCACTTAAAACTCAGGACAGCTTGGGTAGGGAGAGTGGAAGCTGTGGCATGTGGGGGGATTAAAAAAACAGGAGTGGCTATCTTGGTGAAAAGGAATTGTCCCTTGAGGCATTTGAGGGAGATATATCAGGGTCACGGAATGGTTCAGGATCAAGTGATACACATAGTTAATATATATGCACCTAATACAGGAACAGACAAGTTCCACTTGGAAGTCTTTCAGAAGATTGCTGGACCTTTCCACGGGAATCTTGATATTGGAGGAGATTTTAATGCCGTCCCATGCCCAACAATGGACTGATCAGGAGGTAGCGTGCTCCCAAACCGTAGATAAAAAATTCAAAGCCAGGCTAGAGGAAGGTGGATTGAGGATGTATGGAGATACCAGCATGCAGGGGAAAAGGACTACACATGTTTCTCTGCAGCTAATAAATCTTATTCGTGGATAGACTTCATATTGACCCATAAGGTCAATATGCATTACTTACATCATCTAAGATAGGGTCATTTATTTTATCAGACCACGCCCCTGATCATGGTCAAAGTGGTGTGGGTGACAGATTCCAGACATACCAGCTGGAGACTAAATGTCTCACTACTTAATGACAAGTCGACAATAAAGCAAATTGAGCAGGCTATTGCTAATTTAACCATTGATTCCCCAATCTCAGACAGCTCTCCTTCTCTGGTGGGGATACTATGAAGGCAGTAGTAAGGGGGCAATTAATTAGCTTGGCTTCTGCATAAAAAAAACTTAGGGAAAAAAAAAAGGAATGAGTTATTAAAAGCCATAGAAGAACTGGAAAAGGAACATAAAAACCACCCCAAAGGGAAAGGAGAAGGAACTTTAAAAGAATTACTCAAAAAAAAGGGAGGAATTGCAGATGTCGGACAATGAAAAAGCGGAAGGTATTCTAAGATTTGCAAATCAAAAGTATTATGAGGGAGGGGGAAGGGCAATTAAGTTATTGGTCTTTTGGTTGAGAAAAGAGCAAGCGAACAGATATATTCCATTTATCTTAGACAACACTAAAGATAAAAGAAAATGGGTGAAACCAAATGATATAGCCACAGCATTTAAAGAATATTACAAATTATTGTATACAGAAAATAGAAACCTGAAGGAAGTTAAAAGGGATACAGTGGCATTTTTAAAGGCCATGGATTTTTTCCCAAATTGACCCCAGAAGAAAAGAAAGAGCTGTCAGCTCCCATTACAGAGAAGGAGGTTCGAGGGGTTATCATGAACCTTCCGACCGGTAAGCCACCAGGCCCAGATGGGCTGCCTGCTGAATTTTCCAAAAAACTAAAGAACTCTTTAATTTCAAAATTGACTGCTGTTATGAATGCGATCTTGGAGGAGAATAAAATTCCCTCTTCCTGGCAGGATGCAATCATCACAGTACTCCCTAAACCAGACAAGACCCTCGGATGCTGTGAGTCATTCCGACCCATATCCTTGCTGAATCAAGATTTTAAAATATGGACTAAGATCCTGGCCAATCGAATTCAGAAGCATATTGGAAACCTAATTCACCCAGACCAAATGGGTTTTATTCCCCGTAGACACTTATCTGATAATATCAGAAGACTTCTCAATATAATTAGTAATGAGAGTAAATCAACAGCACCTCAAGTAGAGATTTTCTTGGATGCGGAAAAAGCCTTTGATCGGCTGAATTGGGTTTATTTACAGGAAGTACTTTTATATGGGTTTTGAAGGTTCATTTATGCAGTGGATTATGGCGGCATATCAAAATCCCAAAGCTAGGTCCGGGTTAATGGGACATTATCGAGGGGTTCACAATTGAAAGGGGACTAGGCAAGGCTGCCCACTATCCCCGCTTATTGTTTGCCATTGGATGAGAACAGATATTAAAGGAATCCAGATTGGGGACGGTGAATAAAATATCCCTGTATGCTGATGATACTTTGATTTATTTATCAGACCCAGATACATCGATTCCCCCAGTGCTGGACTTGCTTACATTTTTGGGTAAAATATCGGGTTTCGAAATAAACAAAGATAAATCTGAAATCATGTTAATAGGGGGAGTCCCATCTTCAACACTCCAGGGAGGCAGTCCATTTAAATGGGTGAAAGAGAAAATTAGGTATCTGGGAATACAAATTCCAACCAGGATCTCCAGATTATATCAGCTGAATTATGGGCTACTTCAAAGGAAGATCTTTGAAGACATAAACATATGGCAAACACTTCCTTTGACTTTTATGAATAGTATTGACACAGTCAAGGTCAATGTATTATCCAGATATCTATTTTTATTCACACATTTACCTATCCTGTTTCCACATAAAGATTGGAAGGAACTTTGACACAAACTTTCTAGATTTATTTGGGTAGGGAGAAGGCCAAGGAGGAGATGGGAGCTTCTCACGGTAGACAAGAGCCAAGGGGGGAGAGGGACACCTAACTTTTATAACTATTACAGAGCAGCACAGGTTCTCCAATTTAAAATACTAAACGAGATCAAAGCGGGGTTGGTACTTAATGGAAGCAGAGGCACACCACAGTGCCTTTGAGATTTTTACCATGGATAGCCACTCAACCAGATGTTAAACTAGTCCAGAACAGATGGTCTAAACATACAATAAAACTTTGTTAGACACACGGCAATGGTGGAGATCCCGAGTCCGGTCTGGGAGTATATCCCTTTAAATCATCTCCCTGGATTCCCCGTTAATCAAGGGGTCAGTTGTTTTTCCAGGTGGAGAAGGGCAGGGCTGAATAATCTTACCCAATTTATAGAGAGAGAAGAGGTCAAATCATTTGCTGACCTGCAGAGAGAATATAACCTCGCAAGAACAGATTTTTTTAAATACCTGCAATGCAGGCACTATATCTCTACTATGGTATGGGTGGAAGCCCTAAAAACACGCCCTCCTCTTCCTTTAATAGCCACTCATTTAAAAAGTCACTTAGCTGACCAGAAAGGTTACATTTCACTCATTTATAAGGCTCTACAAGAAGATGTGGGAAAGTTCAAGTGGCTAAGATAGAGAATGAATGGCAAAAGGAACTGAACACTAGAATAACTGAAGTGGAATGGGTAAAATCTTGGGGAAATCTCCAAACCACAAGCTCTCCTGGATGGAAAGAATTTAAGTGGAAGGTCACCGCCAGGTTTTTCATTATTCGGTGATCTCTGCACATTATGCTACTTCCTCTACAGATTTATGTTGGAGGGTGTGTGAAGAGGACATTTACACACATTTTCTGGGATTGCCCTCAGATTAGAGACTTTGGCAGGAAATTATGCAGGAGTACAAAACATTTTTCATCTTCAGGAAAATCTCTCAGGAGTTAATATGATATTAACTTTGACCCCAATGGAAATTAGAACAAAGAACCAAAATATTTATTTTACATACTGGTAACTCGAGCCTCAAGGTTATCACCAGCAATGGCTAAAAAAATTCATTGACCAAAGATATGTGGAAAAGTAACATTAAGAAAATTAAAATCATGGAGGCGGTCCCTAGTTAAATCTTAGAGTGGATCAACATAATGCGAGGTGGTTACCATTTATGACTACATAGAAGAGACTGAGGGAGTCTCAGTTTTAGAACAGCTTCTTCAGAACTAAAGGGCATAATCCGAGAGATGGGTCATTAAATGATAGTAAGGAGCCAGGGGTGGAGGAAATCAAAGGGAACATAAGACCTGAACAAGGAAGCCTTGGGGAAGAGAGAGATCAAGCGGTTAAGAATTAAATCCACGTCGAATAAAAAAGTTTTGTGTAGTTGAAGGGCAGTAAGGTAGTTATCTACCTTTTGGAAATATGCTACATTGCTGTCATAGTTTGATGTATTGTAAATGAAAATAATAACTAAAGGCAGTACATTGGAAAACAATTATTGTGAGGGAAGGGGGGAAAAGAAAAAATCTGTAATGTATATATAAGCTGATTAATTGCTACAATATGGCGATGTACTAAGAATGGAATTCTGCCTAAGATGTATCAGTATGATAAACCATAAATAAAAATTATATAAGTTCAAAAAAAATAAAATAAATAAAACCCGACCTGGCACAAAACTCAAGCGTGCCCAGAACTTGAACCCCGCACCTTCCCAACCCCAGCCTGCAACCAACCTACCATGCCACACGGCCAGCTTGGCAGCCCACCACCACAATACACCCCACAACCCTCCCTTCTGCTAATTGCACTGCATCATCCCTCCTCACCCCTCCCCACACACTGTATACATAGCGACATCCCATCACTCTATCTGCTGAACCCCTATCCGTCACCCCCGGCCTGGTAATCCTGTGTACAGCGCTGTGATTGAGTCACCCTTTTGAAAGTGCTCAATCACAGTTGCCTTGTATATGGGATACCGAACTGATGATATCCCTCAATATACCACACCCTCAAGTGTATTATTCTGATTATAAAATGGCTCCAAATTGTTAGGAAATATTTAATCTTGGTAATCAGTTTTTAACTAGGAAAACAAGTTTTTAACTCAGAAACAGAATTCCAGAATTGGAGGCTATCATGGCAGAGGCAAACCTGGATATAGTGGCCATAATGAAATCATGGTGCTGTGAGCACCACGGCTGTCACATGGCCATGCCGGGTTACTCTCTGTTTAGGAAAGACAAGGTGGGAATGAGAGGAGGAAGGTTTGCACTATATGTAGAGGAGGGAATTAAGGCCACAGAGGTACAGGAGACCGGGGGGGAGGCTCTGGAAATGCTGTGATTCATCTCGGAGACAGGCTCTGGTACTGCTATCCACACCTGAGTGATGTACACACCTCCAGCACAAGGGGTGGAGGTGGATTGGGCACTCGGGAAGCCATCCTCAGAATGGCAAGTAAGGAGGTGCTGCTAGTCTGAGACTTCAATCTGCCAGATGTAGAATGGAATCTTCCAGCTGCAGCTTCGGCAAGGAGCAGGGCCATCCTTGACTCTCTACATGGGGCTTTTCTCAGGCAGCTGTTCAAATAACCTACTAGGGACAGGGCAGCATTGGACCCCATGCTTACAAACATAGATAGCAATTCAGACATCACAGTGTGCAGCCCCCTGGGTACCAATGATCACCGCACAGTGTGGGTCAACGTAAGGACAGGAACAGAGGTGAGTCACAAGTGGAGGAGGGTCCTGGAGTTCAGGAGGTGGGATTTGAAAAAAATGGGACAGTGCCTCAGAAATTGCCTCAGAGGAGGGGTGGGATTGCCAGGGAGGAGTAGAGGAAGATTTTAAAGAAATGGGAGACTACCTCAGAAACTGCCTAGAAGTGGGCGGGAGGCTTGACAGGGAGGAGTAGAAGTATAGTAGGTAAAAACAAAGGAGGACATCATTAAAGCAGACAACCTCTGTGTGAAGGAAGTAAACAGAAGAAGGACATGAAGACTTTTATGGTTCTCCAAGGAAGTGGCACGGGTGGTGAAAGAAAAAGGGTTGCATTCAAGAGGTGTCAGTGTAGAAATCCTCACCCACTAGCTCCAGATCTGGCACCGCAAGGCCCTAAGAGAAATGAAATTCCCATTGACTTTGCTATCCTACAACAGTGATTTGTTTATCAGCATAACTAGACCACACCTACAGGAGATGGGAGAGACTTGTATTGATGATACCAGCTTAGTTCCTCCAAGGATGAAATATCATGCCCTTCTCTGAGCTTCAGACAAGATTTGTCTTGAGACTGGCAGATCATTATAGATACATTTATTTATTTCTTTTATTTACTTACTACACTTTTCTTCCAGCGGCTCCCCTTCAGCCGCCCTACCAACAATGCCAGGACAGGGGATCTTCCCCAAAGCACAGTGCCCCCTGGATTGGGGGCCCCCCAGTAGCCCAGACAAATTCTATCATGGATGGGCTGGGGGGGACCACTGGACCCATGATGGGCGAGAGGCATCATACGGCATGCTGGAGACTAATTTTCTTGTTTTTCATGGGGGTGTGTCAAAGCAGATGCTACGATGCAACCTCATCATGTGTCTGACACGCCCCCAGGAGCGACGTGCACAGATGCTCTAGTAACAGTGCATTCCGTGGTCATCCAGGAGCACAAAACAAGAGGCACTCAACCCTCCCTCCCCCCGTGAAGGGAAGAAAGTGCAATGGCCGCTCAATTCACCCCTGGCCCACCCTCAGGTGTCATGAGTCCATTCCCAAACCTGGGTCACCCGGGTCACAGCAGTAAATCTTTCTGCTGTGCCAGCAGGCTGTTCCAAATACATTTACTTATTTATTTAGTTTTGTTTACGGTAGATGCGCTAGACAGCAAAGCTGCCTATTTTCAGGCACAACCCGAGGTTACATACAACAGATGGGAAACAACAGTGAATACAACAAACTAAATAAGTGCAATTTTTTTGATGGTAGTAGGAGGTGCACCTCTAAAACAAAAAAAAAAAAACTGCTTCACCTCTGGCCACATGACAAGGGTTTTCCAGCCAGATATACCTTAGGGCATTAAGGGGTGAGCTATCCACATCATTCATCTCATATTTATATCAGGCCTTGCTTCAATTGATGGGGCGGAGTTATGACTCAGTCTGCAAAAAATGGGAAGCAGATCTAGGATCCCAAATTAAGAATTTGGCCTGGGACAGATATCTGGTAAATGCATATCGTGTCACAAACACATTCGTGGCGAGAGTTTTCGTGGAAGGCAATAATTTATTTTTATCACACCCCTGCTATCCAGGTGAAACTTTAGCCATTTAAAGGAGCTCAGTGCTGGAGAAAATGTGGAGTGCAAGTGGCTACATATGGCCACTTGTTCTGGCAATGCACCTCCCTACAACCTTATTGGGATCAACTCCAGGAGGCTCTCAGAGATATTTTTTGGGAATCCTTCTAACTCTTTGATTGAATGGTACTCTTCTTCGACTTACCTTATAGGATTCCGTGGATTCAATACCTGCAGAATGCTATGCATTTGCCTGGTTGTAGCCAAGAAAATGATTATGAAAAAATGCTCACAAATCATACCCCTACTATGCAAAACTGTCAAGACCTCATACTTATGGTATATGAAATGGAACAGCTAACTGTTAGACTAAATCATAGCCTGCCTAGTTTTGAGACAATTTGGAGTAGATGGACACAATATATCGCCATCCAGATTTTGCCCCATGACCCACTTCTGGCATATATTTTGTGTATTTGTTCTGCTCAATATTCTTATGTACTGTATATGCATGAACTGTATTCATTCTGCAACTGTGTTACTATCAGCTGTCTTGTTGTGTTCTCTCTGTTAAAGATTTAATAAAGATAAATAAAAAAGGTACAAGTATAACACCCACCTTGGGAGGGGCTTACCAGAACTGTGGACTACACAATGTTGACCATGGTGCCCTGCTGTATTCCAGGCAGTATTACAGGACAAGCACAAAAGGAAACAGACACACCACAGACAAATTGGTTTACCCAGAAAATGTATTATGCCATAATCCAGTGGTAAACAACCCCAGTGCTTCAAGGATACTCTGCCTGTTCATCAGGGGCACAGCCTTAGTGCCACCATCATAATTTTTTTGTTGGTGTTATTTTTCCAGAGTCCCCACCTGCCATCTGACCCCCCGCCGACCGGGTATTAGACCCTCCTCCCCTTCAGTCCCATGACTTACCCCTTATGGTGGGGGTTGGGGAGACTCTCAACCCACCAGTCCAGATCCAGTTCGGGGGAGTTGCCCTCCTGGCAGCGCTGCAAGGGGGGACAATCATCATCTGTGGCAAAGACTCCATTTTTCTATTTTCTCCCCTTCGGAGAGGGGTGTGCAATGACGCCAGCAGAGGGAGCATGCATGCATCTGCACACGCTCCTCCAGGCATCTGGTCCATCTCCGCCCCTCATTCTGCAGCATAGCCACACTGCCCCCCAGCCTCCGCTAGGGGCCAGTTGAGCACCGATCACTGGTGTTCTCCCCTCCTCCCCAGAGAAGGAGAGCAGCCCCTCAGACGCTCAATCCTTCTCCAACCCTACCAAACCCTGGCGGACCATGCTCATTCCTGAACACGGGTTGCCTGCATAGCACAAGGTAAGGCATCCAGTGCCTCAGCCCTCAGTGCCACCAGGCCAGCCACCATTATCATTTTTATAATGACCCCCCCCTCGGGTGGGGCTTACCTTAATTCACCTCCTGGCTGCTGGCTGCCACCAGTCCTGGTCCTGTGTGCCTGCCCTGTTGCTTCTGCTGGCCCACAGGTGGTAATCCTGTGTGGGGGGACCGGAGGAGTTGCAAATCTGAATCACCATTTTGGAGGTACTGTAGAGCACCACGCAGCCCTGCTCCAACATGCGAGCTGCAGCTGTCATCTCTCTCTTAATTAGTACTACAGAAGTTAAGGTTTAAAGCCATACTGGCAGCTCTGGTGTTGTTCCCCTCCATGTGCTCCAACCCCTGTGACCCTCAGAAATGCAAAGGGGGGCTTGGAGACACATAGGAGGATCAGAAGAAAAAATAAAGTAAATGTAGCAAATGTGCTTTTAAGTGCTATAACTTTAAGAGCAACTGAGGCTGCTATATGTAATGAAACCCTGCTTACCGCCTAAGGGGGTCAACACTACAGTGCTAGGGACAAGCAGGGTAAGTTCATTTCAAGCTTAATCTGCCACCAGACACAATAGCCGCCCCTCTGCTCTTAAGTCATAGGGGCAATAAATGTTAAAATGTCACTGTTTGCCTGCAGTACAAACTTAAAGTTGGGACACTGTATAAACTGTTCATTTGCAGCCCAATTTGTCACCTTTGACCTGGCAAGCAGACAATCAGAATCCTAGGAGCCCAGGAGGACTTGGCAATGGCTCTTTGGAAGGTTGAAAGGACAATGTTTGGCGCCCAAAGCAGGCAACCAATCAGGCATTTAAAGTACCTAATGTATATTATTTTGCCAGATGGACAGTGGTTTGGACAAATGGAAAGCTGCCATTTTCCCCTGAAACCCTGGGACAGTTTTTAGCTCAGGGCAATTGCTGCCGGAGGCTCTCTGAGTAAGCAGGGGAGTGCTGAAGAGTAAGAGAAACATTTTGGGCAGTCAGCCCAAGGTTTCCATAGCGGTGGCTGGGAGACTTGCTAAAGTCTTCCATTACCTGGGAGAGACAGATTTCCAGCAGATAGGAGATAATTTAGTACCCTGAGAAAGACCTCAGCCTGTAAGAAGGAAGGAACTGTGATTTGCCAAAAGACTGAAGTATTTGACTGGAACCTGAAGCAGAACCAAGAGGAGCCTGCAGAGTTTCCATTGCCTGGGGAGTTAGAAAGTGTTAAAGATTGCTGCCAAAGAGTGTGGGTGCCCTGCAGAGAAACTGTCTGCTCTATCTGCCAGTGGGTACCTCTAATCGCCAGTGGGAAGCTGTGTCTGATGACCGTAGAGAGTGAGCGACTGTTGAAACCCATATTTGGGAAGGGACTGCATGCCAATCAGGATTGTTTTTATTTAATTATTTATTGAAATGTTTCACCAGGATGGCACACTGAATAACAAGTTGCTCATCTCATGGTGTAACCTGGGGGGGGGGAGGGTAACAACAAGAACACTGAGATTATACAAGTAATGGATGGGTGCATTGTTACACAATATGTGGGAGCACGTAGACAGAAGTGCAGCAGTTAGGACAGAGTACAAACAGATACAAGTATTAAAATGATTCCAAAAAATAGCAGTCCACAGTTTACAGTACAACAATACAGGCAGTACAAATAATGCAGCAGAACTATCAAAGTGCAATAATATACCTACAGCTAGCTCAGGGCAGAGCACAAGAGGGGAGGTGAGTAGCTAAAGGTCGCTATGGAAGAGAAGTGGAAGAGGAAGAGATTGGGGGAGGGGAAATGGGCAGGCCTAATGGCTTTTACAGGAGATGAGGACTCTGCAAGGGAAGAAGGGGGCAGGAGAGAGAGGGAGGGAGGGAATACAGCCAAAACCTGTTTCCCCTTCAGGGTGATGAGAACCTTGCGAGGGGGAAGGAGATGGTGGGCAGAAACTAGGAATAAGGAGATTTAAGGGGGGTTAAATCAGGAGCAACTTGGAGAGAGGAAGTTGTGGAGGGCAGTACTTAGTGAGTAGGGGGAAGGGAGTTCCAGATTTTAGGGAAACAATGGGCAAAACCAGTCTGGCCGATGAGAGTTGAACGGCGTGGTACCACCAAGGTGCGCGTGTCTCTAGATCTGAGGGAATGGGAGGGTGGTGGGGATGGAGAGAGAGGAAGAGGAAGAGGTAGGTGGAAAGAACTCTAAGTCAGAATTTGGAGGTTAGTTTGACACAGTGGGAGAGGTGCCTCTTTGATAGAGAAGGGAAGGCAAGGGCATGATAGAGTACACAGTGGTGGGTGCAAGCAGGAGCAGGCAAAAGCAGCAGAAGGAGTTGAAGAGTGTGTCCCATTTGGTTAGGAAAGTTTTGGGAGCAGTAGTCAAAGATGGGAGAATCATCTTCTGGACAAGTTCGCACCTTGCAGACAGTGAAATGCAGCTATGATTCCTGTATATGGCACCAAGCTTGGCACAGTTTATTCAGGATGGTGTCGATATGCACAGAGAAGTTGAGGTGTTGGTCCAACCAAACCCCAAGATATCTAAATGAGGATGTATCCTCTATGGTTGTCCCATCAAGGGTGTGGAAGGAGGGCAGGTCAGTGAGCCTAGAGAGTCTCTGCCTGGTACTGAAGGTCATGGATACTGTCTTCTTGGCATTTAGGAAGAGCTGGTGTTAGGTGAACCAGAGTGGAACTTGGTTGAAATCATGCTGTAAGCTGGTTACCACATCAGCAGGGTTTTGGCCGGAACTGTAGAAGACAGTATCATTGGTGTACATATGAATGAAGACAGATGTTCAGGCTGTGGGGAGATCATTAAGGAAAATGGAGAAAATTAGGGACCAAGCACAGACCCTGAGGGACAACCAGTGCTGATGTGGAGAGGAGGAGGTGGAGTTAGAGATTGTCTGGGGAATCAGCCTGGTACTGTCACTGCTAGGCAGTACTGAACATTGCTTCTGAGAAATAGAAGCCTTGACATGTGGGTAGGTGTGTGACTGGTCCCTGAGATTAGCCTAATCCAGCTTCCACAGAACCGCAACCTGAAGGCGACAAGCTGTGGGAGCCTGCATCAACCTGAAGGTGACAAATTGCCAGACTTCAGCTGCAGCCAAAACATTTACCAGCTTGCCATTTAGGGTGCCCAGCTCAACCGAGGAAAGTTGCCCTGCTGACCTGCTCCGACCCTCTGAATCTGAACTGCAGAACCATGTGTAAATACAGGGCCTGCCCTGAGCTGTGGATCAACTACAACTATTTAAAGTTCTTCTTGTCCAATGTTAAGTGCACCAATGCCGCCAACCCACAGCAACATACAGGCCTGCACCTCAGTCTGGGTACCCATGTAGTCTTTTAGGAATGCTCATACCAGTGGGGGTAGGCTAATCAGAATGTGTTGTTGTTGTTGGGGGTGGCACTGTGCATGTTACTGTTAATGACTTTATTGACTGCTTATTATTTATCTTTGCATCCCATTCCCCTTTCCCTTTTAATAGTTATTGTTGCTGTTAAAACTGTCTGTGACCATATTATTAGTAATAGTCATTATCAATCAATCAATCAATCTTTTATTTATATAAGGCACCTTCCAATGCTCAGGCGCCTTTACATTTTAACATTAAAACTCACCACATATCATAAAACACATATAAAACATATTAAAACACATCCATATAAATTCAAAATTCAATATATTCCTGAGAAGGCCTAGTTAAATAGATATATTTTAGAAGATTTTAAAACCCTCTATGGTCTGGCTTTTCGTGGTCATGCGAGGTAGAATTCCACAGGGTAGGAGCCATAAAGGCAAAATATCTTCTTTCTGATGTTTTAAGGATACCCTGGGACTTCTAGCAATCCTCACCAGAGGATCGGAGCAAGCGGGAGGGACAGTAAGGACACAGAAGCTCTTTCAGGTAGTGGGGACCCTGCTCATGTAGTGCCTTATAGGTCAGCAATGTGACCTTGAAGGTAATCCGCCACTGTACTGGCAACCAGTGCAGATCACGCAGCACAGGTGTAATATGACTGGATCTAGAAGCTCCAGTCAGCAACCTGGCTGTCGCATTCTGCACTTGTTGCAAGCAGTGGATAGCTACCCACGGTAGCCCTTGGTAGAGGGCATTGCAATAACCAAGACGACTGGTGACAAAGGCGTGGACCAAGGTCAGAAGATCTTCAGGCGGGACCAGATGCTTCACCCGGGCTATGTTCCTAAGATGGTAGTAGGAAGATTTGACTACAGCTGAAACCTGCACCCTCAGGGTCAGGCCTTCATCAAAAACAATGCCCAGGTTTCACACCTGGCTAGAGGCAATAAGCAGGATCCCACCAAGATTTAATCCTGACGGTTTTCCAGCCCATGCCCTTATTATCCTATGACCATGGTCCACAACTAATACTTCAGTTTTTCCGAGTTCAGTCAAGCCAACTGGCACTCATCCAGTTCTGAATCTCCAGTAGGCAGTTATTAAACACTGTAACGGAATCTAATTCCTGGTCAGGTACAAAGGACATGTACAGCTGAGAATCATCAGCATAGCAATGAAAGCTCAAACTGTACCGCCTTTATATTGTCCCCTAATGGAAGCAAATACACCATGTAATAACAAGGGAACAGCACCGAGCTATGTACAGTAAAGTAAAGTATTACAGTTTAAGCTGGTGATCCATGTCTGGGGTAACTGTGAGGGAGGTGGGTAGGTACAGCATCCCAGGAGGTTGTACCATACAAACAACTGGCCCACTATATTTTACCTTGGTGGAGGGACTGCACTATTTATCTGTATCCTTGAGAATGTCCCCCCATTACCATCAAAACAGAGCACAGGCCCCTTAACCTGGTTCATGGTCACCAGGCAAGGGTAGTAGCCCATTGTATGGCACCCAGGTTACATCTTTGGAGGCACCACTGGGATTTCTTGTTTACAAGTCAAGCCCCACATGGAAGCTGCTGCTTACATGAATAGTGTTCTAACCAAGAATATTTGGTGATGATATGGCTACCCATAGACTTATTGACTGGTGTGGAGGTGAAGATTTGGACCCTCAAAAAGCCATCCTGCTCCTGTGAATTCCCCCAGGACTGATGGAGAAAATGGAAGAGGCCTCGTCAGTGATCAGGTGCTTGGGTGTAGTTGCCATCCAGAATCAGCAGATAGAGTCTGTCACAAAGACTTTAATTGTGCTAACTGAATGTAGAAATGTGGTTGATGCCACTAGAGTGGCCGATGTACTGACCCCAAAAAGATTCCAGTGTGGCATGGAATATAGTGACTCAGGCTAGTATGACTCCCAAAAGGGAAGCCACACCCAAGTCTGAGGACTTCACAGAAAGACTCAGTAAATGACTGCAAGCTGAAGGCAAGTTGGTTGAGGAAGCTCGAAAAGCAATCAGTGTCCCAGGGGCACCCCTCCACAGGGAGAGGGGACAGGACCTAGTTATGGACAACCTCCCTCAGATTCTTATCGCAGATTAAAAATGTTTCCGGGAGTAAAGCCCACCCCTGCAGGTGAGGATTATCTAGAGACTAGGATGGATTATGCTCCCCCTTTAGTGCATAACTGGCAGTGTTCTGAGGCTAAAAATAGGAAACGGCTTGGAGAAAGTGTCCGAGGCCTGCATTAGAGACTATCTGTTCATTGAGGTCAGCAAAACCTGATGCTACTGCCCAGGAGTATTTGACCACTTTAGAGGATGTTTTTGGGAGTACTGAGTCAAGCGAGGATTTGATGTGGAGACTCAGATCAACCTGGCAATAGAAAGGAGAGCCTCGGTCTGTCTTTCTCAGCAGTATTGAAAGGATGTTACAGAGTGTTTTGAAAGGGAAGTATGACATCTCAGGATGTGAATGGGGTACAGTTGGATCATGCACTCAAAGCTGCATGTCATTCCATAGTGCTGATTCTCAAATTACGACTGGCTGAGAGGAGGAATAACCCCCCACCCCAGTTACAGTGAACTTATGAGAGAAGTTCGAACAGCTGAGGAGGAGAAAGAAGAGCAGTGGGGACCTTACCCTGCTGCAGTGGCTGTTACACAAGTTACTGAAAGTACACCCACAGCAGAGACCCAAGAATGAAGGGAATTACTCAAAGGGTATCAGGAGGTATTTGATAAGACCACTGCAGCTCTTAGTAAAGGCCAAGATGCCCACCAGAACCAGTCTGTTCTTCCAATCACTCCAAAACTCTATCATGGGTGTGGAGTGCAAACCTATGCACCATCTGTGACTCCAGACCTTGAAACTAACCTCAGTGAATTGTGTAGCATGGTAAACAAACTGAAAACCTGCAGTATGCAGCCCAGGCTAGGAAGAGGGAGAGAGAGCCACAGCAAAGACCAGCAGTCATTGGACCCTGGCCAGGGCCTCTAACATTCAGGTTGTGAAATCAAATAGTCAAGACTGCAGGCCCCCACTGATGTATCGCCCCAACCCAAGCAGAACTGTTAGGGCATCTTCTGTCATAACTGTGGCAAAGATGGCCATCTGAAGACGGAGTGTCGGTTGCAGGAGGACCCACAAAGAGTCAGAGACAGACTACTCAAAGAAAAGTTATGCTCTACCTGGCTGTGAAATCCTCTGTGACAAAGTCTTCAGTCAAACCATCCAAAACTGTCCTACCTGACCTTGACAAGCTGGTTAGGCTTACCTCTGAAACAACAGTAACCACTGAAGGAATGTTTGCTCGAGCTGTGATGGACGGTGGTTTCCAAGTGACAGTTATTTTCAAAAATTGGTTCAATCAGTGCCTGTCTCATCTTAAATGACTGCAGTCAGATGATTTAAATGTATGAGAATTGTGACAAGTCCTACCCATAACTGGGCTACATCAAAGTGTGGACTGCCTTTCCATACAAAGTGACTGGAATGGGAGATTCAGTAGAGACATTGGCCTTAGTATGTCCTGAGTCAGGGATGCATGATGGAGGACAAGACAAAGAGAATTTGCACTCCAGAGCCAGGAGCTTGATATCAAGCTCCTGGCTCTGGAGTGCGAGTGCTCTTTGTCTTTTCCTCTGGTGAAATGGGCCACCGCCCTGCACGTGCACCCTGCCCTGGTCCTGAGTTCGGCACCACCCTCTGGAATTCTCTACCTCATCGGCTGCGGGAGTGCATGACTGTGGGAGGCTTTAAACAGGCGCTAAAAACTTTTCTATGGTGCCAGGCCTTTAATGGTACTGAATGAATGAACCCTGTCAGACTATTGTTACTGTTTCATAATGTAGCTATTGATTTTTATGTTGGCGTGCTTGCGCAGCCAGCATCTTCAAGCAGTGGGGATTTGGGCGTGGTGGCTCTTTAGGCATGCAGGGCACATACCAGTAGGTGCGTGCCCTCATTCCCTAATCAGCCTGCATGCCAGCGCCACACCATGCATAGTAATGTGGCAAGCATATCTAAGGAAGGTCTGCTGCAATCTGAGCAAAGCTCATAACATGCAGCGGACCCTCCTACATGCTCGCCAGCTACTAGCATGGCGGGTTGAACTGCCGACTTCAGGGGTGTCCAATCCCCAGTCGGCTTGCCCTGTGAACTATAGCCGATGGGGAGCCCACTCCCCATCGACAGAATGTGTCTCCCCATTTTGTTGTTTTCGGCATCTGTCTCCCCCTTTCCTCTGTAAAGCCGATAGGGTAGCCCATTCCTCATTGGCATGATGCCCCTTTTCTGTGCTGACGGGGTGTCCAATCCCCCATCAGCTACTGTACCCCCCAAAAAACAAGAAACCACCTGTAAAAAAAGAAAACTGGCCACGATGTGTTTTGTTTGAACCTGCAAGCAGAAAGCAGCCCTCGTAGTCTCCCTACCCACCACCCGCACCAACCCACTGCGCACCCTGCCTCCCTACATCCCCCCACCCCATACTTACCTCCGGAGCTGGCCGCGACAATCTTCAGTGGACCGGGAACACGTCTGCACTCTTCAAAGCCGACCGCAACTGAGGAAATGCTGGTAAGCTGTATAATGGAATAAATAGGGTTTTTTCAACTTTGATGTATATCTCAGGCATTTTGGGGAATCTTTGCACCAAATTTCAACATGGGGTTTTTGGGACCCCTCCTCATGAATTCTGTCACAGTTATGATGTTAATCGGTCCTGAAAGTTGATTTCACAGTCACTGCACAGAATCACCTTTCGGGACCGATTAACGCATGGACAGTGGCAGTGTTCAAGAAGTGGGCTGTCAAAAAGGCTATGTTGCAAACAGTGTGCATTACGCACTTGCTATGCACACTCATAACTTTGCAGATTCGCAATATTTTCATGCCAGATTTCAACATTGTCATTTTTCTACACCTCCTTGTGAACAGTGCAGCTGTCATTTTTCACATCCTGGCCGAAATGTGTTTCCGCACTTCCGCGCACAATACCGCAGCGTCAGTTGTGGAAATCTATGTTCGGGCAGATTATGAAACTGACAGTGACACTGTTCATGAGTAGAGGTTCCAAAATGCCCATGTTGAAAATTTGGGTGACGAGCATCTACAAAAATGACCGTGTTACGGGCGTGTGTTGCAGTTTGTACGACGCTCGTAACGTTGTGCATTTGTAATATTGTCACTCTGGATTTTCACCATTGGCATTTTTCCACACCTCTTGATGAACACTACAGCTATCATTTTACATATCCTGCCCAAAATGTCTTTTCGAACGTCCAGCGCAGAATAGCGCAATCGCTATGCGAAATCACTTTTTGGGACAGTTTGAGGAAATGACAGTGACACTGCACATGAGCAAAGGTGCTAAAATGCCCGTTTTGAAAATTTGGTGCCGGAACTCCATAAACTGACCGTGTTGCAAGTGTGCGTTGCGCATTTCCCACGCACCCTTGTAACTTTGCACATTTGCAATACTTACATGCCACATTTACACCACTGCCATTTTTTTATGCCTCTTTATGAACAGTACAGCTGTCATTTTTCACATCCTGTCAAAAATGTGTTTCCACACTGCACTACCAAAGCCAATGCCAGCGCAACAACATTCGGCATTGACAAATGCTTGTTATTAATCCCATTTTAATCTTTTGTAAAGCACCTTGATTTTTTGAAAGGCGCTTGCGTGAAATAAAGTTTATTATTATTATTATTTGTTTGTTTATGCATGATGTAGTGCCTGTATTCATAGGAACTAAAACACACATGTTTGGACACTTGGCACAGCTCTGCCAAGAAAGAGAAGCCATGCAGAAAGGAAAAGTGTTATGTGTACACGCTCTGGTGCAAAAAACCTACCAGCAACAAACCCGGACCACCGCGGCTGCTCAAGATGACCCTGTGGGTATAGCCTGGCATTGTGATTGAAGAGCTTGTACTGCTCCCTAACGCTGAATGCAATGTCAGTGGCATGGTACATTTGAAGAAAGACATGAAAAACAGATTCTGATGCATGATGCTCCAGATGAACGTGGTCTGCCAGGACTGTTAGTAAACCCAGTGTGTTGCCAGCAACAGCCTGCGTTTACGCCAAGAGAGTTACAGTCCAGGTGAAAATGATACAGATTGAGACATTGTTATCAGGAAGGGATGCACTTTGGCTCACGTGTACTGTGCAGACACAGCCGTGCAACCTACTCCTACCAGAGATGGTGCCTGACCCTGGAATTAAACCAGAAATGGTTTGATTTTGGTGACTCACCTATTCCTGAGCAGTGGAAGACCTATATCAGGCAAAAGCTAGCTGAAAGAACGAAGGTGTTTTCACTTCACAAACGGGATGTGGGATGTGTAGTCAGAGAACAGCATCACATCAGTCTTAAGGATGAACGCCCTTGCCAGGAAATGTCCCTCTGACTGGTGCCTGCAGACGTTGATGAAGTCAGAAGAGGTCTACAGGAATTGTTGGCGGCAGGTATCATTCAAGAATTGATAAGCCCATATGCGTCACCGATTGTGGTAGTGCATAAGAAAAATGGAGCAGTGCGCATGTGTGTGGATTACAGAACCCTGAATAAATAGACAATTCTTGACCAGTATACCATGCCCAGAATTCAAGATGCCCTTGATTGTCTTAATCCAGAAGTGATTTTCTGTGCTTGATCTCAGAAGTGGCTATTATCAAATACCCATGGCTCCACAAGACAGAAAATAGCATTTATATGCCCGCTCTGATTCTATGAATTTCTGAAAATACCTTAAGGTATCTCTGGTGCCCTATAACCTTCCAAGTGCCAATTTTTCCAGAATTCAGTTCAATATGCAGGACATATGGTATCGGCTCAAGGCATACAGACTGACCCCAGTAACACTGAGGTGTTAATCACCTGACCCAAACCAAAAAATGTGAAAGACTTACAATGATTTTGGGGCTCTGTGGTTATTACAGAAGATTTGTCAAAGATTGCAACCAAGTGGTGAGACAACTGCTGAACTTTTTTTTTTTGACTTTCTGTTTTTCCCCCAGCACTGTCACCCAACTGCCTGCCTTGGCTGCCTATTCCCACTGGGGACCCCCCCCATTGGAATGCTGGCTTACCCCCCCGATGGGAACACAGTGGGGGACTCCCCTTTAACCGCCTCCCCAGAGGATTTCAAGTCATCGTTGAGGTCCCCTGGTGGTACTGCAGCCATGGGCAGGTGAGGGCTCCTCAGGCCCTTGCATCAGTGTTGTGCCAGGCGAGACATTTGTTTTAATGTATGCCCACCAAGCGTGACATGCCACGTGACGCCACGGCTTGTGCTGGCATCCATGATGCTCTCCTTGTGTTGGGCATTGGGGCTGCGATACCTCTACCTGATGCCAGAGGTCAGGCCACCCCGAGCCACTGTCCCTCCCCTGGAGGAGCTGAGCGATCTGTCAGACACTCAGGCATCCTCCCTGGCCAGCTGTCTGGTGCCCGGTCCTCCCCAACCCAGGTCACCAGCGTCCCAAGCAAAATCCAACTGCTGCAATTGACGGGCTGGCCTTGACTACTGCCAAACTTAACACAAGGCTATCCACCCACCAATAAAGGCAAGAGAGCAAAGACACCTGATGTGACTTCTGAACCTAAGCAGTACTTCAATCCATCTGAACCTTTTGGCCAGAGGTGGACCAATGACTGTGACAAAGCTTTTGAGGAGATACTTTATCAACTGACTCAAACACCAGTCCTCGAATATGCAGACCCTCAAAAGACCTATGTTCTTTATATGAATGCCAGCTTCAGTCTCAAGGCGGTCCGCTATCAGAGTTACTCAGAAGGACTGCTACCGGTTGCTTTTGCAAGCTGAAGTCTAAATAGTGCTGAAAAGAAATTTCCTGTGCACAAGTTAGAATTTCTTACATTGAAGTGGGTGATTGTGGATCAGTTCCACAAGTATCTTCATGGGGCACACATCACTGTTAAAACTGACAACAACCCCCTAACGTACGTGCAAACCACTGCAAAGCTTGATGCAGCTGGACACAGATGGATGTCAACCTTGTCCACCTATGACTACTGTGTTAAGTACAGGCCTGGTCTAAATCATCTTGATGCACATGTGCTGTCATTACTACTGTGTTAAGTACAGGCCTGGTCTAAATCATTTTGATGCAGATGCTCTGTCCTTACTACTTTGTTAAGTACAGGCCTGGTCTAAATCACCTTGATGCAGATGTGCTGTCCTTACTACTTTGTTAAGTACAGGCCTGGTCTAAATCATCTTGAAGCAGATGCACCGTCTTACTTACTGTGTTAAGTACAGGCCAGGTCAAAATCATTTAGATGCAGATGTGCTGTCCTTACTACTGTGTTAAGTACAGGCCTGGTCTAAATCATTTTGATGCAGATATGCTGTCCTGACTATTATGTTAAGTACAAGCCTGGTCTAAATCATCTTGATGCAGATGCTGTCCTGACTATTGTGTTAAGTACAAGCCTGGTCTAAATCATCTTGATGCAGATGTGCTGTCCTTACTACTTTGTTAAGTACAGGCCTGGTCTAAATCATCTTGATGCAGATGTGCCGTCCTTACTACTTTGTTAAGTACAGGCATGGTCTAAATCATCTTGATGCAGATGCGCTGTCCTTACTACTGTGTTAAGTACAGGCCTGGTCTAAATCACCTTGATGCAGATGCACTGTCCTTATTACTGAGTTAAGTACAGGACTGGTCTAAATTATTTTGCTGCAGATGCGCTGTCCTGACTATTGTGTCAAGTACAAGCCTGGTCTAAATCATCTTGATGCAGATGCGCTGTCCTGACTATTGTGTTAAGTACAAGCCTGGTCTAAATCATCTTGATGCAGATGTGCTGTCCTTACTACTGTGTTAAGTACAGGCCTGGTCTAAATCATTTTGATGCAGATGCGCTGTCCTGACTATTATGTTAAGTACAAGCCTGGTCTAAATCATCTTGATGCAGATGTGCTGTCCTTACTACTGTGTTAAGTACAGGCCTGGTCTAAATCATTTTGATGCAGATGCTGTCCTGACTATTACGTTAAGTACAAGCCTGGTCTAAATCATCATGATGCAGATGTGCTGTCCTTACTACTGTGTTAAGTACAGGCCTGGTCTAAATCATTTTGATGCAGATGCGCTGTCCTGACTATTATGTTAAGTACAAGCCTGGTCTAAATCATCTTGATGCAGATGTGCTGTCCTTACTACTGTGTTAAGTACAGGCCTGGTCTAAATCATTTTGATGCAGATGCGCTGTCCTGACTATTATGTTAAGTACAAGCCTGGTCTAAATCATCTTGATGCAGATGCACTGTCCTTACTACTGTGTTAAGTACAGGCCTGGTCTAAATCATTTTGATGCAGTTGCGCTGTCCTGACTATTACGTTAAGTACAAGCCTGGTCTAAATCATCATGATGCAGATGCGCTGTCTTTACTACTGTGTTAAGTACAGGCCTGGTCTAAATCACCTTGATACAGATGCGCTGCCCTGATGCCGAGTGGCATCTTCGGCTGATAAACAAGCTTGGATGCAGATCCCAGAACAGACTGTGAAGGCTTTGTACAAGAAATTCAACAGAGATGAGCAGCCAACCCAGAAAATGCCACTTACCTTATAGACAGCCTTGGCACCCCTGCTGATTGTATCCCAGTTGCTTACTGTAATTTGGCTGCCCTGGACTTAAAGTCCTTGCCACAACTGACCAACCAAGACTTACAGAAAGAGCAAAGGTTAGATTCAAGCAAATGTGATGGTTCAGCATGCTGAAGAAAGGGGTGATGTTACTCAAGTAGTTACCAGTTATTCAAATGCAAAGTTGTTGCTACAAGAGTGGTCAAAATTTAAAGATAATTTATTGTACCCGGGAGATTCAAGATTCACAAGGTTTCCCTCATTTACAATTGGTCCTGCTATCCAAATTCGAAAGGGTCATACTTTAAGTTCTCCATGATGATATGGGCCATTTAGAGACTGAGTACACACTGGATTTGACTTGTGCCTGGTTCTACTGGCCTCGTATGGGAAGTGATATTGAGAACTACTGAAAAAGCTGCAGCCGATGTGTTCAAAGGAAAGCATTGCCACAGAGGGCCACCACTCTTGTTAATATTATGACCAGTGAGACCATGGAGCTTGTATGCATTGATTTCCTAAGCCTGGAACCAGACTCAAAGAATGTAGTAACTATTCTTGTAGTCACTGACCATTTCTTAAGATACGCTCAGGCTTATCCAACCAAAGATCAAAAGGCCCCTATGGTTGCCAAGATCCTTGTGGAGAAGTTTTTCATCCAGTACAGAGCTCTCCAAAGAA
This sequence comes from Neoceratodus forsteri, assembly GCA_016271365.2. Lineage (NCBI taxonomy): Eukaryota > Metazoa > Chordata > Ceratodontiformes > Ceratodontidae > Neoceratodus > Neoceratodus forsteri. The sequence continues at coordinate 1,302,858,704 of CM057453.1, read as the reverse complement.
TCCATTCCAATCAGGGAAGGGATTTCAAGAGCCCCATGGTAAAACAATTGATGTCCCCTTGGGGTATCCTCAAATCTCGAACAACCCCTTACCACCCTCAAGCTGACTCCCAGGCTGAGAGGTTCAACAGAACTTTTTTGGACATGCTGGGCACCCTGAACCCAAAAGATGAAGGCAGATGGAGCCAGCAAGTGATTGCTCTGGTTCATGCATATAACTACACAAAACAAGCATTTTTCAATGTCGAATGTTTGCTTGCTGGCATTGGCATTGGTAGTGTAGGAGTTACAGAGCTGCATAATAAGAATGGCAGTGAAGTATTGAACTGAAGCCAACCCCACTACCACCCTGCAGAGACTGACAGGCATTGGGGTGTGCTTTTGGGTCATCAGGTATAATGGCCATGCCATTTCACCACACCCTACCCTGCAGACACTGACAAGTGTCACGGTGTGCCTTGGGGTCTTTGACTCTTATGCGTACCCCATTCCATCAGGAAATACAGTGAAATGGGTGTGGTATAGGAGAATAGAGTGAACTTTGGGGCTGTAGAGTCCAAGGCACACCTCGATGCCTCTCACTGGCTGCAGGGTGTGGAATGGTATGAGCACTACAGGTGAGAATCCCAAGTCACACCCCCAATGCCTGTCATTCTCTACAGGGTGGGGCGTTATGGTCAGAAACCCTAACGTCTCAGGCATTCATTGGTATTTTCACTCCAAATTTTCAACATGGATTTTTGGTGACCCTCACCTCATGAACAGTGGCAGTATCAGTTTGTTAGCCAAAAGCTGCTTTTGCACAGTGACTACGGTATTTAACACCACAGGTGCAAAAACACATTCCGTACAGGATGTGAAAAATGAGAGCTGTACTGTTCATGGGGATGTTAAAAAATGGCAATGTTGAAAATCTGCAGTGGAAATATAAAAAAAACTGGTGAAGTCATGAGTGTGTGTAGAAACTGTGCAATGCACACCGTAATGTAACTAGTTTGGGATTTTTGCAGCAGATTGTCAACACAGGCATTTTGGGACCTCCGATCACGAACAGTGTCACTGTGATTTTCTTTATCTGTCCCGAACAATAATACCCCACAGCGACCACGCATTTCTGTGTGGAAAGTGTGAAAACACATTTCTGCCATGTTGTGAAAAATGACAGCTGTACTGTTCATAAGGAAGTGTGGAAAATGCCACTGGTGAAAATCTGGACTGAAAATATTACAAATTCATGAACTTACAAGGGTGCGTGGAAACTGCGCAATGCTCACTCATAACACAATCATTTTATGGACTTTTGTCACCAAATTTTCAACATAGCCATTTTAAGACCTCTGCTCATGAACAGTGTCACTGTGACTTTCTTAATCTGTCCCAAACATTGCTTTCGCATACCGACTGCACCATTGTGCGATACAAGTGCAGAAACACATTTTGGCCAAGATGTGAAAAATTACAGCTGTACTGCTCATAAGGAGGTGTGGTAAAATGACAATGTTGAAAATCTAGGCGTGCAAATATTAAAAATTTGCGAACTGCAGTGTGTGTAGGAACAGCACACCGTGATGTCAGAAACAGTAATTTTGGGAATTTTTCACCAAATTATTAACATAGCCATTTTAACACCTCTGCTCATGAACAGTGTCACAGTGATTTTCTTAATCTGTTCCGAACATTGATTTTGCACACCAACTGCGCCATTGTGCGCTACATGTGCGGAAACACATTTTGGGTCAGATATGAGAAATAACAGCTGTACTGCTCATAAGAAGGTATGGTAAAATGGCAATGTTGAAAATCTGGAGTGAACATATTGAAAATTCGCAAACTTATGTGCGTGCGTAGGAACAGCGCAACTCATGCTCGTAAAACAGTCATTTTTGGGAATTTTTTTCATCAAATTTTCAATATAGGGTTTTTGGGGGCCTACCTCATGAACTGTGACAGTCATCTCATAAATTGGTCCCGAAAGGTGGTTCCGTGCAGTGACTGCAAATCACCTTTCGGGGCCGATTAACGCCATGACAGTGACAGAACTCATGAGGTGGGGTCCCAAAAACCCGATGTGGAAAATGTGGTGAAACAGTTCCCCAAAATACCCGAGATATGCACTAAAGTTGAAAAAAAACCCATTTATTACATTATACAGCTTACCAGCATTTCCTCAGTTCGCGGTCGGCTTTGAAGAGTGCAGACGTGTTCACGGTCCACCGAAGATCATCGGCGCTGAGCTCTGGAAGTAAGTATAGGGTGAGGAGGGGGTGTGGGAGGCAGACTGTGCAGAGGGTGGGTGCGGTGGGGGAGATTGGGTCAGGACAGTCAGCGAGGAAGGCTTTTTCTTTCAGGTTTTTTTTTTTTAACCTAGGCGATGGGACTTGTGCCACGCTGGGTGGGCTCCCAGCATGGCACCTGGAAGGCTGTTTGGGGGGGCCGTGGAGCCAACAGGGGACTGGGCACCCCCATCAGCCATACAATCTGTTGCTATGCTGGGGTGAGCTCCCAGCGTGGCATCTGGAACTCTGTTGGGGGAGAGCGCAGCACAGCCGATGGGGATTGTGCACTCCCGTCGGTTATACAGTGTGTGCATGGGGGAGAAGCACGAGCACGCAGTATGCGTGCATGTGTGTGTGTGTGGGGGAGCGTGCATAAGCACGCGATAGTTTATCGCTGCTCACTGAAGTGTAGCTCTCCCTTTCAACTGTACAGCACTGCATTTTGGATCATCGTACTATGTTTCTTGCACATGCGTGCAAGTAAACATAAAAATGGACTATTTCAAATGAAACACACACCAATACACTGGAGATTATAAACAGACTTCACATATGCTCCATTTATAAAAATGGACTGTTTCAAATGAAACATACACAGCCATACACTGGAGATTATAAATCGACTTCATATATGTCCCATTTAAAATGCTATTAAAATATAAACAAGGTTTACTAATATTAAAATCAAGATTTGCTTCAATTCTAGTTCCCTCTGACATTTTTAAAGAATTAATCAATACGGTTCTGTCATCTTTAAAAATGTGCAAGCAACAAATCTTCCCTTTCCTAACTAAAATGTTACTTACGTTCTTGATGCTTTACAGTCTGTTATGACATGTCAGATTTAGATTGCACAGATAGACGCATCTAAATGACATTTGTATACAATGGTTTGCAGTGAATGACTGAAATTGTTTATAGTAGTGTCTAGTGTGCGGTGAATGACTGAAATGACTTGCAGCTTGCTTATACAAGTCTGAAACAGGGACTGGATTAATGTGTTCCTGTATACCTTCAAGTTCAGTTACAAATCAGACACAAACGATCTATCTTGATTTTCCCTGTTTAAATTGATATTTTTAACTCATATGGTATCTATATGATTTATTTGTTATTGTTCAGTGAGCCGAACAATAAGATACTTTTGTACATTGCACTGTTATTGTATACTTGTAACTGATGTTGTACTATGCTACTTTCTTCTTTTCACCAGGAACACTCCTGCAAAATATCAAGGCATGTCATAAACAAATCCCATCAGTTACAGTAACAATTAAATAGATTCCCTAAGGAGTCCTGGTATAGAAATAAAAAAAATAAAGTCTGTATAGTAATAATAATAACCCTGCAAATAAACATCTGGACCCTCCTCAAAACAGCAGGAATATAAGCAGTTGGTTGTAAATCTAGATTTTGCCACAGTAATAGAACCATGTTTGCTTATGTCCTTTATTAACTATTATTTCCTGCTTAGGTAATTGTAATATATATTTTTTTTTAACTGTTGACATTCCCGCTCAATACTGCAACTTTGCACACCAAATAAACACGCTTTCTGTCACGCAAATTACCATGTTTGTTTTCTTCTCACCTCCATTTACCTCCCTCTCACTTTTCCATACCCCATCGAGAGATAACTACCCATCAAGTGACGTCATTAATTAGTGGGCGCTTGTCTCCCAGGCGATTCTGCAGTGCAGGAGCACGCAGGCTTGGTTGCCACAGCAGCTGGTGCCTGTAGAGCAGTCAAGGGCTCAGATTGGCTGCATTCAACAGATGCGGCGGATTGAAAATAATCATTATTGAGATGGAGCACTGTAGCTGCTATCCTGTGGGTCAGCGACATTCTGATCCTCAACCAAGTCTATCGCTGTCACCTGGAGCCCATTAATGGGGCACCGGGTTTTCCACCCAGATATATAGAGGAAGCATGGGAGAGGCTCGTCAAGATTTAGAAAAATCTTTATTAAGGGAACGAGAACGTATTTTGTGCTTAATGTCAGGTATACATTTATAGCATACACATACATGTATAGTTATACTGTTGTTTTTATTTAAGTAACTATGTTTATATTGGGCTGTTACACTCCATACTAGAAAGCATTGTCAAATGATGTCTAGTTTTCAGTGTTTGAGCTGAATTTGCCATTTTTGGTTATTTTAGTTCCAAAGCTGAATGCGAGTCCTGCCCACCGAAAGGTTTAAAAATTGATTAGTTTAGTGGACCTGACATTACTGAGTTGAATGCTTATACATTTTGGGGAGTATTCTCCATCATCCCCGACCACTACACTTTCAGCTTGTGCCTGCTTAGCTAGTTGTCTTCTCACCTTTCCTGTTTTAACTTCTAGGATCAGAGAGAATGCACCATAGCAATTCTATGGGGGCGCACGCAGTATGCATGTGTGTGTGGGGGGGGGAGCGTGCATGAGCATGCGATATCTTATCGCTGCTCACTGAAGCATAGCTCTCCCTTTCAACTGTATGGCACTGCATTTTGGATCATCGCACTATGTTTCTTGCACATACGTGCAAGCAAACATAAAAATGACGCTACTGGATTTTCCCCATACGGCCTAATGTTTGGCCCAGAAGCAAGGATACCAGTAGATATTTGTTTTGACATCTCTGCTGATGGGGCCAGGACAGAGACTTACCCCCAATATGTGCAGAAGTTAAAAGAACAGTTAAATTCAGCCTACAAGCTGACTGCTGAAGCCGCAGTGGAAAGAAATAAAGCAAAGAAAGACATGATAAAAGAGTAAAGACCCATGAATTGTTACCAAGTGACCGGGTGTTACTGAGGAACTTGGGATCCCTGGAAAGCATAAGATTGCCAATCGATGGGGCAGCACCCCTTATAAGAACATACAAAGAAGCCAGTAGAAGAAGGCCATTTGGTCTATCAAGTCTGCTCGTGTTGCAGGGTCCACAGACTAACACAGTTATGTTGTCATTGAAAAGCTGCAAGACTTGCCTGTTTACAAAATCCATTCAGAAGGACATACAAGTGGCCACTGCACCATAAACCACAACCTCTTGCTGCCCATTGGACAAATGGTTATAAGTGGGCACCAAGACCAGACAGAACCTCCTACACCTCCCATAACTAGGTCTGCTAAGCACAGATGTAAAAGCAAACAGAGAGCCCAGCAATCTGGAGTTGTCCCAGTAAATCCTGATGAGCAAGTCAAACAAGAAAGTTCAGATTCTGAGTCAGAGGGAGAAGAAATATATTACCCAGCCTACAATTATCCTACACTAGAACTCGATCGACTGCTTCAAGGGACACCTGAAGTAAGAGGTGAAGTGACAAATATGCCTATTACAGTGCCACCAACTCAAAACTCCAAGCAGCTGTGGACTGTTAGCCCACAGTCGAGATGGTACCCTTGGATGATGGACCCAAGCCAGAGGAAGCAATTGAGCAAGAAAGTGGAGAACCTGCAGAGTCCAAAGTCCTAGTAGAAATAACTGAGGAGATACCTCAAACACTAATGGAAGTTGTGGAACCCACTTTGCCTAAGGATTCTTCATCGATGTTCAGTGAAACAGGGGAGACACCTCCCAATGCCACAGAAGAAGTGCAAGTGCCATTGCAATGCTCTGAAAGAACTGTAAAGCCTTGCTTAAAACTCAACTATGACTCTCCAGGGGCTCCCACTGACTTGCCCATGCATGTAGTCCACAACGACATATATGTCACCAAAAGGTCTCTGCCCAGAATTGTCATCTCTGCCTAGAATTGTTGTGTGTCCACATAAAACTAAACCACCCAGAGTGGGTACAACCCCAAAAAGTAAAAAGGGATGCTAACAAATGTTTTTCATGGTATTTAACTAACCTTGTTATTTAATAGAGCTCTAAAACATATTTGATCTAAGGTATACCTAAAGTTATGACCATGGTCTTCAACCTGAAAAGCTTTTCAGTAATTGTTCCTCTTATTGCTTAGACAGTTGGCATTTGTCTAGTCTAGGCTGTATCTGATTGCCTATGCTAGCTAGAACTCATTTGTCTAGACAGACTAGGACTGTATAAATGTTATGTTAATGGTTATTTGCATCAGGATCCTGTTATGAACTTTGTGTAGACACCAAGTGTTTAGGTGGGAGACAGTGTAACCCCCCTCAGGTGGGGCTTACCTTAATTCACCTCTTGGCTGCTCACCACCAGCAGTCCCAGTCCTGTTTGCCTTCCCTGTTGCTCCTGCCAACCCCCAGGTGGTAATCCTGTTTGGGGGGAACAGAGGAGTTGTGAATCTGAACAGCTATTTTGATGGTACTTTAAAGTGCCATGCAGCCCTCCTCCAACATGTGAGCTGCAGTTGTCAGCTCTCTCTTTATTAGTGCTTTGGCGCTAAGGTTTAAAGCCACTGGCAGCTCTGGTGCTGTTCCTCTCCATGTTTTTCTGACCTCAGAAATGCAAAGAGGGGCTCGGAGACACACAGGAGGGCAGAAGAAAAGAAAGAAAATGTAGTGGAAGCTCTTTGAAGCACTGTAACTTTAACAGCAGCTGAGGCTGCTATTTGTAAGCCTGCCTGCTGCCTAGGGGTCAGCACTGCAGCACTAGTGATAGGAAGGGTAAGCCCATTTCCAACAACATTCCGCCACCAGCTATATCAAGTCATGAGGGCAATAAATGTTAAAATGTGTCTGTTTGCCTGCAGTATGAACTTAAAGTTGGGACACTGTATAAACTGTTCATTTGCCGCCATATTTGTCACCTTTGACCTGGCAAGCAGCCAATCAGAATCCTAAGATCCCAGTAAGACTTGGCAATAGCTCCTGGAAGGGGGGAAAGGACAATGTTTGGTGCCCAAAGCAGGCAACCAAACTGGCATCAAACGTACCTAATGCATATCAATTTGCCAGATGGAAAGCGATTTGGAGCAATTGAAAGCTGCCATTTTCCCCTGAAACCCTGGGACAGTTTTCAGCTCGAGGAAGTTGCTATTGGAGGCTGTCTGAATGAACAGAGAAGTGCTGAAGAGTAAGACAGATGTTTTGGGAAATTGGCCCAAGGCTTCCATAGCGATGGCAGGGAGACTTGCTAGTCTTCCATCAATTGGGAGAGCTAGATTTCCAGTTTTCCAGCAGATAGGAGATAATTTAGCACTCTGAGAAAGACCTCAACCTGTAGAGAGGGGTGGAACTGTGATTTGGCAAGAGACTGAAATATTTGGCTGGAGCCTGAAGCAGAATCAGGACAAGCCAGACGAGTTTGCATTGCCTGGGGAGCCAGAAAGTGTTAAAGATTGCCTGAGAGTGGGCACCCTGTGGAGAGACTGTCTGCTTTATCTGACAGTGGGTACCTCCAACCTGCCATTGGAAAGTTGTGTCAGCTGACCGCAGAGAGTGAGAGACTGCTGGAACCCACATTTGGGAAGGGACTGCATGCCAATCAGTATGTTATGGAGAATCAGTCTGGCACTGTCACTGCTAGGCAGTAATGAACATCTATCCCTGAAAAATAGAAGCCTTGAGATATGGAGTATGTGTGTCCCCCCAGTCCCTGAGACTGGCCTAATTCAGCTTCCGCAGAACCACTACCTGAAGGTGACAAGTTGCATGAGCCTGCATCAACCTGAAGGTGACAAGCTGCTAGACTTCAGCTGCAGCCAAGACATTTACCAGCTTGCCATTCAAGAAACCAGCTCAACTGAGATGAACTACCACTGCTGACCTGCTCAGACCCTGTGAATTTAAACTGCAGAACCATGAGTAAACACAGGGCCTGCTCTGAGCTGTGGATCAACTACAAATATTTAAAGTTCTTCTTGTCCAATGTTAAGTGCACCAACACTGACCAACCTGTGGCAATGTACAGGCCTTCACTTCAGTCTGGGTACCCAGGTAGACTTTTAGGAATGATGGTACCAGTGGGAGGTTGGCTAATCAGAATGTGCTGTTGCTGTTGGTTGGTGGGCACTGTGCATGTTACTGTTAATGACTTTATTGACTGTTTGCTTGTTATTTATCTTTGCATCCCATTCCCCCTTTCCCTTTTTTTTGTAGACTATTTTTATGTTCCCCTAGGCCAGGCATCCTTCCGGGGTGCACACACGGCAAGGACCGCTACTCCCTGCCTGAACCCCGTAGTCTGACAGGACTCCCCCCAACATCTTGGCAGCCCTAGCACACCGGATCAACTCCCGGGCTGGGCCCGCTCACCCTCAGCGGCCTATCTGAAATTAGAGAGGGCTTACCATAGTTGCCAGGTCGGCCTGGGTCCTGGATATCGGGCGGTGTTGGATGTGCCCCTTCCCTGGTGCCCACTTCATCTCCGTAATCCAAGGCAGGGATTTTCATAGTGGTTCCCCTTGGGAGTGTGATGTGCAATGGCGTCCATGCCGGCTTTCCTGCTGATGTCTTCTGTCTCCCACCCTTTTTCTGGCAGGTGTACCTGTGTTACCCCAATCTCCATTGGGGTCGCTAGGATGCCAAGCAGCCCCAGACCCTCCCCAGAGAAGAGCAGTCCTCGGATGCTCAATCCTCTCTCTCTCTCTCTCTCTCCTGCCAACCCCTGATGGCCTGGGCTCAATCCCAAACCCAGGTCACCAGCATGGCAACGATGTGGCATCCAGCACCTCAACCCCAGTGCCACTGGACCGGCCCCTTTCCTTTTTAATAAATAGTTTATTGTTGTTGTTTAAAACTGTCAGTGAGCATATTATTAGCGATAGTCATTATTGCATGTATAGTAAAGTATTACTGTTTAAATTGGTGACCCATGTGTAGCGTGACTATGAGGGGAGGTGGGGAGGTGGTACAGCATCCCAGTGGGTTGTACTATACAAACAACTGGCCTGGCACCCGGGTCACAACAGTAAAACACCTTCTAAGGTGACAGCATACAAAAAACAAGTGCTAATAAAAGATTCTAGTTAACCAACAACTTACTTCCTCCTACCCCCCACTAGAATTGTTTTATGTCTGTCCCATGCATTCTTGAATTCTCCCACTGTTCTTGACTCCACAACCTCCTCAGGAACGCTGTTCCATGCATCCACAACCCTCTCTGTGAAAAAATACTTTCTAACATTACCTCTGAGTTGTCCTCCCTCTATCTTCAAATTGTGCCCCCTTGTTCTTGCGTATCTCTTTTTCTGAAAGATGCTACCCTCTTGGACTTTGTTAATTCCCTTGAGGCACTTGAAAGTTTCTATCACATCCCCCCTCTCCCTCCTTTCCTCACGGGTATAAATATTAAGCTGCTTTAGTCTCTCTTCATATGTCTTCTGGTGCAGACCCTGCACCATTTTGGTTGCCCTGCTCTAAACTGCTTCCACTCTATGTCTTTGCGGAGATGGAGTCTCCAGAACTCCACGCCAGTACTCCAGGTCTCACCAGCTGTCTGTACAGAGGGACAACAGCTTCCTGTTTTCTACTGGTGATGCCTCCCCCTGTGCATCCCAGTATCCCCCCAGCCTTCCTTACTGCCCTCTCACATTGATTGCCCACCTTTAGGTCATCTGATATAATTACTCCCAGGTCCCTTTCGAATTTTGTTGTTATTTGTATCTCCCCCCCCCCCCAATTGTGTACTCTTCCCCTGGGTTTTTGTTTCCCAGGTGCATTACCTTGCACTTCTTTGCATTGAATCTGAGATGCTGTATATTTGACCATTCCTCCAACCTTGTCAAGTTCATAATAATGTAATTTAAATAGGTTTGTGTTAAGTTAGATTAGTTATTCACATCTGTCAACCATTACTATTACTGAATGGCAAACAATCTCTAACAAACTATCAGAAAAGTATCCACATATCATCCCTTTTTAAATTCCTGGCCATATTTGCACTAAATCCCTTATTGGGAGACCAGAAAGATTTTAATGCTACCAAAGGGAGCCACCTACTGGTGATTACCATATAGCACATAACAAGGAATTAAAAACAAGTTACATGTTATGTCCAGAATCTGAAGGGGCTGCAAAAATACTGGTGGTAAGAAAATAGGAGAAATAACAGGAGGCAGATACCCAAGTCTAATAAACTGGGTTAGGACAAATCACCACATATGTTCAAAGTGAAGAGATAGCAGAAGGGTGAAGTAATGTCATGAGTGTGAGTCCAAAGCATCCAAACAGCCTTGTGAAACAACTTGTTCTCTAGAAAAGAAAGAAGAAATGTTTAGATCAATATACACATATACATATAGTCCATAACAATTGTATGGGAGGCAGGGTAATATGGACAGCTAACTAACAATATTTCACAAGTAAACTGTCAAACACAATTCTTTATTTAAACCTCAGGGTCTAGTACATCCAAGCAAGATCCACTTCAATTCCTTTGGAGAAGTTTTCAAGCCCCACCCCCAGCAGTGGTTTAATGTGTTCTAATGCACAGACTTTCATGTGACTTGGATAGCTTTGGTGGAAATATCTGAAGTGGGTACCTAGAGCTGTATCCACTCTGGCACTACGGATATACCTAATGTGTTCAGATATGTGTTCTTTAATCTGGCATACTGTTCTTCCCATGTAAATTAGTGGGCATGTGCATTGGATTGCATATTCCACAAACTAAGTGGAACAATTGATAAATTCACAAATATCAACTGCGGTATTTTTTGTTGGATGTTTGCACTGTTTGCCAGGTAAGGCATATCCACAGACAGAACAACTGCGACTAAAAAAAACAAAAAAAAACAGCTGACTTAGGTGGTAACCAAGTGGGTTGCAAAATAATACCCTGTAAATGGCTATGACAAAGAAAATCACCAAAATTTGGCTCTACTGTACGTAATGTGTGGTGGTTCAGAGAACAAACCATGCAAGTAACAATGACTTAGTATGCCCCAGTTGTTTTTTATAAAATGTTTTTATTTTGGGTGATAATTGGTTAAATTCTAAGACAAATAATAAAGGGTATCTTTGTTCTTTGAGGCACTAATAATATTTCCTGTTTTATACTCTGGCTCTTGTAAGTTACATAGATACATAGACAGTGTCGACAGATAAGGGCCTATGGCCCACCCAGTCTGCCCATTTGAGCTTGTAAGTTCAGTTTATGTTTTCCTAGAAGTCTGTTGCCCCTTACCCCTGACCTCCAGAATTCCTTTATGTCTATCCCATGCATTCTTAACATAGAAACATAGAAACATAGACTTTGACGGCAGATAAGGACCGCTAGGCCCATCTAGTCTGCCCATTTCCCTACCTACAGGATAGGCCACAGATCCTAGTTAACCAACAGCCTATATCTTCCTGCCCCCCACAAGAATTGCCTTATGTCTGTCCCATGCATTCTTGAATTCTCCCAGTTTTAGACCCCACAACTTCCTCAGGAAGACTGTTCCATGCATCCACTACCCTCTCTGTGAAATAATACTTCCTCACATTGCCCCTGAACCACCCTCTTTCTATCTTTAAATTGTGTCTCCTTGTTCTTGCAAGTCTCTTTTTCTGAAAGATGCTACCCTCTCGGACTTTGTTGATTCCCTTGAGGTACTTGAAAGTTTCTATAATGTCCCCCCCCTTCTTTCCTCAAGGGTATACATATTAAGCTCCTTTAGTCTCTCCTCATACGGCTTCTCTTGCAGACCCTGCACCATTTTAGTTGCCCTCCTCTGGACTGCCTCTATCCTGTCTATGTCCTTGCAGAGATGGGGTCTCCAGAACTGGACACAGTATTCCAGATGGGGTCTCACCAACTGTCTGTACAGAGGGATAACAACTTTCTGTTTTCTGCTGCTGATGCCTCTCCCTATACATCCCAGTATACCCCGGCCCTCCCTACTGCCTTCTCACATTGCTTTGCTAACCTTAAGGTCATCTGATATGATTACCCCTAGGTCCCTTTCCTGTTTTGTTGTTGTTACTACCTCACCCATTGTGTATTCTTCCCTGGGTTCTTGTTTCCCAGGTGCATTATTTTGCACTTTTTGCATTGAATCCTAGCTGCCATACGTCTGACCATTCCTCCAATCTTGCCAAGTCCCTTTTCATCCTTTCCACGCCTCCTTGTGTATCAACCCTGTTGCAGATCTTTGTGTCATCTGCAAAAGGCATACTTTCTTCCAGTCCCTCTGCAATGTCACTGATGAAGACATTAAAAGGACTGGACCAGTAAATCCGTGATTATTTCAGCCCCCACCACTTCCTCTGGCAGGGTGTTCCACTTGTCCACCACCCGTTCTGTGAAGAAATTCTTCCTCATGTTTCCTCTGAATCGTCCTCCTCCAACTTCATCCCATGCCTCTAGTCCTGGAACATCTTTTTCGCTTAAAATAGTGTATTCCTGCACCCTGTTCCTCCTGTGAGATACTTGTATGTCTCTATCATATCCCCTCTCTCCCTCCTCTCCTCCAGGGAGTACATGTTCAGTTCCTTCAACCTGTCTTCATAGGACTTGTGATGCAATCCATGCACCATCTTTGTTGTCCTCCTCTGAACCTTCTCTACCCTGTCTATGTCCTTATGTAGGTATTCATAGGTAAGTTCTTTTTCTAAGGTTACTTAAGCAATAAGGCATGACAGGGTGTGTGTCGTTGTGGGATAATGACACACCTAGGGTGGAGTGAAGCACAAGGCCAAAGGCTGAGTGCTTTCGTCACCCTAGGTGTGCTGTTATCCCACCACGAGGCACACCCTGGAGTGTCTTAATGCAATTATAATATGGCTATAAAAATTCAACATGACTTTAATGATTAAGCAATAAACAGATGCAAAAACTCTGAAAGTGTAACTTTATTGCTGTTTTTTTTTGTCCAGCTCCCCTCCCCCATGGGGGGTTCTGGTCCCCCGCTCCACTCGCCACCCCCCCATCCCCAGGCTTGCCCTCCTGGAAAGGCAGAAATAAAACCCAGGGGGAAGGAGGGAGGGAAAGCAGTGCCTGCTGCAAGAGCTCTTCTCGAAGATCTACTGTTATAGTAAGTTCTTACGTAACTGTATTATCTTACTTCGAGTAAGAGCTCTTGCAGCAGGCAATAACCTTAAGGACAGAGTCCCAAGCAATCAAGGGAGAAGGAACAGACTAGCAAGGGTGGAGGCAGAGAAAATAGCCAGCAAAGGTTTAGGAGAGCAGGCCCTGAAGAACTGCAAGGCCGAACCCAGTCCTACACCTGGAAGCCACATCCAAGCTGTAATGCTTGATGAATGTGTGAAAAGAGCTCCAAGTGGCAGCTGCGCAAATGTCTGCAGTGGAAACGTTCCTCAATGAGCCAAAGGAGGTAGCAACTCCCCTGGTGGAATGGCCTTTAACAGAGCACATTAGAGGCTTTTCGTATTTTTGGTAACAGAAAACTATGCAGTTAACTAACCACTTAGACAGGGTCTGCTTAGTAATTGGTGCTCCCTGAGTTTTGGGAGCGAACAATACAAACAACTGGTCAGTCTTCCTCAAGGGAACAGTAGTGTTCAAATAAAAATGAAGCATCCGGTGGACATTCAGAGTATGCAATAACACTTTCCCCCTGTTAGAATACTCTGGGTAGTAGACAGGCAGGTGACTGTCCTGGCTCAAAGTAAATTCAGACACCACCTTAGGCAAAAACTTAGGATTGGGCAATAAGTACATCCTGTCCTCATGGGAGACCAAATAAGGCTCTTTACACATGAGAGCGTGAAGCTCGCAAATCCTCTGCGCGGAAGTAACGGCAACTAAAAATAATGCCTTTCAAGAGAGAAAGCATAGCTCGCAATCCATGGCTGGTTCAAGGGGGGGGGGGGCATGAGTTTCTCTAACAGAAAGAGGAGGTCCCATGGAGGAACAGGGTTCCTGATGGGAGGTCTCATATGTAAGATGCCCCGTAGGAAAGTATGGGACAAATCCAGTTGAATAAGGGGTTTACCCTCCACTGGTGCATGGTATGCAGAGATGGCAGAGAGATGCACTTTGATAGAGGAGTAGCTCAGGCCTGTGTCAAACAGAGAGAGGAGATACTCAAGAATGAAGTTCCCTGTGCAGGAGAAAGGGTCGAGGCGATGGGTGGCAGCCCACAAACAGAACCTCTTCCACTTCATGGCATAGGTGGACCTAGAGGAGGGCTTTATTTCCGCTACTAGGATGCCGGCTACTCTGGAAGAAACCCCATACCTGGTGACTGCTAAATCCGCAGGAGCCAAGCGTGCAGATGCAGGGATTTGAGATGAGGTAGGGTGCCCTGGTCCTGGGAGAGCAAGTGCAAGCTCAGGGGCAGAAGAATTTAGGGTGCCAAGGCTAGTTGTTGGAGTAGAGGGAACCAAATCTGGTAAGGCCAGAAGGGAGCAATGAGAATCATCTCTGCTCCTTCCACCTATAGTTTGAGAAGTACAGTCTGAAGAATTGGGAAGGGAGGGAAGGTGTAAAGAAACCTCCCTGTCCAGAAGAGGGACAATGTGTCTCACCAGAAAACTCCAGGCCTTGGATCAAGCAGACAAAAACTGGGCAGTTTGGCACTGAGTTGGGACATAGAAGATCCAACTCTGGTTGTCCCATCTTTTGAACAACTGCTCTGCCATGGACTGAAGGAGTTCCCACTCATGGGCCTTGGACCAAGACCTGCTTAGGCTGTCAGCCAAGATGTTTTGGACTCCTGGAACATGAACAGCGGTGAGTTCTAGGCGGTGTTCCAGAGCCTAATACAGACCCTCATTGCCTCCCAGCAGAGGTGGTATGACTGAGTCCCTCGCTGCTTGTTGATGTAATAGACCCACGGACATGTTGTCTGTCTGAATGAGGAGAGGGCCCAGTGGGAGGTTGATCTGAAATGCTTGCAAGACATTCAGACCGCTCTCATCTCTAGGACATTGATATGCAGGGATTGCTCATCTGGGGACCAGGAGCCCTGGGTCTGCCTGTCCACCAGATGAGCAGCCCAACTGAGTCCCGAGGTGTCGGTTATCAAAACTCGCCTCGGGGCTCCTGTCAAAAGAGGACCCTCCTGGACAGGTTGTCAGGGGCCAGCCATCATGATAGGGTCCGACAAACTGGATCTGAGATAAGAACTCTGTGTTCCAGGTCACCTTATTGTTGGTCCCATTGCACCCTGAGTGTCCACTGCAGGATGCTCATGTGTAAACGAGCCATGGGAACAGTGGGTATGGCCACCGCCATATGGCCGAGGAGCCTTAAGTAGACTCGGGCTGGGATATGGACTGCTGAGGAAACCAATCGAGCCTGTCCTCACAGGCAATCTGCCCTGTCTTTTGGGGAGAAAGGCCTTGCCTGCACTGTATCGAGGACCACTCTGATGAATTGGAGTCTATGGCTGGGCCATGGGGATGACTGGAAGATTCAGGGTGATCACCAGTTCTTGGAAGAGGGTAAAAGTGTCTCCGAGAGTGCGAAGCAGCTGATCCTTTGTGAGAGTCGTCAGAAGCCAATTGTCTAGATAGGGAAAGATGTAATGGCCCTGTCTTCTGAGGGCTGCAGCCACCACTGCTAGGCATTTGGTGAAGACTCTGGGAGTGGAGGATAGGCCAAATGGTAGAGCTTGAAACTGGTAGTGTCAACACGGAACAGAAAATGCAGGTACCGTCTGTTGGGCAGGAACATTAGAATGTGCAGAAATGTGTCCTGCATATCTAGAGAGCAGGGCCAGTGACCCTGGTGCAGGAGGGGAATTAGCCCTGGCAGAGTGACCATCTTGAACCTCCTGTATTCGATGTAATTGTTCAGGGAACTGAGATCCAGGATGGGGTGAAGGTCCCCCATTTATCTGGGAATGAGGAAAAAGTGGAAATAAAATAGCTTTCCTCTTTGGTCCAGGGGGACTGGCTCTATGGCCCGCTTTTGCAGTAAGGCCTGAATTTCCCTTTCAATGAGGGAGACATGAGAAGGCAGATAATGGGAGGACACTGGTGGGTTTTCTGGTGGCCTCTCCAGGAACTCCAAGGTATGGTCCCTCTCTATTAGTTGGAGGACCCACGCATCTGTTGTGATTTTGCTCCATCCCTCGGTATAGAGGGAGAAGAGACCTCCTACTGCTTCCTCCACAAATTCTGCTGGAGAAGGGGGGTTGGGCAAGAAGTCATCGCGTGGCTCTGGGAGTGAGCAGTGTGGCCTGGGGGGTCTTAGAGGCTCTAGAGGCAGAACTCCCAGGTGTCTGGGAGGTTGCTTTACGTTTGAAGCCTCCCTTGTGCTGGGGCTGGTTTCTGGGGTGCTGGCCTGAGGGCCTATGAAAGGGCTACTTTTTAAACAGGCTCTAGTTAATCTTTTACTTCTTTTGTACAGACCAGATGGCCTTGCCCAAGTCCTGGAGACGGGTGATTAATTTTTCTGCCTCATCTCCAAAGAGGACAGAACCCTTGTAAGGTAGGTCCAGGATGCCTGCCTGCAGATTCTGGGTGAACCCAGAGATCCTGAGCCACATGTAGCACCAGAGACATATGCCAGTGGCAGCTGTCCTCAGTTGTCAGCGTGGCTCAGTTGGTAGCACATCCGCCTCTGGATCAGAAGGTCGTGGGTTCTTGTCCCACACCGGGATTGGACTTGCACCTAAAAATCGCTGGCATCCGAGTTCAGTATTGGGGGGTGCTGTACTGCTGGGGTGTGCCGTCCTTCGGATGAGACGTTAAACCGAGGTCCCTTCTGCCCATCCTGGTGTTGTCCTATTGGGTGTCCAGGTGGAAGTAAAAGAACCCAGGGCACTCTTCGTAAAGAGTAGGGAACATTCGGTGTCCTGGCCAACATTCCTTCCCATAAACTGGTTCATGCAATTATCCAGGCTGTGTGGTGATGATGTGCGATATGGCCGCCTCCACACATTCAGTCACTTCACTACCAGTCTAGCATTGCTTGTAAAGCGCTTTGGGATACTGTATATGAAAAGCGCTATATAAATGCTGATTCTTCTTCTTCTTCTTCTTCAGTGTCATACTAGGCACATAAGACATGGGTGCCCACATCTGACACTGATTTCAGAAGGTCCAGGAGGTTGGTCTTTTGAGCTGAGTCTGGATGGACCTGAGCTATTTCCAGTTCCTTTTCCCACAGGGTGTTTTGGTACTGTAGCATGTGGTGAGGAAGTTAAGGGACCTTATGGAGCAAGTGGAGGAGGAATATACCTTCTTGCCCAGCTGGTCAATGGTTCTGGATTCCTGGTCAGGAGGCTGGTAACTTAAATGATTGGGCTTCTTAGACCTGTCGTGGACCGCTGTGTTCACCATCGAATCAGCCATAGGGTGCTCAGCCAAGAATGCCTCATCTCTAGGTGCTCTGTATAGCTGATCAGATATTTCAGAGACAGCCGGGGTAGAGGATGGGTGCTTCTAGGTTAGTCTTGTTAAGTTCTGGAAGGTATCCACCAGAGGAGGAACCACCAAATGCTTGGGTTCCTTTTGCCTCAGGTATTTGGCTACTTTCTGCCGTTCAGGGTCCAGGTCCTCTGTCTTCCATTCTTTGGAGGTCTGGATGTGCCTCATAACATCTAAAAATGATGGGTCATCCAGAGGTGACCTAGGGGTGTCCTTGCTGTCTGTGGAGGAAGGATGGCCTCTATGCTCTGAGATGTCTGACTCTGAGGGAGATGAGTGCCGGCTCAAGTCCCCTGAACTACTGGAAGAAGAGGAGGAGGAGCTAAGCTGGCATCTGCTATGGGAACAACGTCAGTGTCGGCCTGATGAATGGGAGGAGGAATGTCGGTGCTTCCATCCCCGGTGTTTGGGCCTTCTGCGGTGTTTCAGGTCCAGGCTCTGGAAAGAGCTCTTTGGTTTTGGAGTCAGTAGCCTGGGTTCTGGCTCCAGGTCTGGCTCTGGATCCATTCCGGCACAACGACCACCGGCTCCACAGGTTTCAGTGGGAGTAGGTACTCCTTAATTTCATTCCCCCAGAAGTGAAATAAATCTTTTACCTCACTTACAGGAATCTGGAGCCCAAAGGACCAGCGCGCATCTGAGGTAGTGCTGGGGCTGGTGTCTGCTTATCCGGCACTGGGGTACCAGGCATCGGTCCTACCGGCATTTGTGGAGCTGGCTTCAGAGGGGCCGGAGTTTGGTGGTCAGGCATCTCCTCTAGCCGAGGTTAGCTGGGGAGGAACCTCCCTTTGAGGAGGTATCCCTATCAGCTGGAGATGTTGAACAGGCCAGTGATGGGATTGGTGTCATTGGGTCTGACATCTGTGTAGTTGACGGCTGGGTAGGCATCAGCTGGCAGTGGTCTGGAGAAGATGTAGCCACTGGCTTAGCCGGAGCCTGTGGTGTAGACACCGGGGATCGATGGGGTGGTGTCACTGAAACCTGGGATGAGGATGCCTGCCCCTGACGATGGTGTGCCTCATCCGAAGACTTTAGGTAGAGACCGACACTGGAACCAGGCGGGCAGGTGCCGAGGCCTGGCTGCCTGACTTAGACTGGTCCAAACCCCTGAAGTGGAGGTGGATGCTGGAGGAAAGGCCTTCACCTTCAGGGGGGTCATGGTAGGAACAGAAGTTCCAGGCCCTGACTTACCTCCGCCTGAAGCCAGTACTGAGGTGGGAGGTTTCACCACCGGCTGCCCAGAGGATCTGGGGGCAGGCCGGGATGAATGGTCCAACCTCCTGTGGGAGGAGGAACCCAAAGAAGACTTCTAGTGATGGGGAGACCTGGAATAGGAGCGAGTCCTGGCCTTCTCCCTCTCTTTGTCTCAGGACCTATGCTTCCTGGAGTCCTTCTTCATCTCTTTATGCGGCTTTGAAGATGAAAAAGTTGAAACCAAGGAGGGGACTCTTCCTTGAAAATTGTTTTTGCATATCGGCAAGCTTCTTCTCAAGAAGGTAAGCCATGAAGGCCATCTGGAGGTGCATGCGAGTCCTCTGCAGTGCTCACAGGCTGCATTGTCATGGTTCGGGCCTAGGCAGAGAAGGAAGGCCGCATGGCTGTCTTTGGATGGGATCTGCTTGCTGCATGCAGACTTAGATCTTCATCATTTGACAGAAGAAACAGATGACGTTGGTGAAGAAGATATGCAGAAGAGAAAGAAAATCTTGGTAGAAAATAAAGAAAAAACGCTGCAAGCACGAAAGCAGTCAAACTGTAGCATGGGGCATCTGAGGAGCTGATGCAAACAGAACGACAGTGGGAAAAGAATTGAGGTAGGGCTAAGGACCACCCCTTTATACCATTGGCTGATGTCGGGGCGGGCCGACGTCAGGGGCGGTCCCCCACTGAAGACTGCTAGCTAGAAGGTTTCCATGGGACCTGGCACCTGGCGGCTTAGTCCTTAAGGTTATTGCCTGCTGCAAGAGCTCTTACTCGAAGTAAGATCTTGTTTTTCAGGGAACAGCTAGTGCATCTCAAACACAATCTACACTGAGAGAGGCCTGCAACAGAATTGGGGTAGCTTTCTGTGTTCCCATGAGGCTAACAGATCTATCACTGTTACTCCTTATCTCTGAAACACAAGAGTTCAGTGCCCACTGGTTCAGAGACCACTCATGAGTTACATGCCCCATTCTGCTCAGTAAAGCTGCAAGTACATTCTCTTTTTCTTAGAAGTGTACTGCAGGGAGGTTTGCAGTTACGCTATAAGCTTGGTTCCAAATCCTCATCAACTGCATGCAGTTTTGATTACCTGGTGCCTTGCCTCCCTGTTTATGTAATACATTTGTATTCTCTGTCTTTATTGGAACTTTTTGGCTCTGCAACAGAGAGAAGAAGGCCTTCACTGAAAGGAGCACAGCTCTGAGTTTTGGCAAGTTTATGTGCACCTTTCTTTCTTCAGGTCCCTAAATTCCATTTTCCTCCAGATATCCTCCCCATCCTAGTACAGATGCATTTGTGGTCATACCCTTTGTAGGCAGAGAATGAAGGAAGGAAAATACCCTCTCTGAAGTTGCCTATTTCTTTAAACCATCCCAGTACTTCTACCAGCCTGCTTAATACTGGTACTTGCCACTACAGTTGCAGTGGTGCACTTCTTTGATGCCAGTTCCTTCTGGGGGTCTATTGGACATCCCAAATTTGCCTTCTGGCCCATGACACCACTGCTGTGGTAGAAGCCGTGGGGCCCAGAAATCTTAGGCATTCCTGTGCAGTCCTTGTCCGACCTGCCTGGAATATGTTTGTGCACTGAAGCAGAGCTTCTGCCCCTTGAAGAGGAAACAAACATAGATTGTGTCTGCAGAAAAAGACCCAGAAGTCCATCCATGTCTGCCCATTTCCATGTCTAGAGCTATGCTCTATCCTACCTTCAGCCACATTTAAAGGGGAAGTCTCCCATAGTTTCACACCCATATTTTCCCAACTCCTTAAGTATAACTGTTGTGTACCACCTCCAGTTGCCAGCAGTCCTATTGCTGTCCAAATCTAGATTATAAATAAAAATATACAGCCCACAGAAGTTATCAATGTGTTTGTCCTCCATTTTACCATCAATGCTGCTAGATGCTGATGTCATCAGAGCAACAGATAGTGGTGCTGCACTAAATGTTGTTCCACCAGTAAACAGAACTCACAATGTTTGGTTCCCCACTTGAGTAATGGAGGAACCCTTTAAGTGTTGTGCACATCCTGAAGTGCAGGTCTAATAGGGACTAGGACCATATCAGTGTGATGCAGCACTGATTTGACATGTATAAACAGTATGCCTATAAGGAAGTGCCTGTATGTGTTGTGTTAATGTTTCTGTTAGCAAAAACAGTTTACCCAATAAATGACTCTGGGTACAACAAGAGTCTTAAGTGGTATTATATAGCTGTTGTATTATGTTCTCTGTGTGTTAGCATTCTCTGATTTGATTGACACCAGCAATGAGAAACAATCATGCAAAAATGCCCCTTTCCCTTTGTAACTAGGCAGTCAGTGATTGGATGGCTGATGTAAGGCAATATAGAGTTCAGTTATAACAAGGAATAGGTTACCAGGACAACATCAGTTGCAGCATATGGAAGAAGGGTAACCTAGTGGTTAAAGCACAAGAACTGGGAAACTCTAGTTCAAATCCTACTAAAGTACCTTACTCTCTAAACCCTTAACAAGTTTCCCTAACCTCCTTGGGAACTGTGATGGCCCATCAGGTCCATGACTTTAAAAGTGCCCCCATTCCCGTTATAAATCATTAGCAGTGATGTGAGAGCTACAGCACTTCACTTTAAAGGTACTGAAAACAAGCTGTGGCAGCCCCCCCTTTGTAATGCCAGCATTTGAAGTAGGATGTCCCTCACAAATCAGGTGCTACACTTCAGCTGTTGTAGGTAAACAAACTAATCAGTCTCAGTATTTGTAGTGCTCTGTATTTGCTTAGCTCATTCCTCCCATGTTATATGCATTCTGTGTCTTGGTATTTCCAATCAGAAACCCAGATGTAAGGAGCATTTGAAATGTAAAACAATACACTTTATAAAGTAAGTGATCTAGCTCTTCACTGTCAGGCTTCTGAAAGGGGTTTTATAATTTGTGCAAAGGAGGAAGTCAGTCTTGTGTGATCCTTTGAAAAACTGCTCAGGCCTACCTTGTAAATTAATCTTCTCAAGGGTGTTCACCTGGTGCAATACTGATTGACTCATTGACTGCTAGATTGACTGCTTGATTGTATGATTGACTGACTCATCATTTCTGCTGCTCTCTATATGTTGCAACTGTCTCACAGAGAGAAATGAGCAACATAAAACAGTTTCTGTTTCCTGTGAATGAAATACTATTAGATGCATTATTTGCCCTACACATGCAGTATTAAGGCTACAAGTACTACTCCCTGCGTGGGTTGCATGACAGAACTGTCTTAAGCCATTGCAAACTTAAACTAAAATCAGGATAGACAGCACTGATACCCTTATGTGTTCTTCTGCACTGTTGCTGCAGTGACATCAGGGAATGGGAGGGGCTGTATTACAAGTGACCCATTTGCATGTAAATGGAGGTTTGCTTGACATTTTACTACCTTGTGTCAGAGCCTCAGACTCTAGATATGTGTTGCAACAGCAGAAATGACTGATCTCTTATTGACATATATACAGTAACTGATGTAATGTATAATAAATACATCAGACATATCCAAATCAGAAATATACAGTAGTCTTCTCCTTTAAGTATAGGGCTTACGGGCAGACTAGATGGGCCTAGCGGTCCTTATCTGCCAACAATTTCTATGCTCAACCTAATTCTGGGCTGTATTTAGAGATTTGATAGCCCCAGTGGCTGATTGTTCTCCTCCCTTCCCCAGGTATAAGCCCTTCCTCTCTACTTCCTGTGGGTCCAGCTATTCCCTTATACCTGCCCCACCCAAGTGTAAATCGCATCATAGTTTTGGCTTCACTACCTCTCTGGGCAATCAATTCCATTCATCCACCACCCACTCTGTGAAGAAATTCCTCACATCCTTCTTGAATCTACCCACTGGTCTTCACCCATGTCCTCTAGTCACTGCGTTTTCATTACATGTGAACAAGTCTTTAACAATCCACACCATGGAAACATCGTTTAACTACAGAGTCTTGTGTAAGGATATTGTGGAAAGACTTCCTGTGGACTACAATTCAGCAGCCATCTTTGTCACCTCTCACACGAGTTGACATGGTCAGACGGTGACTGGTCGACTAATCACAATAAACTGCATGAGGAGAAAGCCACAAGTGCTTATGGACCTGCAGTGGATTTCATTATTTCAGTTGCCTTTGCAACATTCAATCAACTGCCTGTCAGCTGACGGACCTCCAGGCCTGCTAACTTTGATAGACAGCTCTAACAGCCATTCAAGATCTGCAGTTCTGCAGTGAACAGAAGCGGCTATTCCAAAGCTAATTGTCTGCTGGAGCACAGCTGAGTGTGACAGGGAGAGGCACCTCTGTGCTGTGTTTTGAGAGACAGAGAGAGAGTGCTGAAGCTGAAAGAAGAAAAGATCTGCCCAGTTCTGTGTTCAGCTCTGCATCTATGAACTCCAAAATCTGTCTGTGTTCTAAGCGCGATTTATCTAAGTTTGGGAGGAAACCTAGCCTCTGCAGGGTGATCCTTACTGTTTAAAGTGAGCACACTGCTTCCTCGTTAGGTTTTTCCACACACACTAGCCAGTTGTCTTGGTAAGGAGATACCACTATGCCCCGCCTGTGCACATAGGTTGCCACCCTTGACAAGCATTTTGCAAAGACTCTGTGCTGTGGTCAGACCAAACAACATTGATTTGAACTGAAGCTGAACATGGCCTATTCTGAACCTCAAATATTTTCTGTGATGGGGTCTTACTGGGGTGTGGAAATCTGTATCTCTTAAATCCGGTGACCCCAGCCAATCACCTTGTTGCAGAGAGAGAGAGAGAGAGAAGAAAAAGTATTCACCATAGTAAAGTTGTTTCTTTTCAAGAATCCCTATGATTTACACTAGGCACCACCTTCCCAGCAGACAGTGATGCCTCAGACATAGAACGTTATGCTAATTATGGAATTTAAAATCAAGCTTCAAACTCAGCACTAGTGTCACGCTCCACTCTACTCCCTAACATCAGATTTGTTTCCGTAGCTAAAAGGGAGCTGTAGAAAATTAAGACAGACTTGTGGAAAACATTTACAACTAGAGAAAAATATTTAACTGATCACATCGTACAATTGTGAAGAAACTGCAATAGTAATGCTCAAGCAACCTTTAGTGAAAAGAACCAGCTCTTGTGTGAACCTATTTTCAGGTTCTAGAAGGGGAGGCAGGATTAGGGGATGTAAATCATAGTGAGGGATACCTGAGAAGAAACAACATTACCATGGTAACTTTCTTCTAACCCCAGGAATCCCCCACTTATGCTTTACACTAAGCAGACTCTACAGCAGTACCTTAGGAGGCTGAGTCCAGAATCTACTTAGAAAAAAGGTTCTGCAAGATAGCAGTTCCAAAGCTGGCATCCCTTCTGGACTGTATATCCACAAAACAGTGCTTTGTAAATGTGTGCACTGTTTTCCAGGTAGCTGCTTTGAAAATGTCTAATAGTGGGATGTCCCTTGTGGATGCTACAGAGGCAGAGGTACACCTTGTGGAATGTGCCTTCAGGCCTCTGGGGGTATTTTCCCAGCTTTTTCATAAAATAACTGTATGCAAGACACTATCCAGTGAGAGATAGTCCACTGGGTTGCTGATTTACCTTTACCCACCTCACCACAGGTAGCAAAAAGCTGAGTGCCCTGAGACCTGATATTCTTGTCTGGTACAAGCAGATTCCCAGTGCTCGCTTCAGGTCTAGGCTGTGCATTTTCTGCTTACCTGGGCTGGAGTACTCAGGGCAGAGTACCGGAAGGGCAACTGCTGATTCAGCTGGAATTCCGACACCGCCTTAGGTAGGAACTTCCTATTAGTTCTAAGGACTTACCTTGTCCATATGGAAGATTATGCAGTTTGACTCTGTGCAGAGGGCTTGCAGCTTGCTTACTCATCCTTGCAGATGTCATGGCAATCAGAAACATGGTTCTCCATGTGACATATTTTAAGTTCGCAGTAGCTATGGGCTCAAAGCAGGCCGCTGTTAGCTGGGCAAGACAAATGTTCAGGTCCCATGGGGGAACTGGGTCCTTCACCAGTGGGTATAGGTGACTGAGGCTTTTAAAACAACTTTCAAAAATAGGTTGTGAGGCCCATGACCTGCCCTTTCCTGCTGATGTGTAGGCCAACACTGCTGCTAGATGTACCTTTAGTGTCAATGGCCTTAGAAGTGCAAGTGTACCAGGTAGTCAAGGACTGTAGGCAGCCCTGCCTGCATTGGGCTTATCTTTCTGGGAGTGCACCAGTATGAAAATCTCTCCCACTTAGAGGAATATGCTTTCCTGGAAACTTTAAGTATCCTCAGGACATCCTTTGAGAGATTCAACCCAGAATACTCTAGCTCTTCAAGAACCATGCCCTCAGGTGTAAGGTCTTGGGGTCTGAGAATGCTATCCTTCTCTTAGATAGGGTCAGCAGGTTATAACTCGGTGGCTGACTGACCGGATTCTTACTGGACAGGGCCAGGAGCATTATCAGGCCTGCCTGGCTCAGTCCAGGGCTATCAGGATCACTGTTGCTCTCTTTCTCTCTCCTGACCTTTAGGCATATTCTCTGTATGTGTGGGAGTGCTGGGAAGGCATACAGAAACCCCACTGTCCACTTCAAGGCCAGGGCATCCTCTGGGAATAAAGCCTTGGCTGGTAGCCTGCAACAGAAACTCTGGGAGCTGACTGTTCTCCCAGGATGCAAGTCAAAAAAAACAAACAAACATGTCTTTCTGAGTACCCAATCTTCTGGAAAACCATGGCCAGAACCTGCTGGTTCAGGGTACATTCATGGTTTCCCTGGCTGATTCTTCTTAGGAAGTTTACCAGGACTTTGCCTGGCAAGTGTACTGCAGAGATCTTGCATCAAAGGAGTAAGCCAGGTCCCAGATCCTCATTGCCTCTGTGCACAGTCTTGAGGATCTTGTACCTCCCTGCTTATTTATGTAGTACATTGTGACATTTCTGTTCTGATCTGGACAGACTGGCCTTGTAGCTGGGAGGAGAAGGCTTGTATTGCCAGAAATGCTGCCCTGAGTCCCAGGAGACTGATACACTCCTTAGTCTCCAGCAGGTGGGTGCAGCACCCTAGGAGTAAAGTATCTGTTGGGAAAATACTTGTTGGGGATTGCTGGAAGAAGGGAATGTCCTCTTTGAGATTGCTTTCCTCCTTTCACCATGTTAGTGACCTTACCAATGCTTTTGTTACTGGCACTAGTTTTGAGAGGGATTCCCACCTTTGAGACCAGTGGTCTCTTAAGTGGTACTGAATGTCTTTCATCTCAAACCTGGACTGTGGGATCACAGCTGCTGCAACCATGTGGACCAGTAGCTGGAGAAAACCCTTGCAGGCCTTGGAAGGATACTGCTGTGGCAATAAGAGTTATTACCCTCCATTGAGGGAGGCTTTTCTCTGCAGGGTATCAAGTTTTGCACCTATGAAGTCCAGCACCTGAACAGGTTCTGTTTTGGACTTCTGCAGATTTATCAGGAACCTCAGTTTTTCCAGGGTGATTTTTCCCTTCTGAATAAAGCACCTTGCCTCTTGTTTTTTTTTTTTTGAGATCAGCCAGTCATCCAGGTAGTGAAAAACCACCACACCTTGACTTTTCAGGTGTGCTATCACCACGGCTAAGAGCTTTGTGAAAATCCTTGTTGCTGAAGTGAGGCCAAAGGGAAGAGCTACAAATTGGCAGTTTCCTAGCCTGAACCTGAGATATTTTCTGTGGGTAGGTCTGACTGAAATGTGAAAATTGGCTTTTTTCAGATCCAGTGATGCTAGCCAATGCCCTGACTATAAGGATGGTATCACTGTTCCCAGTGTGACCATCTTGATTCTTTTTGATGAGCTTGTTCAGACACGAGATCTAAAATGAGTTGTCACTCTCCATAGGTCAGGAATCAGGAAGTACCTTGAAAGCAGGCCCTTGCCCCACTGTGAGGCAGGGACATTTTTCACTGTCTTCGTTTGTAGCAGTTTGCTTACTTCCAGTTCCAGCAAAATTCTTTCTGTGGGAGAGTGAGCTGGAAAACTTTTGTGTTTCTACAGTTTTGGAAATTTTTTGAACTGAAGGGACAACCCCATGTCCATTACCTCCAGGACCTACTTGTCTGCTTTACCCATTTCTGGAATTAGTTGTCTAGCCTTCTTCCCACTGGCAATGGTTGTGCAACCTGGACTGAACTGTCACTGGTTTTGTTTTGGCTGAGGCTTGGGGGACTGGTGCTGCAGCATCACACTTGGAGACACTTATGCCTCTGCCCCTGTAGTAACCTTTTTGGGAATGTTACTCATACAGGGCACAGGCAGCATAAGCTCTTGGAAAGTAGTCCTTACCCCTAGCTTCCCTATCATAAGCTTTATAGAAAGTGGAGCTCTTTTCTTTCTCAGTGTTGTTTTTTTACGTGGTTTTGTACCCAATCACGTTTTCATGTATACCTCTGTTTTGTTACCAAAAAGTGAATTTCCTTCAAAATGGATATCCATGGCCTTGGTCCGAGTGTCCTGGGAAAGGATGGTTGCCCTTAGCCAAGAGAACTGTCTCAATAACACTGTAATACCTAGGACCCTGGAAGCAGTGTCATTAGTGTTCACAGCTGTGTGGAAGTGATACTTCGTGGCATCCAGTGCTGACTTTGCTGTGGCAATCAGGTTCTGTGCCAATTCACTATATGCCTTATCAGCTAGTGCCAGCACTGTATTCCACAGTGCCCTCTAGTACTGGGCTATACGAGTTGAGTAACCTGCCTGCATGATGAGCAGGGAAGCTGATGTACAAACCTTTTTGGAGATTGTATTCAATTTTCTGGAGTCCTTTTCAGGAGGCTGTGCAGAGAAAGGGATCTTAGATCTCTCACAGGCAACCACTTGGACTACACCTTGATGATCTTGGTGGGTATACAGTTACTCTACCCCCATCTGTCCACCCGATACGTTTTTCAAATTTTTTTCCATGGCTGCAGCTGAAGCGGTGCAGGCATGATTTCTAAAATGGCTTTTTGTAATGATTTGTGTATGGGGACCATCAGCCTCCTTGTAGGAGCTAACCCCATCATATCCATAAATTCTGCTTCCTTCTCATCATCCTCTGTTTCATAAGAGGGGGGTGCTGAGGGTATTCACCATTTGCCTAATGAAAGAGGAAAAAAAAGATTAATCCTCTGTAGGCTTGGGGGGGGGAGTCAATTCCTTGCTCAAGTGAACCATGTGGTTGAATAAGTTCACCTTCTTCCTCCTCTTCATAGTACATTTCTTCCTCCTCCTTCACATGCAGGTAGGCTGGAGCCTGAGCCTGGAAAGGTGGGGTAGGAATATTCTCAACATTTTCCATGGCCTTGAAGGCCTGTAAAGATTGCCATTTTTATTTCCTCTGTTGAGGGCACTTTTCGTTAGACCAAAGCCTGCTCCTTTCTGTTTTCAGCAGTTGTAAGGATATTCAGTTTTTCCCCCCTTGACAGACACTGTTTCTAGTGCCTGCTCTGATGCTCTCTTATTTGTATTTTTGCCATCACTGGACTTAAGGTTCCCCCTTTCTGACACCTTGGTATCTCTGCCATCTTTACTGTACTTATCTGATGGCTGAGCAGCTTTATCTGTGTCCCCACTGACGGGGACTGCTGCTGTATTTGAGAAGACAAGCCCTCTGATGCCTGCGCTTTCCAACATCAGGAACTCCCTCAGTTCCTTTATTTTGTTTTCATGACATGCAGGCAGACCAAGAAGCCATAAACTCTTTATCTTTTTCTTTTAGCCCTTTTCTTTTGTGTTTTAGGGCTCACAATTACTAAAATCCTGATCTGGACCAAGGCATCTTAAGCAAAGCTTGTGGCAGTCTGCCCTTGCCAGGAGATGTAAACAATTTATGATATTTTTAAAGCATGTTGGTCCCGTTTTCTTTTTCTTAGGTCTATCAGTCATGCCAAACACTGGAGACCTGAATAAAGATTATTCTAGTTCCAAAAGCAGTAAAACACACTCTTATAGAACCCAGTGGTCAAGTGCAGTTCTTAAGAGAGAGTTTCAAATTCCAGTTCCTTTCTAATAGAAACATTGTTTAACAGAAAAAACAAACAAAAACAAAACAAAAAAAGTTTCTCAGCACAAGAGCAGCTTAAATAAAATATTTTTTGAATAAGACTTGTAACTTAGTAAAAAAATGGTCCAGTTCCCTCTCAGAGGGAACCGCGACTCAGAAATACAAAAACTGCTAGCAACAGTCAGAACAGTTTTAAACAGTTTCTTAGACATATAACTGCTACTTAAAAACAGTGTGGTTACCTACAGGTGGGAACCACAATGTGCTGTGGCCTTCTCTAGTTCCTCGGAACCAATCAGGAACAGAAGAAACTGCCACAATGCACAAAAATCAACAAATTATGATCAGTACCCTAACTAAGGCAGAGTTGTTGAAAAACTGCCTACAGAAACTCTAAAATAATAAACATCTGGAGACCATAAATACTGGAGCTGACTTTGGAGTGACTGCTCTCTTCAGGCAGAGAAACACATTTGACATTAGGGGCTAGTGTGGAGTGTGACAACAGCACAGGGTTTGAACCTGGATTCTAAATTCCATAATTAGCATAAGATTCTATCTCCGGGGCATTACTCTCTGCCAGGAAGATGATGCTTGGTGTGACGCATCACCAAGGGACTCCTGGGGTTGGGATCAATGTTTGTAGTGTTGCCCTTAATTTCTTTTTCAGGTGCCAGTTCAGGAGCCTTAAGTCTAAAATGGGTCCCCACTCCCCATTTATCTTCAGAGTGAGAAAGTACCTAGTGAAGAAACCCTTTCCCAGCTGGAATACAGAAATCCTCTCCACAGTATTTATTGCAGTAGGAGTTTGTGTTTTGGTAACTGAGCTGAAAACACACTGAATTTGCTGAGCTTTGAAAATTGTACAAAGTATCTTTTCTTATTAACTCTAAAACTCCTCAGCAGTACCGCCAACTACCTCCTCTGGGGAGAGACTAGGAGAGACATTTGAGGCATGTTTTTCAAATCTTTGCCTTGTTTTAAAAAAGTGCCACATTTACTTAATTACCTCCAAAGAGGGCATGTGTTCCTCTGACGCTGGTTGCTCTATTTGCTTTTTAGGCAGGGGGGCCTCAAGGTGCTTTTCCTTCTGCCACCTGTAGTATTTAGCTAGTGTTTGGAAATACTTTTTTTTTTGCATTTCATGGCTGCCTTAAGAGTGCTTTTGGCTGGGAGCCCTGTGTTTCTTACTGGATTAGTGCCTAGCAGTCATTTTTGTCTCCTTGGGTGCCAGAGATGATTTTTTTTAATTGCTTTACAGAGGAGTGCTCTGCTACTTTTTCAGTCTCCCAGGGTGCCAGAGAGCTACAAAGAAGCCATCTGAAGCGTACTTTCTACCTTCAGTAGTACTTTTCTCCACATTTTTAAGCACAAGTTGTTTTACAGGTGAGCACTCTCGTGAAGCTGTTGTGGAAGTTTGTGCAGACAGCATCTAGCTGCCTCTTTTCTCATTGTTTTAGGGCAGAAAACTCTGCAGACATCATAATATTTAGAACTAGGATCTGGGATCGAAGGGGTCATGACCCATGGGGTGCCATGTACAGCAAATGCCTATGCTAACAGTGTGGTACTGTCACTGCAAAATCCAAAAATAACCTTTTCTGGCTTTACAAACTCATCACTCTTATTTTGCCAAACTCTCAGGATACAAACCAAATATGGATAAGATGGAGGTTCTGTCAGGTAATCACCTGTGTAACAGGAGCATGATTACTGGGGCAGAAATGAAATGCGAGCCCAAAGATACAAAATACCTTGCAATAATGCTTCACTACTTGCCTATGGAAACAACTGCTGGCAACTGGAATTTGATGTCCAGGATTATCTAATCAGATCTGGAAAGTTGGAACTCATTCTCAATCTCCATGGGCCAGAGAACTGTCACCACAAAAATTAGCATTTTTCTAGAATTCTGTTTGTGGTTTCTATGCCTGAGATGCTGATTTTACCTGGATTGACCAAAGATGTGCAGGGCAATATTAACAAGTTTAGTTGGGTGCACTACAGATTGCAATGTGTGCTTGGAAAAAATGGCTAGACTGCTGGAGCTTGGAGGGTTGAAGGTTCCACACACTTCATTGTACTCTATGGCTATCCATTTAGAAACTGCTTTCAAACAGGCTTGGAAGCCCGAAAAAAAATGATGACTACTGGCTTTTTTTTTAACCAGAAAATATAGTTATGGAGCCAAATCTATGTATGCCTCGAGGCATGGAGTTGGTGTTGGCACCTTTCCTACCTAACATAGTAGACTGTGGAGTCCTTTTGTGTTGCCTTAGTCTATATACCACCTGGGGAAAGAATATGGCATACTTCTTCAATACTGACCAGTTGGTCCTGTATCACCTTTGGTATATGGCTGGTTTGTCTCATAAGTGGAGACAAAATTAAAAACTGGTTGGTTAGTCCTTATCCTATCCTTCAACAATTCCCATCTTTCTGGACTTAACATTCCTCCTCCACGCTAGCTATTACCAGTACTGAGGAAGTATACTATTCACTTGCAGCAGGTTATAAATATGGACCTAACCTTTCTGACTGGCTGGCAAATAGTCTCCAGCCCACACACTGAGAGATTACACAGATACATAGTTGCTAAAGTTGCCATCTGGTAATTTTTCCTGGGGCAACTAAGTTCTGTCTGCTGATGCTGAAAGTGAAAACATTTTTAAATCAGAAACTTTATAATCTGCAACACACAGCATGTGGTGTACTTGGCAGTTTGTCAATGTGGTGCATATTATACTGGCAATACATCTCAGTGTTTTAAAGTCTGGGTTGGGGAGCATCTCAAGTCCATTGCCAAGAAGTACCCGACAAATTACCTAGCCCAAGAGTAGTAAGTAGTAGTAAAAAATTTAATTCAATTGACAAGCAAAAGAATAGGAAACTCGACTGAGACAAGCTCATTTCCAGCAAGGTTCTTAGTACAACCATTCATGTTGACATCATAAAAGTTTTTAAACACAAATTGCATACATAAATATACATACAAAAAACTAACACCACAACAATATTTAAGTTACAATAACTACTTAACATCCATATAAATAAACTACATAGACGTACAGGGCACATTCATTCATATGTACAAATTGCAAATCTTCATCATGTTAAATACATAATGTTCATGATGGATCAACAATAAACCTTTTATCTGCTTCAACTTTAAACCGTCTTTTTATTTCTCCTATACAGGGGCTAGAACTAAGTGGTCTAAGATAAATTGGCAATGAGTTCCATATATTTGGACCTAAATTATAGAAATGTGCTCTACCCAGGTCTGTCCTTCTTCTGGGCAATTCATATTCCATGCCCTCCGCAGAGCGTAGGCCTCCTCTAATTGTCCTAACCTGAAGTTCATCGATAATATATTCAGGTACTTTATCCCTAACTGAATTAACCATGTAGATCAAAGCATGGAAAGACCTTCTATCTTTTGGATACAACCAATTCAAAGACTGATATAGCTCTCTTCTATGAGTTCTCTTAGGTACATTCAAAATAAAGCTTGCTATTTTATTAAAAAGAACATCTATTTTAGCTAACTGGGTTGAAGTTGCCCATATAAACAATATCCCCATAATCCAAAAAAGGTATCAATGTGATTGTAGCTACGTGCTTCCTCACTCTTTCATCCATACAGTTTCTAATTCTGTATAGTGCACCCAAACATCCACTAACTTTCTTAATTATATGGTCTATGTGGGAAGTTCATCCCAGTGATCTATCCAGATACATTCCTAAGTATCTATAACATCGACTCTAGACGTTACTGGCTCTATGAATGGCAACAACCAAAATTTTGTGGAATTGAGAAAGTTGGCATAGGTAGAAAGGGTGGTGACTTGGAGTGTTGGGGGCTCTAAATTTTCCAAGACTTAATGCTGAAACAGAACTTGTAACCTTCCTTAGGAAGTTATAGGCTCCCTGTTAAACAATGGTAGTAAGTGATTATGTTTCTTTGGGGTAGGCAAAATCTTGCCAGGTTTCCCTCCTACCCCTCTTTCACCACTCTTAATCACTCACCTTTGGATTATCTCACTTTACAGTAAGTGCCTAGAGTATGGCTTGATCATAACCTTGACTTCTCTATACATATCAATGCCATTCTTATAAAACTGCATCTAAAACTCTACAATAATAAGACTGCCTCCCACTCCCAGTCCACATGGAAACTGTTTTAAAAAATGTTTTTGCCACTGTTTAATTATGTGGATGTGGTCTATGGGGATGCTCCCAAATCCTACCTGGCCAGGTAAGATCCTCAGTTTCATTCTTTCTGCAGTTTTGCCTCAAACTCCTCGCCTCCCCTCATCACACTCTCTTTTATCAATCCCTCTTCCTGCCTTCCTTGGACTCCCATCATCTACTTCAGTGAGTTTCCTTTCTTTCTAAATTCTGGTTATCCTCTTTTCCTCCTCACCTTGGCAGTTTTCTGTCCTAAATTCCTTCATTCAAATACTCTCTTCACTCCTCTGACTCTTGCTGTTTTTCTGTTCCTTCCTGTCAAACTTTTTCTGGGCAATCTGCATTTTCTTTCCACCTCCCATCAATTTTATTTATTTATTTTGTATTACTGTATTTCTTTTCTCCCCAACTTGCAGCCATATTAGCCACATCTTCGGGCAAGCCAATGCTGCTTCCGACCCATCCTGTCCCCCAGGCCTCTGCTCTCAAATGGCAGCCACCCCAGGATAACCCGGCATAACCCTTTGCTGGGTGGGTCCCCCTCCTCTGAGGTGGAAGGCACCAGCCAGGGGCCGCAGACCAGCACATCTTGGCCCCGGGGTGCTGCTGAGGTGGAAGGCTTCAGGGGTATTGATGGCCTCGGAGAGCCAGGCAGCCATCATCTGGTGTAATGGGGAGCATGTTCACATTTTTCTGGTGTGAACGTCCCTCCTGCGCCATTTTGCAGTGTTCCTGGTCTCCACCAGAGGCCGCTGCCCAAATGCCTCTAACCCACCCCAGGAGAGGAAAGCAGTCCCTACAGATGCTCAACTTTCTCCTCGCTCCTGCCAGCCCCTCAGCGCCCCAAGTCAGTTCCCGGATCCGGGTTGCCAGAGTGGGTCCAGGTAAGATGCCCGTGACTCAACCCTCTAAGCACCGGCCAGCTATCTCTCATCAATTCTGAATAATCTTATCTCCTTCCCCCTCCTATCTACTTTTTAAATCCTCTCTTTGTAGCTTGTTCTCTCCCTCCTGCTCTTTCACTTAACCTTTTCATACCCCTTCCTGTATCTGTCCTTTTACTCTTCTGTGCCCCTAACTTTCATAATCTGGTACATAGCTGGTGATACTTTCTGTACATTTCAATTTTTTAGGCAGATCCCTATTCCCCCTTCACTTAACTGATTTTTGCCCTAGGGCTACAGGTGATCTACATTATATATCAGTTAAATGATTGTACTTATTTTCATAATTTGTGTATCTTATGTTCCCCAGCACTGAATTTTGCTACTTTCCTCTTTACTGTGTACCCCTTTGTCCTCTCTCACCCATCTTACACCTGGAAACGAGCCTTGGCTCAGTGTGCCTTTCCCAGGTATCAAATTTTAAATAAATAAAATAAATGTTATAGATATGTACAGTGATGGACTCCTGATGTTTTTGTATTCCCGGACTAAAGAAAAAGGATGATGATCCATGATAAGGACTTTATTTCAGTAGGATAGAGAGAGAGAGTGGTTGA
Source organism: Neoceratodus forsteri (assembly GCA_016271365.2). Taxonomy (NCBI): domain Eukaryota; kingdom Metazoa; phylum Chordata; order Ceratodontiformes; family Ceratodontidae; genus Neoceratodus; species Neoceratodus forsteri. The sequence continues at coordinate 1,302,824,358 of CM057453.1, read as the reverse complement.
GCTTTGGAACAGCCTACCAGTTAAGGTGGTGGGTACAAAAAACATTAATGGATTCAAGCACAGCTGAGGAAGAGATAAGAGCTTAGTAGTTACTTGGGGGATAGCAATATGGTAGGGAGCAAGGGGGCAGTTAGAGGAAAACCCCATCTAGACAGTATGTCTTGGGGTGTGGTAGGGTATTTATTTATTTATTTAAAAAGTTTAATCAGGAAAGGCATACTGAGCTGGGAGCTCATTTCCAGATGCATCCTGGGGGAAGGGAAATTGTACAAATGAGGCTTTGGTAGCACGAGAGCATAAATGCAAACATAATACAAACCATCTGCAAAGCAGACAAGAGTATCACTCAATTGTTGAGATACAATGAACAATACCATACAAGATGAGATAAATGTGAGTAAACAGGGGAAACAGTCAGCAATGCATATACAGCACAGACAAAACCACTAGAGCTAAAAGAACAAACATAAGTCAGCAATCGATTAAATTACAGAGCAGCTCAATTAACACAAGTTAATAAACATTTGAGAGATGTAGCAAAGTGCAGGATAACTAGATTCAGAACATAAGTGCCTATTTGCAGTGATTACTCACTTAGACAGATAAGAGTGGTTGAGGAGGAAGTTAGGAGCAGCTGCAGGCAAGACCTCTGAGGTAGTTAGAGAGGGCCCAGGGGAAGGGAGACTGGCAAATGGCTGGGGGGAGGAATTCCAGATTTTAGGGAAGTGGTGGGTGAATACAGCCTTGCCAATGGATGTGGAGACCAAAAAGACTGCTAAGGTGCGAACATTAGAGCTTCTGAGGGTATCGGAGTGGGGGGGGAAAGGAGGGACACTGAGATGGAGAAGTAGGTGGGTAGGGAGCCAAACCAGAATTTGCCCACAAAGCTGGGGTAGTGGGCATGGCATCTCTACACTAGAGAAGGAAATGAGAGAGATTTATGCATAGAACAGTGATGAGTGTGAGGGGGACAGTTGAGAGCACAGTGACAGAAAGAGTTGAGAAGAGTGTCGTCTGGCAAGAGTTGTGACTGGGGCAGTGCTGCAGACGTTGCCATAGTTAAAGATTGGGAAGATCATTCTCTGGATGATGGCCCGGTGTGTCAGTAGTGGGATACAGTCATGGCTCCTGAAAAGTGCAGCTTTTTGACTATAGTATCCACATGGCCAGAGATGTTAAGATGCTGGTCGAGCCAGATGCTTAAAGGTGGTGACATCTTCCAGAGGGTAGCCATCCGGGGTGTGGAAGGTGGGAAGGGAAGGGAGCCTGGAGAGTCTCTGCCTTGTGCCAAAGGACACGGAAACTGTCTTCTTGGTATTGAGGATAAGCTGGTTTGTGTACAAGCAGAGCTGAACTTGACTGAAGTTGAGTTGGATTCTGTGTGCCACCATACAAATGAATGGAAACAGATGAGCATGAGGAGGGAAGGGGAGGTAGTTGAGGAAGATGGAAAAAAAGTGGAGGGCCTTGCACAGATCCTTGTGGGACCCCAGTGGTTATAGGCAGGGGAGGGGAGAGGGCATCACCAATTTTGACTGCCTGGGACCTATCCATGAGATAGGAGCGGAACCAGCCAATGGCTGAGTCCAAGAGGCCTGAAGCTTGGAGTCTGGCTAATAACACGGGGTGGGAGACAATGTTGAATGCCTTGGCTAGAGCGGCAAAAATAACTGAGATGAAAAGGCAGTGATCCATACCACTGTGGATGGATTCAGTGAGCCTGAGTAGGGAGGTGGTGGTGGTGGTGGTGGTGGTGGAGTGGATCTTGAGGAAGCCAGATTGGTAGGGGGTGAAGAAGGAAGAGGAGCCCAGAAAGGGAGTGAGCCGAGACAAGACAATTCATTCCTGTACTTTGGAGAGGATAAGGAGAAGAGACATAGGTTGGCAGTTGTTTGTGGCAGATGGATCCCCACCTTTTGGAAAAGGAATAACGGTGGCAGTCTTCCAGTCAGCGGGGATGGAGGAACAAGAGAAAGAAAGGTTTAGGAGGTCAGCCGGGAGGGGGCATGGGGGAGATTGCAGGAGCAGAGAGATAGAGGAGCTTGCTATCCGGGCCACCTAGACTCTTGCCCTTGGAAGGGTTGAGGGCAAGATGGTCATCAGCGATGGAGGATGGTGCTATTGGAGAGAAGGAAAATAGAGGGAAGGAAGGAGATGTCTGCTGTGTGGACCAGCAGGGGAGAGAGGAAGGGGAGGAAGGGGGGGAGGGGAAGAGAAAAGAAGCACAGGTGGCAAAAAAGGAATTAACCTCAGAGGTGACAGAGTAGGGGCCTGAGATTGGAGTGTCACCCACTTTAAGGAAGGACAAGGGGGGTTGAGTTGGAGGGGAGATGAGATTATGGACAGCATTCCAAAATGTAGACGGGAGACCAATGTTGGCATTGAAGGTTGATGTAAAATACTCTGCTTTAGCAAGCCTTACTGCCCCAGTAAAGGTGCTGCGGAGGTAGCGATACCTCTGGAAGACTGTGGGGGATGGGTTACATTTGTTTTCCATCCAAGCCCTATCGCACTCACGCAAACAAGTTATGAGTTCTGCCATGATCCAGGGAACTTGGTTTCCCCTTACTTGTGACCAGCATTGAGGGGCGTGGTGGTCCCATATTTTGAGGAATTTGGTTTTGAAGTATGTTAGAGTGCAGTTAATGGAAGTGGCCAATGAGATAGGGGACCAAACAGTATGACTTAGGTCACTGTGCAGGGGAGTGAGGTCCAGAGATTTAAAGAAACTTATAAGCAGTGTTTTTTTTTTGGGAGGGGGGTGCTTTAGGTCAGTGAATCTTGTGTACACAAAAGATAAGGTGATGATCACTTAAGGCATCAGGTAAGATGCCAGCCTTGATGATTTGATGAGGGTGGGAGGTGAGGGCCCAATCGATGAGGAAATGGTCGAGGCTTTTATGGTTTAAGCGAGTTGCTTCATCTATGAGTTGGGTCAGGTTTAGGAGGAAATATCGCAGCGGGTTTTTCGGTGGGAAGAAGGGAATCAGTTTAGGCTAAGTCCCTAGTATAAGGGTTTCACCAGTTGAGGTACGGGACACGATGGAGAAAAGGATTTGCAATGGTTGGGGGTTGTGCGGGACAGCAGTATAAGTCAACAATAAAGATAGGGAGGGTAAGCTGAGCAAGTAGCCGCTCATGTGTGGTAGGCGAGGTATTACAGGGCAGACTGGATGAACCAATGTTTTTTTCTGCCAGCATTGTCTATGTTTCTACGATATATATAATTAGATTGATGTTAATGAATATAGTAATAGAAAACATACTATTTATCTTGCCATTTTGAATTCCAATATCAATTGTAGTTAGTTACTGGTGAGCTGAACTTAAGTCTGACCATCTTTTTTAATCAGTTTTCTTTTGTAGGTTTTTACTCCTTGTTGTGCATGATCCCTTTATTTCAGTATTTAAGTCATGACCAGAGCAATATACGGGCCTCCTGATGAAGCACATTGATGTGAAACCAGCTGGCCATTTCAGTGGCATCAGAGTTTGTCTAGTTAGTTATGCTACAGTTATTTTTAAATATGCATTATGACAAAGCATTTTGGCAGAATACATAGGTCTTCTGCTGGTTTTGCTGTTTTTATCAAGGTTACAGGTACCCAGCACATATCATTTTAGCACAGCGATCTTTCAGTCTCCCATTGCCTATGGTAATTCCATCTCCAACATGGCTGCCTTTACCTGTGGAGTGCCACAGGGCTTGATCATGGACACAATGCTGTTTATTGTGTATATGTTGCCCTTGGATGAGCTCATTCAGTAGTACAGAATTAGGTTTACTGCTGTGCAGATACCAGTTGCACTTGCCCTGTGCATGCAACAGGTCATCTGCTGCCTCCATGTTGAGCAGTTGTCTGGAGGAAATCTATGAATGGATGGCCTCCAACTGGCTTAGCCTCAACCAGGGCAAGACACAGGCGTTACTGACCAAATCAGGTTCCCATGAGGCTATAACGAGGGGTGTTACTACTGCTGTAGAATCTTTTTACGGTAGTACACTCAGAGTTGTGGACAGGGGTGTAATCTGGGAGTCACTTATAGACTGCAAGCTGACCCTTGAACATCACGTCAGTGGAAATCCACAGTGGCTTTTTCATTTATGTAATATTGCCCAGGATAATCACTAACTAGTGCCTGGAGACCCAATTTTGATCTTGCATGCCTTTTTGACATCCAGGCTGGATCCATTTTGGACCTAGGATTATTTTCGAGTTTGAGATGTTAGTTGTAGCTGGTCCAGAATGTGGAAGCCTGGCTGATAGCTGGAACCTCCTGGTTTCTGTATGTCACATCCCTGCTCTGTGAATTACACTGGTTGCATATTCAGTGATGTATCAACTCTAAGATAGGCTTGCTGGTTTACAAGGCCCTGCACGGTATGGGCCCCAAGCTATCAGGAAGAGCTCTGGACCCCTGTACACTCCTATACATCCTATGTGTCCCCCAAGGTAGGTTACTTTCTATCCCTCACTCCAGGATGAAACTCTTGGAGGATAGAGCTTTGGAGGTTGCTGGTCCTTTATTGTGGAATAGTCTTCTAGCCATGGTTCGTAATGCCCCCTCTGTTGGCATCTTTTAAAAAATGCTCTCAAAGCTTTTACTTTAGCCTACCCTGAATAATGCTGTTATGTTTCTAATGTAATTTTATGTTTAATGTTGTAAATCTGCTATCAGTGTGAGCTGCTCAGAGCTGTATGGGCAACTTAGAAATATACTTGCCCTGCTTTTCAGTTTGCTGCCACTGACATACGGATACATTCTTGGCCAATATTCATCTTCTATCGCCTCTTAACTGGACCAAGACCTATGTAAAAGCTCACAGCCTTCAACCTATGTGGCACAATGTGAATATATGTATATATGGCATAAGAATTAACTATAAATCCTGGAGGCAGCCAACCTGAGGAACTTGGAAGCTCTTTTAATAGTCACAGACTAAGGAGATACCCATAGCAACAAGTTGAGGATAATGAAGGCTTCAATATTCTTGATTCTCAGTATACCTGCTTAGTGCATACAGTCTGCAGTGATAATCACCCATGACCACACCCTTTAGTGTCCCTGAGAGGAGTTCTTTGAGACTCCACACAGGTCTTTTGTGATGTGAAGCAATGTCCCACTCCTTGTTTGTCTTCTGAGGGCATATATCTCGTTCACCTGAGCAGACTGACACTACAACAAGCTTTGACGAAATGGCCACAGCTATGCATTTATTAATAATCGATTTTATCAATATATACATTCGCCTTGGCGTGATGTGTGCAGCTAGGTAGCCTTGGAAGAAATATCGCTTACTACGAAGCAGATTGATCATTGATGGTCGACCCTCCCTCCCTACAGGGGAAGGGGCACCTTACCATCAACCAGGAGCCCACGAGGACAATAACCTCTGGGGCATGAGGGATGGCTCCATGACCAGCTGTGGCTTAATCCTCCCTCCATCAAAGGATCTGCCATGCCGCACACAGCTGCCTGAAGAGGGTGCCATCTGGACTCCAGCCATCAGGCCCGCCTTCCTGTCAGCTGCAGGGAGATCAGGCTGGTGAAGACATGTCCTGTTACCCTCTCCAAACAGCCTTCCAAGACTACCAAGCCACCACTTACATAACATGCATGACTGTGACACCTACCTACCTACCTGATCCCTAGCCTAACCTAACTAGAACATGCTCACCCCTTGCTGGAGAAGGCGAAAACCCAGTGGGAAAAAAATGGAACATTCCTTCTCGACCCCTAAGGCGATCCCCCCCCAGTGGGACAGCAAGTTCACTATACCACCCACCACATTCCCCCCCTGCTTTTACGGGGTGAGGTTTGAGTGGGATGCAACCTGGGACAAGGAGGAATTCCTCCAGTGCAGCCCCTCTTAAGGGCTTAGCTCCTCCCTGTCCCTGGCCGCAAGCTCCCTGCCCCCTGGGAACCCTATCCCCCCCATCCCCTTTGTCTGTCCAGGTGGCCTTGGCCATGCCCCCAAAGTCGCACCTGCTGTGATACCTTGCAGGCTCCTTCATTGTCTTTTGAGGGCATATACCTCATTCACCTGAACGGATTGACACAATGAGCTTTGGAGAAATGGCCACAGCCATGTGTTTATTAATAATGAAATTATCAATATATACATTCGCTTTGGTGTGATGTACGCAGCTAGGTAGTCTTGGAAGAAATATCGCTCACCATGGAGCAGATCGATCATTGGTGGTTGACCCTCCCTCCCTACCAGGGAAGGGCCACCTTACCATCAACCAAGACCCCACGAGGACAACAACCTCCAGGGCATGAGGGATGGCTCCATGACAGGCTGTGGCTTAATCCTCCCCCATCAGAGGATCTGCCATGCTGCAGGCAGCTGCCCAAAGAGGGTGCCATCCAGACTCTAGCCATCAGGCCCGCCCTTCTGTCAGCCTCAGGGAGATCTGGCTGGTCAAGACATGATCCCGTTACCTCCTCCAAACAGCCTTCCAAGACTACCAAGCCGCCACTTACATAATATGCATGACTGTGACACCTACCTGATCCCTAGCCTAACCTAACTAGAACATACTCCCCCCTTGCTGGAGAAGGCAAATACCCAGTGAGGAAAAAATGGGAAATTCCTTCTCAGCCCCTAAGGCGATCCCTCCTAGTGGGACAGCAAGTTCCCTATACCCCCCCAACATTTCCCCTGCCTTTACGAGGTGAGGTTCGAGTGGATGTGACCTGGGACAGAGGAGGAATTCCTCAGTGCAGCTCCTCTTAAGGCTTAGCCCTCCCTGTCCCTGGCCATAGCTCCCTCCCCCTGGGAACCCTATCCTCCTTGCCTCTTCTGGGTGGTCCTATCTGCATCCTATTTGTATGTCCAGGTGGCCTTGGCCATGCTCCCAAAGTCCCACCTACTGCAATACCTTGCAGACTCCTTCATTGTCTTTTGAGGGCATATACCTTGTTCATCTGAACAGATTGACACAACAATGAGCTTTGGAGAAATGACCACAGCCATGTGTTTAATAATTAAATTATCAATATATACATTTGCCTTGGTTTGATGTATGCAGCTAGGTAGCCTTGGAAGAAGTATCACTCATCATGGAGCAGATCTATCATTGATGGTCGACCCTACCTCCCTACCGGGGAATGGCCGCCTTACCATCAACCAGGACCTCACAAGGACAACAACCTCTGGGGCATGAGGGATGACTCCATGACCAGCTGTGGCTTCATCCTCCCCCATCAGAGGATTCGCCATACTGCTGGCAGCTGCCCAAAGAGGGTGCTATCCAGACTCCAGCCATTAGGCCCACCCTCCTGTCAGCCTCAGGGAGATCTGACTGATCAAGACATGTGATCCCGTTATCCCCCTCCAAACAGCCTTATAAGACTACCAAGCTGCCACAAGGGAGCACTACCCAGCCTCCCCAAAAAAGCACTTCAAGCTAATGCTCTCTCTACTCCCCATTGCATGTCTTCCAGAAACAGATCTAATCCTTCCTCTGATAGATGCCTCCATCCCCTCTATACAGACCTGTTTTTTTTACTGTCAATTCCAGGTGCCTTGCTATAGACCCCCCACTGAGCCCATAACTGGTCGCATGGATGCATTCTGCAGCCGGTGCACCTTCACTATTACCATGTTCCAGGCATGCCGCCACTACTGCCTCTGAACAACGTCCGACCAAATTATATGCACCTGGGACCACCACTGCTTCAACCTTGCCAGGTCCCGCCAGACTCTCTTGCAGGTATGACCCCTATATCACTCCTCCTCAAAAGGGTGACTAAGACAGTGGGTTGTGACCTCTTCTGGACTTTTGATTGTAATGTTGCCCATAACTCATCCCAGCACATCCTGTGCTGACCCCTCCAATGCACCTTTGATCTCTCAGGTGCCAGGAACAAGTTCTCTCCTCTGGGGTACTGCAGTGCCCCGAGGGCTGCCCAATGGATGTATGAGTGACCACAAATCCAGATCTGCACTGCTCGGGCCACAACACCTGTCCAAGACAAAGCATGAGAGAGTTATAGCATGTGTGGTCTTATGTATCTTTCAAAAGCCTGTGACTTCCATCTACCTAATGTCTGTATCTTACTGACAAGTCCTCTGCCCTGGTGTACAATGCCGTGCCATTCCTACAGGATGTGTGTTGTAATGTCCTGCTGTGAAGCCCAGCAGTGCGGGTCTTCTGCAACACGTGCCTGAATTAGGTACACTGTTAGGTGCCCACCATCTCCATGACAGAAGAAGGCCCGCCCCCACCCACTGCCCGGCACTTTGCAATATAATCCTGCACCCATGCTACAACATCTCACTGGAGCCCGTGGGATGCCAATAAACTGCACCACTGCCCATGGGTGAGCTACTCCATCTTGCTCTTTTGTAGGTGGACAAAGACCCCATGTTGTGACCTCAACATCGCTGTCTGCCAACGGTCTCCGGATGACTTTGCTGGGCTGCACGCGGTCTGACATCCTGAATGCCCTGCAAAATGCCACCAAGTACACTGGCCGAAAGAGTCTAGTCTCCTCTGGGGATGAGCATACCTTTGGTAACTCGTCCTAGATTTGCTTGAGTGCCCTTCGGAGCTGCGCATGGCCAACCTTTCAGCATCTTCCGGAGTGCAAATGCCCTCATGGTGTCGGGGAAGCCTCTGGCTTTTTGAAACCAATCAATGCCGGCAATGTGCTGCTCAACCATTGCCCGGGTGGCCCCCTCCATGTTTTTTGATCAGCACATATTTGCACAGCTGTGCCACTGCGCTAGGCCATGTCTCTGCCCACCCTCATGCATGTGGCACTTCCAGGAAACAGTTCACCCCTCTCTGGTACACTAGTCACACCCTAGGTGCCAGTGCATTCTCAATTAACTCCTAGGCTTCTGGGGTATCAATTTCCAAAGGAATAGCGGGACTTCCCTGGCTGAAGGTCTGCTGCTGGATCCAATTCTCGAAATCTCTGCCACTGCAAATGAGAAAGAGCATCAGCAATACCTGGTAAGTGCACAATCTTAAAGTTGATGTTCAACAACAAGCATTTTAGGACAAACACCTGCATAAGGTTGCCCATTGGGCCCTTGCCCAGTTTGTTTATGGCATACACCATCCCAGTGCTGTTGTACCTGAATATGATGTGCTTGACCCACAACACATTCTCTCCCCAATCACCAATGCCACTACAACGGGAAATAATTCCATTACCATGATCTGCCTCGTAATGCCTTGTCTTAATCATTCTGGAGGCCACTTACCTTGCAGGTAAGCCCGAAGCCAGGCCCCCGAGGTGTCTGTGAAGAGTTATAATTCCTGGCTGGACACTGGAACCGCCACATCGATACCCTAATAAAGCAGTGAAAAATGCCTGCCAAATGCCTAGATCCTCCCACATTGCCGCTGTGACATGGATTCTGTGATATGGTTTTGTGCAACCCACCCCTACACCCACCAGGCACCTCATGAATGTCCTGCCCATAGGCATTACCCAGCAGGCAAAGTTGAGGTGGCCCACCAATTGCTGGAGTTCCCATAATGTGACTTTGCATGCCCTCATTACTGAGTCCAGTCGGGTGCACAAGGCTGCCAACTTTTCTTGGGAAAGCTGGAACACCTGCTCACTCGTGTCAATTTCGATCCCCAGGAAGGAAAGGAGTGTGCATGGCCCCTCTGTCTTATCCTGAGCTAGTGGTACTCCCAATTTGGCACATACCTCGTGGAATGCCGCCATGCTGTGCGCGCATTGCCCCGAGCCAGCCTTCCCTATAAACAGGATGTTGTCCAAATAGTGTACCACGTGGTCAAGTTTGGCTTTTTGGGCCATGGCCCAGTGCAGGCAAGTGCTAAACTGCTCAAAAACCACACACGCAACAGCACACCCCATGGGCATGCAGTTGTTCACGTAGTAGCACCCATCAAATTGCACACCCAGTAGCTCTCTATCTGCCGGATGCACTGGCAACAAGTGAAATGCTGATTCTATATCAGCCTTCCCAACAGTGCACCCTGGCCCACCTGTCGCACCACTTCCACTGCCCTGTGAACGACACGTAGGACACCGCGGTGTCTACTTGGTCAGTGTAGGAGTTGACTGAATCTCTCTATGGGTATGACAGGTGGTTTATCAAGAACTCGCACGGCACCTTTTTGGGGACTAACCCAATGGGGAACACCCTGAGGTGCGGGGGGAGGGAGGTGAAGGGGCCACTGATCCAACCCACAGCCAGCTCCTTCTAGAGTTTTCCCCGCATGACCTCCAGTTGCTCTTTAGTGGATCGCAGGTTGTCAGCCTCGTATGCCCTCCTTGGGCCTTGGTAAGGTATATGAAACCCCTCGATGAAAACTGCCACAAAGAATGAGTGGCCGTCCTGTCTGGACAGGTGGCCAACCACCCCTCAATATTTTCTGCCTTGATTGACGTTGGCAGCCTTTGCCTCTCCCTTCTGAAAGGGATGAAAATTATTGGCCTTCCTGCACTGCTGAAATGGGTGTGGCTTCCCGCAGGCCATACACTCGTGTTTGTATTTGCGACACTCGGTCTTGCATGCTCCCTGATTATAGCTGAAACAATGCCCCCTTTCCTCCACTGATAGCTTTTCTTTGGTGAGGGAGGGCACCTCACCAGGAATCCACTATCTGTATGTTGCACCCCACCCCTAAATCTATGGCCCACAGAAGTGGGAGATCCAAGACCACCCATGACCTCATTGTGTACATCTGCTTTCTCCTCCAGTATTCCTATTCATATTCTAACCACACGGCCGCCCCCCCCACAGCTTACTAGCATGCATGGTCATTATCTTATTAAAGTAAACCCACAGCCCTTCGGCCTTACCCTGGCTGCCCTGGGTGAGGATACCTGCGTAAACTGAAAATCCTACTACACAATTTTCCCACATGCGGTGCACTGTTGCTTTGTGCTTCTGCTCCACCCCCATCATTTCCGTTCTTGTTCTTATCTTTTTCTGGCTCCTTCGGCCAGTTCAGTAGGGAAAAGACATTGATGTTTTCCACATTGAGGATTTGTTGCTTCACCTTGTCTGGCAGGTGTGAGCCAATGGGCTCTGCCAGGGATAAGAAATTCACCCTCCTTGCTTCCCTTGAGTTTCAGAGAAAGGCAAGGCCGCACCCCAGATTACGTGCCTGGACTCCCCCCCCACCCCGGAGTTGGGAGCATCTAAACTGCTCCTGGCCGGGCCCTCTCCCTATCAGCTAGCAAAGGTAACAGCCGGACAAGCTTTTGTTCCACCCCAGACTGGCTTGTGCTACCAGGTGGCGGTTGTGGGCCAAGCACCCCCACTCCCAGTGGCATTGCCCCAGAAGGACTTCTAAGCACTGCTGCGGGCTGGCCCCTGACCCCTTTGTGAGAGTTGTTGCAGTGACCAGTATCCCATGTCCCAAGATGGGGTGAGCACCTGGGGTTGGGCAGGCTGGCTGGGCCCCGGGCCCTGCTCCAGTATTCCCAAGCTTGCCTGTGGCAGCACTGGCTGTCCCTGCCTCGGGCCCTACGGCTGTCCCAGGTTTAGGGAAGCAATTTTCTGCTGCCACCCCTGCTTCTTTTTGGGGGTGGCCCCGCTCCTTAGCAATGCTCTTAATTCACCAGCCGACAGATTAATTCATTCATACCCAATCCTTGGTCTGTAGTTGCAGCTCCTTGATCCACCCTTGTCTTGTGTGGCTTCTTAGGTGGAGGTGGGAGCATTGACTGTTCATCTGGAAGGGGCATCAGCTTCTCTGGCACTTGCCCTGGGTTACCAAGCCCCAATGTCTGGGGCATGGGTTTGGATGGCAGAGTCAACAATACCAGGGTCTCTGGTTGCTTCTCTGGGACAGCCTGCTCTGGGTCCTTGGGTATGAGCGGGGGCACCTGCCCGGAGGGGCTGGTGCCCCCTTTTTCACCCTGATTAGTGCATCCCACCATGGCTTGCCTCTGACAAGGGCCGCCAGCTGCTGTTCTAGATCTCCACTCTTCTTCACAATATGATTATCATTAATCTGCAATCAAAACACAGTCACAGCCATGCTCCCCTTGCTGGTGCTTAAGCTTACACTGCCACATGCAACATGGGTCATTGACCATAGAAGATTTTTAATATTGAAACCTGTGAACCTTTCCTCTGGACCTTCCCTGAGCCTTATGGCTTTTTGGGCATTCCATTCCCGAATATGGTGGCAGGGTGCTTCACCCCCGTGATCGATGGCTCTTTATGTCTAGAACTATATGAAGAGTTATGTAAATGAACACTTCAAAATTTGAAAGAGCTGCTTAATTTTAAAGTTGTTGGTTGCCAGTTTGCTAATGTACCAGCTATAAATGCCCAACTCCCACAATCCAAAACACCATACTGTGTTGCTTGGACATGGTCTAGCGGTGGGATGTGACGTGCCCAGCTGAACTCAAACCTGGTGATTGCTTCTTTAACAAACTGAGCCTGTTAGCCATCATATGAATTGCGGTTAAAGAGTTGACTTCACTCTCAGTAATGGGGGAGGGGAAGATAAGATGTGCATAGTTACAGTGGCAAAACAAAACCATAACTGATACTTCCTACCCCTTTTTTTTTATATACCAGCCCCAGGGGGGTTGATGGAGTGTAACCCCCCACATGCTGTTTTGCTTGCAAACAGAGACATATTTTTACTACACAGCAGCCTTTAAATGACTTGCTCCAGCACAGTATGCAGTGGAAGTTGTGGGGATCACTCAGGTCTGCTGGATGTCCAATGCTCATACCTTGCATGGCCGGTGGCTGCTCTGTGCCATACGCAAGATGGCAGCCGCTGCTATAACATGCATGCTCACTCAGGTCTGCTGGATGTCCAGTGCTCATTCCCATGGCAGCTGCTGTAATGCGCATGCACGTGTGCTTGCCTTCCCCAGGCATCCGCGGGACTGACATTGCCGCACATGACCGAAAGGGAAGGAAGGAGGGCTCTCCAATGCCATAGAGGGATTGCTGAAGGGCACACACGCCAGGCCTGCCCAAAGCCTACGCCAAAAGCCAGGATTCATCACCGGGGGAACTTATCGTCTGGAACGGGCCTAGGCAGCATCAGAGGAAGGGGGCCAACCCCACCAGACTTCCTGTACCCTAGTGCAGTTAATGGCCAGAAGAGGCCGGCCCGCCCACACGCAGGGCCCGACTCGCGGCAAGGGATTCCACGTTGCTGGCTCAATGCACTCCCTTGCTCACCAGCCAGCTGCCCTCAGACCTCCTGGCTCCCAACTTGAAAACTCTACCCAATTTTATATATTTTTTTTAAATCACCATTTTCTGTCCAACTGGCCGTGCTATAGCTAAGCCAGCCACCAGAGCTTTACCCCTGTAAGCAGGAGGCTGCTTACTGGCACCAGGGAGCACCTAAAGCCACGTGCCCTGCCCAGGGTACCCCATCATGCAAGTGGCAGCCGTGGGACTCGCATCCAGTTCCCCAGGCCAAACCTACATCACCCTGTCCTCCTTTTTGAGACCTGCGGTCTCCAGGCCAAGCCAGCAGGGAAACCTACAGCCAGGCAAACCCCAAAACTAACTTTAAATTGTTAAAGCTGCTACCCAGGACCATGGAAAAAGGAGCCTGAAAGGCATCTTTTCCCCCAAATACATCCAACTTTAACTTGGTACAACACCCCATGCCATACAGCCTATAGGCCCCGATCAGGCATTACTTCTGCTGTGTCCTGCTGATCCTGGCTTCCTGACTTCTCTCTTGTGATCTGGCTACGACCTGGGACAAGGAGGAGACATTCCTCTAGTGCAGCCCCCTCTTGAGGGTTTAGCTCCTCCCTGTCCCTGGCTGCAAGCTCCCTCCCCCCAGGAACCCTATCCCCTTCCCCTTCTGGGCGGTCCTACCTGCATCCCCTTTGTCCATTCAGGTGGCCCTGGCCATGCTCCCAAAGTCCCGCCTGCTGAGATACCTTGCAGGCACCTTTATTTTCTCATCTCCATCAGAAAAGGTCACACTGTTCTAGAAATGGGATTAATAAAGGGAGAAATCCTCTTCCTAAGGAACACAGGGTTTAGTAAATTGTAGACCAAAGCTTATTATTTGTTTTGATTACTCGAGTTTATGATTTTGAAAGTGAACACGTTTTCTTCATAGCATAAATATTTATTTACCTGGCCTCTCATCATGCCTGGTCATGTTATGTAGGTCGTTGCTATGAGGGACACTTCCCTGTCCTGTCAGTGTAATACTCCTACACAATGATAACACTCGATTAACAGGTGTACATTCTCTTGAGGTGACCTCACATAGACTTAATAGATCTACCTTCTCCACCAGGAATGTGGGACTCAGTTCTATCATAGCCCTACTTAAGGCTGTTGTTTGTACAACTGCAATAGCAAGATAATAGCGAAAAATCTAGGTAGAGCAAACTCAGTAAATCATGAGGTGTATATGAAAGTACTCCTAGAAATATGTATACAGGTATTATGGATGGTTATATTGTTTCACATGTATGTACAGTATGTAGAAAGAAAAACATGCAATAAAATATAAAAATAAAAGCAACCTGGACCCAAACAAAGCAAAGGTTGTTGCCACCTCTTTTTGGCAATCAATACTTACAGGTTATACCAGTGGTGGAGTACCTGTGGCCCTCGGCGGGTTAAGCTGTGCGCGCCCCGAGAACATTTCTCTCTTGCTATTAAAAACTGCTTGCCCGTTGGCACCGAGGTTTGAGGTGCTGTATGCCACATCTCGAGCTACGCCAGCAACTGGGGTTTGCGAACGAGCCTGGGTCATCGGGGGTTGGCAGAGGAGGGAAGAGGATTAAGTGTCTCCTGACTGCTCTCTTCTCCCTGGGGAGGGTTCAGGGTTCGCACTGTGCTGCAGCAGCCCTTGATGGTAATCGGGGGCTCTACAGTTGTGGTGCATGTAGAGGAAGGAGTACAGCGGATGGCGGCACATAGTGCCTTGATGTCATTGCACGTCCATGCTCCTAGGGAAAAAATACAGTGGAAAATGGTGGTCAGTCATGGCGGCTTGATTGCCGTGCCTCAGCACAACCTCAGACCGAAGGAATCACACCCAGGTATTAGAGCCAGGCCCGCGGCCAGGGAATCAGGTCTCACACTGTGTGCGCTTAGCTTGGGTGCATGAGCTGATCAATGTGATGGTGCGTTGGTGTCAGCGTCGGACGATGGCAGACTGAGCCGCAGTAGAAATTATAATTAAAAAAAAAAAAATGCTTGAGAAAATATTCACTGTACCTTTAAATTGGCCATTCCGCAACTCTTGCCATAGACTGCCATAATCCACTGTAATTACTTCATTATCACATCATCTCGGATCTCCGATCGCCAGTACAACTACAATAGTGTATTAACTAGGTGTACTTGGCAAATTCAAAGCACTTGATCTGTGTAGGAGGGCAGAAGTAGAACCACATTGTTCTATGGACGAGCAGTGGAACTGAGTGAGATGAGAAGCAGCTCAATAACATAAGATGATACAGAGCTCAGTGTTTGATGGCTGTTTTATTTATGAAAGGCTGTTATCTGCAATCTGTACTCCAATTTATGTTACAAGTAAGTTTGCTGCAGTGCTTTGTTGTAGGGGATTTCCCTTGCTCTCATGACAGCTCAGCGGGGGTCTGTGGGAGAATGATAGTAGGTCAGTTTACTTATACACTACAGCAGTATTAGCCAACTCCAAGGCCACCACAACGGGACTGCACTACTCATGCAGCCCTCCAAGGGGTTCGAGGGCCGCACTGTTCAAATCCTGTTGGCCCAGCCTGCATCTGGCAATCCATGCTTATAGGTTATTCACTGTTCAAATCCTGAAGGCCCAGCTTTCATTTTAGGCCTGTTATGCCAATTTGACAGGAAGCAAAAGAAAAGTTTGCTTTAGGTATTGTATTTGAGGGGGGAAAGAAGTGCAATCATTTTAAAAATGAAGTCCCATGTAAAATACAATATAATATTAATTCTTGGTAACCAGGGAAGGCCTACTAGGCACAAGTGCCTGTTTTCAATGGTGACCCAGAAGCAATAGGGTGGTAGAGTGACTTGCTCAGAGTCACACAGTATTTTATTTATGACTCTGTTAACTGGGTAGGTGCACTGATCCCAGGGATCGTTTTCAAGCACGACCTGGGCCACGTAAGGTGGCACAGAGTAGAAACATCAGAACAACAAGAACGTAACAAGAGCAGGTAATACATAGTGAAAGGTTACAGTTGGCAATACATGGTGGCAGTAGCTGAGGGACAACAAATAAAGCAAAGTAAGGCTCATGGTGGTACAGTTTCAGTAAATAAGAGAACCGTATTTGGCCCTACCCCTGGAACCTATTGGGGGCTAGTCCTTAAAGCAGTGGCAGGTGGATGCCAACAGAAGCCAGTCTATGAGGAGAGTCTTGAAACTGGCAGTGTTTATGGTGTGCAGTTCAGTGGGCAGCTTGTCCCATAGT
Organism: Neoceratodus forsteri; assembly: GCA_016271365.2. Classification (NCBI taxonomy): domain Eukaryota; kingdom Metazoa; phylum Chordata; order Ceratodontiformes; family Ceratodontidae; genus Neoceratodus; species Neoceratodus forsteri. The sequence continues at coordinate 1,302,807,973 of CM057453.1, read as the reverse complement.
GTGGGGGCTGCTATAGTCAGGGCTCTAGTGCCCATGTTCGTGGCTACCCTCTGGGGATTTTCAAGGAGGGGATACTGGAGAAGCGTAGGCAGCAGTGTGAGGTTTGGATGGTGAGAAGGGGTGTAAATCAAACCCAGGTCTGTTAGATGTACCAAACTTAACCTCTAGGCTATACTGCCATCAAAAGTAACTGAACCAGCCAGGAGATTCAGAAATGTTTATTTTTGTTTGATTTGGAATAAGAACCCAAACTGGGAACTGGTGAAAATATTGGTTGTACTACTTTAAAATAAAAGACAAATAAAGCTAACTAAACCCATACTGAATACTGTACAAACAAAACAAAATGAATCCCCGGAAAAAAAAAACGGTCACACGGACTGAAACAGGACTCCAAGGCAACTGATTTCTTCAGCAGAAAAATAAACCTACCATTGGAATATCAGTGGGAGTGTGACCATGCTGCAGAATTTGAACTTTCTCATTCTAAAGTTCTATCTCCTGGGCAACACCTCAGGGCTAAGATGCTGCAATTTGTAGGACATCAAAATTCACCGGTGCTGCTAGAAATTGTTCTAATACAGGCCAATTAGGAGGATGGTTCAACTAGGCATTGTTCCTATGTCCTTGACCTTTAGTATAAACCATAGTATGACCCTTGCACCCTCTCTACCTCTTTCAATTTCTGTACTTTTAAAGAATCCATAACATTAGTTTTTAGAAATACATTTCAATGCAATATTTATCCAGTAAAGACAAGAAACCATAGAGAATACGTTCTCATGTACAAAAGTGACCTGGACAAATATAAATGTACTGTATATCCTCAGTGGCAAATGCTTGCAAATTAACTACTGGCTGGCCATTATTCATCTTATCACATATGATCAGTTAAAATTATACATAAGATTATTTAGCCTCCATGGTGAGACTATTGAGTAATAAAAGGTTAGAGATGTTCCTTTTTTGGGGGTGAGCCAGAGAAAAAGGAAACGTTATTCCTCTTGAGACATACTGCATGTTAAAACATAGTGTGTGGTACCAAAATTACATTTCACATTTTGTTGCTTCCATTATTTATTAAAGATGTGGCAAGAAAAAAGGCATACATGAGTTTTACAACAAAGCACTTTTATCATCACTTAAAATCCCACTTTGCTCATCAGATGCAACATGATAATCAACTCATTTACCAGGCACCTTTGAAGGGTTCTAAAACACACAGCTTATATTTCTTCATATTTCTGTACTGCAGTTCTAGGACTTGTGGAAAACCTTTCTGATTAAACTGCTAACCAGAAGCATTATTTTTTTATAACACAGAAAAACAAATGAATGTTTTTTTTACATGACCCAAAAGGGCTAAGCTTGCTATAATAAAATTTCAAACTTCTGAAATTAAAATAGGAAGTCACTTATTTATATTTACCTTAGCACATTTAATTCCACAGACTTGCTTTCCCAACTTGAATACTCGGGATACATTTTTTTTTTTTTTACATATCTATGACAGAACGCCATGGTGCAAAGCAGCACTACAAAACAAAACTCACCACCTTCTTGATGGTTTTCCTCATAGCAGCAGTACATTTGCTAAAACCAAACTCTACGAACTAGAGAGTCAACAGAAGCCTGCCTACTGTACCTGGGAAATAACAGGTTACTAGATGAGAATAGTATGGTATCACAGCTACTGAACACAATTATTGTACAAAAGCTTTTGGGATCACACAACTCCCTTTGTTGGGCATACATCCCAGTAAATAATGTCTATGCATGTAAAATGTTACACTTTTAGACTTCACTCTAAGAAAGTGAATTTCCTCTCACAATGAAGTTCTTATAGCCCAAGCAATAAGACTAATGGAAAATTTATCCTGATATAGTAAACTTTTACCTTCGCAACTTAGCCTTCATTATGTGTTCCACTGTATATCCCTGCAAAACGGTCTCTGTACATAATCTTACAAATCTCTGCATGACGTGTATTTTCCCATACCTTCAATCACCACCACATGATGCAAGAGGTATGTAATATCTTGGTGTCTTGTACTAAGTGCAATACTCTTTACGGATGCCAATGCATGCATTCATTTATTCATACAGATTGTATGGCCCTGAAAACTTGTGTACTACAAGAACTATACTGGTAAAATAAGATGGAGCACATCATAAAACTCTAATTTTCCAGGACTAACACAGCCACAAACATGGTCTTAAAATCTAAGGCAACACAAAGCTAATGTAAGACAGAACTTTGATCACAGATTCTGTTCTCTCCACCTTTCTACTGTGATATTTCAGTTTGTCATCAGACGTTCAGGGAGGGGAACTGCAGGCAGCAAAGGATATCTGGTCTCAACACAAGCCCCCAAATATTTTAAATATACAAAGGCAAAAACCAACTGAACAGTACCACACCTACAAAAACTAAATGAAGTCTCTAAGGGGTTGGGTCCAAAGATCAATGTGGGATATAAACTGCAACAGTGCCAGTTTGTGGGTGGAGGCTGAAGTGCTCAGATGTTTTTTATCCTATGCATTTTAACTATACTGGTGGCTAAAGCTCTCTTATAAGTTCTAGAGGTAGGGAATTAAGCAGAAAAAGGAAAAAAAAAGATTTAAGTTTTTTTTAATCCTACACTGAACTACTGACTTCATCCCTGCCTGGATACTTATCTAGACTTCCTCTCCAAGTTTAAGTATGTAATGAAATGTTCATTGATGAATGGAAATTTAAATATTTCTCATAATGACAACACTCTCTTCCCCCTATAATCTTGTGGGGCAACTATTTATGCATGGAACAAAAATCAGGTAGGTGGCAAAGTACTGAATTGTTTGGCAGTGGGATAATCCATTATCCAAAGAATACACTGTTCTGAGGTAGAATTAAACTGCACCTTTCGTGCAGGTAAACATAAATATTAAATGTGAAAACTAATTCCAAGGCTGCTGGCATTTTTTTTTATTGTACAGATACACATTTAATTTATTTACATACATACACACACACACACTGACAGCAGTAAAATAGGTTAAATTGGATACATTTTGAGACATTCCAACAGTCTCATATGAGCTTAAGATTTCTGAAAAAGAATTCTACATTATAGGTCCACTGGCTTGTCCTTAAAGAAGACAAGAAATAATTTCGAACTGGCAGCAATTTATAAAGTGCTTATTTTCAGAAATGATATTAATTTCCCTAAAGTATCCACATTAAACTGCACCTGAACAAAAAATAATATGAAAAACTGTATTTTGCATTATTTTGTTTTTATGGGCAGCATACTATTACAGTTCTGTTCACGGAACCTGTGATCTGGAGTTTTAACTATGTCACGGTTTGTGTACAGAACTCTGAGCAATGAGCATGGTTCTGATAGGTCAGCAGCTCATAATTAGCATTCTGTACACAAACCGTGACATAGTAAAAACTCCAAACTACTGGTTCCATAAAACGAACTGTATAGCATGTTGCCCATAAAAAGAAAACTGAAAAATGTTTCCACATCAGTGTTCACTGAGGTGCAGTTAATTATGGATCATTCGGGGGTATGAATTTCATCGCTGTAAACAGGAACATTACTGCTGCCAATTAGACTAATTTCCTGTCCCCTTTAAACTTAGCAAGTACTACTAGTGTTTAAAAATGTACAATGAACTGCAGTGAATATTTTCAGTACTTTTCACTGCTATGCAGCTTAACAGTCAGTCCAACATACCTCTTAACATGAATATCCAAGCTCATGTACAGCAGTGAACGTCTCTGTAGTTTTTCACCTATCAATGACTGATACATCAGGTTCCCCTCCTGCAGCATCTGCCTCACCAACCCCTGCCTGGTAATTTGTGACATTATAATGTGTCATCATGGTAGGTACTTTGATATTTTTCATAAATCTTCTCCCCCCCTCCACTCTGACGTGGTGCAGCCTTAGGCCTCCACCAACCCCCCCAATCACCTGGTGTCCTAGGGTCTTACCTCTTCAAGGTGCTTCCCCCACAGCTTCCCTCTCGTGGTGGAGGTTGGCAGTAGGTGCCTTACTGCAGACAAGCTGGATCTGGTGCAGAAGAGGGCCCTATAGCTGGTGCTGAGCCTGTGAAGGGTCGGTGTCATCCATGCTGCACCTGGCCATTTTTCCCGTGTTCTGGAGGGACAGATGTGTTATGCCATCCAGATGCAACATGCACACTACTGTGCAGGGGAAGGGGGGTGCTGATGGCTGCCATCCCACTAGTCCTTGATGTGCCGGCACTGGCTGCCAGTCCCTCAAGCCTCCACTAGGGGCCAGATGAGTGCCAGGACCCACAACCCTCCCTCCCCCAGAGGACGATGGCTGTCCTCCGGATGCTCAATCCTCCTCTCGACAAGCCTCCAGTGAATCGAGTGGTCACCAAACCCGGGTCGCCAGTGTGATGGCAGGCGAGACATAGGTGCTTCTGCCCTCCGCACTGGCCCACTCTGATATCAATAATTCAAAATACAAGCAATGAAAAAAATTGTGGGGCACTTATGTTTCACTGGAGGAAATGCCAAGATTTGCTATTTTATGCCCCATGGAACACTGGAGTGGAAACTGCATTATCTGATTGGCTAACCTCATGATTAGGATCCTATAGGAAATGACTGCTACAGGCTATGTTACTGATGGAATGGATGGATGGGATATGCAGCAGATAAAGTAACAGTGCAACAAAAAATGGTTTTCCAAAAACCCAATTCCAACTTCAGTAAATAAAAACTATTAGCATGCATGCCAAATCTGTTTTTTTTTATTCCTATTCTGTTACCAATGCAAGTTTTATTTTTTTTTTATCCTATTTGTCAGTTGTAAAATGCTATTCCTAAGCCAAATAAAGCATTTTTTAATTAAAACATTTATAAAATACCAACATTCTGGTAGAACTGTACAATTTGACCAGAAATTGAAACTGGGAGACATCTGGAATGCTACAATTAAAATACAAATGGACCATTTTTTTTGCCCAACTTTGCTGCATTAGGAAAAATGTTTCATTTTTAAATTATCAACTTACAATAGTAATGTCTTACTTGGTTAACTGACCTTCCTCATTAAGCACTATTGCTTATATACTGCTATAAATGTACAATTCTAAAGTATACATATTAAGCGTCTACCTTTCAAAAAGCTCTAATGAAGGTTATTAAATATGAAACAGCTTATGTATTTTCATATTAACTGGAATCAAATTCTTTACAGTACATGCATTCAGGCTTTTAGCGAAGAGTACGTCAAGGTTTCTGTTGGGATGTTTTAGCACTCACAATGGATACAAACTGATCATGGTGGTACAGCTTCTCATTTTACCAGTAAATAATGGATGGCTCAGGCTTTCAGTGCAAAGAATGTACCACTTAAATAGTTCAGTAATCTCCTGCAAACTGCGACAGAGTTGCACACATTTCATCTTGGAGGAAAAGTGAATTTGTTTCTGTCACATCTTATAATTCTAGACTTCTGCTTCAGATATTCTTCAGCTTTGCTTTCCTCTGCGATAAATGCATTTCAAGAATTGCTTTTGTTTTGCTTCTGGATATGGTCAATTCTAGGTGTTGAAACTGTACTAGCACTGGGGTGGCGGTATCAGCTCATGAACTAGGTGCACTGCAGAGTAATGTGCTCAGTCACTGGAGAGTGGGGAGTGCACAGGTCACCCGACATGCTTGCTCTCCTTTCAGCCACTTAGGAAGTTGCACTAGTGCTGGATGTGAAGAAAGTCACTTGTCTGCCCTCTTGACAGCAAGTAAACCTGTGGTGGCTGGGCTCGTGGGGATTATGGGGAAAAGGAGGAGGAGGAGGGGAAAACTATGACAATATTGGTGGTTTGTAAAAGTCAGAAACCTGGAAACTATAGCATCACTATTCATGAGATTAAGTGCTTTGTAGATGTACTTTACATGCACCAAAAAGCCACACAGTGATAAACTTTCAAATGGCAACACCATAACATGCACTGTTAGCTGCACTACTGTACATCTCATTGCTGTTCCACACCATGCCAGATACCTACAGTGGTAGCCATCCTAAGCGTCCTCCTTACCTCAGGTTACTTGTATGGTATAGAACAGTAATAAAAAACATACAGCTAGTCGAAATTTAGGAAGAACAAAATGGGGTTACTGCGGCAGGCTATAGGTTGATTGATCAAAATGCCTGTTCTTATTCTATTAAGATACAAGGCTGGTGCTACTGTACAAGCAATACAGTACATTTGATTACCACAGTATTATAACACTGTGGCTTGTTTTATACTAAACTGCTACACTGTGGTGCTGATTCAGATGAGAAGCATTTGGCTAACATGTCTGAAAACAGGCATCTTTATGCCCAGTGCAGTTACCTGGTGGAAAAAACAAATATCACTGTACTAGCTCACATGTGGAAAGGGCACCCTCAAGGTTTATTTTACTTGAAAGAGATTTAAAGTATTAAATGAGGGCATGTTGCAGTTAACATGAGCATTCCATTCTGAGGAGAACTGCTGCTACAGTTTAGCAATCATAGTTTGTTGGGTGAGCAATCTATTGGTGGGACACATCTGTTGATACCAATCAACATGCAGCATCATTCTACTGAAGGCTTCTTACACTTGCAAAAAGCAGGCAGCTTAAAGGGCAGTTTGGTCACTACTTGCTACTACCAAAATGAAATACTTGGTATGCTCTGTACTACGACAATGTTGTTAGCATGGACTCCATGGCAAAACTTGGGGCTATGCATAATTACATTCACCCAGTACTTTCATGTCTGGGTAGATATCAAAGCCATTCTTTTTGTGGTGGTCTTTTATTCTCTTGGGACTATATTCAATTTCGTATTCTGTCGCTGCTTTTTAAATCTCACTTAAAGCCTCCCTTTTCCCTTCTAGTCCTAATTTTCTTCCACAGACCCCAATTAAAATTTCCCATCTATTGGATTGACTGTTCCCAAATCTGTTGATTTGGAACCTACTTTGTATCCAATACTATATACAATGGAAAAGACCCACATATTACGTTATAGTTTCGTATAATTCTATTCTGTAGTTTACATTTTTATGTTCACTGTGAAGCGTTCCGAGACACAATTTACATCAAAGAGCTATCTGTGCTGTTCTTTATTGCAGGGAAATATACAAGTGCACAAAAAGAAAGGTTAGCTCAATATTTAAACAAGCAGCTCTATGCTAAAGACCAGGGGTATTTGCCATTTTATTTAACAAATGGTTTACAGACATGAAACACTGATCTGCAGCTGTGTGTCTGACATCTCAGCCAGTTCCTCCGATTGATCTAAAGTACTTGGCCCACTCCATACAAATGGAAGCCCAGTCTGCCAAGGTATGAAGTGCAGGGTCATCTCAGCTGAGGGGTTCTTGGCCATCTGCAGGTAACATGAGTGGTGCTGGGGTCATTTCTCTTAAGGGCTCGAGTCTGTTGCTTAACTGGGGTGTCAAAACGGGAACCGTTGCTTGCGTTGGATGCTATGTAGAACCTCTGCCGACTTCTGGATGAGTTTCTTGGTGGAAGGGACTTTGGTTCTGTTGCAGTTTTGTTTCTCTCCTTTTGCCTGCCCTTTGTCACATATTGTTTGTGCCCATGTCCTTTAGTCAATCAGTTGCTGCGGGTGCAGGCTAAGACAGGTCCATTGGCAGGGCCTCCATATAGCATGGTTTTGATGGAAGCCGATCAGGAGGTACAGCTGTTTCTGTTGACCAGAGAAGTGTGGATCACCACCTGGGTGAAAACTCAGCATTGTTCTTTTTTCCAGAAACAAACACCAAAAGCCAGTTCCATTCAAACAATACGCTTTAAACCAATCTGCCTGTGCTTTTACTAATGGGTAACTGCAGTTCAATGTTTTTTTTTTTTAAATTTCTATTTTATCCCTCCTTCACCACAGTGCCTACCTTCCCTCAGGGACTCCCAAGGCATCATGCCTGCCAGGTCTCTGGGATATGAGCCCTTCATGCGTCCGCCCTGCCATCGCCCTGGATTACCCCCTGAGGTGGGTGGGAGGCCTACCCCCAAGCCTCCCATCCATCATCCAAGTGTTGGCCGGACTCATGCGAACCCTCTCCGGCCCTAGTTTCGTGATGCTGGGTCCCATCTCCAGGCATCGCTGTGGATGATTTTTCCGCTTTTCTAGCGAGTGGTGTGCGTCCGATGTCAAGGCATTCCTGCCAACATCCACCACTCCCAACCCTGTCTGTTTGCTCCGCACGCTTGCTGTACTTCTGGCCTCTGCCAGAGGTCAGCCAAGTGCCAAGACTGTGCCCCCCTTCCTTCTGGAAGAGGAGAGCTGTCCTCTGGACACTCAATCCTCTCCCTCTCCTGCCAACCCCGATGGCCCAGGCTCGCCTCAAGCGCCTCAGCGCCACTGGGCCGCCCAGTTCAATGTGTTTAATGGGGTTTCTACTTTTATTCATAACTCAGCTATTTTTTGCATTTTGATCTCAAATTTTTAACAAAGCCTTTTGGGATCCCACCTCCTGAACAATGTGACTGTCATTATGCAACTCCGTCCGAAAGGTGATTTTAGTCACTTGGAAAATTCACCTTTGAACAGAATTTGTATAATGAGTCATATTGTTCATGAGGTGGGGTCATGAGAAGACTATGTTGAAAATTTGGGGTCAAAATATGAAAAGGTGGCAAAGTTATGACCATTTTGTTCTGCAATTTCACTATGGACGTCGTGAACTTTGGAAATTATAAAGACTTTAACTCCAAATTTTCAACATAGATTCTTATTACCCACCTCATATATGTCACAGCTGTCATTTTTCAAATCCTGGCCAAAACGTGTTTCGCATTTGTGACATGGAATGGCGTTGTAGTTAGCAGAATTACATTTTGGAGGGGATTGAAAATTTTCTGTGCCAGGTACATGAGTTGGGGTACTACAATGGCTATGCTTATAATTTGGTCACTGCTATACTATAATTGGAAGCAGAGGGTCCAGAGGGCCCTGCAGCTCCAGAGCTACATATATATATGCATCTATGGAGGGATGGCCCTGCGCTCCCACAGATGAATAAGGATACAATTATACTATCTGGAAAAGTAAGCAAATAAATTGCAAAACTTTTAATGCATCAGCTAGGTTGCAGCAACAAAAGTAGGAAATGTGGCATTAGGGTTTCCAACACTAATAGCCCACCCCCAATCTGTACAAATCAACAGGTCCGGGGTGTGCCTTGGTCATCAGCCTAACACTCACCCAATTCTTCTATGCTGTACCTATCTCAGCTTATATACCCATGGAGTGGAGTGAGTGTTAGGGCTGATGACCCCAAGACACCCCCCTGATGCTTGTTGGTTTGTGCAGGGTGGGGGTGGGGTGTTAGGGTTGGAAACCCTAATGCCACATTTCCCTACTATTGTTGCTGTAACCCTAACTGATGCATTAACAATGTTTTTTGCTATATATATATATATATATTTTAACTATATATTTTAATTTTAAATATATAACATTTATCTAGAGGTTATGTATGTCACAGTCACTTTCCTTGACCTTGGAACAGAAAAGAACCAATCAGAGAGCAGCTATCACAATGCTGATGACATCATAATACCATGTAGCACTGAAGCCAGCAGTTCATATCTTAGAAAAACATTACAATCTTCACACAAAAGGCTAATTTAAAAAGTTATAAGTATTAAACGATTTGACTAAAAATACACAATTTATCTTCACTTGTGAGGGGCAAATATGTGTATGTGTATCTAAAAGACAAAGAAACTATATAAAATATATTGCAAAACTACGTTAATGCATTTATTAAGGTGAAACACAAAGCGATAAAGTAGTTAATGAAAAGTGGGGTCAAAAATCTATTGAACTTTGGTATATTGGTGCTGTGATGTCCCTTGGGATTTGAATGATCACACAATGCAGTGTTGTTGCAATATAGAGGATTGTGTATGATCGCTCATACTCAACAAGGGTATTTTTCACTTGAGAGGTTTACATGGTAACTGGAGACCTCGAGAGAGTAGCTTGAGAGGTCTCGTTACCATGGAAACCTCGAGAGTTGAAAAATACCCTTGTTGTGTATGAGCGATCATACACAGTCTTTTATAGTGTATGGTCCCTCATACTAAAACTGCATGTACTTTTTTTCACTTTTGAGTGCAGTTTTCTCTTCATCTGTCCCGTTTCACCACCGCGACGGTTCCTGGCACATCATTGGTCTCCCGATTGCGCATGCGCACCCATCTTCTATGCATGCGCTCCCACCTTCTAGGTGTTATGCTGCACTAGCTACGTAGCTAGTGCAGCACAACAGCTACGATGACGTAGCTAGTGCAGCATAACAACACTGTTGGGAGCATGGATTTCCATGCTCAACAGCATTTTACCATACACTATATCAGCACCTTCTGTGCAATCACTGCTGTGATGTTTTACTTTGTCTGACAAGACAATGCTGATATTAGAGTAGCACCAAAAGTGCATTGTATGATCGTTCAAACCTTGAGGAACAACACAACACTGATTCTCCAAAATTTCGGGACTTTGGACTCTAATTTTCATTTCCCTACTAATGTACACTTTGTGCTTCAACCATAATAGATACATTAAAGAGCAGCTGACATGTTTATTTGGAACAGCCGACTCCCCGCCTCGTAGCCCCCATTCGGTTAGCTTGCCTGTGTGTTTTGAAACCGAGTAACACCCATCGTACAACCAGGTCTGGGCTACCCGGAAGCATGGCGGACTGTCACAGCCTGACACTGTAGCTACCGGCACCCCTGCACCCCCAATGCATTTGTATTATGCAGGGCAGCGCCACCCTTAGAGTTAATGGAGCCGCCCAAAAGTCTGCCATACTCCGATAACAGACTTTTCGCTCAGAAATTAAATTATTTTCCGACGACAGAAAAGGCTTTTGGAAAAAGCTTAACTGAGGGGAGAGGTTTGCGGGCGGAGCCCCTGCAAATGACTGTTTCTTTTAAGACAGGCAACTCACACCATGTAGTTGCCGTCATAGAGCCATTTAGCAATAAACTGAATTTTTGTCTGCTGGATAAAAGTATTTAATCCATAAAGCCCGGCTTGTAACTTCCTGATACAAGTTGAATAGTTGCTGAGTGCTGCATCCCAACCCTAACAATAGCGAATGATGACATGAAGTAGGGAACGGAGCAGTGGATGGTCTTTGAGCTAGTAATGCCACGGGTAGGGGCTGCCTAAATGCCCCTCCTCCGATCTTTGCAGGCATGTATACATGTACGGAGCTAGTATTAGTCCCATACATGTATACATGCCTGCAAAGGTGATCTTAGTACATTTAGCAGCCACCTTCCCCCAATTCCATTACTAGTTTCCATAGTCTGCAGCCCCATTCCCTACTTTGTGTCATAATTCTGCAATTTTAGGACAGGGCTGCAGTGCTCTGTCCACTGCTCATATCAGGAAGTTACAAGCCAGGCTTTATAAGTTAAAGTACTTTCTATCCTGTGGACCAAAACATTCAATTTATGGCTAAAACAGCTCCTAGGGCAGGCAGCTACATGGTATGAATTGCCTGCTTGTAGCGTGGTAGCAGTTCTTTAATGTGCAAACATAAAGTGATAGTACATTTTCCCTGATAAAATTGTTTTATCGTGATGTCTAACCACCAGATAACATTTATCTAGAGGTTATGTATGTCACAGTCACTTTCCTTGACCTTTGCACAGAAAAGAACCAATCAGAGAGCAGCTATCACAATGCTGATGACATCATAATACCATGTAGCACTGAAGCCAGCAGTTCATATCTTAGAAAAACATTACAATCTTCACACAAAAGGCTAATTTAAAAAGTTGTAAGTATTAAACGATTTGACTAAAAATACACAATTTATCTTCACTTGTGAGGGGGCAAATATGTGTATGTGTATCTAAGAGACAAAGAAACTCAGCACAAAAGCATGGAGGCAAGGGTTACCCAGGAAGGGCATGGGCAGTTAAGCCAGGTTTCAAAGAAGTACAAAATCACACACACCCTAACAGTGCAAAGCAGCATGGAAATATATGCAAGTCACCCGGAAACAATTTGCCCTGATTCTGCTTGACGCATGATAGATGTCAGCAGAATAAGGCATACGAGGAGAGGTTGAGGGCACTGAACATGTACTCCCTGGAAGACAGGGGAGAGAGAGAGAGAGAGAGAGATGGGACATGCTTGGGACCTTCAATACTTGAAAGGGATAAATAAGATTGATAAGGAGAGTCTCTTTAAGCTGAATGGCAACCATAACATGAGAGGGCACAGTCTTAAGCTGGAGGGTGGGAGGTTTAGGAGGGAGGTCAGGAAGCACTTCTTCACAGAGAGGGTGGTGGATACTTGGAATACTCTGTTGGAAGAGGTCATCTCATTGAAGACAGTGGGCAGCTTTAAGAGAGGCTGGGATAGGCATGGAGGAAGTACGGATCATGGGTAGGGAGGATGGGAGGTGTGGGGAGGGAGGGCAGGGACAGTAGCTCAAGCTGTGGACCCTGCAACACGAGCAGACTAGAGAGACCAAGTGGCTTTCTTCTGCTGGCTTGTTCGTATGGAGCCAGATGGCCTCTCATGCACTTTGTTGAGGCTAAGAACAGAAGACTAGGGCCGTTTCTCAGCCTTTGCAGATTGTATGAGAGGCCATTAGGCACCATACATTCCTGCTTTAAAGGAGGTAGGAAATGATGTTTTCATGGTTAACTGCCCTTCCATCTTCCTTTCCATGCCAGGTATGTATTCTGATATGCTTTGATGATTTTTTTGATAAACAAATAATCTAGCTTTGGGGTGCCCTCAGATCTATATAGCGTTCCACTCTCCTCCCCAGCTAGTGCTCTTGATTTTCATATTTCTAAGACATTCTATGACACCAGAAACTCCCATTCCATGCTGTTCATCTGAATGGCCTGGAATGGGTGTGTAACATAGAGCGTCAAAAGGAAGGGACTGATAAAAAGTGAGCCATAGACACGGGCAGGACATCAGTGCTCATCCTCTGCCTGCTGGTCACTGCACTTACCCTGCTTTTTCACTGAAGGATACATGATATCAGAGTGCCCCTCCAAGCACATCAGTGTCCCCCTCCAACACAGATTCCATCTTCATCCACCTTCAATGCATGACTTATTCCTTAACTCAAATGCTGTCTTCTGCTTAATTCTGGGAAGCAACCATCTAGCAAGGGAACCATACCCACCCAAAAGAGCATGTCTTCTGCAAACCTTCTCTCCTGTAATCCTGGCATGAACCATGGTTACCAGAGTGCTACAGTGATCCCCTAACACATAGCACCACAGAATAAGCCAACAGTTGCTTTTGTGGTGGGCCTTTGTAGCTTTGTACACAAATATAATACATGTCCATCAGGTAAAGCCCCATGTGTGTATGTCTGTCATATGAACATGTAAGCAATAAGACATGATAGGGTTCATCTTCATTTCCTGTCTTCCTGATGGTCTGTGCAGGAAGTCAGGCCCTCCATGCAGAGGAAGACAGACATGGATACAGCAAGGAATTGCGGATTCTGAGACGTGGCCAGCTAGTCCAAGGAAGTGCTGTCAAGATGGGAAGACTAGGGTATTTGATGAGCTCGAATGGACAGTGCTGGTTGGTGGTAGGAACAAAGATTAAAAATAAAAAATACTTCTCATAGGCATGCATTGTGACTGAGATTTCATCAGAAGGGTTGAATTGCACAGTGTATTGAAAGAGAATGTAAAGAGTGAGTTCTGAGTAACCAAAACCAAAAACACACACTGTAGGTTGAGGCTTACCTACATAATGATATGCTCAGTTTGTCTCACATTTGAATCCATTTTCATTCTGTTTAAATGTTCTGACAAATGTAAACAAAACCCTTGTTCCTATTCAAACATCGCACTTTGGTAGGTGCCTAAAATGGCCGTGACGTCCTTAACGCGATGATGTCAGTGGAGCGACTGCACTGCGGAGCGATAATACAGTCTGCAAAGGGACCTAATAAATAAACTGTTAAAATAACACAAAGTGCTTCTCCTCAACCTGCCCTTGGTTTCACCTACTTACTTCACTAACTTCCAAAATGAAGGGGAACGTAACCTTCATTCCCTGGATTTCAAGAGAGCCCTACAATTCTGCATAGATAGGACTGGGGACATCCGTAAAGTGAAGCAACACTTTGTGTCTTTCAATGTGGCCCGGCGGGGTCAGTCAGTATCCATCAGTTGTATTTCTGTGTGGCTAGTGGCATGCCTTTGCCATTGTTATTCTATGGTGCAGGGCAAGTTGGAAGGCCAGGTTCGTGCCCACTCAGTTAGAGTGGTGGCCACATCTTTGGTGGAGATATGCTCGGTTCCCCTTACTGAGATTTACAAAGCAGCAACTTGGAGCTCAATGCACACCTTTGTGAAGCACTGTGCTCTAGACATCCATGCCAGACAGCATGCTTCCTTTGGCAGGACAATCCTTTATGGGAGTGAGCTCTGTCTTCTGCCGCCCTGCTCGGGGGATTGGTTTAGCTTGGCATTCTAACCTAGATGTGTGAATAAAAGGTGAAGACCTAAGTCCAGGAAGATATGGAAATTACGTACCTACCATAATTCTCTGTCTTCTTGGACAGGTCTTCACTGTTTAGTCACACACCCACCCACCATCCCACGGGCTCACTCATTCTGTTCCTGGTCTTCACTCCCTCTTTGGTTTGGCCTGTGAAGACATTGTTATTTAACCCTTCTTATATGGGTCAAAAAGGGCTATCTCATGCCCTGGTTAGGTGTTTGTCTAGTCTTTATTTATGCTGCACCTCCTCGGTAAAAAAGGTACTGACTCAGTTGGAGGGTTGATGCCGAGGTAGCATATACAGGCGCAAGCTGATCTCATGATACTGCGCATGCGCGATCCTACCACGGCCTTCCTGAAGATTTTTGGCTCCCACTGGTCCTAGCACCTCCGGCTAGAACCCAGAAGTGTGAATAAATGGTGAAGACCTGTCCAAGAAGATCAAGAATTATAGTAGGTATGTAATTTCCATTTCTTTCCAGTCTCTAGGGCCGTGTCCACACTTACAATTAAAATTTGTTAACAGTTTTTAAACCGTTACAGAGCTTACCGTGCTGCTGCATCCACACTGTTTGGGACTGTGTCATAACACGGTTCTGTGCCCGTCCACAGCTCCCGAAATGAAAGCATGTTTTAACACACTGTCAGCTTGCTTGCCAGTGCAGATCAAATCCTGCATCATGGGCACCAGGAGGATCACCACAGGGAACACGGATCGGACGCTCGTACACACTGGTAAGTGAAAACGTTTCTCACTTAAACTGTTTTCAAAACTGTGCTGAAACCCTGATTGTATCAGGGTTTAAACACAGTTTTGAAACACAGTTCGGTAATGGTACCAGTGTGGACGTGAACTATGTTCCCTGATTTTCAAAATGTTACAGGGTGTCTGTAATGTTTTAAAATCCCCAGTGTGGACAGGGCCTAGGAGGACACACCTGTTCTTGATAAGAATTATACCCTTTGATTGATGAAATTATATGTCCTTGAACATTCATATTTTCCTTAATTCATGAAGTGGTAATACTTAATTAAAGTTTGATTCTCAGCCAAACGCACACACACATGCACCCACCCACCAAAACCTCCACCTTTTTTTTCTTATTTATGAACTGGATATCCATAGCCTTATAAGAAGCATGCATTAGAGTAGACAGTGTGCCTGAGTGTCTCATTGCAATATGAGACCAGGGATATGAAATTAAATTAATTACCTTCTTACTGTAGACCTAGATCTCCTAATGGTGGGTGGTACTGTACAAGGTAACCCACAGACACTAGATATCCCTGCTCTACCAGATTTGTGGCTCTGCTCCAAGGGGTGCCTTATTGCTCTTCATCCTCTTGGTTGTCTACCTAAAAATTAGGTGTGGTCTTTGAGGCCTGCTGACATCCACTGCAGCACTAATATAGTGATCCTCAAAAAATGGGTTCCTTGTGTTGTCCTATGGATACTTCAGTGTTCTTTCTCTACTTTGTTGCTAATTGCAGTACCATCAGGGAAAAGAAGGAATGTGATCTGCGACTACCTTCGGTGGCTATGAACATTTATGTTTTTCCTTTAAAGCACTCTCTCTCTTTTTTTATTTTGCTTCATCAGATTTGACTAAGCTTGACTGGGGGGGGGGGGTGACACTAAAACAATACCATCCTTGGAAGAAGATGGACATAGCTGGACTCCATGACCTTAATCTGTTCAGTAACTCCCTCTGGAGACCATGTAGGAGAAACTGTCACTAGACCTTTGAAGCAACTAGTCTACTAATTCTGTTTCAATAGCAAGTGATATAGATATACTGTATTGTCAAAGAGCAGCTGTCTGCTGCCCTTGGCTGGCGAGTTGGATTTCCGCTGCGATGCCAGAGACCTAGGTTGAGAACAGCTCAGGTCATCGGAGGGTCGGGCCGGGGAGAAGGATCAAGCCCCACAACTGCCTCCTTCTCTGGGGAGGGCACGGGATGTCGACGATGCATGGGGACACCTGGTGGAGGCCAGGAGTACTCAGCTTACAGGACAGAAAGGTTTCCAAGGCGGATGGACGCCACGCCATTGCACGTTCCCCTCTAAGGGGAGAAAATCTCAGCCCGCCTCGGCCACTAAATGATGCCCGCCTCGGGCTGCTATCAGTTCCCAGGCCGACTCCCCGCCTCATCCCATTGTTCGTGGCACCCAAAGGGGATGGGTGCCATGTCTCTGCCCTGGGGGGTAATCCAGGGGGTTCCGGGAGTACTCATGTGGGGATGCCACAGCTGAGGGGTCCATGACTGGGCGGATGACCGGCGGAGAGAGGAGGGGGGCGCAAAAAGCATAACTTTAAAAAAAAAGAGCAGCTGTCACCCAAGGAGTTAAATAAGCCATAGATTTAATTTTTTGTGCCATGAATTCTGCAGATATATACCTTAAAGCTGCTATGGGCTCACTTCAGAGATTGCCCCAAGCAGCTGAGGATGGCCACAGCCCCGCCTCCAAAATCCACGTTTTGATGACATGAAGTAGGAAGTGGAGCTGCATTGCAAATGGTAGAATGCAAGCATGATCGGGGGCAGTGCCTGCCTATACAATACTTTAACTTTGCTGGTACTGTAATTGTGTATGTTACAGGGGGTATATGAATGTAGTTACTACTCCCTAACTTGTACAGTTGCCTCCAAAGTTGAAGAAACTAATGTAAAGGCAGGCACTGCCCCCAGTTTCATTTGCATTTTATTATTTACAATGCAGATCAGTTCCCTGCTGTCAAAACAAGGATTTGGGGCGGGACAGTGGCAGCCCTCAGCTGCTTGGCCTGGATCTCAGAAGGGAGATTGTAGCAGCTTTAATGTATATATCTGCAGAATTCATGGAATATAAAAATCCATCTGTGGCTTATTTAACTTGAGACTGGTAGGCCCCCTGGCATGAGATGCCTGCACTTCAGGGTGAACTTGTATCAACTGCTCTTTAATGGAGAACTGCACTGAACCTGCAATTTTTCCTGCAGATGCTGTTTTTTAAATACTTGTTCACAGTCTGTTCTGGTTCCATCTTTACTGGCCTTTTTTGCTTTGCATACTGGTGGTCAGTAACCATTTTAGAATTGTATGATGTAATGCCCATTTCAGCCACCAAGTTCTATAGTAGAACACAGATGCACTGTGACAACACTATAAGACCTGCACAAGCACAAGAACTGCATCACACAGTTCCAAAATGATGGTGTGTAAATCCGAAACATCCACCATGCCTACTAAAAAGGTCAGTAAAAATAGAACAATATCAGAATGTGAACCAGTATTTCAAAATCTGTTTCTTCAGAAAATAATAGGCTTACAGGTTAAAAGATAGAATGAGAGTAAATGATTTTGTTTAATTTGAAATTGAGAACAGATTTATATTGGTTCACTGTGTCTGATTACAGTTTTCATCTTGACTGTGATTTCCAATTAGATAATGATGTACTTACAGTAATGAGTGACTTGTATCACTCAGTCTTGATGCTGGTATACCTTGGGTCATGTATCGTCTTTCACTGCTGTGTCAGAAAGAAATGTCTGTGGAGCTTATTTGTGTCTTGTGTGCATCCCATGCATTGTAACACAGAACACAGTCGTGTAGTTTTTGAATACTGGGATGGTAGTAGTGGCCTTCATAACTAAACTAATCCTGTTTTTTATAGCACAGAAGTCTAACATGCACCACTTGATTCTCAGAAGGAACAGCTATTCAGGTTTACACCAACCAGTGTGCACAAATACCTCACTTCACTACAACAAACAGTACCAGTATATGCAACTGTTGTAAATCTGAGCTTTGTCAAGTACCCTGTTGCATAAACTCTCCTCAGTGATAAAGTTATTTGAATTACTTTCTGATACGTACACCACATGTCAATGATCTTTCAACTGTTCCGCTGTGTTTTTGGCATAAAAATAAATTGTCTTTATTGAACTGTGCTGTGCCATTGTTTCTATGAATGTTTGTTCCATTATAATTGTATTACTTGAGACTACTATATTTATGCGGTGGGATACCCAGGTTTAGGTTTCAAATAAGGATTAAAAAAAAAACTTATAAAATGGAAAATAGTAAAGCTGTATCCAACAAATACAGTAGCAGACTCCTGAGTAAATTTTATATATTGTAGTGAGTAACATTTCAGTGCTGCAATACCTGCACGAGTTCATAAACATCACACTTGTGCAACAGAAGTTGTTACTTATGTGTTTATATGTACTTAGTAAATATATTGTTTAAAGAATAACCAGTTAAGCTAAAGACATCTCTTACAGATTGGTCTGCTACTGGAAATCTGTATAGTCAAGTCATAGCCTTAATTGCATTCTTTTTTTTTAATCAGTAGTTTGTCCACCTCAACTACCAACTGGCCCTCATCAGGACTGGCTCACCCAGCCCCATCACCTGGCTTCTCTGGGACTTACCATGCTCCTTTGGTGGTCCACTGTCGCAAGACCCTGGAGATGCCCAGTTGCCAGTGCAAGGCCTGTGGGGGCTGGGCCTTCATCTGGCCATGGTTGGGGATTTTCCTCCGATTGTCGCCCCTGGGCCCAAAAGCATGCAGTGATGCAGTGTGAGCTCCACTTCTGTGGAGACAACTCTTTGCATGAAGCAGGCGGGGACCCATTCCATGGCATCCTGCTTTGCTATCACCAAGATCCTCCAGGTGGTAGCCGCCTAGCAGGATGCACTTAGAGAGAGAGATGCTCAGTCCTCCCTTCCATGGCCAGCCCCTAGTGACCAGCATCTGTATACGAACCCGAGTCGCCAGTGCAGTGGGAAGTGAGGTGCCCAGTGCCTCATCTCTCTCTGCCACTGGGCTGACACCAGGAGTAGAAATTAACTTTTTGTAGTACTTGCGTGGTGCATGTGGTGAAAAGGTTACATGCACTAGAGTCCGGTTACCTACACTGGTCAAAAAATGACAAAAAAAATAAATATTTTGGGGGGCCTGGCCAGTGGCGTGGAGAGCTGAGGCATTGTGCCTTACCTTCTGCCACATCAGTGACCCATGCTCAGTGGTGAGTGCGGGTTGCTGGGGATCACCGGGGAAGGAGAGGATCGAGCGTCCAGAGGACAGCTCTCCTCTCCCGGAGAGAGTGATTTGGTGGTCCCACTGAATGGCTGCCCCCAGGTCAAGGCCTGAGGGTAGAATGGCTTGTGAGCGCCAATGATGTGAGGTGCTGCAGGACTCCACAGCATGCTCGCCTCCCGTGTGCTGCTGGCATGAGAGAACTGGAAACTGGGGATGCTGGCAGGATGCATGAAGCCCCAAACATGCTCCCGACCCATGGCTCTACCGGCATCTGAATGTGTGTGCATAGGGGGGGTGGCCCTCCCCTCCCTGGCCCTGCCATGGGAGGAAATCCATGAGGGATTTGCTGAGGAGCAAGGGCCAAGATCGGGAGAGAGAGCACACGGTTCAGGGTAGAAGGAGCCTTCTCGAGGAGAGATTCGAAAGTCCACCTGCCAGTCACCCCACAGGGGTAAAAAAGCTACATAAAAAAAGACTTCTGAGTTTCAATTATCTCCTAAATAATGCTCTGCCTACAGATTTCACTAATTGAAACATAACCTTCCATCTTCACTAATTGAAACTGTGATGATGAAGGTTCAAAAGGAGCTGTGTGCCATATGCTTCCATACACTTCAGCTACTGCTGTCAAACTGCATAGCTATTTCAGATGCATGCAAATCAGACAGCTACTGTACCAGAAAGATTCTCACTTAGTACAGTAACGTTAATACGATGTGAATCCAGAGAGCAGGGATGACCCTTGAACTCATGCTGTCTGGACACCAACCCTCACCATCACAGACCTACAGTCATTCAGGTAGCCCACCCCAATCCCATCACCCAGTAACTCATTGCTGCTATCTTGATGATTGAGCCTGTCATCTTGGTAGCAGTCCACCCCCACGCCCCACATCTCACATTAGTTCTACTCCATGTCCTGCAGCTCCTCTTTACATATCTGAGCACCTCCTCCTACAGCATCAGTTTGCTCCACACCAGTTGACTTGCTGCTGCCTCTCACTGCCCATCCCACACTGCATCAGAACTTGTGGCACCCTCCCCACAACAACATAGCACTCATAGGACTACCATGAAGCAGGCTCGCCCCTGTGTCCCATTGCAACAGTAAACAAGGGGATAAAACCACCACAAAATGTGGCCGTGATGCAATCCCATGACCTGAAATGAACCCTGCTACACTGACTCACCATCTCCTGCACTGTCAGTCAGTGGCTAGTGTAACGTAGACAGCTAGTTCTGAGTGCTGAATAATATTTTTTTTAATATAAAATATAGTACTGTCTCTGCTGAAAAATCTAATGCTCTAGGAGTGACCTCAACCCCCCCCCAAGAATTCATCTGACAGATGCAAGCTAAGAGAAATGCTGACAACATGTGTATCACACACACTCAGTTTTTAGATACAATGTGTTACATGGCAGACCAAGAGCTAATTACAGAGTTGTTTAAGTTAACTTTTAAGAGGGAAATCTAAAAAAGGTTCATGACGTTGAAGAGAAAACCCAGGTTATTACACAGGGGTGCAAGGTTGTAAATGCTCATATGAAGCCTGTGAGAGGAGGATGCAGCATGGATCCAAAGAGATGTCATTTGAAACATGAGTCATGCTGAAGGATTGCAGAAGTGATATTTTAAAAAAAGCCTACTTTTTTTTTATTAGATATATTTTTTTAAATATAATCTGACAGAGGAGGAGCTAGCTGACCTCACACAAAAATGGGTTGGTCAATACAGTTGTTTAAGGAATAATTCTGTTTTACAGAGACACTTTTACCTAGACTATGACTGAGGAAAGATCTTTGGAGCACTTATAAACAGACATTTAGAAAGATTTCAAATCTAAGTACTGTAAGTAGGAATTTGCACTGTTTAAATCTTGTTTCTTTTAAAAGATTTGTATGTCTGGTGGTATAAGAGTTATGTATTTGTGTTTTACATATTTTAAATATTTTAGTAAAATTCTTTTAGAACTTACTTGGTCTGTCTTTGACTTCTTTTAGATGTAAGAAAAGTATATGGTTATTGCAGATACTAAACATAAGCTTGAATGGTGGTACCAAACTGGAAAGAAGCGTTTTAAATCTGAGGTCTTTATTAAAGTTTTTAAGGGTTCATCTCTGTATACCTGGTTAGGTGCCCATAGGCAAGGATATCTGGCCCCCCGAAGACAGATATATCTGAGCCTGTGCATTGGGTATGCTAGCAAGAGGTTCACAGTTTGAATCCCTCCAGAATTTGAGACCAAAGGTTGATCCGAATTCACAAAAACAGACAAGAGGGTTACCTTGTCTGTTACACTGTTCACAAGACTGTGCTCAAAGGTTGGCACTTTGGGAGTAGGGCCTGACCTGCTGAGTGGGTTTGTGACAGCTGGCCCAAATCCTTTGCTGGAAGTTTGGATCGGGCTTATCTCCTGCTGCAAGGAAATCCATTGACCAGTCCCAGCCATTGTAGCATGCGCACCTGCCCACCCCTCCTGCTGTCATTCAGAGAGTGAGATGTCTTTATCCACGGTGTGTAATTGATAGGCATGAGGGGAATTAGTTAGCCTGTGCTAGCTCGCATTGCTTGCAGACATGTGCCAGCCTCACGTGCATCAACCTCCCATTGGGGACCAAATACAGAAGTGTGGGTCCATGTGGCAGTTTTCAATAGTAAAACATTGTGTAGCTTTTACATGCACCACAGTGCAAACAGACGAGAAATCTACATGCACTGGCCTGTTTCCACTTGCACAGACAACAGACTCTCCTTTCCTTCCACCCTACCCATCTTTATTGGGGTCTTCCATGGCTTGTTTGTTGTCCAGATGGGTACCTCTCTGTTTGTGTATCACAGTGTTTGTTCTTGGGTCCAGTGGGCAACAGTACAGTCAAAGCACAAGTTCCTTAGGACAAAACCAACTGCACACAACAGTTCAGTTCCAAAACTTCCTTCATTTAAAAATGCCTGGTAATCAGGGTAGACCCATAATCTCTAGTAATGGTACCCTGACAGAGGATATTGGGGTATGTAGAAGTTATTTTCAAACCGCTGGTTATACAAAGGGATAGTTACATCCAGGACACAACTCACTTCTTGGATAAACTTTCTGGTTTTAAGGACTTACCACCTGATACCCTTTTAGCCACGATGGATGTAACATCCCTCTACACTAATATTCCACACACAGATGGCATTTCAGCCTGCCTCAAATACCTGCATGACAATGAATTGGACTAACATTGACCCTGGGTTATGGGTAAACTCACTGAATTCATTCTGACACATAACAACTTCAGCTTCAATGGTAAACATTATGTTCAAACTATGGAACAGCAATGGGCTCCACAGTATGCTAATCTTTTTACGGTGAATTTGGAGGAGGATTTTCTAAGGCACTACACATAAACCACTCACTTGTTTCTGTTACATTGATGATCTGTTTATAATTTGGACAGAGGGCACTGACACACATAAGGATTTTCATCAGGAACTTAATAACCTCCACCCAACTATAAAGCTTTCCCTGGAATATTCTGCCACCAGTGTACATTTTCTGGATACCACTGTCACTATTAAGGATGAACCCTACATACCTGTATTTACAGGAAACCAACAGACAGAGAGAGATACTTACACACAGGAAAAGTAATCACCGAGCCACACAAACAAATCTGTCATATATAGTCAAGCACTTCAGTATCACCGCCTCTGTTCAGATGAGGAAGACAGAGACACACATCTGGCGATGTTGAAAAACACCTTTATTGAGCAGGGACACTCGTCCAGAGAAATTGACAGAGCAGTGGAACGTGCAACACAGATCCCAAGAGAACAACTACTGCAATATAAGGAACGGATTATTATCAACAGAATACCCTTAGTAGTCACATACCATCCTGACCTTGAACTTCTACGTAAGATTATTAAGGACCTCCATCCAATAATTAGTGAGGATGAAACCCTTAATTGTATTTTTCAAGAACTACCACTACTATCTTTTAAACAACCACCTAATTTAGCCAACCTGATTATTAGGAGTTAACTTGAACCGGAACAGAATACCATGACATCATATGGTACACAACCCTGTCATCAAGGCAGATGTTAAGACGTGTAACCTCATTTCTACTTCAGACTGTGTGGTTACATCACAAAACAGACTATTCAGGATACAGGGGAATTATACATGTACATCAAGTAATGTGGTCTATTTTATCCAGTGCAAGAAATGTCCTCGCACAGGTTATGTGGGAAGACAAGCCAAGAACTCCGCACTAGAATGAATTCACACAGACATTCTATTAATAACAAGAAGACCGAGAAACCAGTAGCACAGCACTTCTCCCAGGATGGCCCTCAATCTCAGATATGTCTGTGATGGTCTTAAAGGACATTTCAACAGTACACAACAGAGGCGGGCTTCTGAAATTAGACTTATTTTACTTCTCAATATGGTGGCGGATGGAATGAACATTGATGTTGGTTATATGACACATTATTCCATAAACTTACACAGACCTTTACTTTAAAAGATGGACATAAATACTTTAGTTCTTCAGCGGGCCTTTGATTTTGTAAGTTTAAGGTTATCTACATGTTGACTTCTCACCTTAACACTGTGGTGAGTGTGTGTCATGCGTGTGTGTGTGTGTGTGTGTGTGTTTGTGTGTGTTTTGCATGTGTTGTGTTTTTGTGTGTTGTGGGTATGATGTGTGTGTGTTTTGTTTGTGTGTGCGTGGTGTGGTGTGGTGTGGGTTGTGTTTATTTGTTGTGTGTTGTGGGTGTGTGGGGTGTGCTAGGGTGTATGTGTGTGGTGTGGTGTGGTGTATGTACAAACATATGTTTGGGGGGAACGTGTCATGGGGCAACTGTTATGTGGCTAGGACACTTAGTTTTCACATATAGGCCCAGATATTCAAACTGCGCCCAAAAAGTGTACAACAGCAGGAGCAAGAGCAAGTCCATTGCGCCCATGCACAAGAGGCGCGATAGTTCAAAAACTGCGCAGCCAAGATGCGCCTACAGCCGACGACTGAATATCGCACCACCTGCACCATAGCGCAACTAGGAGGGAAGCTGAGCATATCTGATGCGCCATAGTGCAACAAGGGATGTTCAGCTGAGCAGTCCAGATGCACCATAGCGCAACCAGGGACGCCCCAGCAGCAGGGCAGCAATGCAACAGCACAACCAGGGATGCAGGGGCCCACCACCCATGCCACAGATGGGCAGAGAACACACAGCAGAACAGACATCGTTCCCCACACCCCATGCACTGCACAACTGGGGGAAGGCTGGAATAACCACTGGCCCATGGAGACAAGCAACCAACCCACAGCTGGGCCATGGTGCCCCGTGCACCACAGAACCATGCAATGCAGCCCCACCACGAGCGCCCATCGGCGGGTGGCAGCACACAGCGATGCAATGATGGCATACACAGTGCCACCACGCACAGCCCTCCGAGGTACAGCTGAGAGACCGACCATGCGTCGGCACACGCGGTACCCCGCACATGACAGGGCATGCCCCGAACCCCACCACCAGTGGTACAGCACCCAGTACACCCTCCCAAAGACACACATTGACCCAGCACTGGCCACAACAGCCAGCGCAGACACCCACAGTGGTGCATGGAAGCATGCACCACACCGGATGCAACACAGTGCATGGACAAACACCCACCCATACCCAAGGGCACACAAACACAGGGACACAGTAGCGGGGCAACCAAGCCCCCAGCATGGGGCCATGGAAACCATGTACACACGGCCAGCAGTCCTCCATGGCACAGGAGTGGCAGCCACCCTGCGCAGGCACTGTGGATCTGTACGCCACCAGCATTTGCCCGGAGCACAAGTCACAGACAGTGGTGCACATCCCCTGCAACACACACAAGCCACAGCATGGAGGTGGGACAACAGCAGCGGAGGCCACAGTGTCACCCGAGGCAGACATGCACCACACCAGTGACAGGAGGCAACCCAGCATTGTGATGGGTACAGTGGCTGCCCTGCATGGACAGCCACCACTGACATGCCAGCAGACCGTGCAGGTCACAGACATGCAAAGGTGTCATCTGTACAGCCCATGGACGGGCTGACAGGTGCGCCATGGACACAGAGCATGCACCATGGACCACTGCACACAGTCATCCAGTGCACAGGGAACAACACACACACCACAGACAGTGACTGATAGCTACTCCCACACCATAGTCACTTCCCCATGGACACACACACATACCCATGACTGCACCACCCCTGACGCCATGCACACCGCTGCAACTGAGCACCTATAGCCCACTGCAAATCAGAGACCACCACAGTAGTCATATCAAAAGAATTGTATTCAAAAACATCCAACAAAACTATGTACAATTATTTACAAACGTGTGGGGGGAGGGCCACAAACAAGGTGGGGGTGAGTAAGGGGCAGGGATGAACAAATGGTACAGGAAAGGAGGGTGTGAGGGGTCCGGGGGTAGGGAAATCAAGGGCAGTGTGATGATCAGTGAGGCCCTGCTCCCCTCCGGCTGCTCCTCCTTTCATGCCGCTGCCTGACCCCCAGCCTCTCAATCCTCTGCAGGATGTCCAGCGATGCCCTGGCAACAGTAGGATTTCCTGCAGCGCCTCTGTATCATGCGCGCTGCCGGATACCTAGGACAAGGGAAGAGTCAATAGGTGTGAATGCACAGCACCATACAGCCCACCCACTGTGCATGGTATACGGCCGTGGGACATGCCTCTGTGATGGTGTGTGACCACCCACAGTGATCATGTCCACAAGACCTGCCACCCAGGCGCACACAGCCATGCGGACCACTGCACCACCACGGCCAAGTCCTGCACAGTACTACCATGGCTGTTTAGTGACATGGCTATGTGGTGCGAAGGCAGTGGCACAGCCATGTACCCAGCGCACTCATGGACCACCATTGACGCACTCCCAGACATACAGTGCCACTGGACAGTGCTGACTGTAACAAGTTGCGTGCATGGCAGTGGTGTCAATGGATGGTAGCCATGCCCCACTGCCCGCCCTGTTACACAGCATGCAATAGTAATCATGGATGTAAGGCACTCACCTTCATCAGGCTGGTCCCTCTGCCGCTGTGGACCTTTGCCCCCTCCTGTTGTTCCTGTCCTCCAGCTGGCCCTCCACTCCCTTGCCAGCCATCTCTCTCTGGGCCTAAGGTGCAAACATGAGAGAGGAACATCAGTACAATCCTGTAGCAAAATCCCCCTGCCCCATGTGTGCAATCCCACACAGCTGGACCCACCCACCCACACCCTGATAACACCACCACAGCCAACACCGGATGGTTTCTCCCCCCATGTTCGGACACATGCAACCGTGATACCCATATGGAAGATAAAAGTGTATGGACGTTACACCTTCCTGGCCATATCACCGTGCCCTCCTGGCACGTGCCGCGAGTGGGCAAGCAGGTCTGGGTCCCTCCGCCTCAGGTCCCCATACCTGTGGTGGCACTGCTCCACCGTCCGCCCCATTCCTGTGGCCTCCTCCAGGGCGTCAGCCACCTTCTGCCACACCTGGCTCCTGGACCTGTCCAGGGGTGCCTCCTCAAACAGTGGGCCAACAAGTGGCTCCACAATGGCAACCAGGTTTGCCATTTCAATCTGGCTCCACTGGGCAGCTCTCCTCCGCGCCATCTCTCTTGCTCAGTAGGGTCAAAATGGCACTCTGCAGCGCGGTTCCGCCACATGCAGATGCTGCACAGTACTCGCTGCCATTCCCTATCCCGCTGTCACCGAACAGCACGATAGTGGTACCCATGCCTGGCGCATGGTGCCTAGGGGGCAAAGGTCGGGCACAGGGTCAAGGGTTTCTGGTGCACGGACAGCCATGGCGCGATTGGAACCCAATGCGTGTGGCGCGATTGGGCGCCTGTGTGCTTCTCCAGTAGCGGCCTACCGCACTGTTGCCCCACTGCGCCTACGATGGCCCAGTGCCACAGTGCCATATAGGTGAACATTGCTGTAGCGCCACTGGCACAATGGTGGCCGTGCCCTGCATTGCCTCCCGCGCACAGCACGTCAGCAGCATGGCAGGTGCCTGCGTCATCAACCCGGGTATGCGCAGTTAGGTGTGTACTGCGCATGTCACAGAACTGCACCCTTGGCTCAGCACGTTCAACATAATTGCGCAAAGCGCAAAAGCGCGATATTCAGCCATCATATGTAAATCAGCTAATCAGCCATTCAATGGTGCAGCACTGCAATTTTGCATCCACTTAAAGTTGCGCCTCGCCTCATCTGCATGGGTTGCGCTATAAAAGTGCAACATTGGGCTGCATTGGCCATAGTCGGTACTGCAGTCTATTAGTGAGTTGCATGCTGTTTGGGAGTGTGGACTGTGGATTTTGGGACATGCATGGGACTGCACAGTCACAGGTAACAACTTTCATTCTCACAGGCTGAATCATGACCGAGTGAGTTGTGGGAGAAGAGAGCGAGTTGTGGGAGGAGGAGGCCAAATTTCACCAAGACCAAGACGGATGCCCTGTTTGAGGCCTACCTGGATCAGGAGCCGCTTCTCAGCGGACACCAGGGAACAGCACAGGCCCATGCTGCTGCATGGGAGGAGGTGGCACGTGCTGTGAACCTGCATGGCAGCCACCAGCACTCTGTGCAGGAGTGCAAGAAGTAGATGGGCACAGACAGGAGGAGGATTAAGGAGAAGGTGGCTGCCATCAGGGCAGCATGATCTGCGACAGGTGGGGGACAGCTGGAGGTGCTACGCCTGACCCCACAGGAGAGAGGGTTGCTGGCATGCAGCGTTGTGCCATTGAAGGTGTTCCGGGTGGTGGCTTCCAGATGGGTGGTAGCCCGTCACTGCATGGTAGGTCATGGTCTGTCTGTTGGGGGAGCAGGGTAGGTCACATGCAGTAACACGACTTTATTTTCCCTTAAAGATCCTGAGCATCTGCATGGGTCAGTGGTGGTGGGCCTCTCCACTGAGGCCAGTCAGATGGAGATGGAGGAGGGCCCATCCAACTCCACAGGAATACGCGGCTCAGTGTGACAGTGGGCCCGCCTGGGTGTCCAGGCTGATGTTGTTGGAACAGGTGTGGAGGAGGCCCTGCCCTGTCCCAGTGTGCCAGCATCCACGGATGCCAGCATGCTGTGACTCGGGCTGGTGCCAGGTCCGTCACCAATGATGATGTCGCTAACGTCATGGGCAGTGACACGTGTGTGCCACAGGATGGCCACACAGCAGGTAACATCACGGCCATGGCTGTGGGTGGTGTCGCCGTGGAGGCCTGTGTGTCATCATAGTCCCAGCCTGTGCCTGTCAGCACTGGTGGGGCAGCACTGGTGTGTGTACAGGACAGTGGGACTGTTGCAGCCACTGCGGCGGCACCAGTGAGCCCTGGGGAGTGGCAGCCGGAGGGGCAGCAAGTCGGCCAATGGGCTTGGGGGTACAGTGTCAGGGGGCAGCGTCAGTGCACCACCTCTGGATATGCCCAGCCCTGGTCCTGGTGTGCAGCGCCCACCCTCAAGGGGTGCTGAGCATCAGGGCCACACACATCCTGAGGGACAGGATGCCGAACAGGCAGATGACATCTTGGATGAGCACACCCGCATATTGCAAGCATCAGTCAACCAGCAGATGCGGCTTGCGACGTCGGAGGATGTACTGCGTGCAGCTCTGGAGTGGGCAGAGGAGCATCGCAGCAGACACACCGCTCTGCTCCTGGCAGGGATGGACCGGTTGCGGGAGGATGTGACCACTGCCATTGACAGGCAGACACAGGAATTCACTGCTTTCATGGCCACAATGGGCACACAGATATTTGCCCATGCGTCGCAGACACCACGCAGTGCACTGTCCACCCCCAGTTCCCGGTGTCGTGCGACACGATCATTGTAGACACCGGGTTCAACTGTGGGCATCCCGGGCACGCCTGGCACAGGCATGTTCAGTGTGCTACAGACCCCTGCGCAAGCACAGTCGCTGCTCACACAGTAGAACCCTGGGGACCATCGGTGCCACCCATGAGGCCAGTGGTCAGCCTGTCAGTGCTGGCGGGTCTTGGCGGGCCGCCCATGCATCCATGGCAGCCGGGCACTGTGGCACGTGACTGACCTGTCTCCCCAACGCTGCTACTGTCTGATGCTGCCCTGTGTGCATTGTGTTATTCAGCTGGCAATGCATGGGTGGGTACCCGCCCTGCACTCAGACACAGTCCATCTGCACACCTCCTGGCTGCTGTCCGCAGTTGCATGTGCATGATGATGCCTGCATTACACTGTACACCAATGTGCAATGGTGCTCAGCATGTGACACATGCACATTGATAGGCAGTGGGCGTGGTGGTCTGTGGGCGTGTGTGGCTGGGGTGGCATTCTGGGTCGGTGTGCCTCCTACCCTTTGTGCATGTCTGGTGTGTTGTGTATGTGTGTGCGTCTGTCCGCGTGCCATGTTAGACCTCAGCCATCCCTGGTGGTGTGTGTGGTTCCATGCCAGGCCAGTTCCCTTGACGGCATGCACCCCTGGTGTGTGTCCATGCGTGTTTGTGGGTTGTGCCGTAGCCACTGGTGGTTGCACATGGCCCCATGACTTACCTGGGTTGGCTGAAGTGCTCCTCTGTGATGGTGTCCCGGTGCAACTGTGCCAGCTGGAGCAGTCGGGGGTCCTGTCGCCCAAGGGGGGGCTGCTCATCACCATTGTCACCGGTGTCCTCATCATCCCCATCGCTGTCCCCCTCTTCGACCTGTACAGCTAGCCCACATTCTTTGGCCATGTTGTGCAGGATGCAACAGGCCAGGAATAGCCCGCAGGCCTTTGAGGGGCTGTACTGTAGGGCACCACCGGAGGTGTCCAGGCAACGGAAATGTGCCTTCAGCATCCCTAACACCGCCGATGACATTACATGTGGTGGCGCAGCCTCATTGTAGTGTTGCTGCGATGGGGTCATGGGCTGCCGGTAGGGTGTGAGCAGCCAGAGACGGAGTGGGTATCCATTGTCACCTGTGTGTAGAGGGTGGAGGTTAGTTTGGTGATCAGCACGCCTGCCCCGGGCCATGTAGGCCACTACCCATGTCACCTCTGGACCATGCCCCCAGGCCCTATAGATTGTCCGTGTGGTTTGCATACTCACCCACTAGGTGGCCAGTGGGGATATCCCCACTCTCGAATCTGTGGCACAATGCCGACTGGTGCCAGATGAAGGCATCATGTGTTTCCCAGGGTGCGTGGCACAGACATTGATTATCGCCCCCTGGCATCGCACACCACCTGACAGTTGATGCTAGCATAGCCTTGTGATTTATATGTCACGGCTCCCTCGGGGCCAGGTGGTGTGTGGATGGCCACATGGGTGCAGTCTATTGCCCCTAGCACACCAGGCATATGTGCTACCCTGTGGAACTCCTGTATGTTTGCCAGTATCTACCGTGTGCTGGGGAAATGGATGTACTCACAGCATGTGGCAGCAGTGTGCTGAGGAATTGGGTGAGGTGGCGTGACGCGGCCGACTGGGTTATGCCTGTGGTGTTCCCAGTTGGTCTCTGGAAGGTACCCGTGGCGAGCAAGCACATGCAAGCTGTCACTTTCGTCTCCATTGACAGAGCATGGCTCCGTCATGTGGGTGCCTGCATCACATCACTGCACAGCTCACAGAGCTACCTCAGAATTGCCCAATTCAGGCGGTACCGGCCCACGATCTCCATATCACTATACAGCTCATAGCTGGTGTGGGCTCGGTACTGCCTGTTGGGGGCATACCGCCGACGGGCCCTTCCACAGCCGTGCCCCCCTGCTGCTCACCACCTCACCCCCCTCATTACTGCCTCCATCTGGATGGTGGCACTGGCCATATCCCTGGCTTGTGCTCGCCCCCGGCAGCTGTTTCTGTGTTCCCCACTGTCCTGGCTACTTCCCCTGCACCGGGAACACCTGACTCTGCTGACCTCACTGCTGTGTGGCAAATGCTTCCCTTCTGCACTGTGGCTCACCACACCTTCCCTGAGCCTGTGGGTTCCAGGTGCCCTTTCCTGGCCTGCCCTGTGTGTCCCTCCTGCCCAGTTTGAGTTGCTATAGTTCAGCCTCATGTGCCTTCCCTGTGATTCCAACTGCCGCCTCTCCCTTGCTCCTTTTATTTTGGCTCATTTCCACTATGGCGCAACTTCCGCTAGCTCCCCTATTGTGCATGGCGCATGTTGTTGAATATTGCACTGTGCCATTTATGCATGGTTCCTCCTCAGTTGCGATACATTCATTATCATTGCGCTGTTGCTCAGCATGATTTGGGGGGGCCCAACTGCCTCCCGCTGAATATCACAGAACGGCACATTTTCGGACTTGCGCTGGCGCAGCTCTTTTGAATATCTGGGCCATAGTGTACATTTACTTCCTTCTACTAGTTGTCAGTGGTTGGATTACACACTGTCACATTTTTAAATCTGCTCATATTAAGATGCATATCTCATTTACTTGGGGGTTCATAAAAGGTGTAATTCCTTTGGGTAAATATTAATATTGGTGTGAATGATGCTGTATTATGACTCTTGTACATACAGTATATCTCATTCCTACTAGTTACAGTATCTTTCCCAAGGAGAGAGAGAGGGAGAGAAAAGAAAAAAGGAGGGGACCTGGAGGATTTCATCCTTGGAAGTTTTCATTTAGATTCCTTAGACTGATTCTGTGCATTTTTGTTATACACTGACTCTGTGTTGAAATCTGCACCTATCAGGCCCATGGTCTCGTTTTCTTGGGGTCCTTGACAAGTGTTTTATTTGGCACTTATACTTACAAGTGATACCATCATGCATCATGTATATGTGTATATGTTTAATTTGGGCTTGTTTTCAACTTGCAGTTATACCTAATTTCAGGATTTTTCTCTCATTATCTGTTCTTTAATCCACCAGGACACTTGGAATGTAAGTTGTAAGCTCATCTTACATGTATTAGAGAATGCCACCCCAAGGTTTTTTATCACTAGAATGCTTTCTTGGCATACTGAGACATTTTAACATTTATGTGAGAAGAACTCTCTGGTTGTAGAGAATTCTTGATAACCTTTGCCCTTCTGAGGCTCCTCAGTTAAAAGCCAACTGGTGTTAATTAGCTTCTCTGACGTAATCTTCTGTTATGTTTTAAATGTATATGTTCAACCAATGAGAATTATTTCCGTTTTTTCAACATTATCTGGTGTTAATAGTATGGGATTTCAAAATAACGACCATAAAGCTTCTAAAGAAGGACCTGGTTGGTTCGAAAGTTAGAGCACATTGTTCTTTTGTGTAACATCCATGTTGGTCCAACAAAAGGTATCAAATCATTTGTTTCTGGATCTGTTCATTTAAGAAAGAATCACTAAAAACTGAACACTGACAACACAAGAGGACCTTAATAAACATGGTATAAAAGAAAAAAAACCTGTCTTTACATGTAGTTTGAAACTTTACATGGAAATATTAACAGCTTGCAAAGTTGATGCAATTTTGATATATGAACACCAGTTTTTAACACCGTTTAGCCTTTATAATATGTCTAATGAGTGCTTATAGTTGGTGAGCACATACATTTATGCCGCATGTATATGATTGTGAATATTATCAAAAGCAACAGATTTCTTTGTGCTGATTATGAATTGGTGTTACTGCATTAATGGCACACCAGTCAGCACAGAAAGATTATTAATTCTATGAGATGTAATTAAAGAATAATTACTAAACTAATACTACATGTTTTTAGATGGCATAACATCATTAGTAAGCATGGTGTTGGCTAATTGAAATTTGGCCTTGGATCCTGCTGTTATATCTCAGATTTGTATACACTGAGATACTGTATATGTAGGAATGCATGTGGCATTGCACTATAATGGTGAATTACTGATGTGCTGGGGAGTATGTATAATATATAACAAGAAATGTTGAATTTTATTTGCTTACTATATATTTTTAATTGTTAAATAGAGACCCTGTCCTCTGAAGAAGTCCACATGGGGCAAATGTAGGGCTTTGTCTGGAGGGTATTCCTTCTGGTGATGAGAATAAACTCAAGGAAGTTTTGGAACTGAACTGTTGTATGCGGCTGATTTTGTCCTAAGGGACTTGTGATTTGACTGTCTTCTGTGCCCCACCCCCCAAAAAATCTCCCTCTCTTTACTGGTTGACTGCTTCTCTTTCTCACTGGTTTTGCCTCTCACTCCTCCTCCTCCTCCGGTAAACTCCTCCTCCTTGGGACTTCAGTATCAATTGACTGTCCCCCTGCCTTCAGGCCAACCTCCCACAGAATTGGGCCACTCAATCTCACCCACCTTATTACTGAACCCACCTGGCTCAATCCTCACTCCCCTAACCATACCCTCCTGGATTGGATTCTTTTCTCACCCCTCCCCCCACTCACCCCCATCATTGCAGCAGGTATTCTGTCAGACACAGTCAGTGACCATTGTATGATCTGCTATCTCAGGAAAGTTTGGTTTCTCCATCCTCTCCCAAATATGTTTGGTCTTGCTGTCTCCGTTTGCTCAACATTAATGCCCTCCTGAATGAGCGTGCCGCAATGGATTGGTCCCTCATCCTCTCTGCCCCAGACAATGATGTGGCCCTCTCTCTATTCCACTCCAAATTTACTCTCATCTGGGACAAACATGTCCTCCTCAGAAAATCCAAGATAAAAGGTTCTCATTACCCCTAGATTACTATTGATCTTATTGACCTGTGCAAGTCCCCTTACATTTTCCTCTGTGCTGTCCCCCAGTCTAGGAAGACTGCCAAGGTTTTCCCCTTCACAAAGGGGGTGACGCTTCCTCCTTTGCAACTTCTATCCTATCTCCTTCCTTCCTTCTCCTGCAAAGCTGCAAGAGAAACTGGTCTGCTCTAGGCTTGCTGACTTCTCTATGTCAACTTCCTCTATCCCCTTCCAGTTTGTATTTTGGAAGCACCACTCCACCATCTCCTCCCTGCTGCATGCCGCTGACTCTGTCCTTACTGGGGTGAATCAGGGGCACATCATGGCTGCTACTTTCATCGATCTGTCCAAAACTTTTGACTCGGTGGCCCACCCAATCCCACAGGACAAGCTGAGCATGCCAGTCTCTTAGCTCCTGCTGTTGATTGGTTCCATTCCTACCTCATGGGCCATCAACAGTCAGTACAGGTAGGAGGCACCATGTCCCATCCTCTTCCTGTTCAGGCCAGTGTCTCACAGGGCTCCTTCCTGGGTCCTGTCTTTTTTCATCTTCCTGAATGACCTCCCCCTGCCTGTGCCAACTTAGCTTGTCACATGTGTGCAGATGACACCGCCATCTACACCTCTGGACCTTCAGTCATGGCTGTGGAAGGCTTGCTCTAGCAAGACTTCCACAATGTCTCACTGGTTCCATGCTATCCAGCTATGGGTCAACATTAAAAAGTGTCAGTGATCTCTGTAATAAGCCAAAAATTGGCCAGGTTGTCCTCCCTCCCTGTCTTCACTACTCTGGATGGCACCCCTCTTGAAGTGGTTTCACCTTCCAAGTACCTTGGTGTGTGGCTAGGGAGCATGCTTGACTTCTCTGCCCACACTGATGCCATCCACTTCAAGCTCCAACACAAAATGGGTGCCCTGTACTGCAACAAGGACTGCCCTTCTCCCCAGATCTGCCAAGAAGTGGTCACCAGAATGGTTCTCCTGGTTTTTAGCTATGTGGATGTGGTCTATGGCACTGCCCCCTCCTCTTCCCTTGCCAGACTGGACACCCTCTGCAACACTTTTTATTGGCTTGTTCCTAACTAACTCTCATGAACTCACTACTGTTCCTCTATGTGGAGGCAGTATAGCGCAGCAGTTTAAGTCTCTGAGCTGCAAATCTGGAGACCTGGGTTTGAATCCCACAGCCCCCACTTGCATACTTTGTGACCCTGAGCAAGTCACGTAACTTCCCTGTGCTCCCAGGTCGCACCTGTAAACAAGCTTTCAGCTTAGTGTGCCTTTCCTGGTTAAACAATTGAAAAAAAAAAAAGATGTCTCCCTATCCATCCTCCTTGTCGCTTAATGTCACCAGTCCCACTG
This sequence comes from Neoceratodus forsteri, assembly GCA_016271365.2. Taxonomy (NCBI): domain Eukaryota; kingdom Metazoa; phylum Chordata; order Ceratodontiformes; family Ceratodontidae; genus Neoceratodus; species Neoceratodus forsteri. The sequence continues at coordinate 1,302,772,378 of CM057453.1, read as the reverse complement.
TGTATCCCTCATCTCCGAATACTGGTTCAAGTCCCTCCCTTCATACCTCTCCTCACTCCTTTCCTTTACCCCCTCTACCTCCTACTCCCTTCACTCCAGGGACTCTTGCAAATTCTTCCTTCCCAACCCACACTCCTCTGCTGGGAAGTCTGCTTTCTCCTATCGCGCCCCCCCCCTCAAAACCTGCTTCCCTCCACTCTCCATCTCTCCCCCTCACACCTGTCCCATAGACACCAGCTAAAACTTCTCCCTGCCCCATCCTGTTCCTGACAACCCTTTACCTGACCCTCCTTTGCAAGATAACCCTCTGACCAGTTTTTGGGCTCTTGCCAGTGGAGCACCAGTGCTTGTAATTGTTTTTCCCTACAGCTGTGCACAGCTACCCTTGCTGCCTGTACTGTCACTTTAGCTGTATATGAATGCTGCTAAGTGTTCCACTTTTGGTTCTTCCAATGTCACTGTAATTATATCCTGTTAATTATACAATATTATGCATTTCACTTTGTAACTTACCACTGTTATTATTGTTTGCTGTAATATTATACCCTCTTACCCTGGGTTGCATCTGGAAACAAGCCTTGGCTCAGTGTGCCTTTCCTGGTTATCCATTTTCAAATAAATAAATTTAACTAGATACATAATATATAATGAATAAATTAGACAATACGCTAAAATTAGCAGCAATAAAATATGCTTAATGACAAACACAATTACCTACTAATAATTGCTGGGCAACTATTCTTCTAGCTAGGGACATACACTCACAAAAATGTGATATAACCACAGAACCTTTTCTGTATCTACAACAGAGCCCCAGTGAAGTTTGTCTCCTTTAGCCTTGAGGCTCTTCATCTTAAACTTTGCTTTGTATCGTTTTTATTTCCCTTCATAACTCACAGCAGAAAAATGCTGTTTGTCCTCAGAACACAGTATTTTTAAATTTCAGCGTGAGCCTATTTTGACAGTCTTAACTGGCTAACTGTTTTAATGCTGGCTCTGTCCATCTGCCTGCCTAAAATAATATTAAGGGTGTCAGATAAATATAAACTTTTTGTGGTCTGGCTTGTAGCCTGGTGTCTGGGGTAAGTCTGGGCTATTTTTCGCTCTCCCTCCCTCAGCCTGGTGTGCTTGGTTGTCACTCAAGCTAGGCTTTTGATTTCTGAACTCACATTACCTTGTGGGTAGTAAGGGGGTTCTGACCAAGTCAGAGCTAGTTTTGGTAAGAAAATGCACTTTTTGGGGCTTCTTTTTTCCACCTGTCATCCATTTTTATACTTTTTTTTCTTGAAAGTTGAAAGACATGCAGTTTTCATTGTTTTTTTTTTACTGTGAAGTAGCAGTTGTGGTATTTTCATAGAAACACAGAATTTGATGGCAGGAGAGAGGGTCCACCAAGTTTGCCCTTATGATATTACCTCATCCCATCCCACTGACCTACTGTACTGGTGGTCTGTTACCCTCCCTCGCCCCTCAAACCCATGTTTACTCCCCCCCCCCCGAGGACCTTAAGTCCCCATACCCTGTCTAAACTGTGTTTAAACCCATTAGGTAGCTTCCCACCACCCTATCTCTCAATTCTCTTACCTCATAAATCAAGGACACGGCTTAAATGAATATCAGGGACAAAACCCCAAATCAGGGACAACTCTTAAAATTGATAAGATTCACTCAGCAAGCTGACAGAATAAGGAACTAGTATAAGAAGCATTTTTGAAGAAGAACAAGTCTGTAACTTTAATGTTTACCATTATTTTGTGCTTACAATCCCGCTGTTCAGTCACAAAACAGAAATTTTACAAGGAACAGAGGACATTTTGAGGCAAAATCAGGGATGTCCCTGAAAATCGGGGACAGTTGAGAGGTATGCCCACCACCACTTATGTTGCCAGTCTGTTCCATGGTTCCCACCCTCAGTGAAGCAGAACTTCCTCACATTTCTCTTGAACATGTCCCCTAGTAACTCGTCCCTATTTCTTACAAATAGGTGCTTGCTATTCACCTTTTTTTTATACCCCTGAGAAACTTGTATGTTTCAATCGTGCCTCTATTCCTGCTAGGCCTCTAGTGAGTTCCTATTTAGGGGGCCGTGGATCATCCTGCTGACCCTTCACTGTACCAACTCTAGTCTGTCAATGTCTCTCCTCAGATGAGGACTCTAGAACTGGGCACACCACTCCAGATGTGGCCTCACCAGGGAGCTGTACAGTTGTAGATCACCTCACTTCTCCTATTGTCAGACCCCTCCCTATACACCCCAGAATCATCGATGCCTTGCCATATGCATTGCTGCATTTACTCATTTGCTTGAGGGAGTCATTGATTATGATCCCCAGATCCTACTCCTCTGTTTTTTATTTTGCCAACTTTTTTTACTCCCGGTCACTGGACACCAGGGCCCCTTCAGGCGAGACCCACTTGACAGATGCTACTGCCTGCCTGAAACACACCCAGCGAGGAATCAGGGACAGAGTCCTCCTTCCGAGGCCTGGGAGAGGAGAAGACCTGGGAGTCGACCGGGTAAGGACCGGCAGTGGACGTGTGCGTCTGCCCCTGGGGGCTGCCGTCTACCTCCTGGTGCCAGGATTTGCCCCTGAGGCGGTGGATGTGCAATGACATTGGCACGGCAAGGGAATGGACCGCCCCTCCCACAGATGTCCACCACTGTCTCCCCTGACTTGCATCCCCACCTTGTGCACTACCCCCAATCTTCACTGGGAGCCTCTGCAAGGCAGGGAATCCTCTAGATCCCACCCCAGAAGAGGAGAGCAGTCTTCTGGATACTCAATCCTCTCCTTCCCCTCTGACCCATGACGGCCCGAGTCTGCTCCTAAACCCAGGTCATTGGCATGGTGTGAGGTGTGGCGTCCAGCGCCTCAACCCCCAGAGCCACTGGGCCGGCCCAACTCCTCTGTTTTAGTGGCCAATCTAACACCTCCCATTCAGTAAGCTGTGCAATGGATTCTGTCTCCCTTAGTGCATTACCTTGCACTTCTTACCATTGAATCTCAACTGACAAACCTTAGATCTTCTCTCTTGTTTGTCTGGGTCATTCTAGAGCCCCCCACTCACAATCTACCCTACCACATAGCTTTGTGTCATCAGCAAATCTAGACATACCTTTCCCTGGATACATTCCCCTATGTCACTTGCAGACATATTGAAGAGGAGTGGTACCAGGACCAAGCCCTGCAACACTCTGCTTGTGACATCCCTATTCCCTGATTTAGCCCCATTTACCACTACTGTCCCCCAAAACCAACACTACCCACACTAAACCCCTGTCTACTCCCAAGTCCTCCAACTTCTTCAGCAGCCTTCTCTGTGGTTCTGAATCGAAGGCATTGCTGAAATCAAAGTAGAGCAAATCTAATGCCTGTCCTCTATCAATAGCCTTGGTGACCCACTCAAATTAATCTAATCAAAAAACAGTGTCAGGTTGGTTTGGCATGACCTCCCTGACACAGACCCATGCTGCTTCTTGTACTCCATTGTCCTTGAAGTAGGCCAACTTTCCTTGACTGTGGTCTCCATCAGTTTGCCTACAGTGGAGGTAAGGCTGACAGGCCTGTAGTTGTGTGGATGCTCCTTATCCCCCCTTGTGGAGTGGTACTACACTGGCAGATATCCAGTTCGTTGGCACCATTATGAACTGCAGTGAGTTATTAAATAGAGGGGATAAACATACTGTACTAGTAATTCTGCAGCCAGTTCCCTAAGTACTCATGAGTGCAGACCATCTGGGCCTGGTGCCTTGCCTACCCTGAAAGCAGCTTGAAAGGCATGAAAATGTTGGGATGCCTATTTAGAAATAGTAGAGCAGAGATAGCTGGGCTGTGGTGCCACTGCACAGGGCATTGGTCAGACCACACCTTGAGTACTTTGTACAGTTTTGGTCCCCATGTACCAAGGAAACTATTGCAATTCTTGAGAATGTCCAGAGGAAGGCAGGTATATTAATAATATGACTTCCACATCATATGCTACTCATTTAAGTGAACTGGATATGTACTCTTTGGTACAGAAGGTTATGTAGGAATCTTTGCCTTGTTTATAGGGCTATGCATTATGAGGACCTTTGTGAGTGTGTAGTGTTGGAGCATAAGGCTGAAGTAAGACCTAGTAGATTCCTCAGATAACAACTGAAATATGAACAATACAAGACAAACAAAGAGCAACTGGTTTAACCAAAGAGTGGTAAAAATATGGAATACCCTGCCAGTCAGTAGTAGAATGTAATTCTTTAACAACCTTCAAGATGGCTCCCTTACGGTTATAGAGAATACCAGGATGCTGTGTAAGGTGTAAATAAAGTCGAGTCCAAAGGCCTTGAGCTAATTGGCTATAATTTCCTATGTTACTATGTAAGATTCTAGACCCTTTTTACCTTGTTAATTAAGAGCTGTACTCCACCATGTCCTGAACCCCCATGTGGTGGGATTGATACCACTCTTCAGCAGGGGACCATTTCTCTACCGTGAATACTGAGCAGAAGAAATTGATTAGTACATTTACCATCTGCTCGTAATTTCCTCCCTCCTCCCCGAGGCTAGCTAATGGATCCCCTCCCATTTTCCTTTTATTCCTTATGTACCTGAAAATTCTTTTACTCCATCTTTTACTCCCTCAGCGGTCCATAGCTTCGTGTCCAATTTTGCCCTCTTGACCTCCACCCTTGCCTTTTTAAGTTTAGTCTTCCAGGCCTCCTACCCCTTGTTTCTCTTGTAGTCAGTGAAGACCCTTCTTTTTTTTTAATCCTTTTATTGCACTGTGAAAGTGAAATATATACAAAAGTATACATTTTGGATTACAGAGTGGTGGAGCCCCCACCCAACCAACCCCACTGCCACAGGCAATTGCAAAGCAACCCCAGGTACATCAAAAAAGGCACTTAGATACTAAGAAAACTTGTCTGTATAACATATTGGTGTTTAGTTGCTTACACATTACAGTGGTATTCAGTTTGATCTTAGGAGACTGGAGAGGGCGCAACTCCTCCACTCCTCAATGGGTCCTCACGCATTCTATCTCCCCTGGTCTAATGCCTCTTGGAGCAGGGACCAGATGCTCATAAATTTTGCCATTTAATTGGAGATACTATACTGTACTCACTTCAGGTGCATATATTCCAAAGGGAGTTTCCTAGTGCGCTATAGAGGGTCCTCTTCCTTCATCCAGATCTGTGCTATACTTTTCTTCACTGCCAAATGCTAGTTTCCACTAGGAGTGCATACCTCCCTGTTTCCCCCTTCCCAGTCCTGGGACACCCAATAGGATCTCCCACAGGGTTTAATGCAAGACTCTTCGATAAGAGCCCAGACATCACCTCCACCACCCCTTTTCAAAAAGCCAATATTTTCGGGTAGGACCGGCTGAAATGGATAAAGGATCCAGTATCGGCCTTGCATTTAGAGCATAACTTAGATTTCTGTTTATCAATCTTATGTGCATTATCTGAGGAAAAATATGTACACATTAAAAAGTTATACCGAATCTGTGCCAGACTCTTATTTTTGGTACATTCATATGCAAAGAGCACTGCTAGATCCCACATTCCATCAATATGCATCCTCATGCCCAAATCTGTGGCCTATTTCTGATGTATAGGAGCCATATACCCAACCCTGGTGTGGACCACTATGGTATAGAAGAGGGATAAAGGTTTAGCCCCAGGGAGGGTTCATGTTAGCCTCTTCTATAGGGAAGAAGGTAGGGGAGACAACCAAGAAGCCCTGAATTTGTTCAAATCTATACAACTTTGCACTTGAAGGTAGGCAAAGAAATAGGATACCCTCAGTTAGAAAGTTCTTTTAAGTTGCTGGAAGCTGCATAGCAGCATGCCCCCGTCATGTAGCTGTTCAATTTTATACAACCCTCTGGTCCACCAGTATGAAACCACTTCAGGCACGTGCCCCGGGGTGGTGGTGGGGCATGTGACCCCACAGGTCTAACAAAATACCTGCTGCTGGTGAGATACCCTATATTTGGCCTACCAATTGATGGCAAATTAATCACATTTGGGCTGTGGTGCCAGTGAATGGGTTTTGGGTTTGTTTAATAACTCCCTGGTGCAGGGTTGGAATAGACAATAAGGACAGGAGGGGACCTTGCAGGTCTTCTTTGAGGATATCTCTTTCATCAGGTCACACCTATGGAGCTATAGATACCAGGCACTAGGACCATGCGGAAACTTTTGCAAGCAGTCCACTAGTGGCCACCATGCTAGCGTTCTACATTGGCACTCCCATATAAACATGGGCAGCTCTTTCCCTCTTCAGTTCTTTTCCCACCATGGACCATACTTGCCTGACCCTATACAGAGACGCCGCTGCTATAGTCGACTGCTATTATAGTCATTTCTCTCCCTAGTTCATTATCAGTTTTCATAAGTGATGCCTGATGTTGTGTATGTGTAAAGAGCCATCTAAGCTCTTCAGATACTGTGAATGCAGTGAAAACATACATTAGGGTGACTCACATGATATCTGCATGTGCTGGCTCGGCAAGGCCCATAACATAAAGGCCTGCCAGATTTACCTTAAATTTAATACTGCTACCTGGCAACACAGAAAGAATGCCTTGGGGATCCACCTGCTGACACAGCCAGAATGGAGAAAGAGCTCCAGGAACAGAGCTCCAGCGCATCACTGGCCTCTGTGCTCTCACTCCTCGAAGTCCTGGGAGAAGACTTCAGGACAGCACAAATACAAGCACTGGGAGAGGCATAGTAAGGAGAAAACCTCCCCAGTACACTCTAGGTCACCCCAGCATGACCGCTTCTGTGGTGACCACCCCAGCGGCAACACCACCAGCTGCCCAGACCATTGACCCTTACAGGTCGAGATAGGCTGTGACCACCACCAGGCCTAATACGGCTTTTGCATTGCCATCATCAGGGACAGTGCCTCCCCCCTTGACATTACCTGGTGTTCCAGCAGTCCACATGGGTGTTGATATTCAGGTGATACTTTCATCTTTCGTGGATATGTTGCAATGCCTGCTACCTCCTCCTCCTGTAACAGGAGCTTTGTCAACAAGGGCAGCCGGCCAAGCCCCAGTGCAGATGCCTGTCAGGCTGATGCGCCAGTTGCATTCTCAGGCATTGATGGCTTCTCTCGCTCCCTCTTTGAGGCCTACTGAACATGTCAATGAGGACCAGGAGTACAACCCTGACCTCATCATGGAGGAGGAAGAGGAAGAGTATGTGGAAAGCTCCTATGAGAGGTCCAGTTCCACTTTCTCTACAGGGGGCGAGGACTCTGTAGTGTATACACTAAGGTCCAGTCCTGAAGACCCATCATTCATCTCCATGATTCAGCAACTCCAGACTGCCATGGGGTTTGAATCAGAAGAGCAGGACATCATCAGGAGATATTTGGTGGAGTTCATGAAACTGCCTGACTCCCCACCCACCCACCATTATTCCTCCTTTACTGTCTGCCTTGGAGGATGCCACCCTGGCTGCCTGGCACAGGCCAACTATGATACCTGCCATACTTAGGAAGGCAGATAAAATGTATCAGACTCCCTCTGGTAAGTCTTTTTGCAGGCCAACCTTAGATTGATTCTGTAGTAATAAATGCTGCTCATGGCAAATCTAAGGTGCCTAAACACCTTAGTTTGTTTGTTTTATTTTTAACCAGGAGGTGGACTAGGCACGGTCCTTTTTCAGCCATGCCTGACACAGAACATTACAAAACTTTGACAGTTACAAGAAGTTTCCTCCCTCCTGACAAGGCATCTAGGAGGCTAGGTGTTTGGGGGAAGAGGACTTTTGCTTCTGCTGCTTTGGTCCTGAGAATTGAAAATTATCAGGCCCACATGGTAAAATACCAAAATACCTCTGGAGGAAGGCCATGGCAGCAGCCCAAGCCCTTCCAGAGGGTACTCCTAAGCAGGAGCTCTCAAAGGCTCTTCAAGCAGGGGCAAACATAGGCAAGCATCTCCTATGTTCTACCTATGACATTTCTGATGCTTCTGTCAGGGCAGCAGCTTCTGGGGTTTGTCTCAGGAGACATTCCTGGTTAAGGGCATCAGAGTTTTCCAATGATGTTCAACAATCCGTCCTCAATGTGCGCTTTAGAGGATATAATTTGTTCAGTACAGATATACAAGATATCCTCTCAAACCTGCAGGCCTCGGGCAGAACTCTAAAATCGGTGCATTCCCCTCTACTACACTCAACCAAGGAGTAAGCAGACTGTGCCTTTTAGTCCAGCCTGCAACAGACACTGTTCAACGGTCAGACAGCAGGGTAAAAGTAGAGGAGCATCAGCTTTGCCTTCCCCAGGACCCACCTCAGGTGCTCACTCAGAAGCCCCTAGAGGTGGGGGTGTGGGCTGCTGCTGCAGGATCCAAATCTGCCTGACTCCTTATTCGACCCTCACCCACCAAGGCCTTCAGGGGGTGGTTGTAGAGGGTTACTTTTCCATCCACCTGGACTAGTGGAGGAAGGTCACATCAGATGCTTGGATCCTGCAGATAGAAACATAGAAACATAGAAACATAGACTTTGACGGCAGATAAGGACCGCTAGGCCCATCTAGTCTGCCCATTTCCTCACCTACAGGATAGGCCGCAGATCCTCAGTTAACCAACAGCCTATATCTTCCTGCCCCCACAAGAATTGCCTTATGTCTGTCCCATGCATTCTTGAATTCTCCCACAGTTTTAGACCCCAAACTTCCTCAGGAAGGCTGTTCCATGCATCCACTACCTCTCTGTGAAATAATATTTCCTCACATTGCCCCTGAACTGCCCTCCTTCTATCTTTAAATTGTGTCCCTTGTTCTTGCAAGTCTCTTTTCTGAAAGATGCTACCCTCTTGGACTTTGTTGATTCCTTGAGGTACTTGAAAGTTTCTATCATGTCCCCTCTCCCTTCTTTCCTCAAGGGTATACATATTAAGCTCCTTTAGTCTCTCCTCATACGGCTTCTCTTGCAGACCCTGCACCATTTTAGTTGCCCTCCTCTGGACTGCCTCTATCCTGTCTATGTCCTTGCGGAGATGGGGTCTCCAGAATTGGACACAGTATTCCAGATGGTGTCTCACCAACTGTCTGTACAGAGAGATAACAACTTCCTGTTTTCTGCTGCTGATGCCTCTCCCTATACATCCCAATATACCCCCGGCCCTCCATACTGCCTTCTCACATTGCTTGCTAACCTTAAGGTCATCTGATATGATTACCCCCAGGTCCCTTTCCTGTTTTGTTGTTGTTACTACCTCCCCACCCATTGTGTATTCTTCCCCTGGGTTCTTGTTTCCCAGGTGCATTATTTTGCACTTTTTTGCATTGAATCCTAGCTGCCATACGTCTGACCATTCCTCCAACCTTGCCAAGTCCCTTTTCATCCTTTCCACGCCTCCTTGCATATCAACCCTGTTGCAGATCTTTGTGTCATCTGCAAAGAGGCATACTTTTCCTTCCAGTCCCTCTGCAATGTCACTGATGAAGACATTAAAAGGACTGGACAATACTGAACCCTCAGTGCCCCTTTCTTCAGAGTGGACTCCATTTACAATTACCTTCTGTGTCCTGTTGTCCAGCCAATGTTTTATTCCAGGCTACCACCCTGGGACCCACTCCCAGGCTGGTTAATTTGACTAATAATCTTTGTGTGGGACTGTGTCAAATGCCTTGCTAAAGTCTAGGTAGGCCATGTCCACAGCCCCTCCTGGTCTACTACTTTGGTCACCCAGTCAAAGAAATCTATTAGATTGTCTGACATGACCTTCCCGCTGTGAACCCATGCTGCCTTGGATCCTGTGCTCCACTGACCTCTAGGTACTCAACTATTCTTTCCTTCAGAAGTGACTCCATCACTTTCCCTACCACAGAGGTCAGACTGACAGGTCTGTAGTTTCCTGCCTGTGTCTTGGTCCCACTTTTGTGAAGGGGAATCACATCCGCCTTCCTCCAGTCCTCGGGTACCACACCATCCTCCCATGATTTATTAAAAAGAGTAGCCAGTGGTTTCACTAGTTCCTTCCTTAATTCTTTTAGAATTCTGGGGTGAATTCCATCAGGACCCATTGCTTTGTCCACCTTCAGTTTTAGGAGTTCTTGCAGAACCCTTTCTTCTGTGAAAGGACTGGGATCGACCCCCCTATCAAGAGTGCTTCTGTTAATTGGATTAGGCACTTCCCCCTCCTCTTTTGTGAATACTGAGCAGAAATATTCATTCAGTATTCCTGCTTTTTCACTGTCCCCCTCTGCCCACCCACCGTTCATTCTATTCAGCCTCACTATCCCTCCCTTTGTCTTTCTCGCTCACTGATGTACCTATAAAGGTTTTATCCCCTTCTTAACTGAGTTGGCTATCTTTTCCTCAGTTTGGGCCTTTGCTATTCTGACTTCCCTCCCTGCTTCTTTCTGCCTTAACTGGTACAGCTCTCTGTCCTGCTCCTTCTGTGTTTCCTTATACTTCGGAATGCTATCTTTTCCTCCTGACTCTTCACAGCCACCTCTCTTGAGAACCATAGTGGCTTTTTCTTTCGTTTTGATTTGTTTATTTGCTTCACACAAAGGCTTGTTGCCTCTGTGATGGCAGTTTTGATAATTCCTCATTGTTGCTCCACACTTCCTTCTAGCCTGTTTGTTAGTGCTTTTCTGAGGCACTCTCCCATCTTATGCAAGTCAGCCCTCCTAAAGTCCAGTACCCTCACTTTTGTATGGCTTGAACCTCCAGACCATCCACCAGTGCCTTCTTCTAAACTCCAGAGCACTTACCTGTGCTACTAGAGGAAGTCCATACCTTGATCCAGAAAAGGGCCACAGAACCTGTGGAACATGGGGTTCAAGTCTTAGTGCTTCCTGATCCCAAATTGCACAGGAGATCCGAGTCCTATTCTAGACCTCAGAGATTTGAACTTTTATCCAACACAAAGTTTAGAATGATAACTATACAAGGCTTACTCCTACTACTGCAAGTTGGGGACTGGATTTGCTCCCTGGATATGTAGGATGCTTACCTGCATGTCAAGATTACACCCCACAGGAGATCTATCCAGTTCCTTTTCAGGGGAACACTAGCAGTTCAGAGGTATTGCCATTTGGCTTATCATCTGCACCGTGGGTCTTTACCAAATGTTTGCAGTAGGGGCAGTAGCCCTCTGGAGAGGAGTATATGTCTTCCCGTACCTGGACGATTGGCTGCTCAAAGCTCACTCCAAAGAGCAGATTTGTCAGAAACTAGCATGCACCAGGCAACCGTTCAATGCTCTTGGGATTATGGTCAGTGTGCGATGTCGGTCTTGATGCCTTGCCAACATCTACAGTACATAGGAGCGGTCTTAGACACAGCCCAGGGCTTAGCCTTCCTGCCCCAGGACAGGGCCAAACATCTGATTGCACAGGCCCAGATGGTATACAACAACAGGTATGTCACAGCCAAAGACATTCCTGAGGCTATTATGCCTGATCACAGCAGCCATTGTCACAGTACCACTGGCCAGGTGTACGTGAGAATTCCACAATGGACATTAAGAATCAATGGGACCAATGCACAGAAAACCTAGAACAGAAGGTATTCCGTAACCTCTCCTGTCTGGACGGTGCTTCTGTGGTGGATGGAACCCAGTCATTTGTTGAAGGGGGTTCCTTTTCTGATCCCTTCCCCTCATCACATTCTTACTATAGACACCTCAGGGATAGGCTGGTGGCACATTTAGGGCCCCATCAGACACAGGAACATGGGATAAAGTGAGGCACAGTGTCCGATGCGCTCATCTTGATTCTGCTTCCGGAGCACAGCGTACTTATGGGGAACCCGAGGGAAAGTAAATATTGTGAAAACTAAGAAAATTGGTAAGAATTCTCGATTATGTTCTATATAGAGGGTATTCTGTGGCCCATATGTGATCACTGTGTCCACAGAGGGCACACTGTTGTTTTGTGGCAATAAATCGAGGGACAAGGCTGACAGTGCCCCTTTAAAGTAGTTGGTGGTCTTTTGGATTGATAGATGAGATCATTTGTTATTGGGCTCTTTTCTGGTTCTGCAGTTTCATACACCCTTGGTTTTAATTTCATACTAACATACTAAAATGCCAGCAGAATAGGCCTAACGGTCTTTTGTGTCTACTCGTTTGGTCAGCCCCCACCCTGAGAGCTGACCTTGCTGCCCCCCTCTCCCTCTCTGGCTTCTCCCTTCCCAGTCCTGGATATTCTCACTGCACTGGATTTTGCTTCCAGAACCCTTCCTGTACCTGTCCCACCCCCTCTTGAACCCCTCCACCGTCTCTGCCTCCACCAGCCCCCTGGGCAGCGCATTCCATGGCTCCACCACCCTCTCAGTGAAGTAGCACCTTCCTTTCTCCCCTGAATCTCCCCTCCAGCTTCCACCCATGCCCTCTAGGTTGCCCCCCTTCCTTCAGAGCACCTGACTGCTCCTCCCCTATTTAACCCCTTCATTTACCCTGAAGACCTCTATCATGTGTCCCCCCGGTCCCTTCTCTCTTCCAGTGTGTAATATTGGGCTCTTGAGCCTCTCCCCATAGGTCCTATCCCCCAAGCCCCAAATCATTTTGGTTGCCTCCTCTGGACCCTCTCCAGAGTTCAATGTCCCTCTTTAAATGTGGCCTCCAAAACTGCATGCAGTACTCGAGGTGTGGCCTCACCAAGCAGTTCTACAGTGGGAGTATCACTTCCCTCCTTCTGGAGGTGATCCCCCTAGCGATGCATCCAAGCATCCTGCTGGCCTTTGCCGCTGCCCTCCTACAAGTCTCCGAGTTGTTCATCTTGACATCCACCACCACTCCAGGTCTCTCTCAGCCACCGAGACTTGTAGCATTCCCCCCCCCCCACAGAGTGTACACTTCGCCCGGGTTTCTGGCTCCCAGGTGCAGTACCTTGCACTTCCCTGCATTGAACCTCAGCTTCCACTTTCTAGACCACCTTTCCAGAGCCTCCAGGTCCCTCTGTAGGGCCACCCTCCCCTCCTGCCCATCCACCATTGCCCCCAGTTTTGAGTCATCCGCAAAGAGACTCATCTCACTCCTGGTACCCTATGTTTTTCGGGTTACAGCCAGTTCTAGCTTTAGTTTGGCGTTCGGTGAAGTATTCAAGGTATCTTTTACTGTTTTCATCTACTTTGAGTTTGATGTCTCCCCACTTTAAGTTTCTACTTTCTGTGCTGCCTCTGATGCCAAAGTATAATGTTACAGTGTACCACATTGTATTTAATACAGATTGTGCAATATGTGGTCCAAGTGCTTTTCCTTGATAAAGTTGTTCAATTATAGAATCAGTTGGTTCCTCTGCAGCTTGAGGCCGATTCCCTTTACCGATTTCTTTCAGCCGTTTTTGTTTTGTTTCTATAACTTGTCTGGTTTTTAAAAATTGTATAGATGTTGTTAGACACTCTGGGTATAGGTTATCTTTTAAATATCGGTCCAAACTTTGAAAGATTTGATTTTATTGTCAAAGGCTTGTGAGCACTTCCATCTTGCTTTTGTAAATTAATGAAAAAATGACAGAGTAACTGATTTAAATATTCTGGCTGTATTTGATGAATGGGTTCGTTTAGTTGTACCACATTAGTTAGGAAAGTTTGAAACTTTTGAATGTCACTATCAGTTTTCCATTCAGTATTTTGATTTTTCCCACTTTCTATGTATTGATTTTTTGTATTTCTTTTTCTTTTTTTTTTTTTACATTAATTTGTTTCGTTCTCCCCTTCCGACCAGCACCCTTCCACCGGCCCCCCCCAGACCCATTACCCCGGTGTCCACCAGACTCACCTCTGCTCCTACTAGGTGCCGACTGGCTGGGTGCAGTGCCTGCGGGGGTTGGCATCATCCAGCCAGTCGGAATTTTTTCCTGGATTTTCTTACCTGACCCTGAGAGCGGTGAGAAGGGGTGCAGTGATGCCAGTGGCTGAGCCACGCACGCTTCCGCGCACGGCATGCCAGGCGCCTGCCCCACATCCGTCTCCTATCTTATGGGTTCGTTGCACTAGCCCCTAGCTACAGCCAGGGGCCAGTCATGCAGCGGACTCCATCCCCACCCTTTCCCAGGAGAGGAGAGCAGCCGTCCAGACGCTCTGTCCTCTCCCTCCCCAGCCGACCCCCGGGGCCTGCTGGGTTGCTAGCATGGCAGGAGGTAAGGCACGGATGTCTCAGCCCTCCATGCCACTGGGCTTGTGATTTGTGTATTTATAGTCTTTACTTGGTGGGAACGAGCAGCTAGGTAGATTTATTTGTTGGGTTTGATTGGAAGCATTTTCTGTAGTTACATCTGGGTCAAGTAAAGGCTCAGTGTCTTGTTTGGGTTGAGTTAGTAAGAATTTGATTTCTTTTTCTAGGTTTTCTTCCTTTAACTCTGCCATCATTTTCAAAGTATATGCGGTACAGTTTGGAGTTCCATTTTTGATCTTCGGTAAGTATTTTTAATCAGTTTTATTTTTGCTCAAGTTCACTGCTATGTGTTTGTTTGAACAGTGTTTCCTGGCAATGTCTGCAGGTAATTTAGGGGCGATTTGCATGAGGGACAGTGAGGATATTTTCTTTGAAGTTTGTACAGCTGGGAGCATTTAATTACCATTAGTGGCTTAGAATGTAGTTCAGCAGGTTCTCATCCTGACGTGTTGAGGGTGCTGATATTTTTTCACAATGTGTACACACCATATGTATCTGGTGCTCTTTTGGACTGTGTACACATCACATTTTTATCAGTATGGGGTGGAGATATGCACATATAAGTAATGGCATATCACTTCACCCCTATTGTATAAATGTAGTTATCCCATGTCCTCTTCAGTCCCCCAACTGTTGATGCCTCAACCACCCACTCTGGTAGCGCATTCCAGGGTCCCACCACTCTCTCCGTGAAATAATGCCCTCTCTTATTACCTCTGCGCTGACCGCCCTCCAGCTTCAAGCTGTGCTCCCTTGTTCTTGGATTGTCCTTCAACTTCAAGATACTCCCTTTCCTCACCTTGTTAATTCCCTTCAGGTATTTAAAAGTTTCGATCATATCCCCCCTCTCGGTCTCCTGCTTTCCGGTGGCTATAGATCAAGCTGTTCCATCCTCTACTCATATGTCCTCTGTTGCATACCATGCACCATTTTGGTCACCCTCCTCTGGACCCTCTCCACCCTATCAGTATCCCTCTGAAGGTGAGGTCTTCAAAACTGCACCCCATACTCTAGGTAGGGACGGACCATTGACTTCTATATGGGCACTGTCACCTCCTGTCTCCTGCTTGTGATACCTCTCCCTGTGCATGCCAGCATACCACTTGCCTTCCCAACCCAGGGGTCGATCTTAACATTATTTTACTGGCCTGGGGCATAGTGCAAACTGCTTCAGGCCTGTCCAGTGGTCCCCCAACTTTCCCAGTTTGGCTAATGTAATCTAGCCATTATTTGGTTAATGGCTCTTCAAGGGAATCACAAGAAAAATGCGATTCCCTTTTTTTTTTATTTACCACATTGTCCTGCTTCAGAGAAACTTCTCCCAGGTCATAATGGAGCCCTCCGACTGGCAGTGATCCAGATTTCGGGCCTCTTGCAGCCTATTCCCCACCTTCTGAGCTGCTCAAACCACCCACATGTCTGCAGTTGAAGAAGGAGGATGAGCGGTTTGACAGTGAGGACAGACCATTGTCGCATGATTTGAAGATCCGGCTTACAAACATAAAAAAGTAACCCTCCAAAAAGTGCAAGATTTCTTAGTATCAGCACTCATTTGTTTAAGATCGAGCAGATCGAAAGCAAGTGTGACCAGTGACTAGTCTGAGTCTAGCTGATGCGATCCCAAACGGATAAATTTTATGCACATTAGAGGGTCCCATTTGCCATTTATTTTGTTTTAAATTGGGACCCAATAACTGCTTATCACATCAGGTGTCACTCAGTCAAATGCATGTAAAGAAAATCGTTTGGCCATTCTGTAAAAGTAGCAGGTATGAGTCTGGCTGGAGTATGGGCGGCCTGGTGTTGTGGAGGCCCGATCGTGAGTATGTCGAGATTTTGTTTAAAATTACTTACTGCAGTGTAACAGTTTGGAAGTTTTGCTGCACAAGTGATTTTGATGGATCCGATCCCACAGTGGCTAAGGTGTTTATGAATTTTTTCATGCTGAGAATGTTTGTTGCCAGAATAGCTGTAAAAAAATTCAGGAGGAATGGGAAAAAGGGCATGAGGATAAACAAAGCCTTAAGGTATTAAGCAGAACATGTCGGCACACTTCAGACTTCACAGTATGCCTGTCTGCTTACTGACCATTCAACAGAAAAAGTAGCAGCACAAACCACCATTTTGTTGCAGAGTGGGTGCAGGTTTACCCCTATTAATTGCATTCAATCTGTGTGTTTCCCAGAGAGCTTTTTTGTATCCTTTCAGCGTACCAGAGTAGTGAAACTGGATGTGGCATCGTGATGACATGCAGCCAGCAAGTATAAAATTTTAAACAGCCACAAATGGAGACCCCCAGGCTACTGTCATGGGCTGGCATCAACAGTGAAAATACACTGAAGCAAACATTTTTTTTTTTTTTATTTCAACAGCTACACGAAAGGGTTGTCTGCTGACAAGGAAATAGCATTTACAAGATATAGGGTACTGAACTCCTTTTTTAAAGGAGAACTGTGGCAATACTAAGCTCCTCACCCCGGAAAGGCTTACCTCCCGATTAAGCTTTTGAGACCAAAACTCCCCTTTTTTTCCAGCAGGTGCTTACTTTATTTTTATTTCCTAAAATCTACAAACCAGAAATATGGTGGACCATGTGCAGCTCCATTTACTGCAACAGTGTGGCGCGGCACCGCTCGCTTCAATGTAAACACCGCACTGTTACAGTAAATGGAGCTGCACTACCTGTCCACCATATTTCAGGTTTATGGATTTTGGAAATAAAAATAAAGTAAGCACCTGCTGGAAAAAAAGGGGAGTTTCGGTCTCAAAAGCTTACTCAGGAGGTAAGGCTTTCGGGGGTGGGGAGCTTAGTATTGCCACAGTTCTACTTTAAGGTCATCTAGAATGAAGATATCAAATATAAAACTCTGAAATATGGCCCACTGAACTGTTTGACTTGGTTCTGTAACATAAAAAAAGCACACTGTGACGTTAGATAGTTGAATGGTATTTTTTACTGTTCTTTACTTATTTCTCTGTTGTTTCCATATTTTCAAGTTCAAGTTTAATTTGGTTAAACAATTGAAAAGGAAAAAAAAAACACCCACCCTGCAACCCTCCAAGATTGTTCCTTGCTTGGAGGCTTCAAAAAAGGGCTTAAGACATTTCTTATTGAGCATGGTCTGTGTACTTGCAATCGTACCAACCTGGTCAGAATTTTATTTTTTGTGTGGACTCCTTCCTCCAGGCACGG
Source organism: Neoceratodus forsteri (assembly GCA_016271365.2). Taxonomy (NCBI): domain Eukaryota; kingdom Metazoa; phylum Chordata; order Ceratodontiformes; family Ceratodontidae; genus Neoceratodus; species Neoceratodus forsteri. The sequence continues at coordinate 1,302,755,048 of CM057453.1, read as the reverse complement.
GAGGTTCCGGCCACCCACTCTGCTCGCCGCCTCCTCCATCTTCAGGCTTACCCCCCTAGGGCGGAGTCACTGGTCGGATGCCCCCTCCCCAAGGTATTTGGACGTCTAGCCCTGGCTTACCCCCAGGGTGGGGCCACTAGAGCAGGACCCCCACCCCCAGCGGGCTTTCGTCTGTAGCGAGAGCAGCAGCTGAGATGGGGGCCATTATTTTTGTTCAGGTTTTTCCCTTGGTGGCAGGGACGTGCAATGACATAGAAACATAGACTTTGATGGCAGATAAGGACCGTTTGGCCCACCTAGTCTGCCCATTTCCCTACCTAGAGGATAAGCTGCAGATCCTATTTAACCAACAGCCTATTTCTTCCTACCCCCCACAAAAATTGCCTTATGTTTGTCCCATGCATTCTTGAATTCTCCCACAGTTTTAGACCCCACAATCTGCTCAGGAAGGCTATTCCATGTGTGCACCACCCTCTCTGTGAAGAAATACTTCCTCACATTGCCCCCGAGCCATCCCCCCTCTATCTTCAAATTGTGTCCCCTTGTTCTTGCACATCTCTTTTTCTGAAAGATGCTACCCTCTTGGACTGTGTTGATTACACTGAGGTACTTAAACGTTTCTTTCATGTCCCCCCTCTCCCTCCTTTCCTCAAGGGTATACATATTAAGCTCCTTTAGTCTCTCCTCGTATGGCTTCTCTTGCAGATCCTGCACCATTTTAGTTGCCCTCCTCTGAACTGCCTCCATCCTGCCTATGTCCTTGCGGAGATGGGGTCTCCAGAACTGGACGCAGTACTCCAGATGGGGTCTCACCAGCTGTCTGTCCAGGGGGATAACAACTTCCTGTTTTCTGCTGGTGATACCTCTCCCTATACATCCCAGTATCCCTCCAGCCCTCCCTACCACCTTCTCGCATTGCTTACCAACCTTAAGGTCATCTGATATGATTACCCCTAGGTCTCTTTCCATTTTTGTTGTTGTTACTACCTCCCCCATTGTGTAATCTTCTCCTGGGTTTTTGTTTCCCAGGTGCATTACTTTGTACTTGTTTGCATTAAATCCAAGCTGCCATACTTCTGACCATTCCTCCAACCTTGCCAAGTCCCTTCTCATCCTTTCCACGCCTCCTTGTGTATCAACCCTGTTGCAGATCTTTGTGTCATCTGCAAAGAGGCATACTTTTCCTTCCAGTCCCTCTGCAATGTCAGTTATAAAGACATTAAAAAGGACTGAACCTAGTACTGAACCCTGAGGTACCCCACTAGTAACCCCTCTTTCTTCAGAGTGGACTCCATTTACAATTACCTTCTGTGTCCTGTTGTTCAGCCAATGTTTTACCCAGACTACCACATTGGGACCCACTCCCAGGCTGGTTAATTTGACACAGTCCCACACAAAAGATTAGTAGTCAAATGCCTTGCTAAAATCTAGGTAGGCCATGTCCACAGCCCCTCCCTGGTCTACTACTTTGGTCACCCAGTCAAAGAAATCAATTACATTCATCTGACATGACCTTCCCACTGTGAGCCCATGCTGCCTTGGGTCCTGTGCCCCACTGGCCTCTAGGTACTCAACAGTTCTTTCCTTCAGAAGTGATTCCATCACTTTCCCTACCACAGAGGTCAAACTGACAGGTCTGTAGTTTCCTGCCTCCATCTTGGGCCCACTTCTGTGAAGAGGAATCACATCCGCCTTCTTCCAGTCCTTGGGTACTATGCCATCCTCCCATGATTTGTTAAAAAGCGTAGTCAGTGGTGTCACTAGTTCTCTGCTTAATTCTTTTAGAATTCTGGGGTGAATACCATCTGGCCCCATTGCTTTGTCCACCTTCAGTTTTAGGAGTTCTCTCAGAACCCTTTCTTCTGTGAAAGGACTGGGATCAACCCCCCTCTCCAGAGTGCTTCTGTTAATTGGATTAGGCAGCTCCCCCACTTCCTCTTTTGTGAATACTGAACAGAAGTATTCATTCAGTATCCCTGCTTTATCACTGTCACTCTCTGCCCACCCATCATCCATTCTATTCAGCCTCACTATCCCTCCCTTTGTCTTTCTACGCTCTTTGATATCCCTATAAAAGGTTTTATCCCCCTTCTTAACCGAGTTAGCTATCTTTTCCTCAGTTTGTGCCTTTGCTATTCTGACTACCCTCCCTGCTTCCTTCTGCCTTAACTGGTACAGTTCTCTGTCCTGCTCCTTCTGTGTTTCCTTATCAGGGTTTTATTTAACTCTAAAAATTGATTAGCATTTTGCTCATAAAAGTGCTAAAACTTTGTGAAAATGCATAGCTCTTCCTTTACTGTGTTTATCAAACACAGCACTTCTAGAAAATCTGTATCAATATTTTTGGTACAGTTAGTATCACCCCAAGAAAAAAACTGCTAATCAATTATTTAAAACCCTGCTTATACTTCCTAAATGCTATCTTTTTCTCCCTAACCTTCACCGCCACCTCTTTTGAGAACCACAGTGGCTTTTTCTTTCATTTTGATTTGTTTATTTACTTCACACAAAGGCTTGTTGCCTCTGGGATGGCAGTTTTGATATTTGCCCATTGTTGCTCCACCCCTCCTTCTAGTCTGTTTGCTACTGCTTTTCTAAGGCACTCTCCCATCTTGCCAAAGTCAGCCCTCCTGAAGTCCAGAACCCTCACTTTTGTATGGCTTGACTCTGTAGCAGAGTTTATTGTGAACCACACTGTTTTGTGGTCACTTGTTCCCAAATGGCTACCCACTTCTAGATCTGAGATCCTCTCACTGTCCCCATTTGAGAGTATGAGGTCTAAGATTGCTCCCTCACGCGTGGGTTCCAAAACTAGCTGTTTGAGGCATGCCACCTGAAGGGCATCAAGAATGGCCCTGTTTTTGGATGTGGCTGCCTCAAAGGTGCTCCAGTTAACATCTGGCATGTTAAGGTCCCTCATCAGCAGTATCTCCCATTTCTCTGCTATCCTAAGTATGCCTTCTATCATATCCTTGTCCATTCCCTCCCCCTGACATGGGGGTCCATATACAAACCCTGTGTGGTCCTCCTCGCATCCTAACGTGTGGCGCCAGCTGCAACAGTAACTCTTGTCTCTGCCAGAGGTCTGCATAGCTCCGGACACTCTCCCCCGGAGAAGGAGAGCAGTCCCTGGGAAGCTCAGTCCTCCCCTCGTGTGGCCCTCCGACTCCCAAGTCCGGCCCTGCACCCAGGATGTCGGCGCTGCAAGCGGATGCCTTGCCGCTGCTCCAGCAGGCCGTCCCTGGTCTTAATTTTTCTTCAACTGGCATGTGCTTGCTGCGCTATAACCTAAGACCTGTCAGTATGTTTGCTCTTTGTTGTAAATGGAGCGATGTTTGCTAACTCTGTGACCCTGTGATTTTGTTTGTTTTTGTTCTAGCTTGTTTTGCTTATTGACAGCCAGGGTATTTTGTTAAGTTTTCATGTAATTAATTCCAGGTCACCCATAAAAAAAGGACTTGGCCTCAGTGGGCTCCCCAGTCAGCAAAATTCAATAAATAAATGTATAGTACATACTGAAAAAAATGATTATCTTTTATGTGAAATCATATTTGTTTTTAACTCAGTCATCAGAGAAGTCTGATTTATTGTCTACTCCTGACAAACTGTATTTGGAATTGTGGTGGTGGTTTATAGGGAATCTTAAAAAAAAAAAAAAAAAAATGTACGATGCCATTATGAGGTAAATTTTCAACATGACTTCTAAGCAGGGTATGTAGATTGACAGTGCCAGTTATGCCACACATGTTCAGAATATCTTTACTTGCAATGTGGTACCTTCTGGAGATTTTGAGTACTGTTGCTGGTGAGGGTGGGTTAAAGAAGGATCTGTTCAGAATTGTTTTCAGGTTCCAGTTTTCAAGAGTCATGTTTGTTAATTTTGGCATATGTTTTGCTGTACTGTGTAAGACAGGGTACAATAATTTTTCCAATGTAATCTGTAGATACAGCTGTACTGTATGAACACAATTGCCAAATAAATACGATGATTCTCAAGAAAGAATGCTGGTCAGTGACTGGTTTGTGGGGGAAGGAGGGAGAAAACGGAAAGCACTGCCCCAACCAGAGGGGAACGCAAAGGACTACAACACAAGGCAGGCTGATAATGATGCCACCTAGCTGGTTGCTTGGCTGGGTCATGTAGATGAGAAGATGCGGCCACTGTCTGATAGATGCGGCTGCCTCGTTTCTGCTACACAAAGTTTCTGCCCATCACCCAGAAAATTATTTCATGATCAACCTCACTGATCATTGGGCTGTCACTGTCGAGCCCCTTGCAGCCTGAGCTGCACTGGAAGCGACAGTGACACACCTCTGAAGTCGGCCACTCTATTCTCACAATATGATCGCTTCGCGCAAGTGTGTAGGCAAACAAACAGAAAACAAAAATTAAAAAAAGAACCATGACTGAGGGCAGAGTGAACATAGCAGAAAAAACATGACAGCAGGTTTGTGTGAGGAAGTGGAAATGGGTGGTTTCCCTTATATTACTGGTGCCTCATTTTTGTTTCCAGAAGGAATTCCTTCTGGTGCTCAATAGGTGCTCAGCAGCACAGAGTCTGACTCTATTTATGCAAGACAAGTTATCATAGTTTTTATTTACAGTATTGAAGAACATGAGTAAATTCAGGAGTAACTGTCCCACCATGCACTACAACTAGCCAATCAAATCAGTGTTATCAGCTTTTATTTGATTTGATTTTGGAGGTGGTCTTTGTTTTTTCGGTGCTGCTGTGCACCGAGTGCAGCATCAATGCTGTGGATGAGTCATTGTCCAGAATGAAGGAATGCCGCATGACGGCATCATACAGTAAACAAGTCTTCAGGAAATGTAGTATTACTTTTAGGACTCCTCTGCCCCCACCCACACACACTCACATCATGCACTGCAGACTCATATTATACTAAACACCCACACAGCACACAGTCAGCAGATAGCACACACATATCTGAACACACCACGTGCACACACATGTGGCACACTGACAACAGCACCTGCAACACAGATACACCCATCTCACAAAGCAGTTCCCACCCCCCCATAAAAGTGTTACTGAGTCGACATACTGTCCAAGCTGCCTGCCTCTACAATCACCTTTATGAAATATGTTTGTGTACATGTCATCATTATAAACCAGACATTTACAAGTTGCATGAACTACAAAGTCACTCTTCATATATTTTACTTTTCCCTTTCATTCTGACACAGAAGAATTTGTCAGAGATGGTTTGCTGCTTCATCATTGGCCTGTTAGCCAGGAAATACTTCTGGGCTCATTGAAAGTTTCCAAGATCAGATGCTGCTATAATACCTCCTTATGCTTCATTTATTACCCGGAAATGTTACAAGTCTCACCCTTTTCGATCCACCCCCACTCCCAAGAATCCCTGTTCCTCACCTGTTTTAAAGTGCCGCATCTTATCTTGCGAAGCACCCTCAGGTGCTCCTTCTGGCCTAAATACAGTTAGCAGGGTGACAGTCACGATGCCGAATGCATTCTGGATGCCGAACCCTGCTCCATTGCACCACTTGGAGGTAAGCATGACCACCCATCCACAGCCTCCATGGGGGGGGGGGGTTCCAGAGCCTTCTCCTTCTCAGATTTCTCCACCTCCACATCGTCATCCTTATACCCGGCCTCTTTAGTCACTTCAACCACTGCACCCCCTGGTCCAGAGTGCCCTCATCCATGGATTTGTGTTTCTCCTCACCAGTCCCACCTCGGGCTTCTCCCCTGTATGGTCCCTGTTTTCTGTGGCCACATATCCCTCGGTCATCTTGTGGCAATGTGTAGAGTACTTCTACCTACCAAACAAAAAACACCAGGAGCTGCTGTTCAGCCTAGTACAAGTTCTCTGCACTGTGGTCCTGCAGGAAAGAATGTACTCTCTGTGACAGAAAAGTGCTGTTATAGATAGATATAGAATAAATAATGGGTAAGGGTGGTATCCAAGGATGTATACCCATCGAGGAGGCTAATTAGGGCAATAGGGCCATGAGCCCGAAGGGCTAGTGATTTTATTGCCCTAATTAGCCCCCGAGATGGGTATACTTCTGAATGTTCCACCCTTACCCCATTGTTTATTGAATATAATACATTAGGATGGTTATTGTTATGGAGATTACATTTGCGATCACGTTATGACACCTGAAGGTCTCTTGCAGCAAGGAGGGAATGGTGTGTAGTGAGTGCAGGTAGGAGTATGGGAGATTTCTGGGTTTGGGATGGTTTTGTGTGTCTTTTTTCCAGGTTCTTTTGCAGCTTGTTAATTGGTTTGGCTAGCTTTCTAATGATGTCTTAATTGTTATCTGTATTGTTCCATTCATTGTATGATTAGTGTAGATATATTTATTTATTTGCTTTTGATGACCGGGTAAGTACACTAGGCAAAAATCCTGCCTAGTTTCAGGAACGACCCAGGAGAGTTAAGAGTACAACTGCAGGCATAAACAGTCATGTAACATAGACTCAGAGACAATTACAGTAATTAGCTGATTCCATAAGCATATTACACATATGGAAAGCACAACAGAGAACAAATTAACAGAACATTCATGGATGAAATAAAATAAATTTGCAGAACACACATCCCCAAGTATGAGGAGTTAAATTGATAGCAGTGCTTTGAGGACTGGGGAATGAGCGAATGAGGAACAGTAGGAAGAGCAAGAGAAGAGAATCAGGTAGGTATATTGCAGTCACATGCATCAAGTGCTTGGAGGTGAGAAAAAAGTGCGGTTTTAAAGGAGGCATAAGATGAAGAGCACTTAAGGCGGGGAGGCAGGGAATTCCAGAACTTGGGAGCAAAGTGGGAGAATGCTTGTTCCCCCATTTTGGTGGAACAGAAAGGGACAGAGAGTAGTTGAGCATCAGACGATCTCAGAGAGCGGGGGTATTGCACAGGGGAAAGCATGGATGCAAGAGAGTCAGGCCGGGGAAACCTGGACAAGGAGTCAATGAAGCATCCTAGAAAGTAAGCACAACAGGCATTGGGTGACAGCCAGTGCAAGGAGGAGTAGAGCAGGCAATGGTGCATAAGACGAGGAGCCGAGAGGGCAAATCTACACACATTGTTATAAGCAATGTCCCACTTACGTAGCACGCCACCATTAGCCTGGGAGAGAAGAGGGAGAGTGTTCAGCAGACTTGGGAGCAAGACCCCTCTTGCTACGGATATCCTGGCCTCCGGGGTTAAGGAGTGGCGAACTTGGTAAGCAGCTTTAATTAGTGTAGGTATATAGTTGTAATTGTTTGATTAGTGCAGATATATAGCTGTAATTGTTTTATTAGTGCAGACATATACTTGTAATTGATAGATTAGTCCTGGGTATACAGGGAAATAAATAAGGGCCCTTTTCTGTGGGGAAAAGGTCCCATCCATGTATTACATAGTAATATTACTAACATACTAAAATCCATCAGAATAGGCTAAATGGTCTGTCTTGTTTGCTCGAAAGCCAGCAACCTAGTGGCTGCTCGCCTTACCACCCCACCAGCCCCCGAGAGGATCTTTTTTTGGTTTCAGTTTCCCCTTGTTCCTGTCCCATCCCTTCTTGAAGCCCTCCACTGTGCCTTCCTCCACCAGCCTCCCAGGCAGCAGGTTCCATGGCTCCACCACCCTGTCAGTGAAAAAATGCTTCCTATGTCCCCCCCTGTAATTTCCTCCCTCCAGCTTCCACTCGTGTCCCCTGGTTATTCCCCCCTTCGTAAGTCTAAACAGCTCCATGGTTCCACTCCTGATTATTCCCTTTACATACTTGAAAACCTCAATCATGTCTCCCCTGTCCCTCCTCTCATCCAGTGTGTAAAGCCCAAGCTCTTCCAGTCTCTCCTTGTAAAACCTCCCTTCAATGCCCTGAATCATCCTAGTCACTCTCCTCTGGACTCTCTCCAATAGGGCTATGTCCTTCTTCAAATGAGGTCTCCAGAACTGTACACAGTACTCGAGCTGCGGCCTGACCAAGGCATTACATAGAGGGAGGATCACCTCCCTCCCTCCTTCTGGACATAATTCCCCTGGCTATGCAGCCTAGTATCCTGTTTGCTTTGGCAGCAGTTCTTCTGCAATTTTCAGAGTTATTCATTCTGACGTCTACCACCACCCCTAAATGCCTTTCTCCCAATGTGGCTTGTAGTGTGACCCCTCCCCCCGGGTGTATAAATGGCCCGGGTTTTTGACCCCCAAATGAAGTACCTTACATTTCCTGGCATTAAATTTCAGTCCCCACCTCCTTGACCACCCCTCCAGGGTATCCAAATCCCCCTGGACTGTCTCCCTTGCTTCTTCACAATCCACCAGTGCTCCCAGTTTTGAATCGTCCGCAAAGAGACTCCACCTATTTCTAACCCCTTTCCCTATATCTGAGACTTAGGCATTGAACAAGAGTGGTCCCAGTACCGAACCTTGAGGGACCCCTCTGATTAACTTCCTGGGGGAGAAGATTATCCCACCCACCATTACCCTCTGTAAACACCCTGAAAGCCAATTTTCAACCCAGTTGAGTTCCGGTCCTTCCACCCCCATCTCCCCAATTTTTACTATCAGTCCATTATGGGGCACTGAATCAAATGCCTTGCTGAAATCTATATATAGGACATCCACCGGCCTATGTCTATCCAAGGCTCCCATCATCCAGTCATAAAACTCTAACTCTTACAAACTCTTACACTCTTAGATTCTTACAGTAGTCCTCCAGTCATCCTCCTTTGTGTAATGTAACTCTCTGTTGGATAAATGCTGATAGAATATGTAGATTACTGCACATAAACATATGGCAGGATGGCTGGCCTGCTGGAGTCTGTTGTGTGTATTGTGGTTCTTTCTGGGCCTGAACCTCCTGGCTATCACTGGTGGCGCAAGCAGCCCGGTGACATCTCTACACAATTGTTTTAAAGGGCCACCTCTGGGGCATGGCTGTATCAGGAGGTCCATCCTAATTTGTCTGTGATTGGAGGCTTTTCTATTCCAGAAGAGCGCTGCTTGTAATTTCACACTAAACTGGGGATGCTGTCTGTCAAGTTCAGCAGCAAAGCCCGGCAGCAATCCCAAAAAATACAAATACTGTATATCAAGGAATGACCTTTTCCTCTGCTTTCTGCAGCATTATGGCTGCTGAGCATTTTAACTTTAATGTTTTCCATAACATGCAAAACAAAAGGCTGATAATGACACGACTCAGCTGGTCTCTGGGTGGTGTCATGTAGATAAAAGGCTGCAGCCACTGTCTGATAGAAGCATCTGTCTCCTTTCAACTACACAAAGCTTCCACCCATCACCCAGAAGAACAGCGTCATGATCAACATCGCCGATCACTGGGCTGTCACTGTCAAGCCCCCTGCAGCCTGAGCTGCATTGGATGTGACAGTGACAGTGACATGCCTCTGAGGCTTGATACTCTACTTTCACAATATGTTTACTTCATGCATGCGTACAAGCAGGCATGAAAAGAGAGATGGCACCAAACTGCACAGTAGAACTAGTTCTAAGACCAGTACTTCTCTATAGTTTGCAAGGGAAGAACAACTATAATCCCCAGTAGCATTTTTAAGCTGTGGGTCTCATTTGCAATGTCACTGTCAGCTGACCAGCAGCTGGCCCATGTAGTAAGATCATATTGAAGGAAATGGAAACTCCATAGGCGGGGAGGTTTCTGTGGCAAACAGCAATCACATGTCTCATTTTGTCAGATTGTTGAGTCACTCCATTATTTTCAGTGGGATGTTTGACAGTGACTTGAAGTATGGCTAGGGACCAGCTGTAATAAGCAGTGCTTGCATTACAATTTACCGACTTTGGCCCCAGAAACCAGTCTATTTCTTCTTTGAATTTGTTTCTGTGATACTGAGATGACATCTGCTTCGATGCTATACAGACTTGAAGGAAATCCCGCTGGGTGAGATGCTTAGTCGAAACATGATCTTTGGATTTCAGATTTCCCCACAGTGTTGTGTATCTCCACATCTTTTTAGTGTAACCAAGTACTGCCTACTGCCCTAGAAGAAAGTCTACGAGGCCAGCCCAAGATGCTAACATACCTTCCTATTTCCTGTGCCTCAGCACCCCATCCCCTGATGTGTGTCTGCACCCTGCACTGCCAATTCAAGAACTTACAACAGGGATGATGCAGACTCGTGCCTTGCCCCAATGCTCACAGCTCTATTCACTCTTACCTCCTAAACTGCTTTTATGCAGCAGGCAGCCAATTGACATTTCAGTCGAGTTCCTGAAATTCCCACGCACACCAGTGTGAGACATAGTGGCCTTTGAACTTGCCTGCACTCTTTCCACCGTGGAGCCTGACCTTGTCAGAACTCGTAAGCTAACCAGGTTTGGGCCGGGTTTGCAGGCAGGTGGGAGACCTCCAATGAAACAACAAACCACCAGGTGCTACAGGAAGTGGTGGTGCTGGTAGCACTACAGGGGGTACTCTCCCCTTGGTTATAAGTAGCCCTACCGGTGCACCAGCAAGATGTTAGAAGAAAACTGCTGTTGTATTGTGTCGTATTTTGGATGAAACATTAAACTGAGACCCCAATCTGCCAGTTCTGATGGTTGTCCATGTGGGTATTAAAATTCCAGTGGCACTTCTCCAAAAGAGTAGGGGAATTTCCATGGTCTCCTGTCCAGATTTCTCCTCTACACTAATCCACCAACACTGTCAACCCCATTTGGCCTTAAAGTGTCCCTAGTTTAAAAAACACATTTTATGATTGTTCTCATTCTATAAAGACTGATGATGTAGCTGGTTGTCTGATTCAGACTCCTTTTTACTTCTAAAAAGTAAAAAACTGAATGTCAACCATACTGGGAGTTACCACACCAAGACGTGTTTGTTTACCTTTCTTGACCAACTACAACTGCATCTTTCCTGGACTCAGGAACACCACCAACACTATCTAGCTACTCATTATGCAGTGGGAGTAGATGAAACTATTGTATCACGAGTGGCTGCACTGTTTGAGGGTGTTTCTAATGTTCAGAAAGTATGCGGTAAGCTTAGGTAAACAATTTGGAGCAAAACAAGGCTGTGTATAACTATACATCCCCATGCATTTCAGTTCTAATAAACAAGGAGGCAGATTAAACAACCAGCAACATCAATGAATTTTAGAGAAGGTAAGCAATCATAAAATGTGGGTTTTTACCTAGAAATAATATGATGCAAAAAAGGTTGACAGTGTCCCTTTAACCTAGCCCAGTATCAGTCAGCACTTCCTGAGGCTGAAAACAAGACAATATTTCCTAGTTCTGCTTTCCCCGGTCAACAAAAACTTACAAACTGGTATCCAAGAAAGGCACACTGATCTGTGTTGCTAATTTCCAAGTGTGACTAGGGAAGACAAAAGTACACATGGGGTAACTCAACGAAACACTTCAGGCATCACTAATAAAATCGGTGGTTTTCTGAGTAGAGCTGCCCTGCTTAGTTCTTCAGTCCTATCATCAGTCACCTTGTAGTGATGGGAGCAGGAACTACTGGGAGGGGGGTGTTGGGACTAGTTGTGGCTTGGTCCCCATTCAGTTTTGTCCTTTTCCTATGCTGTTGATGTAATTGGCTATGAGTGCTAGTCAGAAACAAAGATTTTGCTTCACATCGAAAGTGTCACAGTGGCAGCTGTTTTTCTAGACACTCCTGGATGCCTTTGCTTTGCTTCAGCTGCTCCTGTTTGTGTTAGTTTCTGGAGCTGTCAGTTTGTGTTCCGTCAATATATCCACCTGCCATCAACACTGATTTAAATGTTTAGTTTCCTTTAGTATCTAAACCTGTACTACACTTACTTGCTAAGCGTCAGTTTATAAAGTAACTCCTGATCTAGTAAATGATTTAGTCAAAGATAATTTTCCCAGATCCTGAGAGCCTGCAGGCTCTAACAGTGCTAAATTGTGCATTTAGGAGCCGTACCCCAAAATTAGTTTATTTCTTGGACAGCAGCTCAACTGCTGAAAATACTGAGAACCTAATTAAACAGCCAAAAGGTTCCATTTGAAATGTGGTCTATGGCTAATTTAACATTGCAGCTGCAACCATTCCTACCAGTGCCTTCATTATTGCATTCCAATTGAAAATTCCAGGGAGACCTTTGGCTGCATCACTAAGTCATAGTCATTTGCTGTGAGTGGCACTGGATATACAGGGAAGTGGCAGAAGCAAGGAACTTTTTAACTCATGAAAGCAACTGAGATGAAAAGGACGTTGAATACTAATGAGTATCCTTCAGGACACTGATTCTTACCCCTTGAAACCATACATGCATCATTTACTGCAAACTATGGGGTAGACAAAGGAGCCATGCTGACGATTGTTTGTTGGGCTTCTAGCCGGGTAGCATGGACTACTTGGATTTATCACATGCCCAGCACGTTATGTATAACTTGTGTCCTCTGGTATATACTGGTCACATTGTTTTTATGCTGTAATACTGTAGTCATGGTTTTAGCCAGCAGGGAGATGAAGAATATATTTTAAATTATTCTCGCTAAAGTACTTGGCAAACCACCACTGATAAGTCCATGGAGCTTGGAAGTGACTGGGACTCAACTGCTATGGATTCCTCGAGTGAAATCTTGGCTAACATGAATGGATTACAAGCTTATTAACACAATAATTTAGTGCAGTTCTACATATTTCTCAGTTTTACTCTACTGAAGCTATAAATTAAACAAAATGAAGGGTATTGTATACTCAAACCAAACCAGACAGTGAGGATTTTTACGTCAGAAGACCAGCACACATGCTTGTCTCCAGCACTGGTATTTTCCAGTCACTAGCCAGCCCACAGATTTATCAGTCAGTTTGTGTTTGGGCACATAGAATGGAATGACTGTTGTACAGTGTACTTTGGGTGCTCAGGGAATTGGCATCAGAGCTGGCTAAGCCTCTGGTAGGACATTCTAATAGCTTGCTATAGTCGGGGTTGGTTCCAAGAGACTGGAGGATAGCGGACATGGTTCTGCTCCACAGGGGAGGAGATAGGGAGGACCTGGAAAATTACAGGCTTGTCAGTCATGAGTGGGACGCACAGGGGTCTGTCCTGGGAATTGTCCTTTTCCATATGTTCTCCAGGGACATAAGGGAAGGTATACAGGGCAAGATGGGTCTCTTTGCAGATGACACTAGCTTTGTGGCAGGGTAGACAGCAAAGAGGATTAATAGAGTTGCAGAGGGACCTTCAAAGGTTTGAGAGATGGTCTAAGGTTTGGCAGTTGGGAGTCAATGCCAGAAAGTGCAATGTGATGCGCATAGGAGCAGAAATCTTAGGAAGGAGTACCGGACGGTAGGTGTTAGCTTGCCCATTACTTCAGAAGAATGGAACCTGGGGGTAGTCATAATCAACTCCCTGAAACAAACTAGCCAATGCAATAAGGCCTGCAGCATGGCAGTCAGAATTTTAAAGTATATTGGTAGAGGTTTCAGTAGGAGGAAAGTGGTAATACTGCCTCTATGTAGAGCACTGGGGAGGCCCCATCTAGAATACTTTGCCCAGTTCTGGAGTCTGCACCTGAGGAAAGACTGGCAGACTGGAGATGGTGCAGTAAAGGGGAACCAAGATGATTCAGGGCTTACAGGATACATCCTATGCGGAACAGCTAATGGGAAGGACCTTCAAGTTTCTGAAAGGAATAAACAAGGAAAACTATAGGAGCTGTTTGACGGGAATTGTGGGTCAGTAACCAGTGGGAATGACTGATTGTCCCAGGTCAGGGTGTCTCACCCAGATCTCAGATCCTTTCATTTGAGAACATGGCTCTTGAGGAGGTAGAATATCCTAACTTGGACCTCTCAAACCAGGTCCTGGAAGTTTGAAAAGTTGCTAGAAAGCCGGCAAATAGGAAAACTTATACTTCAAAATGGAAAAGATTCAGTATTTGATGTGACTTCCTTCATGCCACTATAAAAACTGTAGCTGTATTAGTGCTTTTGGACTACCACTTGGTACACTTAAAGGGCCAAGGTCTTAAATCTCCAACCCTTAGGGTGCATCTGTCAGCTTTTTGTGCTTTTGAATTAGCAGGCAGGGATAAATTGTCTGCAGCTCTCCCAGTGTTTAAGAGATTTTCCAAAAGCCTAAATCATCCGAAACAGAGAAACACAGAATGTATCGTCAGAAAAGTACCGCGTTGCCCACCCAGTCTGCCCAAGTGTTCCCTGCCTATTCTACCTCCACAGAACTCTGTCCGGTCTCCAGTGATTTTTCCCCCCTTCCTGCCTCTGATCTAATTTACCCCTGTGTTTATCCTATGTATCCTAGCCCACCTTGGTTCTCCTGCCTTCTTATTGGTAATACTGGCCTTGGTGACTTACCCAGCATTTGCTGATAGGGGAGCCGAGCATAACAGCTTGTGCTGCGTGGGCTAGTGTTATATTGTTCAGCCTGTTATTTTCTCTGCTCTCCTCTCCCCTCGTACACAACTTTTTTTTTTTATTCCCCGAGGGTCTGTTTGTGTCCCGGTTTCATACTCGGCAGATAACATCCATTCCCTAATAAAACATTGTCACCCTTCTCCTGGAAGTATATCATTCTTTATTGTTATTCTTGTGATCCTTGAACACAGTATACCCTACCCTACACTACAATATGATGTACCTCAACCTAACCTAGTCTTGGTCCCCCAAATTATATCTTATCCTACCCTTGCTCAATGTACCTCTCACTTCTTGTTACCCCCCTCATCATGCCCAGACCTTTCATTCTGCCCACTTCCCCCTCCTGCTCTCTTCACCTCTGACCATAAGAGTACTCTCCCTTATCATGTTAATTCGACAATTCAGCATTACCTCCTCCAGCTCCAAAAACACGCCATTGACAAGGATCCATGAAAGGTCCCAGAGGAAAAAAGCGGTCTCTCTCTTGTTCAGTTCCTTAAAGAAAATGCTGCTGCTCCTCCTGTGTTCAGGTAATATTGAACTAAATCCTGGCCCACCTTCGCAACTCTCCTCCCTGTCAGAGTTTGCAGTTGCGCCGGGCCTTAAAATGGTGTTAGTCAATATTCTGAGCCTGACCAAAAAATGTGTCCAACTACAAGCCTGGGCTGCACATACTAATCCAGATCTTATCATTATCACTGAATCTTGGCTCAAAAAGACCAGCTCTGACCAACAAATTACCCTTCATGGTTATAAACTATTCCAAGCTGACAGGGAACTTCGGGTTGGGGGTGTAGTAATTTATTCAAAACTGAAGTACATAGTCTGAGATATCAGCTGCAAATCATTATCAAAGGAATTTGAGGTAGTTTCCTTGAAGCTCCACCTTCCCTCTTCTGAATGCATCAATATTATTGGGGGCTACAGGCCTCCGTCTGGTGGCTCAGAAATCTTAAACATGCTCAGATCATTAATCTCCACTGCTAATACAGAAACATTATTCTTAGGAGATCTCAACATGGACTGGCTTTCATCAAAATCTCACTGCCTTAGATCTCTTTGTGATGAGCTTGGCCTTGTGCAATTAGTTAGTGAATCTACAAGGACTAATGCCATTAACTCAGACAAAAGCTCCCTCCTTGACGTTATCTTATCCACTCATCCCCATAAAATCTCCCACACAGCAGTCTTCCACAATGATATGAGCGACAGTGGGGTTGTAGTATGCATAAGAGCTCAAACTAAGGTCCACCAGCAGCCCACATTTATAACTAAATGCTCCTTTCAAAAATTCAATACATCTAATTTCCTCTCAGACCTAGGTGAGATCAGATGGCAGGATCTGTACCTTGCCAAAAATGTTGATGAGGCTGTCTCTGTCCTCAGTGATAACATTGCCACACTGATAAATAAGCGTGCCCCCCAATCAAAGTCAGGGTGCGTAAAAACTCTCACCCCTGGTTCACCCCAGGACTCAAGGCAGCCCTTACTAACCAGGACTAGCTCTGGGCCCAAGCTAGGCATTCCAAGAGCCCTGCAGATTGGCAGGCCTTTAGAGCTGCTAGGAACGCCTGTGTAAAAAATGTTTGCACCGCCAAAGCCCACTTCTACATCTCTTCCCTCGAATGGGCAAACGGGGATTTCCGCAAAATTTGGAGGGTACTCAAATCCATTGAAGGACGGCCCACTGCCCCCTCCGCTCCTACCAAGATATATGCAAATGGCAGAGTTGTGGAAAGTAATTGTCAAATCCTAGAAGAGCTCAATTCCTATTTTGTTACAGCTGGACTAGCGTTCAACTCCTCAGTCTATGCCAGCTACGCTATGAGTCAGCCTAGCTCCACCCCGTCCACCCGCACCTCATCCTGTCCCTTTCATTTGCGCTTATGTAACTATAAAGAAGTTGAAGACTCACTTAAACTTGATATCCAGAAATGCGTAGGGGATGACGGCCTTGAACCTTTTTTTCTCAGACTAGGCTATGCCCACCTCACAGCCCCGATTCTTCATATCTTTAACCTCTCTATTACTTCTGCTTTAGTGCCGACCTGTTGGAAATCTGCCCACATCCTTCCCCTTTTTAAATCAGGGGACCCATGCAATCTCAACAACTACAGACCCATATCCATCTTGCCCATCCTCTCTAAAATCTTCGAAAAATGTTTCTATAACCAATTAAAACTCCACATCGAAACCTTTTCACTCCTTAATCCAGCCCAATCTGGTTTCCGGGCAAATTACAGCACTGTCTCGGATTTGGCGAAAGTAACAAATGATTGGATCTCCGCCGGCGATGCTAAGCTGGTTACTGGTGCTGTTTTCTTGGACCTTAGCAAAGCATTTGATACTGTTGATCACAACCTTCTAGTCTCTTGCTTGTCCAACTTAGGTGCTAGTCCGTCCACCACTGAGTGGTTCACTAGTTACCTATCAGGGAGAATACAGAAAGTCAAAGCAGATGGCCTATTCTCTGCTCCCCTGCCGGTTGTCAGAGGAGTCCCCCAAGGCTCCATTCTAGGCCCGATCCTGTTCTCTCTGTACATTAACGATCTTGACTCCCATATAACAAGCTCCAACCTGCACTTCTTTGCGGTCAGTACTGTTCTGTATACTTCTGGATCTACAGTATCGCAGGTCTGGGATGTTTTGCAAGCTGATTTTGCTCAGCTCAAAAATAATCTAGTAAAAGCCGAGCTGCTCCTTAATGCTAAGAAAATGAAAGCAATGATTTTCACTCGCTGTACCTCCCCTGGTCCCCCTGTCCCATCAAATTAATTTATTGTTACTGCACTAGGTGAATCTTTGGAAGTCGTTCCTAAATTTAAATACTTGGGTATCTTGCTAGATAATAAACTCTCATTTAATGATCACATTGATGAACTAACCAGGAGGCTCAAAGCAAGATTAGGATTCTTTTTTAGAAATAGGTCTCTATTCCCCCTCGAGACACGAACAACGTTCATGCAGGCCACATTCCTTCCCCTACTCAATTACGGTGACTTAATTTACAATACAGCTTCAATTTCAAACTTAAGCAAGCTTGACGTCCTTTTTCACCGTGCGTTACGATTCGTTACCAACTGCCCCTACCATACTCACCACTGTGATTTGTATGCAGCTGTTGGTTGGACATCTCTCACCACTAGATGCCTGCTCCACGCAGGTATTTGGACCCTTAAGTTGCTCTTACAGAAACTACCATGCTACCTAACATCGTTAATCTGCATCTCCCACAGTGCATATTCCCTTAGGAAAACTGACTTTGTCTTGCTCGATGTTCCTAGGACTCGTACTTCCTTTGGCAGACGTGCTATTTCGTATGCCCTTCCTTCTTTGTGGAACCAACTCCAATCCTTACTAAAACTAACAAGCATTGTCTCGGTCAACTTCTTCAGAGTGCTAATTGCATCTAAAATAAATGATATTTGTAACTGCCACTAAGCATCCTTTTATCCCTATGTGTGCTTCTTGTCTATTGCATCTATTGCCCCTGCCATACTGAGACCTTTATCCCTCAACCTACTTTACCCTTTGCTAACCTTCCCTTCCCCCAACTCTCACCATTATTATTGCGTCCTTTTTCTAGTACTTCACCATTTCTTTGTTTATCTATTGCATCTTACAGCGATAAAGTGTTTAACCACACCTGATATTGTTTATCCCGAATCTGCACATATATCTGTAACCTTGTATCTCGCTATGAATTATCTGATTAGAGCATTATGTGCACTCTGTATAATTGGTTATCAAAATGTTGTACTGTATAATGTGCCATTCTATGTGTATTACCTTCAGGACCTCCTTGTGAATGAGCTTGCTCATTGGAGTCTTCCTGCAATAAACTTGAACAATGTATGCATGGAGCCCTCAATCATTCTAGCCTACACCACTTTGGCTGGCAGTCTACTCCTTCCATGCATCTTCCACCCATTCAGTAAAGAAATATTTCTAGCAACATGGATATAGTTCATATCTACACTCTAGCAGTCTTTCTCGAGACAGCTGAGTTATTGGAAGTCTTCAAAGTAAGCTGTTCCCACCACCCAGGTGGTATATCCTCTGGCTCCATCGTCTTCCTGCTAGGAGGGACAGGTCTCCTCCTTCGTAGCCCTGCAGCACTGGAGGATTTTGAGTTTTTCAAGTGCTTATGTCGAATCTTCAACTTTTCAAGTCCATATTCCACTAAAGTTGCTCTGCAAGTCGTGCTTCACAATCACAATCACAATCGACAATGGAGAGCAAGAAAACAGGGCTTAAGTTCTACACCTGTGCAGGTAGAAAATGTCGGCCATGGATCTGTACGACACGTACTTATACTACTTGGGTGATCAGCGTGACATCGAGTGATGCAGTTTATGCCAGGCCAGGCTGCCAGCATCCATTGAAGACCAGATGGTTCAATTGGCCCTTGGTAAACCAAAAAACTGCAAAAAGGTCTTGGCAGCTGCCGGGTTGGCTGCCCAGCTTATGGTCATGGAAGAAGAGGCAGCAGCAGCTGCAGTGAGTTCCTCATCCAACTTGGTGCTGGGGCCAGTGCTGGAGGGTCATTCTCTGATAAATTCAGAGAAATGCATCTGGCCCTCCAGACCTTTGGGAAGAGAGCCTTACTTACCTCAGCAGACAACACAAGAAATGCCGGCATCGGTTGTGGGATTGGGAAAGATCAGACTCTTTCCGCTCCCTTGACTTCCCTGACTGCTCAGCCTTGGTCGAACTACCCACAGTCAGGACAGTTGAGGGCTCCATGGTAACCCCGTTGGGCTTGTCGACCCTGACTCTGGTCGATCAGATAGTTGAGATTTTTTTTTCTAGCCTGTCAATCATCTGTTGAAAGAGAAAGACGAGGAGTTGATCTCCCAGACCCTGGATCCCCCGGTCCTCACTAAGGGGGATGTGGCCCAGTCGGTGACCCTGGCTGAGTTGCCTCCACTGGTGGTTGTCACAACCCCACTCAGCAGGTCAGGCCCTGTGCTCCCACAGTGCCATCCTCTGAGCACAGTATTGTGAATAGGGTAACAGAACAGGGTAACCCTCCTGTCTGTTTTGTGGGTCCGAATCACCTTTGGTTTTGAGTTCTGGAGGGATTCAAACTATGAACCTCTTGCTAGCGTACCCAACTGTACAGGCTCAGATAATTTTGCTCTTCGTGGAATGCCAGATATCTTTCGCCTACGAGCACCTAACCAGGTATACAAAATGAACCCTTAAAAACTCAATGAAAGACCTTAGGAAAATTCTTACCTTTTCACAGTTTGATACTACAAGGAAGCTTATGAACAATGTCAACTTTAACCGTCTGTACTTCACTTGTAAAAGAAAGAATTTCAAAGGCACACCAGGTAGTGTCTTTTAAAATAAGAGGTTTACTAAGAAAATGGCTAAAAATATGTAAAATGTAAATACAGAACAATATATCACAAAGCATACAATCACTTAAAAGAACAAGGTTTAAAGTGCAATTTCCTACCAACATACAGTTAGACTTTTGTATCTAATGTATACCTTCTTACGGTGCTTTAGGTAGCTGTTGTTTCAAGAGAGTCCAAACAGGAATGTGTCAGTAAGTGGAAATACAGAGTACAGTTTAAACCCTGTGTCTCCACCCCTTCTATGATGCCACCTAGCTCCTTCTTTTAAAATATTAAAAAGTATACAACCAGGATGTCTTATAACTCAGGATGTAAATTAAATAAGGTGACATCAGCAAAAACTAATTTCTCAAATGACTTCTTTGATTATGAGTGCTTTCCTGCTTTTTAAAAGACATCAGAGAACTTTTACAACTCTGCAGTTTTCTCACTTAGCTGTTCTATAGCTTTCTAACACCAGCTGAAATTAACTGTTCTTCCTCTAAACGTCATAAAAGTTTATTATCTCTAGCCTGGCAGCTGGTCAGCTACAATTAAGTCAGATAAACAGGAGACCCTTAATTATGTCCCTCTAGTCTTTAATTATTTCCTGGCTTCCCAAATCAGTTCACTCCTCATAGATACGCGACAAGCCATCTGAGTTCTGATTGGTCGCTCCAGCCCTATGTATGATTGTCATGTCATACCCTTGCAAAGCAAGACTCCATCTTAACAATCTACCATTAGTTTTTCCCATTTGCGTCAGCCAAACCTGGGGGTTGTGGTCAGTTTGTACCACAAAATGCTGCCCATATAAGTATGGCTCTAGCTCCTTTAGGGCCCACACTATCGCAAGACATTCCTTTCCACAGTAGAGTATGCCCTCTCCCTGGGAAGTAACTTTTTACTCAGGTACACTACCGGGTGATCTTTCCCTTGGTTGGATGTCTGACTCAGTACTGCCCCAATACCCACGTCTGAGGCATCAGTCTGAACTATAAAGGGTCTGCTATAGTCAGGACTTGTCAATACAGGAGCACTGCACAGTGCCTCCTTCATTCGGGTAAAGGCTTCCTCAGAGGCTGGTCCCTAGGTAATTTTCTTTGGCATCCTTTTCTTTACTAGGTCAGATAGGGGAGCAGCCAGGGCACTGTAATTGGATACAAATTTCCTATAGTACCCTGCTGTCCCTAGAAAACTCCTGACCTGCTTCTGCATTTCTGGTCTGGGCCATGCCTGGATCACCTCTATTTTTATTTGGTTAGGACGGAGCTGTCCCCGGCCTACCACATGCCCGAGGTATGCCACTTCTCCCATGGCCATCTGGCACTTCTCAACTTTGACAGTGAGCCCGGCCCTCTGTATCCTGCCCAGCACTTCCCTAAGGTGGGACAGGTGTTCCTCCCAGCTGGCACTAAAGATGGCAATGTCATCCAGGTACGCCACAGCGTACTCCTCAGCACCATTTAACACCTGGTTCACCAACCTTTGGAAAGTGGCTGGGCCGTTCTTCATTCGGAAAGGCATTACTTTAAATTCAAATAAGCCTATCGGAGTGATGAAGGCCAACCTCTCCCTAGCTCTGTCTGTTAACTCTACCAGCCAATACCCCTTGGTCAGGTCAATAGACGTAAGGTAGGTCGCCCCTCCCAACTTGTCCATGAGTTTGTCCGTCCGGGGCATCGGGTGGGTGTCTGACTTTGTGACTGCATTCAGTCCACGATAGTCCACACAGAAATGAGTAGAGCCATCTGGCTTGGGCACAAGGACTACGGGTGAGGTCCAGGGACCGTGGGATCTCTGGATTACCCCTAAATCCAGCATCTCCTCCACTTCCCTCCTAACGTCCTTATGGACAGCCTCTGACACCTGATATGCTGTCTGCCATATGGGCATCTGTGTCTCTGTCTCCACATCGTGCGTCACTAAGGGGGTTAGTCCAGGCTTGGTGCTGAATGGGGGCAAGATCTGCAAATCTCCTTACTTCCTGAATCTTGTCCGGGCCAGCTGGGAGACAGTTTTACTGCCTCCACAGAGGACTCCCGCTGCTTTCTTCCAGCAAGTCCAGAAGGGGGTCTCCTTCATCTTTCCCTTCCCCAGGACTACACACTGCAAACACCACGTCAGCACTATTAGCATATGGCTTCATCATGTTGACATGGTACATCCTTTCTGTCTGTCTTCTGTCAGGTAACTCTGTAGTATAGTTCACGTCATTTACCTTCCTAACTACTTTGTACGGTCCTGCCCACTCAGCCTGCAGCTTGTCTTTCCAGACCGGAATAAGGACCATGACTTCCTGACCCACCACGTACGAGCGAGCTCTGGCTCTTCGGTCATACCACACTTTTTGTTTCTGTTGGGCAGCTGCCAGGTTGCTCTGGGCTGTCCCCATAAGCTCATTCAGCCTTTCTCAAAACCTAAGGACGTAATCCACTATGGGAGTTCCCTGGGTGGCATGCTTGCCTTCCCAGTCCTCCCGGATCAAGTCTAGGGGCCCACATACCCGGCGTCCATATAAGAGTTCAAAGGGGGAAAATCCTGTTGACTCTTGAGCACCTCCCTGTATGCAAACAGGTGGGGAGGGTATTTCTCCCAGTCCCTCTCATGCTGTTCAGCAAATTCCCAGAGCATTGACTTCAGGGTACCATTAAATCTTTCCACAAGCCCATTGGTTTTTGGGTGATACGGTGTTGTGCATCTCTGCACCACCCACACTTCTCCCACAAACATTTCATCAGGTCTGACATGAAGGAACCCCTCGATCGGTGATAACCTCTCCGGAAACTCAACACGGAGAAAATCCCAAGTAAGGCATCTGCCACTTTGTCTGTCCTCAGTGAGGATAGGGCAACTGCCTCGGGTACCAGGTGGCATAATCCACCACAGTCAGGATGAATCTCTTCCCTGAAGAGCTGGGGGTATTTAAAGGCCCCACAATATCCATTCCCACCCTCTGGAATGGCTCCTCCACTATGGGCAATGGAATTAGGGCAGCTTGAGTTTTCTTACCTGCCTTTCCTATTTCTTGGCACCGGTGACAAGACCTGCAATACTCCTTCACCTGCTGGGTGAAGTTGGGCCAATAAAAGTTCTGGGCCAACCGCTGCGTAGTGCATGTGATTCCCAGATGACCAGACAAGGTACTATCATGTGCAGTCTTGAGCAACTGCTCACGATGCCCCTGGAGAACGACAAGCTGCCTGCCTAGCATCCCTCCCTCTGTCTGCACAGCCTGAGTATACATCAGTCCATTTTCCCAATAAACCTTATGTTTACCGTCACCTCCTTGTGCTCCGTCAGAGTCTGCCCAAGCCCTCAGCTTCTCTAAACTAGTGTCACTTCTCTGGGCAGCTGCAAACTCCTCACACATTCCTAAGGTACGGGACAGGTCCCCTTCAGTCTCTAAACTAGGGTCCCTAGCACTAGCGTCAGGGCACTCAGGATCACTGTCATCCCTAACCCTCTGACAGTGGGTCACCCTTCCCTCTTTGGAGTAACTCTCTGTAGCTGTGTGGTTAACTGCTACTGGGGACATTTCTACCCCCTTTTCATTAGTCTTCATATCTGGAGACACAGGCTGGGGAACCAGCCTCCCAGTGGTTTTCACAATGGCTTCTGTGGGTTTCAGGGAACTACAATTTTCCCTTGCCGCTTGGCTATGGGTAACTGCACACACCATCCCTGCTGGAGATTGTTGCCAAGGACGACGTCCACTGCTAACGTTTTGGCTACAGCCACCTGTTGCACAGTTCCCCGTTTCACCCCAATCAAGAAGAACACTGGCGAGGGGCAATGTTTTCTCTCCACCAGTAAAGTCTTGTACAGTGACATATTTATTGGGTATTAGCTGACCAGATCCCCTTTTACCAATGTCAGAGATTCCCCTGTGTCCCTTAACCCTTGCGTCCAAGGGTGTAGACAGGCATACTCAGTGTACACATTTGTGTACAGTTTTGTGGAGTGCCTGTCACAAACCATAAGCCACTCTGTTAATATTATCATTCTAATCTGTAGTATTTGGGTTAGTGTAGGCCACTGAGGGGTGTCTGATGCATGTATGACCTCTTTAGAGAGTAGAGGAATCATCTGACAACAATCTGACTTGTTTGGAAGGGGTGCCATTTGGAAAGGATATGTACATTTTTTAATGGGGGGGGGTGTAACTGTTGGAGACTGTGTACAAAATGGAAATTTCTGGCTACACTCCTGCTTGCGTCTGTACACCATTCACCATGACTGGGTGCATGTGTTCCCTCATGTTCACAGGCATGCTTCCAGGGACACACAAACAACCCACTTCTTTCCTATCCCCCGGTTGTGTATTGCTCTCCCTTTTGGGACACTGTCTGGCGATATGCCTAGTTTCTTTACACAACCAGCATTAATTTATTTTCTCAGAGAAATCTTTTCTCTGATACCTGGGGCTAACTGGTTTCGGTGGAGGTAGTGAGGGTTTTAGCTGCCCTGAAGGCACACTTTTCCCTTTCTGTGCTGCCATGCCCACCTCATTCGCTCTCAGAGCAGGTCTGCTCTTGACATAGCAGTCTGAGAGTTCAGCAGACTCTTGCACTGTTTTGGGATCTCGGTCCTCCAGCCAGGTTTTCAGTTCTGCTGGGCATGCCCAAAAAAACTGTTCTAATAAAATCGCATTTTCAATTTTATCTACAGAGTTTGCTTCAATTCCTTCCCACCGTTTTAAAAACTGACGTCGTTTCGTGGCTAGCTCCTCATAGCTCATATCAGGGCTTCTCTTGAGCGTACGGAATTTAGCTCTGTATGCTTCAGCAGTTAACCCAAATTTTTTTAACAGTGCAGCTTTTAAGTTTGCTGTAATCATTACTATCCTCATTGTCCATTTGACCCAATGCATCCCGAGCTTTCCCGGTAAGTAGCAGGATAGCTGGAAGCTCCAGGACTCTCTAGGAATTTTAGCTTGAATACAAACTTTTTCAAAAGAATTTAAAAAGGCATCCATATCCTCCTCTCTTTAAATTCAGCTATCAATTTGGAATTCAGTTTGTAACCCAGTCCTGTAGTTCCAGTTAAACCCAAGCCACTTACTTGCTCTGGTGCTGGTGGTTGGAGTCGTAGCATCTCCAGTTCATGTCACCTCTGGCGCTCATGCTCCTCATAGTCTGCATCTCGCTATTCATGGTCCCTCTTCTCCTCTGCAGCTCGCTGGTGCTCACGCTTCTCACGGTCAGCCTCCCGCTCAGGAGGTAAATTAAATAAGGTGACATCGGCAAAAACTCATTTTTCAAATGATTTCTTTGATCTTGAGTGGTTTTCTGCTTTTTAAAAGACATCAGAGAACTTTTACAACTCTGCAGTTTTCTCACTTAGCTGTCATATAGCTTTCTAACACCAGCTGGAATTAACCGGTCTTCCTCTAAATGTCATAAAAGTTTATGATCTCTATCCTGGCAGCTGGTCAGCTACAATTAAGTCAGATAAACAGGAGACCCTTAACAATGTCTCTCTAGTCTTTAATTATCTCCTGGCTTTCAGGTTAACATCTTGTAGCGGAAACCTTGGGGGATCATCCCACAGGCTGTCTCATGAGAGACACTCAATAACACATTTTTATATTACAAAAATCAGAGAGCGATCAGAACCAGCTGGGCAAGCGTCACAGTGGTCGTGCCTCTGTCTGAAGTCTCTAGTGCTTAACCTGCTGAGGCAAGTAGATTATGCAAAACCCCCCCCCCCAGAGGGCACCCATTGATGAAGACCGAGGCACCTCTTGTGCTCTCAGTCCCGCTGTCAATTCTGCCTCACCAGGAGGTGTCACTGTTGACTCTTCTCAAGCTCCTTGTCCTCTGGTTAAGAGAAGTATTGATGAAAAATGTGTCATTGCTACGAGGAGCTCCTCTGGCAGCAGTGGACTATGATGGGAAGGGGTGGGCTCTGACCCCATGTCCTTTGATTCCTTGAACTATCCCAGTCATTCCCACGGCAGTTCATATTTCTCAGCTGTCCCCTGTGTCTTCTTCTACTGCAGCTCCTGATCGGGGCCCCGACCAAAGAGTCCTGCTCCATGGCCGGCTTACCAAGCTGGCTCTTGTTGGAGATTACCCAGGCTGAAGATGCCAGGGCGGTCCATGGTGGCAAACAGTTGGGGGTCATTTTTGAGGAATCCTTCAATGACTCTGAAGGAGAGTTGTCCATTGTCTTGGCCAGGACTCGTAGTCCGTTCAGCCACAACAGCCTCAATAGCAGTTTCAGCATTGGCTTACAAAGCCCAAGCTTGGCGGCCAGGGGCTAAAATGATGGGAAGGGCAGAGGTGGTGGTGCCTCTGCAGCCCTTGCCACCAGAACTCCCTACAAGGTTGTGTGGTGTCACTTGGACCAGACAGATGTAGTGACCCAGCCAATGTGGGATGCCATCCAGTGGTGGCTGGACCCACAACATCTGGAGGAGGGAGTCCCATTTGTCCTCCTAGAACTGCCCATCATGCTCATAGCGAATGCTTCTTTGGTTGGGTGGGGACCACACCTGGGAGATCACAGAGTTCTGACCACCCCGAGAGTCCCATCACCACATCAGCTGCTGGAGCTCTGTGCAGTGCATGTGGCTCTGCTGGAATTTGCTGCATTAATCCGAGGTCACGTCATGCAGATCCAGATGGACAACATGACAACCATGTTCTACCTGAAGAGGCAAGGCAGGACGCACTCCCTTCAATTGTGTCGGGATGCTGTTCGCACCTGGTCACTCTTACGTAGCCTGGGTGCAGATCACCTTGCTGTCTGTGTCGCGATAGACAACAGTCAGCTGGCAAGATGCTTTCATCTGGTTTGGAGAAACATCGCACGAGTAGTCCCTGCATCAGGAGGCGTTAAACTGCCAGTTCTTCTAGTGGGGCACCCCTCTCTTGGACCTGTTTGCCTTGTGGAAGAACAGAAAACTGAGACTGTTTTCTGCCCTCCCCCCTCAGTCTGGGACACTTTTGGGGGATGCCTACATGATGCCCTGGACCCCAGGCATGCTGTACACTTTCCCTCCCTCCACCTTGACTCACAAGGTTGTGATAAAGGATGGAAGGACAAGATACGGATGTTCCTGATATCCCCAGACTGGTCCAGGAAGTTCTAGTGTCCGGATCTCTTTAGCCTCAGCAGCAGGCCTCCATGGAAATTTCCCTGCCGCTTCGATCTGCTGACCAGACACAAAGGGAAGATCCTAGACCCAGAGCTGTAGTCTTTGCACCTCTCATCCTGGTACCTGAGCCGCTAGAGTTCCAGGCTCCGGACCTTTTGAAAGACATCCTCCACACTGTGGAGGCATCCCGTAAGGAGTCGACTTGTAAATGCTATACATTTAAGTGGAAGAGGTTCTCACTCTGGTGCCAGGTTAAGGTGCTTGATCTCCTTACTCCTGCCCCATGTTGAGCATCCTCAGCTACCTATGGTCCCTCTCTGTTGGGACTGGGAGCGATGACCCCTCAAAGTGCATTTGCCTCCCATCTCTGCATACCGGGCATGGGCTGGTATGCTGGTGGTGGCACAGGAGAAGGTGGTGGGGCACATTTTCAAAGGCCAGGATCACTTTCCCCTTCCAGTGTGTCAACACCTGCCTCCATGGAACTTACTGCTGGTGTTGGCACTGCTCACGGGCAAGCCATTTGTGCCAACATACATAAGTGAGATGCCACATATGTCATGGAAGACTGCCTTCCTGGATGCCATCATGTCAGTCAGAAGTATGAGTGTGTTCCAGTCACTCTTGGTACCGTCTCCATACCTGGTCTTCCACAAGGTCATCCTTTGCCCCCGCCCGAAGTTCCTCCCAAAAGTCATATTAGAGTTTCATCTTAATGAGGTGATCAACCTACCAGTATACTTTACCAACCCAATCTTGGTGGCCAATTGCAGGCTCCATACTCTGGACCTACGGAGGGCACTCTCGAATTACAAAGAGTGCATGACTGGAGTTTGGGATGAGGCTTGCCAGCTGTTTGTAGCATACATTGAAGCTACATCTGGCAGACCGGCAGCAAAGCAGGTAATTGCCAGGTGGATTACATCCTGCAGTGACCTCTGTTGTAGGTTGGCTGGTAGGGAGTCACCCAAGTGGCTTAAGGCTCATTCCACCAGACATACCACGGCCTTGTTGGCAGGTTCCATGGATATCCCCATTCTGGAGATATGCAGAGCTGCAATCTAGAGTAAGGCACACACCTTCATCTCCCATTACAGCATCGGCATCATACATCATTGGGATTCTGCTTTTGGGTCCTTGGTCCTCCAGTGTCTGTTTGCCAGTTGGGGTGTGCACCTTGCTTTCTCCTCCCAGAGGGCTACATAGAGTCTGCCAGAGTGTAGATATGAACTGCATCCCCATTGTTAGTAATATGTGCTACTTACCTGTAACTGTAGTTCTACTAATGGTATACAGTTCACATCCACACAGCCCACCTGCCCTCCCCTGGCAAGTGGCACCCAGATACCTGTTTCCAGTGTGCAAAGATCTGACATCACAGGATGATGCCGGAGGATATACTACCTGGGTGGTGGGAAGAACTTAGCTTGAAGACTTCTGATGTATCGGCTGTCTCCAGGAAAACTGCCAGAATGTGGATGTGAACTGTATACCACTAGCAGAGCTACAGTTACAGGTGAATGAATAACACATATTTCCACATATCTTTCCTGAACCCCCCCCCCCAGCTTTGTTGCTTGCTTCTTAGTCCTGAAGCTCATCCTTATTTGGAAAAGGCTCCTCTCTTGCACCCTGTTCACCCCTGTGACATATCTGTAGGTTTCAATCGTGTCACTTCTAGCTCTCTTCCAGGGTGTACATGTTGAGATCCCTCACTCTTTTCTGGTAGGGCTTCCCTTGCAACCTCTGCACCATTTTCATTGCCCTCCTCTGGACTGTCTTCTCCTAAGTCTTTTCTGAGGTACTGTCTTTAGAACTGGACACAGTAGCACCAGTACAGCGGTTGGATTTCCGCTTGCGACGCCGGCACCCGGGTTCGAGAACGGACCCAGGTCACCGGAGGGCCTGTCAGGGGAGAGAAGGATTGAGCTTCCCTAGGACAGCTCTCCTTCTCCAGAGGGGGAGGGCAGGGCAGCATTCAGCGCACGAGCGGCACCTAGCGGAAGCTGGGTAGCCGCACCACGTCGACACTCAAAAGAACGTCAGGAAGGGGCAGACACAGGTCATCATTGCAGGTCCCCGTCCTGCTTAAAGGTGAAAAAAAACTCCTGAACCTCGCCATCTACATGATTCTGTGCCCCATGCGCCTCGATTAGCCTCCGTAGCCGATCCCCTGACCAGATGCATGTACTGCGGCCCCGATATAGGGGGTCGGTGCCGCGGCTCCGCTGTCTGGGGGGGAAGCCAGGGATAACTGTGGGGTGCAGGCATAACCGAAAGTGGAGGCGAAGGGGGTTCATGACCAGAGCAGAACCCAATGGGAGTAGTAGGGCCAAAAAGAAAAAAAAAAAAAAAAAAGAACTGGACACAGTACTCTAGGTGGGGATGTACCAGATAGCGATACCTTCTGCTGGTGGTGCCCCTCCCTCTGCAGCCCCACATCCCACTAGCCCAGCCCATGGCCTTTTCATACTGCTCTGCCATATTGAGGTCCTCTGATATACAGTAATAACCCCAATGTCCCTTTCCCATCTAGTGACTCCCAGTACCTCTCCATCATCTTATACTCAGCACCGTGGTTCCTGTATCATAGATGCATGATTTTGCACTTCATGGCATTGAACCACATCTGCCATGTCTTTGACCAACTCCTCAAATTTACCTAGATTCCTGCGCATTTTCTCCACCCGCTTCTCAAGTGGTTGCAGTTCTCTTCATGGAACCAATGATATGGAGTTTTAACTGTGTCACAGTTTGTGTATGGAACTCTGACCACGGTCATGATAGGTCAACATCTCATGCTGAGCATTCTGTACACAGTAGGGCCATGACATAGTGGAAACTCCAAATTACTGGTTCCATGACAGGGTGTTATGAACTGAAAAACTTGATTTGCAGTTCTTTGCTTGAAAGTGCTAATTGGCTGTGAAAATGCTTAGCACTTAGCACAGAATGATTAGCACAATTTAAAATGTGTGTATATATATATATATATATATATATATATATATATATATATAGTTTTTATTCATTTTGTCTATTGCGCCATGGACTTATTCAAAAAATGGTCAGCAGTCTACTGCTATGCATTTCTAGAAATGGTTAGCATTTTCTCCTATTTTGCGTAGTGTTTTGCTGTGCTGCACCACCTATTTAATACCCTGCATGAAGACAACTTTGCAGAATGTTATCCATAAAAAGAAAATAATGAAAACACAGTTTTCACATCCATGTTTACTAAGGTACAGTTAAACATGGATCATTTGGATGTATGGATTTCATTTTTGTAAATAGAAACATTACTAATTGCTGCTAAATACCTAGAAGCACTGGTCTACCTATAATTAAGCACACAAGATACTACTACAGTATATAAGACTCCTAAATAGGTTGATCTTCTGCCCCTCGCTGCTCCAGAGAGAATCCTATAGCAAGTTTACACAGTCCCCCATTGTCAGTATGTGGTGCTTCCTGCTTGTACTTGTTTCCCCTATTTTGGGTATGCCTATAGGGCACCTGAGCTTAAATGTGATTTCCTGTCTAATTTGAGTTACCCTGATTCTTGGTGGCTGCGATGGGCCTCAGAAACTATCCTGCTTGCAAATTGCCTAGTTAGCTATAAGTCCCTGTCCTGTAAGTTATTCACATTGGCTTTTACTAGCTCATTAGCTAGCAGGATTAATAGGGCACCTCATGCAACTATGCATTGCAAAGCTAATACCAGACATGGTAAATGCGTATATAAAAATGTATTTTTAAGTAAACAACTTATGCTACTACTCCTCTGCTCAAGAAAAACTGTGCTAAAGCCTGTCCCCTTCCCCCATAAATATTACACCTTCTGACTTTGCCTCGTCCAACGGGCTAAAAATTATGACCATTAATAATTCGTAGTATGTTAATCAAATTGCATACACTAAAAACTTGGGTTACCCACTTGCAACCAGATGTGCTTCTGCTAACTGAAACATGGCTTAATTCATCTTTTGATGTGTGATTGCAATTCCAGAGTATGATGAATACAGACAGGATCACTCTTCACGGGGTGGAGGAATTGTTCTTTATGTAAGAAACAAGCTGGCATCTTGTTTAACTGCTACCCTATTTAAGCCAGCTGAATTCTGAATATGTTTTAGTTTCTATAACCATTTCAAAAGCTGATAATATTGAGCCCTTTTTTCTATAAAAATGGGTTACTCGATCCTAACTGCCCCTATAACTCATCTCTTTAACTTATGGATTTCAAATTGTGAAATTCCTCTGTTGTGGAAAACTGCTCGCATAATCCTCCTGTTTAAATCAGGAGATAAGGCTTCCTTAAGTAATTATCGGCCCATCTCTGTTTTACCAGTCCTCACCAAACTGCTTGAAAAACTGGTAAATGAGCAGATTAGAGATTACCTGAATAAATTTGCCATCATTACTCCTGTGCATTGTGGCTTTAGAACTAAGCACAGTACTACTACTGCACTTGACCAAAAGCTTGCTAATGTGGCATTATTTTTAGACCTTAGCAAAGCCTTTGACACTGTAGAGCACAATATTCTGTTGAATAAACTTACAGCTACTTGTATTAGCCCAGATGCTTTGCCTGGTTTAGGGAGTATCTTACTGGGAGATGCCAACAAATAAAATTGAAGGACTGTTATCCTCCTGTGCCCAAATTTACAAATGTGTGCCACAAGGGTCTATACTGGCACTATTGTTTATAATTTATGCAAATGAGTTAAGGGTGCCAACATTGTAAATGCTAAGCTACATTAGTACACAGACAACACTGTGCCTTATGTTGCACATCCAACACCTGAGATGGCTGTGAATGCTCTTCAAGAGTCAAGTACTGTGTCCAGTTCTGGAGGCCCCATCTCCGGAAGGACATAGATAGGGTGGAGGTGGTGCAAAAGAGGACAACCAAAATGGTGCAGGGCCTGCATCAAAAGCCCTACGAGGAAAGACTCAAGGAATTAAATATGTACTCTCTAGAGGAAAGGAGGAAAAGGAGGGACATGACAGAAACATTCAAATACCTCATAGGCATCAATAAGGTACATGAGGTTAGCATTTTACATAGAAAAGGATGCTCGAGGACAAGGAGCCACACTATAAAGCTGGAT
This sequence comes from Neoceratodus forsteri, assembly GCA_016271365.2. Classification (NCBI taxonomy): domain Eukaryota; kingdom Metazoa; phylum Chordata; order Ceratodontiformes; family Ceratodontidae; genus Neoceratodus; species Neoceratodus forsteri. The sequence continues at coordinate 1,302,723,113 of CM057453.1, read as the reverse complement.
GGGGGAGACTCGAAGGAGATGTGAGGAAACACTTCTTCACAGAAAGGGTGGTGGATGCCTAAATCAGCCTCCCAGCAGAGGTGGTGGGTGCTAAAATGGTAACAGGATTCAAGCATGCATGGGATAGGCACAAGGGGACTTTAGAAGTAAGGTAAGGGGGGGGGGGACCGGAGATAGAGTAGGGTTTGCGGTGGCACATTAGGTGGGGAAAATAGGGCAGACTAGGTAAGCCAAGAGGTCCTTATCTGCCGACAACTTCTATGTTTCTGCTAAGAAGCATTTGATCAACTCAAAATTAATCCATTTGCATCAAAACTCCTTCTAAATTTCACAAAAACTAAATATTTGGTATTCTCTCCTCTACTCTTCTTACCCAGCCCAGCTTTGGGCATTACAACCCTGTCAGGTGAAAGGTTGGAAATGGTAGACTCTAAGTACTTGGGCATGCGGCTTGATAACAAGTTATCCTTCACTTGGGTTTTAAAGTAAGTTTTGTTTCAGCCGTGAGGCAAGGAAAAGACTAGTCCAGATGACCTTTCTCGCCTTATTAGACTGTGGTGATCTCATATACAGAGGCGCAGCTGCAACTCAGCTAGCTAAACTAGATGTGAATTGCCATAGAGCACTCTGTTTCATTACAGGGCCAAACCCATCAATGTCTTCTCTATACAGAAGTGGGATGGTCTTCACTTGAAACCAGAAGGTTTAGGAATCTACATTTGTGGTCTTTAAAAGCTTTGCAGAATTTTTGGCCCCCATACATATCATAGAAACATAGAATTTGACGGCAGATAAGGACCCCTTGGCCCACCTAGTCTGCCCATTTTCCTACCTAACAGATAAGCTGCAAATCCTAGTTAACCAACAGCTTACTTCCTCCTACCCCCCACTACGACTGCCTTATGCCTGTCCCATGCATTCTTGAAGTCCCCACTGTTCTTGACTACACAACCTCCTCAGGGAGGCTGTTCCATGCATCCACAACCCTTTCAGTGAAAAATACTCACATTACCTCTGAGCTGTCCCCTCTATCTTCAAATAGTGCCCTTGTTCTTGACATCTCTTTTCTGGAAGATGCTACCCTCTTGGACTTTGTTAATTCTCGAGGTACTTGAAAGTTTCTATCATGTCCCTCTCTCCCTCCTTTCCTCTAGGGTATACATATTAAGCTCCTTTAGTCTTTCTTTTAGATGTCTTCTGGTGCAGACCCTGCACCATTTTGGTTGCCTCCTCTGTACAGCTTCCACTCTGTCTATGTCTTTGAGGAGATGGGGTCTCCAGAACTGCACACAGTACCAGATGGGGTCTCACCAACTGTCTGTACAGAGGGATAACAACTTCTTGTTTTCTACTATTGATGCCTCTTCCTATGCATCCCATGCAGACATACGAATTTGCCAGCAGATAAAGGCCTAGAGGTCTATCAAGTCTGCTCGAATGTGTAGCTAGCACCCTTATTCTGCAGCTGTCCCTCCCTTCCACCCTTCCCTTCATTGACCCTCCCCTTGTCCTGTCCCATCCTCGCTTGAAGCAGTCCACTGTTCTACTGCATACCACTTCTGCAGGTAACGATTCCACCCATCCCAGTATCCCCCCCTGCCTTCCTTACTGCCTTCTCACATTGCTTGCCCACCTTTAGGTCATCGGATATAATTACCCCCAGGTCCCTTTCTATTTTTACTGTTAGTATCTCACCCCCCATTGTGTATCAAGTCTTCTTCGGAGATCTAGAGGGCTGTATAGTCTAAGAAAGCATAGTGTTTGCCATTCTGCTTGATGTTCCGGAACTCTTCTCAAAATGTGGTAAAATGGCCTTCAGTTGGGCTGCCCCTATAGCCTGGAACACCTTACAGGATTTGCTTACATTTAATGTGCTGATTAGTCCCTCTTATTTCAAGGTACTTCTTGGTCAATTTTGTGTTACATTACTATGTAAATTGTGTTATATTACTTGCGAACCACTGCATTTTTGTGTATTCCTTTCTGTTGCAAAATCTATTATTTCCCTGCAGTTGTTATCAGCCTCTGTATTAAATTATATCAGGTGACCTGTTTTTATGATCTAACCTTAACCTCTGTACTATGTGTACTGTATTATATACTATCTCACCATTTGTACTATTATCTGTCCTAACCAGGACCTCCTTGTAAGTGAGCACTGCTCAATGGAGCTTTTTCCTGGTAAAATAAATAAATACAAACATTTCCTGTCCCCTTTAAAGCAGCAATGCAACAAAATTAGACAACAATTTGACCCTGCCTTTATTCACTATAAAAGATTCCAGGCATCTTCCAGTTTAATTTGGTGGGACAATTTTCGAATTCCACCAAAATTTGAGTATTTTATAAATGTTTTAATCGAGTTTTTTCTCAAGAAAAAAAAAGATGACTTTCACATTTTCCATAGAAATAGCATTGTAGACCTGGCAAGGGTTAGGACAGAAAAATTAAAAAAAAGTTTTGCGGTGCACAGCATAGGAGGTACCTAGACAAGTGCATTTGACTGGTATGCTGATATTATTCCTAACTGTAGCTGAAACTAGCTTTTTTGTAAAATCATTTTTTGTTGCACTGCTGCTTTAAGTTTCTACATGCAAACGACTGGACAGTCCACAACTGAAAACAAGAAACTGTTAGTCACTTTTGGTGAGGTGGGAAAATTAAAAGCCTACTACAAAAAAGACCGTCTCTTATAGAATTGTCTCTAAAATTGAATTCTGCTATGGTGTGGCTGGTAAGGAGCCACCCTAGGGTGTAAGGGCAAATTCTACCAGAGCTACCTTTTCAAAGCGCATGCATTTTGTTTTCCTTTCTTAGGGGCCAAAGATGCTGACCAGGAAGATCAAACTTTGGGACATCAATGCTCACATCACGTGTCGTCTCTGCAGTGGATATCTGATTGATGCTACCACCGTAACTGAATGTTTACATACCTGTAAGTACTAAAAGCAGCATGTCAAATGATTGTATATTAAGTGCCAAATGTCTCGGCCATGATTTTGTAGGTGCAGTAGCACCATCCCTTAAAAAAGGACACTCAGCTTTCTAAGCAATTTTTATGACCCCCATACCATTTCTGCCTGTAAAGAGTACTCTCAGTGCAGTTGCTGTCATAAAGTATTTCACTTTCCTGACCGTATCTCTGGTGTGCACTCTTTCCCGAATATCCCTGATAGAGATACAGCGTTGAATCCTGTCAAACTCGTGCATGAACGAGCTCAGTGACTTTTTTTTTTTAAATGGGAAATAAGGAAAACAGATAGCAGTATTAACAGAACTACGCTGATTTTGGCAATACCGCTAGTTTCTCCAGCTGAGGGGTATTTCATAAAGAAATTGCTGATTGAAAGTAAACCCGGGACTCAGCTCATGCCCACCAGTGCTGGTGCTAGTCCCAGTTATACTTTTCAATCAGCTGTTTCTTTATGAAATACCCGTCAGCTGGAGAAACTAGAGGTGTTGCTAGCATCAGAGTCGTTCTGTTAATACTGCCATCTGTTTTCTTCATTTGCCACAAAAACGCCAAATGCATTTATGCAAGAGTTTGATGGGATTCAAAGCCACATCTCTATCAGGGACATGTGGAAAGGAGCGCACACCAGAGATACAGTCGCGACAACTGAAATACAATTTTGGTAAAAATAATTGTTTACAACAAAATACAATGCAGTTTAAAATGTCAGGTTAGAAAATGGGCATGTGAAAAGCTGAACTCTGACTGGCTAAAACACCCTACTCTATGGCATAGGTTTCTCCAAGTCCCTTACCCCATTCCCCTTTTTTCTGTGGTCCCTCACCTCACTGTTATTTTCTAACAACGCCTGGTAAAAAAACAAGTACCTCCTGGCACTAGTAATCGCCACCTGGTATCCCTCTGCCCACGCTGTCCCCACACTCCCTCCAACACAGCACAAACAACATTTTTTTTCTGATGAGCCCACTCAGTAGCCCAGTCGCCACCGACAACCTAAATGACTGAAATGGAAGTCAGATTCCACTTGTTGACAGAAGAAGACTTCAAAAATATGTTCGAGCACAAAGACAAACACTGTGCTGAAGTACCTGCTGCCCAAAAAAAAAAAGTGCCTGTTTTCTTACCTTAAGCACGAGTGAAGTAAACAAGCTCGATGAGGAGTGTCAGGAGCAAGCAACAAAATGGCACACACTATGGGCTGTCCAAGTGTTCGAGCACTGGACAGGACACCGCTCGGAATCAAGTCTAGCAAACTACTGGATGGCTTTCTCAGCCAATAGAGAACACTGGAGCAATATTCTCGTTGGGCAGCAGAAAACAGTAACAAAGCAGGAAAGCACAAAACACCCTTCCACATCAAAGGAAAGCACAGCAATGCCACCTGCAGGATCCAGCAGAGAAACACCAGCATCTCCAGCAAATCCATTCAGCTTGGTACAGTGCAGCTTCTCAGGACCAGTCAACTTTATAAACTACCAGAAATAGCGGGCTTTTTGTTTTTTTTCTGCTATTCAAAGAAAAAAGCGTAACCCAGGGTAAGCAGTGTTTCAGTTTATTTCTCCTCCCCAATCCCTAATAAAGGGACTATTTTTTGTCATCCCCATGTCAAAACAAGCTAATAAATTCACTGTTTCACTTCTTCAGACAAACTTCTTGTGTGTCAGTGTCTTTATTCAAAGCATGTACCCATTTTCTGAGTGTAATAATACCCTCCAGGGTGGGCATTATGGGACATAATGGACCTTCAGGGGCTATAAGGCCCTCTGCCTGTAGCATTGGGCCTAATTACGCCCCTTGGCAGTCTGTTATATCCCAATAACGCCCACCCTGTTGGGTAATATTGCTTACATAGCAGCTGCATTGAGAGTACTGCTTACAGGCACAAATGGTAAAGGTGTCATTAAAATTGCTTACAAATCTGACAGCGTCCCTTTAAGCCATTCGAGGTTAGCAACATTCCCACCTGTGTGTAGGTTGTCTCAGAGATAGATGGTGCGCTGTTGAGCTGCAGAACAAACAAAAGTTATGAATTTAGTCACAGATTTGAAAAAAAAAAAGTCAAATGCGCACCATAATATTTAGAATCCCTGGTCATCTTTACTATACAGTAATTGCTCACTGTCTTTGTCTCTGTGCGTGAATTTATTTAGGCAAGTTAGTAAATTAGTTGTATATTTATTGTAGCCGATGGTGGAGCATTTCAAATATCTGGGGGTTACTTTGGATTGTCACCTAACCTTTGCACAGCACACTGAGAATGTAGCTAAGGTCGTAAATATAAAAACTAGTCTACAGTCATAAACATAATTTAATCCCTAAAGCTCTCAAACTGGCTATCCATAACTCCATTCTCTCAATCATCGATTATGGTCTCGTTATCTATGGCTCAGCCCCCCCATCTCTCTTCGAAGGATTACTGTTGCACTTACTAAGGCCTGCAGGCTTCTAACTGGTTCGGATCACCTTACCCGTACTTGTGATCTTTATGCACAGACTGGCTGGTTACAGCTCAGTAGTAGGATTAAATATCCAACACGTCTACTAACCAGAAAGGTGCTCCATGGCCGCCTTCCTTCTGGGACTGCTTCACTGTTGACCCCTTTCTCTAGCTCTAAGCACACACGTGCGTCCATCAGCCAACTTCTCCATGTTCTCAGATGTCGAACTACCCAAGGTCAGCGATCCTTCTTCTACAGAGCTCCCCACTGGTTCAATACCTTGTCTTTTGAGGGGACATCAACGCCAAAACTTGGATAATTCAATCATCTGCTCAGACAGCACTGTGATTGCTTCCAATAATTCACTGCCCCTCATAATCTCCTGGTATTCACTTGCATGCCTCTGCCACAGAAGACAAATACCTACTCTATGGCATAGGTTTCTCCAAGTGCCTTACCCCTATTCCCTTTTTTCCAGTGGTCCCTCACCTGAACCTCCCTTTATCTTTCTCTGGTTTTCTACTCCACTTCCCATCCTCCCTCAACCACCATGCTCAGCCCCTACTTTTCCCCTTTTGGCTCCTCTCTTGCCTATTACTAAGCTTGACAAGGCCATTGGCTGCTCATCTTACTGCCCCCCCCCCCCTTTCTTTCCTACATTATTTCTTAATGTTTTAGTTATTGGAAATACTAGACTATAATTTATGGTGTTTTCCTATTGTTTACTAGTCTTTTATGGTTATTTTGTTATGCTTAGATTATCTCTGTTAGTATTCCTATGTCTGTCTGTATCTCCTACCCACTGATGTGGAACCTTTGTAAAAGAGCACACCGCACTCAAAGGTATTATAATCCTAGACTGAAATAAATAAATAAAAATAAATATTTAAAATCAAGAACATAAGATCCTTGCACCAAGGCTCATTTACAGTCATTTCTGAATTTATATAAATGTATACATGTGTATGTGTGCTTATTTGTGTTTTGACTATGTATGTGTACTTCAAGACTATTTTTAAGTGACTGGATTTTCTAAACAACACTTTTATTAAAAGTTTGCAGAAGCTGTCTCGTAAAATACTTGGAAGAAAATAATACCTGCCCTACCTGTAGAATAGTCATTCACCAGAGTCATCCACTACAGTATATTGGGTAAGTACTGGAGCAATTCATCGGAAGTGATGTTAGATGAAACCAGCTGACAGTAATTTTTCATAATGGGGAGGTAGTCCTTGATCTGTAAACAATTCCATACCTGATAAATGGGTTTAAATAGTACTGGCCCATTTGTGCAGCGGTGGAGCTACCTCTTGTGACGTCAGCGACCCAAGTTGAGAAACGAGCTTGGGTCGTTCGGTGTCGGGGAGTCAGGAGGGAGGATTGGCGTGCGGAGGAGTGCTCTTCTCTGGGGAGGGAAGGCTGTTAGCTCTGCTGTTGTACTGCCTGTTGGGTGACCACAGCTGGCAGTACAGTTGGGAGTGACTCGTGGGTGGGAGAATGTTGGGTGGTACCGCACTGCGCACCCTTGCTGCTAACGTCCTGGGGTAACAAGAAAACCAGGAAACCCCAACCAGCTAGATGATGCCAGCTACTCGCAGGCCCCACTTGTGGCTACCCAGGCACCACCTCCCACAACGGGATCCGTTCAACAGCAGTAATATGGGTACCCCGCTGCCCCCACCAGAGGGGGAAGCTGGGGAGCACACAGGATGTGAATGTAAGTTCTAGGGGAATGCCATAGGGACGAGGCTGGGGCTTCCGAGCAGATGGTGGCTGACCAGAGAATAGGATCATAAACAAATTAGTAAAATGTCTGGGAGCAGACTATGGTTCCAGCTTATGGGTGGCCAGACTTGGAAATACATTGCCTTGTGGCAATGCTTCCCAGCTGGAGTAGGTTGGCACCATCCCCTGCCACGGCACTGACACTGAGGCCATCAGGGAACCTGCACGGTGCCAGGTGGGCAGGATGGAGGATTACCACACACATTGCAGTGCCTCACACCACACTTATTACAAGGGGCAAAACACCCCTGAACCATCAGGGTGATGGCTGAGACTGACTCCCTCTGGCCCCAGCCAGCTCCCTCTTCCTCAGATACTGGGACAAGGAGGGGTTAGGGACAGGTGGACCTCACTCCAGTTGCCCTGCCATTGGGGGGGGGGGATGCCACAGAGGATCAAGCAGGTGGTGCCTCCATGATGGGAATTAGTGGTCACTGGTGACAGCCTGAGTGCTGGACAGCTTAGGTGGCCAAAAGGATAAAGTAAAACTTGTATAGAATAATATTGGGGAGTGCATAACAAGAATTTAATGCACACCTGAGGTGTGGGATGCTACACTTGCCCTCTGGGTTTATCAAAGTATCGCACACACTCCTGCTTGTCCTTTCAACCATAACTGTATTTTACCCTGACACAAAGATTTGTGATTCTGCATTCCTGTTATTTTTTCCTCTAATCAATTCCCATTTAGCTTCTGCACCCTCTGTCACTCATACTGTAAGGAGGCAGTATAGCACTGTGGTTTAGGGGTCTGAGCTGCAAACCTCAGGACCTGGATTTGAATCCCACAGCCCCCACTTGCATATACTGTGTGACCTTAAGCAAGTCACTTATCTTACTTGTGCTCCCAGGTCACACCTGGAAACAAGCTTCAGCTTAGTGTGCCTTTCCTGGTTAAACAATTTCCCCTTTCCTTTACCACATTTTCCCCTGCTGCAGTACCCTCATTCTTCCAAAATCAGTCCTCCTAAAGCCCTGGGCCAGGATTCACAAAAAAAAAGGCAAAGCGTCACTCAAAAGTTTGCACTGCACCTTGCAGATGCGCTGGTGGGCAATCAGGCTATTCACAGTCAGATAGCATGGTGCGTCTGTCCAACTATGAATAGTGGCAGCCGGGCGCAGTGCTAACCCAGGAAAAGCACCAGGAACCTCAGTAGCGCTGCCCCCACAGCCAGCCAGGAGAATAGCCTGTCAACAATAGTGCACACATGCTAAGTCCCTATTCACTAAAGTAGCCATGCAAATGAGCCTATGGGCATGCAAAGTGCAACTGGCCATTAGCACGGCCCGGGGGGTTCTTAGCATGGCCCCCCCACTAGCCCATGACCCATGCAGCTGCATTCCCTGGTGGTCTAGTGCGCCCCCCCCACCATTCTCTAATCATCGTCCCCAAATAAATGATGGTATTCCTTGGTAGTCTAGTGGTGCACTCCCCCCTTCCCAACTGCTGGCTCATAGAAAAAATATTATTTCCATGGCATAGTAGTCCCTCCCTAGTCTGTGATCCCGTCCCTGAATAAATATATTTATTCTCTGGTAGTCTAGTGGTGCTCTCCCCCTTCCCTGATCGCCGACTCGTATAAAAAATGTTTCCATAGTGTAGTGGTCCTTCCCTGGTCTCCGATCCCCTCTCTGAATAAATACATTCATTCCCTGGTAGTGTAGTGGTGCCTTCCCCCTCCCCGATTGCCGACTCATATGAAAAATAATGTTTCCATAGTGTAGTGGTCCCTCTCCGAATAAATACTTTAATTCCCTGGTAGTCTAGGGTCCCTCCCCCCTCCCCGATTGCCGACTCCATATGAATAATCATTTTCTATAGTGTCCTCCCCCACCCAGTCACCAGTCGCTGTCCCAAATAATATATATTTATTCCTTGTAATGCTAGGGTCCCAATGATTGCTGGTCCTGTCATGCAATAATTCTCCTGGCAATCTAGTGGACCCCACCCCATCCAGTGTGCTCCACCACCCCACCCCCATCCCAAGCTGCTGGGCGACCAGCACAGCCTCCTCATACCACCACAGCTGGCCGCCGACTGAGCCCTCCTGGAACATGTTGTATACAGTACAGCTCACTGTATACAGTACGGCCCAGGAGGGCGAGTGGATCGCCAGCCATGGTGGCATGTGGAGAGCTGTGCTGGCTGCGATCATGCTTGAGATGGGGTGTGGTGGAGCACACTGTTTGCAGCCAGGCTGGTTTAAGGGGAGGAATGGGGCAATGTCCTGGGCCCCCGCCATTGATAGGCCCCGGCAGTCACGAGAAAGAAGCATTTAACTTAAACTTATAGATGAGCCGCGAAAGGTAGCTGAACTGAAATTTAAATCAAGCCCCCGCCATAGATGGCCCTCGGCAGCGAAGAGAGGTAATAAGCTTGAGAACTGTGAGTTTAAAACTGAAATCATCAAGCCTGCATTTGTTTTGGTTTCCGTCCCTCCTCCCTCTCCTGTCTATCCTGCCGCCTGTGGCGCCACCAGTCCAAATACTGTTTTAACAAAAGGTTGAGAGACTTAGCTGAGGTAGTATCAAATTATTACCTGAACAAGCCTCGGAAACCGCTGCCAGTGTCTTGTTTGTTCTCTTTTGTTCTTCAGAGTTTCATAGCACTTCCTCCCCCTGCTCCGAGCAGTGCTTTTAACTTTTTTCTGGACAATCTGTGTCACCCAACCCCTCTCCACCTCCTTGAGTAATCAGTTGTCACTCCTCCTCCTCTGGCCAACACTCCCGGCCCCCCTAATTGCAGCCAGTGAGGTTGTGATGTGGCTACCTGTGACTGAGGAGGAGACTGCTGGATCGCAGCAATAAATGGTGGTATCCAGTTTGAAAACCCAACTGGCGCCAGTGTCACTGTGGTGGGTAGGGCATGCTGGGCTGGGTGTGTGCTCTCTATAAGAAGGCTGCATTCCATGCCATTGCCTCCACTCTTTTGATGACCCATTCGTACATGCATTGTACTACTATGGCTTAACTTTTGGTTCCAAGTTTCTGGGCAAAGAGTACACTTGTTCAGTGACTCGTCGGCGGTGGCGTGGCAAAGGTTCGGTTCAGACGCACAGATGGCAAGGGGTTAGTCGGCTACTGCTGCACCCTTTCCATCCAGGCGGCATCCACCTTCTAGTTTTGGACTCCTCTCCCCCCGGGTCTCGGAAATTGTGCAACTACAGTCGATGACACAGTCAAGAAGTGAGTCAACTGAATTTGGACTCAAGCAAGGACTCGCCATTTGTTACCACCACTAGCAAGGTAACTAATAAAACAGCAGCAGCTATTACATTTGTTTAGGAATTGGGGGGGGGGGGCAGGGATATAGAATTTGGCTGGGAAAAGCAAAGTCGGGAGGAAACTATGGTCTGTGGGAGCTTGAGCAGGCCTGAGCTTCAGCATCAAGAGCTTGACTTTTGTTTAAATTAAAAAATTACAAGCTAGCTGGGCCTGGATGGGATAAAGTGGTTGAAAAATAGACCAATAGTCAGGAGGAGTTGCCTGTTGGACTTGGACTCAGCTTAGAGAAGACAGCATGCAAGGCAATTGCAGCAGCCAAGTTTGTTTGGCAGTTGCTGGGGGTGTATCATGAATTTGGTTGGGAAAGGGTCTGGAGGAAACAGATAGTTATATATATGTATATATAATCTAAATCACAGTCTATGGAATGGGTGCTTGTGCTTGTTGAATTTACAAGCTTAGCTGGGCAAGGGTGGGATAAGGTGGTAGAAATTAATTAAAAGCGTATTTAAAATGTAGGGCTTCGGGTTGTGAAATTTTACAAGCCAGGCCTGGAATAAAGAGGGAAACAGAGAGTTGCCTTGTTTGACAAATTATTTGCTGCCTAACATGAATTATATTGTGGTTTTCATAGAGTGTGGTTACTGCTCTTGATCAGATATGCACCAACTCTCCTGCATAAACTTTGTAAACAGTTTCCCTATTGCAATAACCTGATACTATTTATATTAAATGGCCATGCTGTCCAGTGGCATTACATTTGAACTGCTCTTAATCATCAGACAGCTGGAGTGGGCTTGGGCATGCAGTTTACAATAGATTGATACATTCCTCAGTGAACTGCATTTAAGCAGTAAAGTTAAATACATGTTTCTAAAAGTAATTCAAAGAGTAATCTATGTTTATTGTAGCTAGCAAGAATTTGTATGGCACTGTTGTATTGGGGTCTCAGGATGTGCCCCCAGTTGCATTTTGATGATATTGGGTTGGGGTTAGGGGACAAGGCTGCAGTGCAGAGATGGAAAAACTGATTTACTATAAAAAAGCAAAGCTCAGAGGCCTATGCAACTCCCGGCTCATGGCTTACACTGAGAATACCGCCCCCTACTATACAACCAGCACACCCAGGTGATCCCCTTTGGGGATACTCCCCATCACAGCTGCATGGTACATTTAAAACCTAAAATATAGCAGGGGGAGAGGGTTGTGGATAGAACTGGCAAACTGGTTATATTATAAGTTGGAATTTGAATGTATTGTCTTCTACGAAGAGCATATTTACCACTGTATTTTTTTTAGTCCTTAATTCAGCCAGGCCTTGCTTGTGAATTTCATAACCAGCAACCCTCATACTAGCAGGTAATTCACTTGGGTGTGTGTTTTGGGGCCGGGGGTTGTTGGCATTGGCAAGCTGGGGTGGGCTGGCCCCCTGGGATTTTTTTTTTTGTGGGGGTTATGGTTGGATTAGGGATTTACTGTCTAATAGCCTAGAGGTTAGAGTAATGAGTTTGAATACGGTTGCTATATCCAGCAGACTTGGGTTTGATTCCCACAACATCCACTTGCATACTGTGTGACTCTGAGCAAGTCACTTGACCACCCCAGTGTGCCCATGAAAAGTTGGGTGTTTAACATGGGCACCCAGAGTTGTGAATGCCCTGGGCCCCCCAAAGGCTTGACCTGGCCCTGAAAGGAGGGGGGGGCACTAGACTGCCAGGGAGAATCATTGCTCTGACGTGACCAGCAATCATTGGGGGAGGGACCCTAGCATTACAAGGAAGTAAGTGTACATTATTTGGGCACAGTGACCATGGGGGGTTGGGGGAGACACTACACTACGGAAAATGATTATTCACATGGGGTCGGGGATGGGGGAGAAACCTTGGACTTCCAGGGAATGAATGTATTTATTCAGGGAGGGACCACTATATTATGGAAACACTTTTTATATGAGTCTGCGTTCGGGGAGGTGGCATGGCATGGCATCACTAGAGTACCAGGGAATGAATGTATTTATTCAGGAGGGACCACTATATTATGGAAACACTTTTTATATGAGTCTGCGTTCGGGGAGGTGGCATGGCATGGCATCACTAGAGTACCAGGGAATGAATGTATTTATTCAGGGAGGGACCACTATATTATGGAAACACTTTTTATATGAGTCTGCGTTCGGGGAGGTGGCATGGCATGGCATCACTAGAGTACCAGGGAATGAATGTATTTATTCAGGGAGGGACCACTATATTATGGAAACACTTTTTATATGAGTCTGCGTTGGGGTGGCTGGCATGGCATCACTAGAGTACCAGGAATGAATGTATTTATTCAGGAGGGACCACTATATTATGGAAACACTTTTTATATGAGTCTGCGTTCGGGGAGGTGGCATGGCATGGCATCACTAGAGTACCAGGGAATGAATGTATTTATTCAGGGAGGGACCACTATATTATGGAAACACTTTTTATATGAGTCTGCGTTCGGGGAGGTGGCATGGCATGGCATCACTAGAGTACCAGGGAATGAATGTATTTATTCAGGGAGGGACCACTATATTATGGAAACACTTTTTATATGAGTCTGCGTTCGGGGAGGTGGCATGGCATGGCATCACTAGAGTACCAGGAATGAATGTATTTATTCAGGGAGGGACCACTATATTATGGAAACACTTTTATATGAGTCTGTCGGGAGGTGGCATGGCATGGCATCACTAGAGTACCAGGAATGAATGTATTTATTCAGGGAGGGACCACTATATTATGGAAACACTTTTTATATGAGTCTGCGTTCAGGAGGTGGCATGGCATGGCATCACTAGAGTACCAGGAATGAATGTATTTATTCAGGAGGACCACTATATTATGGAAACACTTTTATATGAGTCTGCTCGGGAGGTGGCATGGCATGGCATCACTAGAGTACCAGGGAATGAATGTATTTATTCAGGAGGGACCACTATATTATGGAAACACTTTTTATATGAGTCTGCTTCGGGAGGTGGCATGGCATGGCATCACTAGAGTACCAGGGAATGAATGTATTTATTCAGGGAGGGACCACTATATTATGGAAACACTTTTTATATGAGTCTGCGTCCGGGGAGGTGGCATGGCATGGCATCACTAGAGTACCAGGGAATGAATGTATTTATTCAGGGAGGGACCACTATATTATGGAAACACTTTTTATATGAGTCTGCGTTCGGGGAGGTGGCATGGCATGGCATCACTAGAGTACCAGGGAATGAATGTATTTATTTGGGGAAGGGATCGGAGACCAGAGAGGGAGGTTGGGGGGGCGCAGTACCTCCGCCAAACACTAGGGTTGCACAGATTACCATCAGATTTTGGTTGGTGTTAATTTCTCCATGCAGAGACCTTCCCAAAAGGCCCTTGTGTGGAGCACAAAGTTTGTGAATTGCACTGCTGGGATATGCAGGTCCTCTTCCCCTCATTTGCATTGCGGACCCCTTATAACTTTGCATGGGCAAACTGGGCTTTGTGAATACCAACTCCCGGCAAAACCCAGTTTGCACCTGGGCAAAGTTTTGTGAATCTTACCCCAGGACTTTAGTCTAGGACTGATTTCTCTGTGCCTCAAATCTGACACTGAACCAAACTGTCTGGTGGTGATTGTTTCCTAGAGGGCCCAATACCATAACCTCCCCCAACATTGCCCCTATTGTTAGTTATTGTCTAGGACATACCTCTCAACCTCTTGCCTCATGAATCAGGGACAAGGCTTAAAAAAATCAGGGACAAAGACCTCAAATCAGGGACACATCTTAAAAACTGGTACTATTCAGTTAAAAAGCAGATAGAATAAAGGGATTTGTAACAAGATGCATTTTCTGCAGAAGAACAAGTCTGCAACTTTAATGTTTGACATTATTTTGTGCTTTTAATCCTCACTGTTCTGTCACAAAAACACAAATTTTACGAGGGACAGAGGAAAATGTTGAGGCCAAATCAGGGACATCCCTGAAAATCAGGGACAGTTGAGAAGTATGGTCTAGGATGGCTGCCTCCCCAACCCCCATAGGCTTCTGTACTCTCTGTACTAAGAATGCATCCTGAAAGACATTTACCAAGCTGGTGGATTTTTTTTTTTTTTTTTTAGCACATCTTTTTTTTTTTCTCACCTTGTAGCCACAGTCCTGCTATACATCCAGCCACTGCTCCCTCCTTCACCGCTGACCCCGAAGCTGACATGTCCAGCTGGCATATGCAGCTACAACTATCGACAGGGGGCCCCCCCTAAGCCCCCGCGCCCGGCGAGGATCCAATACTGGCACACGCCTTATTTCAGGCATCGTTGGCTGGTGAAGCTAGCGGCTATCAAGCTGCCTCGGATTTGTGCTGCCATTTACCCTTTTTCTCCCCAATGGGAGCACGGACGTGCAATGACGTCCATGCACAGTGTGCTGATGTCTGCCATGCTCCCCCCGCCCCCCCGCTTAGTACCCGTGCGACTGTAGTTCCTCTGGGCGTCCTCAGGGACCGCCAGCACAGCGTGCACCCACCCCTTTTCCCCAGGAGTAGGAGAGCTGTCGTCGGACGCTCGATCGTAGTCCTCCCCTACTGACCCCAGACAACCTGGGCTCGTTCCCGAACCCAGGTCGCCGGTGTGGAGTGAGGTGTGGCATCCAGTGCCTCAATCCTCAGCGCCACCGGGCCGGCTAGCTGGTGGATTCTTGAACTGCTGCTACTGGAATCCTGCCATCCGGTGACATCCCCCAGTAGCAGCACCTCCCCTAACCTTGCTGCCCTTTTAATCTACCCTCCTACTTCCCTATCTGCATCCTTCTTTTGAGATGGTGGTTTATGTACCACCCCTATTGTGTTATTTCTTCCCTCTTCTGTTAATAACTACTCCCTTATTGTTTCTGTATATATTCACTCTACTCCATATCCTAAATCTCTGAAGCTTTTATACTGCCCTGTATATAAAATGCCACCCCTCCCCTCTCTTTCCTTCCTGAATACGGTATACGTGGGCATGTCCCAGTCGAGGTACTGTGTAGTCCATGTTTCACCACCAGACCACTGATCTTCTTCCCCAAGAAAACAGCTGATTCACAGTATTAGCAAAGCCCCAAAACAGGAGATAAAAACTAAATAATATCAATGACTTTCAGCATTAAAACAGAAAACAGTATAGTCGAATTTGTGGAAAATTAAGCAGATAGAAAAAAAAACAGGACTTGCAGGTAAGAAAAAAAGGCTTTCTGGGAAGATATGGGAGAAAAATACTGGCTAAAAATGTTGTACATTGTGTATCTTCTACACAAACCTGTCTACTGTTCAGTTCAGTTGGTACTGACAAAGTTCCTCACATACACCAGAAGGTGGTAGTCTCAGACTGATTTTTCCTCTAGTTTAACACTGAGAGTAATAATCTGATACTAATTGCCACAAGAGGGTCTCCTTGTCCAAGCAGAGTACCTTGAGTGAGGGTGGACTTCCTTCCAGTCTCTGTTTTTAAAATGGAAAAGGCATGAAGAGAAATATGATTTTTAAATCCTGCATAAAACAGTAATGTTAATGTGGGGTAATCATTTAAAACCGGTATTTTTTTTTTTTAAACGAAAGAACCGCTTTTACAGTAGATAACTAAAGATAAGACCAGAGTAAGATTACAAAGGTCACTTTTTTATTGGGTTGATAAAGTCAGTATTCTGACATTTAAACACGTATCACACTGGGATTACTGTAAAGATGAAAAGTCACATATTTTAAATTATGTCCTTTGTGCAGAGGAGGGGTTTTCCTCAGCATAGGTTTCCCAGGTTTATTTGCAAAATACGTTTGCATCTCATGTCACAAGTTACCATCCAGATGCACACATAGATTTCACATGCTGTGCAAACTGACTCTTGGAAGTAATAGCTCAAATTTCCAATTATTTAACCAGGAGTGTCACACTAAGCTGAAAGCTTGTTTACAGGTGCGACCTGGCAGCACAGGGAAGTTAAGTGACTTGATCAGGGTCACACAGTATATGCAAGTGGGGGCTGTGGGATTCAAACCCAGGTCTCCAGATTTGCAGCTCAGAGCCTTAAACCACTGCGCAATACATCAGTCAGTCAACCAATCAAAATCTTTATTTATCCAGGTGAACATCGTTGAGCAATACCAATTTGCAAGATGGACCTGGGTGGAACATAGTAAATATAACAGTGCAGAGTAGTACATTATATACAGTCATAACAAGTAGGTTGAATATTGGCAACAGGTCAACAAGGAACAATAGAACATACAAGCCTGTAACAGTTCGAGGCAATAGTACAAAATGTAGGAGCATGTACATAAATTCAATCTGGGCATAATGATAGAGAAGAAGAAAAGAAATCATAGTTAAAATAATATTGTAGACTGAAAACAACTTGGTCAGCAGGAAAGTCAGGATAGAGAGGAGGGCGGGATGAGGCAAAAAGAGGAATAAGTAGAGCTACAGATGGAGAAACAGGGTGGGGTGGGGTGGGGAGGAAAACCATTTAGGAAAAAAAGGAACACAGAAAATGGCTCTAATTTCAAAATAAGTAGCTTAGTGCTCGTCAGTGAGTATGCTGTACCACAGTGTAATTTCCTGGATCAG
Source organism: Neoceratodus forsteri (assembly GCA_016271365.2). Lineage (NCBI taxonomy): Eukaryota > Metazoa > Chordata > Ceratodontiformes > Ceratodontidae > Neoceratodus > Neoceratodus forsteri. Next base: position 1,302,706,088 of record CM057453.1, on the reverse strand, counting down.
AATCTTTTGTCAGTATTTTGCTCCTGTACTGTTAACTGGTCTGCTACTTGTTGCAATGGCAGAAGTATAAGAAGTTTCTACATAGAACCATAGACTTTGACTGCAGATAAGGACTGCCTGGCCCGCCTATTTTCCCTACATCACCTTATAAACATCTGCTTATATGATATAGGTATTCTGCTTTTGTGTTAAACTGTTGTGGTACTTGTTGCAGTTATCAGGTGGTTTTGGCGCCATTTGCTGTTTCCTGAGTGCTGCTGCCACCCTGTGCTTTTGCAGGCTCCTGATCATCATCGGAGCTGCGTTGGGATGCACTGTCGCCCGGTGAGAATTCCTCATGGGAAGATTCCTGTACTCCCTTGTACACCTTCTACAGAACAAGCCTGCCATGGAAGCCACCAATCGCTGAAGATGGTTCAGGCATCGGCCTCCCTTTACCTTGTATGCTACTCTCCTGGTCTCCCTGACAAACTCACAGTCATGTAACTCACTGGGAGATAAAATCAGCTGCTACACAAACCCCTCCACATTTCATTTGTGGGGGGGGGGGGTTGAAGTAAAAGAGATCCAATACACAGAAACTTCAGAGCACTGCATCTGACTGGTCAGCTAACAGGTGGTATAGCAACAACTATGAGGTAGTAGATTTAAAGTGAAAGAAGACTGAGCATGATCTATATATGCAGTGTCAGTGGCTCAGCAGGTAGCACACTCGCCTCTGAGGCTGGGAGATCAGAAGCTGTGGGTTCTAGCCCCACACCAGGCACTTGATATCCTAATGCTGACACTGCAGTGCAGCATGAGGGGGGGTGCTGCACTCCTGAGCTGCTGTCATTCAGATGAGACGTTAAACCGAAGTCCCATCTGCCTGTTCTGGAGGTAGTTCAGGTGGATGTTAAAGATCCCATGGCACTTTTTGAAAAGTGTAGGGGAATTGTATTGAAAAAGTGGACTTCATTACAATACAGTTAAAAATGGAAACCATAAATCAAGTACAAAGCAACAAGGAAAAAAAACAGATGAAGCTGATACACAATAATCAAGTATGAACACTTAACAGATAATCAGAGCAAAATTAAATGCTGAGTTTTCTCAAATGAAAAACGCTGTAGATACAGTTGTCTTGTGCATTGCATTGGGTGCTGAATATTATACAATAGTTCTAAAGTAAGAAACGGTTTGTTGTTGCAAAACCAGCATACATCGTGCTTGCCAGAGAAAACACCTAATAGTAACTGAAAGTACATAAAATGTATCTTTATGATATGTACTAAAAACAGTATTGACTGGACCATATAGTAATTCTTGGTATGTAAGAGCAGTGAAACGTGGCTCTAACCAGGTAAGTGACAAATAACTCCAAAAAACATGAGCATTAGGACATTCTAGGAATAAGTGCTGTTGAGTTTCAGGGATCTGTACACAAGATTCCCTGGGGCAATATCTTTCTGATGCCTGCTTGTGTTTGTTGTTCGCCTTAACCCCTAATCGCCCATAATTACTTAGCCAGGTACAGTCCTGTGCAAACGGGACTTGTGTTACTTAATTGCTGGAGGATATAAGGGAGTTTCTCTACAGAACAATCAGGACATTCGGGTTCTGCTCGACGTTCAGAAGTCAGAATGGCTAGATAAATTTGCTTTCTATCCATTGTTAGGAGCTGGATGCGGAAAAATACCCCACTTAATAATATTCTTCACACAGTCTTTGCCATATTGTGGTATGCTATAAGCAGGGAGTAGAGTTCTAACATTCTTGCTTTCCCATGAAGTTAGGCATGGAACTAACCATGTATAAACCAACAGTTTCCAGATCCTGTCACCAGATTTCAAGGTAGGACTAATATTAAATGCAGAAAACAAAATGAAATAAAAGGCAACTTGAGTGGACCATTCTAACTCCACCTTTATTAATGGGGAGATAAGTAGACTCTCTTTTGATTGGATTCAAACATGAGCCCTGAAATGACTGAAAGAAAAGACTAAACAGTCTTGTAATAACTGCCTGCGGAGGGGGAAAGACGTGACTTAAGTAAATAAAAATGGGAAGTAATAAGGTTTTGATTAACATTTACCCTTCTTTGTTTTGAGATTTGTTGCCCTTTCCAGCTGGTCACCAGTCTATCTGCCTGTGTCATTCTGTCTTCCCAATTCAACAGGGAGCTCTCCCCAGGACCAAATTTTACCCCTAGAATAGGGATGGGGTCGTCTGACACAGAAATGCCTGCCACTAGTCCAGTAGGAGGCAAAGGGGTATGTTCAAGGCTGACTCCTCTATTTTTGACAATGTTGATCTTAGAACCAGACAAGTAGGAAAACTGAGCTAAAATTGCTGTCAAAGTAGCTTCTGAGGAGCCGGAGGCCAATGTCAGGACCAGGTCGTCTGCATAAGCTAGTACTTTAATTGGATGCTTATTCGGGGAGAACTGTAATACCCACTAAATGCTCACTAGCTATAATGAGTCTAAGTAAAATATCAATGCCAAATACATAGAGGAGAGGGCTCAAAGGATACCCCTGTTTTACTCCCTTGTGTATTTTAACCTTTCTACCAAACCAGCCATTAACATTAGGGCAGAGGTAAGAATTGCCATACATAACTTGAAGCCAGGTCACAAAAGTATCTGGTATGCCAAAGGCTGATAAAGTGGAAAATAGGAGCTGATGGGAAAGCCTATCAAAGACTTTCTCTTGGTCTAAGCCAATAACATAACCCTCTATGCCTTCACAGTCACCCCTAAAAAAAAAAAGTTCCTGCAGTATTAATAAATGATCATGTTGTCTATGGCCTACCACCACACATGTTTGAAAAAGGCTAATCAGGTAAGGTGCTACCTAAGCTAATCTACTTAGTAAGATTTTACTTAAGATTTTAAAATCGGTGTTCAGTAGACTCAGGGGCCGCCAGTTACCAATGTCTTGTCGAGCACCTTTCTTATGAAGAAGAACAAGCACAGCGTCTAACATTGACTCAGAATATTTGGAGGAGCTAAGAATATGATTGAACAGAATCACCAGCACCGGGGTCAGATCAGTTCTAAAGGTTTTATAGAACCCTGAACTTAGGCCATCAGACCCAGGAGCAGTATTGCAAGAAAGCTGTGCTATTGCAGCTTCCACCTTTGCCAGGGAGATATCTGTAGTAAGGAGCTGAGCATCCTCCTCCTCTGTAACCTAAGGTAATCCTAAAGATGCCAAAATGTCATGCACATCCGGTTCAGGAGGAGGAGGAGGAGTACCAAAAAGATGTGTGACATGGGTTTCCACCACATTCAGAAGCTCTTGAAGGGAGTGTACTATTTGCCCAGAAGGTGTGGCCAATTCTGTAATAACCCTGTTATATGTGCTCTGTTTACACTCCCTGTATGGGTCTAATGAGCCCTTCTGAACTTGTGTCCCAAACCTAAGTTCTTGTTGTAGGGATTTGGCTCTATTATATTGCAGAGCTGTCACCTGCTGTTTGAGAATACTAATCTGTGACCCATAATTATGGGTAGTGAGTTCTGATTGGGAGGTCAGACGTTGAAGCTGATGTCAAAGTTGTAAGCATTTTAGATAGTCAGTGGTAGCTTGAAGGTGAGCTCTTTGCTGAAAGAACTTATGCCAGGACAATTTGGTGTCTTCCCACCATTCCAGTATGTCTGAATAACATTCTACAACTGAGAGTCTAGCAGTAAACTCCTTTCTCCAGGCTTTTTGCAATGAGGCCTGTGTAAGCACTGACTCATTTAGCCTCCATTGGTTTTTGTTGCACCTAGGGGCAGACCCCCATGAAAATGTCAGTCTAAGGGTCGTGTGATCAGAGAATTCACAAGGACCGCAGGAGATATCTATAATCTCTAAAGCAGGAGACACAAATATGTAGTCTGTGTGTGTCCGAAGAGGGCCGCTAAAATATGTATACCCCGCGTGGAATGAACAGTCCTATAGGCATCCACAAGTCCAGAGGTGCGCAATATATTTTTTAGGGACATGGAATCACTAAGCAATTTATCAGTCTGTAGTCCCCTATCTAATCTGGAGAGACCACAATTAAAATCTCCTACCCAGAGAATGAGACGGGAAGTATGTAAAAAAAAAAAAAAGCTGGACTTCTTTAAACAGGGCAACCCTCTGAGCTTTAGTCTGTGGGGCCTAAATAGCTATGATATGGAAACGTGCTGAGGCATAGGTAATATCTAGTAAAAGGGCTCTGCCAGGATGAATATCCACTAGCCTAGACACCTATATACCGGGGTTGGAAAGTAAAATAACCACCCCATCACAGGTGACCAGGTCCGTGGGCCCAGGGACCAATCCCTGGAAGCTAGCTGTATTTCAGTGAGCGTTTTTCAACGTGAATCCTGTAGACAAATGATATCACTTTTGAGATTTTGTACAAAGAGCATAGCACCAGCCTGTTTCCACACATTTTTAATACTATTCATATTGATAGTACTGATTGTGAATGTATGCATAAGGATGGTTAGAAGGGCAAAAGACAACATCATTAAGGGGTAACCTAAGGAGTCTTGCAATGCTGTCTAGTTCTCTTAGCAATATATCCTCCATCTCCTCCTTCCGTGTCTGCATTGGAGGTGACAGAAGTGTCCGTCCTCTCATCCTCTGAGTGTTTGTCAGTGCTATCTACAGGGAGAGCAGCATATTTATTCCCCTTCTTCCAAGATGGGGTGCTAGGACCTGCAGTCGCCCCTGCCTGTCTAAGCTTCTGAGATCCTGTTTTCCCTTGTCTAGGCCATTTTTGGGGGCTGCTAGCTGAAAGATTGCGTCATTAGTCCTGGGGGGTGCATAACCTGCCATCTATCTCCATCAACTGTGGGGGAAGGGGGTCCAGAGTCAGGAGCAGAGGCAGGGGGCACTTTAGCGGAAGGTAAAGCTACTGGGGCACCTGCTATGATGTCTTCCTGGTCAAGATCTGGAGGAGCTGTGGGTAAGGGATTTTGTACTGTTTGGTCTATGTGTTGTTGCCTATTATCTTGTTCTGCCACTCTTTTTGCTTGCTGATGCTGAGCTGAATTAATGAGACCTTCGTGAGGATAATCTTCTCTATTGTGTGAGGCCCATGGGCAGCGGCCATAGGCATGCCCTGTGTGCTCACACAAATTACACTTAAAAGGTTTAGGCAAGCAGAAGAAACATGCCTGAGTTTCAAATAATGGCTGCATCTTGAGGCGTCACAAGCGGAACTGAGGTGTGTCCTGGACCCTCATTTAAAGCAGGACCTAGGCTGTCCACTGTAAAAAAAAAAAAAAAAAAAACAATTGAGCCCTGGTCCCTGTCCAAAAGAAAGGAGCTAGGAAGGTGTACAGGCCCTGAATTGGTGAAATGCAATTTAACTTTTATCTGCCAACCCCCATCCGAAATTTGTTCACTGTCTAATGTTGGAGTTGGCTTACCAAGAATCTCACAACGCTGCCTCAACCAAAATAAAATATCTTCCACATGCACACCTTCGTTCTTTAACATAACCGTAATGATTTTAACTAGTGGTTTGGTAAGAGGAATTGCATGGAATGGAATCCAGGCCAGAGTGTTTTTCAGGGCTTGATACTGGGCCCAAAATCTATCCGGATTAGAAATGTGTTTAAAACTAATATCATAGATACCATTTCCTAAGCTGATAAGAGCAAACATTTCAGAGGAAAAATAATACATTGACCCTTTAAGTAAGTTTTGAACAATATACACCCTACTAGGGGGATCTTCTAAACCTCATTTGTATAGAAGGCGAACAGCGTTGTGCCTAGGGGCCATCTCGCCCTTGGTCGCAAAGAGGTCTGACAACTTAAAGAAAGGGTCAGGGATAGGCCCTTTCAGTAACATATTAACAGGTTCTGTTAGACCAGATGAGTTTCCTGGTAAAGACTCAGCAGGTAAATCTGTAACCGTATTATCTGTTATCTGCTGTGGTACCACAGTTGTAACAGTATTGGAAACTACAATTAAGTCAACAGTAACATTAGAGTCATTACCCCGGGAAAGTTGGAGCTCATATCTGTCGTAGCATTTAGTGGCTACTGTAGATGAAGAATTTGCAGTCTTCTGATAAGAACTATCTCCTGTATCAGGAGTCCAATGTCCCGAAGGTTCTTGCACCCAGCCTACACCCTCTAGGGCTTTTTCCAGTGACCAGTTTGCTGAGCTAATATCAGAATCCATAATGTATCCTCAGTTCAAGGGGCATTGCTGCCCTGGAATGGCGTCAGAAAGGTCTTGCAGAGTAGGTGCTGGCACTTATAGGTCTGTCAGTTTCCCAGGCCCCAAATGCTGCTTACGGGAAGGTCAAGATGGCTTATGATGATTTGTAATGAATAAATGAGAAGTTGAGGCAATAGCCGAACAAGGAGGATGTAGGCACACAGGTTCTGACCCATTTTCACTGCCAGCCTCAATCACTACAACGCTCAGCTGCTGAGCAATGTCAGGAGACGATTCAAGTACCTTTGCAGCGTCATTCGGCGAATGAGTCACCCCCAACTGAGAGTTTCCGCTCGATCTGACAGGAGAAGCTGGCGGGTTGACAACCGACTGTGTCAAAGAATTCAAAGCTTTGTCCAGTTCTTGCAGTTTCTATAACTGCTTGGCTTTTTCCAATTTCAAAAAGGACAAACAATTTAACAACTGTTCCCACGGAACTGCATCTGGCGGCTGAAAATACTCACCAGGCTGTACAGTAGCAGTCTGCGAATCAAGCCCAGACTGAGTTTCAGGTCCCAAAGGATTCTCCAAATCTGGATAGTTGATGTTGCCCAAGTTCAGGTCCGCAGCAGCCTGTTGCGTGGAAAGGACAGGGGAGGAGGCCATCTCCCCTGTCAACCCGACGTTCATCTCCTCCACAGTCTCGGATGAACTGGCCATCTTGCAGAATGGCCAGAGGTTCCCCCTACTGGATAGTAGGGGATTTCCCCAGTGCCCTGACCAACTTTCTCCCATTCACTAAAAAAATACCACCAACAGCTTAATTTGGTTCAAAGTCAGTTGGCATTCATCTGTATCCCCCTCCCCGGGTCATGCCTAAAAATAGGCAGAATTTGTCTAGTGCACTTGTCCAGTCAACAAAAACTAAATAAATAAATGAATATAGCTATAGGTTATAGAGTCACCAAATCTGACATGGTTACGTTATAGGGTGCCTAGGAGGAGGAGGAGGGGCTCTGGAAGGGTGGGGGTGATGGATCAGAGGCACGTTCCTTAACTGGCACCACTACATAATTCCTACACTGCTCTGGCAGGTGGGGCTGCCGGGAGGAGGCACCCGTGGTAGGGACTGGGGAGGATGTGGGGGTCCGTCATAGCAGAGAACCCAAGAAAGGTGGTAGAGGACTCTAGAAGAGGAGGAAGCAACTTCTGGTGGTGGGGGGGTTCAGTTGCGAGGGGAATAGATCTGGGAAATTGAAGAGGGGGAGAGGGAAATTGGGTGCCTATGCTGTGTTGTGGCCCAGAGGGATAGGAAACCGATCCTGAGGATTGCTTTGGCAACAGGAAGGGAGGTGAACCTGGATATCATTGTACACCTTGGGACTTCTGCTCTGCCAGTCTCCACTGGTGTCCCTCAGGGATCTATTCTGAGGCTATTCTCTTTTCCTTGTTATCTCACTCCCCAAGACTGCCTGTCCTGTCACTCCCTAGTTTACACTGATGACTTAATCCTCTACCACAGTGACTCTTCCTTGACCAACCTGTCCTCTGCACTCATCTCCAGCTGCTGTAGTGCCCACAAGTGGTTCACCACAAACCAACTGTTGGTTAATGCCAGGAAGACCAGGACAGTGCTGTTTGGCTCGCAGCTGAAACTTACTAAATTATCTCTGTCCAACGACACACTCAACATCCATTCACCTGATGGCTCACCACTAGAAAATGACTGCTCCTTCAAATACCTGGGAGTCACGCTCGACCCGGCCCTCTCCTTCTCCGACCATATTGAGAATTTAATACATCATATTAATCAAACACTGGGAATCAGCTACCGACTGATCAATTACCTCACTCCTTAAGCCCGCCTTGCCATAGCCCAGAGCAGCCTCCTCCTTCTTATGGGTTATGGCTCCCCCATCTACTCACAAACCAAACAAGACTAAACACCTTTTATAACAACATTTGCCGCTTTGCCCTCCTGGGTCCATACTCCACACCACTGCACCCTATATCTGTAACTTGGTTGGCTCCCCCCCCTCAGGCCAGATGTAACTATCTCCTGGCTTGCACCTTAAGCACAGCCATCCACAGTCCTATGACATTCCCTCTCTGCTCCCTACTTTGGCCTAAAACATATAGCCATGACCTCTGCCACACTGCAAGCTTCCTACTGGAATGTCCTAAAGTCTCCCCTTGCATGGGTCAAAGGACTTTCTGTTCTGCCGCCCCCGCACTTTGGAACAGCCTGCCATCTTCTCTGCAAATCCTTGACTCACCACAGCACTTCCACTTTCTCCATTGGGTGCACCCACTGACCACATCTACCTGCTCCAGCTCCCTTGGGTGATCTGTGAAATTACTTTTCCCAGTTTATGTGCTCGAAGGTCTCTGCCAAGTTAGGTGGTTTACTATTACCTGTTTCATGCAGGGTGATATTTATTTCTGTCTATTCCTTTACGCTTTCTGGGTATTGCGACCTACCCATTCCTTACAAAACTTCTGTACAGTTTCCCCATTACTTCTGTTTACCTAATTGCTTTGTATTTACTCTCGATGTATTTGTACCCTGCTCTGTACAACCTTTCCATTACTTCTGCTTACCTACTTGTACTGTATTTATCCTCAGTGTATTTCCCCACTACTTCTGTTTACCTAAATGCATTGTATTTACCCGCGATATATTTGTACCCTGTTGTATTTGTATTCTGCTGTATTCTTGTGCCACTTCCATGGCCCAGGTCGTACCTGAAAATGGTCCTCTGATCACTGCACCTACCCAGTTAACAAATGAATGAATAAATAAATAAATAATGACCTGGGGGCAGGGCTGGGCTAGTGCAGGGAGAGTTCAAGGATTTGGGAGAGGTCTTAGGCAGGTTAACATATTCGGTGGCTTGCAGAGGTTCTGCCTGATACCTGGGGATCTCCACAACAAGAGTTTCAACTTATGGTTGAAGGAATGGTGCGAAGAGGAAGGGTTCAACTACATTGGGCACTGGGGTCCAGCCTGGAGGAATAAGGACCTTTACAGGAGTGATGGTTTGCATCCATCTTTTTTTTTCTTTCTTTCTATTTTTGCTCCTATCTCTCCCTCAACTGGTCCACCGTCTCAGAGCCCCAAGCACTCACACTTTGCTGCTAGGGCCAAGGCATCTGCTCCCAGAGTGCACCATTCTGTTCAATTCTAGAGGCCCAGTTAACCCCCCCCCCCACCGGGTGGGGCGAAGGAGGATTCCCCCTCTTATCTCCTCTGATCCTCAGGAGAGTGTGTGTGTACAATGGAGTCTGCCCTCGGTTACTTTGCGGAAGTGCGGTGCAGTGGCTTGTCACCTGGACCAGCTACAAGGTGCCTTTCCTTTGTTCTGTGTCCTCCCCTGCTGACATCAGTGCTCAAGGAGAGCCAGTGAGGCAGGGGCCCGCTGAGACGTGTCTCCGCTCAGGGCTCTCGGCTGACATCAGCCCCTCCCTTTTGTTCTCTGCTTCCCTGACCGCACTGCCAGTGCACAGGTTCACCCAGAAGATGGCAATAATACGGCGAGGCTGGCTCACAACCCTCCCGGAGGTGAGAGCCACCGTTCGGCCGATCCTCTCCCCGGCCGACCCAAGTCTGTCACTGAACCCGGTCGGCGTGGCAGAGGTGTGGCGTCCAGCGCCTCAACCCACAGCACCACTGGGCCGGCTGTCTGCATCCATCTTGGAGGGAACCGTAGTCCTCAGTGGACAGTTTAAATGTTACTTTGATGAACATTTAAACTAGGCAAGGGTGGTGGTGGAAGAAATAGGGGAGGCAGAAACTGCCCCCCCAAGGCTAAAGTAGGAAGTAGGGAGAACCTGGGGGAGGGAGAGAAATACGTCAGGGGGCAAATTAATAAAGGGAGTAGGCTGGTAGAAATGAAGGGAAGTGGAAACAGTAGCACTAAAAACAGAGGGGGCTAAAAGGAAAAAAGTGCTAACAATCAGTGTGGTAACAAAATCTGGAAGGCCATGTATGTGAATGCTAGAAGTCTAGGAAATAACATTGCTGATCTAGAGGCCAATGTAGCAAAGGCTTACCTGGATGTTGTGGCCATTATTACCAAGTCATGGTGCACTGAAAACCATGACTGAGACATGGCCATACTGGTATCAGGTCAATATAGCGCTACCTGAACAGCGCGGCAATAACCGTGCATCAGATAACGCTAAACCTTGTACAGCGACAGGGATTTTACAGCGTTTGGGAATAACTGCTACCCTTATCACTGTATGCTCAGATGGGGGAGTGTCAAAGAGACTGCCGGCACAGTGACTGATCGAGCCGCTCCCATGGTGGAGTGGCTAAGGCACTAGCACCTGACAGTGTAGGAGACCTGGGTCCGCAGTTTGGTTCCCCAGGTCTCAAAGTGTTGCTGCCTTTTTTTTTATTAAAAAAATTTCCCTCAGAATTTCGCCCCATCCCCAAGTCCACACCCTTCAAGTTAGTTATTTTTTTCTGGGGGTTATTGGGGGCAAAGCCTCCTGTGTCGGGGGGTGCAGGGGGCAAAGTCCCCCGCAAAAACAAAGACAGTGCCATTGCTTTCAATGGTGTGTGCTGTTTGTGTCGTGGTCGCTGTGTTTCCTGACCTTATTTCAGTGCACACCATTTTGCCTGTGGCATTGTTTCCTGCGCTGTTTCATCTGCGACATTATGACCCCGTACCGCCATACCAGGCTATACTCTTCTTAGAAAGGACAGGGTGGGAAAATGAGGGTGTGTGGCATTTACATGAGGGAAAGCATAAAGGCGACAGGGAATACAGGGTGGGGGGAGAGGTACTGTGGATCACCCTGGAAAAGGGAAATAGTGTTAGTGTTCGCACTGGTGTCATCTACATACCTCCGTCTCATGCTGAGGAGTTACATAAGGTACTGGTGGAAGCCACTGGTAAGATAGTGGAAAAGGGGGAGTTGCTGCTAGTGGGGGACTTCAGTATGCCGATGTAGACTGATCCTCCCAGATTCGGCTTCAGCTAGAAGCAGGGACATCCTGGACTCCCTACAGGGGTGTTCCTCATGCAGCTAGTCTGCGAGCCCACTCGTGATGGGGCAGTACCGGACCTGGCACTCACTAATAGGGACACTGTTAAAAAAATCAAGGTGGGAGACCACCTGGGGACCAGTTATCACCATACAGAGTGGTTCAATACAAGGTCGGTTGCGGAATTGAACCACACAAGGGCGAGGGTCTTGTACTTCAGGAGGGCAGGTTTTATAAAACTGGTGAATGCCTCAGGGATGACCTGGCAGGGAGCGATGACCTGGATAGAGTGGAGAAATAGCGGGTGAAGCTAGAAGGAGCATTGTAAAGGCAACAAACCTCTGCCTCAACAAAGTGAGCAAAAGTTATGGTTTTCGAAAGAGGTAACTGAAAAGGTAAAGGCTAAAAGGGTAGCATTCTGAAGGTGTAAGGAGACACAGAGGAAGGAGAATAGGGAATTGTATCAGGAGAAACTGAGAGAAACAGGGAAAGTGTGCAAAGGCGCAAACTGAAGAGAGAATAGCCCAAGCGGTAACAAAAGGGGACGACATTTTTTAGGTATGTAAGTGAAAAGAGGAAGACAAGGGTAAGGATTGTAAGGTTAAAAAGGGATGGGAAGACTGTGCAGTTGGGGACCAGGAAAAGACAGACATCCTGAACAAATACTTTTGTTCCATGTTCACAGTGGAAGGAGAGTGGGAGGGGCCACAAAAATGTAAAAAGCTTTAGAGGGAGGGAAGGGGGTGGACACTAGTCCTTTTTTGGAGGAGAGAGTCCTAAAGGGACTCGCTAATTTGAAAGTGGACAAAGCAGTGGGCCCAGACGTGGTTTATCACTGGGTAGAGAGGGAGCTTGTGGAGGTACTGGCTGCACCTCTGTCATTCCTGTTTAGCAGCACACTGGAAACAGGAGTGGTTCCAGAGGACTGGAGGAGGGCAGATGTAGTCCCACTTCACAAAAGGGTAGCAGAGAGAAGGCTGTCAACTATAGGCCAGTCAGTCTGACATTGGTGGTGGGAAAGTTAGGAGCAGAATACAAAACTGTAGGAGTGTTATTGATGACCACCACGCAGGAGAAAGACCTGGAGGTAATCCTCTCTGATGATCTAAAGGTGGCCAGGCAGTGTGACAAGGCAGTTGGGAGGGCAGTGCGATGCTGGGGTGCATAGGAAGAGGTATCACCAGCAGAAGGAGGGAGGTGGTGTTGTCTCCATATAGGACGCTGGTAAGATCTCACCTAGAATATTGTGTACAGTCCTGGAGGCCACAGAAGGACACAGAGTTGAGGTGGTCCAGCAGAGAGCATTTAAAATGGCGAGGGATTAGCATCAAAAGCCCTACAAGGAGCAACTAAAGGAACTCAATATGTACAGCCTAGAAGAGAGGAGGATATGATAGAGACGTTTAAATATCTCACAGGGGTAAATAAAATACATGAGGAAAGCATTTTTTTCCCCAGAAAAAAGGTGCTCAAGAACAAGGGGACATGCTGTGAAGCCAGAGGGGGGCAAATTCAGGAGACTTGAGGAAGTACTTCTTAGAAAGAGAGTAGATTCCTAGAACAGTCTACCAGCCAAGATGACGGGGGCAAAGACAGTGGCTGGGTTCAAGAAAGCATGGGATAGGCAATCTTAGTGGGAAGGAGGGAGGAGAGGGAGAAAGAGCTAGAGATCAAGTAGGGTCTGCAGTGATAGATAGGAAAAAATGAGCAGACTGGGTGGGCCAAGCAATTCTCATCTTCTGACAAATTCTGTCTCCCCTAACTGCTTCAGGAGAGACCAGTCAGTGCCCCGGAGGTAAGCAAAAAGTGCCTTTCTGCATGGCTTAACTCTGCAGTATGGGTGAGCAGAGAGGAGCCAGTGAATTAAGAGAGTAATTTTGTGACGTTAAGGTGGGTATGATCTGAGAAGTTATGTTAGATATGGGCCAAACCTAGATTTTTGGAAATCTTTTTTGGGGGCTTGATCAAAGCGGTATTTATGTTTTTGAAACTTACGTCGGTATGTATTAGTGTCCCACAGTAAGGAGGAGTTCCTTAATGGCAAGAATTGTAGTGGAGGTGAAGAGGAACGTAGATCGAATACTGTGTCGGCAATAGATTCCAGTAAAAAATAGACTAGTGAAGAACGAGTGAATCTAAATTTTGCCCTTAATGCAAGCAAAGCATCATCTGTTTTAAACACCCCCATCTCTAGCTAACCTCTAAATTTGTCGTCGAGGTGAAACATGATAATGTAATTGTAGTGAGAAGTATAGCAGTCTTTCATCAAACATTATTTCTAATGTTTTATCTTTGCTTATCGAAACCAGCACAAAATTACACAGTCGTGTAATAAATAAAGTTTACTGTCCCTCCAGCCATCCAAAGGTTTCCTAAAACTCATACTCCCTCATCATCCCTTCCCTGGCAATACTTCTCAAGAATTATGTTCTTGTCCCATACTCTAGAAGACAAATTGCATATTTTGAGTCAGACGTTTGAAAAAACAATGACTAAGAATACACATTAAACAAATAAATGCATTTATTTCCATTGATGATGCCCCTGGAGTGGAAATAAATCACTTAATTTTCAAAGAATCCATATTCTTCATAGATTCCCACTCTTTGGTTTTAGGCACATAGGCACTAAGATGACACGGGAGCAAACTTTTTACTAGGGTGTCAAAAACAGTATTGGCACCTGTGCATCCACAACACCTGACACTGAAGCCAACAGCCATCGTTGATGTCCTGTTTCCCACCATCTAGTGCACACCATTGGAGTAAACACTGATTGTCTCCATTCTCAGGCTTCCCTTGTCTTTTTTTTCTCACTTGCTTTTTTTCCTCCCTCCATCCCTGTTCCTGGCTGCATTACCTGAGCCCCGTCACCAACCCCATCTCATGGACTTACTGGATAACTACCAGTTATACACAGCCATATTTGGCAAGTGGTCTGCCTTGTGGGGTCATGCGGTGCCTGTGGGGGATACAGAGTGAGGCAGGGCATTTTTCCTCCAGTTTTCAGTCTCTGAATGACCGCGTCAATGCAAGGCATGCATGTGCCTACTGATGTACTTGCATGATGAAATGGCGAATGCCCTCCTACATCTGCTAGTTCATCGATGCTACCTCCAACCTGCCCACATGAGAAGCAAATGGCAGGACTATGAAGCCCCCCAACCGAAGGGAGGAGAGCTGTTCTTTGGATGCTTAATCCTCCCTCTCCCAGTCAGCCATCAGCTGACCCTGGTTCATTCCCGAACCTGGGTCGCTAGTGTGGCAGGCAGTAAGGCAGCCAGTGCCTCAGCCCTCATGCCACTGGGCCAGCCATGCTTCCCTTTCCTTCCTTTCTGTTTAAGTATGCCAGGTAAAAAGGCCATGTCTTCAAAGGTCAGACATTTTTGGCATTGTAGTTGTGGGAAGAACATCACCTGCACCAACCATCATAATTTGTGTTTTGCCTGTGACACTTATGCCAGTTTTCATTATCAGACGATGGAGTGTTGGAAGTCCTGTTACTGACTTCAGTGGTAGACATCATCATAGTAGGCTCTTGGACTGTTCCCTTCCAGTCCCTTCACCCTTCTTCAGAAATGGTTTAGGTACTGAGCTCTCCTCCCACCAAGCTGGGGTTATGTCTGTGTCTCAGTTGGTGGCATTGGGTGAACCTCAGCTCCTACTGGGCAGCTGAAGGAGCACACACCATGCTCTAGTAGCCCTTGGCATTGGCTCATCATGTTGCTGAGGTTTGTACCTTTGGTGTCGACTTCTCCATGATGACATTGACTGTCTGCACTGATTCAGAAACTGATACCATGTGCAGCTGTGGGTACCAGTGCCTCTTGTGGTGTCAGGCCTGGAGTGGCTGCTGAGTTCCGTGTAGGCCTCGGTGCCAATGAAGCTTGTAATGTAGGCACTGAGGCTGGTGTCTGTTCTGGTGTTGCAGCTTCCTCTGGTATCAGCCTTGATTTCAAACCCAGCAGCAGGGCCCTCTGGGAATTGACCAATAGTTATCCAGCCAGGTGTTCCCCCAATGGACACTCACACACTAGACACTACTGGCGTTAGTGCTGCTGGGTTGGGAGGCTTTCCTTGCCACTTTAGAGTGAGGGGACCAAGCAAGGCATGCAGTCTACAACTGGGCTTGGGTGCAGTTGACCATTGTACCAGCAACATCCCTTTTAAGCATCTGCCCTGTATGTCCCTGTCATTGCTTTACTGGGTGACTGAGACCCTCAGACCTCCAGGTCTGTTGTCTCAGCAACAGTTTAGGCAATGGATGGAGAACATTAACACCTGGTTTAGGGAGACCAACTCGGTGATGTTCTCAATGCCTTTCCCTTCAGTTCCATCCTCTGTTGAGGTTTCAGCCTCCTCTCACTTGGAGGACAACAAAACTTCCATCCACATCTCCCTTGCTGCTGAAGACCAGCGTTTTTAGCAGTCATGATGGAAATGCAGGAGGCACCAGAATGTCCCTACTTGATGGCCACTAGGCTTCCTTTCTGGCCTATTCAGAACAGTGGTGGTCATTCCTTGACATACTGCAATAGGAGAGGCAACTGTGGTAGTCTGGAAACACCCTTTCTCCACACCCTAGGCTGCAGTCAGCATCCAGGCAAAGTACCAAGGTCCCCTGGGGATCTCAGTCACCCCACAGAGATGGAGTGATGTCTCTCCTGAGCCCCTTATTACATGAGTCCTATCCTTTGAGGAACCCTCAGTCTCTCTTAGTGGTTCATTTGGCAGGCTTCCTTAAATGTCAAGCGGTCTGGCTCAGCTGTCAAAAGCTCATCTAGGAGGATGGGAGTTGAACCAGGAAGGGTTCCACCTTGTCTGCAGTCAATGAGAAACTCCCATTCTGAATCACGTGGCAACCTGGGCCCGTGCAAAGACTAGTAGATACCAGGAAATGCAGTTGCTGGGTATGGCTCGCCTATATCTGGATGGCCAGACACTTTTAGTATGCATTCCATCCGTGGCTGATGATACTAAAGGTCATGAGCTCTTTAGACTCAGATTGTTGTATTGAGATCTGATCCACCTGGCAGTATGCAGGTGAATCTGTCTACCGAGTCAACCAGAACGTCTTCTCAGGGACCAGTTATTTATCCAGACCCAGACAAGTTTCAGCTCTTGGCCTAGCTTTCGATCACAGGAGATTTGTAAAATCAGGATACTTGGCAAGAGTCAGTAAGACATTGCTGCAGTCAAGAAAGGTCTCCAGCAACAGTGCTTACAGGAAAGTCTGGGATGTATCCCTTCACTGATGCACCCATCTTCATATTATGCCTTCTGTCCAGTGTTTTGAAATTTCCAACAGGGCCTAGACAAGTGATTGTCAGTTCTAATGGCAGCCCTCATGACTCTCCATGGTCACATAGGCCCACACATTAGCAAAGCTGACCTAATGAGACTACCAGATTGAAGTGGGGGGGCAAGGTGATGCATAGGAAACAGCAACAGCAAGCTGTTGCACACACTAGTGTGCAGTTAGAGGTAGGCATATAGGGAGCTATTGCTAGTCCAGATATCTGACTTGCAGTGAAAAACAGCACCCACAGCCTCTGCAAGCAGAGCAGCAACATCAGGTTGCACGCCATCATACAGTTGTGTCAATACACTCTGTGAAAATGTAGTACGAGATGGTATCTGATAACGTGGGTGCAAATAGTTGAGAAGCCTTCGGAAACCAGTATATTCCACAACTGATATAGGCTGGGGATCCAATGCCATAATCTCGGCAGTCAGATGTGTGATTTGCTGTGCTGCTCGATGTGAGGCATGATATTTTGTTTGTGCATACAGGTCATCCATTATTAGAACTGCCATGGGAGACATCGATGTGGACTGCTGCACTGGTGGTGTGCGAAGTGCTGTTGACTGTCTCTGCCTTTTGTAGTATCACTGGAGTCAGAAGGGACCAAAGTAGAGGGACTCTATGTTGGTGAGGGGGAAGGAGTGCCGTGACCTCTGGGTTGCTTGAAATCAGATCTGTGGGTACCACCACCACTGCCAACAGTATATGCCTGTCCACCGGATGGATTTGGTCTTGGTGAAACCAAGGGTCCAGATCCAGACCCAAATGAGCTTCGATACACTTGAAGGTGCTTAAGCTTCAAGTGGTTCTGTAATGATGTGGTTAAAGTTAGAGAATGATTTCCCTCAGCTTATAGTGGTGTTGCAGAAAGAACAGACTGCCTTCCTTGTGTCTTCCTTTAACACAGTGAAATGCAGCCACACAGTACTCTTAACACTGGTTACCAGTGATTCTGGTAGCACCACATCCCCCAGTTCTGTTTTCAACAGATGTGCCTGTCTTGTCCTGATGTTCTTGCCCTGTGACCAGTGGCCCTGATGGTGCCATGCCAGTGCTGCCAACACTTGGCTGTCCTTCAGGCAGTGACGGAGCCTGCCAAAGAAATGTCAGTGTTGCTTGTTTGTTTTTCTTAGGGAGAGGGGGACCCTTATGCTTACTGCTATTTCTGCTACCCTGGATACTAGTGCTACTCCATTAGACTCTTTTGCCAGCCACCTTTTTTTCTGGCCTCAAGGTACATAGCATGCTCTGCTTCATCCTCAGAGTCGCTCACATTTTCCTTTGATGAAGAAGATGATGTGTCACTGGGCAGCTCCTGTGGAGGGAAATACTCAGAACCAGATGACTGGTCCTCCCTCTACAACTTTTTCAGGAGTACTGAGAAGCTGAAAAGCAGGAGGCATAAGTGAATTAATTGTAGTGGTCATACTGGACATATTCACTGTGGCAGGGATACCAGACTGTGGTGATAGTGTTACAGTAGTGGCATGGTTCATAGAGTCAGTAGTGGCTGGGGTGACAGTCACAGTTGCAAGACTTGCTGTAGTAGTCATGCTGCCAGTTGTTGTGGAAGAGGAAGGCAGGGTCTCAATGGTGGTGGTGGTGAACGATGTGATGGTACTGGTGAGAGATGGGGACACATTGGTGGTTGTGGGAGTCAAGAACAGTGTCTTTCTGCTTGTGTTTCTTGTATCACTTTCTCCTGTGCCAGCCAGAGTACTACTGTTGCTGGAAGAAATAAGCTTTGAAGGGGTAAAGAATAATTTTGGGTGTCAAATACGGCATGAGCATCGCTTACATTCAGGTTCAGCATCACCAACCTGTTACTCCATTATAGATTTGCGTGGACTGGACCAAGTACGTTTTTTACCACCTCTACTTGCCTTTGTCTATGCCAACAATTTCTAAACACTCTCAAGTACTGTAATACTTTGTAAATATACAGAAGTACTGATTTAATTTATCACAAAAAAATTCTTGCACGCAGGGCAGGCAAGAGTGTGCGTGCAGTGCAACTGTGTGGCGTCACTACTTGGCCCCAAACTGTGGGTGGCGGGAGGGCAGTCAGTTGACTGCCCTCCAAGACTGCTGGCTACTACTGACTTTCATGAAACCTAAGCCCAACCTCAGATTACACCACCAGTATTTTTAAAGACAGATTTCTACAGCAGAACTACTGTAATACTTTTTATTTTGAAATGTACAGAAGTACTGATTTATTTTAGCACAGGAAAATTCTTGCAAGCAGCATGCGGAGACAGGCAAAGGTGTGCTTGCAGTGCAACTGTGTGGCGCCTGAGATTTCTGGCTGCTACTGGCTTTTGTGAAACCTGAGCCCCTCGAATACTTATTATTTACACCACCAAATTAAAGACAGCTTTTTAAATAAGAACAGCAGTCAAGCTAGAAGTTATAACTGCTGTAATTAATATATATAAAATAGTTTTAGTAACATTGTCTTTTTCTTCTTCACCTCCGAGCTCAGAGGCCTGTGAAGTCAAGGAGGTAGTAAAACTGCAAGTCTCTCTCTGCAGCTCTTTTTTCTTTTCCTTTTTCTTTTATTAATATCTTGGATTGACACCTTTGAGCTACAAGATCGTTTACTAAAGCTCCACGTCATGAAAGTTCAACAGACATTAAGTTACAATGGACAGCAAGTTACAAAGGACAGTAAAATACATAGCATGCAGGTCACAAATATTTACAGTAGTTCGCAGTGCAATATTCAATAGTTCATGTTTGATTATAGCTTATAAAGATCTGGTAGGGCTGATTGGACATGCTCTTGGTCCTGTGAGGGTTGGTTATTGGGGTGAGGAGTGACTGTTGGGATTGGTGGGGGTTTAAGGCCAAGACAGATTTTCTTGGCCAGGAGGCAGGTCTGGTATTTTAGTGTCCCTTTGAGGTGAAGCCAGTTGGACTGTGCATACAGGTCATTGGTGTTCGTGAGTCGGTGCACGCCTGTAACCAATCTGCAAGCTTTGTTTAGATCTGTTTTAATCTTCTGGAGTGTAGTATCAAATGCAGCACTATAGATTACTATACCGTAGTCTATGATGGAGATTATGTTGCTGTTGACCGCAAGACTGAGCGCCTCTGGAGTTAGACAGTGTTTATGTTGTTGTAGTAGGCCTATCCTAGCGTTGACCACCTTTGCAACGTGGTCTACATGGTGTGTAAATGAAAGGGAGTTGTCAAGTAGGAACCTTAGATAGTTAAACGTTTGAGCTTGAGATTTAGGATTTATGGGGAGTAAGCACTTCCTCAAGGGTAAGGTTAATGAGTTTTAGATTAAGGGTATCGTAGCTGGGACTGGGTTTGCTTAGTACTCACTGAAGGTAACGTCTGGCTTCTGCTATGGTGATAACCTTGAAATGAAATGAGGAGTGGGGTATGAGGGGTGGTGGATCTCCTGTTTGTGCTTTTGTGTAGGTACTGGCATTCTCAAAGAAGTTTGGGGGCAAGACACTACTGAGGTCACTGAAAGCCTGGTTGAAAGTGTATGCAGTTCTTTTTGGATCCTGGGTGATTTCCCCAGCTACCTCAAGCATGGTTGGGGAGTTTTTTTGAGGTTTCTCGGTCAAATCTCTCAAGTTGCCCCAGAAATTTCTGCTGTCACTCCAGGATTTTGTGAGCTGCTCCTTGAAGTTTCAACTTTTAGCCAAGTGTATTGTCTGGGTGCAGTCGTTTCTGGCCCATTTGTATTGCTGTATGTCAGCCTGTTTGCCCGAGGCTTTTGTGCGGTGCCATAAGTGAGTTCTTTTGGCCATGCGGTCAAGCAGGGCTGGGGAGATCCAGGCATTTGTAGGTGCCTTTTGCTTGCGGTTTCTCAGAGGAACATGAATATCACAGGAGTTATTAAACGCAGTGACAAAGTGCTCCAGGGTGCTATCCACATTGTCGTATATGTCAATCTGTGACCAGCCCTGCTGTCTGAGCAGGCATTTTAGGGGTTCCAAGCGTCCACGCTTTAGAACTCTGCTGTAATGGTTCTGGCTGGGGGCTTGGTGACTTTGTTGGACCAGGTTAGCAGCACGGGGCAGTGGTCGCTTATAGAGTCGGTGAGGATGGAGAAGTTGGAGATTCTTTCAGGGTGGTTTGTAAGTACCCAGTCAATCAGGGTACTATTACCAGTGTGGTAGTTGTGCCTAGTGGGGGTTCCTACCATCTGCATGATGTTGATGGATGAGAAGGCGTCTTTAAATCGGTTGGCTTCAGGCGACTGCCAGTTGACATTGAAATCCCTCATAATAATTATCTCGGTATGAGTCTGGATGCTGCTTAGGAAGTCAATGACCTTACATAGAGCATTAGATTGATCTCTAGGGGAATATAGATTGATATGACTGTGAGTGCTTTACCGTGGGCTCCCAGGAATACTTTCACTGCGAGGCATGTACATTATTTCCTGAATCTATGGCAGGAAGTATGCAGCTGTGGAGGGTATCTTTAATGTAGATGGTGCAACCCCCTCCCTTTTTTTTTGTCTGTCTTGTCTGTACAGGGTATATCCCTGCAGTGAGACTGCTGTGTCAGGGATCTTGGGAGATAGCCATGTCTCAAATATGGATATGACATTAGGACTGTGCTGTGTGGTCCAGACCTGGAGGGCATCAAGTGATGCAAGGGTGAGGGTGCCGCAACCAGAATGGTTTGCTTGTGGCATACCTAGCAGGCCTGGGTTCAGGTAGACGTTACCTGATAGCAGCAGTAGCATTAGCATGAGCTGTAGTGCTTGCAGCCTTATTTGTTTGAAGTGTGACAGGTACCTCCTTCTGGTTAGTTTTCTCATGCAGGGTGAGCAATACATAGTGAGCAGTTTAGTTGGAAGAAGTGGTGGGGGAGCATTGCAGGCCATATGAACTATCATCTGCTCCCAAGGGCAATTTGGGGGGATGGGGGTGGCGTTGCAAGTACCAGGTGCATGTGGAGAAAGGCTAGACAGGGCAGGCAGCCAGGTTTCATTTATGATTTCTGTGTCAGCAATGTGTGGTGCTAATAGCAGGATTGTCAGTAGTGTTAGGGCGGTAGGAGGGTGATTTATTTTCTTTATAACTGTGGGAAAACTGATTGCTATTCAATTAGATAGGCAGTATCCAGGGATGTTTTAGTTGGGTAAGAAGGGAGTGGTGTAGTGGTGGTAGGGAAGACAGGGAATCCAAAGGAATGTTAAGTATGGGGAAAGATGGTAGAAACTTGTGCAGTTTGACTTACGTTAGAAGATTCGAGTTGGCATTGGGTGAAGTCCCTTAGTGGAGAAGAGTGATGACTTGCAAATGGGGAGTAGTTAGTTAGCTAACAAGGCATGACAGGTGTGTGTTATCGTGGTAATAACGCCACCACCTCAGGGAGTGATGTTACACACAGTAACACACACCCTGGTGTGCCTTATTGCAATTATACAATGGCTTGTTGTTACATACCAAATAAAAAATAATAATTAAAAAAAGTGATTTTGTTAGTGTGGGAAAATATTTTTGTTTCTTAAGAAAACACGTGACAAATTCTCCAGATGCAATGTTACAGTGATGTTGTTGTGTAATAACATCACAGTCTCAACGGGTCAGCAGTCAGTCAGCTTCTTACATTTTTCCTTGCCATTGTATAATTTGCATTTTACATGGAAAGAAATAAGATGAGCACAGATGTCTGTGTGTTTGCAGCACATGAGAGCTTTGAAACCATGCAAAGATTTGCACAGGTTATACCAGGTTGGTCAGGTGTATCAAATACCTGGAGAAAGGTTTGGAGGAGGAGAAAAAATGTCGCCGCTGTTATTGTAGGTGTTTTCTGAAAGAATGGAACAAGTTAGCAGTGTTGACGAGGGAGGAGGGAAGGTAGAACCTTGAGAAGATTTGTTCAATTAGAGGATTCAAGTTGGCGTTTGAGTGAAGTCCCCCTAGTAGGGAAGAATTATAATGTGCAAATGGAGGATTAGATAGTTTTTTGGCTGGATAAAGGGACACGGCCAGTAACGGGGAGTGGCCAACTTAGCTATATAATAAAGTGCGGGCGGGTGGGGAGCCAGCGCCGGCATGAATTGGTGGCTTAGAGGTGTGGCTCCCTGGTGGTCAGGCAACTGCGGCAGTTTCCCCAAGCCATTGGAGCAGATTCTTGAGGCAGGGAGCCTGGTCAGGGCTTCACCGACTACCTAAGAGGAAGAGAGGTGTGATACTTATTAGACAGCAGATAGGGAGCTGGAGACAGGATCAGTTTGCACAAGAAAGGGCTATAGCTGCTGATAGTGGGGGAAGGTACCACGCGAAAAATGCACAGCGGGGGGGGGGGTTATCATGTAGCAGGAGAGAGAGTAATTGAGAGCAATTTAATTACAAAAAGCAGTAGGGCTTTAGAGAGCCAAAGGCGGTTGGTGGGATCGCCAGCAGCCTGAGAAAAGCACAGCGGGGGGATTAACAAGTAGCAGGAGAGGGAGCAATTTTAGATCAGTAAATCCAGATCGATTAAAAATGCCATAGGGCTTTAGAGAGCTGGAGGTGGCGGTCTGGATCGCTAGGGTGTAGCACTGCAGGTGAGGGTTATCAGGAAGGAGGAAAGAGAAGGCACTAGAAATAACATAATTTTAACATAATTTCTTTTACCTCCTCGGCTGGGGTGATCCTATGGTTCCCCTCTTGCTTCTGGTGATTTCTCGCCTGCTGCCCCGGACCAAGTCAGAGCTCAAACCCTTTTCGCCCTGCTATCCCAGGTTGCATCACAGATGAGGATCCATCCCGCACACTGTGGAAGACCTGGAGGCCAGGGGCTGAAGGGGAGCTGGCTTAAGTGGGTCCACTGTGATGCCCTTGAAGCTAGCCATCACTTGCGCCTAAGGATTAGTGCTTTTTCCTTCAGTCCCCCCCACAGCGCACGAGTGCAGTGGCATCAAGGACACTGCTTGCACTCTTGCACGCAGCATGTCTGATGCCAGTCTGCCCCAGCCCATGCGTTGATCATCAAGCCTGCACCATTCACGGCCACTGCCAGGAGTCAGTGCCTCAGCGATTCTCCCCACCCTCCCTCCCTCACCAGAGGAGAAGGAGAGCAGTCCAGGGATGCTCGATCCTCCTTCCCCCACCCCTGGTCGACCCTCCAAGACCTGAGGTCACTCCCGACCCCGGGTCTTCGGCATGGCAAGAGGTAAGGTGCCAGTGCCTCAGCCCTCTGCGGCACTGGGCTAGCAACGTTTTTTTTTTTTTTTACCAAATATCATTAACTTTGCAATATTAGTCATTTCAGATTAAACAGTATGCATCTAAACAGCAAATCAAGTTGCAAAAAATCGATTGTGCTATGGTAAAGGCTGACTTCAAACCTGCACATTCGATTGGACAGTTAGAGACAGTGGAATGCAGTGATAGGTGGAAATTCGGAAGTGGAGCCAATCGGGTTAAAATAGTGAGAAGCAGCAGATTCATGTCCTCGGGGCCGAAAAACTGCAAGGCACGGTTAGTCCCGTACCTGGCGGCTTAAAGGTGTGGTACCTTAGTGGTCAGGTGGGTGCTGCAGTTTCCCCAAACTGCTAGAGCAGGCCAAGGTCGGTGCTGCAGTTTCCCCTAACTGCTGGAACAGATTCTTGAGGTGGCAGAGGTGGAGAGCCTGGTCAGGGCTTCACCAACTACTTGGTAGCTTAGAGGTGCGACTCCTTGGTGATCAGGCGTCTGCGGCAGGGCAATTTCCCCAAGCTGCTGGAGCAGATTCTTGAGGCGGAGAGCCTGGTCAGGCCTTCAACTAGGTGGCGGCTTAGAGGTGTTGCTCCTTGGTGGTCAGGTGGCTGTGGCAGTTTCCTGAACCTGCTGGAGCATATTCTTGAAGTGGCGGAGGTGGGGAGCCTGGTCAGGGCTTCACTGACTACATGGCGGCTTAGAGGTGTGGCTCTTTGGTGGTCAGGTGGCTGTGGCAGTTTCCCCAAGCCACTGGAGCAGATTTCTGAGGTGGCAGAGGTGGGCCTGGTCAGTGCTTCATCGACTACCTGCACATTCGAGTGACTAGCTAGAGACAGTGGAAGGCTGTGATAGGTGGAAATTCGGAAATGAAGCTAAATGGGTTAAAGTAGTGAGAGGCGCCGGATTCAAGTCCTTGGGGCTGAGAAACTGCAAGGCACAGTTAGTCCCATACCTGGCGGCTTAGAGGTGCAGCTCCTTGATGGTCAGGCAGCTGTGGCAGTTTCCCCAAGCCGCTGGAGCAGATTCTTGAGGTGGCGTGGATATGGGGAGCCTGGTCAGAGCTTCACCAACTACCTGGTGGCTTAGAGGTGCGACTTCTTGGTGATCATGCGGCTGTTTCCCCAAGCCACTGGAGCAGATTCTTGAGGCGGCGGAGGTGGGAAGCCTGGTCAGGGCTTCACCAACCACCTGGCGGCTTAGAAGTGCGGCTCCTTGGTGGTCAGGCAGCTGCGGCAGTTTGTTCAAGCCTCTGTAGCAGTTTCTTGAGGCGGTGGAGGTTGGGAGCTTGGTCAGGGCTTCACTGACTATCTGGCAGCTTAGAGGTGCGGCTCCTTGGTGGTCAGGTGGCTGCGGCAGTTTCCCCAAGCCGCTGGAGCAGATTCTTGAGGCGGCGGAGGTGGGGAGCCTGGTCAGGGCTTCACTGACTACCTGATGGCTTAGAGGTGTGGCTTCTTGGTGGTCGGGCAGCTGCGGCAGTTTTCCCAAGCCACTGGAGCAGATTCTTGAGGTGGCAGAGGTGGGGAGCTTAGTCGGGACTTCACTGACTACCTGATGGCTTAGAGTTGCGGCTCCTTGGTGGTCAGGTTGCTGCAGCAGTTTCCCCAAGCCACTGGAGCAGATTCTTGAGTGCGGCGGAGGCGAGGAGCCTGGTCAGGGCTTCACCAACTACCTGGCGGCTTAGAGGTGCAGCTCCTTGGTGGTTAGGCAGCTGCGGCAGTTTCCCTAAGCCGCTGGAGCAGATTCTTGAGGCGATGGAAGTGGGGAGCCTGGTCAGGGCTTCTGAGACTCCTGGCAAATAAATCAGTAGATCAGATGATTTCTCTGGGGGGAAAAAAGCCTCCCATTAGTACCAGGCACTTAGAAACACAGTACTCCTTTACCTCCACGGAGCACAGCACAGAGGCCCCTGAAATGAAGGTAGTGAAACTGTAAGTCTCTCTCTCTCTGCAGAGCTCCTGGAAAGTAAATCACTTGGTAAGACGATTTCCCTGGGGGAAAAAAAACTCCCACTAGTACCAGGCACTAAGAAACACAGTACAAAACAGAGAAAGCAAAAGTTTTGTGATGTAAAAATATGATTTTCTGGTGCTTAATCTCTCCCACTCTCAGAGCTCTCTCTACTACGTCTTTCTGTGCTACAGTGTGGCAGTCACAATATCTGGCTTTGGCAAACGCTCAACAACTGGCCAACAAGTCATGTGAGATGTTAAAATCCTGTGGGGAAAGCCGACCTGAATATTGGCAGAATAGTGGCGGTATTCTTCATTCAGGTTCTGAATACCTAATAGTGTATTATTCATGGTATTCAGAATTTAATATTTATTACTCGCACACCCCTAAAATTTACTAGGCTTCACTGTCCAGATGTTCTTAGCTCTGTGGATGCTTCTTTCGGCAGGCGGGTGCTGAGCTCGGTTGTACAGCACTGACTGTTTCCAACAAGGGACTGCTTATTAGGGCCCAGTCCATTAGACTGTCCGTAAGAGCTAACACACAAAGGGAAGTTGAGATTTCCTTTCTGGTAATTCCTGTTGTGTGTAGACTGCATCCGTATGCAGTCGGGCCCTCCCAATGTTCAGTGCTGCTAATCTACTGTACTTTCTGTACTATATGGCATATAGTTCCCTTTGGGATTTAGAATATGCTGTTATTGTTTGACATTTCCTTCTGTTCTTAATTTTCTAAGCAGTGTTTTTCTACAGACTTGGATAGAAGGTTGAAAGAAATGCAAAATTAAAACGGCTTAACCCTTGATCATTCACAAACTTTAAAATGGCTTTTTTATTAAGAGGCGCTACTGCTTTATGGCATACAACAGTTAAAACAAAGAATTTGGTGCCCCCCCCGCCCCCACACACAGCAAATCTTACAAATATAATATTCATTCTGCCTGAATTGGCCACTTACTTTTTTTATGTCCAACAGGAGTTAGGGTCTTTTGGTGTTCAGATCAGGGTCTGGTTGTGAAGTTACAAAGCTAGCAATTGTCATGGTAGACCACCCATCAGCTGGGTCCCTGTTCTAAAATATAACTGCCTGAAATGGCTTCTGTTATATAAGGCACAATGCCTAAATTGGCTTCCTTTAATTAAAGTGCAGCCCCTAAGTTTTGGTCTAACCACGGTACAATAAAAATATGTCAAGTCATCCTAACACCGGCCCATTTTAACAGTCAAGAAATATACCCTTGAATTTCCTTTTTTTAGCATCCTCTCCATTTGTTCTTGCCATCCAAAATCATGTTGTATAGTAATTCTCAATAGTCTTACACTTTCAAGCATCTTAACCTTAACCCATCTGAAAGACAAGGGGGGCAACTTCAATTTATTTGTTTTCCCAAATCAAATTTCTTTTTTATCTGGGTTTATCCGCATCAAGTTTAGTTTTGACCACTTTTCAGTTATTTTTAGGTAATTTTGCATGGTACTTTGATGGCTTCATCCACATACTTGATACAAGGTTCATCAGTGTTCAAATCATTTATCGGTGTAGGAGTTAGGGTAAGCATCAAGTTTAGATGATCTTCGGGGATATATCACTTTTATCAGGGCACACCTATGGAACTTAGCCATCAGGCACTAGGATCCCATGGAAGCTTTTTCTGTAGCAGTCTACTAGGGGCTGCCCATGTTCATGTAATGTGCCAGTGTCACCACTCTATATAAGCATGGGCAGCCCCGCTCCCTCCTCAGTTTTTTTCCCAGCCGTCGACCATTTTGCACGGGCTCTTCGGAAACTTTGTAGTTCAGTCGACTGCCAAATATTTTACTTATCTTTATGTTTTTCTCTTCTTTGGGGTCACTTTTTTCAAAGTGGTTCCTTCAGTCTGTTTGATGTTGAGACCGACAGGCAACTACGGCCTCAGCGTCTTCTGCCTCTGGCCTAGTCTTTACGTTCTTGCCTGTGAGTCCTACCTGAAGTTCAGTCTTCTGATATGGTGCCGACATAAGATAGCCCTATGGAACAGTAAGTATGGACCAGGGGTCTTTGGGGGTTGCCTCTCCCCCAGTTGGTTGCTTCTTCAACGGGCTCTCAGGTTGCCAATGCCCAGGACAAGACCATGGGGGGAAACAGGTGTTGAGACAAGGACTGTCCCAGGGACTGCTCACCCAGGGAGCAGTCTCATTCCCTGCCAACTTCTTCTTCCTTCTCTGGGAGTGCAGCATTGGCAGCTCCAGTTCCGTCGCTCTTCGCTGTCCAGGCCTTTGCTTCTAGCAGGCCCCTCACTGACAGCATTCTCTGCCGGCATTTCTGTGGCTGGAGAAGGTTTGTCAGCCCCCCAGGTTGTCGAACCCTGCCCTGCCGCATTGGCCTATGGAGTCTCCAGGCCTTCTGGTGCTGAGCACCTCAGGCTTTCCCTCTGGGGGCAACTCATCATCGGAGCATGGCTTCCTACCTTCTCCATTGCCCTCCACTGTCCAGACCGCCGCTTCTACCAGGCCTCTCACGACAGCACTCTCCACCAGCATTTCTGCTGCTGGAGAAAGTTTGTCGGCCCACTGGTCATTAAAATTAGGTTCTGGCGTGGGACCTGATTTTTGTTCCAAAGATGTGGACCCTGCCTTCATCTGAGCCAATCTTGTCTTGCAAGCTATGCTTTCTGTCATGGACAGCTTTCTTTTTTGGTTGTCCTTACTTCTGCTCGAAGGATTTCTGAGCTACATGCTCTCATGTGTGAACGGCCTTATTTAATTTTCCAGAAGGACAGGATCTCTTTACGTAACCATCCTAAGTTTCTTCCTCGGGTGGTTTCTACTGCACTTTAAATCATTCTATCCATACTCCTGTTCCTTTCCAGAGCATGCCACTCCAAGGGAAGTATTGCTCCATACATTGGCAGTGCATAGTGTTTTTACGTTATTATACACACCTTGCCAAGGACTGCAGGCAGTCCTTGCAGCTGTTTGTTTCTTTCCCCCTGGGAAAGAGGGCATAACAGTTTCTATACAGTGCTTATCCAAATGGTTGGTGTATTACTTTTTGTTTTAGGAAGCACAGTAAGGAATTTTCGGGAATTGTGCATGGCCATTCAATCAGCAGCATGTCCACTTCCGTTGCCTGTTTCGGGAATGTGTCAGCTGTGGAAGTTTGCACTGCTGCCACTTGGAGTACTGTCCACACCTTCATCAAGCACTACAGTCTGGACATTGCCTCAAGCAGGAGGGCAGGTCCTGCTCTAGCTGTGCTCCAAGGCTTTCTTCCTTAGGCCTTTGGCTTCCAGATGCCCAGACTGTCCATTCTCTGTAACTGCTTGGGATTTGTTACATAGGTGTGACCTGATGAAAGAGATGTCCCTGAAGAAGATAGAATAGTTACATAAGAACTTACCGTAACAGTAGAGCTTACTGCAAGAGGGCTCTTGCAGTAGGCAATAACCATTAGGAGTAGAACCGTCAGGCGCTAGGACCACACGGAACCCTTTAGCTAGCAGTGTCTGGCAGGGGACTGCCCTCCCGGCATCATGTGATGGACATCACTGTGACACTGTCCCCACGCCTGCCCTACAGTTCTTTCCTGTCATCGACCTGCGCACGTCAGACCTCGTGGAAAACGCTGCTTCAACCGACTGCCATTTTCGGATGAGTATTACTCCAATTTTATTTCTGTCTTAAAAAACTGTGTAAAAATATTACCTTTTTTGTGCATGTCTTCTCTGACGCCTTCCGAGTCGCATAAGAACAAGTGCGATTCCTACGGCACTCAGCTCCCTCACAAGGACAGCCATTCCCTCTGCTTCTTCTGCCTGAGCCCAGAGCACAAGACCAAGGACTGTGAGGCCTTTCTGAAATTTAACCAGGCCACATAGAAACACTGCCGACAGGCCCTGGAAGCCCATGTTCTCAAACTAAAGGTGACTTGCATGGAGAAGGAGCTGCAGAAGCTACAGGAATTGTCCTCCTCACTGGGGGGTTCTTCCGACTCCCACCAGAAGAAGAAGAAGGAGGACAAGGAAAGGCACGGGGACTGCGATCAGTCTCCTCTTTGCCCACTACCTCCTTCGGGGGCTGCGGGCGATGAGCGGCCTCCCATGGGCGTGGGTACCGCTCCACTGGCCAAGCCAGACCCTCCTTGTGAGGAGCAGTCTTCGGGCCCCACCACCTGAGCTGGTCACAGTTCAGGTGGGTGCCTTTGATCTGTCTGAGAGCTCTGCCACCCTTAGGCCCCTCAAAGCCTCGGGGTCTAAGTCTGGTGGCACAGCCGGTAAGCCGGTCATCAGATCCTCTGACGAACGCCCGGCCCTGGCTGATAAGTCAGACACCAGCTCCTCTGACAACTGAACAGCTGCTGCACTTTTGTTGGGCCCTGACAAGAGGCCTGACACCGATCCTCAGGATCAGTGTGCCCTACCCCTTTGGCCACAGCCCACCCCAGAAGGTTCTCCCTCTGGGAAACCTCCTTCGCTGACTCTACCAGTAGTACATCCCGGCTCCCCTGCACACTTGGAGGCAGAGGAGGAGGAGTGTCTGCCTGACACACCCCTGTTGCCAGAGCCAGAATGCTTGATGCTGGACCACTCCTGGGAGCCGATGTCCCCTGCACCACAGACTTCCTCGTCGGGGCCACCTCCACCGCCCCAAACTCCATTGGGACCCTCTGGCCCCTTCATGGCCGATGCTAGAACCTCCTTTGATCATTACAACGCCATACCTGATGTTGCCGGGCCCTTCGAACCCTCTGTCTGGGCCCCCATCAGGTCCCTCAGCCCCTTCCTCGGGGCCTATATCTGGTCTTCCTCTGTCGGGACTCGGATAGGGCCTTCGGCTCCTCCGTCTGGTCCCACGCCAGGTTATCTGCAATCAGGGCCTCCAGTAGGTCTGCCGGCTCTGCCATTGAGCCCTTTGCTGGGCTTTCCAATGCCAGGCTTTCCTGCTGTGCACTACCCTTCACCGGGGTATCACATACCAGGGTACCCGATGCCAGGCTATTCACCTTATGGGACATCAGGCTATCACTACCTGATGACAGGTTTCCCTTTACATGGTTACCTGCCAGTCTATCAGCCCCTACCTCTTCCTTCTCCACCGCCGCCTCAGCCTCAGGTGGACTTTAGGGACGCTTTACAGTCCTGGTAGTCCACCACCAAGACCCATCTGGTCTCGAAACTGAACTAGCAGCAACTGGCTGCAGTTTCTATGCCGGCCCCCCAGGATCCTACATTAAGGTCCCTCTCGCCAGTAGAGTCTTGCCCCTCTTCCTTGGTACTGACCTCGTATCCTGCTGTGGCAGCGGGTGCTGGTAGGGATCAGACGGTCTCCCTTTTTCGAGATTCCTCTCCCTCGGGCTCTGTCTCCGGATGGGAGTCCATCATCGGGCTCGAATTCAGACTCCGACAACTCCTCTGCCTCAGGATTTGAGACCCCCAGGACTTCTGGTGGTGCTATGAACGGCTAAGCAGCATCTTTGCAGAGCTCTCCCCCAGCGTTTTTACTTAAAAGCTATTTTCTAATATAAAATTCCCTCATAGCGGGCTATCGACCTCCCAATATCATCCTGGAAATCTACGTGGGTGCATGAGACAAGCCAACAGCAATCGGTTCTGGATATTTAACACAGCATTATTCCAGGACGGCGACAACTCTGCCAGGATCAATGTCTAAACAGGACGACTCCAAATGTACCTGCCAACACAATAAAAATGCTCCTGGCAAATCAGCACCCCTCAAGCATCAGAGCCGATCTTACAAGCCATCAAGGAGTTCCGAATGGAGGTAAAAGAAACTCTGCAAGACCTCCATTCGGATTTGGGCACTTTACAGTCTCAGATCGATGAGGCTGACATTCAAATTACAGCCAACTCTAACCGCCTCGAGGAGCTGGAATCGTCCGTAAAAGAGCTATCCCATGGCTGGCCCTGTGGCGCTGAGGGTTGAGGCGCTGGACATCACGCCTCACACCACGCCGGTGACCCGGGTTCGGGAGCTGACTCGGGTCACTGGTTGGGTCGGCTGGGGGGAGCACGGCTTGAGCATCCCACAACAGCTCGCTGTCTCCGGGGTTGGGGAGGATGGACTATGCCCACGCTCCTTATGTGTGACCTCGAGCGGAAGCTCGGGAGAACCATAAGCCTCGCTTGGAGGGGACAGGCAGACAAGTAGCACAGTGGACGTCGGTGCTCAGCATCATGACATCAGGGGATTTCACTGCATCAGGGAGAAAACGGGAAATACATCTGCCGGCTCTGGGATGACAGACTTCCCAGGGCATGCCTCCGATTTGCCCCTGCTCACCAACCACCTCCGGGGCCTGACGAAACGTAGGATTACGGGGGTCAGAGCCCCACCTCATCACCGCTTGGTGGGGGGGGACCGAAGCTCCATGGAGGACTGGAAGGTTGGTTCGGCGGGGCAGACGGCAGGACGATGACCCCTTGGATGTCCCGAAGGAGTCGGAGCTGGCAGGCAGTAAGGGGGAGTATAAAGTATAATTACAAAAAAAAAAAAAGCTAGCCCAAACTCAACTCAATATGATTACCAGGCAGAAAGACTTGGAAAACAGCGCCCGCAGGAAGAATTTAAGATTCTACGGGATTCTGGAGGGCAAGGAAGGCAATAACATGCTGGCCTTTCTCGATCACTTTCTCGGACCACGCTGGACCTCAGCTCAGAATTCCCAATCGATATTGAGCGGGCCCATCACGCCCTGGGCTCAAAGTAATCGCCGTCCTCATGTCTGAGGTCTGTTGTGGCCCGTTTTTTAAACCACTCTATCAAAGAGTCATTATTGCAAAAGGCTTTGTCCCAGAAGGTGCTCACTTATGAAAACAAGAGATTTTATGTGAACAATGACTATGCCCCCACTACTCAACACCTTCGGCGTGAATATACATCCTTGTTTCCTTGCTTACGGGCCAATCGATTGAAATTCAAAACACCCTACCCTGCTATGTTGGTGGTAGCCTTTCCTTCTGGCTCCTGCACATACAAAACAACTCAAGATGCACGGTTGGACTTCATTTCCAGGGGCCGACTGAAAGAACACGAAGCTCGAGGCACGACTTGGCCAGTGCACTCCATGGAGAGACCTCTAAAGCGGTAGTGTCTACAGAGGGACCATTGGCACTTCTCAGCTCCCTGCAGCACTTAGAGGATATACTCGACAGCATCCAGGCAATTTAGAAGCACAACCTAGCCAACGGAATAAAGACTGGGGGCCTACTTCAGGAGCCTCGCCAGCTGGGTGCAACTGGTGTGGTCCGGGGGCTGCATTGGTTGGGGGGGGGGATTAGGGATGATTAGTTTTGGCAACCTAACGCCAGGTTGCATCATGCGAGACAAGGCAATCTGGGAGAAATAAGAGCTGGCTTATTTCAATAATATAAACCATGAGACTGGCTTACTACACATCTCCCCAAATAATTGGCACATCTCAGAGGTCTTTCATTCAGTCAGTCAATCAAAATCTTTATTTATCCAGGTGAACATCGTTGAGCAAACTCATTTACAAGGTGGACCTGGTTAGCTCCTAGTCAAATGGTACAGTGCATACAGAGATATTTACAATAGAGCCAAATAACACATGTAAAGAATAATTAATTCAATTAAGTACTCAATGTTACATCAGTCATATCAGTTCAGAGTGCTTCTGTAATATTTAAGAAGGACATATGATGACGCTTACTAGGAGCTTCAGTAGGGAGAAGTGATCGGCCACTCGTGTAGGGAGCTGATGCAAGCACAGAATTTCAAAAGTAGTGTAATCACACAGTATCCCTAAATGTAACACTCTAAACAGAAGGATAAGGGTCTTAACAGTCAAGGAGAAAAGTAATTACAGTTCTTTTTTGGCAAATTTTGGCATGGAAATCTGATTTATTCTTGGTTTAGAACGGAGACAGAAGCAGACTGCAGGAAACAATCGGAAGCTAACGCCGAGGAGCGCTCATGTTCTGATTGGATGGCTGCTAATGCCGTGCTTTGCTAATGGAGAGTCCGAGCTTAGGTTATCAGGTGGCGTTAGAAGCAGCGCCGACCGCCCAGTGCCCGGTTTTCCACGCATATGGGCAGGGAGCCCGTGGAGAGCATATTCTTGGCAGGGGTTGGAGGAAGGGGTCAGTATTAAGTACTGGGCCACGAACAATGGAACATCTGAACCAGCAGGAGGACCAAAACA
Organism: Neoceratodus forsteri; assembly: GCA_016271365.2. Lineage (NCBI taxonomy): Eukaryota > Metazoa > Chordata > Ceratodontiformes > Ceratodontidae > Neoceratodus > Neoceratodus forsteri. The sequence goes on along the minus strand of CM057453.1, from coordinate 1,302,672,378 downwards.
GCAGGACGCAGAATTCCGTATTCCTTGACTCCTAAAGACGGGCCCAACCACAGAAATTCAGAAAAGAGTGTAATCAAACAGAGTCCCAACTCTTGACACTCTAAACAGGAAAAAATTGAGGTCATAACTGTTAGGCAATAAGTAAGTACAGCTCTTTTTTTATGCAAGTTTTAGACAGAAAATCAGACTTTAGCTTAGTATTGAGGGAGACACAGGAGTAGACTGCAGGAGCCAATCAGATGCCAGAGCAGAAAAGTGCTCACGTTCCAATTGGGTATCGGCAATGCCTCACCTCGCTAGTAATGTGCCAGGCTGAGAGCCTCTCTCTAGCTATAAATTTCTTTGCGATTAGCTGATCTCTGGTGTGGGCCCCCGTCATCTCACCCCCCACCCCGTGGCCCCTGTTAGATTGTCCAGGCCCTTCCCCCTGAGCTTCTACCCTTAACTTTTGGTGCTGCTTTCGGAGAACACACTCCTGAGCAGCCACGAGTGACTTAAAGTAACCAGTGCTTCAGACATCAGCAGCAAGGAAGTGGCACCCGTACAAAGTGGGTCCTTTGGCCCCGTGTGTTTGTTTTTTTTGGGACCTATAAATAAAGAGACGAGAGACTGTTCCCCGGGCTAGCTATCATATATTCTCACCCTTGTTTGTAAATATGGTAATAACCCTACGGTGACAATGCTGGTGCCCTTTCACCGTGGAGGTTCCTTATAGAGAGGAGACGCCTTTAATTTAATCTTATTATGCCCGTTTTGATTTCTCCTTACAGGGAATATATAGCCTGGTATAATCAAAGTGGGCTAACAGCTAGAGGCACTGATCAGGAGTGCTTGGGGGTGGGCCTGGGGGGCTAGGCAAATATTTTTCGGGCTTGTCATCACGGACTAGTTCCGGGGTTGGGGGGGCATATTAACACGCATGGGACATTTTAATTTACCATGAATTACCCTCTCTGTTCTCATCCAGGGGTTGGATAGGGGTTGGTTAATGAGCAGACGGTTACCACCCTCGGTTGTTGAGGGCTTTATGTTTTGATACTATGGAACCGAAAGCTCTTAGGGGTACAGTACTATAGTCTCCCCCATTGCAAACCCATTTTTCTTCAGGCTAGTTTTGCCCACTTGCTCACTGGGCTCCCTGGTCCTAGGGTTGTCCCGTTAGAGGCATGGAAGCTAGGGGGAGAGCTCACCTTTGAGACCCCACCTTTGAGACCCCAAGATGAAGCTGCTATGCTTAACACAGCTCACCCTGCTGGTTATGCTCTTCTTCCATCAGAGCATTCCAGCCATTCATAGGGTTAACTGGGCCTCAACAGAGACCGTCGCCCTCTCGTTATTGGACACTCCCCTCGGGGGAGCTAGTTCTGCAACCCTGTCAGAGGTGGACCAGTGTTTCCACCTCCAGACTGGAAGCCAACTTGTACATAGGTGCTTTAACAACTAGTTTCTCTGGGTTTTTGAACTCCTCATGTTTCAGAGGAGAAAATTGGGAAGGGAAGGAAGAGTTATCCCTTCTAAGTTTTAATACCACTAGTGGAGTTATACATGAGACTGTATCCCTTCACACCACAGGTACTTGTTATCCATTTTACTTTACTGTTAGGGCCACAGTACGGGCCACGTTTGAGGTTGGTTGGTTTAATTTACAACAGAATAGTACTAATAGTAAGAAAAGAGACACACACATCAGAGTTGTGAAAATGCTTTATTCCAAATGGTTAAGAATGTTATCATGTTATCCTGTTAAGCTGAATGATGGTTAATCCAATAAAAAATTTTTCTATGAATGTTAATGGGCTCCACAGCCCCATTAAAAGATCTCATATTATGCAGTATCTTAATGGGCAGGCGTCGGACCTCTTTTCCTTCAAAGACACACCTACCTGACTTGGAACACCAGAAGTTAAAATTGGACCACCGGTATGAGGTATATTCATCTTCTCACCCTAGTGGTCGCAGGCATGGAACTGCTATTTTGGTTCCTATCGCTACTCTTCTGGAGGTCCGTGAGATCATCTTGGACACCCAGGGGAGATTTGTAATTCTCACCGGTGTACTGTATTCCCAGGAGGTAACTCTGGTGAACACCTACCTACGCCCCAATCATCATTAGGAGTAATTCGCTCCTTCTTACAGAAGGTTCTAGCAGTGCAACAGGATATTTTAATTGTGGGGTGACTTTAATCTAGCTCTTTCACCTCAACGAGATACTTCTTCTTCCTGGGCATACAGATCATCTACTGCACTTAAATACCTTAGATCTACGCTTTCTCAATTAGGTATAGAGGATGTATGGAGGAGGCTCTTTTCTTCGGACCCTGGATTTAACTACTACTCTTCCCGCTTTCATACCTACTCTCGCCTGAACTACTTCTTTATCTTGTGCGAGCACTTTTCTCTTATTTAGGACTTGGCCCTGGGCCTGAGGATTCTCTCCGACCACCATCCACTTACCCTAAAAATAGACCCTGGTAGACCTCCAAAATTAAAATTGTGGTGACTTAATCCAGCTTTGTTGAAAGATCCTGAATATGTTGAGTTCTTATCTGCTAGAATCCCACAGTTTCTTGGGGAAAACGGGGGAGGGGGGGCTCGGTCCCAATGCTATGGGACTCTTTAAAAGCTGTTATAGGGGAGAGACAATTGCTTTTTCATCTCAGAAAGAACAGAAACAGAGGCCCTATATAAATATTACACAGAACAACTACAATTATATCAATTGCTATCTAAGGAAGGAGACAAAGCAATACAACAAAAAAATTAGGGAGACTAAAAAAGAAATACAAAATATAATGGATTCAAGGGTATTACAAGCCCTGATGTATTTAAAACAGGATAATTATGAGGGGGGCACAAGGGCGACCCATCTCTTGGCCCGGAAGCTAAGAAATAGGAAATATACATATGGGCATATTCAATCATCTTTTCTTGAATTTTATAGACCCTTATACACACCTCCATTTTCCCCTTCAGAATCAGAGACTCACTCAGCCTTTCTAACTAAACTAACATTTCCTAAGCCAACGGATTCTCAGCTACTACTCTCAAAGCCCCTATAAGTGCCGATGAGGTCCTGACCCATATTAAAGCTTTAAAATCCCTAAAATGTCTGGGTCCAGATGGGTTTATGGCAGAGTGGTACAAAAATTCAATGGTCTTCTACTCCTGACACTTCTAGCCACTTATAGTGCAGTGGTGAAAGGGGAGTCCTCACCACCCTCATGGCATTATGTAGTTATCACTCCTCTCCCTCAGCCCAATAAGGATCCATCTGATCCAACTTCTTACCGACCGATATCTGTCCTCAATATGGATTATAAAATATTTATGGCGGTCTAGACCTCCCGTCTAGAGATGCTACTACCTTCCTTTATTCACCCTGATCAAGCTGGTTTTATTAAACATCACAACGCTACTGATAACATCAGGTGTACTGTGCATCTTCTGGAACATACACATTCCAGACAAATCCCATGTGCTCTTCTTAGCTTTGATGCTGAGAAAGCATTTGATAGAGTATCATGGAATTTTCTGTGGGAAACATTGAAGAGCTTCTCTTTTCCTAGCTTATATACTCCCAACCTAAAACCTGTATTCGAGTAAATGGGGCAATGTCACCTCCTATAAATTTGCAACAGGGAACCCACCAAGGATGCCCGCTTTCACTCTACCTTTTCGCCCTTTATATGGAGCCCCTAGCCATGACTATACGTCAGGACCTCAGAATAGAAGGCATAACCCTTGGTCAAAAATCTTATAAAATTTCTTTATTTGCGGATGACATCCTTCTAACTGTTTTATCCCCAGAAATCTCGATCCAAACAGTCTGGGAAGTGCTCAAGAACTTCCAGAGAGTGGCGAATTTTAAATTAAACATCACCAAAACAGAAGCCTTAATGTTGTATTTTAAACCATCCCAAAACTTGAAAAGTTCCCTGCCCTTAAAATGGCGTTGCACTAGGTTTAAGTACCTGGGAATATACATCCCATTAAATCTAGAGCATCTTGAATTTATTAACTAAGAACCAATTTCCCTGCATATTCAGGAAGACCTATCCAATTGGAGTAATCTGAAATTGACGTTTTCGCAACATCTAGAAACCATACGAATGAACATACTCCCCAGACTGCTATATATGTTCCAAAAATCCCGATTTTCCTGGCAGACTTCTACTTTAAATCTTGAAACTAGATAATTTCCACCTTTATCTGGAATAACCAGAGAACGAGGGTTCATCGCACACTACTCTCTCCCCTTGGCACAGGGAGGAGTAAATCTTCCAGACTTGAAAATGTACGCAAAAGCTGCCTTCCTCAAGATTCTCTTCTTGTGGCTTTCCCCCATGAATTCTTCGGCCTGGAAGGATATAGAATCTCTAATCAACGACCTCCACGATATAGGGAAAATTACTCTCTCCTCTCCCGGGATACCTCTTCCTCTTAGGGATTTTTCCCTTTATCCGGCCCAAATACTCAGAATTTGGAACTGCTTTAAAAACCAGAAACCTTTTAAACAATGCATTTTCTTTTTTACTCTGATATCGGGGGGATGAGAATTTCCATCCGGCTCAACATGACACTTCATTTCGATCCTGGCGTAGATTAGGGCTCAACTATTATTTCCAACTAGTAGACTGCTCGGGAGTCCTCCCTTTCTTAGACCTGCAACAAAAATATGCTCTTCCTGGCCAGGATGAATTCTGTTACATCCAGGTGAGGAACTATATTTTAAGACAAAAAGACTTCCCAACCTGTAGTCCTTCCCCCTTATCTCCACTCTGGGCTCTAGTTAGAGATACTCTGGTGGGCAGGCCATGGGAGCACCTGATAGGCCACCTATACAGAATAATGAGAGACAATCTCGGCGATTCTTCCCTTTTGATACTAGAAGCATGAAACAAGGACCTAGATTTAGATATCCCCTTCCAGGTATGGACACAAACCACCTTGAAAGCGATCAGAATTACTTCTTCGGGAATCTGGAGAGAATTGGCATGCAAGGCCTGTTCCAGATATTTCCGGTCCCCTGCTGTTCTAGCGAAATACATGCCAGCCTCATATGGCAACTGTTGGAGAAAATGTAATTGCAAGCTGGCCGACCAGGGTCATACCTTATGGTACTGCCTGGCCTTGATGTCCTTCTGGTGCACTCTACAACTAGAACTGGAGGGATGTTTAGGCGGGGCAGTGAAATTGACGGTAGAGATGTTGTCCATTTTCCAGGATCACAGTCCGAGGTGGACTGGTACTTTATTTCCCATTTTATTGCTAGCGGCCAAACAGGCTATCACATGTAAATGGATGTCCACAGAGCCGCTGACAATTTCTGATTGGCTTAGTATAGTGAATGAAATTTATAGGCTTGAAATACTGACAGCTAAACTCTATGACAAGCAAGATATAGCTTTGCAAAGGTGGCAGAGATGGATCTTATATTATTCCCAGAAGGATTCAGATTTTGTCCCTAGAGGGGAGAGGAGGTTGGGGTACCTGTTGGCTTCTCCCCACCCACCCATACGCTGTCACGGGAGTGGGGTGGAGCTTGGGTTGGCCTCGCTTCTCTCCTTCCACTGCAATTTATGGTGGGTTAGAGGTCTGTCCGCCTGCCTGTGACAAAAGCTTGGGGTCACTTCTGTTTTAGCTTACACTCGACATCTCAGAAATTGATGTGTGAACTATTTGACAAGCAGTAACTTTTGATATCAGCAGCCTGACAAGACAAATTAATATGAAGTCTATTAATGCTATGTTGATGTAAGGTTGGGTATGCTGGCCGATTTTATATTTGATGTCTCTCTCAATAAAAATGATATTAAAAAAAAAAAGATTGTGACCCCCACTCTAGAGGATCACAAACCTAAAGAATCTCCCAAGTCTTCACTGGAGGACGCCTTCTTCACAGAGTTCCTTCAACAGATTCAGAAGGCAAATGGTTGGAAGACAAAGGACCAGGACCCCCAGTGCAAGAGGTTGGCTGAACACCTGGACATGCCCGAGCTGTCCCTTTTGCTCATCCCTCCCTGGATTGGACCACATGAGGATATGGCTTCCACTGTCTGGCAGCAACCCTCGTCAGTGGCCGCAGTCACTAAAAAACTGATAGACTATATTGGGCCCTAGAGGGTAAAGACCACCTATGTTCTCACTCCAAAGTGGACTCGGTGGTCATTAATGCAGCCCACGATAGGACGGCCAAGTCTAAACATGTGAGCACTTCTCCTCCAGATAAAGAGCCATGGCAGATAGACAAGTTTGGACACAAGTTGTATTCCTCCTCCACTCTGGCTCTTAGAGCACTGAATTACCTGGTACACATAGTTGTGTTCCAGAAATCCATTTTGGGACAGTTGAAATTGGAATTCGAGGCATTGCCTGATTCCAAGGCTAAAACCAAAATCTCTCAGACAGTCAGGACTGCAGAAATCTCCTGCCGTCTCTCTGCGAGCAACTTATGGTGCTGTAGATGCCATTATCAGGAGTGCCGCCATGGCCATTAGTATGCTCAGGTACTCCTGGCTGCGAGTATCTGGTCTGGCCCCTGATGTCCAGTTGGCCATCCAAGATACCCCCTTTAGGGATCCTGTCCTTTTCAGTGGTGACATCAAGGACATAATCACGGAGCTTCAGGACAATGGGAAGGCACTGTGCTCCGTACAGTCCATGTACCACTCCAAAACAAAGCCAAAACAGACGTTTAGTCGCCAGCAACTGCATCAGAATAAGCAACAGCCAGCCTGACGTCAGAACAAATGGGCCCAATTAACGGGACCCACCCCTCTAGCCAAGTCCCAAAGTGCTGCCAGGGCTGCGCTTCCCCATCCCCCCTTTGCCTCCTGACTTGTGTCAGAGCCCCCAGCCTCTGCCACCGGCTCAAGAGGAACCAGTAGGGGGCAGATTTGCCAACCACCTGGCCGGGTGGAAGGCAGTAACAACAGACTTGTGGGTCCTTCCGCTGGTCGCTCATCGAATTTGTAGAGAGCCCTCCAAGAAACCCTCTACGTCTCTTTCACTACCCAAACAGCCACATTCTGCTTGTCAGGGAAGAGATTCAGGCTCTTCTGACAAAATCAGCCATAGAGCTTGTTCCTCGGGCCCAGGAAAGAAAGGGGTTTTACTCCCACTTCTTCCTGGTCCCCAAAAAGACAGGGGACCTTCGTCCTATCCTGGACCTCAGCATGCTAAACCTATGCATAGAGTACAAGAGGTTTCGCATGTTGACCCTACTGGGTCTCCTGCCCTTTCTGCAGCAGGGCCATTGGCTTTGTGCCCTGGATATGCAGGTTGCTTACCTGCATATCCCCATCTCCCATCACCGCTCCCCGCATTTTGCTTCTCTGGGCACTTCCAGTTCAAAGCACTCCCCTTTGGCACCCAGGGTTTTCACCAAGTTCCTAGCGGTGGTGGCATCTGCTTTATGCCCCCATGGAATTTATGTTTTCCCATACCTCAACGACTGGCTTCTGTCGGCTCCTTCAAGGGATGGCCGGGTGGCCTCGCTACATACTACCCTAAATCTATGCAGACAAGTCAGGATCACGGTAACCTACCCCAAATCCCATCTTGCTCCTTCTCAACGCCTCCAATTCATTGCGGCGGTGTTGGATACGGCTTAGTGTTAGGCTTTTCTCCCTTTGGACCGGGCGGAAACCCTGCATCAGCAGGCCATTCAAGTGACAACCAGCCAATGGATCTCAGCCTGCTTACTTCTGTGCCTTCTAGGACTGATGGCAGAAGCTAACCCCACTGCCCCCCTGGCTAGGCTCTACATGCGGATTACGCAGTGGACCCTCAGGGTCCAGTGGGACCAGAAAACTGATGACCTGGATCACAGGATTCTAGTGTCCAGTCCTATGCGTCGGGACCTTCTCTGGTGGCAGGATTTATCCAACCTCAGCAGAGGAGTTCCTTTTCAGATGCCACCACAGATGCCTCTGGTCAGGGTGGAGCGCTCATCTTGGCGATCACAGGACACAGGGATCCTGCTCCCAGCAGGAGCTGTCTCTACACATCAGTGTGCAAGAGATGAGGGCTGTATGTGACCGGGTTGTGTGGGTGGGGTAAATGAGTGACACAAGACTTCGGTTTAAGGTTAACACACCTTTGCTCGGTGTGATGTTTATTAGTTCTGAGGACTGCTTTTTTGTAAAAGATATATAAAAAAATAAAAGAACATCCATAAACAACCTCAAATGATAATAAGTCTTAAACTTCAGACAATAAAATAAGAAGAAAATAAATAACAAAAGGAAATAGCTCTTCCTCGAGCTCCAGAACTACCCTACCTCGGTAGTTCTGCCACAGAGTAGATACATCATTTCTTTAAACACAATTTACTACAACCTTCTGTGCTAGGAGACAACCTCTCCCTTCTCACTCAAAGGTTGATCTGCCATTTCTGAGCACTAGGGCAGCTTTTATACTGTTCCCTAGAGTGTCATCAGGTCGGCTGATCCGCCCCTAAACAGAATTACCATAATTCGTGCCCTAATACATACAGGTTGGAGGATCAGCTGGACCATATGCTCAGATTATCATACTGGTATCATTATAAACACCTTTTGTCCTCCTTTTGGCAGTACAGGACAACATATAAACAAATAACTACTAATTGCCTGTAATTTGTGTAGCTCCTCCCTCAACTCAAATAGAGTGACAGCTGTCATTTCTTATATAATAGCCTCATCATGGGGCTGCTGGCTCCTAAGGGCTCATTTTTTCTTCCAAACTCCCAGCACTCAGGTAGGAACTCACTTTATTTCTTCAAACAGAAAGCAAACATGTATTTAGTTCATATGGCCAATGATTCTTCTGTGCACACATACTATAATACTACCCTTAACACCTTACAGCAGCTTCTAAATCCGGCAACTGAAAAGGTAAGCTGTCGGTAAAACATTTCAGTTCTGCCATTTTCTCTGTGTCTATTTCACAAGGGGTTCCTTTTATTTGATGATGATTTGATGATTTATTGACTCAGAAGATGCCTTTGGGCCCAAGCACTTTTACAAAGGTTCCACGTCAGTGAATTAGACAAGGTACAAAGTAGTAATCATAAAGAAAAACATAAAAAACAACACCCTTTTTAGACATGTACACATAGACATTGTGGATTACAGGTTAGAGCGGTGAGTTACATGAGCACAGTTATAATGGCAGAGAATAGTGCAGCCCCTATGAGCCTTGTCATCAGGTATGGGGAGGGGGATGGTCAGGGGAAGTTGTATAGCAATAGGTGGGTGTTAGGGGTAGGCTGTGGGGGCCTTGTCATGACCAAGTGCAACCAGGGGCTGTGAGGTGAGACAAGTGCTGCGTCAATCATAAATTGGCAGAGGATTGAGATACCCGAGATTAGTTGCAGGAACATTTAGAGATTGTACTTAGATGTTGTTTGAGGTTAGTTTTGAATTTGGCTAGACAGGTGGTGGCAAGGAGGTGCTCGGGTAATTCATTCAACCACAAGGGAGCATGGTAGACTAATACCCGTTGCCTGAGCAAGGTACAGCGGAAGGGGATGGACAGGGCCCCTCTTGTCCTCCCCCTAGTGGCCTGTGGCGTGTTTACAGCCACTACCAGATTACCAACGCAGAGTGGAGTTTTCCCCATAAGTGCTTTTTTCCCTAGGGTGCATGTCTGATGAATGACCCTGGTTTTTAGGGATAGCCAATTTGTAAGCTCATACAGTGTACAGGTGTGCGTATCATGCTGTAAATCTAGGGCTAGCCTACAGGCCTTGTTGAGCGCCACCCGTACCCATTTCAATGCAATATCTGCAAGTATTTAGCAAAAATAAATTGTTTCTTTAAGGCGCACATCAAGGAAAGTGACAGCCTTGCGCTTTCAGGGCGCTGAGGTGCCGTGAGCAATCTCCTGGACTGTTTAAACACAGTCTCTCACTGTTTTACAACGGGGAAGCCTTCCTATGCTATGGGGTTATCTCCCGTGGCAGATCTCACTTCTCTGAGATCGTGTTTGGCTCCTTTACCCTCCGTTACCAGCGGCAGCTGTTTCTGTCTCACAACGAAGCTAAACACGGCTCCTTTCAAGGAACAGACAACCCTGTCTTTACCAGATCCCCACAGGGGCTGGACTATAGCGCAAACGCGCATCGGGGCATAATACATAAAGAAAAATATCGCGCTCTGTTTTCCTGACTGGAACTCATGCTTTCCACAGAGCATATTCAATAACCAGCTCTTTCTTGCTGGTTCCTTAGTTTTTAATTTGCAGGCCTAAGGCAGGGATAAACAAGAATATATAGAGGGAACAGCTAAGTGAGTTTAAGATAGTAGAATGGGTGGCCTACCCATAATAGTGGAAAAAGATATATTCAGAAAAATAGAATAGAAAGAAGTACTACTGCAGTAGACTTTTGGTGGAAAAGAAATGCCAAAGCCTGTTTTCGGACGGGGGGAATTACCATACTGTACTTTACACTCTGCAAGCCTTCCAGCCTCTTCTCCTCCTCCCAGGACCTCTTTTGGTATAGACCAACAACATGTGCATGGTCTGGTACCCGAACAAACAGGGAGGTACGCAGTCATATCCACTGTGCAGGGAAGCGATGCACGTGTGGCAATGGGCGGTACAGCACAGCCTGCAGCTCACAGCAGTACATGTCCCATGAGTTCAGAACATCCTGGCAGACACTCTCTAGGACCACATGGAAAACTTTAGCTAGCAGTGTCATAAACTGAAGATCTCTTCGATCAGTGGGGACGCCCAGATCTCAATCTGTTGCCCCCCCCCCCCAATCTAATGTAAAAACTACCCAGTTTTTGCTTGCCTGTTCTTGGGCGTGGTGTTTTCTGGCGAGACGCCCTGTCTCTCAAAGGACAGGAGGTTCTTGTATGCCTTCCACTATCGCAGAGGGTACTTGAAATTGCAACAAGAAGGGGCCTGCATGATCCTTATAGCCCCTTATTAGCCACAACAAGTGTGGTTCCCTCTGCTCCATCAGTTGAGAGTGGAACCTCCGGTTCTCCTTCCTCTCTGCCAGGACCTGCTGACTCAGGACCAGGGAAAGCTGGTTCATCCAGGCCTCAGGTCCCTTCACCTTCACACGTGGCACCTGCAGACATAGCACTTGCATGTTTTGGGGTCTCTTCCAGAGTGGCGCAAGTTCTCGTGGAGGCCAGAAAGCCATCCACAAGGACTACTTGTGCTGTGAAATGGAAGAGATTCTTCATTTGGGCATCTGCCAAGGGTTGGGACCCTTTTTCTTGCCCTGTACCCCAGGTCATGGAATATCTGCTGCATCTCTTTGACCTTGGCCTTCGTTTCTCTACTCTGAAGGTACCCTTGACTGACATTTCTGCCTACCACACTCCAGTGGATGGCAGAACTTTGGCTCAGTTGGAGGTCTCCAAAACCCTTCTGAAAGGGATTCTCCATCTGAAAACCCCGATCAGGAACCCCGTTCCTCCATGGGATTTCAATTTTATCCTTGAGGAGCTCACCTTGCCTCCCTTTGAACAGGCCATGAGCTGTGACCTGCACTACCTGTCATGGAAAGTGCTCTTTTTAGTTGCTGTTACTTCTGCCCAAAGGATTTCTGAGCTTCAGGTCCCGATGTGTAAGGAGCCTTATTTGATTTTCCATAGGGACCGGGTGGCCCTGGGTACAAATTTTAAGTTTCTACCAAAGGTGGTTTCTGAGTTTACTTTAAATCAGACCATACACTTACCAGTGTATTACCCTAAGCATTCTAATCAAGGGGAGGCCATTCTGCACACACTTGATGTGTATAGAATTGTACGTTATTACACAAGCTGGACAAAGTCAGTCCACAAAACAGATCAGCTTTTCGTTTCCTTTGTGCCCAAAAGAGACGGCGTGACAGTTTCCAAACAATGTTTATCCAAATGGCTGGCAAACTGCATTGTGTATTGTTATCAGAAGTATAACAAGCCCGTACTGGGGGAAGTTAAGGGACACTTAGTCAGAGGCATGGTTGCATCTACTGCTTGTTTCAGGAATGTTTCTTTCACCAACATTTGTGCGGCAGCCTCTTGGAGCTCTGTCCACACCTCTACCAAACACTACAGTCTGGACATTGCCTCTAGGCGCAGGACGGGCTTTGGACTAGCTGTCCTACAGGGCCTCCTGTACTAATTCTGTACTTACTGCAGACCTTTCCTGCCTCCCGTGCTTCAGTCTTTGTCTGAATTACACTGCTTGGGACTCTGTCCTAATGGTTATTAACTACTGCAAGAGCTCTCTGGAAGTAAGATAGTACAGTTACATAAGAACTTACCGTAACAGTAAATCTTCGAGAGAGGCTCTTGCAGTAGGTACTGCTTTCCCTCCCACCTTCCCCTGCTTCTGTAGCTATTTTTTCTCTTTCTAGCATTCCTTTGGTTCCAGGAGCCCACTTCTTTCTCCTGTCTCATCTTCTTAGGTCTCTGGTGGGAGAACTGGAGGGTGGGCTATATATTGTCACACTGCCATCCATCACCTGACGCCAGGTGGGCGGTCCCCCGCCAGACACTGCTAGCTAAAGTTTTCCATGTGGTCCTAGCGCCTGGTTGCTCTAGTCCTAATGGTTATTACCTACTGCAAGAGACTCTCTCGAAGATCTACTGTTACGGTAAGTTCTTACGCGTAACTGTACTATCTTCAAGGAAATCTCTTTCATCAGGTCGTGCCATCCCAACCTCTTTCCCCATTATGTCTCTGTTTCCTCACTGTCTCTTTTGTTGTTCCAGCCTTTTTTTCTTATCTGAGCACCTTCTCTCTCTCTCTATCTCTCTCTCGCGCCTTGGTCCCTTAGGGGAGGCGTAGCTTACTTGGTCCCTGGCAGGGGAAAAGAACTGAGGAGGGAGCAGGGCTGCCCATGCTTATATAGGGTTGTTACGTTGGCACATGACATCTGTATGGGTGGCCCCTAGTAGACTGCTGCAGAAAAAGCTTCCGTAGGATCCTAGCACCTGATGGCTAAGTCCCATAGGTGTAACCTGATGAAAGAGATTCCCTCAAAGATCTACTGTTACAGTAAGTTCTTGCATAATTGTTCTTTCTGTACCTCGAAGAGGGAAGGAAGGAGGTTCCTGCATGTGTATGACTGTCTTCTGTTGGTCAAGAGGGAGGGAGGGAGCAGTAAGGGCTCTAAGCCAGGTTCCATGGAATGATCCCTACAGCGAGTGTCACTCTTGGTTTCCTGATGTTCTAATGTGAAAACATTGATATCTAGGTCACAGTTTAGTGATTCGCTAGCCTTCGAGGATGGAGGATGAGGGTGTCCAGTCACTCCAGTGCTTTTGAGCTGGCCATCCTACAGGGTTCACTCCAGATGGGGGGAGGGTATCTGGGCATTTACCAGATCTGATTGATTGGCTTGATAAATTCGTTCTGCCCCCACACCCACCAAGGCCAAGCTGGGGTATTGCCCATACTCTAGTGGGACACCTTTCCTGCCTGTCTTGAGTGGAACATAGGAATTACAGACAAGAGGAGGCATTAGCCTTCCTAGCTTGTCCACTGTTTTACTGGTGATATGTATATTGCCCTCCCTTCTGTAAATATTTATGCAGCCTGTATTTGAAAATATTCAGAATTTTACTCTTAACGGATACCTAAACAACATTTTGACAACAAACTATTCAAAAATCTGACTCCGTAGGTAACTAAAGGAAAGGCTGCTGTATTCATTAATGCTAAAACTACATCTACATAATTTATCTAAATGTGGTTCCAGAGCATTTGAAAATTGTAAAATCAGCCTTCCAATTTCAAAAAAACTGTCTTACCTGCTTCCTAAAATGGCCACCAAATGTGTTATGTGATGACATCATTGGAGCCCAAGTCAGAGAGATATATGGCTCTATATAGTGCTAACTAGTTCTCTTCTCCTTTTGTATAGAATTGTTTCACCCAAATGGTCAAAACCATGTGCATTATTTTGTATAATGCACATGTTAGGCTATGGTTCTGTTCATTTTGTTTAATATGCTGAAAATGTGTTTTAATCCAACCGACTTTCTCTGTGGCAAACCACAGTGCAGTACAAATCTTGAATGACCTGGTGGTCTAGTGGTTATGATGGATCCAGGATGTTACAGTGGGGGTGCTACGGTGGTGTGCATGCTTAATATGCAGTTTTTAACATTTTTATTAAACCTTTATATTTTCTGCTATTATTCTTTTCTAGTACGTTTTTGACAGAACCTACAAATGTAATCCATAGTTTGAATGTAAACATTTGTACAATCAATAAATCAGACACCTTCAACAAAGTAAAATGCAGCAGCAAGCAAGTACGCTACTATGTGGAAGGGGGGGGTTGCAGCCACACCCTTCACCACCCCCTAGATCCACCACTTTTTTGCAGCAAAGTTCTTGTGCAGTCCAATGTTAAAGTTCATACTTTCTCAAAACTCAAATATATGCTTGTCTTGTCTTCTTTATCCATGGGAAATAATAATAAGAAGAAGAATCTGCATTTATATAGTGGTTTTCATACACATTGTATCCCAAAGTGCTTTACAAGCAATACTAGACTGGTGGCAGCCACTTCATGCATTAATATCCACACACAGCCTTGGACAATTGTATGAACTGGTTTTATGGGAAGGGGAATGTTGGCCAGGACAATGGGATCAGGTAGTGATCAAGGTGCTGGCAGCCCCACCTCTTATTTCTCACAGTAATCTGCTCATATTTCTTGCCTTCTGTCTTTCCCCTTCCCTGAAAATAGCAGTACCTTGCAAGAGTGGCCTTCTCAGTCCCCCTCTGGTATTCATTCTTCACTATTCTCCTCACGAAACAGGTGAGCTCATCATTTTCTGCATCATGAATGGTAGTACAGTCCCTGCTTTATTTTGACATATCAAATATAAACATATCTTCCAGTTATTCAGGCTCATAGCAGCAGGGAAAGGATGATTGGCTTTCCTATCTCTTAAAGATCTAGGTTACTTTTGATTAGGCACTATTAAATGACGGGTGTGCACTTCATTATGCACATCATTTAATAATGCCTAATCATAGGTAGCTTAGATCTTATATGGGTAGGAAAGCCTATTTTTCCACTTGTGCCATGCTGCTATCAGCCTGGCTTACCAGAAGATCATGTTTATTATTAATATGTAAATATAACACGGGGAGACTACTAACCACATTCATGATGCGGAAGGGTAGTGAACTCACCAGTTTTTGGTGTGGGGAGCAGGTGAAAAGAATGAATGCCAGAGAGGGACTGAAGAGCCATTCCAGCAGGGTACAGCTATATTCAGGTTAGTTGAAGACATGAAGGAGGACGCTGAGCAGATCACTGTGAGATCTGAAATGTGGGGCTGCCAGTGATCACTACCTAACTATTGATGAGAGTAGCCAGCAATGACAAATACTCAGAGTGGCAGGGCTGCACCTAAGCTATTACCTGAATTCAGTGTAGGGAGATTACCCTCTGGGGGGGGGGGGGTGTTGACGTTTGTTAGGACAGTATTGAGGGAGTTGTGTATAGCTCATTCAAGATTTGGAAGGGTGGTAGCCAACCAACTCGCATTGTGAAGTAGAGCACAGAAAAAGTATTGGAGAAGAATTGCTGGGAACTGTCCTGTGGGGTTCTGTAGATCACAGGTAAATGCGTAGACTGACACTGGAAGTCAGGTGGATTCGCTCAAGGTATTAGTATGCCTCTCCTGCTAATAATATTGTTATCCATTGTAAGTGCAGCCCTTATGAGGGCATGAACAGCAGTTTTTCTGGTGGGTCATGATTCTTATCGCTTGGCCCTCCAGGAAGACCTAGTTGTTGGTTAATGAGGTGGGGAAAAAAACACAACAGGGAACTGTACATACTACCTTCACTGTGCAGAAGGGTGGTGATCCATTCAATGTTTACTGTGGGAGCAGAAGTCAAACATCGAGAATGTGAACTGGAGAGTGATTTGGGAGGCATTTTTTAACAGTGCCAACTGATGATGCATATCAGTATAGGTGTGCACAACTCTCTGGGGTACAAGATTACAATCTGAGGTGTGATAATTCTCTTCATGAGACCGCAAGCTCATATGCGGCCCCAGGCAGTACTAAGGACAGGGTATGGATGGTGGGGGTGTTCAACAGAAGGCAGGCTAGGTGCAGGGGGTTCACATGGAAAAAGAAAGCCTTATGTGTGGCTTAACAAGAAAGCATGAGCTTTGGAACTGAACAAGACCAGTAGTTTGCTGTGTGACCCTGAGCAACTCACTAAACTTCCTTGTGCTCCCAGGCCACACCTGTAAACAGGCTTCCAGCTTAGTGTGTCTGTCCTGGTTAGCAAAAAACAAAATTCAGTGCATCATATAACCACTAGATCATCAGGTATTTGAAATGTTTTACTGTAATGCAATTTGCCAAGGAAAAAGTCAGCTGGATTGCAAAACATTTTCCGCACAGTTAAACAAAATGAACAAAATCATAGCCTAACATGTGTACTGATCAAAATAATCCACGAGGTAATACATGGTGTTGATCATTCTGGTACAACAATTCAAAATAAAGAGGGAAAGAAGAACTAGTTAGCACTACAGAAATATATGTGGCTCTCTGTCTCTGGCTCCGATGATGTCATCATGACTCATCACTTAACACACATGGCAGACATCTTAGGGAGAACCCAAGGCTGTTTTTTGAAAGCGAAAGGCTGACGTTTACATTTTTCAAAAGCTATGAAACTGCATTTGTTATTTACATAAATGCAGTTTTAGCATGAATATAAACAGTAGCCTTTACTTTACCTCGCAATGAAGCCAGATTTAGGAATTTGCAGTTTTAAAAAACTGCTTGTTTAGGTACCCTTTAACCACTTCATTTGGCAGGCTGTTCCATATTCCAGCTACATGAACCAACCCCTTTTTCTTTCAGGTCTAAAATGACTACCTTTCAATTAATGATTATGCTGTTTTGTTTCCTTCTGTAGAATTTTGAACTCCTGATGTAGACATAGCCATTGTATGGCTGCAGTGGGTGGAGCCTGCAGCCATGTTCTGATGAGCAGAAAAAATGACTGACCGGATTCTGACCACAGCACAAATTTGGAGCTGCAGCACAATCCGTCAGTGAAAGCCTTCCCCTCATCGTGCATGCACACTGAACTTCCTCTGCTCATCGCGCATGCACAGTGAGCTCACAGCAGAACGGTCTGCCGTGGCCAAGATGGCCGCCTGAGCTCAGTGTGCATGCACAACTTTCTCCGCTGCTCATGCATGTGTACTGAGCTCACAGTGGAACAGTCAGCCATGGCCAAGATGGCCGCCGGAGCTCAGTGCGCATGCACAACTAAGTGCAAAAGTAAACTCGTGCATGCTTACTGAGCTCACAATGGAACAGTCTGCCATGGCCAAGATGGCCGCCAGAGCTCAGTGTGTATGCACGACTTCACAGCAAGTGTGGAAGTGAACTCACACATGTGTATTGAGCTGCAGCTGTGTTGGCTCTGGCCAGAGTTTGTTTCCATTTCGCTGGAAACAGGGTGAGGGGTGCCCCCCACCGGTCTGTTTTCTGACAGTTTAGAGAGTGCGAGTATGTGAAGAGTTTTGGACTGTTTTAGAGTTAGACCACAACAAATAAATGTGTTGAGCATTGTGATGTACTGCTTTGGCTGAACCTTTTTTTTCTGGCTGAGTGTTAGAGGGCTCCTTAGTCTTCTATTAAACCCTCCCTGGTGACTAGCAGTATTCCCTCCCCTTTTAAGCACTTCTTGGTGTCTGCTGGCACACCCCGCTCTACAGTACAACCAAAACATCATCATGACAGTGACCATCACAGTCTTCCACTCACCTCCTCAGGCAGCAAACTGCAATATTTGGTAGTTTGTGAAATTTGCAATTTGACAAGGGTCAAATGAGAAGCTAAGAGGAGGGCTATGCCAGCTGCCGCTGTAGGACTGGGGTTTAGGTGCACTGTGGGGTGCCACTATACACCAAGGAGATTTTGCAAGGGGAATGGGAGACGGTGATGGTAATACTTAAGAGTGCTTGAAAGATGACGGTGGAAAATGTTGAGGAGAGGGAGTGGGTGCCACTGGACATGAGCAAGTGCTTGGAAAGGCACAGGGAGATGGAGGAGGGACCACTGGAAACCAGGGAGTGATTGGAAAGTAATGGAGGAGGTGCCACTTGACACAGGACAGGAATAGGAATTGGGTTTGCCATTGGAGACCATGGCGTGCCCGGGACAAAGAGTGGGAACTCTATGGGGAGGAGAATAATTTCACTCACCCTTTTATGATTTTAGCTCATGAGGATCTTTTTTTATTTTTATGTTGTGGCCTTATTGTTTACATTTGTGAGCATTCTTGTATCTCATTAGTTCAATATTTTCCCATTCCCATGGGGCCATTTCCCTGAGCCATGAGGTTGCCATATCTCCCCACAGTGTTCAGTTTCCGTTGTTTGCAGGGGTCACTAGAGCTCCCCTCATCGATGGGGACAGTCTTTCTTTACAGCCTTCACCTCATAATGGTGGACACTTGTAGCTGTCAAATGCAAATGCAGAACATTCCAGCTTGGCACCATCCCTTTATACTGCTGGTTCATAGCAGCTTGTTGAATATGTGCAGCAGGATTTAGATATGATTACAACAGTGAACACTGAAATTCCCAAAAAGCATAGAGAAAGGTCTGTTTTGTGCCACTTTATTTGATCCTGTAGCAGCAAACCAGCTCCTACAGTACACCCACACATAATCAGGGTTTTCAGATGTCATCTTTTTGTTTAAATTACCAACTGAGTTCTGATACAATCACAAGTTGAATTCTGATACAGTCACATGAATTGAATCATCATCCGTGAAGAACATCCCATCTGCCTTAATTATTCACAAGAGAAAAGGGATGGGCTGTAATACAGTCTAATGAAGTGAAACAGCCTCCATCTCTGCTTGGCCCTGTAGGGGTCTGATAGAGTTTGTAAACTCGGATTCTGATTTCACTGTGTTCTCCATATGGGTTGGGAATTGGGAAGGTTCTAACCATAGTCTTTGCAGGTATGATGATGTCTCAGTGTTAAGTAGTTGTAGCTGACTGTAGATAAATGTGTATTGATCTCTTTGGGGACAGGGCCACTCAGGGAACAGGATAAGTTGCATATGTTGTTTGGAGTTTCATAGAAGAGTAAAATAGCGTCAAAGCCTTCTTTACCTGACTGGTCGAAGTCCCCATTACTAATAACCCACTCCAGTTTAGCTGTGGCTATTCTATTCTGAGAGGGTTGCAGCTACTTGGTCATCAACAAATACCATTTCTGAAGCTGTGTCGAGAAAAACACAGATGTTCCCATATATGTTACAGTAAACAGAAGTTTACCAGTGCATTTGAAGAAATAGCTGACTTTATTCACATAACACTATTGACATTTTATTTTATTTAAAGAGCAAGTGCTTAGTAAGGAGATATATATATATATATATATATATATATATATATATCTATATCTTAAAGAATGAAGGTTTGAGACCTGTAGATGCCTCTGTAATCATTTTGTTTGCTTTTGTTTCTTTAATGACATCTTCATCATTGTATTTGTATTGTGCCAACTACTAGGAAAAAAAGAACCCAGTGGAATTCTTGTATTGTGATGTCAGAAACGTTTTATTGGCAAGACTGGCCGTGTATTTCAGTGGGAAACTGCAAACCTGTTTTCAGATTGTTATAGAGAAACAACACTTTCTAACACCAAAATATTATGTATTTGATAGAAATTTGTGATTTGTGATAACCTGTGATCTTTTAGAAGCCAATTATTTTTTTAAAAATGGTAAAATCATACAGATGGACCACAATAGTGCAAATATATAAGTCAAAGTTTATTGCTGACAGAAGTATCTGTTTCTTTTGAAAAAGAAACATTTACTTAGTTTCTCACTGAAATACAGTGGTCTCCTAAGTAGCTGTCAGTTTCTGACATCACAATACTAGAATTCAACTGAATCCTTTTTTCTATCAGTGTGAAAGAAAAGGTGAAAACACACCTGTTTCACTGCACCAATAAATATTTTGTTATGAAAGAATAAAATAATTACTAACACGTCAGAATACAATTACTAAAATAATCAGTTTTCTGTTTATTAGAAGTAAACACTTACGTTTTAATATTTTTCATAAAAGATAACACACAATATTCCTCATACAGTTCATAATTACTGATTTATTTAGAAATTGGTGACCAGGAAGGCACACTGAACCAAGGGCTTGTTTCCATGAGTGACCCCGGAAGGGGGGGGGGTACAAAGGAGAGAAAAAATACATCACATGAACAAGCAAAACAGTATGATTCAGTGCACATTAAAACAGCGAGTACAAATAAAAGCAAACAAAAAAATGACAAAGTGCAAAAATTATGTGACCTGTACTAAACAATGAAATATTGGCATACAGTATTTTTCAAACACTAGCAGAAAAAAATTACAAGAGGGACCAAAAGCTTGGCCTGGAGCACCGTGCCAGCTATGGAAATGTGAAGTGAGTGACCAGTGACCGTAAACCAGAGCTGGATGAGTAGGCCATAGTGGGGAGTAGAAGGAGGGCAGTAGTAGTATTTGGTAGAGGAAAATGTGGGTGCAAAGTGAGCCTTTAGGAGCTGTTTGAGAGCAAGAGAGAGAGAGAGAGGTAAGGGGAGGAGAGGTGAGGCCGAGGATGGCGATTGTCCCAGAGCGAGGGAAGGGGAAGCAGACTGAAAAAGCAGTTTGAATGGCAGAGGTTTTGCAACAAGGGATACAGAAAGAACAAAAGTCAGCAGACCAAGTGGAGGAGGTGTATGTTGGGTAGGTGGAGGAGGTGGACTGGTAGGGAGGGTGGGAGTAGAGACACCATTTAGAAAAAGAGGCAGAGTAGTGAGCTGAGACACAAGGGAGAGGAGACATAAGTTAAAGAAGAACTGCACTGAACCTGTAAGTCATTTTTCCCATTAGACACTGTTTTTGAAATACTGTTTCCATTCTGTTATTGTTCCATCTATACTGGCTCACCCCTCACCCCCAGCCTCCAATCCGAAGCACAAGGTACAGCTCCAAGCCACTGCCTCATAATGATACACTCTCCAAAGGTAGAGAAGTATGTCTTGCCACAGGTTGACAACACAATTTGTTGTAGCTTTTTTCACGCAGGGTCCTGTGAAGAAAGGAGAACATTTGTAACTTTGTTTGCTCACGGAGTGGGGTGGGCATTATGGTGGACAACCCCCAAGGAAGACCACACCACTGATTCACTAGGACTCCAGAGACTCAAAACCCTAATATTTTTTTCCTTTTGCTGCTTGAGGGGTGGGGGCCGGGCGTTAGGGTTGGAAACTCTAATGCCACATTTCCCTACTTTTGTGGCGTTAAGTAACCCTAACTGGTGCATTAATGCAGTTTTTTGCAAAGATTATATTTTCAGAGAATCTTCTCTGAACCTGATGGCCCACCAATGTTTGGGATTGGAATTACTCATTCATCAGGGTGCACATGTCTCTCACAAAGGTTTCTCTGTATACATGCCTTATTTGCATCAGTTCCTGTTTCATAAATAAAACAGTATTTTGTTCCCGTTGACCGCATTGCTCGTCCTGGGAGATACTGCTTGACAGTGCTCACTAATAGCTCTTTGACTTTCTTTCCCTGAGCTCTCAGGGAAGGAAAGCTAGACAGCTTTAAAGATCACAAAAAAGCTAGTAGAGCATTATTTTGGTATTATGCCCTATATTACAAATAGTATCAGTTGAACAGAATAATGGATTCAGCACTACTTGTTCAATTATAAATCTCTAGGACTGTCACAGTTCCCGTTGCACATTATACACATTTTGTATTTTAAAAACATAACATGATTTACCTTCTATGAAGGAGAAGTTGATACCCGTTAAATTGTATTATAAAGTGCCAATGAATAGATCTCACTGCCTTGGCAAAAACAGATCACTCATGTCATTTAAGACTCCTGATATTATCCATTTCCTAGAAAAATGTCTACTTGTGCATACGTTTAGTAAATAATAGACCCAGGCAGTGAAACAAAACCTCAGCAACATAAACATTCACAAAGATGTGATAAGTTTTCTGCTTTTTGGTGTGACCTTCACTTTCTGAATGCCATGGCCCTGTTCCAGCTGTGCACTTAATTTTTATCCTGGTGTCTACCTTACGTGCTTCTTTAGTAGTTAGGGACAGCTGCCAACAGTAGGGCGCTTCAGCACTGCTGAGTGCCGACTCACAGCAGCGCCCTGCGTGCACCATCTGTGAACTGATCTGTGTGGGCCAAGTCCACAGCACTTAGATACTCCTCTCCCTTGGCCCTGCGGGCAGCCATTCTGGGAAAGCAGGCTCTTCTTGATGTAAAGTTTTATCTTGTTTTAATTAAATGGGGGACATGGGACTGTTAGAAAAATTGTGCAGTGTTTAGTATTGCAGGTTGTCTTACAATTTCAGGTTTTCCTCTGTATTAACTTTTAATGCAAAACAGAGCTACTGGCAATCATTACCCCAAAATACATAAATAACAAAACTAACTGTACAGATTCTGTCTAGTGTATAACAGTATATTCTTGGCAAAAAAACTTCGTTAATGCATTAGTTAGGGTTCCCACCATCAAAAGTTGGGAAATGTGGTGTTAGGATTTCCAACCATAAAACACCACCCTGCAAACACCAACAAGCGTTTGGGTTGGGCCTTGGGGTCGTCAGCCGTAACACTCACCCCATTCCATAAGTAAATAACCTGAGATGAGTACAATACAGGAGAATGGGGTGAGCGTTAGGGCTGACAACTCCCAAGACATGCCCCCGACGCCCGTTGGTGTGTGCAGGATGGGGGTGGGGTGTCAGGGTTGGAAACCCTAACACCACATTTCACAGCTTTTAATGGTGGGAACCCTAACTGATGGATTAATCAAGTTTTTTTGCAGAGAATTTCCTTACTTTTTGAGAAAGCATCACTCCTTAATGGTATCCATATTTACGTGTGTACTCCATATATGCATATATGTATGTAGCTGTGGAAGCGTAGGGCCCAGAGGACCCTGCGCTTACATGTGTAGGGCAAGTGTGACGAAATTGTCAGCATAGCCATGTTATTACTCCACCTGATGAACCCTGTACTGAAAAGTTTCAAATCCCAACCAAAACATAAGTCCGTGCAACAGCAACGCCATTCTGCGCCACAGGTGCGAAAACACATTTTGGTCAGGATTAGAAAAATGACAGCTGTGACATACATTTGGTGGGGTAATAGCAAGTGTATGTTGAAAATTTGGTGTCAAAACATGTAAAATTCCCAAAGTTACGAGCATGTGTAAGGAAATTGCAACAATGGCTCATAATGCTGACATTTTTAATTTAACTCTACTTTTTCAACATGACCTTTCTAGGACCCTTAATTTTCAAGAACAAATATGACTGTTAAACAAGTCCTGCTTGAAAGGTGATTTTGCCAACCAGCCGTTAAATCACATTTCTTGTGGAAGTTGTGTAATGACAGTCACATTGTTCATGAGGTGGGGTCCCCAAAAGGCCATGTAGAAAATTTGGGGGTTAAAATCTCAAAAAATGCCAAAGTTATGCATAAAAGTTGAAACCCCCATTGAAATACATTGACGCGCATTTACCTTAGTTTCTCATATTGCAGTCACCGGTTCAAGCAGCAAGACGTGTCTTCAATTGGGAGAGCAGATCTTGAACCTGGGACCTCTTCAGGTGAGTGAGGGTGTGGGGGAGTGTCAAGGGGGATGTGGGGTGGTGGGTGCCCAGTAGGAGGTGGGGGAACTGATCAGTGAGAGACCATTGTTTTTTTACAGGGTAAGAAAAAAACCCATCAAGGGACTGTTTTCTTTTTTCAGGTTTCTTTGTGCAATTGGGGGAAGGGGGGTGCCGCTAGACAGGGAGAAACTGTATGACCGGGATGGTGACTGGAGAACTGGGAGTGGAGGAAGGGACCAGTAGAGTACCAGGGACAAATGACAGCACCGGGACGTCGATTGGAAAACGGGATGGGGGAGGGACCTCTCGACAACCTGGAGAACAAATAACACCACTGGGATGGGGATCAGGGAATGGGGAGGAATCACTAGACGACCAGGGGAGCAAATGGCAATACTGGGATGGGGATCGGAGAATGGGGGAGTGGCAGGGACCACTAGACTACCAGGGGAACAAAAGGTAGCACCGGGAGGGGATCAGAGAATGGAGGAGGGGGGGAGGAACTACTAGACTACCAGGGGAGCAAACGGCAGTACCAGGACAGGGATCGGAGAACGGGGGAGGGGGCGGGACCAGTAGACTATCAGGGGAACAAAGGGCAACACTGGGATGGGATCTGAGAACGGAGGAGGAGGGAGGGACTGCTAGACTACCAGAGGCACAAACAACAGCAGCACCGGGACAGTGATTGGTGTACAGGGTAGGGGGAAGGGACCACTTGACTACTAGGGGAGCAAACGACAGTACCGGGATAGGGAGGGGGGAGGGACCACTAGACTACCAGGGGAACAAAGGGCAGCACCAGGATGGGACTGGAGAATGGGGGAGGGACTATTAGACCAGCAGGGGAACAAATGACATTACTGTGACAGGGATCTGAGAATGTGGGAGTGACCACTAGACTACCAGGGGAACAAATGGCAGTACAAAAAAAAAAAAAAAAGACTTAGAGGGATGGTTTTCTTATTTTCAGCAGTTTAACATGAGAGTGTGAGGGATGCCACTAGCCACCAACGAAATACACAGATGGGAATCGGGGAGGGAGGGCCACTAGATCACCAGGAAATTGTATCCACAGAGGTGTACTTACAAGTGGTAAACGCAAACAGTTATGTTTTCCTATTTTTGTGGTCAGTTAGCCCAAAAAATGGGCAGAAATATATTTATTTTATCTGCAGAGGTTTTACTGCCACAAATTGCAGCACTATTTTCGCAAAACGGGTTGGGGGGGTGTTCTACTGCCATTTGTGGCAGCTGCTGCAATTTACACCAGTAGAACATCGGCGGATAATATAAACATATTTCTGCAAATGTTTTTGCCAAACTGACCACAAAATCAGATTCCTTGGGCCCCAGTTAGGTAAACACAACTGTTGATGTTGACCGTTTGTAAGTATTTTTAGAAATATTTAAATTTGTTTGCCTCACTAACTGAAAACAAGATGGCAGAATCTCAACAGTGCATTCCACATTTGCGTCAATAAATACTGCTTTTGGGGCAACAAAACAGTTGTTTTGCACAGCACATCTAATTTTTCCCATAGGAAACAATGGTAACATTGAAACTTTAATACCATATATACTCACGTATAAGCCGAATTTTTATGACCTATTTTGCGTACCGTAATATTGTACCTAGGCTTATACGCGGGTCACCAAAATTTCAAGTACTACCTGCACTTCTCCAATTAGCCACACAGCAAATAAATAGGGTCCAGTTACCATAGTCACCTCGCTGCCCAAAATGAGTGTGAAGAGAAAGCTCAACGCATACGATGCAGCTTACAAGCTGCGGGTGATTGAGCACGCTGAAGCCACTAACAACTGTGCCACAGCTCGCCACTTCTGCATGAATGAGAAGCAAATCAGGGAGTGGAGAAAGCAGAAGGACATTCTGAATGAGCTCCCTAAATCAAAGCATGCCGTGGCGATCGACCTGCATTTTGGTCTTTGGAAGCAGAACTGAATAACTGGGTTCTGCAATGCAGGCAGGATGTTTACATAGTAACTCGTATGTCTGTATGCATGCAGGCTCTAAAACTGGCAAAAGAAGAAATATTTGCCAATATCACAGCAGGTGCTTGTAATAAATATATCTCCACTTATACACGAGTCAAACTGTTTTTCTTTCCATGTGCATTCAATTGGGGGGAGGGGGTCGGCTTATACGCGGGTATATACGGTAACTTTTGAGCGGATTAATATTTTTTACCAAACCAACAAAAGGCACATCTGTTACCCAAGACCTGTATACCCTGCCCATTTCAGACCACAACTGCACACAGTTTCTGAGAAACAGCGTGACAAAGAATTTACACAAAAATGGTCATTTTCAAATTTTTTGACACTCTGCATCTCTGCACCCGCACAACCGACAAGAACAAAACTTGCCACATCAAGAGATCTTTGGTCCCCAGCAGCGCATGGAAAACTTCATGCAAATCGGTCAAATGGTAACAAAGTTATTAAAGTGCAGACTTTTGGGTTTAAAATAGAAGTGACCGTTGAACCCTAACTAAATATAATGTGCAACAGTGACACGTCTTAATAAAGCCATCTGTTTTGTACCAGTGAGCCAAATCCCATGATTTCACTGGCTAAAGTTGCAGTCACAGCTATTGGGAAGTAACCAGGTCTAGCTGTTTGGCATTAATCAAAGACTGTATATTTCACAAACCTGATTATAAATCTGATCATTTGTGGTTTTGCTAGATTCCCATCTTGTTTTCAACCAGTGTACTGAAAACGCAGTCATTATGCAACAGAAAATAATACACACAGTTTTAAATAATGAAACAAAGAAAAGTTGGAAAAAACAGATCTTCATTGAGGATATTTCCTCCATTGATCCACAGCTTTGTGACTGTTAGCCATCAGTGCCAGGACCACTTGGAAACTTGCTAGCCTGGGCCACCCACGGTAACGTGCAGTGTTGGTGCCTATATAGTCATGGTTGGCCCCATTGCTCCTCAGATCTTCTTCAAGGATATCTCTTTCATCAGGCCACACCTACAGAACTATATCCATCAGGCACAAGGACCACACGGAAACTTTTTTGCTAGCAGCCCACTAGGGACTGCCCATGACGACGTCTTATGTCGATGTCCTCTCTATATAAACATGGACAGTCCCTCTCCCTCCTCAGTTTTTTGCTGCCATCTACCATATTTGCCGGACTCTGCGGAGAGGCCGCCGCTACAGTCGACTGCTTAATCTTTGATTTTTCCAAGTTTCATTATTTTTCACACCCCAATAGCCATCACTTTATTTTAAAGTGATTGCCGTCTTCGTGTATGTTGATGAAAGATGCCGCTAAACTCTTCCATTACTGCGAGTGCCGTGGAAAAATCTGCTCATGCGATGATCATGACGACTGCGTGTGCTGTCTCGGAGAGGCCCATGACATTAAGGCCTGCGAGATCTACCTGAAGTTTAATCAAGCTACCCAGTGATGCTGTCAAAAACCCTGCATGCTTTTCTTCTTGACAAGTAGGTAGCCAGGAGCTCCAGGGGAAGAGCTGCACCATGTCACCGGCCCATTCCTCAGGCACCCAGTCCTCAAGGGCCTGAGGAAGTCTTCAGGAAAGCACACACACCAGGAGAGGGAGCATAGTAGAGATAAATCCCCCCTAGTAAGCTCCCAGTTGCTGCTACTCTTGGCACTGACCGCTGCAGTGACATTGACCACTTTGATGGCGGCGCCTCTTTCCTCTCAGACCTTAGAACCCACAGGGTCAACTTTGGCATTGAGCTCCACTGGATCTCCCATGGCCGGTGAAGACCTATCAGTGTCAGGGCTGCTGACATCCTCGTCGACATCACAAGTCCTGCCACTCAGACCTTAGAACCCACAAGGTCGGCTCTGGTAGTAAGTTGCCTCCCACAGCCAGCGTAGGCCTAGCGACATCAGGGCTGCTGACACACCTGTTGACGTTGCAAGTCATGCAGCTTAGACCTTAGAACCCTCAAGGTCGACTGGCAGTGAGTTCCACTGAACCTACTACGGCCAATGATGGCCCGTTGATATCAAGGCTCCAGTCACCCCAGTCTCAATCACAAGGCACCCCTGCACAGCAGGCCACCATCAACATTCAGACAGTGCTCTCCTCATTTGCAGAGATAATACTGTGCCTTATACCTCATCTTCCTGCACCAGGCACGACGATGACTGGGCCTCTCAGACCAGCCTCCATGTCGACTCCTGCTCCTTTGACACACCCTACACACTCCACAGCATTGATGTAGTCTCTCTTCCTTCCTTGCAGCTTTCAGAGTCAGTGGACGAGGATCAGGAATACAACCCTGACCTCCTATTACAAGAGGAAGAAGAGGAGGAGGACGATAGGGATGGAAGCCCCTCTGACAGGTCCGGCTCCACCATTTCTGCCAAGAGTGAGGACTCTACATTGAATACTGTGAGATCCCCTCCTGAAGACCCCTCCTTCGCCTCTGTGATAAAGCAACTCCAAACTACAATGAAGTTTGAAGCTGCAGAGCAAGACATCACTAGGAGAAACTTGGTAGTGTTTATAGAGCTACCAGATTATCCACCTCTTCTCATTCCTCCTCTGTTGGCTGCACTAAAGGATGCCACCCTGGCTGCCTGGCACAGACCAAGCTTGATACCTGCCATGCCCAGAAAGGCAGACAAGCTGTACCAGGCCCCCTCAGGAAAGCCCTTTTTCGCAGACCAACTTGAAGCTGATTTGGTTGTGACAAATGCAGCCCATGATACGTCTAAAGTACTTAACTCAGTCCCCCCCACCGATAAAGAGTCAGAAAACTGGACCTCATGGGAAGGAGAACCTTTGCCTACCTACGACATTTCAGATGCCTCAGCCAGAGCAGCTGTGGCTGTCATCTGCCTAACAGGCATTCTTGGTTGAGGGTGTCAGGATTTGCTACTGATGTCCAGCAATCCATTCTGAGCAGCCCTTTCAGAAGATACAAGCTGTTTGGGGCAGCTGTGCAGGATATCGTCTCTAATGTGCAAACCTCGGGAAGGACTCTAAGGTCAGTTTGTTCCCTCTACCACACACAACCGAGAAGTAGGTGGAGGGTGGCCTTTTGCAGGGCTACCAATAGATCTAGGTCAGGGGCCAGGCAACAGAGCAAAAACAGAGCAGTTTTGTTTGCCCCAACCTTTTCCACATGTGCCCACTCCAAAGCCCCTAGAGGAGGTGCGACTGCGGCTAGCAGATCATGACACCTTATTAGACCCCCATCCACCAGTACAAAATACAGAGGTGGTGGTAGGGAGTTGCTTCTCCCTCCACCAGGAACAGTGGGGAGAGGTTGCAACAGATGCTTGGGTCCTGCAGTTAATAGAACGGCTAAACTTTACAATATGTAGAGTTGCCTCCAGACCTTCCACCAGTTCCCTCAACTTATCCTCCAGATCACATACCAGTGTTGCTAGACGAAGTACGTACACTGCTGTGCTACAGGCCCCATAGAACCAGTTCCCTGCGACCAAAGGAACGGGGGGGGGTTCTACTCTCATTTCTTCCCTCAAATCCACAGGGGACTTGAGGCCATTCTTGATCTGAGGGATCTGAACTTTTATATCCAGTACAAGATGTTCAAGATGCTCACTCTGCAAGGTTGCTGCTCCTCCTGCAAAAAAGGGACTGGATATGCTCCCCAGACATGCAGGATGCTTACTTGCATTTCAAGGTTTGTCCACCCCTCAGGAAATACCTCAGGCTCCTGTTTCAGGGGGAACACTACCAGTTCAGGGCATTGCCCTTTGGCTTGTCATGGACACCATGGGTATTTACTGAATGCTTGGCAGTTGTGGCAGAGCTCTCAGGAGAGAGGGACTGTATGTCTTCCCCTATCTAGATGACTGTTTGCTCAAAGCTCGGTCCCAGGAGCAACTGTTTCACACCCTAGCACACATCACACAGCTCTTCAGTGCCCTAGCAATCATGGTCAGTCTGCCGAAGTCAGTCTTGACCCCTTGTCAATGTCTACAGTACATAGGGGTAGTACTGGACACTGCCCTAGGCTTAGCATTCCTGCCCCAGGACACAGTGGAGCACCTTGTGGCACAGGCCCAGCTGCTTTACAGGAGCAGGTATGTCACAGCCAGGACATTTCTGAGATTGTTGGGCCTGATGGCAGCAGCCATTGTCATGGTACCCCCTGGCCAGGCTGCACATGAGGATCCCTCAACGGGCGTTAAAAGTCCAGTGGGATCAGCGCACCAATGATTTTAGAACAGCAGGTTCTCGTAACTTCTTCTGTCTGAAAGGTGCTTCATTGTTGGATGGAACACAGCAATTTGCTGAAAGGGATTCCCTTTCTCATTCCCTTCCCTCCACAGATTCTCACCACTTCGGGGTAGGGCTGGGGGCCCATCTGGGACCTCTTCAGACACAAGGAACATGGACCAGAGTAGAGACTTCCCTCCACATAAACATCCTAGAGACGGACTCTTCTGTATGCTCTGCAAGCCTTCCAGAACCATCTGCCCCCCGGGTCATCTGCTAGATGACATCAGTATAGTACACTACATAAACAATCAGGTAGGGACTCATTCTTACCCCCTGTGCAGGGAAGTGATGAGGGTTTGGTGCTGGGCTCTAGAACACGGTCTAGAGCTTTCGGCCGTCCACGTTCCAGGTGTCCAAAACGTCCTGGCAGACAAGCTAAGCAGGTTGCAGACCAGAATGCACAAGTGGGAGCTGCTGACCTCGGTGGTCGAAGACCTGTTTGACAGGCGGGGTCATCCAGAGTTGGACCTTTTTATGTCCCCACTCAATGTAAAACTGCAACTTTTCTGGTCGCTTGTTCCAGGACCTGGAGCTTTCTGATGAGATGCATTGTCCCTCTCTTGGAAAGGAAGGTTTCTGTACGCCTCTTCAACCCCCCCTCCCCCCGATTCAGAGGGTGATAATCCAGCTCCAAATGGAGGGAACTATTCTAATTCTCATGGCTCCCTTTTAGCATCGCCAGATCTGGTTTCCCTTGCTGCAGCAGCTGGCAGTGGAACCCCCAGTACCCCTGCCCCAGGAACAGGGAACCCAGGTCCATTCAGACCTCAAGTCACTCCATCTCCATGACTGGCTCCTGAAGACATAGCCGTTGCGAGATTTGGAGTGTCCCCAGAGGTGGCTGACATCCTGGTGGCTGCCAGAGAGCCTTCTTCCAGAGCCACTTATTCAATGAAGTTAAAGTGGTTTGCTTTGTGGGTCACTTCTCATCACTTAGATCCCCTCACTTGTCCAGTGAGTAAGGTTCTGGAGTATTTATTGCCCTTGTCAGACACAGGACTGCAATACTCCTCTAGCAAAGTGCACTTGGGTGCTGTTTCAGCTTTTTCATGTGTCTATTGATGGCCGTACAGTGGCTTAGCTAGAGGTGGCCCACGCGTTCTTGAGAGGCATCTTGCACTTGAAGCCTCCCGTCTGCAATCCAGTCCCGGCTTGGGATCTTAATTTTGTGCTGGAGAAACTCGCTTTGGCTCCTTTTGAGCCAGCTGCGACTTAATGCTTCTTTTCTTGGAAAGTGCTATCTTAGTTGCTATCACTTCGACTGGAAGGATTTCCAGGCTTCAGGCTGTTATGTGCGAGCCTCGTTATTTTTTTTATTTTTATTTTTTTATTTATTAAACTCTCGGATTACAAGTACCTTTGAGTAGGAGCTCCTCATTTACAAAGGTTCCAGGTCAAAGGATGGAGGGGAACATACATACAAAGGTTGGCAATGATGTACAATAAAAACACAGACATGGTTGGCATTGTTTTAGAGTTGTAACACACTTTAGAAACAAAAGACATTACTAGAGAGCAACTTAAATAAGCAGCTAGATGAGGTAACAGAAAGGGAATTAAGAAGCAAATGGCCTATAAACGTAAGATAGTGTAGAAGGGGGATAGAAAGAAGTAGGCAGGCTGAGGGGCTGTTGTCATCGGGAGAGAGAGGAAGGGGGTCTAGGACAAGGGAGTAAGGTAGTGAGGTTTGTGGAGTGGTGTAGGGGGGAAGGTGAGGGAGGGAGAAGGAAAAGGGTCACGTAGTAAAGCAGGAGTCAGAGATAGTAGTGCTCAGGTCGGAGGCGGGTTACAGGTCTTGAGCAACTAGATGGTGGTTGGAGCAGTCCTTTAGGAGAAGCAATCACACTGAGTGGTAGAGGTGAGGTAAAGTCGGAGATTCCATTTAAAGGGTCCAAGCGCTGCAGAGGAAAGTGCTTCTTTGTTGAGGGTGTTGAACCACTGTGGGGCCCTGTGGGTGAAGGACCGCTGACCCATGGAGGTACGACATCTAGGAACCTGGAAGGTTTGGTATTGGGCACTACATGTATGCTGATTACCACTGAAGGTAGTGAGGAGCTTACTGACACCTGGAGGCATGAGGCCAAGGAGAACTTTTTTGGTTAGCAGGCAGGTTTGGTATTGTATTCTGTTGAGGAGTGGTAGCCATCCAGCCTGTGCGTAGAGGTCACAGGTGTGTGTAAGTTGGGCAGCGCCCGTTAAGAGCCTGCAGGCTTTGTTGAGTGAGACTGAGATCCTCCGGAGGGCAGTTCTAGAAGCGGAGTCGTAGATGGCCAGACCGTAGTCAATGATAGAGGTGACAGAGCTGTAGATGGCCAGCCTAAGGGCATTTGCAGACATACAGTGCTTGTGCTTGTGCACCAGACTAATCTGTATGTTAGCGGCCTTGGCAACAGAGTCAGTATGCCGAGTGTAAGAGAAGGTACTGTCCAGTGTGATACCAAGGTACTTGAAGTGCGGGACATGTTCAAGTGAGTACCCAGCATTGTTCTTGATGCTGAGGGACAGAGATTTGTGCCTGCTCCGTGGATTACAGAAGGTCATGATTTTGGTCTTGCTGTAGTTAAGGACGAGTTTATGCATGCTGAATCAATCTTCAACATGCTGGAAGTCAAGCTGCAGCTGGGTTTCGAGGATTATTTATTTTTTTATTCTGTTTTTCCGCCCTCCGTGCTCGCTAGTCCCCACTCCTTCAGGCTCTGTAAGTTCCATTAGCCCCACTGTCCTTACCCAGCCCTTCTCTGGTTCCTCGTATTTGCAGCCAATTCCCGGGATATCCTGACGTATCCCTTCGCCGGGCGGGTCCCCCTCCTCTGAGGGGGAAGGCACCGAGGGGAGAGGGATGGCCCCAGCACATACTTCTAGGGCCCGGGGATGTTGCTGAGTAGAAGGAGGCCCCGGGAAGGCACTCGGGAGACAGAGAGCCGTCATCTGGCGGCCAGCGAGTGATTTTCCCTTGTTTCTTGAGATGCGTGACGTCCGGATGTCAAGGCAAGAGCCGACGTCTGCCACACACCACCCAGCAGTGACCCCGATGTGTTGCCCTACCCCTGACCTCCACCAGCGATCGCCCAACACCGGGTCGTAGCCCTCCCTCCTCCTGGAGACAACGAGCAGTCGGGACACTCACATTGTCTCCCTGCCTGCTTCATCCCAGCGACCCGAGCTCGCTCCTCAACCCGGTCACCATGCTGTAAGAGAAATCCAACCGCTGCACCAGCAGGCTAGCTTTTGAGGATTTTATAGTCATGGTGGCTAGAGAACAAGACAGCATCATCCGCGTAGAGTAGTGTTTTTTGCTGGCAGACACTAGGGAGACTGTTGAGGAAGAGGGAGAAGAGCAATAGGCCCAGAATGGACCCATGGGGGACTTCTGCGAGGACTGGCTTTACATCAGACGTAACACCTGCTATCCTGACAAGTTGGACCCGATTTCCGAGGTAACTAGCAAACCATGGAAGGGCATCATTGTAGACCCCGATGGAGGACAGTTGCCTGAGAAGTAGAGGGTGATTAACGGTGTTGAAGGCCTTCGTCAGGTCAATAAATACTGCTCCCCAACAGTTTCCTTTGTCGAGCGCGTCATGGATGAAACTTGTAAATTCCAGAAGGGCCGTGGTGGTGCTGTGCCCTTTTCTGAAGCCATGTTGTTCTGGGCATTGGACTTCGTACTTATTCAGGAATTCAACTGATTGGTCCGAAACTATTTGTTCCAATGCCTTAGATAACGGGGGGAGGAGTTAGATGGATCTATAGTTGGTGTGAAGAGACCTGTCACTGTTTTTGTGCAGCACTGTGACAGATACTTGTTTCCAGAGTGAGGGGAATTGGCCCAATCTTAGTGAAAGGTTAAAGATTTTTGTCAGGGGTTCAAGAATTTCGTCCAGAACTTGCGACAACAGTTTCAGGTCAAGGGAGTCTCCACTATACCCAAACTTCTGGATGGCCTTACGGATGTAGTTATAGGCCACTTGTGGTGGAACCACTTTGAAGAAGAACTGTGGAGCTGTGTGATCATATTGGGGGGATCACATGGGGGGCATTGGAGGAAGAGTTGTCGAAGAAATCAGGAGGAGGGACACTATCCAGGTTAGAGAATCATTATTAAAGGTATTGGTAATGGTGCCAGGGTCAAGCATTGGAGTGCCAAGAATGTTAAGCATGGTGGGAGGTGCCTTAGAATCCTTGCCTGTCAGTTCTTTCAGGTTGTTCCAGAAGTTTTTTCCATTACCCCAGGATTTGTTCAGTGCCTCCTTGTAATATTTGCACTTAGCATTCCGGATCTGTCAAGTGCAGTCATTTCTGGCTGCTTTGTATTTTTGTATGTTACCTTGCATTGGAGTAGCGCGAGCACAGTGCCAGAGGTGGTCCCTGTGCTTAAGTCGTGTTACAAGCTCAGTAGTAATCCAGGGGCTGGACCGTCTTTTGACCTTCATCTTTTTCAGTGGCACATAGATGTCACAGGCTGCATTAAAGCGGTTGATAAACAAGTCCAAAGCTTTGTTAGTGTCACTGAGTATGTCAATCACAGCCCAGTCAAGTCTGTTTAGATGGGATTTTAGAAGCTGAAGGTGCCTTTGATTAATAACCCTTGTGTAGATTAGCTTGGGAGGGGGTTTTTGGAATTTTTTAGACCAGGAGCAGATGACAGGTGAGTGGTCACTAATTGCATCAGGGAGAACTGAAACATTAGAGATTCGTTCAGGATGGTTAGACAGAATCCAATCCAGTAGTGTGAAAGTACCGGTCCCATAGTTGCATCTGGTGGGGTCGTGGACAAGCTGTGTGAGGTGCTGTGCCGTGACTGCATCCTTATAGACAGAGCCGTCAGGGGAGAGCCAGTTAATATTAAAATCGCCCAGAATTATGGTTGCAGAGTTAGGATGCTGGCTCCTTGGGTATTCCATGATGCTGTTGAAGCCAGTGGCCTGGTACTTTGGGGACAGGTAAACTGAGACAACAGTGAGTTCCTTATTATGGGCTCCAAGGAGGACTTTGATGGCAAAGACCTGAGAGGAGTTGCCCTGGTTAGGAGATGGAATGGAATGACATGATCCAGGAGGTATTCCTTAGATATATGGCACAGCCTCCACCTCGTTTAGTAATCCTGTCTTGCCTGAATAAGGAGTAGCCAGAGATTGAAACTGAAGCGTCTGGGATCTTAGGGTTTAGCCATGTTTCAACAACAGAGAGGACATCAGGGTTGTGCTGTTGGATCCATGTTTGGAGGTGATCAAGCTTGCTGAGGATGCTGCAGGCGTTAATAGATGCCAGGGTGATAGACCCTTCCCTCTTTTTTGATATATCCACGGACTGCCCAGATGGTCTTGAATTGGGGTGAACATTTCCTGAGAGCAGGAGCAGCATAAGCAGAAATCGTAGGAGAAAGGATTTGAGCACATTGCAGACTTGCTTGTTTGTTATGTTCCTATGCCTTTTGCCACAACAGCGCAGATGCTGACTGGATATGTTGTACAGTATCAACATAGCCTGAGGGATCACCAGGAGGTTGAGCACCTGTAGTTTGAGAAGGTAGCCAAGGTGCCATAAGGGGGAGCAGAGGGCCAAGTTATCGGTGCTATGTGTCCCTGTGGCCATACCAAGAGTGTAGTGCAGGACATTGAGCAGTACATGCTGCAGGTGAGAATGGCATGGGTTGCTCCCAGGGGTTAAGGGACAGAGGGACCATAAAGACAGGGTGTCTTTAAGGACCAACCCTAAGTTTTTTCTTAAAGTAGTGTCGGACTTTATTTTGAATCACACCTAACAATTTATTTTCCTGAGCATGCCAATCCAGGGGAAGCATTGCTCCATATCTTA
The DNA here is from genome assembly GCA_016271365.2 of Neoceratodus forsteri. NCBI lineage: Eukaryota > Metazoa > Chordata > Ceratodontiformes > Ceratodontidae > Neoceratodus > Neoceratodus forsteri. The sequence continues at coordinate 1,302,636,634 of CM057453.1, read as the reverse complement.
GATGTACATGGAATACTCGGATAATATGTTCATCGCACGAAGGATTACAGGTAGTCCTCACAGCTTTCTGTTTCCTTCGCTCATGGGAAAGAGGGTGTACTGGTTTCTAAACAGTGTCTGTCCAGATGGTTGGCCAGCTATATCGCTTTCTGTTATAGGAAGTACGGCAAGGAACTTCATGGAGTTGTTTGTGGCCATTCAACCAGAGGCATGGCCACTTTTGTTGCCTTTTTCAGGAATCAGTCAGCTGCAGAAATTTGTGTTGCTGCAACTTGGAGTATTGTCCACACTTTCACTAAACACTACAGTCTGGACTTTGTCTCTAGAAGAAGGGCACGCTTCGGCCTGGCTGTGCTTCAAGGCCTGCTTTCTTAGGCTTGTAGCCTCCAGCCACCCAGACTCTGTCTGTGGTAGTACTGCTTGGGACTCATTCCGTAGGTGTGACCTGATGAAAGAGATATCCTCAAAGAAGATAGTACAATTATGCAAGACCTTACCGTAACACTAGATCTTCGAGAGAATCTCTTTGATCAGGCCATGCCGTGCCACCCTCTGTTCCCCTTAGACTCACAGCTTCTTTGTCTTTGCCTCTCTTGCCAGGACAGACTACATACTGTTTCCAGCCATGCCTGGTAGCTGGAGCTTCAGCTTTTTCCTGATTCCCTAGAGGGAGGTTCTCTGAGTATGATCTCCGGCAGGGAACTGAGGAGGGAGAGGGACAACCTATGTTTATAGAGAGGATGTCGATGTAAGACGTTGTCATGGGTGGCCCTAGTGGACTGCTAGCAAAAAGGTTTTTGTGTGGTCCTGGTGCCTGATGGCTATAGTTCCATAGGTCTATAATGATGAGAGATTCTCTCAAAGATCTACTATTATGGTAAGTTCTTGTGTAACTGTACTTTCTTTCTCCTGCCATTGACCGCTCATTGGACTTGCAGAGAAACAGCACCGTCATTTCTTCAACATTATTTTTTTCTAATACTTTACCTTATTGATGTTGTCCTTTTATGCCACCATCGATAGAACCTTTGTTTAGTTTTTGTACCTGTGGTTACAGGATCTGCAGTGATGATGCCCACACAGTTTGTGTTTGCTGTTTGAGCCTGTCCTACAGTGTCACGGCCTGCAAGATCTGCCAGGGATTCAACCAGGCCACAGGGAGATGCCAAAAGAAGGCTCTAGAAACTTTCGTTGCTATCAAGGCCATGGAAGCTCAACCCTAGGCATCTGGCTCCAAGCCTGCTCCTGCCTGTTGCTCGACTGCCTTGGGGAGGAGAACTCCCTGGCGTTCGGTGATGCTATTGCCACCATGGTCGTCAAGGACTAAGGACAAAGACAAGGAAAATTCATTGTCAATGTCCTCCTCTTCCAGTCATTACCACGAGCATAAGGATAAAGCTCTTTCTTCACTGGTGAGATCTAGGCCTCCGTTGAAGGAGGGTTAGTCCTTGTTATCCACTCCAGCACCAGTGACTACAGCCCGCCAACCATTGATGAGACACCAAGGTCGGTGTCTGGCTCTGACGTTGCTGTACCTAATATGGACGGTATGTGGCCCTTATTATCAGCTTCTACCCCTCGATGTTGGTTTGTCCTGGGCCCTTTATAGGATACCATTGATTCCCAGGTTGTGCTGGTGTCAGTCTCTGAACTATTTAGATGCCTGTTGCCATTGGCCCCATTGATAACTGCTGTCCCATCGACTGGGCCTCCCGTGTCAGCACTGATGGGAAAAAAGCACACCCTTCATTCCTCTGTCACAGCCACTGGCTCCGTCGATTGCACTTATTGTCATTCCAGACGACAGCAAGGTGGGAAATCCTGATCTCCTTATTATGTTACAGTAGTAGTAGTTGTAGTAAAATATTTTATTCATCATATGAATGAGAGTGTGGTACTGGGCAGGCAACCACAACCTTCATTTGACGGCAGTCCATGTGCTTGGTGTCCAAAATGTCCTGGTAGATGCACTCAGCCGCACACAAGCCAGGGCACACGAGTGGGAGCATAGGCATTCTGTGGTAGACGACATCTTCAGAAGGTGGGAAAGGCTGCAAATAGACCTGTTCGCCACCCTAGTCAATGCAAAACTAGCAACCTTCTGCTCGCTTACTCCAGGGCATGGTGTTTTCTGGTGAGACGCGCTGTCTGTGTGCTGGAGGGGGAGGGTCGTGTACGTCTTCCCGCCGCTTTCTTTGATTGAGAGAGCGCTAATGAAACTCCAGGCAGAAGAAGCATGAATGATTCTCATTGCCGCTTTCCAGCCGAGACAAATGTGGTTCTCTCTACTGTAACAACTGTCAGTGGAACCTCCATTTCCACTGCCAGTCTCTCAAGATCTCTTGACACAGCAACAGAGGACCCTGGTACATCCAGATATCAAGTCCCTTCATCTGCATGCATGGCACCTACTGACATAGCTGCTGCACATTTCAGGGTTTCCCCGAGGGTAGCACAAATTCTGGTGGAGGCCAGAAAGCCTTCCACCAGAACCACTTATGCCATGAAATGGAAAAGGTTTTCCATATGGGCAGACTCAAAGGGGATAGAACCTTTCTCCTGTCCAGTCACACAGGTCTTGGATTATATGCTACATCTTTACGATCGAAGTCTCAGTTACTCGACTTTGAAAGTCCACTTATCTGCCATTTCTGCCTACCACATTCCTGTGGGAAGCAAGACTCTGGCTCAGCTGGAGATATCCAAAACCTTCTTAAAGGGGATCCTCCATTTAAAACCACCAGTACGGAGCCCCCTCTCCACCCTGGGACTTGAATTTCATACTAGAGAAACTCAATCTGCCTCCTTTCGAGCCAGCAGCGAGTTCTGGCATGAGCTACCTTTGCTGGAAAGCACTCTTTCTAGTGGCCATCACTTTAGCTTGAAGGGTTTCCGAGCTTCAGGCCCTAATGTGTAAGGTACCTTACTTGATTTTTCTTAGAGACTTGGTGGCTCTACGAACCAATACGAAGTTCTTACCTAAGGTAGTATCAGAATCCACCTTGAATCAGTCACTTGACTTGCCAGTGTACTACCCGGAGCACTCCAACCAGGGTGAAGCACTTCTGCACACTCTGGATGTACACAGAATTCTTCAGTACTACACGAACAGGACGAAGCCTGTCCATAAAACTTGACCAATTATTTGTTTCCTTTGCACCCAAAAGAGAGGGCGCCACTGTTTCAAAACAGTGTTTGTCCAAATAGTTGGCAAACTATATTACTTTCTGTCACAAGAAGTACAACAAACCCCTTCCGGGGTAGATCAAAGGACATTCAACCAGAGGCATGGCTGCTTGTTTCAGGAATGTTTCAGTCGCAGACATTTGCGCGGCTGCAACTTGGAGTTCTGTCCGTACCTTTACCAAACATTACAGTTTGGACATTGCTTCAAGGCGCAGAGCGGGCTTCGGGCCTTGCTGTTCTACAAGGACTCTTATCATGAGTACCCTGTTCATTCTGGCAAACCCGTTCCTACCTCCCATGTCTCAGACTTGTCTCAGGTCACTGCTTGGGACTCAGTCCTATATGTGAGTACCTACTGCAAGAGTCCTCTCAAAGTAAGATAGTACAGTTATGTAAGAACTTACCATAACAGCAGATCTTCGAGAGAGGCTCTTGCAGTAGGTACTGCTTTTCCTCCCACCTACCCCCTGGGTTTTTGTCTGTTTTTCTCCTGTAATTGCTTTTAGCTCCAGGAGCCCACTCTTTCTCTCCTGTCGCACCTTTCTAGGTCTCTGGCGGTAGAACTGGAGGGAGGGCATGGGGACTGCTCCCTATAGAGCACCACGCTGACGTCAGTCATGTGACGTCGGGGGTGGGGGCGGTCCCCCGCCAGACACTGCTAGCTAGAAGTTTTCCGTGTGGTCCTAACGCCTGGCTGCTTAGTCCTATATGCGAGTACCTACTGCAAGAGCCTCTCTCGAAGATCTGCTGTTACAGTAAGTCCTTGCGTAACTGTAGTTTTGCCCACCTTCCGGTTTCTGTTGGGTAGTGAGAATTCTAACCCTCCAGCCAACCTTAAGGATTACTTGATACCTCTTATGTGGATGTTTCTTCTTATATAATCTGGTGCTTTACCATAACATTTGTGCATGTACGCTAGGCTAAGTAATCTCCTTCGCTCTTCTAACCTTTGCCATCACGATCTGCCAATGAGTTTGCGCCTGTGTGTTCTGCAGGGGGCATCCAGAATGAAGAAGGTGAATTTGCCATAAATGGCATCAAGCTTTGCCAGTTCCAGACTGGATGCTTCAGAGAACAGGTCTCCGTAGTCGAAGATTGGTAGGACCATAGATTCTACAATTTGTTTTCTGGTCTGTGTGTCCACTGAGTGTTTCATTTTGTAAAGGGCTCCTAGGCATTTCCCCAGGTTCTTTGATAATCTATATGGGCATTCCATCTGAAATTGTCATCTAGTCAAACACCCAGGTAGCGGTAACTCTGGACCTGCTGCAAGGTGGCTTGCTCTGCTGTTTTGATTTGTAAATTGCTTGTGGCTGTGTTCTGACCTTTAGTTTTCTGTTAAAGTACATTACTTGAGTTTTCTTTTTCATTCAGTGCTAGTTTGAGTGCAAACAAAGACTTGGAGTTCATCAAACGACGCTTGTAGTGTGGGTTCAGTTCCTGAATGGTTTGTGCCTGCCATATAAAGGATTTGGAAGATGAAAGGAATAATGATCCCTATGAGGGGGGAATTTGCCCTCCAGCTCTACCCATTCCTCATGCAGTCAGTACTCTGTGGTGTATACCGCCAGGTGTCCTCCTGAAGATCCCTCTTTTCAAGCTTTACCCAGACAAATCCAGAATGTCATAGGTTTCAGTACTGAGGAGGACTCCGATAAGAAAAATTTTAGAGAATTTTTGGAGGTTCCCACAACACCCTCCACTATAGTTCTTCCTATATATCCTGTTTAGAAGATGGTACCTTTGCTGCCTGACAAAAGTCTAATACCTTGCCTGTAGTGTCTCGAAATGCTGGTAAACTTGTACCCTGCTCCATCTGTTAAGCCTTATTATGCTTGTCAGTCTGAAACAGTTTCCGTGGTTATCATCAGTGCTGCTTATAACCACACTAGAGCCCCACGACACATGAGCACTTTGCCTCTTGTCAAAGAATCCAGGAGGCTGGATGTTATGGGCAAAATAACATACGCCTCTGCATCCTTAGGTTTAAGAATTGCTAGCTATCAGGAATACATGATTAAATATCAGAATAGCCTGTGGAAATCTGCTATGTCTACCATTCTGGCTCTGCATGATGGTACTGCCAAGACTGACGTGCTTAAAGCTGCTTCTGCTGCTGTAGATACTGAAAGGCATCTGTTATAGTCTGTATATGATGCTTCTGACAGGACTGCTGCCTCCAACATATGCCTTTGAAGATGCTCCTGGCTTCAGGCAGTTGGATTTGCTATTGCTGTACAACAGTCTGTGCTGAATGCCCCTTTTAGAGGCTCCAGGCTATTTGGGAGTGATGTTGAAAATGCTCTATGTGAGCGTCAATCCTTTAGAATTGCTTTAAGGCCAATCAAGTCTCTGACCCGTCAGCCCACCAAGGGACATGATAGGGGCTCATTTTGTAGACCTGCGGCCCATGGTGGCCATGCCTTCCATCAGCAGCTCCATGCACAAAACTGTGGTGATGGTCCCCTCTGGGTTCCCTCCCGCTGGTGCCCATGCAAAAGCACCCAAAGGTTTTTGGTCTTGGCAGCACCTATACACCCAGTACCTTTGACTCACCTTTTCTCCCCCCCGGCCATGTTACCTCCGGGGGCGTTGGTGGGGGGGGGGGGCAGGATCTGCCTTCATCTGCTAAAGTTGGGGAGATCACAGTGGACACATGGGTTCTGGATATAGTGGATAAGGGGCATGCTGTGGAGTTGCTGTCTACACCTCCAGTTTACCTTTCACCTCCTCCTCCTTGTCCTCCTGGTCACTTGTTCCTTCTGGTAGAGGAGGTTCAGTCACTCTTACACAAGCTATGAAACCCATTCCTTCCCAAGAAAGGAACCAAGACTTCTACTCCAGATACTTCCTGGTTCCCAAGTGGACAGGAGATCTGCATCCTGTACTGGACCTATGAGCCTAAATCTGTTCATCAAATACAAAAAGTTTCAGATGGTTTCTGTTCAGGCTCTCCTCCTCTGCTGCAAAAAGGGGACTGGCTCTATGCCCTGGACATGAAGGACACATACCTTCATATCAGAACTCACAAGTGCCACAGGTAGTACCTCTGCTTCATGCTGGAGGTCAGCCATTATCAGTTCCTAGTCTTGCCCTTTGGCTTATTCTTGGCGCCATGGATATTTACCAAATGCTTAGCGGTTATGGCAGCAGGCCTTTGGAGGGAAGGTCTTTGTGTCTTCCACGTATCTGGTCAAGAGGCTGCTGAAAACCCCATCCAGGGAAATGATTCTGCACACGTTGTCCAGAATGAGAAAATTGTTTGAGGGTAACAAAAGATATTAACTTGCTGTTGGCCCTGAACTTTTCACATTTTTGCCCAGGCACAGGTGATACACAGTTGTCATACGTGTCTCCTTGGACAGTGCTACATCTCCTGCGCCTGTTGGCTGCTGCCACATTTACAGTTCCCTTTTGTGTATCCACATGCACATACCACATCAGACTCTTCAGGTACAGTGGGATCAGCTGAAAAATAAGCTGTAACAAATGATCCTAGTCACGTCCCCTCTCCGCCATGCTCTAGTATGGTGGATGGACCACTTGAACCTGATACAGGGCATTGCATTCTTTTTAAAACAGTCAGTGTCAGTGTCAGTGTCATGCATTACATTACCAAGGGGCACACACTCTTACCACTGTGTAGAGAAGTGATGAGAGTTTGGTACTGGGCGATGTCTCACGACTTTTGGCTATCAGTCATGTTTCTCCCAGGTGGCCAAAATGTCTTGACAGACAGCCAAAGCAGATCTCATTCTCTGGTATATGAATGAGAACTGCTGATCTCTGTGGCAAATGACCTCATCACAAGATGATGTCATCCAGAGTTGGACCTTTTTGCATCCCCACACAGTGCAGAACTGTCGTGTTTCTGCTCGCTTGCATAGGGCATGGAGTTTTATGGCGAGATGCATTGTCCTGCATTGTCATAGGACCTATCCTGTACAATATGTACATGAACAATTTTGTTTTGACAGAACCTAGTGTGGAATACCATCTGTATGCCGATGACACCATACTTTATGTTGGGGGATTGTCAACTATTTCAATATAACTATCTCTACAAAATGCCTTTGATGAGTTGCAGGATTTTCTTCTCAAGTCCAAATTTTTTTTTTGTATTATTTATTTATAGATTATGGGCTGGATATTCAAAAGGGTTGCACCATACGCAAGTCCGAAATTGCGCCATTCTGCGATATTCAGCAGGAGGCAGTTGCGCCCCCCCAAGTCATGCTGAGCAACAGCGCAATGCTAATGAAGGCATGCTAAACCAGAGGGGGAGGAACCATGCATAAACGGCACAGCCCGATATTCAGCCCGGCTAAAAGGTAGGGGGTTGCGCCTGCACAACTTTGAGCCAAACAAAAAGGAGTAAGTCGAGGGCCACCCACAGGTGAGCTGCCGCGTGCAGGGCGCCTACAGCAGCTGCCATCTGTGGGTGGCCCTCACTGTTCCTGTGCCCCCCCGCAGCCATTGCGGGCAGATCTCACTCCCCCAACTGGCCCGATCGCGGGCATAGCTGTACTGAGACTCCTCCCCACTGGCTCGATCGCGGGCATAACTGTACTGAACCCCCACACTGGCCCGATCGCGGGCATAACTGTACTGAAACACCCCCGACTGGCCCGATCGGGCATAAGATCCACCCAAGTCCAATATCCCTGGTGGTCAGTGGACGCGAGGCTCGATCGTGGGCATAAGGTCAACCCCAAGTCCAATTTCCCTGGTGATCTAGTGGCCCCACCCACCACCCAGGAGCCCCACCGCTCCCCCCTTCGGCCCGGTGGCAGCACCCCACCCGCCCATGACTGCTGCTCTGTGGCTAGCCGTCCCTTGGTTCAGAACAAGAGCCAATGGCGTGCAGCCCATACCGTTAAGGCAGTCGGATTTGTGAATGAATTCATTCATTCACCTATCTGGACTGCCTTATGCGGTATGGGCTGCGCCCATTGGCTCTTGCTCTGAACCAATAGGCGTGCTTCAACAGTCAGGCGGCGGGCGGCTTGTGATGGGGTGCTGCTGGGGGGCGAGGGGTGAGGCTCTGTGGGTGGGTGGGGTGGGGAGCCACTAGATCACCAGGAAATTGGACTGGGGGTTGATCTTATGCCCACGATATCGAGTCCACTGTACCACCAGGGATATTGGACTGGGGGTTGATCTTATGCCCACGATCGGGCCAGTGGGGGGTTTCAGTACAGTTATGCCCACGATCGGGCCAGTGGGGGGTCACTACTGTTATGCCCGCCATCGGGCTAGTGGGGGATTCTTTCACATTATGCCCGCGATCGGGCTGCAGGGGGTGTTGGTCCCCGACGGCTGCTGCCTGGCAGGGCGCCAGGCACAAGTTGTCGGGGATCGGCTCACCTGCATGCTAATGGCATGCAAATAGGGCTGTAAGTAGATGCAAATGGCCCCACTTGCGCCTTGCATGAATTATGGCCCCATTTGCATGTCACCTTCTGAATATCGGAAAGTTGCGCATGGCGCAATGGAACTTGCACCACCGCATCTTGAATGCTCCACTCTGACCACTTCGTGTGGCGCAGTTCCAGTGCGCCATGGACAGTGGTTGGAGCCGGGGCGAGATTCAAAGGAGTTGCTCAACAGCGCAACCTCGCTGGAATATCGCCTGCCACACTCCCCAGCTAACTTTTTTGAGCAGCGCAAGGGCTTGCGCCACAGAATGGCTCAGTTTGAATATCCAGCCCTATATGTAATACAGCATATAGCATACATCACATTAGGAAACATATGTCGTACATCACATCCAGGAAAAATATATTATTCATAGGAATATACAGTATCAGTGTTCAGTCCTACCATGTGATCTACAACAGTTTGTCGTAGGATTAATTCACTGGCTAGATAATAATGTAGGCTATAACACTCTCACCCATATATATATATCTCACAACCACTTTACTATTATTTCTGCCCCTCGTAGGATAACTAAGTGATAGTGGAGGGCTGAAACTTCCTAATGAGTGGAAACTAAACAGGTGTTACAAAGACTGCCTTGACTCAATTAAGTTGCATATCATCCCTGGCAAAATTATACAAGTTAACTGACAGGGAGACAGGTTATCAGTAGGAGAATTCTGTTAGTTCACAAATTGAGTGGGGTAAAATTCCCCAGAAAATGGAGTATCCCTCGCTAGGCATGTATTTCAGTAACAGGCTTAAACTTTAAGAGCATCAACATGGCTTACACAACATCATAAACAACCTCAACGGTAAGTTCCAACCAGAAACACCATTTAGGTGAATTGTCCTCTGTAAATTAGGCCCAGAAAAAGGAAGAAATCCCATATAACCACACCATAGTCAGGCATTTGTGTCCAATTCGGAACCAGAATCTGGAGCAATCTCTTGTTTAGATAATGACTGTTGGGTTTCAAGCAGAGTGTTTGCCAATGCAGCCGCTGCCTCAGGGTCAGTTAACAGATGGTGCTTACCCGCGTGTTTAACTCGGAGCTTTGCAGGAAACAGTAATTGGGCCTCAATACCGCTCTCCAGGAGCAGTTTCTTAGTGACCTGTAAAGCCTTTTTCCTCATCTGGGATTGTAATGAAGTATCCGGAAAAAAGGCTATTCTGCTGCCTTCCCGAATTGTATCACCCCTAAGTCTTGCAGCATGTAGTAAAGCAGTACAGGCCTCAGAATTAGACAAGGTCACATTAGCTGTTACAGGGCGCTCATTCCCTAGACCTTTTCTAGATTGCATGGGAATGGCAAAAGCCTTTACAACGGCAATCTCAGAATCTACAGGCAGTAGTGCTAGGTCTGAGAAGATCAGTCTGTTGATAGCTGGCAGCATTTCTGCAGTAGATGTAAACCTCGTTGGGAAGCCCACAATACGAACGTTTGACTGTCTCTGTGTGTTTTCCAGCGCTTCAATTTTGGCCCTCAAAAAGGTAAGATCTTGCACAAACGTGGTGTTCCTAGAGCTCTGAATCTCTCTCTCGGATTTCAGCTCCGAAATGTCTGCACCCTGAGCCTACACCTTGTCGTCAGTTTCGTTGAACCGAGCCTCGACTGCAGCAAATCGACGATTTGTTTCTTCTCCGGTCGCCTGTAATTTTTGAGGAAGGGCCATAATCTGAGGATTTGGGGCTTCACTCGTTTTTAATTCAGTAGAGGAAGATGGCCCCGACCCTGCCCCTCTCGATGTTTGCGGTAAGGAGAGAAAGGCATCCAGGTTTTGTGTAGCATGCCTGTGATCCCTTTTAGGACTCATATCAAAGTTCAGCAGGCTTCCGAGACAGGACTCCATTATTCTAGGTTACCGATCTGGATGTGGTATATAGAAATTAGGCTTTTAATTACCGATGATGCAGGAGCAGAAGATTACGCTGCCGCCATGTTGGGTGCTCAGCAGCTCCCCAAAAAAATTGGTTTTAAATTCAAGAAGTACCAAGTAATGATTTTGTCCAGAGGAAGGTGGATCGGACCAAGTGTGTGTGTGTGTGTGGGGGCGATCCAAATTTGAACAGATCCAGTCTTACAAATACTTAGGGGTCCATTTGGATGGCTATCTCAAATGGAATATACATATTGAGTCCTCTATAAAGAAGGTTGAGTAAATATTTGGGGTCCTTGTATAGATTAAAGAATTGTATGACAGATGGAGTGATGAAACATATTATTAATGTTATGGTACTTCCCTTACTGGAATATGGAGATATTGTGTTTGCTGGTGCTTTTAAAACCCAATTAAATAAATTGGATATCATGCATAACAAGTTAACCAGATTTATCTTAAATGTACCTAAGAGAACTAACAGGATTGACATGTATAGGGATCTAAAATGGATGACCTTAGATGAAAGAAGAGCCCTTCATACCCTACTATTCATGGTTAAATGTATCAGTGGAAAGGTTCCTGAATATGTTACAGACAAAAATTCACGTTAAACCCCCAAAACTAGGCCTCAGATCAGCAGTGGGAGTAGAATGTTTAGTACCTAAACGTAGAACAGAATTGGGGAAGAGTTGATTTCTTCCGTAAGGGGCCTTCTATTTGGAATAAATTACCAATCCAGCTAAGACCTGTTAAGAAAATCCATGTTGGGGAAATAAAAACCTGGTATACAACACAAGTAAATGAGAAGTGTACATTTAGAGCAACTTGATAACAGTAGCTAACATTCTGGAAAGTCTGGTTTTGGTAGTGGAGATTAGTATCCTCTCATGTTGAGGGAGACTGTTTTGTAATATGAAAATATGACTTACCTTGTTAATTTTAATGAAGTATAACGATGGATTGTATATATGCACTAATGGATTGTAAGTATGTAATTTCCCAATTTGGGATTTAATTATATTACATTATATATATACATACTGTATATAATATGTATTTATTATTATTGTACTTGTTGTTCATTATATGTAAAAGTAACTGGAACCTTCCTTTGCATGGACCTCACTAGAAATGAGCTTGTCTCAGCTGAGTTATCCAATTCATTTGTTTTTGAAATGAATAAAAGTTTTTACTACTACTACTTGTCCCTCTCATGGAAAAAGAGGTTCCTATACACTTTTTGTCCAGGTCCTCTCATTCAGTGGGTTCTGCTCAAACTACAGGTGGAGCATGCCACCCTAATACTAGTGGCTTCCTTTTGTCCTTGCCAGATTTGGTCTCCGCTTCTGTAGCCCCTGGAAGAGGAGCATCTTGTACAGCTTCCCCTTTGTCAGAGCATGCTGTCTCAGGGATCCCTGTTTCATCCAAACCTGTGGTCCCTGCATCAGTATGCCAGCCTCCTGAAGACATAGCCATTGCACGTTTTGGGGGTCCCTCCTCAGGTGGCTGATGTCTTGCTTGTAGTTAGAAAGCCGTCTACAAGACACATATATTCTTTGAACTGGAAGTGTTTTCCATATGGTGTGGTTCTTTGGACCCATTTATGTGTTCACTGAATACTGTACTTGACTACCTTCTGTTCCTATCTGACTCTAGTCTCCAGTACTTGTCAATTAAGATGCACTTGGCTGCCATTTTGGCCTTCCATGCTCCTATTGATGGGTGCACAATGGTACAACTAGAGGTGTCCAGAACATTTTTGAAAGGTATTCTGCGTATGCGTCCCTCAATTCCTAAAGTGGTTCCACCTTGGGACGAGACTGTCATACTTGAAAAATTGACTCGGACTCCATTTGAGCCTGCTGTGACCTGTAAAGTGCATTTCCTTTCATGAGAAATGCTGCATTTGGTCATCATGACTTCTGCTCATAGGATTTCTGAGCTTCAGGCTGTGATGCATGACCATCCTTATTTGATTTTCCATGAGGACAGGGTGTCTTTGTGGACCAATCCTCATTTTCTACCTACCTTCCTTCCAGTGTATTATCCAGTGCATGCAAACAAGCTGAGGCATCACGGTATGCTGTCACTGAAGCGTCAATTTTACTGCGACCGACACTACAGCGACAACAGCGCCAGGTTACTGTAGTGTCGGCACGGTTCCCTGGCACTGCTTTCTGGGGGTCTTGTACCCCCTCTCTGTGTCAACTCCGACTCAGAGTTGATTACTTTAGTTACATGGGGTGTGGGGGGCAGAGCCCCCTGAAGAAAACACAGTCCAAAGTGACCGCCTTTATGTGAACTGCAAATGCGGTCGACCTAAAGATGTCACTGTAACATCAGTCGACAACTAATTTGTCAGCCAACTGTCATGGATCCAGGCATTACTTCATACACTGGCTGTACATAGAACACGGCACTTCTGTCTTGATCAAACTAAGGACTGCTGAAGGACCTCTCAGCGTTTTTTCATTCTTCCCTGGGAAAGAGGGCATCCCTGTATCTAAAGAGTTCCTGAATGTCTGGCTAACTGTACTGAATTTTGTTATCAGAAGTATGGTAAGCCGGCCTGGTGGCGCTGAGGGTTGAGGCGCTGGACGCCACACCGCTACGCAGCGCCGCCACCCGGTTCGGAAACGAGCCTGGCCGCCGGGGTCGGCAGGGGGAAGGAGGATCGAGCGATCCACGGATGCTCTCCTTCGGGAGGGATACCGGGGGCGTAACGCATCTCGCCTGCGAGAGCCGGTGGGAGCATCGACCTGGGCGGCGCACTCTATAGAGAGTCGAGGGAGGGAGGACATCATCCGCACTTGGCAGGCGCGGCGAAGCATGCCCCTAAGCCGCGCCCCTAGTGTGAGGGAGGAGAGGGACAGAAAACGGGAAACAACCCGCGGCACTCTGGATGACGGCCGCTCCAGCCACCCAGTCCGTAAATTACGGGCAGACCCCACTGTGCAAGGTGAAGGAGATAGGTAGGGAGTCACCAGAAGGCACTCTAGGGGCAGACTCAGTAGGGACTGGAGGGCATTGAGCTAGCCTGAAGGAGTAGAGTGGCGAGGGCGACCAGGAGGATAAAAAGAGAAAGTTCAAAAAAAAAAAAGAATTATGTTAAGGAACTTCCCAGTGCTGTGCGTGGCCACTCTACACGTGGTATAGCCACTTCTGTTGCCTGCTTTCAGGTGTTTCTGCAGCTGCCATTTGTGCCACTGCTATATAGAGCACTGTGCATATTTTCACAAAGGACTGCAGTGTAGACGTCATATCTCATAGACATGCTGGCTTTGATCTTTCAGTGTTGCAAAAGGACTTATCCTGATTGCATATCAGAGTTTGCCAACCTTCCTGGTTTCCTTGTGTACTGCTTGGGAATTGTTTCAAAGGTGTGACCCAATGGACAAGATATTATTAATGGAGGAGATATTATTAATGAAGAAAGAAAAGTTGCTCACCCTAACAGTGGATCTTCGAGAGAATTTCCTTCATTAAACCACTGCACAACCACCCTCCTTGCCCCTCTCTGAGGTTTCAGCGGGCAGGTTTGTCCACAGCCTTGTTTGGAGGTGTTCACATGTGCCTTGTGTGTTCTGTGTTTCCAGTCCTATGTCTCTCCTTTTGTGCTGGGTACTGGTCTGGTCTCCTGGTTCCAGACTGTAAGAGGATTCCAAGCTTATCTCCAGCGGGGAACTGAGGAGCAGTGTGGCCACCCATGATTATATAAGTTATGATGTTGCATGTCATTGTGGATGTCCCCGGAGTGATCCTGATGCAGATGGCTTCCAGTTCCAAATATGTGGCCCAGCGGAGGAGATTTTCTCGAAGAGCTACTGTTCCAGTGTGCAACTGTTCTTTACTACTAACTGTTGAATGTGTTTAATTTGGTTACAGAGTAATTAGTACCAGCTGATAAAGTATCTTGTGACATATAACAACATTTTTTGAGTAGTCCAGGGTACAACAAAACTGTGCAGCACTGTGACCTGTATGACAAGTTGGTGTTCTTATATCTGCCTAGCAGACATGAATACTGCTGTTAAAAAACACTTTGTAAATGCACATAGAGCTTGTCTAGATTAGACTGACCAAAGCCGTCAGTGTATACCATGTCCGACCCTGCTATGCATGGCATTTCTTGTCTGTCTGTGCATGCCACTTCTAGTCCTACATTGTATGCCAGACCCTTGGTACCACCACCTCACATTACAGATCAGAAAGCGAAAGCACACCATAGACGTTGTTAGAGGAGAGACCCTATGCCTTAATTACACTACTTGGCAATGTAAATATCTGTCTGTAATCTTGGCTACTTTAAAAAAAAAAAAAAAATGACTGCTCTGCACCCCATCACCCTAAGTCATCATCTGCAGCAGCACTGCTTTTTATTGAACGAAACAGTGTGTCTCATGGAGATGTCAGTCCCATCAGCAGACTACTATATCCCATGATTCCCTGCATCATCTAAGCAAGGAATCCACTTCCAGGATGAAATGGCCCATTCATTGGAAGCTTGTTGTCTGGCGCATCTTCGTCACCTGTGTTACCCCCTCCCTTTGCATTGAACTATGCACCGATTCACACATGTGTCCAAAGTCTGTGAATGGTAGGGTGGCTTAGGGGTGTAAAGCTGTGTGGGCTGGCTGCCTGCAAATCATATATATGATAGCTTAGTAATGAATAGGCCAAAAAATGTTCTTTTCCCTGAATTGATGGATTCTAACTGTCTGTTCTTTCTGCCAGCCATGACAGAACAATGCAGGATATTGTCTACAAACTTGTGCCTGGCCTTCAAGAAGGTATGTTACAGTGCTTTGTGCAATAATACAAATGTTCATACTGCTTAACACAGTCTGGCTGGTTTGGAAGGTGCTGGATGCCTGTTATATTTATATTGCGACTTGTGTATTTACAGTGCAACAAAACAAGGTTTGAGTAGCAGTGCAGTGAAATGCACTGGCAGCCATCTCTCTACTGTACAAATAAGATTATTAACCTTAACTTGTCGAAATACATTCCTACTTTCCAGTCGTTTTACAGATATAACAAATAACATTCCAAGGTTGAAATGGTTCCAGCACACCAGTGGGTCCTTTTTGGTGCACTGCACTAATTTCTATTTTGCTGTATTATGGTCTGATTTGAAGTGACTGAAGAGAGTAAATGTTAGGAGAAATGACAGCACACTAGTGCTGTGTTGGGAAGCCGCATGCTGTACTGATAAGCTGGGTTTGGATCCAAGCCAGGGTCAGTGGCATGGGCTTGCAGAAGATGAAGGCAGCAGCCCAGTAGATGCTTTCTACCCCAGAGGGGAAGGATCCACATTCTGCTACTCATCTGCCCTATAGTGACCCAGGAGGGTAGTTAAGTGCAGTAAAGTAGAGCAGATAGTGGATGGGGGCACTGACGGACCTGGATGACCAAGGGGATGTTGTTGGCCAACTCATGGCAACCCTTGGTGAGGCAATAAGACGGGAAAAGGTGGAAGTGGCTTTGGTGCCTGAATGCTGCCTTGAGTTCCACTGTCCTGTCTGAATGCACTAGCCACTTGTGCCTGGGGATCATCCTTGACTCAGCCATGACCTACTCAGACCATGTGGATATCATTAGGACTGCTAATTCCAGACTTTGCATGCTCAACAGGCACACAAACGCTTTCCTCCCCAAAATCAAACAGCAGCTCATCAGATTCCATATCCTATGTGCTGGTGAGCTACAGTGCTGCCAACAGCAAAGCACTCGACAGAGTCCGGGGCTTAATGAACAGGGCCTGCCAGTTTGCTTTTAACCAAAATTGGAACGCTCATAGATGCACCCTGTACTATAACCTAGGGTGGCTTAACCTTGACTCCCGAATACACTATATTACCTTTGTCACAGGCCAAAAAGCCCTGCTTGGTCAGCTGTCACCAGGGGTCCTATCCCTTCTTAGCCCCTTAGCCTCCAAATACTGAACTAGCGGGGTACAGCACGACTCCGTGAACCTCCCTAGAAGAAAAACCTTCCTGGGTCAGTCTTGTTTATCCTTTAGTTTCCCTAAACTTTGGAACTCCCTCAACCCATCCCTCAAAACCACTGGCTCACTTACCTCCTTTGAGTCCCAGCTGCTAGCCTCACTCAACCCCCAGTACCCCTGTAACTGCTGTCTCTGACTTGTTCAGTTCCTCCCTAAATATATATTTATCCTGCAATCTGGAATTCTCTACTATGCATTGTTGTTAAATCACTGCTGTTCATTGCTCAGTTTGGTCCTATTCCAAACTGTACCCTGAACACCCATGATATAAACTCAGCTGATATCTCTTATGTCTACCATACTGTGCTTATTTACTTTGGACTGCCATATCACTTATCTCTGTAAATATGTATCACTAATTGTGTAACTATACTGCTCTGCTGTATCATTTGTTACTGTAATGATATTTACTTTTCCGTATGTAATGCTTCTGTGAAATGACCATAGACCCTTTGAAAATAGGCTCTGCCTAAAGAATCTTGTGTGTAATAAATAAATTATGCCCATCTTGCTTGCTGATTATATTTGGTCTTGGGTGACTTTGGCGAGTTACTGCGTGCCTTACTAGGAAATAATTATTCATCAGGGATTCAAGTAGCTGATTTGTGAATCTGAGTGACAAGTGATGTTCAGAGAAGAAGGGAAGGGAAGGGCTGGTCCTGTGGAGGAGCAGTTGTGCTTCTGCCCCTCCACACTGACGACCCAGGTTTAGGAGCAGGCGAGGGTCACTCAGTGGGCTGGCAGGGTGAGGGAGGATGGAGTACCTGAGGGCTACTCTTCTCCTTTGGGGGAGGGCACCAGTTCCAGCTGCAGTGCATGCTGAACACGAGGATTGGGCTGGAGCGTGACGTGCTGATCCACATGTCCAAATGTTGCAGTCTGGGGGTGGGGACTAGAGAAAAAAAATACCCGAGTTGATCCTATCCGCACCCACAGTAGGCTCTTGCATGTTTCTCTGTAAGTGGTATGGTAGATAACTGGTATGTCTGTGAGAAGGTCGGTGATGAGACGGGGAGAGATCTGAAGGAGAAAATACTTAAGGGAGAGAGATGTGTTCTATAACTAGATACTCTGCCTACAGCACTAGTTTCTAAAATATAGCTGTACAACATGAGAACAGTGCTGTGGCAGAAATTGAATTGTATTTAATATTTTAAACACAGTGTTGGCAGCAGTAAAACTAATTAAACTGTAACTTCTGTGGTGAATAAAATAAATCCTGAGAAATGGCATTTCCTTTCTCTGTGCAAATATTCGATTTCAGTGGTAACCATGAATTATGTTTTTAACATGCACTGCTATTTTAAACAGAGGAAATGAGAAAACAGAGAGAATTCTATCAGAAACTTGGCATGGAAGTGCCCGGGGACATAAAAGGTGAGACGTGTTCTGCCAAGCAACACTTAGATGCTCATCGCAATGGTAAGTTAGCCGAGTAGCCATCTGTTGTCACTGCTCTGCAGTATACGTACTCTTATTTTGCATCTGAAACCGAATGTGGACTAAAAATGTCACAGAGGCATCAACTTTAACCCTTTCACTTTTTCTGTATGAACGAAAATGTTAGATGTGATCAGCAGTAAATACAGATAGTCACTTTTTTTGGTGTTCTTTGGTGAATAGAGCCTGCTAGCCACAAGGCCTGTTTTCAGGGGTGACCCTCGAGCCTAGGGAGGCTGTGACTTGCTCAGAGTTGCACAGTGTACAAGTGGGGGTTGTGAGGGTGAGGTGCCATCTGCCTGTTCTTGTGGTTGTTCAGGTGGACGTTAAAGGGAAGCAGTCAGCACCAAGGGCCCCACATTCATATCTTGAGCTGGTACCAATGTGCCCTTTGTGTGCAAAAACATTTTGGTTTACGTACTGTTTACTGTAGTGTAGCAAATTTGTAGCACACCAATTTTGCTTAGTTCTAGGCTGACATGTTCTATTACTACAAATCCCAGAATCCCCTGCAGCTGACATCAGAGCTGTAGGCAGCAGTGGGAGATTCGGTAGTCTGCAGTGCCTATAAGAGTTTCTTTAGGCTCTAATCTTTTCTTTGTTGGTCCCTCTGTCCTCCCTGGGCTAAGTGCAATCACAGACGACATTTCATAGCCCCTGGAGAAAAGCAGACCCGGAAAACATCTGATTGGAGAGTCTATTAAATGCTCTGAAATGTACTGCAGGCTATTGAATCTCCCACTGTTGCCTAGTGCTCTAATGTCAGCTGCAGGGGATTCTGGGATTTTTAGAAGAGATGTCAAACTAGAACTAAACAAAACTGGTCTGATACAAATCTGCTATACTACAGTAAACAGTAAATAAACCAAAATGTTTTTGCATTCAAAGTGCACTTGGGACCAGCCCCACACTTGATTGTAGGACCCTTTGTGCTGACTGTTCCCCTTTAAGGATCCTATGGTACTTATCGCAAAGAGTAGGGGAAATGCCTCGGTGTCCTGGCAAGATTTCACCCATTCACTAAAAATATTTCCCACAGCATAACCTGACTGAATATATCAGATTGCATTTTCATCCTCCCCCCACCCCCAAGATGAGGCTGGTAATAGGCGGAATCGCCTAGCCCTCCTTTCCTGGTCAACAGAAAAACAAATAAATATAGAGTGAAGCCTCCCAGGATGCAATGCAGTGTCACAGTTTTCTGCATGACACAAGGGAGCAACTCCCACTGACATTCACCTTATTTTTGTATTAACTCTGCTGCAGAATTCTGTAGTATTGCATTACATCCTGGCGGGCTTCACTGTACCATACTTACTGATATGTCTCACAGCATTCTGTGCACAATCAAATTAACCAAGATAATGGTAGGTTAACTATGCTGTTAAACCTCAAATAATATTTTCATAGCCTTTATTTGTACTGAGTGGTAGAGGTGACTGAAGAGAGTAAATGTTAGAAGTGACAGCACAGTAGTGCTGTGTTGGGGAGCCGCATGCTGTACTGACAAGCTGGGTTTAGATCCAAGCCAGGGTCAGTGGCATGGGCTTGCAGAAGGTGAAGGCAGCATCCCAGTAGATGCTTTCTACCCCAGAGGGGAAGGATCCACATTCTGCTACTCATCTGCCCTGTGGTGACCCAGGAGGGTAGTTAAGTGCAGCAAAGCAGAGCAGATAGCGGATGGAGGCACTGATGGGCCTGGAAGACCAAGGCGATGTTGTTGGCCAACTCATGGCAACCCTTGGTGAGGCAATAAGACTGGGAAAAGGTGGCAGTGGCTTCAGTGCCTGAATGCTGCCTTTTGTTGCACTGTCCTGTCTGAATGCACCAGCCACTTATGCCTGGGGATCACCCTTGACTCGGGCCTGACCTACTCAGACCATGTGGATATGCTCATTAGGACTGCTAATTCCAGACTTGGCATGCTCAATAGGCTCAGAAATGCTTTCGTCCCCGAAATCAAACAGCAGCTCAGCAGATGCCATATCCTCAGTCACATAGACTATGGACTGGTGATCTATGACGCTGCCAAGTGCCAACAGCAATGCGCTCAACATAGTGCGGGGCTTAATGAATAGGGCCTGCCGGTCTGCTCTTAACCAAAAATGGGACACTCATAGATGCACCCTGTACTATAACCTAGGGTGGCTTATCCTTGACTCCCAAATGCACTATGTTACCCTTGTCATAGGCAAAAAAGTCCTGCTTGGTCAGCTGTCACCTAGGGTCCTATCACTTCTTGGCCCCTTAGTCATCAAATACTGAACTAGGGGGATACAGCACAACTCCTTGAACCTCCCTAGAAGAAAAACCTCCCTGGTCAGTCTTGTTTCTCCTTTAGCTTCCCTTCACAAAACATGTCAGCACCTTATTATTATCCACCTATTCCCTCATCTGTAGCCTTCTCTTGTAACTCCTTCTCTTGTAATGTTGCCCTAGTTCACCGCAGCTGCCCTGTGGCTACTGATGTTTTCCAGCAGGCAGCAAGTGAGGAGATGCTCTTAGAGAGCAGGGGGCTCAGCATAGATATACCTTGCCACAACCTGCTCTTCTATACAGAACCGAAGAAGTCAGCTCTAGCAACTACCATAGCTGTGCAGAGCGGCAGACTTCGGAGAGAGCTGTTAGTGTATAAATATGGGATATGACATGGATAAGAGTGAGATAGCAGAAATATCTGCACAAGCTGCCATTGAACTCTTGATATCCCACGAGTGGCAAAGCTACGACTGGGATATCTAGAGCTCAGTGACAGTGAGTGGAGATATTTCTATCTCACTGCCACCCATGTCATATTCGATTTATACAACAATTGTGGGTCTCTCTTTTTTCAGTTTTAAAGTTATTTGCGTTTTTTTGTTGCAAAAAGTGAAAAAAAAAAGGATTTTGTGCTGTTTTTTGCTAAATATAATAAAACTAAAGGGTATCTGTAAATTAAACCACTCATTTTGTAGATCTTTGTGCTGAACAGATTTTGTACTCACAGTACCATGCCATCATTTTTCATTTTAAAGTTATTTGTGTTTGTTTGTTAAAAAAGTGAAAAAAAAAATACTTTTTCTGCTGTTTGTTAATTATAAAAAAAAATAAATAAAAGGTAGCTATAAATGAAACACCACTCATTTTGTAGATCTTTTTTGTGCTGAACAACTTTCGTGCTCACAGTACAATGCTATCATTTTTCGTTTTAAGGTTATTTGAATACGGTTAATACAGTTAATGAGGCCAGACATTCTAAATGAGTTCCGAACCTTTTATGACATACCTAACTGGCCAAGATATCCATTGTGACATACCCAACTGTGAAGATAAAAAGTGATATCTCACATGTGGTCAGTGAGATATTTTTTTTATTTTCCTGAAAAGAGGCACACACATGTATGAAACTAGTTGCAGTACAGACTGTAGCAGCTGCTGTTTTTCAGGTAACATGAACTACACCCATATTGTTTCTAATAAACTAGGACCTGTTGAAAATCATTAGGCCAGATTCTTGGTTAGGGCTGCCGTTTTCACTACTAGAAAAACAAAATCAGAAAAACCCACCTTTTTCTCAAGGATGCTGTTACAGAAAACTAATTGTGTCTATACTCCTCAGTCACTAAACATTTTTGATTGAAAAAAAAAACAGGGCCGTACAGCTTCATGCTTTTTCAAAATGTTGGAACTTTATTTAACATAATTTTTGTTAATCTCTTTTTCATATAAGGTGAAACAAAACCAGACGACAATTCGAACAAAGAATCAACAGAAGATAAACAAGAAGAAGACCACGACTACCACAGAAGTGACGAACAGGTAGGGATGTTACCATATCAACAAGTTACAGTGATAATTGGCTGCTTTTGAAAAAATGATGTGTAATCACTGTGAAAGTTGCTTACAACATAAATAACTGATGGTTCTACTCAGACAAAATCTAAACAATAAATGTGTGTCTGTATGCTTTTATTGTATGAACAGATGTTGTTTTTTATGTTTTTAATAACATTTTTGAAAGTTCATAAAGTTACACAGTTTCTGATTGGCATATAACTTATCGTAAAAATTGCATGAGTATAGATGTCTAGGAAAGCACAAGGCCCTCAATGTAGGAGAGAATATGCATAAACTGAGATGGTTCTCACACAGGTAGAATGCTGAGCACTGGGCAGGTGGTGCTTCACAAAGCAGAGCTGCAGTATATTCACACGTGTAAAGCACACACCACATTATCCATAAAACAAGTGTCCAGCTCCAAGATAATTTAAAATGTCTTCATTAGAGACGGTTAGAACCACTGTTCATAATGCCTGCCTGACACGTTTTGGATCTTTCTTGATCCTGTCTTAAAGGCCTTTGAGAAAGGATCAAGTAAGATCCGAAACGTGTCAGGCAGGCGTTACGAACAGCGGCTCTAACCGTCTGTAATAAAGCCATTTTAAATTATCTTGGAGCTGGACATTTGTTTTAGGGATAAGGTGGTGTGTGCTTTACATTCGTGAATATACATAAACTCAGATGGCCCTGAGTAATTGTGTAATGTTGAGATTCAAACTGGCCTCAAAGTTTTCACCTTATATTTCATTATTATCCTTTTTTTTTCTCTAACTTGAGCCAGGCCCATATCAGGCTTTTCTTCTTTGGTCCCCACCCAGCCTGACACCCTCCTACATGCAGCAGCTCTGCCATCTGTTCCTTTACCCTGGTTGGGCTGGAAAGTGGGGGCACCCACTCTGATTTTCCAAGTCAAGAGCACATGCACACGAGAGAAGTGGGGCTTGAGTGTACCAAAGAAGCCACCATTGTGCTACTGCGCTAGGAGACATGTACCTCCATGTTTTCCTTCCTGCCCACAGAACACCTCATCAGGGACATTGTGGTGGATGCATGCATGGCAGGCAGGCATCCAGCAATGTCAAGATGCTACCCCGCTCCCACTGGGTGTTCCTGACTGCACTGCCATCTGTGGTCACCCAGATAGCAGTATTGCAGTGAGAAACACAGCCCAACCTCCCTGGAGAAGGAGGCATTCACTGAATTGCTCAGTCACCCCCTCCCGGGTTTGACTTCAGTGGCCAGCATTGCGATTGGTGGCCCAACCACTGCCCTAGTGGGTTGGCCTTATTTCATTATTATTCTGTACTTTTAACAACATGAGTCCTTTAGTGATGCCATACAAAACCGGCATCATCTCCACTCTGGGATATTGCCTCGGAGATTAGAATGGTGCTGTAGAATCAGAACTCTGTTCAGTTGTTGCTATGTGGTGAGGCTCCCTATAGTGTTTGAACATTAGAGTTGTTTTCTCTACTGAAGAAAACTGTTGCCTCAGAGCCCTCTCCAAGTCCATCAGTTCCCGATTGGTACCCTGGAACAGGAGAAAAGTCAGTTTTGTGGTTCCCACTTTCACAGGGCAGCATTTATTTTTGTTAAAAATGTAGAAATGGGGCTGCCCCATTGGCCAGCAGCAACGTGCCGTGGTGACGACCCAGGTCCAGAAGTGAGCTCGGGAAGTTGCGTCGGGAGACAGGCCATGGCTGAGGAAGCTGCCACTCGGCAGTGCCTCTTCGTCAGGGAGGGGTGGCGGTGGACTCCACCACCACAGCAACCCCTGTGGCTGGTCCAGGGAACTTGCTGCTGCCGCATGGACGCTGCGGCTGTGCATTGCCATTACAGGCATTCATTCCCACCAGGGTGGAGGTAGGAAATTAAAGTGGGAGAAAAACCTGGTAACTGTCGGAATGACGACCAGGGTCAGTCTGATGAGGGTATATCCCTGAGAGCAGGTTATATCCTTGTGTCGACAGGCTACTGGCTGGGAAGAAAAATCTCTATGGGAAAAAATATAGAAATAACCGCTTATTTTGCAATCTTTATTTAGTGGTTTATGAATTTTGTTATTTAAGGAGCCAGCAATATGTTTTGGCTATTTTCTGTCAATTGAAATGAGTGAAAAGCCTAAGAAAAGGACAGGGCCTACAGGATTTAAAAATGTTGACATGTGTCACAAGATCTTGGTGAGGGCAGATCACCACAACCTGTGCTTTGATAGTTTGGGCCCTGTCCACGACTATTTGAATTGTGATTTGGGTAAACTTTATTGCACCAAAATGCAAAGAAAAGGGCAAAACTCAGTCACAGCCTGACGCTGAGTCATCTTAACAGCTCTCCTAAAAGAACAAGCACTTGTCAGTGCCAAATGTTAACTTGCATTCTGTTGTACTGTCCTTCTTGCACTTGTTTTTAATGTGTAATTTATCCAAGATAAACCAGATAAGATATAATTTGTCATGTGCAGTGGGGTTCTGATTTTAAACAGTTTTATACTGCATTTATGCAGGCTAGTAGAGGTGAGATTCGATATCTTGTTTTTAGTTGGGTTCGGCTTTTATAATGTATTTTTCCAGGACAGACCAGATGTAGCATTTCCTTTTCAGTGGGGTTCTGCTGTAGGGTTCTGTTTTTACACAGTTTTGCAATATGTTTACCCAGGATAACCCAGCTGAGATGCAGTAGCTCATTTTCAGTGGGGTCCTGCTTTGTCACATTTTTTGTACTGTATTTACCCAGGTTAGCACAACTCCGATGCCATCTTGTTTTCAGTGGGATCCTGCTTTTCCCAGTTTTTACATTGTATTTACCCAGGATGGCACAATTGAGATGCAATATTTTTCTTTCTATGGGGCCCTCATTTTACCCATTCTGATAATGTATTTGCCCAGGATAGCCCAGCTGAAAGGCACATAACATTTTCAGTGGGGTCTAGCTTTTACAGTGTATTTTTCCCAGGATAAAGCAGCATAGGTGCACAGTTCAGTGGGGGCTCTGCTGTACTGGGGTCCTGCTTTTACAATTTTTTTTTTACTATATATTTACCTAGGATAGACCAGATGAGGTGCAATGTCTCATTTTCAGTGGTGTCCTGTTTTAACACATTTTAAGATTGTATTTACCCAGGATAGGCCAGCTAAGAGGCAATATGTAATTTTCAGTGAGCTCCCACATTTTTATCCCAAATTTAAACATCGTCTTTTTATAACTTGAAGTTATGATCAAGACAGATGGAATTTTTTAGAATCCCATCCAAAAAGCGATTTCACAGTGCAACTGTGAAAACATGTTTTTGAGGGGATTTGAAAAATGCACCTGTCATGTTCAAGGGACATGTTGAACATTTGGGGCCAGAATCTGCAAAAGTAAAGTTATAAGTAAACGTTGGAACAGTTCAATGTTTCATCATAACTTAGTTGTTTCGTTCAGATTTTGACCCCAAAAAGTGATAGCTGTCATGTTCATGAGGTGGGGTAACGAGGGCTGTGTTGAAAATTGGGGGTCAAAATCTGCACACATAGCAAGCAATGTTATGAGTCAACATTGAAAAAATTCAACATTTCTTCATAACGTCGTTGTTTTGTGACATTTTAACCCCATATATTCAACATTTTTATGATCCCCTCCTTCTGAGCATGATAGATGTCCTTTATAAAATATTCGCCAAAACGTCATTGAGACTGTTTTCTTTATTTCAGGTACTGACACTGGGGATTGGACAACTCAGTGTTGGTTTTACCTTTAAGGGGCACGAGAAGTGATGGGAGGTGGGAGGGATACTTGGCAGAGGCAGGGATATTGAAATGGGCATGGGTAGCAATTGAGAGGTGGGAGGGATATGTGGCTGAGGGTGGGATATTGAAACGGAGCATGGGAAGGTAGGAGGGATACTTGGCAGAGGATTTTTTTTTTATTAATGTTTGGGGAGGAAGACAACAGCAGGCTGACCGTGACGCTGCACTGTTGGCTGCTAGGCAGTGTCCTGCAGATGAAAGGATAGAGCTCCTTCTTTTTAGCCACACAAATTTCCCACCAGTAAACCAGGGATCAGTGTAGTGACTGGCCTCCCTGATCACTGGGCTGTCAATGTCAAACCCACTGCAGCCTGAGCTGCATTGAGCCCAGCAGTGACACACCTCTGAAATGCCATTCTCGTAACAAGATGTTAGCATGTGCGTGCGCAGCAAGCAAACATAAAAATGGAGGGCAATATCTCAGATGGTGAAAAGCATGTATATTCATGTATCTCTCGTCAAAGTAAATCTAATGTGACAGAAAAGCAATAGTCTCTGATCAAACAGACAGAAAAGGCTGCCAAGCCATTATCCTTCTCAGGGAAAAGATGTTTGACAGGGGGAACCTTGATGCTAAGGAAAGTAAAAAGAAAGAAAAGCCACAAATGCTCTGTTGCCATCAACACCAGCTAAAAAAAAAAAACAAAAGGAAAAGCTTCTGACTGCACCCCAAAGGGACCGGGAACCAGCAGTTCTTTCAGGCTTTCCAGGCTACTTCCTGCCCCCCTCCGCCTGACTTGGGTGTTCTGTGAACCTGTACTGGAGGAGGAGAATAAGGGTGAATCAGTTAAATATGTTCTATTCCCTGAACAGGATTTTGGTTCCCATACCCACCAAGAGTGAATGAGAGTTTTCCTCATATTCTGCTTTTGTGAGGCATATGATTGTCACTCTGGATACCCCCCCTCCACAGAGGTATAGGAGGATATTGAGGAGGCAGAATTTGAATCTGTGGGGACTGACCTCATCTAAAAGGCTCACCATATCTATTCACAAATCCCTGAAAAAGCCACTAGCAATGCTTTGGAGCATCCAGACTCCGCTCCTGGCATTGACGAAAAGTGGAAAAGAAATATAAATTAGAGATGCAAAGGGTAGAATTATTATATCCCCATCCTAATCATGAGGAAGTTGTGCAGGCAGCTTTATGTGAAAATTTGAAAGTGTCACTAGCTTGCATGCCTACAGAAAAGGACTCCATAAAGCTGCATTATATGGCACGGGAAGTGTACATTTCAGCACCCTGCAGTTAAGAGACACTGCTTGCATGACATGCACTGCACAGTACCAAAAAGCCCTTTGGGGGACTGTGCAAGCTGTAAATGAAAAGGTGGAAGGTGCGAGTAGGCTTAAACATGTTACATCTGTCCAAGGAACAGCCGAGTATGGGATTCCCAAATTTTGAATAGTACTGCTTGGCTGCCCAATCAGCTCTATTAACAGACATGGCCAAACAGAACATAGCCATGGGTGGTATGCTTTAGAGACTAGGAAAACCCTGCCCGGACCCATGTATATAGTTCAGTGCCATTTATTTACTGTAATAGCCTACACGTACTGTAAAGCAGATTGAGACTCCTCGGACAAGGACCTCAGTGCAGGTACTACAAAACTACACCACCTTACCCACACTGCAGAGGGAATCAGGACACTTAGAGTCATAATTGGGAATGCTATGAGTTCCCACAAGGGGCTGCAGATATGGGCCTTTGGAGATGGAATCGGCAAGGTGTTACCACTTACGCACAGTTTTTCTCTGTGGGAGATTGTCGGTCCCTTGCAGACTTAAAAAACAATTTAACTTTCCTAATACAGATCACTTCTGATTCCTACAGATGAGACATTATGTTCCAGCAGCTGAGAACAAGGCCCTGGTAATAAGATAGTTGTCTACATTAGGGTACTTCCTTTGTTGTACAATCCATCTGAAAGACAAGCAACAGTCCATTTCAGTTATGTATACTATTCCGTGTGTCAGGGGGTCAGACCTTAGTATCAAAGCTTGTTGGGAAAGAGAATCTGGCCAGACAATCCCAAATGTCAACTGGAAACAAATTTTAGAATGAGTGCAGAAGGTCACGTCATCCCCAACTTCGAGGGAATATAAATGGAAAATTTCGGTCCTGTCTTTCCACGCTCCCTCAAGTCACAGCCCACTTTAAAAAGGGAAATAGAGATCTGTGTTGGAGGCGGTGTCAAGGCAGAGGGGACACATTATCGTATATTTAGAGAGTACCCAGTGGCCCAGGGCTGCTGGCAACTAATGTATGTAGAAGTAGAACATATTTGGGGTCTTTCAATTTCCTTTAATTCAGTGACACTGGTTTTGGAACTGGCTCTGCCACGTTTAAAAAAACAGCTGCAGAACTATTTCATATTTTTTGTCTAACGGTGGTAAAAGGCCTCACTTGTCACTGGCTCTGCCCAGTGGTACCAGCAATTACTGAATGGCAGTGGAGAGTTCAACAACTGGCTGATATGGAGAGAATTCGAGCAGATTTCCGCTTGACCAGTGAAAAAGACCTAGAAAAATGGCAGCAGTGGGAGACAGGCTGATGCCCAGCGAGAGACAGAAAGAAAGACCAGCCTGCTGCAGATGAGGGGTGCCCCATGGGGACAAACAAACTATTGGTAAAGAAGTGTGACAGAAAGGTTAATGATTGTTACTATTCACTGTTTATGGATCAATTATACAGTTTCGGGAGTGATGTGCATAGAATATAGGTCAAGACGATACATTGTTTTACCCATCAGGTGAATACAAATGGATATTGGCTGTACATCTTACACCAGGTATACAGTGAACTGTTTGTCAGTGTCTTGGCTTCATTTGCATTGTTTAATAACCTGTATGCATACATCCTGTACTGTACTGTACCCATCTATAAGTTCAAATGTATTATGTATCGTGTAATGTATTCATCAGTTCTCCTTTTTAATCCTCAATAAAATTGAGTTACAGAAAAAGAAAAGGTGGGAGGTGAACTTGGCAATGATCTAGTAGAAATGGCAAAGAATGCACTGGAAGCCACCAGATATCAGTTTCCATGGCTGTGGATGCAAGTGAGACAGCCTCAAGGGTACTAGCACGTGCAGTAGCTCTTAGGAGGTTTGCCTGGCTCAGGGCAACCATCCTGTCAGAGGACACAAAAACAGAGGCTTTGAACTCCATCCCTCTTTTGGGACAAAACAGAAGCCTACATGAAAAAGGTTGATGAACAGAAAACAACATATGGGAATTTAGCCCAGAAGGAGAAGGAGAAGGAGAAGGTGTATACATTCTTCAGGCCATTTGGAAGAGGATGTATGGGCAGGGCCTGTTACCAAAGGCCTTAGTCCTACTATGACTACCCTCCTCAGAGGGGTAACCCAAGAGGCAGAGGCAAGAGAGGTGCAAGGCAGAAGCAAGCATCAGCTCCTAAACCACAAGAAAAATGAAATCCCTGATTCAGTGCAGGCCGCCATGGGACCCTTACCTGTTGGAAGCCACCTGCTACTACTTCAAGGAGTGGAAAACCATCACCACAGACAAGTGGGTGCTGGAAGTGGTGAGTCAAGGTTTAGCCCTTCAATTTACAGGCTTCCCAAAACTCAACAGCCCAAAGGCATTTCTGCCACTCCAACCTCAGGAGAAAAATCCTGTTCGAGCTGGAGGTAAAGAAATTGGTAAAGAAAAAGACCATAGAAAAGGTGCCTCCCTCATAGTGGGGAAGAGGCCTCTTCTCAAAGTACTTTCTCACAAGAAAGACAAATGGGGATTGGTGGCCCATTCTGGATTTAAGGTTCCTGAACAGGCACATAAAAAAGGAAAAATTCAAAATGGCAACACTGGTAGCAGTTATACCATCCCCGTAGAAAGGGGAGTGACTGGGATCACTGCATCTGAAAAACCCATATTTCCATATCCCTGTGAGACACTCCCACAGAAAATATCTAAGATTCACTTTAGGAAAAGAGCAGTACCCGTTTACTACACTGCCTTTTGGTCTAACCTCAGCTCCAAGAATCTTCACAATGTGCCTGGTAGCAGTGGCTGCATTTCTGATAAGAAAATGGGTAACGGTGAATCTTTACCTGGATGATTGGATAGTCACAGGAAAGACAAAGCAAGAGGCACTGTGCTCCATTGCAGTGCTGAGAAATACCCTGGAAAGTCTGGGCTTTCTACTAAACAGAGAAAAGTCTCAACTGGAACACAGCCAAGTGCTGGTTTTTGTAGGTAGGAGCAGAGTTGGACACTGCTAGGGGGAAAGCATTCTTTTTATTTATTTATTTATTTAAAAGTTTTGCAAGGAAAGGCATACTGAGCAGACTACCACTTGATTCCAGATGCATCCTGGGGGTAGTTGGGGACGGGTTGATACATACATATCAAATGCAGAGATGCAAAATACAGAATATCGAAATTTCACAGGTTATATACAAAAGATATGTACAGGAATATAAACAGTATGTACACAGCAAGCAACAGGCAGTAATTGGTAGAAAGTGCAGTGACAACTAACTGGGTCAGAGTTAAACATTTAGAGTAAACCATAGTTGGAGCAAGCTGGAGAGTTGGCCCATTTCTAGTGTGAGTCTAGGCAGCATGAGCAGTTAGTGGAGACTTGCCCTTTAAGGAGGGAAATTTGTTGCCGAGAGGAGGGGGCATGCCGGACGTCCGCAAGCAGGGAGTTCCATAGTTTTGGTAGTCGGGCTCTAAAAGCCGACTGGCCGGCAGAGGTCACCATGTACGGGACTTGAGGGACCCAGGAGTCGAAATTCCTGAGTGAGTATGTAGATGGTGTTTGAGCAGTGTGGGTAGAGGTGAGGTAGAAGGGCAGTAACTGGGCCTAGAATTTGGCTGTGAGTCTATTACAGTGGGACTGGCGCCTGTCGAAAAAAGTGAGGGGAGGTTAAGGGACTGGTAGAGGTCGCAGTGGTCGGTGGGGGGTGGACAGTCCAGCTCGAAATGACAGAAGGAGTTGAAAAAAAATCCAGTCTAGCCAGGGTGGACTTAGGGGTGGCACTGTAGACTATGTCCTCGTAGTCAAAAATAGGGAGGATCATTTTCTGCAATATTTCTTTGCAGGCTGACAGAAGAATGCAGCTATGGTTCTGGTATAATGCGCCCAGCCTGGGGTGCAGTTTTTTGTGGGTTACTTCGATGTGTGAAGAAAAGTCGAGGTGCTGGTCCAGCCAGACCCCTAAATATCTGAAGGAGGTACAAACTTCTAAAGGGGTCCTATCAAGGGTTTTCAAAGTGGGGGAGGCAGGGAGTCGGGAGAGTCTCTGTCTCGTGCCGAAGGTTAAGGAGACCATTTTCTTGGCATTGAGAATAAGTTGATTTGTGCGAAACCAGAGCTGAACATCGGTGAAATCTTGCTGGAGTCTGGACGCTACTTCCAGGGGGGAGGGGCCTGAAGTATACAGTACTGTATCGTCTGCATACATGTGAATGAATGTGTGCGGGCAGGTTGATGTCACGTCGTTGAGGAAAATGGAGAACAAGATCGGGCAAAGGACAGAGCCTTGGGGGACACCAATGGTGACAGGGAGGGGGTTGGAGGTGGAGGCACCAATTCTCACTGATTGGGACCTGTGTGCCAGGTATGATTTGAACCAGCTGGCCACAGGCAAGAGTGGAATGCCTGTTATCCTAGATTTTTATAAGCCAAGTGAGACAAAGCTAGCAAGGGACTTCTTGCAGCTATTAAGGCACATGTCAGCAGCAACAGCTATGGTGCCCTTGACCCGCTTGCAGATGAGAGATGGTTCAGTACCACTTAAGGCATTGACATCAAAGGTCAGACCCATGGAGTCAGCTAGTACCAGTCACAGCAAGCCTAGTCACGGCTGTAGAGTGGTGGAAGGAAGTGGACAATCTCAGGGAAGGAATTCCATTCCAGAAAGTGTAAAGAACACTCACTCTGACAACAAGTGCCTCCCTACTCAGCTGGAGAGGGCATCTGGACAATCGCATAGTAATTGGAGTCTGGTCTCCACAAGAGCAGTGGGAGCACATAAACCTGCTGGAGCTCAGGGCTGTACTCCTGTCACTACAGCACTTCTCAGACCTGGTCCATAACCAGTCGGTTCTGGTTAGACCATACCATACCACCACGGTGTATTACATAAGGTGGCACAAGATCCACAAAACTGTGCACAGAGGCAGTGAAGATCTGGAATCTGGCATACTCCCTTAGTCACTGCTATACCTTTACCAGGAAAGGACAATGTTCTGGCAGGTTCACTAAGCAGGATATGTCAGGAAACCACAAGTGGTCACTAAACCTTATTCAGGAGATGGGGTGTACAAGAGGTGGAATTGTTTGCCTCATGGGACACTCATAAGTTACCACTGTTATGCTGCAGGCCACCCCACAGGGGGATTCTACCCCAGGATGCTTGACTTTCAGGTGGGAGGGAAAGTTCCTCTATGCATTCCTCCCATTCCCTGTGATTCATAGTGCTCAGGAAAGTGAGGAAAGAGCCCACAACAGTGATTCAGGTGGCTCCAGACTGGGTGAGACAGCCATGATTCTCTCTCCTACTGTCCCTGTCAGGCAGGAATCTCATCTTTCTTCCCATGAGACACAACCTTCTGACTCTGTCTCAGGGTAGGGTGAAATTTGCAAACCTTAGAACACTGAGGCTGAAGGCTTGGTTCTTGAAGACCTAGAATACTCTGGCATGAACCTCTCAAGCACAGTACTAAATATTCTGAAAGTTTCAAGGAAACAGTCCTCAAGGAACTCCTATTCATCAGGTAAGGGGGTTCCTTCCCTGGAAGTGAATTTAACAGTTGTCCTGGATTTATTTAGAATATCTGCATGCAAGTGGATTGAGGGCTTCATCACTGAAAGTCCACTTGGTAGCAGTATCAGCCTTCCCTTCTGCAGGGAAGCCAAAATCTCTAGCCTCACACCCTGTGTTTAAGAGATTTTTCAAAGGCCTTCCTTCACCTGCAACCCCCAGTTAGAGAACATATTCCACCCGATACCTAAATATATGCGTGGTGCAACTAGTGCTTGCCCTTTTCGAGCCTATGTCCTCTGTGGACCTCAGGTTTGTGGCATGGAAGACACTCTTTCTTTTAGGTATGACTTCTGCTAGGAGAGTCTGTGAGCTCCAAGCCCCATGCACAGGGTCTAACTATGTTTGAACGCTGACTGAACATGTACGGCAGGATCGGGTAAGTCATGCCGTTCTCTACAAAAGCGAGATATGTAATGAAGGACTAACAGATGCATGTTCGTCTGCTGTGAATCCAGATTTCTATCTCCTGCTTGCAGTTCTTAACTTTCCCACTTCATTGTTGACAGTCGTTCTTCCGGGCAAGTCATGCTCTAGCTCCCTTCCTGTTTCTCAGTAACTCTGTTCGTTCGCTTGCTCCACCTCACACTAAAACAGTGGACCAGTCCTTCATCATCTTCTACCACTGCTGGTAAACTCTTAAAAAAAAAAAAAAATGCTTTCTCAAAATCCCAATTCTCCTCCTCTGATTGCAGTGCTACTTCACCAACTATCCGCTTGCTCCTGCTACAGTTAAAGCCCGCTCCTGCTTTGCTACCACTGATCATCATCTTGCCATCAGTCGTGCTTCACTGAAAAAAAAGTGACAGTTCTTTGTCTGTCTTGTCCTGCTCCTCCACAAAAAAAACACACTAAACCATAACGATTGCAACAAAATAAAAAAAAATTAAATCATTCATGTCACCAACTGACAACTTTTGCACAGTAAATCCAAGACAATGTCATTAAGATGATGTCATTATGTACTACTCGGAAGGACTATTTTATCATAAATTTCATGAGAAAATCTATTTATTTCACATAACACATGATTTTTTTTTTATGTGAAAAGGAAAAAATAATATAAGGGACATTGTATAATCGCAATATACCCCTCGAGGGTGTGGGTGATGCCAGGATTTACCCACTTCTGATGTATTGCTGGTCACTTGGCTGCACCTCGTGACCGAACAAAACACTAGGTGTAGGTAAATTCTGGCATCCCCACACCCTCTCGTGGTATATTGCTTAATACTTATCAACATTGTATGCCACTGTCAAAAGAACATTTGTTTAGGTTTTGTGCCTGTGTCCAGAAAATTTACAAAAACAACACTCATTCTGTCTTGCGTTTGTTGCTTGGGACTTTCCCATAACATCAGGGTCTGTGAGGTCTGCCAGTGATTCATCCAAATCACAAGTAGTCACTGTCGGAAGGTTCCAGAAACCTTTATTGCCAAAAAGGCCATGGACACCACCAGTAAGGCTGCAGACTTACAGTCGGCTTCTCCATCTAGGTCATTGACCGCCATTGCAGGGAAATCCTCCCGATGTTCTGCAAGTGGTGGTGCCATTGCCATCAACAAAGTACACCAGAGAGAAGTCGCAGTCCTCCTCATCTGGTCATCACCATAAACATAAGAAAAAGGCATATACAACGTTGGTGGAGTCCTGGTCTCTGTTCTACCAGGAGGGTAACTCTCTGTCATTGTCCACCATGGTGGCCTTTGCCTCAGTAGCCCTCATGACTGTCCATGAGTCACCAAGGTTGTGGTTCTCAGGCTTCTCTGCTCATAAAAATGGCAGTTCTCAGCATCCATTTTCAGGCACTATCCTGTTGATGTCAGTCACTCTGACCTCTTCGACTTGCATCATCAACTTCCATGTGTTGCTGGCTGTCGTGTCTGAATTATTTTGGTGCTTGATGCCTGGCTTGCCCACGATGATTACTGCTTCTTTGTTGGTGGATCCTAGCCTTTCCATTCCATCCTTGTAAACACAGAACTCACAGAGTGCCCTTGTCATTCCTTCAGCCCAGCCATCAATGCCGGCTCCTGTTGAGACTCCCACCATCATACCTAACAATGAAAAGAGAATGTAGTCCTAAGCACCTGAGTATGGGGGAGGAAGGGGATATAAACCCCTTTGAAGGTGGGCTTGGTTCTAGCTCCACTCTCATTTTGCAGTGAGGACACTGTGGCCTACACTCCCAAGTCCCTTCTTGGGATGCCTCTTTCCAGGCATTAATGAGACAAATGCAGATGCTATGGGTTTTGCTGCTGAGGAGGGAGACACCATGAAGTGCAGCCTTTTTGAATTTTCAGAGGTGCCTACAGCCCCATCTACTGTGGTGCCTACAGTTTTCTCTGCTTTAGAAGATGCCACTGTTGCTGCATTGCGTAGGCCTAGCACCCTGCCTGCTGTCCCAGTGAAGAGGCTGACAGTAACCTGCTTCTTCCACTGAGCCTTACTTTGCTTCTTAGCCTGAGACTGACTCTGTAGTCATATTGGCAGCTTATAATGGGTCCAAAGCACCTAAGCATATGAAGACTTTGCCTCCTGACAATGAGTTTAGAAGCCTGAATGCTATGGCAAGCAGACTGCCTCCATGGGATTAAGAATACCTAATTATCAAGCTTATATAATTAAATATCATAACAGCTTGTGGAAGTCTGTAATGACCAGCATTGCCTTGTTGTCCGAAGGTTCTGTCAAATCAGACTTGCTCAAGTCTGCTTTGGCAGGCCTTGAGACTGATAAGCATCTTGTTTGCTCGGCTTATGATGTCTCATGCTTCTGCCAGGGTGGCTGCTTCTGTCATTTGCCTGTGTAGATATTTCTGGCTTTGTTTGTCAGATGTTGCTGCTGATGTGCAGTAGTTTGTCCTCATTGCCCCTTTTAGGGGCCAGAAGCTATTTAGAAACAATGTGGAGATGGCTTTAAGAGAATTACAGTCCTCTTAAATGACACTTGGACTTCTTAAGGCTTTGACCCTTCAGCCCTCTTGACGGTGTTGTAGGGGCACATTTTGTAGGCTGGCTGCCAGGTGTAGCCTTGACTCCCGTCAGCAACCCTGTTATTAAGGAAGAGGTCACCCACCAGAAGCCCATGTTAAAGCACCCAAAGATAATGCTGCAGACTGCAGTTCCACTGTCCCCGGTGCTGTCTGACTGCATTCTGCTTCACCCCCCTCCTTTGCCTCGGTGTACTGGTGGAGAGAGGGGCAGGATCTCCCTTTACTTACCAAAGTGGAGGGAGATCACAACAGACAAGTGGGTTCTGGAGATTATAGAAAGGGGACATGCTCTGGAGTGTCTGTCCACCCATCCAGTGCACTTCCCCCAACCCCTTTATCATTAACCTCCAGACCAGTTGCCCCTTCTGCCAGAGGTTCAGTCGTTGCTCCTCACACATGCTGTAGAACCAGTTCCTCCTCAGGAGTTAAGCAAGAGATTTTGTTGTTGGTACTTCCTTGTCCCAAAATGGACCAGAGACCTGCATCCTGTATTGGACCTAAGGGGATCTGAATGAATACATGGAATACAAATAGTTTCAGATGGTATTTCTTCGGGCCCTTATTTCTCTGTTGCAAACAGGGGATTGACTCCGTCATCTGGATATGAAGGATGCATATCTTTGTGTCAAAATCCCCAAGTGTCACATACACTAATACCTCAGATTCATTCCGGAGGGCAGTCATTATCCGTTCTGAATTTTGACTTTTGGTTTATTCTGAGCTTCATGGGTGTTTACACGCGCTTAGCGGTAGTAGAGGCAGCCCTATGGAGGGAGGGTCTGCATGTGTTCCCTTATCTGCACGATTCGCTCCACAAGGCCCCATCCAGGGAAGCCACTATGAAAACACTGTCAAGAACAAAACAGCTGTTCGAGCTCCTGAGTGTCACAATCAACAAACCCAAATTCGTCCTTCTTCCCTACCAGTGTCTCTGAGGAGCAGTTCTGGACACAGCTGTGGGAAGTTCTCTTCTGCCTATGGACAGAGTGAATGCCCCGATTGCTCAGGTTTGTATAAGCTACAGTACAACAGCCATTATGTGTCTGCCAAGTCAATGCTCTGGCTAGTGGGTTTGATGTCTGCAGCCATCATCACTATCCTTTATGCCTGTCTCCATATGCGTATTCCTTATTGGAAACTTTGGGTGCAGTGGGATAAGTTAACAGATGGCCTGGAACAGATGGTTCTGGTCACGTCCCTTCAACGCCATGCCCTGTGGTGGCAGATGGATAGCACCAGCATAATACAGGGTGTTTCTTTCTTTCATCTGGCTCTCCTGCTGATCCTGACCATGGATACATCCGGATTGTGGTGCTTTGCTGCACTAGGGTTCTTCCAGACTCGGGGCATTTGGTCCTGTTTGGAGGCCTCGCTGCATATAAATATTCTGTAGATGAGGACTGTTCTACTTGACCCTACAGGTATGTCAAACACATCTGTGCAGTTCCTTGCTTATGCAGACAGACAGTACAAGTGTAATGCACTAAACAATCAAGGGGGCTCACACTCTTACCTACTGTGCAGAGAAACAGTGATAATGTGGTGCTGGGCCCTGTCTCCCTGCATTCAGCTGTCAGCCATGTTTCTCCCAGGTGTCCAAAATGTCTCAGCAGACAGGATAAGCAAGTCTCAGTCCTGCCCCACAAATAGGAACTATTGACCTCTGTGGTAAACAACCTCTTCGCAAGATGGGGTCGTCCCAGGTTGGACCTTTTGCATCTCTGCATAACGTGAAACTGCCATATTTCTGATTGCTCAGTCCAGGGCACGGAGTTCTAGGGTGAGACGCTTTGCCCCTCTCTTGAAAAGAGAGGCTCTTTTATGCCTTTCCTCAATCCCTCTCGTATTCAGAGCGTACTGTTCAAGCTGCAGGAAGAGCCTGCAACTCTGATACTAGTGATACCCTGTTGGCCCCACCAGATCTGGTTTCCACTTCTACAGTATCTGGCTGTGGAACCTTTTCTACAGCTTTCGCAGTGTCAAGGGCTTTTGTCCCAGGAGCAAGGGTCCCTCGTCCATCTAGTCCTCTGAAGTCTCTATCTGCATGCCTGGCTCCTGAGGACATATCGATTGTCCATTTTAGGATATCCTCCATGGTGGCTGATGTATTACTAGTGGCTTAAAAGCCTTCCACCAGACATATGTATACCTTAAAATGCAGTGTCAGTGACTCAGCAGGTTGCACACTCGCCTCTGAGTTTCTGGATGACACAGTTGTCTATAGTGCTGCCTGCTGTCTTTTCTGGGATGTACGTAAAGTGCCCTGTCAGCTTTTATTCCAGTTCATTGCCTCTCCAGTGTGCCTGGTCCTGGTCTCCCAGTTCTTAACAGTCAGATATCCTCTGAGCTTGTCTCTGGCGGGGAACTGAGGAGTGATGGGACCACCCAGGTTATATAGCTGTTGCCGTTGTACGTAGGTAATCGGAGGTGGCTCCCAGCAAGCAAAACTTTCTGAGTGGTCCTGACACCAATGGCTTACATTTCCAAAGGTGTGGCCCAATAGAGACGATTCTCTAAAAAATTTATGTTACTAGTAGGTAAGTGTTCTTTCCATTAGTTGGAAACGGCTGAGTTCATAATTTTTCATTTTTACTTTACTGTGCCATATCTTTTAACAGCATTTTGGCACTGCTAAGAAAGCTAAGACATGTGTTCTAAATTGTGTCAATGGAGTTATTTTACCCCTGTTGACATAATTAAAACAGTAGCATGATTGTCACTACTGCTGCTTCATTCATAGCCATAGTGGGATCTCCGTTGCTGCTCCATTGGAAGCTGCGGGGCACCATGCCAACTTCGTAGTTTGTTGAAAAGCTTTTAAAGGACATGGCACAGTGAAGCAATAATGAAGAATTATGAACATGGATATTTCCAACTCATGGAACACCCATTTCAGATGTGGTGCATTGGGAGCCGGCCACATAAAACCATTTCCAGTCACCTTTAATATAGTTCTTTGGTGGTCCAGTAGCACAGCGATTGATCTACCGCTTCCTACCCTGGTGACCCGTGTTTGTGAATGAATGCAGATTATAGTGGTCCAGCCAGGGGAGGAAGGACTAAATGTCCCAGGCACTGCTCTCCCTTCTCTGGGAGGGTGGGACAAGCTTCCCACTATGGGACAGCTGCCTGGTGGAGGCTGGGAGGCAGCATTGATGGAAGCACACAGAAAATGAGGGGCTGCCGCCATATTGGCACACATCTGCACCATAGTGTGTATGCATACTTGTATCATTGCACACAGGTGCCACTGGGGAGAAAACTGGAGGATGGGGGAAATGCCAGACTGCTACATGCTGGCAAACCCCGGAAGCTCTCACATGACTGACAGAGCTTGCCACCTTTACACTGCGATAATCCCATGGGAGGGTTGGACACAGGGCTTGGGGGTTGGAAAGTTTGGCTTTCCCCTGTGTGTGTGAACTGTTGATTGGGTTCAGGTTTCTGTGCTGGTTTAATTATAAGGCCCTTTTACACAATCTGCTCTGCACTGCTGTGAGCGCTGCGGAGCAACTAAAATGTTACCTTGCTTGCTGTGTAAAGCTGAGCTGCTGTGCATCCAAGGACAGTGTTCGCTGTCCTGAGATACCCTGTTTTCCTGGGTTCACCATTGCTGTTTTCCATTTTGCACCACATCCTGCTGCCGCGTAATCACAGAGCAACGCTCACATCGATGCAGCCCTACAAGCAAGTCTCAGGCTCTTGGTCAGCCGGAAAGCTAACAAAAATGCCGGAAGAGCCACAAGACCGCTACAGGGCTGCTGTGTGTATAACCAAAATGCAGCGGCGCAGACGGAGCGGAGCGAGCGGTTGGAAACTACAGCGCTGTCAGTAAGGGCTCCATGTAAAAGGGCCTGTAGACTGCTTGAGGTGCAGGTAGGTCATCAACCAAATTACATTTTAGTTCTTCCTGCAATGAATCTGTTTCTCTGCTTCTTAAATGTAATCTGCTTTGATATTTGTATTGACAGTGTTGTCATACAGTACTTTGGTGTAGGTGCTTAGTATGGGCTGTTAGCTAAAACGGTGACAGAAGGATGACTGTCACAGGCAAGAGGTTGGGGAAGGGGGTCTGGGACTCCAGAGGAAGTGGTTCAGCAACTTGCAGTTTCGTAGCTTTATCTTTACCTTGCCTGTTAATTGCGGGAAAGGCATAGGCTACAATGTTGCTTAGTTACTGGTTAGGTACGTTTGCACAGATGCCGAATTTCGTCATCGTTACTGCACCTGTGTGTGAAATACATTGTTGTAGCCATTTCCAGTGTCACCACATACGGGAGTTGTGGAATGGTGCAGATATGTTACAGGCAGCCTGGCTTCCTCTCCTCTTTCTGTTTGATTAAATGTTCCTCCGCATGCTTCCAACACTGCAAGTGCGTCACTTCAGTTGGTGTCGAGTGTTCACACAAGGATTTCAAACTCCTGCACCGTGTCCGCTCCCCACCACTTCAGAGTTTCACAAGAGCTAAAATGGCATCAGCTTACAACGTTCCCAAACATGTTTGCACTTACCTCTGGCAGCAGTTCAGCTATTCTGCAGCACTCACACTGGTGCAAAATTATCAATATAAACAGGGCTGTAGAGCAGTAGTTGTGTCAACAGATTCTACATCAACGTCAAACTACTTGAACAACAAAGTTATTTTTCAGAGGATTCTCTGTCCTGTTAGCAGGGACAAATTATCCCTGGTGGGCCTGCAGTGGTGAAATTTGAAGGGGGGTGAAATATGGAAATCTGCTTGCTTATGAACATCACTCACTATTAACACTTCTTATACATTGCTTTCCTGGTAGGTTTTATTGGATTTTTGTTGCACGTCTTTATGCAAAATCCCAAGGGCTGTGTAGTCTTTAACTGTGCTCTGCCAAGAACCATGATGTTAACAGTTCTTGTTTTAACTGCACAGAGTGAAGATGTATTTGGTTTGGGAATGACAGGATTCTCGTCTGTCACCTCCTTTTGTTGCTTGATTAATAGAAAACTGCCCGCAGAATGCATAATGAAGACTGCAGGAACTCTTATTAACCAGAACTGGCTTGTGTTTGCTTTTCCCCTGAAGGTGAGCATCTGCTTAGAATGCAACAGTAGTAAGTTGCGTGGCTTGAAACGAAAATGGATCCGCTGCTCAGCGCAAGCGACAGTCTTACACCTAAAGAAGTTCATCGCCAAAAAACTCAACCTTGCATCTTTTAATGAGGTAATTTGTGGTCCAAAGTATATTTCACCACGTAGTAAATATTATCTGGTAGAAGAAGTTTCACACTATTGTATCTTCAGCAGTTAGTTATAGCAAAGCTGATTTATGCCCTTGGGCATTTCGTGTAGATGTACTATAACATTTTCAGGCATCATCTTGGTACTGTTGAAATAAATATGCAAAGAAATGATATTCCCTGTTACCTTTTGTGGAAGGGTGGCCCCTGCCATTGTTTTGTGATTTATTAAAAAGGTCCCAGAGTTACAAACTGTAAAAAGTACTGCCATGGGAAGGCCTTCCCTAAGGCAGTGGTTAATCAGTATAGGAAGCATTGCTTCAGCTTAGGGACCGTTTTCTGGAGAAAAATAAGCATAACTCAAAAAACGCTTTTTTTATCTTTTAGCTGTGCAGCTTCTGTCCTGTCTGTCTGTATTTTTGACTGCCTCTCCTGGACTGATCATTCAGGAGAGCTCCATTATTTTGTCCGTCTTTCTATTCCTCCCCCCACCACCACCACCACCACCAGTTACGGAAGTGAAGACATGTTAATTCTCTGTAGTTCCTGATCTTCATTGAGGCATTGAGGGTATCTTTTGCATCGGGTCACACCAATGGAACTATAGCTACCAGGCACTAGGATCACATGGAAACTTTATAGCTAGCAGTCTAGTTGGGACCGCCCACGATGACATCAGACGATGACGTCGTCTCTTTATAAGCGTGGCCGGCCCCGTGCCCCCCTCATTTCTTTTCCTGTCATTGACCATTGCAGATCAGATTCCACGGAGACACTGCAGCTTCAGTCGACTGCCAAATCTTCAAATATTCTATCTTTTTCTTTATTTTCTTTCTCACCCTAGTTTGTTCATCACTTTATTTTATAAAGTGATTTCTGACCTAGTTTATGCTGACTGACCCTGAGAAACTCTTCCATTATTGTGGGTGCAGTAAGGAGATCTTCGATAAGGACGACCAGAACGCCAGTGTCCGCTGTCTCGGTGCGGACCATGATGTTAAGGCCTGCAAGGTCTGATGTGGATTCAACCAGGCTACCTGGTGGCACCATCAGAAGGCCTGAGAAAACTTCCTCCTGAAACAGGTAGCCCAAATGGAGAAGGAGCTCCAGACCAGAAGCTCCTTTGCCTCGCCAGCTCCATCCGTGGGCTCCCACTCCTCCAAGGCCCGGGACAAATTGTCTGGCAAACACAAACACTGGGAGAGGGAGCAGAGCAAGGAGACATCTTCCCTGGGGCGCTCTTGGTCGCTGCGTTGAGCAGTGACCGCAGTCGAGTCGTCGACTGCCTCAGCATCGACCCCCACTGCTACCCACACCCTGTCTTACACAGGGTCAGCCTCGGCAGTGCTTCCGGCCAGTTCTGGTGATGGCTGGTCAGCAGCGGGCCTCCTAATGCCCCCACTGATGCTGCAACTCCTGTTGTTTAGGTCCATTACAGTTCAGGGACACCAGACAGGACTCTGTTTGACTTACTTCAGCCAGCGCTGGCCCATCGGCATTGGGATTTTCGTCCCTCCCACCAACGCCCTTGGCCATTCCGTCAACGCAGGGACCCCAGCCTTCCCCATTGATGCCTCAGGAACCCCTGCCATTCTGACCCCCTCTTGCCCAAGGACTCCAGGCGGGGGGGGGGGTTCCGCCGACTCTGCATTGGCCAGCAGTGGCCCTTTGACGCTGGGCTTTCTGCCTTCTCCGTCACCTACTTGGGCACCTTCATCGACCTCCCCTGTCGCCATTTCTGGCCTTCCTGCCGATGTCGGGGCCATACCACTGATGCCAGGGAACCAGCCCCTCCCACCCCATCAGCACCACAAAGCATTCCAATGATGCCACTGACCATCAACATCCAGACTATGCTCTCCTCCTTTTAGGAATTCATGCTCACCCTTGCTCCCCACTCTGGGCCCATCGACACATGGGCCTGCTAGGTATGCCCCTGTGCTGCAACCCCTCATGTTGACACGTTCTACATGTTCGCAGTTGTTGACATCGTCGGTGCCCATTTCGGATCCTGGGGCAGACAGTGAGTATCATCTTGACCTCCTCCTACCTGACGAGGAGGAAGAGGAAGGTTGGGCTAGAAGCTCCTCCAGCCTGGTCTCTACTCTTTCTCCGGGGGGGGGGGGACTCTTGCAAGTATACCCCGAGGTCACTCCCTGTTGACCCGTCCTTCATTTCTCTGATGAGGCAGCTGTAAGCAGCTATGAGTTCTGATGCCGAGGAGCAGAATGTCACCCAGAGAAATCTAACAGAATACTTGGAATTGCCAAATTCCCTTCTTTTGATTATTCCTCCTCTGCTGGCTGCATTTGAGGATGCCACTTGGGCTGCCTGGTACAGGACAAACATGATTCCTGTGATACCCGGAAGGGGAGACAAATTCTACCAGTCTCCCTCAGGGAAGATGTTTTTTGCAGGGCAACCCAGGGCAGATTCAGTAGTATTAAATGCTGCTCATGATAGGACCAAGAGACCACAGCACCTCAGTTCTCTCCCTTCAAATAAGGAGTTCAGAAAGCTGGACCTTATGGGCAAGAGGGCCTATGCCTCTTCCACATTGGCCATTAGAGTTATTAATTACATTGCCCAAATGGTCAGGTTTCAAAATACTCTTTGGAAGAAGAGCAAAGCTGTGGCTCAGGCCCTTTCAAATGGTCCCCAAAGACAGGAGCTGCTTAAAGCTCTTCATTCTTGGGCAGATGTGGGCAAGCACCTCCTAAGGACTGCCTATGATGTTGTGGATGCCTCTGCTAGGGCAGCTGCAGTTGGCATCTGTCTCGCATGACATTCTTGGCTCAGGCAGGGTGTCCAGTTTTGCCGCTGATGTACAACAGTCCATCCTGAATGCCCCCTTCAGAGGTTATAAGCTCTTCGGGGCGGGTGTACAGGACATCCCTTTCTGACCTGCAGGCCTCAGGGAGAACCCTGCAGTCAGCCCACTCCTTTTACTATACACAGCCAAGAGGCGGTCAAAAGGAGAATTTTCGTTGGGCATCCCATAAACCCAAGCCATTTCCAGACAGCCAGGCAAGCACTGAGCAGTCACAGCCCTGCCCACCCCTACCTCCACCACTGGGAGGGCTCCTAGAGGTGGAGGTGTGGCCCGGCCGCTGCCCCAACCTCAGCATGACTTCTTGCCAGACTCCCACCTTTCAGCACTGCAGAAGGCGGTGGTAGGGGGTCACTTCTCCCTTTAGCTGGACAGGTTGAGGGAAATCACAACAGATACTTGGGTCATGCAGCTCATAGAGCAAGGCAACATGCTAGAACTTCTGGAATGGCCTCCAGATCTTCCTCCAGTTCATTCACGTTACCTTCCAGATCACATTCCAGTGTTGCTGGAGGAAATTTGCACACTGCTGCAGAAAAGGGCCATAGAACCAGTTCCAGAGGAACAAAGGGTTCCATTCCCACTTCTTTCTAGCGCCCAAATCCACAGGGGATTGGCGGCCCAGCCTGGATTTAAGAAACCTGAATTTCTGCATCAAATACAAGAAGTTCAGGATGGTGACCCTTCAAGGCCTGCTGTCTCTACTGCACAAGGGAGACTGTATATGCTCCCTGGACATGCAGGATGCATACCTGCCCATAAAGATTTGTGCTCCCCACAGGAAGTACCTCAGGATCTTACTTCAAGAGGGCTCTTGCAGTAGGTACTAACCATTAGGACTAGAGCCGTCCGGCACTAGGACCACACGGAAAACTTTAGCAGTGTCTGGTGGGGGACCGCCCACCTGGCATCATGTCATGAAACTATATAGTGGGCGATCCTCACCCTTGCCCTCCAGTTCTT
The DNA here is from genome assembly GCA_016271365.2 of Neoceratodus forsteri. Taxonomy (NCBI): domain Eukaryota; kingdom Metazoa; phylum Chordata; order Ceratodontiformes; family Ceratodontidae; genus Neoceratodus; species Neoceratodus forsteri. Next base: position 1,302,592,292 of record CM057453.1, on the reverse strand, counting down.
TCCTGCCATCGACCAGCACACATCCGACCTCGCAGAGCACGCTGCTTCAGTCGACTACCATTTTCGGATAAGTATTTCATCGCTTTTATTTCTTTCTGTAAATCTTTTAAAAGTATTACTTTTTTTGTGCATGTCTTTTCTGATGCCTTCCAAGTCACATAAGAACAAGTGCGATTCCTGCGGCCCTCGGCTTCCTCACAAGATGGCCATTCCCTCTGCCTCTTCTGCCTGGGATCAGAGCACAAGACCGAGGACTGTGGGGATTGCCAGAATTTCAACCAGGCCACACGGAAATGCCGCCAGCAGGCCCTGGAAGCCCACATTCTTAAACTAAGGATTTCTTCCAAGGAGAAGGAGCAGCAGAAGCTGCAGGGATCATCCTCCTCTCCGTGGGGTTCTTCAGACTCCCATAAGAAGAAGAAGGACAAGGAGAAACACCAGAACTGGTCTGCTTCCCTCCCATGGCCTCCTTCGGGGGCCGCAGATGATGAGCAGCTTCCCGCTGGCATGGGAACTACTCCTCCAACCAAGCCTGCCCCTCCTTGCAGGGAGCAGCCCTTGCTCCCCCCACCTGAGCTGGTCACAGTTCAGGCGGGGGCCTCCGATCCATTAAAGAGTTCTGCCACTCTTAGGCCCCTCAAAACCCCAGGGCCTAAGTCTGGTGTCACAGCCGATAAGTCAGTCATCAGCCCCTTTGACGAATGCCCGGCCCCAGCTGATAAGTTGTACGCCAGCTCCTCTGTCGTCCACTCAGACACTGCGCTTCCATTGGGCCCCAATAACAGGCCTGACACTGATCCTCTGGATCAGTGCACGCTGCTGATCCGGCTGCAGCCCTCCCCAGAGGGTTCTCCCTCTCGGGATCCTCCATTGCCACCTCCTCTGATGGTGACTCCTGGCTCTCCTGCATTCTCTGAGCCGGAGTTGGAGGAGTGTATGCCCAACACAACCTTGTTGCCAGAACCGGAACATCTGACACTGGACCTCCCTCAGGAGGTGGTGTCCCCTGCACCGCAGGCTCCCCTGTCTGGGTCAGCCCCTCCACCACAGACTCCAGGGGGGACCCTCGATCCCCTTGGGGCCGACGCCGGAACCTCCTCCGGACGTTCCGGCATCAGACCTGACATTACCAGGCCCCTCTAACCTTTCTCATGGCCCCCATCAGGTCCCTCAGGCCCCCTTCCAGGGCCTACACCTGGCTACCCACCATCAGGGCCCCCAATAGGACCTTTGGCTCCTCCGTTGGGTCCAACATCGGGTTACCCACCATCAGGGCCTCTGGCAGGTCCCTTGGCTCTGCCATTGGGCCCTTCTCCAGGCCTTCTGATTCCAGGCTTCCCTGTGCCTCATTACCCTTCACCAGGGTATCACACACCAGGGTACACCACACCGGGGTATCTGACAGCGGGCTATTCGCCCTACGGGATGCCGGGCTATCGTTACTGGACACTGGATATACGACGCCGGGGTTCATCTTCTAAGGTTACCCACCTGTCTTATCAGCCCCCTCCTCCTCCACCACCTCAACCTCAGGTGGATTTTAGGGAAGCATTACAGTCTTGGGGTCAGTAACTAAGACACAGTTGGTCTCAGAACTGTACCGGCGGCAACCAGCCATGACTTACATGCCGGCCCGCTTGGACCCTACTCCAAGATTCCTTCCCCAGTGGAGTCTCGCTCCTCTACCTCGGGACAGACCTCGCATCCTGCCACGGTAACCAGTATCGGCAGGGGCCTTGCATTTTCTCCGCAAGAGCTTCCGCTTCCACGGGCTCTGTCTCTGGACAGAAGCCCCTCATCAGAATTGGACTCCGACTCCGCCAGCTCCACTGCCTTGGGTTTTCAGACCCCATCTCCAGAGGATCCAAAGCCCAAAGACTCTCCCAAATTCCTTCCGGAGGACCTCTCTTTTACAGAGATCCTCCAGAAGATACAGGAGGCAAACGGGTGGAAAACGGAGGATCAGGATCCCAAACGCAACAGGTTGGTGGAACACCTGAATATGCCAGAACTGTCCCCTCTGCTCTTTCCTCCGTGGATTGGACCACATGAGGACCTGGCCTCCACAGTCTGGCAACAACCTTCGTTGGTGGCTGTAGTCTCCAAGAAGACTGATAGACTGTATCAAGCCACCGAGGGTAAAGACTACCTTAGTTCTCACCCTAACTCGGACTTGGTGGTCATTAATGCGGCTCATGACCGTACGGCTAAACCTAAACACATGAGCACCTTTTCTCCAGACAAGGAGTCATGGCAAATAGACCAGGTTGGAAGCAAGGTTTACTCCTCCACTCTGGCTCTCAGAGCTTTGAACTACCTGGCACACATGATTGTATTCCAGAAATCTATCCTGGGACAGTTGAAGTCGGAATTTGAGGCTTTGCCCAATTCCGAGGCTAAAACCAAAATTTTCCCAGACTGCCAGGACAGCAGAAATCTCCAGCTGTCATTCCCTCAAAGCGACGTATGATGTGGTAGACGCCTGTACCCGAAGTACCGCCACGGCTATCAGCATGCACCGGTACTCCTGGCTACGGGTGTCCAGATTGGCCCAAGACATCCAGTCTGCCATCCAGGATGCCCCTTTCAGAGGACCAGTCCTTTTCGGAGGCAGCATCAAGGACATAACCACTGAGCTCCAGAACAGTGGCAAGGCACTGCGCTCTGTCCAGTCTATGTTTTGCTCTAACACCAAGCCGAAACAGCCATTTCATTGCCAGTAATGGTGCCAGAACAGTCAGTCCAACGTCAGAACAAACGTCAGGCCCTGTTGGCAGGAGCCACCCCCCCAGTCAAGTCCCAAAGGGCTGCTGGGTCGGCACCCCCCAACCTCCTGACTTGTGGCAGGGCCCCCAGCCTCTGCCACCAGCTCTGGAGGAACCAGTAAGGGGCAGATACGCCAACCACCTGGCCGGGTGGGAGGCGATCACTTCAGACACATGGGTCCTTCAGCTCATCGCTCAAGGCCACACCATCGAGTTCACAGAGAGACCTCCAAGAAATCCTCCGGGTCTCTCTCACTATCCAGTAGGCCACATTGCTCTCATAAGGGAAGTGATCCAGGCTCTTCTGATAAAATCAGCTATAGATCCCGTTCTTTGGATCCAGGAAGAAAAGGGATAGCATTCCCACTTCTTCCTGGTCCCCAGAAAGACAGGGGGCCTCCGTCCAATCCTGGACCTCAGCACGCTAAACCTGTACATAGAGTAAAAAGGTTTTGCATGCTGACCCTACAGGGCCTGCTGCCTCTTCTACACCAGGGTCACTGGCTTTGTGCTCTAGATATGTAGGATGCAAACCTGCATATCCCAATTTTTCCCTCCCACCGCCGCTGCCTAAGCTTTATCTTCCAGGGGGAACACTTCCACTTTAAAGCGCTCCCTTTTGGCCTCTCCTTGGCACCCAGAGTATTTACCAAGCGCCTAGCAGTGGTGACAGTGGCTTTATGCCACCAGGGAATATATGTGTTCCTGTACCTCGATGACTGGCTCCTGTCAGCACCATCAAGGGACAGCCTGGTGGCCTCCCTGACTACTACTGTGAATCTTTTCAGGCAAGTGGGGATCATGGTGAACTACCCCAAATCCCACCTTGTTCCTTCACAATGCTTCCACTTTATTGGGGTGGTGCTGGATACTGCTCAGGGTTACGCTTTCCTCCCTTTGGATCAAGTGGAAACCTTGCGTCAGCAGGCTATCCAAGTGGCAGCCAGTCAATGGACCACGACCCATTTGGTCTTGCGCCTTCTGGGCCTGATGGCAGTGGCTGTTCCCACTGTCTCATATCCAGGCTGTACATGTGGATTATGCAGTGGACCCTTGGGGTTCAGTGGGACCAGAAATCAGATGACCTGGATCACCGGATTCTGGTGTCCAGCCCATGCGTGGGGACCTCCTGTGGCGGCAGGATCTGTCCAGTCTCACCAGATGGGTTCATTTTCAGGTGCTCCCTCCGACTCAGACCCTGACAACAGATGCTTCCAGTCAGGGCTGGGGTGCCCATCTGGGTGACCACAGGACACAGGGATCCCGGTCTCAGCAGGAGTTATCTCTGCACATCAATGTGCAAGAGATGAGGGATGTACTATATGCCCTTCAGGCTTTTCAGTACCTACTCCTCCCTGGGCAGCTACTTGTACAGATGGACAACATGTGCGTAGTCTGGTACCTAAACAAACAGGGAGGCATGCGGTTGTATCCACTGTGCAGGGAAGCAATGCATGTGTGGCATTGGGCGATACAGCACAGCCTGCAGCTTACAGCAGTGCATGTCCCAGGTGTTCAAAATGTCCTGGCGGACACCCTCTGCTGCACTCAGGCAAGGACACATGAGTGGGAACCGAGGCAGTCAGTAGCTTCCACATCCATCGCAAAACTACCCAGTTTCTGCTCGCTCCTTCCCGGGCATGGTGTTTTCTGGTGAGACGCGCTGTCTCTCTGCTGGACAGGGAGGTACTTGTACGCTTTCCCTCCCTTTCCTCTGTTGCAGAGGGTGCTTCTGAAACAACAGCAAAAAGGAGCCCGCATGATCCTCATAGCCCCTTATTGGTCTCTCCAAGTGTGGTTTCTTCTGCTTCAGCAGTTGAGAGTGGAACCTCTTGTTTCCCTACCCCTCTGCCAGAGTCTGCTGACTCAGGACCGGGGCAAGCTGGTCCATCCGGGCCTCAGATCCCATCCCTTCACCTTCATGCATGGCACCTGCTGACATAGCTGTTGCATGCTTTGTGGTCTCTTCCAGAGTGACTCAAGTTCTTGTGGAGGCCCGTAAGCCATCCACAAGATCCACATATGCTGTGAAATGGAAGAGGTTCTCCATTTGGGCAACCAACCAGGGATGAGACCCTTACTCTTGCCCTGTCCCACAGGTCATGGAATACCTGCTGTATCTCTCTGACCTTGGCCTTAGCTATTCTTTGCTGAAGGTCCACTTGTCTGCCATTTCTGCCTCCCATACTCCAGTGGATGGCAAAACTTTGGCCCAGTTGGAGGTTTCCAAAACCTTTCTGAAAGGAATTCTCCATCTGAAACCACCAGTCATGAACCCCATTCCTCCGTGGGATTTGAACTTCATCCTCAAGAAACTCACTTTGCCTCCCTTTGAACCGGCCACGAGTTGCAACCTGTGCTACCTTTCCTGGAAAGCGCTCTTTTTAGTTGCCTTTACTTCGGGTCAAAGGATTTCTGAGCTTCAGGCCCTGATGTGCAAGGAGCTTTATTTGATTTTCCACAGAGGCTCTGCCTACAAATCCTAAGTTTTTACCTAAGGTGGTGTCTGAATTTACTTTGAATTAGACCATACACTTGCTGGTATATTACCCTGAGCATTCTAATCAAGGGGAGGTTATTCTGCACACATTCCATGTGCACAGAACCTTGCATTATTATATGAACCAGATGAAGTCAGTCCGTAAAATGGATCAGCTTTTCATTTCCTTTGCTCCCAAAAGAGAGGGCGTGACAGTTTCCAAGCAATGCTTATCTAAATGGTTAGCAAACTGCATTTTGGTTTATCAGAAGTATAACAAGAACCTTCCGGGGGAAGTCAAGGGGCATTCAGCCAGAGGTATGGCTGCATCTGCTGCTTGTTTCAGGAATGTTTCTGCCACAGACATTTGGGTGGCATATACTGGGAGCTGTGTCCACACCTTTACCAAACTCTACAGTCTAGACATTGCCTCTAGGTGCAGGGCAGGCTTCGGACTAGCCGTCCTTCAGGGCCTCCTGGCGTAACCTGGTACCTACTGCAGGGAAGCGATGAGGGCCTGGTACTGGGCTCTAGAACACAGTCTAGAACTGTCGGCAGCCCATGTTCCCAGTCCCCAGAATGTCTTGGTAGACAGACTAAGGTCGCAGTCCAGGATGCACGAGTGGGAACTGCTGACCTCAGTCGTAGAAGACCTGTTTGACAGGAGGGGTCATCCAGAGTTGGACCTTTTTGCGTCCCTACTGAATGCAAGACTGCCGCTTTTCTGCATGCTCGCTTCAGGGACTCGAGTTTTCTGGTGAGACTCGTCCGTCTCTTGGAAAGGGAGGTTCCTCTATGATTTCCCTCCCTTCCCACTACTACAGAATGTACTGATCTAGCTTCAGATGGAAGGAGCGACTATGATCTTCATTGCTCCCTTCTGGCTTCATCAGATCTGGCTCCCCTTACTGCAGCAAGATGGCAGCGGAACCTCCAGTTCCCCTGCCCTTGTGCAAAGGCTTGCTGTCACAGGAGCAGGGCACACTAGTCCATCCAGACCTCAAGTCTCTGACACCTCCATGCCTGGCTCCTGAAGACATACCTAAGTTAGGGGTATCCCAAAAGGTAGCTGATGTCCTGGTGGCTGCTAGGAAGCCTTCCACCAGGGCCACTTGTTCCATGAAGTGGAAGCACTTTGCTCTGTGGGTGGCTTCCCATCACCTGGATCCGTTCACTTGTCCAGTGAATCAGATTCTGGAGTACTTGCTGTCTCTCTCAGATTCTGGCCTACAGTACTCCTCTATTAAAATGCACCTGGTTGCTATCTCAGCCTTCCATGTACCCCTTGATGGCCGAACAGTGTCCTGTACATTTTCGAGAGGCATTCTTCATCTGAAACCTCCCATCTGCAGTCCAGTCCCACTTTGGGACTTAAATTTTGTGTTAGAAAAACTTACTTTGGTTCCTTTTTTTTTTTTTTTTTTTAAATTTGTGTTTATTAATTTTCCGTATAATTAGACAATTAACAGTCACAGTGCTCATGCAGGGTATAGATACAGCACATAAAGCAAGCTTTGAAAAACATTTTTACAGATGCCCTGCAATCTTGTACAGAAGGAAATGGAGGAATCCATTAGTGTTAAGGTATTCCAAGTCCAATAATTTTTCAATAAATTGCTAGCCTCCCCAGAGGTAAAAGGTGTATCCTGTAGGGAGAAAAATATAAAGGGAGGATAACACAATCCAAGGATTGCTATTTAAACCTGGTCTTAATTAGGGAGAACATAACAAAGTAAGTTTATATAAATCAATAATTATTCGCTTTAAAACAGCATTCAAGCTGGCAGACTGTAATCCTATTTTTGTGTGTTTGCATTTTAACCAGAACCATTAACAAGTAAAAGTTTAACTTGAATCTAACACCATGGTCTTTAGTAGGCATAACAGGCACAGCATTTACTGTAAGAAAACCAGGGGTTTACATAATGGCGACTTTTCCCATGCTCATCATAAATCATGAGCTCTGACTATATACAGTATATAATTATACATATCCTGTATATAAAAACCCTGCCTCCCCTTCCATTCTCCAGTATTTCAGTAATTTTTGACAAAACATAACTGTCTCCCTTGGAAAGCTGTATAGACCCACCGGGAGAGATACCAGTGTCTTACAGCTGCATGTAAGTCCCAACCTACTTCATTCAACAAAATTAGCGCTCACAGTTCAGTCTTCTGAGTCAGATGCTGATTGCTGTTGACCTGAAACTTCTCTGCTCCCTGCAAATTCCACCTCCACCTTTTTGACCCAATGTCCTGCATCTTGGGGATTATTAGTTTTTATGAATGTTTTATATTGTATTATAATGTTTGGTTTTCGTTTTATTATATGTTTTGTACAGCGCTTTGAAAATTTGAAAGGTGCTTTAAAAATAAAATTATTATTATTATTATTACTAAAATGCCAGATCTTGCCTCTGTACACAATTCTGAGTTGGGCCAGTAGCAGAAATGAGTGGATGATCCCTAAGGCCCGCAACCGCTGCTTCACTGCATCGAAACTCTTTCTTCTTGCCCGGGTTTGAAACGATAAGTCCGGGCATAGTTTCACATCTGATCCATTGATGTCCAGTGAATATGTAGCCCTTACAGCAGATATGATAGCGTCTTTGACCTCCGATCTGGTGGATCTCAGCATAATGGTACATGGCTGATTCGGTTATGTCGGTCGGATTCTTGGGTTGACCTAATAGACTTTTGTAAACAAGGACCATACGAATCCTTCAGGCATTGCAAGCTTATCCTGTAGCCAGTCCACCAAAAATTGTAGTATGGTAGTCACCTCGGGAATCCCGACTATGCAGCTATTCCCTGTGTGGACTTCATTTTCAGTGGCCTCCATGCGGCTCTGAAGTTGGGTGTTTTCTCTGGTAAGTGTGGTCACGGTTGCAAGGGTAGACAGCGTTCTTTTTTCCATCTCAGACACTGATCCCCTAAGTGTCTGAATTGCAGCATCATGGGTTTCCAGCTTCTGGAGGGTCTTTTCTATTTTTGAATCCATTGCTTTCATGGACTCGATCATCGTCTTCCACGGGGGTTCCAGTGTGGTAGGGGTACCTGCTTCACTACTGCTCAGCGCTGCAACGGCCTTGCTGGAACTCGACTGTTGCTGGTCTTTCGATAGCCCCTGCTGTTGCACTTTCTGCCGACTCATGGTGGAAAATTACATCTGTCAACTCCAGCGGTTGTGAAGACTTAGATTCTGGTATTGTTTTTCAACTTTTTTCAAAATTTGTCTGCTTTTTATTCAATAATAGTCTCATGAGGGAGCCAGCTTCTATGAAGTGCTTCCAACCTGGAAGATGGCTCTCTAGTGCCCCTCACTTTGGCTCCTTTTGAGCTGGCTGTGGCTTGTGAGCTACACTTTCTGTCATGAAAAACGTTATTTTTAGTTCCCATTACTTCTGCTCAGAGGATTTCTGAGCTTCAGGCTCTGATGTGTGAGTCTCCTTATTTGGTTTTCTACAAAGACAGGGTGTTTTTGCATACCAACCCTAAGTTTTTACTAAAGGTGGTGTCTGAGTTTCCCCTGAATCAAGCCATCCACCTGCCTGTGTATTACACTGAGCATGCCAATCCAGGGGAAGCATTGCTCCATACTTTAGATGTACGTAGAATACTCAGGCATTATGTTCATCACACAAAGGACTGCAGGAAGTCCTTGCAGCTGTTTATTTCTTTTGCGCGGGAAAGGGGGCGTTTTAGTTTCTAAACAGTGCCAGTCCAAATGTTTGGCCAACTGTATTTTTTTCCTGTTATAGGAAGTAAGGTAAGGAACTTACTGGAGTTGTCTATGGCCACTCTGCTAGAGGTGTGGCCATTTCTGTTGCCTGTTTCAGGAATGTGTCAGCCGCTGACATCTGTGCCGTTGCCACTTGGATTGCTATTCACACTTTCACTAAGCACTACGGTCTGGACATTGCAGGCTTCGTCCTAGCTGTACTCCAGTGCCTCTTGTCTTAGGCCTGTAGCCTCCAGTTACCCAGACTACCTCTCTGTCAGTACTGCCTGGGACTCATTCTATAGGTGTGGCCTGATGCAAGCGATACCCTTGATGAAGACAGTACAGTTACGTAAGAACTTACCATAACAGCAGATCTTTGAGAGGATCTCTTGCATCAGGCAGTGCAGTCCCACTCTCCACCCCCTTAGCCTCAGGGGTTCTCTCTCTTCTTGTCGCTCTCTCTCCTGGATGGTTCTCCTTCTGTTTCACTTTGCTTAGTGGCGGGAACCTCTGGCTCTCCTTCGGTTCTCCAGGAGGAGGTCCTCTGCATATGATCTCTGACAGGGGAACTCAGAGGGGTGTGGGGCCTCCCACGTTTATGTAGGGAGGACATCGGCGTCTGACATCATTGTGGGTGGCTTCTACTAGACTGCCAGCTAAAAGGTTTCTGTGTGGTCCTAGTGCCTATCGGCTGTAGTTCCACAGGGGTGGCCTAATGCAAGAGATCCTTTTGAACATCTGCTGTTACAGTAAGTTCTTATGTAATTGTACTTTGGGCATCTTTTCATCTCTCTGGTGATTGTATTAGAAATACGTGTAGGAACTAAGGCATGGGTTAGCAGTGGCCCAGGAACAGGAGATATAGCCCAGGGCTCAGGATTTGCTTCAGCTGAAGTGAGTAGCCCCCACCCCACCCCACAAAATACTAAAAGCAAGTGAGATGTTATAATGTCCCTGGGACGATGTGTATAAATATTAATAGATGAAAACATGCAGGACTGGTGCCCTGTTTTAAAATGGAGAAATAAGTAATCTAGTAACAGTCATGAAGTTTAATTATTTAAGAGGCAGCATTTGAAGGTAGAACAAACACAGTTTTCTTCCTGTTTGTGTCTAACATTTACCCTTTAACTGTTAAAAGAAAAGCTCATCTAAAAAGCAGTCTCTCAGTGCAGCAAGAGTACCCTGGGAGGATGTGAATGGTGTGGGTTGGAGATTCTAAGTAGCCAGCAAACTGCTGTTTCCCTATAGGCCTGGCTACACCTAGGATTGATGGCTTTATAGAACATAGGAACAGGAGCAGTGGCAGTTAAGGGGGAGGTTCCTGGTAATTAAGGAAATTATGCTACAAACTCTTTTGTCAAGTGAAGATGACTGATGTGTTTAGTGACTATGTATAGTATTATTTTCTGTTGTAATGAGTGTTTCATTATTTCTGTTTTTGATACACTGAATGTTGATATAAAATTTAAATTTGACTGACAGATCATATGATTTTCTGAGCTATGAAAAGGCTGTCTCAGCAGCTCTTAAGTCAGTTTGCTACTGAAATGCAAGAGAGGGAGAGACTGCCTGAGACGAGAGAGAGACAGAGAGAGACAGAGACAGGAGGGAGAGTATGTGTGTGAGAGAGAGAGAGAGAGTGTGTGTGTGTGTGTGAGTGTGCACGCGTGCGTGTGTGAGCGTGCCTGTGCAGAGCTAAGAGTGGGAGTGTTTGGTGCTGGACAGCTGGCTGAGTTGTGCAGTTGTGGTGCTGCCTTGGTCTAGGGATATGGGCCACAGGAACAGAGGGATATAAGTGAAGGGGTTTTGGTTAAGCCTGTCAGAGAGCACTAAGGGGAGTGCCAACTAGCCATGAGGGAGCTGATGGCAGACTCCAACAGACTGGAGCCATTTGCTACTGGCTGGACTGGACTCATGGAAAAGTACAAAGACTGGTGAGACCCCTCCTTAGCAAAGGTCCTCTCTGGCATAACCGTGGTAAGTGGGAGCCAACACCCAGTAGCCAGGCTTCACTGGTAAAGACTAAAACACAGTCTCTGAAGTAGCCAGACCTGAAATAGCTGTTTTTTTTATTTTTTTTATTTTGCATCTGTTGAAGTGTCTAAAGATTGTCAAAAGCAAATAAATTGTGCCATCCTGCGGGACTTTTGCCAGAATTCTTGCCGGCTATGTTCTTCATCAACATCCACACTTCCACACCTTTCCTCTTGGAAGCTGTGAACATCGTATGCTCCTTTATGGTACACTATTCAAAGCAAACTGTAACTTTTGGCCTGTTGAAGGTCTTTGTATTGCGATGCCAAGGAGGTGGTAAACTGTATCTCGTAATTTCTCCATGGACAGAGGAGGGGGTCTATTAGCTATGTTTAACTATGATTATTTTTTTCTCTTAGGAAGAATTTTGTTTCTATAATTGGTTTCATGACTTAACGAAAAAACATGGCCTCAAAATAGCAATGCTTGGTATTAAACTGTGACGGCTTATCATATATATATATATATATATATATATATATATATATATATATATATATACACACACATACACACACACCATATAATTTTAACACAGGATAATAATTCCCTTCTGGCACAAAACAGGTTATTAGCATAACAGTGTTATCATCTTTATTAAGCATTTTGGTAGCTGTCTGACTTTACCAGGTTTTCAAAAGTTGATAATATTCATTGCCTTTTTGAATGCTGTTTCACACATTTGGCTACTGATGTTCAAGCTGCAAATAAGGATGACTCAAGTTGTTGTCACAGCTGACCTTTTAAAGTTTTCCTTTATGGGTGAACTGTTTATTTTATGTTTTCAGTACATTAATGTAAGTTTGCTGTTATTTTTGGTGAGGGAACTGGGACATAAAATGTATTGTTGAGATTTATCAATGTGGAAAAAAGTATCTCAGTGGATTATTTTACCCAGGCCTCAGATTAATAATGGATGATCAGAGGATGGGGTGGTGTTACTTTCATGTGAATAGAGTACCAGTCTGTTCACTGCAAATGCACTGGAATCGCTCTATTAAACTGATCTTGGAAAACCAGCATTTCTGTCAGCGTGAATTCATCCACAGCACACATTTGTGTCATTACCAGCGCATGTCCTGGGGACTCCAGAACATCCCGAAAGTTTGGCTGCCCCTTCACCTCGCACCCAGCTGTGAAGGTTTGTCATGGCTACTCGTGGAATTTGGTCACTTTGTTGGTGTGGTTTAAAAAAAAAACAGTTTTTGCTCCACTGTTGAAAGCCAAGTTCAGGGGCTTCAAACACTGTGTCTCCTGCAAACAAGGTCATGACTATAGCCAACACTCATGCCTGGGCCTGAACCACCTTTCCTGCTAGTGCAGGCTCATACCATTATAAGACTCCTTTAGGACCCCACACATGTGCCCACAAGGTCCCTTGGGGCCGTGGTACTGCCGTATCTCAGATCTGCTCTGGTAGCTCTCTAGTGGCACCAACTGCAAGTTGCCATTGTACTGTGAAACATGCTGCTGATTGGCACAGTACAAGCAAGTCTGGTGCTGACAAACAGACTGTGGACAAGCGCCTTGGTAAAGGCAAAACATGATACTGAGAAGCACCATTTCAGTAAGCTGCTCTAAGATATCTGCAGGAGGTTCAGGTGCCGATCCCCGTAGTACTGATTGGCCCATTGCCAACTGTGGGTCACTCCAGCTATAAGAAGGGTGTGGACAGGCAAAGTGTATAGGAGGAGCTGAGGTGCAAAAGGCCTCTGGAGTCAGGACCAAGTCTCCCTAGGCACTTCTCACACTTTTTTTCTCAAGAAGCCTTATTAGAGGCACTGAGTACCCAGATCCAGAGGACGGGGGTTGAATGTCCTATTCAAACAACATGAAGTCTTGTTATATTATGACATATGCAGTATAACCCCAGTTTAGAACTGCTCCGGAGGTGAAAGAGTTAACTTCCATGCAGGGCATGGAATCTTGAGCGCGAGCTCAGTTGAACACTCTGTCTATTGAAGCTCAAACTTAAACTGTCAGATTCTTAACTCCGCCTCACTGAACAGTCGCTCCGGAGATTCCTCCTGCTGCTCGGTTTGTTTGTCGGTTTTAAAGTGTAATTCTCGGTTTATTTTACCGAAATTTAACCTAATCGTCTGTTCAAGCTCTGTCTGTGGTATTGTAAGTAATAGATAGGCTTACTTTTGATTTTTCTTCTGTGTGGAACTTGTAAACATCTTTTTTGGTTCGGTTTGAACCGATCAGAGGGGTTTAAAAATTACTTTCTAGCCCTTTAGAGTGCGGTTCCCGGTTCTTATCGGTTCTAAAAAAAACGGATTTTATTACAGTTTTTTCCACGACCCGTGACATGGTTGGGAACCGATAAGAGAGTCTTGCTTGGTGGATTGCTGTTAACGGGCAAGTTTTGGTTAGGCTGGCACTATGTCTGAGAAACCCAAAAGAAAAACCGGACCCACTGGGTTTCAGCACTGTGGCCTCTGTGGGGAATCCTTTGCCAAGGCTGACCCACACACCATATGTGTATATTGTCTGGGGTTTGACCACCTCAATGCAGACTGCCAGATTTGTAAAAATTTTCCTGCTGCCACCGTGGAACAAAGAGTTGGTAGGCTCAGGGAAAGGGAGGCCAAAAAGTCTGCTGACCTGGATGGCCAGCCCGGTTTGGTTCCAACCGAACCTGAGGGAGTGCCCTCTGACCAGGGCGATGCTTCCTCGGGCAAACGAAGAGCCAGCTCTGAGGAGCCGGTTCCAACTAAAAGGGCTAGAAGGTCAGCTAGTTTGGGCCCAAAAGTTCTTTCTCCAACTGCTGAGGAAATAGCCAAAGCTATTCAGATTGTCCAGTCTCTTTCCCCAGTTCTGTCCGAACCGGCACCATTGGGTAAGCGCCCGGTTCGGTTGGTTCCCTCAGTTCAAGATTATGATTTTGAAGATTTTTATGAACCAGGGGAAGGGGAGGAGGGGTACGAGGAGAGTGAGTGTGATTTTGACAGTCTGGATGTGCCCATTAAACCGGACATCTCTCCAGACAGACCTTCAGGAGTATCCCCTCCCAGGCTATCTGAGTCCCCCTCTCATTTTTTGTTTTACAAGAAAGTTGCTGACACTGTGCAACTCCCTGTTGAGGAAGCTGTTGATGATCAAGAAGAGCCTGATTTTGTGGAAATGATGGATATTCCAGAGTCTAGGAGACTGTCTGTTCCCTTGCATAAATCTTTTAGGAAACAGACAGTAAAAATTCTGAAAACTCCTCATTCTATCCTCCCTGTGGATAAAAGGATGGACAAGAGGTATGCTTTATCAGGCTCTGATACAGAGTTTCTATCTCAACAGTGCAGCCATGTGGGGGTAGTGTAGGCTGCAGCCTGTGACAAGGCTAATATTCCTCTAGCCTCTCACCCTCCTGAAAAGGATTCCAGAAGGATGGATGCCATGGCAAAAAAGCAGTACATGGCAGCATCTTTGGGACTCAGACAGGCAAATTATATGGCTTACGCAGCTAGGTACCAGAAATCCAGGTGGGATACTGTCCTGGCCCTAGCAAAACAGGCCCCTGAACAGCTTGCCAGGGAGCTGGAGCAGGTGGCTGCGGATGGTATTGAGGCATCCAAGGTGCAATTTCATGCTGCTGTAGACTCTAATGATGATTCATCTAGAGTTATGGCTACATCTGTTCTCTTGCAGAATGGCCTGGCTCAGATGTACTGCCCTGTCACAGGATACCCAGTCTAAGGCTATGGATTTTCCTGTTGTGGGAAATTCTCTGTTTGGGGAGCAGACAGAGAATTATATGAAGAAAATGGATGAGTATAGGACCACCTATAGGAGTGCACAGGCCAAAGAAAGGCAAGTCTCCTCAAAGGCAGCATGTCAGGGGCAGGGGCAGGCCTTTTCATAGGCCATTTTACCAAGCCCAGGCCTCCTCTTCTGCTTATGCCCAGAGGGGTTCTTTAGAGGAAGGGCAGAAGGGTTCTAGTAAGCCTGCTTCTACCCTCAACCCAAAGCCCCTGCAAAACAGGCTCCTGATGGGGTAGCCAGGGCTGATTCTCCACTACGGTAGGGGCAGGCTGGCTTACTTTGTCCAGGACTGGAAGTCTTTAACATCAGACAAGTGGGTCCTGGAGGTAGTAAGCCAGGGACTGGTTCTCAGCTTCAAAAAATTTCCGAAGATGAGAGCCAGATCTTTTCCACCTGCAAACCCATCAGAGGCACTTGCCCTGGAAGCAGAAGTTTCTGCCCTCCTGGCTCTCAGAGCCGTGGAAAGGGTTCTACCCATACACCAGGGCAAAGGGTTGTACTCCAGGTACTTCCTTACCCCAAAAAAGACAGGAGAATGGCGGCCCATTCTGGATCTCCGGTATCTAAACAAGCACCTTTTAAAACCAAAGTTCAAAATGGTGACCCTGGGGATTATTTTACCCTCTCTAAGGCCAGGAGACTGGCTAGCCTCCCTGGACCTCAAGGATGCCTACTTCCATATTCTCATCAGAAGCTCCCATCGAAAGTACCTCAGATTCTAACTGTCCCAGCAGCTACTTACATCTCTAGGTTTCCTTCTCAATCTTCCAAAGTCAGTTCTGGAGCCTGTCCAGCTTCTCACCTTCACAGGCGCAGAACTGAACACAAAAGAAGCCAGAGCCTTCCTTCCTCTGGAGAGAGCAAGGACCCTGGTGTCTCTGGCCTCCTCTTTCACCCTGCAGGTCTCTCGACCAGCAAGGCATTTCCTACAGCTCCTGGGGCACATGGCTGCTTCTACAGCAGTAGTGCAGGGAGCGAGATTTCAGATGAGGGACATTCAGTTCCATTTGAGGGCCTTTTGGTCTCAAAGGACGGATCCCCTAACCAAATTGATTCCAGTGACTCGAACCCTGATCCAGGCCCTTCAGTGGTGGCAGGATCAGAACAATCTGAGACAGGGGTTCCTTCACCCCCAGTCTCATTCCTTGACCCTTACTACAGATGCATCCCTCCTGGGGTGGGGAGCTCACATGGGCGACCTTTCCACCCAAGGGCTGTGGTCCCCTCAGGAATTCCTGCTCCACATCAATTTGCTGGAGCTCAGAGCAGTTTTTCTAGCACTTCAGGTTTTCTCCACATCTGTCCAGAACAAGGTAGTTCAGGTCAGAACAGACAATACCACTACAATGTGGTACATCAACAAGCAAGGGGGCACTCTGTGTACGGCCTTGTGCACCAAAGCAATGAAATTGTGGTCTCTGGCTTACTCTCTGAACGCCTCCCTTACGGCAGTTCACCTCCCAGGCAAGGACAATGTCCTAGCGGATGCTCTCAGCAGGATTTCCCAGGGCCATCACGAATGGGCACTGGATCCCCTGGTACTGGAGGTAATATTTGCCAGATGGGGCACTCCGCAAATAGATCTCTTTGCAGCCCCAGACAATCACCAACTTCCCCTTTTTTGCTGCAGGCCCCCAGTGTTGGGCTCAGTCCCTCTGGATGCCTTCCTTCTCAGTTGGGAAGGGAAGTTTCTCTATGCTTTTCCCCCTTCCCTCTTCTTTTCAAAGTGCTAGTCAGAATCAGATCTCAATCCTGCAAGATGATCCTGATTGCTCCAGATTGGGCCAGGCAGCCCTGGTACCCACTCCTCATGTCCTTAGCAGTCCACCCTCCCCTATGCCTTCCCAGGAATCACAACCTGTTAACCTGTGCCCAGGGGAGAGTTTGGTATCCGAACCTCAAATCTCTCAATCTCAAGGCTTGGCTCTTGAAGAGTTAGAGTTGCTGACCTACACCTTTCTCAAGGTGTATTGGATATCTTGAAGGCCTCTAGGAAGCCTTCCACCAGGGCTACCTGTAATTCAAAATGGAAAGATTTTCCATATGGTGTGCTGGTAAACATATTTCCCAGAATCTGCTGGTGTGCCTACGATCCTGGATTATTTGGTGCATTTGAATTCCTTGGGGCTGAGACCAGCTACCCTAAAAGTGCACTTGGCAGCTGTGTCTGTCTTCTTGTCAGCAGGTAAGCCCTCTTCTTTATCAGCTCACCCTGTGTTCTCAAGTTTTTAAAGGGTTGCTTCACACCAATCCCCATTCAGGGATCCTGCCCCTGCTTGGGATCTTAATATTGCATCGCTCAGCTTATGCAACCCCTTTTTGAGCCATTGTCTTCAGCAGGGCTGAAGTACTTGACTTGGAAAACTGTGTTTCTGGTAGCCATCACCTCTGCCAGGCGCATAAGTGAGCTACAAGCCTTGTCAGTGGAGCCTGATTTCATCTCCTTTCATAGAGATAAGGTAGTCCTCAGGACTAACAGGAAGTTTTTGCCTAAGGTGGTTTCAGACTTTCATCTTAATCAATCCATGTCTCTCCCTGTGTACTTCACTGACCATTCCTCCTCTGGTGAGAGGAGATTACACAGTTTAGATGTCAAAAGAGCCCTTAGTTACTATATAGAACGTACCAAGGGTCACAGGTTCGAATCCCTCCAATTGTTCCTCACCTATGGTGAGGTTGGTAAAGGGAAACCTGCTACTAAAAGATCCATTGCCAGGTGGATTGTCTCTTGTATCCAATTCTGTTACGAAAAACTGGGTAAGGTTCCGCCCTCAGGCCTGAGGGCTCACTCTACCAGAGGTACAGCTGCATCTCTGGCTGCTGCCAGGGACATTCCTATCCTAGAGATATGTCAAGCAGCTACCTGGAAAACAGTTCACACTTTTACTAAGCATTACTCCTTGGATATCCAGGCTAGGAGTGATGCTCGATTCTATCAAGCCGTGCTTCAGAGCCTATTTCCCAAGTAGGTTCTGTCCTCCTCCATGGAGGTACTGCTGTGTAGTCTGCATATGTCATAATATAGCAAGACTTCATGTTGTTTGAAGAAAAAATTACTCACCTTAGTAATGTTGTTTCTTCTAATGGAGTCTTGCTATATTATGACCTCCCCAGCCTGCCCCTCTCAGAACCTCTGTTTTTGGGATGTGGGTGGGCAGTGCAATGTTGGCACTTCTTTGATGCCCACTTCATTTCACCCTTCTAGGGTGCTTAGGTGTTATGCTTAAGTTTCTTCTTGAATCCCCCGACTTGAGTCTTTGTTTTGGGATCAAGATCAAAAAGGTGTTTTTGTAGTTAGTAGCCAGTGGCTAGTGTAGGTTTTCGGCTTCCACACAGAACCTTAGTGAGTTTTTGCTCGTAAAGATCTGACAGTTTAAGTTTGAGCTTCAACAGACAGAGTGTTCAACCGAGCTCGCGCTCAAGATTCCATGCCCTGCATGGAAGTTAACTCTTTCACCTCCAGAGCAGTTCTAACCTGGGGTTATACTGCATATGTCATAATATAGCAAGACTCCATTAGAAGAAACAACATTACCAAGGTGAGTAATTTTTTCTTTCCCTAGGCCCCTCTACTCTGTGAGCAAGATGCAGATGTGGCGCACCAAGGGGAACAAAATCCACCAGAGGGTAAATGCAGAAGCAAGTAATTTATTGCCAAAATCAACAAGAGCACCACCAAACACTTACCCCAGCACTTGCCTCCTGAATGTGAGGCTTTGTCAGGGGGTGGGGTTTGCAAAACTGCTCCAGCTTTTGTTACCATCCAGTTAGGTGGTTGTCCCTAAGCATTTCATAAGACATATTTATTTATTTATTTACTTGTAGTAGGTGAGAATTTGGAAATGGCTTCTAAATAACAGACGTCTGAATTTGTTAACGTGAAAAATATACAGAGATATAGCCAGCAATAACGCATCCTGGTACATACAACATTTGTGAAGAACACACAGTTATACAAAAAAAATGTGATTATCTAATAATGACACCTATCAAAATGTTTCACAATTTCTCACCTACTATAGGTAAACAAATACGTCTTAATGAAATGTTTAGAGACTATACCCTAACTGGGTGGAGATAAGAGCTGGAACAGTTTGGATTTTGTTTCTCTTGGTGCTCCGTGTCTATATCTTCACTCAGGCACTGCTCTATTGGAGTGAGTGCTTCAATGATTGTATTTTTTAACCCTGTGCTCTATGACATGATGCTAGAACCACTACTAGGTTTAGTGTACCTCTTCTCACATGATTGGGCCTGGACTATCCAGCCTTTGCAGATCCCCCATTCTTTGGCTGCTATGCTATAACATTACTAAAGGGGCCACTCCAGCTATCCTGGGTTGTGCTGTCATGCTGTCTCTTTGCCCTCCTGGGATGAAGGGGAATGGGGTACCATGGACATTTCCAGCCTGGTTGACTTCGGGAACAACTCCAGAAGTTCTCCTTTAAAAGGCAGTTCTAGTGAGGAAAATGATCCAGAACTTTGAGGTGCAAGTCTCATCTTCTGAAGTAAAGGATGCATTTGCCTTCCATGATATCTTTGGCAGGGCTAGCATGGTCTTCATGTCTCTGCCAGTATACAGTCATTTGTGGCCTTAGCCATACACCTTTAGTTGGACCCAGCCTCCTCTCTGGCCATTGACAAAAAAGGCCAATAGGAGGTACCTGGTCTCAGCACAGGAGAAAAAGTTCTTGTTTTCACACCCTGCTGTAGAGATGATGGTCACTGCAGCTGCTGCAGATAACTACGGCCAGCAGCCCTCTAGTCACCATCCCAGATTTTTATTTTTTTTTGTCAACTCTTTTTCCCTCCGGTCACGGCCCCGAGGTCCTTCTCTCAGGCAACCAATCCTTTTTCCTGCCCCCCCCGAGGTCCCTTGAACTTTGCCTCTCTCTCCCTCCCTCCCCTCCAATGCCAGCACCCCCCCGGCTAACCCTATCTGGGGCGGGTCGCCCTCCTTCTACCTGGGCACCTCTCATCACGTCAGTCTCCAGCATCGACGGGGAGCGGCCGCGGAAGTCAAGGCCAGTTGAGGAGAGCCCGACATTGGGCATGGGGGACTGGTGCCGTCACCTGATCCTCGGCGCCAGGTTTTTTCCTTATTCTGGTACCCCCCCACGACGCAAGGCATGCAATGTCATCAGCCCCTGACGTGGGTGCTCCCACCCACGTCTGGAGACGGCTGCCCAACGTTGTCCCCAACTGTATGCACCTGAGCGCATAGCAGTGCCACCGGTTTCCATCGGGGGCCACTGTTGCACCGGGCAACCCTGGATCCCACCTCTGAGAGAGGAGAGCTGTCCATCAGATGCTCGGTCCTCTCTCTTCCCTGCCGACCCCCGACGGCCCGGGCTCATTCCCAAACTCGGGTCACCGGCGTGGCACGAGGTGTGGCGTCCACGCCTCAACCCTCAGCGCCACCGGGCCAGTCCAGATTTATTTATTTGTGTATTGGTGACTGGGAAAGGCACATTGAACTAAGGCTCATTTCCGGGCCCAATTGGGGAGCAGTTGCACAGGAAATGGGGCAAAAAACATAAAACAGTACAATCTCTGGTACTGCATCAGGGTTCAGAACTCAATAGGATTGTTTCAGTGTTATTAGGAACAAGAGGGAGGCAGGGTGTAAGGAGAATTTAGAAGGGGGCAGAATAAATCAGGTAGGGAATTAGGGTAGACTATGGCTTGATAGCCTTTTTTCTGTATTTATCTGTATATTTAGTTTAAAAATAGGCAAACTGGTAAAGAGCAGCAACTGTTTACAAGATTAGACTACACTGCATAAAGTTCGGAGGAAAAGATAAAACAAATAATTAATCAAAGAAGTTAGATTCACAGGAAAGAAATATTCTTCCTTGGACACCTTGTCTATGAGATAGGTCTCAAACATGGGCTATTGGTTACATTTCCAGCATAACCTATGGAATCAGATAACCTCCTTCTCTGAGCACTTGACAGAAAAGAGGGAGGAGTTTTCTAAATTGGTGAAGTCCTGGACTACTTTGTCTACTGCACACAGCATGATCAAATGGCAGTCAGTGCAAATGACACAGCAGCTAGAGGTATGGCCTGCATAGACAGGCCATGTTATGGTGTACCACATTTTCACAGGACTCTTGGGTCTTGAACATACCTGTAAAAGGGTAGCTCTATTAGGGGTTCCAACAGAATCTTTCTTGACTAAAGTGAGCATGGCAAAAAGGACAGAAAAATCCATGAGTCTCACTGAGACCCTATACACCCCTCCCCAAAACTTCATTAAGGGCACTCTTTAGTTAAGATGCCAGGGGCCTGATATTCACAAAGGGCCAAAGTGGAGCACAGAGTTTTGCCCTGTGCTTTGTCCATGCCCAAGAGTCCGAGGATGCTACATTCAGTCAGATAGTTCAACAGCGCTATCAAACTGAATATAGGGCCATGTTGGCACAGTGATAAGTTGCGCAGCTCTGCCCCAACATGGACCCATGCTGTGCAGGGAATAGCATCACCAGAGTGGATAGTGCCGGAGCGCTAGCCACTATTTTCAGAGGGACCTATGCAAATGAGCCCATTGGGCATGCAAATGCGTGCCTATAATGGGATAATTTGCATGGGTAGCAGTGGCAGGTTTGCACGGATCCTCCCCCACCCAGAGTGCCTGATCATATATAACAAAGAAAAGTCCCTGGCACCTACTGGCGCTCCACCCTCCCTCTGATTGCCATCCGTATATGCATTCCAAGTGTCCCCCCCCCCCATCTGTCCTGATACCCTGTGTAAGTATCCCTGGTGTCATAGTGGTCTCCCCACCTTCACATCACCATCCCCTTGCCTGTCTAAACATCTCTTGGACCATAGTGGTCCTCCCATCCTCTGATTGCCAGCCTGATACCCTGTGTAAATATTCCTGGTGCCATAGTGTTCCCCCCACCCTCTGATTGCCATCCCAATACCCTATCTAAACATCCTTTGGGCCATAGTGTTCCCCCTGACCACTGGCCCAGTACAGAATACTTGAATTTCTGGTGCCTGGTGGTCCCCCCACTGACCGCTGGCCTGTATCTCAAAAGAAGGACCCTGGCATCCAGTGCCGCCACCCCCTCCCCCCGCATATCACCAATCCTCATCCCCGTATGTTCGAGGAAATTCCCTGGTATCCAGTGGTCCCCCTGGTCCTCGATCCCCAGCCCCTGCAATAACACCAAGCTCCCTGGTGGCCATTGGTCATCCCAGTTGCTGACGCCCAGCTGCGCTACAAATACAAGAGCTATTGGTGTTGCCACTGTGTAAGCACATACGAAAAGCATCAAGAAAACATACAATAAGGATATTCTTCTCTGGTATCCAATGGTACCTCCACCCCCCGCTGGCCATTCCCTATACAGGCAGTAATCCCTGTCATCTGGAAGCCCCTCTCACCACAGCACCTGCCACCCATCCTGCCAACCTCCCCATACCTGTCGTTTGGGTGCTGCAGCTGAAATACGGTGACTGGCCCAGCCTTTTGCTCACCTCCTTGGCTGGCTGCTGTATAACAAGCAGAGTGCATGCATCCTGAAATATGGCGACCGGCACGGCCCTCCACCCACCTCCTTGGCTGGCCGCTGTATAACAAGGCAGAGTCTATGTGTCCTATAGTATAGGATGTGCGCACTCTACTTTATTATACAGCCGCCAGCCGAAGAGGTGAGTGGAGGGCTGTGCCGGTCTCCATGTTTCAGCCGTGGCGCTGGAACGTCAGGTACAGTGGGGGGTTTGCAAGGCGGGTGGCTGGTGCCATGGTGCAGGGGGGCCTCTAGACACCAGGGATGATTGTGCAGGGAATGGCCAGTGAAGGATGGAGGGTACCACTGGACACCAGGGAATAATATAGTTTTTGTATGTTTTTCTGACGCGTTTCACATATGCTTCCACAGTGGCGACACCAATAGCTCTTGTATTTGTAGCACGGTTGGGCGTCAGTGATTGGGATGGGATGATCACTAGCCACCAAGGAGCTTAGTGTTATTGCAGAGGCTGGGGATTGTGGACCGGGGGGGGGGACCACTGGACGTCAGGGAATTTCCTCGAACATATGAGGATGGGTGACTGGGGTTGGTGGTGAGGGGATCCTTCTTTTGAGATACGGGACAGTGGTAAGGAGGAGAGGAGACCACTAGGCACCAGGGATTCAAGTATTCTGTACTGGGCCAACGATCAGAGGGTGGGGGGGACCACTGTAGTATTTAGACAGGGCAGCAGGATGGCGATTGTGAGGTGGGGGGATTACTATGGCACCAGGGATATTTAGACAGGGTAATGGGATGGAGATTGCAAGAAGTGGAGACCAATGGACCACAAGGGATGTTTTCCATAATGTCTGGGCCAGGGATTGCAGGGAGCAGGAACAATAGGCACCAGGGATAACTTACTTGAGCACTGTGATGGTGATCTGAGTGAGGGTAGACCACTAGGCACCAGGGATTTTCATTTTTAAACTGGTACAGCAATCAGAGGAAGTGGACACTGGGCACCAGGGATGTTTGTTTTTATACTGGGCTGGCAATCCGGGGGGGGGGGGGCACAGACCACCAGGGGACCAGTGTGCTCCCCCACCGGTGAACTTGGTTTTTGGCTGCTGTAGCTCCAACGCCCTCTAGGATTTACCGGAGTAAGATGGGGTTTTGTTCAGCAGTATTTGTGCCACGCACAGTGACCATGCTAACCCCCTTTATGATGTGCAGCTGCACTAAATATTGGGTTGCTCAGGTATTCCTGCCCCCCCCCCTTTGCCCACCCACATACATTATTTTTGTGGGGGTGCGAAACCTGTTTGCCCACACAGCCTCCCCTTTTGAGTATCGTGCTGTGGCCCAAAACCGAGTTCGCATGAGCAAACACCCGTTTGCACTTGCGCAAGCCTTTGAATATTTGGCCCTAGGAGTCCTTTCGGGGCACCTATACACTGTTCTCTGGGGACAGCAGTAAGAGAAAGGGAGAAGACATATCTGACACAACTCCCCCGGCAGCCCGAGGTGAGCCAGCCAAGCAGAACCGATGCCATGACTGGTTCGTCAAGTCTTTGTCATCTCCTACAACAAGCCTGCTTGCACTCAGATGGTTCAGGGCATCTATCCCACTGCCTTTACCTTAGGGAGGCTGCAACTGTGGGCAGATGGTGCTTGAGGTCATGGAGTAGGGGGTAAGCCTAGGCTTTAACATCCATACTCACTTAACCCCAATCAGGTATGGTCCAGACACACCTGTCCCCCAGCAGAACTGGCAGTGTTGCAGGAGGAGGACAACCAGCTCCCAACACTCACGTTTGTAGAGTGCATTCCTTCTCACCTGGAATAAAAGGATTTTTATTTGTCTAGGTATTTTATGACCAAATGTAGCCAGAGGCTGACAGCCTATTGTGGATCTGAGATACTTAAAGATCATGTGCAAAGGATTTTTTTTCCATTAATAAACTGTTGTTTGTAAATCAAAATGTCTATGTGTATCAATTTATTTAAGTCGCATATTATTAGTGCTTGTATTTTTTAAAATTTTTTCTTTTTTGCTACCCTCTGTTTGATCCCCAGAGCCCGCACGCAGATACTGTCCCTGCAAGTGGGGCGGGTCTAGCGATGACGTCACTTTAGAGTCTGACTAGTGCAGGAAGCGTGATGTGCCCTGTGTTACCATTCATGAGTAAACATTATGCCCTACACATTGCTTCCTTCCAACTAAACAGCATCACTGTTCTAAAAGGCAGTTTCAAGACTGATCATGTAAATGAGAACTGCCACTTGAGTGTAGTGACAAGCTAGTGAAGATGTGATAAAAACTGATTTTAAAGTCGCACGTTTAGTATATACCAAGATCAGAAGATGTGCACTATAGCCTGTTCCACTGATGCAAAATGTTCACCAGAGCACTGGTAGAATTGCCTGTTCTTACTGAAATTGGCATGGCATGTGCCAGGTAGACAACAATCTGACCACAAGCATACGGCAGATAAGGAGAGACCCCCCGCCTCGGCTACCAGCCCGAAAACCCATCGGAGGTGTAGAGCAAGCGTGCTCGGTTTATCGGTGTCAGGATACCACTGCACTATGGAACATAAGGTTTTCCGAGCTCTCAACACATTGCCTGCATACACTGAGCTAGCTCTTCTGTTTCTGTTGTGGCTTTCAACCTTTATGCTTGTGCGGCCACCACACAACCCCAACAATCTAAAAATAGCCATTATAAAGAGGGTTCTTGTACACGGAGCAATAGTGGCTATTTGACCATTCATGGACACATGGCTGCCTTTCAAATAAACAGCATCACTGGGACAATCACCTGTTCTTACAGAAAGTAGCATGGCATGTCCCAGGGAGACGACAGCATGACCACAAGCGCCCAGCAGATAGAGAAACACCCGGACGAAAAACCGTTGTAGCAGCAGAGCAAGCGTTCCCCATTCATTCTTGTTAGGGCATCCCTGCCCAGTGCAAAATAAGGTTTTTGGATCTCTCCAGACCATTCCTGCACCCACCTATATTCAAGGGTTTTGGTGCAAAGCGGCATGATATGGTTCAGGTGAAATCACAGCAGTAACCTCAGGGAAATATGTGCAGCCAGTGATTTTGAAAGGGGAAACTGTGTGCCAAGTCAAGCAGGCAAAGCAGGGGGCATGGTGACCACTACGGCTACGGAGGCTGCAAGGCAGGCATTGTAGCAGTATATGTAAAAACTGCTTATTGGAAGGTCCCATCCAGTGCAACTGCTGTCAGCCCACACCAACCGCAGACATAAATAAATGGCAATGACAATGCAAAAAACAGAAAAGCAATCTGCCTGACAAAAGCCAGGGTGGCATCAAGGGATGAGAAAAATAGACCAACAGTAAGATTCTCCAGTAACCACCCTTGCATTGCATTCTGTATTCAGTTGCAAAGGAAATGGGGTCGATGGACATCTAGCAGCGAATGCCACATTGCCATTTTATTTCTGATTCTTGGGAGAGTCACCCGGCAGTTGTCTAAGTGAGTATATATAAGATGATGCAGCAAATAGCACCAGCCGCAACACCACCAAAACCAGGTGGCAACAAGCCTAATGGCAACAGACTAAGCACAAGGGTAGAATGAGTGGACCAGCAAGGGGTGCAATGGACCATAGACGTGAACTACACCCACAGATGAAGTGATATGGACCAGGCCAACAATGAAATGGGGCCCAGATGAAGTACGTTGCTGGGTGGACTGCTAGAAATTAACTAATTGCATAATGTGTGGTCTGTGCAGTTTTATTTTTTCAATGGTTGTCTAGATGTACAACTAGTTATTTTGGCGGGGGGACGGAGGGGTTGGATTTTTCAAACAAAGCATAATCAGGTGAGAATTACAGAAATGACATCAGTGTGAGAGGGGTGCCTGAATGCAGTGCCGCAGACTCATCCGGCACTATAAGGGTCAACAGGGACTGCAAGAATGAGTCTAACAAGAAGAAACACAACTGTCAAAACTAAATGCTTGACATGCACCCGAGGTGTCCTATACAGGGGGTTGGTATCTGAGTTGGTGAGAGAGAGCGCGCAACTGGGAATAAGGACCAGGTCAGATGAGTCGGTAAGGAAGGAGAAAAGAGACCTACTACACCGGTTCTGTGGGGATAACAATGGGAAACAGACAGGAATATTGTACAGACAGTAAATAATGTTCCTCTGTGCATCACCAGAAAACCCACAGAAGCGCGACGATGTCTTTAGAGATGTTTAGTGCGGTGCTTTGGGGTGTTGGGGTGGGTGGACATTAGTAATGGAATTATATGTAATTTATACGCAACACATGGTTAGCACAGCATGCAAAATAGGTTGGAAAGTTGAACCTATAAAATGGTTGGCACACATAGAAGTGCCATCGCAGTGCACCTTGTGCCATCACAGATGCCCTAGGGAATCTCACCAGTACAACCATTGATGGGTCCAGAAATTATGGCATCCTTGACTGATAGCTGCCTTGCCTGTAATCTGCAAATGACGCTGACTGGCACACACAGAACAAACAGGAGGGGCATATGCCATAAAGTGGCATATCGTGACCAGACAACCAGCCCATTCGCTGTGAGGTCAAGGGCAACATCCATAAGGTAGAGTCTGCATGACCAGGGTCTGTTAGCAGGCACATGCTGAATCAGTTTTACCACCGGACTGTGCAAGGTTTATTCCCACAGGTCAGACACACACCACGTTATGTAGAATATATAGTGCTGGTGAAAGCCGGGATGTAGTGAGAGGAGGGTTGTCAGGACGGACAGAACCGGTGCACAGCAGAGGAAAGCAATGTATTTTTGATATGGCATAGTAGTTTGAGGAGGTTACAGTGTCACAGTCTGAATTTGATTAGGCTTGCAAATGATAGGAACGGGATTGTGACCGTGACAAGTGATTGCATCTGCACGACCATATGTCCACAGTCTGTTCCTTCCATGGGGTACCACCAGGTCTGGCTTTGTAAACTTGCACAGTGCTATTGATGGCAGCAAGCAAGCCCACAGACAAAACTTAAGCACTGAACCAGATACCACGCAGCACCGGACTCGGAGAAAGTGGGAGGCACACTGAATGCCCTCTGATGCAGTATGTAAGGGAGAGAGCAGAGGTGGAAAGGGTTCTACAGGATAATAGCTGCCTGGGAACTAAGCACATAACTCTTGGCAGGACAACCATAATATGTTGTGTGTGTAAATTAGGAGTATAAAATATTACCTGGAGTTACAGCATCTATCAGCAGCAGAGCCAGTTAGATTGGCATGGCCTGTATGCGGCTGTTATACCTGTGTAGCTATCCCTGCCGTAGCCAGTTTCTACAGACTGCTTGCCCCGGGACACACTGGCTCCATTCCTGGGCTCATGCAGATAACATTTTAAACAACTCCACCCCCCACCCAAAAAAAAAGGAACACAAGGCTGTCTGACAGGTGATGGTGGCCTGGCAGGCTGTCTGTGAAAGGAGAAATGGGAACGCATAGTAAGGAGGCTGCTGATGGCACCAAGAGGCAGGAAGTAAAACATTGCAATGAATAGCCACCAAAGATAGGTGCTATGTTACTTTTGTGTGACAACGGGCATGGAATCACCGAGGACAACTGCAGATGGATGCACTGTGTCCAAAGAAAGTCACCGGAGGGGAACTTGGTATTGGTCCAGAATGATCGGAAGTCATGTTTTGAGAAGGGTCATCAATGGGAATGATTTTGGGAAGGGCACCTTGCTGGTAACCAACGAGTGAAAATGAATGGGCAGAAGTAGTTATAATAGATATGTTAGGCTGCACAGATGGACAAAGGAACAGGCGTTTGGTGGTCTCTGATGGGTCTGGTTTGGGGGGGTGCGCAACCACGACTGTGGAGCTTAGCAGGGCAGTCTCATGTGGAATGCTGCTAAGTGTGCAGTGGAGGTTTTAGCAATGTGCCTGGCAGCAATCATGTTTTTAACCACCCACAAAGTAAATGGGAAAAACAATTGCCATTCATCGAGCTCCATAGCAGTTCCTGGCTCCTCTTCACTGCTCTCACTGCTGTCCAACCGTTCCTCCTCCGGTGCAGTACGTGTCTTACCAGCAGCTCAAATGAGTATGGTTGGATGACTGTATGCTGGTAATGGAGGCTCTCAATATCTGAATCAGACTCGGAAGACACGCTGGACCGGGTAAAACTGCAAAGTACATACAACCATGGACAAGATGACATGAAGCAGCAGCTGCAGCTAAATAGATTAAATTCCTCGCCACTCATCAATGACGTCAAGGTGGTAGGCAGAGTGACTAGCGGGATTAGGAATCCCGAACGTAAGGGGCGGGCATTCACTTTATAAATCATTAATTTTGTACGAAAATATGCATATCACACACATTACACACACATTCTAAGGAAAGACACTAGACAGAGGTAAGGAGTTCATCTTTATTGTGAATTTCAGTGATTTGACTTGAAAGGGCTTTGCACATGATCTTTAAACAAATACATTAAGTAAAAGAGATTCAGAATTGTGTCCCTTCAGTCTATCATTCCCAGGTTGGACAAGGGAGGTTGCTGCTGCTACCTTGGCTTAAAGTGATTGTCCTATTTCTTGTTAAATGTCAACAGTTGGCCTCAGTAGGATTCAGATCTCATAACATTTAGTAAAAATTGGAAAATTATAGAATATTTCATTCTTTAATACTAAAGAAGTGTGCATGAAAAACGTTTTGCATCTTAAACTACATTTGTTCCAATTGTTTTTCTTGCACTGTAGTCATAATCTTCTGCTTTTGATGTCATAATTTCTGTGGCAATAGGTTATGATGTCATAAACAGATTATTATGACTTTACAGCAGGTATAAGCAAGGTGAATAGATGAAATCTAAGAAAAAAAGATCCTGTTTAACTGAAACTATATTCAGCTGAGGCAGCCCATCGGTGCAGTGACAGGGTTGCCTCTTGGGATGCCAGCGGCCTGGGTACGAGGATGAGCTCGGATTGTTACAGGTTTTTCCAGGGATGGAGGAATTGAGTGTCCCAAAAGGATGTTTGCCTTCTTGGGATAGGAGGCAATGTGCTACCCACTGCGTGAATGTCACCTTGGGGTGCCCAGGAGGAGCAGGTCACTTGACAATAGCAGTGGGTGGTGAGATGCAGTGGGCCTTGTGACATGCACACCTGTGGTGTGCTACATTATACATGACAGCGTCTCAGTGGAAGGAGAGAGAAGGAGAGAAACGGGGATCATCAAAATATCCCGGCTCAGCAGGATGATGTGGGTACACTAGGGCCCTGTGCTGCCTGCCCGCCCAGCACAAGTAACCCTACCAGTACTGAATTCAGAGTGCAGTGGATTGGGAGGGCTGCCCCTTCCCTTGAAAGGCCATAGCATGGGAGGGTTCCTCACAGAACAGAAAAGTAGGGCTCCCTGGGTCCAGGGTAGCGATGGGGCTGCATGGTATCTTGACAGATAGGGGCATAGCAGGGAGACTAAATAGAAATTACAAAAAAAGTCTTCAGTTATA
Organism: Neoceratodus forsteri; assembly: GCA_016271365.2. Classification (NCBI taxonomy): domain Eukaryota; kingdom Metazoa; phylum Chordata; order Ceratodontiformes; family Ceratodontidae; genus Neoceratodus; species Neoceratodus forsteri. The sequence goes on along the minus strand of CM057453.1, from coordinate 1,302,562,549 downwards.
ACAAAAATGGAAAGTCCTGAAATTCAGATTTTTGTGGAATTTTGTATAACTGAGTTCTGCAATGAGGGCAGTTATGTACTGTCTCGATGTTGTTACCCAGTGTCTCAGACATCAACCTCTGTTGATATAAATGAACGATCTGTGTGTGTGCTCTCTACTTCAAGAAATGGGGGATACTCAAACCCACTGTGCTGAGAAGCATTTCCAGTTTGAGACTGGGAGGTTTAGCACAGTGTTTAACTGTTAGTCAGTTATCTGGTAGGGGAACAAAAATTGCTTGCTAGCACACTTACCTGCTTAATTGCGCAACCACACGAGTGGGGACTTCTGAGCAAATTAGCAAAGCTGCTGTTCGCAAGACGGGGCCAGCCAGAGTTCGACCTTTTTGAATCCTCACACAACACAAAACTGTGTTTTTTGTTTTTTTTTTCCCCGCTTGCTCAATCCAGGGCTTGGAGTGTAATTGCATATTTTGATTTATTATATTGCAGCTCATCTTGTTAAATCCCCCAGTTGTCCCTGTGTGTTACTGTGTTATAAAACAAAGACCTGTTTAGAACTATGTGTTTCAATAATTATGAAAAAAACTCTCTGACTTGTGAGTATTGATAAGAAATTACAGCAGTTTTGTTCTCCCTTGGAGTAACTTTTATCTTTGTAAAAGAGACCTATTTACAGTGCACTACTGTCGGAGACTGTAAGGTTCTGATGATGTGCAGGAATACCTTTTTAGGACATTGTGACCATTTGCATTAATGGTATATTTTCTTAGAGAACTGTTATTGTGAGTAGTATTTTAATCTACTGCAAAAAAAAATTTCCTTTTTTTCTACTAGCTGGATATCTTATGCAATGAAGAAATTCTGGGCAAAGACCACACTCTTAAATTTGTAGTTGTTACAAGATGGAGATTTAAGGTAAACCAGTTGCCGTTCTTTTTTTTATATGTACTTTTGTAAATTTTACCTGATGAGTCATTATTTCACAGAGATAAAATCTGAATCTGCTTTTTCTTTTCTTAACATTTCTGTAGTGAATGTTTAGCATTTATGAAAGGTGACTGACCCCTCCACACTGCTTTCTCTCCTCCCTCCCCAAAATTAGTGTGCCTGTATCCTGTCTTGGAGAGACCACCTCTAATAGCAAATTATACTGCCAAGTTATAGTGTATAGTAGAGCATTGTCTTGTATAGAATTCTATCCCTTTGAAAATGCTGTTGTACCACAGTTCAAAGGTCATGGAATGTGAGTGTACCCTTCTGTGGTACAGTAGCATTCTGTTACCTCTAGAGACTACTCAAGTAAGTTCTGTTCTGAAATAAAAAAAGAACCATTGCAGGCACATTTCACACAACACTAAACACCATAAAAAATGCAGGATGAGCAGCTTTATGCACAGCCTTTGTGTTCTGCCACCTTGGGGTTCTGAGTCCCCACAGGAGAACCTTTTTTTTTTTTTTTTTTTAATTAATTTCTCTTCTGTCCCAGGTTTTTCAGTAAATTTGGTCTACATTTCCTGATGTTTTCATGAGAAGCTTTCACTGGAACATTTTAACTTCACAGTGCACTTTTTACGGCATATCAGTGCTCAAGTCACAACCAGTCTCTCATGGTTTGTAACACGCTTTGGGATACAATTGGTATAAAAGCCCTATATAACTGCTAAGTCTTCTCCTTACCATACTGTGATGTTAGACACAGAAATCTTGATGCCAGTTTGAGACAGACAGATGTTTTTGAAACACTCAATGGAATAAGGACTGTACCTGTTAATGTGAAAGCCAAAAAACCTGGAAAATACTGATATTCCAGTACAATTGCTGTGAACGTAATGGTTTTAATCATTTTGTTTTAGTAGATACCTGCTGTGGAAGTGCTAACAAGTGCCAGGTGTGATGGTGCGTTTTGGGGCTCTGGGCACCTGTCCTCTTGGGACTTGACGGAGACTACTACAATTCTTTTCACATACATTATACTACAACCATTGCTGTGATTAAAATGTGAAAGGTTGTGTAACCTGTTACCTGTCCACTGAGCCATACTTTTCTTCCACTAAAATGTACATGTATTATAAGATTGGATATTTGTACATAATCAAATTGGGTATAGTCACTGCCATGTGGCAGGAGGGGTTTACAAGATGGAACCAAAGTCCCTTTCTCACCCTTACCCTTGACAATGCATCAGAGTGACGTGAAACTTTAGGGGCGTCCATCATCCCGTAAACTTGAGGACACATGCAGCATTTATATTTTTAGCAGCATTTTCTACATTGGAATAAAGCAAAACTGTGAGTACTCACTGTTTTTCCAAGTATTTGTAAGAAATGGAATCTAGTGTGCCCCAGATCCCTGGCTGTTCAGCTTTGTCACCACAGTACTGTGTTTTGTGTTGTTGTTGTTTTTTTCCCCACCCACTCCACCAATGAGCCCTTTGAGCCCTCACGGATCCCCCAATCCCGTCATCTGCTGTCTCTGGGACTTACCTTGGATGCCACTGAGTCCTCCACAGATTGCCTCTTGTGGTGTGGCCTTCAGGGGAGACTGCCAAACCTCCCTCAGGTGCCACGCTAAGTTCGATGGTTCCTTTGCCCAGTAGGCAGTGCGAGGTGTGGCATCCTGCCATCGGTGGTATTTTTCCAGTGTTCTTGGTTCACCTGACCCCTGGACGCTCTATGGAGGTGATGGCTGGACATGCACATGTTGGAGGATGTGCTGACGTCGTCCGTCAGGGAGTGCCCCTCACCCGAAACTGCTGCTCCAACTAGCACCACCACCTATGATCACCTAGGTGGCAGTATTGAAGTGGAGCAGTCTGCCCTCCCTCCCCAGATGAGGAGAGCATCCGCCGGGATGCTCGATCCTACTTCCTCCAGCCAACCCCCAAGCAATCCGAGTTCATCCCCGAACCCAGGTCACTGGCATGGTGGCAGGTGAGGCAGTGGGTGCTTCTGCCCTCCACGCCACCAGGCCGGCTCACCACAATACTGTGTTACTGTGGCCATATTTTAAGTGACTTTCCAGTTTCCCTACATAAAATTTCAAAATAATATTGAGTTTCAGGACGTTCCATTAGTCTTGATCTTTTCCTTCCATATTGTCATACTCTTCAGCTTGTGACATGAGAATAATTTCTGTGGCAATGCATTATGATGTCATAAGTAAAGGATTATGACTTCACAATCAGAATAAGTAACATGAACACATGAAGTATAAAGGGAAAATATCCTGCTCATTGAAAAAGTCTGTAAAGGAAAAAAAAAAAAAGGAATGTCATGAAATTCAAAATCATCTTCAAGGGTATCTCGTCCCTTAGGCCACATCTTTGAAACTATACCTGTGTCAATACTAGGGCCACATGGAAACGTATGCTAGCTGGGGGCTGCCCATGACAACGTCACACATCAGTGTCTACATAAACATGGGAGGCCCCATCTCTCCTCAGTTCTTTTCCTGCCGTTGATTGTACTTACCATGGTAAAACACAAACCAGCTAGCCATTGTCATGTATTATCTTATTCTTAAGTAATCACTAATATTTTAGTGATACCACTGCCTCTGCATGGCACCAAAACCAGTGACATTGTTATGGTACTGCGAGAGCAGAGAAAAGATTTAGAAGGACAACGCACTCGAAGTGTGGGCCTGCTGTTTAGACCTTTCTCACAGTGTCAGGACTTGTGAGATTTGCCAGGGCTTCAGGCGCTGGAGAAGTTTTTATTAGAAAAAACTCTAGCAACCATGGAAAAAGCCCAGGGTCAGAAAGCAGTGTCTCCAGTCCTGTCGACCAGTTTGCAGTCATTGCAGCCCAAAAACTGTGAAAAAGATAGGTCATCAGGACATAAGCAGAATGTAAGGACAGATCTTACTTCGAGAGGGCTCTTGCAGTAGGTAATTACATATAGGACTGACGCCGGCCGGCGGCAGGACCCCACGGAAAAATTTCTAGCTAGCAGTCCTCATGGGACCGCTTCTATGTCAGGTGACCGTGTCATACGACGTCGTGGTATAAAGGGGCGGTCCCGGACGCCCGCCTTCCAGTTCTTTCCCACTGTCAGCTTGTACAGCGCCTCGCGGTTAAGTTCTTATCGCTCAGTCCTGTTACTTCGTTTTTTCCGATTAGTTTCAGAATTTTACTCTTTTGTCAGGTGAACGTCAGTATATGTCGTCCCCTTCAAAGAATAAGTGCGACTCGTGCGGCGCCCAGCTGCCTCACAAAGACGGTCACTCCCTCTGCCTCTTCTGTCTAGGCCCTGACCACGCGGTCGATAAGTGTCCGCACTGCCTCCGGTTCAACACGGCCACCCGCAGACGACGCCAGCAGCCCCTCGAAGCCCATCTCCTCAAAAAGAAGATGTCTGCGATGGAGAAAGAGCTGAGAAAACTTTGGCAGGCGTCGACCTCCCCTGAAGGGCACAAAAAGCGGGATAAGGAAAGGCACCGGGAGAAGGCCTCCTCTTCCGCGACTTCAGCTGGAGTCGCTGGCAAGGTAACATCCCTTCCGGGGGATCGCCCGACGGCAGTGTCCAAGGCTTTGGAGGAGGCATCGGCCCGCCCGACGGGTTCGAGTTTGAGCCCGCCGGGCATCTCCAGGCGAAAGGAGACTCCAGCCCCCAGTACTGCCGCAGGCCTGCGGCCTACTGGTGCGGGCACCTCCCTTAAGCCGGACGTCGCCCTCCGACGACGCTGGGAGAAGGCCTCTAAGACGCCGACCTTCTGGTGGCGCGCAGCGTCTCCCTCGGACCGGGCCTCCTCTCATTCTTGGCCCGCCTCTGATGAGGAACCCCCGAAGCTGGACGCCGGCTCCTCTGGCGTCTGCCAGGACTCAGCCCATAAGTCACACGTCGGCTCCTCCGACGTGCGCTGGGCCTCTGAGCCTATGGCGGAACTTACTACTTGTCGTTCCAGGCTCTCCGGAGCCTTCGCTGCCGCTGAGGACCCAGTCCCCTGCCTGACCCCGGATTCCCCTCTCATCCCCGGACGAGACTCGGGACCATGGGCTACACGTGACAATCCTCTTCCTGAAGAGCTGGATCTGACGCTAGTTCCCTGACGCTGCCCCGCGCGCGCCTCCGGCGCCGGTTCCGACACCGGCACCTCTGACGCCGGTGGGGGATTTTCCTCTTCCTTCAGGCCCTCCACCCCACGGGCCTATCCCGGCTGATCCGCCCATGGAGTACCCGGCTGGGCCGTCTGCTCCGGCAGCTCCTCCAGCGCCTGAGTATCTGCCGTTGTATCCGACGCCGGTCTTCCCAGGTCCGCAATATCCTGCGCCGCCATACCCGGTGCCGACCCCTTTGACGCCGCAGTACCCGATGCCACAGTACCCGACTCCGGGATGCCCGCAGCCGGGTTACGGATACTCCCCCTATGGATTGCCTCCGTACAACTATCCCCCTTCTCCTCCACCGCCCCCTAGGCCGCCGGTGGAGCTGCAGGAGACTCTTGCTTCTTGGTGGGCTGAGGCCAAGGCTCAGCTCACTAAGGAAGTCGAGAGCCGTCTTACGGCGACGGTGCCACCCCCGGCTCCCATACGCCCAAGACGGCACACTCCCTCTCCACCTCCAGATTCCCGGCTTGCCCTCGGGATCCAGAGAGGGGCAGGACACGTGTTCTGGGATCCCTCCCAAGGAACCCGTTCCTCCCCCTAGTCGGGTTAGGGAGTCTTACTCTGCTTCAGACTCTTCCTCCCCTTCTCTCTCGGACTCCTCAGAGGCTTCCAATGGCGGTTCCGAGAAAGACGACGAGCCACGCTCTCCGTCCAAACCCCGGCCGAGGACTCCTCCAAAGTCTCCTCCAGAGGATCCTTCCTTCATGGAGTTGCTCAGAAAGATCCAGGAAGTTCATCAGTGGCATTCCTTAGAACCAGATCCTCAACGGGTAAAACTCGCTGAGCATCTGGACTTGCCCCTTACGGCTCCTACCTTAGTGCCACCCTGGATTGAGCCTCACGCCCACCTTGTTTCCACTATTTGGAAACAACCGTCGGCTTTAGCCCCACTTCCCAGGAAGTCGAACAGGCTATACCAGGCTCCGGAGGATGTAGACTTTTTAGACTCTCACCCCCTTGCAGACTCAGTTGTGATTAGCGCCGCTCACGGCCGGTCAGCACACCCGAAGCACTTGAGCTTGTCTCCCCCGGATAAGGAATCTCACCTTCTGGATCAGTATGGAAGGAAGATCTACGCTTCTTCCACACTGGGGATTAGGACCCTGAACTATGTTGCACATATGGGGGATTACCAGAAGGCCGTCCTTACCCAGGCGGAATCCAAGATCGACTCTCTGCCTGACTCTCAACTCAAGCAGGAGTTGGCCGACCTGGTCCATTCTGCTCGTTCGGCCAGTCGTCACATTCTGAGGATGACCTACGATGCAGTGGACACCGCAGGACGGAGCTCTGTGTTCGCCGTAAGTCTTCGGTGTCACGCATGGCTCCGTGTGTCAGGTTTGGTCCCGGAGGTGCAGTCAGCCATCCAAGAAGCACCTTCAGAGGTTCTGTGCTTTTCGGTGGTGATGTTAAGGACATTATCACTGATTTGCAGGAGAAGGGCGGCCCTTAAACTGTTGATTCAATGTACCGTCCCCATCCCCACAGCGCCGTCCCTTTCGCAGACGTAGCCGGCCTCAGCGAACCTCAGGGAAGGCGGGCCACTAAACGCCGGGCCCCACAGCTGCCAGGCCCCGCCGCCCAAAAGCAGCTGGTGCCCCAGCGGCACTGCCTCACACCACCTGACTCCTTTCCTCTCCCACCACCTCCGGACGCCCCGGAGGAACCGATAGGAGGGAGGTTCTCCCTCCACCTTCCGGGTTGGGAGAGGATAACTTCAGATTCATGGGTGCTTCAGATCATTGCAGAGGGGCACTCCATAGAGTTTCTACAGAAACCTCCACGTCACCCCCTCTGAACTCCGCTTACTCAAGGGACCATCTTCCTTTGGTCAGGGAAGAAATCTCAGCGCTTCTTGCGAAACAGGCTATAGAACCTGTCCCTCCTCACCTCTACGGGACGGGGTACTATTCCCATTTTTCCCTTGTACCAAAGAAGACGGGAGATCTCAAACCTATTCTCGATCTCAGCTCCCTGAACCTGTTTGTGGAGTACAAGAGGTTCAGGATGCTCTCCCTTCAATCCCTTTTGCCCCTGCTTCAGCCGGGCCAATGGCTTTGTGCACTAGATATGCAGGATGCGTACCTGCACATCCCCATTCACCCTTCGCACCGAAAGTACCTCAGGTTTGCATTCCAGGGGGTCCACTACCAAGTCCAGGCACTCCCATTTGGTCTTTCCTTGGTCTCCAGTCTTTACCAAATGCCTGGCGGTGGTAGCGGCCCACCTGCGTTCTTTGGGAGCTCAGGTTTTCCCCTACCTGGACAACTGGCTCCTGGTGGCCCCATCCAGGGAGGAACTCCTGCATTTCCTCTCCCTCACCCGGCAGATTTTCACTGGCCTGGGTATTACCATCAATCATTCCAAGTCTCACCTGGATCCTTCACAGAGGCTCCAGTTCATCGGGGCAATTCTCGACATAACTTTGTGCAAAGCCTTTCTGCCTCCGGACAGGGGGGCCTTCCTCCAGTCACAGATTTCCCTCCTATCGGAACACAGGAGGGTCCCGTGAGTCAGTGCTCAGTCTCACTGGGGCTTATGGCGCGGCCATCCCGACGGTTCCGCGGGCTCGCCTCCACATGAGAATCTCTCAGTGGACTCTTCGATCTCAGTGGGATCAACGAGTAGACGACCTAGATCATCCGGTTCTGATCTCCTCGCCGATGGTAAGAGACTTGCAATGGTGGATGGTTCAAGAGAACCTCTTCCGTGGGTCCCTTTTTCATCCTCCCCCCGATCAGACTCTGACCACGGACGCTTCAGGCGAAGGTTGGGAGCCCATCTGGGTCCTCACTGAACCCAAGGCCTTTGGTCAAAGTTGGAGATAGTTCTCCACATCAACATGCTCGAGCTTCGAGCAGTGCTTTATGTCTGCTTGGCCCTTCACCAATACATCCTTCCCGGTCACCTAGCTGTCCAAACGGACAACATGTGCGTGGTGTGGTACATCAACAAGCAGGGAGGGACTCGTTCCTACCCGCTGTGCAGGGAAGCAGTGAGGGTCTGGGATTGGGCAACTTTCCACAACCTTCACCTCATGGCAATCCATGTTCCGGGAGTTGACAATGTCCTAGCAGACAGACTAAGTCGCTCGTCAGCTCTTCCACACAAGTGAGAATTGGACGAAAAAGTCCTAAAAAGCATCTTCCAGGTTTGGGGGACTCCTCAGATAGACCTATTTGCCTCCTCCCAAAACGCAAAGCTTCCAGTCTTTTGCTCGCTCGCTCCAGAGTGAGGCGCTTTCTGGAGCGACGCTCTGTCTCTAAGCTGGAAGGACAGATTCGTCTATGCTTTTCCCCCAATTCCTCTGGTCCCTCGTGTGTTACAGAAGCTTGCTCTAGAAGGAGCGAGAATGATTCTGATCGCTCCTTTCTGGCCCAGGCAAATGTGGTTCTCTCTTCTACAACAATACTCAGAGGTTCCTGCCTTCCTCTTCCTTTATCTCCAGGATTGCTGACCCAGGATCAGGGGACCCTGGTCCATCCGGGACTCAAGTCCCTTCAACTTCATGCATGGCTCCTACAGACCTAGCCCAATCTCGTTTTGGCGTTTCTTCTAAGGTGGCTGAGATTCTGGTGGAGGCTAGAAAACCCTCCACTAGGTCCACCTACACCATGAAATGGAAAAGATTTTCTATCTGGGCTGCGTCCAGGAACGTGGAGCCCTTTTCCTGTCCTGTGACCATTCTACTTGAGTACATGCATCATCTTTTCGACCTGGGTCTCAGTCACTCCTCTTTGAAAGTCCATATGGCGGCTATTTCAGCCTACCATGTCCCTTTCACTGATAAGGCATTTGCCCAGCTGGAGGTATCCAAAACTTTCCTCAGAGGGGTCTTTCATCTCACGCCCCCTGTCCGGACTCCAGCTCCCCCTTGGAACTTAAACTTTGTCCTCGAGAAACTTACCCTTCCTCCCTTTGAGCCTGTGGCTTCCGCAGACTTGAAGTTTTTATCGTGGAAGACACTCTTGCTGGTGGCCATTACTTCTGCTGGCAGAATTTCCGAGCTCCAGGCTCTGATGTGCAAAATCCCTTATCTGATTTTTCACAAAGAATGAGTAGCTCATCGCACGAATCCTAAGTTTCTCCCGAAGGTGGTAGCGGAATCTACCTTAAATCAGTCTATTGAATTACCTGCTTTCTTCATGCAGTACTCCAATCAAGGAGAATACCTGCTTCATACCATGGATGTTCAGAGGATTCTGAGATACTACACCGATAGGATGAAGGATCTCAGGAAGACTGATCAGTTGTTCGTCTCTTTCGCTCACAAAAGAGAAGGCAATGCTGTCTCTAAGCAATGCCTATCAAAATGGTTGGCCCATTGCATCACTTTCTGTTATGACAAGTACAACAAGACCCTCCCGGGTCAAGTCAGAGGTCACTCCACTCGTGGAGTTGCCGCCTCTGTTGCTTGTTTCAAGAACATGTCTGCGGCAGACATCTGTGCTGCCGTCACTTGGACTTCAGTCCATACCTTTACTAAACATTACAGTTTGGACATTGCCTCTCGCCGTAGAGCAGGCTTCGGGTTAGCTGTCTTGCAAGGCCTCCTTTCTTGAGACCTGCTAGATTATTTGCTACTTTTTAGAGTAGTTCCTCCTCCCAGTGCCTTTCATTTGTTCCAGACTGCTTGGGATTCTGTCCTATATGTAATTACCTACTGCAAGAGCCCTCTCGAAGTAAGATAGTACAGTTACGTAAGAACTTACCGTAACAGTAGATCTTCGAGAGAGGCTCTTGCAGTAGGTAATACCTTCCCGCCCTCCATCCCCCTAGGCTTTTTCAGCTCCTTTCCCATTGAGGGAAATATCTGCTTCTCTCTCGTCCGGGCCTGTGGTGGGAAAAGAACTGGAAAGCGGGCATCCGGGACCGCCTTTATACCGACGTCGTATGGCGCGGTCACCTGACGTGGCGGTCCCCGCCGGGACCTGCTAGCTAGAAACTTTCCTTAGGTCCTGCCGCCGCGCCAGTCCCATATGTAATTACCTACTGCAAGAGCCTCTCTCGAAGATCTACTGTTATGGTAAGTTCTTGCGTAACTGTACTATCTGCTTCTATGGCAAGGTCTAGGTTGCTGTTGCAGCTGCAGGTAACCACCCTGCATTGTCATCCACCCTGGCAGCAGTGACGCCAGCTACCCTACAACCGTTGACCAGACACCAAGGTCAGGGCTTGGCTTAGGTGCTACCATACCTACTGTGGACAGTACATTGCCATCGTTGTCGGGTCCAGGCCTGTTGTTGACCCCACCTGTCACGGCTCCTGACCAGGGCATCATCGATGTGCAGGCAGTACTAATGCTGTTCTCAGATATGATACTGCGCATACTTCAGGCTTGTCTATGCAGCCTGTACTGCTGTCAGTGGGGGTTCCTACATCGTAGGCCACGTTGACATCATTGGCTGCTACACAGCAGGTACCTCTTAAGCAGCAGCAGCCTCTGACGTCTCCAGTGATGTGTTCCATTCCCATCGTTGACAGGTATTCCAACAATGAGGAAGAATATAATCCAGACCTCACAATGGAGGAGGATTATAAAGAGGAGGAGGGTTGTGGAGAAGAAAATTATGCTCAACATTCTAGCTCCACAGTTTCTTTCTGTACTGAGGATTCTGTGATGTATATACCCAGATCTCCTTCTGAAGATCCTGCCTTCCAAACCATGATGCAGCAATTGCAAAATGCAGTGGGTTTTTGCTGTGGAAGAGGATTCCATCAAAAAGAATCTGATGGATTTTTCTGGAAGTCCCCTGTACTCCGTCAATCATTATCCCTCCAATTCACCCTGCATTGGAAGATGCAACATTTGCTGCATGCTACAAGCCAATTACTATACCAACTGTACCCAGAACGTCTGACAAGCGGTACCCTGGCTTCTACTGCTAAGTATTATTATGCCAACCAGCCAGAAACAGATTCTGCGGTCATAATGGCTGCCCATGATAGATTCAGGACACTAAAGCAGACTGTATGAGTACCGTGCCCCCTGATAAATAATTCAGGAGGCTTGATGTAATGGGCAAGCAAACATACGCCTCTGCCTCATTAGGCCTGCCTGTTGCTAACTACCAGTCTCACATGGTCAGGTATCAAAATAGCCTGTGGAAGGCTGCCAAAGTTGCAGCTCAGGCCCTTCCAGAAGGCACTGCCAAGAATGAATTACTTAAAAATGTGATTGCTGGAGCTGAGGTAGGCAAACATCTGCTACGCTCAGCATGTGATGTTTCATATGCTTCTGCTATGGCAGCTGCCACTGGTATTTGCATGATAAGGTATTCTTGGCTTAGAGTGGCTGGGTTTGCAACAGATGTGCAGCACATAGTTCTGAATGCTCCTTTTAGAGGCACTAAACTGTTTGGATACCATATAGAAGAGGCATTAAGAGGCCTTCAGGTCTCTAAAATGACTTGAAGTTCAGTCAAATCCTTGTACCTCATGCCTGGTACAGGTTGGGGTAAAGGATCCTTTCGTCAGCCTTCTGCCAGAGGTGGCTGAAAAGCCTACCATCAGCAAGGCCAAGGTAAGAGTGGTGGAGCCTTGCCAGCTGCCCCTCCCCCAGGAGCCCATTCCAAAGCATCCAAAGCAGTGGCTCTGCCCCCACCAGCTCTGCATGACTCATGTCAGACTCTTTCCCCACACCACTTCAGCCACAGGATGTGGTGATAGGGGGTTGCCTCTCCCTTCATCTGACACAATGGAGGGAGATTACCACAGATGAGTGGGTCCTGGAGATAGTTCCAAAGGGATATGCTCTGGAGGTAGTAGAAACCCCTCCAGAGCATCCTCCATCTCTTTCAACTTACCCCTTGGGATATCTGGCCCCACTGAAAGAAGAGGTACAAGCTTTGTTAACCAGATGTGTCACAGAACCTGTACGGTTGTACCTTCTCACCATAAGGTCAAAGGGTTCTACTTCAGATATTTCCTCATCCCCAAATGGACAAGAGATCTCAGGCCTGTGTCAGGGGCCTGTCTCAGACCCAAGCAGGTAGTATAATGCTGTGGTTTAGGGCACTGAGATGCAAACCAGGAGATCTACCTGGGTTTGAATCACACAGCCCCTACTTGCATACTATGTGACCCTGAGCAAGTCACATAACTTCTTTGTGCTCCCAGGTCACACCTGGAAACAAGTTTCAGCTTAGTGTGCCTTTCCTGTTTAAACTGTTTCCCCTTCCCTTCCCATCCTGTGTTAGATCTGAGAGGCCTAAACTTTTACACAGAATACAAGAAGTTTCACATGATCTCCCTGCAAAATCTGATTCTTCTGTTTTAAACAGGGGACTGTATTTTCTCCCTGGACATGAAGGAATCAAGGGGATCACTTTTAGTTCAGAGTATTGTCCTTTGGCTTGACTTCTGCACCACAGGTCTTTACCAAATGCTTGGCAGAGGTGGCAGCAGCCCTTCGCAGGGATGGTCTGTATGTCTTCCTATACATAGATGATTGGCCATTGTAAGCCAGTTCTGGGAACCAACTTGAATGCACCCTGTCTCGAACAAGGCAGTTGTTCGAAGACCTGGGGGTTACAGTGAATGTGCCAGTGTTAGTACTGATCCCTTGCCAGAGGCTGCAGTATATAGGTGCAGTCCTGGACACAGAACAGGGCATAGCATTTCTGCTCTGAACATGGCAGAACATCACATGGCTCAAGCACAACTGGTGTATAGCAGTCATTACGTCTCAGCCAGAACTTTCTTGTGTCTCCATGGACTCATGGCAGTGGCCATTGTGACTGTGCCACTGGCTCGCTTACACATGTGGATACTACAGTGGACACTAAGAGTGCAGTGGGACCAATTGATGGACGGCATGGACCAAAAGGTGCATGTCATGTCCAATTTACGCAAAACACTGACATGATAGCTAGACCATAGCAACCTGTTGAGGGGTGTTCCATTCTTAATCCCAACTCCAACTCAGATTCTCACCTCGAATGCTTCAGATTTGGGTGGGGAGCACATTTATGCCCATATCAAACCCAAGGTACATTGATCCAGGTGGAAGCCAGATTACACATAAATGTCCTGGAGATGATAGATGTCTTATGCAGGCTTCAGGGTTTCCAGGAGCATCTGACTCTGGGTTATCTGCTAGTACAAACAGACGTCAGTGTTACACATTACATAAATAAAGAAGAGGGGACCCATTGCTATCCCCTGTGTCAGGAAGCAATGAGAGTGTGGTACTGGGTGCTGGAACATGGCCTGGAGTTCTCAGCCATGCATCTCCCAGGGGTCCAAAATGTCTTAACAGACAAGCTAAGCAGGTCACTGTCCAAGATGCATGAATAGGAACTGCTGACCTCTGTAGTAGACTAGCTCTTCACAAGGTGGCATCATCCAGAGTTGGACCATTTTGCACCCCATGCAACGCAAAACTGCTGTGTTTCTGTTCGCATGCTCCAGGTCCTGGGAGTTTTTGCCATGATGCATTATCCCTCCCTTGGAAAGGGAGGTTTATATACGCATTCCCTCCCATTCCATTAATACAGAGAATATTACTGAAACTAAAGATGGAGGGTGCGGCACTCATCCTCATTGCACCCGGTGGCCTCTACAAATATGGTATCTTCTGCTGCTACAACAACTAGCAGTGGACCTCCAGAACCCTTGCCTTTTCACATAGGCCTGTTGTCACAGCTCGGGGGGGCTCTGGTCTATCTGGACCTGAAGTCCCTGCACCTGCATGCCTGGCTCCTGAAGGCATAACTATTGCACAGTTTGGGGTGTCACTGGAAGTAGCTGATGTGTTGGTTGCAGCCAGAAAGCCTTCTACCGGCCATAATACTCTTCAGAGTGGAAACATTTCACTTTGTGGGCCACTTTAAAAATATGGACCCATTCATCTCTTCAGTAAATGGATTACTGGAAAACCTGCTGTCACTGTTAGATTCCGGACTGCAGTATTCCTCACTGAAGGTGCATCTGGCAACTATATCAGCTTTCGATGCCCCTGTTGATGGGCGTATGGAAGCTCAGTTAGAGGTCTTCCAGAAGTTTTTTGAGAGGTATTCTGCACATGAAACCTCCCATTCATAATCCTTTCCCGCCTTGGGACCTGAGTTATGTGCTTGAGAAACTTACTTTGACTCCTTTTGAGCCAGCCACGAGTTGTGGCTTGCACGTTCTCTCATGGAACGCATTATTATTAGTTGCAGTCACTTCGGCTCGAAGGAGTTCAGAGTTAAAGGCTTTAGTGTGTGAGCCCCCTTATTGGATTTTCCATAAAGACTGTGTCTTTACATACTAATTCTAAGTTTTTGCCAAAGGTAGTGACTGAGTTTACAGGAAATTAAACCATCCACCTTACAGTTTATTATCCAGAGCATTCCAGCTGGGGTGAAGCATTGCTCCATACTTTGGATGTACATAGAATCCAAAGATACTACATTGATCTCACCAAGTACTGCAGAAAGTCCTTGTGACAGGGTTGAATAAGGCCCCCCATTTGTTATGCAGAAAGAGTTTAAACATAAGGGTCTGTTCTTTTTTTCTGTCTCTTGCGCTTGGTTGCGCAACCAAATTTTCTTGTGGGACCTAGGAACTGATCACTCCAACAGTTTTGCAATTCTTCACCTCGCGCTATCTCTCTGCATTCCCTTGCTATTTCTGTCTTTTCTTCCCCATTGCATATCTATGGGTATAAAAATATATGTGAATCTTTATGTGGAAATGTCACTGATACTGGGATCCCTTTGTTTAAAACTGTATATAGTTATACTGTTGAAATGATTGCAAAAAGCTATTTGGAATTCAAGGGATTAACCTAAAATGCCATTTTGAAAAATATTGGCAGAGCTGTCAACAAGAAGTCAGTTCTGGGTCACAATGTTCTCTTTGCTGCACCTGCTGAAACTGACAAGAACACTGTGTGAGAAGCAGAATATTCTCTTAATGAGCTTTCTGCAAAGACTAGTTATAAAAAAGAGCTGCAATGTTTTGCAAGAGGGAGAGTGAGCGACTGAGATTTTTAAAATTGAGCAGAAACACTCAGAAGGACTTTATCTCTGTTTATTCTGCCTTTGTAAATAGTTATACTGAACACATTTTTTAATTTTTGTTTTGCTGTTATTAAGAAAAATAAAACATTCATTGCGAATTTTATAACTACTCCTGGTCATCCTATGCGTCCTGACCTGTGCCTCGATGACAGTCCTCTCAGCTTTTGTTTTGTTCGCCCCTGGGTAAGAGGGCACCCCTGTATGGAAACATTGCTTGTCTAAATGCTAGCACATTGTATTACATTCTGTTCTAGTATGGTAAGGAACTTCCTGGTGTGGTTTGTGGCAATTCCACAAGGGGTAAGATCGCATCTGTTACTTGCTTTAGGAATGTCTCTGCGACTGACATCTGTGTTGCAGCCACCTGGAGTACCATCCACACCTTTACTAAACATTATAGTCTGGACATTGTTTCTCGTAGAAAAGTGGGTTTCGGTCTTGCTGTTCTACATAGCCTGTTGTCCTGAAGAGACTGCACCAACCTCCCAGTTGTCTTTTGGAACTGCTTGGGACTTATTCCAAACTTGTGACCTAAGGGAAGACATATCCCCGAAGAAGATAGAACAGTTACGTACTTAACATAACAGTAGATCTTCTTCTTCTTCGGGGTATCTCAGTTATCAGGTTACACCGTAGGAACTTCCCTGTGGGTGAAGGGGAATCCACACGGAAGATTTTCAGCAGTACAACTGGGGCTGTCCATGCTGTTGACGTACGTTGACGTCAACAACCCTATAAAGGTGTGAGTGGCCCTGCTCCCTCCTCAGTTCTTTCCCATGGTCAACTCGCTTGCATGGGTCTCCTCAGAAGCTCCGACATAGTATTCGCGCCTTTTTCGCCTACAACTTTCCTGCAATTAATTTTCAAAATCTCTTTTTCTAAAGAGATTCCTTCAACTTGTTATGTCGAGAGTTAATCCTTCAGCCTCTCTCTTCTGTCGCTACCGCTGCGAAAGAAGATTGTCTCCACAGACGAACGCTCTCTGTGTTTGCTGTCTTGGGTCTCACCACGAAGTCGCTGACTGTGAGCTCTGCCAGAAGTTTAATCAAACAAGCCTCAGGCGACACAGAAAGGCCTTGAAAAATTATGGATCAACAGGTAGCCAATTCCGGGGCCCCAGCAGCTCAGTCTCTCACCGGATCTTCAAGTTCCAAGGCCCAAGACAAATCCTCAGGGAAAAGTCATAAAAAAGACCGAGATCGCGACTGCTCCCCCACGGCGGATATCTTGTTCCCCGTCAGCCTCTCCTTCCTCTGGGTGGTCTTCATCAACTGTGGCCGCACCGACAAAGAAATCTGCTGTCAGGGTCTCTGTGCCCACCAGACCCATACCAACAGTATCTATGCCCGATTCTCAGGGCGCTCAGCTGTTGACCTCCAGGTCGTCGGCTCCTCCTTCATCAATGACGGGCTTGACGACTGTTCCCCCGTCGAGGCCTGCCCCTTCTCCCACTAGGGCTACAGGCTTCTTGGGTTCTCAGTGCCCGGCTGGTGGGTTGTAGACATCTGTGCCATTGACCCCCTCCTCCGTCGACAAACACCGTCGACTTAAATGAGAGTCTGGTTAAATTCACCAATGTCATTATGCAGCAGCTGTGTGCCCTTAGGCCCTCCTTGCCAATGCCATCAACAGCAGCTTTGTTGTCGATGCCTGCTCATAGGCCGCGGGATGCCCCTCGCAGGCTGTCATCGGCGCCAGATACAGAGTTAGAAGAGGTCGACGTTGAGGAGGAGTACCATCCAGACTTCATTCTTCCTGATGATGAGGAGGAAGAAATTCTGGTTTCTGACAGGTCTACTGCTTCCTCTGTGAGCGAGGATTTGGTGAAACGCACACCTAGATCCCCTCCTGAGGACCCCACATTATTTAATGTGATGAAGCAGCTATCTTCAGCCTTGGGCTTCCACACTGAGGAAGAGGATACCACCAAAAAAGAGTTGGTGGACTTCCTGGTGATTCCAGAATCTCCCCCAAAGATGACTCCTTCTATCTTACCAGCCTTGAGGAATGCAGCTACGGCAGCCTTGCACAGACCAGACATGGTGCCAGCTATGCCTCATAGGGCGGATAAAATTTATCATGCTCCTCAGGGGTTTCCCTGCTATGCTGCCCAACCCAAGATGGACTCCATGGTCATTAAGGCAGCTCATGACAGGTCTAAGGTGCCCAAGCACCTTAGTTCCCTTCCCCCAGATAAGGAGTTTCGTAGAATCAACCTCTGGGGTAAAACGGTGTGTGCCTCCTCTACACTGGTTTTGAGGATTGCCAACTACCTGTCGCACATGGTAAAGTACCAGAATGCCAGTTGGAAGAAGGGCAAGGCTGCCACCCAGGCCCTTCCAGAGGGCACTCAAAAACAGGAACAGCTTCAGTGCCTTCAAGCAGCTGAGGATGTTAGTAAGCACCTCCAGAGAGCCCTATATGACATGGCTGACATCATTGCCAGGGCAGCTGCCATGGGCATATGCCTACGACGAAGGCACTCCTGGCTGATAGTATCTGGTTTTGCTGCCCCCTTTAATGGCATTAAGCTTTTTGGCCCTGATGTCCAGGGCATTATTAATGATCTGCAAGCTTCAGGTAGGGCTCTCAAGTCTGTCCACTCCCTCAGCCATACCCAAACAAGGGATAGAGGGCACCCTCCCTTTCGCAAAACCAACAGTAGGTACGGTACAACTCCTGGCCCACAAGGGAAGCGCAGGGCCCAGGCTGCCTTGCCTGGCCCCTCCAGTGCTGGACTGGTGGCCAAGTGCCCCAGAAATGAGGGACCAGCCACTGCAGCTGGCTCCAACTCTGCTTGACTCCTTGCCAGACCCCCCTCTTTTGGTCTCGGACCAGGAGGCGGTGGTTGGAGGTCAGCTCTCCCTCCATCTAAATCAATGGAGAACCATAACTGCACATGCATGGATTCTGCAGATCTTGGAAAGGGTTCACACCCTGGAGCTTAATGAACAACCTCCCGAAACTCCTCCTCCACCCCCCACTTAACCCCCCTCCCCCAGCTCACCTGTCTGGACTCTGGGAGGAAGTACAGTCTATTTAGATATTCTCCTGTCCAGGCTTCAGCATATGGGGTTATCAAATCAGGCTACAGATTGGTTTAGATCATATTTATATGGCAGAGGCTAGTTTGTAGCAATTGATCAATGGAAATCACAAATTTGTCAAATAAAAACTGGCGTCCCACAAGGCTCCCTATTGGGTCCGTTGTTGTACAGCGTATATGTTAATTCTATGAAGTTCTCCAATTCTGAAATAAAGTACCATCTATACACTGATGATACGATAATCTATCTGTCTGGACAACTGGATGCCCAGATAGAGGGTGAGTTACAAACAACATTTGATGAGCTGCAGAGCTTCTTAGTCTCATCCAAACTTATCTTGAATTCAAAAAAATCTCAAACTATGTGTTTTCAAAGAAAAGTTGGTTGGGATCAGACAGGGGTTCTGCGGATCAAGACTATAGATGGTCAAATTTTAGAACAGGTGGAATGTTATAGGTATCTGGGGGTCTATTTTGATTGTTTTTTAAAGTGGGACAAACCTATAAAACATTTGATAAAGACAATTAATAGACGTATGGGGGTTTTATATAGAATTAGACATTGTACAACATATGCAATTAGAAATCATCTAATAAATACTACAGTGATTCCTTTATTAGACTATGGAGACTTAGTATATATGAGGGCTAATTCAACATTATTGGGGAAGTTAGAAACTGTGTATAATAAAATGGTACGTTATATTACAATGGCACCGAGAATGACACATAGGGAGGATTTATATCATACTGTAGGATGGCATACATTGGGAGACAGGAGGTCCTTACATGTGTTGTTATATATGGAAAAATGTTTTTCTGACAACGTATCAGGATATTAAAGATTGTTTGCAGGAAAGAAGGATAAAATCAAGTCTTAGGTCAGCAAGAGGAATAGCATATTTGACACCAATATATAATACTAATATGGGCAGAGATCATTTTTTCCATTGAGGACCGTCTGTTTGGAATTCATTACCGGTAGAGATTAGGATTAGGGATGGTAAAAGAAGGGTGGGACAGATCAAAAACTGGTTCGGGACAAGGAAGGTTAATGAATCTTAAATGATAAAAAAAGGGACTGTGTCAGTCTAGATAGAAGGAAGATAGTGCAATATTATATTGTATGACGTGTATGTACAGTTGATATATTGTCTGCATGTTTGCACATTTGTAGTATGTCGATTTTCTTATGTATTCATTTATAATGTATGTGGAATTGCAACTAATGTATGCGAAATTTTATGGATCTCACTGGAAATGAGTTTCGGCTCAGTTGAGTTACCAATTCATTATTTATAGTGAATAACATTTTTACTACTACTACTACAGTCCCTTCTGCGCAAGCAGGTCATTGAGCCTGTGCCCAGGTGCCAGAGAAACAAGGGGTTTTATTCCAGGTTTTTGCTGGTCCCCAAACGACCTGCGATCTGAGGTCTGTGCTATACCTAAAAGACCTCAGTCTGTATATCCAGTACAAAAAGTTCCGGATGGTAGCTTTGCCAGGCCTTCTGCCCCTCCTCAAAACTGGGGACTTGCTCTGTTCTCTAGACATGCAGGATGCTTACCTGCACATATCGGTCTTTACTCCTCACAGGAAGTTTCTCTGTTTTGCTCTTTAAGGTGAACATTATCAGTTCAGGGTGCTGCCCTTTGGCTTGTCCTCTGTGCCGCAAGTCTTTACCAAGTGCTTAGCAGTGGTAACAGCAGCTCTCAGAAGGAGGGACTCTATGTTTTCCCTTATCTGAACGGCTGGCTCCTAAAGGCCCTGTCCAGGGAACAGCTTTTGCTGACTCTGGAGCAAACGCTCCAGCTCTTCCTTTCCTTGGGCATCATGGCCAGTCTATCCCAAGTCTGTTCTGGTACTGTCCCAAAGGCTGCAGTATATAGGGGTGGTTCTGTACTCTGCACTGGAGAAGGCCTTCCTGCCCCAAAACATAGCAGAGAGCCTTATAGCCCAAGCTCAGGAAGTCGCTCAAAGTCGCCACATTCCTGCCAGGGTGTACCTCAGATTGCTGGGCATGATGGCAGCTGCCATATCCACTGTCCCACTGGCCAGACTTCATATGCACATTCTCCAGTGGAGCCTCCGGGTACAGTGGGACCAGCGCATGAACGAGTTAGATCACCCAGTCTTGGCTCTTCCCCGATCCGCAAGGTGCTGCAGTGGTGGATGGGCCCCTTGAATTTGTTTCAGAGTGTCCCATTCCAGATCGCCTCCCCACAGCAGATCCTAACCACGGATGCCTTGGTCTGGGCTAGGGAGCACACCTAGGTCCCTTCCAGACTCAGGGCTGTTGGTCCCAGTTGGAAACCTCCCTGCACATCAACATCCTGGAGATGAGGGCAGTACTCTATGCCATTCAGGCTTTTCAGGAACACCTTACTCCAGGTATGCTGCTGGGGCAGTCAGACAATCTAAGTGTAGTATACTACATTAACAAGCCCATTCATACCTCCTATGCAGGGAGGCCATGAGAGTGTGGTACTGGGCACTGGGTCATTGTCTGACACACTCTGCAGTCCACATACCAGGTGTGTTAAACACTCTGGCGGACAGTCTTGGCTAGACTCAGTCCTGCATGCACGAATGGGAGCTTCTCTCATCCATCGCAGAAGACTTGTTCAACAGATGGGGTCATCCAGAGTTGGACCTTTTTGTATCCCCACTCAGTGCAAAACTGCACAATTTCTGCTTGCTAGATCCAGGGCCTGGAGGTTTTCTGGCAAGACGTGTTGTCCCTCTCCTTGAGCGGTAAGTTTCTTTACGCTTTTCCTCTATTTCCTCTAATTCAGAGGGTGCTAATCAAGCTGCAGATGGAGGGGGCCTGCATGATCCTGGTAGCTCCATTCTGGCCTTGGCAAAAAGTGTTTTCCCCTGCTTCAGAAGCTGGCAGAGGAACCTCTGATCCCTCTCCCCCTTTGTAGGAACCTGCTGACCCAGTGTCAGAGGACTGTGGTCTATCCCAACCTCAGGTCCCTCCTTCTACATGCTTGGCTCCTGAGGACATAGCCATTGCCAGTTCAGGGTCTTGAACAGAGTGGTGGACGTCCTAGTGGCCACCCTGAAGTCTTCCACCTGAGCTACATATGCCATGAAGTGGAAGTGGCTTGCCATCTGGGCTGCCAAACATAGTTTGGACCCTTTCACCTGCCCAGTGAACCACATCCTGAACTACCTGATCTCTGTCCGACTCAGATCTCCAGTACTCCTCCCTCAAGGTGCACCTCTTTCAGCTATTTCTGCCTTTTACGAGCTCATGGGTGACTGCACAATTGCTCAGCTGGATGTCTCCCATACCTTTCTAAGGGGCATCCTGCATCTGAAGCCCCCAGTCTGTTCTCCTGTCCTGGCTTGGGACTTAAATTTTGTTTTAGAGAAGTTGACCCTATTTCCCTTTGAGCCTATCGTAACTTGCGATCTGTGCTTTCTCTCTTGGAAAGTGCTCTTTTTAGTTGCCATTACTTCTGCTCAAAGAATTTCAGGCCCTCTGGTGTGAGGAGCCTTATTTGATTTTTCACAAAGACAGGGTGTCTCTGCGCACAAACCCTAAGTTTCTCCCTAAGGCGGTTTCCGAGTTTACACTCAACCAGTGTATCCACCTTCCTGTTTATTTTCCTGAACGTGCCAATCCAGGGAAAGCACTGCTCCATGCGTTAGATGTGTGCGGAACTTTGAAGTACTATCTACTTCATACCAAGGAATGTAGAAAGTCGAAGCAGTTGTTTGTTTCCTTGGCCCCGGATAGGGAGGTGCTTCAGTTTCTAAGCAATGTTTATCCTGATGGTTAGCAAATTGCATTGTGTTCTGCTACAACAAGTGTGGCAAGGAACTGCCTGGTGCTATCAAAGCTCATTCCACAAGAGCCATAGCTACCTCGGGGGCTTGTTTCTGAGGGGTGTCAGCCACTGACATCTGTGCAGCTGCCACCTAGAGTACTGTCCACACTTTTACCAAGCACTACAGTCTGGACATTGCCTCAAGAGCCTGTGCAGATTTTGGCATGGCTGTGCTGCAGGGCCTCTTGTCTTAGGTTTATGGTGAGCCCTCCTCCTAGGCTGTCTGTTTGCACCTGTAGCTGCTTGGGACTCATTCCTATGGTGTGACTTGATGAGTAAGATACCCCCAAAAAAGATAGAACAGTTACGTAAAAACTTACTGACAGTAGATCCTCACGGGGATCTCAATCATCAGGTCTGCTTTCCCTCCCACCATCCCTCTTCTTGGGGCTCCTGTCTAGGAACTGGTCGTCTGGTGTATCCAGCCTTTCATATAGGCTTGGGCACCTCTCTCTCTCCCTCCTCAGTCCCCCGTGGCATGAGCTTGTCTGCCTTAGTCTCTGGGGAAAAGAACTGAGGAGGGAGTAGGGCCACTTATGCCTTTATAGGGTTGTTGACATTGACGGCGTGGATGGCCCCAGTTGTACTGCTAAAAGTCTTTTGTGTGGATTCCCCTTCACCGACGGTGAAGCTCCTGTGGTGTGACCTGACAGATCCCCTCGAAGATCTACTGTTATGGTAAGTTTTTACATAACTGTTCTGTCTTTAAGAGAATCTCTTCCCTTAGGCATTGCCGGCCCTCCCTTCTTCCCCTTTTTATCAGCTGTAGGGGAATATAGCATTCAGTTCTGCCTTGAGAATTTCCATGGCTGCTGTCTCCAGCGCCTGTGTCTGCCTAATTTCAGAGGCGCTGGTGTAATGTCCTGGTTCCCCAAGAAGAGTCCTCCGAGCACAATCTTCAGCAGGGAATTGAAGAGAGATGAGGCCACCCATGTTTATGTAGATGCTGAGGCGTGACATTGTCATGGGTGGCCCCCGGCTAGCAAAGCTTTCCGTGTGGTCCTAGCGCTAACACGGATATAGTACCAAAAGTGTGGCCTAAGGGAAGAGATTCTCCAGAAGATCTGTTACGGTAAGTACGTAACTATTCTTTTTGGGTGCATTTTGTGTAACTGAGTTGTGCCACTAGTGAACGTTTTGCTAGGAATGTGAAAATTACTTCACAATAAGTAGTAGTAGTTGGAGAGTTTAGCTATGCTTTCTTGAATGTAAACTTGTTTTTTTGTGAAAAGTGGGAAAAAGTATATATAAATTATGACGTTAAAACATGGTTTGGTTTTTGAACTTCGCACACAAAGTAACCCTGAGTCAACAACATTTTGTACAAGTAAATTTTTCATAGTTGTCAAAACAGTACAGACATTTGTGTTGCTGCAGTCTGTTGGTAAATTGCCTGTAGTTATCTGATTTGTAGTTCTTTGTACACATTTGGTTTTTTGCACCTCCTTATACCTCCAGCAGCCCTCTCCTTCTGGGCTCTGCTGCCCACCAGACTCACCTTTACGCCTTCTGGTCCCCCTTCCAGACTTTACCAGTTCTCCTGTGTGCTCTGTCTTTTGAGTTATTCCTGCTTGTCAGCTCCCTCTGCTGCTATCAGAGGGGGGAAGTGCCTTAGACATTGGTGTCATGGATGTGTTGGGGGGATTAGTGCACCAAGGGTTTGGGTGGCCTTGTAGGAGTTAGCTGTCAGTCATCCAGTGTACTAATTGGGGCTTTTTCCCTTTCCTCTTATCCCATCATCAATGGCACCCATACAGCAGTGTCTGGAGGAGAGGTCATCCATGACCCCAGCACACCACTTCCAGGCTTTCTCCAGGAGCTGTTTGAGAGTGATGCATAGACCAGCTTGCCCACAGCAAGACAGCATCGTCTCAGATTCTCTGGTATCCTCCCTGCCAGTCTCAGCTTCTGACATCCCAGGCTCAGAGTGTGAACCCAGACTGCCAGCGTATCAGACTGGCAACAACAATTCAGTTCCTTGGTGCCGGCTTTTTTGTTTATTTCAGTACAAATATATATTTTTTAAATACTCATCACATGCTTTACTCTGTCAGTGGAAAAGAACTGTAAATAAAATCTCAAAGTAGGTAGATGTGGCCATCTAAAAAAACAAAAACAAATCTTTGCTGATTTATGAGAGGTATCTTTTTTTTTTAAACACTACAAATACATTTAATTTATGTTATGGTGATTTCTGCAGCATCACAGTGTATGTAATCTACCTTACCTTTACTAGGAAAAAGCCTAGGGAGCTATACCATCTCTTGATGGAACCTGACACTTCTATTAAGCATCTGTAAATGTTGAACATTTGCTTGCACGTATGTGCTGTATGGGTGTTTGATACTGCATGGATGCAGAAACCCTGTGCCAAGGGAAGACTCCGTCCAAGAGCCGTGCACTTCAGTACAGCAATGGATGTGAAGAAATCATGGGGCTGTCTGGTGGGCTGTGGGCTTACAAGGGCCTAATGATTCCTCTTGGCTTCCATGTGGTCACAGATACAGATGCACAGGGCAAATTATAATTTTTTTTTTAAATTTTGACCCAGACTCGTTTCATGATTCACATTATAAACGTGACATGTACCATTACAGTATATTGGCTGAAATGTCATTTTGCACCAGAGGTGCGAAAACGCATCTCGTACAGGATTTTAAAAAATACATATGTCACATTTAAGAGGTGGTGTGGAAAAATGACTATGTTGAAACTTTGGAATCAAAATATTGAAAATTAGTGAAGTTATGGGTGAATGTTGAAGTAGAGTAACGTTCAGGCATAACCTGGGCATTTTACCATATTTGTACACCAAATTTTCAGCATAACCTTTTTTCTACTCCATATTTCAGGAGATTAGGGTGATTTGAAATTGAAGTCTTTTCCAAACTGCCATTCACTATGCTTCCATATTTTGTTTGGACAGGAGTGATTATTGTTTGCTGGCCTTTAAATTCTGACAGAGCCAGCAAACTAGGAAGACAGGAGAGGAGAAGAAATGAAAGCCAAGAGGGCAATAGCTGAAATTTTATTTTGCAGGGTATATTTTCTGTTACAGTGTTGTGCAGGTTGTCTTGCTGAAAGGAAGGAAAGCACTTACTGGGGTTGGGGATCAGAGCTGTAGCTGATTGTTTCTGGAGGGCACAGGCTTGATACCACCCTCCCACTCCTTTCCACGTGCCCCAAGGACATTATTTCCTTTATACCAGGGGTTCTGACATCACTTCCCCGAAAAGGCAAAGGACATATACCTGTAATATCCTTAACAGCCTGGCATGTTGTGTAGGGAGTAAACGTATGCACACACTCACACACATATAGACTGAGGTGAGAGGGAAAGAGTGAAGGGAAGGAAAGTAGCAGCAGGAAAGTGGAAGGGAGACAGTGAGTGAGTAAAACACACATACCAAAAAAAACCAGCAAAAAAAGAAAGCCTTACTAAGGATTACAGGAGAGGATCAATAGAATGGCAGTAAACAAACATGCAGGGAGTGGTGCAGTGCAGTGGATGTAGAGCCAAAGTCTTCAGGAAGACTTTCTGGGAACTGTGGTGCTGCCCCATATGCTGGCACCTCTCTGGGTTGAGGGAGGAGGTTGCCAGACTCTGGGCCGAGCTGGCAGGAATGCTGGAGACCTTCACCTCCACCCAGAGACCACTGTGCCCCCAGCCACTGCCTCATCAGACACCCAGGCAGAGGGCGGGGTGGATAACAGTGGGCTCAGGGAGGGGCAGAGTGGGGGAGCAGAGGCACATCCCTCATCCAGTCTAGCTCAGGAACTCCTACACTGTTCTGGAGGAGTGGGAGACCCCCACAAGGGAACCTGAGACTACAACTGTGGGGGAGGTGAGGGTCCTCTGAGGTGGAGACCCAGTGGTGGTAGGTGGAGGAACCCAAAGGAGGAGAAAGTTACTTCTGGTGGAGGACTCAATTGTCCGGGGATAGAATCTGGGAAAGGATAGCAGGGAGGAAAGGGAGGTCAAGTGTCTTCTTGGAGGCACAGCTTGGAGGGAGGGCAAGCAGAGCCAGGGGATCGCTGAAGCAGTGGCAAGGAGGGGAGAGCTGAAGGTCATTGTCCACCTAGGAACAAATGACCTATCCAGTAGCAAGGCAAGCTTAGAACAGGTGAAAGAGGACTTCAGAGTGCTGGGAGGGCTCCTGAGGAAGGTAGCAAGCTCCGTGACATTTTCAGAGGTGCTGCCAGTCCAAGGCAGTGAGGGGGATAGGAATCTCTGCCTCAGTACCTTTAGTGCATGGTTGAAGAATTGGTGCAGCGAGAATGGGTATGGCTTCATTGGGGACCCACCTGAAATGATGTAACCCTGTACACAGGCGATGGACTAATCTGTCCAGGAAGGGGAAAGCAATCCTCAATGGACAGTTTAAACGCTTCATTGACAAGCATTTAAACTAGCCTGGGGGGGGGGCAACAGGAGCAGGGTAACTCAAGCAGCGCACTCCCGCAAGATACAGCAGACAAGACAGACATGCAGGGAAAAGGAGTTCAGGAACAGAACAGCGGATACAGGAAGTAAGGGAGAAGCAGAGGAATAAATGTCACAAATGAAGGTCAGTTGGGGAGGGGGGAAGAAGGGCAGCAAAAATAGATGCAGAGAAAGGAAGGGTATCAGAACGAGGAAGGCCATGGTGACAAATGCCAGAAGCCTGGGAAACAAAATCCCAGACCTGGAGGCCTTGTTAGTGGAGGCAGACATGGACATAGCAGCAATAATGGAGTTGTGGTACACCACAAATCATGGGTGGGACATTGATGTACTAGGCTATTTTCTGTTCAGGAGGGATCGGGGGGATAAAAAAGGAGGAGGGGTGGCCGTATATGTCAGGGAAGGTATTAAGGTAACAGAGGTGCAAGGTAGACAGGGGGAGACCGAGGCACTATGGGTCACCCTTGAGTCAGGCAATGTCACAGCAATCCACACGGGTGATTTACAGACATCCAGTGGGGGAGACCAGATTCACGAGATGGCATCAAAGGGTGAGGTATTACTGCTGGGGGATTTCTGTATCCCATACATAGATTAGACAGTCCCAATAGCTACATCATCCAGGAGCCATGACATCCTGGATTCATTATAGGGGGAAGGCCTCAGGCAGCTAGTGAGTGTTCCCACCAGTGGCACAGCAGTTCTGGACCTTGTACTAACCAGTGGGCACAGAGTCACAGACGTCCAGGTGGAAGGTCAGCTAGGATCCAGCAACCACCATATAGGGTGGTTTAGTGTGGGAACAGAGACACAAGCTAGTCACACGAAGGTGAAGGTATTAGATTTCAGGAGGGCCGACTTCACTGAAATGTGTAGGTGTATCAGAGTAGTCCTACAGAAGGGGAAGGTGGGGGGGGGGGGTTGAGGAGCAGTGGGGGAACTAAAGGGCACCATAGTGGAAGTAATGACCCAATGCATCAGGTTGGTGTCCAAAGGGAAGAAAAGGAGGAAACCGCTATGGTTCTCGAAAGAAGTAGCAGAAAAAGTAAGAGCTAAAATGGTGTGATTCAGGAAGTATAAGGGGATCCAAAGGGAGGAAGACAGGGAGGTGTACCTTGAGTGTCTAAGGGAAGCAGGTAAGGCTGTTAGAAGTGCCAAGGCACGAACTGAGGAGGGACTAGCGCAGACAGTGAAGAAAGGGGGCAAGACATTCTATAGGTACATCAGTGAAAGAAGAAAAACCAGGGGAGGGATAGTAAGGCTCAAAGGGGGTAAAGGAGAGTGTAAGGAGGGAGACCAGGGAGAAGGCAGAAATACTGAACAAATACTTTTGTTAGGTATTCACTGAAGAGGGAGAGGATCAGGGACCACAGCTGGGCAACAGATGCAAAGGGGAGGGAGAGGTGGACACCAGTCCATTCACAGTAGAGAGAGTCCTGGAGGAGCTCTCGAAGCTGAAGGTGGATAAAGCTATGGGATCAGATGGCATACACCCAAGGATATTGAGGGAGCTTTGTAGTGAACTAGCAGCACCTCTGGCCCTTTATTCACAGAGTCGCTCAACACAGGAGTGGTTACAGAGGACTGGAAGAGGGCAAATGTAGTTCCTTTACACAAAAGTGGAAGTAGGGAGGAGCCGGGGAACTACAGGCAGGTCAGCCTAACCTCAGTGGTGGGGAAGATCTTGGAGACACTGCTGAAAGAAAGAATTGTGGCACAACTGGAAGCCAGCAGTGCACAGGGTCCAAGGCAGCATGGATTCACAGCAGGAAGGTCGTGTCAAACGAATCTTACAAATTTTTTTGATTAGGTGATGAAGGAACTAAATCGGGTTGGGGGGTGGACTTCGCCTACCTTGATTTCGGCAAAGCCTCGACACCATCCCACATAAAAGGCTGCTTAAAGAGATGGTTAGTCTGGGCATAGGACACAGGGTGGTAGACTGAGTTAGAAGCTGGCTAGCAGACAGGAGACAGAGGGTGGTGGTAAATGGGATCCAATCCAAAGAGAGAGGGGTGACCAGTGGGGTACCTCAGGGATCAGTCTTCAGACCAGTCCTGTTCAATGTCTGCATCAGTGACATTACGGAAGGGCTGGAGGGAAAGGTCTGCCTGTTTGCAGATGACACCAAGGTCTTGTTGAGAGGTCTAAACCTCACTTTCAGATTCTTGACGATATTGGGAATGCAAGTAATCACAGACAAGTTGCATTAGAGTAATAAACAAGTTTGTTACTACAAAAGGGATAAATCACAGTTGCCCTAAGCAGTTTTTACCAATACGAACCGGGAGCCAGTGCTAAGCTTTCCCTACACCTCAAGGTTTGTCTGTCGTTTCTTGGGGTCTCTCGGGTCTCCGAGGTGTAAAGCTTGTGCATTACATTATATACTTATGATAATTACTATGGTTACCAAAAGATAGAAACATTTTTAGTTACAGAGATGAGCCCTATTGGCTAAATTAGAGGTGGCTCCACGGTCCAAGATAACATTATACAATTCTGTAAAGTCATCAGTTTGAGAACAAAAGAGTTCTTATACTGAGTCTTACATAACTAAGTGTAGTAGTACAAATCACCAAAAGATGGCATTGCCGTGTTACATATTACAATTACTTCAAGGACAGGTGTCTTGGCATCTAACAAGTAAGAAATAGACAGAGAATACATGGTAAAATATATGTGTATTAGCAAGCAAAGTGGATTACAACAATATGCATTCAAATCCTGACATCTACTCTTATACGGTAGATGCCCTTAGCCCTTAATATTAGTATAACCTATACCTAAGCATTAGCTGTCTACGGTGTACCTCTGAGGGTACCAATTAGGGTGCAGGGACCTCGTGTAACAGTCTGCAACAGCGTGGATACTCTAGAAAGGGTAGAGAAAATGAAGAGGGACCTGAGGAAGCTTGAAAAATGGTCTGAGGTGTGGCAGCTGGGGTTCAATGCAAAGAAGTGCAAAATAGTGTACCTGGGAAGAGGGAACCCTGGGGAAACATATACAGGATGGGGGGTTGACAATCACCAAGAAAGAAAGGGACATGGGGGTCATTTCAGATGACCTAAAGGTGTCCAAGCAAAGCACAAAGGCTGCGAGGAGGGCCAGTGGCATGCTGGGAAGCATTGGCAGAGGTATCACTAGCAGAAGATGGGAGGTGGTAGTGCCACTGTATAAAACACTAGTGAGGCCTCACTTAGAGTACTGTGTGTAGTTCTGGAGGCCACACCTTCGCAAAGACATCAACAGGGTGGAAGCAGTCCAGAGAAGGGCAACCAAGATGGTACATGGCTTGCAGCACATAACATATGAAGACAGATTAAAGGACCTCAGTATGTGCTCACTGAAGGAAAGGAGGGAACGGGGAGACATGATAGAAACATTCAGATACCTAAAGGGCATTAACACGGTACGGGGGAGACATCTTCCAGTGCAGAAGGAGTGCAAGAACAAGAGGGCATGATATGATATTGGAGTGGGGCAGGTTAAGGGGAAATGTGAGAAACTTTTTCTTCACAGAGGTGGACAAATGGAATAGCCTGCCACAGGAGGTGGTGGGAGCAAGCACAGTGGAGGGATTTAAACATGCCTGGGATAGGCACAAGGGAATCTTGAGGAGGGAAGGAGTGATGGGAAACCACTGACCACTTAGGGTCAGAGGCCACAAACAAGTATAGGGCTTAAGGGCAGACTGGGTGAGCCTAGCGGTCCTTATCTGCTGACAGTTTCTATGTTACCGCATGAACCTGATAGGTAAACATTTTCAAATCCCTTCCAAAATGTTATTCCGTGCCACCGAAATGCCATTCTGCACCACAGGTGCAAAAACACATTATGGCCAGGATTTAAACAAATAACAGCTGTCATGTTCTTTAGGTGGTGTAAAAAAAATGGCTATGCTGAAAATTTTGGGTCAAAAATATATAAAATTATCAAAGTTACAAGCGAACGTAGAAAAATGTCAACGTATACGCATAATGTTGCCATTTTTACATATTTTGACCCCAAATTTTCAACATAGCCTTCTTATGACCCCGCCTAATGAACAAGGGTAGTAACAATTTTCAGATCCTGCCCAAAAGGTGATTTTGCAATGCCGCTGCAGAATCACCTTTTGGGCCTAAATTGCATAATTCCACCACCGTTGGTCATAAGGCAGGGTCCCAAAAGGACCATATTGAACATTTGGGGTGAAAATATGCAAAAATGACAAAGTTATGCATCAAAGTCTAAAACCCCATTGAAATACACTGGAGTGCACTTACTGTACCTTAGTTTCTCATATTGCAGTCGCCAGTTCCAGCAGCAAGACATGTCTTGGATCGGAGAGTAGATCTTTGCCCTGGGGCATGTTCAGGTGTGTGAGGGTTGAGAGGTGGTGACTGCTGAATGGCAGGTTGGGGTGGGGTTGGGAAGATCTGCGAGGTACAGTTTTCTTTATTTCAGGGATATTCCGACACTGGGATTGGGCACTCCAGTGTCGGGCTCCTGTTTGGGGGGGAAGGGAGGTGGTTCCTTGGGGGGGGTCAAGAGAAGTGGCACTGGGGTAGGCACCCCAGTCTGCTTATATTTTAAAAATATTAATAAAGATTGGAAAGATTGAGTGGGCCAGCGACCAGGAGGGGACAGAGAGAGAGAGAGAGAAAGAAGCAATACTGGAGGTGGGCTCCCAGTCCACTTAGTGGATAGAGACACAGACAGACAAACAGCAAGAAAGCAAGAGAGATAGATAGATCAGTCAGGCTGCTGATGCTGAAAGCCTATCAGCTGTTTGCTGACTGACATCATGTAAATGAAAGGACCAAAGCCCCCTCTGATTGGAGTGGCCTTGGTCCCTTCAATTACACTAAGTTTCCCTCCAGCAAGCGGTGTCATGACCACAGTGCGTGGTCATTGGTCTGGACTGTCGAGCCCCTTCCAGCTTGAGCTGTAATGGCTCAGCAGTGATACACCTCTGAAATGCCATTTATTTTCACAAAATGTTTATTGCGTGTGCGCAAGCAGACATCAAAATGTGACTGCATTTTTCGTAGTCTATGAAAGTACATACAGTACTAAGGAGTAGTGGGTTTCTAAATAGTATTTGCATTATGCCAGACTGGGAGTCAAGGTGGTGAGAGAACCCATTAATCCTTAGTAAAAGACCGAAAACACATACTTTAGATACTTGACAAAAAAATACCATTGTATATGGATGGGTCAAAAATTCATGCCATATTACATTCTCTTTATAAAATAAAAGATTCTGATAGAACTGTTATCTTCCAGTGCAGTTGGCAGAATTGGAAGATTGTGAAGTAGAATGAATTGAGGGGAAATGGATTTTTTTGTGGTATGATTACACCGTTTGCAAAAGGCGTACAACACCAGAAAAGTACACCATTCTTTTTTAATTTTATTTTTATCTAGCGTGCTTTTTTTTTTGGCTCCCTCCCAGCTCCAGGCAAGCCTCTCTTTCAGGCCTTCCTATGCCCCTCGTTGCCACACTGCCTCGATGCAGCCACTCATCACCCCATATTGCAGCCACCTCACCGGATAACCCGGACGTAACCCTTGGCCGGGTGGGCCCTCTCTCCGGGTGGGGAGGCACTGCAGTGGCGGCCAGCACAGTTCTTGGCCCAGGTGCTGGGATGGTCCGCACTGCTTGAGGTCCGTGAGGAGCTGGCTGTCAGCATCCGGTTAGCCACAGGGCTCTTTTCTCGCTTTGCTCCTAGGAGCATGGTGAGCCACGAACGCCGGGCATACACTGACGCTCACCATGCCCCATTAATTAGTGGGATCCTGGCATTTCTGTGCCCCTTCCATAGGGGTCAGCAAGCACCGGTTGCTTCCCCACCTCCCTGCAGAAGGTGAGCAGTCATCCCACGCTTGAGCCTCAAGCCTCGGCTGGCCTTCCAGCACCTGGGTCTGTTCCCAAACTTGGGTCGCTGGCATCGCAAGCGGAAATCCAAACACTGCGCCGATGGATCGGCCAGTATGCTTTTTGCATCTGGTCCCATCTGTAATTCAGCCCCTGTCCTCAGTTCTGCACTCACTGCCCCGGGACTTAATATGGTGTTCCTTCCTGGCTTGCCCCCCTCCCCCCCCAGGCAGGGCTGTAGGCCCGGCTGTTCCCATCGGCATTTCAGCTCAGTTCCCAGCTGAGTGCACTGATCAGTGGTGCAGGGCTCGCGAGGGGGAGGCATCATTCTGTGGGCTGGCATGTTTTAAGTTTGTCTCTCAGGAGGTGTGGCTTGCAATTACATATGGCACATGAGCGCCAACATCCGGCACACCTCCCAACAATGTGAACTCTGGCTGCTCCCTCCGGCCTCCGCCAGAGGTCGGACATGCACCAGATGCTTCTCCACCCCCCCCCCCGAGAAGAAGAGCAGTCCATGGGACACTCAATCCTCCTCCGCTGGCCAGCCCTCCTACTCTCCAGCTTCGTTCCTGAACCTAGGGTGCCAGAGCCACAAGCGGAGGCACTACCGTTGCGCCAGTGGGCCAGCTTACTATGCCATTCTTATTTGTTTATTCAGATTGTGAACCCAAAAAAAATAGATTGGAACCTAGCCATTTTCCTGTTAAGTGCTTGACTGCTTTGGCACTTTTGAAACTCTCATTGCGACTCCTGTGCACTACATATTTCAGTACCAGTTGCACCACATTATAAGTATGAGCACATATATACTATTTAAAATGAAATTGTACTTTCTGTTGCTAATTAGGCATTTTGGGAAACTGCAGTAGTCAAAAGAAAATTGTGCAGTGAGTGAAGACACATTTGAAAAACACAGTTCTAGGGACATGGATATGTTGTTGAATCCACACTTATTGGCAGGTTCCTTGCCACTTTAAATCTTGCCAGAAGGTCTTCAAGCTGGCTCCTCCCACCCACCCGGGTGGTAAAACTCTCGGCTCCGCCCCATGACGCCAGATCTTCCTGACCACTTGGAAGCTCAGGTTCCCTCCTTAGCGCTCTGCGGTTTAGACTGGATCCTAACTCTTCGGTTCGTCCGAAACTAGTTTTGAAGTTTTCTAAACTTCGGTCTTCATCTTCCCTCACGGCTGCGATGGACAAATCTATTCCAGGCTTTCGGAGGTGCCCTTGTGGACAGAACATGTCCAGGACGGATCCGCACTCCATGTGCGTCTACTGCCTAGGCCTAGGTCATGACTCGCAGGCTTGCGAGTTGTGCCGCTCCTTTTCGGCCAACGTCCTTGACGATCGCGCTGCCTGATTGAAGCTCGGGCGCCCCGAGAAGCCTTACCCGCTGGTAAAATCAAAAGAGGCTCATTGGGCGGTGTCCGCGGCGGCTGGCTCGGCTGAGCAGATGATCGCCCTCGAGGAGGAGGCGGCCCAGGCCGCATCTTCCTCCTCCTCGGCCGCGGCATTTATCCCACTCTCTCTGAGTTCCTCGTACTCAGCTTCGTTCAAGGAGCTTTGTCAGTCCCTTTCCACGAAGGGAGAGGGGCCTTCGGGACATTCTTCTCGGCCCAAGAAGAAGGAGTCGAAGGGTAAGTCCCACCATCGGCGTTCGTGGGAGCGGGAGAGGTCTCCTTCCCCGGACAGCCGACCGTCAACTTCGGTCGAAATTGCGGCTCAGGCCGCTGGCTTCATGATGTCTCCGTCAGGCCGGCCTGCTGAGACTCCCGTCGACGCAGTCGAGATTTTTCTCGACCCGTCTGATGGGCTGTCGACTGGTGAAGCCGACAATCCTCCTTCACCGGTTCCCCCGGTGGAGACCGAGGATCTGCCTGCGCCTTCGGGGCCGCAGTCCCCAGTTAAAGTGCCCGAGCTGAGGGAAGAGCGGGTGTCCCCCGCCCCTTCCCAGACCCACCCTTGGTCTCGGTTTTGGACTTCATCTCGGTCAAGCAGTTCCCGCCGACATCACCGGTCTCTGTCTCGGTACCGAAGTAAGCAGCGACACCATTCCTCCTCGTCCTCTTCCTCGGATGAGGGGAGGCTTCGACGTAAATTACGTCAACGTTACGAGGAGCTTATGTGGCAGCAGTTACTGTTGTCCGGGACTAAACCGACTCCGGTTCAGCTCCCGGCCATCAAGTGGCTGTCACCCGAACGACCGAAGCAACTGCTCGCCCCAGTCGAGATGCCCATTCCATTTGGCCGAAACCGGCTGCTCCACCGATCGTGGTGGAACCTCCGCCTCCACAACCGAAGTCTGGGGCACCGACCAAGGATTCTCGGTCGGGTCACGGCCTGCCCCACAGGTTGTTGGTCACCCTCACTCCTGACCATCCTCGACAGGTAGAGGGTGGCTCAGGGCCGAGGCAGCTCTTTGCAGACTCTTCGGAATCCGATGACGACTCCTCCCTGTTCTCCAGGCAGGTCGACCTGGAGTCCTCCGGGGGCCAGTCATTGGACGATAGCCCATCATCCTTCTTGGGTCCGCTTCGACTCATCTTGGACTCCACTGGGATGCAGCTCCAGCCAGTGTCCACATGGGCCAAGTATCCCCTGACGGAGATACTGGACTGAGGGGATTCCCCCACGGAGGCCTTTCCAGTGGCTGAGGCCATTGTCGGCCCAGCCTTGGAGCTTTGGCAGCAGCCTGCTTCCTGTCCTGCGCCCTCAGCCAGGAAGTATGCGGTCCCTACCGGCTCTTTGCCCGGTTTCTCAGAGCACCCCTCTGCCGAGGGGTTAGTCACCGACAGCGTCTTCCGGCGTTCCGGTAACGCTTGGGACGTGGATAAGCCCCCTGACAAAGAGTCCAAAAAGCTGGACTTTGCCGGGCGCGAGATGTAAGCTGCGTCCTCCCTCGGCCTCCAAACAGGCCAGCTCAGCCGTGCTGATGGCACACTTCTCCCATGCCCTCTTGGGCTCCCTGGATGAGGTTGTCCCTTATCTCCCGGCCGACCTGCAGACCACGGTCCGTCAGGTGCGGGACCAGGGTAGGGCGGTGGCGAAGCAGCAGCTTCAGACTGCTCTGGACATAGGTGATTCCTGTGCCAGGTCAGTAGCGGCCGCGGTGGCCATGCGCCGCAGGGCGTGGCTGAGGATATCCACCTTCATGGCGGATACCCAGCACAAGTTGGTGGACGTCCCCTTCTTGGGGACTGACCTCTTCGGCCCTGGAGTGGAGGGACACCTCCAGCGGATCGAAAAGTCCAGTGCCACTCTGGACTCAGTCACCTCTGCCCAGAGGGACAAAGGCCGCCATCAGCAACAGCATAAGTCCTTTCGTCCTTCGGCCACTGCAGCTCGACCGGCCCAACAGCACCAGCAACAGGGACAGCAGGCTCACGCTTGGCGTCACAAACCCAAGCCGGCAGCTTCCTCCAACAGGAAGCAAGGAGGTAAAGGTCCAGGAGGTCCCTCGGTCGGTTCCTCCTCCAGGCCTGCCCAGTGACAGGTTGAGGGGTGCCGCCCCCAGCCTCGTCACTCCCCCCTGGGTTCCCCCCGTGGGGGGATGGCTCCGCCACTTCCTTTCCGCCTGGTCCGCTATCACCACAGACCGCTAGGTGTTGGAGATGGTAGGAAAAGGCCTGCCTCTGGAGTTCGAGCAGGCCCCACCCTTTCGAGCCGTCGCCCCTCAGGGGCCACAGGGTCCGCAGCCTTGCTGTCGGCCCGCCGAGCCGATATTGCTCTGCTCCTCGAAAAAGAGGTGATCAGGAAGGTAGCGGATCCTCCTCCAGACCCGGGGTTTGTGTCCAGGTATTTCCTGGTCCCGAAACGGACAGGGGGCTGGCGCCCCATCCTCGACCTGCACGACCTGAACAGGTTCCTAAGGTCTCGGACCTTCAGGATGGTCACTCTGGCTCAGATAATACCATCCTTGGAACAGGGCTTGTGGTTCTGTTCCCTGGACCTCCAGGACGCGTTCTTTCACGTCCCAATCCATCCATCTCATCAGAGATTCCTCCGCTTCAGAGCGGAGGGGTCCCTTTACGAGTTCCAGGCCATGCCCTTCGGCCTCTCTCTAGGTCCCAGGGTCTTCACCAAATGCATGGCAGTGGTGACAGCATTCCTGCGGCGCCGAAGGGTCCAGGTGTACCCCTACCTGGATGACTGGCTGATTGCAGCCCCCCTCCAGAGCGGAGGTGGGGTGGTCCAGAGATCTGGCCCTCCAGGTTTGCTCTCAGATTGGCCTCCTCATCAACGAGGCCAAGTTGGAACTCATGCTGAAGCAGGTGATACTGTTCATCGGGGCAGAGCTCGACTCTCTTCAAGCCAGAGCTCGGCTCCCGGTGGACAGGGCCGAGGTTCTTTCCTCCTTTGCCCAATCATTTCTGGTTGGGCGATCGCGCCCTGCCCGGGAATTCCTGCGCCTCCTGGGCATCATGGCGGCCTGCACCAGCATGGTCTGCTGGGCTTATTGGTACATGCGTCCCCTTCAGTGGGGACTGGCCAGCCAGTGGTCACAATGCTGTGATCCGTTGGACCAGCCCGTGACAGTGACCCAGGAGATGTGGAACGCTCTCCAGTGGTGGACCGTTCCGGCACATCTGTAGGAGGGCATCTTATTCGTCCGCCACAAGCCGACGGTCTCTCTATCGACCGATGCATCTCTGATGGGTTGGGGTGCCCATCTGGGGAAGCACAGAGCGCACGGCCTCTGGTTCCCTCGGGAGTCCCGATGCCATATCAACCTGCTGGAGCTCCGAGCGGTCCACCTAGCTCTCACCACCTTCACTCCGTTTCTACGGGGTCAAGTGGCTCAGGTCCAGACGGACAATACCACAACCAGGTACTATCTAAACCGCCAGGGCGGGACGTGCTCCATGCTGTTATGCAAGGAAGCTCTCTGCATATGGTCCCTCGTGCGCAGCCTGGGGGCGGATCTCCTAGCCATTCACGTGGCAGGAGCCTCCAACACCCTGGCCGATGCCCTAAGCCGGATAGGAGCTGCGTCTCATGAGTGGTCTCTCCTGACGGAGGTAGTACAAGATCTCTTCTCCCACTGGGGCATGCCTCAGGTGGACCTGTTTGCCTCCAGGGAGAATGCGAAGCTGAGACTGTTCCATGCCGGCCCCCCTCAGCAGGGCTCGCTGCAGGGGGATGCCTTCTCGAGGCCGTGGACCCCGGGCCTCTTCTACGCCTTTCCCCAATTTCCCTTGATCCACAAGGTGCTTCTCAAGGCGAGAAGGGACAAGGCGCAGGTGATTCTGGTAGCCCCAGACTGGCCCCACCAGTTCTGGTATCCAGATCTCCTCAGCCTCAAATCCAGGCTCCCGAGGCAGCTTCTAGCCCGCCCGGACCTGATCTCAGTCAACCAGGGGAAGGTATTCCATCCGGACCTTCAATCCCTGCACCTGATGGCCTGGTTCCTGAGCGGCTAGAGTTCCAGGCCTTGGGTCTTTCCGACGAGGTCCTCAACGTCGTTGAGGCATCCCGTAAGGAGTCGACCAGGAAATGCTGTGCCTTCAAATGGAAGAGATTCTCCATTTGGTGTCAGGGGAAGGGCTTGGACCCTTCCGCCTGTCCCTTGGCAAGCATTCTGGACTATCTGTGGTCCCTTTCTCAGCAAGGGCTTCGATCGATGACCCTTAAGGTGCACCTGGCAGCCATCTCTGCTTACTGGGCACGGGCCGGGAAGCAGTCGGTGGCACAGGAGAAGGTGGTTGGGAGCTTTTTCAAAGGCCTTGACCATGTTTCCCCTCCGGTGCGAGAACCTCCACCTCCGTGGGATCTACTGCTGGTATTGGCCAAGCTCATGGGCAAGCCATTCGAACCGATGCACAGGTGCGATATTTCCCACCTGTCGTGGAAGACCGCCTTCTTGGTGGCTATCGCGTCAGCCAGAAGGATGGGAGACCAGGGAGGTCCAGGAGGTGGTGCGGGGAAAGAAAGCAGCCTATAAGCAATTCAAGTGCTCAAGGAGTGAAAGGGATCGAGAGGAGTACAAGCTGATGGCTAGAAGGGCCACTAGAGTGGTGAGGGCGGCTAAGGCAAGGAAGGAGCAGAACCTGGCCAGGGAAATTAGGAGAGGGAACAAGGGGTTCTTTAGATACATTGGGGAAAAAACGAAGGGTGAAGGGGCAGATTAGCAGGATTAAATCAGGGGAGAGATGGGCACAAGACCCGGGGGAGCAGGCTGAGGTACTAAATGAGTACTTCACCTCAGTTTTCACCAGGGAAAATGGGGGTGCTGCATCATACATGGGAGGAGACAGAGATACTGAGGAGGGGGGGACCCTTACCGATCGGCAGGTCTGGGGAGAGGGGGAGGCATCACTGGCAGGTGGGGGCTAAGCAGGGAGAAGGGGTACCGGAAGTGGAAATCACAGCAGAGAGAGTGAGGGAAGCCCTCAGCTCCCTTAAGACGGAGAAAGCACCGGGGCCGGATAAATTACATCCCAGAGTGCTGAAGGAACTTGCAGATGTCCTGGCAAAACCCTGGCAGAGCTTTTCACCATCTCTGAGGACAGGGTGGGTGCCCCAAGACTGGAAGGTGGCGATATAGTGCCTATCCACAAGGGGGGATCAAGGGAGGTGGCAGGGAACTACAGGCCTGTCAGCTGGACCTCGGTGGTGGGCAAGGTGATGGAGGGCATTGTCAAGGAGAGGCTAGGGGGACCTGGATAAGTCAGGGTGCCTGGACGATAGACAGCATGGATTCATCCTGGGAAATCGTGTCAGACAAACCTGGTGGAGTTCTATGACTGGGTGACAAGTGCCTTGGACCTGGGTAGACCAGTGGATGTCCTCTTTCTAGACTTCAGCAAGGCATTTGACTCTGTTCCTCACGTGGGCCTGTTGGATAAGCTGGGAGAAATGGGGTGGGGAACCAGATGATCAGATGGATAGGCAATTGGCTTCAGGACGGACCAGAGGGTCGTAGTTGGAGGATAGTCTCATCCCCAAGGAGGGTCATTAGTGGGGTCCCACAGGGATCAGTCCTTGGCCCCTTCTGTTCAACGCCTACGATCGGACATAAGGACAGGAATCAGGAGTGAGATGAGTCTCTTTGCAGATGACTCAAACTGGGGGTGGTGGATGGGGAGGAGGGAGGAGGGTGGCCCTCACAGGGGACCTGGAGGCTCTGGAAAGATGGTCTAGAAAGTGGAAGCTGAGGTTCAATGCAGGAAATGCAAGGTACTCCACCTGGGGCCAGAAACCCAGGTCAAGTGTACACCCTGGGGAAATGCTACAAGTCTCGATGGCTGAGAGGGACCTGGGGTGGTGGTGGATGTCAAGATGAACAACTCTGAGACTTGTAGGAGGGCAGCCAAGGCCAACAGGATGCTGGGATGCATCGCTAGGGGATCACTCCAGAAGGAGGGAAGTGATACTCCTCTGTATAACTGCTTGGTGGAGGCCGCACCTTTAGTACTATGTGCAGTTTTGGAGGCCACATTAAAGCGGACATTAACCTCTGGAGAGGGTCAGAGGAGGCAACCAAAATGATTTGGGGCTTGGGGACAGGACCTATGAGGAGAGGCTCAAGAGCTAAATATGTACACATTGGAAGAGAGAAGGACCGGGGACATGATAGAGGTCTTAGGTACATGAAGAGGGTAAATAGGGAGGAACAGTCGGGTGCTTCAAGGGAAGGAAGTGGCCACTAGAGGGCATGGCTGGAAGCTGGAGGGGAAGATTCAGGGAGAAAGGAGGAGGTGCTACTTCACTGAGAGGGTGGTGGAGCCATGGAATGCACTGCCCACGGGGCTGGTGGAGGCAGAGACAGTGGAGGGGTTCAAGAGAGGGTGGGACAGGTACAGGGGAAGGGTTCTGGAAGCAAAATCCAATGCAGCAAGAATATCCGGAACTGGGAAGGGAGAAGCCAGAGAAGGCGAGGGGGACAGCAAGGTCAGCACCCAGGTTGGGGACTGACCAAACGAGCAGACACGAAAGACCGTTAGGCCTATTCTGCTGGCATTTTAGTATGTTAGTATGTTAGCTCCAGGCGCTTTCCATCGAGTCTCCTTATCTGGTCTTCCACAGGGACAAGGTTGTCCTGCGCCCCCACCTGAAGTTCCTTCCGAAGGTGATGTCGGAGTTTCACCTTAACCAGGTGTTGACTCTGCCGGTGTTCTACCCCAATCACACCTCGGAGGCCGAATATAGGCTCCATACTTTGGACCCTAGCCGAGCGCTCGCTTATAAGGAGCAGATGGCTGAAGTTCGGGGAGAGGTTCGCCAGCTGTTTGTCACCTACGCTGAAGCCGCACCTGGCAGACCTGCAGCCAAGCGGACGATAAGCAGGTGGGTCACCTCCTGCATAGATCTCTGCTATAGGTTGGCAGGCATGGAGCCTCCCAGAGGGATAAGAGCTCATTCTACCCGCCATACTGCTGCATTGGTAGCTGCTTCCAGGGATGTCCCTATCCAGGATATCTGCAGGGCTGCTACCTGGAAGTCGGCACATACCTTTATTACCCACTACCACATCAACCTTGAGTCACGTCGGGATGCTGGTTTTGGGGCCCGGTTCTCCAGTCCTTATTTCCAGGTAAGTATCGGGTGTGCTGCTGCCTCCCTCCTCCTGGAGAACTGCTAGGAGTCTGCCAATAAGTGTGGATTGAACAACATATCCATGTCCCTAGAAATACAGGTTACTCACCTGTAACAGGAGTTCTAGGAATGGTATATGTTGTTCATCCACGACCCACCCGACCTCCCTGGCTTCGACGCACAACCTGGCTTCCAGCGGGCTAGATCTGGCGTCATGGAGCGGAGCCGAGAGTTTTACCACCCGGGTGGGTGGGAGGAGCCAGCTTGAAGACCTTCCAGCAAGATTTAAAACGGCAAGGAATCTGCCAATAAGTGTGGATGAACAACATATACTATTCCAAGAACTCCTGTTACAGGTGAGTAACCTGTACTTTTGGTGCTTGTGGCTCATAGGT
The DNA here is from genome assembly GCA_016271365.2 of Neoceratodus forsteri. Lineage (NCBI taxonomy): Eukaryota > Metazoa > Chordata > Ceratodontiformes > Ceratodontidae > Neoceratodus > Neoceratodus forsteri. Next base: position 1,302,521,310 of record CM057453.1, on the reverse strand, counting down.
ACTTAGCTCCATTCTGGACCCTTGCTAATCCCTTATGGGAACCCATATCTCCCAGGCAATAAATAATGAGCCCTTGCACTTTTTTTAAGCATGTTAGTTGTCCAATTCTATACAGTATATTACGTTTGGGGAGAACATGTGGGCTCATAAAGGGTGTGGCAAAAGTTATTGCAGCATATGTTTACATTCTTAAAGTTGTTTTTAATTTTGGAGCCCCCCTCCCAGTCCTTATACAACTCTATCCATGTTCAAAGTAACTTCCATTAGAAGTAGTCACTTTAGATGGCTTTTCTGGCAGGTATCACATTGGTGGCTTGGACATGATGTTTAGCACGGTTATGACCTCCTTGCCACCACATCCCATAATTTTCATTCTGGGCCCTGTCCAGTTCCTCTTCGAGCCCTTTATCTTCCAGAAACTAAGCGATGGACCCCCTCAGTATCCACAATTTTGAAAGTTAATTAGATGTCCTTTTTAACAGTGTATTATCTTTTGAGAAAAATATGATCTTCGAGGATATCTTTTTCATCAGGCCACATCAATCAGTCAGTCAATCAGTTTTATTTAATATAGCGCTCTTTTCATTGTGATTAAGGGTGCTGTGTTATGGAACATATAGCCACCAGGTGCTAGGACCACATGGAAACCTTTGCAAGCAGTCCACCAAGGGCTGCTCACAAGTATGTCAGACATTGGCTGCTATATAAATGTGGGTGGCCCCTTACCTCCTCAGCTCTTTTCCCGCCATCGACCTCACTCATTGGATCACTCACAGAAACACAGTTGCAGTTACCACCACTTTGTTTTTTCTATATAGTAAAGCAAACACTTTAACATGTGATTTTTCGATGTCGTGTCTGTCAAAGCTGTTCTGGTATTATGAATGGGGTGAGAAGATTTACACCAGCAGTTCTCATGACATGTGCATCTGTTGCCTTGGCCTGGACCACAGCGTGCAAGCCAACCCAATTTGCAGGGGTTTCAACACTGACACCCAGCGATGCCGAAAAGGGACCTTAGAAAATTACCTAATAGAACAGCAGGAGGCCTGCATTGAGAAGGAGCTACAGCAAAAGAGCACCACTGCATTGCTAGACCACTCCTCTGGGTCCAGGTCTTCGAATTCCCAGGAGGTCATCCAGGAGCCATACTCACAAGCACCTAGAAAAGGAAAAGGAGAAATCCTCCCTGGTGCACTCCAGGTTATTCCTCCGCATAGTAGGTATGACCTCCACTGCGCCGTCTACCACTCCAGGTGCAATGCCACTTGCCTTCCTGACTGTGTACATAACTCCCAGGTCGGGGCATGGCATTGTCGCTACCAGGCCTAGTATAGCTGGTACATTGCCGTCAACACTGGGGGCCTTGCCTCCTCTGTCAGCCTGTACCGGTGCATCTGTCAACCACACTTGCACCAACATCCAGGCGGTGCTATTGTCCTTTACGGACATGCTTAGACACCTACTGCCACCTCCTCCTGTTCCAGGAGGCTTAATCGATGGGGCTTACTATTCAACCCTCATGCACAACACACACACTAAGGTCAAGCTCTGAGTCAGCTTCTTCGACACCCAACCTCACCAACGTGTTCCCTAATATCCATTGACCAGGCCGACGATGATTTTGAATACAAACCTGATTTAATAATACAGGATGAAAAGGAGGACCCTGAGACTATGCTGAAAGTCCCCATGACAGAGGCGCTAGTTCTACTGTGTCCACTTCCATTGAAGACTTGGTGGTTCACACCCCAAGGTCCCCCCAGAGGACCTAGCTTTCCTCACCATGATGCAACAGCGGAAGACCAGAGTTTGCTGAAAGGGTGGAGTGAAGGCACCTAGCTTCACCTGAGCTTTTTGTCTTCTAGGTTTGCTTGTTTTATTTCTTCAGGGATGCTAAGCTTTGTTTTCTTCTAGGTTTGCTTGTTTTTTTTTTTTCTTTGGGGATGCTGAGCTTGGAGTTGCAGTAGTCAAACAGCGAAGCAGCAAGTGGGGAGAGGGGACTGGGGAATAAACACCCAACAAAGGACAAAGCAAAGGGCAGGGCATAGCTTGGTTTTTGGACCTCCCTTCCTCCCACGCCCCACCCACCTAATATCTATATGGGCTAGAAATCCAGCCAGTTGACTGACATCAGAGGTGGTGGGTAAGAGGAAGTTCTAAGTGTGTCTGTGTAAATAGTGCACCTGGGAGTTGTTAGCCGGTGGTTGGAGGATTTAAACATTACATAAGGAGTTTGATAACTGAACTGGGAGATAAAGCTTGAAAGTATCCTCAGGTAGTGGGGGTGGGGTGGAGGTAGGTAGCTCTTAAGGGAGTGTGGGCAAATAGTGCTTCTGGGGGGTTGTTAGACTGTAGGTAATTATTGTATCGGGATTGGTAACTGAGTTGGAAAAGTAAATATTGCATCTGGGTAATATCCTCAGGTAGTGAGAATGGGAGAGAGAGAAAAAGGGTCTAGTAATAGGGAGTAGTTCTGATGGGAGTGGTGAAGTGTAGCAGCTGTGGGGCGGCAGTCTTCAGAGAGACCATCTGGAGACTGCGGTGCTGCCCAATCTTCAGGCACCTCTCTGGGCTGAGGAAGGAGGTTGCCAGAATGAAGGCCAAGATGGTTTGTGTCAGGACCTACTGTCCCTCTTGGGGACCTCCAAGTTTACCTCCGCCACCTCAGAGGGTGCCAAGTAAGAGGAGTGGCTGGACAACTGTTGGCTTGGGGAGGGTTAGGGTGGTGGAGTGAAGGCACATCCCAAATCCCATACCACTATGAAACTCCTGTGCCGTACTGGCAGGGCAGGACTGTCCCACAGAGGCACCCAAAATAGTGGCTGTGATGGATGTGGAGGTCCTCCATGGTGGAGACCCCAAGGGGGAGGAAGCAAAGGACCCCAGAGGAGGAAGAAGCGAATCCTGGTGGGGGACTTGATAGTTAGTGGGATACAGTTGGGGACAGGTAGGGATGAAGAGAGGGTGGTATCCCGGTGCCATGGCTTATAGGGATGGAAGGAGGATCCTAAGGATTGCTGGGGAGGCAGGGAGGGAGAGCTGGATGTCATTGTCCACTTGGGGACCAATGACCTAGCTGGGGAGAGGCCTGACCCAGTTCAGTAAACTGGGGAGGGGTCTTAGACAAGTGGCACAATCTGTTACTTTCTCGGAGGTGCTGCCTGTCCATGACAAGGGGGAAGACGGGAGGCTCTGCACCAGGGACTCCAGCTTATGGTTGAGAAAATGGTGTGGAGAAGAGGGATTCGGATTCATTGGGGACTGGGGCTTCTCCTGGAGGGACAGAGTACTGTACAGGGGTGACAGCCTGCATCCCTCCAGGAGGGAAACTGAGCTCCTCAGTGAACCGTTTAAATGCTGTATTAGTAAGCATTTAAACTAGCCAAGAGGGGTATCAGAATAAAGCAGGAAGACATAGCCTGTCCCCACCCACATGCTTACAGGGTCAGCAGTGGAAATCGCGAAGGTGAGGAGTCCCAACAGGAACAAACAGAAACAGGTAACCAAGTAGAAGAGGGAAGGGGCAAGAGGAAAGATAATAGTGAAGGAAATGGGAGAGGGCGCAAAAGGACAAGATGAGGAGAGATGACAGTACAAAATGGAGAGCCATGTGTGCAAAAGCTCAAAGTTTGGGCAACAAGATGGCAGACCTAGAGGCCACCATGGCAGCAGGAGACCTGGACACAGTAGCAATTACAGAGACCTCGTGCAGTGAAAACCAGGACTGGGATGTGGCTATACCTGGGTATGCTCTATTCAGGAGGGACAGGGCAGGAAAAAAGGGAGGAGGGGTGACTCTTTATGTGAGAGAACATAGAGGCCACAGAAACACGGGGGGGACTGGGAGAAGCGTAGGTACTGTTGGTCACCCTGGAGACAGGAAGGGGGGCTGCTATTCGAATAGTGGTGATATACAGGCCTCCAGCACAGGGGGAGGATGGAGATAAGGATATGATAGAAGAAATCTAGGGGATGGTTAGCAAGGGCGAGAGATTGCTGGTGGGGAACTTCAATCTGCTAAATGTGGATTGGAGCCTCCCTGCTGCAGCAATAGTTAGAAGTAGGGAAAACCTAGACTTCCTGCAGGGGGCGTTCCTCAGGCAGCTAGTTAAAGAATCAACTTGTGAGGGGGTGATACTGGACCTGGTACTGTCAGAGACAGTGTCGCTGACGTCACAGTGGGAAGCCACCTGGGCACCAGTGATCATCATATGGTGTGATTCAACATAAGAATCTGGACAGAGTCTAACCACACTAAAAGAGGGTCCTGGACTTCTGGAGGGCCAATTTCAAGAAAATGGGAGAGTGCCTCAAGGAAGCCGTAGCAGGAATAGGAAAAATGGGTGCGGTAGAGGAAAACTGGGCAAAAATAAGGAAGCCCATTGAGAAGGCAACTAACCGGTGTGTCAGGCAGGTTAAAAAGAGCAAGAGAAAAAAAGAGACCACTATGATTCTCCAAGGAAGTAGCAGAGACAGTAAAGGAAAGAAGCAGGCATTGAAAAGGTACAAGTCAACACAGAAGGAAGAAGATAGGGAGAGTTATCAGGAAAAACAAAGGGAGACAGGGAAGGCAGGAGAGCAAAAGTACAAATGGAGGAAAACATTTTCAAGTCGGTTAAAACGGTGGATAAAACATTCTTTAGGTACATAAGCGAAAAGAAAAAAGGCAAGGCGGGGATAGTAAGTCTAAAAGGGGAACAGGGGAGTGTGGAATAGAACCAGAAGAAAGCAGACATATTCACTAACCCCTTAAGATCGGGGGTGGTACCTAAGTATTGGAAACATGCGGCTGTAGTACCACTGCACACGATGAGGGATGGGGGGAGAAGTGGGTAACTACAGGCCAGTAAGCCTGACATCTGTTGTTGGCCAGCTAATGGAGAAACTGCTCAAGTGCAGAATCAACAACTACCTGGAAGCAAACAGCCTTCAAGATCCAGGGCAACATGGGTTCACCGAGGGCAGGTCCTGTCAAACGAACTTGATAACATTCTTTAACTGGGTCACCGAGGTGGTGGATCTGGGAGGCTTGGTGGACGTGGTCTTCCTTGATTTCAAAAAAGCGTTTGACTCAGTGCCACACAGGAGGCTATTGCACAAGATGGATTGCCTGGGGCTGGGAGAGATGGTAATAAGGTGGGTGCAGAACTGGCTAGAGGGCAGAACACAGCGTTGGTCAGTGGAACACCCTCGGAAGAGTCCGTGGTCATCAGTGGGGTCCCCCAAGGGCCATGTTAGGACCTCTACTGTTTAACATCTTTATAGGGGACATTATGGAGGGACTGGAAGGGAGGATGAGCCTATTTGCAGATGATGCAAAGTTCTGCAATAGAGTGGACATGCAGGAGGGGGTGGAGATGATGCGCAGAGACCTGGGGAGGTTGGAGGAATGGTCCAAGGAGTGGCAATTATTGTTCAATACGGCAAAGTGTAAGCTCATCCACTTAGGCAGAAAAAACAGGAAAGTGGAGTACTGGATGAGTGGTAGGTCCCTGCAAGTAACAGAAGAGGAAAGGGGCCTAGGCATTATCATCTCACAGGACCTGAAAGTGGCAAAACAGTGCAGAGGGGCAGCGGCAAGAGCCAGCAGGATATTAGGTTGCATAGGAAGAGGGATCTCCAGCAGGAGGAAAACGTGGTCACAGTTGCCTTGTACACCAAGCTGGTCAGGCCACACCTGGAGTATAGGGTCCAGTTCTGGAGGCCGTACCTCAGGAGGGATGTGGAGAGGGTAGAACGTGTCCAGAGGAGGGCAACAAAGATGGTGAGGGGGCTGGAACACTTACCATACGAGGGGAGACTAAATGACTTATGCATGTACTCACTGGAACAGAGGAGGCAGAGGGACAACATGATTGAGACCTTTAAATAAATAAAAGGTATCAACAAGGTGCCTGTGGAGAGCCTTTTTCAACTGAAGGAGAGACCTAGGGTAAGGGGTCATCAGTTGCAAATGAAGGTGGGGGGGATTTAGGGATAATGTTAGGAAGTACTTCTTCACTGAGTGGGTGGTGGACAACTGGAATGGGCAGTGAGGGGGTTCAGTAGGGCATGAGATAAACACAGGGGGGTGGTGGGATGGGGGGGAGGACTATGATAAAGGCCTAGTGGATATCTAGGCAAACTGGGCAGACTGGGTGGGTGTGGCAGTCCTTTTCTGCTGTCACATTCCTATGTTCCTATATTGAACAAGTACTTTTGTTCAGTATTAACAAAGGCAGGGGTCGGTGAAGGGCCACAGATAGGGAAAAAGGGCATTAGGGGAAAGGAGGTGGACACTAACCCTTTTACGGAGGAGAGAGTCCTGAGGAAACTAGCTAAATTAAGAGTAGACAAGGCAATGGGGCCAGATGGGGTTCACCCCAGGATACGGAAGGAACTAAAGGAGGAACTATCTGTGCCTCTGATGGTCCTGTTCAGTCTATCACTGGATCCGGGTAAGTTCCAGGGGACTGGAGGAGGGCAGATGTGGTCCCACTACACAAAAGTGGGAATAGGGAGGAGACAGGAAACTACAGACCTGTAAGCCTGACTTTGGTGGTGGGCAAGGTTATGGAAACACTACTTAAAGAAAGGATTGGGGAATGCCTTAAAATCAGAGGACTGCAGGATCTGAGGTAACATAGGTTATAATAATAATCTTCATTTTTAATGCGCCTTTCAAATTTCAAGGTGCAGTACAGGTTAAAACAATGCTGCACCACAGTACTAAATATACAATACTATACAATTAAAAACTATTTTCCACAACACCGTATGCCATGCTCCATAAATGCATCTTTAATGCCTGTTTAAATCCCCCCGCGGTCATGCACTCCTTTATCCAACGGGGTAGAGAATTCCAGAGGGTTGGGGCCATGAACATAAATGCCCGTTCCAACCCGAAGATTTTAAAGCAACCCTCGGGATCTCCAGCAACCCCTCGTCGGCCAAGCGGAGCAGACGCACAGGTTGGGAAGGAACCAAAAGCTCTCTCAGGTAGTCAGGGCCCATTCTGTGTAGGGCTTTATACGTCAGTAATCCGATTTTGAAGGTGATCCGCCACTGAACTGGCAGCCAGTGCAGTTCCCGCAGCACTGGTGTGATATGTGAGGACCGGGGAGTCCCCATCAACAACCGGGCTGTGGAATTCTGCACCAGCTGCAGGCGGCGGAAATCAGCCCCCGGTAGCCCAAAGTAAAGGGAGTTGCAATAATCCAGACGCGAGGTCACAAAGGCGTGGATCAGTATAGGAAGGTCACTGGACAGAACAAGGTGTTTGATCCTAGCGATGTTCCTCAGATGGTAAAAGGATAACTTAACGACAGCTGACAGCTGAGATTGAAGTGTCAGCCCTTCATCCAGTATCATCCTAAGGTCTCGCACCCATTCAGAGGTAAGGAGTTTGGAGTCCCCTTGGAATATTCCCGAGGGTTGACCTACCCCCAACACCCCTATCTGGCAACCTGGATCCACAACCATCACCTCAGTCTTCCCAGGGTTAACTTCGGCCAGCTGGACTTCATCCAGTCTTGGATTTCAACGAGGCAGTCGTTAAATACCGAGAGTGCTCCATCCTGGTCGGGCGCAAAAGACAGGTAGAGCTGGCTATCATCAGCATAGCAGTGAAACCTCAGCCCATACCGTCTTACAATGTCTCCGAGGGGCAGCATATACACTGCAAACCACATGGGGGATCGCACCAAGCCCTGGGGAGCCCCACATGACAGAGAGAGAGGTTCAGAGGAAAACAAACCCAACACCACCCTCTGAGTTCTACTAGTGAGGAATGATGTAAACCATCTGTGGACCAAACCAGAGAGCCCACAGATGAATCTCAGCCACTCGAGCAGTACCCCATGGTCCACGGTGTCAGAAGCTGATGACAGATCAAGAAGTACCAAAATGGATCATTTTTTCTGATCTCTCGCCATCAGAAGATCATTAAGCACCCGAACCAGCGCAGTCTCGGTACTGTGCCTCTTTTGGAAATCAGACTGGAGAGGTTCGTAGATGCTATGGATGGTCAAATGGTTCTCCAGCTGTACAGCCACTACTTTCTCAATCACCTTCCACACAAAGGGAAGGTTAGAGACAGGTCTGTAGTTTGCGAGAGTGTCTGCGTCCAATGAAGTTTTCTTCAGCAAAGGTGTCACCACTGCCTTCTTCAGGGAGCAGGGGTACTCACCAGAGTCAAAGGAGCACCAGACTGTCTGCGTCAGAACCGGACCGATAACATCCCAACAGCCCGTTATCAGGGCTGTCGGGCCCGGATCTAAACTACAGCATGCAGGGCGCATACACTGGACAATCCGCATAACAGCCACGATTTCCGGCCGGTCGAAGGAGCTGCAGGAAAAAGGAGGGATAATGGCCAAGCATCGATCATCAGCAACTCCCATAGAGTGTGCTGAACGTCCAACCTGAGGTCGGTCACCTTATCAGCAAAGAACTGAGCAAGCTCTTCAAACTGTAATTGTGAAAATGCTCTTCGATCTTGCAGACAGGCTGGGTTGCACAGCCTGTCCACAGTTCGAAAGAGCTGAGCTGGTCGGTTCTGAGCGGCAGCAATCTCCCTGGACAGGAACTCTGCCTTCATACGGGAGATTGCTGACTGATAGAGTCGATAATGCTCTAGCAGTCTAAGATGGTCGGCATCTAAGTTGGATTTCCCCCAGCATCGCTCTAACCTACATCCTAGTTGCTGCAACTCCCTCAAAGTCCCATCAGACTATGGAGATCGAGGATGGAGAGAGAGGACGTACACGGACTGGAGCAATGGAATCCAGCGCTGAGGTAATGGCCTGATTATAGGCCAAAACCAAAACCTCCGGATCCAGGAAATTCTGATAGATCAAGTACCGCTGCTAGACCATCCCATAAAGGGTGGTACCTGACCATCTCCACAGGGGTTGGCCTACGAGGAGGGAAGATCTTGCCAAACAAACCTTATAGAGTTCTTTGACTGGGTTGCCAGGGAAGTGGCTTGGGGAGGAGTGGTGGATATGGCCTAACTGGATTTCAGTAAGGCCTTTGACACTGTTCCACACAAAAGACTGGTAAACAAGCTGGCAGCCTGGGATTGGGTCCAAAGATAGTAAAATGTGTACAAAGTTGGCTAAGTAACAGAACTCAGAGGGTGGTGGTGAATGGAGTTCACTCAGAAGAAGGTAAGGTAACCAATAGGTGCCTCTGGGACCAGTCCTCTTCAGTGTCTTTATTAGTGACATCGCAGAGGGGCTGAAAGGAAAGGTGTGCCTGTTCGCTGATGACACAAAAATCTGCAACAGAGTGGACACACCGGGAGGGGGTGGGGGTGGAGGTGGAATAAGGGGAAAATCTGAAAAAGCTGGAAGACTGGTCAAGGGTTTGGCAACTGGGCTTCAATGCCAAAAAGTGTAAAATTATGCTCATGGGACACAAAAACCCAAGGGCAATGTATCATTTTGGGAGAGGTCTTAACAACTGTAAGACAGGAAAGGGATCTGCGGGTCATCATATCTGATGACTCAAAGGTAGCAAAGCAGTGTGATAAGGCAGTGGGAAGGGCTAGTAGAATGCTTGGGTGCATAGGGAAGTAGTGTTACTCCTGTATAGATCAGTGGTGAGGCCCCACCTGGAGTACTGTGTCCAGTTCTGGAGGCCCCATCTCAGGAATGGCATAGATCCTGTGGAGGCAGTACAGAGAAGGGCAACCAAAATGGTGCATGGCCTTCATCAGAAGCCCTACAAGGAAAGACTCATGGAGTTAAATATGTACTCTTTAGAGGAGAGGAGGGAAAGGGGAGACATGATATAAACATTCAGATACCTCAAATGTGTCAGTAGGGTGCAGGAGGGTGGCATTTTGCACAGAAAAAGATGCTCAAGGACAAAGGGCATGTTATGAAGCTGGAAGGGGTAAGACTTAGAGGGGATGTGAGGAAATACTTCTTTACGGAAATGGTGGTGGATGTCTGGAACAGAGTCCAAGCAGAGGTGGTGGGTACCGAAATGGTAACAGGCTTCAAACATGCATGGGATAGACACAGGGGGACCTTAGTAACAGGGCTGGGGCGAAAGGATGGAGATCAATTAGGGTCTTCAAGTAGCACAGTAGGTAGGGACCTTAGGGCAGACTAGGTGGGCCAGGAGGTCCTTTTCTGCCAACAGCTTCTATGTTTCTGTTACAGGTCATCATGGGTTTTGATTTAGAAGAGCAGGATACCTCCAAGAAAAATCTAATATATTTCTTGGAGTTACCTGATGCTCCCCCTATTATGGTACCACCTCTCTTCCCTGCTGTAGGGGATGCCACTTTTGTTGCCTGGCATAGGCCAAATGTCATTCCAGCCATACCAAGAAAGGCAAACAAAATGTACATGGCTGCCTCAGGGAAACCTTTTTTTGCTAGCCAGCCTGCGGCAGACTCTGTGGTTATCAGTGCTGTCCATGCTAGGTTAAGGGCACCAAAACACCTGAGCTCCCTCCCTCCTGATGAAGAATCCAGGCAGTTGGATGTGCTAGGTAACAAGACTTTTGCCTCAGCCTCCCTTGGCCTTAGAATTGCTAACTGTCAGGCCCACATGGTCAAGTACCAGAATACTCTTTGGAGAAAGGCCAAGGCAGCTGCACAAGCTTTGCCAGAGGGTACCCCCAGACAGGAGCTCCTAAAGGCTCTCACAGCTGGGGCTGATGTACGAAAGCACCTGCTTTGCACTGCCTGTGATGTTTCCGATGCCTCAGCCAGTGCTGCTGCCTCAGAAATCTGTTTAAGGAGGTACTCCTGTCTTAGGGTGGCAGGGTTTGTGAATGATATACAGCAGCCCATTCTCAGAGCCCCTTTTAGAGGATATAAATTATTTGGCTGGGATGTCCAGGATATCCTCGCTAACTGTAAGGCCTCAGGCAGGACCCTGAAGTCAGTACACTCCCTCCCTCTATCATACCCAACCAAAGAGCAGGAAGAGGATACCTTTTTCCCCAGCTGGTGCTGGGCACCATACTGCCAGCAGACAACAAGATAAGGGCAAGGGAGCAGGAGCCTAGCCCACCCCCAGGAACCACTCCAGGTGCACACTTAAAAGTCTCTAGAGGTGGTGGTGCAGCAGGAGCCTCCACAACCAGCTCTACCCGATTCCTTGTACACTTCAACCACCGTTACCTCCAGGGGTGGTTGTAGGGGGTTGTCTCTTCCTTTACCTAACTCATTGGAAGGAGGGGACATCAGATGCCTGGGTCCTGGAAATCATAGCACAAAGTCATGCTCTGGAACTTCTAGACACCCATCCAAATCATCCACCAGTGCCAACTCACTATCCTCCAGATCACATTCTTCTGCTCTTGGAGTTCAGACTTTGCTCCAGAAGGAGACCATAGAACCTGTGCATTTCAAAGAAAGAAATGCAGGGTTCTACTCTCATTACTTCTAGTCTCAAAATGGACTGGAGACCTGTGGCTTATTCTGGATCTCAGGGACCTGAACTTTTTAATAGAGTACAAAAGGTTCAGAATGGTCACCCTGCAAGGCCTACCCTTGCTGCTGCAAGCAGGGGATTGTATCTGTTCCCTCGACATGAAGGATGCCTACCTTCATATCAAAATTTGCAAACCTCACAGAAAGTATTGAGGTTCCTGTTTCAGGGGAACACTACCAATTCAGAGTATTGCCCTTTGGCTTGTCCTCTTCACCATGGGACTTTACCAAATGCTTGGCAGTGGTGGCAGCAGCCCTTCCCAGAGAAGGCCTCTATGTCTTTCCTTACCTGGATGACTGGTTATTGAAAGCCCACTCCAAGGAGCAGCTCCTGCACACCCTAGCTCAAATGAGGCAGATGTTCGATGCACTGGGGATTACTGTTGGCGTACCCAGGTCTGTCTTGGCACCTTGTCAACACCTGCAGTACATAGAAGTGAGCAGTCTTGGACACAGCTCAAAGCTCAGCCTTCTTGCCTATGGACAGGGCTGTATGTATGCTTGCTCAGGCCCAGCTGGTACATGACAGCCGGTATGGCTCAGCCAAGACATTCCTTTGGCTCCTGGGCCTTATGACAGTGGCCATTGTGACAGTACTTTTGGCCAATGTGTACATGAGGATTCCTCAGTGGACCCTAAGAGTCCAGTGGGACCAGCTCACAGATCTAGAAAAAAGGGTTCTAGTAACCACTCCTATATGCTGAGTGGTCAAGTGGTGGATGGAGGGGATGGTCTGGGTGCACATTTGGGGCCCCATCGGATGCAGGGTACATGGACCACAGTGGAGAGCACCTTGCATGTAAGTGTTCTGGAAATGCTAGCTGTCCTGTATGGGCTACAAACCTTCCAGGCTCATCTGTCCCCAGGTCCTCTGTTAGTACAGATGGACAACATCAGCAAGATGCATTACATTAACAAGCAAGGGGGAACTCACTCTTACCCACTATACAGGGAAGCGATGAGAGTCTGGTATTGGGCTCTGGAACATGGTCTAGAACTGTCAGCAATACTTGTTCCATTCACCCAAAGCATCCTAGCAGATAGGCTAAGCAGGTCACAGTCCAGAATGCATGAGTGGGAACTGCTGACCTCTGTAGTAGAAGACCTGCTCAACAGATGGGGTTTTCCAGAGTTAAACCCTTTTGTGTCACCACACAATGCAAAACTACCACTTTTCTGCTCACTCCCTCCAGGGCCTGGAGTTTTCTTTTGAGACACGTTGTACCTCTCTTGGAAGGGGAGGTTCCTGTGTGCCTTTCCTCCTTTCCCTTTAATTCAGAGAGTACTACTCAAGCTCCAAATGGAAGGGGCAGCTCTGATCCTCATTGCTCCCCTATGACCTTGTCAGATCTGGTTTCCCCTACTGCAGCAGATGGCAATGGAACCACCAATGCCCCTGCCCTTATGCAAGGGCCTACTGTCACAGTAACAGGGAACGCTGGTCCATCTGGACCTCAGATCTCTTCATCTTAGTGCATGGCTCCTGAAAACATCGCCATTTCAAAGTCTGGGGTTTCCCAAAAGGCGGCTGATGCCAGATAGCCTTCCACCAGATCCTTTTATTCCATGAAGTGGAAGCAGTTTGCTCATCACTTGAATCCATTTACTTGCCCAGTTAACCAGGTCCTAGAATATCTGCTGTTCTTCTCAGATGCAGGCCTGCAGTATTCCTCAATCAAAGTACACTTGGCTGCAATTTCAGCTTTCTATGTGCCTATTGAGGGTCGTACGGTTGCCCAGTTGGGGGTAGCCCATACGTTCTTGAGTGGTAGTCTACACTTGAAACCTCCTATCCGTAATCTAGTCCCAGAGAGAAGACAGAACAGTAACATACTCACCTTAACAGTAGCTCTTTGAGAGAATCTCTTTCATCAGGCCATGCCATCCCACCCTTCTGCCCCCTACAGGGTCCTGAGGCTTTAGTTAGTGCTGTCTCCTTCTCCATGAAAGTCTTCCTGTTGCTCTCTGCCTCACCTGGTTGGCAGAGCCTTAGGTTTTCTCCTGGATCCCTACAGGGAGGTCCTCCAAGCATGATCTCTGGCAGGGAACTGAGGAGGGAAGAGGCCTCCCACGTTTATGTAGCAGCCGACGTCCGACGTTATCATTGGTGGCCCCTGGCGGACTGCTTACAAAAGCTTCCATGTGGTCCTAGCACCTGGCGGCTGCAAGTTCCAAAGGTGAGGGCTGAAGAAAGAGATTGCCTTGAAGATGTACTGTTACGGTGAGTACGTAACTGTTCTTTCTTTAGCAGATAAGAGGGTCCTGAGAGTCATTATGGCAAAGTTTAATGTTAAACTTTTTGAACTCTTTCTTGTGTCAGTACACATTGATAATTTATTTATTGAAATGTTTCACCAGGAAGGCACACTGAGCGACAAGTCGCTCGTCTCCCGGTGCGACCTGGAAGGGAAGGGGTGCAATAGGAGTGAGACATTAAACATTCAAGTTGCAAGATCAACTTTAGCATACAGTTGTAAGGCAGGTTGTACAAGCAGTGTTACAACAATGTTGCGCATAATAGGTAGAAGAGTGGACAATAATAAGTGGTGGGTTAATAAGTAAACAAATGCTTACGTGAAAGAAAAGGGGGAAAGGAGAGGGAGGGGTGAGGTGGGGGAGGGGGAAGAGTCTAGTTCAAGTTACATGATCAACATTAACATACAGTTGTAAGGCAGGTGTTACAAACAGTGTTGCACATGATATGTAGAAAGAGTGGGCAATAATAAGTGCCGGGTTAATAAGTAAACAAGTGCTTACGTGAAAGAGAAGGGGGAAAAGGCGAGGAAAGGGTGAGGTGGGGAAGGGGGAAGAGTCGTGTCCCTGGAGACCCCTTCAGGATGTGAGGAACCCTGCAATGGGACTGGGGGAACCAGAGAGAAGGGGATAAGCAGTGTCCCAGAGAGACCCCTTCAGAATGTGGGGAACCTTGCAAGGGGACTATGGGGCTAGATACAAAGATTGATAAGGCTGTAGGGATTTAAAGAGGGAGGAGAAAGGGAAGGAGGAGGTGTGACTTAAATGCTCGGAGGGGGAATAGGACCTAACCTAAGAGAGGACCCTTCAGGATGCGGGGCACCCTGTCAGGGGGTTGGGGAAGGTCAGTAGATAGGGATTAAAAGAGTGATAGGAGAGGGAGAGTGTGAGAATTGAACCCTTGAGGGGGAGAGAATTCGCACCTTTGGAGGGGATGGGGCCTAATCAATAGTCCATGGACCCATGGTGAGCATTCAGGGTCCCCTTTCATTCTTTGAGAGACCAAGGGAGGGCAGTAAGGGGGAGCAATTTTGGGGGAAGGGGAGGAGAGCTAGAAATTTGTGGGTGTAGGTGCACAGGGTAAAATGAAGGTGACAGTAGAGGGTAGGGTTTATTCAGGGCTCAGAGGAGGGACATGGCAGAAGCAGCTAGGTGCAAGGTAATTATTGAGGCAGAGCTGATGGAGTAGGCAGAGGACGAGTGCCGGATTGGGGGATTCCAGATTTTGGGAGGCAGTGAGAGTAACCGGATTGACTGATTAGGTGGATCTGCGTGGGACTACCAGGGTGTGTGAGTTGGTTGATCTAAGGAAAAGGGAGGATGTGGGGGGGGTGTTATAAAGGAGGAGGTGAGGTAAGAAGGGAGCTCACCCAACCAATGCTTGGAGGTGAATTTAGCACAATGGGAGAGTTGCCTATTTGTAAGAGAGAGGAAGGATAGGGCACGATAAAGATCACAGTGCGGGGGAAGGGGGGCATCCAGGACAAAGCAGCAGAAGGAATTGAAGAGGATGTCCAGTCTGGCCAGGGCCATAAAAATTATTATAACTTTTTTTTTAACAAAAGTTTTTTTTTTTTAAACAAGTTTCAAAAGTTTTGGATTTTGGTTCATATTCAGCATAGACAAAAATGTATTGCATACAGTAGTTTTCCAGTGAGTTGTGAATTTCTGCAGTTCTGCATGAAGGGAGACAACACCTGATAAAATATTCGCTGTTATGTCAGAATATACTAGTGGTGTTCCATAAAGGAGGACCACACCCTTTTTCCTAGTTCATTGCTAAGGTCTGCATTCCCTGTTGACTTCTGTCTCGATCTTCACTATTCCTTATTATACATAACAAAACATCTCATTGGGAGGTCATTATTGTGCCCTTGAAGAAAATCTTTTACTTTTTCTTAGGTGGCACAATGAATGATAATTAAGTCTTCTAAATAAAGAGTTCTGGAATGCTGTCAGCAGAGTACCAGTGTCTGTGTATAGCTCCTTTAGTTAATTGCAGAATTTCTGTATTTTTTTTGTTAATGTTTTTTGTGTACAATTGGTGTATTGAGAGGCAGGACATTGTTGCCTACAGAAAGGTGGGGGCGGGGTTGTGTGCTGTATGTTGGTTAGGGGTCAGGATTGTCACCCCATTTGTTCTATGGTGAATCACTTCTAGTGCAGCTTCATTTGATTTATTTACAGAATGTTGGCAGTTTGTGTGTGCCTCTTGTGGGGTTGTCCATGTTACTAGGACTTTCTGGTTTGTTGCTGAGATGGCCTGTGGATTGTGTGATGTTGTGATTTTGTCTGCCACTGTTTAGTGGACTTTCTAAACTGCTGATTTCAAATAGTTAACAAAAAAAGCTTTTCAGAAGGGCATTGTTAGTCAGAATCTGACTGTTGCTAAGTAACAGATGTTATATAGTAAAGTAGCAGCCAGCTGCATTGTAGAATACTGAGAAATATCTTTTTTCAGTCTGGAAATAAAAATGTAACCATAATTTACTGTTAGCATTTGGATCATGCAATGATTTCATACAAGCGAAAAAGGTATTTAAGTTTCTATACAATATATTGAATTCAGTGCTTTAGAGTAACTGGTAATTGCTATTTTTCTTTTAAACTTAGATTGTGGGCTTTCAGTGACACTGTACTTTCTTTGTTGTCTTTACTTAGAATTGTTTTTGGGCTGTTGAAAATTTAAAACATAGTGGTGGTGTATTTCTTTGCTGTCTTTAATTGCTGCAAATTTAGTCTTGGCTTGTCTGACTTGCCCTGTAGTTTGGGTGAAGGGTGTTAATTGTCTGGCCTCTGACCTCAGCTACGTGATAACTGGAGGTGGGGCTTAGTCAGAGTTGAGGTAGCAAGTGAGTTTTATTTTCTCAGAAGAAGCCAGAAGGGGAAGGAAACATATTCAATTCAGTGCTTTACAGTAACTGGTAATTGCTATTTTCCTTTTAAACTTAGATTGTGGGCTTTCAGTGACACTGTACTTTCTTTGTTGTCTTTACTTAGAATTGTTTTTGGGCTGTTGAAAATTTAAATGTAGTGGTGGTGTATTTCTTTGCTGTCTTTAATTGCTGCAAATTTTCACCCCCCCTTCCCCCAACTCTTAATTATATGCCCTGTTAAATCTGATTGACAGGAGCTAAACACAGGGTATAGTAAGGGGTGTGGAGTAGAAGGGGCATAAGGGTGAAGAAGCCCACCCTCAGCACGACAAATGTTTTGACTTATTTATTTATTTATTGGTTTATTTTCTTTTTTAAAAAAGAAAAGTATCTGAGGATCAGTGGCAGGATTTTTAGGACAGTAAATTAATAAAAAGGGAACTAGAAGAGCTTCAGTAGCAGACAAGTAGTGGAATAGCAGTATAATTGCAGTATAATGCGGGGAGTGGTGCAATGCAGTGGCTGGGGGCGACCATATTCAGGCAGACTTTCTGGACACTGAGGTGCTGCCCCATCTGCATGCATCTCTCTTGACTACGTGGATGAGGTAGCCAGACTCAGAGTGGAAGTAAACTGGTCAGAGTACCATCACCCCTATCCAGAGACCACCAGTCCAATGCAACTGCCTCAAAGGATGCCGAGAATGATGAGCACTTGGATGACAGTGGCTCAGGGAGGGTTAAGAGTGGTCAGGCAGAGGCACATCCCAGATCCTATTCCACTCAAGAACTCATATGCCACACTGGCAAATGGGGACAACCAAATAGAGGTACCCAGAGAAGTGGAAGGAAAGGATGTGGAGGTTAGCCAAGGAGGTGACCTCAGCTGGGGAAAGCAGTGGACCCCAGAGGAGGAGGAGGAAGCGAATCCTGGTGGGGGACTCCATCATAAGAGGGATCCAGCTAGGAACACAGGAGGGGGAGGACAGGGAGGTGAGGTGCCTACCAGGTGCCACGGCATGGAGGGATGGAAGGAAGATCCTGGGGATCACTGAGAAGGCAAGACGGGAGGGTGAGCTGGATGTCATTATCCACCTAGGTACTAATGACCTGGCAAATGGGGAGCCAAAGGAAGTTCAGGAAGAGTTTAGGAAATTGGGAAGGGGTCTCAAGCAAGTAGCTACTTCTGTCACTTTCTCAGAAGTACTACCTGCGAGAGGCAAGGGAGAGCATAGGCATGCACCAGGAACTTTAACTCATGGTTGAAGAACTGGTGCTGTGAGGAAGGGTTTGGATTCATTGGTGACTGGGGACCCACCTGAGAGGATGGAGGTTTGTTCAAGCCTGACTGCCTGCATCCATCCTGGAGGGGAATCCAAGCACTCAATGATAAGTTTAAATGCTACATTGACAAGCATTTAAACTAGCAAAGGGGGTGGCAGGCCAGCAAGGAGGGTACCTACTTGCTCACCCCCCACAGCTAGCAGTGGAACCAGTGAACCAGAGGAGTGGCTATCTCTACAAAGCAGTGTGCAAAAGATGGAGATTAGCGCCCAAGAGGTGGATAGGCAGAAAAGGGGCAAAATTCAGCAGAAGGGCAGACAACAAGGAGAACCAGGGATAAAGGACAACCAAGGAAAGGGCTGGAGTAGAACAGAGGAACAGTCTAGGGAGGTCAAATCATGGAAGCCATGTGTGCAAATGCCAGGAGCCTTAGCAACAAGATGGAAGATCTGGAGGCTGTCATGGTGCAGTCAGACCTAGACATTGTGACCATCACTGAAACCTGGTGTAATGATAACCACGACTGGGAGATGGCTATACCTGGCAGCATATTCAGAAGAGACAGGGCAGGCAGGAAGGGAGGAGGAGTGGCACTGTACGTGAAAAATGACATAAGGGCCACAGAGATCCAGGAGGAACAAAATGGGGGAGAGATACTGTGGGTTAAGCTGGAAAGGAAAATGGGGCCAGCCATCCGCATAGGTGCGGTCTATAGACCACCAGCCCAGGAGGAAGAAACCGATAGGGAGCTGATGCTAGCCATCCAAAGGGTGGCAGACAAGGGTGAGGTAGTACTGGTTGGAGACTTCAGTATTCCAGACGTGGACTGGAGCATCCCAGCAGCAGCATCAACTAGAGCAGATTTATCCTGGACTCCCTTCAGAGTGCCTTCCTCAAGCAACTGGTCATGGAACCAACTCGGCAGAAGGCAATACTGGACCTTGTGCTCACAAACAGGGACAGTGTGATGGGGGTAACAGTGGGGAGCACCTGGGAAGAGTGACCACGTCATTGTGGTTTGAAATCACAAAAGGGCAGAACCAAACCACACAAAAACACGTGATCCTGGATTTTAGGGGCAGACTTTGGGAAAATGGGAGATACTTGAAAGAGGCATTAAGGGAATGGGGCAGGAATCAGGGGTTGAGGAACAGTGGGCAGTATTTAAATGGGATTACAAGAGCAGCAGAATTATGCATTAAGCAGGTTAGCAAGAGGAAAAGGAAGAGGAGACCATTATGGTTTTCCAAAGAGGTAGCAAAGAAAGTGAAAGCCAAAAAGACTGCATTCAGGCAATACAAAAAGACACAAGCAGAAGGGGATAGGGAGAAGTACCAGGAGAAGCAAAGGGAGGCAGGGAGGTCAGTAAGGGAAGCCAAAGTTCAGACAGAAGAACACATTGCAAAATCAGTGGGTAGAGGGGACAAAACCTTTTACAGGTACATAAGTAAAAAGAAAGACAAAGGGAGGGATAGTGAGACTGAAGGGGGAGGATGGGGTCCGCGTGGAGGATGACAACAGTAAAGCTGACATATTGAACAGGTATTTCTGGTATCTCTGCTTTAATGAGGAAGAGGAGGGTAATGGGTCTGAAGGGAGTACAAGGGGTGAGAATGGTGCAGAAATGGACACAAGTCCCTTTACACGAGAAAGGGTCCTGAAGGAACTGGAAGTAATAAGAGTTGATAAAGCAATGGGGCCAGATGGGGTGCACCCAGGGTCCTTAAAGAACTAAGAGAGGTGGTGGCTGAACCTCTGGCTATCCTGTTTAGCCGATCACTGGAAACAGGGATGTACCCAAAGACTAGAGGATAGCAGATGTAATCCCCTTATACAAAAGTGGAACAAAGAGGAAGCGGGAACTACAGACTAGTCAGCCTCACCTCAGTAGTGGGGAAGATCATGGAAGCACTACTGAAGGAGAGTTGGTGGAACATCTGGTTGTCAATGGACTACAGGACCCAAGGCAGCATGGTTTCACCAGGGGGAGGTCATGTCAGACCAACCTCGTTGAATTTTTTGACTGGGTTACTAGGGAGGTGGATCGGGGAGGGCAGTGGACATGGCCTATCTGGACTTCAGCAAGGCCTTTGACACTGTTTACACAAAATGGGGAATATGGGTGTGGGCAGGACAGTAGTGTGGTGAATAGGTAACTAGCTGTGTGGCAGGACACAGAGGGTGGTGGTAAATGGCTGTCACTCCCCAGAGGGAAGAGTGACCAGTGGGGTACCACAGGGATCGGTGCTGGGACCGGTCCTATTCAGCATCTTCATCGGTGACATTGCGAGGACCTAGAAGGCAGAATTTCACTGTTCGCTGATGACACAAAGCTCTGTAACAGAGTAGACACACCAGAGGGTTTAGACAGAATGAGAAGGACCTGCAGAAACTTGAAGAATGGTCAGGGGTTTGGCAGTTGAAATTCAAATGCAAAGAAGTGCAAGATAATGCATATGGGGCACAAAAACCTGGCACAATATATCAGTTGGGGTGAGGATATAGCATGCACCAAGCAGGAAAGGGATCTTGGGGTTATCTCTGATGACCTCAAGGTAGGAAACAGTGACAAGGCAGCAGGTAAAGAATAGGATGCTGGGATGCATAGGCAGGGCATCACCAGCAGGAAAGGGGAGGTCATAATTCCACTATACAAGACACTAGTGAGGCCCCACCTGGAGTACATTGTACAGTTCTGGAGACCTTACCTACGTAAGGACGTAGACAGGGTAGAGAAGGTTCAGAGGAGGGCAACAAAGATGGTGCATGGATTGCATCACAAGTCCTATGACGACAGGTTGAAGGAACTAAACATGTACTGCCTGGAGGAGAGGAGGGAGAGAGGGGATATGATAGAGACATACAAGTATCTTACAGGGAGGAACAGGGTGCAGGAATACACTATTTTTAGGTGAAAAAGATGTTCCAGGATTAGAGGGCATGGGGTGAAGTTGGAGGGAGGACGATTCATAGGAAATGTGAGGAAGAATTTCTTCACAGAATGGGTGGTGGACAAGTGGAACACCCTGCCAGAGGAAGTGGTGGGGCTGAAACAATCACAGGATTTAAGAATGCATGGATAGACATAAAGGAATTCTGGAGGTCAGGGTCAGGGCAACAGACTTCTAGGAAAATATAAACTGAACTTACAAGCTCAAATGGCAGACTGGGTGGGCCATAGGCCCTTATCTGCCGACACTGTCTATGTATCTATGTATCTATGTATATTTATGTATGGGTGCCTGTATTCCAGACTTGTTGGTTAGTAACTTGGAAGGTGCTAGCAGAACCTATCTAAGGCAATGCAGTATAGGGGTTTGTTGAGAAGTAACTCAGAAAGCAAAACCTTATCTTACTTACCTCAAGGGGGCTTTGAGTAGCCCTGCACAGTGGGCAGATTCGAGGACCTTGGGAAGGGGAAGTAGTAAGACGCAGGACTTTCTGTGCCACACTGCTGCAGGGTACACTGCACTGTGGAGGCATGGAGACTGTCCAGTCTGCAGGAGATTGGCGGTACTCCACGCCAAGTTGGCAGCAGCATGGGCCATAATTCACCAGCTATGAGGGCACTCATTTCTGCTTCTCCTTCTCAGCGACCTCCAGGAGTTTACAGTAGGGGCTGAAAGGTAGCAGGCGAGGAGCGGGCTGGTTGCTCGCAACAGCTGGGGATGGAAGAGGCCTGGAACTGCAACAAACAACTGTTTCACCCCAGTGAGCAAAGCAGTGCATGCTAGTCCCCCCTCCCAGGAGAGAGCGCCCTGTTACAACAAGTTCCTCAGTAGCAGTGACACCTGCTGAGGAGCACAGCAGGCAGCAATAGAGTTATAAGGAGAATACTTAATAGTAGGAGATTCTAGATATGGAGTACTGAGACTGTGGGCTGTGCCTCAGAAAAGAAGGGGAGGGTGGTGCGATGTCTCCTGGGGTGACAGCAGATAGGGTATTCCCAAGGGTAGATGGGTTGGTTAGGGAAGTGGGAGGGATGCCAGATGCTGTTGTCCATCTTGGGATGAATGATCTGGCAGGAAGGCAATTGAGAGCAAGGAAGGCTAGCTTCAGGGTTTTGGGTTCCAGGTTTAAGGTGTTGGCTGGTACTGAGACCTTCTCAGAGGTCCTCACAATGCACAGGAATGGTGAGGCAAGGAAGCTGAAAATCTTCCAATTTAACAATTGATTGAAGGAGTGGTGCAGTCAGATGGGGTTTTACATCCTGGAAGACTGATATGCTTTTTGGTGGGATAAAGGCCTATTTAAACTAGACTGCCTTCATCTTAATAGGGAGCAGACAAAGGAAATGGGGCAGAGGTTTGAGGCATATATTTCAGAGCACTAAAACTAGCAGGGGGAGGCAGAGGCTAGTGTCATCCAAAGGAGAACCCGGGCAAAGAGACTAGTTAGCATTAACCCAACTAGTGGAGTCAACTGAGGGCAAATTCTAACATAGCTAGAGATAGTGAATAGGGAATATCTTTGAGAGTAGTGGGACCCACAACAATGATCGAGGCCTTGCAGTACCATTCTACAAAAGGGACAGACACAAATTCAGGGGAGGAGTAGTAGCACTGTATATTAGGGAATGTATAGAAGCCCGGAAGATTCAATTCTGGACAGTGGGCAGGGTGTTGAAGCAGTTTTGGTGCAACTTACAATAGAAGGGGTAAAAGATCAGGGTTGGAGAGGTGTACAGACCACTGAACCAGAAGAAGGATGGAGACAGGGAATTAGGGGAGGAGATCAGGAAGGCATCAGTCAGAGGGGAGTGGTGATGGTGGGTGACCTAAATATGCTAGATGTTGACTGGGAAATCCCGGCAAGCAAAAGTCAGGTGGATGTTATGCAAGACCGCTTTCTTGTGCAGGGGGCGTCAGCAAACCAACTAGAGAGGAAGGGGCACCCTAAATCTGGTTCTGTAAAACACTGAGACAAAGAAGTAGAGGTGAGGGAACCACTGGGGTCCAGTGATCAAAATGCAGGGTGGTTCAGCATAGCCAGAGGAACACATCACTCCGTTTAAAAAACCGTGATGCAGACTTTGGCAAGAAGAGAGACATGCATAAAGATAAACTGGTAATGGGTGCAGGAACAAAAGGGGCAGAAGCTAAAAGGGATGTCATAAATAGGGGATGTAACTGAGGTAACAGCATCATCCATGAGACGGGTCTGGAAGAACAAAAAGCCCTTCTGGTTTTCCAGAGCTGTGGAAGGGACAGTAAGGGCAAATGGGTAGCATTCCAAAAATACAGTGGTGAACAGAGTGTAGCCAGCTAGGAAGATCATGTGAAAATGCTGGAAGAGGCCAGAATAATTGTAAGAAAAGGTAAAGCAGTGACAGAGCTGAGAATAGTGAAGGAGTAAAAGGGGAGTGTGAACCTTCTTTGGGTACATTGTGGGGAGGAAAACCAAGGAGAGTGTCAGATTAAAAATGGAAGGAGCATGGGTGCAAGAGGATGGGGGCGGGGGACGCCTATTTACTGAATTATTACTTTTCTTTAGTATTCAGTATGAAGGAGGAGGGTCCGCTACAAGATTGTATAGTGCAGGTGAAAGGAGAAGGATGAGAGGACTGGAATTATGACCAGCACAGAAGAAAGGTTGCTCAGGGGTCCCAGAACCCTGATGGTGGACAAAGCACCTAGCCCTGACAGGTTACACCGTAGAGGGCTAAAGGAGGTGGGACAGAACTGGCAATGCCTTTGACAAATCCCTGTAACTGTAAACTGGAGGTGGGAGGGGTGGTTCCAGCAGGCTGAAGGGGAGGTAATGTGGTGCCTCTGCACACAAGCACAGGGACAGGGATAGGGATGGCCTGGGAAATTACGGAGTGGTCAGGCAAACCTCAGTTGTAGACACGCTGCTGGAAACCATTATCAAGGATAACAATGTGGAATTCTTGGAAACAAATGGGTTTATAGCAGTGAGATTTTGCCATTCTAATCTGATTAACTGCTTTGATCGGGTCACAGAGGTGATAGACAGGGGCCAAGCAGTGGAAGGGTTGTACATAAGCTTTAACAAGGCCTTTGATTTCGTTCCATGCAAAAGGCTACTGAAAAGCTGGGTGATATGGGGGTAGGGGACAACTGACCATGTAGATAAGGAACTGGCTGAGAGAGAGGAAATAGAGAGTAGATATCAGTGGTGTGCACTCAGAACCCTGAAGCCATGAGTGAGGTACTACAGGTATTCACTCTGGGACTGGTGCTCTTCAGTATCTTCACTTATGATACAAGCAAGGAAATCCAGAATAAGGTGTGCCTCTTTTTGCTCTCTCAATAAAAAGAAATCTGAAAAATTGGAAAAGTGGCCCAGACTACAGTAACTGAAGTTCAACAGAAAAAAAGTTATGCACATTGGTATAAAGAACCCTAAAATGGACTATTGGATGGGGGGGGGGGGGAGTCAGAGGGGTACAGAGAAGGGAGGGAGACCTGGATTTTAGATTAGCATATCCTGATCAGCCTCATGCCAAAATAAAAGCTTGAAGTTACTTTGTTTAAAAGTTAGAAGTCATTTTGTAACCCTAAATTCACTGCCTGTTCAAAAAAGACAGTTTCACTGAAGAGCAACTGATGATGCCACAACCAGAACTGGCAACCTAATTACCCACGTATGCTACCTTGAAGGACTCATTTCTCCCATGTTACATAAAACTGAAGTTGTAAATATCTGAAGAAGGAAAGCTGACACTGGGTGGGTCAGGGCATTCATTTCCATAATGTGCAGATGCAAGGTACAGTACTTAAGAATGTGACGGGGGCAGGGGTTGGGGGTTGGAATGCAGCAGCAAACATGGCTTTAGAATGACAGAGTTGTGTGCAATTTTTAGAATGCTGCAGGAATGAGATTTTGAAAAGCCACCAGGTTGCAATTGTAGAATGCAGCAATGACAGTCTCAGAAAGTAGCTAGGACACAACATTTTGTAAAGTGGTAGAGATGCTAAAATTCATAGTGTGGCAGTCTCATATATTTTTAGACTGTGGCATAGATACACAATTTGAAAATGTGGGAGACACAGTTGCAGAAGGTGGCAGGGATTTGTAAATTTATAGTGTGTCATGGATGGATAAATTTGGCATGTGGTGATACACAAATTCGAAATGTGGTTGAGATGATTGATTTCAGATTGTGGTGGCAACATGCAGTTTCACAACATGGCATGGACATGGAATCTCAGAATGTGCTGGTGACAGTTTCAAAATGTAGTAATCGTATGCAATTTTAGAATGAGGCAGGGATGCGTAATTTTGAAATGTGACTTGGATGTGCAATTTCGGAATATGTCACACTCATTTTCAGAATGTGGTGGGGAATCACATTTTTGGAATGTGGTTGGGATGCACATTTTCAGAATGTGACAATGACAGGTAGTTTGGACTGTGTAAGTTTACACACAATTTCAGAATGTAGCAGGAACCTACAGTTTTAGAATATTGTGGAGACATGCAGTTTCAGAATGTGGCAGTGACATACAGTTTTAGAATGTCGTAGTGACACACAATTTCCAAATGTGGCTGTGATGCACAAATTAAGAATGTGGTGGTGACACACAGTTTTGGAATGTGGCAGTGATGCACAGTTTCAGAATGTGGTGGAGATGCACAGTTTTGGAATTTGGCAGTGACGCAATTTCAGAATATGGTGGTGATGCACAGTTTCGGAACATAGTGGTAACGCACGATTTCGGAATGTGATGGTGACTCAGTTTTGGATTGTGGCAGTTATTCACAGTTTCAGAATGTGGAAGTGATGCACTGTTTCGGAATGTGGTAGTGATGCACAACTTCAGAAAGTGGTGGTGACGCACAGTTACGGAATGTGATCGTGACAGTTTCAGAATGTGGCATTGAAACAGTTTCGGAATGTGCTAACAATGTGCAATTTTTGATTGCGGCAGGAATCGGGATGTACAATTTCCAAATGTGTAATTTTAGAATGTGGCTAGGATGCACAGTGTTCGAATGTGGTGGGGATGTGAAGCACAATTTTGAAATGTGGTGGGTGCATATGGTTCTGGAATGTGGCAGGGATAATCAGTTTCAGAATAACATGGTGTTTCCTGTCACATTCCAACAGTGTGCATCCACACTGCATTCCGAAATTGCCAGTCCCCACCAAATTCTTTGATGCGTGTCCCTGTCGGATTCCGAGACTGAGTGTCCCACCAAATTTCGAGGTGGCGCATCCTTGACACATTCCGAGATTACGTGTTCCTCCCTCCACCCCAGTATTCGAAAATTGTGCACCACCTTGACATTGTATACCTTGGTTCAGCGCTGCATTTAAAAACCATCTCCTGACATGTTCTGAATTACAGTGCCATGAATCTGAACATTCTGGAAATGCAAATACTGTAGCCAACCCTATGTCCGTTTTTATTTTAAATAAATACTACAGCTACATAGAGAATAGTGTATGAGCAATCATACACAAAGATGTTTTTCACTCGAGAGGTTTCCATGCTAGCAGTAGACCACGAGAGCACAACTCGAAAGGTCTCGTTACCACAGAAACCGCCAGAGTAAAAAACATATGTGTTGTGTATGATTGCTCATACACTTGTTTTTTATAGTGTATGGGCAGCCATAAATAAACAAGTTTGACTTTACTTTTCCTTTTTTTTCTCACCACTGCTCTTTTCCAGGTCCGCTCTCACTGCCGCAGCCATTTGAGTAAGAAGGGAGGGTCACATGATGTGCATGCGTGCACTCATTCCAAGTTGTGCTGCAGTAGCTACGTAGCTAGTGCAGCACAACAGCTATGATGACATAACTACTGCATCACAACAACGTTGTTCGAGGGATGGATTTCCATCCCCAGCAACATTCCACCATACACTATAGTTTCTTAAACTTTGGATAAATAGATCTTATAGGGTTGCTGACAGGGAGGACTTGGCTGTGAATTCTGGTTATGACATTACTAGTGGCTCTTCACTGAAACTGGCTTTTTTGAACAGGGAAGTGAAATCAGAGTTACAAAATATCTCATAACCTTAAAACGAAGTAACTGAGAAACCTAATTTTTGGTATGAGATTTATTGGGGATATGCTGATTCTAATTCTGCAGTGTAGCACTTTTGGTTGGATTCCTTCTTTAACATATTTACACTTGGGACCACGAGGTAAAGGGGCGGATAGGATAGAGACATACATGTTCTTGCGTGGAATAAGTGGGGGGATTGTAAGGACTTGTTCACGAGGAACAAGGGTACAGTAATTAGAGGACATGGGTGGAGACTGGTGGGGGGGGTCCATGAGGGACGTCAGGAAGTTCATATTCATGCAGTGGGTGGTGGATGAATGGAACAGACTGCCCAGGGAGGTGGTTGAAGCCAAGATTGTGACGGTTTAAAACTTAGGTGGGGCAGGTATAAAGAAATAATGAACCTCAGGTGGAAGAATGGAAGGGGTTGACAATCAGCTACTAGAGCTATTGAATCTAAATTCAGTCCAGCCCAAGCCTGCAGCTAGAAAGGGCAGTGGTCAGACTGGATGGCCCTCCAGGTCTTTTTCTGTGGACACAGTCTGTGTGTCTTTATTTGTAGAAATATGGTACAGCTGAAATCTGTACGAAGGTGTGTATGTTCGTGTATGTGTATGTGTGCGTGTGCATGCATAAGGTGAGAAACAGGAACTTGGAGATTGACCCTGATTTCAGCAGTGAGGAGTTATGTCCATATGATCCAGAATGCAGTGAAGTAGCAAGATTTCAGACAGCCCTAGTTAGCCTTGTTTAGGTATGCTTACAGAACCCTTATCCTTTATATGGGTAAAATTCTGTTTTGGTTTTGATTCCACATTTTCAAAATCTTAGTCTCAACCAAAATGGTACACGTAAGGGAAGCTGAAGCTCCCAGATCTCTCTGGATTAAGGATTCCTTGAAAAAAACAGTTTAATACTTTGAGCTGCTGTACAGAATCTGGGGCCACTGCTGGCAGTGGCGGCTACAGCATTGATTGGTTACCAGGACACGGAGGGGAGGGCGTACAGCAGCTGACAGTCAGGGTACCTATACCAAGTTCACATATGGTTGCTATAGGGCAGTCTGCACCACATGGGGCAGCAGCTGAGACACAGAATTATTTTACTAGGGCCCGTGCCCTGATATAAGCCACCACAGTTTGCTGGAGATGGAAGGAAACTGAAAAACTGGTTTTGGCCTGTAGATATACTGACTATGTCACTGAAGTCTTTTCTTTCTGTCTCCATCTGCTGATGAAAGAGCATTAAAATCTAAAGTCCCAGATTTGCATAGACAAATCCTCAGAAATTATAACAGAGAAGCTAAATTGACCTTTCTTCAGCCACCAGTCTAGTAATTGTGAGCCAGTGAGCCATATAGAAAAATGATAATGGGAGACTGTGAAATCTCATGCTTCTTGGCTATCTCAGAAAGTGTAGTAGATTGTGTAATATCAGAATTACTTGGCACATAACATGTGCATTTAACTGGTGGGCACCAGGACGTTGACCCTGGAACAGAATGGGACTGTCCACATTAATCATGGTGTGTAGTCTGTCTAAAAGGAGCTGGACCACCAATCCCATCCCCCTTATTCATCAAACCTGGTCCCCTGCAACTACTGGCTTTTTCCAGCGTTGTATGATTGATCTCTGAGGCTTTCCTAGAATCACTAGCAGATATGTATTGAAAATAAGTGTGCTATTTTGAAAAAAAAAAAAAAAAAAGACCCATCTGCTTGGGGGCATAGACTTAATACATGCAGTCAGTGACATGAACATTTTGACCCAGCCACATAATTTAAAATAGTCATTGAAATTCAACAGATCTTTGAGAGTATCTCTTCCCTTAGGCCACACCTTTGGAACATCAGCCGTCAGGCACTAGGACCACACAGAAACTAATGCCAGTTGGAGCCGCCTACATCAACGTCACATGTCAGCATGTATATAAGTGTAAGCGGCCCTATCTCTCCTTAGTTCTTTTTCCGCTGTCGATTAGCTTCGTCAGACCTGCTGCAGAAACTAACATCAAACACAGCACTGTTCTTTGTCTTTTCCATATCTTTTTCAGTTTTCATCACCTCCTCTGCATGCTGCTGAAGCCTTCCACGCTTTTCTGGTACCGTGAGTGCAGAAAGAAGATTTTTTGGAATGGCAATGATGAGGTGTGCATTTGCTTCCCTAGGCCTGTCTCACAACATGCAGGCCTGTGAGATTTGCCAGAGCTTTAATCAGGCTACAAGGTGACATCACAGAAAGGAGCTAGAGATGTTAATTCTTAAGAAAACTCTATCGGACACCATGGAGAAGGTAAACCAAAGTGAGAAATTGGCGTTACCCGCTCCGTCAACTAGTTTTCAGTTGTCGAGGCCTAAATACTGGGATAAAGACTGGTCCTCATTGCCCCACAAGCACAAGGACAAAGACAAGGAGTCCTCCCCTGCAAGATCCCAGTCACCGCTGAGGCCTGCAGGTAACATTACTTCACCTCCTTCTGCTCCTGCAAAGGTGGCTACAACCCCCCGACCATCACCCAGACACATGGGCATCACATGATGATAGGCATCAAGGTCGGGGTTTGGCTTCTGCACTACCATGCCTGCTATGGATGGTAAGTTGCTGTTATCAACTGGTCATGGCCAGTGGTTGACCCCTGTGATCTCGACCCCTGGCTAGGATGTCGTCAACTTGCAAGCAGTGCTGGCATAATTTTCTGACATGATACGATGACTTCTGCCAGGCCTGCCGGACATACAGGCCCCGTCAACATCTACTACCAGATCACTGCAAATTGCTCCTTAGCAACCACTGTTGGCATCACTGGCATAGTCCTCTGCTCTTGCCGTCAGCAGACCTACTGATGATGATGTGAAACATAATCCAGACCTTAAAATGGAGGAGGATTATGGAGAGGAACAGGAATATGGGGAAGAACCATATAACCCGCATACCAGCTCTACCCTGTCTTCCTGCAGTGAAGATTGTGTGGTGTATTCACCCAGATCTCCATCAGAAGAACCTACCTTTCAGTCTTTCGTGCAGCAAATCCAGACTGAATTGGGTTTTGCTGTGGAAGAGGAAGATCTGACCAATAAATATTTGATGGATTTTTTGGATGTCCCTTGCACTCCATCCATCATAATTCCTCCTACTTACCTTGCTTTGGAGGATGCTACCTTTGCTGCCTGGCACAGGCCTAATGTTGCTACTGCTGTGCCATGCACGGCTAATAAGCAGTACTCCACCTACTTCTAAGCCTTATTACGCCACCCAACCAGAGATAGACTCTGTGGTGGTGATGGCTGCACATGATAGATCTAAGGCACCTAAACATTTACGTTCCTTGCCCCTTGATAAATAATCTTAGGCGGCTGAATGTTATGGGCAAAAGAACATATGTTTCTGCCTTATTGGACCTTAGGATTGCCAACTGTGAAGCCCACTGTGGAAAAATGCCAAGGCTTCAGCCCAGGCTTTGCCAAATGGCTCTGTCAAAACAGAATTACTTAAAACGTTAAATGCTGATGCTGAGATTGGTAAACACATATTGTCCTCCGCATATGATGTGTCCGAGGCTTGTGCCAGAGCAGCTGCCTCTGGCATATGTATGAGGTGCTATTCTTGGATAAGAGTTGCTGGCTTTGCCACTGATGACCAGCAAGCAGTTTTGAATGCCCCCATTTAAAGGCAAGAAATTGTTTGGATATGTTGTAGTGACCTTATGAAGTCTTCAGTCCTCGAAAATAACAGATTGGTCAAATCCCTCTATCCCACACCTGGTAAAAGTAATGATAGAGGGTTCTTTTGTCCAACAGCTGCCAGAGATGGTTGTTCCACCTACTGTCAGCATCTTAGAGGAAAGGGTGGTGGTGCCTTGCAAGGACCACTCCCCCAGTTCCAGAGACAGCCTCTTACACACCCTGTCTCAAACAAGACAACTGTTGTTCGACGATATGGGAGTCACAGCAAATGGTCCAAAGTCCATTTTGACCCTGTGCCAATGTCTGCAATACATAGGCGCAATTCTAGACACTGCCTCGGGGAAGGCTTTGCTGCTACTCACTCGGGCAGAACACCTCATTGCTCAAGCACAACTCATTTGCAATAGTCAGCAGGTCCCAGCGAGGTCTTTTCTATGCCTTCTGGGTCGCATGGCAGCAGTCATTGTAACTGTACCTTTGGCACACTTACATATGTGGATTCCACAGTGGACTTTAAGGGTACAGTGGACACAGCTGACGGACGATCTGGATCAACAGATGCACGTCACATCCTCATTACACAAAAACCTGCAATTGTGGATGGACTGCAACAGTTTATTAAAAGGCGTTCCATTTCTGACTCCCACTCCAACACAGATCCTTATAACAGATGTGTCAGATATAGGCTGGGTTGCACACCTGAAGCCTTATAAAACACAGGGCCCGTGGAGCCAAGCGGAAGCAAGTCTCCATATCAACATCTTGGAAATGCGTGTCATCCTGTACAGTCTACAAGCATTTCAGCCATATTTGACTCTGGGACTTCTGCTGCGCCAGATGGACAACATCATTGTGGTCCACTACATAAACAAGGGGGCACACATTTCTTACCTGCTATGCAGGTAAGCAATGAGTGTGTGGTACTGGGCACTAGATAATGGCCTGGAACTGTCAGCTGTGGATCTCCCGGGTGTCTAAAATGTCTTAGTAGACAAGCTAAGTAGGTCACCGTCCCAGATGCACGAATGGGAACTGTTGACTTATGTGGTCGGTGACCTCTTTGCAAGATGGGGACCTTTTTGCATCCCTACACATTACAAAACTGCCATGTTTCTGCTCACTCAAGTGCCTGGAGTTTTCTAATGAGATGCATTGTCTCTTTCTTGGAAAGGGAGGTCTCTGTATGCATTCCATCCAGTACTTGTAATACAGAGGGTGTTGTTCAAGCTGAAGATGGAGGGTGCCACCCTCATCCTCATTGCTCCTCTGTGACCATGACAGATCTGGTTTCCACTTCTGCAACAACTTACAGTGGAATCCCCAGTACACTTGCCGCTATGGTGAAACCTGCTATCGCAGAACAAGGGCTCCTTACTTCATCCAGACCTGAAGTCCCTACATCTTCATGCATGACTCCTTAAGACATAGCCATCACATGTTTTGATGTATTACCTAAAGTTGCCGATGTGCTAATAGCAGCCAGAAAGCCTTATACTAGGCATACGTATTTATTAAAATGGAAGTGGTTCGCTTTGTGGGCCGCTTTCAAACATCTGGACCCTTTCACCTGTCTGGTACAGGAGGTATTAGAATATTTGATGTCATTGTCAGACTCTGGTCTACAATATTCTTCCTCAAGGTACATTTACCAGCTACTTTATATCAGCTTGCCATGCCCCCATTGATGGACGTATGCTTGCGTAATTGGTCTCCTGTATGTTCCTCAGAGGTGTACTACCTCTCAAACCTCCCATTTACCATCCAGTCCCACCTTGGGACTTGAATTTTGTTCTGGGGAAACTTATTTTGGCTTCTTTTGAGCCAGCTGTGAGTTGCAGCTGTCGCTTTCCATCGTGAAAATCATTATTTTTGGTTGCAGTCACTTATGCGTGAAGGATTTCTGAGCTGCAGGCTCTTATATGTGAGCCTCATTTAGTTTTTCACAAAGACAGAGGTTCTTTGCATACTAATCTTAAATTCCTACCAAAGGTGGTGTCTAAATTTCTGTTAAACCAATCCATACACCTTCCAGTTTAGTTTCCTGAGCATGCCAGTCAAGGTGAAGCATTGTTCCATACCTTAGATGTACTTAGAATTCTAAGATATTATGTTCATCATAATAAAGACTGCAGAAAGTCTCAGCTTTTTGTTTCATTTATTTATTTAAATTTTGGTAACTGGATAGGCCCACAGCGACCGTTACAGTCCCTTTTTCGGGGCAACTTAGGATTAATTACATATAGCAGGAGAAAAACAACAAGAGCAGTACAAAGCTAATGGTGCAATACAGTCAGTTACAATAAAGGACATAATTGATGGTACAACAGGCAGGTTAGGTACAATTAACAATCATCATAAGAAATGAAACATTTACATATAGCTTATCGAAACCGGTTTAGATCCCAATATGGGAACAATGGTCAGCCAAGAGGCCGACAGTAGCCAGATGGGTAGCTCATTGTAGTAGTCTGATACTCAGCGGTAACATGAGCAGTGACTCCGCTCCAACAGGTGGCTCTTGAGGCCTTTCTTAAAGCCACCAAGGGAGTTGCATTCTTGGATACTGTTAGGGAGGCCATTCCAAAGGGACGGTATATAAGCAGTGAAAGACCGAAGCCCTTGGGACGTCTGGACCCTGGGGATATGGAGGAGCTGATGATCTGAGGACCTCAAGGTTCTTCCAGTCCATTTAGGTGTTTTCGTATCCACCAGACTGGGTTGAGCATTAGTTTGCTGAAGCTTGAAAGCCAGACACAGAGAAGGGTACGTTAATCTGCCCTCTAAAGAAGGACAGTTTAGTGAGCACAGTACTTTACAGTGGTGCTCTAGGGGCGGGGCACCTAGGGCAAAGTGACCAACCCTATGATATAATGTTCTCAAATTTTGCAGCTCTGTGCTTCTCAGTGGATATAGCACCGGGGCCCCATAGAACAGTGTGAGTACGAGCGTGCCGGTGGCTACCCTTAGCTTAGATGTCTGAGTCAGGAATGGGCTCAGCCAATGCAGGAGACTGAGCTTCTGGTTCAGCATCTTGGTCAGTTGATCTACATGACCTTTAAAGGAACAATCTTGGTCAATATACACACCGAGGTATATAATGTAGTCGACTATTTCTATTTTAGAACGATTGGACAGGGATGGGTACAGAAGGTGTGACCTATCAAGTCCCAGACTTTTAGGTCCAAATAAGATAGCTTTGTTTTTTTCACTGTTGAGAACTAGCCAATTGGTCAGGAACCAGTTCTCCAATATGGAAAGGTCCTGACTGAGTAGGTGATTTAGCTGGGCAGCATCCTGGGATGATCTATACAACACAGCATCATCCACGTAAAGGGTCACTTTAGCACCCCCGCTGTGCTTGGGCAAGTTATTGATAAATAGGGAAAACAGGAGGGGCCCCAAAATTAAACCTTGAGGGACTTGTCAGACTTTGCCTTCAGCCATCTGACGTGAGATCTACCTTGCAGGTAGTCCAAGAACCACGGTACTGAGAGGTTGTCCAATCCAAGGGATCTGAGCTGCGAGATGAGCAGCTGGTGGTCCACCAGATCAAAGGCCTTGGTGAGGTCTATAAAGATTGCACCAGTTAGTTGACTGTTATCTTGGGCTGATAGGATGTCAGATATGAGGCTAACCAAAGCAGTATCAGTGCCATGTTGTTTTCTAAACCCGTGTTGCCTGGGCATGAGAAGGTTATGTTGTTCAACATATTCTTGAAATTGCTGGTATACAATTCTCACTAGCACTTTGCTTAATGTGCAGAGAATGGAGATTGGCCTGTAATTCTCAACCAACTTGCTTGCCTCACCTTTAGGAATGGGAGTAACCAGGGCGACTTTCCACACTGTGAGGACTTTACCTTCAAGCACCGACCTATTGAATAACCACGTACTGTAATTGGTGTGGCGATTACTTGGGCTGCTAAACTGAGTAGTCTGGGTTTGAGTTTGTCATACCCTGCTGAGCCTGTGACCTTAATGTTTTTTGAGCAGCTTTAGAACCTCAGCTTTGGACACCAGTTTAAGGTAGAAATTGCGTGTCGGGAGAGGGTCCACTGTGCAGTCGTGGGGAGGTCAGGTTAAAACTGATGGAGTGAGCCTTATATTTACCCAAGTCTGTGAGAAAGGCATTTGCACAATCTTGCTGGTTTGTGTGACATGTACTACCCGAAACAATGTCACAGACATTCTGCGTGGCATGTCCCTTTAGTAGAACATTGATTTGAGACCAGAACTTCTGGGGTCAAAAAGATTCTTTATTTGCAAGTTCTGGAGATACTGGTGCTTGGCCCACTTTAATTCTCTCTTACATTTGTTCCTGAGTTCTCTATAGTTGACCCAATCCTTGGACAAATTAATGGACTTGTACCTACCCCAAACCCTATCTCTCTCCCTCATTAATTTTTTCAAGTCATGTGTCAGCCACCTGTCTGTTGTCCTTTAACCCTCAACTGTTTAAGGGGGGCATGCTTATTAGCGGTGGAAAGGAAATTATTAGTGAAAAAGTCCAGGGCTATAACTAGACTAGGGGCAAGTTAAATCTGGGTCCAGTCTACTGCTGATAGGGTATCAAGAAAGGAACCTATGTCAGATCTGGAGTAATCACTGGCCAGAAAGGTTCTAGGGGGTAGGCTGGGATGGTTATTTTTCCATACTCTGAAAATAGGGGCGTGGTCACTTAAGGAGTCAGCAAAAGTGCCAGACAACTTGAATCTGCTGGGTTCGATACAAGGATCCAGTCTAGTGTGGTGTGGTATGGTCCCCTGATTTTAAATTTAGTCTGGTAGGTTCGTGGATAAGTTGGGTCAAGTGAACCTCTAACAGGCTGGACTTAATGCCACTTTTATTAAGCGGTACCCAATGAAGGGTAAAGTCACCCAGGATTATTTTCTCATAGGAAGGCAGGTCAGGAATAATTGTAGTAAGGGCATTTAGCACATCCCACTGCAGTCTTAGGAGGGTTATAGACACAGCCTGTTAGCAAGGGCTTAATACCACCTAGCATGAGTTTAATGAATAGTGCTTCACAACCCGAGTTGACCGGGGCTGGTGCTGCTACCACAGAAACTGTTAGGGACACCTTAACATATATAATGCCCCCATTTTGCCAATTCTGTCTTGCCTAAAAGATTTGAATCCAGGGCTTTCAATCTTATGCCATAAGATGCTAGGTTTAAGCTAGGTTTCCGAGATGGCTAATACATCAGGGGAATACTGGTCTATCCAGG
The DNA here is from genome assembly GCA_016271365.2 of Neoceratodus forsteri. NCBI lineage: Eukaryota > Metazoa > Chordata > Ceratodontiformes > Ceratodontidae > Neoceratodus > Neoceratodus forsteri. The sequence goes on along the minus strand of CM057453.1, from coordinate 1,302,485,568 downwards.
CCTCAAGTTCTTGCAACTTGGGTCTAAGGCAATTAACATTCATATGCACCAACTTCAACCATTTTGCATTGGCCCAGGTGGGCAGGGTGGGTGTTATGTTTGGGACATAAGTACAAGGAGGACTAGGATTTGTTTCAATGTCACCTGCTAGTAACAATTTCATAAATCCCCACATCTTCCGGAGTGACAGGAGTAGAGAAAGGAAAATCTGGCGTTTATGTAGCCTTGTATATACCATACCAATATAACAATTTGCACCTTTTCTGAGACCATTCAAGGTGAGGAAGACAGGGTAGGAGTTACTGTATATTGGGGGTAGACACATGGGAAATGGACATGTATAGGACTAGGTGGTTGACTATTGTCCAGTCTTGTATAGATCATCATTTAGTACATACACGAAATAAACAGAATATAAGTACTCCTTGATGCCACACCCAGAAACATTTACAGCTTGGTATAACAAGGCAACTTTGGTAAGGAAGATGAGAGCACACCCAGGGGTTAGAGAACCCACACCAGATCAGCCCACAAGTTATTACACACCAAAATATACAGAGGAGTAAGTCTGGCCCGGGGGGGATCTTAAATTCACCAAAGCAAGAATAATTGGATTTAAATACCTAGCTTGTGAGTAGATCATAGAAAATTTCTTTACACTGATTCTATCAGAAGAATTGAGAAGGTCGTTTGTAAATGGTAAAAACCCTCTATAAGCACCAATCAGTGTAATAAATAACTTATGCTGTAAACCTGATATGAGGGGCAGAGGCTTATGGGCAGTGGTACATTTAAGGAGTGCTGGTGGTGGGTCGGCAGGACAAACTTTGCCCGAGCAATGCAGTAGCAGGACCAACAAGGTAAGCTCCAAATTATAGTCTAGTTCAGAATAATCCCGAGAAAAAACATACAGTTCGCTTTAGGTGTAGCAGCCGCAAAAAGCTGAGCTTACACCAGAGGAGGATGAATGGCAGGGTAAAGATTGTATTACTATACTTTACCCTTGCCAAACGATCGCAGTTTGTTCACGTGTGAAGGATGCAGTTACGCAGGCGCCCTCTACCACGTTGTTCCTCCGCTGGTTCTCCTTTCCTCGATGTAGGGAAGGTGCCAACTCATGGAAAAGCTGTAGACTCCGGAAAATCCATTGCCGTGGGGAGATGGATCCTCTAGTGCTCCTTGATCCCTGTCGATCCTCGATGCTCCAGCAAGTGTCTCACCGGATTGTGAGACACCAGAATTTATGCGGGAGCTTTGGTTGAGGTTTAAAAGTGGGGCCTCAGATGATGACGTTGATTGGTTCCCAGTCACCGCAGAGCTGCTCTAGTAGAATTGTCCACAAGTCAGTGACAATAGAATTCCGCAGGATTGCCCCAGGATAGTCCGTGGGAGCATCAGATGCCTGCAGTTGATTGGCTCCCAGTTGCCACAGAACTGCATGGCAGTATTGTCCGCATGTCCCTGGTCACGGAATGCCAGAGGATTACCGCAGGATAGTCAATGGGAGCCGATGGGTGGGAGGAGACAGGAACAGACCGCAGTGGGACAGCCGTGGAGCACCAGGTCGGATTTGTCCCTGGGAAGGAGGGCACCCCTGTATCTAAACAGTGCCTGTCCAAATGGTTGGTACCTTGTATTGCATTTTGTTATAGGTAGTACGGTAAGGAAGGTTGTTCATGGGCACTCCACAAGAGGTATGGCCACTTCTGTTGCCTTCTTCAAAAATGTTTCTGCTGCCGACATTTGTGCTGCAGTCACTTGGAAGCACTGTGCACACCTTCACAAAACATTACAGTTTGGACATAGCATCTCATAGACAGGCTGGCTTTGGTCTTGGTATGTTAAATATAGAAAGCGACGGCAGAAGGGGACCTCCAGATCCATCTAGTCTGCCCATAAGCCTATATTGCAAAGCCTCCTCCCTTGATCCAGACTGCGATTCTCCCAGCTTCTTTTGTCACTGCTTGGGACTCATTCCAAAGGTGTGGCCTGAGGGAAGAGATACTCTCGAAGAACAAAGAACAGTTATGTACTTAATGTAACAGTAGATCTTGGACAGAATCACTTCCTTAGGCCGTGCCTGCCCTCCCTACATCCTCCTAGGGTGCATAACAGATGCCTCACTTGGTCTTCGACATGCTGGTTCATCCAGTATCTTCCTTTGCCTTGTATGCTTGGTGCTGGTATACTCTCCTGGTTCCTCAGACGTGACAGCCCCCTGAGTCTACTCTCCATCAGGGAACTAAGGAGACATAGGGCCGCCTTCAGTTATATACACACTGACATGTGATATCAATGTGGGCAGCCTCGGCAAGCAAAATTTTCTGTGTGGTCCTAGTGCCTGACAGCTGATGTTCTAAAGGTGTGGCCTAAAAGAAGAGATTCTCTCAAATATCTACTGTTACAGTAAGTACGTTCTTTCTTTGAATTACTGGTATTGTGTACATTTCAGTGTAAAATAATGTTGCATGTGGGCACTTGGAAGTCAAACATATTGGTTGTCGCAGCAAGTTGTTCTATAAGGGTGATTATTATCAAAGGCCCTTGGAATTTTGCCGATTTTCTTAGTGTTAAACTCCTCTATAGAATCACACTCTTTAGTCTTGGGGCCAGAGATATTAGGACTCCACGGGGATTCAGACTTTTGTGGCTGATGATATTGGGGCATGGCACCAACACTTGACTCTGCACATGCTGGTGCCCTGTCAACAGCATCACCAGTCCCAACCACCTCTGTTGTTTCATGCACAGAAGGACACATCACCTTGTGGGAGTTTATGCTTCAGGATTTGCCTGCATAGACCTCATTATTCATTCCTCTATTATTTATTTTATTGTACTCTTCTGTTAACATATCTACTCAATTACCACTGTTTTGTTTCTGCCCTGTGGAAATAAATTTGCCTGTGCCAATGACCACTGATCTGCTTCGCCTGTTTAGGTCCAGATCACGACCCTTGTATGTGTCAGAGCTTCTTCAAGGATATCTCTTTTTTCAGGCCACACCTATGGAACTGTTGCTGCCAGGCACTAGGACCACACAGAAACTTTTTGCAGACAGTCCACTAGGGGCCACCCACGACTACGTCTTACGTCGACACCGCCCATATAAACATGGGTGGCCCCTTCCCTGCTCAGTCTTTCCTGTCATGACCATACTTTCACAAACCCTCCATGGAGGCGCCACACAGTTGATTGCTACCAGAGTTTTTCAGTATTTCTCCCTAGTTCGCCATCACTTTTATGTGATTGCCATTGTAGTGTGTGTTATCTAAAGAACCCGTGAAGCTCTTCAATTACTGAAAATGTGGTGAAAAGATTTACTCTGGTGACTTGCATGATGTCTGCGTGTACTGTCTCGGCACTGCCCATAATGTTAAGGCTGTAAAATCTACCTAAAATTCAACACAGCTACCCAGCGACAATGAAAGAACACGCGGAAATCCACCTTTTAAAACAGCAGGTAGCCAGGATGGAGAAAGAGCTCCAGGAGAAGAACTCTACCATGTCACTAGCCCGCTCCTCAGGCTCCCATTCTTCCAAGTTCCAGGAGAAATTCTCCGGGCAGCACAAAAAGTGGGGGAGAGAGAGAGAAGCAAAGAAAAATCCTCTCTGGTATGCTCTCAGTCACCCCTCTATACTTTGGCGACCGCCTCAGTGACGTTGACTGTCTCAGTGGCAATGCCACCTGCCGCCTAGACCTCTGAAACTACCAGGGCGGGACAGACTGTGAGTTCTGCGAGGCCTGTTACATCCATCAACATCTCAAGGCACACCCGCAGTGCAGTCAAGCACTGATGTGCAGACAATGCTCTTGTCCTTTGCGGATATGCAGCAGCGTGTACTACCTCCTCCTCCTGTGACAGGAAGCAGTGTCTACAGGGCATCCCAGACAAGCCCCAGCACCGATGCTTACTAGGTCGATGCGCCAAGTGCCTTCCAGGATGTCGACAGTTTCTTCTGTTCCCTCCTTGAGGCCTCCAGAGCCCATAGACAAAGTTCAGGACTAGAACCCTGACCTCGTAATGCAGGAGGAGAAGGAGGAATATGTGGAGAGCTCTTATGAGAGGTCCAGCTCCACTGTCTCCACAGGGAGTGAGGACTCCATTGTGTACCCTCCAGGGTCCTCTCCTGAAGACCTCTCATTCATCTCTGTAATGCAGCAACTCCAGGCTGCCATGGGGTTTGAAGCTGAGGAGGAAGATATTACAAAAAGGAATTTGGTGAAGTTCTTAGAACTACCAGACTCTTCACCCATTATCTTTCCTCCTCTATTGTCTGCTTTTGAGGATGCCACCCTCGCTGCCTGGCACAGGCCAGATATGATCCCTACCATTCCAAGGAAGGCAGATAAAATGTGTCGGGCCCCTTCAGGAAAACCCTTTTTTGCAGGCCAATCTGAGGATGACTCAGTTGTGATAAATACAGTCCATGATCGGTCTAAATAGCCTAAACATCTTAGTTCTCTCCCTCCTAACAGGGAGTCCAGGAGACTAGATGTGCTGGGGAAAAGGACCTTCACTTCTGCTACTCTGTGCCTGAGAATTACAAATTATCAAGCCTTTATGGTAAAATACCAGAACATCCTCTGGAGGAAGGCCAAGGCAGCGGCCCAAGCTCTCCCAGAGGGTGCCCTTAAGTAGGAGCTGCTAAAGGTCCTTCAGACAGGGGCAGATGTGGGTAAACATCTGTTAGGGTTACCTACGAGATCTCTGATGCTTCTGCTAGAGCAGCAGCTTCTGCTGTCTCCTTAAGAAGGCACTCTCAGTTGAGGGTGGCAGGATTCACCAATGATGTGCAGCAATCCATCTTAAATGCCTCATTCAAAGGATACAACCTGTTCGGAGCAGACATATAGGATATCCTCTCAAACCTACAGGCTCTGGGCAGGACTTTGAAATCACTACGCTGCCTCTGCCATACACAACCAAGAAGTGGGCAGAGGGTGCTGTTTTGTCCAGCTAGCAGCAGATACCAATCAGGGGCCAAGTAACAAAGTAAAAGCAGAGGAGGATCAGTTTTGCCTGCCCCATGACCCACCCCAGGTGCCCACTCAAAAGCCCCTAAAGGTGGGAATGCAGCTGCAGGACCTGCATCTGCATGACTCATTCTTAGACCCCAACCCACCAGTACCTTTGAAATTGGCAGTAGGGGGTTGCCTTTCCTCCACCTGGACCAGTGGAGGAAGGTCACTTCAGATGCTTGGGTCATGCAGATAATAGAACAGGGCCATGCTCTAGAGCTTCTGGAGTTGCCTCCAAACCATCCACCAACTCCTTCAGCCTATCCTCCAGAACACATACCTGTGGTGCTAGAGGAAGTACATAACCCTAATGCAGAACAGGGCCATAGAACTGGTTCCTTGGGAACAAAGGAACAGCAGGTTCTATTCTCACTACTTTCTAGTCCCCAGATATACAGAGAATTTGAGGCCCATTCTGGACTGAAGGGCTCTGAACCTCTTTATTCAGTACAAGAAGTTCAGAATGGTCACTCTACCAGGCCTGTTGCCACTACTACAAGGAGGGGATTGGATATGTTCCCTAGACACACAAGATGCTTACCTGCATATCAGGATTTGTCCTCCTCACAGGACGTACCTCAGGTTCTTGTTCCAGGGGGAACACTACCAGTTCAGAGTATTGCCCTTTGCCTTATCATCTGCACCACTGGTCTTTACCAAATGCTGAGCAGTAGTGGCAGCAGCCCTCAGAAAGGAGGACTGTATGGCTTCCCCTATCTGGACAATTGGCTGCTCAAAGCACACTCCAAAAAGCAGCTTTACCTGACCTTAGCATGTACCAGGCAGCTATTCAATGCCTTGGGGGATCATGATCAGTCTGACCAAATCAGTCCTGACCCCTTGTCAGTGCCTGTAGTACATAGGGGCAGTCTTGCACACCACTCAAGACTTAGCCTTTCTGCCGCAGGACAGGGCCGAATGCCTGATTGCACAGGCCCAGATGGTCTACAGTAACAGTTGTGTCACAGCCAGGACATTCCTGATACTGTTGGGCCTGATGGCAGCAGCCATTGTTGCAGTACCACTGGCCAGACAGTGTTTGAGGATTCCGCAGTGGACATTAAGGGTCCAATGGGATCAATGCACTGATGACCTAGAGCAGAAAGTCTTGGTAACATCCCCTGTCAGAATGGTGCTTTAGTGGTGGATGGAACCCGACTGTTTGCTGAAAGGAGTTCCTTTCCTGATTCCCTCCCCATATCAGGTTCTTACTGCAATGCCTTGTGTATGGACTGGAGTGTGTATCTGTGATCTCATCAGACTCTGGGAACATGGACGAAGTGGAGAGCATCCTCCACATAAACATCTTAGAGATGAGGGCTGTTCTGTATGGTCTGCAAGCTTTCCAGACCAATGTATCCCTGGGACATCTGCTGGTGTAAACAGACAACATGAGTGTGATGCACTTTATAAACAAGCAAGGGGGAATTCATTCTTACCCCTTTTGCAGGGAAGTGATGAGGGTTTGGTATTGGACTCTACAACACAGTCTAGAACTGTTGGCAGTGCATGTTCCATGCATCCAAAACATCTTGGCAGACAGGCTAAGCAGGTCTCAGTCCAGAATGCATGAGTGAGAACTGCTGACCTCAGTAGCAGAAGAACTGTTCGACGAGTGGGATTGTCTAGAATTGGACCTATTTGCATCGCCACTCAAAGCAAAACTGCTGCTTTTCTGCTCGCTCATTCCAGGATCTAGAGTTTTATGGCGAAATGAGTTGTCCCTCTCTTGGAAGGGGAGGTTCCTTTACTTATTTCCTCCTATCCATCTAATCCAGAGGATATTAATCAAGCTCCAAATGGAGGGAACCACTCTGATACTCATTGCTTCCCTTTGGCCTCATCGGATTTGTTTCCCCTTACTGCAACAATTGGCAGTGGAACCACCAGTGCCTCTGCCCCTGTGCAAGGGCTTACTGTCACAGGAATAGTGAACCATGATTCATCCAGACATCAGGTCACTCCATCTCCATGCGTGGCTCTTGAAGACATAGCCATTGCTAGGTTTGGGGTGTCTCAAAAGGTGGCTAACCTTCTGGTGGCTGCCAGAAAACCTTCTATCAGAGCCACTTATTCCATGAAGTGGAAGTGGTTTGCTTTGTGTGCCACTTTCCATTACCTGGATCCTTTCACATGTCCAGTGAATCAGGTTCTAGAGTATTTGTTGTCCTTGTCAGATGCAGGGCTGCAATAGTCTTCTGTCAGAGTGAACCTGGCTGCCATTTCAGCTTTCCATGTGCCTATTGATGGTCGTACAGTTGCTCAGCTGCAGGTGTCCCGTACGTTCTTGAGAGGCACTCTGCACTTGAAGCCTCCTAGCCACAATCCAGTCCTGGCTTGGGACCTGAATTTTGTTAGACGAGCTTACTTTGGCTCCTTTTGAGCCAGCCACGACAAGTTGTGGCCTATGCTTTCTTTCTTGGAAAGCATTATTTTTAGTTGCTATTACTTCTGCTCAAAGGATTCCAGAGCTTCAGGCTCTAATGTGTGAGCCTCCTTATTTGATTTTCAAAAAAGACAGGATGTCCTTACATACCAATCCTACATTTCTCCCTAAGGTGGTGTCTGAGTTTACTCTGAATCAAACTATACCACCTGCCAGTTTATTTTTCCTGAGCATGTCAATCCAGGGGAAGCATTGCTCCACACTTTAGATGCACATAGAGTACTCAGGTACTGTATACACCGTACGAAGGGCTGCAGGAAGTCCTCACAGGCTTTTGCTTCCTACGCCCCTGTGAAAGAAGGCGCACCCATTTTTAAACAGTCTGTCCATATGGCTGGCCAACTATATTACCTTTTGTTATAGGAAGTACAGTAAGGAACTTCTTGGGGTTGTTCATGGTCATTCCAATAGAGGCATGACCACTTCTGTTGCCTGTTTTAGGAGTGTGTCAGCTGCAGAGATCTGTGCTGCTGCAGCCTGGGGTACTATCTACACCTTCACTAAACACTATAGTCTGGACATTGCCTCTTGAAAAAGGGCAGGTTTTGGCCTAGCCATGCTCCAAGGCCTCCTTTCTGAGGCCTATAGGCTCCAGCCACCCAGACTGTGTTATTGTCAGTACTGCTTGCTACTCGTTCCGTAGGTGTGGCCTGATGAAAGAGATATCCTCAAAGAAGATAAGTTACATACTTACCATAACAGTAGATTTCTGAGAGAATTTCTTTCATCACGCCATGCCATCCCACCCTCCGTCCCCCACGAAGCAGAACTCTACAACTTCTATCTTTTTCTCCAGGATGGTCAACCTGCTGTTTCCAGCATCGTCTGGTAGCTGGAACTTTGGGTACTCTCTCCCAGTTCCCTAGAAGGAAGTACTCTGAGCATGATCTCCGGCGGAGAACTGAGGAGGGAAGGGGCCACCCACATTTTAATGGGTGGTGTCGACATAAGATATCATTGTGGGCGGCCCCTAGCAGACCACTTGCAAAAAGTTTCTGTGTAGTCCTAGTGCCTGACAGCTATAGTTCCATAGGTATGGCCTGATGAAAGAGATTCTCTTGAAGATCTACTGTTATGGTAAGTATGTAACTGTTCTTTCTGCCACTGTATGAGTTGAAGAACAGGGTATTAAAATCAGGAAAACAGTACCACCTCCTCCCAGTGTATCTCATGGAAACATTTTCATTTGGCCCCACCGGTCACTGCCTATCACTCAGGTGATGAAGACCATGGTACAGTCTTTTTTTATCTCAGACTGTGAGTGCCCTCCCCTCTTTCTGGAGTCATGACAGTGGAGCCTCTTTTAGCTTTTTCCCCTATGAGTTTGACCCCATCCAAGTGGTCGCTGTCTCGGAAGCCAGAGACCTGAGGGTGTTTCTGCTGCACTGGACCCTGTTTTTGGGATCATTGTTTCATTTGAGCCAATCACCACTCTCTTCCCATGATGTTGGGAAGTACAGTGGCCTGCCATCAGTTTTGGCATTTTTCTCTGAAGCACAGGTGCTGGCACTAGCATTGTTTTACTCAGCACCAAGTAGGCACTGCTTATGGTACCTGAAGGTCCTACTGTGGTACTGAGCACCTCATCTATGCCCACGGCACTAAGACTGTATACCATAGTATCGAAGTGGCAAATCACATTACAGAAATTACACATTGCAGTACCATTGGACATCATTTGGGCACCAGTCACAATCCTGACTACTGTACCATCCCCAGCACCGATTAAGAGGTCATTACCGCCGTGCATACCACTACAGTTCCTAGTGATTCCAACACAGCTCTCACCTTTAGCATCCTTTCACATTCACACTTTAGGGCCCCGAGTATTTTTCACCTCCTAGTTAATTCCCCACTCCAGGCATGCGGTGGGACACACCACCATGATTCCTCCACCAGTGCCTTCCTGCAGGAACACACCTTCTGTACCAGTACAACTTATAGACTTACTCAGATACCCAGGGTTTTTGTCTGAACAGCAGCTTCACATGTGGTTGACGGCTGTTACTTGTATTTTTTGTCCGGTTCCCCCCATCCTCGGACCTGCCCTGCCCACTGCCCCCATGCCCAGGCTTGCCCCCCTGGGCAGTGCCCCTGAGGGAACTCCCCCCCCCTCAGTGGACACTGTTGGCAAGCCCCGGCTTACCCCCTGGGTCAGGGCAACAGAAGCAGGACCCCCCGGTGGACGTCGGAGGCAGTGAACAGAGCGGGTCGTCATATCGGGGAGCCAGTTTTTTTTCCATGATTACTCCCTGGGGGTGGGGACATGCAATGACGTCCACCGTCTGTCCCACCCCCCCTAACATGACGGCGCCGGTCACGGCGGTACCCCCAGCCTCCGCCAGGGGTCCGTAAAGTGCCGGACACTCTTCTCCTCCCTCCCCCTGGAGAAGGAGATCAGTCCCCAGGATGCTCGATCCTTCTCCCCCGGCTGGCCCCCCAACTCCCGGGTCCATTTCTGATCGTTGGCATTGCAAGCGGAAATCCAACTGCTGATGCGGCCCTTGGTTGATAGCTGTTACGGCATGGTATTGGAACATGGACCCTTCTGCCTAAGGAGCTGGTCATGTGTCCTCTCTTGCAGATGAGATTGCGTCTCCATCAGTGATGCAGCACATCCTGTGCTGGCATCAACCTTCCATTTCCAGACTCCATCGTGGTCCCTTCTTCACATAATGTTCTCTTAAGCTACTCTGCACTGCCTGTTTACCACACCAGTGGTCCCCTCAGGGGTCAAGTTCAGATACATCACAGCATCTGGTGACCTTTCCCATCAGTGAGAGTCTGCTTTGAGCATTCAGTGCCACTATACCTCTGAGGGTTTTATACCATCACTGTGTCATCTCCTTTTCCTCCTATGTTGGAGTCCAAGCTGCTGGATGCTTTGGGAGGAAGTAATTTACATTGGCTACTGTTATCCTTCATAGTTGACCTTCCCAGACACACTTTGCTAGTTACCAGCTCCACTTCATAGAACCATAGAAGGTTGACGGCAGAAAAAGACCATACCGGCCCATCTAGTCTGCCGTTTTTTCCCCCCTACTCCTCCCCCTACCCTGCCAGCCCTGCCCTCCCCCGATTTTCAACCCCATATGCTTGTCCCATGCCCTCTTGAATTCTTCCACCGATTAGCCTCCCCACTAATTGCCTGGTAGTCTGTTCCAGGGCTCCATCACCTCTCCTTGAAGAAATGCCCTCTCACATTGCCCCTGTATCTTTCTCCTTGCAGTCTGAGGCTGTGCCCTCTAGTTCTGACCCCTCCTTCCTCTTAAGTAAACCTCTTCTCCCACTTTATTGAGCCCCTTTACATATTTAAAAGTTTCAGTCATGTCTCCCCTATCCCTCCTTGTCTCCAGCATGTACAGATCCAGCTCCTTACACCTCTACTCGTATGACTTTCCCTGCATACCCTACACCATCTTGGTTGCCCTTCTCTGAACCCTCTCCAATGCATCTATATTCTTGTGGAGATGTGGCCTCCAGAACTGAACCCCATACTCCAGGTGCGGTCTCATCATGGCTTTGTAAAGGGGCATTATTACCTCCCTCCTTCTGCTAGTAATGCCCCTGCCTATGCATGCCAACATTCTATTGACCTTTCTTGCTGCCCTGCTCCATTGGATTCCTACCTTAAGGGTTGAGTAGACTATGATCCCCAGATCCCTCGCCTGTTCTATTACTTTGATTTCCTCCCCACCTAGGGTGTACCCTGCTCTTTTGTTCCTACTCCCCACGTGCATCACAGCATGCTTCTTGGCATTAAATTTCACTTGTGGGAGCAGGTTAATGATGGACTTCTCCTCCTACACCAGGATAATACTAGACAGGGTCTCCTTGATTTAGAGGTGCAGTAGCCATAAGACACCTTTTATGGTCAGCATATGATGGCTTGGAGGGTGCCAAAGGTCAGCTGCCACTGGTGTTTGCCTGAGACCATCACCTGACTCACTTAGGCCCTCTGTTCAGGTGTATATTCCTTAGTGCCTCCTTTCATGTGCTCTCTGCTTTTTAGTCCTAGGATTGCTGCCCTACATAGAGGCGATGTAAGCTCTCCCTCCTGTATTTCCAGTGAAACGTTTGCCTCCACAACATTGTGGTGGGCCCCCTAAGTTGACCTTCTGTCACATCAAGGACAGACACAATCCTTGCTCTTTTGAGGTCCAAGAGACCTAGTCCATTTCTGGTAGTCACAAAGTCTCAGGGCTGTATAGGCCTGTGATCACATGGTCATGTGCTTTTTGGAATATCTTTATAGGTCCCATCTCTTATCCTTTGAGACCTCAGGATCGCCTTGGAGGGCATTGTTACTGAGGTCAGTTTAGACTTTAATTTTTTTTTTCTGTTCTGGAGGATAGCTGTGTCGAGCTGTCTTTTTTTTTTTTTTCCCCCTTCCTTTTTATTTTACATTATGGGTACCATGTGTTTTACATTTGCTGTGCTTTAACTGAAAGAGTTTTGTATCCCTTGGTTTACAGGAAGCAGTTTTTGTTTTTCCCTAATGTCAAGCAGTCTCATTGTTCCCTTTTTGGGACCACCGTCCAGTGTTTGTAGCCAGATCATTTTAAAGACTTTGGAATGGGACCAAAAAAACACATAATAATAACCCAGTTTTCACCATTGCTTGGAAACTACTCTTTTGTGTTAGAGAATATGTTCTCGTCCATGTCTCTCCGGCTTGGTACTGAGGGCAAAAACTGTGGGGAGCTTCAAGAACTTGTGGGATAGGCACTGGGCATATTAGGTAGAGGAACAGATGAGGAGGGAGTGACACCCATAACCAGCTAGGGTTACTGCTGAAGGAACAGGCAGGGTCAAAGGGCAGACTGGATGGACCTAAAGCAGGGGTCAGCCTTAACCTTTGTTTGCACTAGCCAGCAAGACAAGTTGATTCAAAATTGCACTAGCCCACAATTATAATGGTAAATTTTGATCACTTATACAGGAAAAAATGCAAGCCAAGAAATACACTGATTATTAAACATTTATCCTTGTCCCACATTGCTTCCTGCCCCAGCTAAAAGAAAAGAAAGACTGCAGTGCCATCACACACAGTATGACTCCCATTGTTTTGTACCATGGCCCTCTGTTCCTCTTTCTGCACACCCCCACTGAACCAGAGGATACCACAATAGCAAATGTTCAGTCAAGCTGTCTTAGCTCAGTGCACACAATAGCTGACATCATCATGCACCTCACCACCACCCACAGGGCAATGAACAGTCATGCAGAAAAAGACACTCTAAGCCCCAGCCTGAGGTCAACTGGAGACCTGCGCCTCTGGAAATTTTTGTACAGTGTCAAGTGAGCCACAGGCACATCTAGGATTTCTTTGGGGAGGGGGCTACACAAACCTAAGGAGCTTGGGAAATAGAAAACTTTATGAAGATTTTTTTTAAAAGGTATTTAATTTTAACATGTTCTGCCCCAACAATAACTAGATTTTTTGTAACATTGGCCTTTTGTCAGCCCAGGGGAACCAGTACACATGCATTATGCTATACTGCCTCTTTTTCTAGTTAAGAGGCTCTAGGCACCCAAGGAAGGCCTATTTTAATCTTTCAAATTATATATTCTATTAAGGTTTATTTTTGTACCATACGTGCGCCAAAGCTTTGTTTTAAAGATGAAAGGATATTGTGGGTGTGATAAGGGTAGGACTGCATGGATGGCATTGGCTGGAATGGTCCATTTAGAAGAGCTGGGAACCCCTACACCTGCCGTAATGGCAGCTATGGAACTATGGATGGTTATTTCAGAGTCTGGTCTGCAGTGGTGTCCAGGGAAAGTACAGAGCTGAGAGTTTTGGAGGGGAGAGGGAGCAGCTATGGTGGGGCTGGGATAAAACCCACCACATGCAGGGCAGACTCTGTATACCTCTTAGCAGTTTGTTACTGAAAAGTTGGATACAAACACTCAAAATGTAGGAAAATGAGGGGCGTTGGTCTTAATAGTGTGGTACAAGTCATCAGACAGACACATTCAGAAAACTGGAAGCTAGTGACTTAACAGCACCTGTGGTGCAAGTGGTAGACAAGTACAGGAACTCAGGCACTGGCAAATATGAAATACAGAATGAAGATCCTCAATCTGAAGGATGGCTGTGTTGAAGACAACACATCTATCTGTTTAGACAATAGTACTGTAGATTCAGTTAAAGATATTGAAGTGTTTCTAGGAAAATTCATTGTTGTACAAGTCAAATGTTATGGAAACCCTGATTTCAGGTCACAGGCCCAGAAACTGTTATTATGTTGCTGGTTTAAGAATTTAATTTCCAGTATAAGTGGGAAGAAGTACAGGAACTCCGTTCCTGCTGCAAAAAAGGTACAGGAACTGAGTTCCAGTGTGTTCCTGTTCACTTTCATCAGCACTCTGCCCTTGATCACAGCCTGGGCACTAGCAGAAAGTCCTAAATTCAATTTCAGTTCAATTCATTGGAAAGCAAAATTGAGAGAGAACTCTCTTTTACAATTGCACCCAGCAAAGAACATATAAACATACTTTCACATACAAATAATACAATAAAACGTACATAGATATTTAAATTGTCATTTATTTAAAACATCTGCAAATGTGTCATTGTTTCATAGATGTCATTTAAAACGTGATATAGACACTTTTGATGTCAGTTTCAACTTTTTTTGTACAGAGATCCAAGTCGTAGGGACTGCAACAGCTAGTCTGTGGCTGCCAAATCTAGTTCTGAATCTAGGTAAAGTATACTAAGGTAAATCAGCAGATCCTGACAGTGGAGTGATAACTCACATTGAGTCTTGTGGGATCCCCCTCTTGAACTGCCAGATAACTGCAGCTCTTAATGAACTGTTAATCACACCAGGCCATCTGGAACACTGACAGAGATTAGCATGAGGACTAGAGCCTATAAAGTAGAGCTTTACAGCCATGACAAACCTGCTTTAGTCAAGATGGACAAGTAGAGAGTTATGTGCACTAGCCATGACCAATTTTGCACTAGGCTTTGGGCTAGTAAAACAATGTTAAAATCGACCCCTGACCTAAGGGTCCTTTTCTGCTAACAAAAAATATCTAGTTTTTTGTTTTTCCAGCTCAGTACAAAATGAACTGTGGTGCTTGTGATAGATACCACCATTTATAGAGCACTGAGATTGTGCTGCATCACATGGCGGCTGCCCCAGAAGTTCTAACTCCTTCAGGGCCCTAGTACATCCAACCCTAAGAACAAAAAGTGTGGCTGTATGGAGAAGATGTGCAAGAAGATCAACAGTTATTGGTAACGGATTTTCCTGTAGCTGCAGAATGTGTTTTCTGCCACAGAACATATGTGGCACTGCAGAATTAACCATATGTGGTCTTTTTAGTTTTCCACAATTCCAGGCCCTTTCCTCTTTTTATTTGTCTTGAAGTCCCTCCCACAGGCTTAATAACTGATGTCATCAGTGACATCACATGGTATGTTCCAATCTATTCAGTACTCTTTGTCAATTTTGTTTTGGTTATTGTATGTGTATGATATATGCTTGTGTTTGGTTCATCTATCAACAGTATCTTACAATTTTATATTTTCTTTATTATTTATGGCACATTTCTGTCAAGTTTTACTGTACTCCACTAACTCGCCCCACCCCTGGACGAAAAGAGCTTTTATTGGCTCAGTATGTCTTTCCTGGTAAAAGTTTTGAAAAAAATATCGTTAGCCAGTGGGTGGACAGAAATCTACCAAAAAAAAAAAAAAAATTCTTGCTGCAGAAGTGAAGTAAACCTACATGGAATTTTAGGAGCTGTGTTACACAACTTGGTGCTGAAGTGCCGCAGGACTGAGAGCCCTGATTATAATGGACTGTTTGTAACTGAGAGTAGAGATAAACATTCAGTCAGGGGGAGCCTAATAGGGTCCAGTGTAATTCTTGTTTCAAAACGTTTTTTTTTAAACCTTTACCTATTAAAGTGAAAGTGTTTTTTTCTAAATGTATCAGAAATACTGGCATGGTAACCATTTTTATTTCTGTTTGTAGAAATCACCTCTCCTGCTGCATTACAGACCTAAAATGGATTTATTGTAAGAGAACTATATTGTCACCCTGGACTGTGTGTAAAATAAAGAATTTTTTGCAGAGACTATCATCCGGCACCTAGTTAGTGCATTGCTGAAATTCACATGATGTGGCATAAACCAGCAGAATCACACAGGATATTTGTAGTGCTCTAACAGTGGAACTATACCGGTTTTTATTACTTCTGATGACGTGGAAAAACAGACTTATGGACAGTATATATTTATACTTTTGTACAAAAGAAATAATGAAAATTCAACAAGACACTACCGGAGATCAGTTTACAGAATAACACAAACACTTCGTGGTTCTTACTTGGAAAGCATTGATTCCTTTGCTGCAACCGGGCTATTTTTACACCAAACCCGAGTACAACCAGTATAGTGATGAAAACGTTAAAAAGGTTGCTTTTGACACCAAATGTTTTATTGTTACTTTCCATGTCATTACAACTCAAAAAGAATATATAAATTTGTTAGATTGTTATCTGTTTTAAGTGTGCTAACTTATGTCTCAAAGCTTTTTCTTTTTTTGTTGGGCTTTCTTACTTTAAGTTCTCTTCAGGACATTCAATTTGACAAGCAGACTAGTATATCTCATGCGGTTATGTATACTATATTTAAGAATTCATACTTATAAGCATTATAAGAGGTATTTAAGATTTGGGGCGAAGATATTTAAAATTTGAATATTAATTGAAATTAGAAACCCCTATGGGGAATAATGTCTATTTTGTTTCCTGCCAGTTCTTCTGCATTGTATTTGGAAATCATATGCTGTTTTAAGTTGTGGCAGTAAAATAAAAAGAAAGGTGTCCTTCACTGAGAGGTTGAGAGATTTCTCCATTACAGCTTCACTAAAAGGTATTTGGGGATTCATAACTGAGGCAGAAACTGTTGATGCTTTACTGTTAAAGTATATGGTATACGTGTGGGAATCAAATTAAGAGTCTTGTTGCAGGTGTGCTTGAGGCAGAAGCCACTGTACTAAAAACACATTTGTGGCACCACTTTTATAAGGACAAGGTGAGAAAAAAATGCAATGAAGCTGATTTAAAAAAACAAAACAAAAATCTGGGTAATAGAATGTCCGTTCAGGTCCCCAAATAGCCTTTGTCCTGTCTATATGCAAACACAGAGTTGATTGTTTTGCCTTAGACAGTGCTACTCAAAATTAACAAAAAAAGAACTCTGAGCTTGCTGCCTCAAGGAAACTGTGAAGCTGCTTTGAAGAACAGCTAGTGAACTTTTTTTGCTGACTGCAGAGATATGATTCAGCAAACTTAAGGTGTGAGGTTGATCTTGCTTCAAGGTCTTTATTAAGTGTACTTCTCAATTTACAAATTGCATATCTGTGAATCACTGGAATTTGTCATGGTGCTATATTATAATTGTGATATATAGGAATATATAGCCAGTATTAACAACTACAGCTGGTTAATAAACTGAACCAAACTTAATTCAGTCCATGCTTCAAAACATGTTAATTTGATATATATATACCATCTACAAGGAAAGTTTTCTGTGTTTTTTTTTCATTTTGGTGTATTATGCTTGGAGTATGAAAGCCAGGTTTACTATGCTTTGCTTTGAGACTTTTGTTAAAGAATGTTAAACTTCTAGATCTGTAAGCGAAAGTATGGTTCTGTGAAGTGACTTTCGGCACTCATTACACTGCAGTGACATTATCTTATACTTTTAACCACAGCAATGAGACTATTTACCAAGGCCTTTCAGTCACATCGGGCACAATACCTGCAGAGAAGAGAGTATCCAGATTATATTATATGGGTTTAGATAGGATTAAGGGGGTTAAAATAATTTACTATATGCAATTATTTATTTTATTTCAAGCCTTCAGTACTTGTTTTTGTTATACCATCCAAACACTTTTAAGTTTTATTATTCAGTTTTATTCAGGAATTAGTTGCCATTTTTGTAACCTTCACAATTTTTAAGTAGTATTTTTTTGTGTGCTCCCTCTTCATCCTCTGAGGCTATTGCATTATTCTCATTTTGCTTTATGGTGTAAGGAGCACCACTTATGCTTTTGTGCAATAGGTATGAAACATGCATTTTGTGGGCTGAGATGTTTTGACTGTAAATGTAACGTCTACGTACTGCTAACCTAGAATGGAATGTAGGACGTAGTTTTTCAAATGATAATGGTTTGAGAGGAACGATTGACAAATGGTGTGTGTGTGTGTGTGTGTGTGTGTGTGTGTGTGTGTGTGTGTAAACTACCAGCAATATATTTTAGATAAATAATGCTTGATGTGACTTTTAAGTAGAGATCATGAGACTAACTTATTACTTGTACTGTCTGTATGTCTTTTTTTAAGCTCCCCCCTCTCCCTAGTTTCCTTCCTAATCCTTTTCACTTGTATTCATAAAACAGTAACATACTGTATATGCCGGGGGGGGTACCATTTTCAACATCAGATAACACTCATGTTGGTGCTAGTTTTTTTTAGACAGATAATGTAACATTCAAGTTCATCACCATAGAAAAGCCAAGTACAGAAATCTCCAGTAAAACCAGACAGACTTCAGGTTAATTTGACGTTTTGCTCCTGACCCCAGGTAGCGAATGACCATGATAGAATCTTGAGTAACTCAGCTTACTAATAATTGGAATTTGTTGTCACTGACCTGTACACAGCAGATTTCCCTGTGAATACCAATACTTAAGATACACTTTCCTTTTTACTTTATCCCTTGCAGTAAGTACTACTCAGATAGTTCAAACCTGTAAGCTGCCCGTAACTAAACTCTGTTCTGTATTGACTCAGGAAACAGTACTCTCAGTTCAACACCCGGTAGGTGGTGTAAAACTTAAAAATATGCATTTCTGCTTCACAACTGAAGAATGTAAGGGAAGAAGATATGTGTTTCACCACACATGAAAACACGTGTTGGCTGCAAATTAGATTCGGGATGCACAGAGGTGGATTTACACTCCCACATTTGAAGCTTTTTAACAAAGCTGAAATCAGACGCAAACTCTTACTGAAAACTTAGACTTTTGAATGTGCTGAACTAGCTGTAATTAACTGTACATTGGATTTATGTTCAGTGGCATTTATGGTTACTGTGAGGGGTGGGTCTTCTCTCTCTTCCAGTTTTTAGGTTTGTGTGAAAACCTATTTGCAGCATTAGTCGAACATTTTGTCACATTATGGTCACTGTAATGGTCTGATCTCTATTTATGAAATCATTTCTTCCCTTGGATGATTCAGGGGACAGGAATGTTGAAATAACCAAGCCATTGTAACCACCTAGCCATTTCCTTGGATTTGTGGCACACTCATAGACAAGTACTTTCATAAAATGGTGCCATGGTGAGGTCGTGTTACCTTCTTAGTTTATACCTCCATGTTCATTATACTTGGTTCTGTTTTGTTTTCATGTGTTTTACTGGTAGTTATAAACTGGTTTTTATTTGGAGGGTGTTGCTTAGAGCCTTGCTTACAATACAGTGAAGTTTCTATGGTGCTATCTGAGTATTTTAGCAAGTCTTGGTGCTAATCTAAAATACTGATTTAAGATTCATTCTAACACATCTGCAAACCAGTATTGCAAAAATAAAAAAAATAAAAAAAACACATTATGCAAGGAAATAAATCGGTGACAAGCAAGGTACAATAAAAAGCAGATTGTTACGTCTGAGTCTTAACAAAAGCAACAGGTAAGGGTTGCATTAGTAACTAAAGATGTGCCCATTTTTCAGCCTCCCTGTCTTTGCATTGTGCCCTTTTTTTATGTTGGCATGCTTGTGCAGCCAACATCTTGCGGTAGTACAGATTTGGAGGCACGGTCACTGTTGGGCGAATGCAGGGCACGCACCAGTAGGTGCGTCCCACATTCTCCAATCAGCCAGCAGCAGGAGCTGACACCCTGCCTAGCTGATGAGGAGGTGAAGACATCAGAGAAAAGGTCTGCTGCAATGAGAGCGAAGCTCTCATGCAGCGTGACCACAACACGCCTCCCGCTACGTGCAGGCAACATGACGCCAGTGACTGCCACTGTTGCCTGTCAACACCCCTGTTTATTGTTTGCCAACAGGGGTGCCCAATCCCCGTCGGCATCATGTAACCCCCAATTTTTTTTCCTTGCTCCCTCCGCCTCCCAGTGCCCCCCCTTCTTGTTTGCCAGCGGGGGTGCCCAATCCCCTGTCGGCTAAAGCACCCACCCACACACACAGACTCAGGTGGCACACTGGGAGCTCACCCCAGCGTGCCAAAGCACCTATTAAAACGAAAATGGTCCCCCGATGTCTATTTTTTTTAAACTGTAAAGCAAAAATGGTCCCTCGTACTCTTCCAATCCCCCTGCCACAACCCGCATCCACCCACTGTGCACCCTGCCTCCCCACACACTCCCACCACATACTTACCTCCGAAGCCCAGTGTGATGATCTTCGGTGGACCGGGAACACGTCTGCACTCTACAAAGCCGATCGCGAACTGAGGAAATGCCGGTAAGCTGTATAATGGAATAAATAGGGAATTTTCAACTTTAATGCATATCTCTGGCATTTTTGGGAATTTTTACACCAAATTTTCAACATGGGTTTTTTTGGGACCCCTCCTCAGGAATTCTGGCACTGTCATATCGTTAATCGGTCCCGAAAGGTGATTTTGCAGTCACTGCATGGAATAACCTTTCAGGACTGAATAATGAGATAACAGTGTCACTGTTCATGAGGTGGGCTCTCAAAAAGTCTATGTTGCAAATTTGGTGGAAAAAATCCAAAAAATGGCTGTTTTACTAGCGTACGTTGCGCAGCTGCTACGCAGGCTTGTAACTTCGCAAATTCGCAATATTTTCACACCAGATTTTCAACATTGTCATTTTTGTACACCTCCTTGTGAACAGTACAGCTGTCATTTTTCACATCCTGGCCGAAATGCGTTTCTGCACTTCCAGCGCACAGTAGCGCGGTCGCTATGGGAAATCAGTGTTCAGGCCAGATTATGAAAATGACAGTAACACTGTTCATGAGCAGAGGTCCTAAAATGCCTATGTTGAAAATTTGGTGACTATACTCCATAAAATGACTGTGTTACAGGCGTGCGTTGGCAGATTGCACGCACATAACGTTGTGCATTTGTAATATTTTCATTCTGGATTTTCACCATTGGCATTTTTCTACACCTCTTGATGAACAGTACAGCTGTCATTTCACATATCCTGCCCAAAATATGTTTTCGCACGTCCGGCGCAGAATAGCGTGGTCACTGTGCGAAATCACTTTTTGGGACAATTTGAGGAAATAACAGTGAACACTGTACATGAGCAGAGGTGCTAAAATACCTATGTTGAAAATTTGGTGCCGAACGTCCATAAAATGACTGTGTTACAAGCGTGCGTTGCGCATTTCCCATGCACCCTTGTAACTTCGCAAATTTGCAATATTTACATGCCACATTTTCAACATTGGCATTTTTTTACACCTCCTTATGAACTGTACAGCTGTCATTTTTCACATCCTGCCCAAAATGTTTTTCCGCACTGCACTACCAAAGCCAATGCCAGCGTGACAGCATTCAGCATTGACAAATGCTTGTTTTTAAATGATACTTGTTGACAAATAGTTACCTAGGTAAGCTGAAGAGACAATACAAGCAGTCTGTTTTAAATAAATGTGCAGTGGAGAGTCACAATCTTTTGTGTGCCAAAGTTTTTCTTGGCATTTGCTACTTGTTGAACAACAACACACTGTTGTCCCAATCTCTGCTAATGGAGTGGTCGTATTCTATGAAATTAAGTTCATGCTAACTGTTCCTTATATCTTTGCAGTAAAGTCCCATAGGATCATAGGGTGATGAGTACAAGTCCATTAGCATTAGCCATATATATATATATATATATTTTTTTTTTCAATTTCTGTTTATCTCCTCCTGCCTACCCTCGGTTCCCACTCCTTCGGGCCGCTCATCACCATCTCTGTCCCCCCTACTCGGGATCTGCCCCTAGAGTGCCTCACCTCTTACTTCCTCCTGCACAGTGGGATCTGTCTGGAATCGGTGGTCTTGGATGGGCTGGAGCGGTCATCATCTAGGACCGCCGAGGGGGATTTTACATTTTCTGTGGTTTCCCCTGTCCCAGCCCCCGAGACACCAGCGCAAGGATGGTAAGCATCCAGAGAGGAGACGTGCTGGCGCACATCCCTTCCAAGCGCCTACAGACGTCCCCCCTCCCTGACTCCATCAGAGGAGCCGCCAACCCCTCGAGATTGCCCGTGTTCCCACCAGCCCTCTCAGGACCGTCAGGTGCGTACTGCACCCCTGGTATCCCACCCAAGAGGGAGGAGAGCATCCATTGGGATGCTCTATCCTCCCTCCCCCTGCCGACCCCCGCCGTCCCGAGCTTGTTCCCGAACCCGGGTCACTGGCGTAGCAAGAGGTGTGGCTGCCAGCGCCTTAACCCTCAGCACCACTGGGCCAGTAGCATTAGCCATATTGACTTTAATCTGTATTATACAATGGCAAGAAAGAATGCTGGGCTCTAATTTTTCAGCCTGTGGCTGGACCTGTGATGTTATCCCAGTATAACATCACAGATCTAGTCCCAACACACACATGACCAAATCATACCACAAAAAAATCACTGCCCATTGCATGCCGAACTTCCCTATACTTGGCATATAGGCTGTAAATGTCATAGTAGTAAACAAACTCCTAGAAATGTAAATCCCTCCCTCCCACAACACAGAAACTAGCCAAAATAAAACCGACAAGCCTTACACATTCCCCCAAATGCCCAAACTTTTTTATTAATATTATTTAAAAATAATTTACAGCCAAGTGATCCCATCTTTGCGATCAGTTTCACAGCAATCCCCGCACCCCTGCTGTACTGGCAGTATCTGCTCCACACCGCAACACATGCTTAAATTTTCTTTACTAAAAAAAAAGTCACACTGAAAGCCGTGACATCGACTGTACATGCTGACACCCCCACTGCTTCACACTCCCCACAGACTATTTTCCTTTTGTTACAAGTCAAAACTTCAAGGGAAGCTGTCATCACACTGGGCTTCACTACACTGTCATCTCCGCTCTCACCGACAGTTAAACTTCTCCCTCCCACTGTCACCACTCAACTGCCACTTGAATCTGTATTAATAAACATAACCTGATATCGCTTCACTAATTAAATAAGCATCCAGTGTTACCTTGAATTGCTTCATATTAGAACTGTGGACTACGTGTTTTGGAAGGCTATGCCAAGTCGAGACCACTCTCTGAGCTATCCAAGCTCCTTTTACATTTATTTTTTTTAATAACTTTCTCCTTTCAGTTGCAAATTGTGGAACCTGGTGTTCCTACCCATGTCCCTTTGTTTCTAAGCCTATACATTCCCATTAATCCTTATTATTGTGCACCCTATACACCAGACCAAGATCTCCATGCATCCACCTGAATTCCAAAGAATACATGCCCAGTTCTTTCAACCTCTCCTCATGTGGCAAATGCCTAATTTTGGATACCAATTTGATTGCTCTTCTCTGAACACCCTACGTCCCCCTTCTTGTGCGGTGCCCAAAACCGAACACATTACTCCAGGTGTGGTCTCGCCAGCGAAGTGTACAAGGGCCTCACCACCTCTCTGGCTCTGCTTCTGATATTTCTACTAATACACCCCAATATTCTGTTGCCTTTGTTCTCTGCCACTTTGCACTGAAGATCAAAGGTTAATCTGTTAGAAACCAGAATCCCCAAATCTGTCTCTCTCTCTCTCTCTCTCTCTCTCTTACTTGGTGGAGGATATTTCTCTCCCCCCCCCAGGAAACACTTGACTTTTTTATTCCTGGTTCCAAAATGCATAACCTTACATTTATCTATACTGAACCAAAGTTTATGTCGATTAGTCCAAACTGCTATGTTATTGATTTCATTTTTGGAGTTTCTTAATATCTGCATCACTGTTGACAATTGCTGCCATTTTAGTGTCGTCAATGAATTTGCATATCCAAGCATCACTACAGTATTGCATTGAAGAAACAAAAATATTGAATAACACCAGTCCCAATACCAAACCCTGAGGAACCCCACTTGTCATCTTGCCCCACTTAGAAAAATGGCCCCTAATGCGAACTCTCTCTTTCTGTTGCTTAACTATGAGGCTGTCCAGCTTAGTAGGTTTTTATTTATTCCTCTTTCAATTTATTAATTAATTCAAGGTGGGGTAGTGTATCGAATGCCTTGGAGAAATTGAGGTAAAGTACATCTACTGGTACATTGCACTCAAGTACCTTACTAACTGGTTCAAACATATTACAAGAGGTTGGTCAGGCAGGATTTATTCTTCATGAAGCCATGTTGTGATGGATCTTCTGAGCCAGTGATGTTTAAATAGTGCTCTAGTTCTTCTTGTATTATTCCCTCCAAGCTTTTACCAGTAGTAGAGGTTAGGTTCACTGGTCTTCAAGTATTGTAGCCTGTCCTAATTCCCTTTTTAAAAGTAGGGATAACATGGGCCTCCCACCAATTAGAGATGGCCTTTCCCTCACCTAATGATTTTTGAAAAAAATCTCAGTGAGTGGTTCCTCTATTACTTCAGACTGGTTCCTTGAGTCTAGGATGAAATCCATCGGGGCCTGTAGATTTGTTCGGGTCTAAACTATTCCATCGTTGCTTGATATTAGTAACAGGAATGTTAATGCAATTTGTTTCCTTTTAGACTCCCTCAATAATTTTGATATCTTCCCCTTCTGGTATACACAGAGAAAAAATTCATTAAAGATTTCAGCCATGCTGCTACTATCTGTTATTTGGTTATTGTCCTTAGCTATCGGACAAACCTGAACTGTTGTTCATAAAATTAACATCTTAGTTATGTTTGAAGAACAGTTTTTTTGCTCTTTTTTTCTAACCTATGTAAAAAGCATTTTATTTTGGGAAATTAAGTTGTTTGTGACTTACATTGCACATTTGTTAGAAATATTTCTGTAAAGTAGAATTTGGCTATCAGGTAGCAGCTTACGCCAGTGAGAAATCAATTGGTATAATGGACATTGATCACCCTCATCTTGAATCTTCAGAAAATGCAGCGCTTTTGTGGCTTTGTTCACTTTGTCACATAAGACCTAACATTTTGTAGTGCAGTAGCGGACGTAGCAGAACAACTGCATTGTGCCATACTGTGGCCTCAAAAGCTTCAGCAAACGAAATCTGTTTTTCCCATCCCACCATCTCAACCACCTTTCCGAGTTCCCTGTTTTGTACAAAGTAAATGGATGATCTTCATTGAGGATCTCGCCTTCGATGGGTCACACCTTTGGAACTGTAAGCCATTAGGACCAGTTTGAAACTTTTGCGAGCTGGGGGTTACCTGTGCAGTGTGGGTGGCCCCATTGCTCATCAGTTTTTTTCTCCCACTGCCAACCGCTCTTCGGACCTCCAGAGAAACAGCGGTGTTGTTTCTTCAACTTTTTTATTTTCTAACTTTATTTTACTTACTTATCAATGTTGTTCTTTTATGCCGACATCAGAAGAACCTTTATTTATGTTTTGTACATGCGGTTACAAGATCTACAAGGACAATGCTCACACTGTTTGTGTTTGTTGTTTGGGATTGTCGCACAATGTGACAGACTGCAACATCTGCCAGGGATTCAACCAGGCCACAAGGAGAAGCTGAAAGAATGCTCTTTAAACTTTCGTCACCATTAAGACCATGGAAGCTGCTGCCAAGGCCGCAGGCTCCAAGCCAGCTTCTCCATCTTCCTTGATGGCCACCTCTGGGAAGGACATTTCCCAGTGTTTGGTAGTGCTGCTGCCAACACGGTCTTTGAGGTAGAAAGACAAAGAAAAGTCATCAAAGTTCTCCTCTTGCAGCCTTCACCACAAGCATAAGGATAAAGCTTATGCTTTGCCAGGAAAGTCTCCACTGAAGGAGGACAAGTCTTTGTCGTCATCTGCTGTGGCGATAATGACTACAGCCCCTCCAACCATCGATGAGACACCAAATTTGGGGTCTTGCGCTGGTGTTTCTGAATGTACTATGGACAGCGTGCAGCCTACACCATCGGGTTCTACCTCATCAACGTCGGTAGTCCAGGGCCCTTTACAGAGTGCCATTGACTCCCAGGTAGTGCTGATGTCATTCTGTGAACTGTTTTGCCAATTGTTGCTGTCACTTCCACCAACGATAATGGCTGTCTTGTTGATTGGGACTCCCCCATCGGCATTGATGAGATTCAAAAGCACGCCTGCAATTCCTGTGTCGCAGCCGCTACCTCTGTCTCTGGCTCCAACTTTTACTCCTGTTGTCGTTCCAAATGAGGAGGAGGAGTATAATCCTGATCTCCTTAATATAAAGGAGGATTTGGAGGATGAAAAAAGGGAACATGATCCCTATGGGGGTGGTTACCTTTAAGTTCTACCCTCTACTAATGCAGTGAGGACTCTGGCATACTAACCCAGGTCTCCTCCTGAAGATATCTTCTTTCAGGCTTTGCTGAGACAAATCCAGGATGTGATGGGATTTGAAGCTGAGGAGGAAGACTCTACAAAGAGAAATTTAGTGGAATTTTTGGAGGTTCCTACTACTCATCTATTGTCATCCCTCCTGTAATCCCACTTTGCAGGATGCTGCATTTGCTGCTTGGCACAGGTCTAATACCTTGCCTGCAGTGCCCAGAAAGGCTGATAAGCAGTATCATGCTCTGTCTGCTTAGCCTTACTATGCCTCACTGTCTGAAACAGATTCTGTTGTTATTTTAACTGCTCATGATCATTCTAGGGCCCCTAGGCAGATGAGCTCCTTGCCTCCTGTTAAAGGATCTAGCAAGTTGAATGTTTTGGGCAGACAAAGATGCCTCTGTGTCCTTAGGCCTTAGAACTGCTAACTACTAGGCCTATATGTCTAACTATCAAAATAGCCTCTGGAAATCTACCTTGTCTACTGTTCTGGCTTTGCCTTGCAGCTCTGCCAAGACTGATTTACTTAAAGTTGTTTCAGCTAGTAAAGATACTGATAAGCATCTGTTGCAGTCTGCATTGGATATTTCTGATGCTTCAGCCAGGGCTGCTGCCTCTGGCATATGCTTTCAGAAATATTCCTGGCTATGTGCGGCTGTGTTTGCCAGTGATGTACAACAGGCTGCACTGAATGCCCTTTTCAGAGGCTTCAGACTGGTGGTGGTGATGTTGAAAATGCTTTTCTTGAGCTTCAAACCTTAAGGATGTCCTTACGATCTCTCGGATCTCTGACTCCTCATCCCGCCATGGGGGTATGGTAGGGTCTTGTTTCGAAGGCCTGCTACCCGGTGTGGCTGTGCTTCCTATCAGCAGCGTCATGCTCATGGTAGAGGTTCAAACACCACTAGTGGAAATGCAAAGGTGCCCAAAGATATCATCAAGGTGGCTTCCCTGCCACCCCTGGTACTTTCTGACTCATCCCCCTCCATTGCAGCCTCAGGGGGTGCTGGTGGGGGGAAGATCTCCCTACACCTTTAAAAGTGGAGGAAGATAACGATGGATGACTGGATCCTGCAAATAATGGAAAAGGGGCCTGCTCTGGAGTTGCTGTCTACCCCTCATAATGGAAAAGGGGCCTGCTCTGGAGTTGCCGTCTACCCCTCCAGTACATCCTTTGCCTCCTTGTCATTATCCTCCAGGCCACTTGTCCCTTTTGCTAATGGTGATTCAGTCACTTCTACAAAAGCAGCTATCGAACTAGTTCCTCCTCAAGAAAGAAACACAGGTTTCTACTTCAGATACATCATGGTTCCCAAGTGGACAGGAGATATGGATCCTGGGCTGGATTTAAGAGACCTAAATCTGTTCACTGAATACAAAAAATATAGAATGGTGTCTATTAAGGCTCTGATCCCCTGGCTACAGAAGGGGGATTGACTCTGTGCCCTATTCTGTAGATGAGTAGGGAGTTGAAGAACCTTGTGCTGGTTCAGATCCAGCACAGGTCAGTAGTGGTTGAAAGCCATTATCACCTGAGGGCTGTTCAGTGGACTTTGTGAAATGAGTTGTGGTGGTCTCAGTCCAGTTCCCAGTGGGTGGGTGTCCACATCAGAAAACCACAACACATTTGGCACCCCTTTTGGCAGTCTCACATGTGATGGAGTCTGAACTACCTTCTCACCTAGATAGTGGACCCTTCATGGTAGGATTGAGGCACATTGGTGAGGCAATGTGGGGAAGGTTGCGCTGTGATCGCCCATGCTGTACCTGTTATGTGGATAAACAGAGGATTTCAAGTTCCAGTGCTGCCAATCCAGCACCTTTCTCAATCACTAAATTCACACATAGAAAAACAAAATACACACACAATTCTATTCCAGATACTTCTTGGTTCATACATGGACAGGAGATATGCATCCTGTGCTGTATTTAAGAGACCTAAATCTGTACATAGAATATTAAAAAAAAGTTTTGAATGCTGTCTCTTCAAGCTCTGATCCCTTGCTGCAAAAGGGGGATTGGCTCTGTACCCTGACTATAAAGATGCATACCTTTATGTCAGGATTCCCAGATGTCACTGGCAGTGCCTCCACTTCATGCTGAAGGTGTTGCCATTATCAGTTCCAAGTCTTGCCCTTTAGCATATCCTCAGCACCATGGGTAGTTAACCATAGGCTTAACAGTTGTAGCAGTGGTCCTGTGGAAGAAAGGACTTTGTGTCTTCCGGTATCTGGATGACTGGCTACTGAAGGCTCTATCCAAGGAAGCGATTCTGTACACATTGTCCAGAACGAGACAATTGTTTGAGGAACTGGGTGGCACAGTGAGCATACCAAAATCTGTCCTGGTTCCTTGTCAGTGCCTCCAATATACTATTGCAGTGCTGGACACGGCTGTGGGCAGTGACTTCTAACCTGCAGATAGGGCAGAGCTCCTCACTGCCCAACTGAAATACAGAAACCATTATGTCAGCCCGGATGATGTTACATCTGCTGGGGCTGATGGCTGTGGCCATTATTACGGTTCCCTTTGACTGCTTTCCTATGCGCATACCTCATTGAACTCTGAGTACAATGGGATCAGCTAATGGTTCGGTTGGAACAAATGTTCTTACTTAAAGGGTATCTCTTGCAGCAGGCCACACCTATGAAACTAAGCCACCAGGCGCCAGAACCACACCAAAACGTTTCTAGCTAGCAGTCTACCAGGGGGCCACCCACTCCGACATCACATGCTGACATCGCCCTGTCCTATAAGAGTGGGCAGCCCCCGCACCGTCCTCTGTTCTTTTCCTGCCATCGACCATCACACGTCGGACCTCTTGGAAATTCTGCCAGCCTCAGTCGACCACTATTTCTTCAGTTTTTTGTTCTGTTTCTCTCCCTAGTGCAGCATCACTTTACTTTAAACTGATTCTCTCCTCCACTTATGTTGAGCTCTGTTTCCGAAAACTCTTCAGGGATTTGTGTCTGTGGAGAGAAGATCCCTAAGAAGGATGACCATGATGCTTGTGTCCACTGCCTAGGCCCAGACCACAACCTCCAAGCCTGTGAGATCTGCCGCAGTTTCAACCGGACTACCAGGCGGCACCGCCAGAAGACCCTGGAAAATTTCTTGCTCAAGCAGAAGGTTGCCTTAATGGAGAATGAGCTGCAGGCCAGGAGTTCTTCCACTTCCCCAGCCCTGTCCTGAGGTTCATGTTTCTCCAAGGCCTGGGACAAATCCAGTGGGAAGCATAAGCACTGGGATAAGGACCATGCTCACGGTCGCTGTTTTGTGCATTGGACGCAGCACAGTTATTTTCCTCTTTTGGGATGGCCCCCTCTGCCTCGCATGCCCTCTCCCACACAGGGCTACCATTGGCAGTTCCCCCCACCAATTTCACCTTGGCAGGTATTGGGTCTTCGGGCTTAGGTGCCCCATCGATATCTCAGCCCCTGCTGTTTTGGCGCTTATTCTCCTTGGGCTATCAGTTAGGTGGCTCCACTGATTTGACTTTGACCGACATCGGGTTGGCAATCTCTGGGGTTCATCCCTCTCTCTCGACCCCTGCCATTTCCTCAGCCACTTCCTCTACTCCAGGGCCCTGCCTTCTCTGGCATCTCCCTTGGCCCTTCCCCAGTTGTCCTCGCCTTAGCCGCTGCTGGCCCAGGCTGGGGAGACAGCCCGCATGCCTCAGCTGCCCTCCCTGACCCCACTGCCAGCCCCAATTCTTCCTCAGTTGACGCCATTCGGTGTCGCAACGCCAGTCACGATGGATTTTCAGGCCATGCTTTTCTCTTTGTGGGATTTCATGTAGGCTAGGCTTGCCCCCCCCTTAAGGGCCGATGCCAGAGGGGCCTACTGTGCCTGACCACACCTCCTGCTCCTCCGGGACCGTGGCAGGCACCTTGAGATTGGGTACCCTCTAACTCCCCTCAGGACCAGGGGGACAAGGACGAGTATCATCCGGACCACCTTCACCCTCATAAGGAGGATGAAGGAGATGATGGAGGCATTACCCCCTCCCACTGTACTTCTATGGTGTCGTTCGACAGTGAGGAGACCCCCAAGTATATATACCATGATCCCCCTCGATGACCCTTCCTTTGTCTCTGTTTTGAGACAGTTGCAAGCTGCCATGGGGTTTGACACCAAGGAGCAGGACCCTATCTGGGGCCATCTTTCCACTTAACTTGGCCTGTTGGACACTCCTTATCTGGTCATCCCTCCCTTGATTGAACCTTTTGAGGATGCCACCCTGGCCACCTGGCATCGACCCAGCTTGGTGCCTGCCATGCCTTGGGAAGGCAGACAAGCTGTACCACACTCTTGCAGGGAAGTCCTTCTTTGCAGAACAACCTCAGCCAGACTCTGTGGTCATTAATGCTGCCCATGACCATGCCAAGAGGCATAAACACCTCAGTTCCCTCCCCCTAGACAAGGAATCCCAGAGGTTGGACCTCATTGGCAAATAAACCTTTGTCTTTGCCACTTTGACCATCATGGTCCTTAATTATAGGGCACAATTACAGAACCAGCTCTGGGCTCAGGCCAAAGAAGCAACAAAAGCCCTCACAGACAACCCCCTGAGGCAGCAGTTGCTCCAGAGCGTTCAATCGAGGGGCCAATGTTGGCAAGCACCTTCTACATTCGGCCTAAGATGCCGTTGATGCCTTGACCCAGGCAGCAGTGGTGGGCATTTACCTGCATCGACATTCTTGGCTGAGGATGTTGGGCTTTGCTCAGGATGTGCAACAATCCATCCTAGATGTCCCCTTTAGAGGGTATAAACTATTCGAGGTGGCCGTGCACGATATTTTTTTCAAATCTGCAGGCCTCTGGCTGTACCCTGTGGTCAGTTCACTCTATGTACTACACCAGCCCACCTAGAAATGGTCAGCAGGTGCCCTTTCGGCATGCTGCCTGTAGACCCAACGGCAGCACCAAGCTGCAGGGCAAACGTAGAACTGCTGCAGCCCTGCCAGACCCTACCTCCACCACCGGGAAAGCCCTCAGTAGATGGTGTGGCCCTGGCCATAGGGGCTACCTCAGCATGACTTCTTGCATGCCCCTCCCCCAGCCGAGCAGGAGGTGGTAGTCGGGGGTTGCTTCTCCCTGCACTTGGACAAGTGGAGAGAGAGCTCCAGGGTTGCCTGGGTCTTGCAGCTCATAGAAAATGGCCACACTCTGGAGCAGCCTCCAGAAATACCTCAGGTTCAGTCCTTTTCCCCCCAAACCAAAATTCTTTGCTCTGGGAAGCGCTTCTTACTTTGCTGCAGAAAAGGGCCATATAACCTGTCCCAGAGACTCAGCATGGCAGGGGGGGTTCTACTCCCATTTCTTCCTGCTCCACAGATCTACAAGGAATCTCAAGCCCATCTTGGATCTCCGAGAGCTAAATTTCTTCATTCCGTACAAGAAATTCCGCATGGTCACCCCTAGGAGACTTCTGCCCCTTCTGCACCAGGGAGATTGGATATGGTCCTTCGACATGCAAGATGCATACCTGCATACCAAGGTATGTTTCTTCCATCAACAGTATCTCAAGATTCCAATTTCAGGGAGTGCACTTCCAGTTCCAGGCCTTGCCTTTTATTTTATTTATTTGAGGTTTGGTAACTGGGTACGTCCACTGAGACAATTACAGTCCCTTTTTCAGGGACAGCCCAGAAGTGCAAAAGGTGTACAGCGGAATCCAAAATGATAACAATGACAATTACAATGGAATAGAGTAGTTATACAGCAGTTCAAAGTTCCACAGTAAAATTAAGGTACATACAGATACAGCAAATAAGATAATAAATTAAACATTATTGCAACAAAGACAAGGCTGTAGGCATTAATTGCTAGAGACAGCAAATACGGGAGGCAGGAGCAGGCAAGAATACTAAGTATGAGGCTGAGCAAGGGATTGGACTAGGGGTGAAGGCTTGGGCAGGGAGGAGGAGGGAAATAGAGCTGTTAAATGATCGGGATCTAAGATCACCGGAAACAGGAGCAAGATCCTGAGGCAGAGAGAAAGGAAAGTAAGTTGGATTGAATTTAGTGAGGGTAGTGCAAGACATGATGGAAGGGGGGGGGAGTTCCAGTCGCACACAGCTGTGAAGTTGAAGGCTTTGGCTTGTCCTCTGCTCCTCGGGTGTTTACCAAATTCTTGGCAGCAGTGGCAGCAGCCCTCTGACAGGAGGGACTCTGTGTTACCCTCCTGGATGACTGGCTTCTCGAAGCACAGACCAGGGAGCACCTGCTGCATACTCTGAAACATACCACCAACCTGTTCCAGGACCTGAGGATCACAGTCAACCTAGCCAAGTCAGGCCTGACCCCCTGTTAGCATCTCCAGTACATGGGGCGGTTCTGGACACGGCTCAGGGTATGGCCTTTTTGACCCAGGACAAGATGGTCCATCTGATGGCTCAGGCCTGCCTACTTTACAACAGCAACTGTGTCTCAGCCAGAACCTTTCTCCAGCTCTTGGGCCTGATGGCAGCAACAGTAGTCACAGTGCCTGTAGCCAGACTGGACATGAGGCTACCCCAGTGGACACTAAGGGTCCAGTGGGACCAGCGCACTAATGACCTGGAACAGCAGGTCCTGTTCTCCTCTCTGGTCAGAAAGGTTCTGCTGTGGTGGATGGAACCTGGCAATCTGTTAAGAGGGGTTCCTTTCAACAATCCTTCCCCTCAGCAAATTCGCACCACAGACGCTTTGGGGTTGGCATAGGAAGCTCATCTGGGGCTTCACCAAATGCAAGAGACATGGTCCAGGGTGGAGTCCTCCCTCCACATCAATGTCCTGGAGATACAGGCAGTCCTTTATGCCCTGCAGGCCTTTCAGATGCAGCTATCCCTGGGCCTTCTGCTAGTGCAGATGGACAACATCAGTGTAGTCTACTACATCAACAAGCAAGGGGGGACTCACTTGTACCTTCTCTGCCTGGAAGCGACCAGAGTCTGGTATTGGGCTCTAGAATGCAGTCTAGAACTGTCAGCTATCCATGTTCCAGGCATCCAAAACATCCTAGCGAACAGACTAAGCAGGTCACAGTCCAAGATGCACGAGTGGGAGCTGCTGACTTCAATAGTAGAAGACCTGTGCAACAGGTAGGGTCTTCCAGAGTTGGACCTTTTTGCATTCCCACTCAGCTCAAAACTGCCACTTTTTTTGCTCGCTCCAGGGCCTGTAGTTTTCTGGCAAGATGTGTTGTCCCTCTCCTGGAAAGGGAGGTTTCTTTATGTCTTCCCCCCTCCCCCCTTTCCCCTGCTTCAGAGGGTTCTGGTCAAGCTCCAGATGGAAGGGGCCACTGTGATCCTCATTGTCCCCTTCTGGCCTTGTCAGATCTGGTTCTCTGTACTGCAGCAGCTGACAGTGGAACGTCCAGTGCCCCTGCCTCTGTGCACCGACTTGCTTTCCCAGGAGCAGGGCACCCTGGTCCGTCCGGATCTCAAATCCGTGCATCCTGGGCTGGCAGTATAGTGTAGAGGTTAGAGTAATGAGCTGGGAATGACCTTGGTACATCCAGCAGGCCAGATCTTGGTCTGATTCTCATAACCTCCACTTGCATACTGTGTGACTCTGAGCAAGTCACTTAACCGCCTAGTGCTCCCAGGTCACCCCTGAAAAGAGGCACAGTGTGAACAGTACTCCAGGTGGCAGCAGCCATTTTATTTTTTGTCTTTGGTAACTGGGTCCGGTTACTAAAGACTAATAATTAAAAAAAAATAAATAAATCTTCACACCAGGGTCCTGAAGACATAGACAAAACCTAGGTTTAGGGTGTCCCAGAAGGTGGCTGATGTCCTGGTGATCAGCCCTCCACCAGGGCCACTTATTCCATGAAGTGGAAACGCTTTGCTCTGGGGGTGACTTCACATCATCTGGATCCCTTCACTTGTCCAGCGAACCAGATTCTAAAGTACTTGCTGTCCCTTTCAGACTCTGCTCTGAAGTACTCCTCTATTAAGGTGCACGTCTGCTATTTCTGCCTAACATGTACCTGTTGATGACCGTACTGTAGCACAGCTGGAAGTATCATGTACATTCCTGAGAGACATTCTTCACTTGAAGCCTCCTATCCGCAATCCAGTCCCTCCTTGGGACTTGAGTTTTATATTAGAGAAACTTACTGTGGCTCATTTTGAACCAGCCGTGACATGCGAGTTATATTTTCTGTTGTGGAAAGCATTATTTTTAGTTGCTATTATTTCTGCTCCAAGGATTTCTGAGCTTCAGACTGTTACGTGCGAGCCTCCTTATTTAGTTTTCCACAAAGACAGTGTGTCTCTATGGATGAACCCTAAGTTCCTTCCCTTGGTAGTATCCGAGTTTACTTTAAATCAATCCATCCACCTACCTGTTTATTTTCCAGAGCATGCCAATCCAGGCGAAGCATTGCTCCATACTTCAGATGTGCATAGAATTCTGCGTTACTACACTCACTGTACGAGGGACTGTAAGGAGTCTTCTCAGTTGCTTGTTTCTTTCACCCCAGGGGAAAAAGGGCGTTCCTGTTTCTAAACCGTGCTTGTCCAAATGGTTGGCCAACTGTATTACTTTTTGCTACAGTAAGTATGGCAAGGACCTTCCTGGCGTTGTTCGTAGTCATTCCACCAGAGGCAAGGCTACTTCTGTTGCTTGTTTCTGGAATGTTTCAGCTGCAGAGATCTGTGCTGATGCCACCTGGAGTACTGTTCACATCTTTACCAAGCACTACAGTCTGGACATTACTTCTAGGTGCAGGGTCAGTTTTGGCCTAGCTGTTCTACAGGGCCTACTTTCATAGGCTGTTGGTTTCCAACATCCTGTACTGTTTCTTCTGATGTCAGAACTGCTTGGGACTGGTTCCATAGGTGTGGCCTGCTACAAGAGATACCCTTGAAGTAAGATAGTACAGTTACGTAAGAACTTACTGTAACAGTAGATCTTTGAGAAGATCTCTTGCAGCAGGCCATGCCTTCCCACCCTCCTTTCCCCTAGACCTGTAGGTCTCCTGTGTTCCTTCTCCTCTTTCTCCTTAGAGGAGAACCTTCTGCTTTTCTGTTATTTCTTCATGGCAGAAACCTTCCTCCCTGCCTCGGTTCCTCAGTGGGAGACAGATTGCTTATGGCCTCTGGTGGGAGAACTGAGGAGGGCATGGGAGCCACCCACTCTCATAGGATAGGGCGATGTCAGCACGTGATGTTGGAGTGGGCATCCCCCTGGTAGACTGCTAGGTAGAAAAGTTTCCATGTGGTCCTGGTGCCTGGCGGCTTAGTTCCATAGGTGTGGCCTGCTGCAAGAGAAACTCTCGAAGATCTACTATTACGGTAAGTTCTTACATAACTCTACTGTCCTTGTCATGTCTGTCTCTGCTGTGCTCTAATATGGTGGATGGGCTGCCTACATCTGTTACAGGACATTCTGTTCCCTGACTCCCATGTAGAGCCTCACAGGGGATGCCTTGGGGTCCAGCTGGGTTGCCCATCTGGGTACTATAAGACTCTGGGTTCCTGGACCAATCTGGAGACCAATCTCTATATTAATATTCTGGAGATGAAGGATGTGCTGATTGGTCTACAGGCCTTTCAAGAGAGTCTAAGCCCCAGTCCCTTGCTGATTCGGACAGACATTGTCAGTGTAGTGCACTAAATAAACAAGCAGGGGGGACCTAATCTTATCCCCTGTGCAGGGCAGCAGTGGGAGTTTGGTACCGGCAAAATCTCTCGGCCTTCAGCTGCGAACGTGTTTCTCCCAGGTGTCCAAAATGTGTTGCCAAACAGGATATGCAGTGCTCTGTCCTTAGGGCACAAATGGGAACTGCTGACTTGTGATAAATGACTTT
This sequence comes from Neoceratodus forsteri, assembly GCA_016271365.2. Lineage (NCBI taxonomy): Eukaryota > Metazoa > Chordata > Ceratodontiformes > Ceratodontidae > Neoceratodus > Neoceratodus forsteri. Next base: position 1,302,449,835 of record CM057453.1, on the reverse strand, counting down.
CTTGCAAGATGGGGTCGTCCAGAGTTTGACCCGTTTGCATCCCCACACAATGGAAGACTGCTACATTTTTAATTACTTGTTTTGAGCTTGGATTTTTTTGGCAAGACAGGTTGTCTCTGTCCTGGAAAGGGATGTTCGTTTACAACTTTCCTCCAATCCCTAACAAAAACCCCTATGCATTAAGGGGTAGATTTCATACATGCCTTGGATCTGTGCTGCATATGCAACCCTAAATTAGAATGCTGGACATCGGAGGTCCCGGAGATGCCTGGTGGCATTCACAGAAGGGATGCACGCCCCTTCAGCACTCTATCCCCCAGTCATTTGCACAGCTACATGAGTTGATGGTCCAGGTGAGTCTGAGGGGACATGCCTGAACTTCGCTTCTTTCATGAAGGTGTGGAGTGCCAGATGAAGAGGGCACATGATATGGCAGCTGGGACCCTGCCGTATCCATTGCATGCCCCTCCAGATTACACCCATCAGCTGCGGTGTGACAAACCACTCCCCTACCCCGCTGCCCCAGCCCTCTGGGCAAGCAGAGAGTGCTGGGGCAGCCATTTGGGCACTCACCCATCAGATTTAAAATTTACAGTCCATACCATCCCACAATCCTCTGCTCCGCACCGACCAGGGAATCTACTACAGGACCAGGACATGCATCCGATTGGATGCCCGTCTGTGTCCACTGATCTACCCCCTGTGAACCTGCAGTCCTGCACTCTGGGGAAGGGGGGACCACATACAGGCACCTGGCAGTGGCCAGCATTCGCAAATGCCGGCCACCGCGTGCCTGTCCAGGAGTGTGGAGCTGCACGGGCAAGGTACGTGCTTCTCATATATACCCAGGCCACAGTAGTACATAGCCCCCATTCAGAGGGTTGTGCTTAAGCTGTGAGCAGAGCATGCCCCTAATACTGGTGGCTGCCTTCTGGCCTTGCACAGTTTGGTTTCCACTTCTGCATTATCTGGCAGTAGAGCCTCACGTTTAGCACCCTCTCTGTTGGGGTCTGCTGCCCGGGGCTCAAGAGTCCCTGGTCCATCCAAACCTGCAGTCTCTGCATCTGCATGCCTGGCTCCTGAAGACATAGCAATTGCTCGTTTTGGGGTTTCACCCCAGGTGGCTTAAGTCTGGCTTGTGGCTAGAAAGCCTTGGAGACAAAACTACTCTTTGAAGTGGCAGCACTTCTCCATCTGGTGTTCTCACAATTCAGTAGACCCATTTGCATGTTCTTTGACTTCTGTACTGTACTACCTTCTATCTCTAGCTGATTCCGGTCTCTAGTACTCTTCTGTTAAAGTGCATTTGGCTCCTGTTTCGCCTTTCCATGCCCCTGTTGATGGGTACTCTGTGGCTCAACTTAATGTGTCACATGTTTCTAAAGGGTATTATGCATGTGTCCCCTGATTTGTAAATCGGTTTTGCCTTGGGGCCTAATTTCATTTTTGAGAAATTGACTTTTGGCTCCATTTGAGCCTGCTGTGACCTGTGAGATGCATTTCCTTTCATGGAAAACAATATTTTTAGTTGCCATGACTTCTGCTCATGAGAATTGCAGAGCCTCAGGCTGTGATGCATGGACCTTCTTATTTGATTTTACATGAGGATGGGGTGTGTTTGTGGACTAGTCCTCATTTTCTGCCAAAATGTGATCTCAGTTTCATATTGACTCAGACCATACACCTTTCTGTGTATTATCCTGATCATGCCAACAAGAGTGAGGCATTGTTCTATACACTTGATGTACATAGAACACTCATTTCTACCCCAGTCACACTAATGACTGCAGAAAGTCCTCTCAGCTCTTTGTTTTGTTCACCCCTGGGAAAGAGGGTGCCCCTGTGACTAAGCAGTGCCTGTATAAATTACTGGGCAACTGAATTATTTTTTATTCTAGGAAGTATGGTAAGGAACTTTCTGGTGAGTGGTCACTCTACATGTGGTATGGCCACTTCTGTTGCTTGCTTTCAGACTATTTCTGCAGCTGTAATATGTGCTGCTGCCTCATGAAGCACAGTGCATACTTTCTTGAAGCACTATAGTCTGGATATCATCTCTCTTAGACATGCCGGCTTTGGTCTTGCAGTGCTGCAAGGTCTGCTGCCATGGTTTGTATCAGACTTTGCCTTTCTTCCTGGATACTTTGCACTGCATGGGAATCATTCTAGAGGTGTGGCCCAATGAAGCAGATGTCTTCGATGAATATAGAACAGTTACTTACTGTAACATTAGTGCTTCAGGAGAATCTAATCCATTGGGCCACAGCATACACGCACCCTCCTTCCCCTTGTCTGAGCTATAAGCTGCAGTTTTGTCCACTGCCTTGTTTGGAGGTGTCCGTAAACACTTTATGTTTACTATGATTCCAGTCCCATGCCTCTCCTCATATGCCTGGTATTGGTTTGGTCACCTGGTTCCTCACAGTAAGGGCCTCCAAGGTGATCACTGGCAGAGAACTGAGGAGTAATGGGACCTCCCATGTTACATAGGCACCAACATTGCACGTCATCTTGGACAACCCCTGGCTAGCAAAAGTTTCCTAGTGGTCTGGACATCAATGGCTTACAGTTCCAAAGGTGTGGCCCTGTAGAGGGGATTCTCCCAAAGATCTGCTGTTATGATAAGTAACTACTCTTTCCATGTTGGTTGTGCCTTAAGGGGGCGTCCGTTTTGAGTTAACTTAAATGCTTTAAAAACACATGCAGGCATATTTTTACAACTAGTCTGAATATAGAGAGCCTCAATTCCACTCAATTCCACTCCTTAGAGAAATTAAAAGAAGAATTAAAATAGTCCATAGTTTGGGTTTCATGGAGCTTAGTACAAAACATGAGATAAAAAAATTTAAAATGCAGTAAAAATAAAGTAAAACAAATTAAAGAGCTTGTTGTGCTGCTCATCATAATTTTTTGAAAGCCTGATATACAGCTGTAAAAGAAATTCTGTATCTCTGCCTGTTAATTCCCATTTCAGAAGAAACTGGGACTGTATGTATGCCAGCATAAACAAAATGATGCACCCCGATTTATCCCAGATAAATAAAGAATAATATATGAGAAATGGTGTATAATGATTTTTTTTCACACACTCAAGGTGTGTGATACCATGTACACCAAGAGACCAAAGGTCAGGTGGTTTGTAATGGTCGAACACACTGAGGGTGTGTAGTTAAAAAATAATAAAGTTTCACTGTTGCATATTGTATTTTTGTATAATTCCTGGTAACAGAACGCAGTTGGCAGGTATTAGAGGAGCCAATCAAAAAATTAAAGTACATTTGGCAGTAGCAGTTGTGTGCTTAGTGCTTGTGTATGAGAATGAGGCAATTCTCCATTACACACACACACACACACACACACACACACACACACACACACACACATGCACATTTGTGTGAAATGTAGTGTGATTAATGGAGAATTATAGATACTGGTTTAGGTTGTAATTGACGCAAATGAATAATTATTGCAAAATTATGCTTGCAAAATAAGACAGCATAGCCAGTTAAGCCCCACAAAACAAATGTAGTCATATGTACCCAATGTGCAGTTCAAACACATTAATCATTTTGACAGTGAATTGTTCTCACTTAGAAATACAGATGGAGGAAGCAGTTACTCTTACTTTACCACTATAAAAAAACAGTACTTCATAATTTTAGATTTGCCACTGTGTGATGTGTGACAGTGACAGCATGTTCACATTCAAATAATGACGTAACAGGCCAATTAATGAGCAACACGTATGATCAGTCCCCCCTTCTTTCTGAGGACCGATTTCATGGTAACACTGATGTCACATTACAGTGGCCCCATAGTCTAACATAACAATTCAACGGAGTACGGAAACTTGATAGATAGATAGATTTGATTTATATTGATTTCTCTGTGTGGAAAACCTGGTTGGTCCTTGACCTAAAAAAAAATCTAGTTTTCGTGGGTGACCAGGGACAACGGTAACATACAGCAAACATTACAAACATTATACATTAGCAAATGCATTAACATTTGTTATTTTTTAACAAATGAAATATAAGTAAATGTTTAAACTTGACAGAGAAGGAGAATGCATTATAGACAATGGGAGTGAATACAAAAATCCAGGAGCCAGAAAAGTAACTTGCTTGATAAAGCAGTATACTCTTTTGAATGTTTACAGATCATTCATATTCACATTGTCCTGTATTGTTAGGGTCCATGCTTTTTTTGTTTTGTTTTTGTCATTTTTTTTTTTATTTTCTAAAGAATTCTTTTTATAACTTTGACTTTATCTAGTGATGTCATTACAGCAAGGAACCAGGGATCGACTTAATACTCTTAATACATTTGTAGCTTGTAAACCAGGACATAAACTGTACATTTATCAGAAACAATTGAATGGACTCATGAGTATAATATTTTTTTGACTTGAAATATACTGGTAGCATTGGTGTTTTGGAGACCATAATATGTAAACCAATGTGCAATAATGTCTGGATCTGGACTGGTACCTATGTATACTGCATACCCATCAGAAAGTTATGTGTTTGCTAATGTAAACTACAGCATTAAAATCTTTACTCATGGGTAGTTCAAAAATGGGCGGTAAAATGTCTGCCATTGTGTTGAGTATTAAACTTGAATACAGTTTTGTACTGTTAATTTGAAAAATGTTTCCCTTAATTTCTTGAAAATAAATAAAATGATGTCTAGAAGGCCTGCGATGCTGCTTTTCTCCTTCACACTCTACATATCGTCCCGTATTGGGACTTGCTTCTGGTCGTATAACAGAATTTTCTGAATTAAGGCCAGCGAGTCCAGCTATGCCCTTTCATCTTCCTGCGAATCCGTTTCCAAACTGATATAAAATGCTTCATCTCCTTATCATGCTTGTAGTACAACCTTATGAAAACTAGCAGGAAGGGGAAACTAAACTCATGATTAAAAAATAGTCAAGAAGAGACTTCTCTTGTAGATTATAAGTCTGTAAAATGCGCTATGAAAATCTGGTAACCTCACTGGTCAGTACACATCATATGTTGGTTATTTTCTGACTACCATACACTTCTCCTGAACTGCATTTTTTTTTTAACAGATGTAAACCAAATTAATAAGTGGGCTAATACACTACATGGTGTGCAGTCACAAAGGAATACTGCACTTCTCTGGTGGTTACAGCACTTTGCTTCACTTCCTGCCTAACATCCACCTGAAGAATGTGTTATTCCCTTCTTAATGACACATCCTGTCATAATGTTATCCCTTACATTATGCCTATTAAAGAGCAAGTGCTTAGCAATGATGTATGTCTTAAAGAATGAGGGGCTGGGACCTTTAGATGCCTCTGCTCCTTGTTTCTTTATTTACATTTTCATCATTTTATTTGTATTTTTCCAACTGCTAGTAAAAACAGAATCCAGTGTAATCCTTGTATAATGAAGTCAGAAACTCTGTAGTGGCAAGGCAGCCATTGTACTTCAGTGGAAAACTGCAAATCTTTTTTCAGGTTTTTATGGAGAAATAATACTTTCTACCACCAAAATATTTAAAGAACGAACATACTGCCTAAAACTAATATTACGTTTTTAAAAGCAGTCAACCATTACCTTTTATATTTGAGGTAGTTTTTCTTTTCCTTTTGTTCTCCTGTTGAAGATCTACTGTAATGATAAGTTCTTATATAACCGTACTGTTGTTTACCTGAAGTTAGTAGGTGTGTTGTGTGGGAAAACACTCTGCCTGTTAGCTGGCATATATCTGCCGGCCCCCCCAAACTACATCATCAGCATTGGGACCTCACTGTGACATTACTGCTGCTTAGGAACAGCCACTCAGTGGCTGTCAGGCCAGTCACCTATGATGTTGGTGTCAGTGAGATCACAGTGCTGATGATGTAGATGGGGGGTGGGGTAGAAATAAGATAACTTCCATTGTGGGAAAGTTAATGGAAGGTATAATAAAAGAGTTAATTTGTGATCAGATATAGTTAGGATGGGATTAGTAGAGGTTTACCAGCATGGGTTCCAACCAAGGTGTTTCTGCCAAACAAACTTACTGTAATTTTTTGACCCATTATGTAGTGCACTCAACTTGGGTTTACTAGTAGATGTCCTATACCTTGATTTTTCCAAGGCATTTGACACATTACCCCACAACCAGCTGATTGAGAGATTATTTGATATCGGATTAGAAACAAATGTAGTCAACTGGGTGAAATCCTGGTTAGAAGGGAGAAGGCAGAGGGTCTGCGTAGCAGGGCACTATTCATTATGGGCTGATGTGACCAGTGGTGTACCACAAGGTTCAGTACTGGGTCCCACTTTATTTAGCATTTATGTTGCACTCATACAGACTACATCTTGCACTTGGGATTAACAAATTTGCAGATGATATAAAAATAGCTAGTGTAGTAAATAATGATAAATCTGTTGAAAACCTTCAGTTGGAGATTAATAAGATAGGTGAATGGGTATATAAAAACAACTAGCTCTAGACCTAGCAGAATGCAAAATCATGAATATGGGCATGAACAATAAATGTGTAGCATATACGCTATTTGGAGAAACCATTCCCATATCAGTACTGGAAAGAGATCTAGGGATAATGGTGTCAACAGATTTATCCCCCTCAGAATAGTGTAAAGCAGTAGCCAGCAAAGCTAACAGCACCATGGGGTGCATACTAGCAAATCTTATGAGTTGAGAAAGGAAGGTATTACTGCCATTGTATACATCCCTTGTGTGACCACATCTGGAGTACTGTGTTCAGTTTTGGGCGCCTTGGAAGAAAGTCGATATCAAAACGCTTGAAAATATCAAGAGAAGAGCAACAAGAAGTATAAAACAGCAAAAAGGAATACCATATGGAGACAGGTTCAAAAACCTGAATCTGTTCAGTTTACAGTATAGGAGACTTAGAGGCAACTTATGTATGGTGTACAAAGCACATAGGAGCCAAGATCTATGGGAATGTATGGGACTAGCCAGCAATGCAGTGCAAAGTAGTAGATATGATGCGCAGCTGAAGGGAGAATTCTTCAGGACTAATTTGAGAAGGGGTTGGATATATCAGAGAGTGGTGGAGGTATGGAACAGGCTTCTAAGAAATATAGTGACAAGTTCTGCTTTTTAGAAATTTAAGTCATCCCTCAATGATTATATGGGTGATGAGAATTTTGCCTTTCTAAGGTGAATTGGTGGAGTCATTATGGCCCTTGGCTACAAACTCATACCAGTCCAAGATTCTATGTCAGCTGCCAGGCTGAGAGCTGTTCCACACATCCAGCGCAATATTATCACATATAAGACTTTCTAATGAGCAAAAGAAAAAATACTTAAGACATAAAAAGTTATGTCTGACTACTGCTTAACATTTGTATTATTTTCCTGTTTGCCCGTTTTGGCTCCACTACCTCTTTAATAGAAATATTTGTTTTTTGATAACCTGTGATCCTTTGTTGGCAGTTAACATGTTCTTCATAACCAGATTTTACTTGGAAAGAAGAAAAGAGAAGCCAGTTATTGTTTGAAAAAAAAATTAAAATCATACAGATGGACCACAATAGGGCAAACTTATAAAAAGCAAAGTTTGATGCTGAAAGAAGTATCTAGTTCTTTTGAAAAAGAGCAATGTAATTACAGTAGTTTCTCATTTAAATACATTGGGCTTCTAAGTGGCTAGCATTTTCTGACATCACGATATCAGAATTCTGTTGAATTCTCTTTTACTAGCAGAGTGAAAAACAAAGGTAAAACCCACTTGTTTAACTGCACTAAAGCAGTTGTTGTATTTAGACATAAACACCAGCTTTTTAAAGAAATAACTGCAAAGTTCAGTTTGGCTTAGTGGTTTGACTGCAGAGCTGTGAACCTAGAGATCCGGGTTTGAATCCCATTGCTTCATTGTGTGACCCTGAGTAAACCACTTAACCTCCTTGTGCTTTACCAGTCTCTAATTTCTCATCTATTTCAATGCTTTTGCCTCCTCTTCCCACTCCTGGATTGTATTCTGCTTTGAGATGCATTTTGTATGAAAGGTACTATATAAAACTAGATTGCTTTCCTTCCTTTTTGCCAGGTCCAGTTTTGCCTCCACCATTAGAGCCTCTAGGTCACAAATGTTTTTACTCAGGGGTCCTGCATTTGCACACATGGCCCTCCAGACCCCCTGCTCCCCACCTTAACTCTCTGCATGGTTTAATACACCAGCTGAAGTCTTCCCAATGACTTTCTGATCTAACCCCCTCCTGGGTTCTGTGCCCCCCAATATTCTTGCTAAGATATAGCATAGAACAAATCAGAACTATAAAATATTCCATATTCAGCAATCTGGTGTGGTGCAATATCTCTAATTTGGATGACTTTCACGCCATCTCTTAGTTGTTTTTTTTTAGTAGTCAGTACAGGCTGCATTTGGTTTAGAGACAAATGGGTGAATTAGAACTTACCCTCAGTACACATGGAAGTTATCACATCACAAAGTGTATAGCATCAGGTTCATGTACACCCAGAAAAAAAGACATATATCCAGTGCATCATCAGAGTAGTGTATCTCTGTTACTTTGATCACTTGTGATTCATTCTTGTATGGATATTATTATAAGTATCTCAAGAATGTTGACATCTGATTGGCTGTCAGCATTCTGAGAGCCTTATGTTAATCTCCTTATTAACATACTTGTAGAGCCTGATCACTTGAGTACTGATTTAAAGAATCAAGGTCCTACTTACATTTGTAGCATTCTATGTCGGGAACTGATGGCAACCATTAGAGCAAGGCTGACCGTGCCAGGAATCATTTACCCATGTTTGAAAGAAAGGTCCAATTAAACACTGAACTGTTATTTTTCCTGATTTATCACTGAGCTGTGCTAGATGATGGGATACAGCATTTACTAAACTCTTTTGTAGGATACTCCTTTGAAGTACTTTTACCAGCAGGGCTAAAGAAACAGACTTTTGAATTTCAATTTTGAATAAAAGAGTCGCAGCACAGCTGAATAGAATGAAGTTCCTCCCACCCACCAAAGCAGACCCACGGCTGACTCACAGCCAAAGAACAGATTTGTTTTCCCCATGTAAACCTTTGACAAAGGGACTGTTTTATGTCAAGGGTTAAGAATAACTAAAATAAATACTGTGTGCCATTAGAAAATGGCAAGAAAAACTGAACCCAATTATAATAATAGCAATAAGGTACTCCCAGTGGTTATGTTAATGTTTGAATTAATCACCCCAAGGGGGGCAGTATGGCACTCGAATGCACCTCTTGCAACATTATGCCCCCAGGGGGTGATTAACTAGAACATTAACATAACCCCTGGTCTTACCTTATTGCTTAAGAAACACACAGCAATATAATGCCTTATTGCATAAACATTTAATATCTAGCTATATCTATCTAGATCCTCTCTCTTGATACATATATCTCTCTACCTGTCCTGAGATGTGTGTGTGTGTATATTATAGGGGCTCGGTCATGCCCCTATAGTTAGGGTTGAGTAGCCAGTTTAATGTTAAACCTCAAATTTTGTACTTTAATAACGTTGCAACTGATCAGTGGATTTGCACAAAAGTTGGTATGTGCCATCCCGTGGGGCAGAAGTGTTGATGTGGCAAGTTTTGTTCTGGTCGGATATATAGATTCTGAGATCTGGATAGTGCAAAAATCTTAAAAGTCACCTTTTTTTGCAGTTTTTTCTTCATCACCTTGCATCCAGACGGTGTGGAATTTTGGCATGATTTTTGTATGGTAGATACAGTTTGGATAACAGAACTGCCATGCTTTGTTTGGTGAAAAAATATTAATTTCTTGCAGACTTATTCAATTTTTAAGTTCCCATTGTTTTCAGTGGGAAGGTTCTCTGTCCAAATTAGAGGGACAAAGTTCAACAAAGGGTTGACCTCGTGAAAATGGATTCTTTCTCACAACATCAGTTCCTTTTTCATAAGGGAAAAATCCTTTTCGTGAGAGAAAAATCATTTTTCAACAGCCGCCATCTTGTTTTGTTTTTCCACGAACTAAAAGCATGGAAAATACATAAAAAATTTGTCATTTTACAAATTAAATACCAGAACCTAGCTAAACGAGCCCTGTTTATCTAGATTCTGGTGTTTGTTTTTCACAATTAGGGCCAGAAATACTTTTTCTGGGCACCCAAAATCTCAGGTGCCCAGCTTAGAGAGAGGAGCCTTCCCTCGCATTCTCTATATAAGAACAGTGGATTTTCTTGACTTCTGCAGCTGCAGTTAAACTCCTGCTGCTGGCTGCAGTTTGAGCTGTGAGCTGCCCGACCCTTTCCCTGGTGTTTGGTGTCACCCTGCCCCCACACACACATACACACTGTCCCCATAAATATCTTCCCAGAGTGTCTAGTGGCACCCACCACCTCTGATTGCCATCCCCTTTACTTTAAACTTCATCCCTGGTGTCTAGTGGCACCCCCAATTCAAGCAATAACCTGAAATAAAGAAAACAGTCCTTCAATGCTTTTTTTAACCTGTAAAAAAAAAAAAAAAAAAGTCCCTCACCAATCAGCCCCCACCCCCACCTCCCAGTCAGCACCAACTGCCCCAAAGCCCCAAGTTATATGAGAGTAGTGCAGATAGTGACCCTTCAAGCTCCCGAAATTGAGGTGAGAATGTGCTTCTGAACCCCTTGAGGCTAGCTGTGTGCAATTGCATTCATGCTTTGCGATTCTGTTCAGGTGGCAACCCTTGCATTTGCTTAAACTGACACCCACTATTCATCGGGGTCACAGAGTGATGCATTAGCTCCTGAATGCCTACCCGTCTGTTAAACATTTATGCATCCGAGGAGAATCAGCCACGCCTTTCTCACTGCATCCCACTACTACTGTTGTTGTGCCACGTTTTGCACTGACCGTGTGTAGGCTACAATACGCAATTAGCCCCTTATTGTGTTACTCCCAGAGCCACCGCATCAATCAGGTACCACCTAGGAGGATCAACTTATACCCTCAGCATCATTTAAACATTTTAACTGATCTAAACAGTCTAAACCAACTAAACAATGTGAAGCCTAAACGGAAGCTTACGGATGGATATAGTATGCAGCATTGTAATGGTATTATGCTCTGTGCATTAGCTATATAACAGATATTAACTGTAACCTAATATATGTCTTATCAATTCGACACAACCTTTTTGGTTGTCTATGTAACAATGCAGTCCGGTTCACGTCAGGTATGTCAGCTCATTTACCTTAGCCTACCTGATACCCCAGCACTAATAAATTCATAGTTTCAGTGGGATTCACTCACAGAGGAGAGTTCTCCTTTTCACTGCTGTATGATCGCGGCAGCTGTGTGTCTGACATCTCAGCCAGTTCCTCCGATTGATCTAAAGTACTTGGCCCACTCCATACAAATGGAAGCCCAGTCTGCCAAGGTATGAAGTGCAGGGTCATCTCAGCTGAGGGGTTCTTGGCCATCTGCAGGTAACATGAGTGGTGCTGGGGTCATTTCTCTTAAGGGCTCGAGTCTGTTGCTTAACTGGGGTGTCAAACGGGAACCGCTTGCTATGCTGGATGCTATGTAGAACCTCTGCCGACTTCTGGATGAGTTTCTTGGTGGAAGGACTTTGGTTCTGTTGCAGTTTTGTTTCTCTCCTTTGCCTGCCCTTTGTCACATATTGTTTGTGCCCATGTCCTTTAGTCAATCAGTTGCTGCGGGTGCAGGCTAAGACAGGTCCATTGGCAGGGCCTCCATATAGCATGGTTTTGATGGAAGCCGATCAGGAGGTACAGCTGTTTCTGTTGACCAGAGAAGTGTGGATCACCACCTGGGTGAAAACTCAGCATTGTTCTTTTTTTCCAGAAACAAACACCAAAAGCCAGTTCCCATTCAAACAATACGCTTTAAACCAATCTGCCTGTGCTTTTACTAATGGGTAACTGCAGTTCAATGTTTTTTTTTTTTTTTAAATTTCTATTTTTATCCCTCCTTCACCACAGTGCCTACCTTCCCTCAGGGACTCCCAAGGCATCATGCCTGCCAGGTCTCTGGGATATGAGCCCTTCATGCGTCCGCCCTGCCATCGCCCTCGGATTACCCCCCTGAGTGGGTTGGGAGGCCTACCCCCAAGCCTCCCATCCATCATCCAAGTGTTGGCCGGACTCATGCGAACCCTCTCCGGCCCTAGTTTCGTGATGCTGGGTCCCATCTCCAGGCATCGCTGTGGATGATTTTTCCGCTTTTCTAGCGAGTGGTGTGCGTCCGATGTCAAGGCATTCCTGCCAACATCCACCACTCCCAACCCTGTCTGTTTGCTCCGCACGCTTGCTGTACTTCTGGCCTCTGCCAGAGGTCAGCCAAGTGCCAAGACTGTGCCCCCCTCCCTTCTGGAAGAGGAGAGCTGTCCTCTGGACACTCAATCCTCTCCCTCTCCTGCCAACCCCCGATGGCCCAGGCTCGTTCCCGAAGCGCCTCAGCGCCACTGGGCCGGCCCAGTTCAATGTGTTTAATGGGGGGTTTCTACTTTTATTCATAACTCAGCCATTTTTTGGCATTTTGATCTCAAATTTTTAACAAAGCCTTTTGGGGATCCCACCTCCTGAACAATGTGACTGTCATTATGCAACTCCCGTCCGAAAGGTGATTTCGCAGTCACTTGGAAAATTCACCTTTTGAACAGAATTTGCATAATGAGTCATATTGTTCATGAGGTGGGGTCATGAGAAGACTATGTTGAAAATTTGGGGTCAAAATATGAAAAGGTGGCAAAGTTATGACCATTTTGTTCTGCAATTTCACTATGGACGCTCGTAACTTTGGAAATTATAAAGACTTTAACTCCAAATTTTCAACATAGACTTCTTATTACCCCCACCTCATATATGTCACAGCTGTCATTTTTCAAATCCTGGCCAAAACGTGTTTTCGCATTTGTGACATGGAATGGCGTTGTAGTTGCGCAGAATTACATTTTGGAGGGGATTCGAAAATTTTCTGTGCCAGGTACATGAGTTGGGGTACTACAATGGCTATGCTTATAATTTGGTCACTGCCATACTATAATTGGAAGCGCAGGGTCCAGAGGGCCCCGTGCTTCCAGAGCTACATACATATATGCATCTATGGAGGGATGGCCCTGCGCTCCCACAGATGAATAAGGATACAATTATACTATCTGGAAAAGTAAGCAAATAAATTGCAAAAACTTTTTAATGCATCAGCTAGGGTTGCAGCAACAAAAGTAGGGAAATGTGGCATTAGGGTTTCCCAACACTAATAGCCCACCCCCACCCTGTACAAATCAACAGGCGTCCGGGGTGTGCCTTGGGGTCATCAGCCCTAACACTCACCCAATTCTTCTATGCTGTACCTATCTCAGCTTATATACCCATGGGTGGGTGATGTTAGGGCTGATGACCCCAAGACACCCCTGATGCTTGTTGGTTTGTGCAGGTGGGGTGGTGTTAGGTTGAAACCCTAATGCCACATTTCCCTACTATTGTTGCTGTAACCCTAACTGATGCATTAACAATGTTTTTGCTATATATATATATATATATTTTAACTATATATTTTAATTTTAAATATATAACATTTATCTAGAGGTTATGTATGTCACAGTCACTTTCCTTGACCTTGGAACAGAAAAGAACCAATCAGAGAGCAGCTATCACAATGCTGATGACATCATAATACCATGTAGCACTGAAGCCAGCAGTTCATATCTTAGAAAAACATTACAATCTTCACACAAAAGGCTAATTTAAAAAGTTATAAGTATTAAACGATTTGACTAAAAATACACAATTTATCTTCACTTGTGAGGGGGCAAATATGTGTATGTGTATCTAAAAGACAAAGAAACTATATAAAATATATTGCAAAAAACTACGTTAATGCATTTATTAAGGTTGAAACACAAAGCGTACAAAGTAGTTAATGAAAAAGTGGGGTCAAAAAATCTATTGAACTTTGGTATATTGGTGCTGTGATGTCCCTTGGGATTTGAATGATCACACAATGCAGTGTTGTTGCAATATAGAGGATTGTGTATGATCGCTCATACTCAACAAGGGTATTTTTCACTTGAGAGGTTTACATGGTAACTGGAGACCTCGAGAGAGTAGCTTGAGAGGTCTCGCTACTATGGAAACCTCGAGAGTTGAAAAATACCTTGTTGTGTATGAGCATCATACACAGTCTTTATAGTGTATGGTCCCTCATACTAAAACTGCATGTACTTTTTTTCACTTTTGAGTGCAGTTTTCTCTTCATCTGTCCCGTTTCACCACCGCGACGGTTCCTGGCACATCATTGGTCTCCCGATTGCGCATGCGCACCCATCTTCTATGCATGCGCTCCCACCTTCTAGGTGTTATGCTGCACTAGCTACGTAGCTAGTGCAGCACAACAGCTACGATGACGTAGCTAGTGCAGCATAACAACACTGTTGGGAGCATGGATTTCCATGCTCAACAGCATTTTACCATACACTATATCAGCACCTTCTGTGCAATCACTGCTGTGATGTTTTACTTTGTCTGACAAGACAATGCTGATATTAGAGTAGCACCAAAAGTGCATTGTATGATCGTTCAAACCTTGAGGAACAACACAACACTGATTCTCCAAAATTTCAGGGACTTTGGACTCTAATTTTCATTTCCCTACTAATGTACACTTTGTGCTTCAACCATAATAGATACATTAAAGAGCAGCTGACATGTTTACATTCTTAAAGGGAAACAGTCATTTGCAGGGGCTCCGGCCCCTGCAAACCTTACCCTCCGGTTAAGCTTTTGCCCAAAAAGTGCCTTTTCTGTGTCGGGAAAATAATTTAATGTACAAGCGAAAGTCCGCTACCGGGTATGGCGGACTATCGGGGCTGCTCCATTAACTGTAAGGTGCAGCGCCGCACCCTGCACTTCAATGCATTTGTATTGAAGTGCAGTCTAACCGCCCCACAGTTAATGGAGCTGTAAGATCTGCCATACTCCGATAACAGACTTTTCGTCAGAAATTAAATTATTTTCCGGACAGAAAAGGGCTTTTTGGGAAAGCTTAACTGAGGGAGGAGGTTTGCAGGGCGGAGCCCCTGCAAATGACTGTTTCTTTTAAGACAGGCAACTCACACCATGTAGTTGCCGTCATAGAGCCATTTTAGCAATAAACTGAATTTTTTTGTCTGCGGGATAAAAAGTATTTAATCCATAAAGCCCGGCTTGTAACTTCCTGATACAAGTTGAATAGCTGCTGAGTGCTGCATCCCCAACCCTAACAATAGCCGAATGATGACATGAAGTAGGGAACGGAGCAGTGGATGGTCTTTGGAGCTAGTAATGCCACGGGGTAGGGGGCTGCCTAAATGCCCCCTCCTCCGATCTTTGCAGGCATGTATACATGTACGGAGCTAGTATTAGTCCCATACATGTATACATGCCTGCAAAGGTGATCTTAGTACATTTAGGCAGCCACCTTCCCCCCAATTCCATTACCAGCTCCATAGTCTGCAGCCCCATTCCCTACTTTGTGTCATAATTCTGCAATTTTTAGGGACAGGGCTGCAGTGCTCGTTGTCCACTCGGCTCATATCAGGAAGTTACAAGCCAGGCTTTATAAGTTAAAGTACTTTCTATCCTGTGGACCAAAACATTCAATTTATGGCTAAAACAGCTCCTAGGGCAGGCAGCTACATGGTATGAATTGCCTGCTTGTAGCGTGGTAGCAGTTCTTTAATGTGCAAACATAAAGTGATAGTACATTTTCCCTGATAAAATTGTTTTATCGTGATGTCTAACCACCAGATAACATTTATCTAGAGGTTATGTATGTCACAGTCACTTTCCTTGACCTTTGCACAGAAAAGAACCAATCAGAGAGCAGCTATCACAATGCTGATGACATCATAATACCATGTAGCACTGAAGCCAGCAGTTCATATCTTAGAAAAACATTACAATCTTCACACAAAAGGCTAATTTAAAAAGTTGTAAGTATTAAACGATTTGACTAAAAATACACAATTTATCTTCACTTGTGAGGGGGCAAATATGTGTATGTGTATCTAAGAGACAAAGAAACTCAGCACAAAAGCATGGAGGCAAGGGTTACCCAGGAAGGGCATGGGCAGTTGCGTTTAGGTTTCAAAGAAGTACAAAATCACACACACCCTAACAGTGCAAAGCAGCATGGAAATATATGCAAGTCACCCGAACACTTGTCTGATTCTGCTTGACGATGATAGATGTCAGCAGAATAAGGCATACGAGGAGAGGTTGAGGGCACTGAACATGTACTCCTGGAAGACAGGGGAGAGAGAGAGAGAGAGATGGGACATGCTTGGGACCTTCAATACTTGAAAGGGATAAATAAGATTGATAAGGAGAGTCTCTTTAAGCTGAATGGCAACCATAACATGAGAGGGCACAGTCTTAAGCTGGAGGGTGGGAGGTTTAGGAGGGAGGTCAGGAAGCACTTCTTCACAGAGAGGGTGGTGGATACTTGGAATACTCTGTTGGAAGAGGTCATCTCATTGAAGACAGTGGGCAGCTTTAAGAGAGGCTGGGATAGGCATGGAGGAAGTAGGATCATGGGTAGGAGGATGGGAGGTGGGGAGGGAGGGCAGGGACAGTAGCTCAAGCTGTGGACCCTGCAACACGAGCAGACTAGAGAGACCAAGTGGCTTTCTTCTGCTGGCTTGTTCGTATGGAGCCAGATGGCCTCTCATGCACTTTGTTGAGGCTAAGAACAGAAGACTAGGGCCGTTTCTCAGCCTTTGCAGATTGTATGAGAGGCCATTAGGCACCATACATTCCTGCTTTAAAGGAGGTAGGAAATGATGTTTTCATGGTTAACTGCCCTTCCATCTTCCTTTCCATGCCAGGTATGTATTCTGATATGCTTTGATGATTTTTTTGATAAACAAATAATCTAGCTTTGGGGTGCCCTCAGATCTATATAGCGTTCCACTCTCCTCCCCAGCTAGTGCTCTTGATTTTCATATTTCTAAGACATTCTATGACACAGAAACCCCATTCCATGCTGTTCATCTGAATGGCCTGGAATGGGTGTGTAACATAGAGCGTCAAAAGGAAGGGACTGATAAAAAGTGAGCCATAGACACGGGCAGGACATCAGTGCTCATCCTCTGCCTGCTGGTCACTGCACTTACCCTGCTTTTTCACTGAAGGATACATGATATCAGAGTGCCCCTCCAAGCACATCAGTGTCCCCCTCCAACACAGATTCCATCTTCATCCACCTTCAATGCATGACTTATTCCTTAACTCAAATGCTGTCTTCTGCTTAATTCTGGGAAGCAACCATCTAGCAAGGGAACCATACCCACCCAAAAGAGCATGTCTTCTGCAAACCTTCTCTCTCTGTAATCCTGGCATGAACCATGGTTACCAGAGTGCTACAGTGATCCCTAACACATAGCACCACAGAATAAGCCAACAGTTGTTTTTGTGGTGGCCTTGTAGCTTTTGTACACAAATATAATACATGTCCATCAGGTAAAGCCCCATGTGTGTATGTCTGTCATATGAACATGTAAGCAATAAGACATGATAGGGTTCATCTTCATTTCCTGTCTTCCTGATGGTCTGTGCAGGAAGTCAGGCCCTCCATGCAGAGGAAGACAGACATGGATACAGCAAGGAATTGCGGATTCTGAGACGTGGCCAGCTAGTCCAAGGAAGTGCTGTCAAGATGGGAAGACTAGGGTATTTGATGAGCTCGAATGGACAGTGCTGGTTGGTGGTAGGAACAAAGATTAAAAATAAAAAATACTTCTCATAGGCATGCATTGTGACTGAGATTTCATCAGAAGGGTTGAATTGCACAGTGTATTGAAAGAGAATGTAAACAGGGGGTTCTGAGTAACCAAAACCAAAAACACACACTGTAGGTTAGAGGCTTACCTACATAATGATATGCTCAGTTTGTCTCACACATTTGAATCCATTTTCATTCTGTTTAAATGTTCTGACAAATGTAAACAAAACCCTTGTTCCTATTCAAACATCGCACTTTGGTAGGTGCCTAAAATGGCCGTGACGTCCTTAACGCGATGATGTCAGTGGAGCGACTGCACTGCGGAGCGATAATACAGTCTGCAAAGGGACCTAATAAATAAACTGTTAAAATAACACAAAGTGCTTCTCCTCAACCTGCCCTTGGTTTCACCTACTTACTTCACTAACTTCCAAAATGAAGGGGAACGAACCCTTCATTCCCTGGATTTCAAGAGAGCCCTACAATTCTGCATAGATAGGACTGGGGACATCCGTAAAGTGAAGCAACACTTTGTGTCTTTCAATGTGGCACGGCGGGGTCAGTCAGTATCCATCAGTTGTATTTCTGTGTGGCTAGTGGCATGCCTTTGCCATTGTTATTCTATGGTGCAGGGCAAGTTGGAAGGCCAGTTCGTGCCACTCCAGATTGGAAATGGTAGCCACATCTTTGGTGGAGATATGCTCGGTTCCCTTACTGAGATTTACAAGCAGCAACTTGGAGCCAATGCACACCTTTGTGAAGCACTGTGCTCTAGACATCCATGCCAGACAGCATGCTTCCCTTTGGCAGGACAATCATGTGGGTGAGCTCTGTGTTCTGCCGCCCTGCTCGGGGGATTGGTTTAGCTTGGCATTCTAACTAGATGTGTGAATAAAAGGTGAAGACCTAAGTCCAGGAAGATATGGAAATTACACTCACCATACTTCTGGTCTCTTGGACAGGTCTTCACTGTTTAGTCACACACCCACCCACCATCCCACGGGCTCTACCTATTCTGTTCCTGGTCTTCACCCTCTTTGGTTTGGCCCTGAAGACATTGTTATTTAACCCTTCTTATATGGGTCAAAAAGGGCTATCTCATGCCCTGGTTAGGTGTTTGTCTAGTCTTTATTTATGCTGCCCTCCTCGGTAAAAAGGTACTGACTCAGTTGGAGGGTTGATGCCGAGGTAGCATATACAGGCGCAAGCTGATCTCATGATACTGCGCATGCGCGATCCTACCACGGCCTTCCTGAAGATTTTTGGCTCCCACTGGTCCTAGCACCTCCGGCTAGAACCCAGAAGTGTGAATAAATGGTGAAGACCTGTCCAAGAAGATCAAGAATTATAGTAGGTATGTAATTTCCATTTCTTTCCAGTCTCTAGGGCCGTGTCCACACTTACAATTAAAATTTGTTAACAGTTTTTAAACCGTTACAGAGCTTACCGTGCTGCTGCATCCACACTGTTTGGGACTGTGTCATAACACGGTTCTGTGCCCGTCTCACAGCTCCCGAAATGAAAGTATGTTTTAACACACTGTCAGCTTGTTGCCAGTGCAGATCAAATCCTGCATCATGGGCACCAGGAGGATCACCACAGGGAACACGGATCGGACGCCGTACACACTGGTAAGTGAAAACGTTTCTCACTTAAACTTGTTTCAAATCTGTGCTGAAACCCTGATTGTATCAGGGTTTAAACACAGTTTTGAAACACAGTTCGGTAATGGTACCAGTGTGGACGTGAACTATGTTCCCTGATTTTCAAAATGTTACAGGGTGTCTGTAATGTTTTAAAATCCCCAGTGTGGACAGGGCCTAGGAGGACACACCTGTTCTTGATAAGAATTATACCCTTTGATTGATGAAATTATATGTCCTTGAACATTCATATTTTCCTTAATTCATGAAGTGGTAATACTTAATTAAGTTTGATTCTCAGCCAACGACACACATGCACCCACCCACCAAAACCTCCACCTTTTTTCTTATTTATGAACTGGATATCCATAGCCTTATAAGAAGCATGCATTAGAGTAGACAGTGTGTCTGAGTGTCTCATTGCAATATGAGACCAGGGATATGAAATTAAATTAATTACCTTCTTACTGTAGACCTAGATCTCCTAATGGTGGGTGGTACTGTACAAGGTAACCCCACAGACACTAGATATCCCTGCTCTACCAGATTTGTGGCTCTGCCCAAGGGGTGCCTTATTGCTCTTCATCCTCTTGGTTGTCTACCTAAAATTAGGTGTGGTCTTTGAGGCCTGCTGACATCCACTGCAGCACTAATATAGTGATCCTCAAAAATGGGTTCCTTGTGTTGTCCTATGGATACTTCAGTGTTCTTTCTACTTTGTTGCTAATTGCAGTACCATCAGGAAAAGAAGGAATGTGATCTCGACTACCTCGTGGCTATGAACATTTATGTTTTTCCTTTAAAGCACTCTCTTTTTATTTTGCTTCATCAGATTTGACTAAGCTTGACTGGGGGGGGGGGGTGACACTAAAACAATACCATCCTTGGAAGAAGATGGACATAGCTGGACTCCATGACCTTAATCTGTTCAGTAACTCCCTCTGGAGACCATGTAGGAGAAACTGTCACTAGACCTTTGAAGCAACTAGTCTACTAATTCTGTTTCAATAGCAAGTGATATAGATATACTGTATTGTCAAAGAGCAGCTGTCTGCTGGCCCGCCGGCGCAGCGGTTGGATTTCCGCTTGCGATGCCAGAGACCTGGGTTCGGGAACGAGCTCAGGTCATCGGAGGGCCGGCCGGGGGGAGAAGGATCGAGCGTCCCACAACTGCTCTCCTTCTCTGGGGGGAGGGCACGGGATGTCGCCGATGCATGGGGACACCTGGTGGAGGCCAGGAGTACCTCAGCTTACAGGACAGAAAGGTTTCCAAGGGCCGGGATGGACGCTAGCGTCATTGCACGTTCCTCTAAGGGGAGAAAATCTCAGCCCGCCTCGGCCACTAATGATGCCCGCCTCGGGCTGCTATCAGTTTCCACAGGCCGACTCCCGCCCTATCCCATTGTTCGTGGCACCCAAAGGGGATGGGTGCCATGTCTCTGCCCTGGGGGGTAATCCAGGGGGTCCCGGGAGTACTCATGTGGGGATGCCACAGCTGAGGGGTCCATGACTGGGCGGATGACCGGCGGAGAGAGGAGGGGGGCGCAAAAAGCATAACTTTAAAAAAAAAGAGCAGCTGTCACCCAAGGAGTTAAATAAGCCATAGATTTAATTTTGTGTTGATGTATTCGCAGATATACCTCAAAGCTGCTGAGGGCTCACTTCAGATACCAAGCAGCTGAGTGATGCCAGCCCCGCTCCAAAATCCACGTTTTGATGACATGAAGTAGGAAGTGGAGCTGCATTGCAAATGGTAGAATGCAAGCATGATCGGGGGCAGTGCCTGCCTATACAATACTTTAACTTTGCTGGTACTGTAATTGTGTATGTTACAGGGGGTATATGAATGTAGTTACTACTTCCCTTAACTTGTACAGTTGCCTCCAAAGTTGAAGAAACTAATGTAAAGGCAGGCACTGCCCCCAGTTTCATTTGCATTTTATTATTTACAATGCAGATCAGTTCCCTGCTGTCAAAACAAGGATTTGGGGGGCGGGACAGTGGCAGCCCTCAGCTGCTTGGCCTGATCTCAGAAGGGAGATTGTAGCAGCTTTAATGTATATATCTGCAGAATTCATGGAATATAAAAATCCATCTGTGGCTTATTTAACTTCTGAGACTGGCAGGCCCCCTGGCATGAGTTGCCTGCACTCAGGGTGAACTTGTATCAACTGCTCTTTAATGGAGAACTGCACTGAACCTGCAATTTTTCCTGCAGATGCTGTTTTTTAAATACTTGTTCACAGTCTGTTCTGGTTCCATCTTTACTGGCCTTTTTTGCTTTGCATACTGGTGGTCAGTAACCATTTTAGAATTGTATGATGTAATGCCCATTTCAGCCACCAAGTTCTATAGTAGAACACAGATGCACTGTGACAACACTATAAGACCTGCACAAGCACAAGAACTGCATCACACAGTTCCAAAATGATGGTGTGTAAATCCGAAACATCCACCATGCCTACTAAAAAGGTCAGTAAAAATAGAACAATATCAGAATGTGAACCAGTATTTCAAAATCTGTTTCTTCAGAAAATAATAGGCTTACAGGTTAAAAGATAGAATGAGAGTAAATGATTTTGTTTAATTTGAAATTGAGAACAGATTTATATTGGTTCACTGTGTCTGATTACAGTTTTTCATCTTGACTGTGATTTCCAATTAGATAATGATGTACTTACAGTAATGAGTGACTTGTATCACTCAGTCTTGATGCTGGTATACCTTGGGTCATGTATCGTCTTTCACTGCTGTGTCAGAAAGAAATGTCTGTGGAGCTTATTTGTGTCTTGTGTGCATCCCATGCATTGTAACACAGAACACAGTCGTGTAGTTTTTGAATACTGGGATGGTAGTAGTGGCCTTCATAACTAAACTAATCCTGTTTTTATAGCACAGAAGTCTAACATGCACCACTTGATTCTCAGAAGGAACAGCTATTCAGGTTTACACCAACCAGTGTGCACAAATACCTCACTTCACTACAACAAACAGTACCAGTATATGCAACTGTTGTAAATCTGAGCTTTGTCAAGTACCCTGTTGCATAAACTCTCCTCAGTGATAAAAGTTATTTGAATTACTTTCTGATACGTACACCACATGTCAATGATCTTTCAACTGTTCCGCTTGTGTTTTGGCATAAAAATAAATTGTCTTTATTGAACTGTGCTGTGCCATTGTTTCTATGAATGTTTGTTCCATTATAATTGTATTACTTGAGACTACTATATTTATGCGGTGGGATACCCAGGTTTAGGTTTCAAATAAGGATTAAAAAAACTTATAAAATGGAAAATAGTAAAGCTGTATCCAACAAATACAGTAGCAGACTCCTGAGTAAATTTTATATATTGTAGTGAGTAACATTTCAGTGCTGCAATACCTGCACGCAGTTCATAAACATCACACTTCAGCAACAGAAGTTGTTACTTATGTGTTTATATGTACTTAGTAAATATATTGTTTAAAGAATAACCAGTTAAGCTAAAGACATCTCTTACAGATTGGTCTGCTACTGGAAATCTGTATAGTCAAGTCATAGCCTTAATTGCATTCTTTTTTTAATCAGTAGTTTGTCCACCTCAACTACCAACTGGCCCTCATCAGGACTGGCTCACCCAGCCCCATCACCTGGCTTCTCTGGGACTTACCATGCTCCTTTGGTGGTCCACTGTCGCAAGACCCTGAGATGCCAGTTGCCAGTGCAAGGCCTGTGGGGCTGGGCCTTCATCTGGCCATGGTTGGGGATTTTCCTCCGATTGTCGCCCCTGGGCCCAAAAGCATGCAGTGATGCAGTGTGAGCTCCACTTCTGTGGAGACAACTCTTTGCATGAAGCAGGCGGGGACCCATTCCATGGCATCCTGCTTTGCTATCACCAAGATCCTCCAGGTGGTAGCCGCCTAGCAGGATGCACTTAGAGAGAGAGATGCTCAGTCCTCCCTTCCATGGCCAGCCCCTAGTGACCAGCATCTGTATACGAACCCGAGTCGCCAGTGCAGTGGGAAGTGAGGTGCCCAGTGCCTCATCTCTCTCTGCCACTGGGCTGACACCAGGAGTAGAAATTAACTTTTGTAGTACTTTCTGCGCAGTATGTGGTGAAAAGGTTACATGCACTAGAGTCCGTTACCTACACTGGTCAAAAATGACAAAAAATAAATATTTTGGGGGCCTGGCCAGTGGCGTGAGAGCTGAGGCATTGTGCCTTACCTTCTGCCACATCAGTGACCCATGCTCAGTGGTGAGTGCGGGTTGCTGGGGATCACCGGGGAAGGAGAGGATCGAGCGTCCAGAGGACAGCTCTCCTCTCCCGGAGAGAGTGATTTGGTGGTCCCACTGAATGGCTGCCCCCAGGTCAAGGCCTGAGGGTAGAATGGCTTGTGAACGCCAATGATGTGAGGTGCTGCAGGACTCCACAGCATGCGCACGCCTCCACGTGTGTGCTTTGGCATGAGAGAACTGGAAACTGGGGATGCTGGCAGGATGCATGAAGCCCCAAACATGCTCCCGACCCATGGCTCTACCGGCATCTGAATGTGTGTGCATAGGGGGGGTGGCCCCTCCCTCCCTGGCCCTGCCATGGGAGGAAATCCATGAGGGATTTGCTGAGGAGCAAGGGCCAAGATCGGGAGAGAGAGCACACGGTTCAGGGTAGAAGGAGCCTTCTCGAGGAGAGATTCGAAAGTCCACCTGCCAGTCACTTGCCAGGGGTAAGAGCTACATAAAAAGACTTCTGAGTTTCAATTATCTCCTAAATAATGCTCTGCCTACAGATTTCACTAATTGAAACATAACCTTCCATCTTCACTAATTGAAACTGTGATGATGAAGGTTCAAAAGGAGCTGTGTGCCATATGCTTCCATACACTTCAGCTACTGCTGTCAAACTGCATAGCTATTTCAGATGCACATGCAAATCAGACAGCTACTGTACCAGAAAGATTCTCACTTAGTACAGTAACGTTAATACGATGTGAATCCAGAGAGGCAGGGATGACCCTTGAACTCATGCTGTCTGGACACCAACCCCTCACCATCACAGACCTACAGTCATTCAGGTAGCCCACCCCAATCCCATCACCCAGTAACTCATTGCTGCTATCTTGATGATTGAGCCTGTCATCTTGGGTAGCAGTCCCACCCCCCGCCCCACATCTCACATTAGTTCTACTCCATGTCCTGCAGCTCCTCTTTACATATACGAGCACCTCCTCCTACAGCATCAGTTTGCTCCACACCAGTTGACTTGCTGCTGCCTCTCACTGCCCATCCCACACTGCATCAGAACTTGTGGCACCCTCCCCACAACAACATAGCACTCATAGGACTACCATGAAGCAGGCTCGCCCCTGTGTCCCATTGCAACAGTAAACAAGGGATAAACCACCACAAAATGTGGCCGTGATGCAATCCATGACCTGGAAATGAACCTGCTACACTGATTTACCATCTCCTGCACTGTCAGTCAGTGGCTAGTGTAACGTAGACAGCTAGTTCTGAGTGCTGAATAATATTTTTTTTAATATAAAATATAGTACTGTCTCTGCTGAAAAATCTAATGCTCTAGGAGTGACCTCAACCCCCCCCCAAGAATTCATCTGACAGATGCAAGCTAAGAGAAATGCTGACAACATGTGTATCACACACACTCAGTTTTTAGATACAATGTGTTACATGGCAGACCAAGAGCTAATTACAGAGTTGTTTAAGTTAACTTTTAAGAGGGAAATCATAAAAAAAGGTTCATGACGTTGAAGAGAAAACCCAGGTTATTACACAGGGGTGCAAGGTTGTAAATGCTCATATGAAGCCTGTGAGAGGAGGATGCAGCATGGATCCAAAGAGATGTCATTTGAAACATGAGTCATGCTGAAGGATTGCAGAAGTGATATTTTAAAAAGCCTACTTTTTTTATTAGATATATTTTTAAATATAATCTGACAGAGGAGGAGCTAGCTGACCTCACACACAAAATGGGTTGGTCAAACAGTTGTTTAAGGAATAATTCTGTTTTACAGAGACACTTTTACCTAGACTATGACTGAGGAAAGATCTTTGGAGCACTTATAAACAGACATTTAGAAAGATTTCAAATCTAAGTACTGTAAGTAGGAATTTGCACTGTTTAAATCTTGTTTCTTTTAAAAGATTTGTATGTCTGGTGGTATAAGAGTTATGTATTTTGTGTTTTACATATTTTTAAATATTTTAGTAAAATTCTTTTTAGAACTTACTTGGTCTGTCTTTGACTTCTTTTTAGATGTAAGAAAAGTATATGGTTATTGCAGATACTAAACATAAGCTTGAATGGTGGTACCAAACTGGAAAGAGAAGCGTTTTAAATCTGAGGTCTTTATTAAAGTTTTTAAGGGTTCATCTCTGTATACCTGGTTAGGTGCCCATAGGCAAGGATATCTGGCCCCCCGCGAAGACAGATATATCTGAGCCTGTGCATTGGGTATGCTAGCAAGAGGTTCACAGTTTGAATCCCTCCAGAATTTGAGACCAAAGGTTGATCCGAATTCACAAAAACAGACAAGAGGGTTACCTTGTCTGTTACACTGTTCACAAGACTGTGCTCAAAGGTTGGCACTTTGGGAGGAGGGCCTGACCTGCTGAGTGGGTTTGTGACAGCTGGCTCCAAATCCTTTGCTGGAAGTTTGGATCGGGCTTATCTCCTGCTGCAAGGAAATCCATTGACCAGTCCCAGCCATTGTAGCATGCGCACCTGCCCACCCCTCCTGCTGTCATTCAGAGAGTGAGATGTCTTTATCCACGGTGTGTAATTGATAGGCATGAGGCGGAATTAGTTAGCCTGTGCTAGCTCGCATTGCTTGCAGACATGTGCCAGCCTCACGTGCATCAACCTCCCATTGGGGACCAAATACAGAAGTGTGGGTCCATGTGGCAGTTTTCAATAGTAAAACATTGTGTAGCTTTTACATGCACCACAGTGCAAACAGACGAGAAATCTACATGCACTGGCCTGTTTCCACTTGCACAGACAACAGACTCTCCTTTCCTTCCACCCTACCCATCTTTATTGGGGTCTTCCATGGCTTGTTTGTTGTCCAGATGGGTACCTCTCTGTTTGTGTATCACAGTGTTTGTTCTTGGGTCCAGTGGGCAACAGTACAGTCAAAGCACAAGTTCCTTAGGACAAAACCAACTGCACACAACAGTTCAGTTCCAAAACTTCCTTCATTTAAGAAATGCCTGGTAATCAGGGTAGACCCATAATCTCTGGTAATGGTACCCTGACAGAGGGGATATTGGGGTATGTAGAAGTTATTTTCAAACCGCTGGTTATACAAAGGGATAGTTACATCCAGGACACAACTCACTTCTTGGATAAACTTTCTGGTTTTAAGGACTTACCACCTGATACCCTTTTAGCCACGATGGATGTAACATCCCTCTACACTAATATTCCACACACAGATGGCATTTCAGCCTGCCTCAAATACCTGCATGACAATGAATTGGACCCCAACATTGACCCTGGAGTTGTGGGTAAACTCACTGAATTCATTCTGACACATAACAACTTCAGCTTCAATGGTAAACATTATGTTCAAACTATGGGAACAGCAATGGGCTCCACAGTATGCTAATCTTTTTACGGTGAATTTGGAGGAGGATTTTCTAAGGCACTGTACACATAAACCACTCACTTGTTTCTGTTACATTGATGATCTGTTTATAATTTGGACAGAGGGCACTGACACACTTAAGGATTTTCATCAGGAACTTAATAACCTCCACCCAACTATAAAGCTTTCCCTGGAATATTCTGCCACCAGTGTACATTTTCTGGATACCACTGTCACTATTAAGGATGAACCCTACATACCTGTATTTACAGGAAACCAACAGACAGAGAGAGATACTTACACAGGAAAAGTAATCACCCGAGCCACACAAACAAATCTGTCATATATAGTCAAGCACTTCAGTATCACCGCCTCTGTTCAGATGAGGAAGACAGAGACACACATCTGGCGATGTTGAAAAACACCTTTATTGAGCAGGGACACTCGTCCAGAGAAATTGACAGAGCAGTGGAACGTGCAACACAGATCCCAAGAGAACAACTACTGCAATATAAGGAACGGATTATTATCAACAGAATACCCTTAGTAGTCACATACCATCCTGACCTTGAACTTCTACGTAAGATTATTAAGGACCTCCATCCAATAATTAGTGAGGATGAAACCCTTAATTGTATTTTTCAAGAACTACCACTACTATCTTTTAAACAACCACCTAATTTAGCCAACCTGATTATTAGGAGTTAACTTGAACCGGAACAGAATACCATGACATCATATGGTACACAACCCTGTCATCAAGGCAGATGTTAAGACGTGTAACCTCATTTCTACTTCAGACTGTGTGGTTACATCACAAAACAGACTATTCAGGATACAGGGGAATTATACATGTACATCAAGTAATGTGGTCTATTTTATCCAGTGCAAGAAATGTCCTCGCACAGGTTATGTGGGGAAGACAAGCCAAGAACTCCGCACTAGAATGAATTCACACAGACATTCTATTAATAACAAGAAGACCGAGAAACCAGTAGCACAGCACTTCTCCCAGGATGGCCACTCAATCTCAGATATGTCTGTGATGGTCTTAAAAGGACATTTCAACAGTACACAACAGAGACGGGCTTCTGAAATTAGACTTATTTTACTTCTCAATATGGTGGCGGATGGAATGAACATTGATGTTGGTTATATGACACATTATTCCACTTAAACTTACACAGACCTTTACTTTAAAAGATGGACATAAATACTTTAGTTCTTCAGCGGGCCTTTGATTTTGTAAGTTTAAGGTTATCTACATGTTGACTTCTCACCTTAACACTGTGGTGAGTGTGTGTGCATGCGTGTGTGTGTGTGTGTGTGTGTGTTTGTGTGTGTTTTGCATGTGTTGTGTTTTTGTGTGTTGTGGGTATGATGTGTGTGTGTTTTGTTTGTGTGTGCGTGGTGTGGTGTGGTGTGGGTTGTGTTTATTTGTTGTGTGTTGTGGGTGTGTGGGGTGTGCTAGGGTGTATGTGTGTGGTGTGGTGTGGTGTATGTACAAACATATGTTTGGGGGGAACGTGTCATGGGGCAACTGTTATGTGGCTAGGACACTTAGTTTTCACATATAGGCCCAGATATTCAAACTGCGCCCAAAAAGTGTACAACAGCAGGAGCAAGAGCAAGTCCATTGCGCCCATGCACAAGAGGCGCGATATTCAAAAACTGCGCTGGCCAAGATGCGCCTACAGCCGACGACTGAATATCGCACCACCTGCACCATAGCGCAACTAGGGAGGGGAAGCTGAGCATATCTGATGCGCCATAGTGCAACAAGGGATGTTCAGCTGAGCAGTCCAGATGCACCATAGCGCAACCAGGGACGCCCCCCAGCAGCAGGGCAGCAATGCAACAGCACAACCAGGGATGCAGGGGCCCACCACCCATGCCACAGATGGGCAGAGGAACACACAGCAGAACAGACATCGTTCCCCCACACCCCATGCACTGCACAACTGGGGGAGGGCTGGAATAACCACTGGCCCATGGAGACAAGCAACCAACCCACAGCTGGGCCATGGTGCCCCGTGCACCACAGAACCATGCAATGCAGCCCCACCACGAGCGCCCATCGGCGGGTGGCAGCACACAGCGATGCAATGATGGCATACACAGTGCCACCACGCACAGCCCTCCGAGGTACAGCTGAGAGAGCCGACTATGCGCCGGCACACGCGGTACCCCGTGACATGACAGGGCAGCATGCTCCCTAACCCCACCACCAGTGGTACAGCACCCAGTACACCCTCCCAAAGACACACATTGACCCAGCACTGGCCACAACAGCCAGCGCAGACACCCACAGTGGTGCATGGAAGCATGCACCACACCGGATGCAACACAGTGCATGGACAAACACCCACCCATACCCAAGGGCACACAAACACAGGGACACAGTAGCGGGGCAACCAAGCCCCCAGCATGGGGCCATGGAAACCATGTACACACGGCCAGCAGTCCTCCATGGCACAGGAGTGGCAGCCACCCTACGCAGGCACTGTGGATCTGTACGCCACCAGCATTTGCCCGGAGCACAAGTCACAGACAGTGGTGCACATCCCCTGCAACACACACAAGCCACAGCATGGAGGTGGGACAACAGCAGCGGAGGCCACAGTGTCACCCGAGGCAGACATGCACCACACCAGTGACAGGAGGCAACCCAGCATTGTGATGGGTACAGTGGCTGCCCTGCATGGACAGCCACCACTGACATGCCAGCAGACCGTGCAGGTCACAGACATGCAAAGGTGTCATCTGTACAGCCCATGGACGGGCTGACAGGTGCGCCATGGACACAGAGCATGCACCATGGACCACTGCACACAGTCATCCAGTGCACAGGGAACAACACACACACCACAGACAGTGACTGATAGCTACTCCCACACCATAGTCACTTCCCCATGGACACACACACATACCCATGACTGCACCACCCCTGACGCCATGCACACCGCTGCAACTGAGCACCTATAGCCCACTGCAAATCAGAGACCACCACAGTAGTCATATCAAAAGAATTGTATTCAAAAACATCCAACAAAACTATGTACAATTATTTACAAACGTGTGGGGGAAGGGCCACAAACAAGGTGGGGGTGAGTAAGGGGCAGGGATGAACAAATGGTACAGGAAAGGAGGGGTGTGAGGGGTCCGGGGGTAGGGGAAATCAAGGGCAGTGTGATGATCAGTGGGAGCCCTGCTCCCCACTCCGGCTGCTCCTCCTTTCATGCCGCTGCCTGACCCCCAGCCTCTCAATCCTCTGCAGGATGTCCAGCGATGCCCTGGCAACAGTAAGGATTTCCTGCAGCGCCTCCTGTATCATGCGCAGCTGCCGGATACCTAGGACAAGGGAGCAGAGTCAATAGGTGTGAATGCACAGCACCATACAGCCCACCCACTGTGCATGGTATACGGCCGTGGGACATGCCTCTGTGATGGTGTGTGACCACCCACAGTGATCATGTCCACAAGACCTGCCCACCCAGGCGCACACAGCCATGCGGACCACTGCACACACCCACCGGCCAAGTCCTGCACAGTACTACCATGGCTGTTTAGTGACATGGCTATGTGGTGCGAAGGCAGTGGCACAGCCATGTACCCAGCGCACTCATGGACCACCATTGACGCACTCCCAGACATACAGTGCCACTGGACAGTGCTGACTGTAACAAGTTGCGTGCATGGCAGTGGTGTCAATGGATGGTAGCCATGCCCCACTGCCCGCCCTGTTACACAGCATGCAATAGTAATCATGGATGTAAGGCACTCACCTTCATCAGGCTGGTCCCTCTGCCGCTGTGGACCTTTGCCCCCTCCTGTTGTTCCTGTCCTCCAGCTGGCGCCTCCACTCCCTTGCCAGCCATCTCTCTTCTGGGCCTAAGGTGCAAACATGGAGAGAGGAACATCAGTACAATCCTGTAGCAAAATCCCCCTGCCCCATGTGTGTGCAATCCCACACAGCTGGACCCACCCACCCCACACCCTGATAACACCACCACAGCCAACACCGGATGGTTTCTCCCCCCCCATGTTCCGGACACATGCAACCGTGATACCCATATGGAAGATAAAAGTGTATGGACGTTACACCTTCCTGGCCATATCACCGTGCCCCTCCTGGCACGTGCCCGCAGGTGGGCAAGCAGGTCTGGGTCCCTCCGCCTCAGGTCCCCATACCTGTGGTGGCACTGCTCCACCGTCCGCCCCATTCCTGTGGCCTCCTCCAGGGCGTCAGCCACCTTCTGCCACACCTGGCTCCTGGACCTGTCAAGGGGTGCCTCCTCAAACAGTGGGCCAACAAGTGGCTCCACAATGGCAACCAGGTTTGCCATTTCAATCTGGCTCCACTGGGCAGCTCTCCTCCGCCCCATCTCTCTTGCTCAGTAGGGTCAAAATGGCACTCTGCAGCGCGGTTCCGCCACATGCAGATGCTGCACAGTACTAGCGCTGATTCCCTATCAGCTGTCACCGAACAGCACGATAGTGGTGCACCCATGCCTGACGCATGGTGCCTAGGGGCAAAGGTCGGGCACAGGGTCAAGGGTTTGGTGCACGGACAGCCATGGCGCCGATTGGAACCCAATGCGGTGGCGCGATTGGGCGCCTGTGTGCTTCTCCATAGTAGGCCTACCGCACTGCCGCCCGCATCGCGCCCACGATGGGCCCAGTGCCACAGTGCCATAGGTGAACATTGCCAGCGCCACTGGCACAATGGTGGCCGTGCCCTGCATTGCCTCCCGCACAGCACGCCAGCAGCATGGCAGGTGCCCGCGCCATCAACCCGGTATGCGCAGTTAGGTGTGTACTGCGCATGTCACAGAACTGCACCCTTGGCTCAGCACGTTCAACATAATTGCGCAAAGCGCAAAAGCGCGATATTCAGCCATCATATGTAAATCAGCTAATCAGCCATTCAATGGTGCAGCACTGCAATTTTGCATCCACTTAAAGTTGCGCCTCGCCTCATCTGCATGGGTTGCGCTATAAAAGTGCAACATTGGGCTGCATTGGCCATAGTCGGTACTGCAGTCTATTAGTGAGTTGCATGCTGTTTGGGAGTGTGGACTGTGGATTTTGGGACATGCATGGGACTGCACAGTCACAGGTAACAACTTTCATTCTCACAGGCTGAATCATGACCGAGTGAGTTGTGGGAGAAGAGGAACGGAGTTGTGGGAGGAGGAGGAGGCCAAATTTCACCAAGACCAAGACGGATGCCCTGTTTGAGGCCTACCTGGATCAGGAGCCGCTTCTCAGCGGACACCAGGGAACAGCACAGGCCCATGCTGCTGCATGGGAGGAGGTGGCACGTGCTGTGAACCTGCATGGCAGCCACCAGCACTCTGTGCAGGAGTGCAAGAAGTAGATGGGCACAGACAGGAGGAGGATTAAGGAGAAGGTGGCTGCCATCAGGGCAGCATGATCTGCGACAGGTGGGGGACAGCTGGAGGTGCTACGCCTGACCCCACAGGAGGAGAGGGTTGCTGGCAGCATGCAGCGTTGTGCCATTGAAGGTGTTCCGGGTGGTGGCTTCCAGATGGGTGGTAGCCCGTCACTGCATGGTAGGTCATGGTCTGTCTGTTGGGGGAGCAGGGTAGGTCACATGCAGTAACACGACTTTATTTTCCCTTAAAGATCCTGAGCATCTGCATGGGTCAGTGGTGGTGGGCCTCTCCACTGAGGCCAGTCAGATGGAGATGGAGGAGGGCCCATCCAACTCCACAGGAATACGCGGCTCAGTGTGACAGTGGGCCCGCCTGGGTGTCCAGGCTGATGTTGTTGGAACAGGTGTGGAGGAGGCCCTGCCCCTGTCCCAGTGTGCCAGCATCCACGGATGCCAGCATGCTGTGACTCGGGCTGGTGCCAGGTCCGTCACCAATGATGATGTCGCTAACGTCATGGGCAGTGACACGTGTGTGCCACAGGATGGCCACACAGCAGGTAACATCACGGCCATGGCTGTGGGTGGTGCCGCGTGGAGGCCTGTGTGTCATCATAGTCCCAGCCTGTGCCTGTCAGCACTGGTGGGGCAGCACTGGTGTGTGTACAGGACAGTGGGACTGTTGCAGCCACTGCGGCGGCACCAGTGAGCCCTGGGGAGTGGCAGCCGGAGGGGCAGCAAGTCGGCCAATGGGCTTGGGGGTACAGTGTCAGGGGGCAGCGTCAGTGCACCACCTCTGGATATGCCCAGCCCTGGTCCTGGTGTGCAGCGCCCACCCTCAAGGGGTGCTGAGCATCAGGGCCACACACATCCTGAGGGACAGGATGCCGAACAGGCAGATGACATCTTGGATGAGCACACCCGCATATTGCAAGCATCAGTCAACCAGCAGATGCGGCTTGCGACGTCGGAGGATGTACTGCGTGCAGCTCTGGAGTGGGCAGAGGAGCATCGCAGCAGACACACCGCTCTGCTCCTGGCAGGGATGGACCGGTTGCGGGAGGATGTGACCACTGCCATTGACAGGCAGACACAGGAATTCACTGCTTTCATGGCCACAATGGGCACACAGTTATTTGCCCATGCGTCGCAGACACCACGCAGTGCACTGTCCACCCCCAGTTCCCGGTGTCGTGCGACACGATCATTGTAGACACCGGGTTCAACTGTGGGCATCCCGGGCACGCCTGGCACAGGCATGTTCAGTGTGCTACAGACCCCTGCGCAAGCACAGTCGCGTTCACACAGTAGAACCCCTGGGGGACCATCGGTGCCACCCCATGAGGCCAGTGGTCAGCCTGTCAGTGCTGGCGGGTCTTGGCGGGGCCGCCCATGCATCCATGGCAGCCGGGGCACTGTGGCACGTGACTGACCTGTCTCCCAACGCGGCTACTGTCTGATGCTGCCCTGTGTGCATTGTGTTATTCAGCGGGCAATGCATGGGTGGGTACCCGGCCCTGCACTCTGACACACAGTCCATCTGCACACCCTCCTGGCTGCTGTCCGCAGTTGCATGTGCATGATGATGCCTGCATTACACTGTACACCAATGTGCAATGGTGCTCAGCATGTGACACATGCACATTGATAGGCAGTGGGCGTGGTGGTCTGTGGACGTGTGTGGCTAGGGGTGGCATTCTGGGTCGGTGTGCCTCCTACCCTTTGTGCATGTCTGGTGTGTTGTGTATGTGTGTGCGTCTGTCCGTGTGCCATGTTAGACCTCAGCCATCCCTGGTGGTGTGTGTGGTTCCATGCCAGGCCAGTTCCCTTGACGGCATGCACCCCTGGTGTGTGTCCATGCGTGTTTGTGGGTTGTGCCGTAGCCACTGGTGGTTGCACATGGCCCCATGACTTACCTGCTGGCTGAAGTGCTCCTCTGTGATGGTGTCCCGGTGCAACTGTGCCAGCTGGAGCAGTCGGGGGTCCTGTCGCCCAAGGGGGGGCTGCTCATCACCATTGTCACCGGTGTCCTCATCATCCCCATCGCTGTCCCCCTCTTCGACCTGTACAGCTAGCCCACATTCTTTGGCCATGTTGTGCAGGATGCAACAGGCCAGGAATAGCCCGCAGGCCTTTGAGGGGCTGTACTGTAGGGCACCACCGGAGGTGTCCAGGCAACGGAAATGTGCCTTCAGCATCCCGAACACCCGCTCGATGACATTACATGTGGTGGCGTGTGCCTCATTGTAGTGTTGCTGCGATGGGGTCATGGGCTGCCGGTAGGGTGTGAGCAGCCAGAGACGGAGTGGGTATCCAGTGTCACCTGTGTGTAGAGGGTGGAGGTTAGTTTGGTGATCAGCATCGCCCTGCCCCGGGCCATGTAGGCCACTACCCATGTCACCTCTGACCATGCCCCCCCAGGCCCTATGATTGTCCGTGTGGTTTGCATACTCACCCACTAGGTGGCCAGTGGGGATATCCCCACTCTCGAATCTGTGGCACAATGCCGACTGGTGCCAGATGAAGGCATCATGTGTTTCCCCAGGGTGCGTGGCACAGACATTGATTATGCGCCCCCTGGCATCGCACACCACCTGACAGTTGATGCTAGCATAGCCCTTGTGATTTATATATGCGGCTCCCTCGGGGCCAGGTGGTGTGTGGATGGCCACATGGGTGCAGTCTATTCCCCTAGCACACCAGGCATATGTGCTACCCTGTGGAACTCCTGTATGTTTGCTGTGCGCTCCGCCGGTGTGCTGGGGAAATGGATGTACTCCGCAGCATGTGGCAGCAGTGTGCTGAGGAATTGGGTGAGGTGGCGTGACGCGGCCGACTGGGTTATGCCTGTGGTGTTCCCAGTTGGTCTCTGGAAGGTACCCGTGGCGAGCAAGCACATGCAAGCTGTCACTTTCGTCTCCATTGACAGAGCATGGCTCCGTCATGTGGGTGCCTGCATCACATCACTGCACAGCTCACAGAGCTACCTCAGAATTGCCCAATTCAGGCGGTACCGCCCACGATCTCCATATCACTATACAGCTCATAGCTGGTGGGCTCGGTATCGCCTGTTGGGGGGATACTCACTGACCGGGCCCTTCCACAGCCGTGCCCCTGCTGCTCACCACCACCCCTCATTACTGCCTCCATCTGGATGGTGGCACTGGCCATATCCCTGGCTTGTGTCTCGCCCCCGGCAGCTGTTTCTGTGTTCCCCACTGTCCTGGCTACTTCCCTGCACCGGAACACCTGACTCTGCTGACCTCACTGCTGTGTGGCAAATGCTTCCCCCTTCTGCACTGTGGCTCACCACACCTTCCCCTGAGCCTGTGGGTTCCAGGTGCCCTTTCCCTGGCCTGCCCTGTGTGTCCCTCCTGCCCAGTTTGAGTTGCTATAGTTCAGCCTCATGTGCCTTCCCTGTAGCGTTCTTGCGCCTCTCCCTTGCTCCTTTTTATTTTGGCTCATTTCCACTATGGCGCAACTTCCGCTAGCTCCCCTATTGTGCATGGCGCATGTTGTTGAATATTGCACTGTGCCATTTATGCATGGTTCCTCCCCCTTCAGTTGCGCATACATTCATTATCATTGCGCTGTTGCTCAGCATGATTTGGGGGGGCGCAACTGCCTCCCGCTGAATATCACAGAACGGCACATTCTCGGACTTGCGCTGGCGCAGCTCTTTTGAATATCTGGGCCATAGTGTACATTTACTTCCTTCTACTAGTTGTCAGTGGTTGGATTACACACTGTCACATTTTTAAATCTGCTCATATTAAGATGCATATCTCATTTACTTGGGGGTTCATAAAAGGTGTAATTCCTTTGGGTAAATATTAATATTGGTGTGAATGATGCTGTATTATGACTCTTGTACATACAGTATATCTCATTCCTACTAGTTACAGTATCTTTCCCAAGGAGAGAGAGAGAGAGAAAAGAAAAAAAAGGAGGGGACCTGGAGGATTTCATCCTTGGAAGTTTTCATTTAGATTCCTTAGACTGATTCTGTGCATTTTTGTTATACACTGACTCTGTGTTGAAATCTGCACCTATCAGGCCCATGGTCTCGTTTTCTTGGGGGTCCTTGACAAGTGTTTTTATTTGGCACTTATACTTACAAGTGATACCATCATGCATCATGTATATGTGTGTATGTTTAATTTGGGGCTTGTTTTCAACTTGCAGTTATACCTAATTTCAGGATTTTTTCTCTCATTATCTGTTCTTTAATCCACCAGGACACTTGGAATGTAAGTTGTAAGCTCATCTTACATGTATTAGAGAGAATGCCACCCCAAGGTTTTTTTTATCACTAGAATGCTTTCTTGGCATACTGAGACATTTTAACATTTATGTGAGAAGAACTCTCTGGTTGTAGAGAATTCTTGATAACCTTTGCCCTTCTGAGGCTCCTCAGTTAAAAGCCAACTGGTGTTAATTAGCTTCTCTGACGTAATCTTCTGTTATGTTTTAAATGTATATGTTCAACCAATGAGAATTATTTCCGTTTTTTCAACATTATCTGGTGTTAATAGTATGGGATTTTCAAAATAACGGCCATAAAGCTTCTAAAGAAGGACCTGGTTGGTTCGAAAGTTAGAGCACATTGTTCTTTTGTGTAACATCCATGTTGGTCCAACAAAAGGTATCAAATCATTTGTTTCTGGATCTGTTCATTTAAGAAAGAATCACTAAAAACTGAACACTGACAACACAAGAGGACCTTAATAAACATGGTATAAAAGAAAA
Source organism: Neoceratodus forsteri (assembly GCA_016271365.2). Classification (NCBI taxonomy): domain Eukaryota; kingdom Metazoa; phylum Chordata; order Ceratodontiformes; family Ceratodontidae; genus Neoceratodus; species Neoceratodus forsteri. The sequence goes on along the minus strand of CM057453.1, from coordinate 1,302,412,724 downwards.
AAAACCTGTCTTTACATGTAGTTTGAAACTTTACATGGAAATATTAACAGCTTGCAAAGTTGATGCAATTTTGATATATGAACACCAGTTTTTAACACCGTTTAGCCTTATAATATGTCTAATGAGTGCTTATAGTTGGTGAGCACATACATTTATGCCGCATGTATATGATTGTGAATATTATCAAAAGCAACAGATTTCTTTGTGCTGATTATGAATTGGTGTTACTGCATTAATGGCACACCAGTCAGCACAGAAGATTATTAATTCTATGAGATGTAATTAAAGAATAATTACTAAACTAATACTACATGTTTTTAGATGGCATAACATCATTAGTAAGCATGGTGTTGGCTAATTGAAATTTGGCCTTGATCCTGCTGTTATATCTCAGATTTGTATACACTGAGATACTGTATGTAGGAATGCATGTGGCATTGCACTATAATGGTGAATTACTGATGTGCTGGGGAGTATGTATAATATATAACAAGAAATGTTGAATTTTATTTGCTTACTATATATTTTAATTGTTAAATAGAGACCCTGTCCTCTGAAGAAGTCCACATGGGGCGAAATGTAGGGCTTTGTCTGGAGGGTATTCCTTCTGGTGATGAGAATAAACTCAAGGAAGTTTTGAACTGAACTGTTGTATGCGGCTGATTTTGTCCTAAGGGACTTGTGATTTGACTGTCTTCTGTGCCCCACCCCAAAATCTCCTCTCTTTACTGGTTGACTGCTTCTCTTTCTCACTGGTTTTGCCTCTCACTCCTCCTCCTCCTCCGTAAACTCCTCCTCCTTGGGACTTCAGTATCAATTGACTGTCCCTGCCTTCAGGCCAACCTCCCACAGAATTGGGCCACTCAATCTCACCCACCTTATTACTGAACCCACCTGGCTCAATCCTCACTCCCCTAACCATACCCTCCTGGATTGGATTCTTTCTCACCCCTCCCCACTCACCCCCATCATTGCAGCAGGTATTCTGTCAGACACAGTCAGTGACCATTGTATGATCTGCTATCTCAGGAAAGTTTGGTTTCTCCATCCTCTCCCAAATATGTTTGGTCTTGCTGTCTCCGTTTGCTCAACATTAATGCCCTCCTGAATGAGCGTGCCGCAATGGATTGGTCCCTCATCCTCTCTGCCCCAGACAATGATGTGGCCCTCTCTCTATTCCACTCCAAATTTACTCTCATCTGGGACAAACATGTCCTCCTCAGAAAATCCAAGATAAAAGGTTCTCATTACCCCTAGATTACTATTGATCTTATTGACCTGTGCAAGTCCCCTTACATTTCCCTCTGTGCTGTCCCCCAGTCTAGGAAGACTGCCAAGGTTTTCCCCTTCACAAAGGGGGTGACGCTTCCTCCTTTGCAACTTCTATCCTATCTCCTTCCTTCCTTCTCCTGCAAAGCTGCAAGAGAAACTGGTCTGCTCTAGGCTTGCTGACTTCCTCTATGTCAACTTCCTCTATCCCCTTCCAGTTTGTATTTTGGAAGCACCACTCCACCATCTCCTCCCTGCTGCATGCCGCTGACTCTGTCCTTACTGGGGTGAATCAGGGGCACATCATGGCTGCTACTTTCATCGATCTGTCCAAAACTTTTGACTCGGTGGCCCACCCAATCCTACAGGACAAGCTGAGCATGCCAGTCTCTTAGCTCCTGCTGTTGATTGGTTCCATTCCTACCTCATGGGCCATCAACAGTCAGTACAGGTAGGAGGCACCATGTCCCATCCTCTTCCTGTTCAGGCCAGTGTCTCACAGGGCTCCTTCCTGGGTCCTGTCTTTTTTTCATCTTCCTGAATGACCTCCCCCTGCCTGTGCCAACTTGCTTGTCCACATGTATGCAGATGACACCGCCATCTACACCTCTGGACCTTCAGTCATGGCTGTGGAAGGCTTGCTCTAGCAAGACTTCCACAATGTCCTGCACTGGTTCCATGCTATCCAGCTATGGGTCAACATTAAAAAAAGTGTCAGTGATCTCTGTAATAAGCCAAAAATTGGCCAGGTTGTCCTCCCTCCCTGTCTTCACTACTCTGGATGGCACCCCTCTTGAAGTGGTTTCACCTTCCAAGTACCTTGGTGTGTGGCTAGGGAGCATGCTTGACTTCTCTGCCCACACTGATGCCATCCACTTCAAGCTCCAACACAAAAATGGGTGCCCTGTACTGCAACAAGGACTGCCCTTCTCCCCAGATCTGCCAAGAAGTGGTCACCAGAATGGTTCTCCTGGTTTTTAGCTATGTGGATGTGGTCTATGGCACTGCCCCCTCCTCTTCCCTTGCCAGACTGGACACCCTCTGCAACACTTTTTATTGGCTTGTTCCTAACTAACTCTCATGAACTCACTACTGTTCCCTCTATGTGGAGGCAGTATAGCGCAGCGGTTTAAGTCTCTGAGCTGCAAATCTGGAGACCTGGGTTTGAATCCCACAGCCCCCACTTGCATACTTTGTGACCCTGAGCAAGTCACGTAACTTCCCTGTGCTCCCAGGTCGCACCTGTAAACAAGCTTTCAGCTTAGTGTGCCTTTCCTGGTTAAACAATTGAAAAAAAAAAAAGATGTCTCCCTATCCATCCTCCTTGTCGCTTAATGTCACCAGTCCCACTGTGTATCCCTCATCTCCGAATACTGGTTCAAGTCCCTCCTTCATACCTCTCCTCACTCCTTTCCTTACCCCTCACCTCCTACTCCTTCACTCCAGGGACTCTTGCAAATTCTTCCTTCCCAACCCACACCTCTGCTGGGAAGTCTGCTTTCTCCTATCGCGCCCCCTCAAAACCTGCTTCCCTCCACTTCCATCTCTCCCTCACACCTGTCCCATAGACACCAGCTAAAACTTCTCCCTGCCCCATCCTGTTCCTGACAACCCTTTACCTGACCCTCCTTTGCAAGATAACCCTCTGACCAGTTTTTGGGCTCTTGCCAGTGGAGCACCAGTGCTTGTAATTGTTTTTCCTCACAGCTGTGCACAGCTACCCTTGTTGCCTGTACTGTCACTTTAGCTGTATATGAATGCTGCTAAGTGTTCCACTTTGGTTCTTCCAATGTCACTGTAATTATATCCTGTTAATTATACAATATTATGCATTTCACTTTGTAACTTACCACTGTTATTATTGTTTGCTGTAATATTATACCCTCTTACCCTGGGTTGCATCTGAAACAAGCCTTGGCTCAGTGTGCCTTTCCTGGTTATCCATTTTCAAATAAATAAAATTTAACTAGATACATAATATATAATGAATAAATTAGACAATACGCAAAATTAGCAGCAATAAAATATGCTTAATGACAAACACAATTACCTACTAATAATTGCTGGGCAACTATGTCTTCTAGCTAGGGACATACACTCACAAAAATGTGATATAACCACAGAACCTTTTCTGTATCTACAACAGAGCCCCAGTGAAGTTTGTCTCCTTTAGCCTTGAGGCTCTTCATCTTAAACTTTGCTTTGTATCGTTTTTATTTCCCTTCATAACTCACAGCAGAAAAATGCTGTTTGTCCTCAGAACACAGTATTTTTAAATTTCAGCGTGAGCCTATTTTGACAGTCTTAACTGGCTAACTGTTTTAATGCTGGCTCTGTCCATCTGCCTGCCTAAAATAATATTAAGGGTGTCAGATAAATATAAACTTTTTGTGGTCTGGCTTGTAGCCTGGTGTCTGGGGTAAGTCTGGGCTATTTTTCGCTCTCCCTCCCTCAGCCTGGTGTGCTTGGTTGTCACTCAAGCTAGGCTTTTGATTTCTGAACTCACATTACCTTGTGGGTAGTAAGGGGGTTCTGACCAAGTCAGAGCTAGTTTTGGTAAGAAAATGCACTTTTTGGGGCTTCTTTTTTCCACCTGTCATCCATTTTTATACCTTTTTTTCTTGAAAGTTGAAAGACATGCAGTTTTCATTGTTTTTTTTTTACTGTGAAGTAGCAGTTGTGGTATTTTCATAGAAACACAGAATTTGATGGCAGGAGAGAGGGTCCACCAAGTTTGCCCTTATGATATTACCTCATCCCATCCCACTGACCTACTGTACTGGTGGTCTGTTACCCTCCCTCGCCCCTCAAACCCATGTTTACTCCCCCCCCCCCGAGGACCTTAAGTCCCCATACCCTGTCTAAACTGTGTTTAAACCCATTAGGGGTAGCTTCCCACCACCCTATCTCTCAATTCTCTTACCTCATAAATCAAGGACACGGCTTAAATGAATATCAGGGACAAAAACCCCAAATCAGGGACAACTCTTAAAAATTGATAAGATTCACTCAGCAAGCTGACAGAATAAGGGAACTAGTATAAGAAGCATTTTTTGAAGAAGAACAAGTCTGTAACTTTAATGTTTACCATTATTTTGTGCTTACAATCCCCGCTGTTCAGTCACAAAAACAGAAATTTTACAAGGAACAGAGGACATTTTTGAGGCAAAATCAGGGATGTCCCTGAAAATCGGGGACAGTTGAGAGGTATGCCCACCACCACTTATGTTGCCAGTCTGTTCCATGGTTCCACCACCCTCAGTGAAGCAGAACTTCCTCACATTTCTCTTGAACATGTCCCCTAGTAACTGCGTCCCTATTTCTTACAAATAGGTGCTTGCTATTCACCTTTTTTTTTATACCCCTGAGAAACTTGTATGTTTCAATCGTGCCCTCTATTCCTGCTAGGCCTCTAGTGAGTTCCTATTTAGGGGGCCGTGGATCATCCTGCTGACCCTTCACTGTACCAACTCTAGTCTGTCAATGTCTCTCCTCAGATGAGGACTCTAGAACTGGGCACACCACTCCAGATGTGGCCTCACCAGGGAGCTGTACAGTTGTAGATCACCTCACTTCTCCTATTGTCAGACCCCTCCCTATACACCCCAGAATCATCGATGCCTTGCCATATGCATTGCTGCATTTACTCATTTGCTTGAGGGAGTCATTGATTATGATCCCCAGATCCTACTCCTCTGTTTTTTATTTTGCCAACTTTTTTTACTCCCGGTCACTGGACACCAGGGCCCCTTCAGGCGAGACCCACTTGACAGATGCTACTGCCCTGCCTGAAACACACCCAGCGAGGAATCAGGGACAGAGTCCTCCTTCCGAGGCCTGGGAGAGAGGAGAAGACCTGGGGGAGTCGACCGGGTAAGGACCGGCAGTGGACGTGTGCGTCTGCCCCTGGGGGCTGCCGTCTACCTCCTGGTGCCAGGATTTGCCCCTGAGGCGGTGGATGTGCAATGACATTGGCACGGCAAGGGAATGGACCGCCCCTCCCACAGATGTCCACCACTGTCTCCCCTGACTTGCATCCCCACCTTGTGCACTACCCCCAATCTTCACTGGGAGCCTCTGCAAGGCAGGGAATCCTCTAGATCCCACCCCAGAAGAGGAGAGCAGTCTTCTGGATACTCAATCCTCTCCTTCCCCTCTGACCCATGACGGCCCGAGTCTGCTCCTAAACCCAGGTCATTGGCATGGTGTGAGGTGTGGCGTCCAGCGCCTCAACCCCCAGAGCCACTGGGCCGGCCCAACTCCTCTGTTTTAGTGGCCAATCTAACACCTCCCATTCAGTAAGCTGTGCAATGGATTCTGTCTCCCTTAGTGCATTACCTTGCACTTCTTACCATTGAATCTCAACTGACAAACCTTAGATCTTCTCTCTTGTTTGTCTGGGTCATTCTGGAGCCCCCCCCCCCACTCACAATCTACCCTACCACATAGCTTTGTGTCATCAGCAACGAGACATACCTTTCCCTGGATACATTCCCCTATGTCACTTGCAGACATATTGAAGAGGAGTGGTACCAGGACCAAGCCCTGCAACACTCTGCTTGTGACATCCCTATTCCCTGATTTAGCCCCATTTACCACTACTGTCCCCAAAACCAACTTGCTACCCACACTAAACCCCTGTCTACTCCCAAGTCCTCCAACTTCTTCAGCAGCCTTCTCTGTGGTTCTGAATCGAAGGCATTGCTGAAATCAAAGTAGAGCAAATCTAATGCCTGTCCTCTATCAATAGCCTTGGTGACCCACTCAAATTAATCTAATCAAAAAACAGTGTCAGGTTGGTTTGGCATGACCTCCCTGACACAGACCCATGCTGCTTCTTGTACTCCATTGTCCTTGAAGTAGGCCAACTTTCCTTGACTGTGGTCTCCATCAGTTTGCCTACAGTGGAGGTAAGGCTGACAGGCCTGTAGTTGTGTGGATGCTCCTTATCCCCTTGTGGAGTGGTACTACACTGGCAGATATCCAGTTCATCACCATTATGAACTGCAGTGAGTTATTAAATAGAGGGGATAAACATACTGTACTAGTAATTCTGCAGCCAGTTCCCTAAGTACTCATGAGTGCAGACCATCTGGGCCTGGTGCCTTGCCTACCCTGAAAGCAGCTTGAAAGGCATGAAAATGTTGGGATGCCTATTTAGAAATAGTAGGAGCAGAGATAGCTGGGCTGTGGTGCCACTGCACAGGGCATTGGTCAGACCACACCTTGAGTACTTTGTACAGTTTTGGTCCCCATGTACCAAGGAAACTATTGCAATTCTTGAGAATGTCCAGAGGAAGGCAGGTATATTAATAATATGACTTCCACATCATATGCTACTCATTTAAGTGAACTGGATATGTACTCTTTGGAGTACAGAAGGTTATGTAGGAATCTTTGCCTTGTTTATAGGGCTATGCATTATGAGGACCTTTGTGAGTGTGTAGTGTTGGAACGCAAGGCTGAAGTAAGACCTAGTAGATTCCTCAGATAACAACTGAAATATGAACAATACAAGACAAACAAAAGAGCAACTGGTTTAACCAAAGAGTGGTAAAAATATGGAATACCCTGCCAGTCGAAGTAGTAGAATGTAATTCTTTAACAACCTTCAAGATGGCTCCTTACGGATTTATGGGGAATACCAGGATGCTGTGTAAGGTGTAAATAAAGTCGAGTCACAAAGGCCTTGAGCTAATTGGCTTATAATTTCCTATGTTACTATGTAAGATTCTAGACCCTTTTTTACCTTGTTAATTAAGAGCTGTACTCCGCCCATGTCCTGAACCCCCCCATGTGGTGGGATTGATACCACTCTTCAGCAGGGGACCATTTCCTCTACCGTGAATACTGAGCAGAAGAAATTGATTAGTACATTTACCATCTGCTCGTAATTTCCACTCCCCTCCTCCCCCCGAGGCTAGCTTAATGGATCCCCCCCTCCCATTTTCCTTTTATTCCTTATGTACCTGAAAATTCTTTTACTCCATCTTTTACTCCCTCAGCGGTCCATAGCTTCGTGTCCAATTTTGCCCTCTTGACCTCCACCCTTGCCTTTTTAAGTTTAGTCTTCCAGGCCTCCTACCCCTTGTTTCTCTTGTAGTCAGTGAAGACCCTTCTTTTTTAATCCTTTTATTGCACTGTGAAAGTGAAATATATACAAAAGTATACATTTTGATTACAGAGTGGTGGAGCCCCACCCAACCAACCCCACTGCCACAGGCAATTGCAAAGCAACCCCAGGTACATCAAAAAGGCACTTAGATACTAAGAAAACTTGTCTGTATAACATATTGGTGTTTAGTTGCTTACACATTACAGTGGTATTCAGTTTGATCTTAGGAGACTGGAGAGGGCGCAACTCCTCCACTCCTCAATGGGTCCTCACGCATTCTATCTCCCCTGGTCTAATGCCTCTTGGAGCAGGGACCAGATGCTCATAAATTTTGCCATTTAATTGGAGATACTATACTGTACTCACTTCAGGTGCATATATTCCAAAGGGAGTTTCCTAGTGCGCTATAGAGGGTCCTCTTCCTTCATCCAGATCTGTGCTATACTTTTCTTCACTGCCAAATGCTAGTTTCCACTAGGAGTGCATACCTCCCTGTTTCCCCCTTCCCAGTCCTGGGACACCCAATAGGATCTCCCACAGGGTTTAATGCAAGACTCTTCGATAAGAGCCCAGACATCACCTCCACCACCCCTTTCAAAAGCCAATATTTTCGGGTAGGACCGCTGAAATGGATAAAGGATCCAGTATCGGCCTTGCATTTAGAGCATAACTTAGATTTCTGTTTATCAATCTTATGTGCATTATCTGAGGAAAAATATGTACACATTAAAAGTTATACCGAATCTGTGCCAGACTCTTATTTTGGTACATTCATATGCAAAGAGCACTGCTAGATCCCACATTCCATCAATATGCATCCTCATGCCCAAATCTGTGGCCTATTTCTGATGTATAGGAGCCATATACCCAACCCTGGTGTGGACCACTATGGTATAGAAGAGGGATAAGGTTTAGCCCCAGGGAGGGTTCATGTTAGCCTCTTCTATAGGGAAGAAGGTAGGGAGACAACCAAGAAGCCTGAATTTGTTCAAATCTATACAACTTTGCACTTGAAGGTAGGCAAAGAAATAGGATACCCTCAGTTAGAAAGTTCTTTTAAGTTGCTGGAAGCTGCATAGCAGCATGCCCCGTCATGTAGCTGTTAATTTTATACAACCCTCTGGTCCACCAGTATGAAACCACTTCAGGCACGTGCCGCGGGTGGTGGTGGGGCATGTGACCCCACAGGTCTAACAAAATACCTGCTGCTGGTGAGATAACCCTATATTTGGCCTACCAATTGATGGCAAATTAATCACATTTGGGCTGTGGTGCCAGTGAATGGGTTTTGGGTTTGTTTAATAACTCCCTGGTGCAGGGTTGGAATAGACAATAAGGACAGGAGGGGACCTTGCAGGTCTTCTTTGAGGATATCTCTTTCATCAGGTCACACCTATGGAGCTATAGATACCAGGCACTAGGACCATGCGGAAACTTTTTGCAAGCAGTCCACTAGTGGCCACCCATGCTGACGTTCTACATTGGCACTCCCATATAAACATGGGCAGCTCTTTCCCTCTTCAGTTCTTTTCCCACCATGGACCATACTTGCCTGACCCTATACAGAGACGCCGCTGCTATAGTCGACTGCTATTATAGTCATTTCTCTCCCTAGTTCATTATCAGTTTTCATAAGTGATGCCTGATGTTGTGTATGTGTAAAGAGCCATCTAAGCTCTTCAGATACTGTGAATGCAGTGAAAACATACATTAGGGTGACTCACATGATATCTGCATGTGCTGGCTCGGCAAGGCCCATAACATAAAGGCCTGCCAGATTTACCTTAAATTTAATACTGCTACCTGGCAACACAGAAAGAATGCCTTGGGGATCCACCTGCTGACACAGCCAGAATGGAGAAAGAGCTCCAGGAACAGAGCTCCAGCGCATCACTGGCCCTCTCCTTGGGCTCTCACTCCTCGAAGTCCTGGGAGAAGACTTCAGGACAGCACAAATACAAGCACTGGGAGAGGGAACGTAGTAAGGAGAAAACCTCCCCAGTACACTCTAGGTCACCCCAGCATGACCGCTTCTGTGGTGACCACCCCAGCGGCAACACCACCAGCTGCCCAGACCATTGACCCTTACAGGTCGAGATAGGCTGTGACCACCACCAGGCCTAATACGGCTTTTGCATTGCCATCATCAGGGACAGTGCCTCCCCCCTTGACATTACCTGGTGTTCCAGCAGTCCACATGGGTGTTGATATTCAGGTGATACTTTCATCTTTCGTGGATATGTTGCAATGCCTGCTACCTCCTCCTCCTGTAACAGGAGCTTTGTCAACAGGGCAGCTTCGGCAAGCCCCAGTGCAGATGCCTGTCAGGCTGATGCGCCAGTTGCATTCTCAGGCATTGATGGCTTCTCTCGCTCCCTCTTTGAGGCCTACTGAACATGTCAATGAGGACCAGGAGTACAACCCTGACCTCATCATGCAGGAGGAAGAGGAAGAGTATGTGGAAAGCTCCTATGAGAGGTCCAGTTCCACTTTCTCTACAGGGGGCGAGGACTCTGTAGTGTATACACTAAGGTCCAGTCCTGAAGACCCATCATTCATCTCCATGATTCAGCAACTCCAGACTGCCATGGGGTTTGAATCAGAAGAGCAGGACATCATCAGGAGATATTTGGTGGAGTTCATGAAACTGCCTGACTCCCCACCCACCCACCATTATTCCTCCTTTACTGTCTGCCTTGGAGGATGCCACCCTGGCTGCCTGGCACAGGCCAACTATGATACCTGCCATACTTAGGAAGGCAGATAAAATGTATCAGACTCCCTCTGGTAAGTCTTTTTTTGCAGGCCAACCTTAGATTGATTCTGTAGTAATAAATGCTGCTCATGGCAAATCTAAGGTGCCTAAACACCTTAGTTTGTTTGTTTTATTTTTAACCAGGAGGTGGACTAGGCACGGTCCTTTTTCAGCCATGCCTGACACAGAACATTACAAAACTTTGACAGTTACAAGAAGTTTCCTCCCTCCTGACAAGGCATCTAGGAGGCTAGGTGTTTGGGGGAAGAGGACTTTTGCTTCTGCTGCTTTGGTCCTGAGAATTGAAAATTATCAGGCCCACATGGTAAAATACCAAAATACCTCTGGAGGAAGGCCATGGCAGCAGCCCAAGCCCTTCCAGAGGGTACTCCTAAGCAGGAGCTCTCAAAGGCTCTTCAAGCAGGGGCAAACATAGGCAAGCATCTCCTATGTTCTACCTATGACATTTCTGATGCTTCTGTCAGGGCAGCAGCTTCTGGGGTTTGTCTCAGGAGACATTCCTGGTTAAGGCATCAGAGTTTTCCAATGATGTTCAACAATCCGTCCTCAATGTGCGCTTTAGAGGATATAATTTGTTCAGTACAGATATACAAGATATCCTCTCAAACCTGCAGGCCTCGGGCAGAACTCTAAAATCGGTGCATTCCTCTACTACACTCAACCAAGGAGTAAGCAGACTGTGCCTTTTAGTCCAGCCTGCAACAGACACTGTTCAACGGTCAGACAGCAGGGTAAAAGTAGAGGAGCATCAGCTTTGCCTTCCCAGGACCCACCTCAGGTGCTCACCAGAAGCCCCTAGAGGTGGGGTGTGGCTGCTGCTGCAGGATCCAAATCTGCCTGACTCCTTATTCGACCCTCACCCACCAAGGCCTTCAGGGGGTGGTTGTAGAGGGTTACTTTTCCATCCACCTGGACTAGTGGAGGAAGGTCACATCAGATGCTTGGATCCTGCAGATAGAAACATAGAAACATAGAAACATAGACTTTGACGGCAGATAAGGACCGCTAGGCCCATCTAGTCTGCCCATTTCCCTACCTACAGGATAGGCCGCAGATCCTAGTTAACCAACAGCCTATATCTTCCTGCCCCCCACAAGAATTGCCTTATGTCTGTCCCATGCATTCTTGAATTCTCCCACAGTTTTAGACCCCACAACTTCCTCAGGAAGGCTGTTCCATGCATCCACTACCCTCTCTGTGAAATAATATTTCCTCACATTGCCCCTGAACTGCCCTCCTTCTATCTTTAAATTGTGTCCCTTGTTCTTGCAAGTCTCTTTTTCTGAAAGATGCTACCCTCTTGGACTTTGTTGATTCCTTGAGGTACTTGAAAGTTTCTATCATGTCCCCCCTCTCCCTTCTTTCCTCAAGGGTATACATATTAAGCTCCTTTAGTCTCTCCTCATACGGCTTCTCTTGCAGACCCTGCACCATTTTAGTTGCCCTCCTCTGGACTGCCTCTATCCTGTCTATGTCCTTGCGGAGATGGGGTCTCCAGAATTGGACACAGTATTCCAGATGGTGTCTCACCAACTGTCTGTACAGAGAGATAACAACTTCCTGTTTTTTGCTGCTGATGCCTCTCCCTATACATCCCAATATACCCCCGGCCCTCCATACTGCCTTCTCACATTGCTTGCTAACCTTAAGGTCATCTGATATGATTACCCCCAGGTCCCTTTCCTGTTTTGTTGTTGTTACTACCTCCCCACCCATTGTGTATTCTTCCCCTGGGTTCTTGTTTCCCAGGTGCATTATTTTGCACTTTTTTGCATTGAATCCTAGCTGCCATCGTCCTGACCATTCCTCCAACCTTGCCAAGTCCCTTTTCATCCTTTCCACGCCTCCTTGCATATCAACCCTGTTGCAGATCTTTGTGTCATCTGCAAAAAGGCATACTTTTCCTTCCAGTCCCTCTGCAATGTCACTGATGAAGACATTAAAAAGGACTGGACCCAATACTGAACCCTCATGTACCCCTTTCTTCAGAGTGGACTCCATTTACAATTACCTTCTGTGTCCTGTTGTCCAGCCAATGTTTTATTTCCAGGCTACCACCCTGGGACCCACCCCAGGCTGGTTAATTTGACTAATAATCTTTTGTGTGGGACTGTGTCAAATGCCTTGCTAAAGTCTAGGTAGGCCATGTCCACAGCCCCTCCCTGGTCTACTACTTTGGTCACCCAGTCAAAGAAATCTATTAGATTCGTCTGACATGACCTTCCCGCTGTGAACCCATGCTGCCTTGGATCCTGTGCTCCACTGACCTCTAGGTACTCAACTATTCTTTCCTTCAGAAGTGACTCCATCACTTTCCCTACCACAGAGGTCAGACTGACAGGTCTGTAGTTTCCTGCCTGTGTCTTGGTCCCACTTTTGTGAAGGGGAATCACATCCGCCTTCCTCCAGTCCTCGGGTACCACACCATCCTCCCATGATTTATTAAAAAGAGTAGCCAGTGGTTTCACTAGTTCCTTCCTTAATTCTTTTAGAATTCTGGGGTGAATTCCATCAGGACCCATTGCTTTGTCCACCTTCAGTTTTAGGAGTTCTTGCAGAACCCTTTCTTCTGTGAAAGGACTGGGATCGACTCCCTATCAAGAGTGCTTCTGTTAATTGGATTAGGCACTTCCCTCCTCTTTTGTGAATACTGAGCAGAAATATTCATTCAGTATTCCTGCTTTTTCACTGTCCCCCTCTGCCCACCCACCGTTCATTCTATTCAGCCTCACTATCCCTCCCTTTGTCTTTCTACGCTCACTGATGTACCTATAAAAGGTTTTATCCCCCTTCTTAACTGAGTTGGCTATCTTTCCTCAGTTTGGGCCTTTGCTATTCTGACTTCCCTCCCTGCTTCTTTCTGCCTTAACTGGTACAGCTCTCTGTCCTGCTCCTTCTGTGTTTCCTTATACTTCGAATGCTATCTTTTTCTTCCTGACTTTCACAGCCACCTCTCTTGAGAACCATAGTGGCTTTTTCTTTCGTTTTGATTTGTTTATTTGCTTCACACAAAGGCTTGTTGCCTCTGTGATGGCAGTTTTGATAATTCCTCATTGTTGCTCCACACTTCCTTCTAGCCTGTTTGTTAGTGCTTTTCTGAGGCACTCTCCCATCTTGCCAAAGTCAGCCCTCCTAAAGTCCAGTACCCTCACTTTTGTATGGCTTGAACCTCCAGACCATCCACCAGTGCCTTCCTTCTAAACTCCAGAGCACTTACCTGTGCTACTAGAGGAAGTCCATACCTTGATCCAGAAAAGGGCCACAGAACCTGTGGAACATGGGGTTCAAGTCTTAGTGCTTCCTGATCCCAAATTGCACAGGAGATCCGAGTCCTATTCTAGACCTCAGAGATTTGAACTTTTTTATCCAACACAAGAAGTTTAGAATGATAACTATACAAGGCTTACTCCTACTACTGCAAGTTGGGGACTGGATTTGCTCCCTGGATATGTAGGATGCTTACCTGCATGTCAAGATTTGCACCCCCCCCCCCCACAGGAGATCTATCCAGTTCCTTTTTCAGGGGGAACACTAGCAGTTCAGGGTATTGCCATTTGGCTTATCATCTGCACCGTGGGTCTTTACCAAATGTTTAGCAGTAGGGGCAGTAGCCCTCTGGAGAGAGGGAGTATATGTCTTCCCGTACCTGGACGATTGGCTGCTCAAAGCTCACTCCAAAGAGCAGATTTGTCAGAAACTAGCATGCACCAGGCAACCGTTCAATGCTCTTGGGATTATGGTCAGTGTGCCGATGTCGGTCTTGATGCCTTGCCAACATCTACAGTACATAGGAGCGGTCTTAGACACAGCCCAGGGCTTAGCCTTCCTGCCCCAGGACAGGGCCAAACATCTGATTGCACAGGCCCAGATGGTATACAACAACAGGTATGTCACAGCCAAGACATTCCTGAGGCTATTATGCCTGATCACAGCAGCCATTGTCACAGTACCACTGGCCAGGTGGCACGTGAGAATTCCACAATGGACATTAAGAATCCAATGGGACCAATGCACAGAAAACCTAGAACAGAAGGTATTCGTAACCTCTCCTGTCTGGACGGTGCTTCTGTGGTGGATGGAACCCAGTCATTTGTTGAAGGGGGGTTCCTTTTCTGATCCCTTCCCCTCATCACATTCTTACTATAGACACCTCAGGGATAGGCTGGTGGCACATTTAGGGCCCCATCAGACACAGGGAACATGGACCAAAGTGGATAGTACCCTCCACATAAATGTCCTAGAAGGGCTGTTCTGTATGGTCTACAAACCTTCCAGACCCATCTATCCCTGGGACCTCTGCTGGTGCAAACAGACAGCATCAGCATGATGCACTGCATTAACAGGCAAGGGGAAACTCACTCCTACTCCCTATGCAGGAAAGTGATGAGGGTTTGGTACTGGGCTATAAAACACAGTTTAAAACCGTTGGCAGGGATCTAATGGAAGAGATCCAAGCTATGGCACAAAAAAGGGAGGTACTACTGCTGGGGGATTTTAATCTCTTGGACATTGACTGGGGATTATTAGCAGCTAAAACGGTCAAGAGCAGAAACTTCCTGGATGCCCTGTAGGGGGCGCAACTCAGACAGATGGTCATGGAAGCAACCCGGGGAAAGGCAATAGTGGATTTTTTGTACTTTCTTTTTATTCCCCCCGGGCAGCCTGCCATCTCGCCAACTCCCCAGCTCTACACTCTCTGCTCACAGTGCACCTTCTGTCATCTTCCATGCCTTACCCACCCATGGCGGGGTGGCGGGGATCCCTCAACCCTCCAACACGGACCCGGTTCTGGGAGGTGCCTGTCATTCTCGTGAGCAGTGCCTATGGGGGTCAGCATTCATCCAGCCGCCCAGGACATTTTCTCCTCCAGTTTTCTCCCTACTGCCCTCCAGAGGCAGATCACTTCCGGTGTCGGCAATGGCCGAGCTGTGTGTGCTTCCACCCACAGCATGCAAGCCGACTACTCCACCCACATCCCTTATGTATGAGACCCAGGCACTCCAATACCTAGCCACTGCTAGGTGTCAGAGGTGTGCCGGCCTCCATGTCCCTCCCTCCCTGGGAGAAGAGAGGAGAGCTATCCTCTGGATGCTTGATCCTTTCCCACCCCGGCTGACCCCGGGCGACTTGCTTGCACCACGAACATGGGTCGCTGGCGTGGCAGGAGGTAAGGCATGATGCCTCAGCCCTCCATGCCACTGGGCAGGTGGCAATATTGGATCTTGTCCTTACAAATGAGGATAATATATCCAATCTCTCAGTAAAGGACCACCTGGGAAGCAGTGACCATAGGGTCATAACCTTTGAGATAAGTACTCAGGTGGAGCGGAGCCACACAAGGATTAAGGTTTTCGACTTTAGGAGGGCTAACTTTGGGGAAATGGCCATATACCCAAGAATGGCCTTGGAGGGGGTGCAGGAACTACAACAGATGGAGGAGATGTGGGGAAAAATCAGGGCAGGAATTGAAACTGTATCAAGCCTATGTGTGAGGCAAGTTGGAAAGGGGAGGAGAAGACGGGGACCAATGTGGTATACAAAGGAGGTGGCAAAAAAGATCAGGCTAAGACTAGGGCCTTCCGACAGTACAAGGCCAAGCAGTCAGAGGAGACTAGGGAAAATTACTAGAGACACAGAGGGAGGTGGGGAAGGCTGTTTGGAAGGCCAAAGCAAATACAGAAGAGTGGCTAGCCAGTACAGCAAGGGGTGACAAGTTATTTTTCAGATATATTTGGGAAAGAAGGAATGTCGGGTGGGAATTGTCAGGAAGTGGGGAAGGAGGTGCTCCAGTGGAGGAGGACAGCCGGAAGGCTGAAATCTTGAAAGATTACTTTTACTCAGTATTTACAGTCGTGGAGGAGGAAAGGCCCAAAATACATGGGGGAGGATCATCTGACCCTGGGGTTGACACTAGTACCTTCACTGAGGAAAGAGTCTACAGAGAACTTGCCGGACTCAGGGTGGACAGGGCCATGGGGCCTGATACAGTACACCCTAGGCTGCTGTGGGAGCTCAGAGAGTTTCTGGCTGCTCCCCTGGCTGCCCTGTACAATAGATCACTGGCTACAGGGGAGGTACCGAGGAACTGGAGAATGGCAGATGTGGTTCCGATTCATAAGGGGGGAAGTAGAGAAGATCCAGGAAATTACAGGCCTTTAAGTTTTACTTCAGCGGCTGGCAAGGTAATGGAGGCACTCATCAAAGAATGGATTGGGGATTACATGGAAGCCAGTTGGCTGCAAAACTAGAGACAACATGGGTTCATCAGGGGTAGGTCCTGTCAGACCAACCTCATCAAATTCTTTGATGAGGTGACTAAGGTGGTGGATCGGGGGGGGGGGGCAGTGGATGTGGCCTACCTGGACTTCAGGAAGGCCTTTGACACACCGTCCCACACGGGAGGCTGATATTGAAGCCGAGGGGACTGGGGGTGGGGACTAAGATAGAGAAATGGTTGGAAAATTGGCTTAGGGATAGGAGTCAGAGAGTGGTGGTAAATGGGATATGCTCAAATGAGTGGAGAGTGACTAGCGGGGTACCTCAGTGGTCTGTGTTGGCACCAGTGCGTTTTAACGTCTATACCAGCAATATTACAGAGGGCCTGGGAGGTAAGATATGCCTGTTTGCTGATGATGTGAAACTCAGTAACAGGGTAGACATTTTTTTTTGGGGGGGGGGGGAGAGTGGATAGGATGAAGACTGACTTGGGGAAGTTGGAGGAGTTGTCCAGGAGGTGGCAACTGAGTTTCAACACTAAGAAGTGCAAAATTATGCAGCTAGGGAATAGAAACTCAGGTGTGGAAGTTGGAGGAGTTGTCCAGGAGGTGGCAACTGAGTTTCAGCACTAAGAAATGCAAAATTATGCACCTAGGGAATAGAAACTCAAGTGTGGAATACACTCTTTTAGGGGTGGGGAGGTGGGGAGGTGCTGGAAGTCACAGAGGAGGAGAGGGACCTGGGAATAATTATTACTGATAACCTTAAGGTGGCAAGACAGTGTGGGGAAAGCAAATCAAATGCTTGATGTATAGGAAGAGGAATCACCAGCAGGAGGAGAGAGGTGCTTCTCCCACTGTATGTAGCACTAGTACGACTGCACCTCGAATATTACCTGCAGCACTGACAGCCCTGTCTCTGAAAGGACAGAGACAGATTGGAGGTGGTGCAGAGGGGGGCTTCCAAGATGATGCTGGGAATGTGGGGGTTGTCCTATGAGGATAGACTTGGGGAATTGAACCTGTACTCCTTGGAGGACAGGAAGAGAAGGCTGGATATGATTGAGACATTTAAATACTTGAAAGGGATTAATGAGGCACAAGTGGAGAGTCTGTTTCAGCTGAGTGGAGCTTCTAACACTAGAGGACACAGTATGACGTTATTAGGAGACAGGGTCCAGGGAAATGGCAGGAAGTTCTTCTTCACTGAGAGGGTGGTGAATGACTGGAATAAATTGCCAGAAGAGGTGGTAGTGGTGGTGGGGGATACGACCAAGCAGTTCAGATGTGCTTGGGATAAGCATATGGGTATCCTGGCAATGGGAGGGACAGGTCTGCGTGTCCCCAGAAGATGGATTCTGCTTGGGGGTTTTTATGGGCAGACTAGGTGGTTCAAGTGGTCCTTATCTGCTGGCTACGTCTATGAATCTACAAATCTATGTTCTAGGTGTTCAAAATGTCTTGCAAGACAGGCTTATCAGGTTGCAGTCCAGGATGCACAAGTGGGAGCTGCTGACTTCAGTAGCAGAAGAACTGTTCGACAGGTGGGGTTACCCAGAGTTGGACCTTTTTGTATCCCCACACAACACAAAACTGCCGCTTTTCTGCTCACTTGTTCTAGGGCCTAGAGTTTTCTGGTGAGATACGTTGTCCCCCTCTTGGAAGGGGAGGTTCCTTTCCGCCTTTCTTCCCTTCCCGCTAATCAAGCTCCAGATGGGGGAAGAAATGCTGATACTCATTGCTCCTCTTTGGCTTTGTAAGATCTGGTTCCCCTTTTGGCAGCAATTGATGGTGGAACCACCAGTGTCTTTGCTCACTGCAAGGGCCTTCTGTCACAGGAACAGGGAACTCTGGTCCATTCGGACCTCAAGGCACTCCATCTACATGCAAGGCTCCCGAAGACATAACCATTGTTAGGTTTAGTTTATTTCAAAAGGTGGTTGATGTCCTGGTGGCTACCACAAAACCTTCCACCAGGGCCACTTATTCTATGAAGTGGAAGTGGTTTGCTTTGTGGGCCACTTTGCATCAACTGGATCCCTTTACCTGTCTGGTAAATCAGGTTCTGAAGTATTTGTTGTCCTTGTCAGATGCAGGCTTGCAATACTCTTCTATCAAAGTGCACTTTGTGGCCATTTCAGCCTTTCATGTGCTGGTAGTACGGTTGCTCAGTTGAACGTGGCCCATACATTTTTTGAGAGGCATTCTGCACTTGAAGCCTCCTATTTGTAATCCAGTCCTGGCTTAGGACCTGAATTTTGTTAGAAAAGTTTACTTTGGCTCCTTTTGAACCAGCCGAGACTTGTAGCCTATGCTTCCTTTCTTGGAAAGCATTATTTTTAGTTGCTAATACTTCTGCTTGAAGAATTTTAGAGCTTCAGGCTCTAATGTGCAAGCCTCCTTATTTGATTTTTCACAAAGACAGGGTGTCTTTACATACCAGTCCTAACTTTCTTCCTAAAGTGGAGTCTGAGTTTACTTTATTTTAATTTTTTTTGTCCCTGGCACCCCTACTCCCCGAAAGGAGCTTAGCCCCACCTGCTTGCCACCCCTCATGCCCAGGCTTGCTCCCCTGGTTGGGGTCACAGGGCGGGCGCCCCTCCCCATGGTCTACATTAACGTGACCTGGCTTACCCCCCCCCGGGTGGGGCCATGGGAGAGGATCTCACCCGGCGGACACTACTGGCAGCAGGGGTGGTGATGGAGCAGGGCTTCATGCTCGGGACCAGGGGGGCGGGGACATGCAGTGATGACCCACATCCGCCCTGCCCCCCACAGGTTATGGCTCCGGCACAATGGATCCCCCAAGCCTGCGCCAGGGGTCCATGATGTGCTGGACGCACTACCTCCCTCCCCCTGGAGAAGGAGAGCAGTCCCTAGGATGTTCAGTCCTTCTCCCACCAGCCGGCCATCTGACATCCTGAGTCCGTTTCCAAACCAGGGTCGTCGGCGTCACAGATGGACGCACTGCCTCTGTGCCGGTAGGCCAGCTGTCTGAGTTTACTTTAAATCAGACCATCCAGCTGCCAGTTTATTTTCTTGAGCATTCCAATCCAGGGGAAGCATTGCTCCATACTTTAAATGTACATAGAATACTAAGGTACACTATACACCGCATGAAGGACTGCAAGAAGTCCTCACAACTTTTTGCTTCCTTTGCACCTGGGAAAGAGGGTGCACCTCTTTTTAAACAGTGCCTTTCCAAATGGTTGGTCAGTTGTATTACTTTTTGTTATAGGAAGTGTGGTAAGGAACTTCCTGGTGTCGTTCATGGTCATTCCACCAGAGGTATGGCCACTTCCGTTGCCCTTTTCAAAAATTTGTCTGCTGCAGAAATTAGTGCAGCTGCCACCTGGAGTACTGTCCATACCTTCACTAAACACTACAGTACATTGCCTCTTGAAAAAGGGCAGGTTTTGGCCTAGCTGTGCTTCAAGGCCTCCTTTCTTAGACTTGTAGGCTCCAGTCTCCCAGACTGTTTTATTGTCAGTACTGCTTGGTACCCGTTCCATAGGTGTGGCCTGATGAGATATCCTCGAAGAACATAGCACAGTTACATGCTTACAGTAACAGGCCTCGGCATCCCCAGACTGATTGGACTGGAAATCTTGCCCACTTCTCTCTGCCCGTCTGAGAAGCGGAGAGTTTTTTTTCGGAAAATCTGGCCAATGGGAGATGTGGAGATTCAGCTGCATGAGTGACTTTAAATCTCCTTAACTGCAGAGTGTTTTTCTATTAAACTAACGTTTTAAAGGGACTATTAAACAAATATCTGGGCCAGTGTCAATAAGTACCAGCAGCTCTCTATGGTAGTGAGAGCCCATAGAAGAAGTTAGTGTCATTACTGTGGGTCCTAGGAGGTGGGAGCTCCTAGACCAGCTTGCTCAGTTTTGCTTAATATTGAATCTCTGGACCTCGAGAGTGTGGGAGCCCTATGGACTAATTGCTATGCAAACTCTTTTGGGACTGGATTTGTTATTATTATTCAAATTTATCGTATTTTATATATATATGATTATATTATTATAACTCTTTCATATTTAAGTGTGTAGTTGTGTGGTGGTGTACGTGTGTGTGGGGTGTGTATGATTTGTTTTTTGAATAATGGGGTTTGTTGAAGGGTGGGTTTTTGTAATGCTGTTTTTAGTTAGAAGAAGTTGTGTTTACTGTGGGTGTGTTCTACGAGACACTTTATCTGTCTTAGGTGGTGTGAGTTGGGTGGTTGGTAAGTGTGTATGTATGTGTGTGTGTGTTTTGTTGGTATGATTATCTGTTGATTGTTGCTAGTCTGGTTTTTAGGTTAATATGTGTTGGCAGAAGCCATCAGTGGTCAGGCACTACTCTCCTGCCAGGCTCAGGGCCCTCCGTTCTTTTGACTGTCCCCGTTTGCCAGTAGAGGTATAAGGACATTATCGGGCATTGAGGATAGCTAGGAGGGGGAAGAAACGGGGAGAATATGGGCCTGGTGGGGTAGTGGAGCAGGGTGGGTGGATTGGAGTGGTGGGGACAAGGAGATGTCCTGGGGCAAAATGGGTCCAGGAAAGGGGACCTCCCTGTCTGGTTCCCATAGCCAAGAGCTCCACCTTGAGTGGGCAAGTCGCTTGGTCTACCATGTCCACCTGTCCTACTCAGGTGGTGTTGTGCAGTGCCAGGTCAATTAAAAACAAGACAGCTATTATTGCTGATCTTGTTGGCACAGTGGACCTGGCTTGCATCACAGAGACCTGGCTGGATGAGAATGCTGGCCCAGTGTTGGAATCAGCAGTTCCAGCTGGGTACTCAGTGATAAACCACCCGAGGGAGAATCATAAGGGCGGGGTGGGGGTAGCCATTTGTTTTAAATTGGAACTGGGCCTTGTAGACATCCTGGTGGCAGAGACCAGATCCTTTGAATGTATCATGGGTGCAGGTGCAGGTTGGGAATCTTCTCATCTACCGTCCACCTGGTGGTGAGAAGGAATTCCTGCAGGAAGTCGCATACTTCATCGTCGACCTAGTGCTGGGATCCACCAGATGGATAATTCTGGGGGATTTCAATGCCTGGGTCGATGATGAACTCTCGCAGTCTGGACAAGACTTCCTCCAACTGATGGGTTAGTTGGGCCTGACACAGGTGGTTACCTCTGCTACCCATAATTACGATCATTCATTGAATCTGGTCTTCCTACTGGGGATGGAGATCACCAACCTGGTGGTGGACTCGGTCAGTTGGTCGGACCATCATACTATGAGGTTTGGATTCGAGGCACCCCCAATAGACCTGCTCCTATGAAGATGATTTGGTACTGCCCTTTAAGGGGTGTGACCCCAGATGGTCTTATTGCGGTGCTGGACCTATCAGGTGTGCTGAGTGAAAGCAGGGAGCCAGAGGAACTGGTACTAGCCTATAATAAGGCAGTGACAGGGGCTCTCGACTCCCTAGCTCCTGTCCGTGTTCGCCCCTTCACTCTTTGCCCGAAGTCCCCTTGGTTTGATGGGACTTTGAAGGTGTTAAAGCTTAGCGGTTGGAGCGGTGCTGGCAGAAATCTGGTCTGGTGGTTGATAAACTTATATTGATACTGTAGCTCATTATAAAGACTATTAATCAGCAATCTCCCATAAGAAGGCAGAATTCCTGTCCAAGGAGACTGCTGCAGTGAGGAATCGACCTGCTCAGCTGTTCCAGACTGTCGACAGGTTGTGCAATCCAACCTGTCTTCAGCCGCGGGGAGCATTTTCACAGTTTAAGTGTGATGAGTGCTCTTGATTCTTTGCCAATAAGATTGCCACATTTGGGTCGGAGATCCGTTCAGCGCCCTCAGATTGGTGTTGCAGTGATCAGCAGGAAGTTGCAAACACCCGTTTTTTCTGGTCTGACTTCAGCTGGTTGGAGATTGTAGATATTGTGCGGGTCATCCAGGGTATATGCCTCACCTGCTATAGTTTGGACCTGGGCACAATGCGGGATCCGTGACAGACGGTCAACAAATTCATTGTTGACCATTGTTACAGCAACACCTTTATGTCAACCGCATTTGTGGTCGGCATAAAGGAGGTCACGTCTGGCTGTATTTTTTTCACGTCCCGAATCCCCATGTTGGGGGGCTCTGCTTCCTGCACCCCCCTGTAACTAAAGTAATCAACTCCGAGTCAGAGTTGATTTGGGAAGGGGGTGCAAGACCCCCAGAAAGCTGTGCTGGGGTCCTGCGCTGACACTACAGTAACCTGGTGCTGTTGCAGCGTAGTGTCGGTCGCAGTAAAACTGTCGTCGTAGCGATGGCATACCCCCAACGCACCTCCTAGTGGGGTGTGTTGAAGTCATTGGCCCGGTCCTAGCTGAGATAGTCTGCTGTTCATTGGAGATGGGGTGTTTCCGAACCCCCTGAAGGAGGCGGTAGTGGTACCTCTCCTGAAGAAAATCCTCCCTTGACCTGGACTGCTTAGCTAACTACAGACCAGTCCCTAACCTGCCTTTTGTGGTGAGGTTATTGAGAAAGTGGTTGTGGTGCAGCTGGATGACCATTTAACATCACACAATGTCTATGATCCCCTCCAATCTGGGTTGAGGAAGAGTCACAGCACTGAGACTGCCCTCGTTCGGCTGCAGAATGATCTCCTGATAGCAAAGGATCAGGGGAGCCATTCTATCTTGGTTCTTCTTGATCTCTCTGCAGCGTTTGACACTGTAGACCATGGGGTGCTGTTGGAGCACCTGTGGATTCTCTGTGGATTGTCTGGTATAGTCCTCAGGTGGTTTCAATTGTTCCTCACTGGCATGACTCAGAGAGTTGTGTCAGGGATTTATTCCTCGACCTCTCTCCCCCTGTCATGTGGGGTTCTGCAGGGCTTCCTACTGTCTCCCATGTTTGCAGTGTATATGCTGCCATTGGGAGACATTATAAGATGCTGTGGGCTGAGTTTTCACTGCTATGCAGATGATACTCAGTTCTACATGTCCTTTGTGCCAGAACAGAGTAGAGTGGTCTCGGTCTTTAACAGCTACCTCTCTAAGATCCAGGGTTGGATGAGTGTCAACTGGCTATGGTTGAATTCAGGCAAAACCGAGGTGTTGGTGGTGGAGCCAGGTCACCAAGGTATAGGGTTGTCAGCAGGTCAACCATCTGGTCTTTGGCTCGGGGGAGACCAGCTGCTGACCGCTGACCGGGGCGCAAAATCTGGGCGTTGTGTTCATTAGCGGCCTGACATTAAAATCTCAGGTGTATGCTGTCATTATGACCTCTTTTTACCTTCTGAAGAATATCGCCTGGTCCCACCTGGTGACCTCCCAACATTAGTCCACGCCTTTGTGACCTCTCATCTTGATTACTGCAATGCCCTATAGCTAGGGCTACCAGGGGTTGATATCCGCCTACTGCAGCAAGTACAGAATGTGGCGGCCAGGTTGCTGACTGGTTATCAAGATCTTGTCATGTCACTCCTGTACTCTGTGGCCTGCACTGGCTGCCTGTACATTGGCGGATCACCTTCAAGGTTGGGTTACTGACCTGTAAAGCCCTACACGGACAGGGACCGCGCTACGTGCAAGATCTTCTCTGTCCTTACCGTCCCCTCCGCTCACTACTTTCCTCTGATGAGGGATTGCTAGAGATTCCCAGGGTTCAATATAGGACCTCTGGGGCCCGTTCACTTGCTTTTGTGGCCCCCACCCTGTGGAGCTCTCTACCTTGTCGTATTAGAGAGTGCCTGACCATTGAGAGTTTTAAAACTGCCTTAAAAACGCACGTATTCCAGTTAGCATTTCCAGACTCAAGTGATACTTAATGTGCTGCCATCGTTAGTTCTCTGATTATATTTTAATATTTTAGATTTAATTTTTACTGTTGTTTTATATGGTTTTGCTATTGTACAGCACTTTGATCAGCATGAAATTGTGCTTACAAATAAAGTTTGATTTGATCTTCAGAAGAATCTCTTTCATTAGGTCATGCCGTCCTATCCTCTGTCCCCCAAGGATTTAGAGCACTGTAACTCCTGTCTCTTTCTCATTGCTTGGTCTACCTGCTGTTTCCCGCCTTGTCTGGGAGTCGGAGCCATAATTTCTTTCCTGGTTCCCTAGAGGGAGGTCCTCTGGGCATGATCTCTGGCGGGGAACTGAGAGGGAAGGAGCCGCCCACATTATATGGGAGTGCCAGTGTAGCATGTTGTCATGGTTGGCCCCTAGCAGACACTTGCAAAAAGTTTCCATGTGATCTTAGTGCCAAGTGACTATAGTTCCATAGGTGTGGCCTGATGAAAGAGATTCTCTCGAAGATCTGCTGCTATGGTAAATGCGTAACTGTTCTATTTTCCTCTTCTATGAGCACCCAGGGTGGTTTCAGTACAGAGTTCCAGTTCACTTCCCAGAGAAATGCAAGCTGTGCAGCTAAATAATAAAGCTTGAAATCCGAAACTTGAAATTGGGCAGGCCTAAGCACCCCCGCCCCCCCCCCGACCGATTGGCAATGTAACTGCACTTGGAATAGGTACAGTATACAATCTTGGGGAGGAGGCACATTTTAATAGTATTCACCCTACCAATAAGTGTTGGTGAAGGGACTACCATCTGGTGCAGTCCTGTTTTAACGTCTGCAACAGTGGATAATTTCCACAGTAAGAGGACAGCCAGGTTCTTAAGCTGATCAGATGGCTGCAACACTGCACCAGCTATCTGCAGGGGACTGCCACTCCCGAGATCCATGAGCAGCCACTCACATTTCATCCAGTTAACTTTATTTCCAGACATTGGGCCATATATCACAAAAGTGGAAGAGAGTGCAGGCCAGGCCTTCCCAGGGTCTGCCAAGAATAAAAGCACATCATTGGCAGAGACGGAGATAACATGATGGTTACCCCCCACCCTCAGCCCTTCAGTGTGCCCACATGCACAAACAACAGCTGCCACAGTCTCAATAGTTAAAAGATAAAGGAGTGGAGAGAGGGAACAACCCTGTCATGTACTGCTCACTAGTGGGAGGAAGCCTGCAGCACCTTGTTCATCAAGTCTTGGCCTGTGGGTGAGCATACAGGGCAGCAATTCAGGAGCATATCCTGGGTCCGAAACCAAACTTCCTTAGAGTGGCAAACATAAAGGGTCACTCAACCCGGTCAGAGGCCTTCTCCGTATCTAATGCCAGTAAACCAGGTTGAGCACCATAGCTCCCCACCCAGGCCCACATGACCTTGACCACTCACTGGATATTGTTTTTGGCCTGCCTACCCTTCACGAACTCTGACTGACCAGGTCATATCAAACCTGGCAAGTTTGTCTCCACCCTGTTTATCAGCAATTTTGCTAGAATCTTATAGTCAGTATTTAGACGTTAAGTATGGCAATATAGCGTGGTGGTAAAGGGCACTGAGCTGTAAACCTGGAGACCTGTGTTTGAATCCCATCGGACCCTACTTGCATACTGTATGACCCTGAGCAAATCACTTAACTTCCTTGCGCTCCCAGGTCGCACCTGGAAACAAACTCCGGCATAGTGGACATAGAGCATAGAGCAGTCCACTCAGCCCTGGACAAAGGGTGCCAAACAGGTGCAGTCTTTATCGATCTTACAAAAGCTTTCGACACAGTCCATCATGGCCTACTTAACTCCCTACTTTCTAGCCTAGGCCTGGCCGAAGGTCCTTGTGCTTGGGTAAAAAGTTACCTGTCCAATCGGTCACAGGCTGTAAAAATCTCTAATGAACTCTCCGACTTCAAACCAGTTCTCTCGGTGTACCACAGGGATCAATTCTTGGACCGCCTCCTCTTAGCCTGTTCCTTAACTCCTCCCAGATATCTGCCAGGAGAAAATAATCTTATACGCTGATGATGCTGTAATTCTCTTCCCACAAGGATCCAAACTCCGTATGAAAAGCCTGCAACTTGCTTTCTCTAGTGTTGAAAGGTGGTTCCTGGATAGTAAACTTGTGCTAAACCACAATAAAACAAAAGCCATGCTCTTCTCCAATCACCAAAACAAAATAGGCATACTCCACTCACCATACAAACCTCTGCGGGAATTACACTGGACCAAGTAAATACTTTCAAATACCTTGGCATCACTTTTGACCAAGGGCTCACCTTGCACCCATTGACAACATCATAAAATAGTGAACCAACGCCTTGAATACTATTCAGAATCAATAATTTCTAAATCAAGCGGCATTGAGAATAGCCATACAGAGTTCCATAATCTCAATCATTGACTATGGCCTTATTATTTATGGCTCAGCTACCTCCACTGCTCTAAGGCGTATCTCAATCACTCTAAATAAGGCCTGCCGGCTCCTCACGGGGGCTCAAAGACTGACTCACACATGTGATCTGTACTATGAATCAGGCTGGTTGAACCTATCAAATCGTCTTATTTACCTCACCTGCACAATGGCAAAAAAATCTATCTTGGGACTGACTCCATTATGTATTCAAAACCTACTCCAACTGAATCCTGGCTCACGACCCTCCACCAGATCTGAACGCCAACCTTTCCTGGTTCCGAGATGCTGGACTGCACAGGGACAAAGATCTTTCGTGATACAGGGCCCCGACATGGTTCAATGCGCTTAGTCCACCTACTCTATCCTCAACCTCGCTGAAGCTTTCAAACCATGCTCTATGCCCACCTCACCACCACTAGCAACTGTGATTGCGCTAGATAAAGACTACTACCCTCATGTCCATCCTCACATCTGAGGCCTCTTCCTCCCTGACTAATGAACCCTCTGGTACCTCTACTACTTCCTGTCTCCCACCCAAACTCACTCCCCTTTTTCCTGTCCCTCTCACTTACTCTCCGCCACCACCTTTCCCTCCTCTCTAGCCCTTTGCTTTAATGATCACCCTCTCCCTGGAAGTTTCCTTTAACCTCGAAATTTTGTTCACCGCTTGAACCTGTTATAGCTTGTTTTTCTATGAAACTTAAAATGTTACTGCCTTTAAACTGTTAATAGCAAATTTATGATGTAACTTTCCTGTCTGGTTTTACCTGTAATGTGTATCGTGCTTTGTTAAATGTTCTTTGTGACGTGGAACCTTTGTAAAAGAGCCCTGGCTCAAAGGATTAATTCCTAGATTAATAAACTAAACTAAACTAAACTAGTGTGGCGGCAGTACAGAGGAGGGCAATCAAAATGGTGCAGGGCCTGCATCAGAAACCCTATGAAGGAAGGCTTCAGGAATTAAATATACATTCCCTAGAGGAAAAGAGGGAAAGGGGGGATATAATAGAAACATTCAAATACCTCACAGGTAACAATAAGGTATAGGAAGGGATCATTTTCCAGAGAAAAATATGGTGAAGGACAAGGGATCACACTATGAAGCTGGAGAAGGGGAGGCTCAGAGGAAATAGGAGGAAGTTCTTCTTCAATAAAAGGGTGGTGGATGCTTAGAACAGCCTCCCAGTGGAGGTGGTGGGGGCTGAAATGGTTACAGGATTCAAGAAAGCATGGGACAGACACAAGGAGATCTTAGAAGTGAGGCTGGGGGGGGGGGCAAGTGGAGACCGAGTAGGGACTACAGTAGCACTGTAGGTATTGGAGGCAGTATAGCGCAGTGGTTTAAGGCTCTGAGCTGTAAATCTGGAGACCTGGGTTTGAATCTCACAGCCCCCACTTGCATACTGTGTGACCATGAGCAAGTCACTTAACTTCCCTGTGCTCCCAGGTCGCACCTGTAAGCAAGGTTTCAGCTTAGTGTGTCACTCCTGGTAAAATAATTGAAAAAAAAAAAAGGGAGGGGAAAATAGGACAGACTGGGTGGGCCAAGAGATCCTTATCTGCCAACAACTTCTATGTTTCTATGTTATAGTGCCTTTCTTGGTTAAACAATTTCCCCTTTCTCCCTTTCCCTTTAGGGCAATATGAGGTGCACAGGGTTTGGCAGGGATGATAGTTGCCTGGGACAGTGAGAAGGGAAAAGCACCTGGGATGACACCCATGGTTTATAAATGTTACCTAGAAGGCTTTAAAAGCATTGCTTACTATAACATGGTCACCCTTGATTCCCCACACCTGGCTCCACTGCTGCGCAGATCACCTTTGCTGCATCTTAGTTCATAACTACCTCATCAGCATTTTACTGCCCCTGTCCCCCTCAAAGTAGCTTTTGACTGGGTCAAGAGAAAAGCTCTCTTAGCACCCTGTATTTAGGAGATTGAGTTTAACCTTGATCTTCATTTACTCCTGGTATATTGCTGGGTCCTTTAAGGTTATATCAGATTCCTGCAATGGTTGGACTTGGCATAACAGATGCTGCTCCTCCAACAACAGGGAGGCAGTATAGCGCAGTGGGAGGCAGTATAGCACGGTGGTTTAGGACTTTGAGCTGCAAATCTGGAGACCTGGGTTTGAGTCCCACAATCTCCACTTGCATACTGTGTGATCATGGGCAGGTCACTTCCCTGTGCTCCCAGGTTGCACCTGTAAACAAGCTTTCAGCTTAGTGTGGCTCACCAGGTTAAAACCATTTGAAAAAAAAAAAAACAAGTTCTCTTTCTTCTTGTGGTAGGAGTAAGATATGGACACTCCCCAGACAAAAGCTTCCCACCTGATTCTGTGAGTTTGTGTCCCTGGATTGTTTTGGTCAAGAAAAATCTGAAGCTCTCAAGACAGGCACTTGTGGAACTCCAGGACCACCAGGAACCGAGAATCCATCTGCCACAAGTGGAACTAAGTACTGGTACTGCCTCCCACAAGTGTCAGAGGTAGAGGGGTAATGTCTGATTGCAGGTTTGGGTCATATTGCACATCTGCCACTCAGGAATGGAGGGCGAACATCACCAGGAGCAGATCAATCATTGTGTATATCTGGTGTGCGTGTGAAAAAAAGAAGTACTACCTGTCCCTGGGTGATGAAACTTCTATGTCCAGGACATATCTCTCTCTGAGCCAAGTATGGACAGCCTCAGCTTTTGGGGGCAGGCGGCTCTATGTGTTGATCTATCAAGCACGGGTCCCACAGGGTATTGTAGTCACTCCTATGATCAAAGGGTGGGAACATGTCACCAGGGAGACTGACAATTTATGAAAATTTCTCTTGCTCCATTATCTCACAGATGGATGGTCCACTGTGTCTCTCTTGTTGCTAAGTTCTGGTTCAGGACTCTCCCCTCCAACCTCTCCTCCTGCCTCACCCAGGAAACTACTTCAGTGTACTCTCTACGCCACCGAGACCCTTGCACCTTTGCTGTCCCTCATCCCCATTCTGCCGCTGGCCAATCCACCTTCTCTTACCGTCTCCCTCTACTCTGGAACAAACTTCCCTCTGACCTTCACCTCTCCTCCTCTTTCTCCTTTGTCAGAAGCCTTCTCAGACTTCTTCCCTCCCCTCCCCTCTGTGCTCCCCCCCCCCACTACTTTGATGCTTACCTCTCTCCACTTCCCCATGCACCAGTGCAAAACAGAGTCCGCTGTCCTGCAAAAATAAATGTGGGTGGTATCCCAACTAGGTACTTGTCTGTCCTTCACCTGAAACTGTTTCTTGCTGCCCGTATCTCTATTTGATTATGTTTTTTCCTGAAATAATATTGTACCTTACTGTTACTGTCTTGAATTCTGTATCTGGACTTGTATAATGTGTACTTTTCATTTGATTTGTAATATTACTGTTTATCAAATGCTCCCCTATCCCGGTTCATACATGGAGTCGAGCCTCAGCTCAGTGTGCCTTTCTTGGTTACCAAATCGTAAATAAATAAAAAAAATGCAGGGTTGTCAAATTTGGGCCACATATTAGTTCTTCCCCAAGCTCCTTGTCCTGTCTTCCCCTTGCCCTGGTAGTCTAGAGAGATCATTCTGGTTCTCTAAAAAAGTCAGAGAGGCAGTGGGGGCCAAAATAAGGGCCTTTGTGAGAAACAGAGACACAGAATGGACTGAATACCGAGTCAAGATGAGGGAAGCCAAGAAGAGAGAAAGGGGCACAAGAGCAGACACAGAGTTGCATGTTTTGGAGGAGATCAAGGGAGGGGGAAAAACTTGTTGAGATACATTAGGGAAAAAAGGCAAATGAGACCGAGAACTGTAAGGCTGACAGAAGGGGGTAGGGTAATAGAGGAGGATGAACAGAAGGCAGCTGTGCTTAATGTCTACTTCTACTCTACATACTAAGGAGGTTAACGGGACCTTGCCAGAAAGTGGCATATAGGCTGCTTCTAGGGGGGACTTCAGCAATGGAGCAGGTGGTAATTACAGGGGAAAGGGTCAGGAAAGGGCTTACTGCTCTGAAATGACTCGAGGGTGCTCAGGAAACTAGCACTGGAACTCGCTTGACCTCTGGCAGGGCTATTCAGTTGCTTGCTACAGTCAGGGGTAGTTCTGAAAGATTCGAAGGTAGCAGACATGATCCTGCTCCACAGGGAAGGGGCAAGGAGAAACTGGGTTGCTACAGGCCCATCAGTCATCTCCACAACAGTTTAGATGATGGAAACACTAGTCAAGGAGGACCTAGTGTACTTCATGGAGAGCAGTGGGCTCAAGGACAGTAAGCAGCACTAGTTTGTGATGGGGCAGTCTTGTAAGACCAACCTTATAGTACTCTTTGACTGAGCAACTAGGGCAGTTGATGAGGGACAATCAGTGGATTTACTTGTCTTTGACCTCAGCAAGGCATTCAACTCGGTGCCACATAAAAGGTTCCTGAAGAAGATCTGGGTGCAACGAAGGACCTAGTTAGATAGGTAGGTTGTTGGTTGAGGGGGAGATAGCAGAGAGAGATGATAAATGTCGTCAAATTAGGGGCAAGGGAGGTCACGAGCAGGGTGCTGCAAGGATCTATTGTGAGACCAGCCCTTTTCAATATGTTCATCAGTGACATAGGAGAAGGACTCCAGGGCAAGATGTGCCTCATCGCAGATGACGTTAAGCTCTGTGGCAGTGTACCCAAGGAGGAGGAGTAAGGGAGATACAGAGGGACCTGCAGAGAGAAGAAAAGGTGGTCCAAAATCTGGCATTTGAAATTCAGTGCCAAATTGTGCAATGTGATGCACATAGGGAACATGAACCCCAGGAGAGACTATTGTTTGCGGGTGGGAGGAGGGTTAAACTGGGCACTACTTTAAGGAAAGGGATCTGGGAGTTATAAGCAACTCCCTGAAACTGTCTAGCCAGTGCAACAAGGCCTACAACAAGGTGACAAAAATGCTGGGGTGTCTTGGGAGGGTTTTTGATAGTAGGAGGAAAGAAGTAATACTCTCTCTCTATAGATCACTAGCGAGGCTGCAAATGGAATACTGTGCACAGTTCTGGAGTCCCCACCTAAGGAAAGTCAAAGACAGGCTGGAGACTGTGCAGCATAGAATAATCAAAATGATTCAGGGCTAACAGGGTAGATCCTAGGAGGAACGGCTCACGGCACCGAAAATGTACTCACTGGAGGCAAGAAGGGAGCGGGAAGACATGATAGAGACGTAGAAACAAACATGGAATTTGTCAGCAGAAAAGGACTGCTTGGCCCATCCAGTTTGTCTAGATGTTCCCTGCCTGTTTTCGCAGACCACAACAGTCTCTGGCAACCCTCCCTCCAACCTGCCTATTTTCTAATACACCCCTATGTCTGTCCTATGCATGCTTGAAGCCCCCTACTGTTTTTGCCTCCATCACTTCTGCTGGCAGTCTGTTCCAGGCATTTACCACCCTTTTAGTGAAGAAATATTTCCTCACACTTCTCTTAAATGCTGTCTCCCCCCCCCCCCCAGCTTCATCGCATGTCTCCTGGTGCTTGTTCTCATTTGAAATAGACTTCCATCCTGCACCCTTTTCACCCTAGTGAGGTACTTGTAGGTCTCTATCATGTCATCTTGCTCTCCTCTCCTCTCTGCCAGGGTGTACATGTTGAAATCCCTCAGACTGTCCTTGTAGGGCTTCTTGTGCAACCCCTGCACCATTTCATTTGCTCTTTTCTGGATTGCCTCTACCCTGTCTATGTCCTTTCTGAGGTGTGGCCTCCAAAACTGGATACAATACTCCAGGTTGGGGTCTCACCAGCAAGCAGTACAGTGGCAACATCACTTCCCTCCTCTTGCTAGATATACCCCTCCCTGTGCATCCTAGCATCCAACTAACCCTGCCTACTGCCTTGTCATACTGCCCTGCCACCTTGAGGTCATCAGATATGATAACCTCATGGTCTCTTTCATGTTTAGTGACTGTCAGTACCCCCCTCCCAGGTGAATGATTTTGAACTTGTTTTTCATTGAACTCCAAGTGCCGTGCTTTAGACCACTCCTCTAGTTTCCTCAGATCTCTGCTCATTCTCTCCACCCTTTCCATAGTGTCCACCCTAGTTAAGATTTTGGTATCACCTGCAAAAAGGCATTCATTCCCTTTCAGTTCTTCTGCAATGTCCCCGATGAAGACAGTGAAGAGGACCAGTCTCAGTATACTGAGCCCTGTGTGGTCCCTGCTTGTCACTTCTCCATCACTCGAGTGGGTGCCATTTACCAGCACCCTCTGTCCATCTGTTAACCAGTTCCTAACCCAGAATCATCACTTTTGATCCCACCCCCAGGCTGCTCAGTTTCTTTATTAACCTCCTGTGTGGCACAGTGTTAAAGACCATGCTGAAGTCCAGATAAGCCACGTCCACTGCCTTACCCTGATCTATTTCCCTGGTTACACAGTCAAAGAAATCCATCAGATGCATTTGGTGTGACTTCCCCTTGAATCCATGCTGCCTGTGGTCTTGCAACCCATTGGATTCAAGATACTTGGATTACT
Organism: Neoceratodus forsteri; assembly: GCA_016271365.2. NCBI lineage: Eukaryota > Metazoa > Chordata > Ceratodontiformes > Ceratodontidae > Neoceratodus > Neoceratodus forsteri. The sequence goes on along the minus strand of CM057453.1, from coordinate 1,302,379,669 downwards.
TGGAAGGACAAGACAAAGTAGGCCAGTGACCCATTTAATTGTCTCCAACCCATGGTGGGGTTAATGTTAGTGATCACTGAGTAAGAGATAATTTTCTAACCTATGTTTAAAGGCCTCAAAGAATGTTGAATTGACTAGACTGCTTGGTAGCGAGTTCCAAAGCCTTGCCGATCTAACTATAACAAAGTTTAGTCTTTTTGTGGTATAGGCTGTATGGACAATTAGTTGTCTGTTATGGGATCTTAATTGTGTTGACCTATGGTTAGGAAGCATACCACAGAGACCCATCAGTTCTTGATTTTTCATGAAGTTATATAGAAATAATAGGTCCTCTCTTTTCCTCCGAGTCTCTAGACTAAATAATTTGAGAGAGTCTAGTCTATCCTTGTAATTCAGGGAGGCTAGGCAGGGAATTAACTTTGTGACTCTTCTCTGAGTTCTCTCCAGAAGGTTAATATCATGCCTCAAATATGGATTCCATGTTGGGGAGCCAAAGTCCAAGTGGGGTATTATATATGTTTTGTATAACTTCGTTATATACTGTATCTGTCTATCTTTTAGCAGGGTTTCCATTAATTTCCCAACCAGTGAAGTAAGAGTGACTGGCTTCTAGCTGCTAGTCTCCTCCATGCTGTCGCTGTTTTGTAAAGGGACATCAGCTCTTCTGCAGTCCTCTGAAACAATGCGTTTTTTGCAGTAAGCTGTTGAACAAGGCTGTCAGTGGAGCAACTAGCACCTCCTCGAGTCCCTTTAGAACCCTAGGATGTATCCTGTCCAGTCCCATAGCTTTGTCCACCTTCAGAGCAGCAAATCCCTTCGGGACTCTTTCTTCTGAAAAGGACTTGTGTCCGTCTCCCTTCCCCCACTTCCTGCTGTTCCCTGGCGGTCCATCTCACCTCACTCCACTGTGAAGGCTGAGCAGAAATAGCTGTTCAGGATGTCTGCTTTTTCTTGGTCCTCTTCTCTGCAGTCCCCCCCTCCGCCCTTCTAATCCTCACTATCCCACCCTTTGCTTTCCTCTTCTTACTTATGTATCTGAAGAAAGTCTTATCTTTAGTGACCCCTTTGGCGATTCTTTCCTCTATCTGCACCTGCGCATTTGCTCCACTTACCACCTTGTCTGATTCCCTCTGCTTTAGGTTGATGGCTATCAATCAGAAATCACCAGTAAGAAGGCAGAATTCCTGTCCAGGGAGATTTCTGCCGCACAGAATCGACTGGCTCAGCTCTTCTGGACTGTTGACAGTTGTGCAATCCAATCTGTCTCCAGCCCAGAGAAGCTTTTTCTCAGCTGAGATGCGAGGAGTTCACTCGATTTTTTGCAGATAAGGTTGCCAGCATCAGGTCTGGCATCGGTCCGACCTCTCCTATGAGGGATTGCAGTGGTCGACAGGAAGTGGCATGCACTTGGTCTGTCTGGTCAGATTTCCGCCGGCTGGAGTTCACTGACATTGTGAAGATCGTCCAAACATTGCGCCCAACCAGTTGTACTTTGGATCCTGGTCCTACACCCCTTTTAGTGGGATGTGTAGATGTTATCTGCCTGATCCTTGCTGACATTGTCTGGAAGTCTTTGGAGAGGGGGGTCTTTCCTGACCCCCTCAAGGAGGCGGTCGTTCAACCACTCCTTAAAAAACCCTCCTTGGATCCAGATTGTCTAGCCAACTACCGGCCTATCTCTAACCTGCCATTTCTTGGTAAGGTTATTGAAAAGGCGGTTGCGTTGCAATTGGATGATCATCTTACAACTCACAATGTCTATGATACTCTCCAGTCTGGTTTTAGGAAGAAGCATAGCACAGAGACTGCCCTTGTCCGAGTATTGAATGACCTCCTATGGCTAGAGATCGAAAAGCACATACCCTTCTGGTCCTTCTTGATCTCTCTACTGCATTCGACACTGTAGACCATGGTGTGCTGTTGGAGTGCCTGCGGCTTTTTTGTGGGCTGTCTGGTACAGTCCTTAAATGGTTCCATTCTTACTTCACGGGCAGGTCTCAGAGAGTTGCCACTGGAATTTATTCCTCTGGCGCTCACCCCCTGCCTTGTGGGGTACCGCAGGGTTCCATTCTAGCCCCCATGTTGTTTGCAGTGTATATGCTGCCATTGAGAGATTTCATCAGACGATACAGTCTGGGTTTTCACTGCTATGCAGATGATACTCAGCTGTATATATCCTTTCTGCCCAGACAGGATGATGCACTCTCCGTGCTAAATAATTGCCTTGCTGAGATCAGATTTTGGATGAGTTCCAACTGGCTGAGACTGAATCCGGATAAGACTGAAGTGCTGGTAGTGGACCCAGGTCGTCCAGGGGCGGGTTTGGGGGCTGGTCAACCATCAGGCTTATTACTTGGTGGTATGTCACTCACTACCTCGGATCAGGTGCATAACATGGGTGTTATTTTTGATGATGGTCTGACCCTAAAATCTCAGGTGTCAGCTGTCGTCAGATCCTCTTTTTACCATCTGAGGAATATCGCCCGGGTGAAACACCTGGTTCCTCCGGGTGATCTTCCAACACTGGTCCATGCCTTTGTCACTACCCATCTTGATTACTGCAATTCCCTCTACCTAGGGCTACCAGGGGTTGATATCTGCCATGCAGCTGGTGCAGAATGCGGCCAGGCTTTGACTGGGACTTCTAGAACCAGTCATATTATGCCTGTGCTCCGTGAACTGCACTGGCTGCCTGTTCAGTGGAGGATCACCTTTAAGGTTGGCTTGCTAACCTTTAAAGCCCTACATGATCAGGGACCTGGCTACCTGCAAGATCTCCTGGTACCCTACTGCCCCCTCCGTCTTATCTGTTCCGCCAGCAAGGGATTGCTGGAGATTCCCAGGGTACGATTGAAGACATCTAGATCTCGTGCCTTCGCTTTTTCAGCGCCAACCCCGTAGAATTCTCTACCTCGTTGTTTGAGAGAATGCCCAACTGTCGATAGATTTAAAATTGAGTTAAAACTTATTTAGTTTAGCTTTCCCTAGTTAATTTATTTATTTATTAAATTTTGATAATCGGGTGAGCCCACTGGGCCCCGAAGGTCCCTTTTGCAGGGGCGACCCGAAGGTTACAAAATACATTACATGGGATTGTTTCGACAGGATACATAACAAATGTCATACATTATTACATGGGATAGTATACAACTAGATACATTAATTACATCACATAGATACATAGAAGGGCAGACAGTAGTATCAGTGTAATAAGTAGGAGCGTATGAAGGAGTAAAACGCTTTGGGGTACCTTATCCTAACACATACACTTTGTGGGGGTAGCCAGGTGAGTCTTAAGCCTGGTGTGGAAGGTATAGGCGGAGGTGGTTTCCTGAATGCCTTTGGGGAGGGAGTTCCATAAAGTGGGGGCAATAAAGGCAAATGACTTCCCACCTGCCTTTGTTCTGACCCTTGGCACTGAGAGGAGTGTCCTGTCGGTAGAACGGAGTTGCCTGGGGTTCCTCTTTGTGGAGATGAGCCCACCTAGGCTGGGTGGGGAAGGGGAGTGGAGAAGTTTGTAGGTGAGGCAAAGGAAGGGGTACTGAAGCCTGTCCTCTCAGGGGGGCCAGTCTAGGTGGGACAGCAGGTCGCAGTGGTGGGTCCTCGGGCCAGCTAAGGAGGCAAAGCGGGCCACTTTGTGGTAGAGAACCTGTGATTTATTTAGCTCTTGTCTAGCTGCTCCCTGGATAACAGGGGCCGCATAGGTGAGTATGGGGAGCAGAACACTCATAGCAATGGAGACCCAGGCCGCTGGTATCAACTGGTCTTTCAGCCTGTACAGGGTCCCAAGTTTAGAGTGGGTATTTTTGGTTACCTGTTCAATGTGCCCCTTGAGGGTGAAGCCCTGATCCAGGGTGAGTCCCAGGTATTTTATGGAGGGGACCACCTCGATAGTCTTACCTGAGGTGGTCATCAGTTTGAGGAGTTTACTTCTATCCCAATAGCCAGATTTGGGGCCAAACAGCATGGCCTTAGTCTTGTTCGGATTGATGACCATTCTATTAGTGACTAGCCACTCCTCTAGGGACTCCAAGTCATCTTGGAGCCAAAGGATTCTCCATGTTGGTGGAGGGGACGATAGAGGACTGTGTCGTCAGCATATTGTACCACTGAACTCCCTCCACAGTGGTTGCTGAGGTCGTTGGTAAATAGCAAGAAAAAGAAGTGGGCCAAGTATTGACCCTTGGGGCACCCCTTCAGTTAGGGGAAGAGGCTCAGACAGTGAGTCTTTCCATTTTACCCTCTGTGACCTGCCAGAAAGGTAGCTGGAAAACCACGATAGGGAATGCCTGTCTAGTCCAACCTGCCTCAGTTTGGAGAGCAGCAGGTTGTGGTTAACGAGGTCAAATGCTTTAGATAAGTCTATAAAGACTGCCCCTGTGGGGGTCCCCTTGTCAAGCTCTCTGAGTACATCTGTTGAGAACTTGATGAGAGCAGTGTCAGTCCCATGATTGGTTCTGAAGCCATGCTGTGAGGGGGGCTAGAAGTTGGTGGGTTTCTAGGTAGTCACGGAGTTGACCGTAAACCAACCTCTTTTGTATCTTACCGAGGCTACAAAGTAGGGAGATAGGCCTGTAATTATTGGTTGATTCCCTCGTACCTCCCTTATGGACAGGGACTATGTGAGCCATCTTCCAAGGACTGGGGATGGCCCCTTCCACGATGGAGCAGTTGAGGAGCCAGGTTAGGGGCCTAGCGAGTGCTGGGGCCCCTTCCTTGAAGTCGGGAGGGAATACCGTCAGGTCCCGCGGGTCCCGTTGCTTTAAGGGCTTTTAGTAGAGGAAGGACTTCCTTAGGTCTAACTAGCCTAAGGTGGAAGGGGGACGTCGTGTAAGATGGGGAGGGGTCAATAGGGGCGGGGGTGGGTGGGCAGACCAGCTTTGATCTGTTCCAGGTTGGTGAACTGATGGTTGAGTGCCATAGCGATGATGGAATCATCGCTAGTTAGCTGGCCATTTACCTTCATGGGGCCGTGTTCGGCCTTGCCGGTACCCTTTAGTAGCCCATTTATGTGGGCCCAGAAGAGTCTAGGGTTCCCTAAATTCTTTTTCTGTAGGTCAGTGACATACTCTCGTTTTGCCACTTTTATGGCCTGTTTGCACCTGTTTCGAAGAGCCTTGTAGGATGTGAGATCAGCTGGTAGTGAGGATAGTTTGTATTTCTTCCAAGCTGAGTCCCTGTGTTTCATCAGGGTTTTCACATTGGGGGTGATCCACTTATAGCAGCTCCCCTTGGTGCGGAATTTCTTCATGGGGGCCAGCCGTTCAGCCACCATGGTGAGTGCTCCCTGGAAGAAGGCAGTGGCTTCATCCAATGTTGGAAGAAGTTTGATGGGACTCCAGTCTATACTGTTAAGACATCCTAGCAGGTGCTCTGGCTGTAGGTGAGAGAAGTCCCGTGCCACCAGGATTCGTGGGTGGGCTCTGGGGGCCCTGTTTTTCCAGATGCAGAAGATGGGGGAATGGTCGCTCAGTGCATCGGCTAGTATGCCCCCCGCCTGTACATTGGAGGGTTTGCTTGTGAGTATCCAGTCTAAAGTGGTATGGTTACCCGTTTTATAATTCATGCGGGTGGGCCCAGCGATGATCTGTTCTAGGTTAGCATCCTGGACCAGTCCTATTAAGGAGTGGCTGCCTTGAGTGACCCAATTTAGATTGAAGTCCCCCAGTAGGAGTAGTTCTGTGGAGAACTCATCGGCTAAGTCCTTTAGAAATGTTTCAAGGGAGTTCCTCGCATTCGTTGGGGGATTGTAACGCATCCTATATTGAGATGCTTTCCGGGGCCAAGGGTGATCCTCACAAAGGTTGCTTCACCTTCCGTACAGTTGGATAGTTTTGGGGATAGCTGTACAGTGTTCAGGGTGTCTTTCGCGTAGATTAGCACCCCTCCCCCTTTTGCCCTGTCTGTCCCTTCTGTGGGAGGTATATCCCGAGGCTGCTACCTCATGTGGAAGAATGTGAGGTTTGAGCCAGGTTTCGGATACAACCAAGATATCTGGGTTGTACCTATCTAGCCAAGATTGAAGTTCATGAACCTTTGGCCTTAGGCTGCATATATTCATATGCGCAATATGTAATCCCTTGGTGAATGCCCAATGGGGGTCCAGCGGGAAGGAGACCAAGAGGTTGTGTGTGGGTGGTCCAGGATTTGGCTGTACATCCCCGGCCATGAGCAGGAGGGTGGCAAGAAGGCAGAGAGTGGGGATCCCACCCAGGGGTAGGGACATGGCTCTAAACTTTCGCCTGGCGGTGAGTAAAGAGGAATATAGGACACCTTTTTTGCAGAATTCGTGCGCAGTCAGGGGTCCTGCCAAATTGCTGGGGGTATGGGGAGATTGCTCCCCCAGGAGTGATGGGGGAGGTCCAGAGGGAGAGTGACCTCTGGGGTCCTGTTCACCTATGGTCATGGTCATGTCAGTCCATAGGAGAGATAGTATGTATAGGACAGCCAGGAGGAGTCCTCTATTAGGTCCACTAGAGGCAAGGGGTCCAGGCTTGGGGGGCTCATGCTGCCAGCCCCTAGCAGAAACACTTAAAGGCTAGGTGAGGGGGGGTGGTCATGTGCCTTGGTCAAGTTACCTTGCTGAGGTGATACTTTATAGAGGGGAGAGGTTAGTCCGCTATACCCTCGAGAGAAAGTACTTTTAACTGGTCCTGCTATACTTGCAGGCCCTTTGAGTCTTTTTCAGTGATTTGCATCTGGGAGGGGCTCTCAGGTGGAGGGCGGGCTGGACAATAAACAGACTAAGTTAGCAGTATGTCTGGCAGTTCAATGAAACATTAATGCCCATTAAGCACGTTAATACAGGATATTTTAGAAAACAGTCTAAAGGATATTATTGGGCAAGTAAACAGTAAGGAGGGGCTGTCAGGAGGGGGCAGGCAAGTCAATAAAACAGTCTAATTAGTAGTATATCTAGCAGGTATAAAGGATACTATCAAGGCCCATTAGTCAATTTTATGCGGGCTAGTCTAGAAAACAGTTCTAATTTGCAATAGATGTTAACAGTTACTAGTGATTCATACAGTGCTCTTTTGCCACATTTATGCAATTAAGTATGGAGAGTATACTATAGAAATGCGAGTTAGCACAGTGGTTAATTAGCTACTTGTAGGCATAGGAAACTTGTAACACTTCAGTATGGAGTTATAGTTAAACAGGCGGTTAGTTGGGCAAATTAGCGATTCTAAGATAAGCTAACACTTCAGTATGGAGTTAAAGTTAAACAGGTGGTTAGTTGGGAAAATTAGCAATTCTAAGATAAACTAGAGTAGTCGGAGTTCTGTTATATTGAGTAGCAGTTTAGTAGCTGAACACCACCTAGTGGGTGAATGATAGGTGATCTCGAGGGTATCCCAGTTACCGCCCAGTGATAGTGAGGTCCAGCAGTGGGCGGGGCGACTATGTATTTAATACCACAACTAAACAGCGGGTGGGAGGGCCCACAAAATCTGATCCCTGCGGTACTTGACTGGGCGAGAAGCATGGGGAGTCCTGCACCGGGGAGGTCCACCGGTTCACGGTGCGCTAGCCGGTGCCTCGACCCCGAGGAAAGTCCTTGGTAAGTCCCGGGGAGCTGGAGGCTTGTTTCTTTGGTGGTGTTGGGGGAGTCAAGCAGTCCCAGCCACTCTCTCCTCCCCCGGTGAAGAAATCTCTTGTAGCCGGCGGCAGCGCTCTCAGCCTTAAGACCAGGCTGGGAGAGCGTCGTCACAGGGTCAGGATCCTATCAGCGAGTTGCTGATATTTGAAGAAATTCTGCATGCCACTTCTCGGTTATGGGACAAAGCCACGGGTCGGTAGCAGTTTGAAAATTCTGCGGGCAACGAGAATGGAGATGTCGGGGGTCTTCAGTGAAAGGCAGTGTCAAAAATCCGATCCCTGCGGTACTTGCTGGAGCGAGAAGCCGCCAGGGGAATCCTGCACTTCGGGGGAGGTCCACCGGTTCACGGTGCGCTAGCCGGTGCCTCGACCCTGAGGAAAGTCCTTGGTAAGTCCCGGGGAGCTGGAGGCTTGTTTCTTTGGTGGTGTGGGGGGAGTCAAGCAGCCCCAGCCACTCTCTCCTCCCACGGTGAAGAAATCTCTTGTAGTTATGGATGATATGTTTGAATCTTTTTGTTTTCAATTTTTATCTTTATTTATTTGGTTTTTATGTACAGCGCCTTGGTTTTGAAAGGCGCTGTAAAAATAAAGTTGATTTGATTTTGATTTGCTTTACTAGGTATTCCTCCCTGTCCTCCTCCCTCTGCGTTTCCTTATAGCTCCTGAATGCCACTTTTTTTTCTGCCTTTGCCACTTCCTTAGAGAACCATAATGGTCTCTTCCTTTTGTGTTTACTCACTTCCTTTATGCAAAGGTTAGTTGCTTTAGTTATACCCTCCCTTAGCTTTGCCCACTGTGTTTCCACCCCTCTTTGACAATCCCCCCTCCTCAAGGCAGTTTATTTTTTTTTATTTTAGTCTTTGGCAACCGGGTAAGGCCCACTAGGCACGTGTCTGTTTTCAGGGGCGACATGGGAGCACTGGGCAGTTAAGTGACTTGCTCAGAGTCACACAGTATGCAAGTGGAGGTTGTGAGAATCAAACTCAGATCTGGTCTTCTGGATGTACCAAGCTCGTTCACACCTCATTCCTCTAACCTCTAGGCTATACTGCTAGCCCAGTTTCTGAGGTAGTCATCCAGTTCTTTAAAATCTGCCCTCCTAAAGTCCAAGATCCTCATCCTCGTGTGGTTAATCTCTGTTTCTGTCTTTTTTTTAATTTGCAATATATCAGAAATATGATTCACAGTACAACACATTACAGTGGTCACACACATTATATAAATATCATACCAAACAGGCATATACTGATCATAACTGTTGATAATATTTCTTAGGGTCAGGAGGAAAATAGATTGGCTCTATAATGCACTATCCCTTTAAATCATTCAAGTACATCCATTAACAAGGGCAAGCAAATTATTCCCCTATCTACTGCACTTTGTAGAGGACCCCAAACTACCTAATATTTCTTAATATGTTTAGTTGTAAGGTGCTGATTTTTTTTCCCAAATGCATGCATTCACATACCAGATTTTACCAGAGATACCAGGCAGGAGGAAAGAGAGCACTGCACAAGCTGTCTATACAGTGTCTGGCATTAATTTATATCTTATTGAGCAACTTACATCCTAGTCCCTCTGGCAAATCTTAAAAAGAAGTAGTGCCCAATGGACAGAGGTATGTTTCTTTTTATAATTTTGTATCAAGTATGTAATTTACTGATTCAAATATTTTGTCCCAAAATACTACTAAGTTTGGGCAGAGCACCATAACATGTGAAGTGTGGCCATCACCTTCTTACATTTGCTGCATGAAAGAGATATGGATGGATTGAATTTATTCACAAGCTCTGGGTATAATAAATCCTTTGAAGGATATAATATCATATTTGGTTCAATCTGTTATTCATGAACAATTTCCACGAAGAGCAGATGAAATCCCACTTTTCTTGAAATAAGTTTATCTGGAGTTCTTTCCACTAAAATCTCAATTTCTGATGGTCTCCTAGAACTGGTTCCAAAATACATGTGTATAGTTTAGATATTAGTTTAGCTCTAGCTGGCCTGGTGGTGCTGAGGGTTGAGGCACTGGACACCACACCTCGCACCACACTGGCGACCTGAGTTCGGATGTGAGCCCGGGTCAGCAGGGGTTGTCACGGGAGGGATAGGATCGAGTGTGTAGAGGACTGCTTTAATTTCCCAGGGAAGGATCTGGGGTTTCACCGCTCTGTAGCAGCCCCTGGTGACAACCTGGTCACTACCAGAGTGGTATCAGCATGGGGTGAAGTGCGGCAGACATCGGCATGTAGTGCCCGGACATTATTGCATGTCTGCGCTCTGGGTGAAGCTAATGGAGGAAAAACATCGAGGGGCGATCTCGGCGGCTCATGGCCACACCCCGTATCCCTGGACCCGAGAGAGGCGCCTGTCCAGGGCATGACGCGATGTTGGCCTGTCCCTGGGTCTGTGGGTTTTTGTGGCCTGCGCGCACAACCAGGTTGGGGGTTGCAGGCGATGGCAACCGGAGATCGTGAGGGTCAGCTCCGCCAAAGGCGGAAAAAGTGCTAAATGATAAAAAAGATATTAGTTTAGCTCTATTATGTGACATGCAAATAATATTAAACTAATTCCCCTGGTCACAAGTTTCCTGTTTGGGGAGTAGGTTTTAAGGCAGTTCTAACTTATAAATATTGGAAAAAGGGCCGGTCCATCGGTGCAGTGGTTGGATTTCCACTTGCAACGCTGGCAACCCGGGTTCGGAAACGGACCTGGGTCACTGGAGGGCTGGACGGGGGGAGAAGGATAGAGCGTCCTATAGACTGCTCTCCTTTTCTGGGGGAGGGTGGGGAAGTGTCTGGTGTGAGGTGGACCCCTGGAGGAGGCCAGGAGTCATGCAGCTACTGGTGCTAACTCGTACTGGAGGTGGGGCAGATGCTGGATGTCATAGCACGTCCCCGCCTCCCAGAGGAAAAAAATGGAAAAAGGAGGGCTGGGTCCTCTGTCTACATGAAGCCCTCCCCGGGCTTCAATTAGCCACTGTTGCCAGCACTCCCAACTAGATACTGGTTCCGCGGTGCTGGAATTTGAGGAACCAGTGCTGTGGCCCTGCCCTCCGGGGGCAAGCCGGAGGTTACTGGGAGTATGCCAGCAGTTGACGATAGGTGGGAGTCTGGGGCCAGGACCAGGGCAGAGCCTGACGGAGGACCTGCCAGAAAAAGAGGCGGAAAAAAAAATAAAATAAATAAATCTTGGAAAAAAATATTTTCTTGGGAGTCCAAATTCTATTTCTAATTGTTGGTAAGATTTCAGGATATCTCCTGTATATAAATCATCTGTTGTATCAATTCCATAATGTGACCATACTTGAATAAAGCTATTTTGGAATACTGTGTGAAAATTAGTTTTCCATATTAAAGAGCAGGTAGCTACTTTCAGGCATCCAGCTCCCCTCAAACATATATAATAGTAGATCTGCTTCACTGTTGAGGGGCACTAAAAACGCTATGCGCTTCCCTCTGGTTAGAAAGTTATAGCACCCCAAATTTGCACCCCCATAAAAACAAAGCCTTGTCTGACACACCTCCTTTTATGATGTCAGAATACTGAGGGCGCATGTCATTAACCTGTATGTATGTGATATGTCTATGGCATTTAGTACTATTTAGAGGTGCCATGTAGATAAATCAAAGCAGCCACTGGAGTAACAGTCCCAGTTTACTGGAGCGGTCGCTTTCATTGTTCTAAGTGGCAACTCTAAATAGTACTAAACGTCATTGACAAATGGCACCAATATAGATCTATGGAGCACACACAAGCAGCCTTCATTTTCTGACATCACAAAAGGAGGCGTGTCAGACAAGGCTTTGATTTTTTGGGGTGCAAATTTGGGGTGCTATAACTGTTTAACCTGAGGGAAGCACATAGCATTTTTAATGCCCCTCAACAGTAGAGCAGATCTGCTATTATATATGTTTGAGTGGAGCTGGGTGCTTGACAGTAGGCACCTGCTCTTGAAGATAAGTTTATTAATTTTGTTTTTGTTTCCACTTTTTTTTAACTGTATTCCAGATAAAAAAGAATCTCTTGTATAAAAAATATTTTCATTATGAAATATGGACTTTTTGTTAAAATTTTTAAACAATACTGATTCCCTTTCTTTGAATAGAATATGGTATGTTTCAAAATAGACACAAGGTGGGGGCTTCTTATCCAGCCATTATTTTAGTGGTTCCAGCATAGCTGAGAAATGATAAGATTCTGAAATCTAGCAGTTTCAGTCCTGCTTTATTATTAGATGCCAGTAAATTGCCTTTCTTTAATCTAGAGCTTCCTCATTTCCAAATAAATTTAGTAATAATTTTTTCTATATTATTGAATACTTATTTAGACATAACAAATGGAATTGCTTGGAACAATAAAGTAATCTTGGGAGGATATTAATTTTTATTATAATTATGTGGTCAAGTAGGGTTGGGGGAGTCTTTTCTATTTTGCTAGGTCCTGACCAATGGCACTGATTAATGGATTTATGTAAGCAATAATACCCAACAGGGTGGGCGGTATTGTGCTATACCAGACCGCCCAGGGCCTTATAGCGCCTGGAAGGTTTGGTATAGCACAATACCACCCACCCTGGAGGGTATTATTGCACTTAGAAAATGGGCACAATGAAAAATATAAGTTTAATAGAAAATTGTTAAGTAATAAATTGGTTTAATATGACTTTTGTAATGAAATAGTTCCTCTACATGGATTTGAATGCTGAGGCCCAGATATTCAGAGTGTGCCTGGCAGTGATGCAAGCGTGGGCGCAGTGCAACTGGGATATGCTGGGGCCAGGACCAGGTGATATTCAGTGGTGATGCACCATGGCACAGCACCATTGAATATGGCACGGACAGTGCACAGTGCAGTGGCACTGTGCACGGTGTAAGCTACAGATAGGGAGCATGGGGATGTGCCAGCGCAAACGCAGTTGCGCTGGGCACATCACCTGCAATATTCAGCAGAGGGCATGCAAATAAAGCCATAATATGTGCAAGGTGCAAATGGGGCCATTTGCATGCCTTGTGCAGGGCAGCCCAGCAAATTGCACCTGGCACCCTGCACAGAATGACGTGTGTACAGTGGGGGTCCCGGCGCATCCCCCGCCCCGTAGCTGTGATTGCTGGTAAATAGCCAGAAAACAAATCCCTGGTGGTCCAGTGGTACCCCCCCTCCCTCCCGTTGCTGCGATCGCCGTGAGATAGTAATGTCTACAATCCCTGGTAGCCTAATGGTACCCTTCCCACCCCTAGCCCTGATTGCGATAAATCGGTGTAACAAAATTCCCTGGTGATCCAGTGGCAACCCCCATCCCTTCCACCCACACAGGACCCCTTGCCCACTCCGCGCTCCCCCCCTGTCATTGACGGGCGACTGCAACCCACTCACATACCGCCCGGCTGCCGGCCGAATGACAGGTACAGTATGGGCTGTATACCCATTAGTCCACAGTGTGGACCAATGGGCTTGCAGGAGCATACTATGCTAGACAGTCCCAAATATGTGAATGAAGTCATTCACATATTTGGGACTATCTAGCTAACTATGCCCTGCAAAGCCATTGAATCCCACTAATGAACAATAGGCGTACAGCCCATACTGTACCCTGTCATTGGCTTGAAGCTGACAGGCGTATCTTGAAGTGGTGGCAACCGCCCACCGATGATGGGGGTGGGTGAGCAGGGTGGGCAAGGGTACTGTGTGGTTGGGAGGGGTGGGGTGCCACTGGATCACTAGGCATTTTTATGATGATTTACCGTGATCGGGGCTGGGATTGGGGGGGGGTACCACTAGACTAACAGGGATTGTAGACATTACTATCTCATGGTGATCATGGCAACGAGAATTAGGGGGATACCACTAGACTACCAGGGAGATGTGGGTGCTTGTGGATGGTGTTTGGGTAGGCGGGTGGCCACCCATGGCTGGAGGCTGCTGTGTTGCGCCCTGCAATACAGCAGTCCGCCTGTGGGTGGCCAGGAGTTGTTCCACGAATTCACGGGCTCAACTTTGAGCCCCCCTATGTGGCGCAATGCAGGGTTGTGCCAGCATATGCGCCACACATCCGAGCTGAATATCAGGATGTGCCGCATATGCATGGGCTTGCCACCTGCATCTGCGCCGCACACATTAACATTGTGCCCTGGCGCATCGGGATTTGCGCTGCGCCTGGCAGCCTTTTCAATATCCCACCAGGGCGCAGTGCGGGGTTGCGCTGGCACAACTCTGTTGTGCCATGTGCAACACATTTGAATATCTGGGCCTCAATGTTTTTTGGGGGGGAGCTGGTTGTCATAGTTTCCCCCTCCCACACACACATACAGGAGTCGCTTGTTTGGCTGACAGCGACGTGGTAGCTTGTCTGCAAAACATAAACATGATTATTATAAAACAGGTAGAGAGAGCGATACCTCCGGTAGCTCTAGTGTGTTTGACAGTATGCTGCTGGAGTGCCTCATCGGCTGTTGTGGTAAGTTAGGTACTGTGCTTAAGTCAGTGTTTTATGTGGAGGCAGTTGGGTGGAGCAAGGCACTCCCGGAGGCACTTGTGAGCCGTGGCTCACTCTGATTTATTGTATTTGTTTGTCAGAAGTTGGCCAGTGTATGGCAAGCAGTGCAACTGTGTTTGACTGGTAAGGACTCGGAGAGGCTCACTCATGCTGCTCTGGAGAGGCTTGTGCTGCACTTTTAGTTGTTTGCGTGAAGCTGATCTGACCGACGGCTTCCTTTTTCTTAAGTTTGTATTTTTTATTTTTATTTTGGGCAATGGTCTAGTTACTGTTTTTTATTTTGGGCAATGGTTTAGTTACTGTTTAAGTAACTGAATGAAAAATAAGACAGACTGGGGGGGGGGTGGTGGTGGTGGTGAATGGAATGGGGCGTGGAGCCTGAGTGACCCAGGAAGCTGTCTCTGCTAGTGCTATATGCTAGCGGTTTTGATCTAAAACATGGATACTGTGTAACAGACTATTTATTTATTATTTTTTGTTGTTGTTAAAAGGCAGATTGGGAGAATAGCAGGATGACTGATTGGGTCTCAGCTTTCGCTAAGCGAGACAAAAACAAAATTGCGGGCATTTTAAATTCAGCATTCCACTGGCACCCAGATATTGGTAGTCAGGCTGGTTTGGGAATGGCACTTTTTTTTTACCTGGGCTCTGTTGTCTGACAGACGCCCACCTTACCAGGGCTATCAGCCAATCAGAGCCCGGAGATTTCTTAGCCCATTTTCTAAATTTTGTTGGATTAGTTTGTTTAAATTGTTTGTCAACTGTATTCATATATACATTATTGTAGATTTTTGAATTTTAACCAGGAAAGATTTTTGCTTAATACTACATTTTATGGAATGTAGGAGAAGTGCTTCAGATTCAGATTCAGACCAGTTTGCTAAATATCCTGAATACTTTCCATATTTTTGTACTATTTGCAAGACGTTATATTAGTTATATTTCAATTTTTTTAGAAATATAGTAGGACATTGTAAAAAAAAAAAAAAAAAAAAAAAGTATTGTTTGTTATATTGGAATCCAGACATTTTATCAGTTTTTCTGATAATATTAACTAATGGTTCTGTTGCTATGGTGAATAGTAAAGGAGATAATGGGGCACTCCTGTTTGGTGCCCCTGTACAGATGGAATAGTGGGAAAATGTTGCCACTGGTCAGGACCCTAGCTTTAGGGATATTATAGATTTCTTTGATCCATGTTATAAATTTATTGGCCACATTTGCAGCATTGAAGATGGCAAGTGACAAAGATCACTCAACCCTATCAAAGGCCTTTTCTGTGTCCAGGGACACCACCATGGCATTATGGTCTTTAGTGTGATGAATGATGTTCAAGACATTCCTCATAATATCATGTCCTCTCCTTCTCTTGATAAAGCCCATTTGGTCAGGATGTATTATCTAAGGGAGAACTTGTTCTAGTGTAGATGCCAGTATTTTTGTAAATATCTGTGAGCTCTACTCCTGAACTGGATGGCTCAATTTAGAAAACAGGATCAAGTACCACGTTTGCCTAATTGCCAAGAAGACAACTCTGGGCCTCACTACCCCAGGGATACTCAACCTCCTCCACCCTAATGACAACATAAGGAACACCAGAAGAGCCAGTAATCTGTCTCTAAAAGTGCCTTTCCGACGGACCTCACAAGGCCAGTGACCCTTTGGATATAGAGCTCCCAAATGGCTGGACTCCCTAAACTGACCTACAGTCCTGCACTAAGCTTGGCCAATTTATGAATAACCTAAGGGCTCATCTGAAGACCAATAACAATAAGTGCAATTGCAGTCCCTAAGTCTGTCCCCTGCCCACCTTACCGACCCAGGTACTCTTCCCGGCACTTACTTTGACTCCTATCGCTTGTTCCCTCTTACTCCATGGGTCCCCCCCCCCAAGACTACTTCCCTCTCTCACTGCCTGACCCCTGTGCAAATTCCCCTTCCCTCTACATGTCGCATGCTTTCCCCCTTTCCTGTTTCAATGACAAGGCTTGCCTGAGCTGCTCCTCAGTACCCTCCCACCATTTTTCCTTCCTCCACAGTATCAGCTGCTCTTCCACCTTGTCATCCAACTTGGGTACCCACCTCATTCTGTTACTAATCCACCCCCTTCCCCCCTGTCCACACCCACCTCTCCTGCCTCCTGGTTACTTGAAGCTTTGATCACTGTAGTCCTCATATAGTATTAGCCAGTTTACCCACAAACTTTTTATTCTCTGTTTGCCAATTGTTCTTGTGCTGTAAACTATGACTACTTTATGTTCCACTTTCTGATTATGCTATGTATGTCTTGTCTAATTACTGACGTGAAACCTTTGTAAAAGAGCTTTAGCTCAAAGATATTTTCTCTCCAAGTTTCAATAAATAAATAAATAAAATATCTTGTGATCTGCATTTAATAGTGAGATTAGTCTATAGAAACAGAAGTTGACGGCAGATAAGGACCGCAAGGCCCATCCAGTCTGCCCATTGTTTCTACCTTATGAATGTGCCATAGGCCTTTACTCTGTCAAAGGCCTATTTATTCATACTTATCTGTATTGCTCCCTTATGCCTATCCCATACCTGTTTGAAGCCTTGCACTGTATTCATATCCACCACTTGCTGAGGTAGGCTGTTCCATGCATCTACCACCCTTTCTGTGAAAAAGAACTTCCTCACATTACCCCTTAATCGGCCCTCTAATCTCATGCTGTGTCCTCTTGTCCTGCTATTTTTCTTATATTGAAACATGTTAGACTCTTTCACCTTGCTAATGCCCTTAAGATGTTTGAATGTTTCGATCATAACAACTCTCTCCCTCCTTTGCTCTAGGGTTTACATATTGAGCTCCCTTAATCTATCCTCATACATTTTTCTGATGCAGTCCCTGTACCATTTTGGTTGCCCTTCTCTAGACTGCCTCCATTTTTGTTCTTGATGCCCCCCCCCATACCCATCACTGTGACCTCTACCACACTCTCAACCTTCCTCCCCTACACTCCCGACGCACGCTTCATGGTGCTAAATTCGTCTCTAAATTGTGGCTTGGTTCTCTCCCCTCATATATCTCCTCCTCTCTTGGCACCCCTACCCTCTCCCTGTATTCCCTGAGATCCCATGCTGACACTCGCACCCTATCACTCCCCTGCAGAACCACTACCTCTGGCCAAAAAGCCTTCTCCTACCACCAGCCTAAAATGTGGAATGCTCTCCCTCCACAAATCTGCCACGCCTCCTCCCTCTATTCCCTTACCACTGCCTTGTACAACTACCTCGCACCCTCTTGCACCTGCTCCTGACCCCCCTTCCTTATCTATCTCCCTCTCTGTCTTTATCTCCATCTCCCCCTCACCCCCCCCACTTGCACTTACAGTATACTTATAGACCAGCTCTTAAATAGGGGTGACTGGTTCCTATGTGCTCACCCTGCTGCATATTGCACTAGTGTACTGTCTGTATTTTATGCGTTGTCAACCTTGTATCCTATTGCTTGACACCTGTACTGATTCTACTTTGTATGCTGCTCCAAAGATCTGCTTGCACTGAAACTCTACAACAGCATTTATTGTCTTATGTGCCATGTTCCTGTTTTATAACTGTTTGTATAATTACACCATCTGTATGTATTTACCTGAACTTGTACTCTGTATATCTGTATATCTGTACTCCGTATATCCCTTTCCCCTTCCCCCAGGATGTACCGTGAGATGAGCATTAAGTTGCTCAGTGTATCTTTCCTGGTGAAACAATTCAATAAATAAATAAATGTCCTTGTGAAGGTGCGATCTCCAGTACTGCATGCACTGTTCCAGATGGGGCCTAACCAGTGTCTTGTAAAGAGGGATTGTTACCTCCCTCTTATGACTTGTGATACCACTACTAATACACCCCAACATCCCTCTAGCCTTACCTACTGCTTTAATGGTCTGCTTGGATGATTTCAGGTCATCTGTGATAATGATGCCCAAGTCTCTTTTTTCTCTTGTGATTGCCAGCAACTCCCCTTCCAACCTATAGGTAGCTTAAGGGTTTCTCTTCCCAATGTGCATGATCTTGCACTTCTTTGCGTTAAACCCCAGTTGCCACTCTTCAGGCCATTTTGCCAGTTTATCCAGATCTCTTCTCATTCTGCCCATCCCATCTGGATCATCTTCTCTGTTGTAGATCTTGGTGTCATCTGCAAACAGGAAAACCTTCCCCTCCAATCCATCTGCAATGTCACTGATGAAGATATTGAAGAGGACTGGCTCCAGGACGGATCCCTGAGGTACCCCACTTGTGACTTGCATCTCTTCTGACTGTATACCATTTACCACCACTCCCCGTTTTCTGCCCGCCAATCAGTTTGCCACCCAGTTGACCAATGTCTGACCCACCCCGAGCCTACCCGGCTTATTAATCAATCTTCTATGTGGAACAGTATCGAAAGCTTTGCTGCAGTCAAGGTAGATGACATCAACTGCACCCCTTGGTCCACCACTCTGGTTACCCAGTCAAAGAAATCTATGAAATTAGTTTGACAGGACCTTCTTGTTGTAAACCCACGCTATCTTGGATCCTGTGCTCCTATGGACCCCAGGTGTTGCATCATCCTTTCCTTAAGGAGTGCCTCCATAATCTTGCCCACTACTGAGGTAAGACTGACTGGTCTGTAGTTCCCTGCCTCCTCCCTGCTGCCACTCTTGTGGAGTGGGATCACATGAGCCCTTCTCCAGTCTTCTGGGACCTCTTCTGTGCTCAGAGACTCACTAAACAGTTCTGCTAATGGTTCTGCTAGTTCCAGCCTTAGCTCCTTTAGTACCTTGGGATGTATGCCATCAGGTCCCATTGCCTTGCCCACCCTGAGCTTAGCGAGCTCTTTCTTTTGTGAAGGGATTTGTGCACACCTCCCTCCCCGCTGTGTCCATGGTGCTGAGCTGTGGGTCCTGCCCTACCTTCTCCTCAGTAAATACTGAGCAGAAGTATCTATTTAGGATAGATGCTTTTCCTTGGTCCTCCTCCACACACTCCCCCTTAGCACCTTTGATCTTAGCAATACCCCCCTCTGGACTTTCTTCTTTCACTAATGTATCTATAGAAAGTCTGGTCCCCTTCTTTTGCTGTTCGTGCTAGTGTTTCCTCAGTTTGGGCCTTTGTTTGCCTTACTGTCTTCCCTGTTTCCCTTATGGAAGTTTGGTATGCCTCCCTATCTTCGTCCCGCTGTGTTCCCTTATATGACAAAGTTTGATCTTTCTCTTTTTTTGATACCACCAGAATTGGGGCTTCTTCAAAGGAAGGAGAAAGAACAGTCTCAAAGAACTTAAACAGTCATAGTACGGGAGGTACCAAGATTCATTGAAAATTTTTTGTAAAAGTCTATAGAGTACCCATCTAATCCTGGTGCTTTTCCATTTTTCTAATCCTGGATTGTTTTTTTTCTATTTCAGATGCTGTAATAGGTTTATCTAATAGTATTTTTTTCTGATTTTCCCCAAGATTGAGTATATCCTGATAGGGGTTTATTCCTGTAGGTATACCTTGGGATTTGTATAAAATTTTATAGTAGTTTATGAATTCCTAACTAATTTTATCCTGATCCCTAGTAAGCTGATGTAATTGTGTATCCATTTTTATTTCCTCTATAACTATTTCTGATTTTTCTTTTTGAAGCAAGTATTTCAATAATTTTCTACTTCTATCAGACTGACAGTCATATTTAGATTGGGTGAATAGTATTATCTTTCCTCTCTTTTGTTTAAGATTTTTATAATATTTGTGTTTTAAACTTTCCAGCTTTTTTAGATGCAGTTGTTTCTTGGGTTGTGAATATGTTTCATTTGCTGTTCTAAGTCCTGTAACTTTCTGCTTGTTTCTTTTTCATTAGTGGAGTTAGCGATGACGACTCCTCTCAGAAATGTCTTGTGTGTATCCCATGTTTATAGATACTTTGCTTGCGAGGTTTTTCTCAAAGAATATTTCTGCTTCCCTTTTAATAATGTCCTTAAAGATTGAATCCTTGGATAATAACCGGTCAATTTTCCAGGACCTTTGCCTGGCGGTGTGCCTGGATGCAAGACCAACGCTTAGTGGAGCATGATCTGAGATTGTTACGGGGTTATAGCTAATATTAATGACCATATGAAAGAGTGTTTTGGAGCCCAATGAAAAATCAGTTCAGGAGTATGTACTATGTTTAGATTAAATAAAAGAAAATTCTTTAGAGTCTGGGTTTTCAGTTCTCCACAAATCCCTGATGGAATGATCCTCCAGTCTGTTCAAAAGGAATTTAGCCGATTTATTCATTTCTCTGTGTCCTGCAGTAGAGTCTAAGGCAGGATTTAAAATTAAATTATAATCTACATCAATAATATAGGGTTGTTGGGATTCTGAAAGTTTCAGAAAAAAAAATAACTGAAAAAGGTAAAGACAAATTATTTGGTGCATAAACTGAAGCTGTTGTATAAACAGTTTTTAAATAATCCAAAATAAAAATGATATACAGTACCTGTCTTTAGTATCACTATATGTTTTTATTATGTTTAAAGAAAGACCTTTTTTAACAAGAATCGAGGTACCACAAAATTTTGTATTAAATAGGGGTTGATCTCCTACCTGCCCCAGATTTTATCTAATTT
Organism: Neoceratodus forsteri; assembly: GCA_016271365.2. Lineage (NCBI taxonomy): Eukaryota > Metazoa > Chordata > Ceratodontiformes > Ceratodontidae > Neoceratodus > Neoceratodus forsteri. Next base: position 1,302,358,981 of record CM057453.1, on the reverse strand, counting down.
TTCAGCTTCTTTATGGTTCAGATGTGTTTTCTGAAGAAGGATATCAACCCTATTACTCTGTGCATACTTGATTTTTTTTCCTTTTCATAGGATTGCTGAAGTTATTAATGTTACACATCATCAGTTTAAGATCCCTGTGATAGTTATCTATATATTTATTACATTCCCCCTTAATATATGTAAGCAATAAGGTATGACCAGGGGTTATGTTAATGTTTCTTTAATCACCCTCATGGCAGAGGTGCAGCTGAATGTTATAATATTTCAGGGGTGATTAACTGAACACTAACATTACCCTGGGAGTACCTCATTGCTATTATTATAATTGGGTCTTGAGGAATTGAAGTTTTTTTTTATTTTAATTTTTTTACATTAATATGTCAAATTAACATAAACAGTTCCTCCACCATGAGCCTTGCAGGCACACAGTGACTGTTAATTGAGATAGGAAACTGTATTTGCTGCAGTCATTTTGTTGTAATAAATATGTTAAAACAACAAGGTCCTGTCTGTGTTATTTTTCTTGTATTTGATAGTGTCTAAGGTATTCCCTTATCTGACAGACAGCATTAGAGAGTGCGGTCCTCCGTAAAAGGGGATCTCCATTTTTTTTTAACCTGAGCCACGTGCCTGCAGAACTGCCATTAGGTCAAAGACTCCTGACTCACACCTTTTTTTGAACTCTACAACAGTTGTAGTGCTGCATTCTCTGACTGTAGATATCTTATCTAACAAAACTAGTTGAGATTAAGTACTGAAACACAGAACTGAGCTGTCACCATCTTGAATAAACCTACATTCACCTCACTACCCCATTAGCCTTTTTTGAAATTCCCAATTTCTGTTCTCTGTAAAAAGGAAAGCACACACCCCCCGCCTCCCCCCTCCCAGCTACTTGCCATCACTCCCATGATAGCGCTATCTGTGAAGTAAAAGAAAAGATGGTGCTGGATATTTCTATCTTCCCAGCTCATCTCGCCCTATTCCATGGTTTCCTAAAGGAACTCAGTGACATTCTGAAAGTTTGTGCAGCCTGAGAGTGCTCTAAGCAGATCTGTGCCTTCCCATCAGTAAAACCATGCTTTAATGCTTAATGTTTCATCGTATCTTGTCCATGGATCCAGTCTCGATAGTCGGGTATGATCTTCTTTTCATGACAGGAGTACGCCGAGCTTCTCAGTAGGGCTGCACACATCTGCTTCTGGTTTCTGGATTATACCACTGGGACGAGGGGCAGCACCTAAAAACATAATTTCTCCATTAACGAAAGGTACTCAGCCCCTTCAGTGCTGCAGGGAGGCACTGGCATTGGCAGCAGGAACTTGTGCACATTTACAGCTCAACTGCATTTATGCTACTTGTGTCTACAGACTACAGGTATCTTTCCAAGTTAAGCTGCAGATAGTTGGCTCTGGTGTTCAAAGGAATGGCAGGGAGAAGACCGGAATGTGTTGGCAGCTTTACTTGCTGGACTCAGGTAGTGGACAAGGAGAGGTGCATAGACTCATTTATCAGGCAGTTAGGGTGCAGAATTTTTTTACATTAATTTCTCATTAGTTTAAGATGCGCTGTGGATAGTAGTCCTTTGGGGGGGGGGGGAAATGTTAACAGAGAGGAAATGGATCATTTCCCAATCATTTATTAAATGTATTACTGTTATGATTACTTCATTTTTAAGCTTCACACTCCAACACGTCTATCGCTTAACATAATGGCGGCTCTACATTCTAACTAAGGAATTTGTTAAATAATAACTAGTCCCAGACAGAATAATGCTCTTGTCATTCAGCTGGACAAGTACATTAATAAGGAGATTAGCATAAGGCTCTCGGAATGCTGACAACCAATCAGATTGCAGCATTCCTGAGACCCTTATAATGATCACTAGTACATGTATGACCGGAAACATAAAAACATTCCTTAAAGTAACCATGTTCAAAAATATTGCTGTATTTTTCCTTTTTGTAATACTTAACCCTCTCCTCTCCTCTCACCATACCCCCTGCTGACCCTATAGTGGTGTATAGGCTCAGCAAAGGAACTTTCTTCCTGCTAAAGACAGTACAGTATAACCTGGGTAGGAAAGATCCGACCCCCGCTGGTTATCAACAGTTTCTAAGTTACCAGTATTCAATTACTGCATTCACATTCATTTCACTTCATAACCCACAATGTGTTCTGTTTCAAGTAATTCATCTCTAGGTTATTTATACATCTCAGATGAGGAAAAAAACACCCATTCTAATTTTCACTTATTTAGCTCTTGATAGCTGTTATTCTCTGTTAACTCCAAAGTTCAGATGTACTGAAGCTCTCCATTTTAACAGTTGTTTTGTGGAGTTCAGTGGCTCTGGTGGGACTCATGTTTGTAATTTCTCATTCTTGTTTGAGTCCCGAAGACTTGTTTAATTGACTTCTGTTGGTTCTTGTCCGCTGCTTTGCTTCTCCAAATTGGAATGCTGAGCCTGTAAGGGGCTCCTCTTGCCGTTGGTCTTTTGGCGAGAACAATAAGGTTTGTGGGAGTCTGAGACCAGTTATTTCCTGCTTGTATTCCCTGGTTTCAAGGGTATTATTGAAGGCTACTTATTTCTCTTTAAAAAATATTTTTCTAGGGATGTGGATATGATGTTCTATCCCCACTTGTTGGCAGTTGCCTTTCCCTTTAAGACTCCACCGGAACGTCTTCAAGCTGACTCCTCCCACCCACCCGGGAGGTAACTCCCTTGGCTCTGCCCCATGATGCTAGATCTTCCTTTCCGCTGGAAGAAGCAGGTTCCCTACTTATTGCTCTCACGCTGAGTAGGCCCTTTACTGTTAAATCTTCAGATTTCCTTCCAATTTCAATTAAAACTTTGTCTTCAGGCCTGAAGTTCCTCCTGAAGGTTGTGTCTAATTTTCACCTTAACCAGATGATTAATCTCCCAGTGTACTTCACCAACCACACCTTGGAGGCTGAACATAGGCTCCATATTTTGGACCTGCGGCGAGCGTTTGCATATTACAAGGAGTGCATGGCTGGAGTTTGGGTAGAGGCTAGCCAGCTGTTTGTCACCTATGCTGAAGTTGCACCTGGCAGACTGGCAGCTAAGCAGATGATTGACAGGTGGATTGTATCCTGCATTGACCTCTGCTATAGGTTGGTGGAAAGGGAGCCTCTCACAGGGCTTAGGGCTCATTCCACTCCCCATACCACTGCCTCGGTGGCTGCTTCCAGGGACATCCCTATCCAGAAAATCTGCAGGGCTGCTACCTGGGGGTCAGCACACACCTTCGTTTCTCACTACCACATCGATCCTGAGTCACATCGGGATGCTGGTTTTTGGACCTCAGTTCTCTAATCTCTGTTTTCTAAGTAGGGGGTGTGCGCCTTACCCCTTCCTCCCGGAGAACTGCTTGGAGCCTGCCAACAGATGTGGATAGAACATCATATCACATCCCTAGAAATACAGGTTACTCACCTGTAACAGTAGTTCTAGGAGTGGTATATGATGATCATCCACACGAACCCATCCGACCTCCCCTGGCTGTGGTGCACCCTTCTGCTTCCAGTGGGCAAGATCTGGTGTCATGGGGCGGAGCCAAGGGAGTTACCACCTGAGTGGGTGGGAGGAGCCAGCTTGAAGATGTTCTGGTGGAATCTTAAAGGGAAAGGCAACTGACAACAAGTGTGGATGAATATCATATACCACTCCTAGAACTACTGTTACAGGTGAGTAACCTGTTTTTAGGGTATTGGGCATTGGATGCTGAAATTTGATCTTGTTATCCCAGAGTAGAGCTTTCTGGGGATTAAATTATTTTGTCTTTTTGTAAATGTTAGATCCTAGGTCTGGAGAGACTAGAATTTGTTTCCCTTTTAAGTACATCCTCGATTTCTTTAGGCAAAGTAACCCCTCTTCCCTATCCTGGAATCTCAGAAATCTCACATAAATTACTCTGGGATACTTTTGTTTTGATAAGGGAAGCCTGGCAAGTGTTGCATGTGCTCTTTCTAGTTCAATTCAGAAGGTAGTTGGATAGTTTTTTAAAGCAACTTAATAGCCAGTTCTTCATAAAAGTGATTACATTACCCCCTCCACCACTTTAGGAATGTTCAAAAATGTTAAGTTGTTTCTTCCTGATCTCCAGTCCATGCCATCTATCTTGTCTATTAATTCCTTCAGTTCCATTAAATGTATCCATTAGGCCACACCTTTGTAACTATAAGCTGTCAGCGTTAGGACCACAGAAACTTTTGCTAGCTGAAGGCGCCCACAATGACGAGCAGCGTCTATATGCACATAAACGTGGGCAGCCCCATCACTCCTCAGATCTTCTTCGGGGGTATGTCAGTCATCAGGTCACACTGCAGGAACTTCACCGTCATTGAAGCAGGATCCACACGGAAGATTTTCAGCAGTACCACTGGAGCTGCCTATGCCGACATAACCTGCTGATGTCACCAACCCTATAAAGGTGTGAGCGGCCCTGCTTCCTCCTCAATTCATTTCTGCCATTGACTGTTCGAATGGGTCTCCACGGACGTTCCAATGCAGTTCTGTGCCACTTTCACTTACAACTTTGATTTTACTTAATTTTTTAGAATCTCTTTTTTATAAAGGATTCCTTTACCTTGTTTATTTTTGAGACTTAATCCTTCCACTTCTCTCTTCTGTCACTGCGGAAAGAAGATTGCCTCTTCAGATGACCATATCCTCTGTGTCTGTTGTCTTCGGCCTGACCACGATGTCTCGGACTGTGAGCTCTGCCAGCAATTTAATCAAACCACACTTAGGTGATGCAAAGAGTCTCTCAAAAAGTTCCTGATGGAGCAACTGGTAGCCAGGGATCCTTGGGGGTCCCTTCTTCCCAGTCGCCGGTGGGTTCGTCGAGCTCCCAGGTGGCAAAGACCTGGGACAAGTCCTTGAGGAAAAGACACAAGAAAGGCCAAGAGTGGAATTCCTCCCCGGCAGTGTTCCCGATCCCCGACAGCCTCTTCTTCTTCCTTCAGGGGTACTCTGTCAGTTACGGCTGCATCAACTCCTGTAGCTGTCCAGGCCTTTGCTCCTACCTGGTACATAATGACAATGCTGCTGCCCACCTCTCAAGGTGGCCACTTGTCAACCCTTGGGTCATTTGCCCCCAGATAGTCGATGCTTGGCTTGTCGATGACAGCTTCTCCATCGTGGCCTGATACCTCTCCAGGCCCACGTCCGTCAGGCTCCTTGGGCTCCCAGGCCCTGATGGATGGGTCATCACACCCCATGCTGATGACCCCTCCACCTTTGATGCATCAGTCTCCTGCCATTGACCTCAGTGATATTCTGGCAAAGTTCACTACAGTCCTGGTCCACTAGTCGGGTGCTTACAAGCCTGGGGTCCCTTGTGCTGTTGACGACCCTGTCATCATTGTCGATGCCACTTCGGCCTCCTCAGGCGATTCCCTGTGGGCCGCTGTTGGTCCCTCATTCGTTGGACCTCAAGTTGGAGCAGGTTGACATTGAAGAAGAGTACCATCCTGATCTCATCCTGCCTGCGGTAGAGGAGGAAGAGGGGGAGCCTCTTCCCTCTGACAGGTTCACTGCCTCCTCAGTGAGTGAGGACTCTGTCAAGTATACTTCCAGGTCTCCTCCAGATGACCCTACTTTCTTTAATGTTAAGAAGCAGCTGTCCACAGCCATGGACTTTCATACTGAGGAAGAGGATGCCACCAGATGGGAGCTTGTGGACTTTCTGGAAATCCCAGAATCTCCTCCTAAAAGCATTCCTTCTATTCTCCCAGCCTTGAGGAATGCCACTACTGCTGGCTGGAACAGACCTAACATGGTCTCTGCCATGCCTCACAGACTGGATAAGTTGTATCATGCCCCCTGGGGCCTGCCTTACTATGCTTCCCAACCCGAGACTGATTCAGTGGTCATTAAAGCAGCTTATGACACGTCTAAGGTGCCTAAGCACCTCAGCTCCCTCCTCCCTGACAGGAAATCTAGGTGGATTGACCATTGGGGTAAAGGGTAAATGCCTCCTCTGCCTTGGGGCTAAGGAATGCTAATTACCTTTCCCATATGGTTAAATACCAGAATACTGTCTGGAAGAAGGGCAAGGCAGCTGCCCAGGCCCTCCCAGAGTGCTCCCAGAAACAGGAGGGTCTCAATTGCTTGCAGAGTGCTGAGGATACTAGCAAGCATCTCCTCAGTACCTTGTAATATATCTCTGATACTGGTGCCACGGATGCTGCCACAGGTGTTTGCCTTCATAGGCGCTCCTGACTGAAAGTCTTAGGTTTTGCTGCAGATGTCCAGTAGAAGGTGCTCAGTGCCCCTTTTAATGGCCCTAAGTTATTTGGGCCAGACGTTCAGGCATCATCAATGACCTGCAGGCATCTGGCAGAGCTATCAAGTCTGTGCACTTCCTCTACCACACACAGCCTAGAAGCAGACAGTGCCCTCTCTTTTGAAAGGTGTCCCATAAGTCTGGAGCAGCCTCCCATCCTCAGGGTAAGAGAAAGACCTCTTCCGCCTTGCCTACCCTCTCCTCCTCTGGTGCTGCAGCGAAGCATCCCAGGAGTGATGGATGAGCGCCAGAGGCTGGATCTGCCTCAGCTTGATTCCTTGCCAGAGTCCCCCTTTTCCAGTCACTGACCAAGAGGTGGTGGTTGGAGGTCAGTTTTCCCTTCATTTCAATCAATGGAGAACCAACACTTCAGATGCCTGGATTCTTCAGATTATAGAGAGGGGTCACACTCTGGAACTTGTAGCGATGCCTCCAGAGATTCCTCCACCTATACCCTGGCCCATCTGATCCTCCTCTGAGAAGAGGTACACTCCCTTGTGCAGAAAAAGGGCCATCTAGCCAGTGCCCAGGTGCCAAAGGGACATGGGATTTTATTGCAGGTCCTTCCTGGTCCCCAAAAGAACTGGAGATCTGAGGCCCATTCTAGATCTCAAGGACCTCTGTCTGTATATTCAGTACAAACGATTCCACATGGTCACTCTGCCCAGCGTGCTGCCCCTACTCAAGTAGGGTGACTGGCTGTGCTCCTTGGGTATCCAAGATGTTTACCTGCATATCTCAGTGTTTCCACCACACAGGAGATTCCTCCAGTTTCTTTTTCAGGGTGAGCACTAGCAATTCAAAGTACTGCCCTTTGGCTTGTCCTCTGCACTGCAAGTCTTTACAAAGTGCTTAGCAGCGGTAGCTGCGGCTTTTCAGAGGGAGGGACTGTACGTTTTCCCCTATCTGGATGAGTGGCTCCTAAAGGCTCCATCCAGAGAAAAGATCCTCTGAACCCTGGAGAGAACCCTTCAGCTGTTTCTCTCCCTGGGCATCACTGTCATCCTGCCCAAGTCCATCCTGATTCCATCCCAGAGGTTGCAGTACATAGGGGCGGTCCTTCACTCGGCGCAGGGCAAAGCCTTCCTGCCTCTCAACAGGGCAGAATGCCTTATTGCCCAGGCTCAGGGGCTTGCCCAGAGCCATTATATTCCTGCAAGGGTGTACCTGCAGCTATTGAGTTTTATGGCCATGGCCATTGCCACGGTTCCCTTGGCCAGGCTGCACATGTGAGTCCTCCAGTGGACACTCTGAGTGCAGTGGGACCAAGGCATGGATGAATTAGATCAGTTAATGCTGGTCTCCTCCCCAGTACACAAGGTACTCAAGTGGTGGATAGACCCACAGAACCTGTCACGTGGGGTCCCATTCCAGATCTCCTCCCCCCAGCAGATCCTCACCACAGATGCCTCTGGTTCGGGCTGGGGGGTGCACCTGGGTCCCTTTCAAACTCGGGGAACGTGGCCCCAGATCAAAACCTTCCTGCATTTCAACATCCTGGAGATGCAGGTGGTCCTGTATGTGATGTAGGCTTTTCAGAACTATCTCCTTCTGGGTCAGCTGTTGATCCGGTTGGGCAATCTCAGTGTTGTCTGTTATATCAACAAGCAAGGGGGGACACATTTGTTTCCCCTGTGCAGGAAGGCCATGAGAGTATGGTACTGGGCATTAGACCACAGTCTGGTTCACTCAGCAGTCCATGTCCCAGGTGTGCTAAACACCCTAGGCAACAGCCTCAGCAGGATGCAGTCCAGCATGCGTGAGTGGGAACTTCTCTCATCTGTCGTAGAAGATCTGTTCATCAGATGGCGTCATCCAGAGTTGGACCTTTTTGCATCCCCACTCAACGCAAAACTGCCTAGTTTCTGCTCACTAGATCCAGAGCCCTGGAGTTTTCTGGTGAGAGGCACTGTCCATCTCCTGGAGGGGGAGGTTCATTTACATCTTCACTCCATTTCCTCTGATTCAGAGGGTGCTAATCAAACAGCAGAGGGAGGGGGCCAGTATGATCCTGATTGCACCATTCTGGCCACGGCAAATATGGTTTCCACTGCAGATCTGCTGATGCAGGCTCAGTGGACCCTGGTCAGTCCCAGTCTCAAGTCCCTTCATCTGCATACATGGCTCTTGAGGACATAGCCATTATCCAGCTTGGGGTGTCCCAGAGAGTGATGGGTGTCCTCGTGGCAACATATGTCATGAAGTGGAAGAGGTATGCCATATGGGCTGCATAACATCATCTAGACCCTTTCACTTGTCCGGTGAGCCAGATTCTGGACTACCTGATATCTCTGTTGGACTCAGGTCTCCAGTACTCCTCCCTTAAGGTGCATCTTTTGGCTGTCTCTGCCTTTCTTTTTTTATTTAGTATGCTTTTTTCTGCAGCTTGCCCTACGCTCAGCCCGAACTCTCCCAGGCCCCCACCCCACCCCACCTCACCCCTGGGACTTACCTCTGCTTGGGGATCCCCCTGACTTACCCCCCAAGGCGGGGCCATCTTGCTGGCATGATCCCTCATGACACCGGTACAAGGATACCAGCAGGAGTCACCTACCATCATTGCCTCCCTGGCTTGCCCCCCATGGTGGGGTGTGGAGTCGAGCCGGGAATAGCGGACCTGGATCTAGGTCTACCGGAAGGAGCCCTGCGGGCAATTGGAGCCAGAGATGTGGGGTGTCACTGAGGTGGCCGCAATTTTTGCTGGATCCCTGGGGACGGGGAAGTGCAATGACATCCATCATCCGCCCCGCCCCTCCTAAGTGATGGTGCAGGCAGCAACGGGACCCCCAGCCTCCGTCATAGGTCCTGAAAGCACTGGACACGCTTCCCCCTCCCCCCAAAGAAGGAGAGGAGTCCTCAGAACACTCAATCCTTCTTCCTCTGGCCGGCTCTCCAACTTCTGGACCCATTCCTGAACCCGGGTCATTGACAGCCCATAGCGGAAATCCAGCCGCTGCGCCGGTGGGCTGGCCAATCTATACCTTTTATGAGACCATGGGCGGTTGCACAGTGACTCAGTTGGAAGGGTCCCATACCTTTTTCAGGAGCATCCTGCATCTGAAATCGCCAATCTGTTCCCCTGTCCTGGCTTGGGATTTACATTTTGTTTTGGAGAAGTTGACACTGTTTCCGTTTCAGCCAGCCACGACTTGTTAGCTACACTTACTGTCTTGCAAAGTATTAAGTTTGGTTGCTATTTCTTCTGCTTGAAGGATTTCCATGCTTCAGGCTTTGTAGGGTTCCCACATCATGTCAGTGACTGTATAGCAGTGCCGAACATCTGGCGAGGTGCAGTATGCAGAAACACTGTGACGACTTGCACAACAACTAAGCACAAAAGAAAGCTAGGATCGAGGCATGTAAAAACATAAATAATTACAGCAATTTTTTTTTTGCAGAGGCTTTGCCCTCACACCCCATTAATATAATCAACTCTGAGGGGGGGCTGACACAGGGGAGAATTGTGAACTTAAAATACAGCAAAAGGTCTGGCAGGTTGCAAGCTGCAAATCTAGAGCCTTCTGCACTAGTGGCATACAACCTACCACTGCACTAGATGGCCAGCTCGATTTTGCCTTGTCACTTTGACTCCCATATCATGTACCGCCCTCCCATCATTTCACACTCCCCGTATTTCTACAATCGCTATTCATGTTCCAGAATCTCGCTATCTACCCTATTGTTTCAAACTCGCTTTTTTTTTTTACGGGCAGTCAAATTGAGTCGCTTATATTGAGTCGCTCAATTGTGACTCTCCCATATCACTGGATACCGCTTTCTGGTGTGAGGAGCCTTATTTGATTTTTCATAATTACAGGGTGTCTTTGCACGTGAATTCTAAGTTTCTTCCTAAGGTGGTGTCTGAGTTTACCCTGAACCAATCTATCCACCAAGTTTATTTTCCTGGGTGTGCCAATCCAGGGGAAGCACTGCTCCATATGTTAGACGTGCACAGAATTTTGAAGGATTATCTGCTTTGAACTAAGGAATGCAGAAAGTCAAAGCAGTTTTTTGTTTCTTTTGCCTGGGTAGAGAGGGCATTCAGGTTTCTAAACAATGTTTGTCCAAATGGTTGGCCCATTGTATTGTGTTCTGCTATAACAAGCATAGCTAACAGCAGCCAGGGGCAGTGAAAGCCCATTCCACAAGGGGCATGGCTTCCTCTGTGGCTTGTTTCAAGGGGTCTCAGTGGCTGACATTTTATTTTATCTATTTATTTATTTATTTTAGTCTTTGGTAACCAGGTAAGACCCACTAGGCACAAGTGCCTGTTTTCAGGGGCAACCTGGGAGCACTGAGGCGGTTAAATGACTTGCTCAGAGTCACACAGTATGCAAGTGGAGGCTGTGGAAATCAAACCCAGGTGTTCTGGATGTACCAAGCTCATTCACAGCTCATTACTCTTAACCTCAAGGCTATACTGCCAGTGACATCTTCGCTGCTGCCACCTGGAGTACTGTCCATACCGTCACTAAGTACTACATTCTGGACGTTGCCTCTATAACCTGAGCTGGCTTCGACCTGGCTGTCTTGCAGGGTCTCCTGTCCTAGGCTTTGGTTGGCCTTCCTCCCAGACTGTCTTGCTGAACTTGTAATTGCTTGGGACTCGTTCCTGTGGTGTGATCTGATGAGTGAGATACCACCGAAGAAGATAGAACAGTTACCTAAGAACTTACTGTAACGGTAGATCTTCAAGGGATCTCAGTCATCAGGTTTCCCTTCCCTCCCACCATCCCCCTCTTATGGGGTTCTTCTCTAAGAACTGGCTTACTGGTGTATCCAGCCTTTTACTCTGTCCTGGGCTCCTTTCTCTCTCCTTGGTCACCCATGGCATGGGTTTGCTCCCGAGTCTCTGGGGGAAAGAACTGAGGAGGGAGTGAGGTTGCTCATGCCTTTATAGAATTGGTGACATTGGCAGGTGATGTTGGCATGGGTGGCCCCAGTGATACTGCTGAAAATGTTCCATGTGGATCTGCTTCACTGACAGCAGAGTTCCTGTGGTGTGACCTGATGACTAAGGTCCCCTTGAAGATCTACTGTTACAGTAAGTTCTTATGCAACTGTTATTTCTTTTCCCATTATTGATCATCCTCGTCAGACCTGCTGAAAGAAACGCTGTCAATCTGATTGTTGCTGTTTGTTATTTTACTTTACTTAGTGTTCTAACTTGTCTTCTTTGCATGCCTGTGAAGTTAAAAAAAGTCTTTATTTCAGTATTGTAAGTGCAGAGATAAAATTTATAAAGAAGGCACACATGCGGTTTGTGTGTGCTGTCTGGGCCTGTCTCACACCGTGAGAACTTGTGAGATTGCCCGAGCTTCAACCAGCTACAAGGCCACGCTGTAGAAAGCTCTAGAAAGTTTCCTTTTACTCAAAGACACTGAAAGCCATGAAGAAGGAACAGGGCTCAAAATCTATGTTTCCTTCACCGTCAGCCGAAAAGCGGCTGCAATCCAAAGATTGCGACAAGGAATGGTCGTCATCTGGCCTTAAGCAAAGACACAGAGAAAAGGACAAGTTTGCTTCACCAGCGAGGTCCTAGTTGACATTGAGAAAAGGTATGTCCTTCTCAGCGCTCGCTCTGATGGTGTCAACTACAGCTCCCCTGCCCATCATTGAAACACCAAGGTCGGGGTTTGGCTTTGGTGCTACCATTCCTACTATGAATGGTATGATGCCATTGGTCCAAGGCCCATTAATGCAGAGTCCCAGCCCCATTTATTTTATTTGTTTATTTATTGAAATTGTTTCACCAGGAAAGGCACACTGAGCAACAAGCTGCTTGTCTTCCGGTGCGACCTGGGGGGAGGGGGAACAGGGGATGGATAACACACAGGTTATCAATTGAGTAACGTTTAATGGCAAAATACATATAGGTTACAATTTGTGTGATTTACAGAATAGATCAAAGTACAACCAGGTTACAGATAGGCACATAATACACTTAGTCCACATATAGGAATATACAGTAGTAGTGATAACTTGGATAGAACAATTGCGAACGTAAACTCACAAGAAGCAGCTAGCAAAAAACATTAAAGAGCTAGTGTACTGCTTGGAATTAACAGTAATTTTCAGATGTAGTCAGCTATCACTTCCAATATATGAAGTCTTTTTTTATTTTCTGTTTGCTAATTAGAAGGTTTTCCACCTGGCAGTACTGGAGTGATTTGCAGAACAACACTCTGTCTGGAGGAAAAAAAGTCAGTTCTGTTCCTCCCACTACATTGTCAGAAAGGAGACCAAACACCTTGAAGCACCACAACCCTTGCAGCCTGAGCAGTGACTTTCACAAGCTACAAATCAAAATGCAGGAAATTGTGACATCACTAGACACTAGGGAGAGCCAGTCCCTGCTGCTTCATGTGAAAGTGAAACCTGGTAGGGAGAAATGGTTCTCATTGGTTATTAGTGATGTCATAGTCAGTGTTGTCTCAGTGTTGATGTAGTGAGAGGAACAGAACTGACATTTTTTCCCCTCCAGACAGAGTGCTGCTCCACACAGCACCCCAGTACTGCCAGGTGGAACATCTTATAATTAACAAACAGAAAAGAATAAATACTTGAGATATAAGAAGTGATAGCAGACTACTTCTGAAAGTTACAGTTAATTGAAGGCATTTTCCAGGCAGTACACTAGCTCTTTAAGTGCATAGATGCAAAGTGTGTCTGTTGAGCTAAAAATAGGCCAGCTTTGTAGCATTTGCTGGATGCTGCTAGTTAGGCAAGGGGGGGGGGTGTGGAGTGGGGCAGGCCTGAGAGTCGGGTGTAGGAGCAGTTTTCCATGAAGTAGTTTGCCAGGGCGGTGGAGAGAGAATTGGCAGAGGAGGAGGAGTGACGGATTTGTAGAGGCAGAGCATTCTACAGCTTAGGGAAGTGGTGAGAAAAGGCTGCCTGGCCAGCAGTGGTCCGCTGAGGGATTACTAGTTGGTGGGAGTCAAGGGTCTGAGGGCATAAGCGGGGTTGGGGGCTGAAGAAAGCAATGTAGAAAGCTAAGATGGGAGAGCACCTAACTAGTACTTAGAGACAAATTTGGCGCAGTGCATGATGCATTGGTTTTCATGGGATGGAAATGCCAGAGACCAGTAGAGATCGCAGTGATGGGTGGGTGGGGGGGCATCGAGCGCAAAGCAGCAGAAGGCATTGAAGAGGTATCTAATTTGGTTAAGATGGACTTTGGGGCAGTGCTGAAAATGATGTCGCGATGAGTCGAAGGAGGGGAGTATCATCTTCTGGACTAGTTCACGGTGTACGGTTGGGGGAGGCTTCTATGGTTTTTGTATAGGGCACCTAGCATGAGGCACAGTTTTTTTATGGTGGCATCAGTGTGGTCAGAAAAGGATAGATGCAGGTAAAGCCAGACCCCTAAGTAGTGGAATGTGGTGATATCCTCAAGTATTTGCCTGTCTAGGGTGCGGAAGATGGGGAGGGAGAGGAGTCTGGACAGGTGTTGTCATGTGCCAAAAGTCATAGTAACAGTTTTTTTTAGCAATGAGGGAGAGCTGGTGAGAGCTGAACCAGTGCTGTATATTGACAAAATCAGCTTGGAGTTTTGCAGCTACCGCTTCTGGGGAGGTGCCTGAGATGAAGAGAATGGTGTCATCTGCGTACATGTGGATTGAGGAAGTGGAGCAGATAAGAGGTAGCTTGTTCAGAAAAATGGAGAACAGAATGGGTCCCAGCACTTTTGGGAGTGGGAGCTGGGAGTGAGGATAGGTCCCTTAGGGACACCAGTAGTTATGGGGAGGGGGGCAGATATAGCATTGGAGATTCTTATGGACTGTGTTCTGCCAGTGAGGTAGGAACTGAACCAGTTGGTGGCAGCAACAGAGAGACCAGAATCAGAGAGGCTGGAAAGAAGTAGGATATGGGAGATAGTGTCAAATGCTTTAGCTAGGTCGACGAAGATGGCAGAGTTGATCTGTCCTGTATCCATGCCGGTGAGTATAGTGTCAGTGAGTCTAATCAAGAGGAAGCAGTGGAGTGACCCTTCCTGAACCCAAACTGGAAAGCTATGAGAAAGTTAGAGTCAGTGAGAAAGGAGGTAAGTTGTGTGAGCACAAGGTGCTCTTGCAGTTTTGCAGGAACCGGGAGGAGAGAGATAGGGCAGTAGTTTGACATCGAGGTGGGGGGGCCCCCTTTACGGAGGGGGATGACTATGGCCTGCTTCCATGCCTGGGGGACAGTTGCAGTGATGAAGGACTGGTTTAGTAGGTTGGCAAGAGGGGCAGCTATGGCAGGGGCAGAGAGGTAGAGGAGTTTGGGGTCCAAATCATTAGGGGATTTGCCTTTAGAAGGGTTGAGTGATAGCAGGGCATCTAGGGCTTCTGCTAGTGAGATGTTAATGAAGGAGAAGGTACAAAGTACAATAGGCTTCTTTATTCCATCGGTGGGTGTGTTTGGAGCAGGGGTGGCCAGGGAAGAGAGGAGTGAAGCTGCGCAAGTGGAGAAATACGTGATCTGGCGATCTAAGATCTGGCGTCACGGGACGGAGCCAAGGACTGTACCGCCCGGGTGGGTGGGAGGAGCTAGCTTGAAGACTTCATGTAGATTTAAAAGGGAAAGGTACAATACCAAGAAGTGTGGATGAACAACATACACCACTCCTAGAACTACTGTTGCAGGTGAGTAACCTGTTCTTACGGTGGCTCTGCCACCTCTGGTTATGTTTGACTCTCTTCCATCTTTTCCTGCACCTCAGCCGTTACCTCCAGGGGTGAGTGTGGTGGGCAGGATCTCCCTGCATCTCAAACAATGGAAGCCGATCACTATAGATGAGTGGGTTCTTGAGATAATTGCCAGGGGATATGCTCTGGAGCTGTTACAAATTGCTCCAGATCATCCTCCTCCTCCTCCTTCCTTTTATCCTCAGGGCCATTTGTCCTTTAAGGAAGAAGTTCCATCTTTAATCCAAAAACATGCCATAGAAATGGTTCCTCTACAGGAGAGAAACAGAGGGTTCTATTCCATATGTTTCCTAGTACCGAAAAGGACAGGGGATCTGCATCATGTGTTGGATCTCAACCTGTACATCAAATACAAAATGTTTTGCATGGTATCTATGCAAGTTCTGATTCCACTTCTGCAAAAAGGGGATTGGCTCTGTTCTCCGGACATGATGGACACATATCTTCATGTCAGGATTAGGAAATCCTACAGACAATGCCTACACAGTATGCTGGAGGGAGAACACTATCAGTTCAGAGTATTGCTCTTTGACTTGTCTGCTGCACCACAGATCTTTACCAAACACTTGGCAATAGTTGCAGCAGTGTTTAACGGGAAAGGCCTCTATGTGTTCTCCTATCTGGATGACTGACTCTGAAGGCCAGCTCCAGGGAAGCTCTGGTACATACCCTGTCTTGGACATGTCAGTCATTCATCAACTTGGTTACAGTAAATGTGCCAAAGTCTGTGTTCATTCCATGCCAAAGACTGCAGTACATCGGGGCGGTCTTGGGCACAGAGAAGGGATGTGCTTTCCTGCTGTCCAGAATCACTTGGTATATAGTAGCCACTATGTCTCTGTGAGAACAATGTTGCATCTCCTGGGTTTCGTGGCTGTGGCCATAATGACTGTGCCATGGTACATCTTCATATAAGGATACCTCATTGGACACTCAAGATCTAGTGGGATCAGTTGACGGACGAGCTGGAACAAATGATTCTTGTCATGTTGCCTCTTCACAGAGCATTGTTATCATGAAACACTATTAAAGGGCATTCCATTCCTTGTAACAACTCCTCTACAGATCCTCAGCATGGATGTCCCGGGCCCGTCTAGGGTGCTCACCTCGGACCTTACTAGACACAGGGATCATGGATCAAGGTGGAGGCCGACCTGCATATAAATGTCCTGGAAAAGAGGGCTGTCCTGTACAGCCTCCAGGCCTTTCAGAATAATCTCTGCCCCATTCTTCTACTAATCCAGATGGACAATATCAGTGTGATGCATTACATCAACAAACAAGGGGGCACCCACTCCTATCCCTTATGCAGGGAAGTAATGAGAGTATGGTACTGGACTCTGTTTCATGACATTCAGCTATCGGCCATGTATCTTCCAGGTCTCCAAAACATCTTCACAGACAGGCTAAGTAGGTTCCAGTCGATGGGTCATGAATGTGAACTGCTGACCTTTGTGGTAAATGACCTCTTCGAAAGATAGGGTTGTCCAGAGCTGGACCTTTTTATGTTCCCACACAGTACAAAACTGCTGCATTTTCTGCTTGCTCATTCCAGGGCCTGGAGCTTTTTGGTGAGGTGCGTTGTTCCTCTCTTGGAAAGGGAAATTACTATATGCATTCCCCCCATTCCTCTAATACAGAGGGTTTTGCTCAAGCTGTAGATGGAAAGTGTCACTCTCATCCTCATTGCTCTGTTATGGCCTTGCCAGATATGGTTTCCACTCCAACATCTGGCAGTGGAGCCTCCTGTTCCTCTACCTCTTGTCAAGGTTTCTTGTCACACGACAAGGGGTCCCTGATACATTCAGACCTGAAGTCCCTACATCTGCATTCACAGCTCTTGAAGACATAGCCATTGCATGTTTTCTGGTATCCCCTAAGATTGCTGATGTCCTGATTGTGGCTAGGAAGCCTTCTACTTGGCATACTCATTCCCTGAATTGGGAGCGTTTTGCTTTTTAGGCTACTTCCCAGAATTTGGACCCTTTTACATGTCCTATGAATGCTGTGTTGGAATGCCTGCTTTCCTTGTCTGACTTTGGCCTGCAGTATTCCTCAATTATAGTGCATTTGGCCAATATAACAGTTTTCTATGCCTCTATTGATGGTTGTACGGTTGCTCAATTAGAGGTGTCCTGTACATTTCTGAGACATACTCTTCATATGAAACCTCCTATCTGTAATCCATTCCCATCTTGAACCTGAATGTTGTGCTTCAGAAATTGATTTTGGCTCATTCTGAGCTTGCCACGGGTTATGGGTTACGTTTCCTGTCATGGATAACATTGTTTATAATGCAATGACTTCTGCTCAAAAGATTTCCGAGCTTCAGGCTTTAATGTGCAAGCCTTCTTATTTGATTTTTAACAAATATAGAGTCTTTTTGCATTTGAATCCTAAGTTTCTACTGAAGATGATATCTGAATTTACACTGAATCAAATGATACACCTTCCTATATATTATCCTGAGCATGCCAACCAAGGTGAGGCACTGCTCCATACTTGGGATTTAAATAGAATACTAATACACCAAAGACTGCAGAAAGTCCTCTCAGTGTTTTGTTTAATTCACCCCTGAGAAAGTGGGCATTCCTGTATCTGAACAATGCCTATCCAAATGACGGGCATGCTGTATTATGTTCTGTTATAGGAAGTACAGTAAGGAACATCCTGGTGTGGTTCATGGTCACTCCACAAAGGGAATGGCCATTTCTGTTGCCTGTTTCAAAAATGTCCCTGCTGCTGACATACGTGCTACAGTCACATGGAGCAATGTTCACACTTTCACTAAACATTACAGTCTGGACATTGTCTTTCATAGACATGCTGGCTTTGGGTTTACTGTACTGCAAGGCCTTCTGTTCTGATCATATATCAGACTGTGCCATCCTCCCAGTACACTTTGCACTGCTTGAGAATCATTCTAAAGGTGTGGCCTAATGAAGGAGATATCCTTGAAGAAGATAGAACAGTTACATGAGAACTTACTGTACCAGTAGATCTTTGAGAGAGACTACTTCATTAGGTCATACCATCACTCCCTCCTTCCCCCTTTTGCTTTCAGTGCAGGTCATAGCAGATGCTGTGCCCAAAATGTACTCCACGCATCCTGTATACAGCCCCATGCCTCTCCCTGTATGCCTGGTGCTGGTCTCATATCCTGGCTTCTCATGGTTGGAGGTCCTCCGAGGCTAAATTCCAGTGGTGAACTGAGGAGGGATGGGGCTGCCCATATTTATATACATGTAGACACTGTCTGTCATTGAGGCTGGGTCCCAGCTAGTAAAAATTTCTGTGTAGTGCTAACGCTGACATTTTATAGTTCTAAAGGTATAGCCTAATGGAAGAGATTCTCTCAAAGATCTACTGTTATGATAAGTTCTTACGTCTGTTCTCTTTTGTCTCTATTTGAGACAGATAGTCCTCTACTTCTGAGAGTCTGTTTTCAAACTCATATTTTTTGATTCTTTGATTTTAGTTTAGAACAAGTACTTGCCAAGTTCTTTGCCACTTGATCAGTGCAGAGGTTAATGCCCTGGAAGCCTTTTTGCTTTTCATTTAGTATCATTTTTACCTCTGGGTTTAAGATTTGAACTGTAGCATTATCATCTGGTCTTGAGACATTATGATCCCTTTTCCCCCTTTGAGGTTTAGGGGCTCCAGAGGCTGTGAGATCTGTTGATACCTCAGTTTCTGATATTACATCACTGCTCTGGGCCTTTTCCAAATTTAATTCCTCCTGGCTGGTTGCTAGCAGCCCGTGTTTAGTCTCAGCTTTTTTCATGGTATGTGGTGATTTGTTTTTGGGGGTAAGTATTAACTCATTTGCTCCCGGTGGCCATTTTGGGTTGGATCCAGCACTGGATGGTTACGATGCCATATGGCGTCTATGGGAACAAATGCTATACCATTAGTTCTTAGACTCTGTCATAGTGAGCCTCCCCCAATCCATGGTAAAGATCTTGAGCCACCCCCAGATATTGAAGAAATCTTGGGCCTCCCCACAGAAAAATAGCATACTTTGCACAATACATCAGAAACAGAGTGAAATATAGGAACATAGGAATCATGTTGGCAGACAGAGACCACATGATCCATCTAGTCTGCCTGTGTTTCTGCCCACCTCCCAATTTAGACTGCCCCCTGATGTGTCCACAATGGCTGTCCCATGCAAGTTTGAACTCTTATACTGTCTTGGATTCTACCACATCCCGAGGTGGGCTGTCCCATGGGTCTATAACCCTTTCTGTAAAGAAGTATTTCTAGAGTTTGCTTTTGAACCTGCCTCCCAACAAACGCAAGTTGTGCCCCCTTGTATCCGTG
Source organism: Neoceratodus forsteri (assembly GCA_016271365.2). Taxonomy (NCBI): domain Eukaryota; kingdom Metazoa; phylum Chordata; order Ceratodontiformes; family Ceratodontidae; genus Neoceratodus; species Neoceratodus forsteri. The sequence goes on along the minus strand of CM057453.1, from coordinate 1,302,339,659 downwards.
TCCCTGTTTTGCTGGAAGAGGTTTCCTGCTTGTGATGATTCCCTTAATGTTCTTAAAAGTTTCGATCATGTCCCCTCTGTTTCTTCTCTGCTCAAGGGTGTACAGATTTAGTCCCGAGTCTTGCCTCGTATTGCTCACAATGCAGTCTATGCACCATCTTTGTAGCCCTTCTCTGTACTGTCTCCAGGCAGTCTATGTCTTTTTTGAGGTCAGGCCTCCAAAACTCCTTTGAGTAGTTGGCTCTTATTTTATTCAGCTTATTGTAACCCCCTCCCCAGGACAGTCTACTATTTCTGCTATTTGAATCTTGAACCATTGTTACAGTCATGGGTCAGACTCTGTTCTCTGCCTCTTTTCCATCTATCTGGAATAACCTTCCTACCCACCTCTCCCCCTCTTACCTTGCTGTTAAGCAACTTCTCTAGGATCATTTTACTTTCTCCTGCTTTTGCTCCTAGTGCCATATCTCCCTGCTTAACCCTTGTACTTGAGCTGTTCTGCCACTAGTCTAACTGGTCATTTGTTACCTCACATTATTTGTTCGGTGTTCAACTTGTTTGCACTACTGTTCATTTTGTATTGCTTGACTGTTTTGCAGTTATCTTTTAAAATTTATTCACTCATTACACTTCCCTGGGTACACCTGAAATGAGTCTTGGCTCAGCATGCATTTCCTGGTCACTGGTTTGATAAGAAATACATACATTCACATACTATTATCCTCTTTCAGTTTGCCTTATCCCTTCACACAACATATCTAAAACACAAAATTTAAATACATACTTTTTCAGACTTGAGCCTCCCCTGGAAATGGCTGGGGCCTCCCCATGGAGGCTGGCTTCATCATTTGAGAAACCCTGCCCTATACCATGCATAGGAAGAAATTGGGAACTGTTGAAACTATTCACCTATATTTAAAGAAGTATTTCTAGCAAAATTTCCTTGATTGCAAAGGGGTTAAATGAGAACACAAAATTATCAGGTACCATAAAGGCTATTGTGTTGATCTGTTCCACCTTCTCGCTCTGCAACGTAGGTCCTTCTCACACAATTTCCCATCTTTTTAGAGTCTTTTCAGAGTTTCAGACGATTTTTCGGATGGCACATTAATGGAATAAGATTCACTTTCTTTCTTTTGTATATGCTCAATGCTTTTTAGTTTATTTTCTCCTAGTTTCTTCTGTCTCTGCTAAAGTTATATTAAATGCACACTGTGCAGACTGTGCTTTCAAGTCTGTAGTGGTTGAGAGAGTTGTGGTTTCATTTAGTAGTTTCCTCATTTAGTTGAGCAACTTCAACTTCTACTTGGAGTTCATCAGGACTTAGGTACAATATGTCTGCCTGACCCTGGTGCCCTTCCACTTGATCACTACCATAGCTCACTGGCCGCATTGTGCTAAACCTACCAGCTTCAGAAACCTTCCAGCTTTGGGAGGAACTTCTCCCTCCATCCCCAGTAAAATCACCTCTGTTGGCATCACAATCTCTGATAAAGATGCCATCTTAGAGAAGCTAGACGTGCACTTCATGACAGCGGGTCTAGCATTTGATTCTTCTCTGGCTGCTGGGCTGGTCAACTGCCCCACACCAATAGATGCCCCCCTGGACCCTAACGATTACAACTCCTTTGGCCTCACACCAGTAACATATGAGCAAGTCGATGACTTCCTAAAAACATTGGATATAAAGAAGGGTGCTGGAGCAGATGGTATCGAGGCTACATTCCTAAAAATAGGGTACTTCCACCTAACCGCCCCTATAATGCATAATATTAATCTGTCAATATACACTGGAGAGGTCCCCTCCTGCTGGAAAATGGCCTGTATACTACCATTGTTCAAGTCAGGTGACCCGTGTGACCTTAATATTTAAGGACTAATTTTCATCCTCCCAGTCCTGTCAAAACTACTAGAAAAAAATAGTCAATACACAGTTAAAAGATTACCTCGAAAGCTCCAACCTACTCAACCCCTTGAAATCAAGTTTCAGACGTAGCCACAGCACAGTATCAACACTGGCAAAAGTGACTGATTCACAGCCATTGATAATAAACAATCTACATGAGCTGTGTTTCTAGACCTGAGTAAAGCTTTTGGCATGGTTGACCACGCTGTTCTGCTTATTAACCTTAAAAAGCTTGACATGAATGGCAACACTATCGACTGGTTCGCAAGTTACCTTTCGGGTAGGCTTCAACGCATTAAAGACGACGGACTCCTATCCCTTCCCCGCCACTAACAAGAGGGGTCCCCAGAGGTTGTATTCTAGGACCACTTTTATTTTCTATTTATATCAACTCCCTAGGTAGCAACATCCATAATTCTAAATGACACTTTTTCACAGATGACACCGTCCTATACATATCTAAGCCCTTCTTGATGGAAGTGGGAAACGAATTGCAAGAGGACTTTATCCAGCTACAGCGTAATCTTCTAAACTAAACTCTTACTAGACACAAATAAAAAAACAAGACCATATACTCCCCCCCAAGCGCATACATCCCTCTGCAACCACGCCACGCTGGCACCAATTGCAACCTTATTAGGAGATGTCCTCGAGGTCATGGATAACTTTAAGTATCTAGGCATTTGGCTAGACTTCAAATTATCCTTTGCCACCCACATTGAATCACTATCTAAAAAGCTGAAAATAAGACTAGGGTTCTTCTTTAGGAACAAATTCTTATTTCCCAAAGAAATCAGGAAAAGATTAATAAAAGCCACCTTCCTTCTGTTTATCAACTATGCAGATATCATCTACAATAGCAGTGCTGCATCTCACCTCCACAAGCTCGACATCCTATATCACCGTGCCCTATGCTTCATAACTAAAGCGCCTTATAGAACGCACCACTGCACCCTCTACCTGGCTGCGGGTTGGTCTTCCCTCGCAATAAGAAGGATGCTCCACACTGGCACCTGGGCCTTGAAAATTCTGTTGCACAAACTCCCTCCCTACATCACTTCTGTCTTTCATAGATCCTGCAGCTGCTATTCCCTGCATAAAAACAACTACATCCTACTAGATGTGCCCAGAATGTGCACACTTCATGGCAGAGCGGCAGTTACCTATGCCATCCTGGCCTACTGGAACAAAATACAAGCCTCCCTCAAGCTCACTGAACTAGTCTCTGTTAACTCCTTTAAATCCTTGTTCAACAAGTTGTACAAGGAATCCTGCCACTGTCACAGTGGGTAGGTCTACTGGCCCCGACTAACCAGATTTTTCAGCACTTATCACCCCGTTTCCCTTATCCACCCCCTCACACGCCCCTCTTTGACTCAGCCAACTGTAGCACTCACCACCCCAGTTTCTCTGGCCTTCCCCAGCTTCCAGTCCTATGACCTCCTGTTGCATGATTGTTCTGCAATGAATCCACTGGTGTGTTACCCCCCCAAGCGCTGCCCAACCAGTGCTTGGCTCAACCTCTGCCTCACCATTGTACCCCTATGTACCTGTCTCCTACTGTTGATTGTCTATACCCCTACTTTTCCCACAGTCCCCTGATATTGTTGTCCTCCTATAACAGTATTTCCTTTGTCAAAATATTGCACTGAAATTTCCTGTCTCTTATTATGCTTTTATGCTTTTACTCATTGTATTGTACTGGGTACACTCATTTGTATTTTCCTCATTGTGTTGTCTCCATGTATTGAATTGTCCTGTCAGGACCTCCTTGTAAATGAGCATGTTCAATGGAGTTTTCCTGCAAATTAACGTGAACGTGAATACTGTGCTCTCTCTCTCGCCATGGCTACAGAGTTCAGTGGTTGTTATGGGGAAGAACTCCTTAATTTCCTTGGTCACTCTTTCTTTTGCATTCATTTCAGTCAATACTGCGTGTTCCCATGTGGAGTCAATGTCTCGTGTCCTGCAACAGCAATGTCATCAGATTCCCAATGATTTTGCACTACTAGAGCAGGAAAAAAGCTTGCACCTTCACAAGAGCCTTCAGGTACTCTTACTTCTAAATGTTGACTGTCACTCCACAGAGGAAAGAGTGACCAGTGGGGTACCACAGGGATCAGTGCTGGGACCGGTCCTATTCAACATCTTCATCAGTGACATTGCACAGGACCTAGAAAGCAGAATTTCCCTGTTCGCTGATGACATGAAGCTCTGTAACAGAGTGGACATGCCAGAGGGTATAGACAGAATGAGGAGGGACCTGCAGAAACTTGAAGAATGGTCAGGGGTTTGGCAGTTGAAATTCAATACAAAGAAGTGCAAGATAATGCATATAGGGCACAAAAACCCTGGAACAACATATCAGTTGGTGGGTGAGGATATAGCATGCACCAAGCAGGAAAGGGATCTTGGGGTTATCATCTCTGATGACCTCAAGGTAGGGAAACAGAGCGACAAGGCAGCAGGTAAAGCAAATAGGTTGCTGGGATGCATAGGCAGGGGCATCATCAGCAGGAAAAGGGAGGTCATAATTCCACTATACAAGACACTAGTGAGGCCCCACCTGGAGTACAGTGTACAGTTCTGGAGACCTTACCTACGTAAGGACATAGGCAGGGTAGAGATGGTTCAGAGGAGGGCAACAAAGATGGTACAGGGATTGCATCACAAGTCCTATGAGGACAGGTTGAATTACTTGAATATGTACTCCCTGGAGGAGAGGAGGGAGAGAGGGGATATGATAGAGACATATAAGTGTCTTAAGGGGAGGAACAGAGTGCAGGAATACACTCTTTTTCAGTGAAAAAGATGTTCCAGGACTAGAAGGCATGGGATGAAGTTGGAGGGAGGGCAATTCTGAGGAAACCTGAGGAATAATTTCTTCACAGAATGGGTGGTAGGCATGTGGAACACCATGCCAGAAGAAGTAGTGGCGGCTGAAACAATCATGGGATTTAAGAATGCATGGGATAGACATAAGGGAATTCTGGAGGTCAGGGGTAAGGGGCAACAGACTTCTAGGAAAACATAAAGTGTACTAACAAGCTCAAATGGGCAGACTGGGTGGGCTGTAGGCCCTTATCTGCCGACAGTGTCTATGTATCTATGCAAAAGACCAAGACCATGCAGTTCCTTTTCATATTATTTTCAAAATCTATAAATGCTGTTAAAGAAAATAAAGGGAAAGTTTCAGGGAGAGAGCCTACAGTCGGCTCCCCTCTGCCCCTGCTCACAGCGCCATCTTGGACCACCCCTTCCACATTCCACTGATCCCTTCTGTTCCTGTCTTAATGTTAAACCACATTGTACAGTGATCCCTGGCACCCAAGGGACTGCCCACTGTAACATCTGTAATGCTATCCCTCTTTGTAAGCACCAGGTCCAGCATTGCCCCATCCCTAGTGGGTTCTGTGACTAACTGCCTGAGATAAAACCCTTGTAGGGAGTCCAAGATGGCCCTACTCCATGCGGAAGCTCCACTCTACGTCTGGCAGAATGAAGTTTCCAGCTAGGAGCACCTCCCCCTTATTTGCCATTTTGCTGGTGCCCAAGTGCCTTATCCACCCCCCCCCCACCATGCTGAGGCCTGTACACTACACCCAGGTCTCATCTGTAAATGAGCCTTGGTACAGTATACCTCTTCCAGTTACCAATTTTCAAATAAATAAAATAAATACCCCAGACATTCAAGTTCTTGAAAGGAATGAGTAAGTTAAGCTGTGAGGAACTTTTCTGCAGGAATGCTGAGTCAAAAACACAGGGACATGAGTGGAAGCTTATAGGGCAGTCAGAGATTCAGGAGGGACTTTAGGAAACTTTACCTAATAGAGGGGATGGTTGAGCCATGGAGCAGTCTTCTGGCTGAAATGGTGGGTGCAAGAACCATCAGTGGTTTTAAGCATGGCTGAGATAGAGTTAACGGATTATTAGTTAGTTGGGGGGGAGGTAACAGTAAGGCAGGAGTTCAGGGAGGAAGCGAGGGCACAGACTCTATCTAGACAATACATCCCTGGGTAGTATACAGTAAAATAGGGCAGACTGAATGGAACAATGTTTTTTCTCTGTCGACATTGTCTATGTTTCTGTGATTATCCTGAGCAGCAGTAAGCATCTCCAGAAGCTGGGACAAGACTTCTCTACCTCATTGTTTCTTAACTGTAATAGGGGACATCTGCAGAAAAACATGCACTATGCTAACTGTTACAGCTGAGACAAGAGCGGTGACCATGTGACTGGTGCCAGTAAGGGTGCTGACAAACACAGTTCCACTGTGAAGTATGTTGCTGTGGGGCACCATCAGCCATCCCTTCAGTTTATTGACATCTGTCAGGGGCCATCTGACGTAATATTTGCCCCAGGGATCAGAGATTACCACAGACCAATGGGTCCTAGAAATTGACTGTGTTCTCGTGTTAGACTTTGTGTCATTATGGTCTCCTGCTTTGCTCAACTTCTGCATTGCATACAGCCTCTGGACACCTGCAGGTGCTCAGAGAGAAGGTTCCTTCACTCCTCTGACAAAAAGCATCGAGCATCATACGCATAGTGCCTACCAAAGTTGACAGAGGTTACATGTCTAGATACTTCCTAGTCACAAAGAGGAGGAGCAGCTGGCATGCTATCCTAGATCTGTGTGGTTTGAACTGCCACATCAGACATCAGGAATTAGGATGGTAATGTTGGGTCATGCAATCCACTTACTGGAACAGGGGGACTGGTTCTACACCCTAGACCTAAAGGATATGTACTTTTACATTTCATCATTGATTTCTACATTTATAGTTGGAGAGCAAACTATTATATTTCGGATAGATGCTTGTTGGCCTCTTCAAAGCACAAGGCCTCTTTACTAAGGTTCTGGCAGTGGTGTCAGCCTACCTTTACTGATGGGGCATCCACATATTGCACAATATGGACGATTGGCTGGTCTGAGGCCAGTCATCATTGGTAGCTTAGAGAGCTATCCAGGTGGACATGGAAACCATCTCCAATTTGGGATTCATTATGACCCTGGAGAAGTTACAGTTGACCCTGATCCAGAATGTGGAGTTTATCAGAGCTCAGTTAGACTCCAGGGAAGCTCCAACTTGGCTTCTGCCTTGATAGGTTCTGGATATAATGGTGTGTGCCTGCTTCTTTCATTTTAAGGGGGCAAATGTCCATCTTTGGATTTCCTCTGTCTTCTCAGCTTGATGGCCTCCACATCGTTAAACATTCTGTGGACCTGGCAAATGCAGTAGTCCCAGAGGTTAGCGCCTCTTTCCCAGTCATAATTATTGATCACTCCTTTATTGAGGCAGTCTCCAGGTGGCTGGCTGAGCACCTGTCAAAGGGTTAAACTTCATCTAGCTGAACCCAACACTAGTCTAACCACAGATGTCTCTCCTTTAGATTGGGGAGTGCATTTGTGGGACCTGAGGGCACATTGTCTGTGGGTTCTGTGGGAGCAGAAGCTTCAGCTCAATGTGTGATTGATTGGAGGATAATCTGCCTGGCACTACAAGCATTCTCCTTGACTGTAGCCGATCTAGCCTTCATGGCAGTAGCCTGAGTCAACTGATACCTCCCCAGGTACCAGTGCTGCTTCATAAGAAGTCTAGCCACCAGCCCTAGCAGGAGTTATACTGAAGTAGACAGCCTATCAAAGGCACAACAATATAAGAAAATCTTTTCTTGGAGGAGAACCCTCATCTAGCCCCCAGTAATACTGTGGGAAGTAGAGGTCCCAATTCAGCAAACCAGATTTAAATGAAATTTTTTAAGCTACTTACTGTTTTGTAGCTTTAGTTTCTGTCTGGTTGATCCTGCATCCCCCTGCCCGCTTTGCCATCCACAGTGTCCCCAACAGCCAGCCCTTTGATGACGCAGATGATGGGTTAAGCTGTGGGGATGTACATGTGCCAGTATGTCTGTTCAAAGTCTTACAATGTAGAATAGCATCTTTTTGTGCTTATTCTACCAGTACCAATTGCGCTGAGCTCATCTCAATTGGTACTGGTAGAATAAGTGTGAAAAGGTGCTATTCTACATTGTAAGACATTGAACAGGTGAAGTTCTGGCACATAGATGTCTTCACAGCTTAGCCTGTTGTCTGCATCATCAGAGGGCTGACTGCGGTGGACACTGTGGATGGCACAGTGGGTGGGGGGGGGGATCACCCAGATAAAAACTGAAGCTACAAAACAGTAAGTAGCTTCAAAATTTCCATTTAAGTCTGTTTTGCTGAATCAGGGCCTCTATGTCCCACAGAGCATTACTGTGGGCTAGATAAGAGTTCCCCTTTAATGTGGCAGTAATGGAGGGGGAGCACAATTGGGGAAACATTCTGAAGTTCATCCCATCACTTAGACATCATATACCTCAGTATTTTTCAATGGGATTGTGCTGTTTTGAGGGTCCGTCAGTAGGTTGTGGTGAATGGTCTCTTATCGCCTAGTTCTGAGTCATCCAGAGCCCCACCTTGATACCATTCCCTTTTGCCTCACAAGCCATGCATCGTGAGGGCATCTACAAATCTTTGACTACTGTAGTACCATCTCAGTTTGTCTTCCACAGCCACTAGCCACTGCATGATTATACTATCATCTGTCCTGTCCTGTATAATCTGAAGAAATATGTTAGGTCTCTGTGTCTTAGTGTGATGGTCTAGTCTGTCACTGTAGCTGGGAATTGATTTACTTAGGAGTGTATGGCTGTTTAGACAGAAATAAAATGTAGCCGGGAGTTGGTCTATTTAGGTGTGGCTGTTTAAAAAAAAATAATTAAATAAAAAAAAAAAAAAAAAAAAAAAACAGAAGTCAAAATGTTTGAGTCCCACCACAAGCAGCCTTTACAGGTTGTTCAGTGCAACTGGGGATGACACCATCATGAGTAATCCAGAAAGTCACTGGTTTCCTCTTCCTTCTTCAAGTCCTACCAGTTCCTGTTCCACTTCCTTGGCTTTATCCAAGATAGAAATCAGTGATCCATCTGTAAATGTAAAACCAAGCCCTCCCCATGTCCACCTTGTATATGTTAATATGTCTTCCTTTATCATTCGTTGCCGTATAAGAGTGGTTTCACACATGTTTGGCTGGAGCAACAACAGCGAAGAAAAGCTGAGCTGTTCTGGCTAAAGCTGACCGCAGCTGAAACCACTCTTTTACAGCAACGAGTGATGACGGGGGACTTATTACTATATTATTTATTGAGCTTGATCAATAATATGTGTGTGTGTGTGTGTGTATATATATATATATATATATATATATATATATATTTTAAACTGTCTTGGAACATGCCTGTTTCCAGGGCATCTGCATGTGAGACACTTCACGGAATAAGAGTGTCTCGTGCGCAAAACAAGGGAGTACTCTGATTGGTCCGGAGTGCTCCCTTGATCAATAATATAAACATCACAACAGCAGCTGCCCATCTCTAGCAACAACATTCCACCACAGTGTCCCCCCACTCCCAAAACAATCATTTTATTACTGTCTACTGAAGACACTTGGAAGAAGTCAAGGGCCAAGCCCAAATCACAAATTCATGATTCACGTTATCTCCACGTATAAATTAAAAGTAATAAATAATAAATCACAAGTAAAAAATATATTGTACTATATTATTTTTGTAGAACTGATTATTATTACTCAGACTATAGCTGATAAATATCTCATCCACAAATTAATGTTGTTTATAAAATGGGTTGGGAAAATGTAGGGAGCTGATTGGCTGAGGACCTCGGAACCTCATGCTGTTATCTCACCACAACAGCACGGGAAGAAAATCTGAATCCTCTTTCCCTCATCAAGTCTCAGAGATGTCACCCCTCACTGCCGCTGACTGGCCGCTCACTTCTGCTGACAAGCCGATGGTGACTCATCACATATTTTGGTGCAGGACATTGGTAACTACAGATAAAATTTTTTTTTGTTGTTTTAAACTGGCCGACCCTGAACCGACTTTCCTAGCAAATGACAAGTTACATACAGAACAAACAGAGCTGATGATATCTTGCATGTGTGCCACATTGTGGCCCAGTAGCAATATTTCAAAAATCAAATGGTACTATTTTTTTTACATTGATTCTTTTTTGTATGTATATTAGTCATTTAAATTATGATTGCTTTTTCATGTGAAATATATGTCATCACACATTTTTTTACCTTTTTTTCATAATCACATTGTGCTGAGATAACAACACTTTTAGATTAGTGGAAGCACTCAGCCACTTCCATCACCTGAGAAGTGGCATTATCCCAGTACAATGTACACCCTTTCATACCTTGTTGCTTAATTGTTAAACCACTCCTCAGCCTCTTGAAATATTATAAAAATAAATAAAAAATTTGCAGTTAGGCCTTTTACCCATAGGAAAACTACATTTCTAACAATGAGAGTATTGGTGATGGCATACAAATAGCAATATCTCAGCTCAGAGGTGTTGCCATAGAAACTAAACTTTAGAATATTAAAGTTCAAACTCTGTAATGTGGTCACGCTCTCCCTGACATTCTTTTTTTTTCCTTTTTTTTTTGGCTTATTATTTCTTATGTCCTGGTTGACTATTTCTGTCAACGCTACCTATTTCTCTGGCCACCGTTTGGTCATCCCCAGCCTCCATAGGGGCCTCGCCCTTTTCCCCCACAGCTTTCTCCCCATGGCAGGGTGGCGGGGAGCCCCCTAATCTCCCACCAGGTCCGGATCCAGTTTCTGGTGATGCCCCTGAGGCCAGGGCACCCGTAGGATGGCCATCAAGGCACTGCAACCATAGACGCCTTTTTCCGATTTTCATCCACTGAGGGGCATGGCATGCAATGGTGCCAGCGACATGGTCATGCATTCTCCCGTGCACTCCACATCAGGTATCTGTCATGCTCCCACCCTAGAAGTTGTGGCTCCATGTCGCTGACCCCCAGCCTCCACTAGGGGTAAGGCATACACCGGTCACAGGTTCCTCCCTTCCCCAGAGATGGAGAGCAGTCCAGTGGACGCTCGATCCATCTCTACCCCTCTGACCCCCGACGACCCGTGCTCATTCCCGAACATGGGTTGCCGTTGTGACGCAAGGTGTGGCGACCAGTGCCTCAACCCTCAGCACCACCAGGCCAGCCTCCCTGACATTCTAACTTGTAGATTTCCACTGAAGAGATCAATCACCCTGGAATCATATCCTAGTTGAAATAACGATGTTTTCTTAGTTCTGACTGCCATTTTGTTACTTTATAAAGTTTATAAATTTATTCAATACTCTGCATTAGTTTAGTTTTTAAAATTGTATCTTTTTTTTTCCCATCAACTTTGCTCGGGTCCACTGAACCAGGAGAACTGCTATTTTCACCAGTTCCTGGTTCGGGTTCCAGGTTCAGAGTTACATAAAATTAGAAAATGGCAAGAAAATATGCTGCTACCTGACTGGTCAGCTGGGATCTTTACATGAGAGTTTATCCTTTTAGTACACGCATGATTGCATGACCTTATAAAAATTATGCGGCATCTCCCGGTTCCATCGTGTTCTCAGCTGACATGTCTGTCTTACAATCTGTCAGTAAGCCCCGATTTCTTTTTATGTTTTTTTTAAGTTAATTTTTATTATTTTTCCATATTCCATTTCAGTTTACAATAAACTTCAGTACATCCAGATACAGGAAAGACATACATTTGTCTAAAAATTAATATTGTAATAACCAGGCTTCCTGTTAAGCAAGATTGTCATCCACACCTTACTTGTTATAGTATTATAATCATCTGCTTTCAAGCTTATTATACTGTTTTAATTTTGCTTTTGTTTTGTACTGTAGGTTGGACCAAATAGTGAAATCTGTTCCAATAGAGCTTTCACCCAGCGATCTTCTCATCCTTTCTCCACTGGGAAGTACTCTCCTACATCATTTATTTCCTCCTGTCCAACTACTCTTGGCAATCTTACAGTCAGTCTGTTCTAATAAACTAATATGTGATTATCAACACCAAACTTATTGTCTTGCGTCTTTCCTACTTCCAAACTTATCCTTCTATATTTAAAATTAATACAGTCTGTACATAAGTGAGTCTAAACTCTTCCAACTAAACAAAAGATGGGGGAGGAGAGAGGAGTAGGGAAAAAAGGGTGATGGATGTCTCCACCACCTAAGTTTGGGGAGTTAGTGTAAACTTGATATTATTCCCCAAATATATACCTAGAAACAGCTTAACTATTAGCCAAGTGAAATCTCAGCTAGAGTAATAAAAATTAAAATAAAATAGAATAAAATAAAATAAAATAAAATTAGGTCTTGCAGGCTGGCGGTAGGTACTGCGAAAGTCATCCCCCTGTCTCCCTCGGTCCAGTAGCCTATCAAGCCTATCTCAATAGAAGTTGGTCTAGCACTGGAGTGCCTTTTTTAGCCTCAACATACTCGTAGAACGGGAGCCACCTTGAGTTAAATTGGTCTGTTGGGAGTCTGAGTGTGGCCGTGAGAGCTTCCATATTTTTAATATTGTTTACATTTATCCACCACCCAGAGTAAGTGATCTTATCTGGGGACAGCCATTTTTTCGTAATAGTTTTGGAGACTGCTGCTATTAGTATATAAAATAGGTATCTCTGGGCTTTTGTTTTAATTCCAAAGGGGGAGGGGGGGAGTCCCAGTATCACATGAGGAAACTCTGGTAAGCTCTCCAGTTGTAGGATTTCTTTGATAGCATTAGTGATTTCTGCCCCAAAGTCCCTAAGCTTGGGGCAGCTCCAAAATATATGGAACTGAGATCCTATGTCTGAGCAGCCCCTCCAACACTTGTTAGTTTGGGAGGTTCCATATTTTGATGAAATATCTGCAGTAATAAAATATCTTGTTGAGACTTTCCACCTAAACTCCCTCCATATAGGGGAATTGGTTGTTTTGTGTATGCCCTGCCAGATAAGAGACCATTCCTCGTCTGAGATTTGGCTTTTATATTCAGCTTGCCACTTTTTTTCAACCGCTTGAATGTATAGAATACCTGACCCTTCCTGTAGGGTTTGTTGTATGTATGTGATAATTTTCCTGGTATCATCCATGCAGCTTTTTTGGTACATATACCTCAATGGTGGGGCTGGGTCACTTTGTATGGCACCAATCCCAACTGTGCTAGTTATGAAGTGTCTGCACTGTAAGTATCTAAAAAATTCCTTATGTGAAAGCCCAAATTCTTCTTGAAGAAGTGCAAATGTTTTAACTCCCTCACTGTTAACCATCTTATGTAGATACTTAAGCCCCTTATCCGGCCATCTGTTCCAGCATTGATCTTTATGTGCTGCTGGGAGCTGTGGTAAGTATTTTAGAGGAATGTATTTCCATGTGGGAGAAAAGATCTCCCACCACTTTCTGACTCTAAGCCAAATCTTGAGGGTGTTTCTTGTCCAGACATTGTTTAGGATTTTCAGATCGGAGGGATTGATTGTCCAGGGTAAAAACTGTAGGGGGATCCAAGGGTGTGCCTTCTCCTCCAGCATATACCAACCACCCTTTTGTTCAGATTTTAACATTTTTAAGACTGGCGTTGTTTGTGCTGCCAAATAATACTTTAGAAGATCTGGGATACCCATTCCTCCCCTGCTTTTAGCCTCAGTTAAAATGCCCCATTTCTTACGTGGAAGGCGCCCCGCCCATATAAATTTGGATAATTTCCATCCAAGTTCTCGCCACTCGTCCCCATCAATAGGTATAGGCAAAGTCAAAAATAAAAATAGGAACCTAGGTAAGATGTTCATCTTAATAGCCTCCACTCTATTCATAAAGCTGATAGGTAAATTTTGCCACCTCTGTAAATCTTCATAGACTTTTTCTTTTAGTGCCTGATAATTATAAAGGTGCAATTTGGTTAGGTCTGTTGGTATTGATACTCCTAAGTATTTGACTTTATCCTTGACCCATCTGAAAGGTAGGAGATTCTGTAAGTTCATGTGTGGGGGTCCATCTAAGCTTAAGATTTCTGTTTTTTCAATATTCACTTTAAAGCCCGAAATCTGACCAAATCTGTTCAATAATTGAAGCAACTCTGGAACTGAAGTTTCTGGTTCTTTTATATAATACTGTGTCATCGGGGTATAGTAAAATTTTATTTTCAGTGTTATTTATTATTATCCCCTTTATGTTTGGGTTTTCTCGAATAGCCTGTGCAAACGGTTACATGGTTAGGGCAAAAAATAATGGGGGCAGTGGACATCCCTGTCTTGTGCCTCTATTTATAGAGAAAAATTCTGAATTTATCCCATTCACCCTGACACGAGCTATTGGGTTCTGGTAACATAGGTATACCCATTTAAGAAAGTTGCCCCCAACCCCCATCTTAGACATTACTTCTCCCGTATAAACCCAGTTCACCCTGTCAAATGCCTTTTTGGCGTCCAAGAATATTGCCATTGGATTAGTCTTAGAAGGGTGTTTATGTGTGACAATGTTTAGGAGTTTCCTGACATTGTCCTGAAGATGTCTGTATGGTATAAAGCCTGTTTGATCAGGGTGGACTAGGAGTTCTATGTATTGCTGTAATCTTGTTGCTAGTATGCGAGTTAAGATTTTTAAGTCCTGATCGAGTAGTGAAATGGGTCTAAAGGATGAACACTAAGATCTGGGTTTTCCAGGCTTTGGGATAACCGTAACCATTGCCTCCTGCCATGATTAAGGGAACGTACCCTCTTCTAGGCTCACATTATAAATGTGCATTAGTCTGGGGATTAGGGTTTTACTTAACTTTTTGTACCATTCAGCTGGCAGCCCCTCTGTCCCTGGCATTTTCCCAGTCGGGAGGTCTATAATGGCTCTCCGGATCTCCTGTTCCTTAATTGGGGCAGATAACGCTTCCTGCACCTTTGTAGGGAGAATTGGCAACTTGATAGAGTTTAAAAAGTTTAAAGTTTCTGATCTGACTCCTCCTTCTGGCCTGCTTTCCGTGTAAAGTTCTTTATAAAATGCCCTAAACTGGGAGGCAATGTCTACTGGTTTAACCCAGCACCTTTCAGGGTTTGATCTATCCTTAATAACTGAGATGTTCCTTTTGGCTTGCCTCTTTCGGAGATGAATGGCAAGAAGTCTCAGGGCTTTTCCCCCTGTTTCATGATATTTTTGATTGGTGTATCTAAGGAGACCCTCCGCTTTTTTATTCCCTAGTGCTTGTAGTTCAGATCGGACCTGATTTAGATCTTTAAGTATTTGTTTTGATCCTGTGCCTTCCTTATGTTTGGTCTCTAGGTCTGCGAGTTTGTCCCTAAGGGTTTTTTCTGTGGCTTTTGCCTGCTTTTTCTTAGCTGAGGCATAGCTAATTATTTGCCCCCCTTACCACAGCTTTTATGGTGTCCCACCATAGCACTGGGGAGCAATCTTCCCTAGGGGAGTCTTTCTCTAAATTTTTAATTGTCTTGTCTATAAGCTCTATGAAAGGCTTCTCATTTAGCAAGGATACATTAAGTCTCCACAAGGGTGTTTTATTTTCTTGACCTATGTTAAGATTAACTGAGACTGGGCTATGATCAGACAGGGTGATAGAATGTATTTTTGAATGCTCAGATAGGTGCAGGTCAGTTTTATGTGTGAGGAAGAAGTCTATGCGTGAATAGGAACTTTGTGCTCCAGAAAAAAGGTATAGTCCCTTTCTCCCCCATGCTGTGCTCTCCATATATCTGCCATGCCAAATTCTGATATTAAAGCCCTGAGTTTTTCACTTGCTACTTTGTTGGTGTTTGAATTACCAGATGAACGGTCTAGCTGTGGTGAGAGTACTGTGTTAAAATCCCCTCCGAATAACATCTGGCCTTAGGGCAAGTCGGCTAGTTTATTAAAGACATCTCTCAACAATCTTTCTGTGCCCACATTGGTGGCATATATATTCACTAAGTGTAAAGTCATATTGTTTATTGTACAAGTTGTCTGGACAAATCTACCTTGGAACCCTTCCTCTGTAGATTGTATCTTTAAGGGGCTATTACGTTTAAAAAAGTGTTGCTACCCCTGCCTTTTTATCGGTAGGATGTGATGATGACACTACTTGATCCACTCATCTCCTCCTGAGCTTGGAGTGTTCTAACTGAGAGAGGTGTGTTTCTTGTAAAAAAGCTATATTACATCCTAAGTGTTGGAGGTCAGTTAGCAATCTGGTCCATTTAATTGGGGAATTGACCCCTTTCACATTATAGGAGATAACTTTCAGTGAGGTCATGTCTCCTTGAAAAGTTTATCTACTGTGAACCCTTTTCCATATTTACCTTTCTCCTTTGGTTTCCGTCCAGCCTGCAAGACCTTTAAATTAAAACTTAAAATTGCTAAAACATTACAAGTTAAATATTTAACTATGAACTTAGTACCTACTTTCGGTACTTTTCCAACAGCAAACTTTAAAACTATATACACAACCGTTTTAGTTTCATTTTTCTTGACTTCCATGTGAAGCCCACAGAAGTACTGTGGGGGGTCAACTCGACCCTGTCAATGCCCCTCTAGTTGGGGCAAGAGGCGTAGAGGGCTCCCATCTGGGAGACCCCTTACATCCCTTTTAACCCGTCACTGCAGGATCTAACCGAAGCTACGAATTCGATTTCAAGTATCCCTCTCAAGTTTCCCTTCCCCTGCCCCCTTTTACTTTTTAATATGTTTTTATCTCTCAGCTGTTCCAGATCTTTTCTTAGTCATCATACTGTAATACAAGCCCTGTTTTGTTTTGACCCCTTTTGGGCTTATTTATAGTGGGAACCTATTCCATATGTCATTGTCCTTGAAGTTGTCTTTTTGGCTGAGGGGGACTAGTGGGTTGGGACTACAGGTTATCTGCATTCGGGGCTATTTCATACTTCCCAGATCTTTTACCTAAGAGATTCTCCAGGGGTTGTGCTATACCTATCATAAAGGAATTCCCAAGCATCTAATACTTCTATGGTGATGTGTCAACCTATTTTATATATGGCTCTCTCAGGGGAAGGATCATGGGAGCTGAAGGAGCAGTTTTGGTTCTATATATTCCAGACTCATCTGCCCTCTCACATATCCCTATGTTTCCTCCTTTCCTCCTCCCTTTCCCCCCTCCGAGACCTCACCCAATCACACCCCATGTCTTCATTGGGTTCGCCTGATGTGGTGTGTCTCGATATCGGGACCATTCCTTCTAGTCTCTCTTAAACTGGTCCGATTGGCTATTCTTAGAGCAGACCCATTCCCCTTACATGCTTCTCCCTTATCTCTCTTTTCCCAGTCCATTAAACTGCCTGCCCTATCTTCTGGGTTTTTCAAACCAATCCTAAATCCTACCTTGCCTTCATTTCTTTTTATGTTTCCTCTTCCGCTTTTCCAGATTACTACAATACCCCATTTCCTTGTCTCTAGCTTCATCTTTGGGGTTTTCTAGCTCGCTATCTATCGAGGAAGCCCATGACTTCTGGTGCAGTACCACTTTAACCACTCTTTTTATAGGCTTTCTAACACATTTTTCATGTTTACCCACTCATAAAGATGTAACTGCGTCATACGCCTTTCCTCTGAGGATCATTTTGGCCCCTTCAGCTATACAGCCCTCTTACCTTATGGAGTCTTCACCTTCACCAAGGATGCATCTCCGACCTCAAATATATGGTCTTATATAGCAGTTTCTCATATACATTCCTTGCCCCCCATCCCTTCTCCGGAACATACAACCTTCAGAGTTTAAAGTCAGCCATATAGATGTCTATATAAGCTAAAAAGGCAAACTGCTTTTCTTGTTTATAAGTGCCTCTCAATCCCTCACATCTCTTTTATTCCCACATAAGGATCCTTCGATTCTGTCTGGCTCTTCGGTTGTTGGATCCACCACGACCGGTGCTTTAGGCCTTTCCACCACCTTCTCGACAGTTTCATCCCTCGGTCGATTGATTTAGTCGTCCATTCTCCTGCAATCTTACTTTGGCTTTCGTGATCAGATCTCAAATATCCGCGGAAGTCTCTAGCGGATACGATCCCAGAACTGCTCTTTTCCTGCTTCTGGGGTTGGTGACTTTAGACCACATTTCTGACTTAAGGCTGCTTTCTAGTTTTTGCATCTCCAGATCGGGAAGGGGTATTTCTAGATTTTGAAGAACCTGCGCTGCCTCCACCAGGCCAGGAAAGATTTGTGCACCAGTATCAAGGTAAATTTGGATCCTGGCTGGAAACAACAACTGTGCTTTGATCCCTTTTTTTTGTTTGAGGTCTCTGATAACCCCTTTAACCATTTGTCGCTCTGACTGCAATGCCGCTGAGAAATCTTGGTAGAAGAAAACAGACGTCTCCTTATATTTGAGGTCCCTATGCCTCCAGGCCTCTTGTAAAATCCAGTCCTTGCTCTGAAAAAAAGACCATGCGAACTATAAGAGAGCGTGGTTTAGCTGCTGGGTCTTGGGGTTTTGCAACAAGCGATCTATGTGCATGGTCAATGTCTAGCTTAATGTCCGAAGGTAAGGATAATACTGACTGCAGTACATGCTGCACGAAGTCAGCTGTTGAGGGAAACCCCTCTTCGGCATCCTCTGGGATTCCATGGATTCCGAAATTGTTTCTGTGGGACCTATTCTCTAGGTCCTCCATCCGGCGCTGAGTCTCTCTGTCCCTCTGGAGCAGCAACAGGACTAATTTGTCTAGTCGTTCCTGGGCCTCCGAGACCATAGTGAGATTAGCAGCATTGAGTGTCACTTTTTTATTTAATATTTGTACTTCTTTTTTAAGGTCTGTTAGAGATTAATCAATTCTTGTAACTGTTGAAAGAATCTGTTGAAGGGTTTTGTGCATGATTGCAGGGTCCATTTTTCCCGTAGTGTCCGTTTCCCCTGAGGATTCTGATGCCGTGTGTCTGCGGGTAGTCTGGGCCACAAACCCCTCCATGTCCTCGTCGAGCACTAGTTGTTTGAATTTCGCTGAACCATTTGACATCTTGGAGTTTCTGTTACGCTGTTGTTTTCCTGCCATCTTCTGCTATTTAGGGAGTCAGTATTCAGCAATTTCAAGATTTTTGTTTTTAGTGAGAGCTTAATTTTTAGATTCAGTGGGAGTTGAGCTGTGAGGTTTAGCTTACAGCCATCCCAGTGATGTCACCGGAAGTCCCTCTTTTTATGTTTTTAAATTTATTTATGCTGCTCTGCTTTTCTGGTGGATATACTGCCATATGGTCATGTTACGGCCATCATATAAGGGGGTTGATCTCCTAATGGCAAGAGATTGGGGAGAGAGTGCCATCTTAGTCCTCCTGGATCTCTTGGTGGCGTTTGACACCGTGGACCATGAGGTGCTCCCGGACTGACTGTGGAACTGGTATGGACTAACCGGAAATGTGATCAACTAGTTTAGGTCCTTTCTCACGGATAGAGTGCAAAGGATGACAATGGGTTTATCCTCTTCTAACCCGATGCCTCAACACTGTGGAGTTCTGCAGGGGTCAGTCCTGTCACCCTTGTTGTTCACGGTGTACATGCTGCCATTGGGAGACATTATCAGGCAGTAAGGGCTGGGTTTTATATAAGCTGAAGATTAAAATTAACTGACTGTTGTTTTATTACTGAGTTATTTTAGTGAATGATAGAATGTTATATTAATTCTGCATTATGTTCTGAAGTGTGTATTACGTATGGATTGTTTTTAAATATTGTTAAGCACTCTGAGCCTCCGGGAAGGGGCACGACATAAATAAAGTTTCTTTCTTTCTATCTATCTATCTATCTATCTATCTATCTATCTATCTATCTATCTATCTATCTATCTATCTATCTATCGTGGAACGTGGGCAGAGGGGATTTATCCCTTATTGTCTCACCTGCTGCTGTAAGCATCCCCTTCACATGGGGATGCAAGCATGAGGATCAAGGTCTGGGTTGAGGGGTGCTGAAAGTATGCCCTGCCAAACGTAGCTTAGCATCTCCCCTCCCTGTGTCCTGACTGCTGCACTGCCATCTGTATGTCTACAGATGGTGGCAGCATAGTGGTGGGAAGCAGCAGAGGAGGAGGAGGAGGAGGAGGAGGAGGAGAAGGAGAGGTTCCATTGGGATGCTCAGTCCTTAACCCCTGGCCAGCCCCTGATGCCCCAGGCTTTCTCTGAAACCCAGGCCACCAGTGTCATGAAAGGTACTACTGATTTGCTGACCGGCCAGCTTGCTGGCCCTCTGACAGCCCAGGCTCATTCCTGAGCCCGGCTTGCCAGCATCACCAGTGGTAGCGCTACCGATGCACCAAGTGGGCCAGCCATTTACCTCCTGATTTCTAACAATAACTCCTTTCTCCCAATCTGTCAACAAACATCACCAAACAGTTTAAAACACTCCTACTTCCACCAGTTAATCAAAGCACTCATTCTACACATATTACCATCTACTTATCCCCCCAAACTGTTTCTGTACCTTTATGCACCCACCGCGCTGAGTAGCCTAACAACATGCCCTTTGATCAGTGCTATAGCTGCGCAGGGACATTCCATGACTTTAAACAACAGCCAGGCACACACATATGGACTTGCCAAACAAAATTTCTTTCTCAGTCTCTGATCCTCATTTAAAATTGTCAAGGTGCAGGTCCCTGAATCCTTACAATGCTGTACCTTCAGGGACCAGGCAGGCTGAAGGGGACCCCAGAACCTGTAGGGACATATTCACATGGCCCAATGACAGGCAGTGGCTCTGAATCCTCTGATGGCAGCTATAAAAGCAAAAGAGGCTTTTTTGTGCTGTTATACAGGTTTCCCGCTGTCTCTATAGCACAAGGCACTCAATCCATGCTTTTAGTAACAAGGTCTGTTTATTTTCTGCCTTACTAGCATGGAGCAGACTGTGCTGTGATGCAAGTGGTTTCCCCAACAAGCTGACAGGACTATTACACTTCCTGTAATAGTCACAAGGTGGTGCTATAACATACTCTAATGCAGTGATCAACTGCAAAGATTATATTACAGCTGGCAAAAGAAAGCAAGAGAAGCACATTGCAGTTCCTGTGCCTGAAAAAAAGAGAGGGAAGTGGTGCCAGAGAAGAATATTCCCTTTCTGGAGGACATTAAACAAATGTAGCAGTTTTTTAAAACAATGCAGAGCTGAAAAAAAAAAAGAAAAAACTGCCTCTGATGCCTCTTCACCCCCCACACACACATACTGCTGAGGAGGAATTTGATTTCTCCACCATGATGAATGAAGATTATTCATCCTACACCACATAAGGAATGCAGTACAGGATGAATAATACAATTGACCTAATGGCTAACAAGCATTTGTCAATGCCGAATGTTGTCGTGCTGGCATTGGCAGTGGGAGTGGCGGAGCTAGAGATGCATAGTGCTGTGATTTTGTGAATGTGTCTCAAAAGGTGATTTTGCACAGCGAGCACACCATTGTGCGCCACAGCTGCGGAAACACGTTTTGGGCAGGCTGTGAAACATGGCAGCTGGACTGTTGATAAGGAGATGTGCACAAATGCCAGTGGTGAAAATATGGCATGAAAATATTGCAGATTGACGAAGTTACAAGGGTGCATGGAAACTGCGCAATGCACGCTTGCAACACAGTCATTGTATGGAGTTTCGGCACCAAATTTTCAACATAGGCATTTTAGGACCTCTGCTCATGAATAGTGTCACCGTCATTTCCTCAAACTGTCCCAAAAACTGATTTTGCACAGTAGCCATGCAATTCTGTGCCAGACATGCAAAAACACATTTCAGGCAGCTGCAGTGTTCATAAGGAGGTATGGAAAAATGCCAATGATGAACAGCTGGAGTGAAAGTATTACAAATTCACAAAGTCATGAGCGTGCGTGCAAACTGTGCAATGCACACTCATAAAACACTCATTTTATTGACTTTCGTTCCTAAATTTTCAACATAGGCATTTTAGGGCATCTGCTAATGAACAGTGTCACTGTCATGTTCATCATGTGTCTCGAACACAGACTTTCCACAGCGACCGTGCTATTCTGCGCCGGAACCGCGAAAACAGATTTTGGTCAGGATATGAAAATGACCGCTACTGTTCATTAGAGGTGAAGAACAATGGCACTGTAGAAAATCTGGAGTGAGAATATTAGAAGTTATGAAATGATGAGCGCATGCGGCAACCGCGCGAACGCATCGCCGTAAATACAGTCATTTTATAGAGTATTGCCACCAAATTTTCAACACAGGTATTTTAGGACCTCTGCTCATGAACAGTGTCACTGTCATTTTTGTAATGTTTCCCAAACACTGATTTCACACAGCGAATACGCTATTCTGCGCCGAAAGTACGAAAACACATTTTGGCAAGGATGTGAAAAATGACAGCTGTACAGTTCACAAGAAGGTGTAGTAAAATGCCAAATTTGAGACTCTGGTGTGAAAATATTGCAAATGCGCTAAGTTACGAGCGTGAGTTGCGCAGTTGCTATGCACCTTGTAAAACAGTCACTTTATGGAGTAGTGTCACCAAATTTTCAACACAGGAATTTTAGGATCTCTGCTCATGAACAGCATCACTGTCATTTTCGTAATGTGTCCCGAACACTGATTTTGCAACACGATCGCTCTATTCTGCGCCGGAAGAGCGAAAACACATTTCAGCCAGGATGTGAAAAATGACAACTGTACGGTTCACAAGAAGGGTGTGGTAAAATGCCAATGTTGAGAATCTGTCATGAAAATATTGCGAATTCGCTAACTTATGAGCGTGCGTTGCGCAGTTGCTAAGCATGCTCGTAAACTTTTGAGAGCCCCCCCCCATGAACAGTGGCACTGTCATTTCGTTACGTGGTCCCAAAAGGTGATTCCGTGCAGTGACTGCGAAATCACCTTTCGGGACAGAATAGCGCCATGACAGTGCAAGAATCCATGAGAAGGGGTCCCAAAAACGCCATATTGAAAATGTGGGGCCAAAATTTGCAAAAATGCCTGCGATATGCAACAAAGTTGCAAAAATCCTATCTATTACATTATACAGCTTATTGGCATTTCCTCAGTTCACGGTCGGCTTTGAAGAGTGCAGACGTGTTCCTGGTCCACCGAAGATCATCGCGCTGGACTCTGGAGGTAAGTATGGGGTGAGGGGTGTGGGGAGGCAGGGTGCACAGAGGGTGGGTGCAGGTGGGGGAAGGGGGCACGGAGACTACGAGGGACCGTTTTCATTTTGCAGGTTAAAAAACAGAAAAAAACATTGCAGGACAGTTTTTGTTTTGCAGGGCATTTGGCATGCTGGAGTGGGCTCCCAGCGTGCCACCTAACCATTTGAGGGGGTGTCTGTAGCCAACGGGGGATTGGGCACCCTCTTTGGCAAACAACACGGGGGGGGATTTATGTAGACGGGGATTGGGCACCCCCATCGGCACACAAAGAAGGGTGGGGGGGTGCAGAGCTGAGGGGGATTGGGCACCCCCTCGGCATTAAAGAATTGGGGGGGTGCTTTAAGCCGACGGGGAGTGAGCTCCCCTGTTGGCACATTCACAGGGGGCAGGGGCAGCCAACAGGGGGATTGGGCACTCCCAAAGTCAGCAGTTCTACGGCCAGTGTCCTGCCATGTACATAATGGTGGCGAGCACGGCAAGAAATTGACCACTGCATCTGACGAGCTTTGCTCGGATTGCAGCAGACATTTTCTTAGATGTGCTCGCCACATCATGTATGCATGGCGTGGCGCCTGCATGCAGGCTGATTGGGGAATGCGGGACGCACCTACTGGTGCGTGCCCTGCATTCGCCCAACAGCGACCACGCCTCTAAAGCTGCACTGTCCCACGATGTTGGCTGCGCAAGCGCGTCAACATAAAAAGGTGTACATTTCTTCTCTACCTATTTATTTATTTGAATTTTGATGACCGGGTGGGCCCACTGAGACAATCCAGTCCCTTTTTCAGGGGCGACCTGTGGAATAGAAGCATTCCATACAAAACATTGTAACATATTTAACGGGTATTGAACAGGAACAGAGGTGAGACATCAATAGTGATAACCTGACATGGGTACGGAAACAGAATCAAGATATCATCAGGTCCAAAGCAATACATGTTATGGTGTACATGAATATCTAACATTGTAACAGAAGGCAGTATACACATTTTACTTACATAGTTTTTTACAATATTATACAATATATTACATAAATATTGACAGAGGAACAGAGTTAAGGTGAAGTGAGGGGGGAGGAGTGAGGATCAAGTATCAGGTAGGTGAGTATAGACATAAAAGAGGAGAGAAGGTGAAGATGGGGAGGGTGGAGGGATGAGGTTCTAGTATCAGGTGGGGAAGGGCATGAAGAGAGGAAGGGGGTTGAGAATGTAGGAGTCGCAGGTTGGCTGAGGATTAGGAGCAGTTACAAGTGGGAGGAGGGAAGAAGATTTCCTTGAAGTACCTTTTGAATTGCGGAAGAAATAGGCATGAGAGAAGACTATGGGAGGTTGTTCCATTTATGCAGAGCTGCAGAGGAGGAGGATCTCCTTCCAATGGCTAGTCAGGTTTTGGGTATTGTTAGGATAGGGAGGTGGGAGGATCTGAAGGTCCTGGGGAGGGTTTTGACGTAAGGAGATTGGAGAGGATGGGAGGTGAAGGAAGGTGCAGGAGTTTGAGGATTGTGCATAGAACAGGGAAGTCTAGTTTTTCCTCGAAGGTCGGCCAACCTAGAGTATTGAGTACATCACAGTGGTGAGCCCACACAAGAACCTTGGCTGCGAAGCACGTGACTCTATAATAGGCTTGCTTGAGGTTGGTCAGGACAGAGGTCTTGGCAGAATGGGTTATGGGAGCCCCGTAGAATGGGCCAGGGAGAAGGGTGGCTGAGACAATGGTTTTGCAAGCATGAGGTGTTAGATGGTGGGCAGTGTGATACAGGAGGCCTCATTTTTGATATGTTACTTTGGTTACATTAGAGGCGTGCATTTCAAAGGACAGATGTTCCTCCAAAGTCATTCGTAGATATTTGAAGGCGCCAACCCCTTCTAGGGGCACACCTGAGGAGGTCTTAACTACCAAGGGAGGCTAAGTGGACATATCATATGAGGTATGGCGGAACAACATTATTTTTTATTTTTTTGTGTTTGGTACTAGGCGATTCTCCATGAACCAGGCTTCCAGTACCTGAAAGTCGTTTTCCAGTTTTGGCCTAATGGAGGAGACATCTTTACAGGAACTGTAACGTATGGCATCATCTCCATAGAGCTGTACTGATGCCCCACCACTGTTCTAACATACTAACATACTAAAAGCCAGCAGAATAGGCCTAACAGTCTTTCATGTCTGCTTGGTAGCCAGCCAATATCGGGCGCTCGCTCCTCCACCCCCCCAGCCCCCGAGAGGGTAATCTTCAGCTTCAGTGTACCCATGCATCTATCCCACCCCCCTCTTAAAGCCCTCCACTGTGCCCTCCTCCACTAGACTCCCGGGCAGTGCATTCCATGGCCCCATCACCCTCTCAGTGAAGTAATGCTTCTACGATCTCCCCTGTAATTTCCCCCCTCCAGCTTCCACTCATGCCCTCTGGTTGTGCCCCCTTTCTTTAGCCTGAACATTTCTTTGGCTCTGCCCCTGTTAATCCCTTTCACATATTTGAAGACCTCTATCATGTCCCCCCTGTCACTCCTCTCCTCCAGTGAGTACAGCCCAAGGACTTCTAGCCTTTCCTCATAGGTCTTTTCACTCATGCACCGCAGTTCATTTATGAAGATGGAGAATAACAGAGGCCCAAGGATAGAGCCCTGGGGGACCCCATCAGTGATGGGAGATAAGAAGGAATAGGCACCAGCCCATTTGACACATTAAGAACAATTAGTTAAGTAGTTTGAGAACCAAGAAAGATGGTTACGGTCGAGGGCCGTTGAAGTTTAGATATGAGGACTGAGTGGTTTACCAGATCAAAGGCCTTTGTGAGGTCAATGAATATGGCCCCCGTGGCCCTACCTTGATCCGCAGCATGAAATACAACTGAGGTGACCCTCAAGAGAGCTGACTTTGTCCCATGTGCCTTTCGAAAACCATGTTGATGGATGGTGAGGGCACGGGTTTGCTCAAGAAATGAGTATAACTGGAGTATAATTGGAGTAGTATGAATTAGGAGTATAACCTACTTGGGTTACTCAGCACATTACCAGCCCTAAGAATACGGTCCCGCCTTTATTTGAGAACTTGCCTTGCCAGGTTCACCTGTCACACACAGTGAAAGCTGGTTTACAAGCTGCTAAACACCAATTTCAGATGGCTGTTGATGTGAATGACACTGCGTCTAGGGCTCTAGCCAGTTCAGTGTCCCCTAGGAAATGGTATTTATTCACCTGGTAAAGGTGATTATTTGAGGACCATTTATAGTACTCTGCAGTCAAAACCAATGGGATACTCCCTGGTCAGCCTGTAGACTGAAACACAATCCAATCAGATTTGAGTTGGCTATGGGCCAACCCTCCTGTCCCATCCTAGTAGCGCCAGTATAATTCTTCCTTAGCAATGATAGAGAAAAACAAAAGAGAAAGAAGACAACCAAGAAGCAATCCTCTGTAGCTGGCACCTGGTAGCCTTTGTAACCTATCTGGTATTAGTACGAATTAGCCCATTCTGTAATAGAAATATGTTTACCTTTTATTACGAAGTTGCATATACAGTATCATGTCAGTGTAAATTTGTGCTAATTCAGACATCAGGCATAGAAATTGTTACTAATTACTGAACACTTATGCTGTTCTGAGAGTTTACTCAGAAAGTCATGCTCCATGGTGACCATCTGCCACCTTGGGTGGGTCTGCGGAGTACTATAAAGGGTACTCAAATAATCACCTTTACCAGGTGAGTAAATACCATTCTATTTCGTGCCCTTTATAGTACTCTGCAGTCAAAACCGATGAGACCTTAGAAGCAGTGTCACACATCATTTGTTTGGTGGGAAGGGGGAGGCAGGATGTGTCACAGAGGTTGTGTGCCCCACCTTAATACTGTCCTGCCAAATGTAGCTCTATCTGCAGATGCCACGTTAAGACAGTAGTGACTGGTAAATGTGTGGATTGATGACCATGTGGCTGCCGAGCAAATATCGTCAATGGATACTTGGCCTCTTTCCACCCAGGAAGTAGACACCGCTTGGGTGGAATGTGCCTTGATGCCTACTGGTGGTTCCTGTCCTGCTTTCTGGTAGGCTTTGGCTATGGTACATCTCAGTCATCTAGCTATGGTGTCTTCAGATGCTGCTTGACCTGCCTTCTTTCTCGTGGTCAGAATAAACAACCTGTCTCACTTGCGGATATCATTGGTCTTTGCAAGGTATTTCCTCAGCTATAGACCAACGTCTAGTGGGTGGGGGGAACTACTGCATTTTCTTGTCCCGTGTTCCATGCTGGCAGGTGAACTTCCTGTTCTAGGTGAAAGGGGGTGGTGACTTTTGGGATAAAGGAGGGTACTGTTCTCAGCGTGACCCTGTCATTGTGAAAGGTTAAGAATGGATCTCTGCAGGACAGTGCTTGCAGTTGTTCTGTTCTTCTGGCTGAACATATTGCTACCAAAAATACAGTCTTAAGCATACACCAGTAAAGTGAGTCCTGTTGGAACAGATGTCCTTGTAGGGCCTTGAGCACAATGTTCAGCTGCCATGGAGGACACATTTGCCTGATTCTAGGTGTCGATATTGTGACCGCCTTCAGGAGCCAGATAACATCTGGATGCGCTCCGATAGGACCCATTCCTGGTAAGGGGCCCCTAATGGTTGAGATGGCCAATGTTTGGACCCTGAGAGAAGAGAGGCTAAGTCTTTTGCTTGCTCTATCATTCAAAAAATCCAGAATTTGTGGGAGTCCAGCCGCTGAGGGTGATGTCCCTTTTTCCAGGCACTATCTGCTGAAAATCAGCCAATGTCTGTGATAGGTCACATTGGTGGATTGTATGCGTGATTGCATAAGTCTGTCTACCACCCTCAGGTGATAACGCTGCTTCAGCAGTCTTTCCCTTTCTATAACCATGCCATCAGTTTAAGAGGTGATGGGTTTGGGTGTAGTGGTGGTCCTTGGCACGACAGATCTGGCCACTGTGGTAGTGGCATTGGTGAATCTATTGCCATTGTCTGAATCAAGGAGTACCAGGGTCTCTTGGGCCAATCTGTTGTCACTATCACTACTATGGATTTCGTGGCCCGTATCTTGTGGAGTATTTTGTGAATCATTGTGGTCGGTGGGAATACATATGCTATGTGGAATGTCCAATGTGCTGATAGGGTATCCACTTCTTGTGCCATTTGGTCTTTGAACCTGAAGTGGAACTCTGGTAATTGTGTGTTTTTGTGTGTGGCCATGAGGTCTATCTGAAGAGGGCCCCACCTTTGTTGTATCCGTTAGAAGATTTTTTGGTTGAGCTTCCATTCTGATGGGTTCAGTGTTACCCTGCTCAGCCAATCCGCTTCTATGTTGGCTTTTCCTGCTATGTATATCACCGTTATTGATTGCAGATGTTGTTCTGCCCACTGTAGTACCTTCATCGATTCTTTGATCATGGCCCTGCTGCATGTACCTCCTTGTTTATTTAGGTATGCCACCATCACTTAATTGTCACTTGTTACCAGGACTGCCTGTTTGGTGATTAGGGGTGGAAGAATTTCAGTGCAAGTAGTACTGCACGCATCTCTAGGACATTGATTGGGAGATTTGATTCCCTTGGAGTCCATAGCCCTTGAGTTATGTGCCTTTCGTACATTGCCCCATAGCCTGTTAGGCTGGCATCTGTGGTGATCACTGCTGTGCATGGCTGGGATAGAGTTTGCCCCTGCAATAGGTTTGCTTTACATGTCCACCACTGTAAGCTGTTCAGAATTCTGGCAGGTGGTACTATTTTGAATAGGAAGTTTTGGGATGTTTGGTCCCATGTAGTGGTGGGCAAAGTGGGCTCAATCCGCTCTGCGAAGCATTTGAACGCAAGTTACGTGAGTCGCCATAGCGAAGCAGGGTACTAGATGTTATAATGAGAAGCTGAAGTGCATTGAAAACAGCGACTTAGCGTTACTCCGCCTCCACTGGTCACTACTCTTTCAATTTTAAGGTGAAGCACATTGGTGGCAGTTCACTTCTCCTCATTTCACCTTGTTTTTGAGCTCCGAAGGTGGATTTTGCAGTGATTCATGGGAGTTCAGGTCACATGGGCTCTATATTGATCTGCACAGCCTCAGTTTGGTGTAGTATGAGTTGGAAGGAGTTAGAGACAGTGTGCTCTGATAGCTGTCTGTAGGAATCTTTTAAAAGCTGTTCAAAAAGCATTTTTGCTTTTTTTGGGGATCCAACTGTAGTTCGTCGATTGTAGGAAACCCTCCTGTGCTCATATCATCGAGCGTTTTTGTTTGTGTGTGGATTTTGAATGTAAATTTACAACATTGAGTGTGTGTGGTGAAAGACAGTGAAGTGTGCTGTGTGGGGGAGGGGCGTATCTGTGTGTAGGTAGATTTAAGTTGGAGAACTAGTGATTTCTTTGTGTTTTGGTTATATTTTTGTTGTATGACTGTGTTATTGTACACATAGTAAAACTGTCAGTAATAGTACAAATTTTCTTGCTGTTTGTTGTGTGACTGTGGTGCAGCATTTCATAAGGTCAGGTTGTTTAAATTACAAATTTACATTACGTGGCAGTACACTGAACTTTCGCATTTGTATCGCATTCCTCGTTCAGCAATGTACACAAAGTGTTCTGTGTTGTGTGTGCAGTGTTGCGTGCATCAAATTTAATACACCTTTTAAAATTTGTGACACAGATTAGTGTAAGTGCAACTAAACGCAGCAGTGTGAACCTGCTATCCACTGCAGCTGCCTGATTTTGTCCTGCGATCATGTTCTTTGTTCTTAGTTTTGCTGCTTGTAGTGCCGTTAAAAATCAGCACTGTCTGTATTCAGTGCCCCACCCCCACCCCCATGTTGAAAAGGTATTTTTTACCAGACTGGATTGTTTTTATGACCCCATCAGCATCACTGGTTACTGAAGTTGTTTTAATTCCGTGACAGTGTCACAATACAGTAGTCTCTTATCTGTTGCTGAAACCACAGTTGTTTATTTTGCTTCACATCCAGCCAGCATCCCTCCAGTCAGAAAGTGAACTTATCAAAATCTGAATTTGGTAATAATATTTGTGGTTGATCCCCCAAAATGCCTGCAAAGGGACGTGCAAGTAAAGCTGTTTCTGGCCATGGCAATGTTGACAGTAAGAGGGTTTGTGGGTGTGGTAGTAGTACGTGGACAGAGAAATGCATTGCTGATGTGAGGAAAGGTATTTCTCCTGCAATGTTTTTTTACAGCCCAATCAGTAGCTTCACTGATAGTTGGAGGAGATGATGTTTTCCCAGCCGGTGGTATTAGTGTTACTGGTGTTAGTGGTGGTGGAGGTAGTATTAGCATTGTTGTGTCAAGTTCTAATTCTGACCAGTGTACCGTATCCAAACATATTGAGTGTGAAGCTGTGCAAGTGAGTGACAGTGTAGATGATGTCATACTTCCCAGTAACATCCCAGTAACTGAACCTGAGGATTCTGATGATCATGTCAACGATAGCATACAATGTGATATTCCATCCACAGTGGCACTTAACGTCACGCATTTTCCATGCAGTGATTCGCAGTGTGGTGAAATATTACGTGATGGTGGTGTAGATGCTGATGATGAATGTGATGATGCTGATGATGATGATGTTGCCGTTGTTGCAACGTGCAGTCCACATGTTAGCATCCAAGCAGAAGATGTGGATGTGTGTGACAGTGACGTTGATGAATATGATGCTGTAATTGACCGCAGTTGGGAACCAGAGAAAAATAAATTAAAAGTGGCTGTGTCTGAATCTGTTTGCAGGAATCCGCCCCCTGTAAAAACTTGTGATTTACCGGTTTTAGTGGATGATGATGATGATGATAATGACCCAGTACTCAATATGATAGGTAGTTGTAGTGGTCAGTTGCAGTCCAGGTGTGCAGTGCCAGAAACATCACGTGCCCCCCCCCCACTTCAGTGCTTAAAATAACAGACTTAAATAAGTCACATCATCATGGACATGTTAAAAGCAGAGCATCACAGTCCCTTGTTTGGGATTTTTGTTCAAGATGCAAATGATGATTCAGTTGCAATCTTCCAGGTTTGCCATGTGCGTGTGAGTTGAGGTAAAAGGGAGCCATCTTGGCACAGGAGGACAGCATCGCATCTTAAGAATAGGCACTTGGCTCTGTGGACGCTGGCACAAGTTGGCAGCTAATACCAGACTGGGGCATTCACCGTGATCACGGCAACCATAACCAGCATGTTATCCCCTTCCTTGACTGTTAAGCCCAGTAGGAAATTAAACGTGTGCAGTAGTGCGGTAATAAGAGCAGAGGATTACTACAGGCATGATGAGGTGGAGGACCATAATGACTTTGAAATGTTGTCCAGTGCTGGCGAGAGTAGCAGTTTTTGTGGTGGTGGTGAATGCAGTATGTCTAGTGCAAGTGGTACATCAACCCTGGTTGGCAAATCTGGAAAAATAACATGATTTCTGGGTTTGTCATCATCACCTGTGCAACTGTCTTCATCAAATGTCCACACTCCATCCCCTGCCAATGCCATTCATCACAGAGCACAACCATTTGTGACTAACAACACACCCTGTGTAAAACGTTTGTCAGCCCAAGCTACAGAGTGTTTTTGCGCATAAGCTGAAGTACCCCCCTAAGCATACAGTGTCACGTGAACTTAATGCTGCTGTAGTGGAAATGCTGTTAATCGATCTTTTGCCCTTCTCCTTTGTGGAGAATTCTGGGTTCCGGTGGTTTGCTGCCCATGCCTGTCCAAAATGGAAAGTCCCATCCAGGACATACTTTTCTACCTGTGCTGTTCCCGAGTTGTTCCGCACTGTCTCAGACTCAGAACGACATGCCCTTCAACATTCCTCCTCTCCATTCATCCATTTAAGTATGGATATGTGGACAAGTGGCAAAACAGCGGGGAGTTCATATCTGTGTATAACTGCACACTGGGCGCAGGTGCCGGGGGTTGTTTGTGATGCTGGTAGTGTGAATAATCAGTGCAGGAAGGTGGATTGTCGTGGTCACAATCTTCCTGGAATTCGCCAGCATGCAACAATTGTTATGTGCAGTGTGACCTGTTTACACACTGGTGAGAACATGTTGGACATGGTATTGACTGAAATTGACAGATGGCTAAACCCTCTGTACCTGAGAGCTGGGTTCATAGCAAGTGACAATGGGTCAAATGTGGTGAAATGCATCACGAATGGTGTTTTTTTTCGTGTTCCATGCATGGCCCACTGTTTAAGTCTTGTGGTTCAGGAGTTTCTGCAGCACCCTGACATAAAGGAAATGCTGACCATTGCACAACGTATCTGCTCTCATTTTTCAAGATCTGGAAAGGCCCGTGACTGACTGCGGCAGTTGCAGATACAAAACAGCTTGCCTCAGCACCGCTTGAAGCTGGAAGTTGTCACTTGATGGAGCTCCATGTTACACATGGCAGAGAGTTGTATGAACAATACAAAGCCATCTCAGAATATCTTGTTATGCACACTAGCCGTGATAGTTCTGGGGCCTCCATGTCTATGACAACTGAACAGTGGCACCTCATGGACTTTGTCATAACAATTTTGCGGCCTTTTGAACATGCCACTCAGGCAGTGAGTGGCGAGTCTGCCTCCATTAGCCAATCAATTCCACTGCTGTGGATGCTGAGGCAGACATTGGTGAATGTATAGCATAGCCTTGGTGTTGACGGAGACGGTGGTAGCAGTATGTTGCTGCAACACATGCTGACAGTATTCAACCAGAATCGTCACATTGTGAGCATTCAGCATAGTGACAACTTTGCCATGGCAACAATGCTGGACCCACAATACAAACGTGGAATTGCATCAGTACTGGAGGAAGGGCCTGAACAGGTAAAAAAATCAGTGGTCAACTGGTTCGCTTGGTTCATGGGGCACAGAAGTCATGTGCCAAGGTTTGCAAACCTCAGCAGCATAATCCAGCTGAAGGTGTAGCTGGAGGACCAGCAAGCATATCATGCAAGGGTAAGGGGGCTGTAGTTCCTGGTGGTCTGTCATCCAAAGTGGTTGGCATCAACCCACTTTGGGAGGCTTTGTCGCAAGTGGGTATTTGTGAAATCAATGATTCTGGGGAACAGGCTGATGCATCAACAATTGGACTTAGTGCGGCAGAGAATGGTTGAGTCATATTTGTCTGAAAACAGGCATCTGACAATAAGTGAAGATCCTCTTTTGTACTGGAGTGGAAAGGGCAGTGAATGGCCACAGCTGACTGCAGTGGCACTGAAGTACCTCACATGCCCACCCTCCAGTGTAAGTGTTGAGAGGGTATTCAGATCAGCAGGTGCAATAGTCAGGGATTGTCGGACAAACCTGTCTCCTGCAAATGTTAGTTTGCTAACATTCATACAAATGAATGAGAGGCACATACCAGCACAGACTGCAACCTCAGTATTCGTACCCCGGCCTAGTCATGGTGGTCTTGCTGATGTGGAAATGGAGCATCCTGGTGGCACTGGCAGTGGCTGCCTGAAACGGTCCACCACTGACGTAGATGATGACACAATGGAGAAAAAATTTCCCAGTGGTCAGACTTCAGACATTGATGACTGTGATGGCAGTTTTCTTTATGAGGATGATGATGTGATTAATGTTGGCAGGTTTTAACTGCAGTATTTAAAAGGCGGTGTGCCCCCCCTACCCCGGACCACCACCACTGGGACTGATGTTATCCAAGTCTGCCACCATGAGTCTGTCTGCCTCCCACAGACCACCACCACCACCACCACCGGGACTGATGTTATCCAAGTCTGCTGCCACCATGAGTCTGTCTGCCCCCCATGAACCACCAGCACCACTGGGACTGATGTTATCCAAGTATGCCACCATGAGTCTGTCTGCCCCCCACAGACCACCACCACCACCGGGACTAATGTTATCCAACTCTGCTGCCAGCATGAGCCTGTCTGCCCCCCAAGGACCACCACCACCACTGGGACTGATGTTATCCAAGTCTGCCACCATGAGTCTGTCTGCCCCCCACGGACCACCACCACCACCACTGGGACTGGTGTTGTCCAAGTCTGCTGCCACTATGAGTCTGTCTGCCCCCCACAGACCACCACCACCACCACTGGGGCTGATGTTATCCAAGTATGCCACCATGAGTCTGTATGCCCCCCATGGACCACCACCACCACCGGGACTGATGTTATCCAACTCTGCTGCCACCATGAGTCTGTCTGCCCCCCACGGACCACCACCACCACTGGGACAGATGTTATCCAAGTCTGCCACCATGAGTCTGTCTGCTCCCCATGGACCAGCACCACCACCGGGACTGATGTTATGCAAGTCTGTCACCAAGAGTCTGTCTGCCCCCCACGGACCACCACCACCACCTCCGGGACTGATGTTATCGAATTCTGCTGCCACCATGAGTCTGTCTGCCCCCCACAGACCACCACCACCACTGGGACTGATGTTATCTAAGTATGCCACCATGAATCTGTCTGCACCCCACAGACCATCACCACCACCAGGACTGATGTTATCCAACTCTGCTGCCACCATGAGTCTGTCTGCCCCCCATGGATCACCACCACCACCGGGACTGATGTTATGCAAGTCTGCCACCATGAGTCTGTCTGCCCCCCATGGACCACCAGTCCACCAGTGCACCACCACCACCAGCTTCTTAATATTTAAACCATAAAGTGAGTATGTGCACTCATGTTTGTTATGCTGCCTCACTTCCTTAAGTTGTCTGTTTTGTTTTCTGTAGCTTTTCAGAGCCACAGTGGCAAAACACATACAGTACACTTCTGTTTCTTTTACAGGAGAACAAAAACAGGCTCCATCACTATTACTCGTTGGGTAAGATGGTGTAGCTATACCGTACAGAGATAAACCGATGTAATGTCCATGTGAAATCCATTCTGGTAAGTATGAAGATTTTATTTCATCCATTTCATTGCTTTGTAAAGACAGCTGCAAATATTGCACACAACAGGTTGACTTAGTAGTTGACAAGATGTGTCTCTGCAATGTAACTTGACAATAGGGATTGAGATTTGAGAACCAGGGAGAAACATAGAAACATAGAATTTGACGGCAGATAAGGACCGCTTGGCCCACCCAGTCTGCCCATTTCCCTACCTACTGGATAAGCTGCAGATCCTAGTTAACCAGCAGCCTACTTCTTCCTACCCCCACCCCCCAGAATTGCCTTATGATTATCCCATGCATGCTTGAATTCCACCACTGATTTTGACTCCACAACCTCCTCTGGAAGGCCGTTCCATGCATCCACAACCCTCTCTGTGAAAAAATACTTCCTTAAATTACCTCTGAGCCGCCCCCTCTATCTTCAAATTGTGCCTCTTGTTCTTGCACACCTCTTTTTTTGAAAGATGCTACCCTCTTGGACTTTGTTGATTCCCTTGAGGTACTTGAAAGTTTCTATCATGTCCCCCTCTCCCTCCTTTCCTCGAGGCTATACATATTAAGCTCCTTAAGTCTCTCTTCATATGTCTTCCGGTGCAGACCCTACACCATTTTAGTTGCCCTCCTCTGGACAGCTTCCATCCTGTCTATGTCTTTGCGGAGATTGGGTCTCCAGAACTGCACACAGTACTCCAGATGGGGTCTCACCAGCTGTCTGTACAGAGGGATAATAACTTCCAGTTTCTACTGGTGATGCCTCTCCCTATGCATCCAGTATCCCCAACCCTCCTTGCTGCCCTCTCACATTGCTTGCCCACCTTTAGGTCATCTGATACGACTACCCCCAGGTCCCTTTCCATTTTGTTGTTGTTAGTATCTCACCCCCATTGTGTACTCTTCCCCTGGGTTTTTGTTTCCCAGGTGCATTACCTTGCACTTCTTAGCATTGAATCTAAGCTGCCATACATTTGACCATTCCTCTAACCTTGCCAAGTCCCTTCTCATCCTTTCCACCTCACCCTGTGCATCAACTCTACTGCAGATCTTAGTGTCATCTGCAAAGAGACATACTTTTCCTTCCAGTCCTTCTGCAATGTCACTTATAAAGACATTGAAGAGGATCGGTCCTAATACTGAACCCTGCGGCACCCCACTAGTAACCCTCCTTTCTTCTGAGTGGACTCCATTTACTATTACTCTCTGTGTCCTATTCTCCAGCCAATTCTTTACCCAGGCTGTCATCTTGGGACCACTCCCAGGCTGGCTAACTTGTATATTAATCTTTGTGTGGGACTGTGTCAAATGCCTTGCTAAAGTCTAGGTAGGCCATGTCCACAGCCCCTCCCTGATCTACTACTTTGGTCACCCAGTCAAAGAAATCTATCAGATTCATCTGGCATGACCTTCCCGCTGTGAATCCATGCTGCCCAGGGTCCTGTGCCCCTCTGGCCTCTAGATACTCGACAATTCTTTCCTTCAGAAGTGATTCCATCATTTTTCCTATCACTGAGGTTAAACTAACAGGTCTGTAGTTTCCTGCTTCTGCCTTGCTCCCACTTTTGTGAAGGGGAATCACATCTGCCCTCCTCCAGTCCTCGGGTACCACCACATCCTCCCATGATTTGTTAAAAAGGGTAGTCAGTAGGGTCTGTAGTTTCCTGCTTCTGCCTTGCTCCCACTTTTGTGAAGGGGAATCAAACAATGAAGTTGTAACTTTTAAGAAGTCATTCATTTCTTTTTTTAGGA
Source organism: Neoceratodus forsteri (assembly GCA_016271365.2). Classification (NCBI taxonomy): domain Eukaryota; kingdom Metazoa; phylum Chordata; order Ceratodontiformes; family Ceratodontidae; genus Neoceratodus; species Neoceratodus forsteri. Next base: position 1,302,303,158 of record CM057453.1, on the reverse strand, counting down.
AAATTCATGATACTTTGTTGTTTTGTCAAAGTGGCCTTATCCAAAAAAGTTCTTCAACATCAGGCACACCCCTGCCCTGACCTGAGCTTGGGCACACATGCAACACTCGGAAGTCGTTTCATTCGATGACCATGACCATCATTAACAACCAGACTCCAGAAGATGCTGATGAAATCTGTGAAGAAGTAAAAAAATAAGAAACCATTACAGACAAAACTGAAAATATGATCCCCCCCAAAAAAGAAATACTTACCTTCATGTGCTTGAGAGTTATCCGTTTCCATTTAAGTGCAAAAAATTCTCATTGAGCACTGGAATGTGCACAGCAACAGTTTGGAGTCACCTGTGTGATGCAGAACAATAGCATGAGTACATGTCCATGTCAAGTTCAACCCCCTCATCATCACCTACAAAATACACAACCATATATCTATATATATATATATCTACTCACCAAGGCTACTATTAGTGTACATCCAAAGGGCACCTTTCAATCCAGTTGAGATGATCAGATTTCATTTGGTGGAATCGTCTCACACAACACATTGGACCAGCAACACGAACCTCACAGTCATCATTTTATACTGGGGACGGGGTATGTGCTAAAACAGTCTCATTTCACTTCGTTACCACTTGTCAATTTTCTGCACACAAGGAGGATGCATTGTGGACCTGCAGAAAAAATTTGGGGACTCTGTGCCAACACTGCGCGCATGACTGAGTGCGCCATTAATTCTGGGGGACTTTGTATGTGCTGAAACAGTCTCTTTTCACTTCGTTACCACTTGTTAATTTTCTGCACACAAGGAGGACGCATTGTGGGCCTGCAGAAAAAATCTGGGGACTCTGTGCCACCACTGCGCGCATGACTGAATGCGCCATTAATTCTGGGGGACTTTTTATGAGCTGAAACAGTCTCTTTTCACTTCTTTACCACTTGTCAATTTTCTGCACACAAGGAGGACGCATTGTGGGCCTGCAGAAAAAATCTGGGGACTCTGTGCCAACACTACGCGCATGACTGAGTGCGCCATTAATTCTGGGGGACTTTGTATGTGCTGAAACAGTCTCTTTTCACTTCGTTACCACTTGTCAATTTTCTGCACACAAGGAGGCCACATTGTGGGCCTGCAGAAAAAATCTGGGGACTCTGTGCCACTTTTGTGTGTTCTGTGATTGTTGCTGTGAGCTCATAGTCATGATGTCATAGTGACATTTTTACAATTAAAGCAGCATTGCAAGAATGTCCTCACAGATCTGAACTGTACTTTTTTATGCTACTTTAAATTGCCACAGCAACCACTACTTACGTGCGAGTCGTCAGTGACTTGAATGATATGATTCTTCTCACAATTTATGTCTGCTTCTCTTACTCCTACTTTTTTCATGTATGAAAACAAAATGAGCACGTCTTCCAATATTGTTCCGACCAGCTTTGTATTTATTTGCAGCTGCTTTTCAATAACTATTGTTCTGTGGTGTCATATAAAACACTGACTGGTGCATAACTGTTAGTTAACAACAGAAGTTATATATGACAACTACTTGATGTGATGGAGAAAAGCAGAGGAAAACAATGGCAAACTTAGAAACATAGAATTTGACGGCAGATAAGGACCGCTTGGCCCACCTAGTCTGCCCATTTTCCTACCTAACAGATAAGCTGCAGATCCTAGTTAACCAACAGCTTACTTCCTCCTACCCCCCACTAGGACTGCCTTATGTCTGTCCCATGCATTCTTGAATTCCCCCACTGTTTCTTGACTCCATGACCTCCTCAGGGAGGCTGTTCCATGCATCCACAACCCTCTCAGTGAAAAAATACTTCCTCACATTACCTCTGAGCTGTCCCCCCTCTATCTTCAAATTGTGCCCCCTTGTTCTTGCACATCTCTTTTTCTGAAAGACGCCACCCTCTTGGACTTTGTTGATTCCCTTGAGGTACTTGAAAGTTTCTATCATGTCCCCTCTCTCCCTCCTTTCCTCAGGGGTATACATATAAAGCTCCTTTAGTCTTTCTTCGTATGTCTTCTGGTGCAGACCCTGCACCATTTTGGTTGCCCTCCTCTGGACAGCCTCCACTCTGTCTATGTCTTTGCGGAGATGGGGTCTCCAGAACTGCACATAGCACTCCAGATGGGGTCTCACCGACTGTCTGTACAGAGGGATAACAACTTCCTGTTTTCTACTATTGATGCCTCTCCCTATGCATCCCAGTATCCCCCCAGCCTTCCTTACTGCCTTCTCACATTGCTTGCCCACCTTTAGGTCATCTGATATAATTACCCCCACGTCCCTCTCCATTTTTACTGTTGTCAGTATCTCACCCCCGATTGTGTACTCTTCCCCTGGGTTTTTGTTTCCCAGGTGCATTACCTTGCATTTCTTTGCATTGAATCTGAGCTGCCATACGTTTGACCATTCCTCCAACCTTGCCAATTCCCTTCTCATCCTTTCCACTCCACCTGGTGTATCAACCCTGTTTCAGATCTTTGTGTTGTCTGCAAAGAGACATACTTTTCCTTCCAGTTCCTCTGCAATGTCACTTATAAAGACATTAAAAAGGACCGGTCCCAGTACTGAACCCTGCGGTACCCCACTAGTAATCCTCCTTTCTTCACTGTGGACTCCATTTACTACTACCCTTTGCATCCTGTTGTCTAGCTAATTTTTTATCCAGGCTACCACCTTGGGACCCACTCCAAGGCTGGCTAACTTGTGTATTAATCTTGTGTGTGGGACTGTATCAAATGCCTTGCTAAAATCTAGGTAAGCCATGTCCACAGCCCCTCCCTGGTCTACTACTTTGGTCACCCAGTCAAAGAAATCTATTAGATTCATCTGACACGACCTTCCCATTGTGAATCCATGCTGCCTTGGGTCCTGTGCCCCACTGGCCTCTAGGTACTCAACAATTTTTTCCATCATTTTCCCTACCACTGAGGTCAAATTAACTGGTCTGTAGTTTCCTGCCTCTGTCCTGCTCCCACTTTTGTGAAGAGGAATCACATTCGCCCTCCTCCAGTCCTCAGGTACCACCTCATCCTCCCATGATTTGTTAAAGAGAGTAGTCAGTAGTCAAAGACCTGGACACACTCACTGTCAGCAGCACCAGTTTAAAAGGAATGCTCCTTTCATTATTTCACACATGAAAAAAGGTAGTACAGCACACTCAACTACTGCAAATTATCGTATCATTCCAGTCAGTCAGGATGTAAGTAAAGGAAGTTGTAACATAGCATTAAAAAATGTAGGTCAGAGTTATCAACAGATTGTTGCGCTGCTGCTTTACAGACAGTCACCACATTACATAGTTATGGTGATGCACATAAACTAATATGTGGGGGCATTACTACCACTGGAATATTTCTTGCTCCACAGAGTGCAATATATGCCTGTGAAAACCACCCATAATTTCAATACAGTGAGTCACATGACAGAGGAATTAACAATCTGAAAAGCAACCCACATTTGTGCCACACCTCCTCAGCAACGTTAAGACGTGATGGCAGGGGGAGCGCAGGTGCATGCTCCACTATAGGGAATGTCCAGCAGCTATCCCAAGAAATGTTTCCTAATGTTATAAGGTTCACTTTGTGGTGAAATGTGGGATGTTTCCACTACCAAGGCTCTTCTTACTGGAAACGTGGCCACACATTTCACAACAAACTGACCATTAACATAAAGAAACATTCGCAAACCTGCACAATTGGATATTCACTGTAAAGAGCATGCACCCTGCTCCCTGCCATCATGTCCTAATGTTGCTGAGAAGGGAGGCAGAATGTGGGCAGAGTTTCAGAATGGGAATGCCTCTGTCACATGACTCACTGTAATGCATTTATGCATTGTTTCCAAAAAAATGTATTGCACTATGTGGTGCAAGAAAGATTCCCCTGGAAGGGAAAATGTGTATGATTTAATAATAACAAACAAAAACACACAACAAAAGTACAACACAGTAGTGGGGTGGGGTCAGTGGGGTGGGTTTGGGGAGGGCAGAAAACAATACCTGGACTTACAATGGCCGTGGGATGCCGTGGTGGTCCAGCAGCAGGTGCAGCACTGAAAGTATTTGCTGCTGCTGTGCTTCCACTCTGGTAACCTGCTGCTCCAAATTAATGAAACGCTTGTTGTTTTCCTCCAGTGCTGCCCACACCAGGAGGAGGTCAGACTGGCTAACAGGGACTGTGTCGGGGTCCACTGCAGCGCGTAATCTAGGTAGTGGGGCAGGTGGTGGACAGGGTGGTGCTGGTGGCTGTGGTGGTGGTAGTGGAGCACCTGATGTAGCCCTCCTCCTCCTGCTGCGGTGGTGACTGCTGCGGGGCACATCTCCCACCCCAGCAGCACCCTCGGCCACTGCCACGGAAGGGCCAGAAGATGGACGCATGGCCCCTTCTGTGGCAGCCTGCCATTCTGCCCTGTGGTGATTCATCATGTGGGTGCGCTGGCCACCGGTCCCCAAATGTGTCCCAGGGGAACTACGGTGCACCAGCACACCACACACACGGCACTGCACCACTGTGCTGTCTCCCCCCACACAATTAAAAAACTCCCACACAGGGGAGCTGCGGGGGGGACCAGACACAGTACGCACTTGGTGGGCACGAGTCCCACCACCACCCAGTATTGCTGGGGCCGCCTCCTGTGGCTGTGGAGGTGGTGGAGGGGGTGCTGTTGGAGCCCCAACAGCTTCTGCTAGTGGTGCTGGTGGAGAAGGTGAATGAGCAACAGCCACCGGTGGCATTAGTGCTGCTGCTGCTGCTCCTGTTGATTCCGAAGGGGAAGCAACACTGGCCTGAAGTCTATGTTAGAGTGGTCCAACATAACACGACCACCCGGCCCCCCACAGGTCCACACTCCTCCCCTCCTAATGCTCCCACGTGCCAGCTACTTGCCTTCCCCGACTCCAACCTGACCCTCCATCCTCCTGGGTCCACAGGATGACACACACACACACACGCTCATGCACACACACACAGACAGTGGACAAACACACACACGTACATACACACACACACACACACACACACACACACGACAAAAACAAAACTTATACAAAAAAATTCACTAACCAAAAAAACACTAACACAATACAAACACTAAATAAAATAGCTTTTAAAAAAGGTGTTTGAATTGGATTGGCAGTAACGACTCCGAGAGCCAAGCAAACTCCTCTCACAAAACAATTTTGCTTTCTCCCTGTACAAATGCAAAGGAGAAAGTGAAACTGCTTCTCTGACTCACTTCCTTCCTGCCTGGCTAAAGCATGTGACTTATAGTACTGCAGGCCATGTGATGTGCCTATTTTCTTCTCACTTCGCCTTACTTCGTGTTAAGGCATAATGAGAATGCGAAGTGGTAATGATAACGTGAAGTGAGCACTTTACATGGTCCACTTCGCGTTGTGCTCCGCGGACCCGAAGTGGTCACTTCACGTCCACTTTGCGGGCGGCTTTATAATTCGCTGCATCTCTAGTCCCATGCATCCAGCAGATATTTATGCAGTAGTTGCATGTGCAGCCTGACCCATGGGACTGTGTCTGTTGTCACTGCCATGAACCCCAGGGCCTGAAGGTAGTCCTACACTATCCTGCCGGGTCTCTGAATGATCTGGTTGCTTTTTGTGCACATGTTGTGCACCTTGTCTTCTGAAGCGGGTCAGTAAGTCATTCAATGTGTCTATTGATGCCCCCAGATGTGAGATGGATTGTGACGGTGTTAATTGGCTCTTTTCCCAGTTGATAACCCATCTGTGCTCCTGCAGGAATTGTACTGCCAGGTTGGTATTGTGTTGTGCTTGTTCCACTGTCCGTGCTTGTAGCAGCCAGTCATCCAGGTAAGGGATTACATCTACACCCTTTCTGCGTAGGTGTGCTGCTAGGACAACTAGAGTCTTGTTGAATACTTGGGGGGGGCTGAAGCTAGAATGAAGGGCAGGCAAGTGTATTGATTCTGCATTGTACTATATAAGTGATGTATGTGTATTTTTCTCTTTCTTACTGACGTGGAGCCTTTGCAAAGGAGTATATGACTCAAAGGATTGTAATTCTGATTCTTTTCAACAAATAAAGAAATACATACATAAATAAATAAATAATGTTCCCCTTTTATGGTGAACTTGAAGTATTTTTGGGTGTGATTGCCGTATAGGGATGTGCAGGTATACATCTTTCAGGTCTATCGATGTGAGGTAATCTCCTAGCTGTATGGCCAATAGGTTGGACTGCAGGGTCTCCATTTTGAACTTTCTGTAAATGACGAACCTTTTCAGATACTTCAAGTCCAGGAGAGGGTGCATGCCTTCCATCTTCTTTGGCACTACAAAGAACAATAAGTAGACCACAGTGTTTCTTTCCTTCTGAGGGACCAGGAAAATAGCCTCATTTTGTATTGTCTGTAATTGCCAGGTCTATAGCTCGACTCTTCTCGGGACAGGTTGGGGTGGGGGATGCAAACATATGGGTTGGAACTGATTTGCATTGTAGTTCGATGGCGTATCCCATCAGCATTACCTCCCTGACCCATTTTTCTGATGTCGTGTAGGCCCACTGAGAGGCAAATAGCTGTAGTCTCCCTGCAACTGCGGATAGAGTTGCCTGGGCCCACCTTATTTCATTGTTTCTTTGCATTGTGTTTAAACTTGGGGTTGTAGCCTGTGTCTTCTTGAGAGTTGTTGGCGTTGTTTTTTGTTTTGTTTCTGTATGCCTTATGCATATCACAGCTGCTAACTCCTCGACGAGCCTTATAGACTCCCTGTACTATAACTAATGGTAACATGGCATTAAGCCCACGTTAGTCTAACTTGTGCTGCAAACTGGCTACCAGGTCTGTTAGTAATTATACATAAGAGTGTTGTACCTTATTGTTGGATGTTGGGAGCTGATTTGATTCACGACCAGCCTCTCTGGATGCACAAAGTAAACTGGAGCTACTAGTATGGGACAGGTGGGTTGGCCCATAGCCAACTCAAATCTGATTGGATCATACATTAGCCTATAGGATGGATGGGGAATATTCCATTGGTTTTGACTGTGCAGTACTATAAAGAGTACGAAATATAATTTACATTGCTCAGGACAACTCGTTTGTCTTACAGCAGTTAGAATAAAGCAGCTGATTTCCCCTTTGAAGGTACTTCCTTATTTGGTGACAAAAGTGAAGTGTACTTGAAAGAAGTTGATAAACAAAAAGCAGCATTTAAAAATGTAACTAGGAACAAGCATTCCTATTTGCATTATATGACATATAAAAGGGAAGGTATGGGAAGAATTTATTACTGAAATACGCTTTGTGCATCATGAATATATAATTCAAAAGGTGCAGGGAAAGACAGAGGTAGCTGGAGATCCAGAAGGAAATCTGCCTTGCCTTCTCCAGCACAGACAAATCCCAACTCCTGACTGTTTTCTCCATGTCATCATAGACCCATTTTCAGTAAGAGGACACTTGTCTTATAACCTCAAGGAATGGATAAGAATTACCTTAGACGAGTAGGTTTGGGATGTAATAAGACAGAGCTTAACCCTTCAATTTTTAAATTCCAAATGTTGACCACATTCAGAGGGTTTTCAGCTCAAATACCAGAAGGAAATTCCAACTGGAATTGGATAAGACAATTGTGACCATTGAATGCTGTGGAGAGGATCCCTGTTTTTCAGCTGTAATTTTTAAATTTTTTTATTTGGGTACTTTCTCCAGAGTTAGAGTGTACCTGAAGAAGAAGAAACCCTTTTCCGGCTGGAAAGGGGTTTCTCTCTCTGAAGAAAAATGTGGAATGGGGGCCCCATTTTGGACCTGGGGCTTCTCAACAAGCATGTAAAAAAAACAGGAGAGGTTCAGAATGAAAACACTGCAAACAGTGGTTCCCTCTCCACAACAGGGAGACTGGCTGGGTTCACTGCACTTAAAGGATGCATATTTCTACATTCTGATAAGACCTTGAGACAGAAAGTCTTTGAGGTTCAGAGTTGGGCATTCTCAGTTTAAGTTCAAAGCAAAGCCTTTTGTTTTGAGCACATCACTCAGAGCGTTCACGAAGGGCCCTATACATGAAAATAAAAAATGTCTGCATACCTCAGATCCAGCCAGAGGCCATGTCATAGCTGCTAAGCGCCCCCAACACAATACAGCCACCAGCCGTGGTGGGACCTAAATCCCCCTGGTATGCTCCCCCAGCCTTACAATCAGGCAGGAAGGGCTGGGGCAGCCATTTGGACACTCACCCAACTCTTGCACATTTAGAGGACAACAGCATCCCATATGGAGCAGGGGATCCACTCATGGACCAAGACAGGAATTGGATTGGATGCCCACCTGTGTCCACTGATCCACCCCTGCGTAGCAGTGTACCAGGTGGGTGGGGACATCGACAGGCACCCTGCAGTGGCTGGCTGTAGTGAATGCCATGCCCTGCACACCTGCCTGCAAGTGTGAAGCTGCATGGGCTGGGTATGCACCGTTTGCCTGGCCCCTTGTAGTGCATAGCCACCAAAGTGCTTGTCTGTGGTAACAGCTTGCCTGCGCAGTTAGGGTATTGGTGTTTTCTTGGCTAGACAACTGTCCTAGTGTGGAAAACATAAGAGGAGGCAGTATGTTCAGTTCAAATAATGAGGAGCTCCCTGCTGAAGTAACGTTTCCTTCTAAACCTAGAAAAGTAACACATGGAACCGAGACAGATTTTGGAGTTTGTATGTGCAGAGGTGAACACAGAACTCTGGAAAGCCACCTCTCTCTGCAAAATGCACAAGCTCTAATTCAGTGTGTAAGTACACTGTAGGCATGTTAGTAGAGGACTGCAAAGTGATATTTCTATGCCATATTGTGTCTACCACAGCAGTGTTACCATGGGCAAGATTTCAAATAGGGAATGTCCAGTACCACCTCTGAAGACATTGGTGTCAAAGAAGTGCTCCACTGCACCAGGACGTACCAGTATCAAGCAGATTGATGCAAGCACTGGAGTGGTGGAAAGGAGCAATCAGTCTCAGAGATTGTATTACCTTCCTTCAGTCCTCACCTTCAGGGATTCTGACCACAGAAGAATCCCTACAAGGTTGGGGAGGATATCGGAGGAGAGAACAGTAAATGGAATTTGGAATCCTCAAAAAAGAAAGAAGGGAATAAACTTTCTGGAAACCAGAGCAGTGCTCCCTTCTCCTCCCTGTTGCATGGCCATACAGTCCTGATAAAGACAGACAATACGACAGAAACAATCAGGGAAGTCACCAGGTCATCAAAACTGTGTACAGCAACGATGAATTTCTGGAACCAGGTGTAGCGCCTAAATGTAAACCTACAGTAGCTTCAGTACACCTCGCAAGAACATAGAATGTACTAGCAGATTCACTAATCAGGACTGGATATGCAACCTACACATAGTCTCTGAACAAAGGGGTTCAAAACTCAATGTTTCAGAGATGGGGGGGCACCAGAAATAAGAACATAAGAATTTGCTGGCATAAGGAGACCGTCTGGTCCATCTAGTCTGCCCCGGTTTTCTACCCCCACTATCAGTTTGTCTTGCTAAGGTGACTATACTGTCTATCCCATGCCTGTTTGACTTCACTGGCCATCTTGGCTGCCACCACCCTCTCTGTGAAAAAGTACTTCTTAACATTTGTTTTGAATTTACGTCCCACTGGGCACATGTTGTATCCTCTAGTACGTGCAGCCCTGTTTTCCCAGAAGAGATTCCTGGTTTGTACTGTGTTGATCCTGTTTGCTTGCTTAAAGGGACACAATAACCTGTTTTTCATCATATGATTTCTAGTTAAAAACCTATATTTTATGATTGATTATCTTTTCTAAAATTCATTGATGTTGCTGTTTGTTTTGTCTGTCTCCTTGTTTAGTAGAACTGAAATGCATGCTAATGTATATTTATAAACAACTTTGTTTTGGTTACAATCCTGAGTCTGTTCTTACTGCATACTTCCTGAGCATTAGAAACACCCCCAAACAGTGCAGTTACTCATGATGCAATAGCCTCCTAAACTCCCACTGCATCATGAGTGGTTAGACTGTGTCGTGGGTGTTCCCAAGTCCAGAAAAGATGCAGCTGGAGCTGATCAAGGAATGTAAACAAACCTGTTTTTGTGTGGTAACACCAGTATGGTGAACAGTCTGTTTTTCACTTTTTTAATGAAAAAAAGAATCAGAATCAAACTACCAGCTACATCAGCAGTCGTTACAGAAGGTTGGAAATCATAAAATGTGTTTTTTAAACTAGGGACACTTTGAGACCTAAGGGGGTTGACAGTGTCCCTTTAAAGGGAAACCCAGTTGTTTTATACATCCCTCAGTGGGTCTAATTCCATGGGATGCACTAACTATTCCCTGGAGAAACAGTTTCTTGTATGCATTCCCATTCCTTCCATTTTCTGTAATTCACAAAGTATTGTTGAAACTGACAAAAAGGCTGCTACGCTGATTCTGATAGCACCAGATGGGGCAAGCCAGTCTTGGTACTTGCTGATGCTGACAATGTCACTGAGAATACCAGTAGATTTGTCACTATGACAGGACCCACTGACACTGTCCCAAGGCAGGGTGACTCACCCAGGCCTCAAGTCTCTTAGTTTGGAAGTGTTTATTATTTTATTTGAAAATTGGTGACTGGTAAAGGCACACTGAGTTGAGACTCATTTCCAGGTGCGACCTTGGGGAGAAAGGGTTACAGGAGATACAGACAACAACACTTGGTACATTCCATATAACAGAGTAAATTGCAAATATAGCACAATATAAAAAACTTCTGAGGCACATAACTTGGTATAGAATTAATGTGTTACATTCCAGACAGTAAGTCACGACAACACATGTGCAGCTGAGTGCTAAATAATACCCCAGGATTAGTCCAAAATGCCAGCATTACAGTGCACTGGAGAGCTGTTGGGTCAAGGAGAACCTTACCCCTGTGCTACCAGCATCACCAGGGAGGGCCACCTAGAGGAAACGGATGCAGGGTGGGGGTGGGAGGAGTTTCAGTTGGTGCTTGAAAGAGCCTGAGGAGGTGGCATGGCAGAGGGAAGAGGGGAGCAGGTTCTAGAGTGTTGGGAAGTGATAGGAGAAGGTGGATTGCCTAGTAGATGAATGGGGATGAGGCGTGGAGAAGGTTCGCTGTTCCCTGGAGCAGCAGAAGCATGGAGTGGGGGACTGGAGAGAGAAGTAAGGAAATGTAGGAGGGAAGGGAACCAGAGCAGTATTTGGAAATGAAGGAGGTACAGTGAGACTGGCAATCTGAAGGCAGGGGGAAGGATAGATAGGGAGGAGTAGAGGGAGCAGTGGTACATACGAGGAGGGTAGTTTGTAGTGAAGTGACAAAAGGCATTGCAGATGGTGTCCAGTCTGGCTAGAAAAGTGGAGGGGGCAGTACCATAGACCACGTCTACAGAGTCGAAGACTGGGAACACCATTTTGACCAGCTCTTGACGGATCAGCAGGGGTAGGTAGTCTTTGTTGGGGTACAGGATGCTAGCTTAGGGCAGAGATTCAATGGATGGCATTGATGTGGGGTGCAAAGTTGAGCTTGCTATCAATCAAGCCACATGCTGAGATACTTGAAGGACTGCACTGCTTTAAGAGGGGAGCCATCCATCATGGAGAAGATCGGAAATCTCGAGAGCCTGGCCAGTTTCTGGCTGGTACCAAAGGTCATTGTACCATCTTTTTGGTATTGACCTGGAGATGGTTGGAGTGGAAACAACGCAGGACATTGTGGAAATCCTGCTGGAGCATGTCTTCCATAGATGCTGTAGAGGGACCAGAAGTGAAGATAACTGTGTCACCTGCATACGTGTATATGCAAATTGGCACATGCAGTGGGGAGGTCATTCAGAAAAATGGAGAACAGGATGGGATCTAGGATGGAGCTCTGTGGGACACCAACTTGAAGGGGAGTGTGATGATATGCGTTGGACTGATTAAGTTCATTAATATTAATGATGCATGCCCTGCGTGCATCTCTGGAGTTGAACGTTAGTACAAATACTGGTTGGTAGGCTGAAACCCGCCTGATTAAAATGGTCTTTCTGAATGTAATGTTCTGCTGACCGTTAGTAAAGCTTTTAAAAAGTACTGTATTTGCCTCTGCCTTTCATTACATGGTGTCAGAAGATGGAGCAGCTGTCGCCACCACGCATTTTAGCTTTAGCTGGCAACCTTGCTGAGAATTGGCACTGCTTCAAGCAACAAGTAGAAATTTATTTTGCAGCCTCTGGAGTCTCAGAAAAGTCTCTGCAGATTCAAGCCATGACCTTTCTGTATATTGTGGGCCCCGTGGCCCTGTAGGTTTATAATACATTTGACTGGGCAAAGGATGAAGATAAAATGGACCTGACTCAGATTTTGCAACAGTTTGAGAACTACTGCAATCCACAGAGAAACATCGCCTATGAGTGGCATGTGTTCAACACACGCAACCAACAGCCAGGTGAAACCTTTGATGTTCATCTTACTGAATTACAAGTGAGTGCTAAGTCATGCAAGTCTGGTAATCTGACAGACTCACTGATCAGAGATAGAATTGACTGTGGTATTCTGGATGACTGAGTGAGGTGCTGACTGCTCCGCGAGATAGATTTGTCTCTGGCCAAAATTATTGATATTTGCAGGACTGCCGAATTAAGTCAGAGCAAATCAAGACCATAACTGAGCCCCCGGTCCAGATGCTACAATTCATTAGCAACTTTTAAAAGAGGTGGGGTGAGACAGACTGTGCAGAAAATGAGAGAGACTGTGCCAGTCAGAGAGCCCAGATTGGATGCATGTGGTAAATGTGGGAGACAGCATGGACTGAACAGATGCCCTGCTTATGGACAGAGATGTCAAATATGCAATAGACTGAATCATTTTGCAAGAATGTGCACAGCAAGGCAAGGGGCAAGGGTGCATGTAGTCGAGGAAGACAGCAGAAGTGAAAGTGAGAATGCTTTTGTTGTTGAAACGCTGATGGACACAGCTGTGGATAAGGACTGGAATATGCATTTAAGTATTAATGGGAAAATTGCAACTTTCAAACTGGATACTGGAGCTCAATGTAATGTTATGCCTATGAGCATGTATCAAACTGTATCCAAAGAGCCTATTCAAAGGTTGAAAGCACGATTGGTTTCCTACTCTAGCCATCATGTGAATGTGTGTGGGAAAGTTGTACTGGCCATGGGATTCAAAAATCAGTATCATGTGGTTACGTTTCAAGTTGTTGATGCTGATGTAATGCTCGTGTTGGGACTGCCTACCTGTCTTGAGATGAAACTTGTCAAGAAATTGTTCTCATTTAATGCAGAAACTGAAGCAACTGATGAAATGTTGTCTAATTTTTCTGATGGTTTTAGGAATTTGGGTATCTCGAGGGTGAACACCACATTAAGATAGACAAGTCTGTTAGCCCAGTGATCCACCCACCCAGGAAAGTACATTCACATTAAAAGACAAGGTTAAGGCAGAGCTGGACAACATGGAGAAGCTGGGTGCTATTGAAAAAGTAGAAAGACCCACAAGCTTGGTTAATTCAATGGTGGTAATAGAGAAGCCTGGTAAAGTAAGAATATACATTGACTCCAGAGATTTGAACAAGACAATAAAGGGAGAGCACTATCCAATGAAAACTGTCGAGGAAGTAGCTGCAAGGCTAGCAGGTGCCAAAATGTTCTCAGTGCTTGATGTGGATCATGCATTTTGGCAAGTGAAATTTGATGAGCCCAGCTCTGAGTTAGTGACATTTAACATGCCATTTGGGCATTATAAATTTAAGAGAATGCCATTTGGAATATGCTCTGCCACTGAGCTGTTTCAAAGGAAAATATCTTAAATATTTGAAAGCACAGAAGGTGTAGAAACCTGCAGGATGACATATTGATTTTGGGGTCAACATAATGAAAGATTGAAGAAAGTGCTGCAGAGAGCACGAGAGCACCACCTCATGTTGAATCTCAACAAAATCAAAGATTGACTGAAAGAGGTTCCATATATTGGACATAGACTGACCCAAAGTGAACTAGTGGCAGACCCCAAGAAAATTAAAGTTGTGGTGCACATGCATACACCCCAGAATGTCAAAGGTTTATGGAAATGGTTAAATGCCTAGCCAAATTCATTCCTAGTTTGTCAACTTTGAATAAACTGCTAAGGGAATTGCTGGAAAAAGAAATGGCCTGGCAATGGGACCCCAGACATGAACAGGTTTTTCATGAGTTAAAGAGAATTATTACGCACTCCCCGGTGCTGGCTTTCTACGATCCGCACCAGCCGTTGGGTCTGTCTGTTTACACCTCTTCTGAAGGACTGGGAGTGTGCCTATTGCAAGCCAATAAAGCTGTGGCATTTGTTTCAAAATCCCTGACCAGTACCAAGAAAAATTAATGCACAAATAGAGAAGGAAATGCTGATTATTATGTATGGGTATACTAAATTCCACCATTACATTTACTGCAGACAGAAAGTGCTCGTAGAGACTGACCTCAAACCCCTCGTTACATGCTGTTACATGCTGTTTAAGAAACCTCTGCATACTACTCCTCCTTGTATACAGAGAATGATGCTCAAGTTACAGAAATATGATTTACAAGTTATGTACAAAGCAGGAAAGGAGCTGCACATCGCTGATGCCCTCAGTAGGGCCGTACAAAAATAGACCTCACGAGAGACTGACATTGATAAATATGAGGTGCATACCACTGAAAAAATTCCCATCACTGACGAGAAACTGAAAGAGTTTAAACAGTAAAAAGCATGAGACATGGAACTGCAAAGGTTAAAAGAGACAGTGTTGCAGGGATGGCCCTCAGAACATTACCAAGTGGACCCCATCATTAGACCATATTGGCTATTTTGAGAAGAAATTACAGCTGAAAGTGGGCTACTCCTTAAATGTAAGAGACTGACTGTGCCTGGATCATTCTACAAAGAAATGCTTACGAAAATTCATGGCAGTCACCTGGGTATAGAGAAGTGCAGGAGATGAGCCAGAGATGTGTTGTTCTGGCCAGGGATGATGAGTCAAATCAGTGACTTGGTCACCAACTGTGGCATTTGGGCCACCTACAGGAAGGCTCAACCCAGAGAACCTCTGCTTCACCACAAAATACCAGAGGAGCCCTGGCAAAATGTGGGATCTGATTTATTTGACTTTAATAGAGTAACATATCTGTTGATGGTGGTCTAAAAATCTCAATTTGCATTGCATGGCATACCAGAGATGCTAATCACAGACAATGGGCTCCAATCCGTTAGTGCTGAGTTTCAGTCCTTTGTGAAAGCATATGAGTTTACGCACCTCACCCCTTCACCCAGGTTCTCTCAGAGCAATGGCATGGTTGAGAGAGCAGTGCAAACAGTAAAGAGTTTATGCAAAAAAGCCATGAAAGAGAAAAGAGACCCATATTTGGACCTGCTTGATTTGAGGAACACACCTATTGAAGGCGTGGGGTCCCCAGCACAGCTACTCATGGGCTGTTGCACTAGAACCTTGTTATCTGCTACACATGAACTGTTGAAGCCAAGGATCCCAGATTCAGATGCCTGTGCCACACTGTAGTCTGTTCAGCAAAAGCAACAATATTATTATAACAGAACAGTGCATACATTGCCTCCATTGAGCCCAGGACAACCGGTGCATATGCAAACTGACCAACACGAATGGACCCCTGTGGATGTTGTTGTCCCTGCACAGATTCCCCCATTCCTATGTTGTCTCAGCCAATGGCAAACAGTACCGGCACAATCATTGCAATCTGATGGACTCAACAGCCATGCAGTGTACCCCAGGTAGGATACAGACCTCTTCCTGTGGAGGGAGAGAGGAAGAAGTGGACAAGGATTTGGAGCAGAATTTTTGAAACAGAGGGAGCGGTAGGAGAAAATGCAGCAACAATGGCAGCCAGACCAGCTCAAGGCCCCAGTGAGGACCCACTGCCAGTGACACAGGCAGAGATGGCAGCTGCCCCAATGGACCTACATAACCAACCAGAAAGCCCTGCCCGATTTAACAGGATTAGTAAACGTTTGATACAAAAGCCTGCATGTTACAGGACTTAAATAGTTTTACAAATTAACAAGTTCAACTGTTAAAGAGTTCATCTTAAGGATGAAGGTGTGATGATATGTGTTGGACTAAATAAGTTCATTAATATTAATGACGGGTGCCCTGCATGCGTCTCTGGATTTGAACGTTAGTAAAAATACTGGTTGGCAGGGTGAAACATGCCAGATTAAAATGGTCTATCTGAATGTAATGTTCTGCTGTCTCTTAGTAAAGCTTTTTAGAAAGTACAGTACTTGACTCAGCCTTTCATTCCAGGGAGTTGATAAGATGCCACCAACCTGTACTGACTGTTGACAGTCAGTGAGGTAGGAACAGAACCAGCCAACGGTGGGTGTTGAGAGGCCAGCAGAGCCCAGCCTATCCAGGAGCAGCAGGTAGGACACAGAGTCGAAAACTTTGGCCAGATCAATGAAAAGAGCAGCCATGATGTGCCCCCGATCCATCCCTGAGAAGACGAAGTCAGTGACACACAGCAGGGAGGAGACTGGAATGGTTCTAATGGAAGCCAGACTGGAACGGGGACAGGAATTTGGAAGATGTGTGGTAGTCTAAAAGTCTAGAGTAGACTAACTTCTCTTGCAGCTTAGCAAGTGAGGGGAAGAAGGACAGAAGTTGCCAGGGGAGGAAGGGTCACCCCCTTTGTAAAGTGGAAGAACTTTGGCAGTCTTCCAGGACTGAGGAATGGAGCAGAGGGAGAATGAAAGGTTGAGCAGGTGAGTAAGAGGAGATGCAATTGCAGGAGCTGAGGGGCGGAGATGTGTGGAATCAAGCCCATCAGGGCTGGACTTTGACAGGTTTTGGGAGGAAAAGGCAAGCAGAGTTTTTGAGTAGTCATGGGAGGGTTTGAAGCCAGGGTGGGAGGAGGGGGAGTAGGAGGGAGGGGTGCAGGATCGATGAGGGAAGGGAGACACATGTGGTGAAGAACTCATTGAAGTGAGCAGCAACAGAGGAAGGGTCAGACACAGGTGAGCTATTAACCATGAGTAAGGTTGTATTATTTTCACAGCACGCACGGAATTCACGATTTCCGTGAAAACTGTGCCTTGCCATGAATTCCACCAAAACACTGTACACAAAGTGATTTTAACAATTTTTTTTTCTGCACGGAAGCAAGAGAAATCGACCACTTGTCCACCTGTTTGCATCTAATTATATTTGCTGTTACGTGCTGTTAATATTCACATCAGATGTTATCAATTAATTGATTAGACAGCATACATTAGCTAGTGATTGGATCCCGCACTCATAGAAGCTGATCAGCATGCTAATCAGCATTTCAGCATCAAACCATTTCATCCCTAAAGCATTCCTGCATTGATTAACTCCTTGACTCAGTCATTAGGCAATTACAAATCAATTAAAAAACCTGTCCTGACTTAGTTGAGCAGGCAGACACTGTCAGTAACTGCAGATGAACACGACGCATCATGCCAATGTGTTTACCACAGAAGCTGACATCTGCGTCCAAACCCGGCAACGTCTTTGCCAAGCAAAGGGCCTCACAATATGAAAAAGGCACTTTTCACATATCGGGCGACATTATGTTCTGCACATCCTATAATATCCTTGTAAACCACAGAAGAAAAGCCACACATCCTCCCACCTTGCAAAAAAATGCAAACTGGCACATTTGTTGCACTTTATACTGCTCTGAATGATATAAATAGTGTTAGAAATACTTTGTTATACATGCTTATTTTAAAATGGATGTTTTTAACTAATTAAAATTCATATAATTTAACTAAAAACATTGTGTTTTTCTGTGAAAAACTTAATATTTACCGTGCAGGAGCAGTAAAACACAACAGTTTTTACCGTGAAAATAATGCAGCCATAAACATGAGGACGGGGGAGCAGACTGGCTTGCGGATCAAAAAGGGAATAGATCACCTCCCAGAATTTGGCTGTGGAGTTAAGGTTGTTCTGGAGGTTGGCTTTGAGATAATCGGATTTCGCAGCCTGGACAGCATTTGTGCAATTGTTTCTTAGAGCCCCGTAATGGAGGAAATCCGTAGGGTATGAGATAATTTATAGCAGGCCCAGGCAAGATCACAGGACTTGCACTGATTGATGATTTTGGTGGAGATCCAGGGAAGATGAGAAGATTTTACCCTGGATTCTTAGGGGGCGGGTGTGCAAGTCCCAGATTGAGGAGAATTTAGAATGAAAAAGGGAGAGGGCCACATCATTGTTAGTGGCCAGGGGGATGGCTGACCTGTCTGATGCAGAGAGGTGACTCAGAAAAACACTGATGTTCAGCAACTGGAGCAGGACGGATTTACTATAATGCAAACTGCGCTAGTGTTCTGGGGTGGGGGTGGGGGTGGGGTGGGGACTCAGCTCAGTTGTAGTGTGCATGAGAAATTGTTTCCTACCTGGTGCCAGGCTGTGAATATGAATTTCCAGCATAATGTTTTTCTTTTTAATTTGAATTACAGATACAGTCAACTTTGAGCCAGAGCCAGACAGATCAGTGAGGTCATTTGGGGGGAGCTTGAGTGCTAGCCACTGTGTCATGTACGTTTGTGTGTAGTAGTAGGCAGGAGCAACAGTAACTCTGTTTTTGGCACCTTTTATTGCCTATCTCGTGAGGGTGACTTGGGAGGACAGACTGTCTGCAGACAGTTACTTAAGTGGGAGAGACTGGCCAGTTATGTATTTGTTTTGGAGTTTCTGCCTTCCTGGAACTGTTGAACAAGCAAACAACTAGGGCACACTGACAAATTTGGGTCGGTGGCTGAGGCTGAGGTGCGGCTGGCTTGCTGGGTCGGGTGAGGCGGCAAGGCATTCAGCGGTGCATGTGTTCTGTGGTGCAGCCTGGCAGCCAGCTGTGTAGGCGAGTCATGAGGCAGGTCTCTGCTCTTCTTTTTCATCTGCCACACTGGCTGTGAGCTGTGACTTGATCTTGTTGTAGTCCCATAGTCGATGGTGGACGATGTGTACCAGTGGCTGTGCAAGTGCCTGGGAGAACTGGGTTGGGGAGGACTTCGAAGACATGGACTGTGGCAACAAACATGCTCATGTCAGCAAGCACTGTGGCACACATCAGGCATCATTCACAGGCACAGCAAGCAAAGAGGTGTCAGGTATGGAGCAATAAAACCTCTCTGAATTTTGCTTATTTTGTTTTTATTTAAAAGCTGCTTCTCCTCCTTTTTATTTTGGCATGTTTTAATTATTTGGATTTGTGGTATGCCGATCCTGCAGTGCTGCATAACAGACTGAAAAGCCTGCTCTAGTGATATGAATAACTGTATCAATATCAGCTCTTTAGCACTGAGATGTGTGGAACATAAACACTCAGATGTGGTGTATGTGGGACTAGCTCTCGTACTGTCAGACACATCATTAGAATTATTCAAGCTCAGAACACTGTGGAGATAAAAAGTGCTGTGGCGATAACAAGTGCTTATACCATAGAGCAATAAGATTCATAACAGATCTGCCATCTAATACCCATCATTGCTCTCTTTATGCTGCAGTTGGATGGGTTTCCCTACACCTCAGAAGGAACAGAAATGCAGCTCTATGGATTTACAGAGCGTCATCAAAAAAACTTCCAAACTATATTCTGGACTGCTTCACCCAGACCATTCCTAGCTCCTATGCACTAAGGAGCAACAACATCATCCTGTTCAAATTGCCCAAATTCAACACCCAGCTAGGGAGGGCAGCAATCAGCTATTCTCTAGCTATAGCATGGAACACCCTACAAAAATCCCTAAAACTGTCCAATATTATACCAATTGCATCCTTTAAACAGCGTTGTACAGTTTTCTTCACAGAGAAATGCAGTTGCTACCGCTAGAGCTGGCTTTGTCATCTCACAATCTCCCTCCCAAAAATTCACCATATATGGCATAATCTTTGTTCTTCAGTTCTCCCTCCCAGGCAGACACCCCATCTTATGGCACCCAGTAATACCTTCCACCATCCTAGTATTACATTATGCTGTGTGTTTGCCATGGCCCCTCCACTGGGATATGTATACACTGTATATACTGTAAATATTAGCTTAATTTTCCTATAACCCATTTTATCATGTGAATTTTACTGTACATCACTGTGTTTATAAATGTTTTTTTCCCCGTATGTATAACTGTTTTATATAAGTGTATTGATGTATCTGTTGTGTATCAACTGTTGAACCTTGACCTTATCAGGTCCATCTTGTAAATGAGCCTTGCTCAATGATGCTCGCCTGAATAAATAAAGATTTGATGATGATGATGATGATGATATGTTTATGTGTACAAAATTCTGGAATGTTATGAATTTCTACTTTAAGGTGTGACACCAACAGCACTTCTTTGGGCAGAATCTTTTACATGTGGGGTGGATATGGGACAGAGCACTTTTAAGGGTTAAAATAAGGGACATCCCTCATAATATGGGACAGATGAGGGGATGCTGGTGGTGTGGAGTGGTTGGGATGTGGGGGGGGTGCGGGGGGTCCATGGTCACTGCTGTGCATAGGGCCCATAGCAAAGTAAATCTGACCCTGGACTGAAGGTATCTAGACCAGCTGTATCTTGGGCTGAGGGGGGAAGCTTGATTTTCCTGACGCAGGACATCATACAGTGGTCACTGAAGGAATCTGTCAGAATACCTGCTGCAACAATACGGTGGGGGTGGAAGGAAGGAACCCAATCCAAGGGTGTGGTTGGTGGAATGTGGATTGAGTTGTGCAGGTTCGGAGATAATCTGAGACAAGCAGTGTTGGGTAAGTTACTTTTTCTATTACTTTCTTTTACTTTTGGAAACCTGTTCCAGAAAGCTCTGTGCAGTCACTAGCAAGGATGGAGAAGTATTGGAAAAAGTAATACACCTTACAGTTACAATTACTTATGTCTTTTTATACAAAAGTATTACGTACCTGTAACTGATCACATTTATTTGAAAGTAACTAGTAACTAACCTATTACTTTCAAATAAATGTCATCAGTTATAGTTTTTTTATTAGTTTTGTATTGTTTTTGTATAAAAAGAAATAAGTAACTGTAACTGTCAGCTGTATTACTTTTTCTAGTGCGTCTCCATCCTTGCTAGTGACTGCACAGACCTTCCTGAATCAAGTTTCTAAATGAAATAGAAAGTAATAGAAAAAAGCAACTTACCCAACACTGGAGACAAGTTTAGGAACGTAGTCCTCTGGGTGGTTAATCTGGAGGAGGGAAGAGGCAATTTATGTTAAAGTCTCCAAGGAGAATGAAGTTCACCAGTGGAGGACTGTGAGGTGATGTTCAAGAGAGAGAGAGAGAGACAGGTGAGATCTTGGGTATGGCATAGAGATCCCCAATGAAGATGTGCACAAATGAGAGAAATGAGAACCTGACAAGGAGAAATTCATGTGAGTAGGGTATAGCCTCCTTGCAAACCAAGGTGCAGGAGAGGCTGTAGCAAATGTAGATGGCAACCCCTTCTTCTCGTTTCACCTGTCTTACCTGAAAGATAGAAGTCAGGAAGGGTCAAGCTAGAGTCTGCGATCCTGGCGGAGAGCCTGGATTCGAGAATATAGAAAATGTCTAGTGAGGTCTGATGGGCCCAAACAGACAGGAGGCTGAGCTTAGGGAGAAGGCTTCCAGCATTGAATTGGAAGATGCTATGGTTCTTGGTAGTAGCAGAAGCGGAGGAGAGGGACTTCCGGTGACGTCATTGGTGTAATGGTGGGTTGGTAGAGGAGCTCCCAATTCCCCCAACACAGCCTGAGCCCATAACGCCTTAATTCTAGCAGCACCTTAGTGAAATGAGTAAACCTAGAAGCGGGGCTACTAGAGAGAATAGATCCCATTCCAAAACCGGCAGACAAGGCGAGCAAGACATTGGATTGAAGCGGATGAGCCGACATGACGACGGGAAGGACTCCCCCTCCAGCATGGTTAGTGAGGATACAGAGATGGAGTTGTAATCATTATCTCGCTCCCGATTCAAAATTTTATTATCGGAAATAAAACAGTTTAGAACCGAAAACAAAGCGGAATTCAACAAGCTTCATTCCGACCTTACGGGGCTTGAAAACCGAATTTCCACAGCACAGGAGAGAATATCAGGAGCAGAAGACGATATTGCGTGTCTCTCCCAAGCAACTGAATCTCTCAGTCAAAAGCAAGAATATATGGAGGCTAAGTGTTTGGATCTGGAAGCATGGGCTCGTAGAGAAAATCTGAGCATTTACGGCTTGCCCGAGGATTCTGAAGTGGGGGAAACGTCTGACTTTAGCTCTGATTTATTACAGCATGTATTAGACTTACCACAAACATTCACATTTCGTATTGAGAGAGCGCATAGAGCCTTAACCTCCAAACTCTCATCACCAAAAGCTAGACCCAGGTTGGTGGTAATTCAATTTTCCAGCTATAGAGATAAGGAGGTCGTGTTGAGAACCGCATGGAAGCAGCAGAAATTGAATACAATGGCTCGCGCCTTTTTTTTGATCAATACTACCCGCCACAGATGCAACAAAACCGCATGACTTACATACCAATCTTAAGTAAGCTTAAATACCTGGGAGTGAGATTCCAAACTCCATATCCTGCACGGTTGAGGGTCTGGTGGGACACAGGAACAGAACTTTACTGCACCCCAGAAGAGGCAATCTGAGTGATGAAAGAAAAGGGCCATGAAATATCATCCCCCCCCCCCATTCCAGCTGGAACAAATACGAAGCAGACAAGGCATGGCAGAGAGCAGCTTCTCAAAGGAACCACAGATCAGGACAGGGCTCTGCACCAAATGCAATGCAGGACATTAAAGAAATGTTACGCAAACTCACCCATCAACAGCAACAAGGAGAGATTGTAACTGTTGAAGAAATTGGTACCTGAAGGGAATATCTGTGAGTGTTATTTGTGGAACTGCATGGGGATGCTACCCTTGTTACCAATTTCAGCACTCTTTGTAGGCCGTTTGCTTATGCAACTTCGCCGTTTTAGGAGGCGAGCTGGACATAAACTTTGACTGGGGGAGGCTGTGTTTTCTTTTGGACTTATAAAAGGCCTTGGGGTAAACTAGACTTTTAAGTCATATTGCAGACGAGTAGAGCTGCTTAAGTTCAGTTTATTGATTAAGAGGGCTAAGTGGGAAAAACATACACAGCTGAAGATGCTGAAATGACCAGAGAAATGGTAAAATGATCTCTTCTGGATATCATTTTGGGATTAATTTAGTAATGCATAATGTTAAGAAAGGCATGAATAGGGATGCATAGTTTTAATTTATGTGTTGTTGGGGGGGGCGCCATTATTTGTAGCACCCCATTTAAATATGAGAGGGGGGCTTAGCCTTTTGGCTATATTGATCTTGGACCTGGGCTTCTTGGGTGAAGGGGGGAATGACACCCACAGAAGGACCCAGGGTGAACATCCCTTCCAGGAACTGATGACGTCTTTGGGCCTAGACATCAGGCCAGAGTCCACATTTGTTAGGACTCGAGAGGACCGAACTACCTATGAAGTTCCATTTCCTCTATTCCTGGATATATTTATCCTGGACCTTAGGGGCTGTCATGTCCGACACCCCTTCCTTGGGAGTCAAATTGTAAATAGTTGTGTCCCAGGGGGCAGAGAGTGGCAGTTCACACCACCCTGCTAGGGCATTAAGTTGCAGTTGGATGTTTTATTAGTTAATGTTATATGTGTGTGTTATGAATGTTGTAAGGGCACATCAAACCTTGTTGGAGATGGATCGAGGGAGGGGGATAGGAGGATCTCAGCTGGCTGCTTAACTAAATGGAACAAGGAGACATTTAATATGGAAATTTTTTGTATGGTTTATGAATGGATACTAAGGGAAATTTGAAAATTCTATCACATAATGTGAATGGCCTGAATAGTCCCGTTAAAAGATATAAGGTATTGGCCTCATTGAAATGGCAGTCCCCATCTTTTGTTCTTTTGCAGGAGACTCATTTGAGCAAAGCCGAACACAGGAAACTGAGCAGATTCGGCTTTGATCATGTGATAGCCTCCACTCATGGGGGGGGAAGAGAGGAGGAATGGCGATTTTAGTGCCTAAGGGATCATTATTTAAACTTGAGGAGCAATATGTTGACCCAGAGGGCCGAATGGCAATAATATCTGGAACTCTGGAGGGATCCCAGATCACCCTAGTGTCCTTATACATACCCCACGTGTCACAGCAGTGGTGGCAAAATGTCTACTTAGCAAAATTATGGAGTTCCATAGAGGGATTCTAGTGATAGGAGGTGATTTTAACCAAATATGGGAACATCTGGATACTTCCAGAAAGGGATCTTTTAGATTAACCCCTACCAGTAAACTGATTTGTCGTCACATAAGTGGAGCCAGATGGATGGATGCTTGGCGCCCAGAACACATAGGGCAGAGGGAGCATACTCATTTCTCATCACCTCATGGTACCTATGCTCACATAGATTATTTTTTGGTTTCTGAGGAGCATAGATCACAAATAAGTGAATGTACACATATTCCTTCGGTTCTTTCAGATCATGCACAGCTCTCTCTGAAACTAAAATGGAATATACCTAGGGGCCAATCACTGTGGAAATGCAATAATTTTTTATTGAATGTGAAATAATTTAAAAATATGGCTAAAGTTAAAGTGGAGCAGATTTTGGGTGATAATGATTCCCCAGAGATCTCGAGGGCAATGCTCTGGGACACTGTGACAACAGTGTTAAGGGGAGAGGTTATTAAATATGGGGCATACTTTAAGAAGACACAAAATGCCAGGATGGATTCATTACAGAGGCAATTAAGTGAGGTGCAGAAACTTCGTGCAGAGGGGGATGAAAGTGTAGGAGTAAAGATTTTGAGCTTAACACAACAAATTCAGAAGTGAATTGATGTTAAAACAGAACGTGCTTTACAATGCCTCTGCCAAAAATATGGTGAGGTAGACCCTAGGGCAACAAGATTGCTGGTGCATTGCTTACGACAGCAGTCTCTAAAAGCCACAGTGACTCAAATTAGAGAGGAAGGCACGGCGAGATTAATACGTTCCCAAGAACAGATGCTAGCCAGCTTTAAAACTTTTTATCAAAAGCTTTACACCGTTATCCAAATAGTGAAAAGGTGAAAGCATATCTAGATAAAATAATTCTGCCCACACTTGGCCCGGAGACCAGAACCCAGATAGATACACCCATTTCTCCAGTGGAGCTGAATCAGGTGATTAGAGAATTGAAATCAGGCAAAGCTTCAGGTCCAGATGGATATACCCTGGAATTTTATAAATTTTTTACGAAAGAACTTAAAGTTCCCCTATTGGCAGCTTGCAGGGAGGCACAATTAAGGGAATTTTTTCCAGACGCTTGGAATTATGCAGTAATATCCAGTATTCCGAAACCTGGGAAGGACCTGACTCAATGCTCGGCATATCGCCCGATATCGGTGTTCAGTACTGACTATAAGATTTATACTAAAATCCTAGCAAGGAGGTTGGAGTTAATCCTTCCTTCCCTTACTGACCTGGACCAAACAGGCTTTGGTCCAGGTCGTCAGACCCAAGACAACATCAGAAGAACTCTACATGTCTTGCACCATGCTGCCCGGTCGGGGCATTCTTTCTTAACTTTGAGTTTGGATGCAGAGAAGGCCTTCGACCGGGTAGCATAGAATTTTATGGGCATGACAGTAGGATTTGCTTCTCAGAGGCCTTTGTGAAGGTTATAAATAACATAATAAGCCTAAGGCATTTGTGAAACCTAATAACAGAATTTCTGACTCCTTTCCACTATGGAGGGGCACTAGACAGGGCTGCTCCCTGTTCCCACTTCTTTTTGCTCTCTAGCTGGAGCCATTGGCTGGTGCCCTTAGGTAGGTAGAAGGAATTAGGGAGGTGGAGGTTGGTGGAGAGGAACATAGATTGGCCCTATATGCTGATAACTTGCTGGTATATTGGAGAGAACCGGAGCAGGCACTAGTTAAATTTTTGAATTTCTGGAGGAATTTGTTCAGGTGGTGGGATACAAGGTTAACACCAACAAAACCGAAGTTTTACAGGTTAACTATGAACCATCAGAGAAAATTAGAAGACAGTTCCCATTCAGATGGAACCTAACTCACTTTAAGTACCTAGGAGTCCAGATTAGTATAGACCCCAGAAAACAATTTGAACTTAATTATTCTCCAATGCTAGCAGACTTTAGAAGAGATCTGGAAAGATGGCAGGGCATTCCTATTTCACTTCTGCAAAAAATTCAAACAATAAAAATGGTGATCCTCCCAAGATTTTTATACTTAGCACAGCCCTTCCCAACTGCGGTCCCAGAATCCCTATATAGTGCTCTTAACAGAAGAGTTTCCCGCTTTATTTGGGGGACACAGAAACCCAGAGTTAGGATGTCGATACTACAAATTCCTAAGAAGGAGGGTGGTTTGGCCTTACCTAATTTCCTCCTATATTTTAGGGCAGTGCAACTTAGAACTGTTCTATATGGTTTAATAAAAACTATATAGCTAAGTGGAAATCTATTGAACTGAAGGGGGGCTTAGATAACTTACACCTGGTATTGTTGGGCGAGATAAGACAGAATACTTCAAGGGGGGGGAATCAATCCACATACAGAAGTAACAATAAATGCCTGGCATGGGATTACAAGAGATAAAAATCTGTGGAAATGGAAACATTTTATGAACTCAGTGCCGTATGTCAGTGGGTTCGAACTGACAGTGTTAGATGCAGGGTTCAGGGAATGGGAACAGAAAGGGCTACACATGATTTGGCATTTTCTGGAGGGTTCAGAAATTAAACCGTTCCAAAATCTGGTAAACGCATATGATATTTCTTGGAAAGATAGATTTAGATATTTTCAACTGAGGGACTATATCAAACAGCTGGGTTTGGGAAGGGGGGGGTGGGGAGATGGAGCCTCACCTCCACAGATATTACAGATTCTTAGGTTAGCGGTAGAAAGTAAATCCTCCCTTTCACATCTGATATCATACCTTTGCAGGGCACTTTTATCTTGCAAGGGGGATAAGATTAATATGGTTAGGGCAGCTTGGTCCTGAGATAAAGGGGTTGAGGTGCAGATTGAGATATGGTCTTGGGCACAAAAACATATATTTGGAGGGATATCATTAACAAATTGGAGAGGATTCTCATGGAAAATGTTTATTAGATTTTTTTAAACTCTGGCTATCCAGGCCAAATATCAGGAGTCAGGCTTGGCCACCTGCTGGAGGGGTTGTGGGTTTGCACTGGCTGCCCTGCACTACATAATGTGGGACTGCCCGAAATTAAGGTCATATCTGGGAGACCTGGAATTGGCCTTACAGCAGATATTTAATCTAGATATGACACTGACTGTATCACTATACTTCTTGTTTGATGTCCCTAGGGGCTGCAGGGACTTAAGTACAAGGAGGCTTCTTAAATATGCCCTTCTTGCAGGGCAGAAAGTGGTAACTAAGTTATGGCTCACTAAAAATAAGCCTAATATAGAACAATGGCATGAATTAATGATTGAAATATATAAAGCAGAAGCCATGATAGCAGTCCTTAACAAAAGGCAAACTCAATTTGAACTTATGTGGAGAAGGTGGATAATATTCATGGGAGTGATCAAGCCTGAGTTCGTGCCCTAGAGGGGGGACAGAAGGAGATATTAAAGGAATCTGAATCTACTCCTAGGGTTGGGTTCCCCAGTGGACGATACCTGGTCTGGGAGGATTGGCTTCACCCTCCCTCTCCTGGGTATGCTGGGTTGAACAGGTCCCTGAGGATCTGTGTAGGTTTCCTCTCCTTACCTCCATGTCTTTATCTTTATTTCTCTATTTCTTCTATTCATATATACTCTACTTCTTTGGGAGGTCCTGCTCTTTCCTCCGTACTCCTCCTTTAGTTCCAGGGACAGCATATGGAATTTTAACATGTACTTGAAATGTATTATTTAATTTGTGCCATGTATAGTGTCTTTATGTGTAATTAGTACCTAATTTTCCTTTTTGTGTATATTTATTATTTATGTTATGTCAGTTGTTCACACCCTGTTTTGGTTTGTTGGATTGTATGTATGTACTGATAAATTACAGTCGAAAACTTAATAAAAATTGAAAGTTGAAAAAAAAAAAGAAGCGGAGGAGAGGGACCTGGATCAGACTCCACATCACTAGACAGTTGGAGGAGCAGGAGAATGAGGAGATGGATAGTATGGGACTTCCTCCCCTTAGAACAAGGAAGAGAGCAGGAGGAGGAGGGTGGTAAGAGGAGAGGAAGGCAAGTTGCAGAAACTCCATGTTAAGGGAAGGGGTAGCAGCCCAGGGTGGATGGAAGGAGGAGGGTAGAGGGGTAGGGAGGGTAGGCAGGAGGAGAAGTGGAGGTAGAAGGGGAAGGGTATCTGGAGTGAGAGAGGGAGCTGTTGGGGGGGAGGCATAGGAAGGTTAAAACATGGTGGCAGGGTAGATATATGCAATATACAGCAGCAACACAGTAGTGCTGTACAACAAATGAAAAGCAAAATTGTTATTGGCTGGTTTAATTTGTAAAACACAATAGCACAACAAAGAGAAACAAAACTGTTGTAGGCTGTGTGATGGGGTAGGTACATGTCCAGCCCCTGGGGGAGGTTTAGTTTCTCTTGCAAGGTCTGTGGACCTGTAAAGAAAGTAGGGACGTCCCATAAACAAACCATTTTCTAAGACTGTTGCAACAGCACTTTTCTAACTTTCCTTTTGGTGTTCTATCTATTTTTTTCTGCTTGTGGGATGGCCAGTCACAGTCACCTCTTCCCTCTAGATCTTTCACTGTTCTTTCTCTTTACATTGCAGATATTTTCTTTAGTCTGCATATTGGTAGTTCGAATACATGACCCCCCCCCATAAAAAGAAACTGTAAGCAAATGACCAGTGGGCTGAAATATAACCAGATGGTTGTGTATCCTGCTGCTGTTAGCAGTATATCAGTGTTACACATAATGAGCAGTGTGTCGAATCCTTGTAAAATTAAGCTGTTTTCTGACCCGAACAAACAGTTGAAATGCAGTTACAGACACTTGTGCCCCCCCAAAGTCTATACCTGAGCCAAAGAACAGTGTTAAACAGTTTCTGCTAAAGGATCCTGCCAGATTACAGATGTTTCAAGTACTTTTAGTTTATTTGTGTTTTTTGTTCTAGTAATGTAAAAAAATAGAAAATTATGTTTCTTATCTGCTGCTTGCTGGTATCTGGTGACTGCATACTGGATGGCTGCTTAGGATGAGGTCGGCCTCATCTCCAGACAACTAATAGTTGCTACAGAAGGGCTGTCCCTGGCCACAGAGCAGTGATCAGGGTGAGATTTAAATAGAGAATAATATATGGCGTGGTGTGTGTAAAAGAGATTTTACACACACCTGAATAGTGAAATGCATCCCTCAACGAGGGTATGTGTTAAATCGAGTTTTACACAATCAGCCCATATTTTATTTTATATAATTGCTGGCATGAGCTTTTTTGCCTCAGCAATTATACAAAATAAACAAGCAGATTAGTGTCCTTGTAGCATGAAGAGGTAGGGAGATGTACTGGCTCATACATGCCCGGCCCGCCTGTTTGAAAAATTTCTGTTTGGTTTTCCTTTAATTTTTTATGGTCAGTGAGTGGAGAAAGAGTCTGTCTTCTTTCCTTTTTTTAATAAAAAAATTAACTTACTGCCCCCTGTGAGTGGCGGTGAAGTCTGCGGCCCAGCGAATTGCTCCAGCGGACATCAAGAAGTGAAGGAAGACCGTGACTGTCACATGCATGGTTCGAGGGGAAATCTGGCGCATGTTTGCCATTATAATCAACCAGTTATAATGGAAAATTACAACCGGGTTTCCCTATGGGAAAAAGCACATGCCAGTTATTATAGGACTTTTACATATAGCTGTTAAGCTGTTGTAGCTGTTACATTAATGCTTTAAAATGCAGATACCAGCCTAAAGAGGTCCATGCCCAAACTGCTGTTTGTGTGCCTGCTTTAACTTTACGTTTTACCATTTGTACCACTGTTTCAAAGCCTGATTGGATGACAGGGCGGATCTAGTGATCAAAAGGGTGGGGATAAAAACTCCAAAAGGAAGATACAGAGCTCAAATCTGCTTAGTAGCTGCCTAGCCTTGGCAGAGGTAAAACTGCAGAGTAAGGCATAGTTATGAATAGAACAGGAAACAGTGTGCAAATGACCGGAATACCAGATAGGGCATATCTAGGAATCCCACAAATCAATGTAATTTAAAACTAAAGGGGAAACAGATAAGTGTATATGAGTTAAGATAATAGACCAGGGCTAGATTAAAAGTGGGACAAATGGAATAAATCCCCCAGGTCCACTCATAGAGGGCCCCCCCCACAAAACCGCTGCGCATGCGCTACACATAATGCTAAGTGAACATGGCCTGTGCTCTTGTAAAAACATGTTTCTCCTTGGCTAACTTACCAGCAGTGGGCATGCTGCACGCATTCCTGAGCCTCTCAGACTCAGCCTCTGCAAGCGGGGGGTGGGGGGGTCACTCACATGGTGCACCACAGCAGCTAGTACTTGAGTCATGTGGTTTACAGATGTGAACTGTGCATGTGTAAGCAGGGGAAATCAGGCGTGCACCATAACCGTGTGAAGTGGAAGGAACTAGAGACACAGGACTCAGACGTGTTTCTCCGTTCAGTCAGCTGAAGAGGAAAAAAAAACTTTTTCTGAAAAAAAAATC
Source organism: Neoceratodus forsteri (assembly GCA_016271365.2). NCBI lineage: Eukaryota > Metazoa > Chordata > Ceratodontiformes > Ceratodontidae > Neoceratodus > Neoceratodus forsteri. The sequence continues at coordinate 1,302,272,466 of CM057453.1, read as the reverse complement.
AAGTTACTGAAAAGGTTAGGGAAGGGGAATGATAATAGGCTAGCTAGGCAGGTGAAACCTGACCGAGACAAAAGTGTGAGAAACCAGTGTCTGAGACTGAGAGAGTTGAGAGAGAGAGAGAGAGAGAGAGAGACTCAGATGGAGCAGGCCACCGCCGGCTGGGTGGGTCATGGTGTGCATGCGAGCCTGGGGTCAGAGGTCCATTCCTAATGGGAGAGGGAGTGGTGAGCACTCTGCCTCTGCTCCTGCCCAGCTGCCCCTTTGCCTTTAGTTTGTAATTTTTTATCACTGATTCAGCCAGCCCAGCCCAGTGACTGACAATTAATTCACTGAAAAAATGCTTGATCAGTTGTCTGCTGTTCTTCAGGCAAAATGTACCAATCATTAGGACACTGTCTGTGTAATTAAATATTACGGGTCTTTGGTATTATAATTCATATATATGTTTTTTGACTTCATGACTTCAATAGCCAGACAGACACAGAAGAATGTGATAAAAAAATCCAATTAGCTCTGTGTCACTATATGGTTAAAAAGTGTTCTTCTGAGAAGAATGTTGGCCCCTGACGATACGAAATGACATTGAGGGCTACAGTACAAATTCTGATGACTTTAGGGCATTAGCTGCATTTTGATTCGCTTTCTCTGTACATCTGTTTCCTCATCAGGGGACACAGTTGTAATGTTAGATTATTTCTACAACCTTTTAAAAGGTATATCCTTAATGGGAGTATCAATCAATCAATCAATCAATCTTTATTTATTTAGGCGCCTTTCTTAAACCAAGGCACCTTTACAAATTACATAAAACAATAAATATTTAAAACAAGATTAAAATAATTAACAGTCATTAAAAGCTTTGTTAAAACGGTAGGTTTTCAAAGCTCCTTTAAAAACTCTGGACAGTCGGGCAATTTAAGTACCTGACGAGGTAGAGAGTTCCACAGGGTTGGGGCCATAAAACTAAAGATCTTGCCCTGAAGTTTAAGCGAACCCTGGGAATCTCTTTAATCCTAAATCAGTGGATCTAGAAGAAGGCGAGGGCAGTAGGAAAGACCGAAGGAGGTCTTTCAGGTAAGCAGGTCCCTGATCGTGTAGGACCTTATAGGTCAGCAAACCAACCTTGAAGGTGATTCGCCAACAAACTGGTAGCCAGTGCAGTCCGCGGAGCACAGGCATTATATGACTGGACCTAGAATAACCAGTCAAAAGCCTGGCTACCGCATTCTGCACTAGCTGCAGGCGGCAAAGTTCAACCCCCGTAAGCCCTAGGTATAGGGCATTGCAATAGTCCAGGTGGGAGGCAACGAAGGCATGGACCAAAGTTGGAAGATCCTCTGGAGGAACCAAGTGCTTCACCCGGGCAATGTTCCTCAGATGATAAAAAGAGGTTTTGACAACCGCCGACACCTGAGATTTAAAAGTCAGACAATCGTCAAATACAACGCCCAAGTTCTGCACCCGGTCTGAGATAGTCAGCTGGACATCCCCAAGCCATAAGCCCGAGGGTGATCCAACTAACAAACCCACCTCACAGCGACCCTGGTCCACAACCAACACCTCAGTTTTTCAGGGTTCAACCGCAGCCAGCTCACATTCATCCAGTCTTGGATTTCAGCAAGACAGTTGTTAAAGACCGAAAAGGCAGTATCCTGGCTGGGCACAAAGGACATGTACAGCTGGGTATCATCTGCATAGCAATGAAAACCCAAGCCGTACCACCTAATAATCACTCCTAACGGCAGCATATACACTGCAAACAACATGGGTGCCAAAATGGAACCCTGCGGTACCCCTCAAGATAGGGAGACTGATGTTGAGGAAAAAATTCCAGACACCACCCTCTGAGTCCTACCCTCAAGGTACAATCGAAACCACCCTAGGACTGTACCAGACAGTCCACAGATAGATCGCAAACGTTCCAATAGCACACCATGATCCACAGTGTCAAACGCTGCAGAGAGATCAAGAAGGACCAAGATGGAACAGGTCCTTCGATCTCTCGTTATTAGGAAGTCATTTAGTACCCGTACAAGAGCTGTCTCGGTACTATGCCTATGTGTATGTGGGAGTAACACTGTGCGGGGTGGTTGCAATAACCTGAGTACAAGACTAGTGCTTGACAAGGCTAGCACAATTACAAGCAGACCATCAAAATACCCAGAGAAGTGACAATACAGATTGACAGGGATTAAGCAGCAGAGGTTGAGGAAGCATCCAAGAGGAGTAGCTTGGCTGGCCAAATGGCTGATTCCAAGCAGACTACTTCTCTATCCTTTGCACTGTGGTCCTTCTGTTGCACTGCAGACCACAAGAGTGGAAGACTGCTAGAGACTGGTTCTGATAGAGGGGCAACTGTACTGCAACTGTACCCTCCCTTTTCCAGCTCCTCACTTATCCCTTTCTACATCTCATACTCCTATCTTTTATCCCCTTTCCATTTCTTTCTTTCCGCACCCTTCACCTCCTTTTCTCCCCCTTAGCCTCCCTCCACTCCTCTTAATCAACTCACTTGCACCCTGCTCCCCCACTCCCCTTCCCCTCACCTCTTCTTCCCCACCACCACCTCTTCAATTGCCACTCTCCCTAACTCACCTTGTCTTGCTCCTCATCCCTCCCCCCCCATACCTCCCTTAACCCACCCTGTCTCTCTCCTCACCGCTCCCCTCCCCCTCTCTGTATCCCTCTCACTCACCAAATAGTTCCCACCATCTCCCCTACTCTACCTCCCCTCTCCTATCTCCTATCTCCTCACCCTTACTCCCATCTCCTCACCCCTCTCTTACGTGCTTTGCTAGCACTTGCCACCCCTCTCCTGCACTTTCTTGACTGGGTCTTGTTTAGACTGCCTCATAGTTACTGTTAGTTATGTTTTATCCTATTACACTGTAATTCAAGTGATTGTATGTAACACTGTTACTCAAGTGATTGTAACCACCTTGTATGTACCTATATGTGTTGTATTCCTTTTGAACGCGGAACCTTTGTAAATCCTAGAATTCAATAAATAAATAAAAATAAAATCATTTTTTTATTCATTATAGTCTGGACATTCTTTTTGATAATCAAAAATGTGCTAAATAGGATAGATAGCAAAGCATCAAGTTTTAAATACAGTTCACTCTCTTTATCAGAAAATTATATGTTCCTTCCATGGACTGTGTGTGCTTTCAACACAAAATACAGGATTCAGTATTCAGTATTTAGCAGTATTTATTTGATGAAGCCTATAAAATAATACACAAAGTTGTTCTGGATCCCTATCAGAATGCAACGGGGTTTTTTTACAAGCTCATAAAAATCTAAGCATACAGTGGTGTGTTTCCCATAATGTTCACACTGGCCTACAAAATTGTATAGGTAACAGATTAAGACATTTCTCATGCAGTTGTAACATTTATGCAGTATGGTAGATCTGTGAAGTTTTTGACATAATTCCCCAGAATATTAACTGCTTAACTGCTTACTTTCAGACTTTATAATGCTGCATACCCTTATGGGCTCAGACAATGAGCCAATTGATGAACAAACAATAATGATACTGAAAAATGAATATTACTTACCCTGACCCATCAACCCCACCCCTCCCCCAGCTCCCGGAATTGAGTAGTCATTAGCTGGGAAGGGATTCCCACTGACTGCCTTCGCAAACCTTATTTACATTTACTATGATTTTTTCATATTCTGACAGCAGGCTTGTTTTGAGCTGTCCCCTTCTGCCTCTTGCACACACATACCCAGCTGGCAGGAGTGGAGACACTGTTTGCTGTGATTTATTTGAAATAAAGGTTGTGCATTTGTGATGTAGCAATAGCATTTGCATTTATTTTAAGCATTTTAAATAAAAATATGCTGTTGGGTTATTATAAGTTGTAATGATAATATACCTGTGCATTCTCTCTAAAATGTGTTATATTTAATCTGTTATTCTTGAAAAATAATTTGGTGTGCATCTATTTATTTTAATTTATTATATTTGCACGTTTTGCCTTTTTGCAATACTGCACTTTTTGATATTGGGCACTTTCTGCACTTAGGCACCTTGTTGCTGTTTTTGGACATTTGCATTAAAATTCTTTTTGCACTTTTTGAGATTGGGCACTGTTAAATTTCTTGTTGCTTGAACCTGCCTATTCAGTTGAATGAAAGAAAGAAAAAAAAATGTAAGCATTTCGAGCCAAAGTAATAAGCAGTGCCTGTATGAAAAGCTGGGTGTTGACTTACATTAGCCCTCAGAGTTTCAGTGCCCCAAGCTCCCCGAAGGCATGATCTGAACCTGTAACAGACCCAAAAAGGGCTTGGACTCTTGCAACCCTTTAACAATTAGCTGAGGAGAGGTAATGAAAGAATAATCAAAGAGCAAACTGCTGGTATACCCTTAATGGGAGTATATTGGAGTAACACTGTGTGGAGAGGTTGCAGTAACCTGAGTAGAAGACTAGTGCTTGACAAGGCTAGCACAATTGCAAGCAGACTATCAAAATACCCAGGGAAGTGACAATACTTACAGATTGACAGGGATTATGCAGCAGAGGTTCAGGAGGCAGCCAAGAGGAGTAGCTTGGCTGGCCAAATGGCTGATTCCAGGTAGACTACTTTTCTGTCCTTTGCACTGTGGTTCTTCCATTGCACTGCGGACCGCAAGAATGGAAGACTGCTAGAAATTGGCGCCTTTAGAGGGGCAAAAGTCCTGTCCACCAGTCCTGATGCAGAGCCCTGATTGGACTCTTCTGGTTGAATGGCAGCAGAGGATTAGCAGCAGCAAGGGTCTGTGTGGTAGCCTGAGATGGTGATCTGTGCTGAAGGAGGGCTGGAATGTGCTGGTAGGAGCCTTCACTCTTCCTTGTGCCACAGGTCCCATTGGCCTGAAGGTGGTGCAGTGGATTGAAGCAGCGGCTCACAGACAAAGGGAGAACGTTGTTCAAAGTTTGAGTGGGCTCAGTAAGCCCTGCTCACCAGTCCTGATGCAGAGCTCTAATAGGACTGTTTTGGTTGAATGGCATTAGAGGATTAGCAGCAAGTGTTCATGGGGTAGCCCAAGATGGCGACTGGCACTGGAGGGGGCTGGATTGTGCTGGGTCTGTCGGCTTAAAAGGTGGTGCAGTGGACTGAAGTAGTGGCTCACAGGTGAAGGGAGAGCATGGTTTTTGAGTTAGAATATACTAGCCTAAACTTAAACCAGGTCCTGGACATTTTTAAAGTTGCTAGAAAACTAGCAACTTGATCTTATAATTTAAAATGGAAAATATTCAGTATTTGGTATTATTCTCACCAGGTCGCTGCACAAACTATGCTTCTCATTAGTATTGGATTGCTTTGTACATTTAGAGGGCCAAGGCCTGAAAGCTCCCATCCTGAAGGTGCATTTGGCAGCTGTTTCTGCTTTCAAAGAGATTTTTTAAGGACTTAAACCATTCATACTTTCCTTTAAGAGAACCAGTTCCACCATGAGATTTAAACTTAGTCCTGTCATACTTGATGTATCCTCTTATACAGAGGTGTTAGTTGCTAGATGTTTTTTGTATTATAGCTAAGTCTTACAGTACCACCCTATCTAGGCGAGCACTACAAAGTAGTTTTTTGTTCCTGTTTTCCGTGCTATACACTGTAGCCAAGCCTTACAGCTACAACCTGTCTGGGTGAGCAATACAAATTAATTTAGCCACCTGTTTAGTACATTAACTGCTGCGCTTGCTGACATCTGTTTGATATCATAGGCCAGGTGCATACCTCATGTTGCAAAATATGAATCTGTTGTTGTAATCTACATTATTTAGGTGCGGAGCACCTTAGGATTTGGTCTTGTCACCAATGCTGTTTGCCGTGTACATGCTGTCCCTGGGTGAGCTCATTAGGAAATACGGTCTGGACTTTCATTGTTATGCTGATGATACCCAGCTGTATTTTTCCTTTGCCCTTGGGACATCCAGTGCAGTGGAAGTGCTAAACAACTGCCTTTTGGAGATCAATGACTGGATGGCCTCCAGCTGGTTGTGACTGAACCCTGATAAGATGGAGGTACTGGTGGTGGAATCAAACAGAGGATGGAACAGGATGGCCTCTGGTGCCAAAACCGGTTTGTTCCTGGGATCGGTGCCATTGAAGGCCTCTCTAGGGTGTGAAATCTTGGCATGAGCTTTGACAGTGGATTGACATTTGAATTCCAGGTGTTATCCATTGTCTAGACCAGCTTTTACCATCTTAGGAATATCGCCAGGGTTAAGCCCCTAGTTCCGTCCATGGACCTCCCCACCTTAGTGCATGCCTTCGTGGCATCCAGACTTGATCACTGTAATGCACTCTACCTCAGGGTCTCAGGGGGGTAACCTCCACCGGCTGCAGCTAGTGCAGAACGCAGCTGCCAGGTTGCTGACGGGGCAGTCAGAATTCTGCCACATCACCCCAGTGCTGCATGAACTGTACTGGCTGCAGGTAAGGTGGACGATCCTCTTTAAGGTGGGCTTGCTCACCTTTAAGGCCCTACATGGGTTGTTCCCTGGCTGTCTGTCGGACCTTCTCATACCCACTGCCTCGGTCTGCTTCTTCCGGTCCTCCTCTAGGGGTCTCCTGGCAATTCCCAGGATGAGGCTTAAAACCGCCGGCGACAGAGCTTTTAGTGTCGCTGGCCCCATCTTGTGAATTTGCTCCCTCCATCTTTTCAAGATGCCCCTTTGGTTGAGGTCTTGAAGGCCCTCCTCAAGGCCTACCTGTTTAGTCAGGCCTTCCCGGTCCTTGTTTATTAGTCCACCTTGGGAGCCCCTTCTCCCTTCCTCCTGAGTATCTGTTGTAATAGGGTTCTGTGTTGTGACAGACCATGTTTATGTTATGCTGCAATCTCTGTGATATTTATTTGATGTCTATTTATTATATTGATAGTGTGTTTTATTGTATGGTTCCCAGAGCCTCTGGGATTGGGCGCCTGGAAAAACAAAATTTGCCTTGCCTTGCCTAGGTTCAGCCTCATTCATAGGCCTATATATGGATGGGGTTCAGAGGTGAGGCAGTCAGTTGTGGCAGCAGTGGGGTACTCTTCTCTATGGATATGTTCTGGAGGAAGGGGCACTGTCCCTTCTGCAGGACCATGGCAGAGCTCCAAGCTCAGCTGGTGGCAGCAAGGGTAGAAATATCTCATCTGTGTCATCAGCTCAATTGGAGCTCACTGCCCACATCCCCACTCCCCCAGAGACCTACTGGTCCAGGGGTGGAGAGTGGTGGGGAAGGGGAAGGGGGAAGGGCTAGCAATAATGAGATTGTCTGGCCCAGCACCATTCAGACAATGAACTGTTTCATACGCCAAGAAGAAGCTCAGGCAACTGACTCTGCTGGAAGGGGGACTCCGAGTCAGTCAGTGGGAAAGGGCAGGACAATGTGATGGCACCTTAGGGGAGCAAGTCAACCAGGGGAGTCTTATTTGCCAGGGACTCAATAATTAGGGGAGTATGGAGGGTGATGGTGGTGGTGGGGGTTGATTGGGAGGGTGTTGTTCTGGTGCCTTCCTGGTGCACTGGCCATTCAGGATTTAGACAGGATAGGGTGGATGGTGGAGAGGAAGCTGAGGGAGCTGGGGGTGCTGGTATACCTGGCTACCAATGATCTTGTGAACTAGTCAGTGGAGATGGTGAAGCAGAACGTCCGTAGACTGGGGGATGGATTGGTGGCACACTCAGTCTCCCTGGCCTTTCCTGAAGTCCTCCCTGTATGAGGCAGGGAGGAAAAGCAGGTTAGGAGAGGGAGTGATGTAATAGAAGAATTTAATAAGTGGCTTAAGGGATGGTGACAGAAGAAGGGGAGCCATTTTGTGGGGGATTGGGGGACTTTTGAGACAGAAGACTTTTCAAGCATGGTGGACCTCACTTGACAAGAGAAGGGGCCTGCATGCTGGGGCAGAAGTTTGACGTCCATATCAGACATTTTAACTGACTACAGGGGAGACTTGGTCTAAGGAAACCATGGTAGTCGGTTAGAGGAAAGGGATCCTAGCTTGTACTCCCCCATACCTTGGGACTTCTAGCAGAACAGTGGGTGCAAAGAGAGAGAGTTGTGGCCCTCACTGGATCAGCTGAGGGGACATTAGAGAGGGAGAATGCAAAAGTGTGCAAACACCAACAAAAACAAGAGGATGAGAGGACAAGGAAAGAACAAGGGTAGTAGCAAAGTAGATTCAGGGGTCAGATGGAAGGAGGTATGCCTTAACGCCAGGAGTCTGGGTATTAAAATCAACGAACTCCAGGTGGTGATGGCAGACAGTGAGGTGAACCTTGTGGCCATCGTAGAAATGCAAGCATCGGAGAATAGCGTCTGGAACCTGATATTTCTTGGGTACTCAATGTTCAGGAGGGTTAGGGGAACAGGTAGAGGGGGAAAAGTAGCCATTTTTGTCAAGGATGTCATTGAGGCTACAGGAGATAGATGCATCAAGGGTAGTGACTGGGAGACTGAGTCACTGTGGGTGCAACTCACGGCAGCCTCAGGCAAGAAACTGCACTTGGGAGTGATCTATAGACCTCCGGGCGAAGGGGAAGAGAGGGACAGAGACCTCAGGGAAGAACTTGAAAGAGAGGTGGCAAAGGGGGAAGTACTGGTGATGGGTAACTGGAACCTGCCAGACATCGATTGGGAATGTTCCAGCGGCCAGGAGCATCAGAAGTCAGACCTTATTGGATGCCTTCCAGAACTGTCTATTGGTACAGCTAGTTAAGGAACCCACCAGGCAGTCTGTAATCCTATAAGTGGAGCTCACCAACTCAGAGATAGTAGGAGTTGTGAGAAGAGGGGAGCCACTGGGGAACAGCAACCATAATTCCATTTGGTTAGAACTGTCCATTGGGTCCGGAAAACCCCAATCAAGAGCTGATGTCCTTGATGTTAGAAGGGTGAACTTCAACAATCCGATGGAGCTGGTCAGGGAAAAGTTAGTCTATATGGAAAACATGGGTGTATGAAAGGTGGAGGGAATTAAGGGAGCCATTCTCAAGGCATATGTTATGCATGAGAATGGTAACCATAAAAAAAGGGTTGAGACCATTATGGTTCTCGGCAGGAGTCAGGGAAGCAGTAAGTGCAAAGAAAAAGGCCTTCTACAAGTATAAAGAAAAGCAGGGGTAGGAGGAATGGGGAGAATACATACTGAAAAATAGGGAGGCACAGAGGGCCATTAGGAAGGCAAAAGCAGACACAGCCGCCTATTGCGGAGAATGTCAAGAACAGTAAAAAGCAGTTCTTCCAATATATTGGGAAAAAAGGAAGAAAACAGAAGGAATCATAAGGCCAACTGGGGGAGGCATGGTAATAGAGGAGGATGGGCAAAGGCTGCCATTCCTAATGATTACTTTTGCTCAGTTTTCACTAGGGAGGATGGTGGGCCCTTGCAAGAGAGTGGCATCAAAGCAGCCATTAAAGGGGTCCTGGAGGTGAGGCAGCCAATATTTATAAGACAAAAGGTCCAGAAAGGACTGGCAGCCCTAAAGATAGATAAGTCCCTGGGAGCCCTAAAAATTGATAAGGCTCTGGGACAAGATGGGTTGCACCTGAGGACACTCAGAGAGCTGGCAGCAGTACTGGCTGAACCCCTGGTAGGTCTATTCAACAACTCACTAAGGACTGGGGTAGTTCTGAAGAACTGGAAGGTGGCAGACATAGTTCCAGTCCATGGGGAGGGGGATCAAGGAACAAGCAGGGAACTACAGACTTGTCAGTCTAACTTCCATTGTAGGGAAGCTGATGGAGTCATTGGTTAAAGAGGACCTTGTGGACTACTTGGAGAGCAATGGTCTCCAGGATAATAAAAAGCATGGATTCATGACAGGGAGGTCCTATCAGACTAACCTGGTAGTTTTTATTGACTGGGTGACAAGGGAATTAGATAAGGACCACACTGCGGATTTGCTCTACTTTCTCTTGAGCAAGACTTTCGACTCAGTGCCTCACAGACACTTGCTGAAGAAGATGGAAGATCTGGGTGTGGCTAAAATCATAGTAAACTGGGTAGGTTACTGAGTAAGGGAGAGGGAGCAGAGGGTTGTGGTCAATGGGGCCAAATCCAAAGAGATGGAGGTCATGAGTGAGGTACCACAGGTACACTATCTATCCTGGGTCTGGTCCTCTTTAATATGTTCATGAGCAACATTGGTAAGGGAATCCATTCCAGGATGTGTCTCTTCATGGATGACACTAAGCTCTGTAGAAGAGTGGATAGCATTGAGGGAATAAGGGAAATGCAGAGTTATAAGGTTTGGCAGTTGAAATTCAGTGCTAAAAAGTGCAAAGCAATGCACCAAGGGAACAAAAACTCCAGTACAGAGTACTGAATGGATGGGGTGAAACTTAACACTACAACTGAGGAACGGGACCTTGGAGTTATCATCAGTGACTCCCTCAAACAATCAAGTCAGTTTAACAAGGCATATAGCAAAATAAGTAGGATGCTGGGATATATCAGGAGGGGTATTTATAGCAGAAGAAAAGGGGTAACTCCTCCTCTGTATAGATCCTTGGTGAGGCCTCACCTGGAGTACTGTGCCCAGTTATGGAGCCCACACCTCAGGAAATATATGGCTAAGTTGGAGATGTTGCAGCTCAGGGTAACAAAAAATGTTTCAGGGCCAACAGGGCAGGTCCTATGAGGAGTGCCTTGAGGCACTGAATTTGAAACAAGAAGGAAGGGGGAGATAGGATAATGACTTTCAAGGAATTAATGAGGTGAACTGCAGGAAACTATTTAGCTTGAATACTAGTTCCTGGTCACGTGGACATGAGTGGAAACTGACAGGAGGGAGGTTCAGTAGGGACATGAGGAAGTATTATTTTACAGAAAAGGTGGTGGAGCCATGGAACACACTTCCAGCTGAAGTGGTGGGTGTTAAAATGTTGGTGGTTTCAAGCACAGTTGGGACAGAATGAAGGGTGAAATGTGGCCTTGGAGTGTCAGAAACTGGGAGGAGAAAGGGGGAAGGATGGGGATGGCTAGGACCTTGGAGACACAGTAGGTCCCAGGGCTAAATAGGAAACTCAGGCAGACTGGATGGACAGTAAATTCTGGGGTATATCCATCTGGACCAGAAGCTTTGCCTGATTTCAATTCTCTAATCGCCTGATTCATCTCCACTGGAGAAATGGGTGTATCTATTTGGGTTCTGGCCTCCAGGCCAAGTGTGGGCCAGAATTATTTTATCTAGATATGCTTTCACCTTTTCACTATTTGGATAAGACTCCGGCGGTGTAAAGCTTTTGATAAAAAGTTTTAAAGCTGGCTAGCATCTGTTCTTGGGAACGTATTAATCTCCCCATGCCTTCCTCTCTAATTTGGGTCACTGTGGCTTTTAGAGTCTGCTGTCATAAGCAATGCACCAGCAATCTTGTTGCCCTAGGGCCTACCTCACCATATTTTTGGTGGAGGCATTGTAAAGCATGTTCTGTTTTAACATCAATTCATTTCTGAATTTGTTGTTTTAAGCTCAAAATCTTTACTCCTACGCTTTCATCCCCCTCTGCATGAAGTTTCTGTGCCTCACTTAATTGCCTCTGTAATGAATCCATCCTGGCATTTTATGTCTTCTTAAAGTATGCCCCATATTTAATAACCTCTCCCCTTAACACCATTTTCACGGTGTCCCAGAGCGTTGCCCTCGAGATCTCTGGAGAATCATTATCACCCAAAATCTGCTGCACTTTAACTTAAGCCATATCTTTAAATTATTTCACATTCAATAAAAAAATATTGCATTTCCACAGTGATTAGCCCCTAGGTATATTCCATTTTAGTTTCAGAGAGAGCTGTGCATGATCTGAAATAACCGAAGGAATATGTGTACATTCACTTATTTGTGATCTATGCTCCTCAGAAACCAAAAAATAATCTATGCGAGCATAGGTACCATGAGGTGGTGAGAAATGAGTATACTCCCTCTGCCCTATGTGTTCTGAGTGCCAAGCATCCATCCATCTGGCTCCACTTATGTGACGATGAATCAGTTTACTGGTAGGGGTTAAGCTAAAAGATCCCTTTCTGGAAGTATCCAGATGTTCCCATATTTGGTTAAAATCACCTCCTATCACTAGAATCCCTCTATGGAACTCCATAATTGTTTTTTTCTACTGTCATTGTCTGTGTTTCTTTTTGTGCCTCTGTTTTTGTCTTAGCTCTAAATTTTAACCTGGAAAACTGGGTTTCTGGTAGCTATTACTTCTGCAAGAAGAGTCTGTGACTTGCAAGCACTCTGTACAGACCCAAATGTTATGGTGTTTCATTGTGATAAGGTGTTGTCAGGAAAGTACAGTTATGTAAGAACTTACCATAACAGTAGATCTTCGAGGAGAGCTTCTGCAGCAGGTAACACCTTTAGGACTGAAGCTGGCAGGCGCCAGAACCCCACGGAAACTTTCTAGCTAGCCATTTATTTTTTATTTATTGAAATGTTTCACCAGGAAGGGCACACTGAACAACAAGTTGCTTGTCTCATGGTGCGTTCTGGGGGAGATGGTACAGGGAGTACATTGTATTTATTTTTATTTATTTATTTATTTAGTTTTTGTTTTATTTACTTTTTGTTGACCGGGTAGGTGCACTAGACAAATCCTGCCTATTTTCAGGCACGACCCGGGGGAGGGGGATACAGATGAATGCCAACTGACCTTGAACTAGATTAAGCTACTGGTGGTATTTTTAGTGAATGAGGGAAATTTGGCCAGGACACCGAGGAAATTCCCCTATTCTTTTCGATAAGTGCCATGGGATCTTTAACATCCACCTGAACTACTACCAATCCAGGTAGATGTAGATCCAGGTATACATACATAGATCCAGGAACATCCAAAAAACAATAAAAAATTAAAGGGATACATGTATGCACTGAACAGGCTGGTATGATGGAACAGTACAAAATAAGTGCCAGTAAGAAAACTAAATGATACCAGCTTGAAGAACCAATAAGTGCAGACAATAAAGTATAACCAAATCAGCAATGAGGGAGTTAGAAGGAGAGGGTGCTGGGAAGATCAGTGAGAGGTGGAGATTTGTCACAGGTACAATTAAATGAAAGGAAGTTTTGAAGGGTTAGGGTGGTTTAGTGGGGGGGGAGGAAGAATGATGAATCTGATGAGGAAGGGCATTCCAGAGTTTAGGGAGGTGATATGAGAAGGCAGTCTGGCCTGCAGCAGTAGAACGCAGAGGGACTTCCATTAAATGGGCATCATAAGATCAAAGGAAATGGGCAGAGGGAGGATAATAGGGAGGAAAGCCCACCTCTGACATCATGTATGGTATAAAAGGGGCGGTCTCCAGCCCATCCCTAGTTCTACCACTGGAGACTGGCTAGCAATGAAAGTATAAAGGAGAACTGAGGAACGAAGGTATCTGAGATGGAGAAAAAATCACCAGGGCGAAGCAGGGTGGGAAAAATAGTACCCGTTGTAAGACCTCCTCTCGAAGAGTTACTGTTATGGGAAGTTCTTATGTAGCTGTACTATCTTACTTTGAGATTTGCTCTTGCAGCAGGTAACACCTTTAGGACAGAATCCCAAGAAGTAAAGGAGAAATCCTTAGCAGAAGGGTGGCAGAAGGAGCTCCTTGGAGAAATTTAAGACAGAAGGCCCTGAAGGACTGCGAGTCCAAAGCCAGCTCTGCATCGTGAAGCAATGTCCAGACTGTAGTGTTTTTTAAAGGTATGGACAGAACTCCAAGTGGCAGCCGCACAAATGTCTGCGGCAGAAACATTTCTCAGTGAGGTGAAGGAAGCCGCCATGCCCCTGGTAGAGTGACCCTTTACTGAGCACGGTAAGGACTTGTCATACTTATAACACAACACAATGCAATTTACCAACCATTTGGATAAACACTGTTTAGAAACTGGAGCCCCTGCCATCTGCGGGGTGAAAGACACAAATAACTGATCTGACTGACTAATGGAATGGGTACGCTCCACATAGTAGCGGAGCACCCAGTGGACATCCAGAGTATACAGGAGAGCCTTCTCTCAGTTTGAGTACTCTGGATAGTATACCAGTAGGTAGAGATCTTGATTCAAGGTAAACTCTGAGAACACCTTTAGTAAGAACTTAGGATTAGTGTACAAGGACACCCTGTCCTTGTGAAACAACAAATAAGGCTTCTTACTCATGAGGGCCTGAAGCTCAGAAATCCTTCGAGTAGAAGTAATGGCAACTAAAAATAATGCTTTCCATGACAGAAAGTGCAGCTCGCAGTTCGTGGCAGGTTCAAAGGGAGGCAGAGTTAGTTTTCTTAAACAAATAAAAGGTCCCAAGGCAGGACAGAGTCCTGGATGGGAGGCTTTAAATGGAGCATGCCCTGCGAAAAGGTGTGGGGGAAGGTCCAGCTAGGCAATAGACCTGTCCTCAATAGGCACACTGTATGCAGAAATATCAGACAGGTGTACTTTAAGTGAAGAGTAGCTGAATCATGCATCTGAAAGAGAGATGAGGTACTGTACTCCAGAACTGAGTTCACTGGGCAAGTGAAGGGATCCAAGCTCCGTGCAGTGGTCCAAATGCAGAACCGCTTCCATTTCATAGCGTACATCAATCTAGTGGAGGGTTTTCTTGCTGCCACTAAGACGTCTGCTATCCTTGGAGAAACTCCAAATCTGGAGGTGGCTAGGTCTGCAGAAGCCACACATGAAGATGCAGAGCTCTGAGATCCAGATAGACCAGGGAGCCCTGCTCCTGGGAGAGCAAGCCTGACCCAAGGGGCAGAGACACAGGGGGTACCACTGCCAGCTGCTGTTAAAAAAGGATAACCGGATCTGACGAGGCCAGAATGGAGCTACCAGGATCATTTCTGCCCCCTCTGACTGCAATTTGATGAGTACATGTAGCAGAAGGGAAAAGAGAGGGAATGTGTAGAGAAACCTCCCCGTCCAGGAGAGGGACAACGCATCTTGCCAAAAAGCACCAGGCCTGGATCTATTGAGCAAAAACTTGGCAGTTTTGCGATGGATGGGGAAATGAATAGATCTATTTCTGGTCAACCCCATCAGGTGAAAAGATCTTCTGCCACTGTAGGACGCAGCTCCCACTCGTGGGCTCTGGACCGGGTCCGACTGAGGCTGTTGGACAGAGGGTTGTGAATGCTTGGGATGTGGGCTGCTGTGAGTTTCTGTTAGTGGTCCACCACTCAAGTCCACACTCTCATGGCTTCTCTGCAAAGAGGATAACAGTGTGTCCTCCCCTGCTTGTTGATATAAAATACCACTGACATGTTGTCAGTTTGTATCAGCAGGGGATCAGCCAAAAGGACTGTCTGGAGGGCGTAAAGAACAGCCCCCATCTCCAGAACGTTGTTGTGGAGATGAAGCTCTTGCTGAGCCCAGGATCCTTCAGTCTGGCGAGTGCTCAGATGAGCTCCCCAACCCTGGCCCGAGGCATCCATGGTCAGGATCTGGGTGGGAGGCTCCTTCCTGAAGAAAGCTCCTCTGGAAAGGTTGGGAGTATCCAGCCACCATGTTAGGGACTGCTTGACTGGGCTGGATACCAGGGCCAGCTGGTCTAGGTCATCAGACCTCTGATCCCACCGGACTTGAAGGTGCCACTGGATCACCCTCATGTACAGTTGAGCCATAGGGACCGTGGCAATGGCCGTTGCCATATGTTCCAATAGTTGAAGGACTGTTCTGGCTGGAACTTGGTGAGCTGAAAGCAGCTGCTGAGCGTGGGACTGAAGGCGTTCTGCTCTGTCCTGGGTTAGGAAGGCTTTGCCTTGAGCCGTGTCCAGGATTGCTCCTATATATTGAAGCCACTGACTTGACCAGAGGTAGGATTTGGGGAGGGTCAGTGTTATCCCCAGGTCCAGAAATTTGGTGAACGTGTATTGAAGGGTTCTCTTCAGCCAGTCCCGAGAGAGAGTGGTGAGAAGCCAATCATTGAGGTATGGGAAGACTTAATGTCCTCACCTCCTGAGACTCGCTGCTACTATGGCTAGGCACTTGGTGAATACCCTTGGTGCTGATGACAGGCCAAAGGGCAAGGCTCTGAACTGGTAGTGACACCCCTGAAAGCAGAAGCACAGGAACCTCCTGTGAGGCTGGAAGATTAGAATGTGGAGGTATGCACCCTGCATGTCCAGTGAGCATAACCTGTCCCCTTGGTGAAGCAAGGGAAGGAGGCATAACAAGGTCACCATCCTGAATTTTTTATACTCTATGTACTGGTTCAGATGGCTTAGATCCAAGATGAGGCAAAAATTCTCTGTTTTCCTTGGCACTAGGAAAAAATGGGAGTAAAACCCTGTCCCTCTTTGCTCTGAGGGCACTGGTTTGATGGCTTTCTTCCAAAGAAGAGCCTGGATTTCCTCCGCTACAAGAGCGCTGTGGGCTGGAGAGTACTGGGACTGTACTGGAGGGTTGTCTGGAGGGACCTACATGAATTCAAGAGTATAACCTCTCTTGATGAGCTGCAGGACCCAGCAGTCTGAGGTGATCTGATGCCACCCTGCGGTGTGCAAGGAAAACCGACCCCCCACCACTTCCCCTGCTGTCTCTGCTGAAGGAGGAGGGTTGGGCAGTAAGCCATGTGGAAGAGCCGGGAAGGGGGCAAGCTGGCTGAGAGGTTTGAGGGGCCTGCGGGGCAGAACCTGCGGTGGCAGGAGTAGAGGCTTTGTGCTTGAAGCTAGCCCACTACTGCTGCTGTTGCTGCCCTCGAAATGGCTGTTGACCCTGCCTATGAAAGGGCTACCTGGATTGTGGTTTGGGTCTGTACATGGTCTGCACTGACCTGACAGCCTTGCCTGCTTCCTGCAATTGGGTAATGATATTATGGGTATCTTCCCCAAGCAAGACCGACCCTCTGAAGGGGGCATCCATAATCTTGGACCGGATGTCCTGGGCAAACCCTGAGACTCTCAGCCAAGAGTAACGGTGTATGCAGACTGGCGAAGCTGTAGCCCTGCCCACCACATCCACTGTGTCATACAAGGCTCACAGGATGTGATTACTGACGTCCAAGCCGGACTTCATAATAGCCATGAGCTCTGCCCATCCGGGTGAGTTTGGCAATGTTTGCATGAGTTCGAGTGCCTTGTCTCACATGGCATTCTGGTACTGTACCATGTTGGCAAGGAAGTTCCGTGATCTGATGGTACAGGTGGAGGAGGAGAAAACCTTCCTAGCCAGATGTTTGAACTATTTGGTGGCTGTGTACTGAGATGCCGCGGACATCTTGACCTGTTGTGGGTGGCATTCAGTACCACAGAGTCTGCCTCTGGTTGTTCTCCATAGTAGGGGTCATCCAGGTGGACGGTATACAACTAGTCTGACATTTTGGAGATGGCAGGAGTAGAGAAGGGACACTTCCAGGCAAGCTGGTTGGTGTCCTTGTATGAGTCTACCATTGGGGGGAACTACCATAGGGAGGGCATTCTTCTAAGGAAGGTGGTCAACCTCTTTAACTCGGGATCAATGTCCTCCAAGTCCCAGCCATTCAATTGCTGAATGTGATGAATCACATCCATGAAGGAAGAATCATTGGGTGGGGAGCGCAGAGTGTCCTTTCTGACATCAGGGTCAGACAGAGGGTCTGAGTCCTCATGGCTGGAGGAGGAATAGGAGTCTGCTTCTGAATCCTCTGAGTCTGGAGAAGGGGAAGGTGACCTCAGGGGCCTGCTTGGTCATGGGGACGGCAGGTTCTTGTCTGGCGTTAGCCTCCTGGGCGGTGGAGAAGCTGGGTGGCCTGAGGGCATGGCCAGCATCGGTTCCTGGGGAGCTGGTTTGGCAGAAGTCTGGGGAACTTCTTTTTCCTTTGTCCTTAAAGAAGGACCACCAGGCAGTGAACAGTTTGTTGAGCTCCTGCAGTAGTTCATGTTCATCTGGCACCGGGGCGGTGGGTGCAGAAGGTCCTGTCATCAGGTTTTCCAGCTGAGGTAACCCCGGGATTGGGGTAGTCTGATCCTGGCAGTATAGCCAAGAGGTTAGAGTAATGAGCTGTGAATGAGCTTGGTACATCCAGCAGACCTGGGTTTGATTCCCACAACCTTTACTTGCATACTGTGCGACTCTGAGCAAGTCACTTAACCACCCCAGTGCTCCCGGGTCACCCTGAAAACAGGCACTTGTGCCTAGTGGGCCTTACCTGGTTACCAAAAGAATAAAAATAAAATAAAAAAATCTGGTGTCGGGGCTGAAGGGGTACCCTCAGGCATCAGAGAAACCTTATCCGATGCCCGACCGTCTATCATTGGATCTTCGGGCATCAGTGTGTGAGGGGCGCCAGCATAAACAGGTGTTTGTGGAGATGCTGGGGTCTGTTGAGAGGGCACCTGGGACACTGGTGCTGAGGTGACTGGTGCAGGTGAAGCTGGGTAGGAGAACTAGCCTGTGGATGCCTAGGTGGAGTCGCCTGTGGGGGAGGTGTCACTCCTGAGTGGGACGTGTGTCCATTGCTCCCAGAGGGAGAGGATGACTGTCCCAGGTGTCACTTCCCAGCATTGACCCCGGATGACAGGGCAGGCTCAGCAGGCACCCTGGCCGGGAGGGCAACAGACAGCGGTCTGCCTCCCGAGGAACCACCGGCTGAGTCACCAGGCTCAGAGCCCCCAGAGGTGATGGGCTTAAGCTTGAGAGGCTGAGAGACATGAGGGGACTTCCCACACCCTGAAGAGCCTTCTCCTGAAACAGAGCTGAGGGAGGGAGGCTTTGGTACTGGGAGCCCGGAGGCAAGCCCAGCGGATGAGGAGGTCACTGACTTCTACATCAGGGACCGAGGGTGGCCTTCTGCCTGGGAATTCTCCTTTTCCTGGTGCTTGTGTTTACTGTTAGATTTCTTCTCCTTGTGAGAGGAAGATGAAGAGGGAGAAGAGGACATGCTCTTGCGGAGAAGTTCCTTCTCATGGCAGATATCTGTTGCTTTAGCAGAAAAGCTTCAGAAGACTTCTGGTGCCGGAGACTCATGCGCTGGTTGAAGTCACAGCAGTGCTGGCAGGCCTAGATGTGGTCTGGACCTAGGCAGAACAGGCAGGCTGAATGGCTGTCTTTATGCAGGATCTGCTTGCCGCATGTGCACTTGGAGGGGCGCCTCTTGATGGAAGATGTTGGAGAAGAAGACATGCACAAAGACTTATTAAATCGTGAAACAAAAATAAATTGGGCATTGAAAATGCGATCAAAATGGTGATCGACTAGCTGAAGGCATCCGCGGAGGTCCAACTTGCAAGGTCGACGGCAGGAAAAGAACTGGGGATGGGCTGGGGGACTGCCCCTTTTATATCATACATGACGTCAGGGGTAGGCCAATGTAGGAGGCAGTCCCCCACCTGGTATTGCTAGCTAGAAAGTTCCTGTGGGGTCCTGGTGCCTACCGGCTTCAGTCCTAAAGGTGTTACCTGCTGCAAGAGTGAATCTTGAAGAAAGACCAAATGTGACATTTTTCCTAAGGTGGTTTCCTCATTTCCCATGAATCAATCTGCCATGTTGCCTGTGTTTTTTCCCCAAAACCTCATTCCATTGTAGGAGAGGAAAAAAACTTTACAGCATGGATAAGAAAAGGGCTCTGAGTTTCTACACGAAAAGGACTAAAAACTCAGAATTGAAAACAAATAATTGTTTCTCACTGATGGTGAAGTCGGAAAAGGTAAACCTGCAGTAAAAAAAATAATTTCTTGTTTGATTGTATCTTATATTGAGTTCTGCTATGAAAAGGCTGGCAACGAGCCACCAAAAGATTAAGTGCACATTACACTGGAATCATGTCATCCACTGTGGCAGCATATACAGTACCTCTATTTGAAGTGTGTAGGCAGCCACTTGGTCTACAGTACACACCTTCACTTCCCACAACTGTCTGGGTATCAGTATTAGAGGGATGCCATATCTGGTACTTTATTGCTTCAGAACTGTTTACTTAAATGGGCTCTATACCCTGCTTTCCAAGTTACTGCTTGCAGTCTACTATATGTATAACATCATAAATACACTCTTATTGCTAGAAGGAAAAAAACTACATAGTAATGATATTTCTTCCAGAGGGTGTATTTGTGAGTCATATACATGTTCTGTCTACCTCCCCTCCCAGATTTTAAATAAAAAGGGTTCTTCAGATCAAGCGAAGTCAAGTGTTTTAAAAATGCTCTTCTCTGAGCTTTTTACAATTTCAAACTTTGCAGATTTTACAATTGTTCATATTGTGCGTTGTCATTTTCAAATGTATTTACATTTTTGAGAATATATGACATAGGCTAGTTGAGTGGTCACTGTTGTCTGCTGTTCTTCAGCCATAAATTTTCCATTAAAATACTAGAGGGAGCATGACCCCACTTCAGGGTTTTAACCTTAACATTTAACAGTTCTGTCTCTGGGGAAGCACATCAGGGATGAGATACTGCTCTTTCTATGACACACAAATACACACCTTCTAGAAGAAATATCATATTTTTAGAGGAAAACTGCACCCTGGTATCATGTAAATCTTATTTGTTTTCACGTCAACTGACAACTCATTTCCTGTAGATGTTATTGATATAAGTGACTGCTTTAGTTTATTTTCACTGTTCATACTAGTCCCTGTAACTATCCTGGGGTCTTCATTTTCTGGTTGTTGAAATCTCATTGTTCCTGAGAGCTGCATTAGCATATGAGAAAATGATGTGTCAGCACCCTTTAGACTCCACAGTATGCCTGCCTGCTTAATTAGAGTTTAACAAAAGCTGCAGCATTGTGTGAAATACCACATTTACCTTCAGTTAGCTCTGCTCACCATCTGAGTTGTAATACAGGGGTTTCCACTTCCAACTGCTTTCAGTTTGTGTGTTTCCAGAGTTTTTTTCAGGATATTTGTACTTTTAGCATGGAGATACGTGGTATAAATGGGTGATGTGATGTGATATCATGTTCTCATATGCTAACACAGCTCTCATGTGATACCATGTTCTCATGTGCTAACACAGCTTTCATGGACAATGAGATTGTGTCCCTTAACCCCTCAATTGCTGTTTAACTCATGCCTAGGCATCACTTCCCTGTTGCCACTTGGCCCTGTACCCTGCACTTGGTGTTTCTCTCCTGACCTGTGTCCTCCTGTAACCCAGACCCTATCTCTCTTCCTTCTGCCTCCCCCACCCACCCACCACCCCGCCTTCTCCATCTATCCTCCCCACCAGCTTTCAGCCCCTTCCCCTAATCTTCAACAATGCCTTCTTGGCAGATGTTTCTCTACTACGGCTCAGGTGTGGCTTCCCCTGAGCTACTATAATCCCTGCTCAATGCCCTTCCTCCTGTCAACATTGTCTGCTACTGCTCCTCATTCCTCCCTTTCTACTCCCATCTGTCTGTGTAGACCTCTCCCCCTGAATCTCCTATTATAGTACCCACAATGCTACCCTTAGTGCCTCTATTACCCTGTCTCTATTTCTTTGTCTGTGTAATCTTGTTTATATTTTAATTTTATAATTTGAGTCCTATTTGTAACTTAGTCTGCACTTACAGTACTACTGCTTATCTCTTTGTTGTTTTAATCACTGTTAGTTAAATCTCTGACGTGGAACCTATGAAATGAGCTTGTTCTCAAAGGTGTTAATCCGAGACCACAATAAATAAATAAATAAAACAACCAGAAAATGGAGACCCCCAGGATAGTTACAGGGCACTAGCATGAACAGTCAAAACAAAGTAAAGCAAATGCATATATCCTCATCAGCAACTGGAAAAGAATTGTTTGTTGACAAGGAAACAGAATTTACAAGATATGAGGGTACAGTTTTCCTTTAAATCAGTATTCTATTCCTCCTCCTCCTTGCCACTCCTGGCACCTGATTCCTTCAGGAGCTCTAAGATACCTCTCAGACACTATGGTCCAGATATTCAAACTGCGCCCAAAAAGTGCGCAACAACAGGAGCAAGCGCAAGTCCACTGCGCCCATGCACAAGAAACGCAATATTCAAAAACTGCACAGGCCAAGATACGCCTACGGCCGACGACTGAATATTGCACCACCTGTGCCATAGCGCAACTAGGGATGTGAAGCTGAGCATATCTGATGTGCCATAGTGCAACAAGGGATGCTCAGTGGAGCAGTCCAGATGTGCCATAGCGCAACCAGGGATGCCCCCTGCAGCAGGGCAGCAATGCATTAGCAGAACCAGGGATGCAGGGGCCCACCACCCATGCCACAGATGGGCAGAGGAGCACACAGCAGAACAGAGATTGTCCCCCACACCCCATGCACTGCACAACCAGGGGAGAGCTGGAATAACCACTGGCCCATGGATACCAGCAACCAACCCACAGCCGAGCCATGGTGCCCCAGCACACCCCCTGGCAAGCTGTGACCGGCACAAGGAGGGCCGACCACCCCGTGGCACCCTATCCCACCAATGCAGAGCACACCCTGCAACACAATCACCATACACCCTTCCCAGGAGTAGTGCCCAACAGTGCAGGACACCCTATGCATGCCACCACCCCCACTGTGACAATGCAACCCCGTGCACCATGGAGCCATGCAAGGCATCCCCACCATGTGCACCCTGCTGTGGGTGGCAGCAGACAGCAGTGCAACAACAGCATACACAGTGCCACCCTGCATGTCCCCCCAAGGTACAGCTGAGAGACTGACCATACGTTGCTACACGATGTACCCCACATGCGACAGGGCATGCCCCAGACCCCGGACCCCACAACCAGCATACAGCACCCTGCACACCCTCCCAAGGACACATCCTGTCCCAGCACTGGCCACAACAGCCAACACAGACACGCACAGTGTAGCATGGAAGCATGCACCACACAGGATGCAACACAGTGCATGGACAAACACCCACCCATACCCAAGGGTACACCAACACAGGGACACAGTAGCGGGTCAACAAAGCCACTGGCGTGTGGCCACTGCTGATGTGTACACATGGCCAGCACCCCTAAATTGCACAGGTGTGCCAGCCACCCTGCGCAGGCACCATGAAGCTGTATGCCACCAGCATGCCGCTGGAGCACAGGTGACAGACAGTGGAGCACATCCCTTGCAACAGACACAAGTGACAGCATGGAGGGGGGACAACAACAGCGGAGGCCACAGTGCCACCAGAGGCAGAAGTGCACCATACTGGTGATGGAAGGCAACCTGGCATTGTGCCGGGTACAGTTGTTATCCAGCATGGACAGCCACCACTGACATGCCAGCAGACCGTGCATATCACAGACATGCAAGGGTGTCAGCTGCACAGGCCATGGACGGTCTGACAGGGGTGCCATGCACACAGTGCAGATCCGGTGGACTACTGCACACAGGCACCCGGTGCACAGAGTACAACACACAAACCACAGACAGTGACTGATCCTCCTGCCCACACCATAGGCGGTTCACCTCTGCACACACACACATGCCCATGCATGCACCACCCCTGACGCCATGCACACCACTGCAACTGAGCACCTATAGCCCACTGCAAATCAGAGACCACAACAGTTGTCATAACAAAACGCTTATATTTAAAAGAAGTAACAAAACATATATACAACTATTTACAAGAGGGGAGAAGGGCCACATAATAGGTGGGGGCAGGTAAGGGGCAGGGGTGAACATATGGGAGAGGGAAGAAGGGGTGTGAGGGTGGGTCAAAAGGGGGAAGGTGGTAGTAGGGGCATGGGGACACTAATGTGCACCCCGGTCCTCCTCATCATGGCGCTGACGTCTGCTGCTCCTCCTCCTCCTCCTCCTCCTCACCCCATGGCGGTGGATCCTGTGAAGCAGCTCCAAAGTCTCCCTTGCCACCTGGAGCAGCACACGAATACCCCTCTCAATTGCCTGGAGTTGCCTTCCACCTAGGACGAGGGAGCAGAGTCAATAAGTGTGACTGTCCAGCCTCCTGCAGCCACCCATTGTGCATGGCATACAGCCATGTGCCACACCCCTGTGATGGTGTGTGACCACCCACAGTGACCGTGTCCACAAGACCTGTCCACCCAGGCAGCCACAGCCATGTGGGCCACTTCACACATCCACCACCCATGTCCTGCACAGCACCACCATGGCCGTACAGTGACTTGGCTATGCGGTGTAAAGGCAGTGCCACAGCCATGTACCCAGTGCACGCATGGACCACCATTGACGCATTCCCAGACATGCAGTGCCACTGGACAGTGCTGACTGTAACAAGTTGTGTGCATGGCAGTGGTGTCAATGGATGGTGGCCATGCCCCGCTGCCCGCCCAGTTATACAGCATGCAATAGTAATCATGGATGTAAGGCACTCACCATCATCAGGCTGGTTCACGTGCCGCTGACCACCATTATCCCTCCTGGCCTGCTGCTCCTCCAGGCGGCACCTCGGTGTTGGTTCTGGCGTTCTTGGGCCCTAAAGTGCAAACATGGAGAGAGAACATCAGTACAATCCGGTAGAAGTCCTCCGCCCCATGTGTGTGCAATCCCACAATACCATCCACCCCACCCCGATACCACCACCATGACAACACGGACAGTCCCCACCAATGTGCGGACACATGCAACCGTGATAACCTGTATGGACGATAATAGTGTATGGATGTTGCACCTATCTGGCCATGGCACCGTGCCCCTCCTGGCACGCGCCCGCAGGCGGGCAAGCAGGTCCGGGTCCCTACACCTCAGGTCCCTGTAACGATGTCGGCACTGCTCCACCATGCACCCCATACCGGTGACCTCCTCCAGGGCGTCGGCCACCTCCTGCCACACCACACTCCTGGCCCTGTCCAGGGGTGCATCTCCATACAAAGCCCCAGCATAGGGCTCAACTATTGCCACCAGGTTGACTAGCTCAGCCTGGTTCCAAATGACCGCATGCCTCCGCGCCATCTTTTCTGTGTGGTTGAATCAAAATGGTGCTTGGCAGCACGGTTCTGCCACGTGCAGAAGCTGCACGGTACAGCGCTGCCATTCCCTATTGCACTGTCACCGAACAGCACGATAGTGGTGCACCTATGCCTGACGCATGGCACCTAGGGGGCAAAGGTCGGGCACAGGGTCAAAGGTCTCTGGCGCACTGACAGCCACAACGCGATTGGAACCCAATGCGTGTAGCACGATTGGGTGCCTGTGTGCCACCTCCTGTAGTGGCCTACAGCACTGTTGCCCCAGTGCGCCTATGATGCTGCAGTGCCACAGCGCCATATATGTGAACAGCGCTGTAGCGCCACTGGCACAATGGTGGCCGTGCCCTGCATTGCCTCCCGTGCACAGCACGTCAGCAGTGCGGCAGGCGCCTGCGTCAACAACCCGGGCATGCACAGTTAGGTGTGTACTGTGCATGTCACAGAACTGTGCCCTTGGCTCAGCACGTTCAACACAATTGCACAAACCGCAACAGCGAGATATTTAGCCGGCATATGCAAATCATCTAATCAGCCATTCAATGGCGCAGTCACTGCATTTGCATCCACTTAAAGATGCACCTCGCCTCATTTGCATGGGTTGCACTATAAAAATGCGACATTGGGCTGTACTGGCCATAGTCGGTTACTGCAGTCTATTGCGGTGAGTTGCATGCTGTTTGTGAGTGTGGACTTTGGTGTTTGGGACATGCATGGGACTGCACAGTCACAGGTAACACCTGTCATTCTCACAGGATGAATCATGACCGAGGACGTGGGAGGAAGAGAAGGCCAAACTTCACAAAGGCAGAGACAGATGCCCTGTTTGAGGCCTACCTCGACCAGGAGCCGCTGCTCAGCGGACTCCAGGGAACACCACAGGCCCATGCTGCTGCATGGGTGGAGGTAGCGCGTGCTGTCAACTTGCATGGCAGCCACCAGTGCTCCATGCAGGAGTGCAAAAAGAAGATGGGCATGGACAGGTGGAGAATTAAAGAGAAGGTGGCTGCCATCAGGGCAGCACGGTCTGCGACCGGTGGGAGACAGCCGGAGGTGCAATGCCTGACCCCACAGGAAGAGCCGGTTGCTGGCAGCATGCAGCGTTGTGCCATTGAGGGTGTTCCAGGTGGTGGATTCCAGACGGGTGGTAGCCTGTCACTGCATAGTAGGTCATGGTCTGCCTATTGGGGGGGGGACAGGGTAGGTCACAAGCAGTAATGCTACTGTTTTTCCCTTACAGCTCCTGAGCGTCTACATGGGTCAGTGGTGGTGGGCTTCTCCACTGAGGCCAGTATCATGGAGATGAAGGAGGGCCCATCCACCTCCAGAGGAATACGGGGGGTCAGGGTGACAGTGGGCCCGCCTGGCCGTCCGGACTGATGTTGGTGGAGCAGGTGTGGAGGAGGCCCTGCCCATGTCCCAGCGTGCCAGTGTTCATGGATGCCAGCATGCTGAGACTCGGGCTGGTGCCGGATCCATCACCGATGATGATGGAGCTAACATCATGGGCAGTGACATGTGTGGGCCACAGGATGACCACACAGCAGGTGACATCGCGGCCACGGCTGAGGGTGGTGCCGCTGTGGAGGCCTGCATGATATCACAGTCCCAGCCTGTGCCTGTCTGCACCAGTGGAGCAGCACTGGTGTGTGTCCAGGACAGTGGGACTGTTGCGGCCACTGCGGCGGCACCATTGAGCCCTGGAGAGCAGCAGCCGGAGGGGCAGTACCAATAGTCGGCCAATGGCCATGGGGGTACAGTGTCAGGGGGCGGTGTCAGTGCACCACCTGTGGACATGCCCAGGCCTGGCCCTGGTGTGCAGCGCCCACCCTCAAGGGGTGATGAGCATCAGGGCCGCGAACACTCTGAGGGACAGCATGCCGATCAGGCAGATGACCTCTCAGATGAGCACAACCACATACTGCAAGTATCAGTCAATCAGCAGATGTGGCTTGTGACGGTGGTGGATGCTCTGAGTGCGGTTCTGTGCCAGGCAGAGGAGCGGCGCAGCAGAGACACCGCTCTGCTTCTGGTAGGGATGGACTGGTTGTGGGAGGATGTGACCGCTGCCATTGACAGACAGACACAGGCATTCACAGCTGTCATGGCCACAATGGGCACACAGTTATTTGCGCATGCGTTGCAGACACCATGCAGTGCAATGTCCACCCCCCATTCCTGGCGTCATGCGACACCATCCTTGTCAACACCGGGTTCAGCTGTGGGCATCCCGAGAACGCCTGGTGCAGACATGTTTGGTGTGCTGCAGACCCCTGCGCAAGCACGGTTGCGTTCACACAGCGAAACCCCTGGGGGACCGTCAGTGCCACCGCATGAGGCCAGTGGTCAGCCTGTCACTGCTGGCGGGTCTTGGCGGGGCCACCCACGCATCCTTGGCAGCTGTGGCACTGTGGCGCGTGACTGACCTGTCTCCCAGCACAGCTACTTTCTGATGCTGCCCTGTGTGCATTGTGTCATTCAGCGGGCAATGCACGGGTGGGGTACCCAGCCCTGCACACACACATTCCATCTGCACACCCTCCCGGCTGCTGTCCGCTGTGGCGTGTGCATGATGATGCCTGCATTGTGCTGTACGCCACTGTGCAATGGTGCCCAGTGTCTGACACACGCACAATGACAGGCAGTGGGCGTGGTGGTCTGTGGATGTGTTTGTGGCTAGGGGTGGCGGTCTGGGTCGGCGTGCCTCCTACCCTTTGTGCATGTCTTGTGAGGTGTGTGTGTGTATGACCACGTGCCATGTTAAACCTCGCCCATCCCTGGTGGTGTGTGCGGTTCCATGCTTAGCCACTTCCCTTGACAGCATGCACCCCTGGTGTGTGTCCATGTGTGTTTGTGGGTTGTGCCTTTGCCACTGGTGGTTGCACATGGCCCCATGACTTACGTGGGTTGGCTGAAGTGCTCCTCTGTGATGGTGTCCCAGTGCAGCTGTGCCAGCTGGAGCAGTCAGGGGTCCCATTGCCCAAGGGGGGCTGCTCATCACCGTCTTCACCAGCGTCCTCATTGTCCCCATCACTGTCCCCCTCTTTGACCTGTATGGCTATTCCACAGTCGTTGGCCATGTTGTGCAGGATGCAACAGGCCAGGAATAGCCCACAGGCCTTTGAGGGGCTGTACTGTAGGGCACCGCCAGATGTGTCCAGGCAACGGAAGCATGACTTCAGCATCCCGAACACCCACTCGATGACATTGCATGTGGTGGCATGTGCCGCATTGTAGTATTGCTGCAATAGGGTTGCGGGCCACTGGTATGGTGTGAGCAGCCAGGGACGGAGTAGGTATCCACTGTCACCTGTGTGTAGAGGGTGGAGGTTAGTTTGGTGATCAGCGTCGTCCTGTCTTGGGCCATCTAGGCCAATACCCATGTCATCTCTGACCATGCCCCTCCCAAGCTCCATGTTTTTCCGTGTGGTTTGCATACTCACCCACTAAGTGGCCAGTGGGGATGTCCCCACTCTCGAATCTGTGGCACAGCGCTGACTAGTGCCAGATGAAGGCATCATGTGCTCCCCCAGGGTGCATGGCACAGACATTGATTATGCGCCCCCTGGCATTGCACACCACCTGGCAGTTGATGCTTGCATGGCCCTTCCAATTGATATATGTGGCCCCGTCGGGGCCAGGTGGTGTGCGGATGGCCACATGGGTGCAGTCTATTGCCCCTAGAACACCAGGCATACGTGCTACCCTGTGGAACTCCTGTATGTTTGCTGTGCGCTCTGCCGGTGTGCTGGGGAAATGGATGTACTCCGCAGCATGTGGCAGCAGTGTGCTGAGGAATTGGGTGAGGTGGCATGACACGGCTGACTGGGTTATGCCTGTGGGGTCCTCTGTTGGTCTCTAGAAGGTACCCGTGGTGAGCAGGCACATGCAAGCTGTCAGTTTAGTCTCCACTGACAGAGCATGGTTCCGTCGTGTGGGTGCCTGCATCACATCACTGCACAGCTCACAGAGCCGCCTCAGAATTGCCTGATTCAGGCGGTACCAGCCCACGATCTCGGTATCGCTGTACAGCTCGAAGCTGATGTGGGCTTGGTACTGCCTGTTGGGGGCATACAGCCGACGGGCCCTTCCACGGCCACGCCCCCCTGCTACCTGCCTTCTCACCCCCCTCATTACTGTCTCCATCTGGATGGTGGCACTGGCCATGTCCCTGGCTTGTGTCCCCCCGGCAGCTGTTTCTGTGTCCCCCCCACTGTCCTCGCTGCTACTTCTCCTGCACCGGGAACACCTTCCTGTGGTGGCCTCAGTGCTGTGTGGCACTTCCCCCTTCTGCACTGTGTTTGGCTGTGGCTCTCCACACCTTCCCTGAGCCTGTGGGTTCAGGGTGACCTTTCGCTGTCCTGCCCTGTGTGTCTGCCTAAAGGTCAGCCACATGTGCCTTTCCTGTGGCGTTCTTGCGCCTCTCCCTTGTTCCTTTTTATTTTGGCTCATTTCCCCTATCACGCAACTTCCGCTTGCTCCCCTATTGCGCATGGCACATTTTTGAATATCGCACTGCGCCATTTATGCATGGTTCCTCCCCCTTCAGTTGTGCAAGCATTCATTATCATTGCGCTCTTGCTCAGCATGATTTGGGGGGCGCATCTGCCTCCCGCTGAATATCGCAGAATGGCGCATTTTCGGACTTGCGCTGGAGCAACCCTATTACGCATGGTGCAACCCTTTTGAATGTCTGGGCCTATGTCCCCATCTGCCTGCTTACCACTATTCCTCCATGAAGCTTTGGTTTCCTACCCAGACAGTTTTTACCCCTGACAGCTGTCCTTCATCCACTGGTGGTGTGTTGGTAGGGTGGGGACTTGATATGCTGGGGCCAATCATTAACAGGTGCCAGGGCCACCTTCTCATTTTTCTGGAAGAAACATCATTGCTGCGGTGATCAGATGTTCATAAAAAAGTTTGTGCAACTGTTTGAGTCATCCCTCCCCATAACAAGCACATTTTAAAAGCATTTCCTAAAAACAGCTTTACAAACAGTTTGGGCTAATTTACCAAAAAGCACATTATACAAGCAACAGACATTGGTAGAAAAATGGCTTTGCCAACAGTTTGGGTTCACTTAACCACAAGCACATTTTGCAGGTATCATTATAAAATTAAAATAACCTTCAGGCTGCTCTCCTTCTTCGGGGGGAGGGTCGGGGACAATGTCTGGCGCGCGATGACTCCTAGCAGAGGCTGGAAGGAATTGCTAGTGCAGGCATATCACAGTAATAGAGGGGCTGGACAGACACAGGTCATCATTGCCTGTCTCTGCCCCTCGGGGAAAAAACTAAGAAAAAGACAGCTCGTGCCCACCTCTGTGAAGCCTGCCCCTGCCCTAATCAGCTTTCGGGGCCGTTTCAAGGAATCTAGTCCCATGTTCGCGGCACTGACACCCTAAGGTATCATGACCCCACCCCAAGGGGGCAAGCTGGGGGTGTCTGGAGTCTGGCTCAAATGAAAGTGGGGGTACTAGGGGTCTGTGACCAGGCAGATCCTTGGCGGAGTGGGGGCAACAAAAATACAGAATAAAAAAAAAATAAATAAAAAAAATTTAATTAAAACATTTAAATGCAGCTTTCAAGACATTATTTCAATATTAGAAAATGAGCATGAAGTTACCTTACAAGTGCTACAGGTTTTAAACTGTTTCCAGATAGAGATCTGAGTTTAATTAAATCTGAATTTCTAACTATCTGTAACAGGCATGCCCCACTTTGCACTAAAGAAAGTAAGCTCCATGAAGAACCTTGGTATTCTTCCCACTTATGCAAATCTGAGATGCTCAGAGACAGAGCTTGAAAGAAGGCCAAAATAAAAAATTCAGAAATTGATTGATAGAATTTGTTTTTCAACTTTCTTTGCTCCTGTCACCGGCTCCCAGGGACTCTTTCAGATGAGACCCACCCGAGTGGCACTACCACCCTGCCTGAATCCCTTCCTGCCAAGGAATTGCAGACAGGCTCCTCTCTGATTGGCACCCTAGAGGACAGGACCTGGGAGAGTTAGTCGGGACCGGCGATGGACGTTTGTGTCTCCCCCTTGGGACCGCCATCTCCCCCTGGCAGCTGGGGGTTTCCACCTTTCTGTTTCCCCGAGGCATGGACGTGCAATGACATTGGTGCATGGAGGGCACACACCAACCCCCTCCCACAGACATCTGCTGCCATCTCTCCCCATTCAAATCCTGAGGATGTAGTGCATCTGGTCTTCACCGGGAGCTGCTACAAAGTGGGACTTCCCTGGAACCCACCCCAGAAGAGGAGAGCAGTCCTCTGGATACTCGATCCTCTCCTCCCCCTGCCGACCTCTGGCACCTCGAGTCCACTCCCAAATCCAGGTTGCCAGCATGATGTGAGGTGTGGCATCAAGTGCCTCAACCCTCAGTGCCACCGGGCTGGCTAGTGATTGATAGAATTATAGGCACCTTTGAAATTAGTACTGTATCTTGGTGACGTTAGAGCTACAGAAGCTTTCTTTTCAGGAGGCTTGCAAGTTCCCACAATGCCAACTTGGGCTCCTTTTGGAAACTTCTAAAGGGCTTGAATCATAACCATAAATCTGATATACCCAATTCCTTTTTTGGCCAGTAGCCACAATACTCACTGTCCAGATCAGGTTGTTGAGGCTTTCAGTTTATATTGTTTTGAGGAAGGCCTGTAATATTTAGAAAAACCTTTTTTCATGTGTACTTTGTGGTATTTCTGATTTTCTCCCATCTGAGCCACTCACATGCCAGGATCCAGTGGCCCCTTCTGCCCCTCCCCTGACTTACATCACCACTCCTGGCCACCTGCGCATCCCACCGGACCTCCACCTGGTGGGAACGGGACTACAGAGGAGTGGGCATCCACCCCTTTGGAGGGGAGAGCTGCAGGTTGTGGCTCAATCCTGCTCCAACCCTCCCCTCCAAGCTGGCTCCCCAGCGACCCAAGGTCATTCCTGAACCCGGATTGCTGGCATAGCGCAAGATAAGGCGCCAGCACCTCAGCCCTCAGTGCCACCAGGCCGGCTGCCTGTAACATTTTTAAGTCTAGGACTGTCTAGATTATATTAGTGCTGCTGATAATCAGTCTGTCTTGTTAACTTGCTCAAATAAATTCTCACTCTCAGCTTTCAGTCCCTGAGAAGAACTTGAAGGATTGTTGTTCCTAACAGTTAACAAGGCCAGCTGGCTCTGTGGCATGGAGTGCTGATGCACTAAATGCCTTGCCTTCACCCCATGCTGGTGACCCAGGTTCTGGAATGGACAAGGATCACTTGGAAGCTGGCTGGGGAAGGAGGCTTGAGCATTCCAAGGATAGCTCTTCTCCCTCAAGGAGGGGGAACACTGAATCCTGCCACTTGCCTGCCACTGTGTGGAGGCTGGGTCGCAGCACAGTGGGACCAGCAAATGTGGGTGGGAGGCATGATGATGTAACATACATGTACGTCTATATGCAAGCATGAAGTTGCATCATACTCAGCTCCCAGTGGGCAGAAAATGAGAAAAACGCCTGGCTCTTTCGGCATTCTCTGCAGGCCCCGCGCACAACCCTACATGGCAGGCCAGCCACTGAACATGGCCCTGAATAAGTGGTGGTTAACCTTTAAATCCATGAGATTGGTTGGTTGTGGGGCTGGAAGGATGCCGCTGGGACCAGGGACACCAGGAGATAAACAGGAATAGTACAAAAAAACGTTAGTAAGGCTGGTGGCTGTGATGGGATAGATAATAAACTGCTCTCTTATGCCACTCCAGTTATTTACATTCCTCTGACATATTTGTTCAGCCTCTCTCTCTCTCGGGTCTCTGGTACATTTCTCCCTAGTTGGAAGATTGCCCAGGGCATTCCTGTATATAAAGATGAGGACTCAAATTCTATTTACTAGCTATAGGCCTACTGTATTTTCCTTCTGCCTGCTATTTCACAAATGTTAGAGAGGCTGATATCTAAGCAAGTGATTAAATTCTTGTTAGGTAATGATCTTCTCAGCCCTTACTGGTTTGGTTTTCAGCCCAAACATAACCCCTTATTTGCTATTAGGTCTGTTACCAATGACTTACTAGTAGCTATAGAACAGGGTTTAATGACTAGCGTCATCTTACTTGACTTAAGCAAAGCCTTTCCCTCTATCGGCAAAAACATTATAATAAACTGTGTAACTATGGGTTTGCTCCTCCCACTATGCAATGGTTTCAAAGCCATCTAAATGACCATCAACAATGTGTAGTCATTAGAGAATTTTAACCTAGCCTCTTATGTATTTGCACTGGCATCCTTCAGGGTTTAGTATTTGGCCATCATTTATTTTTGGTGTTTACCAATGATTTAGCCAAATGGCTCTTATTTCAAAAAGACATTTACATGCTGATGACACCAGTGTGTGTACTACAGTGCAAATGATCTGTCCAGTATTCAGTCTCATTTGCAATATGACTCTCTCAAAATCCAATAGTTTCTGTATCAAAACAAACCGGTACTTAATTCAAAGAAACCTCAAACAATTACTTGCATCTCCCAATCCTCTCTTAGGAAAGAATCCAGTGAACTAAGTCTGTGTACTCTGGACAGTATCCTCTTGTCTGTAGCACAGTCTTGTAAATACTTGAGGGTCTGGCTAGACCCTTGCTAAATGAGATGCACACACATCAATACATCAATTGGAAAAATAAGACCAAGAATTAGCTTTCTGTATTAAAATAAAAATTGCTTTTAATAGAAATCAGATTGAAAATTATCAGCACAATGATTGTGCCTTTAACAATAGGGACATGCTATTTGGGCAGGCTGCTAAGCTGCTGCTAAATAAACTCAACATACTGTACTATAATCTGGCACACCTTACATTGTCTTTCTACATGATACTCATCTCTGCAGTCTTTATCTTGAACTGGAGGGAACTTTGCTGACTGATAGGTGATGCTGTCATTTGTTGTTTCTTGCCCTCCAATGTGTAAAATGTGCTGCCCCACCTTAACTCTGCAACCTACTTACAACAAAGGCTCCCCGGTCTGGTCTAAGGCCCACTGCTGGCCATGCACCAGTAACCCTGACTGCTGAAATTACCTATGGATGGCATACATATTGCTTTATTATTCCTCCTCTCTGGAATGCCTTACCAGTCAGCTGGTGCAGCAGTAATGGCCATTTTCCTTCTACCTCTCTTTTATCTCACTGGGTTAGGAGTTAAGCTAGTGTTCCATGTAACTGCCATTGACTTGATCTGTATATTCAATATGTATAAATCTTGTATCAACATTATCTTATTGAATTGCGAATGTTCTACTGCCACTGTAATTGCACACATGTTCCTGGATGCTATCTGAATGAGCCTGGCTCATTGAGTTTCCAATTCCATCCTGAATAAACATAATAATGAAAAAAAAAAGAGAAATGCACATTGTTGAGGAACGGAGTACTCACTCACTCACACAGCACAGCATAGCACAGAAGGCAAGCTAATGATATCCATGTTCCTTTGGTGTACAGCCACCTGAGTGAAATGACTAACTGAAGCTTGGCCCTTTAGTCAGCTGAAACCATTAGCTAGCTCATTAAGGGTTAACTCCTGCACTACTGGACAGTTTTTCTCCTCTCCAAAAAAATTAAACTAAAGGAGTTTTTTTTTCCCTAACCAGATCTATTATATAAAACAAATACCAGAAAAATGCTATGTGTTTGTGAAATAATATCATCTCAGGGGGCTAATGAGCTCATGAATTCCCATGCCCTTTGGCCTCATAGTTTGTGAGCTCATTAGCTCCCTCAATCACATTATTGCTTTATATAATATGCTACACTTTCTATCATTTCTCATATATATTATATATAAAATGGAAATTATATGAAGTAATGACAATTATAATTATTAAAGTGCAATGAAACTATTTAACATATTTAAACATTATAAAAACTTCCCATAAAAAATTAAATTAAATGGATATGGTGTATGTGTATTGGATACAATAGTGGTAGCCGTTACTACTTATGTTTGTTCTCACCGGACGCATAGAGTATATCATACAGGAACTGTTGCATACAGTTATGCAGTGTCAAAGCAAGAACTTGAATTAACACATCCTCCTAGTCATATTGCCCTCCTCCTCCTCGTCTGTCCTCTTGTGGTGCCAGTGACAGGTCATAACCAACCAAATGGATATTGTGTGTCACACACATGAATTCATCCAACACCATGGAAGGGCATCAGTGACCACCCACTTCACAACTCCTCACATCAGTTTACTACAACTTTACCTTCTGTCTTCCTTCACCTCCTTGTCTGTCTTCTTGTGGTGCCAGTGCCAGGTGTGTCACTGTCATCACCAACCAGCTCAATACTGTGTGCCACACAAACAAATTTGTCTGGCCCACTGTGACAGGGTAGAATAGGACCCTGGTCCATTTGTTTTGGAGAAAGTGTTTAAATGCAAGGATGTATTCTTTCCTTTTCTGTCTCTTCTCTATCTGGTTGTGCAACCAAATTTTTTCTGTGAGACCTTGGACTTAATCAGCCGGAACAGTCTTGCAATTCTTTGCCTCTCACTGTCTCTTAGTCCTTCCTTGCTGTCTGTTTTTCTCCCTTGCATATCTATTTCTGCTAATATAAAAATATGTGCAAATCAATGTATGGAAATGTAACTGATATTGGGATCCCTATTGTTTAGAAAATATATAGTGTTACTGCTGAAATGTATAAATTTATGTTTTGAGATGACTGCATAAACTCTAGAGGTTACCTGAGTGCAAATGTCTGAGCCTTTTGCAAGGGCTGTAGGGGCATCAGGAAGCATACTGTGTTCTAGCAGCTCCTGATATTTACGAGAACAGAACATTTTACAAGGACAGAATGTTTGCAAAGGTGGGGGTTGAAAAGACTTATAAAACAGCTAAACTGCTACTGCAAGAGAGGTTACAAGAAAGATTTTATTTTGCTTCTGTACATAGTTATCATGAACAAGTTTATTTTTTTATATTTCTGCTACTATAAATAAAGTTTTGGTGAATTTTACAACTGCTCCTGGGTTTTCCCTATGCTTCCTGACCTGTGCCTCAATGACAGATGGTTTTAGAAGTGGGATTTACGCCGTGCATACCCTAAGACAGGAGTTTTGTGCCTGGGTACTGGACCTAGTACCAGGGAAGCACAGAGGAAGGTATGGATTCTGCAGCAGCAGGTCCAGGAATGGTTACCAGGAGAATGGCAGCCAAACTATCAGAGATAGAAGTCCAGTCTGAGATTGTACAGCCAGCACAAGTTATGGAAAAAGAACAGGCAGGGACAGAACCCAAAAGCCTGATGGACTTTTTTAAATGGTGGGCTATACAAAAAAAAGAGACTGAGAAGCAGAGAGAAAAAGAGAGTCAACATTTAGAAGAACAGAGGAGAGAAGAGATGCAGCAACAGGAGCAGCAGAGGAGAGAAGAGATGCAGCGACAAGAGCAGAAGATGAGAGAAGAGATACAGCGACAGGAGCAGTGATGGCTGGATGTCTTGCAAGCTATCAAAGGCAGAGGATCCGGCACAGAGCCAGATGAGCAACAAAATGCAAACAACTTAAAGGCTATTAAACTTACAAAGTTGTGTCCCTCAGATGATATTGAGGCATACCTGACAACCTTTGAAAGAGTTGCCACAGCCTGCCAGTGGTCAAAGCAGCAGTGGACAATCAGACTGGTACCCTACCTGAAAGGGAAAGCCTAGCTTGCCTACAGCAGTATGGACACTGCACAGTCAGAAAACTATGACCTGGTGAAAAGCGAAATCCTGAAAAGGTACAACATCTCCAGAGAGACCTACAGGCAGAGATTTCAATCTCTGAGTTACAACTCAGTTGACAATCCTTGAGAAGCCTTCACCCAACTCAGAGAACTCCTGATATAATGGATTCAACCAGAGATTAAAACAGTTCCAGAGATTATCGACACATTTGCCATGGAGCAATTCATCAACATCTTGCCTATGGATGTGCAGTCTTGGGTAAAGGAACACCGACCAGAGAATGGGGAAAAGGTGGTTTCTTTGGCTGAGGACTACCAAATGGCCAGACAGAAGCCACAACAGTGAGGTAACAGCCAAGCACTGATAAGACACTCTTTTTCCCATTTAAACTCCAAGCCTGATAAGAACTCTGGTGGAGGTAACAAATCTGTGCCAAAAGACGTTATCTGCTATAACTGTAATAAGCCAGGCCATTTTGCAAGAAACTACCATAATAAAGAGAGTGGCACTGGAGCAGATTTGTCCTTGGCAAATTGGGACAAGTAGTTAGCAGATGTGAAGGTAGGGAATAAGACTGTGAAGGGACTCATTGATTCGGGAAGCAGACAGACCCTAGTGCATGTTAAAGTGCTGGGAAAACACTGTGCAAAGGGATCAGATACTGGTGTCATCTGCATCCACGGGCACACTCGATACTATCCCACCACCAAGTGACTCTGAATATTAATGGTGAGTCACACAAAATGAAAGTGGAGGTAGTACCCAAGTTACCTGTACCTGTAATTATTGGAAATGACTTTTCAGGATTTACTAAGTTAATCACAGAGGGAGTAAATCCTGATGGTTCAGCAGCTGTGATGACAAGAGCTCAGGCAAAGAAAATCTCAGATGATGGGGATTCTTTTCCTTTTAGGGCTTTTGATTTGGACTTGTTTGAGCATAGCTCCAAGATCTGGAAATCCAGGAAAGAAAGAAGACACCTGAAAAAACAGTGGCAACAAAAGACTGATGGAGATAAAGGGTTAATATATGAAAATGCTGAAACTAAATTGATAAATGGTTGTGATTTTGTCTCAGAGCAAGCTAACAATGTTTCTCTCCAGGGTTATTTTAAGCAGCTGAGGGTTAAATCAAAACCGGGTGAACCAATGTTTAAAAAATGAAATATGTTACTGTACAGAGTTTGGGTTAACTCTCAGACATAGAAACAGATAAAACAATTGGTTATACCACAAAAGTGTAGATCTGAGTTGTTGCAGATAGTACAATAATCCTATGGCTGGTCACTCAGGGAGGGGTTGCACCCTTGCCAGATTACTGTATAGATTTTACCAGCCTGGAATTCATGAAGATATTGCTATCTATTGTAATTCCTGTGTTGAGTGTATCTATTATAATTCCTGTGTTGAGTGTCAGAAAGTAGTCCCAGTCACTAGAAAAGACAAGGAGCCCCTGGTGCCCCTACTCTTGATAGATGTGCCTTTTGAGAGAATTGCAATGGATGTGGTTGGTCCTTTAGATGAAAGTAAAAAGGGTAATAGATTTACCCTGGTAGTATGTAACTGTGCTACTCGATACCTAGAAGCAGTTCCAATGCATACTGTTACTGCCCCAAAAGTGGCAGCAGAGCTTGCCAAAATTTTCAGCAGAGTGGGCATACCTAAAGAAATTATTACTGATCAAGCTAGTAATTTTGGTGCTGCACTGCTTAAGGAGCTGTACAGACTGCTAGGTATCACTGCCATAAGAACCTCCCCTATCACCCTTAGACAGATGGTCTTGTTGTGAGTTTTAACCAAACCCTAAAACGCATGTTAAAAAGGTTTGTTAAAGGGGAAGGGAAAGACTGGGACCATTACGTGCCTTACCTACTTTTTTCTTACAGAGAAGTGCCACTGGCATCAACAGGGTTTTCACCATTTGAAATGCTGTATGGTAGGCAGCCAAGAGGGCCACTGGATGTGATAAAGGAAACATGGGAAGATAACCCCACTAAGAAACAATCTGTATCTTCTTATATGTGTGCCCTAAGAAAGAAGCTGGCAAAATATGTTGAAATTGCCCATAGTAATCAGGAAGAGGCTCAAAACCAGCAGAAGGTATATTATGACCATGGGGTAAAAGAAAAAGTTTTCGAACCAGGTGAAAAGGTTTTACTACTGTTACCCACAACAGAAAATAAACTGTTAATGAAGTGGCAAGGGCCTTATAAAGTTCTTAGACATACTGGCACTGTTAACTATGAGACTGAGACTCCTGACAGGAAAACTCCTACTAACATATACCATGCTAACCTCATTAAGAAATAGGTTGAAAAAAAATTTATGAGTTTGTACTGTACTGTTTGCTGTACTGTTAAAAAAAAACAAATCTGAATGCACATGTGCTTAATTGTCTGAAAGCAGCAAATGTTATTATAGAATAGAAAGTTTTAGAAACCTATTTTTGCAAAACAGATTCCCTGTTAAGAAGGGGGATATATGTGATAGGGTAGAATAGGACCCTGTCCCATTTGTTTTGGAGAAAGTGTTTAAATGCAAGGATGCATTCTTTCCTTTTCTGTCTCTTCTCTATCTGGTTGCGCAACCAAATTTTCCCTGTGAGACCTTGGACTTGATCGACCCGAACAGTCTCGCAATTCTTTGCCTCTCACTGTCTCTTAGTCCTCCCTTGCTGTCTATTTCAGCTAATATAAAAATATGTGCAAATCAATGTATGGAAATGTAACTGATATTGGGATCCCTATTGTTTAGAAAATATATAGTGTTACTGCTGAAATGTATATATATTTTGAGATGACTGCATAAACTCTAGAGGTTACTTGAGCGCACATGTCTGAGCCTTTTGCAAGGGCTGTAGGGGCCTCAGGAAGCATACTGTTTTCTAGCAGCTCCTGATATTTACGAGAACAGAACAGTTTACAAGGACAGGATGTTTGCAAAGGTGGGGGTTGAAAAGACTTATAAAACAGCTAAACTGCTACTGCAAGGGAGATTACAAGAAATATTTTATTTTATTTTGCTTCTGTACATAGTTATTATAAACAAGTTTATTTTTTTATACTGCTACTATAAATAAAGTTTTGGTGAATTTTACAACTGCTCCTGAGTTTTCCCTATGCTTTCTGACCTGTGCCTCAACGACACCCACCAGGAAGGGAATGAGTGACTGCACACTTCACAGATCCTCTTCCTTCTCCTCTATAACTGTTAGTTGTGCTTAATGAAAAAAAAAATGTTTGTATAAAAAGATAATAAATAGAATTAATGGATGGTGATATAGTGTAAAGGACAATAATGATTCTCTAAAATTATTTTGGGGGTATTGTTTTCTGATTTGAAAATCTATGGGGCCTGGGAGAATGTAGTAATTGGCATGAAGGTAAAGCAGAGACTACAGGGGTGTATAAGCCTTGAGGCCAGCAATCAGTAGTAACTGTTACTGTAGCTCAGTACTGGATTATAGTGGCCTTAGTGGATTGCAGACAAATTCAGGTGGGTATTACATTTTAATTGCTAACCTCAAGGGTTTTATTACATCCATATTTGTAGTCTGCTTTACCCCATGCCATTTATTGCACTGGAGTAAAAGTGGTTTAGATGAATTCTCAAAGCAGAATCAAATTCATGGGGCCCAGCTTGAAGACAGACTGAAACTGCCACTGGCCCGCTTCTCTTGCCCTTAGTCGACATGCACATGTTCCTGTCCCTCATAGCAAATAGTCAGGTTGTTAGTCTGCAGCTAAAAAATTAGCATGAACTCCTATATCCTTTTGACATGCATTGTAGCAGCAACAGTCAGCATAAAGTCACAGCACTTAAAGGTGCAAATTTCTAAGCCCCACTAAAGAGGGGGGAATTGCAGTCATAAATAGTTTATTATTTGTCCCTCCATCCCAATTCCTGTTTATAGTCTGTGCTAGTGTGGAGCTGTAGATTAATCTAGATTACTGGAAGAAAGAGTAATTTATCTAATTTTGAGGGAGAACCCCTGTAAAGGCATTCCTTAAATGACTGAGATCCTTGCATTTGTCTGCTAATTGCTCCATCAGACCAGATGGCATTTTGAAGTGCTGGAAGGGGCCTAGGATTACCAGCAGACCTAGAGTTCTTACTTTTGAAACATAATTTCATATGAATGGCATTTTTAGAGAGGGAAAGTTAGATCTCATCTTTATGGTGGTGCTTTGCTGGTGCTCTGTGCTTAAACATTCAATTAATTTTGAGCCTGTGCCCAGCTCTAGAAGATGCCTGGAGATATTGCTGAGTTTAACCATTTGGTTCAGTACAAATCCATGGAGAAAAAAACACTTGTAATGACCCAACCGTCCCTTTATTTTGTACTTAATGTATTTACATTGATTAACCTAAGGATTTTTTACATTCGTTTTTGGGGGGATTTTAGATTCTGATGTTACAACAGAATCAAATTTTCTGAAATTTGAAAAATTCCTATCAGATTGGAATAAAATTTTCCAAAATCTGAAAAATTCCTATCAGACTGGATTTTGGTGAATCCAATCTCTCCTAGTAGTGATCACAATAGGGTGCAGTTTTATACCAAATGGGGGTCAGTGGTGGAAATAGGTAAAAATAAATGCCTAGACATTTATAGGGTGAACTTTTTTTTTCCCAATTATGTTTCTCTCCAGTTCAGGTGGGGATGTACCACTTATTTGGCCCCTTGGACTGCCCACCTGGCATCCTCCCTAAGCCATCCAGACTGGGTGGCCCGTAGATTGCCCTCTGCGGTGAGGCTCCTTTTGGAGAGGGGAGAGACCAAGTTCAACCAGAGGCCCCAGTTGAAGCTCACTCCTGGGGCATCATTCAGGAGAGTGTCCATCCTGCTGCTATCCACAATGGTTTTATGTTTGTGGTTTCCACCAGAGGCATGGCTGTGCATTGAAATCAGTGCTCAGATGTGCATGCTCCCACACAAATCCCACAGATGTCTGCTGTGCCTCCACCCCTGCATTACATGGTTCCAGCCAGTGTACACCCAGTCTCCACTGGATATCCCTCACACACCAGAAGCTCATGGCCCCCCACCCTGGATGAGGAGAGCTGTCCATAGGATGCTCATCCAACTTCCCTCTGGCCAGCCCTCTGACACTTTGGTCTTGTTTCCAAGCCCGGTTCACCAGCATTGCAAGTGATAGTGCTACCAATGCACCATTGGGCTGGATCATTTATTTATTTATTTTATTTCAATGTTGGTCACCGGGTAGGCCCACTGAGACCGTTACAGTCCCTTCTTCAGGGGTAACCTGGAATTAACTACAAGTAACACAGTCGATCATACATATTGCACAGTACATCATCAACAAACATAGGTACAAATGTGAGTACATCAGATAAGTTACATTTGGTAGACAAGAGGGATGGAAGGGGGGACATCATACAATGCAAGGGGATTAATCATGGTAATAAGGTAGATAAGTCAAGAGGGTATATCAATAAATCAGGGTACTTGAACTTAGCATGAAGCTCTGCATTCAAACCAGGAGATTAGTACTACATCCAACACAGTCGTATGATCACCCTCCATCAATAAATAACCATTGTTCACCAGTTGCAAGTGCAGCAGCTCAACTGCAATAAATGAGCCTTGAGACCCTTCTTGAAACCACCAAGAGAGGTGCATTCCTGAAGGTTACTGGGCAGTGTATTCCAGAGAGATGGGATGGAGAGAGCAAGTGACCTGAGCCCTTGGGAAGTCCTGACTGTGGGGACATGGAGAAGCCAGCAGTCCGAGGATCTAAGTGACCTTGCATTTTTTTGGCTGTTATCAAGTTAATCTGGTTTTGGGGAGCATTGCTTTGTTGGAGTTTGAAGGCAAGACACAATAATGGGTATGCTAATTTACCCTTGAGGGAATACCAATTTAATGAGTGTAGCATTTTACAGTGATGTTCCTGGGGCAGAGCACCAGCTGTGAAGTGTCCAATCCTATGATATAAGGTTCCCAACCTTTGTCTCTCTATGGTTCTGACAGAATGTAGGACTAGGGACCCATCTAGCAATAAGGGTAGGATGGTTCCTGTGGCTAACTTATGCCGAGATTCCTGTGTGAGGAAAGGGCTTAGCCTGTATAGGAGACCCAGTTTTTGATTTATGGTCTTGGTCAGGTGATCGATATGTACCTTATAGGTGCAGTTGTGGTCTAGGTGCAAGCTTAACCCTAGCACCAGTTGAAAGAGTGGGTGTCAGTAGGTGAGACCTATTGGAAACATAGAAACATAGAAGTTGATAGCAGATAAGGACCGCAAGGCCCATCCAGTTTGCCCATTTCTTTTTCTACCTTATAAATGTGCCATCGACCTTTGCTCTGTCAGTGGCCTATCTATTCATACTCATTTGTATTGCTCCCTTATGCCTATTTGAAGCCCTGCACTATATTCATAGCCACCACTTCCTGAGGTAGGCCATTCCATACATCCACCACACTTTCTGTGAAAAAGAACTTCCTCACATTACCCCTTAATCGGCCTCCCTCTAATCTCATGCTGTGTCCTCTTACCCTGCTATTTTTCTTATATTGAAACATGTTAGACTCTTTCACCTTTTTAATGCCCTTAAGGTGTTTGAATGTTTTGATCATATCACCTCTCTCCCTCCTTTGCTGTAGGGTATACATATTGAGCTCCGTTAATCTGTCCTCATATGTTTTCTGATGCAGTCCCTGCACCATTTTGGTTGTCCTTCTCTGGACTGCCTCAATTTGATTAATGTCCTTGTGTAGGTGTGGCTTCCAGTACTGCACACAGTACTCCAGATGGGGCCTAACCAGTGTCTTGTAAAGAGGGATTATTACCTCCCTCTTCCAACTTGTGATACCCCTACTGATACATCCCAATATTCCCCTAGCCTTACCTACTGCTTTAGTGGTCTGCTTGGATGATTTCAGGTCATCGGTGATGATGATGCCCAAGTCTCTTTCTTCCCTTGTGACTGCCAGCAACTCCCCTCCCAGCCTATGGGTGGCTTCAGGGTTTCTCTTCCCTATGTGCATGATCTTGCACTTCTTTGCATTAATCCCCAGTTGCCACTCTTCTGACCACTTTGCTAGTTTATCCAGATCTCTTCACATTCTGCCGACCCCATCTGGATAATCCACTCTGTTGCAGATCTTGGTGTCATCTGCAAACAGACAAACCTAACCCTTCAGTCCATCTGCAATGTCACTGATGACGATATTGAAGAGGACTGGCCCCAGGACTAATCCCTGAGGTACCCCACTTGTGACTTGCATCTTTTCTGGCTGAGCACGATGGTAAGCGGAGCTGCTTTCACTACAGTGACAGCATATGAGGATAAACTGAAATCATTAAAGAACGAGAACTTTCCATTATGGACTACTGTAAATACAACAAAACTGGAAAACAGCCAACATGGTTAATCAGGAAAATCTGAAAAAATTTAAAAGCAAGCCAAGGCTTTTAGAAAACTAAGAGCTGAGGGGCCAACAGAGGCTAAGGTAGAATACAAAAACTGGCAGAAGGATCATAAAAGGAGCATAAAAGGGGAGAAAAAACAAATGGGAAGATAATACCCCCCCCCCCCGCTTAGGTTTTTTTCCTGGCAACATGCCTCTGGCTCGCAGTGGGTGGGCTTACAATGACATTTATATTTTTTGTGTCAGGAATCTGGGCAGAGAGGCTATGTTTGCAGCCCATGAAATTAGTATGAGCGCCAGAAGCACGCACTATACTTATAAATATCCATGTCCTCACAATGTACAGTGGTGCCAGCCATGATGCATCTCAGTGTCTTGGGTTACTTCATGACAAAAGGGATTAACTGCTATTGGAATTTTCTTGTTTAGTACAGTAACGCTACATCTTGTTTTAGAGTCAAGCAGCTATGCAATTTATTGGGTCAAGCCACTCGGGCAGCAGGTGCAGAGAATTATAACACCATTTTTATGTTTGCTTGCACGCATGTGCAAGAAACATAGTGCCATATTCCGAGTTTTCGGAGGTGTGTCACCCCCTCCTCCAATTCAGTCAGTGTGTTGGCAGGCGCGGCCCCTGTCCGCCAATGCATGCTGCAGCTGTCTATGACAACCTCCAAAATGCAGTGGCATACAGTTGAAAGGGGGAGCTATGCTTCAGTGAGCAGCGATATCACCTTCCGCTCGCGCGCAGCTCCCCCACACACACACACACACACGCACGCACGCATACTGCGCAGTACCCCCCACGCACATATTCTGTAGCCGACGGGGTGCCCAATCCTCGCCGCTGTGCTGTGCCCCCAAAGCCTTCCAAATGCCACGCTGGGTGCCCACCCAGCAGGGCAACTCAATGGTATAGCCAACGGGGTGCCCAATCCCCCATCGGCTTCACTGTCCCCCGGTACAGGGTGCCACGCTGGGAGCCCACC
The DNA here is from genome assembly GCA_016271365.2 of Neoceratodus forsteri. Classification (NCBI taxonomy): domain Eukaryota; kingdom Metazoa; phylum Chordata; order Ceratodontiformes; family Ceratodontidae; genus Neoceratodus; species Neoceratodus forsteri. Next base: position 1,302,227,596 of record CM057453.1, on the reverse strand, counting down.
CAGCCCGTGGCAACAAACCTCTGCGTAACCCAGCGAGTTGCCCAATCCCCCGTTGGCTCCACACCTCCGACCATCCTTCTGCCACGCTGGGAGCCCACCCCAGCATGGCAAACGCCCGCTGGCCATCTTTTTGTTTTTAAATACCTGTAAAGAAAAACGGTCCCACGCAGTGTTCCTACCCTCCCCACAACCCGCACCCACCCACCGCGCACCCTGCCTCCCCACACCTTCTCACCCCATACTTACCTCCGGACCTCGGCGCGACGATCTTCGGTGTACCGGGAACACGTCTGCACTCTTCAAAGCCGACCGCGAACTGAGGAAATGCCAGTAAGCTGTATAATGGGATAGGTAGGGCTTTTTCAACTTTGTTGCATATCTCAGGCATTTTTTGGAAATTTTGTACCAAATTTTCAACATGGGGGTTTTTGGGACCCCTTCTCATGAATGCTGTCACTGTTATGGCGGTATTTGGGCCTGAAGGGTGATTTAGCAGTCACTGCGTGAAATCACCTTTCGGTACTGATTAACAAAACAACACTGCCAGTGTTCATAAGGTGGGCTCTCAAGAAGCCTATTTTGAAAATTTGGTGGAAAAATTCCAAAAAACAACTGTTTTATGAGTGTGCGCTGCACAGTTCCTACGCACGCTCGTAAGTTCGCGAATTTTCAATATTTTCACTCCAGATTTTCAACATTGCCATTTTACCACACCTTCTTATGAGAAGTACAGCTGTCATTTTTCGCATCTCATCCAAAACATGTTTCCGCCCATGTAGCGCACAATGGCGCAGTCGGTGTGCAAAATCAATGTACGGGACACATTAAGAAAATCACAGTGACACTGCTCATGAGCAGAGGTCTTAAATGGCTATGTTGAAAATTTTGTGAAAAATTCCTAAAATGACTGTTTTGAGCATCGTTTTGCAGTTCCCACGCATCAGAAGTTCAAGAATTTACAATATTTTCACTCCAGATTATCAACATTGCCATTTTACCACACCTCCTTATGAGCAGTACAGCTGTCATTTTCACATCTTGCCCAAAATGTGTTTCCGCTCATGTAGCGCACAATGGCGCAGTCGATGCTAAAATCAATGTATGGGACACATTAAGAAAATCACAGTGACACTGTTCATGAGCAGAGGTCTTGAAATGGCTATGTTGAAAATTTGTGAAAAATTCTAAAATGACTGTTTTACAAGCGTCATGCCAGCAGTTCCTATGCATGCTCATAAGTTTTATTTAATATTTTCACTCCAGATTTTCAACATTGCCATTTTATTACACTTCCTTATGAACAGTACAGCTGCCATTTTCATATGCCCCTAAAATGTGTTTTGCACATGTAGCGCACAATGGTGCTGTTTGTGTGCGAAAGCAATGTTTGGGACAGATTAAGAAAATCACAGTTACACCGTTCATGAGCAGAGGTCTTAAAATGGCTATGTTGAAAATTTGGTGACAAAAGTCCATAAAATGACTGTGTTATGAGTGAGCATTGTGCAGTTTCCACTCACCCTGGTAAGTTCATGACTTTTTAATATTTAAAGTCCAGATTTTCACCAGTGGCATTTTTCCACACTTCCTTATTTACAGTACAGCTGTCATTTTTCACAACATGGCTGAAGTGTGTTTTCACACTTTCAGCGCAGAGATCCATGGTCGCTGTGGGAAATCATTGTTCGGGACAGATAAAGAAAATCACAGTGACACTGTTCATGATCGGAGGCACCAAAATGCCTGAGTTGACAATCTGCTGTAAAAAATCCCCAACCTAATTATATTATGGGTGTGCGTTGCACAGTTTCTATGTACGCCGTGACTTCACCATTTTTTAAATATTTTTACTGCAGATTTGCAACATTGCCATTTTTTACACCTCCCATGAAAAGTACAGCTGTAATTTTTACATCCTGTTCAGAATGTTTTGCACCTGTGGTGCTAAATGCCATTCGCTGTGCATAAGCAGCTTTTGGCTAACAAACTGATATTCCCCCTGTTCATGAGGTGGGGTCACAAAAAAAACATGTTGAACATTTGGAGTGAAAATACCAACGAATGCCTGAGGTATTAGGGTTTCCAACCATAACGCCCAACCCTGTAGAGAATGACAGGCATCAGGGGTGTGACTTGGGATTCTTGCCTGTCATGCTCATACCATTCCACACCCTGCAGCCAGTGAGAGGCATCGAGGTATGCCTTGGACTCTTCAGCCCCAAAGTTCACCCCATTCTCCTATATCGCACCCATCTCACTGTATTTCCTAATGGAATGGGGTGCGCATAAGGGCCAAAGACCCCAAGGAACACCGTGACACTTGTCAGTGTCTGCAGGGTGGGGTGTGGTGAAATGGCATGGCCGTTATGCCTGACGACCCAAAGGCACACCCCAATGCCTGTCACTCTCTGCAGGGTGGTGGTGGGGTTGGCATCAGTTCAATACTTCACTGCCATTCCTATTACGCAGCTCTGTAACTTCTGAACTACCACTGCCAATGCCAGCAAGCAAACATTCGGCATTGACAAATGCTTGTTAGTTTTGTTCTGGTTTATTCAGTTCTTGCTCTGGTTAGGAACCTGTAGCAAAACTTTTGTCCCTTTAGAACTCTATTTGAAACAATGTGCCTTCAATGGATTGTGCCCTACTGGGTCAGTTTAAATGCACACTTTCTCTTCATAGCAGTACAAGCACCATGGAGGCACCACAACGACAGTTTAAAACAGTCCTTGAGAAGGCTGTTCTAAAACCCACAGGTACACAAGCAATCCCATCTTCATGCAATTCCTCGTTCTTCCAGTTCTTGGGCAGCAAAAACACAAAAATAACAGTCTTTAAACTCATGGAGGTAGGAACCCACAAGTTGCACTCATGGTTCCCAACCAAATTCCCTTCAAGGAAAACGCACCGGGGGGCATACATGGGGATGGCCCCCACCCCCTACCAAGAATTTGGCATTTAAGGTCTTGCTATGCAACCTTGGATATCTCATATAGGACAGGCACTGGTACTGTCCCTCTGCCTGAAACTCTCTTCAGTCAGATGCAGGGCAGTTTCTCTCTGAAAAAAATGACCACCACAATAACATTCCATTGCAGTTTATGCTGCTGCAGTATGCTCCTTCCACTAGGAAACAATGCCCTTTAGGCTGGCAGAAGGACCAGAGAGAGCCCAGAGAATTAACACTTTGCTGCCCAGACTAGTACACTATAACGCTCAGAAAACAAAAGCAGGGACTAACAATCCTTAAGGGCCTCGGAGGTTACAAAACAGGAAGGCATTTTATTACCATGTTAGAGGAATGTATGGGGTCATTAGATCAGTGGGGCCACTAGTCTTGGACGAGAAAACAGTGACTGGTGAGCAGGATATGGCTAGATTGCTAAACAGTTATTTCTGTTTGGTGTATGTAGTCCCTCTGCCACTAGGGGTTGAGATCGCATAACCAAGGGGAGGGCACGGCTCACTGACTCATAAAAGAACAGTCATAGAGTCATGTAGCGTGGTAGCTCATTTCATCTTCCACCTCCGTCCATCCATCTGAAAATGAATTGCAAACTGTGCAGCTTCATTGGAAATCCTCCTCCAGCAGCCTCTACTCTTGCACCAGCATGAAAGCAGTTCAGTTGCATTAACCTTTATCCACCCATATCTGCTACTAGGTAAGGAAAGTGCCATTCAGAAACTCAAATATACCCACAACTGGGGAGACCAGGGCAATTTTACCTACAGTCATAGCTGGGCAATGTAAGCACCAACAGTCTAACAATGTGGATACTCAGTACTGGGCACCTCCCAGGGGGAGTTGGCTAAACCAGTTTGGAGACTAAGCATAGACAGGACAGTCCAGTGAGCATAGCTAAGCACTTAGAGTCTCAGGCCAGGCCACTCAGGGCATATTCAAATGTAAAAGCAATTAAACCACACAAATGTCTCTTGGGTTACTCATAGATTATAGGCTTCATCTATTGCTTGATACCCCCATTGGGGAGGGATCAATAAGGAATGCCCCCCCCACCACTTCACTTCAGGTTATTTTTCATAGATCTATTAAGAAAGGGAGGGGCTGCAATTCTCAGACATAGTTTTAATGCTGGTAAATGGGGTAAAAATTGTACCCTGTTTTGCCAATGTAAACAAAATTACTATACTGAAAAATGTTGATCTGTACTGGGGGATGGAGACCCCCAGTCAAATCCTAATATTAAAGTGAATGGGCAAGATTTTATGGTGGGCAAACATGGTTTGCACACACTAACAGTGCATAAAAATGCATGTGATTGCCCATGCATGTGTGTGTGTCACACTGTGTAATGCACATACGTGCATCTTGCAGCGCATTTGTAAATATATTCCCCCCACCCCAACTCATACCTTAGGGTTGCTTGTGGCCTAACAAGATTGTGCTCCACCTCATCCCTTCACATCCTTCTTGGTAGTCCAGTGATCCCCTAGTCCCAACTCTTGATGGTCCTCTGTTGTCATGGTGCACCCAATGAGCATTCTAATGGCCTCCTGCTGCCATTGTTTATAGACAATAGTCGGGGGCCATGCTGCAGTGGGTGTGCCAGGACAAGCTGGCAGTGTGAATGGAACTGCATGCCATTTACACATCAAACCAGCCCCCTCCCATGCACCTGCACACTGTGATGTTTTATGATGTGAAAGGCCCCAGGACTCCCACTGAGCATAGCTTGGGGGATGTTCAGCAAATTGGCTGTTGCAAAATTGGTTTGGACTGATGTTGTGACAGACCCTTATGACTGAGAATTAAGCCTGGGGTGTCATGGGCAGAGAGTGGTGCAGGTGATTCACCTTCTCTTGGGCTGTCCACAGAATGCTGAACTTAGCTGCTGCAGTAAGTCCTTCTACCTGTCAGTAATGCCCTTGTTGAATAACAAGAGGGCCAGGGGGAATCCAGGAATTAACCATAGCTGTCTATAAAACATACAGAAAAAAAAAGTAACCCCAGAGGGTCAACGGGGGGTGGGGCTACATATATAGCAGTGGAGACAAAGGGCTAGGCTTTGACAGAAATGTTGGAAATGAAGATCCAGTATTTATGGCTGTGACCACAGAGATCATTGAAAGGAGGTTTGCAAAGCTGGATACCACAAAGTTATTGGTACTAAATTATCTTTATCCTAGGACATTGAGGGAGGAGGCATATCAATTGACAGATCCGATTGCAAATATTATCAATGAACTGGAGCAGCAATATAGCCTAGAGGTTGGAGTAATGAGCTGTGCATGAACTTGGTACATCTAGCAGGTCTGAATTTGATTCCCACAACTTCCACTTGCATACTGTGCGACCCTGAACAAGTCACATAACCTCCCCAGTGCTCCCAGGTCACACTGAAAACAGGCACTGTGCCTAGTGGGCAATTCCCTGTTACGAAAGAATGAAAAAAATATGGTGACGGAGGCTTGAGTCCCATGGGACTGGAAGGATGCAACTGCAGTGCACACTCATAAAAAAGGGAAATAGGGGTGACCTGAACAGCTACAGACAAGTCAATCTAACATCAATAGTAGCTTGGAATAGTAGTCTTTATTTTTAATTGGCATCCTTTCCCGGAGGCTCAGTGCACTATTACAAGCACAGTACAGTTGAACCATTATAACAAGTTAATAAAACAATAAATAGTAAATAAAACTTCATATAACAGGTAACATGACGAAAGCCTTAATAAGGGTTGTAACAGAGACATTTCTGGGAAAAAATGGCGTGGTTAATAAATATAACATGGGTTTACTATGGGAAGATCTTACTTGACTACTCTACTCAGCTTTTGCAGACCGATAAAGCAAAGTAGTGGATGCTGGGAAACCAGTAGGTGGAGTGTACGTGAACTTTAGGAAGGCATTTTATATCATGCTATGCAGAGAACTGCTAGTAAGTAAAGTAACAAAAAGACAAATTGCCTGCTTCTCTTGGCTGCTCTGATCGGACATCTTGAACACTGATTTTGTTTATTGATTTACTTGTTTGTTTATTTCTTTCAAAGGTTTTACCAGGAAAGACATACTGAGCTAGTAACAGCTCGTTTCCATATACTTCCTGGGGGATTTTGATATACAGTATTTGTATTGTTCTATGATCAGCAGCCCAGATGTGTTCAGTTCTTTCAGTGCCCCAGTGGAATACAAAAGAGGAGAGTACTGATAGGTTCATAGGTGTGTACAAGTTCAAGGGCAAGCCCTCACTGAACTCGTCGCCATTAAGTCTTAATGGCAGAAAAAGAATTTCCTATCACCCATATACTGATTGAGTCTAAATTTAAATTGTTCAATATTGTCACTTGTTATGACAGATAAGGGAAAGGAATTCCATATTGGAGGAAGTCTTTGAGTAATAAAGTTGCTTCTTTTAACTGTTTTGTTAAGGCTGACATAAAGTTTTAGTTTGTGTGATCTTGTATTATTTGTTGATACATGCCTCTCAAGGCAGATAGTTTTGAACAAGGCAGGGTCCTGAAAAGCCCTGTATGCCAAACATAAGTCTCCCCTGAGTGCTCTGTATTCAAAGGAGTGTAGTCCCAAGGATTTTAGCCCTGAGAGACCCTGCTGGTAACTTTACCCCAGGCAGATTTTTGACCTCTGATAATGACCCTTTGCTGCGTATCTTCAAACCAGGATTCAATCCACTTAATGATGTTAGGATGGAGTTTGATTCTGACTAGCTGATCAATTAGTGTTTTGTGAGAGACTGAGTCAAACACTTTTTCGTAATCCAGGAAGATCATGTCCACTGGAAGTCCCATATCTAGGGCCTTGCTTACCGGTTCAAAGAAATTAATCAGGGCACTTTGGCAAGATCTACCCCGTGTGAACCCATGCTGGGATATATCAAGAATACCCATGTACTGCAGATGTGCAATGATTTTGTGTTGCAGGAGTCTTTCCATTAATTTTCCAGTGCAGGAAGTGAGACATATAGGCCTGTAATTAGTAACATTTTGTTTTGTTCCTCCTTTATGTATTGGTGTAATAGTTGCTATCTTGCAATCAGGTATGGCAATCCCCCTCTGTAATGGATGTGTTAAATAATAGTGTAAGTATCCCTCTTAATTCATTAGAAATATTCTTAATGAAGCTAGGTGGGATATCATTGGGTCTTGCTGATGAGTTGGGTTTAGTGATTTTAATAGCCGCCAAGATATCTTCCTGGGTAAATAGCACTGGTTCCTCTAAGCTACCTAAGGGGTCGAGACATCTTTTTTCCTTTGGTTTGAATACACTTAGGAAGTAAGTGTCTAATTCTTCAGCAATCCTATCCTCATCAGTGATTAGCAGTTGGTCTTTGACTAGAGGGCCAACACCGGAGGAATTACCCTTTATTGACCTTATATAATTATAACACTTTTTTTGTTATCTTTGGTTAAGATTGCTAGATTGGATTTTAGTCTCTGTCTTGCAGACCATATCAATTTTTTTGGTTTTATTTGCTTTAGCTTTAAACCTTTGCCAATTTATCTCCAATGTTTTGTTTTTTTTGTATTTGTTAAATGCCCTTTTCTTGTTATTAATAGTTTTCTTTATATTATTATTTCACCACAAGGGAACTCTTTGTTTATTGCTGTTATATTTCGTAAGTTCTGGGACCCAATTCTTAATATCAAACTCTATTTTCTTTTGTATAACCAGCCACATACTAGTAGCATCTAAGTGTTTTAGCTCTTCTTCCCAGTTCTAAGCGTTAAAGAAATTGTTTATTTTAACATAGTCTGCTTTATTGAAATTTTTTATTTTGGTAATGCTGATCGTTACATTTTTGAAGCGTTTGAGAATCCATAATACTTTGTTATGATCACCATCCCCAAGTGGTTCTAAAATTTTGGGGGGTGATCCAATGTCTTTAATATTAGTGAAAATTAAATCCAAGATGTTATTATTTCTGGTTGGTTCAGTTACTAGCTGCTCAAGATCATGTTGCAAAATTATTTCTACAAATCTATTTTCTAATTTGCCTTTGCCCTCGAGTAATGACCAGTTTATATTAGGTAGGTTGAAGTCATCCATGAGTCCATAATTGTCATAGTCTTCCATTTCATAAAGGCATCATTGCCTGTTGTATCAAGACTAGGAGAGCGGTAACTGAGACCTACTGTCAATGATCTATCGGCACATTTGGTTTTTGCCCATATTATCTCACTGTCAGCGCCTAGGTTATAATTATTTTTGAGTTCATAACTGTTTAGTTTGTTATTAATATAGAGGGCAATGCCCCCTCCTATTTTCTTCGTGCGATTTTTGGCAATCTTGGAGTATCATGATATATCAGTCCCCCAATCAGAATCTGAGAATCACATCTCACTGACACCACAGATATCTATATTGTCTTTGTTTAATATATAAGCTAGTTCATCAATTTTATTTTTTAGGATTCTTGCATTAATAAGTAACATTTTTAACTCAGAACAGGAGCTATTCGGCTTCATTGTGTTAGGTGTTATGGCCATGGCCGCACTATTCTTTTTCTTGTTGTTTGTTGTGCCTGCTATGACAGCAACAGGGATATTATTCATAGTGGTAGGGTGTGAACTATAGTTGGTGGCTGAGAGGTGAGTATCATGGCTCCCTACCCCCCCCCCCAGAATTTTGTTTAAATTCTTGTTAATATAGGCATTTATGTGCTGCCCAAGCAGTGATGTACCCCGCCTACTGGGGTGGAGGCCATCCCAATGTATCAAATCTCTTTTGTCATAGAGTGCATCTGAATGGGTGATACACCCTATGTTTTGTTTGAAGCACCATGTCTGCAACCAGTTATTTATATGTTTGATTTTATCTACTTGACGTTTAATTGATTTGGCAATGGAGTATTTCAGAGAAGGCAATTTTACACTCTAGTTCTGTAAGTGTATTAGTTAGGCCTATAGTTTCTTCTTTTATGTTCCAAGTGTCTTGGTGCATAATGCTGTTAACCCCAGCAAGTATAATAACAAGGGGACTCTTACCTCTGTTTTTAGTATTTGTCTAGACATCCTAGTAATATCCAAGATTCTTGCACCTCTGAAGCAGGACATACAGTAGTTCTATTTGCTTTGTCCTGATCACAGATTGCTCGGTCCAGATGTTTAACTATGGAGTATCCCAGAATGAAAATTTGTTTAGGCTCAGGAATGGTACTAACATCCAGATCCATGAGATTTTCGGTATTAGACTGAATATGTTGTGTATTGGTTAGATTTATACTCATCACTGGTGTTAATAAATCAGTACAGTAAGGAACAGGAAGTATCTGGGATATGGGGGGGGGGGTTCGTTATCCTCTACCAATACATCCAGCTTGTCAGATCGATTATGTATAGGGATTTGAAAACAATCAGCCTTCCTACCCCCTTTAACAACCTTTGTACTTTGTATCTGGTACCAATTGTCCTCAGCATCGTCAAACTCAACCTCCTCCCTGATAATTTGGATAACAGCCTCTTGGCCCAAACGATGCTGGTACATGGATTCCAGTGACTGGACAGCTCTTAATATTCACATTACACTTAAAATCCAGCATAAATGAGATGCATCCATGTACATCAGTCTTGATATACTGTACATAAATGTAGATGATGCCATGAGATCAGCTGCTACTATATAGCTCATGCCATGACTTGAATTTGTTACAGTGGGGTACACTATTTCTTGACTTGTCATGTTTTTGAGAAAAACAACAATGGGCACTATTCATGAACAGACCACTGCCATGCATGAAAGTGTCATAAGTGCGGGTGCGCAGCTGCGCAATGTACAACACACGTGGGATACGCGGCATGCATGAGCAAGCATGGAACACTCCCCAGGAGGATGGGGCAGGGCAATCTGAGGTGTGCAGCAATGCACAAGGGTGGGACAGGGACAGCGCAAGATGCCCAAAATGCCCCTTGTCCCTGCTATATATGGGGATGTGGAAGCACTACACTACACCGCTACATGGACAAACGTGGAAATATGTTGGTGGAGGACACAAGAGTGGTTCGGAGGAGCAGGAACCGTGGACCGGCAGAGACCACAGCACAGACAAGCAGTGCCATGGGATGTGGCATGGGCAACAGAGGTGGCAAGAGGCTGTGGTCCCCCAACTTCACAGGTGCATAGGTTGCCATCCTGGTGATGGAGATCTGCCAGCACTACGATATGCTATTCGGCCACCGGGCACTCAACACCTCACCCAAGACCAAGTCCAGGATATGGCTGGATGTGCAGGTGGCCATAAATGCTACTGTACTGGAGGCACACACACTGGCTGCCATAAAGCTCAAGTGGCATGACCTCCAGTCCCAGGTCAAAAAGAAGCTGAGCCATGCACGCCAGTTGCAGGGGCACCACTGGCAGAGGGCCACTACAGCCAGTACCCCCCCACTCCACTAGAAAGATGGTGGCAGACACAATATGTGTTGCCACCATGGACGGGGAGCCCAAAGGCCTTGACAGCATGCCAGATGAGGGAACAGAACATGTGCCAGGTGCAGCAGCACTGCACAGCATCACTGACATGGGCATTAACCACCTGTCACCCTTCCCACCCACAGGGCCTGACGACAACAGTGCAGGTGAGGGACCAGCCAGGATCAGCGGTGGAACGCTGCAGTGGACAGAAGATGCAGGTATGTAGCTGTGCAGACACAGGGTGGTGCACTGCACAGGATGGCCATGCATGGGCACTAAACTAGGCACCTCTCAACACAGGTATGCTGCACAGCCCTGACAGCACACAGGAGGAGGACACACAGCCAACAGCACTGGCAGAAGACCATCAGAGACATGACAGTGGCAGGACACTGGACCAGCAGCAGGTGGGGAGTGGAGGCAAAGCCACCACTGCAGACACACAGGCTGGTGAGGAAAAGGTGATGCCGCAGGATCAGGATGAGGGGGACCACACAGTGCCCAGAATGGACAGGAGCACAGAGGAGGACACCCATTGGGGGATGATGGCAGCATGCCCACCACGGGGATAGTGGCACCAGCTGCACCACTGGACACCCAGGAGCATGATGTTTGCACCCTGGATGGCCACCACCCACACAGCGCCATAGGCCATGCAGCAGTGGCTCGGCACTAGCAAGCTACTACCCAGACCTCTGCCGGCTGGAGCGTGACTGGCTACAGGCAACCTGAGACTGCACAGAGGCAGTGCACCACATGATAGAGGTCCTGGCAGCATCCGTGCGTGTGCAGGAGTGCCTGGCTGAGGGCATAGCCGCTGGCGTGCAGGTGCAGGAACACATGGTTGAGGCCATTGCCACAAGTGCACATGCCCAGGACATACTCGCAGATGTGGTGGTGGCAGGTGCACACTCGCAGGAATGGACAACAGATGCACTCCATGCCATAGCTGCACAGCTGGCTGCACAGCTGCACTGACCACCAGCTGCTGACATGCCACTGACACTGACCACTGCCGCACACCAGTTGATGCTGTGGGACAATGTCCCACAGCCTGTAGTGACAGCCCAGCCCACTCCACTGCCGCAATGGGCTCAGGCAACATGGCCTGATATGCGTGCCATGTACAGGTGGCACAGCATGACATGCAGCCTACGCCCATGCTATGGGGAAACAGGAGAACAGGACAGGGGTGCAGATGCAGTAGGCAGCTGCAGGCACTGGCCACACAGTGACATGGAGGTGCAGACAGCAGCGACAGGCACTGACACGGACACACACCCCACACACACCCCATACTGGCACACATCTGACACCACCGAGGCACACCACACACTGGTTCACAGCGACACCACATGGACCAAAACCACCTGGGCAGTGTGATGGGGGCACATGAATGGGATACAGATGGGACACTCTGGCCACACAGATCTTGAACTGGCATGTCATGCACTGCAGCATGCATGGCTTGCACTGGCAGGGGCACACGATGGGCATGGCATGTATCCACGTCGACTGGCGTAGCAACCGACTGGTACCCATGGCATATGGGAGGTGGAACGGCCATGCATCACACTGAATAGCTCAGACCTGTAGTGTCATCATCACCATCTAGCGCAGCCGGTCACCTGCCGAATGTGCCATGGACCATGCAATGCCACATGGCCTGTGCTGCCATGTATCCCGCAGTATCCTGTCTCCTGGGTGGCACCCTGCCACCATCTCCTGGTGGTGCTGGTCCATGTGGTGGCTGTGGTAGTTCCTCACTGGGCTCCTAAGTGCATGCATCCTGGGGCTGTGGCACACTGCATCGGATGCATATGTTGTGCAGTATGGCACAGGCGGTAAACACTCTGCATGCCATCCCTGGTGCAAGCATCATCATGCTACCTGTGTGGTCCAGGCAGTGGAACCACATCTTCATAAGATTAATGGTGCAGTCCATGATGCCGCATGCCTGCACATGTGCTTCATTGAAAGCCTCCTCCGCATGGTGCCAGGGTGCAAGGTATCGTGTCAGAAGCTTCATCCTCAGTGGGTATCTGCTGTCATCTGTGGGTTGGGAAGGTACACATATGTTAGGAACTAACACACAGTCCACAACCGGCACAGCAGGCACTGAGAGATGCTCAACCAACAGCCACCCGTATCCCTCCTTCTGCTGGTCCAGATGTCGTCGCAACATGTTGTTCTTGAAGATGTAGGAATCATGGCACAAACCCGGCTAACATACCAAGACATTGGTGATGTTGTCCATTGCATCACATACCACCTGGCAGTTGATGTTGTGGAATCCCTTATGGTTCTGGTATGCCTCCTTGGTCATGGATGGTGTGAGATTGGGTACATGGGTACAGTCTATTGCACCAACAGTGTTGGGCATGCCATACCTGTCCAGAAATGAACCCTTGACAGCCCTGAGCTCCACCACAGTAGCGGGGTACACAAAGTGTTGGTGTCTGTGGCGCACAAGGGCATCAGTCACCTGGTGCAGGGCCCTGGACATGGAGGACTGGCTCACATCTGTCACATCCCCTGTCACCCTCTGGAAGGTGCCTGTGGCATAGTATTGTAGTGCACACAGCACCTTCATCTCCATGGTCATGGCCATGGAGCACCCTGTACGTGGACATATTGCATCCTCCATGAGTGCACCGATGTACTGTAGTATGTCGTGATCGAGCCTGTACCACTGCAAGAAGCCCGTGGTGTGGAGGCTCCATGCCATGAGACATGGCCTGAATACCCGTGGGAGGTATTGTGGCCATCCTTGGTGCTCCCCCATGGTATCTTCTAGTAGGACAATATGTAGCAGTGCCCCTGGGCACATCGTAATGCCACTACAAGTTCTGCTGTCTGTGTCCACACAGTAACATTGCATGCACACGTGTGTGTACCATGCATGCTGGGTGGCATGGCACACATGCCCTATAGGGCATTGCCTGCCCACGTACTGGGGGTGGGATGGCCATGGGGGATGCCATAAATGCACTGACTGTCATGGTGGCTGCAGCTGCACCTATACCACAGGGCAAGGTGTGTGGCAGGCTTGCCCTGCCATGGCGTCTATATCGTGTCGCAAGGGACGTTTACCAGGATGGAGTTCCAGTGCGGGTCATATGGGAGGTCACTGAATGGAGACAGGTGATTGCCACGGACTGTCCACTGGTTGTTCTGGCCCTGTGCCTGTTGGGGGGGCTGCTGCATGGAGCATGCCTCTCACTGTCACTGCCTTTGCATTTCTACAGGGGACATGGTGGCATAAGGCCTTACTGGTGCTGGAGCTATGCAAGGTGGGTGGGCTGGGCACACCTGTGGAGGTGACTCCAGGCCGCAGACTGCCCCACGACATTCCACTGCAGATGGACCTGTGGCAGTGCACATCCGACATGGTCTACAGGGATGATGAGGGGGACCTGTGGGCCACTCGCTCCCCCTCGCAGGTGGGTGTGGCATTGTTGCCTGTGTGTCTGTGCCTCTGTATGTGTGTGCTGAACCATTGCATTGCTGACCTGGCTAGTTCAATGTGTACTGACCCATGTTCCCTCTGTCTACTTTTGTTGTTGCAGCATTACCGGGGGCCCCTGAGGTGCCTGGTGCTTGAGGAGCATGCCTTCACTGATACGACTCCACCCCCGGAGGTGACACTGTCGATGAGCCCGGAGGTGGCCACAGAAGACTCATCCAACTGAGCTGGGGAACAACTTGCTCACCCGATGTATTCCCCACCCCCGTTCCCTGCTGTTGTGTTGCCCTGTGCAGGCGTTCTGCTTTTGTAAGCCATTCAAGGCATTTGACTGTATCGCCCTGTGTGTGCCTTGTTCTTTGCCCCAGCACAGTGTGCGGGGGCGGCCATGTGTGTGTGCCGTGTGTGTTGGGCTGGTCATGATTCTGTGTACAGTACCTGTGTTGCCAGTGCTGTGTGTGAGCGGGTCGGGGTACTGACCGTGCAGTGCCGGAGGTGCATGGTGTTTGGCTGCACGCTGTGCTTGGGCCTGCAGTCTGGCTATGGTTGCACATGCATGTGGCACATTCCAGGCACATGCATAGCCATGCACTCTGTGGCCTACATTGCTGTGTGCCTGTCTGGCTGTGTTTGCCGCCATGGGCTTGTACGCCACCCACATAGGTATGCTGTGCTGGCCAGCCCTGCTGTGTGTGGGGCGCGTGTGCCACTTTATGGCTGCTGTTCAGCCGTGTATTGCCTATGCAGACCTGCAATGCACCATTCCAATGTATTGTATGTCATGAATAAGTGTCCAGCCGCTGCTTATATGACGTACATGGGAATGCCCCTGCATGGCCGCGTAACCTCCCATGTGTGCTGCTGCACTCAGCGTGGCTACGGATGTCCCTATGCATGGTTTATGCATCCCACACGGAGTTTGTTTCTGCTGCTTCTGCATGTATGGGCCTCTGCACGGGACATACGCACCATGCATAATGCAGTGTAGCCTTTGTGAATAGGGCCCATTGTGGGCACATGTACAGTATATTGTAATACTCATCAGACCCTCAAGGTAACATTTTTTTTTACTGTTTCTCAGTTGTGATACATAATTCCTGGTATAGTCATTCCTGCTTCTTTACCTAGGGCTTCCTGGAGGTTTGATGCACTGCTTGCAGCTGGTGCAAAATGCTGCAGCATGGTTAATATGGTCTACAAGCACTTTAGATCATATCACATTAGTGCTGTGTGAAATTTCACTGGTTTCCTGTTTCTTAGCACATCACCTTCAAGATTTGCTTGGTGACTTTCAAGGCCCTGCACAGTTTGAGTCCTGGTTACATAAAGGATCTCCTCATACCATATGCTCCAGCCTGTCCTCTGAGGTCAATTCACTGGTTGTTCCCCACTCTTTTCTGAAGACAGAACGTTTGCAGTTGGCAACCTCCATCACACGGAACTTGCTTCCTGAGCACCTACATAGATGTACCTCAGCCATGGCACTAAAAAAGGAACTGTAAACCTGTTTATTTAATAAAACCTTACTGAACTGTTGCCATTTTCATTTGTGATCCAAGGTAGAGATTTTTCTTTTTTACTTTATCTGATAAAAGTTTTACAGGATTAAAAGTAGTACACACATCTGTACAACACAGTTATGCATGTTAGTACATTGTTAATACAACACAGTGATATTATTGTACAGTAAAATTCTTAGGTAACACTTAAATTGGAAGTTGGACTTTATCATTGCTAACTTTTTGAAGGCTAAGATTCCCATTGCACTAGAGGTTAACATTCAATATTGTTGTCAGTCAGGAAACAATCCTTTCTCTATAGTTTATGGTAGATGGTTTCACACTACATGGAACTTTTGTTCTTGACCATTGATTGGGTATTCAGCCTTCTCTTCTGTGAGACAGTCCCTCATATGGGGGCCTATACACCAATATTTAGATTGCCCATGCGCCACATATCTGCATCATGCAGACAATCCTAAGTCAGAATGCTGCATTGCAGGAATCTGGCAGCATTCAAACAAGCAATAATAATACCCGACAGGGTGGGCGGTGAACATCTGGACATCCAGGGCTAATGAGTGTCCGACGCCACAGGCGGAGGGCCTTATAGCCCCTGGAAGGTCCAGTATTGCCCATACCACCCACCCTGGAGGGTATTATTGCACTTAGAAAATGGGCCATCTGTGTCATTTGTATGTGGGATTTAAAAGAAATTACAAAATAAATTAAAAAATGTAGTTACATGAGGTTAAAGTTGTCCTGCTGTAAAGTAGTCCCTACTTTTCTGTGCTGTTCCATGTGTTGTTGCTACCCCCCCCACAGAGCTATTCTGAGCTTCTCCCAGCCTACACACACACACACACACACACACACACACACACACACACACACACACACACAGGGAGACTGCTCCACCACATCTGCAAGAAGGTATGCAGTTTATTTTAGAAAACTGCAGTTTTCTGTGTCTTGCCACGTTTCTGTAGGAGGATAGATCCCCCCCCCAAGCACACACACACACACACACAGGGAGACTGCTCCACCACATCTGCTAGAAGGTATGCAGTTTATTTTACAAAACTGCAGTTTTCTGTGTCTTGCCACATTTCTGTAGGAGGATAGATTCCCCTCCCCCCCCAAGCAGCTACTGAAATTCATAGAAAGTCCAGCTGTAGAGGGCTCACTCTGCTCAGCAGTCCCGAGGTTCATTTTTTGCCACTGAGTACACTTTTGTTTTGCTTTATTGAAGCGCGTTTTTTACAGTGTCCATTGGAATCCTGACATTTGTCAGTTAGGAGCCTCGGTTGGGAGGGCACGTGTGGGCATCAGAGCTGGATAGCAGATGCTCCGTGGATAAGTAAAAGTGACTTTTTTTTAAAAAGAGTAGTTGGGCATGATGGTATTGACAGGTATGCAATGCTACGAACTAGAAGGCTCTTTATTATCGGAACAGAGCAGGGTGACCGACCTGAGAGGGAGGAGCGAGAGTGTAGTCGGCTGTGCGACTGTCACTGTCTGACCCGACCGTTCTCACTTACACTATCGGGAATTGCAGCCCATGGGAAAAGATGAGTGGTGACTGTAATGAAGACGTGTGCAGTGCTACAAATTAGAAATTGTTTACTTTCAGAACAGAGTGGGCAAGCGGCTGGAGGAGGGAGGAGCGAGAGTGTCGTCAGCTGAGTGAGAGTCACTGACACTTCGGCACTAACGCTGTCGGGAATCAGGGGCATGGGACAAGATGGGTATTGGAGAGTTAGAAAAACAGAACTAAAAAAAAACCAAATGTAATTAGCAAGCAGCTATTAAAGTCAGGAAGGAGTGTACTGGGAGGACTGATGGTGGTCGGGGTCTCTCTCGCTAAGCGAGGGAACAAAATGGTGGCATTTTTAATATTGAAATGAGATGTTGCAGCCAATTAGGAAGCAGGGTGGGCATACAATACTTAGTAGGTAAAGGGGCACTGAAGACTGGTACTTTTTGTTTCCTGGGCATCTATTGAAAGTTATTGTACCCCCCTGGCAAGGGTACTAGCCAATCAGATGCCAGGAAATAAAAAGCCCATTTTCTAAAGAAGGACACACACTCCTTGCATACACAATCTCCCAGTCGATTTCCAGTTACATGCCTTGGTTAATCCAGGGGCATGTCTGTGGGCATGCCTGCACTATGTGCCATTCACAAAGGCATAGAGTGCTGGGTATAAGAAGCACATAATACAGCAGCGGGGACTCTGCCATATATTTTGTGTGCCCCACACATAGTACCTCCCCCAGTAAGTTGCGGGATGATGGAGTCCCCACCTATCATGCTGCCCCAGCCCTCTGGACTAGCAGGGTGGGCTGTGGGCAGCCATTGGTGCACTTGCCCACGAACATATAGTTTTGCCATCTCATGGCTTCCCAGAATCCTCTGCTTGTGTGGAACAGGGGATCCACGCCTCCTCCATTACCTGCACCCTGGTCTGCTGTGGCCTACACTCAAATCTAGAAATGTCAGCTGAGCTGCCCAGTAGTATAATTGTATATTCAGTAGGGCTAGTCACCCTGTCTTGAATGGTTTGTGCAAGAGCTGTGCTTTTATTCTGGCTGGCTTTCCTTTCCATATAAAGCTTTGGAATATGCTATTTACAAACATACGAAAACTCCAGCAGAAACAGGCCTCACGGTCTATTGAGTCTGCCTGATTGTGCAGCTAGCCCCTCAACTTGCAGCTGCCCCATCCTCCCACCCCTCTTCATCATTACCCCCTCACTCTGTCCCATCGCCTCTTAAAACCACCCACTGATCTACAGGATACGGCCTCCTCGGGCAAAGCATTCCATTTGTCTGCCACCCGTTCTGTGAAAAAATGTCTCCTGATTTCCCTCCTGAATCTCCTCCTTCCAATCTTAGTTGGTGCCCTCTCATATGCCTCCCTCTTCTAATCTGGAAAATCCCTTCTGTATTAGTCTTATTTATCCCCTTTAAGTATTTAAAGGTTTTGATCATATCCACACTATCCCACCTCTCCTCCAGGGAGTACATGTTCAGCTTGCCCAGCCTCTCCTCTTAGGACTTTCTCTCCAATCCCTGGATCATCTTTGTCACCCTAGGCTGCATCCCCCTCCAACAATCTGACATCCTTCTTCAGGAATGGGTGCTAGCGCTGCACGCAGTATTCCAGGTGCGGCCTGACCAGCAACCTGTATGGGGGAAGGATCACTTCCCTATTTCTGGAGGAGATTCCCCTTGCTATACACCCCAGCATCTTGTTGGCTTTTGCTGATGCCTTCCTGCACTGAGCTGAGTTGTTCATACTCCCCGTTATAAGCACTCCTAGATCCCTTTCCTTCTCTGTGCTTTCCAACTGTACCCTTCCCAGCTGATAGCTCTTCCCCTGGTTCCTAGCCCCGAAATGCAGTACCTTGCACTTCTTGGCATTGAACCCCAACTGTCATGTTTCTGATCATTTCTGTAGTTTGATCAGGTCTTCCTGCATCCCCCTCCTACCCTCAATGTCATCTACCACAGCTCCCATCTTCATATCATCTGCAAACAGACTGATCCTACTACAGATCCTGAGTGAGATATCAGCTATGAATATTTCAGACAGTACTGGTCCCAGTACCAATCTCTGTGGTACCCTGCTCATCACTACCCTGTGGGATGAGCGTCCCCCCCCCACTACCACCCTTTGCTGCCTTTCATTCAGCCAGTTATTGATCTATTTGACCATCCTTGTTTTCACCCCTATATACTTCAGCATCCCCCCAGCCTCCCATGTGGCACTGAATCAAAAGCCTTGCTGAAGTCTAAATTCAGGGCATCCACCGCATGGCCCTTATCCAGCTCCCTGGTCACCCAGTCGTAGTACTCAGTTAGGTTTGTCTGGCAGGATCTGCCCGAGACAAACCCATGCTGTTGACAGTCCCAGAGTCCATTATCCTCCAAAAAGGTCACCAGCCTTTCTTTAAGATCGTCTCCATGAGCTTACCCACAATTGGCGTGAGGCTCACTGGTCTGTAGTTGCCTGGTTCATCCTTAGGGCCACTTTTGTGAATGGGCACCACATAGGTCATCTGGGTAATCTGATGGTTAGAGCTTGCAACAGGTATAAAATCTACAGGAGACACACATTTTTATTGTACTGATTTTACTCATGACTGGCAGAGCTACCCACCTCTCACACTCCAATTTGATCTTTTTGAGGAGTGGAAAGTTTACTTCATACAGTCTGATAAGTTTTTTCAGTATGAGAATGCCAAAGTATTCTGATTTATCTACTACCTTTAAGACCTGGGAATCTGCTCCTATGACCAGCACACCTTTGCCAACAGCAGAAATCTCTCACTCTTCCCTCAATTTATTTTATGTCCTGCCAACTGGCCATACTCCTTTAACAGGGCTACCAGATATCAAAGCAACCCCCTTGGCAACTGCAGGTACACTATCAAGTCATCAACGGAAATAGATAACTTAGATAGCCACTGCAGAGTTTTAATATATATGAGAATTGTTTATTTTGATCTTTAACCTTATTTTTTAAATTTGTCTTGTTTGCACTTTTTGTCTCTGATTGTTTCTGATTCCTCTGCATTTGCCCTGTAAAGCACCCTGATTCTTTGGGACAAGACGCTGTATAAATAACATTTGCCTTGCCTTGTCTGATATAGGGGATTTGGGATGTATAGACTGTCACAGTGTTGAAGGAATGTTTATTCATATTACATTTTACATTTAGCATTTTACATAAAATTGTATTCATTTTTTGTAAAATTTGACATACCCAAGTGCAATATAGTTCTCATAAGTGCCTTGAAAAAAAGACTCATAACACAGAGATTAATAGCACATCTTCAAGGAGCACTCATACATTGCTTTTAAGATGTCAGATTATAGGCTAAACAGTACTTTATTACAACCAGGGTTATATTTTTTTTACATATTTCCTGTGTTTCAAATGTGCTCCATGGGTCACACTGAAGTGGATTTAGCCTGTCACATCTGAAGTGTGAGAACAGCCTCTTGATACCATTGTCTTTTGATGTTTGCAAGAAAGATCAAGCATGAAATGAAGACAAGGTGAAGTATCTGATGAGATTAGAGACATAAAAATTATTAGAGTGGCAGAAATGCATCTTTGGGTCTTGTACACCAGTACAAGATTCTTATGCTATAACATTGTCATTTGTCTTTCTGCCTCATATTGCTATGTAACTTGAACTGTATATTGTATTGCACATTTTCTAGTTTCAAAGCCCAATCCAGCACCTTTCATACACCCATTTCCCATTACATGGAAAGGGAAACAGACTTATGAAGGAGGGCATTGCAAGGGTTATTTGATAAAACCCTAAATTAGCAGCTGTAGCAAAAAAAACTTGCTGCTGTGTAAAAATAGAACACTTCTTTAAACTGGATATTTTTCTCTTCGGTAGGGCTGTACAATGTGATTGAATTTTAGTTGAAATATTATGACACCATTACAAAAGAAGAGTTAGGTCACTGTAATCCCGTCTGGATAGGCATTAGAACTGGGAATAGCTATGAGACTAAGCAGCGAAGCTTTGTCCTGTGGTTGATGCATGAGAAGACAAAACAGCAGGAAAAGGTGACTATTCGGCTGAACGTTCTGACAGGCTGGCCTGTGCAGAGCATGCTTTTTTACTAGGTAAGGTAAGACCAGAGAGGCCACCATGATGGCTGAGTGGCAGGCAATGCATTGTGCCACTGTGCAGGTGATCTGGGTTCGACAGAGAACTTGAGTTGCTGAGTTGTGAGGCAGGCCAGGCTGGGGTAGTGTCTGCATGGCAGTGTGCCCGAGTTGGGGAGGGTTGAGGGTGAGCTTTTCCACCACAGCAGCCCTTGAGTCTGGGCCAGGGAACTTGCTCCTGTTGCAGGGATGTGCTGTGCATGTGCAAGGTCACCCAGGGACCCGAGCTCATGTTAGGGTAAGTGGCAGGAAACCAGGGGAGAAAATCACATCTCTGTCTATATGATGACCTGGGCCCTTAGATTCCCCTGGGTGCTAGAGCCTGCACTGGAACATAGTTCACACAGTAGATTGCCTTGGGGGGCACAAAATGATTCCTTCCCTGACCCCTGCCATCGAGGGGAAGCTGTGGGGCTAGTCAGAGGGGCACTAGACTCAGGAAAATGGGGATGTTGGACCTGATCAGGATTCATCCCTGAGAACAGGGTATACCACTGAAGACACTAAGGGCCTGATTCCAGAAGTGGCTGCAATTGCCACAGGTGACTTGCGGCAGGGTTCTTGATGAAAACGTTGACTTGCATCATAATTGCCATTCCAGAAGCTGCTGCCACAAGTCCCTGATGCCACAAAGTTAGATCATCTACCCTCAGGTCGAACTTTGTGTCTGTGGGGGTACCTCTAGTATGGGGCTTGCGCCACACCTGTGGTGCAAACTTCCATAAAGCAGGAAAACTGTTGCAATGGTGCCAGCCCTTCTGGAATAGCACAGAGTTGCGTCTGAGGGCTTTGGAGCTTGGTGCAAGCCCTGCACCCACCTTCTGGAATTGGGCCCTAGGTCTTTTTACCAGAACCAGCAAAGAAGCAGTGCACAGTGTAAAGAGACACTATACACTTTCAGGTCATTGTACTCATGCTAATTTACAGGTATTACTTGTAAAGTAGGTGTTAGTATACGCAGCCACTGCTGCAAGGTGCCCCAGTGCTTTGCTCATTAGAGTTGCTTTGGGGCCAGGGGTACAACCTGAGGAGACCCTATTTAAGGTCATCAGAATCAAACAATTTCAAAGCAGGGAGCTTAGACTTCCATTTCAACAAACGTTCACTTGACCACATGTAGTTTTTTCCACTTCTTTTATTTAATTTAACATTCCCTATGTTTCGCTCCTTTGAGCTCGTTCATGGGTCATTTAGTATCTGTTTTAAACAGAAAAAAGGCTTTAGTATTTATACTGTAACTTCATATTTTCAAAAATTCTAATTTATTTATTCACGCCTTTTTCAATATCTAGTAACAGTTATTTACCATAGAAGTTTTTCTGTTGCTGCTTGTTTCTGCTGTGCAGTAATATCACCAGGCTCCAAACTCTATAAAAGTGAACAAATCAAAAAAGAGTTTTTTTATCTATAAAAAAACACAGAATCGAACACAGTCTATAAAATCAGTACCTTCATTCAACTTCAGTATATACTTGAAAACCCCATAACCTATCACATACCTTCAGAGCCACAACAATATTTTATCAGATTTAACTTACTATGTTTCATGAAATGCCCAATAGCATTTTTTAGTTCCAAATCTGATACACTCGTACTGCAATAAACAAAAGTACTTTTATATTATTTTGCAAGCTGCTTATTTAATTTTATGTCCATATTTTAACTTTAAGTAAACATTTAAGAAATGGAGTTTTAAAACTCCATAACCAATCCCGTACCTGCGGTGCCACAATATCTTTATTATAAAAGATTTTGACCTCCAATATTTATTTAAAGTCCATCAGACTTGTTCCTTACTTTAAAAATCGATAGTTCTTCCCCTGTAACACAAAAGGGGCTTATTTTACTAATTCCCTTTTAGTTTTACATTCTTTTGATTTCTAGTATTTAAATACGAAGGCATTTAACTTTCTTTTATAAGCGCTCACACATTCCGGCTAAAGGCTCTTGCATATCAGAGGGTCTCCTTACCTGGAGCCGTAATGTTGTTTCCAAAACGCCGAAAGACTCTTGAGGTGTGTGTCTTCCTCTTGAGCCTGCTTGGAATTACCGCCAGAGTGATGTTGTCACTCTTTGTACCTCTCGTGTGATGCAAGTGTTGCTAGGCAACTGTACACTCTACCCCCTGCTAACAGGGCAAAGAAACGGCTTTTCCAAGCAGGCTGTTAGTACTGATTTTTTATGGGCTGTGTGCACCAAGCAGATAATTTGTGCTTTACAAAAACAATATTTATCTTACCTACTTAAGGTCGCCTAGCATGATCTCATAATCTTGCATCAGGGCGATGTTAGCAATTTATGTTGCCATGGTGACCCCAAACTTGACCCTTCATGCTTCAAAATAAAATTAGTCACAAGTGAGTATCACAAAACTCAATTAACCATTTAAAGAGCCCGACACCATTAGAAAAACTTGAACAAAGTGAAATTTGAACACAATTCAGACTATATTTCATATATTGTGTTCAACTCTTTCCTGTTTTTCTGTATTACTGAGTGCAGTTGTATGAAATAGGATTAATGTCTCTAGACTTTATCTGCTCTTTTCTCCTTGCCTACACCTGACATTATAATCCCAGTTTATGGTATCATAATAATCTCCACAGCAACAGACTGTGATGTCAGAGAGAGAACTGTGATGTCAGGTGTAGGCATGCAGCCCGAACAGAGTGGGCAGAGATCCTGTTTACGTGCAAATGTCCTTAGTAATAAAGAAACGGGATGAAAATTGGAGAAAAAAATATTAAATATAATCTGAATTGTGTTTAAATATTACAGTTTTTCAAAGTTGTCACAGCAGCATCAGGAGCTGTTTAACCATTTCTTAATCCCCAGGTGCAGAACATACAAAAGTTCTAAAAGATAGGCAGCGAGTTTAAACAAAAGCAGAAGCAATCCACCTTTCTGTGGTTCCCGAGTTCCTGGGACTGTCAATATAATTTTTAAAAACAATTTGTTCCTTTTATAAATATGTTACTTGGGTGCCTTCATGCTTCTAAAAGAGAGAGAGAGAAAGACAAAGATGGTGCAATTTGAAGCCAGCTCTGGTGTCGCGATCACCCGTTGTACTTATGCCAATTGCATTAAATTGGGGATCTGCTTGCACTGTTCTGTTCCATATCCATAGCCATCATCACACTGGAAAACAAACAGTGAATAGAGAGACTCAGAAATTCACTCTGCATATACATATGCTATTCACTAATAAACACCACTCTAATCAACATCGTTATCCCTAAATACCAAGTCCCAGATTTATGCCCATAAGGATCAAGGCTAAGTAGTAGCAATACTCATTTTTTACAGGAAGGGTTTCAGATTCCAATCCTCATTTAACCCCTATGGCTTAAGGCTATTTAGTTTAAAAATCCAAATTGCCTCCCTTTGAAGCAGCCTTCTTAGTCTGTCCCCTCCCCTTTTATTTTTCCCAACCCATTCTAGTCCCATGAAAATCATCACTTTGGGGTTACAGTTGTGCCTGTTGTGGAAATAGCTACCAACTGGTGTTTCTGATTGTGGGTTATGTTTACTTCTCATATGTTCCATGGCCTCATTGTATGCCCAATATATATTTTTGGACAGGTGCAGCAGATAATATATACAACAAAACTGGTCGTGCAACTCATGAATTCCCTGATTTGTGCTACAGAGCACCTTCAGGTGCTCTGAACTCTTTGGCTTGATTGCAGTAGATACAGGCAATACAGTTCCACATGTAAACCTCCTTGGGGGCTTAATTTGAAGCCATGCTATGCCTGTCTTGGCAGCTCTGTCGATATCCTCTGTAAACTGGCTAGGTACCAGGTGATCTGAAATTTTCACCTCTTTTAAAAGAGACCCTTGGCACATCTTCTAATGCTTTTCCTAAGTTGGGGTCTCCTTTCAAGATAGGTCAGTATTGCCTCACTAGTGCATTCACTTTGCTGCCTAGCCAATTATATTGTGATATAAAACAGGTATATTTATTTCCATTCCCATTTTTCTTTTTTGGCTGGAGTAGTTGAGACCTACTAGTTTTCTTGGCCCTCTCAAATGCTTGAGTGATATACCATTCCTCATACCCCCTGTCCCTTAAGTTTTGCTTAAGATTTTCTGCTTGTGTCAAAAAATCCTCCTCATCAGAACAGTTCCTTCTTATCTTCAGGAATGGCCCATAAGGGATGGAATAAATCAGTCCCCTAGGATGGCTACTATCCACAAATAGCAGATTGCTTGTGGCTGTGGGTTTTCTGAAGTTCGTGCTGCACGCTCTGTCTCCCCTGGCCTCCATGGTAACATCAAGAAGATAATCCTCTTTTTATTGACTTCACTAGTAAATCTGAGATTTAAGTCATTCTTATTGATCCATCCTACAAATTCCTCAGCCTCCTGCATAGTTCCTTCCCAGATGTATAGTATATCATCCAGAAATCTACACCAGGAAACAACCTTATCCAAGAATGGATTTTTCTCCCTGTTTCTTCTCAGCATTTCTTCCCAGTGTCCCACAAATAAATCAACAAAGGAAGGGGCCGCCCTTATTGCTGTCCCACATACTTGAACATAGAACTCCCCATCAAATTCGAAATAATTCTGCTTAAGCACAAAATCCAAGGCTCTCAATATGAAATCAGTGGGGAGTGCCTCATTTAATGGGTGTTTCCTGAGAAAATGCTCACAGGTCCTGATTCCCTGATCATGCCCAATACAGGTGTGTACAAAGATAGCACATTGGTTTATTTATTTTTTGTATAATCGGATTTACAACCTTTGAGCCAGCGGCTCATTTACAAAGGTACCTCATCACAGAGAGGACACACACGGTAACATAATTTACAGAGTACAGTCAAGACAGAGTAACAGATTTTTTACATATTTACAGAATACAGACATACAGAATCACATAGTTTTACATAGGTTGCATGAACAGAAATACATAGTATTACATACAATTGCTTGAACACATGTGTAATTAATAAACATTTCAATTAGTACCAGCAGGTACTGGCAGAGGAGAGAGGGCCCAGGTGGGGAGTGGGGTGGGTGGGTGGGTGTTCAGCCCAGTGGGCCATGTCAATAGTGCCAGAAGAGCATCAGAGTATATTTTAGTGACAGGTGCAGCAGCGGGTGTTGAACAGCAGGTCTCGTAAGGCAGCTTTGAAGGGGGCAATTTTGGCAGTGTTGGAAATGGCTGTGGGGAGTGAGTTGAACCAGGTAGGGTCTCTGTAGCTGAATGACCTCTGAGCCAGGGTGGTCCTAGTTCTGGGCACTAGTACAGTGACCTTGTCCGAGGTTCAGGTGGAGGCTGTGGGAGGTGTAAGTTGGATGGAGGCAGACACCCCGGGGGGGTGGGGGTGGAGTGCCCAAGTAGAATTTTCTTGGTTAACAGGCCGGTTTGGTAGCGGATGCATTCATCGAGGTTTAGGAGTTTGGCCATGTTATAGAGTTGACAGGTGTGGGTGAGTCTAGGGGCACTGGTCAGTATCCTGAAAGCCTTATTTAGTGTCAGTCTAATTTTGCTGAGGGCAGTGGAGTCAGCAGCACCATATACTGGGGAGGCCATAGTCAATAAGGGACATTACTGCGGACGTGATGGCAAGCCTGAGGGTATCAGGTG
Source organism: Neoceratodus forsteri (assembly GCA_016271365.2). NCBI lineage: Eukaryota > Metazoa > Chordata > Ceratodontiformes > Ceratodontidae > Neoceratodus > Neoceratodus forsteri. The sequence continues at coordinate 1,302,200,949 of CM057453.1, read as the reverse complement.
GGAGGAAGTCCTTGTGCCAGTAGAGGATGCCAAGGCATGCGTTTTTGGTGGAAGCAAGGGCAGCAATGTGGGCATGAAAGGTGAGGGCAGAATCAAATGTGATTCCAAGGTATTTGTACGAATAAACTTGTTCGAGTGCTTGACAAGTGCTGGGGAGGATTTGGAGGGGTCTTTTGCTGGCTTTGTTCTGGGAGTGGGCAAAGAGCATTGCCTTAGTTTTTTTTGAGGTTAATTACTAGTCTGCTCTTCTTAAACCAATTCTCCGCATCATTGAAAGAGTGCTGGAGGGAGTCTTGGAGGGAGGTGAGATTTTTGTGAGCTGCATAAATCACGGCGTCGTCAGCATATAGTAGAATATTGCCAGAACAGGCACTAGGCAGGGCATTTAGGTACAGGCTAAAGAGTAGTGGGCCCAGAATAGAGCCCTAGTGAACCCCAGAGTGGATGGGATGAGTTTCTGAGAGCATCCCATTGTTTTAGTCACGCTGGGAGCAGGCTGAGCGGTAGCTCACACACCAGGAGAGGGGCCCAGCAGAGAAACCTGTATGGTTGAGGGCATTTAGTAAGAGTGGGTGGGAGACAGTGTCAAAGGCCTTAGAGAGGTCAATGTACACTGCTCCAACTAGTGAGCCGAGCTCCAGGGAGGTGTGTAGGAAGTTGGAGAACTCCAATAAATCTGTGCCTGTACTGTGACCAGTATAGAAGCCATGTTCTGGACACAGGATGTTATATTTTGCTAGATATTCCATGAGTTGGGTGGCCACCACTTTTTCTAATGCTTTGGAGAGGGGGGAAGAAGGGAAATTGGCCGATAGTTGCTGGGGCGGACCGGTCACCACCTTCGTGAATTGGTGTGACTGTTGTGGTTTTCCATGCTGTGGGGAATTGCCCCAGCCTGAGAGGTCAGTTCAGTAGATCCGTAAGTGGGACCAGGACTTCATCCAGGACCATCTGGAGGATTTTTGGATCCAGGGAGTTGCTGCTAGGACTGGTGCCTTTTAGTGCTTTAAGCAGGAGTGGTTTGGCTTCCTGAATGGATACCTTGCATAGGTAGAACCGGGGACACTGTGGATCTGAACGCGGTGTGTTGTGAGTAGGGTTGAAAAAGTTACTCGGGAGGACAGGACTAAGATCAGTAAAGGAGGAGTTTAGGCAGTTGGCAATGTCGGTGGGGTCAGTGATGGTGGTGCCATTGACTGTAAGGTGTGCTGGGGGGGGGGTGTGATTTCCCAGTTATTTCATTTATATTGTCCCAAAAGTTCCGGGCACAGCCCCATGAGGACGTGAGGGTGGCCTGGTAGTGGTTAGCCTTGCCTTTGCGGATGGCCCATGTGCACCTGTTCCGGGCAGCTTTATATGCCTGTCTGTCAGCAGCTCAACCAGTCTCAGTGGCTATATGCCAAAGGTTTTTCCTGTCCCTGAGTAGTTGGAGTAGGGCAGGGGTGACCCAGGGTGCATTTTGTTTTTTGGAGTGGATCATGGTGAAGGGTGCAAAAAGATCACATGCCTTGGTAAAAGCTTGTGAGAATAGATCGAGGGCAGTGTCAACGCTCATTGCATGGCGGATGGGAGACCAATCAATATGAGCGAGGAACTGCCTGAGTTTTAACAGTCTCCTGGGTGAAAGCACCTGCGTGTGGTGGTTTGGGCTATGGGTTTGGGGAGTGGGGTAGACCAGAGTAACAGGAAAGGGGAGTGGTCACTTAAGGAATCTGGGAGGACTTGAATATCTTGAATCTTTTGGGGGCGGTTTGAGACAATGACGTCTAGGAGGGTGCTTGTCCCTGAATTTTGGTTACGTCTGGTGGGTTGTGAGACAAGTTGGGTCAGATCCATTGCAGTGAAAGTGTCTCTTATTGTCGAGGTAGTGGGACTGAGCCAGTTTACATTGAGGTCTCCTACTAGGATTTGTTGAGCCTTATGGGGGAGGGAGGAGAGATATTCAGTGAGAGATGATTTTGCAGGGGTCTGGTTCCTTGGGGGGATATAGGAGACTGTGAGATAGAGGGAGCTCCTGGATGGGTCTGGGGTGAGTTTGAGGGTGAGGGCCTGGGCACCATCTACAAGCTTGGGGGCTGGGAGGGCGTGGCCTACGATGGTGTCATGAGCATAGAATGCACACCGCTTCCACGTTTACCTACTCGATCCTCGCGATATAGGGTGTAGCCTAGGAGGGAGACAAAGGAGTCTGGGGTGGACTTAGTTAGCCAGGTTTAACCCAGCATTGAATGGCAGCGATTTTTTTAAGCAGGCTGCATACGTTCATGGAGGCAATGCGGAGTCCGTTGGACTTAGTTGGTGGCTTGGCGGGGGCAGGGCCTGGGTTTGGGTGGATATTACCAGAGAGGAGTAGTAGTATAACTAAGGCTCTAGCCCTGGGGTGGCAGTTTGTTAGTTTCCTGTGGGTACATTGAGGGGCCGGGCAGGCAGTGGGTGAACAGGGAATGGGCAGGGTTTGGAGGGTCTGGAGATACAGAGGTGGGTGGAGCCAGGGTCGGGGTGGGGTTGGGGGGCAGCAAGGGGGTGGATGCAGGGGTCCAGGGTGCATTGACATGGCGTTGGGTCGGTGGGGCGGGCTATAGTGATAAGGTATGTGTGGGTACAGTGACCATGGGCAAGGGGCTGAGGAGTCTGGCTGGTGGGAGCTAGGTTCCAGGAAGTGTAAGAAGATAATACATATAGGTGGAAATAATCTACTAATGCGCCAGGTAGCCTTGGAGTTAGGGCACAGTGGCTGGGAGGGGGGAGCCAAAGCTTTAAGAGCTGTAGAAATCAAGTCAAGATTATCTTGGCTTTGCTGGCTTGGTGAATAGAGCTGCTGACTTCAGTTGCAAGGGTGCTGGGTTTGAGACCTGGGGAGGGACAGTGGAGTGCCCTTGTTTTTTTTTTTTGATTAAGGAGCAAAAGCTTTAAGAGCTTTATGATCCAGTGGAATGATTTGGTGGCCTGGTGGTAGAGCTGTAGACTTCAGTCCCAAAGGTACTGGGTTTGAGACATGTGGTAGGTCAGTAGAGTATTTTGGTAGATTTAAGGAGCAAAAGCTTTAAGATCCAAAGAATTATATCTTGGCTTGGTGGCTTAAAGGCAGAGCTGCTGACTTTGGGGCCAGGTGAGCAGGGTTTGACAACCACAGTAGGACAGCAGAGAGTATTTTTCTAGCTGAATTATGGTGCCAATAAGATCCTTCCACTCAAAATCCCTTAACCTTCCTAGTATAGCCATTGTGTCCCTTAAATATGCTGGTAAGATTGAAATACAGGGCTTAAGGAAAAAAAAAATCACCTAATGAGTCTATTTCAGAGAAATCTGATGCCCTGGAGGGTTAACTGTACTTTTGTGTATCTTGGGTAAGATACAAATCGTGGGAATCACTGGGTTGGCATTGTAAATATTCCTGAATTAATCTGTGATTTCTTTGCTAATTTTGACCTCCTCCAGGAGTTACAAAAGTTCCCTTTGGAACACTATAGTGGGGTCCCCTGTAAGTTTCCTGTAACTATTCTCATCAGATAGCAATTTTAACATTTTCTGCTTATAAAATTATTTTGTTAAAATTACAATATCTGTGTTATTTTTCAATTCCTGCAGCGCTCTAGTTTCCACCACATTCAGGTTCCTGCAAAAAAAGGGTGTGCCTGATGCCGACAAATTATCTAATTCATCTAGAATCACTTCTTAAATGCTTTAATGACACGGTTCCCAAAAATAGGACAGAATACCAATTTTGGTTTAAATGTGTTTTTTCCTCAATGTCACAAATCCACCCCTATTGTTTTTAAATGTTGGATTAACATCATGTGTCTGTGCAGTGTCCAAGTTCTCCAAGTAAAGATGTTCCAGAACTTGAAAATGCATTCGATCCTGGCCTGTCTGTGCTTGAAATCATAAGCATTTTCTTGCTCAGTGTTCAGATTTAAATCTAAATTCAAGTCCATCATGAAGATAAGCATAACTGTCAGAAAAAGCTGTATGGGGACCAAAGCAAGACTTTTATTGTGCTATTTTTTTTTTTTACCAATTTTGGGGTCTGCCTTGGTTTCAGCCTTCATTAGCCCAGGAGGGTGGGCAACTGGCTACCTTAATGGCTAATGCCAACACCCCTTGGAGATCAGCAAGCAAGGGGTGAATGCACACCATGCGGCCTGCACCATTCTATCCTAGGTACTAAGCACCTCTGTGATGTGCCTTACCTCCAGCAGGCTCCAACTTGGGTTTCCAAGGCTAGCGTGCCAACTGTGGCCTCCCATGTGGAAGGGCAGTGGTCTGTAGCTGCACTACTGCTCCGGCCTGGACCTGAAGAGGTTTAATCCTTGTACTCGTTAAGGCAAGGCATCTTCATTTATAGTGCACCCAATCCATACGGCTCTGGTTTCATTACAGGAATATTATTAGAACAGAAATACAGGAGGGACATAAATGATCTAAAATAAATATAAAAAAATGGTTTCAAACAGTCTCAGAAAAAGCTAAAAAATAAATCTTAACGGCACATTTAAAGGTGTCCACTGAGGGGGAAGCCAGAAGACTGTTTCAAAGCAGAATCCTAGCTGCCTCAAAAGCTCTGTCCCCTGAGAGCTTTACTCCATATCAAGAAACATCAACCAAACTATCTCAGTGGACCAGAGAGGATGGATAGGGATGTATGAGGTCAGGAGTTTTTTAGATATCTTGGGCCCAAACCATGCAGGGCTGTGTATACCAACAAGCCTATCTTGAAGTTGACATGCCACTAAATAGGCAGCCAATGCAGATTATGGAACACCAAGACATGCCGAGACTGAGATGTTACTGATATCAGCAGGGTCACCGCATTCTGGACCTGCTGTAGGTGATGTATCAAACCCCAGATAACCCTGGGTACAAAGCATTTCGGTAATCCAGCCTGGATGTAACAAAGGCATTCATGACTGTAATCCATTTGCCTGGCTCAAAATAGAGTTTAATCTGGGCATCCAGGCAATAGCAGCAACTCAGGAAGGCTTTATTAAATATACAGGTTTACAGTTATGTAGATAAAAAAGCGGACCACTGCCAACACATGATATTTAAAGGTCAGCTTGCAGTCCACCATGACTCTCACATTATATACCCTATCCACAACTCTGAGTGTACCACCGCAAAAAGATGGTACTGCAATAGCAACACCTCCCATTACTCTCCCGTGGGAACCTGATTTGACCAGAAGCACCTCAGTTTTGCCTAGATTTAGGTTAAGCCAGCTAAAGGTCATCCAGTCATTGATGTCACTCAGACAGCTGCGCAACACTGAGGCAGCAGATGACCTGTTAGGTGTACAAGACAGGTACAGCTGGGTATCATTTGTTAGCATTGAACTTTCACACCATACTGCCAAATGATACCATCCAAGAGCAACATGTACACAGAAAACACTATATTGGCCAGGATCAAGCCCCTGTAGCACTCCACAAGTAGAGGAGCAGCCCTGGAGCTAAAGTTATTCAAAGGCAACCTGCTGCACCCTACCCATGAGGTAGGACTTGAACCACCTCACCACCATGCTGGTGAGTCCTATGTAGTGCCTTAGGCAATGAACGAGAGCCCCATAGTCTACCGTGTTGAAAGCCAACAAGAGATCCAGGAGGGCCAAGATGAAACTTTGCCCCCCCCAATATCTAGCCATAGATAATTAAACACATGTATGAGGGTCGTCTCCGTGTTATGTCGAGGCCCAAATCCCTTGTCCTGACAAGAAAGGTTCTTAGATGTTAAAGTTTTCTAGATGCATTTCAAATTGTGCAACTACTCTCCTCTTGATAACCTTCCCCAGAAAAGGAAGGTCTCAGATGGGCATGTTATTCATGAGAACATCAGGGTCCAAAGATGGTTTCTTTAGGAGAGGCTTCACTGCTGCCACTTTCAAGGCTGCAGGAAAACACCCTCCTTCAGGGAACACCTGACAATCCTAGTGATTACTTGGACTTTGAGCCTTTTGACAGCCTAAAATCAGACTGGAGATCACCCAGATCACCTCATTCACCAACACTGGCTCAAACTCAGCCCAAGGCTGGAAGCTGCCACTTCCCATCCTGGGGCGGATATCACTGGCCCATAACAGGCCATTTGTGGTGATCCTGCTCTGAATGGACGACAAATTTATCTAGAAAAAATGATATAACTCCTCACAGTCATCTCTTGAAAAACTCTACCAGATCATAGACAGGGTGGGTTTAACAGCTTGTCCGCGGTATGGAAAAGTTGCGTTAATCTATCTTTTCTGACCGCAATCCCCTGTGGCAGGGACTCTATCTTTTTCCCCATGATTGCCTACTGATACTCACTGTAAAGAGTACTCAGCACCAATCTCTCCTCTAGGGAGCAGGATCTCCTTCAAGAATGCTGCGCCCTCTATGTCTTTGTCTTCAACTACAGCAGCTCATCATAAAACCATGGTGAGCTGCAGTGGGAAATCAAGTGATGAACATGGTAAGGAGCAAGGGAATCCTAGGCAGCTGTAAGAGCCATATTATAGCTCTCCACAGCTTTCTCAGCTCCCTCATTACAACCTGTCATTATGCCCAAAAGATCAACTTCTGCCAGGAGTTTGCAAAGTTCCAGATTGTTTTTTGGTCAGTAGCAAACCATCTCCATGGGGGTGGGGGGATTGAATGAGGACCCCACAAAGGAATTTGACAGCATAGTGATCAAACCAACTGATTAGATCAACCTTGACATTACAGACGACAACACCCAACAAGAAGAATAGGCACAAGGCATGACTTAACTGGAGAGTCCCAGTGGCAACTGCCTCCGTGAAGCCCAGTAAAGCCATCAATTGGAGGAACTGTTGTCTAAAATACAAGGTCTTATCATTGATCCAGTGATTGAAATCCCTAGTACTAAAAGTCTTGGGGAGTCCACAGCTAGGTTGGCCATGAGGTCTTCTAGTTCTTGCAGGAAATAAGTTCCATACCCCAGGAGATGGTATATGAGAATGATCCTGCAGCTTACATGCAGCACACCATGTGCTGCCATACATTCAAATAGCCTGGTGGTTCTCATGGAATGGTTACTGATGATGACTCCTAGGTCGCTTTCCTCAGAGGTAGTGTCCAGCTTTACTACACCCCTCCCATTCAGTACTTTGTCCTGGGTTCTTGTTCCCTATGTGCATCACCTTGCACTTTTTGGCATTGGATTTCAACTTCCAAACCTTTGACTACCTCTCTAGCTTTTGCAAGTCTCTCTGCATCTCCCTAACTCCCTCCTCACTGTCCATCCTACAACATAGCTTAGTGTCACCTGCAAAGAGACAGATCTTGCCCAGGAATCCTTCTCCCATGTCACTCATGAACATATTGAAAAGGACTGGACCCAGGAGTGATCCTTGCGGTACCACACTGGGGACCTGTCTTCATCTTTGACTCCATTAACCACAATCCTCTGCTTTTTCCTTTCCAACCAGTTTCTCACCCATCTATGTCCTTTGCTGCACCCAGATCCTCTAGCTTCTTCAGATGCCCTCTGTAAGGTACAGAGTCAAAAGCCTTGCTGTCTTGCTAAACTCAAAGTAGAGTAAATCCACAGCATAGCCCATCTCCACTACGTTTGTTACCCAGTCAAAGAAGAAAACATTTACTCAACATAGTAATGTTATTTCTACTCAGGGACCCATCAGTGAGCCTTACAAATGGCATCAGTCTACAGGAGTGTGCTGTCCTGGAAATAGAACTTTATGATAATTTTGGAATTTAGAATACAAGTTCAAATTCTGCACCACGGTCACGCTCCCCATGCTGTTCTAACATCAGTTTTTTTCTATAGCCAGGAGACCAATGACCACTAAAACTATCTACATTTTTTTCTGACCCCCCCCACGCTCTTTCCTCCTCTTTCCTGCTACCCTCATTCTAACCTGCCCCTTTGCCTTCTCCTCTCTTCTTGCTAACTAACACTTCCCCAGTAGGCTCCAGGTCCCCGCCTCAGCACTTTCCCCCAATGAGTCTAGCCATCCTCTATAACTACACTCTTTAGCACTTAAGACAAAAGAACTGCTGCCCATCAAGTTCTCACCTCCTTGCATACAGTATTAGTTAATTATTTTACAGACTATATCATCCTCTGTTCCCTACCTGATTTGCTCTGTATCCTGTAGATTCTCAAGTTGTTCACTTAAACTTCGTGTCAACCTAGCCTGCTATAAACGATGTATCTGTAAATTTTTATTTATGTAATCCCTGTTATTGTAATTATGTAACCTCTGTAACCTAATGTACTCATGTTTTTCTAAGGCATGGAACCTCATTGTATCTGTTTATGTACTTGTAACCATTGTAAATGATGTTATGCTCATGTATTACTATAACGTGGAACCTCTGTAAAAGAGCCTTTGGCTCAAAGATACTTCCTAGAAATAAGTAAATAAATAACTGATACTAACACTTGGAAAAAAAAAACAAACAAAAAAGACAATAAACTGTAGCAGCCAAGACATTTAGGACTGAAATTATCATAGTTTTAAAATGGTTGAAAAATTGCAATAAATAATGCTCAAGCAACCATAAGAATGGATTATTGTGTGAACAACAGGAATCCATCAGTGAGATGCCTTACAAATGGCAAAGTCACTTGCAGTACCTTAGGAGGATGGGTCTAGAACCTAATTAGTAAAAAGGTTCTGCAAGACAGCAGTTCCAAAACTGGCATCCCACCTGGACTATATGTTCAGACAGTAGTGCTTTATGAAGGTGTGTACTGTTTTCTAGGTAGCTGCTTTATAAATTGCTTGAAGGGGGATTCCCTTTGTAGCTGCCAAAGAGGCAGGGGTGCCCCTTGTGGAATGTGCTCATAGGCCTCTGGGGGTTATCTTGACAGCTTTTTCACAACAGAACTGTGTACGAACATATGAAATTTGCCAGCAGATAAAGGCCTAGAGGTCTATCAAGTTTGCTCGAATGTGCAGCTAGCAGCCCTTATTTTGCAGCTGCTCCTCCCACCCACACAGGAAACTATCCAAATGACAGAGTTTTCCCAGCTGGTGACTTACTCTTACCAACCTCTCCAGAGGTAACAAAAAGCTGTGTAATCTGGAACCTGACATCCCTTGTCTGATCCATGTAGTGACCTAACATCTTTTTACATCCAGACAGTGCAATTTTTGCTGACCTGTACTGGAATATGCAGCATAGAGGAAAAAGGGGTTAACTGACTGGTTTAAGTGGAATTCTGTCACCACTTTAAGTAGGAACTTTATATTGGCCCTAAAAACGACCTTGTCCCTGTGGAATATTATATAGTTTGGATCTGTACAAAGGGCTTATAGTTCACTTAACCTCCTGGCAGATTTCATGGCTACCAGGAAAACTGCCTTCCATATGACATATTTTAAGTCAGCTGTAGCCATAGGCTCAAAAGAAGCCTCCATCAGCTGGACAAGACAGATATTTAGGTCCTATGGATGGACTGGTCCCCTTACAAGGGGATGCAGATTGTTGAGGCTCTTGAAAAGTCTTTTAAAACAGGTTTGAGTGAGGCCAAAGACCTGCCTTTGTTTGCTGATGTATAGGCTGACATAGCTGCCAGGTGTACTTTCAGGGATGAAGGTCTCAGACCTAAGGATTGTAAGTGTACTGGGTAGATCAGAACTTTAAAAAGCCCAGCCTGCATTGGGATTATCCAGGGGTTGATCTTAACCTTTTTTGCACTAACCATCAGGACAAGTTGATTCAAAATTGCACTAGTCCACACATGGTTGCACTACTTCACAATTGTAATGGAAAATGTTGTGCCACTATGAAGAATAAAAAACAAGAAATATTTTGATATTACATATTTTGTCCTGCTCCTACATTATTTCCCACCCCTGCAAAAAAAAGATTTGTCATGTGATAAGACAGTCTGCCCATATTGTTCTGTACTATGACCTCCTCTATACCTTGATTTCAATAAGGCTTTTGACATCTTTCCATGTAGGAGACTAGTAAGCAAGCTGGGTAGCTTAGGAGTGGGTCCAAAGGTGGTGAACTGAATAAGAAATTGTTTAAGGGATAGACAACAGAGGGTGGTGGTAAACAGAGTTCATGCCGAGAAAGGGAAGGGAAGGTGACCAGCAGGGTGCCTCAGGGATCAGTGATAGGACCAGTCCTCTTTAATGTCTTTATAAGTAAGATTGCAGAGGAGCTGAAAGGGAAGGTCTGCCTCTTTGTGGATGACACCAAAATCTGCAATAGGGTGGACACTCCAGGGGGCTGGAAAGGAAGAGTAGAGACCTGAAAAAACTAGAGGAGTAGTCAAGGGTATGTCAGCTGTATTTCAATGCAAAAAAGTGCAAAATAATGCAGTTAGGGCAAAGAAACCCAGGGGCAGAGTGCAAAATGTGTGGAGTGGTATTGATGACCACCAAGCAGGAAAGAGACCTGGGGTAATCATATTAGATGACCTAAATGTGGTCAGGCAGTGCAACAAGGCACCTCTGATTCTGCCAAATGTGTCTGCATGCTCCAGTGGACCCAGAGGGGTGCAACTTAAGAGGCCCTAGCTATTGAGAACAGTTTCTAGAAAAGTTTCTCTCAAACAGAGAATAATGCTGCTTCAGACAAAATGCTGAATCACGAAGCCACTTTGGTAGGTGAAGTGCTGGGGTGGAGTGTATTTCATTTGGTGACTGGCTGTGGCCGAATTAATCAAGCACTTTTGCTTAATAAAACTGCAAATTGATTCAGCGTTTTGTCTGAACCCACATTATTCTCTGTTGGAGTGAAACATTTCTTGGAACTGAGTGCAACAAGGAGGTAGGGAGGGCTAGTGTGATGCTAGGGTCCATAGGAAGGGGTATCACCAGCAGAAAGAGGAAGGTGGTGTTGCCTTTGTATAGATCACTGATAAAACCCTAACTAGAGTACTGTGTCCAGTTCTGGAGACCACATATCTGAAAGGATATAGACAGAGTGGAGGTGGTCCAGAGGAGGGCAACTAAAATGGTGCAGGGTCTACATCATAAACCCTATAAGGAGAGACCAAAAGACCTCAATTTGTACACCCTGGAACAAATGAGGAAAAGGAGGGATATGACAGAGAGCTTTAAATACATCATGGGGGTAAATAAGGTACAGGAGGAAAGTATTTTTCAGAAGAAAAGATGCTTAAGAACAAGAGGACATGCTATGAAGCTGGAGGGGATTGTAGTAGTAGTTTATTGATCAACATAGATAGTCATTACACTTCAAAATACATAACATGATAAACATGATAATACAAAAGTAGACATTATACAGTTTCCCAATACATTTGTTAAAATATCCCTATCCAAGAAATTACATTCTCACAAGTAGAAGTCATGAATATTGCACTTGTTCATTTCAAAGAAAATAGTTCTATTCATTCTTAAATTCTTTTCAGTTTTTGATCTTATCTTACTGATTTGCATAAAATAGTTTGACAATCTATGAATTGTCGAGTACCTAGAGGCCAGACGGGCACAGGACCCAAGGCAGCATGGATTCACAGTGGGAAGGTCATGTCAGATGAATCTAATCAATTTCTTTGACTGGGTGACCAAAGCAGTAGATCAGGAAGGGGCTGTGGACATGGCCTACCTAGACTTTAGCAAGGCATTTGACACTGTCCCACACAAAAGATTAATATACAAATTAGCCAGCCTGGGAGTGGGTCCCAAGATGGTAGCCTGGGTAAAGAACTGGCTGGAGAACAGGACACAGAGGGTAATAGTAAATGGAGTCCACGCTGAAGAAAGGAGGGTTACTAGTGGGGTACCGCAGGGTTCAGTACTGGGACCAGTCCTCTTCAATGTCTTTATAAGTGACATTGCAGAGGGACTAGAAGGAAAAGTATGTCTCTTTGCAGACGACACAAAAGTGGGGTGGAAAGGATGAGAAGGGACTTGGCAAGGTTGGAGGAATGGTCAGATGTATGGCAGCTTAGATTCAATGCTAAGAAGTGCAAGGTAATGCACCTGGGAAGCAAATACCCAGGGGAAGAGTACACAGTGGGGGTGAGATACTAACAACAACAAAAATGGAAAGGGACCTGGGGGTAGTCATATCAGATGACCTAAAGGTGGGCAAGCAATGTGAGAGGGCAGTAAGGGTGGCTTGCGGGATACTGGGATGCATAGGGAGAGGCACACCAGCAGAAAACAGGAAGTTGTTATCCCTCTGTACAGACAGCTGGTGAGACCCCATCTGGAGTACTGCGTGCAGTTCTGGAGACCCAGTCTCCGCAAGGACATAAACAGGATGGAGGCAGTCCAGAAGAGGGCAACTAAAATGGTGCAGGGTCTGCCCTGGAAGACATATGAAGAGAGACTTAAGGAGCTTAATATGTATAGCCTTGAGGAAAGGAGGGAGATGGGGGACATGATAGAAACTTTCAAGTACCTCAAGGGAATCAACAAAGTCCAAGAGGGTAGCATCTTTCAGAAAAGAGGTGTGCAAGAACAAGGGGGCACAATTTGAAGATTGGGGGGTGGCTCAGAGGCAATGTAAGGAAGTAATTTTTCACAGAGAGGGTTATGGATGCATGGAACGTCCTTCCGGAGGAGGTTGTGGAGTCAAAAACAGTGGTAAATCTCAAGCATGGACAGACAGCAAGGCAATTCTAGGGGTGGGGTAGGAATAAGTAGGCTGTTAACGGTTAACTAGGATCTGCAGCTTATCCATTAGGTGGAAATGGGCAGACTAGGTGGGCCAAGCTGTCCTTATCTGCCGTCCAATTCTATGTTTCTATGCTTCTATGTTCACTAACCTTGCATATGTATGAGAATGGTTAATGATGTATCCTTATCAGTCTCTGTATTGACATATGTAAAAGGTCCCAACCAGAAGGGTCTTTCTTTTATATACCAGTGACAGTCCCGCATAACATGACTAAGATTTTCAATTCCCCCAAAATGGACAAGTACATTCTTGATTACCAGTCAACATTTTGGTATGTGTCAAACATAAGACATTACTGTCAAACCTTTCACATTTGTATTTAATAAAAGTTTTTCTTGAGGTTGGATCAACAAGAACCTCTAAAGTAGCAATTTTTCTTAGAAAACCACTTTGAATATGCAAAGGATGCTATCTGATCCACATCCATTTTGATCTAAAAATGATAAATTTTCATCTGAGCATATTTTTTGTATTTGGTACTTAAGATTATATTATTTTCCACATATTTTTCCAGCATCAACATTTCATATTGGTTCAAACACTTCCTAATATGTGTAAGCCACGATGATTGTTTGCACTTCAGTTGGGACCATCTCTTCTTTTCCAAATAACAAAGATATGGCAATCTATTAGAGCGCATCCTCATAACTTTTAGCCAGTAATTAAGGGCTCTGCTATCTACTGTTGCATTAATATTACAGATGGCTAGTTCTGATCTAATATAGGATGCAGGGCAAGAATGTCTTATGCTCAACATGGTTCTTAACAACTTAAATAGTGGGACAGTTAACTTTTCCGTTATTTGTGTCCCACACCTCTATGCCATAGAGAAGTTGTGAGTAATATTTAGCATTTACAGCCTTTATTAGTGGTTTAATTGACAATATCCCATAATTATAATTAAATCTTGACAAACCTGAAATGATTTTTATATTGAATCTATTGCTTTTTGAATATGAGTTTTCCAGTGCCCACCCATTATTATCAAATGTTAATCCAAGGTAAGAGTAATTATTTACTCTTTCAATCTTTTGCATCTTTATTTGCCAATCACCTCTTGTTTTCTTTTGGCAAAAAATCATAACTTTGGTTTTATTATAGTTTATTTATTTATTTATTTATTTAAACAACAGTTTGGAAAAACCTTTGAGCCATAGGCTCATTTACAAAGGTACCTTGTCACAGTAAGACAAACCAAAATATACAGTATAGCAGTACAACACATAAGTATAACAGTAAAATTAAGACATAGATACAAACAAGCTGGTACAGGTAGGATGGATGCAAACAATACCAGAGTTATGTTGTCCTTAGCAGCTTAGTAATAAGCTTTGTCATAAGTATTAGTACGGCTTTGACTAGTGGCAGTTACAGCATCGGGTGTTAATAAGGTGGTTACGTATGAAGTTTTGAAGCACGATATAGTTGGAGCTCGAGATGGAGGGGAAGTGTGTTGAACCAGGAGGGGCCCTAAAGCTGAAGGCTCTTGGCCGTGAGAGGTCCTAGCTCTAGGGATAACAAGAGAGGTTTTCCAGAGGTCCGAGTATGAACTAGTGGGACAGAGCGGCATGGTGGTGGTCAATCCTGGTGGGAAAGCCCAAGGAGGGTCTTTTGTAAGGGTACAGGTAGATATTTGAGGCGCCTGTCAGATCAAGTATCAGCGCTTTAGCATACAGTAGACAGGTGTGTGTCATCCTAGGTGCTCCAGTAATTAACCTGCAGGCCTTATTCAGGAGAAAAGACTTTTATGGAGTGCGGTCTGATCAGCAGCACCATACACCGGCAGTCCATAGTCCACTAGGGACAGGAAAGAGGAGGTGATCATGAGTCAAGAGCCTGGGGAGGCAGTGTTTTATACCGATGTAAGATGCCCAATCAGATATTAGTGGCAGTGGCTAGGGCAGCGATGTGTCCATGGAAGGAGAGGGAGGGTCAAAATGGATCCCTAGGTATTTATAGAGACAAACTTGTTCGAGTGGGAATGAGGACCCAGAGTGAATGAGGAGTTTGAAGTTGCAGGACTTGTTTTGGGGATGAGTGAAGAACATGGTTTTTGTTTTTAAGATCACCAATCTATGTTCCTTGAACCAGCCTCGGCTTCAGTGAAGGACTTCTGCAGCGAGTCCTGGAGGGCAGTAGGGTTACAACTTGAGGCAAAGATGACTGCATCATCAGCGTGCAATAGAATGTTCCCCGAGCAAGAGTGGAAGGGTGTTAGGTAAAGGGAGAATAGTAAGGGGCCCAGAATGGAGCCTGGGAACCCAGAAAAGATTAAGGACAGATGTCTGAGCAGGTCCCATTAATTTTTATAATCCGTGGGATGGTGATCAGCCACAGGAGGTCCATGAAGACAGCACCAGCCAGAGAACCAGTGTCTAAGGAGGAGTGGAGAAAGTTGAAGAACTCTAGGAGGCTGTGTTGGTACTGTGGCCCACTCGGAAGCCATGCTGCTCAGGACAAAGGACATTGTAGGTGGAGAGGTGTCAGAGATTTGAGAGGCCACCACTTTTCCAAGGCCTTGGAGAGAGGGAGAGAATGGAGATCGGTCGACAGTCTCCAGCCACAGTCCTATCACCACCTTTAAAGATAGGGGTGACAGTGGTGACTTTCCAGGCAGTTGGAACCTTCCCCAGGCAAAGAGAGTGGTTGATGAGGCATGTGATCGGGTAAGGACTGTGTCTAAGACCAGCCATAGGATACGGATCAGGGTGTCACTGCCTGTACTATTACTCTTGAGGGCAGTGACAAGGTGCGGCCTAAGTTCTTGGGCAGAAACACGTATGGAGGAGAAAATAAGGGCAGAAAGATTTACGGCAGGTGCTGGGGAGGAGGGTCAAAAATTTGTAGGGAGGATAGGGCTAAGGTCAGTGAATGAGGTGTTGAGGTGGTTGGCTATGAGGGTTGGGTCTGAGGAGATCACACCATTAATGTTGATCTGGGGGTGGGGGAGTGCACCCCATTTAACTGTTTAATGTTATCCGAAGGTTCTGGGATCCCCCATGAGGCAGTGAGTGAGGACCGATAGTGCCTGACTTGGCCTTTCTGATGGCCCGAGTGCACTTGTTGCTGGTGGCAGCATATAACCACCTGTCATTGGGCCAGCCAGTCTCAATGGCATGGTGCCATAGGTTGTCCCTATGTTTGAGCTGGTGGATCAAAGCTGGGGTAACCCAGGGAGCATTCTTCCTTTTAGAACGGCGGGTCAACACTGGGGCAAAGATATCACAGGCATTATTAAAAGTTTGGGTAAAGAAGGAGAGAGCTGTGTCGATGTCAGGAGTTGCCTGTATAGGAGACCAGTCAATTTGGGACAGAAGTTCCTTAAGTTTTATCAGTCCACCAGGTATTAGACGCCGCGGCATGTGGACTGTGCTATGGGTTTGGGGACTGAGGATGACCAGTGGAATAGAATGCGGGAGTGATCGCTGAGAGAGTCTGGGAGGACTTGTACATTGGGGATCCGATTAGGGCGGTTGGTGAGTACCACATCAAGCAGGGTACTGGAGCCTCTCTTGGGGTTAGTCCTGGTAGGGTGGGTAACTAGTTGCGTTAGGTCTATTGCAGAAAAGGAGTCTCGGGTAGAGGAGGAGGAGGGGCTGAGCCAGTTGACATTTAAGTCACCCACCAGAATTTGATCAGCGGAAGGAGGTAGAGAGGTAAGGTATTCTGTAAGAGAGGCAATGGCCTGCATTTGGTTCCTGGGTGCACGATGCAGTAGTCAGATAAAGGGTCCCTTTAAGGGTCAGGGGTTAGTTTCAGCGTGAGCGCCTGGGCCCTGGATCAAGGATGGGAGTGGCAGGGCTAGTAATGGAGAGATTCCTTGACATAATAGCGCAGCCGCTGCCCCTGCCTCCAACATGGTCGGACCAGAAAAGGGTGAAACCAGGAAGGGAGACTAGGAGTCAGGGAGGATTTTGACAGCCAAGTCTCAACCAGGGTGATGACAACAGGGTTAATTGATGTGACCAGGCATTGTAGTGAGTCAAACTTTTAGGAGGCTACAGATATTCATGGAGACCATGCATGAGGCCTGTGGTGCGGTTGGGAGCTCCTGGGAACTGGGCCAGGGTTTGGATGAATGTTCCTGACAGGAGTAGTAGCATGACTAACACCCTGGCTGGGAGATGGTGAGAGGTTTTCCCACGATTGACATGAGAGGGAGGAGGGAGGCTAAGGGAGCAGAGGGTGGGCAGGGAGGTACAGGAGGGAAAGCAAGAATAAGAAGACACCCAGATGTGCCTGAGGTGAAGAGAAAGCTAGGGGAGGGTAGGGGGACGGGGACACACAGAGGTCCCAAGGGGCAGGAGAGGAGGTTCAGGAAGGGAGAGGAGGGGTGCCAGGGCACAGTGTGGACTAGCAGATGGGTAAGTGGGTAAGTGCACTGCTAGTGGGGATAGGCACAGGCAGAGCGTGAGGCAGGGCCAATACATTGTGGTGAGCAAGATCCCAGGAAGTAGTGCTGTACAGGTAGGGAGGAAGCAGTGAGGGAGCATAGGTCCCTCTAGTGGCCAGCAGGTATAACCTGCAAATGGGAAAGTGGGGAGATAGGTTCTGGCAACAGGACGTGATATCACCGGATGTGATGTCACGGGTGGATCCTTAAATTGACAGCTGTCGGGCTAGCACCCTCTGCAGGCGTCCAGACGAAGAGAAGAGGCTCTCTTTACCTCGAAAGTTATCAGGCTGGAGATTTGGCTTCCTCAGCTACTCAGGTGAGCTGCTTGTGCTTCAGTTGCTTGATTGTCCCGAGTGCCTAGCTTGGGGAGCTGCCTATGTTGTGGAGAAAACAAAGCCTCTCATTACTATGCAGCAGGAGAATATGTTGTGACTTACACAAAGGAGCTCCACTCTAAGCAAACAAGGCTATTCCAAAATGAGGTCACACTAGGACCCAGCTAACCTAATGCCTTCAGTAACAAGCACAATTAGCTCAATACCACCAAATTAAACAAGTCTGATCTATATTAGCTGCTTGGTATATCTGGCTTTAAGATGAAATCAGCAAGGCAACTCTAGAAAAGCCAGTGAGTCCCTAGCTTTACACTTCAGCAATTAGTAGCACAAAGAGAATCAAATAACAAGTCCACCCAGTGGTGAACAGGAACAAAGTTCATAAAATACAAGTGTTCATCAGGTAGCACCCCTCTGCAGGCGTACAGACGAAGAGAAGAGGCTCTCTTTACCTTGAAAGTTATCAGGCTGGAGATTTGGCTTCCTCAGCTACTCATGTGAGCTGCTTGTGCTTCAGTTGCTTGATTGTCCCGAGTGCCTAGCTTGGGGTGTGGGGGAGCTGCCTCGAAAGTTATCAGGCTGGAGATTTGGCTTCCTCAGCTACTCAGGTTAGTTAATGTGTAGTTTATGGTCTTGGCCCTATTAAATAATAGTTCTAGTTGTTTTTGTAAACCAGACTTAGTGAGTGAGAATAAAATTAAGTTGTCCGCATAAGCCAGTGTGGCACATGGGCAATTCAATATTTTTGGGGAGTCAGAGGGGAGATTAGACAATTCATTTAATATATTGTCAATGTTCAGACAAAAAAAAAGAGTTGATGCCAGTACACACCCCTGCTTTACTCCATTGTTTATAGTGAATGTTTTTATAAATTGGTCTTTAGTGCCTAGTCTAACCCTTGTCCATGTATTATTATACAAAAGTTGTATTATATAGACAAGGCTAGAGTCTATTCCACGAGTAGCCATCTGAGACCATAATTGGCTTCTTGAAATAGAGTCAAAGGCTACAGAAAAATCCACAAACACTGTATACAACTTTTGCTTTCTGAAAAAAAAAAATGTAAATGTTCTTTTCCACTAAATGATATAAGGTATAACAGCTATCCATCATGGTATATCCTGCTCTAAACCCTGCTTGTAACTCACTCAATCCTCCTGTAAGCTTGATTTGTATTTTTAATCATTCCAAAATATTTTTTGAGAATATATATATATATTTTTTTTTTACTTTATTTCTTTATCTCTCCTGTCTACTCTCGGAGCCCACTCCTTCCGTCCACTCATTTTCCCCCCAATCCACCTCCGTGGGATCTGCCCCTAGAGTGCCTCCTCTCTCCTCCTGCACAGTGGGGTCTGTTCCTCTTGGTGGTCTGGATGGAACTGGAGTGGCTTTCATCCAGGGCTGCTGAGAGGTGTTTTCTGTTTTCTCCCTGGTTTCCCCTACCCTCTGGGACATCGAGTGCTAGGACGTACGTCCTGAGTGGTGGTGTGCTGACACATGCCAGACCTCTCATGCGCCGTCGACGTCCCCCCTCCCCGGCTCTGGCGAACGGAGCCGCCTCCATCCCCTCCTTATGTCGGTGCTTCCACCGGCTACGAGGGGATGCAGAACGCAGATGTGTTCTTGGTCTCCCACTCCTGAGGGAGGAGAGCATCCATTGGGATGCTCTATCCTCCCTCTCCCCTGCTGACCCCCAATCACCCGAGTCCATTCCCAAACCCGGGTTGCCGGCGTAGCACGAGGTGTGGCGTCCAGTGCCTCAACCCTCAGCGCCACCAAGCCGGCATTTTTGAGAATATTTTTAAGTTTATATCCAGCAAACGTATTGGGCAATACATCGCTGGATCAGTCAAACTTCCTTTTTTATGTATTGGGACTATCTCCGCACCGTGCCAAGACTCTTGATAAATATTTTCTAAGATACACTTGTTAAAATGCATGAAAGTGCATTGCACCAAAGACTAGTATTACATAGATATATTTCTGCTGGTATTTCATCAATACTGGGAGCTTTTGCCTTTTTTTAGTGTATTTGTAGCCAGATATAATTCTTCAACACTAATTGATTTAAATCTGACTTTATCAAAAATGTTTATTGCCTATCGAGTGTCAACATTTAGATCATAGAATGTATTTACATAGTGCTGGATCCACTACTGTTCTGATATGTAGGTATCTAAATTGTTTTTATAATAATTATTTGTGCCCTTGGCCACCAAATTCCAGAACATAAGAAAGTGCTAGCAGAAGGGGACCATATGATCCATCTAGTCTGCCTGTGTGGGCTCCCCCCAAGTCTTTTTTCCTTCCTAAGTTTCTGCAGTGCCTATCCCATGCTAGCTTGAACTCTCTCACTGTCTTTGCTGCCACAACTTCTGTGGGCAGACTGTTCCAAGGCTCCACCACCCTTTTGGTGAAGAAAAACTTCCTGATGTTGGTTTTGAATCTAACTCCCTGTAGGCGCCTGCTGTGCCCCCTTGTTTGTGTAGATGAGCTTTCTCTGAAAAGGTCCTGAGTTTATATTGAGTTAATTCCTTTGAGGTATTTGAATGTCTCAATCATATTCCCCCTGTTCCTCCTACTTTCCAGGGAGTTCATCTTGAGATGGTTGAGTTTTGACTTGTAGGATTCTTGATGAAGTCTGTGAATCATCTTCGTAGCTCTCCTCTGAACAGTCTCCAGATGATCTCTGTCTTTCTTGAGGTGTGGTCTCCAGAACTAGATGCAATACTCTAGGTGCGGCCTCACCAAGGACCTGTACAGTGGTATTATCACCTCGCTTTTTCTACTCGAGATACCCCCTACCTATGCATCCAAGGATGCCATTAGCTTTCTGTGCCACCTTTTTGCATTGCCTGGTTGTCTCTAAATCATCAGATATGAGTACTCCTAGATCCCTCTCAACCTAATTTCTGTCAGTTGTTCCCCTCCTAGGGTATATTTCCAGCCTGGGTTCTTTCTCCCAAGGTGCATAACTTTACGCTTCTTGCCATAGTTTTGACCATTCTTCCAGCTTTTTTTAGATCAGAGTCCATTCTTGTGGCCCCCTCTTGCATGTTCAAGTTCAAGTTTATTGCAGGAAAACTCCATTGAGCAAGCTCATTCACGAGGAGGTCCTGTGACATAAACACTTAAAGTACAAACACAGATAGGTAATAACAGTATATACATGAAATACACGTTACATGATACAGGCTGGATATACATACAAGGGTACCACATAGGGTGACCGTAGGTGGTAAACATTGATATGAGACAGGGAAGCGACTTATAGGTCGCATACTGATAAATGAAACATGATGACTGGTGTGATTTGATTTAATCTAATCAAATCAAATCAAATATACAGTATTTTGGCAGCTAGAACAAACAGTCTACAACTGATATGGGAGGGAGGAGAGATTTGATAGAGTAACAGTGGAGCGTAAGCAAAGATAAAGCCAGGAGTAGAAGGGGAAGGGAAAGCAGTTAATATGACAAATCAATTATACCTTACCAGTGGATAAATATGGCTCACATGGGGAAGGAAGAGACTTAATGACAGTTACAGGTGTCTTTTATTTTGGCTGAACTTAGTGATTTGTAGAAGTTTATTGAAACTGTGTAGTTAGTTTCAATACGGTTTTAATTGGATTCCAAATGGAGAAGAGGCATGCAGCGCCTTGCGTTTACCAAAGGAAGTCCGCGTCCTTGGTATGTCAAGCATAATAAAGTCAGATTTTCTTAATGAGTATGCACCATATGAGATACTAATAAGGGAAGAGAGATAGCTTGGCAATTTCTGCAGGAGCAGTTTAAGAGTCCATAGCCCAGCATGGAGCAGGCGTCTAGTAGTAAGGGATGTCCAACCAACAGCTGCATATAAGTCACAGTGGTGCGAACGGTAAGGGGAGTTGGTAATGAACCGTAACGCACGGTGATAAAGGATGTCCAGTTTACTTAGATTTGCAAGAGTGGTGGAGGAATAGATTACATCGCCATAGTCGAGTAGGGGGAGAAAAGTGGCCTGTACAAGCCTGTTTCAAGTTTCAAAGGGGAAAAGGGGCCTATTTCTGTAGAAGAAACCTAACCTTGCTTTTAACCTTCTAGAGACATCTTCGATATGGTCACTGAAAGATAATTTATTGTCGATCCAGATACCTAGATATTTAAATTTGGTTACAACTTCCAGAGGGTCGTTTAGCGTGGTGACAATGAAGTCTTGGGCAAGAGTATTGGGGGGGCCTGAGACAGCACTGCTGGAGAATATCATCGCTTTAGTCTTCTTGGCATTGAGCAGAAGCTTTGCCTTTATTAAATTATGCTCAAGTTGTGCGAAGTCCGCTTGAAGCACTCCCTTGACTTCAGATAACGATAAGCCAGAAGTATACAACACAGTATCATCTGCAAAAAGTGCAGATTGACGAGATATGTTAGCATCTAAATCATTGATGTACAGAGAAAACAAGATAGGCCCAAGATGGAACCTTGGGGACTCCTCTTGCAACTGGCAAGGCAGCAGAAAAAAAGCCTTCCGCCTTTACTTTTTGGAATCTTCCAGTTAGGTAGCTAGAGAACCACTGGGTGGTATGGTATGTGGCACCCAACTTTGCAAGGCAATTGACTAATAGTTTGTGATCAACAGTATCAAAAGCTTTGCTGAGGTCCAAAAAGACTGCACCAGTTACCTTCTTAGCATCTATGGCAGAGATCCAATCATTGGTTACTTTTGCTAGTGCAGTGATTGTGCTATGATTAGCCCGGAAGCCAGATTGAGCTGGGTTAATTAGAGAGAAGGTTTCCAAGTGAGATTTTAACTGAATATGGATCAGTTTTTTGAGAACTTTAGAAAGGATAGGCAATATGGAGATAGGCCTATAGTTGTTTACATCACATGGGTCACCAGATTTAAATAGAGGGAGGATATTTCCAGCAGGACGGCACAGCAGCCGATGTAATGGAAAGATTGAAGTTGTGGAGAATTGGGGCAGTGAGATGGGCATAGCCTGACCTTAGGAAAAAGGGTTCCAAGCCATCGTCCCCTGTGCTTTTTTTGGTGTCTAAGTTAAGAAGAGAATCTTCTACTTCTTTATAAGTTATCTCGCACAGTTGGAAGGGACTGGGTGCAGGACTAGATGTGGCAGGAGGGGTATGCTACTCTGTTGCAGAGCTTGGTGCTATCTGTGAACAGGCATACCTTTCCCTCCAATCCATCAGTGATATCACCGATGAATATGTTAAATGATTAAATAACATTTTTGCATCTTTTTGCTGAACTGCCTTTAACATTGGATCCCATTGTGCTTTAATGTACAGTGGTCACTACAGAAAGGTTGCTTGGTACCTTGATCCGCCGTGGCAGTGGCGGTATACTGAGAGGCATGCCGAGGGGTACCGAGAAATGCCTCAGCACTGCTCAGTAATGCAGCAAGCAGTGTCCGAGTTCTTAATTAGGTGATAGAAATCAATTCCTATTCATAGGGGCTAAAATGTGCCAGGTGGTGCTGTTTGTGGTTTAATTTAGCTGAAATAATGAAAGTTTTCCAGTAGGTGTCCCCACAGTCCAAACTCCAAGTCAAAACATCCTGTTTGAGTCTTTTTGTTTCACAGTCATTCCTTACTGCTTTCTGTCTCTCTTTCTCTTGCCAATTTTTTGTTGATCTACAATACATGAATACATACCAAAAAAATTGGCTTCATGTTCTCAATTGACCCTGATCTGCACCACACTACAGGTGTTGTTTGTAGCTCGTAACACATTCTGCCACCAAAACTAAAGTGCCACTCAAACTAAATTAGAATAGCCTTACCAATCTCTTGTGCAGATCCTTGCTCTGCATTTTAAGATAAGCTGCCAGCTACATATATTAAAATGACAACTAGCAGGTTAAGTTTGTTCGTCTCACACAACAGGCACTGAATAATGACACCATATTGTAAGTGGAGATGTCTCTTCTTCTTGTGAAGAGCCATTAAGTTTGGAGTTAACATTTTTAACTATTTGTTTTGCACACTGAGTTAATATAATGAATAAGTTAGGGCTGTCAGTGTGTACCATATTACTACTGTGAATGAGCCTAGTACTGTACATCATGTAGACAGATATGGGTTTGACTCCCATACCAGACAACAGCATACTGTATGACCTGGAGCAAGACACATAACCTCTCCAGAGACCTCATGTTTCCACGTTACAGCAAGCATAAGTGCCTATTAGGCATTACTGGGTTACCACAGAATTTAAAAAAAGGGGCTATTCACTTTCGTTTTTCTTGTTCATTGTGTAGATAGAATAACGTTCCATACTGAACCACATGCCAAGTGAAATCACACAATGTAGGAATGACTGGTTAGATAAAAGGATAAAATGTTGACAGGACAGCCACAGTTCAGTCCTTACTTTGTTGGCTAATATTGAAAACAAAGTTAAAAAGTAAAGTTACAGGAACTGGGATGAGCATTACCGGACTGCAAATATTACTGCAGAAAACTAAATTAGTAACTGGCATCTGCCTGCTGCTATTGCTGGTCAACAACAAAACAAAGAGTTTATAAGTAAACAAATCGGTGTAAGCAGATGTAAAAAACTTTTTGACCAGAATAGAGCTCCGATGTTTAGTGTGCGATTACTTCATTTTTACTATCAGCTCAGTAATCAATTCAAAAAATGACTGTGCCATCTATTTGGTTGTAAAATGCCCCAATATTCTGTTTTGCTTTAGTAGGGTCTGAGTTTGAGAATACAGTGTAATCTGCAAAAACAACAATAATTCATGTACATAATAAATGCAGCATTCACACCATCACCCCCCCAACAGAGAGGACATGGAAAACAAATCTCAATATTGACAACTCATCCATAATATTTAATTTCAGTTGGATAGCCTGAAATTAAATAATTTGTCTTCCATGTCCTCTCTGTTGGGGCCGGGGAGGTGAATGCTCTGCATTTATTAGGTAAATGAATTAATGTTGTTTCTGCAGATTACACTGTATTCTTAAACTCAGACCCTAATAAAGCAAAACAGAATATTGTGGCAATTTACAACCAAATAGATGGCAACAGTGCTGATATGCAGTAGCAACTACTGGTAGTGCGCTGAGTGTCTGACAAAAGGACTAGAGTGATATACAGTACTGTACCTCTCATCTTGCTTGAGTTTACAGTGCTAAGTAATAGTAACATAGAACTAAATAACACGAGAAGCTGCTGGCAATTTTTACTTGAATCAATAATGTAAAACACAAAAAGTCCATCAAGATATACAGTACTTAGTGGCAGATGTAAAAAACGTTTCTACCAGAATGGAGCTCTGATGTTTAGTGTGCCATTATAGTATAGGGGTGTGAAGACATTTGTTAAAAATCCAGGGCAAATTGTACATATAGGCTGGGATATTCAGAAATGCACCAGAGGGAGGCGCAAGAGGGGCGCAGTGCAAATACAGTGCGCCATGGTGCATCCGGTGCGATATTCAAAGGTTGTGCACGACAGGATGTGCCTGCACAACATGGCTGAATATCACACGGATGCACCATAATGCAGCCAGGGATGCACCAGGGAGCAAGGCAAGAAGCGCCATAGTGCAACCAGGAATGCGCCAGGGAGCATGTCAGGAAGTACAATATTGCACCCAGGGATGTGCAAGGGAGCAAGCCACGTAGCACATAAGCAGCAGCCACCAGTGTGCAAGGTGCACAGGAGCATGCCCCAGGACACACATGGAAAGGCAACAGGCTCAGCAGATGGAATGCCGCAGGGGTGAGAGGTCCCACCACCAGGGCACAGAGTGCGCCATGCGAGAGGCATGGTGGCCACACACGGGCATACCACCCAGTGAGCATGAGGAGGCAGTAGGCCCCTGACCATGTGCACCCCAGTGTGGCACAGTGGCAGGGTGGCAACAATGGCTCCTGCCGCACAGCCCCTGGCAACACCAACGGGGAGGCTGGGGACACGCCACCCAGACCACTGCCAGCAACACACAGGCAAACAGCACACAACACATGACCTGGAAAGACAGACCACAGCCACCCCACCCAACCCATGGTGGAACACCACCAGGCACAACCCCCCAACCACCCCAGATGGACAACACAGCAGCCAGGCACACCACTGCAGCATGGCTCCACACGCCAGCCGCAAAGCAGACATGGACACAGAAGGGTAACAATAAAGAATGTATTGCAAGATATAAAAAAAAAAACTATTTACAAATGTACAAGGTAAAATGAAAGGAGGGACCACCCACAGACAGAGAGGCCAGGGAAGGGAGGCAGGGGCAAAGGCAAGGGAAGGAGACAAGTGAGGGCAAGGGAGGTTGCTCAGGGAAGGGGTGAGGAATCTGGATGATGGGAACTATGGGTGTCCACACCCCACTGTAGGCCATCGTGGGCGTTGGCACCACTGTCATTGCTGGGACAGTGCTAGCTGCTGCACTACCTGTTGTGTGGCGGTTAACACACGTAGGATGTGCCAGAGAAGGCGTGCATGTGGATCACAGGTCCTGACACCTACGATAAAGGAGTGAACACCAAATGAGTGCATGGCTGGAATGCTGCAGCCTGCCCACTGTGCACAGTGGGCATCGGTGCCATGTGCCCTGGGATGGCATGCCGCCACCCGCAGTGAGTGCGCCCACATGAGCTGCCTGCCCAGGTACCCACAGCCATGCACAGCACTGCACACCAACACTGCTCATGAGCAGCACACCACCGCCAAGGCAGGCAGGCGACATGGCCATGCAGTTGGTTGGCAGTGGCACAACCAGGACCTGGGTGCACCCACAGCCCACCTGCAGCAGCCACCCACATGTACGATAGCCCTATGCGGTGCATAGGACACCACAGGCAGTGCACAGCAGGGGGGCCATGTGCACAGAGGGCCATGTCCCACCCCCACCCCCGCTGCCTGCCCTGCACAACACAGAAGAATGTAAATGTGCCTACCTGCATGCTGAGCCACACCCTGAGGCTGTCCAGCCACCCCGTCCATGCATCCTGCCACCAGTGCACTTCCCCCGTGGTGGCCCATCCTGGTCTGGCCACAGCTCCAGTGAGGCAGGCCTGCCTCTGATCCTCAGGGCCTAGGAGGAACATATGGAGAATGACACATCAGTACCAGGCAACACCACAGGCCCTTCCCGGCACAGTGTGACACCCTGTGCATCATGCCAGTGGCACTGTGGCACTGGGTAGCCATGGCATACCACCACTCCCAACAAGGCGCACTGCCCAAGCCTCCCCCCACAGCCTGGTGTGCCAATGGCACCACCCCATGGACTGCTGGATGGGAATGGGCACAGGTGCTGTGAGCTTACCTGGCCGTGTCACGGCACCTCTCCGGACATGTGCCTGTAGCATCCACAGATACTCCTGGTTCCTCCACTGCATGTCCCTGCAGTGGTGCCTGCATTGCTCCCCAGTGTGGCACACATCTGTGGCCTCCTTGAGTCCATCAGCCACCTCCTGCCAAACATCTGTCCAAGGCCTGTTTAGGGGCACCTGACCAAACAGGGAGCCAGCATGTGGCTCCACCAGGGCCATGAGGTTGACCAACTCAACCTGTGTCCAGTTGGGGGCTTTGGGTGCTGTACAGTGTGGCATGATAGCCACGAGCTCGGCACAGTAAAATGGTGCCCAGCAGCACACATGCAACATGTTCTGGTGCTACGCAGCATGCTCCATGATGTGCTGCCAGTGCCAATCATGCAAGCATGGAGATGCGCAACTGGGGTGAGGGTCGGGCCGTGCACCCTGCACCACAGTGCCATTGGGTATAGCAGGCATGCTGCGCATTAGGGCCATATGGATACCACAGTATACAGTCCTATTGTGCATGGGCACCATGGCACCTATAGCGCAGTGACACCATCGATGTCATGGCACCAGAGTGCCATCGGCTGACTGGTGCCTGGGCGCCATAGGCCATACAGCGCATGAGTGCCACATGTGCAATAGTGGCTGGGTGCTGTACTGCCTATCGCACATGTTCCATAAGCCACGTGGCTGTCATATGTGATGGTAGACCGTGCATGCGCACGGCACGGGCTGTTGCACATGGCACAATGTTGCACCTTGATTTGTGCAAGCGCAACCCCATTATGCAAAGCGCAACTCTGTGATATTCAGCCGCTATAAGCAAATCAGCTGATTAGCCTGTTTGCGGTGCATTAGCAGCATTTTCATGTCATTACAGTTGCACAACCCCTCATTTGCATGTGATGCACTATAAAGGTGCCAGGGGAGTGCACAGGGTAAGGACCGGTATTGCATCCCTAGAGGTTAGATACACGCTGTGGGGCCTGCAGGACAGTGGTATGGGGGTGGGAGGGATCCTTCCAGGCAATACTAAGACATGTCTATCTCCACAGGAAGAAGCATGTCCGAGTGAGAGGAGACCGAAGAGCGTGGGCCTGCATGCAGACACAGGTCCAACTTCACCTGGGTGGAGTCTGATGCCCTATTCCAGCTGTACCTGGACCAGGAGCCACTCCTGAGTGGCTCCACAGGCACCCCAGAGCCCTGGGCAACAGCATGGGAGGGCATGGCCTGTGCTGGGAAGCAGCAGGCCAGGCACCAATGGTCTGTGCAGGAGTGCAAAAAGAAGGTCGTCACAGACTGGAGGCACATCAAGGAGAAGGTGGCAGCCATCCAGGTGGCGCGTGCTGCCTCAGGTGGGGGTCAGCCTGCTGTGCCCATCCTTACACCGCAAGAGGAGATGTTGGCAGCCACCATGTGGTGCAGCACCATCCAGGGAGTGCTCAGCAGTGGATTCCAGATGGGTGGCAGCCATCACTACATGGTAGGCATGGCTGTGATGGGGGCAGGGGGGGCTGGGGGCAGGGGTGTGCATCAGCAACACTAATATGACTGTGTTCCTTTTCAGCTCCTGAGTGCCTGCAAGCAGCAGTAGGGGTGGGGGTGTCTGCTGTGGGTGTGGTCTTGGACCTGGAGAACCGGCCATCCACCTCCACTGGACATTGTGGGCCGGATCGACTGCAGGTCAGCACCACTGTCTGTCCAGATGCCAGTGGCGCGTTTGCGGATGAGGCCCTGGCTGCATTTCAGCATGATGCCAGGCATAGTGTCCTGTGTGCTGTGACACAGATCAGGGCAGGGTCCACTTCCGATGACAACGACACCTACATCCCAGACAGTGATTTCGTGGCCACAGGGGAGACGCCATACAACATGCCCGACATAGCAGCGCAGTCGGTAAC
Organism: Neoceratodus forsteri; assembly: GCA_016271365.2. Classification (NCBI taxonomy): domain Eukaryota; kingdom Metazoa; phylum Chordata; order Ceratodontiformes; family Ceratodontidae; genus Neoceratodus; species Neoceratodus forsteri. Next base: position 1,302,172,382 of record CM057453.1, on the reverse strand, counting down.
CTGGTGGTGGTTTCCTGCACACTGGTCACTGTGGCCGGCATAGCTGAGGCTGCCACTGGTGCAGCTATGGCTGGCGGTGGTACTGGTTGCATTGCAGCTGCGCCGGTGTTTCCCTGCACACAGCGGCTGGAGGGGCAGCAGCAGTGGCTGGATGGCATTGGGGGGGCTTGAGGCAGTGCCCGCCATTGGTGCACCACATGGTGGCCAGCCCCAGGAGGGACCCACTGTGCAGTGCCCACCTTCATGGGGTGCAGGGCTGCAGGGTTGGGATACACCCATGGGTTGGCATAGTGCCCCTGCGCCCCAGGGCACCGACCCCTTGGACGAGCACACCCGTCTGCTCCAGGCCTCTGTTGAGCAGCAGGTGCTGGTTGTGGCAGGGGTGTGTGCACTCCATGTGGAGCTGCACCAGACAGCAGAGTGGCAGGACAGGGACTTCACCCTGCTTCTGGCTGAGAACACGTGTACGCGGGTGGACACGGCCGCAGCCATGGATCAGCTGACCACTGCGGTCATGGCCGGACTGGCACCACTGGCCACCCTGGTGTGCAGTCGTCCACCGCTCACACTGTGGAGTGCATTCTTCACCCCTCGGGCCTGGTGTCATGCGACCCCCATGGTGTTGATGCCAGGGTCAGCTGTGGGCATTCCCAGCACGCCTGGTGCAAGCATGTTTGGGGGCCTGCAGACACCTGTGCGGACCCTGTCGTGGTCCCACAGTGTCACCCCTGGGGGACCATCTGTGACACCCCCTGTGGTGGATGCCCAGCCTGCAACTGCTGTGCATTCCCAGTGGGGCCATCCACATGTTCATGGTGGCCGTGCAACTGTGCGGCGGTCCTGACTCACCCACCTCCGTGTCCGCCATATGCTACTACTCTGTGTGCACATTGGTGCAGCATGTGAATATGTGTCTAATGGCTGTGGCATCCGTGGTTGACGCTGCACACTGCCCATGTGCCCACTCACCCAGCTGCTGGCTGCTGTGGCATGTGCATGATGATGCCAGCACAGCACTGACCACGACTGTGCAGCACCGCTCAGCGTCTGACACATGCCTGGTGCCCGCCTTTGGGCAGGGTTATGATGGGTCCTGTGTGCATGTGTATGTGCGCGGGTGTGTGTGTGTGTGTGTGTGTGTGTGTGGGTGTGGGTGTGTGGTGTGTGGGCCTGTGCTGCATTCTGCGTCTGTGTCTGTTCCTCATGCCTGTCCATACCCCCCTTCCACTGACCCTGGCACGGTGCATGCCCATGCCTGCCTGTATACTGTGACCCAGGCGCTGGCCCTGCCTGTGGCCATGTACACCTACCTGCGTGTTCCATAATGCTCCTCAGTGATTGTGTCCCTGTGTTGCTGGGCCATCTTTGTCAGCTGGGGTTCCCTTTGCCTGGGGGGGTTGCCCACCACCATCAGGCCCGGCAGCCACGTCATCCCCACTGCTGTCCCCCTCTTCGACCTTGACAGCTATCCCATGGTCAGTGGCCATGTTGTGTAGTATACAGCAGGCCAGGAATAGGCCGCAGGTCTTTGAAGGGCTGTACTGTAGGGCACCACCAGACCTGTTCAGGCAATGGAACCGAGAATTCAGCAGCCTGATCACCTGCTCGATGATGTTCTGTGTGCTGGCGTGTGCCTCATTGTATTGCTTCTGTGCTGGGGTCGATGGGCACCGGTATGGGGTGAACAGCCATGGCTGGAGTGGGTAGCCACTGTCACCTGTGTGGAAAGATCTCTGGTTAGCATGGTGGCCTGTGTCAATGCACCCTTCCGCCATCCTGGCCACACCCCCTGGCACACATGCCCTACCTCCCACACACCCTGCCCTGCTGTTCCCAGCATACCGCATCCACAGCATACTCACCTACTAGGTGGCCAGTGGGGATGTCCCCACTCTCAAACCTGTGGCACAGTGCTGACTGGTGCCAGATGAAGGCATTGTGTGCTCCTCCAGGGTGTGTGGCACAGACATTGATTATGGGGCCCCTGGGATCGCACACCATCTGGCAGATGACACTGGGGTAGTCCTTCCTGTTTATGTAGGCTACCCCCTCTGGGCCAGGTGGTGCGCGGATGCCTACATGGGTGCAGTCAATGGCCCCTAGCATGACAGGCAACTGTGCCACCCTGTGGAACTCATGCATGTTTGCTGTACACTCTGCCTGTGTGTTGGGGAAATGGATGTACTCTGCAGCATGTGGCAGCAGTGCACTGAGGAATTGTGTGAGGAGCCATGACGCGGCCAACTGGGTTATGCCTGTGGTATCCCCTGTTGATCTCTGGAAGGTAGCCATGGCGAGCAGGCACATGATGGCCATGACCTTCGTCTCCACCGACAGTGCATGGCTCCATCTTGTGGGTGCCTGCATCTCCTCACTGCACAGCTCACAGAGCCGCCTCAGAATGGCCTGGTTCAGGTGGTACCGGCCCACGATCTCTGTGTCACTGTACTGTTCAAAGGTGTTGCGGGCATGGTACCAACTGTTCTGGGCATACCGCCGATGGACCCTTCCACGCTCGTGCTGGTCTGCGAGCTGCCTCCTCACACCCCTCATTACTGCCTCCATCTGGAATATGGCACTGGCCATGTCCTGGGCCATATGTCCTCCCCCTGGGCGGCACTCTCCCGGGCCCCCCTCAGCTGTGGGCTGCTGTCTGTGCCCCTACACTGGGCACACCCTGTTTGTGGCCACCCGGCCTGCAGTCTGTGGCCTCCGTCTCCCAACTCTCCATGGCCCTGTGCAGCCCCTCCTGTGCTGGGTGTCACTGGCACTCGCTGCATGTGGTCTTGCTACCTGTCCCATGATCACACACACACACACACACACACACACACACTCACTTCCCCAGACTCTGGCTCTTTCAGGCTCCCTGGGCCCCACTCTGTGCCTCTACCAGCCTGCCTCTCACTCTGTGGCTCCCCTTTGGCTGTTCTGCCTGCCCCCTCGCTCTTCCACTGTCTGGCTCCCCGTGGTGCAAGCATCATTCCCTCACTTGCTCCCTCTTTTGATGTGCTCAAGTGTACTCCACACAAGTCCTGTTTGCTCCACGCTTGGGCCGTTCGGCCTGCCGTTGAATATCACACTACACCACATATTCATGACTTCGCCCCCTGCACTTGCACATGCATTCATTATCACTGCGCATTGACGCATTGGGAATTGTGCAGTGCATCTGCTGCTGCTGAATATCACTTTCCGGGGCATTGGCACAGTTGCGCCGGCGCATCACTGTTGAGCATTGTGCAACTGCTCTGAATATCCTGCCCATACTGTACAAATTAGAATTGCTGCTTACGCCAAATTACTTGCTTTTGATTGCTTGAAAGGTAATACTGTACATTGTCGCAAATGGTTCTCTAATTTTTAAACATTTGTAAATAGAAAGTTATAAATTATAGATGCATTGTTGCAGTGCTTTTTCTAAAACAAAACCATTTGCTACAATGTACACTATTATCTTTCTGTGCCTGACATGTACTGTATCTCCTCAACCTGTAGAAACTCTTGTTCTTTCCTAACATTCCCTGTTATACTTGCCAAATATAATTTGAGCGTATATACAAATACAGTAAAGGTATAGCATATGTATTAAAACATCCTATCTTAGCAGTACATCTGCTACAGTAAACTTCAGAACCCTCAATGTTAATTCTTGTTATTGTAGATGAAACATGAGAATGGTACAGTACAGTATAAAGTTAAAGTAAACTATAACAAACTACTATACATATATAAATGCTTATGCAGTACATGGACACCACACATTTAAATATTAATAAGCAAAAAACAAATACATGATGTACTTTGTTTCATGTTTTTTTTTTTTTTTTTACTGGTAGCAGTCAGGGTTATTGGATATGGGAAGTTCTTTAGGAGGGACCTGGACAGCCAATCTCAACATTTGTACCTTGTTCAGCGAGACACTGCACATCCTGTGGGCTTGTTTTAACTTTTCCTGTACATTTTAAATTATTTAAACAAAGTTAACCAATGAGGACAGATCAGAACATCACTTGCTCTGGACTCATAGTATATTTTTAAAACGTTAAACTTCATCCCCTGATCATGCATTTATTTATGATATCAGTTTTAAACTGGAGTGCAATGTATCACAAAATCCACGGCATCAGAACCACAGTATGTTGACACCTACTGTAGTCAGAGTTACTGCAGGAAGTTTGTTAACTGTTTAAAACATTTTCTTTAACTCTTTTGGCTGTGTTTTTTTTTTTTGTAGCAAGTCTGTCAATTTTATGGTGTCAGCATACTGTACTTCTCTGCTGTGGGAGATTTACATGGCCATTCTCATATGTAACACTAAAGCTGCAGACTTGGTCTTCACTAGAAAATGCATTGTACACTAAGACCCCTTATTCGAACAGCTCCCTGAGTGTACTGTATTTCACCAGTTTTGGACATATCCCTGACTTTGTTCCCTTGTACCTTATTTTTAAAACTTTGTCCCTGGTTTATGAAGTGGGAGATTGAGAGGTGAGGGTGAGAAATTAAATGCAATTACTGTACAAGAAAATGGGTATGTGTATGTTTTGTTTGCATCTCAGCTGAAAATACAAAAATCAGTGGGTAGAGGGGACAAAACCTTTTATAGGTACCAGGGGTGTAGCCAGGGATTTCAGATCTGTACACCAAGTGGAATCACTGCTACCCCCCCCCCTTATTTGTTAGGGTGAACTCCCCTCACCCACCCCCGGGGTGTAGTCAGACAATATGCAAATGCACACCAGGACCATGTTTGTTGCCCCATTTGGCACAATAAATACTACTTTTGTATCTCGTAACAGTGGCTGTTGCCATGCATGGGTAAACACAAATGCTATGCATTGTTCCCTAAGACACCCACATACCAGCCCAGAGCCTGTAAATTTGTATTGTCCTTGGGATGCAAAGAAAGTATTAGTGACCAGTCCTTCTAGTTTTGACTCCTATGAATAAAATTACAGAAATGGTCAGTATTTTCTTTGTTAGTTTTCATGGAAAAAGGAAGCAGTTCAGAGCCTATTTGCTACCACCCCCCCATCCCCCCCAATAAAAGTGCACACCATGGAGTGCTTGGAGTATGCCTGCCTACTCCCATGATAGGTACATAAGTGAAAAAAGAAAGGCAAAGGGAGGGATAGTGAGACTGAAGGGGGAGGATGGGGGCCGCATGGAGGATGACAACAGTAAAGGTGGCATATTGAACAGGTATTTCTGCTCAGTCTTTACTGAGGAAGAGGAGGGTAATGGGTCTGAAGGGAGTACAAGGGTGGGAATGGTGCAGAAATGGACACAAGTCCCTTTACATGAGAAAGAGTCCTGAAGGAACTGGAAGTAATAAGAGTTGATAAAGCAATGGGGCCAGATGGTGTGCAACCCAGGGTCCTTGAAGAACTAAGAGAGGTAGTGGCTGAGCCTCTGGCAGTCCTGTTTAGCCGATCACTGGAAACAAGGGAGGTACCCAAAGACTGGAAGACAGTAGATGTAGTCCCCTTATACAAAAGTGGGAACAAAGAGGAAGCGGGGAACTACAGACCAGTCAGCCTCACGTCAGTAGTGGGAAAGATCATGGAAGCACTACTGAAGGAGAGATTGGTGGAACATCTGGTTGTCAGTGGACTACAGGACCCAAGGCAGCATGGTTTCACCAGGGGGAGGTCATGTCAGACCAACCTCGTTGAATTTTTTGACTGGGTGACTAGGGATGTGGATCAGGGGAGGGCAGTGGACATGGCCTATCTGGACTTCAGCAAGGCCTTTGACACTGTGCCACATAGAAGACTATTACACAAACTGATGAATATGGGTGTGGACAGGACAGTAGTGTGGTGGGTAGGCAACTGGCTGGGCGGCAGGACACAGAGGGTGGTGGTAAATGGCTGTCACTCCACAGAGGGAAGAGTGACCAGTGGGGTACCACAGGGATCCATGCTGGGACTGGTCCTATTCAACATCTTCATCAGTGACTTTGCGCAGGACCTAGAAGGCAGAATTTCCCTGTTCCCTGATGATACAAAGCTCTGTAACAGAGTAGACATACCAGAGGGTGTTGACAGAATGAGAAGAGACCTGCAGAAACTTGAAGAATGGTCAGGGGTTTGGCAGTTGAAATTCAATGCAAAGAAGTGCAAGATAATGCATATGGGGCACAAAAACCCTGGCACAATATATCAGTTAGGGGGTGAGGATATAGCATGCACCAAGCAGGAAAGGGATCTTTGGGTTATCATCTCTGATGACCTCAGGGTAGGGAAACAGTGTGACAAGGCAGCAGGTAAAGCAAATAGGATGCTGGGATGCATAGGCAGGGGCATCACCAGCAAGAAAAGGGAGGTCATAATTCCACTATACATGACACTAGTGAGACCCCACCTGGAGTACAGTGTAGAGTTCTGGAGACCTTACCTACATAAGGACATAGACAGGGTAAAGAAGGTTCAGAGAAGGGCAACAAAGATGGTACATGGATTGCATCACAAGTCCTATGAGGATAGGTTGAAGGAATTGAATATGTACTCCCTGGAGGAGAGGAGGGAGACGGGACATGATAGAGACATACAAGTATCTTACAGGGAGGAACAGGGTGCAGGAATACACTATTTTTAAGTGAAAAAGATGTTCCAGGACTAGAGGGCATGGGATGAAGTTGGAGGGAGGATGATTCAGAGGAAATGTGAGGAAGAATTTCTTCACAGAACGGGTGGTGGACAAGTGGAACACCCTGCCAGAGGAAGTGGTGGGGGCTAAAACAATCATAGGATTTAAGAATGCATGGGATAGACATAAAGGAATTCTGGAGGTCTGGGGTATGGGGCAATAGACTTCTAGGAAAACATAAAGTGAACTTACAAGCTCAAATGGGCAGACTGGGTGGGCCATAGGCCCTTATATGCCGACACTGTCTATGTATCTGTGTACTGCTGCTGTACTTAGTGATACACAAATATGGACTGTTTAATGCAGTTGAATGGCAAGCGCAGCATTTCAACATAGGCTAAAATACATAAATGGCATTATACTAACTCCCTGTAAAACCTAGCACACAAATGACAATAAGTAGATACTGACTGTGTTGGATTAAAAAAGTAAGGTAATTCAAACCCTGCCTCCCCTCAGTCTCTGAATATAATGTTGTTTATCCAACACCAACAATTGTTTCCATTCTGAAATACACACTAAGCTTCTGCAACAGTCTGCTGAGTAGATTCACTTTATATATTTGGGCCAACATTAATTAATGTACAGTACGAAGCAAATTTGGAGCCCCCACTGAAGCACATCCACCATTTCTCAGCAACACAATGGATTAAGCTACCATTACTTTAATTTACATGTCCTTAATTACCTGTAGGTTCCCTTTAGTGCTACAGTGGTAGCCATCTGCAAGATGCACTATGTGCTTTGTTATTCCTTGTTCATTACACCACCTCATTAAAGATGATCTATTCGATTTGACTTGATGAATTTTTATACAGGTATCTGGTTTGTGCTGCCTAACTTGTTATGTCTCCCCAACTTCTCCTCTGAACATATTGCCTCACTGTACCAATCAGTTGCAGGGCATGTAAAAACTAAGGCTCTTCTGATGTGCTGCCTGTAACTGGCAGTGCAGGGACAGCCACAGCCCAACTCACTGTGGTGTCATAAACATCATGTTATTTTGGGGACTAGGAGGGTAGGGGTCCCACTTAAGCATGTGATATACAAGTGTGGATGTCCATGGTGGGCACGATTATAAACTCCACCACCCTGAAACTCCCTGCATGTCACCCCGTATGCAGCAGATGGTCAGCATACCTCCTCCTCCTGCCTCCTGTCTCCCACTGTAAAAAGGATCATTACTTTCTGATATCCAATAGCATCACTACAGGCTACCAATTTTAACTGTAATATAAATTCCCGTAGGTAGCTATGCTCATAGACACTAGGATGCAAGCACAGGAGGACTGACCTGAATGCACCCAAATAAGTCAAATCACCGTTTGAGGGTTGTCAATACTGCATTGTTTATTTGTTTTGGTGACTATCGTAGATAAACATCTAAGGGACTAATGCGAGGTGACTTGCTGCTCGTACTAATTTTGTGATGGTACTATAACATCGGGGTACTATTCTGTGTGTATATGTGGAGTGTTGCTGTGTGTAAGAGCTTTTCCTCTATTCATACTGGTACCAAATAAATATAAAAAAATTAAGAAGGACAACAACACCCCAGATTGATGCACACAAGTAAAACTGCAGCATTTATAGTATAACAGCTCTCACTAATTATCGGGAACACTGATGGCTTGAAACATTAGTGCACTACCCTGGCTGTACGTGTGTGTTGTGACTGATTTTTCACTTAGTTATAATATGAAGCAACAATAGGAACAGAGGAAGAGCATTTATCATAATTTGAAGAGAACAACATAATGAGACCAGCATGTTTTATGAAGTCTCAAAATAACATATACTGTTTGTAAAACTAAGGGGGATGAATTCACACCTGGCAAAAGATAAATGGTATTCATTTGCAGCCGCACTGCCTCAGCAGCAGCAGTGAAGTTAAACAGTCACTACTTTAGCATGCTGTAGTCCTCATGCTACTCTCCCCCAGTGTCCCAGATGGCATAGTGTGATTAGCAGCTCATTAACAGCTGCAATTATCAACAATTATCTGGCAGTTCAAGAGGGGGATCAAACAAAAGAAAACCTCCTAACACAGGTGGGGTGCTCAATGCTAGTATTTCCTTTAGAAATGTTAGTTTGTACATTACTGGTTACTGGGAGCTGAGGACTTACATCAGTCTTGCTAGTATTGAGCAGCACAGCATCCAATGTGTACCAGATTGCCTGACACTCTGGTGTAATACTATGCATTTCTGATTCTAAAGTGTTGTTATGCACATTCCAAACAGTTGTTATGCACAGTTCAAAGGTCATACAATTTTAAATTTCTCATCTATGCTATACCTAGCTACTTACTAACTACCTAGTGCTCAAAGTCATACCTTTTACCTTTCAAAAGTCTGGAAATTTGATTTTGATATTGGAGTAGAACAAAGAAATGGCAAGATTTGTTGTTTTCACTTCAGTGAGAGTCTGTCACTCCGGTGTAAAAAACCATATACTATAAAAAAATAAAATATGGTCAACCACACACAGCTCGGCATGTGTTTTCATCTCAGGGTTGAGATGACAGCATGGACCTCTCGAGCTTCACTCTCGAGGTTCATATGCTGTCATCTCAACCCCTCGATGGTAACACAGCCTTGTTGTGTATGGCTGCCCATACATTATTCTCTATATAGTGCCCCACTGTTATATCACATCCATGGCAACTAGTGGTCCACTTAATAAACTCCACTTAATAAAAAATAAGTTGCCCTTCCAAAACTACTACAATCCAATGTGTCACACTGAATTCAAGAGATCTCATTATGAGACACAGGAACTCACACAGACATTGCTTCTTTAGGAGAACTTTTGTCAGCTTGTAGATATATATTTCTGATTGTGACATTGCAAAGTGAAAAGTTCAGATTTACCTCCATTTATCATGATACTTCATTGCCAAGCCATGCTAGTAACATATTACAAAACTCTAAAAGTGGGGCATGTGACCATAACTTCAACAAAAAGATAGGGTCAATAAGCTCTGCTAAACTGCAGCATCTGTTTGCAATTCAATATTCATGCAAAACAGATGTTACTACAGACAATGGGAAAAGGAAATAGAAAACACTTTGGTGGATCAGACATAATAGCCATATGTGGTGGAAGTGGGATCTATTTCTCTTCTATTGCAGGTCTCCTACCATGGGTGTAATACACTAGAACTAAATATACCAGACTGGGACAGTGCTAGCCCACCAATCACTCAATGCTACTGGGATCATGCTAAAGCACACTCAGAGGGAACCAAGTATGCCCATTTCCTTTTCAACTGGCAGATGCAGAACCTGCTCCCCAACCCTCACACAACTTCATCAGGTAAACCTAACAACTGGTGGATCTGACTTAAGATCCTCAGTGACTGACTCCTGAAGCGTGGCACCATCAGAAAAGAATGAATGCAGTGTTTAAAGAATGATCTTTAAAGATGGCACTTGACTGGGAGATTATAATTGAAGAAAATGTGTCCGAAACCTGTGGACAAGCATGAGACACTCTTGCAGCCTACAGTATATTCCAAGAGTTGGCATTGAAAATATGCTGCTTCAATAATGACACTATATTCTCCATTTCTTTTTGTAAACATGCCATTTTTTTAATTCCACCAGTGTTACAGAGAAAAGCAGTTCTGTGGTTCTTTCATATGACAGTGTGGCATTTTAAACCAGGGCAGTTAAATTTCTTCCCTTTTTGTTTTGTTAATGGTGCTTTCTCTTTGTGCTAGTTTTATGTCTCTTCACACTCTCCCAGTGTGTTTTTGATCTCCTTCTTTGACTGAATTGCGCTTATCAAATTTATTTCAGTGCGATTGTGTGGTTAATACAAAATCATCCATAACTTTTTTGTTAACACTTTTCTCTCGTACCAAAAGGTCATGAATGGCATGAAAAAAAAACAAAACTTTTTTTCTAATGGCATTAAAATTTGACCTCACTTTCCAAGTGAAATAAATGGCAGAGTTGTAGTTCAAGAAGGCAGGCAGATGGTCATGCCTGATTCTGCAAGCTGCCCTCTAGTTATTTTTCTTTTCAGTTCTCTTGTCACATACCAGACATGCCTCTCAGCAGGAGTATCGGTTGTCATGGTGACTGATCGCTGTTCTCTAAAGCACACTTAATTTGAATGCAATATCAAGTCAATTGAGTGGTGCGAGGTGAGGTGGAGTGGGTGGAATTTGAGAGTCAATGGTACATTATTACCTTGAAGAGATACATAATAACTATAAGCACTTTGAAGATTTGTATTATACACTGCTACAATGTTAAAAAAAGTTACAGAAAAATGTAGCACTGAGACCTTCAATGGCTGGAGTGTTACTGTATATTTAAACTGTAGGTAGTTGTTAAGGCTCAGTTTTCTTATGTAAAAGCAGCCACACAAACAGTCCCCCCCCTTTTTTTTACTTATAAACAAAACTCCCCTTCCCACTTTCACAAATTAGCAATTTCTATTCATAAGTCATGTTAAGTCATACTCTTGTATGTTTTATTTCATTTTAAGTACTTCAGTTATATTGATATAATACTGCTTGTTATGTAAATCTGTAGGCAGCGGTTACAGTTCATTTTTCCTTTGTAAAAGCTGCCACACAGACATGGGCATGGGAGGGGACAATGTGTTTGACACAGCACAGCGGTACATCCCACTTTAGTCAATGGCACCAGATGAACAGTAAGACCCCTGCCAGTAAACTTCCCTCTTTCTCCCTCACCCTGAGAGGCTCCTCACATTTCTTGTGCTGCTGCTGCATGAAATGGGGTTGGTTTGTCATGACTGGGAAAGTGTGCATGTAAAAGACTTACATCACCTTGGTTAGCCTTAATTAAAAAGACACTCAATTATGTTGGGAAAGGCATTTTATGGATTTGGGCAGAATAGTATTAACTACATTTAAATTTGTAACATTTCCTGGTAACATTTTAGAAAAAATATATACAATAAAAATCTCAAAATAATTGTTTCAGATATCTTTACGTGTGAATGAAGACATACAGAAGATTTAGCTCATATAGTGTTAATCTGTCCAAAATATGACAGTATAGGAAAAACCATCCTTAAAAATTAATACCAGAAAAAAAATGGACTTGTTTACTTGCTCTGCTCAAAAGAAAAGGAAGTTTTACTTAGACTGGAATATTTTTGAAAGATGTACTGTATTGAATCTGAAGAGAAAATAATCTATTTTGGTGTAGGAATAATGACAAATTGATTTAAGAATACACTTTTTAGCCTAGTTTTAATCTGTATTTATTTAATACAAAAGGTTTTTTTTTATCACAAAATGTATTTCAATAATATATTTATTGTAAATCATGAACTGATGCATTTCCCTTAAGAAAGTAACCCTATTTGCACTTTAGTACATTTTTCACTGTATGTGCATATTGTAATCTCTATTTGATGGACAATAAAATCATTCTGATTCTGGGTAACAACTGCGTGCCATGAAGCTGGGTCCTCTATTAGACATACACAATAGAAAACATAAACATACTGTACTTTGGTTGTTAGTTAATGGCACCAGGTGGATTGATGCAACACTGTCACAAAAGATTGCCCTCCACCCCCACCACAATCCCCCATGTCCTAAATTATTAACAGATGTGCATACACAGTACACCATGATTCTGTGGTGGAGCAGCAACAACCCCCCCAAACCAAGATCCAATATCTCCCACAAGAGTAATGCACTAATAATCTTTGTGGTTGCCTGCTCCCACCCCCCACTGCCATCCCAATCCCAGTAAGAATAAATAAATAAAACACAAAAATAAATAAAAATAAACCTCCTTGGTCACGCACTGGTACTCCCATCCTCATATGGTGACTCCCAACCACCCAGCTCTATACCACAATTCCCTACTATGATCTGTACTGGGGAATGGAGAGAAATATATGGATTATAGAAATTTTGCAATGTATATAGGAGATGGGAGGTTGTGGTACCAGTATTCCATCAGTGATGTTATTTATCTATTTTTTATAGGAACCCAGTAATGGGATTGGGTTGATGTCTGACTGACGCAAAGAGAACTAATGTATTATTTGGGGGGGGAGTTACTGAATATCGGGTAGGGGCTCAACAGCAACACCATGGATTAGACGCAAACCTCTGTAATTGGGGATGAGGGTGGGGAAAACACTGCCCCCTACTGTGCCTCTATGTCCATTGCCCACTCATGTCACCATGTTTATTCAACCATCCACACACTATCCTGGCAACACTTGTCTTGCAGTAGTGTGCGGTGGGGCTGGGGAGTGTCACCAGCCTCTCAATATGTGCCTATTCACGGTATGGTCCCATATACAAACAACTGCACTTACAGATAGCCACAGCTTCAAATCCTAATTGTATCAGTACACCATCCATACTCTAAATTGAAAATATGTGCAGAACCATTTGATTTAGTGTCCCTACACAGAAAAAAAAAATAAAACTTAAAACAGTGAAAATGTTATTACTCACCCACAGGGATCAAACCCAGTATCCTTTGCATTAAGGGGATGTGCATGATTCCCAAGGCCATTAGCTCGGTCTAATAAAGGAATGTTTTTTTCTTTTAGTTATATTTATCAATGCCAGTTGAGGCTGAATTTGAAAATAAGTACAGTATGTGTTGATTCTGCCTGCTGTCACCTTCTTTTTGAATATAGGTACAGAAAAAAAACAGTCACTCTATCAGTTTTTTTTACTACAGTATGCATGTATACTAAATATATAGCTTCAGGACATATTCTCAATTTAGATTTTTTTACATTTAGTCTGACACTCTCCTTCATCTTTGCTTGTCCATAGTCTTGTGGCAGTTACCAAACACTCACCACCACAGAAAGCCACAACATCAACTCATAACCGACTTGACTCAGCATTCATACTCCTACAGTAGTTGACAATATATATATTTTCAGTGTCTCCACATAGAACCTAGTGTCATAGTAGTACGGTATATACAAAATACAAATATATACTAAACTTGACCACACATAATATTATTTTTACCCCACACACACAGAAGACAGCTTGGAAAACAAAATGCAATTTATCAGATATGCACACACGGTCGATCCTGGAAAACTACTGCTAGGAGACTTAGAGTCTAGTTAATTTATGGTACTTTGTATTGTACAGTATTTCCTCTTCTTAAAAACAAATATTCAATTTGACATATTGTGCAGTATTGTATACTGTACTTAGCATGTGTGATGGAAGACACTGGAGAGATGTGAGTAGGGAGAAGTAATCTGGTGGAGGAGTAAAGATGGGCAAATAATCACTTGTCTATGTTTAGATTTTAATATGTAAAGTCATATGGCATATAATGTACAGTACCTAGTAGATCACAACAGTGTGCAACTGGAGACAGTATATACAGTACATAAATTGAGGAAGTAAATGATCAGAATAGGCAGAGGGTACCGGTTTAACATTTTATGCCCTGAAAAAAATGACTCATTGTGTCCAGCGGCATAGAAATAAGACAGGCATAAAAGACAGATACTGTATGAATAATTAAGAGCACACTTAATTACAGGATGGTGCATAATGAAAAAAAGAGAAAAAAGTTGCTGCATTATGAGGTGGCACTGTGAACAGCAGATCTATACAGTCTGTGGAGGGGTGGGAAGGGGGATGGCTGTTATTTAATGTTATCATGAAAATCGGCAAGGGATGTCATTGGCCAGTGAGGGATGTTAAATAAAATTGTACATTCCAATGAATGGCACATATAGTTGCATTTTGTTAAACAAGCACATTTATTTTATTAACCAAACAATCCAGCATGTTCTGTTTGAGTGATTAATTGAACCGCAGTTCTACGGAAACTAATGCAGTACCCACTATGAGAATACAATTACAATATTATTTATTTATTTAGATTTTGGTAACGGGGTAAGCCCACTGAGACCAGAAATCCCTTTTTCAGGGGCGACCCAGAATTAGTTCCAGTGGATACATACATAGGTATAAAATACAATAGTTTTGACTGAATACATATTTAGTTACAGTGAATACATACATAGATATTAAGGTACAGTAGTTTTAGCTGATACGTATTGGGGAGTAGGTATCAAATGCTGGGCACAGAGACAGCAGGTATCACAAGGTTAAACAGGTATTAAGACAGGTACACAGTAACTTTTAGCATTTTTCCATAAGAGATTCGTGGGGTAGGAAGGCATGGTTCAGCTGATGGTATCAAGGAACTAGGCCCAGGCGGGAGCTAGCGATTACAACCACAGAGGCTAAGTTCCAGGAGGTACACTTTGAGGCCTGATTTAAACCCTGGGAGAGTAGACTTGTCGAGTAGACTTGCTGGGAGGGTGTTTCATAAGTAGGGAGCTGCGTATTGGAAGGAGCACTTGCCTTGGTTGGTGCGAACATGGGGGATATCGAGGGGATGATTTGCTGTGGATCGCAGGGTTCGGTGCTGGACTTTTGAAGTGAGCAGTCCACGCAGGTGTGGCGGGGGGCCAAAGGAGGTGAATTGGAAGGCCAGACAGGCAGAAGAGTAGGCCAGCTTATGTCGTAGGGTGGGCTAGTTTAGGTCCGCGAGGGCCTCGCAGTGGTGCCTCCTAGGGGAGGAGTTTGTTGCAAAGCGAGCCACTCTGTGGTAGAGCATGGAGAGTTTGTTGAGCTCCGTCTCTTGGAGGAACTGAAGTACGGGGGACCTGTATAGGATGGAGGGGAGGAGGTTACATTTGGCTATGGCTTGTCGCTCCTCACCGGAGAGGGAGTTGACCATATGGTGGGGGAGACTGAGCCTCTGGTGAATGGATCATGTTAAGGAGTCGATGTGTGATTTATAGGTCAGCTCCTGGTCAAGAAGGACCCCAAGGTACTTGAACTGGTCTATGACCTCTACTCTCCTCCCTTGGGCTGTGTTGAGTTGGAGTAGATCACTTCTGTCCAGACCCAGGAATTCTAGTCCCGAACAGGATGGCCTTAGTTTTTGTCTTCATTCAGCTTTAGGGAATTAAAGATGAACCAGACCTCAAGAGCTGAGAGACAGGCCTGAAGTTTGGAGGAGATGACACTGTGTTGTGGGTCACTGCAGTAGACAACAGTGTCATCCGCATAAAGGATGAGGTTGCTGAGCATGCAGTCACCCTCAATGTCATTGAGGAAGAGTGAGAATAGTAGGGGGCCCAGGATCAAGCCCTGGGGTACCCCAGAGACCATGGGTCTAGTGCCAGATTGTGTTCCTCTCCAGCGGACCTTTTGGAATCTATTAGTCAGGTAGCTCTTGAACCAGGAGAGCGAGTGTTCATCCAGTCCCAGTCGGTGGAGTTTAAAGAGGAGAAGTTTGTGGCTGACCAGGTCAAAGGCCTTGGACAGGTCAATGAATTGGGTGCCCATTGAGGAGCCTTGGTCCATGGCCTTGAGGATGTCGGATGTAAGCCGGATGAGGGCAGTGTCAATGCTATGGCCTTTCCTAAAGCCATGTTGTACATTAGCGAGGAGTTGGTGCAGCTCAAGGTAATCCTGGAGTTCATTGTATACAAGCCTCTCCTGCACTTTCCCAAGAGGGCAGAGTAGGGAGATAGGCCTGTAGTTTTCCACTCTGTCCCGGGGTCCTTTTTTTGTGGATAGGGACAATAGTCGATACCTTCCACTTACTTGGGACTGTTCCTTCAAGGAGGGACCTGTTGATGAGCAGGGTGACAGAGTAGGCGATAACCGGGGCAGCGGCCCTCAGCAGCCGAGGTTCTAACAGGTTGTTTCCCGGGGTAGAGTTAGGGTTTATTTTAAGTAAGAGAGGAAGTACAGTGGATGGTTCAACCAGTTTCAGGTGGAATAGGGGCCGAGGAAGCACCAAGTCTGTATTTGGGTGATAGGGAGTCCCAGAGGGGGAGGTGGGAAGGTCCCTTAGGATTGGAGAAGGAGGCACAGAAGGCACCAGCCTTAAACCAAGGGGATATCAGCTGTACCTCTAGCTCCAGAGAGATGAGTGGGTCTGGGTATTATATTTCCACCACCTTCTCCAATGAGGCAAGCTGCAGCCAGATTATGAAGTAGCAGGTTCCTTACATTCGGCCACCTAATGAGGATAGAACGGGCAGGAAAGAGGGATGCAACCTCTAGTGGAGAAAGCTGAGAACCTGCAGATGGGAAAGTGAGCTGATAGGTTCTGCAGCTCATGTGATCTAAGCTATATAGGTAGACGCTCACCAAGGGTGGTGGTGGGGGTGGTGGGGATCCAACTGAGCAGAGGTTCACCGAAGTGTGCGCAGCTCTGTACCTGTTGTTTTTCCCTGTGGGGAAATGTGTTTGCAGGGGTCCGGCTTGAAGGGAGGGCGAGGCAACCAAGGGCCCTCACGACCACCACAACTGTAGAACAAGAGAGAAAACACTGAATTTATATAGCGGTAGGCAGAGGGAGGGGCTGGGAAAATAAAGCAAGCATTGTAACAGTTTTACTGATTTGGATTGCGCTCCCTAAGATTACTTTGTGTGCAGAAAATAAGATTTAGGAACCTCAGGCAACCGGAGACTGTAGTAGCTTAGATAAATAATTTTAGGATGTAATTATTGTTATTTCACTACATTTAAGGCACCTGAGGCAACCGGAGACTGTTGTGGCTTAGTTAAACAATTGTAAGCTGTAATTATTGCTGTCTAAAGTCATTTAAGGCACCTAATGGAAATGGGGACTGTAGTAGGTTAGTTAAACAGTTGTAGGCAGTAATTATTGCTGTCTAAAGGCACAGTGCCTCACCGACCGGTGCACCACGGTACTGGGAAACTTATCTGTAGTGACCACTGTATGAGCTTCTCTTGTTTTTTCAGAAAAAGTTTATATTTTTTCCCTTCATTATTCAAAGGTTTCAGTACTTCTTTAGTTCTTTCTTTTCTATATGTCCTTATTAGGGTGTTGAGGTGTGCTTTCCACTCTTTGCATTCCTTATCAAACCACCCATTAGTTTTCATTTTTTTTCTCTGAACACTTGCACTTCTCGATATAAGGAAATAATTATCTTTCCAAAGAGTTGTTCAAGCTCCCTAAGCAGGGTCTCAGCATTCATTCACACTAGCTAATTTCTAGTTGTAGTTGAAAAAGAGGTTTTGATCATAGCATCAATTTTCTCTTCTAAAAGAATATCCCAAACTATGTGTTTACTTGTTATAATGCAATCAAATGTTAGAGGTTCCGTGTGTCTTTGCATATGTATCAAGGAGTTCAGTCCATGCAATATTATAGGAAAATTATCACTTTCTGCTGTACTCAGAATATACAGGCTCTGCCATGCATTAACTGAGCCAGACCAGAACACATAATCTAATAAGGAAGCACTGGTAGTATTTACATATGATAAATTACCCTCAAGATCGCTTGTGAATCTCCCATTCAATGGATAAAGAATACATTCCTTAAGGATTGCTATTAATTCTGTACCTCATTTTTTAATTTCTTTTATCTTTCAAAACTCTTGGGTAACGTAGGTAAAGTGTTGATGTATGTTAGAACTGTATTATCTATTAGTTCATCATATTCTCTAATCTTTGCATTAAAACCACCTAATAACAGAATTTCTCTATCTGGGAAATCTGTAGTTAGATATGTATTCAGATCTCTCAGAGACTCCCAAGTGGCTTGCTTGTACAATTTAAAGGTTACTAGAGGTATGTAACAATTTACTACAACAATTTTGTACTTTATCCAAAAGAATAGTTATACTAGTGTCTGTTTTTTATAAAATTCTGTTTTGCAAAAAGATCCCACTTTTGCTTAAACAGCCAATCCCCTGGAGCATCTCCCCTGTCTTTGCAATCTATTCCCAAGATAATGAAAGACTTCATACCTGTTAATCCATATGTTGCTACCAGAATTGTGCCAAGTTTCTTGTAAACATATAAGTTCTGCTTTTGTTATAAAATCAGTCCAGTCACTATCACAAAGTGATGTGCTCAAGTAACTTATATTCCAAGAAATAATCTTGATATCATCCTGCCTACCTTCCACACATTCCGGGTTCACCTTAGTAACCACTGCTTGAGGAATAGAAGATTCCTTAAGTGTGACTCAAAGAGTCAATCAGCATATCCTGCCAAAATCTTAAATCTATTGGCCAATGTTACAGAAGTGTTGTTTGAAGGATCCATTGTTGTAGACTGCTGCCTAGTATCTTTCAAATTTGTGGCTCTATTAAAAACAATCCCATACCATCTAGGATGTTTTTCCCAGGATTTCATCTGCCACGCTTTTGTTTTTTTCTGAGAATGTCTACCTGGTTAACATACTTTCTCCTATGTATATTCAATAGGCCATCCTGCCCCAGTTTCACTTTAAAAACATTCTCTAACAAGTTGCTCAATGTGTACCTTAGTTTATAATCTGTTTCCCATGAAATTAAATCCATACCAAATAAGGAAAGGGAAATTGGTGACTCCGATGGCTCTTCTACTGTCAAATCTTTCAGGTTGAACAGGTGTCTATTTGGAAAGAATACAGTAACCCTTTTTTAGGGCTGTGGGCAGAGCCTGCAGCCTTTCTGTCATCAATCAGACTGTAGCTCTAAAACGGCTTTTCATGGAACTCCCTTTTTAGACATTTGGATGTATTTCTCCACAGCTGCAAAGCAGTGCACTCCCTCTCTGATTTTTGCTATTTGCTGCTGTATGTTTAAGGCATTTGGGGGGTGAGGTGGTGCCACTGTATTGTTGTATTGTCAGAACTTCTCAGAATATCAACAAAAAAAACACTTTTTAAACTGCTGTTTCTATCATCTGTCCAACTCAGTCTAACAGATTTGCTGTATTTCTTTCAGCAACCTAGGGGTTAACTAATTTTCTCTGGCTTTTGTGAAAGTAAAAGTCAGACTCAGTGTCAGATTACAGACAGTGCAATTGCAGTCTGTTAGCTGTCATTCCTAGGGCAGAACAGGTTGCAAGTAAGCACAAACACAAATGCACGCAGCATTTACTCTGACTAAATAAATTCAAGAAGACTGATTTAGCAGCATGGCAATTTTTGATAATTATGACTAAACAGCGCTATATGGCACTATATGGCACCAACAAGAAAATAACTATGGTCATTTGGTAGCTTTTCACAGCCCAAGCACGCATGCACACACACACACACACACACACACACAAACCTCACAGATCTACAGGAATTCCTGTATTTTACAGGGATTTGGAGCCATCTACAGGGAAATACTTCCCATAGACTTGCATTAGTAATGCAGGAAAACAGAGGAATTTGGCTTCCATTGGAAATAATGTAATCTGCAGGAAAACATTAGAAAATTGCCCTGCAGTTACAGGAAAAAGGCAAACTTAATCTGGGTGCAGTCACACACACACACACACACATACACACACACCAGCAGCATTTCCTCTGACTTAATAAATTCAAGAGGACTGATTTAGCAGCATGGTAGTTTTTGATAATTGTGACTAAACAGCACTATATGGCACCAACAAGAAAATAACTTTGGTCATTTTGAAACTCTTTACTGCCCTATTGGCTCTGGCTAGAGTTTGTTCACTAAGGGTATCTCAGTTTAGCCAGACATAATTTGCTGTTCTCAGTGAAAGAACATCAATTTAGGCAGCTTCTTCTAGCAGAATTTCCAGATCTTCTTTTATATCACTAAGATGCACATCTATATCCATATCCAACTTGATTTGCTCTATCAGTTGTTTTTTTTACTATTTGCTTTTGTAAAATTGCCCCAGGTCGAAGGCCCATAGAACCTGACTGAGGGACACATTTCTGATACTACTTGTTTTTCTATTTCTAATGTTTTAAAGTCTCTCTCTCTCTCTTCACAGTCTCCCAATCCTTCTCTATAGTAATGTGAGCCTCTTTATCTTGATTTCGTCTTTGGTTGCTTTGTCTTTTCTGCGAGCACACAGAAGAAAAAGAAAACAAATAAAACATGGTTTACTTTGTTTCACATGTACACTATAGTGCCATGATTTAAAAAAAAAATACTGGGTGGCGCCTGGTGTGAGGATTGTTTGTGGGAGAGGCTCACACTCATTTTCTGTCTTGGTAACCAGCTAAAAAATGACAGCAATTTGAAATTGTGTGCCCAGTGCTTCAGCCAATTAGGAAGCAGGATGGGCACAAACATATTTGGCTGGGCATGAGGCAGGTTTGGGCTGGGACTTTTTATTTGGTGGGCATATATTGAAAGTTAATATACTCTTGTGGAATGGGTACCAGCCAATCAGGTGCCTCCAAATAAAAGCCCATTTTCTAAATAAGATTGACATCTGTTATAATAGACTAGCGAGATTTTTCCTCAGGTGTGACTGCAAAACTCATCATTGCTTAATGTATCAAAGATTAGATTGGAAATCATTAAAAATGAAAAGACATGAGATTTTGGACAACATCTGTATATAGAATATTTAAAAGCAATAGGCCTTCTGGGCTTTGGGATAAAATGGTCAAACCAAGACATTCCTATCAGTTAAGAAAAAAAGGAGCTAGGGAATTGATTGTGCTCAAAGTACTCGTTAAATTCGGAAAAAATGCCAAGTGAATTTCCAGCTTACCAGATGGCAGCAATCACTCACATACTGTGGTAGCTGCACTCGGCAATAGTCATTCTAATCAGAATCAAAAGGTTTCTGCAGCCCGTATCTTTCTTATTTCATTCATAAATTTGTTTTTGAGATGGGCTGCCCGATTTATTCACAGAACCCCAGTTCTGCTGACATGCTGCTGCGCTCAAGCATGTAATGACATGTCACCAGGGAGAGTGCAGGGGCATGCCCTATTGAAATGAATGGGGATAGGGGGAGTCACGTGATGCGGAACACGGAGTAGCTGCGCTTACTGAGAGCTCCGTTCCGCCGTCGACTTTTAAGCCTCTTTTTCGACTCCTTCTGATTCTATTTTCTCACCTAGCTACCAGCAATAAGCTAGTGAGTACACATCATGACTCTGCATGGAGGTCGAAATGCACAAACCTCCGCCGCGGCACACTCCCCCTGCAACCCCAGAGAAGGCCGCTAAAAAAACTAAAGCCTCAGCCTCGTTGCCATCCCAGGGTGCAGGGAGTCTTCATTCCGAGGAGCTCTTTCACTGATGCGTTCCTTGAATAAATAAGACCGCTAAAAGATGCGGTCCAAGACCTCTCTGGGAATATCAAAATATCACAATTTATGGAGGAGCTAATCGCTAGGGCATCTGATGGGAGGTACGAATTAAATCTTTGGAGGGTCACACAGGCAGGCTGGATTCTACGGTTAACAAGATGGCTCATCGAATCCAGAAATTGGAGTTAAAAGTGGAAGATTTGGAGGGGCCGTAATAGGCGTAATAATGTTGTTATCATTGGATTACCAGAAAAAGCCCAAGGTACGGAGCCTATTAAATTTGCTCAGAAACTTACAGAAAAATTGCAGGACCTCACAGTTTGGTGCAGCCTATGTTATTGAAAGAGCCTACAGGGCTTTACACCCAGTGCCATCCCCCGATCGTCCCCCCAGAGTATTTATTTTTAAATTTTTAAATTATCAAGACAGGCAACTGCTTATTGACAAAGTCAGAGAAGTTAAGGACATATTTTGGGAAGGCTCTAAAATCAGAGTGGTGCAAGACCTGCCACTGTCCGTTCGGCAGAAGCGTGCTACATTCCATCCACTGGTTAAAAAATTAATCGCAGCCGGAATTAAATTCCATATGGGATACCCAGCAAGGCTTCAAGTCTGTGTCAATAATGAATGGAAGACTTTTGAATCACATGAGTCGGCTGATCCTGCCCTCCATGAGCTTTTCCCAGCATTGTTTAAGGATCCTTGAAATGGACTGTTTTTATTTTTATTTTTATTTTTATCTGTTTACCAGGGAGTAGTTGGATGTTCTACGGTTTTGCTCCAAGTTGTGAAGATCCGGACTGTTGAGGGTCTAACCCTCAGGATATTGAGGAACAACTGCTGTTTTTGTTCATGAAGACCTCACTGGATTGGGACTTGATGTTGGACTTTATGTTTTATTAGGAGGGCAACATACTGGTTTATCCCCTCCCCCCCTTTTTTTTTTTTTCTGTAATCACCAGACTCCAAGTATTATTGAGATTCTATGTAATCATTTTCCTAGATTTGGTATTCGGTGTTCACGCCCTTTTAGTGTGGTAGAAATTTTACCCAGCTTCTGTTGACAAAGCTTTGGGTCACTCGGTGGAGGGATAGTAGGAGGGTTGCCTAAGGTTGCTGTTCTGCCCCCTATTAATCTGACGTCGGAATTAAAGCTTATATGGGATACGGGCCTTTAGGTAATGGAAGCATTCCTCCAAGAGATGAGGGATATGCTCTTGGGATGCATCTTACCTCCAGAAGGAATTTTTGTTTTTTGTTTAGGAAGGGGCATTAGGTTTCTCCTCCAGTTACGAGAATATTCATAACGAGGAAGGTAGACAATGGCTTTAAGGCCGACCTCAGCATAGGTTTATGCTGGTTAGCTTAATAGTGTTTTGCTAGTCTTGTAGTTCCTAGGATTAGAAGGGGTATCTCTTTTCTTTTTTTCATTGATATAGGGGGAGCGGGGACGGCTTGGTTGGTGAGCTTAGTGGACTTGTGTCATGGGTCAAGTAGGAAAGTTGGAAAGGGGAAGGGTGGGCCGGGAGGTCGGTTGGGATTGGTTGATAATAGTGGGATAAAGAAATGGGTTGGGGGGGTAGTGTATTGGTGGGGGGGTATTTTGTGTAGGGATACTGGGTTTTTTGCTGTATGGTGGAGGCACGCAAGGCCTGCAAGCATATTGTTTCTGGTTTGTTAAGTATACGGTCACAGGATATCATAGTGACGTAATTGAAATGGGGACGGACATTGCTATAAAGTTCCTTATGTTGAATGTTAAAGGGGCAAGGAATAAATCTAAACAATTTAAGATATTGAAGTATATAGAAACATTGAAGGCTAAGGTAGTTTTTTTGCAAGAAACTCATTTACTGCAAGAAGAAGGAAATGCTATGCGGAGACTTCAGATAGGGAAGATTTTCTCGTCTTAGGGTAACACGCAGTAGCAGAGGGTCATGCTATTACTTCATAGGTCATTGCATTTCACCCCTTTAAAGTTATTCAGGATAATGAGGTAGGTACATCCTAGTGAAGGGCAAATTGCAGAGCACGATTGTTTTGATTGGGGCAGTTTACGGTCCTAATTGACTCTCACTGACTTTCTGGTTGAGTTATTAAAGGTCCTACAACCATTCAGTCATCTTCCCATGATATTAGGTGGGGATTTTAATACGGTGCTAGATCCATCACTTGATATATCTTCTAGGACCCAAGTATATCCTACTCCTGCTTCGAGCCTTTGGAGAATTGGTGGATCAGTTGGGCCTAGCAGATGTCTGGAGGTTCTTCACCCAGAGGAGAGGGTTACACATTCATTTCCCACATTCATAGATCTGGTTCTCGGTTAGATTATATTCTCCTGTCTCGCACCCTGCTCCCGGGGATTCTTAACTCAACAATTGTGGCTGCTCCCCTCTCAGACCACTCTGCAGTGGATCTTACAGTTTTTTTCCCTTCCCTCACCCGAAAAAGTAATAGATGGAAGATAAATAACCAAATTTTGAGGATTCCTAAGATAACCCAATATTTGTCAGCACAAATAAAGGAGTTCTTTTATTTAATCAGAAAGATGAGGTCCACAGATATTCTTTGAGGTGCATTTAAAGCATACTTGAGAGGCCTATTAATCAGCCAGGCAGTACAAAGAAAAGAAAGAAAAGGAGGCCATCATGGCGGGGCTATTAAACCAGATCAGGTCTCTAGAAGTTAGGCTACTCAGTACCCCCTGTGAGGATGATAAAATAAACTTAGTGAGAGCAAAAGATGCATATCTTAAAATATTGGGTGAGCAGGCCGAATTGCCTATTATTAAAACTAAAGCAAAATTTGTGGATCAGGGAGAAAAGTCGGGTAAGGTGTTGGCAAGGCGTATTACACAATTTGAGTCCTCCCATTTAATCGAAGGAATTTTTTCAGAAGAGGATAGTACTATCAAAACCACCCCGGAGGACATGGTCCAAATTTTTCAAAACTACTTTAAATCCCTCTATGCTGGCATGCAGTCTCCTCCTGCTGATGTGGAGATCTTGTCCTTCCTTGAGAAACTACCCCTTCCTACCCTAGATGATTCGGACCGTGCACTGCTTAATGCGGAGATAACACAGGGGGACTTAGAATTGGCCATTAAAGGTCTAACACCAGACAAAATGCCCGGGCCAGATGGGTTCTCAGCCAATTTTTATAAAACATTTGCCTCCCAGCTTTCCCCATCACTACTTAGTCTTTTTCAATATATTTTATCTGGAAAAGAAGTAGATAATTCCCTTGTAGAAGCACTTATTGTTCTGATCCCTAAGCCCAATAAGCCACCTGAGAATCCTGCCAGTTTCAGACCAATCTCATTGTTGAATTACTACATTAAGATTCTGGCTAAGATACTGGCTGATCGATAACCAAATAATCTCAAGCTGATAGGGTAGAACAAGTAGGCTTTATGAAGAGGTAGATCCCATCTGACCATTTCAGGACATTGGCATATGTCTTCTCGGCCTCCGAGGGGTTGAACTCCCATGGCGTTGGTCTCCTTGGGACGCTGAAGGCCTTTGATAGGGTCCATTGGGCCTTCCTGTTTCGGTGATGGATAGATTTGGTTTCCCAGAGAAATTTGTGGCTTGGATCAGGGCACTGTACACCAATCCTTCGCTAGAGTTGTGTGTAATGGGGCTATTTCGCATCTTTCATGTTACATGTTGGCACGAGACAAGGATGCCCCTTCACCCCTATTATTCAATTTGTATTTGGAACCCTTATAAGGTGCATAGTATTATCCCTGAAATTTTGGGCATTAATGTAAGGGACACACAATTAAGGTTATGGCCTATGCCGACGATCTATTAATCTATGTATCGAGCCTGATAGGTCTATCCCGGTCTACTAAAAGTAATACTGAATTTTAGTGTGTTAGCTAATTATAAATTGAACCAGGACAAAAACAGTTGTTTACCCTTTGAATAACAGATTATTTAGACGGGATATCGAAGGGTTAGGTTTAGGGTGAATCCCAAATCCCTTAGATACCTAGGCCTCACCTGGTAGGTAGCCAAGACAGATTGCATCAATTGAACCTAGAATCCTTAGTTCATAATATTAAATTAGACCTTAAAAGATGGGCACAGCTACCATTGTCTTTATGGGGTAGAATAATATTGTAAAATGAATATATTCCTAGGCTTTTCTACCCCTTATCCATGTTAAATGTTTGATCCCCCTCTTGGTTCAGGAAACTTCTAGGGAACTGGCTGATTTTATCTGGGATATAAAAAGCCAGGATGTCGTATCTCAAGTTAGCTGCGCCCAAAATCTGGGTGGTTTGAGATTGCCTCACTTTGCGCTTTTATTTTGGGCAGCATCTAAATAAGTATGGGAGATGGATGCACTGTGAGGATAATATCTTAAACTCCGGATATGCCCCATTGTGGGTTAATTTGGAAATTAGTTTTATTAAGAGCTTTGACATTAATCCTAAGGCTTTATCCTATCTACCTAACTGCCTACTTCCTCTCTATTGAAAAATTCTCCCATTGACTTTCCTTAAAATACATAACCAATTATGCAATTTTTTGAAATACTGAACAAACGCAAGATATAGGACAGCCTGTTTGGAAATCCTCAATGGCAGATAGGACACTCGACCATTAAACAGAATTGGTTACCCTTCCTGGCTAATTGCTCTTTGAAAGAATTTGTTAACTCAGGTGGCATAATCTCATTGGTGGAGATCATGGCAAAGTTTGAATTGACACCTAGGGATACTTTCAAAATATATCAATTACGCCATTCATTGGTTTAGAAAATTGAAGTCATCCATCTATCCACCCCGATTCCATTCTGGGAGGACCTTAGGTTATTAGCTGGAACTCACAGGCCATCTCTAAGATCTATTTAGTGTTGTTCCATTGGGCCTTTAAGGACAATCTAGCACCGAGTTCATACTGGGCTGAAGTATTCCCTAATATAACTTTGATTGGACACGGATTTGGCAGAATGGCTATAAATTTGTTCGACAAGATCATCTTAGGTTGGTGCAGTTTAAGATATTGCATAACATTTACTATACACCCTGAAGTTAATGGATTTAAAGTTAGTAAGGGTTCTCAGTGCTACAGGTGTGATATGGAGGGGTGACTCTTCCACATTTTCTGGTATTGTCCTAAAATTGCCCCACTGTGGAATGAGATAAAAACAAGGCTGATCCATTACTGGGATTAGAGGACATGTTTTGCCCTGAAGTGTGTCTGTTAGGAGATATGTCGGGTTGCTCGGTTAAAATGAGGAAATTCACATAACTCTGATCTCTTGCATAGTGAAAAAATAGTGTTGAAACACTGGAAGGACCCTGTCAAATTACTTACTCCGAATGGTTGGCGGAGTTTCTCTCGAGCCTTAGGACTGAGAGGATGATTGCTATCTTAAACAACCAGTTGCCCTTTTAGAAAAATCTGGTCTCCACTGGTAATAGCCTACACATAATATATCTATGTTGTTGATGTTTTTTGGCGGTATTTTGTAGCAGAGCCTTGAAGGGATGGTGGGAGGGATGGGTGGGGGAGGGGCTTTCATGAGGCTGTTTATGTTTGTATCCTTTACAGTACTTACTGACCTATGTTTGATTTTACTTGTACTGTATTTGCTACTTCTTTCTTGTCTCCGAAGAGGATGTATAAAACGTTTAATAAAAAGTTAATAGCAAAAAAAGAAATGAATGGGGATAGATTTCTTCCATTTCTAAGCTAAGAATGGATTTAGAGATAATAGAAGGACACCCTAGGCTAACAAGAGCCATATTGGCTGGATACTTGCCTTCATTAATCTCTAATGTTCATTCTGTAGTTTAAAAATGGAAGCAAAAATCAGCCCATTCATTCAAGCACTTACTTGTGCTCTCCTAGTCTGCGTTATTACGTGCTTGAGGACGTGTCAGAGGACTGGGGCTCTATGAATGAGTCGGGCAGCTCGTCCCAAAAACAAATGTACAAGTGCAATATCAAAGATATGGGCTGCAGAGACTTCTTCAATTCTGGCTAGAATGACTATTGCCGGGGGCAGCTACCACATTATGTGAGTAGTATCCCTTATATCAGAAAATCCCTTTAAGGCTGACACTAGTTAGAATAATTTGCCCTCAAATTTGAGAACACAGAAATGTCTTTTAACGCATTTAAAGATGCAATGAAGCAAGAGTTACAATTTCGATGCACATGTAACAGATGAACACTGTGTTAGGTTGATGAGCTGTACTAAAAATTAGATATGTGTATGTGATTGATACTTTTGTATCATGTATTTAATGTTTGATTTGTTTTTCTTATCATGTAACTTTTTAACCTATGTACTGTATACAACTAACAGGAACACCTTGTAAACAGGATATGTATTACCCTAATGGTGTGTGAAATTTTCCATTCCTGTATAAATAAATATTTTACTACTAAAAAATAGAAGCTACATCAATCTTAGCACCAGGAAACTGTTCCTCAAATAATCCCTACTGTTGGCCTTGAAGTGAGATTTATATGATAGGCTGTCCAACCACTTATTGTATAATCACAGTCACCTTAAATAGTGTATGGAGGTTTGTGCTAGTGTGTGAAAGACTCATAAACCACTGTCTACTGTACAGACAATGAGGATTGACTACTTTTGTGAGATCTGAGATGGGAGCAACAGTGGACCACTTCCTCCATAAATGTATTCATGCTTCCTACCCTACCCATTTTAGCGAACACTTCACAAGGACTATCATCCTCTACCAGTTATGGCCCCAGTTAAAGTACCTGGTTCTTGTTCCAAGAACCCACAGATCTATTGCTGAAAAGGCCTTCTCTGTGGCACCACCAACTAGTTGGAACACAATACCTAATAACCTCAAGCATTCAAGGAGCCTGAGGCACTTTAAGAAGGCCATGTTTCCTCACCTTTATGCCTCTTGCACTTGTCAGATATTCATCTCTAAACCGCATAAATAATTCACTTCTCACATATTTCCCTAACTACACTCACACTCTCCTTGCCACTTTATTTCATTCTTTGCCCTGACCTCACTGCGATTTGGAATCTTTAGAACAGTTTACTGTATTTTCCAGTATTTGTAAGATATATTAGTTCTCATTTTCTTTGCCTACAGTGAACTTGCTTATATAGAAAAGTTATTTAAATCTATTATATCTGTAATACAGCTCTGCTGCTGTAATATCCCCAAGGACCATCATATAAGTTAGTGAATCACTATAATATGCTATACTGGAGTGCAAAATCTGAAATGAATATAAGAAAAATTAATCAACTTGTGCTAAGCTTATAACACAGACCTCCACATTTAAAGCATTTGTTTTCAACCTATGCTCTGCTTGGTGAGGACAATTTGTTATGTTTACTGAGAAATTTTCACAGGGGAGTACACACTGAGATGAAGCTCATTTACAAATGCCAACCTGATGAACAAAGAAGAGCAATTCACAGCAAAAAGGTAAAACAGTATACATTTAAAAGGGCTCTTCTAAAAGTTAGCTTTCAGATTTTTTTTAGCTTAGTTGAGTTCTTAGCTCTCTGAATGCATAGCTGGCGGCTCTCAATGACAATATTTCTGTTGCATACTAATTAGTAGCTGTCTGGCTGTGAGCTGATTATCAACCATATGTTTTCATGTGGCAGCAGTCTCCGTGGGAGAAGTGCTAGATAAGTTTCTGGACTAACATCCTAATGAGAGTGAATATTCAGAAAAACTTCAGGTGCTCAGACTGACTGCGCCATCCTTCTTCTATCCAGTTACATTGCTGGTTAACCTGTTGCTGAACTGGCAAAGTACTATCAGTCTTGAAGTGCACCAGGGTCACTTCATTGTACAACAGTGGCTGTAGAATTAACCTTAATGACTGTTGGTCCATCTTTATATTGTCTACCCTCCCTAATCTTCTTGAAAAATGTGTCCGATTGAATGATGAACTGTGTTGTAATGTGCATAACATGCTGTTTTTTAAACCAAGGATGGAAATGAGAAAGGAAAATGTGGGCGCACCGGGATTTGAACTCCGTACCTCTGGTATGCCGTTCCAGCGCTCTAACCATTAAGCTACAAGCCCACTGGTTACAGTGTCCGAAGAACTTCCTATTTCACAGTCACACATTCCTTTCTCTCTAGTGTTGCTTAATCTGCAACCAGAAACCAATTTAAATTCCACTACTTCTCAGTGCAGTTTAACCCTGCAAGGTATATAGTTTTTAAACCAAGGATTGGAAATGAAAGGAAAATGTAGGCGCACGAGATTTGAACTCCGTTACCTCTGGTATGCCGTTCCAGCGCTCTAACCGTTAAGCTACAGGCCACTGGTTACAGCATCCGAAGAACTTCCTGTTTCACAGTCACACATTCCTTTCTCTCTAGTGTTGCTTAATCTGCAACCGGAAACCAATTTAGAAATTCCACTACTTCTCAGTGCAGTTTAACCCCTGCAAGGTATATAGTTTTTTAAACCAATCCCGGTGCGCCCACATTTTCCTTTCTCATTTCCATCCTTGGTTTAAAAAACTATATACCTTGCAGGGGTTAAACTGCACTGAGAAGTAGTGGAATTTCTAAATTGGTTTCTGGTTGCAGATTAAGCAACACTAGAGAGAAAGGAATGTGTGACTGTGAAATAGGAAGTTCTTCAGACGCTGTAACCAGTGGGCCTGTAGCTTAATGGTTAGAGCGCTGGAACGGCATACCGGAGGTACGGAGTTCAAATCCCGGTGCGCCCACATTTTCCTTTCTCATTTCCATCCTTGGTTTAAAAACTATATACCTTGCAGGTTAAACTGCACTGAGAAGTAGTAGAATTTCTAAATTGGTTTCTGGTTGCAGATTAAGCAACACTAGAGAGAAAGGAATGTGTGACTGCTGAATAGGAAGTTCTTCGACGCTGTAACCAGTGGGCCTGTAGCTTAATGGTTAGAGCGCTGGAACGGCATACCGGAGGTACGGAGTTCAAATCCCGGTGCGCCCACATTTTCCTTTCTCATTTCCATCCTTGGTTTAAAAAACTATATACCTTGCAGGGGTTAAACTGCACTGAGAAGTAGTGGAATTCATAACATGCTGTGAAAGAGATGTTATATTGACTCTTTAAGGTTGCACTTAGAGTACTGTACTCTGTTCTGGCCACTGCACCATAAAAAGTATATTGTAGCAATCCAGAGCATACAGCAGTGAGCAGCTCAGATGATTAAGGGAATGGAGACGGTAAGCTATGGGGAGCATTTAGATGGGCTAGGCATTAATTCCCTGGGAAAAGGTAACAGAGAAATCTAGAATCTGATGGCAGGAGACCAATGACCCATAAAGTCTGCCCATAGATGTTTTTTTTATTTTTTTTATTTAGTTTAACCAGGTATAGCACACTAAGCTGAAAGCTTTTTTACAGGAGCGACCTGGGAGCACAAGGAGGTTAAGTGACTTGCTCAGGGTCACACAGTATGCAAGTGGAAGTTGTGGGATTCAAACCCAGGTCTGGTCTGGAATGTTACTACCATTCCCCTGGCCTAGTGCTACAGTGGGCTGTCATAGCCCCCCCCGCTTCCTCCTCCACCTGGTTCCCCCAAGTGGGTTTATGAGTCCCCGGCTCTGTCTCACTCATGTAATGATCTTTGCTTCACAACTTCCACTGCTAATCTGTTCCAATGCACAACCAACCTTGCTGTGAAGAAAAACTTCCTCACATCCTTCCTCAATTTACCTCCCACTAGTCTCCTCCTCATGACTGCATCTCTGTTTCTAGCAAATAGGTCCTCATAATTTACCCTAGTTATACTGTTGAGGTACTTGCAAGTCTCTGTCATGTCCTCCCTCTCCTGTCTGGCCTCTAGGAGTATATTTTTGGGGCCTGTAGAAGTTCCTCGTAAGATCTGCCCTGCTTGCTGCGAATCATTTATATGACCCTTCACTGCACTAACCCCAGCCTATCAGCATCCTTTCTGAAGTGAGGGCTCCCAAACTGTGCACAGTACTTCAGGTGAGGCCTCAGCAGCCATTTGTATAGGGGCAGTATAACCTCTGCCCTCCTACTGTCAATGCCCCTCCCTATACACCCCTGCATCCTAGCTGTCTTGCTATAGGCTTTGTTGCACTGGTGAGTTTGTTTGAATGAGTCACTGATGACTCCGAGATCCATCTTCTCTGCTGAAATGACCAGCTTAACCCCTCCCATCCACTACTCCATGCATGGTTTCCTATTCCCTAGGTACATAACCCTGCACTTCTTTGTGTTGAATCTCATCTGCCAGACGTTTGACCACCTTTCAAGCTTTTCTAGATCCATCTAAAGCTCCTTCACCTTTCCTCACTGTGCACCTGGCCACAGAACTTTGTGTCATTAGTAAAGACACATCTTACCCTGGACACCTTTCCCTATGTCATTAGTGAACATATTTAAATAGGATGTGTCCCAGGACTGATCCCTGTGCACACTTGTGACCCCCATCCCCAGATTTGACCCTGTTAACCACCACCCTCCCTGTTAACCACCACCTTCCCTGTTAACCACCACTCTCTGCTGTCTTTCTCCTAATCAGTTTCCCACCCACCTCACTAATCCCTTCTCTTCTCCTAAGAGCTCCAGCTTTTTGAACAGCCTGCTGTGCAACATAGAATCAAAGATTTTGCTGACGTCAAAGAAGAGCAACTCCATCACCTGGCCTCTGTCTACCACTCTAGTGAACCAGTCAAAAAACACAACCAGGCTTGTCATGCATGATCTTCCCAACACAAACCCATGCTCCTTGCTGTCCCGATGCCAGTTATCCTTTCCACCTTTCTATGTACACTGTGCCATAATTATGGTTTGCACAATACTTTCCCTACCGCTCTAACCAAATGTTCACTATGTATTCTACAGTTGCCTCAAATGAAATTAGATGCACTATATGCCATGCACAATCATGTCATTGTTTGTCCTGTTATATTGTATCCTCATGCTATGTACCATCCTACCACAGTATACCTAGTTATAGCTTATCTTTTCACTATGTATGTTCTTACCATATTGTATTCTCCAATGTCTGTATTTTGGTTGTACTCCCCCGGGTCGCACCTGAAAACAGGTATCTTATTGCCTAGTGTGCCTACCTGGTAAATAAAAGCTAAATTAAAAAAATTCCTCTAAGTAGTCCACTAGGTGTTTCTTCAGAAATGGTCTCCATCTGTTTGCCAATGATGGAAGTAAGGCTTACTGGTCTGCAGTGGCCTGGATCCTCCTTGTCCCACACTCTTGTGGAGTGGGACTACATCTGCAGTTCTCCAATCTCCTGGCAGTGTCCCTGACTCCAGTGAGCTGTTAAATAGCTGTAACAATGCTGCCTGATGGCCCAGCCAATGCACATCATGCTTCCATACTGGGGACTCAAGTTCAGGAGTGAACTCGGGTGCTGGCGAGTGGGTGGCCAGGTTGTTAGGAAGTGCTGCCTATGGCAGCATGTTCCAGCTGGGGGAGGGAAGTGGCATGTTCTGGTATAG
Source organism: Neoceratodus forsteri (assembly GCA_016271365.2). NCBI lineage: Eukaryota > Metazoa > Chordata > Ceratodontiformes > Ceratodontidae > Neoceratodus > Neoceratodus forsteri. The sequence continues at coordinate 1,302,139,203 of CM057453.1, read as the reverse complement.
AAGTGACCCTTGCTGGTGGGTCAGGGAGCATGCTCTCCCAGCAGGAACACACTGCATGCAGCTGTGGTATGACCTCCCACACGCGTTAGCGTACTGCCCAGGGTTGTAGGAAGTAAGGTGAAAAACCAGAGCTGCTTGTGGCAGGATGCCAACTGCCCCTCACAAGCCCTGCACCACTGATCAAGTACCCTCTTTTTCTGGATCTGACACTTGGAGGTGTACATCCCCAAAGGCTCTGTCATATGGGGTGAGCCATAAGGGATGGAGGTTGGGCTAAGTACCTGGGAAGGTGGGTGATGGGGCTGGAGGGACTAATCAGATAGGGGCTGGCCAGAAAAGACAGACAAACTCATTAAAGGGGAACAGTCATCACAATGGGGCCTTGAGGCTGGTTCCAGTGTGCACTTTTGTGCAAAAACATTTTGGTTTACTTTCTGCTCACTGTAGTATATTAGATTGTATCAGTTTAATTTTGCTTACTTGTAGGCTGACATCTTCAGTTAATACAAATCCCAGAATCCCCTACAGCTGACATCAGAGCAGTAGTCTGTTTTCTAACAATACCCAAAACCCAACTAGCCATAGGCAAAGGATCTTTCTCTTTAACAGCACCCTAAAAATGGAATAACCTCCCTCACAGTCTACTTTCATAGAAACATAGAATTTGATGGCAGATAAGGACCGCTTGGCCCACCTAGTCTGCCCAATTCCCTACCTAATGGATAAGCTGCAGATCCTAGTTAACCAACAGCCTACTTCCTCCTACCCCCACTAGAATTGCCTTATGTCTGTCCCATGTTTCGTGTTTGTCTCTTCCCCAGTTCGAGACACTTCAAAGAAATCTTCTTTCCGCCTCCTATTTTTAACTGCAGCTAATCCTCTCCTGTCAGTCTGCATCTCCTCTCCCTCCTTCCCCTTCTCTTTCTTTTCTTGCCCTTCCCTACCTGATACTCGATCTTCTCCACACCTCCCTCCTCCCCTGACTTCACCTTTTCTCTGCTTCTCTGTCTAAACTTATGTAATATATTGTAGCACAGTATTTTGAATGTATAATTTGTATACTGCCATATGGTCTAAGATCACTATGCATTTGCACCCAGCAATGGATTGTTACGGAATTGATGACACACTGATTTGCTTTCACTGTCCTCCCCAGACTGTCTCTCTTGTTTTAGTCATTGTATTTATACATTTGTTCCTGTTTACCTTTTGTAAAGTGCTATGTTCCTCTGTATATGGAATGCCTCTATTCCCCGGGTTGCCCCTGAAAAAGGACATGTCTGGCCCAGTGGGCCCACCCATCATAAAAATTCAAATAAATAAATAAATAGACAACAGTGGGAGATTCAATAGCCTGCAGTGCATGTTAGAGCTTTTATAATCTCCAGATATTTTCTGGTTCTGCTTTTCTCCAGGGGCTCAGTACAGTCCTCTGTGACTGTACTTAGCACAGGGAGGACAGCTGGACCAGCAAACAAAGAATCAGTGCTAATATAAACTTTAACATGCACTGCAGATTATTAAATCTCTCACTGTTGTCTACTGCTCTGGTGTAAGCTACAGGGGATTCTGGGATTTGTAGTAACAGAAGACATCAGCCTACAAGTAAGCAAAATTAGTTGGACACAATCTAATATAGTACGGTACATATAAAGTAAACCAAAATGTTTTTGCACACAAAGTGCACATTGGGACCTACCCCACAGTTAAGTGTGGGGCCCTTTGTGAAGACTGTTCCTCTTTAATTTAAAAAAAAAAGGCTGGGACAAGGAGCCTGCCAGCTCAGAAGAAAGTCCCATGAGTATTCTCAGGTGCAGACCACCTGGGCCCACAGCCTGGTCCACCTTAAGGGCTGCTATCCTCTTCCTACTCTTTTACCAAAATCACAACCCTCTTCATTTCCTGCAACCCCCCATGTGACTGTCTTGACCCCACTTCCCGGTGGAAGTCTATTGCCCCCTGCTGTGAACACTAGCAGATATAATTGTTTAGGACATTGGGCTTCTGCTCATTGTCCTCCACACCCTATCCCTCTCAGCCAGCCTGACAACCCATCCCTAGTCTTCCTTTTCTCCCTAATGTATCTAAAAAAAACTTTCTCCTCCCTTCACAACCGCAGTATCAAGTTCTGTTTCTGTCTTTGCCTTTTTTATCATGGCCTTCACCCCCTTTTACTTTGGTAGATAGGAAGAAAAATAATTTCAGTTTTTTTAATTTCAGAGGGAGTCAATAAGGTGTATCGCTGAAATTTTGTCAGCTTGTTTAAGGCCTCATTAAAAACTGTTTATTTACCTTGACATACCCAGAGAGCTTTTGAATTGGGCTTTCTGTTCAATAACTGTTTTAATTTATAACTTGAATAAGTTGTATGAATTTGTGAAACTGTTGTATTTATTTCTATCTGATTTCACAGTGCCCTGAGCTTCACGGATAGGTTACTAAACTGTGCTTTGCCTTGTTCAGAGAACTAGACCTAGAGGGGAAGACTCTTTGCTTAAGGGGATGGAGTTACGGGTAATGTGAGGAAGCATTGTTTCACCCAAAAAGTTGTAAACAAGTTAATACTATGTCAGCACAATGAAAAAGTGCACTCACCCCTGTCGATGATATGAAGCACAATTTCTTTAAGGCTGCCACCTAGTTTATTGTAGCCAAGAATCCATAACACCAAGCAATACCAACATCCTTATGTTTCACCACCCACTGAAGGCTTCATCAGAGAATAATAAAAAGTTAATACTATGGTTTTAGAACAGTAGTAGGCTGTTGCCCATGATTGTTTTCCCCCACTTCTCAGTGGTAGTAACTTGTTAGGTTACCTTCCAATATAAATGTATCTAACCTTCATTTGAGGGTGTTAAAGGTTGATGCATGTGCTAATTCTCTAGGCAACTTGTTCCACAGTCTTTTAGACCTAGTAAATATATGCATTTCCTTGCTTCTGACGTGGGGATGCAGTCTATCAGTTGCTGTTTATGCCCCCATAAGTCATAGTTGGTCTCCTTGTTCCTTAACCTATGTCCATCACTAAACTGTTGTTGCCCAATATTTTATACACATAAAGTAGGTCACGTCTGATATGTATATTGTCCAGAGACCACAATCCCAAATCTGACAACCTTTCTTCATATATTTTCATCCTACAACTTGATATTCATTTTGTAAATCTTCATTGAAGTTTCTCTAACATATCTATATCCTTTTTAATATAGGGGCTCCAAAATTGAGAACCATAGTCCAGATGGGATCGTATGTAGGATTTATACAAGGGCAGCAAAACAGACTCTGATCTAGAGAAAAATGCACTTCTGACACTTTTTACAAGGTGGCGAGTCTTGTTGTCTAGCTGTCTACAGTGGTTACTGTGTTTAAGATTGTTACTAACTATAACACCCAGGTCTCTTTCATTTTCTACAACTCCTGGTTTTATTCCATGGATAGAATAATCTTGGGAAACATAGAAACATAGAAGGTGATGGCAGAAGGGGACTGCAATAAGGGAGATGTTGTTTTTCCCAAAACGCATTACGACACATTTGTCCAGGTTAAATTGCATATGATTCCCATCCACCCATTTTACTATCTGTTCTAGATCCCTTAACATTGTATCCCTACTTTAAGCGTTCTTCCCAATGGAAGCAGTGGAAATAGGGAGTGTTTAATTTTTTTGAAGTCAAGTTGGATCAGTTTCTCATGGGAAATTACATTACTGGGTACATCATTTTACTTATTGCAATGTGTGGATCATGTGGAGCATTCACAGTAGTAGAACTGGTACTGCAGCTGCTCCCAAAATGGAGGCCTACCTGATTGGGCTCTGTGGATCCCCAGCAGTGGCACCCTGTCTTCAACCAGTCCCAATCCATCTACTGCGAGGAACTGCTCACAAACTCTGCTGGTGACCCTAGAAAATTCTGGACACACATCAAGACCTTTCTTGGGGCTACCCAGTCATCGATCCCAGGGGATATGATCCTAAATGGTGTACACTGCAACAACTCGAACACTATAGCGAATGCCTTTAACAGATTATTCACAGACCTGTCTCAATACACCTTGTCCTTCGCTTCACCTCCCACAGCATCTCAGCCTTACTGCACACCCCTGAGATCTGCATCTGGTGCTGACCACTGCCAACTAACTACTAATCCCTTTCGACTTTAAAGCTATATCTAGATCCGAGGTCCAAAGGCTATTGCAAAACATATCCGACAACACTAGCCCCGGCTCAGATTCACTTGAGTCATGACTCCTGAAGCTAGCGGCACCATTGATTGCCTCGCCACTGACCAAGATTTTCACTCTGTCTCTCTCTCTTGGCATTGTCCCCAAGCTGTGGAAGATTGCCTGAGTTATGCCTATCCTTAAAAAAGGAGACCCAAAGGATATCAACAACTACAGGCCCATAGCCATCCTCTCTGTGCTAAGCAAGCTACTGGAGAAGCTTGTTGCAACCCAAGCCATTGACTATCTCACAACTAACAACCTTCTCTCAGACACTCAGCATGGTTTCAGAAAAGGGCACAGTACCTCAACCACTCTTCTCAAATTCTCCACCGATGTACTCTGCAACGTGGACAAAGGCCTACTCACTGGAGCAGTATTTATCGATCTTACTAAAGCTTTCAATGTTGTTGATCATCCCCTGCTTCTCTCAACCCTGCATAGACTTAACTTCTCATCCTCAGTAGTTGACTGGTTTTACAACTACCTATCAAAAACAGATTACAACTTGTTAAATTCATCTCCGCTCTCTCAGATGTGACCAGCACTGACATCGGAGTACCCCAGGGCTCCATCCTGGGACCCCTTCTTTTCTTGCTATACATCAACAACACAGATTATGCCATACTCTCCTGCTCAGCTATCTTATACGCTGATGATCTCATCCTCTACTACAGCGCTGACAAAGTTAACATCATTAACAAAAACCTCTCCTCAGATTTCAGGAATGTGCAAACATGGCTAAATGCTAATAAGCTCATCCTCAACACAAAAAAGACTCAAGCCATGCTATTTGGCACTGCCCCCAAACTCAGGGCCTGTAAGGAACCCCTCCTAGTCCATGACTCTGGGGGTCTCTCATCGACTGTGTCACATCATTCAAATACCTGGGAGTCCTCCTTGATAAATCTCTTGATTTCAGTCTGCACATCCAGTCAACCTGTAAAGCAACAAATACCAAACCTGGAATCGCCTATAAGACTTGTCACCTGCTAACACCATCCGCCAAATTGGCACTTGCCAAGGGTATTCTGCTTCCAGCGCTGACATATGGTGTCTCCACTTTTGCTAATGCCCATAAGACTGCTCTCAATAAATGGGATGTCGCGTATAAAAACATATATTGGTATGGCTCCTCTTCCCATCACCTCAAGCACCACTGCACACTGTATAGCAACCTAGGCTGGCTCTCCCCAACTGCCTACTGACTATATTCCCTAGGGACCCTCACAGATTCTGTAATCCATAACCAAACTCCCTCCTCCCTTGCAGCTCTACTTGTACCACAGACACCTGCCCACGGACTACGCTCGGCAAACAAATTTCTACTCACCATACCCAGGTGTCTTACTTCAAAAGGCTCTAGAGCATTTCACTGCACCGCCCCAGCCACCTGGAACTCCTTCCCTCCTGCCCTGAGGCAGGCTAACTCCCACCCAATCTTCAGAAAAGAACTATAGTGCCACCTGTCCCGGGACCCCTGCACATGTTTTGATCCCACTTAATGCCTAACAGCTAACCACCCTATTTCGCCCAAGACACTGCTGCACTTCTAAACAAGCTTTGCTATAAAATGTCTTTATAGCTGCCACTTAGCCCAGTTTCAGTTATTTGCATGTACTAATGTCACTTTTGTCATCTCTGCATAGCTATGTGTATTATCTCGAGTACTTTCTGACTTGACCTGTATTCTAACCTACCTGTACTACATATTATGTATTGTATAATGTCATCTCATTTTATGTATGTATTCTCCCGGGTCATGCCTGAAAATAGTCAGCTTTGGCTAGCGCACCTAACCCGGTTAACAAAAACTAAATAAATAAATAAAATAAATCCTGGGTCTTGTACAAGGGGAGTGGGCTGCAGTAGGAAAGAGACTGGTAGCTGCAGGGGCAGCAGTGCCCTTAAAACATGCAACCGCACACTCAGCAAAGCAGCTCTGCTGCTGCAATGGACAGGAGGAGTGGTGATTGATTGGACTGCATGCCAGCAGTGAGGGATGTGTTTCTGGCCCCAGGGGAGGAAGCAGGGCTAGGACAAATAGGCTAAATCCCCTCTGGGCATCATAAGTAGCAGCAACCAGCTGCTGCAGACAAAGCTAGAGGATAACATAAACGTAAACTAAGATGATTGTGCCTCTGCTGCTAGAGACCCCACAGGACTGCTAAGAACATGGTCAGAGACCAGTTTCACCCAGAAATGAATAATCCAGTAATGAGCTCCCAACGGTGAAATGCTGTTCCTGCAAATTCCAGCCAATCAGGCAGTGGTCTGAGAATGCCATGAAAGGCAGTGGAATGTGGAATCTGGGCTCTGAGTGCACTCAGTCTTGAAGTGCTGCTGTAAGAGTGTTGAACCAGTATCAGTGGAGTTAGACCAGCTGCCAGTGCTCTGTGGAGACTGGTAGACCCTGAGTGTGCACTACTCAGCAGAATTCACCAGGAGGACAGCACTCCACCCTGGAACATGGAGAACAGAGGCAAAAAGCTGGAAAGGGGGCAAATATCCCTGAAGATATTTTCCATGCTGGGGAGTATTCCAGCGAGCAGGAAAGGGATAGAGGAAGGCCAGCATCTGAGACAGCAGGGCTTCTTCCAAAGCTGACCATGAGTTGGAATGGGAGATAACTGGAGCCTGTGCAGTTATGTCTGCAAGGAGGAGCTGCAGAGGGCCAGTGCCAGCCAACACCCACTGTCTGGATGGTGGTTTCTGCTTATACGGGGATGTTGAGGTGCAGTGCCCAGATGGGCTGGATAGGCTGAGCCTCTGTGGTGTAGCAGATAAGAAAACTAGAAGTTCAGTGAAAGGCATTTTGAGGGTGATGTTCCAGTAGAATGATAGGTAACAACCATCCCCACTGAAGCTGGGATGTGAGAGGCGAGTGAGCCTGACCGCATATTCTGACAACAGAACTATGAGTTATGAATGGAGTTCAGGCCCTGCAGTGCATATTAGTTAGAGAGTCAGGGAAGGGGACTTTGGAAGCCCTGGGCAGAACTGAGTCATCCATTGTATTTAATAGCCCCAAGTTGCAGAACTGTGCATATGTGGATTTAGCGGAGGGGGTGGCTAAGGGTGCTATAGCTCTCCCATCATGGAGCTCCTCTATTAGTAACACACTGTGCTGCATTCTTAATTGGTATGCCTCTTTGAAAGCTGCCTGAGCCACACAGGTCTCATCTGTCCTCCAGTGTCCTGGTAGTGCAGTAAATAACCACCCCCACCCACATTACATAGTTGATCCTCCCCCCCCCGGGAAAAGCCAGTCTCCAGCATGAATTTCTTACTAACTTTCATCCTGCGCCATATGGTCAGGCCCCAGTACTGTGGCAGCAGCTGGTCTTGCCTTGGTGAGCCTGAGCATTTGTTCTCTACTTTTGCAGGCTTGTTACAGCTACTTTATTTGTGCATGGGGGGGGTCATGCGTTGGTGGGGTATAGCTGCAGCAAAGCAGAGCAGAGTGGACCTTAACAATACAGATCTCAACGAGGTCGCCTGGTGCTCACTGCTCCTAATTTGCTGTTGCAGCCAGTAGTGGATGTGGCTAGCAAGGGGCGCCTTCTTTAAATGTCTGGGCTGCCAAAACAAGAGTGAGCTGTAATTCATTCACTCAGAAGATTGACGTTGGAGCAAGAGAGGAGTTAGTGTACTACTGGTGAGCAGACAGAGACAGCGGAGCCCACAAGTGAAAAGCAGAGCCTGGGGTTTCAGGTGGCAGAAGTCCAGTAACACGGGGTCGGTGTGACCTTGGTAAATCAGCACAAGGAGTTGCAGTGAGGTTCAGGTCATCTTCCGGTAGCTGAATCAAGCTGTAGCTGAGAACTCTGCTCTTTAGGAGTCATGGGGCCAGTGTGTGTGCTGTCTAGAGAGAAAGAGTTTGGTGGCCAGGTGACCAGAGACAGTACTCAACTAGGGGCACGTAGACTTCAGCCTGCTGAAAATGGATCAAGTCTTCATTTAATCAGGTACTTCTTGCTTTAAAAAGAAAGACTTTCACAGTCTCAAAACTATGGTGGGTGGGAGGATGCTGCTGGGATGGGACAGGACATTAGTGTTCATCAAACTGGGTGTGTAGTAAACGTAGTACTAGTGTTATTAATTTCTAGTATGGGGAGCTTAAATTCATGACATTAAAATAGTTTAAGGTCACTGCTAGTTTTTTCCTATATGGCAGATTGATTTTGGTGTGGATTTGCAGGAGAGGGAGTTGAAGAGTAGTGCCCTCCGGTGGCATACTAAGAATGGTACAAAACTAATGCTGGGGCAGGTCTGGTCTCAGCGACAGCATGAACCAGGAGAGGCAGAAACTGGTACATGAGACCTCTGAACTGAGGTAAAAACTTCAGCATGTACTGTATGTCTAATCTGTGTGGTCTTTTCAGTTGTGGTTGTACAGTGTGAATGAGCATAGAGGGAAGTAATAGACATAGTGGTTTTGAAGGTGTTCTGCTGTATATTGTGGCATGTGCAGGAGTTTCTGCATGCTTGGAGAGCAAAATTAGCAACAGAAGTCATAAGACCTTGTTTGGTACATTGACACAGGCAGTTACAAAACCAGAGAAAAAAGTGATAGAATCAAATATTTAGTTTATGTAGTTTTATGCGTTGAATGGGGAAGGGGGTGCAAGTTGTGATGTGCCCAAGCAAGTGCTGTTGCTAATAAAAAAAAAAAGCATTTTTATATTTGTTTAAAAACTGTGTTCTGCTGTCTGCTTACTCACTTCTTCGGCCTATCATAAAAATGAGATGCCTCATACCACAGGGTTATCCCAGTAAAGGACATTTTAAAACAATACAACATTTTTTATTTATTTAAAAATGTATTTTCTTTGGAATAAGTTGTTCTATAAAATAAAATCTGTTTTGCAAAAATAGCAAGCAAACTTGAAACGATATTTTCAGAAACTAGATAGCAAAGTGACTTTGTTCCCATATTTCTATAGTTTTTGAATTTTTTTTTACTGATATAAGGTTGGGGGATAGGTTAATCTGAACTGCAGGACAAACTGGGATGGGTCAGCTTAATGGTACTGTCATAACATGTTTGAGTGACATTTGTGAACTTAGGTTTACTTGGATTGTCATTATATTTGTCTGCAATTTGTCTTTATCACCAAGTCTCTTTCAACTTGTCTCATTTTTATGTGTTTCGGATGTGCTGCTGCCCAGCTGCAGTCTTTTGGTATTTTGTTTTATTTTTGGGGTGGGAGGGTATTTTGGGCAACATACTGTCATGTGGACCGTGGGGACTCTGGGGATGGTGCTAGGGTACAACTCACAAAGCATGGGGAGGGAGGAAATGGGTAGAAATTGCTTTGGAAATACCCTCCAAAATGCACCAAAATGTTAAAAAATCTCTGGGGACCTAGGCAGCCCACCAGACCCCTGGCCTATTATTTTTTATCTGACTTGAGCTCCCCCATCTACAGGACTCCTGGACCCACCCCTGCTGTGAATGACACTGTTTTGTGGATTACACATAGCGGCCCCTTTGTGTTATTTCATTTGTGTTTGCAACATATCTGTTTAATTGCTGCAATGGTATTCCACTGTCTCAACTGGTAGACGACTACAGCAGTGGTGTGGTGTGGTATGCTCCACACCATCACAGAGAGCTCTTTCTAAGGCATTTAGGGAGATAAAGCACCTGGGGTCTGTGGGACTGCCGGGGTGTGGGAGAGATTGCTATTGGGGATATTACAGAGTGCTTCTCTGTCCTAAATAAACATGATATGCTGGTATACTTTAGTTTAGAAGCTTTAGTGAACATTGTCAGACATTGTTCTATGCTTAACCTTATTCAAAATGGTGGCCTTGAGCTGAATGATAATCACTATAGCAATGCATAGGATATTGAATGCTGCAGCTGTCTGGATGGCAGGATGTGAACATGATGGGCCCTCTGCTTTTCTTTGTTTAGCATTTCTTATATTCTTCTACAGTATTCCTAAATCTCTCCCTTCCTAACCTCTCACTATCTGTTCTTATCTCGCCAATTAGGGTTTAGAGCTGGGCACTCTGCTACAGCTGCCTTATTAAAGGTGAGCAATCACATTCTCATAGTCATGTCTAAAAATCAATTATAAAATGGCTAGAAAAAATGAAGAAATATGATTGGTCAGTTGAGACCTTCACCCATGATATGAACCTGGTGCATCACAGATACAATCCCAGCACACAGATGATGGTGGAGCACATCATTTTTCCAATTTGTAATTGTATGCCTCTTTTTTACATGTGTCTACCCATTCAAACAATACTTTGAACAGTATTAAAATATTTTTTGTGTGTATGCATGCAATCTGTTTTATAATTGCAGGAATATACTCCAGAGTATGTGTCTTACTGGCATAATGTCACTTCTGGGGTAGTCGAAGTCACTTGGCCTGTGGCCTGGTGACCTGCCCACCTGAGGCATGACTTTATCCCAGCACAACTCATGCCCTGTTGTGAATAATTCCTTAAATTACTGCATCAATTATCATAGCATATTAACAGCTTTTGACCTTGCAAATAACTACTGTACCTTTCACTGCAAATAGATGCACAAATACAATACATAAATTTTGTTGGCAGAAAAGGACTACTTGGCCCACTCAGTCTGCCCAGACATTCCCTGCCTAATCTGACTCCACAGTCCCTAGCTAGTCTCCAGTGACCCTTCCACCTCCCTGCATATACTCTTATGTCTATCCCATGCATGGTTGAAGCCCCCCCCCCACTGTTCAGCCTCCACCACTTCGACTGGCAATCTATTCCTGGTGTCTTCCCCACTTTCAGTGACCAAATATTTCCTCACATCACTCTTGAACCCCCACAGCTTCACTACATGCCCCTTGGTCCTGGTGCTCATTCTCATTTGAAAGAGATACTCCCCTACACTCTGTTTACCCCATGAGGCACTTGCAGGTTTCTATCATGTCACCTTTCACTGTCCTCTCTTCCAGGATTTACATGTTGAGATCCTATAGTCTCTCCTTGTAGGGCGTCTCGTGCAACCCCAGCACCATTTTAGTTGCCTTCCTCTGGACCGCCTCCACCTTGTCAATGTCCTTTCAAGGTGTGGTCTCCAGAACTGGACACAGTACTCCAGGTGGGGTTGCACCAGCAAGCGATACAGTGGCAACACCACTTCCCTCCTCCTGCTAGAGATACCCCTCCCTATGCACCCCAGTATCCCACTAGTCCTAACAACTGCCCTGTTACACTGCCTAGCCACCTTGAGGTCTTTAGAAGTGATAAACCCAAGGTCTATTTCCTGTATAGTGACTGTCAGTATCCCCCCATCCTATGATCAGCACTGGGGTTCCTATGCCCTAGGTGAATGATGTTGCACTTTTTGGCATTGAACCCCAAGTGCCATGTTTTTGACCACTCCTCGAGTATTCCAAGGTCTCTGCACATTTTATCTATCCCCTTATGAGTGTCCTCCCTATTGCAGATTTTGGTGTTATCTGCAAAAAGGCATACCTTCCTTCCAATTCTTCTGCAATGTCCCTTATGAAGACATTGAAGAGGACTGTGCCCAGTACCAAACCATGAGGTTCACCACTGGTCACTCTCCCATTCTTAGAATGAGTGCCACTGACGACCACCCTCTGTCTCCTATCCGTTAACCCATTCTGAACCCAATTTGGCACTTTGGATCCCAGTTCTAGGCTGGTCAACTTCCTAATCAGCCTCATGTGTGGCACAGTGTTGAAGGCCTTGCTAAAGTCCAGATAGGTCGGTGACATCCACTGTCCTTCACTGATCTGTTTCCCTGGTCCCCCACTCAAAGAAATCTGTCAGTTTACTTTGGCAAGCCTTCCCCCCATGAATCCTTGATGACTGTGGTCTTGCAGCCCATTGGCTTCAAGATACTCTACCAGTCATTATTTCAGCAGGGTTTTCATTAATTTCCCCACCACTGAAATACGACTTACCAAGCTATAGTTGTCAGCCTCCTCCCTGCTGGCATTTTTATGTTGAGGGACCACGTTAGCCCTTCTCGACTCCCCTGGAATTACACTAGTTTCCAGTGAACTGTTGAACAATGCTATCAGTAGGACAGTTAGCATCTCCCTGAGTTCTTTAATACTCTAAGGTGAATCCTGTCTGGTCCCATTGCCTTGTCCACCTTCAGGGCTGCAAGTCTTTTTAGGACTCTTTACTCTGAAAATGGACTTGGGTCCACATTCCCCACCCTATTCTTGCTTCTTCCTGGTGGTCTGACCCCTCCTCCCTCCACAGTGAAGACTGAGCAGAGTTACCTGTTTAAGATGTCAACTTTTTCTTGGTCCCCTTCAGCACAGTTTCCTCCCTCCACTCTACTAATCCTTATCATCTCTCCTCTTGTTTTCCTCTTCTCACATACCTGAAGATGGTCATATCCACTTTAGCTAGCCCTCTGGCAGTCCTTTCCTCTGTCTGCACCTTTGCTTCCCTCAGTGCCTTGCCTGCTTCCTTCTGCATCGCACCCCCAGAGGAAGGTTTGTAGCCGAAGGGCTGATGCAGTGTGTATACACTGGGTTAACTTATATTTACTCTCATTTCACTTGGAATAAATTCATTAATTTACAAAAGTGACTGGAGTACTTTGTGCATTTTGGGTTTGGAGGCGCCGGTTCCTTGGACTGTTCCTTCTGCTTTGCTTGGTACACCTTCCTGTCCTCCTTCCTCTGTGTTTCTTATGCCTCTTGAAAGCCTCTTTTTAACACACTTGCCACTTTCTTGGATAACTGCAACAGTCTCTTTTTATGTTTGATGCACTAGTGCACCAAACATTTTGCTACAGTGTAAGGGGATTTCAGAGGTGTGTCACTGTGAGCCTATTACAGTGCAAAACAGCAGGGGTGCAGCAGTCTAGACCAATAGCCATGCACTTTAACTGTGACATCACTCTTCTTCAACTGCTTGGACTTCAAAAGAATCAAGCTGCTGGAATGCTGGATGGAATGCTGGAATGGGAGAGGGCTTCAACCCTTTGATTTGTATGGAGCCACTCAACAAACAGCTGACTGACTATCAACACCAGCAACCTGTCTTTAAAATCCTGTAAAATTAAAGGAAAAACATCTTGAGCAGCAGTAACAATCTGACCAGACTATGTGGGAGCACTGGGGAAAGATCTACAACAAGTTTGAACTGTGTTGTGCCAATGTTTTTTATTCTCACTCTGTAGGCAGTTTGAAACAACAGCAATGATGTCTCAGATTACACCCTTTCTTTCAGCCAAACTAGCAACCCTCTACAAATTTAACCCTTGCCTACCTCTCTGGTTGCTAGCAGTATTACTGTGACAACATTTACATACAGGAAAAAAAGCATAATATACCTCTGTTTCTCTCCACCAGCAAGTGTATATTGCAAGCAGTGTTAACCTAGACAAAGACACATATTCATTCTAAACTTTTTGTGTCTATATTTAGGAATCAAATCTGAAAGATGAACCCACACTTATAGATCTGTGAGTATACGGATGTCACCAACTTTCGGAATCCTCTCCTGCCCCCTCCCACTTATTTCCTTTCTTACCACCCCTCCTCCCATAAAACTTATGTTCCCCATCTCATGCTGTAGTCCTCCATACCCCTCCTCTATATGCTACCCTTACCCCTCCCTTTTTAGCCCATGCATATATACCAAGACCTGCCATGATCTCAGTGAGGCATAGATCTTAACATGGTTAATCCTTGTTGTTATGATGTTACATACATTGCAATTCAATAAAAAGAATAGCTGGCAGATCCCTACATGTATTCTCCTTTTTCTTGTGCTCAACTGTTTTCCTTGCCATCCTTCCCGCAGTGATCCCAGTATTTGCCTTTTGTCCGTGGTGATCCTCTGCACAAGCTCTCTCCTAGCCTCAAGCCAGTTATTATTCTCCTAAATGCCCAGTTTATTCAGTACCCTCAATATCTGTCTAGGTGTAAAAAAGACAAAATGGATTTTTTCCCAAAGTGAATCCTCCACACTCAGTGTTGTCCATAGCATCCTGTAAGAGAGCTGTTGGCTGTCCCCAGTGTGGCGGAGTTAGGCTACACCCTCAGCTGTGACTGATGGACCACTTTTCCATCTCCTTATTTCCTAGCTACCAAAACTTCTGTTGCGCAACAGTTAATGCTTTTCCCTTTGCTTTTCTTCTCCCCCCCACCATAGGTTGGCCACCCAGAATAGCTCTTTACTATCCATACTAAACTTCCTACTAGTTCTCTCTTTTCATTCTTTTTCCATTTCTATCCATCCATTCAGTTCCTGGAATGATGCCAAACACCCAGAGAGGTGTTGTGTAAAGTGCATAAGTGCATTTTGTGTACAAAAAGCATGAAGGCTATTTTAAATAGGAATAAATACAGTTAATAAAGCATTTTTAAATAAAAAGGATTCAGAAGTCATATGAAAACAATAATAATTTCATGACTAGTACAGTTATAAGAAATCCTTAAGGTATTTTCATAAATTCACACTATAAACCTGTTACTGTTTAAAGCTATATGTATGGGGCTGAACAAAAGAATGTGGTATGCTTTATAAAAGTGCTTAGTCTCTGTGGATCAGAGATATAGAGAGTCAGTATCTGTGGAGATATACACTGTGTCTTTAACTGAACCAGGAAGTCCCCTGAAACAAAAAACACTTTGGTCTTGAAACAACATGTCCAGACATGTAAGTAGAAAGGGCTCAGTCAGGTGACCCCCACCAAAATATATAAAACCTCTTCACTGAGTTCACTTCAGTTCAGTCTAGTAGAGTTCAGTCTTGAGAGTGAAGCAGAGAGGTGCTACTGTAGGCAAGCTGTTGAATGCAGATTAAAAAAAGGATCTTAGGAGCTCTAAGATCCAGGACTGTATTATGTGAGAAACTACTGATGTTAAGTAGTGATTTTCTTTGCAATTTTTTTTGTTTTCATTTATTATTTTTCTGACCTTTAAAAAATAAATATCACTTATGGTGTGTTTTTAAACCTGTAAATTTGCCTCTTCTGAAGTATATTCCCACACACTGTGACACCCAGCATTCCTTGCGCATGCAGCCCAAGTGCCCATGTAACATCTGAGGATGTATTGGTGCAAAGCATCAAATGTTCAGCATTGACAAATGCTTGTTTCATCTGCTTTTGCTCACTTCCTTCAGGCAGAGATTAGTTGCTTTAATTATGCCCCCCCCCCTTATTTTCACCACTGTGCCTTCACTCCACAGTGGCAATCTTCCTCTTCAAGGCTGTTTCTGAGGTAGTCTTCCATTCCTTTTTTTTCTCATTCTGTTTCTGCTTCTCCCTGTCAGCCCCCATCTGATGAGTGCCCCAGCCTTATTACCCCAATGTCCACTGGGACTTACTGCCAGCTTTCTTTCTCCAGGGCTTGCCCCCCATGGCAGGGTGCGATGGGGCTCTCCAACTCCCACCATGGTCTGAATCCAGTTCCAGCTGGTGTGCCCAGCTGGCTGGATGTGGGGCCTCTGGGTAGTCAGTGCCTTCCTACCACTTGCTTTTCCTCCCATATTAGCCCCCAGGGGGCATGGCATGCAATAACATCATGATGCATGCCACCTGCTCCCACATGACGTACATCGATGTCTGCAATGCCCCCCCAGCATGTTGGTCTAGGCTGCCTTTTCCCCAGCTTCTTCTAGGGGTCAGGCAGACACTGGGTTCTCCACCCCGAGTTCGCTTCCAAAATTAGGTAGTTGGCATTGCAAGTGGTAGTGCTACTGCAGCACCGACGGGCTTACTGGCAGTCACCAATTTCTTTAAAATCTGGCCTCCTAAAGTCAAGTACCCTCATACTAATGTGGTTTGCCTCTCCTCCTGTCCTTATGTTGAATCACACTATACAGTGATCATTGGCAACATGGGTCTGCCCACTGTGACATCTACAATGTTGGCAATGTTTGGAATTGGCAGTGCTACATTAAACTGGTGGTAGAGCTGGAGATCAGGTAGGGTCTGCAGTAATAAAGTAGGTAGGGAAAAATGGGCAAACTAGGAGGGTCAAGCGGTCCTTATCTGCCGTCAGATTCTATGTTCTTATGTTTCTATGTTTAGCCATGCCCAGTTGATCACTTTCAATGGTATCAACTCTTTCTAACTCTCTCTGCACTTCAGTTACTGGATTCACATAATTTCATGATACCCAGGCTGAAGTATACCTCAGTCTGGAAGGCATGGCTTTTGGATTTCATGCACCAGATGAATGTAACCTGCTCATCTAAAAACTCTCCTCTTAGGTTTCCTTGCTGCAGAAAGGAACTTTTTGATTTTGACTACCTAAATGACCAGCACTGCCACTGTTAACTCATCAGTGCTGGCAGGCATTCACCATATGGATGCATTGTGTATTTTAGTACCTTATATACTTATTTATTGTATCAGTATGGTGCATGGGTATATGTTATTTTTATGTGTGACTGTAGACATCTCATGTTTGGATAAGTATCTGCTGTCTCCTAGACCCTCACAGAAATGAAATGCTGCTTCTCAAGAGGCTATCGTGGTCAGCAAAAATTTAAAACAAAGAAATTAGGTGCCAAGTAACACTTGCAACAGGGTGCTGTGTAAATTACCTACGGCATGTTGTTATTTGTCAGGCACCTATGTTGGTGTGAGGATTTAGATCCTGTGGCCCTATTTATCAAGCTTTCTTTCTTGCGACTTCAGATCAATGCTGTCTACAGCTACATTTTTTCTGTTATCTCTTTCTTTTTATTGACCCACTTTATAGATACTCTTTGCAAAAATAAGAAAAGGGGCTTATTACTTTTTTCTTTGCTGAAATATCTACATTTAATATTCATTCCATAGTTAAAGCAACATTGTACAAAGGGTATCACAAATGTTATGATCTCATTGGCTGCCCACATTCTGAAATGCTTACATTAATTTCTGTTAAACTGCCATGTAGAGTCTTATCACCGTGGTGCATGAATTCTTTGGAAAAGGTAGCACTATTCCATTTACTGGCACTGCTACATGACTGGGACGATGCAGTCTGACAGCCTGAGCCAGGCATCAGCATTCTTGGACAGGTGGTGGAAGGATTACTTTATTAAAAATCTTTTCTCTCAATGAGGAAACGTTCAAAAAGTACAGCTGTAATAATTTAATTTCTGTTTTTCTCTTGTAATAGCAGAACGGCTCTCCCATCAGTTAGATTAAAGGAATAGTCCACCCAAAACTTGCAAAAAATATATGTTGTGCAGAGTGTTTTAATTTGTATGTGAAGTTCTAGTGTTTCCTTCCCTCTAACTGCTATTAGGAGTTTTTCCTAAATTAGTCTGCTAGCTTTATGCTAGTTTTACGACACCTGGGGATCTTCATCCGAGACAGCTTAATTGTATTCCTTGTTCCCACAGTGCATCATGTCTCACATGACAATGATGTAGCAGAGACCCAATATTCAGCACACACATGCCAAACAAACTAAATATCTTGGAAGTTTTACAAGCTGCACAAAAATTACCAGCAGCAAAGCTCGTCAGGACAGTAAGACCTTTATGATGAGGGTAGTCACTAAGCTGAATTCTATAGATTTTAAAATATAGCCATCTCTACTGTTGTGAACGGATTGTAAAGCAATGCTTTCTGCTGGATCTATGGTCTCTGCTACATCACTGTCACATGAAACAAGGTGCATTGTAGGACAAAGGAATACAGTTAAGCTGTCTCATATGGAGATCTCCAGGAGTTGTAAAACTACCCTAAAGCTAGCAGGCTAATTTAGGAAAAACTCTTAATAGCAGATAGTGGGAAGGACACACAACAACTTAACATACAAATCAAAACGCTCTGCACAACATATGTCTTTTGCAAGTTTTGGGTGGACTACTCCTTTAGCAGTGAGTCAGTCACCTCCTAGGGGCAATGCAGCAATCAGCTGCACCTCATGCCACATTATAGGCTGGATTTCCAGCCTTCCTGGGACTAAGTCCAACTCAACAGCAGCTGGTGCAGACTGAAATCTCCATATCTGCAGACGTCTGTACTTTCAGTCCATGTTGCTGTGGGAGAAGATATGCCTGGTTCCACTAGGCACACCATTTTGGCGCGGCCGTGGTGAAAAGCCATCTGCAAGCTGCCATAAAACAAGGAGCCAGTCATAAACCAGCTACCACTTTAAAAATATGGTGCATGTTGGGAAAACTGTGGCTCTGCAAATGAAGCCCCACTTGACGTAATCCCCCCCCCCCCAGCTGCACTGATTTCAGGTAGGCTTGAAATCTGGCCCTGTGCCTCTAGGAGGTGACTCACAGACTGATAATCTAATCCCTGGTTATGCCTTATTGCCTACGAAAATGCCATCTACCTCCTTTATAATTCTTAATTATAGTCTGTTTTGGCAAGCTGTAGGTCTGTTAGGTTATAATGATTGAATCCCTAACATTGCCCTCTGTGGACAGTATAAAGATGTGTTAATTAAACACAATACCTTTTTAAGAGGGGGCGTTATTTTTGCAGCATGCTTATTTCAGCAGTTCTTTATATGTATGGTTTAGAGATAGTGCGTTTTGTGAGGAGATTTCTGGTTTATCAGCGTACATGGGGCTGATATTCAACACGCAGTATTTTCACATGCAGTTTAGTTGCTTGTGCATATCTTAATTTGTTGCGGGTCCGAAATAGAAAAAAAAATATAGAAGCATAACCAGTATGCAATAGTTATAAATTCTCATGAAGTCCCTGGAAAATTTGGCGAGGCATGTTGTGGGAAGCTCATCAGGGTTCAAGGAATGGTAAACCATTTAACTGCAACTCTGCCCCTGCCCCCATAAGTTATCTGCTGCTCTTCTTGCTCACCTCCTTCTGTTAATGCTCAAGTACAGTATGTGTCAATATCTTGGGTACACCTTTGTGTCACATCATGCTGCCATTTTCCTGTGTTCAGTCACCACTGCTTCCTGCATTACCTGTATGTATTCGGTTTGCTTCCATTTCCAACACTCACAGCATAAATTGCAAACAACTATTTAAAGGTTTACTTTGATGCCTGCTGCTTTTCTTTGTGCATTCAGGCATCCCACACACTCTTGCTTTCCAGGAATCTTTTTCCAGTAGGTGTCTTCTGGCTATTTTAGTGTCTTTGACTGTGAAGTGCCTCAAGGTCAAAATGAGATTGTCCTCTGTGGAACTGAAACTATTTACCAACCTCCTGCAGTTCCTCCTAACCCCATATCTTGGCAGCAATGATTTCTGCTTCAGCTTCACTTCATTCTCTTCCTTTTTCAGCCAGCACCACATTTATCTTTTATTTTCCATTTATACTTCACTGGACGCCTTACCTTCTGTTCCTCTCTCCCCCTTGGGTAGACGTCCAGGTTAGAACTGATCATAGGTGTCCAGACCTGTGCCTTCTCAACTCTGGGCAGAGCTGCTGATCCTGCTGGCACCCTGTGGGAAACCCCTGTGTGGCAGAAAGTGTGAAGTGAGCCAGGTGTGTATATGTTCACTGTTTGGTAGGAACTGGGAGGAGGTGGGGGTAGTGCTGTTCCCTGGCAATGCGGTAGCCAGAGTCTGCCTTCATGAACAATGTCCATTGGCATTTACCCCCATTACTTTTTTTTTTTAGATTTATTTTTATTAATCAAGTTTTTCCACACATATACAGAATGGACATTTCATTAATTCTTTATGCATTACATATGATAAGAAGAAAAAAAAAAGAAGTTATATTAAGGCTTCTAATTCCCTGAATTATTCATGATAATGAGAAGTATAGTTGTCATAAAACTTCACCTTAGACAGTGGTACCATGATGATCAGTTTCTACACTATATTTATTATGATAGGCGAAGTTAGAGTTACAGTTGGGTCTCTATCTTGATACTTTTCCCTAGTCTGGATGAATCCCTCCTCATAGTAGTATTTAACTATGGTTCTTCATGGGCCTATGTCTACTCTACTGTAGATGCATATTGTATCCCTCGCCCCCATTTCGAGGTAAATGATGTGACCCCTCCCTGCTGCTCAGCATTAACATTTTCAGAATTATATATTTCTGACATTATTAGCTTCCAATCCTGAACAGTTGGGATCTGGGCCTTCATCCAACGCCTCAAGATAGCTTTCTTGGCTGCAATAAAATATATCAGTAAAATAGTGCTTTCCCAACGGGGTAAGTGGTCTGGATAAATCCCCAGGAGAAATTGTTCCACTGTGAGTTCTATCTTTTCTGAGAATAGAACATCTAGCTCATTTTGAAATGTAAGCCAAAAGGGCGTAAGGGGTGGACATGACCAGAATATATGACCCAAAGTAGTGACAAGGCAGCCACATTCCCTCCAGCACCTCCCATATTTCTCCAGGAAGTATTTCAGAAGGACTGCAGGGGTCCTGAAATATCAGGAGTGGCATTTCCATGCAAATTCTCTGCACTGTGGGGAGGTAACAGATTTTAACTCAATTAGGGAGAACCGAGACCAAACGTTGATGAGTATCTCCATATCAAGGTCTTTATTCCATGCCTCTAAAATACAGGCTGTGGAGGTAGGAAGCCCACTTCTCAGTTCACGATAGATGAGACCTATTATGTGGGATCCCAGGTTCCCTTTATTTGCTTCCTTCCATGATAAGTTTTAATAAGTCCAGGATTGGGGAGGGTAGGGCTGGGGGTATTATTCTATTTCAGAGAATATGATTTTGAATTTGAAAGTATCGAAATCTGTTTGTATTGTCTATGGGAAATAGGGATTGAAGTTTGTCGAAAGGGATAATTCCCTCCTGAGAGAGAAACTGGTAAACATGATTCAACCCAATTTCTCACCATAAAGGAAAGGTATGGTCCATATATATTTGAGTAAACGTTTCACCTTGGGATATTAGTTTACAATATTCATACTGTATATCTTAAGGAGTGGTCTGGATTTTCTAATCTGTTTCCATATCTTGTAAGTCTGTGCTGTAATTCCCATTAAGGCTGAAGGATTAAGTGACTTATGAGCAGATGAGAAGAGGATCTTCTTAATATCATGGAGATCATTTAATTGAAATTCTATGGTTTTCCAGGGTGACTTGTATGTATCAGTCAGCCACAGGACCGACGTTCTTAGAAACATTGATTGGGCATATAAGTAAAAGTCTTCGAGGTTCAGTCCTCCCTGAGATAGGGAAAGTTTTAGGATTGAGAGTTTAATTCTAGGGCAGTTCTTTCCCCATATAAAATTCAGTATCATTCTGTTCCAGGATGTAAAGTAAAATTTCGAAGGGAAGAAGGGGATGGTCTGAATAGGTATAGAATTTGGGGGAGGACATTGATACGAATTATAGAAATTCATTGGTGAAGTGGAATATATGCTGTGGCCCATCTGTCTAAATCAGCCTGGATCTGTGTTGTAAGGGGTTCGTAATTAATAATTCCCAACACTCCAGGATCAGTGGAAAAATAGAGGCCTAGATATTTTGCTTTGGTGGCCTGCCACCTAAATGGAAAGGTTTTTTTTTTAACTGCGGGGATGGGGAATAATTAAACAATAAAATTTCTATTTTATGTTCAATTTAAAGTTGGATAATGTTTCAAACTGGGTTAAAATCTTCCATGCTGCTGGGATGGATTGAGAGGGAGACAACAAGGTCAGCATTACATCATCTGCAAACATTCCTATTTTATATTCCTGTTGGCCAGTCGGTATCCCCTCTACTGTGGGGGTATTACGTCGTAGAGCCACCAGGGGTTCTAAAAACAGAGAGAAAAGATATGGAGTCAATGGGCAACCCTGTCTAGTCCCTCTTCCTAAACAAAGGGGAGGGGGTAATGAACCATTAACTCGAATGTATGCTTTTGGGGACCTATGTATTTTAGTTAAACATGAAATAAATTGGGAGGGAAAGTGAAACATTCTGAGGGTTTCCCATAAAACGGGCCACAAGACATGATCAAACGCCTTCTCAGCATCTAAACTTATAAACACCGAGGGGATTTGTCTGGTACGGATGTATTCCTGAAGTAGCAGGGCTCTGCGAATATTGTCTGATGTGTTTCGATTTTTGATAAAGCCAGATTAATCTGGGTGTATGATTTGGGGAACTATTGTTTCAGGTCTGGAAGATAGTATGGTCATATAAATTTTATAGTCAATATTAAGAATTGAGATAGGACGATAAGACCTCGGATCTGAGGGGTCTTTGTTGGGGCTTTAATATCGGGGCTATAGTTGCAAATTCCCAGGAAGGGGGGAACAGACCACCCTGAGAGATCTCATTGAAGAGCTCATCAAGTTTTGGGATTAATATTTTTTTTAATTTTTTGTACCACTCTGTGGTATAACTGTCTGGTCCTGGGCATCTTCCTGGGTTTAGTGTTTTAATGGATTCTTCAATTTCTATTACTGAGATAGGAGATTCCAAAGTCCTAATCTGGAGGAGAGAAAGCGTTGGGAGAGTCGCCTGTTTTAAAAACTGTATTGATTCATCATGAGGGAAGGAGGAGGGGGGGAAGTATAGACTAGTATAATATTCACTGAAGACCTGCTGAATTTGTTCATCGTTATGATGGGTCTTTCTGGAGACGGGATTCCTAATTCTTAGAATGGTTGATGAACCTTTTCTTGCCCTTAACTTTTGGGCCAGGTGTTTGATACTCCCGGGCCCCACCTCGTGAACTGATTGATGAAGATAATAAAGGGATTGGTGTACCTTGTTGTTGATAAGTTGCTGGAGAGCTGTCTTTGTGTTTTTTATTAAAACTTGCAGGTCGGCATCTCCTTCCCGATATAACATCTGGTAATCTTTTGAATGAGTCGATAGTCTGTGATATTCAGATTCTCTCTCCTTATGTTTTCTGGATGAGTAAGATATCATTTCCCCCCGGATGGTGGCCTTCTTTGCATCCCATTGCATGGCTAAGGAAATATCTGGGTCTGAATTTTCTGCAAAGAAGATGGAAATTCTGGAGGAGAGGCTCTCCATGAACTCTTTATCTGATAATATTAAGGGGTTAAGTCTCCAAAAGGAGTGTTTCTTCTTTCTTCCTATGTCCAGAGAAACTATCAAGAGATGGTGGTCTGATATTAGTTTGAGGCCAATACTAATATCTTGTAATAGAGATAGATGTTCACATGTTGTTATGATGTAGTCTAGTCTGGAGTGGGATTTAAATCTGGGGGAGTAATAAGTGAAACCTGGGCTTGAGGGAAATATTCATCTCCAGACATCCACCAGACCCAGGTGTTCAATGGTTGACCTAAATTGTCTGGCGGTCATATTGTTTCTGTGTTTTTGGGGATTTGAACAATCAATATGAGGGGCTAGGGTCAGGTTCAAGTCTCCCCCCATAATCAACTGTCCCTGAAGGAGGCCAAGTAGTGAGGATATGAAGCCCCTATAGATTGGCAAATTAGATTGAGGAGGGAAATATACACTGGCCAGTGTTACTTGTTTACCATACAGTAACCCTCAAATTATTACGTACCGGCCTTGAGCATCAATGTGAGTTTGTTGTATCTCAAAAGGGGTATTCCTTGGAATGAGAATTGCAGAGCCTCTCCTCCTCCCTGTGGGATGCGATGAGGCCACCACTTTGTATCTCCCCCCCAATTCAGTTTAAGGTGCTCCGTTTCTGAGAGATGGGTCTCTTGGAGGAAAATCAGGGCTGTGGAATTTTTAGATAAATATTGCATGAGCCTTGCATGTTTAATCGGGTCATGTATCCCATTAATGTTATGGGATATAATTTTTAATTTTTATCAGATTTATTACTCCCATTTTATGGCCCACTTAATAATTTGCTTTATGTTACTTTTTCCCAACCAGGATGACGATGAAGGATATCGTACAGACCACATCACCTTACCATAAATACACATTTCACATTTTTAGCCATAAACCCTGCAATTCAATAATGTAATGCATTTGTTGCAATAAAAAATATTCAAAGAATACTGTTCCATTGTACGTGTGGTCTTTTAACCCCCCCCCCAAATTGATAATCTGCAATTATTATTACTTGTTTGTATATTTTTAGATGACTAAGAACACAATTCACAATGAGGCCACAAACCTGGTCTATAAACTGGGTTAATCGTAACCAACTATTTACCAAGGTAAAATTGTTAAAATAAACTAAAGCAAGAACCTTAAGGGTGCCACCTATACACCCTTCTATGTGAAAAACTATATACAATTTGACCTCCAATTGGGAGGAGCTCAAATGGAGCTTCTCCTGTGACATCCTGTCCTTAGACCCATGTGGATCAGGAGAGGAGTGAGGGGTTCCTAGCCTGACCCCAAATAAAAATATGTTCAGGGTCAGGAATAGAGCCCCTAAGGGAGTGGTATCTAGATCACTCCAGAAAAGCTCTGGTGCTACCATTTTGGCAGGATAGAAAGGTCTTCTGGGAGACTCACTGCCTTGTCACCTCATGTTAGGCTCAATGGGACTAGCCTAAGGGGGGAAGAGAGAAGAAAAATTAGTGGACATCTATTACTAAAGGACCATAAAACTATCTGACTCAACTTTTCACTTATTCTAAGTATATTTATAAGAGGGATAGTACATATAGTCAGTCCAAGGCTCAGGTATCCAAGTAACTACATGTAAAACTCTCCCTTGGTCCCTTTGAAGAGAAAAAAATCACTCAGGGAGGTTTCCCTGTATTCACAGGAGTGACTGTAATGATCGGGAAAATTGGAGGGAGACAACAAGGGAAGTCCCCGTGGAAGGGAGAGCAGAACCATTCCTCCACTACAGTGTCCACTCCCCCTCATCGCCCACCCATCCAGGGTCTCCACCAGTATAGCCAGGAGTTCACAGTCATATTATCAGGCCTAGCTTAATTTATTAACCAATGAAACCCTCACTATATGAGAGTCAGTTGATGTTAAGGATTAGAGGACAATAGGCCAGAGTGGGAGAGTCCCTGTGCCAGGATGGAACCCCATTGATAGCCACTTTTCATGTGGGAGGGAAGGGGCCCATATACCATCCGCATGAGCCGAAGTCATATGAAAGCCAAACCCCAGGTCCGGTCACACTTCTCCTGGGCTCAACGTAACAGCTTAACTGAGGGAGAAAACCATAATGTAAGTCATCATAGGAGAAGGAGTTCACAGGTCTGATTGCCGATGCCTGTTTGGGTAGCCCAAAGGGGCCCATAGGTGACCTCTCCCAACCCCCCCACATACCCAGTCACTCCCCCTTCTCTCCATTGCAACCCGGAGCCGTCTTATAGAACTACCCAGGTAGAGGAGTATCACTAGAATCTAGTAGAGGGGGATAGAGTCAACCACGGCTACAAGGTAACCAAGACCTACCCACCAAAAAAAAAAAAAGGGGGGACTCCCCCCTCCCATGAAATGAGTCTCGTACAATAGTACAACATTAATTTTTGTAACCCTAGTTCTCTGGGTATTAATATTTCAAATCATAAAGTCTGTCCCTTGGGCGGACGAAGTCCACGTTCTCCCCCTCCAAACCCTCCAACCATCCCTCCGGCATAGCGAGGAACACTAAATACTGTTAGTCTCATGGAGTGCAAGGTGTACAAAACAGCCCTCTAAGTAACGAGGGACCCTGCTGGTTGAGATCTAATGGTTTAGAATTATGACAGTCATGCCCGTGTGTCCGAGAGGTAATCCCAAAGTCGTCCACTACAGAGCTTTGGAGGGCCAGGACAGCCTTCCAAAGGCACAGGGGTGGCAGGGGGGAATCAGAAGGAGTGAGGCCACGCAGCAGAATGGAAAGCCAAAGGTGTAGGGGTGCAACTTTCCCTAGTAAGGGGTAACCCCACCATCAGGGAAATTGCTTTTAGTCCAAATGGCAACCCCAGGCCAAATACAATAATAAGAGGAGATGGTGGTTGCCTGGACTATGGATGGTGGCATTCGCTCCACGCCATTGGTGACTCATCCCCCCCAGCTCCCCGACCCCAGAAGCCAAACCCAAACCCCCCCGACTCACCTCCCGCAGGACAAATTTACCTCAGAAAACCTCAGACTGGTAAAGATGGATTGCGAAATTGCTGCAGGCGCTGTAAAAGTTTGGTTGTCGATAAGGCTGGGCGAGATGAATGTGCCATTTCCTGTTGGGCTGATTGCTTCTGACACTGGTCCATGATGTCCCTTGTCTTTTCTGTAATAATCACCTTTGCTAGTAGATCTGCTGCTGCTTCAGATGCTGAAGAATAGTTTTGAACACCTGAAGGAAGATGTACCACCAATTTGGCTGGATAGGGGGTTTTAAAATGAATTTGCGTCCACCTCAATATGGGAAATAGCAGGCTATATGCTCTGCGTTGCCTCTGTGTAAAAGGGGTGTAATCATTGTCAAATAGTAGCCTGGTCTGGCCCCACATCACCTTACTCCTTTGCCATGCCTTAGACAAGAGTGTTACTTTGGCCTGATAACTGAGCAGGCGTATGAGGAAGGATCGTGGTCCAGCATCAGGGCTTGTTGGTTTTGGGCCCAGCGCTTGATGAGCCCACTCCACATTGAGCTGGAAGTCAGGATCCAATGATAATGACAATTAGAGGAAATAATCCACGAAGGCTCGTGAGTCATTCCCCTCCTCGCCTTCTGGGAGCCCAAATATTCTAATGTTCCTCCTTCTGCCCCTATTCTCTGCATCCTCCTGGCGGGTTGACATGGCAAGTTGTTCAGAGACTATTGTGCGGACTGCTTCCTTGAGGTCATCTATTCTGGTTGTGTTGAGTGAAATCTGGTGGTCGGCCTCTGCAGCTCGGGTTTCGAGGTGAGTAATCTCTTGCCTGATGCTATTGAGAGAGTCTCTAACCTCCCCTCGAAAATCTGAGATCGCTTGTAGGATTGCCTCAGTGTTTGGTTCGGAAATGTTTTTGGAAGGTCTTGATTTCAAGTTTTTTTTTCAAGGCCCAGGGTGCTTCTAGAGTGAGGGTCTCCCTCATCGGAAGGTTGTTCTTCTGTTTCCGTTAAATCGGTGATCGGTAAGAACCGATTTCGAGACATTTTTGCCATTGAGCCTTGTTTACTGGAGAACCGACTGTTTGGTTGCTATTTGAATAACGTTTTTGTTAATTAGGCTAATTTTTTTTTAATGTTATAGGTAGGAGCTCACAAGAGAATGACTTCACAAGGGCATAATCAGAACCAGAAGTCAGCATTTACCCCCATTACTGTCGTCCTTGCATACATCCGCAGTGCAACACGCTAGCCTGCTGACTGATGCTAGGCTGTATATGTGTGTGTGTGGAGGGGGAAGGGGATGAAATTGCAAGGCTACTTACTGTATGATGTCAAGGCTCCTTGCTGACCACAAGAGGTGCACAGGAGTGGAACAACATGTTTCTCCTCAGAGCTAGACTGTGCTAAAGCATTTCCTAGAATCCTCTCTCTCTTGGTGAAGGAGTTGGTATTGTGCCATAAAGCCAGGTCTCTCACATGCAGCACAATTAGCTACCATTGGCCACGTCCAGCTGGGAACTCATTTATCTTTTCAACACTCTCACCTCACCAGCACCTTTTTCATTGGCAAGCCATCTGGAACAGGTTGTGAGTGCTTTGTGGCTCAACATAACAGGTCTAGAAAAATATCATTAACCTTTTGACCTCCATTCTGGGCCTACTTCTGACCTTATTATCTTGATCCACAAGTTATGTTCAGCCAAGACTATCTGTGTATTAATGATGCCTTATGATTTATTAGTTACTGACCTTGGCACCAGAATTACAAGCACAGGCATGTGTTATTCTTTTAGGTCAATCCTTTTACCCCACGAAGTGCAGTATCAACCAAAAACTTCTCGCTGAAAATCTTCTGAAGTGACAAAACACACCGCAAAAGCCTTGTAAGTTTTTTCATGCTTGTGGACAATTCCTTGCCCTCACAACCTCTATAAGAATTAACTGCAGATAACAGGGCTGCAGGCTCAACTATCAAGTCTTAATTAGTTTATGTCCAGTACTTATTTTTTTCTGTGCTCTCAAATGCTTCTCATTTTGATTTCAGCCTATCATAAAGATTCTTCTCTTGTGTTTGCCAAAATAGTTTCTTTCTCTTTCTTTTTCCTACCTTACATATTTATTATCTTCCACAGCTTTCACAGTAGCAAGGAAGATATGTGATTACTATTGAAAAATGAAGAATTTTGCAGTTTCATGACCAGATTGTTGTTCTTTGCAAATGGAATATGATTAGAAAAATTATTGAAAATGTACTGTATATATTTGGTCTTACTGTAAACCAAAAATCTGAAATCTGAAAAAGTTTTAAACTTTTTTTTTAATGGCAGACAAAAATATATATTAATATTCTTTATAATATATACTGTATATATTGCATATATATCTGGGATATACAATGGACTGAATCAAAATATACAATTTATCTTCAAGTATGAGGGGGATTGTGATGTAGGCAAGTGAAAAATAGACAGTGTTATTTACCCACTGGGTAAAATAACATAGTTTATCTTTCACTTGGGTCAGAGTCTTGCATAATGCATTTTTTAAGCAGTGGAGCTCATGAATTGCAGAGCCCCAAGTAAGTTATGAAAGTTCTGCCCACTCACAAGTGATGATAAATTCCCTATTTTGAGTCAGTCTCTTGTATATTCAACATATACAACAGTAGTTTACACATTTTATAGTTTTTAATATGCAGTTTGTTTCAAGACTTATTTTGTTGTTTGTTTTTTTTGCATTTAATAGCTAGCCTCAGCACCACACTAGGCACTGTGATGTCATCAGCATTGTGAAAGCTGCTCTCTAATTGGTTCAATATTCCACTGTGATGACAGTATACCTAAAAATATCAATTGTGATATGACAACATATTTTTGATATGTTACTGTAACTGATGTCACTAGCCAAGATGTCCTTTTTTATCTTGCAACTTTTACCTCCACTCTTGTATATATAGAAGATATATAATGGCCTGTGTGCAAATATGCCATTTATTTCCATGAGTGAGGGGGTGGGACTATAACTCATGAGTGGCAAAGCCACAAGTGAGTTATGAAAGTCCCTTCACCTCACGAATGTAAATTAATGGTATATTTGAACACAGCCCATGTATGTCCTATGTATACAATATCTGTGTTCTGTGAGACGATTGAGGGCAGATTCATTGTGGGAATGGCAGAATGGGATGTCAATCAAGTTGACTGTGATGTAGGCAAGTGAAAAATAGACAGTGTTATTTACCCACTGGGTAAAATAACATTGTGTATCTTTCACTTGGGTCAGAGTCTTGGGTAAATAATGCATTTATTTAAGCAGTGGAATCCCTACATACATTGTATACATCAACACACTGTTAAATTTCTTGTTTAGATAATATTGATATGATTTTTACATATTGATACATGACAACTGTATTGATAAAATGTATTTTGACATGGCTGTATGCGTTCATTTAAAAACATAAATAGGGTTTCTAGCCCCAATGGTTCAAAAGTTAGCTCTTTTAAAAGAAATTGGGCCTGATTCTACAAGCACCCCTACACATGTCATAAGCTGCAACATGCGAGGGGTGCAGTTGCAACATGGACCCTGTGCCCAATTCTGTAAGAGGCAGGGTCTCTGCTGCTAAGTCCCATGACTTGCGACAAACCCACATGTACACCAAATGAAGGGTGTATCTGAAGGGCTTGTCACAAGCCGCAGCTCTGGATGTGAAGGGAGCAAGTGCCCCCCCATCCCCAATCCCCATATTGCATTATTGAAAGCCCAGCAGGACTACACATGGCCCCCCCCAGCCCCGATCCCCAATGCCAGCCACCCACAAATGGTACTTCCTGTAAACATAAAAAAAAAATATACAAACCCTAACCAGTAATCCCTGGTAGTCTAGTGGCCCCCCACCTGGCATTGCCAGCCACCCTGCACCCCCACCAAGCCGGTGACTGGCACAGCCCACCTCTCACCACTGCAGCCAGCCGCTGACTGAGCTCCATCTGAGAACATACTGTATATATGCGCTCATTCATTCATTGAGCATGTTTAGTTTAGTGTGTTAGTCGGGGGGGTAGCTAGCAGTAAGATGCATAGCTTCAACATTTTGAAATCAATATCATCATCCCCTATACTGGGCTTAGGGTTGTTTCTCTGGATGAGTCGGATGGTGTCTGAGGGCTTAAGGGCACAGAAATAGAATATGGGAAAGTTTTCGGGGCAGGAGTATGGATTGCTCTCAGTAGCAGGAGGGGAGGAGAAGGGCGGGTCTTGAGGGGAGGGTTTATATTTCTCAAGGTCACCAAAGAAAGAATTAAAAATGTCAGCAACTTCTCCTGGATCAGTGGTCAGCCTATCCTCTTGAAGGAGGGTGATAGGTTCAGCAATCATGTTCTTTCTGAGAAGAGAATTTAGATTACCCCAGAGCCTTCAGGGGTGTTCCGATTTGCTGAGTTGTTAGTTTTTGAAATACGCTTACTTTCTTAGCGCTTTATAGCAAGTGAGCAGAGAAGGGTCCTGATTCTTGTTATAATGACCCCAGGTCTTATCTCTAGCCTTCATTCATTTTAAGATGTCTGGAGTGACCCATTCGTTGATATGGCCCCTGACCCTGATTTTCTTAATTGGGAGTGAATTTATCGCAGATTACATTAAAGATATAGGAAAAAGGGGTGACAATAGTGTCAAAGTCGTTGGGCCCATTGGTAAAGGCCCAGTCGATCTGGTAGAAAGCCTAGGTAAGCTCCTCTGTGATGTTATTTGTCAAATGTCTGGATGAGATGAATTTGGGGGGGAGGGTTTAGGGGACTGGGTTGACCAGATGCAGAAAGTGACACAGTGGTCACCGAGGCAGTCCAGTAGTGTACGTGACTGGGTGAAATGAGTGGGGTTTGAGACCAAAATCCAGTCAATCAAGGACTGGGTCCCAGTCTTGTAGTTTGTCATGACTGGGATGTGGCCATACCAGGCTAAACTGTGTCCAGGAGACACAGGAAAGGGAGGAGGGATTATACAATATGTGAGGGAGGGAATCAAAGCTACAGATGTGCAGAGGCACCTGGAGGAAAAGACAGGACTGGAGGTACTCTGGGTTATCCTGGAGACAGGTGCTGGGGCAGCTATCTGTACAGGGGTGGCATACAGACCTCCATCACAGGGAGAGAAGTTGGATAAGGCACTTAGGGAGGACAACATCAGGATGGCAAACAAGGACGAGGTGTTGTTAATTGGTGACTTTAGTCTGCCAAATGTGGATTGGAGTCTTCCAGCTGCAGCTTTGACAAGGAGCAGGGCCATCCTTGACTCCCTACAAGTGACCTTTCTTAGGCAGCTAATCAATGAACCCACTAGGGATGGGGCAGTGCTTGACCTTGTGCTTACAAACAGGGACAGCGTTGCAGCCATCACAGTGGGCAGTCCCCTATGTGCCAGTCATCACCATACAGTGTGATTTAACATTAAGATGGGAGCAGAGGCAAACCACACAAGGACGAGGGTCCTGGATTTTAGGAGGGTGGATTTTAAGGAAATGGAAGACTGCCTCAGAAACTGCATGGGGGACGGATGCCAGGGAAAGGTAAAGGAACAGTGGGGAAAAATAAGGGAAGACATAATTAATGCAGCCAGCATCGGTGTGTAAGAAGTGAATAAAATAAAAAGGAAAAATAAACTGTTATGGTACTCTAGGGAAGTGGCCACAGTGTTGAAAAAAGGGTGGCATTCAGGAGGTATAAGGAAATGCAGAGGGTGGAAGACTGGGAGGTGTCCTATGTAAAACAGAGGGAAGCAGGTAAGGCAGTGAGGTGAGCAAAGGTGCAAACAGAGGAAAAGATAACCAACTGGGGTAGCAAATGGGGATACAAGTTTCTTCAGATACATAAGCAAGAAGAGAAAAGCAAGGGGAGGGATAGTGAGGATCAGAACGGTGGCAGAGGATGGCTGTGCACAAGAGGACCAAGAAAAGTAGACATTCTGAACAGCTACTTCAAACAACATGAAGTCTTGCTATATTATGACATATGCAGTGAGTCCCAACCTTCGAACTGCTCTGGAGGTGAAAGAGTTAACTTTCCATGCCAGGCATGGAACCTTGAGCACGAGCTCGGTTGAAAACTCTGTCTGTTGTTCTTCAAACTGAAATTGTCAGATTCTTTACTCCGCCTCACTGAACAGTCGCTCCGGAGATTTCTCCTTCTGCTCAGTTCATTTAGTCAGTTAAAAGTATTATTTTTTTGTTTTTTTGACCGAAATTAAACCGCAACCGGTTGGTTCAAGCTCTGTCTGTGGTATTGTAAGTAATAGATAGGCTTACATTCATTTTATTCTGTGTGGAACTTGTAAACGTCTTTCGGTTCAGTTTGAACCGATTAGGTTATTTTTAAAACTTCACTAGTCCTTATTTAAAGTGCGGCTCCCGGTTCTTATCGGTTCTAAAAAAAAACGGATTTCATTACGGTTTTTTCCACGACCCGTGACACGGTTGGGAACCGATAAGAGAGTCTTGCTTAGCGGATTGCCATAAACGGGCAAGTTTGGTTAGGCTGGCACTATGTCTGAGAAACCCAAAAGAAAAACCGGGCCCACTGGGTTTCAGCACTGTAGTGTTTGTGGGGAAGCCTTTGCTAAGGCTGACCCACACACCACCTGTGTGTATTGTTTGGGGTTTGACCACCTCAATGCAGACTGCCAGATATGTAGTAATTTTCCTGCTGCCACCATAGAAAAGAGAGTTGGTAGGCTCAGGAAAGGAGGCCAAAAGTCCACTGACCTGGATGGCCAGCCGGTTCGGTTCCAACCGAACTGAGGGAGTGCCTCTGACCAGGGCGATACCGGCAACGAAGAGCCAGCTCTGAGGAGTCGTTGCAACAAAAGGACTAGGAAGTCAGCTAGTGTGCCAAAAGTTTTTTCTCCAACCGCTGAGGAAATAGCTAAAGCAATTCAAATTGTCCAGTCACTTTCCCAGTTCCGGACCGAACTGACACCATCAGGGAAGAGCTCGGTTCGGCCGGTTCCACCAGTTCAAGATTATGATTTTGAGGATTTTTATGAACCGGAGGAGGGGGAGGAGGAGTATGAGGATAGTGAATGTGGTTTTGAAAGTCTGGATGTGCCCATTGAACCGGACATCTCTCCAGACAGACCGTCAGGGGTTTCTCCATCTAGGCTATCTGAGTCCCCTTCTCATTTTATGTTCTATAAGAAAGTTGCTGAAACTCTCCAGCTCCCTGTTGAGGAAGCTGTTGATGACCAAGAGGAGCCTGATTATGTAGAAATGATGGATATTCCAGAGTCTAGGAGACTGTCTATTTCTCTGCATAAATCTTTTCGGAAACAGACAGTAAAAATTCTAAAAACTCCTCACACTATACCTCCTGTTGAAAAAAGGATGGACAAGAGGTATACATTATCAGGCTCGGATACAGAGTTCCTCACACAGCAATGCAGCCATGTGGGGGTAGTGCAGGCTGCAGCCTGTGACAAGGCAAATATTCTCTAGCTTCTCATCCCCCTGAAAAGGACTCCAGGAGGATTGATGCCATGGCAAAGAAACAGTACATGGCAGCATCTTTGGGACTCAGACAGGCAAATTATATGGCTTATGCTGCTAGGTACCAGAAATCCAGATGGGATTCTGGCTGGCCCTGGCAAAACAGGTCCCTGACCAGCTTGCCAGGGAGCTGGAACAGTTGGTCATGGATGGTATTGAGGCATCCAAGGTACAATTTCATTCTGCAGTAGACTAATGATGTGTCATCTAGGGTCATGGCTACATCTGTGGCACTGCAGAATGGCTTGGCTCAGATGTACTACCCTGTCACAGGATACCCAGTCTAAGGCCATGGATTTTCCTGTTGTGGGCAATTCTCTGTTTGGGAACAGACAGATAATTACATGAAGAAAATGGATGAATATAGAACCACTTATAGGAGTGCTCAGGCCAAGGAAAGGCAGGCCACTCCTCAAAGGCAGCATCCAGGGGCAGGGGCAGGCCTTTTCATAGGCCTTTTTACCAAGTCCAGGCCTCCTCTTCTGCTTTGCCCAGAGGGGTTCTTTAGAGGGAGAGGCAGGCGGGTCAAGCAAGCCTGCTTCCACCCCTCAGCCCAAAGCCCTGCCAAGCAGGCACCCTGATGGGATGGCCAGGGCCGATTCTCCACCACCTGAGCAGGCTGGCTTACTTTGTCCAGGACTGGATGTCTTTAACATCAGACAAGTGGGTCCTGGAAGTAGTAAGTCAGGACTGGTTCTCAGCTTCAAAAAATTTCCAAAGATGAGAACCAGGTCCTTTCCACCTGCAAATCCATCAGAGGCACTTGCCCTAGAAACAGAAGTTTCTTCCCTCCTGGCTCTCAGAGCTGTGGAAAGGGTTCCATCCCTTCATCAGGGCAAAGGGTTGTACTCCAGGTACTTCCTTACCCCAAAAAAGACAGGAGAATGGCAGCTCATCCTGGATCTCAGATACCTAAACAAGCACCTTTTAAAACCAAAATTCAAAATGGTGACTTTGGGAATTATTTTACCCTCTCTAAGGCCAGGGGACTGGCTAGCGTCCCTGGACCTCAAGGATGCCTACTTCCATGTTCTTATCAGAAGCTCCCATCGAAAGTACCTCAGATTCGAACTGCCCTCAGGCCATTACCAGTTCAGAGCAATGCCCTTCGGCCTCACCTCTGCCCTGAGGGTGTTCACAAAATGCCTGGCAGTAGCAGTTGCTCACTTAAGAAGGCAAAAGATTGCCATCTTTCCTTACCTAGACGACTGGCTTATAGTAGGCCAGTCTCCAGAACAAGTCAAACTACACCTTCAGGTAACCCAGCAACTGCTCACATCTCTAGGTTTCCTTCTCAATCTTCCAAAGTCAGTTCTAGAGCCTGTCCAGCTTCTCACCTTCATAGGTGCAGAACTGAACACAAAAGAGGCCAGAGCCTTCCTCCTCTGGAAAGAGCAAGGACCTTGGTCTCTCTGGCCTCCTCTTTCACCCTACAGGTCTCTCGACCAGCAAGGCATTTTCTGCAGCCCTGGGCACATGGCTGCTTCTACAGCAGTAGTGCAGGGAGCAAGATTTCAGATGAGGGACGTCCAGTTCCATTTGAGAGCCTTTTGGTCTCAAAGGAGAGACCCTCTAACCAAATTGATCCCAGTGACTCGAACCCTGATCCAAGCCCTTCAGTGGTGGCAGGACCAGAGCAATCTGAGACAGGGGGTCCCCTTCACCCCTCAGTCTCACTCCTTAATCCTTACTACAGATGCATCCCTCTTGGGGTGGGGAGCTCACATGGGCGACCTCACTGCCCAGGGATTGTGGTCCCCACAGGAATCTCTGCTCCACATCAACCTGTTGGAACTCAGAGCAGTTTTTCTAGCACTTCAAGTTTTCTCCACATCTGTTCAGAACAAAGTCGTACAGGTCAGAACAGACAACACCACTACAATGTGGTACATCAACAAGCAAGGGGGCACTGGTTCTACGGCCTTATGTACCGAAGCAATGAAGTTGTGGTCTCTGGCTTATTCCCTGAACACCTCCCTTACGGCAGTTCACCTCCCAGGCAAGGACAATGTCCTGGCAGATGCTCTCAGCAGGATTTCCCAGGGCCATCATGAATGGTCACTGGATCCTCTGGTACTGGAGGCAGTATTTGCCAGATGGGGCACCCCGCAGATAGATCTTTTTGCAGCCCCAGACAATCACCAACTTCCCCTTTTTTGCTGCAGGCCCCCAGTGTTGGGCTCAGTCCCTCTGGATGCCTTAGTTCTCAATTGGGAAGGGAAGTTTCTCTATGCTTTCCCCCCCTTCCCTCTCCTGTTAAAAGTGTTAGTCAAAATCAGATCTCAACCCTGCAGGATGATCCTGATTGCTCCAGACTGGGCCAGACAGCCCTGGTATCCACTCCTTATGTACTTAGCAGTCCATCTTCCCCTGTCTCCCCCCAGGAATCACAATCTGTTAACCTGTGCCCAGGGGAGAGTTTGGTATCTGAACCTCAAATCTCTCAATCTCAAGGCCTGGCTCTTGAAGAGTTAGAGTTTGCTGACCTACATCTCTCCCAAGGTGTATTAGATATCCTGAAGGCTTCTAGGAAGCCTTCTACCAGGGCTACTTATAATTCCAAATGGAAGAGATTTTCCATATGGTGCTCTGGCAGGCATATTTCCCAGAAACTGCTGACTTACCCACAGTCCTGGATTATATGTGCATTTGAATGCTTTGGGCTGAGACCAGCTACCCTAAAGTGCACCTGGCAGCTGTGTCTGCTTTTTATTAGCAGGTAAACCCTCTTCTTTCAGCTCATCCTGTATTCTCCAAGTTTTTCAAGGGGTTGCTTCACACCAACCCTCCATTCAGGGACCCTGCCCCTGCCTGGGATCTTAATATTTGCATTGCTCAGCTTATGCAACCTCCTTTTGAGCCCTTGTCCTCAGCAGAGCTTAAGTACTTGACTTGGAAAACTGTGTTTTTGGTAGCCATCACTTCTGCCAGGCGCATAAGTGAATTACAAGCATTGTCAGTGGAGCCCGATTTTATCTCCTTTCATAGAGATAAGGTGGTCCTCAGGACTAACAGAAAGTTCTTGCCTAAGGTGGTTTCAGACTTCCACTTAATCAATCTATGTCTCCCTGTGTACTTCACTGACCATTCCTCCTCTGGTGAGAGGAGACTACACAGTTTAGATGTCAAAAGAGCCCTTAGTTACTACATAGAACGTACTAAGGGTCACAGGTTTGACTCCCTCAACTGTTCCTCACTTATATGAGGTTGGCAAAGGAAACCTGACACTAAAAGATCCATTGCCAGGTGGATTGTCTCTTGTATCCAATTTTGCTATGAAAAACTGGGTAAGGTTCCTCCCTCAGGCCTGAGGGCTCACTCTACCAGAGGTATAGCTGCGTCTCTGGCTGCTGCCAGGGACATCCCTATCCTAGAGATATGTCAAGCAGCTACCTGGAAAACAGTTCACACTTTTACCAAGCATTACTCCCTGGACATCCAGGCTAGGAGTGATGCTCAGTTTGGCACAGCTGTGCTTCAAAGCCTATTTCCTAAGTAGGTTCTGTCCCTCCTCCATTTAGGTACTGCTGTGTAGTCTGCATATGTCATTATATAGAAAGACTTCATGTTGTTTGAAGAAAAAATTACTCACCTTAGTAATGTTGTTTCTTCTAATGGAGTCTTGCTATATTATGACCTCCCCCCTGCCTGCCCCTCTCAGAACCTATACTCTCGGGATGTGGGTGGGCAGGGCAGTGTTGGCACTTAGATGCCCACTTTATTTTTCACCCTCCTTTTTGGGGTGTTTGGGTGTTGTGTTTAATCTTTTGGATCCCTGACTTGAGTCTTTGTTTTGGGGACTAAGGAAAATGTGTTCTTATATTTAGTAGCCAGTTGGCTTAGTGTAGGTTTACGGCTTCCACACAGAGCCTTAGTGAGTTTTTTTTGTAAAGATCTGACAGTTTCAGTTTGAAGAACAACAGATAGAGTTTTCAACCGGTGCCTCATGGTTCCATGCCTGGCATGGAAAGTTAACTCTTTCACCTCCGGAGCAGTTTGAAGGTTGGGACTCACTGCATATGTCATAATATAGCAAGATTCCATTAGAAGAAACAACATTACTAAGGTGAGTAAGTTTTTCTTCTGCTCAGTCTTCACAGTAGAGGGAGTGGGGAAGGACCACCAGGGAGCAACAGGAACAAGGAGTGAGGAGGCAGACTCAAGTCCATTTTCAGAGGAAGGAGTCCTGAAGGGACTTGCAGTTCTGAAAGTGGATAATGCTATGGGACTGGACAAGATACACCCCAGGGCTCTGGAAGAACTCAGGGAGGTGCTGGTCACCCTACTGTCAGCCTTATTCAACAGCTCACGGGAATTAGGTGTTATTCCAGAGGACAGGGGGATAGTAGATGTGATCCTTCTATGCAAGGGATGCAACAGGAAAGAAGGGGGGAAAGAAGAACATTGTTAAAAGGACACCTACACCATCTTTTTACACATTTTCTTTTGTTAAATGTCTCCATAGGCTTGTAAAGGAGAGGCTGCTGTTTGCATTTATTAATTTTTATTTTATTTATTTAAAGTTTGGTAACCGGGAGAGGCACACAGAGCAGAGACTCATTTCAAGGTGCGACCCTGGGAGAGAAGAAAAGGAGGCAAAATACAATACAAATGTAAAGGTGCAATACAATGGTTATAATACAATACAAGGGCAAAAAGTGCAATACAATGGTTATAGTATATAAGAGCATGGAGTCAGCAGGTGTAAACCCTCCACCAATTTGGGGTTTATCTTAGTGTCTTCCTGGGCTCTTTTAATGCCCACTGCCAGGCTGATGTCCTTTAGAGGTAATACATCCAGGGGTACCTGTTTGCTTCTGTTCATTTGCGTGAGAGTGCCATGCTGTGCCTCTGCGCCTGTCCCTTTAAGAGTCTGGCTAATCTGTGTGTAGTGAATGGTCCAAGCTGGGTCCAAGTAATTTAAGGCTTGTGAATGGCCGGACACCGCTCTAACTAGCTCCACTCTGCAGTCGATAATAGTGCAGATAGAGCCTTTATGGGAATGTACTTATTTACTGCAAATGTACTGTTGTATTTGAAATAGAGAAGTTTGTTTAACTTGCTTTCCTTGCAGTTTGCCTTTTGAAATGGAAGCCACCATGTTAGGTCTGGGACTTCCAGTAATTGGACCAATCAGACTCTGGGGTCCTTAACCCAGTGTTTTGTAGGAAAGAAAAGCTATAGTTTTTGTAGTTTTTAGGCTGGTGCCAAAACTGACCTGGAGGGGAAGTCCTAACTGTGACTGACAGCTTCCCCAGCCAGCCTGAATCCTGGAATCCAAGGGAAATGCCCAGTACTGTAAGAGACAGTGGATCAGTTAGAGTTGGAGCTTGAAGTGAGAACAGCTCGAGCTTTCGAAACTTGCCTCCCTGCCATGTTTCTCCTGCATTGGACTACCTGATTGCAGAAGTCAGACTTGTTCTGATTTAAGACTGAACCTGCAGCAGAAAGTATCAGAGAGTTTGAAGCACCGCTTGTGTTTTGGACTGAAGAATTGCTCCTGTGATGCGATCGGTCCAGCTAGTGTGCGAGATGAATTTTGGATCGAGAGGTTTGCTCAGCGAATCTACTGCAATAGCAATCTGACTGTATCTGAACTGTAGAAAGTGGATGCTGTTTGATTTAAATCTGCTGAATGTTTCTCATGGGTAGGGACCTGCCTGTTCATGACCCGATTCATTATGCCAGCTGGAGACTTCACCAGCAAAACCAAACAAGCTTTGCCAATGTGCTCATCACACCTGGGCCTCTGCCATCCTGGCCCAGACCAACTACTCTGCACCAGAGACTGCCTTTGGTGAGAGACTGGCTTTGGGGATCCAGCCCCTGTGCAGAACCAACTTGCAGGTTGCAGCCACCTGGAGGGAAAGGCCATGAATGGGAGGTGTGTCATGTTGGCCCAGCTTCCCCTGCTCATCGGTGAACACCACAAGGTCTCTATATTGCCTGTAATTCCACAGCAACCTGGTAGCATCAGTACAATCAGGGTAGCTCCCCGCAATGAGTCAAATAATTATCTGTGGTGCCATCTGATTTCTTTTCAGATTTCTGGGTTTCATGAGACTGGGCCAACCGACCAGGATTACAAATAATCATTTTGTTGTTGTGCCATGCTAACTGCCTTTTCCTTCCATCAAGGGCCCCAACAACAGTTGCAATACTGGCCACCCCTGGGTAACACCTCTGGCTAGCCAGCTTTCCATCCTGGGTACCCAGTGTTGTTAAATTGTATATTTGGGACTTAAAAGTGCATGCCAAAAACTCTGCATCCAATCAGAATACCAATTATTTGACTAAATTCATGCCCCTTCCTTGTTCATCACCCCTAAATAAATCTGATTGCGTTTTTCACGTTTAACCTGGCTAGTGTGCATATTATTAGTTGGGTTATAGCACTGAAAGTGTGCAGTTGTCTTGTTAACCTTATTTTACAGGGGGTCTCCAGGGAAACTGTTGAAGGTCCAACTCTGGTGGTAAGTGTGAAGGGTGTGTGTATATTATCACTGCTATATACTGGCTATGTGTTAACTGCTGTTAAAGGTTCCAAGCCACTAGGAGGATTAGTGGGTGGTTGTAGCTTCCCAGAGGGCTATAACAGGCTAGACAGACACCCCCAATACTGTTACTCTGGGTGGAGGCACCTTAATACAGAATCCAGGCCCCTCAACCTGTGCTTAGACATACAGGCAGGGGTAGTAACTTTAGGGATAGCGCTGCCTAGGGGTTACATCTTGGAGGCACTGCTGGGATTAGTGCCCCCAGTGGCCAAACCATAAAATTTCAGTCAGTTGTGAATTTTTGCCAAATTTGAAATGGAGAGCCTCACTACAGCTAAGTTAAATATTTCCCCCATAAACTGGTGGTGCACCACATGATGGGGTGGAGTGAGGCAGAAGGGGTTGATCCCCATCACGCTTTATTGTTACTAGATATCCCCATGGGGACCAATAATGCTATTATAGAAGAAACCCTGGGGAAGGTTAAGTGTTTGGGGAAAGTTCCAGTGAGAAGAAGGGACGCTGACCTGTGTGAACAGACCCTAATGGCCCTCATTTCTTGTAGCGTCCCTATATACCCACAGACTGTATCCCCTGTTATTATGCCTGAGGGATCCCAGATGGGCTGGAGGGCCATTCATGTACATAGTGGCCCATCCTCTCCCAGGGGGTATCCCAAAGTAGGAGGATTTAGGGAGAAGTTGGAAAAGTTATTAGCTACTGAAGGATAGACGGTCAAGAACTTGCAAAGGGCTTTGGGGGATTCTGAGGGGGTCATGCCTATACACTCTTCTTCAGCTTCCTCACCTTTGCCCAGGTCTTCTCCCATTACAGCAACCCCTATAGTAGTTCCCTCTGTGTACCTGGACTCTTATCGCCAGCTCAGGTTGTTCTCAATGGCCATCCCTGTTCCTGTGGGAGAAGATGATTTGGAAAAATGGATGGACTATGCCACCCCACTTGTCCAAGTGTGACAATACTCTGAGGGGGAAAAACATAAAAGACTTATGGAGAGCTTGAGGGGCCCTGCACTGGAGGCCATCCAGTTCCTCCAGTCCACAACCCAGAGGCCTCTGCTGCTGAGTATTTATCTGCTTTAGAAGGGGTATTTGGTAGTCCCGAGTCAAGAGAGGATTTGATGTGAAGTTTAAGTCTACCAAACAGAGGGAAAATGAGTGACTGTCTGCTTTTGTGACTCCTGTAGAGTGGGTCTTGCAAAGGGCGCACTGAAAGGGAGGCATCCCGGCTAGTAAGCTAAATCGAGCAAGACTAGAACACATCCTTAAGTCTGCCCGCTATTCAAGTGTGCTCATGTTGAAGTTAAAATTTCAAGATCACAAAGCCCACCCTCATGAATACTGTTGGTTAATGAAAGAAATCAGGGCAGCAGAGAACGAAGATGATGGTTGGGACCTCTATGCTGGGGTTGCACGAACTGCCCCAATTCCAGATAGGCGTAATGAGAAAGAGGACAACTCCAAGTCACAACAAATCAGTGAGCTGATAAAGAAATTGAAAGAACTGAAAGCCAGCAGGCAAGCTGTGGCTGAACAGGCTAAAACTCATGGTCTTTGCCCCACCAATACTGAGACCACTTGCGAGACCCCACCTATCTGTATGGGGGCCAATGCCCTTGCTGCTGAATCCTGATCTGACCACAACATGGTAGAAGAAATGAGGGCATTGCGATCTATGGTGAGAGACCTCATTTCTACTGCACGACCGTCTGCCCCCTGGAGAGGCTACGGGGGAGCTGAACCTGAACCTAAGCTGAAGGAAGACAGTAGGGCTCCACTCCCCGAACACTACAACCCTCGTGAAGACTCGACCCATCCTGCTGAACCCACAGCTAAAGTATTTTGTTATTGGTGCAGAGAAGATGGGCACACCAAACGAGCTTGTAATGCTCCTGAAGATCTATGGCAAGTCACTGCCAAGTTGCTCAGCCTGGTTCAACAAAGCAATATGAAGCTGTAACAAGGGCCATCACAAAAATCTTTCTCCTCCAAAACTACTGTGGACAAACTTGCCAAACCTGTACCCCTGGATTGGTCAGCGATGGTGGGTCCCTCCATGGAGACCACAGTAACTGTTAATGGCATTTTAACTTGAGCCATGTTGGACAGTGGATCTCAGGTTACTATTGTGTTTAAAGATTGGTACAGCCAGCAGTTGTCTGACTTCCCGCTCCAAACACTTGAAGAACTTCATGTATGGGGATTGGGTGACAAATCTTACATGTACCTGGGTTATGTATGATTGTGGCTGTCGTTTTCTTCCATTGTTGCTGGCGTGAATGAATCAGTAAAAACTTTGGCTTTGGTATGCCCTCTGACTGGAATGTATCATGGTATCCCTTTGTTAATTGGCACTAATGCCCACATGTTCAGTCGACTAGCCCAGCTTTGCTAGGAAAAGCAAGCAAGGAAGACTGGATGAGCCTTACACATCCCTGCCATGGTGTGCAGAGCGTATGACCTACAGATGCAAGGCAAAGAGTTTGACAAGGATGAGACGGTGGGCGTTGTGTGGAATAAAGATTCAGCACCGCTTGTTTTGCCACCCAATGCTCAGTGTACTGTTAGTGGTGAGGTACGAATCAAGAAAGTTGTCAAGAACAAGATTCTCATGCTGGATGCCCCGGAAGAGGGGAAGCTGCCAGAGGGACTACTAGTTAAGCCTAGCATCCTGTCTTCCCGGGCTTATGCCTATGTGGTGGTGCAAATTCCAAACATGTCTGACCGGGATATTAGAGTCAGCTGAGGTTGCGCCCTGGCTACTGTGTATTGTGCAGATACTGCTGTGCTGCCTAGCAAGTGATGTATCAAAGAGGATGAAGAAGTAACCACTGATTTGTTTGACTTTGGGGAATCCCCATTCCTGAAGATTAAAAAGCAAAAGTTAGCAGAAAACTGGCCCAGCGGAGCAAAGTGTTTTCTTTGAGAGTGGGATGTCAGATGCATCACTGGTGCAGAGCATTACATCAGACTCCATGACGAGAGACACATTTCGTGAAAGATCCCACAGATTGGCACCAGCAGACATCAGTGATGTTCGACACCACCTCCAAGAGATGCTAGCAGCTGGAATCATACAAGAATCCCGTAGCCCATACAGATCCCCCATTGTGGTAGTCTGAAAGAAGAATGGCTCGGTGAGGATGTGTGTGGACTACCAGACTCTAAATTGCAGAACTGTACCAGACCAAAATATACCATGCCCTGCATCCAGGATGCCATGGACTGCCTTAATGGGAGCCAGTGATTTTCTATTTTAGACCTCAGGAGCAGGCATTACCAAATCCTGATGGCACCTGAAGATAGAGAGAAAACTGCATTCATCTGTCCTTTGGGGTTTTATGAATTCTTACGTATGCCTCAGGGCATTTTGGGAGTGCCTGCCCCTTTTCAAAGATTAATGGAATGAGCCATAGGTGACATGAACTTACTTGAATGCCTAGTGTACCTGGACGATGTCATTGTGTTTGGGAAGACTTGAGGAGTGTGAGACTCGTTAGTTTAAGGTCTTGGCTCAATTAGAAGATTTTGGCCTAAAACTGTCTATTGACAAATGTCAATTTTTTCAGCAATCTGTGAGATATGTAGGCGACATTGTGTCCTCTAAGGGAATTCAAACTGATCTAAGCAAAGTGTAAGCTTTGACCAACTGGCCACAACCTAACAATCTCAAAGAACTGCAAAGATTCGTGAGTTTCTGCGGCTACTATCTTTGGTTTATGAAAGATCACACCAAAGTTATCCACCCTCTGCTCAATTTGACTCAAGGGTGCCCACGAACAAATCAGAAATACAAAAAGAGTGCTATAAAAGAGGGGGACAAAATCTATTTTAGGACCAATGAACCTTTCTGGACAAGGTGAACTAAAGAGTGTGATGTAACCTTTTACGATATCATTCATCAGCTCACCCTTGCCCCTGTACTTGCTTAAGCAGATCCCACTAAGCCTTACTTGTTGCACACTGATGCCAGCTTAAAGGGACTTGGAGCTGTGCTTTACCAGGAGTATGAGGAAGGACTATGCCCAGTGGTGTTTGCCAGCAGGAGCCTGATACCCTCTGAAAAGAACTACACAGTACACAAGCTTGAATTCCTTGCATTGAAGTGGGCCATAGTAGATCAGTTTCATGAATACCTTTATGGTGCAAGGATCCTGGTGAAGACTGACAACAACTCCCCTTATGTATGTTCAGACCTCGGCCAAACTAGATGCCACTGGGCACCGTTGGTTATCGACACTTTCAACCTATGACTATTCAGTAGAGTACCGCCCAGGCCTGAATCACATTGATGCTGATGCCCTCTCTAGAAGGCCTGTATCCAGGCCTGAGAGGGTGACAATGTCTGAACAGTCTGTTAAACCACTTTGCCAAAAGTTTAACAAAGATGAGCACACATCCTCTG
The DNA here is from genome assembly GCA_016271365.2 of Neoceratodus forsteri. Taxonomy (NCBI): domain Eukaryota; kingdom Metazoa; phylum Chordata; order Ceratodontiformes; family Ceratodontidae; genus Neoceratodus; species Neoceratodus forsteri. The sequence goes on along the minus strand of CM057453.1, from coordinate 1,302,094,675 downwards.
AAACAATTGATTGCTTGGTCAATTGCTTGGGACCCCCTGACACCTGTGTTCCTGCAGTCTATTGCAATTTCACAACACTGGACCTCAGTACGCTGCCACAACTCATGCCCACTGACCTCCAGTGGGCCCATTCCCACAATCCCATGCTTAAGCCTGCATTAGATGACCTGAATGCTGGAAAATTTTTTTCCAAACTTTGCTCTAAAGACCAGAGAACTGCTTTGTTATTCCGAGATGGGGATGTCATCAGTGGTGCAAGTGGTAGCCAAGAAGTACAGGAACTCAGGCATTGGCAAATATGAAATGCAGAATGAAGATCCTCAATCTGAAGGATAGCTTTGTCAAGACACGTCTATCTGTTTAGACACTAGTAGTTTCAATTAGAGATACTGAAGTATTTCTAGAGAAATAGCATTGTTGTGCAAGTCAAATGTTATGGAAACCCTGATTTCAGGTCACAGGCCCAGAAACTGTCATTATGTTAGTGGTTTAACAGGTTCTATGTCATAAGGGTGATTGCGGAAAGTTGATCGTCCTTATGGTGAGTGTACATTGCCGAAACTGAATTTCAGTGATGTGCAACACCGGTGACAGAGAAAATGGTATAAGGAATAGCGATTTTTTTACTTTAATGTGAGGGCTATTCCCCTGCCCCCCTCAGCCCTTGCAGGGGCTTCACCCTCACACACCCCACTTTGGATTCTCAACTCCAGGGGTGCATGATGGGAGGGTGCAACAAAACATACTTGCATCGGACTCGAACCCTGCATTCCAGCCATCCCAGGCCAGCACCACCCACCATACCATGGAGCCAGCTCGGCGGTTGACTGTAGCACCCCACTTCCAAACTGTCCGCCCTGCCGGCCTCCTTGGCCCCAGCGTGCATGTCGTGAGCGACATCCCGTCGCCATTCACGAACCCTCCCCATCTGGTCACCCTCCCTTCTCCCTTGCCGTCTGGGTATGCACCACAAGTGGGTCGCCGTTTTGGTAGGTGCCCACTTGCGATGTACCCAGATCACAGGATACCGTTTAAGAATTTCAGTTCCAGTGTCAGTGGGAAGAAGTACAGGAACTCCATTCCTGCTGCAAAAAAGGTAACAGGAACTGAGTTCCTGTATGTTCCTGTCCACTTTCATCACTGAATATTATACAAGCAAGAGCATGTGCTAAAAATATACAGAGAGAAAGATTTTTGGATGAAAGGGTAGGAGGAGCTCGAGTGGACAATAGGTTAAACTTTGTTACTGCATATAGTATTGAATCTAAACAAATTGAAAACATTATTCGATGCCATAGGTCCATTTTGCAAACTGAACAAAAGTTGGATTGCCATGTGAAAGAATTTCCCTGTATGGTCCATAAGAGACCTCCTAATTTAGGCAATAAATTGACTTGCAGCTATCAGCCTTCTGTTAAAACACTTCTAAAAATACTACCCATTTTCTGCCTTCCTCCCCCCCCACCGCACATACTTCTGTAACAGGAAAGTCAGTTAGTGCAGTTGTGGTTCAGTTTTTACCCTTGTCTCCTCCCCCAACCCCCAACACAGGCTCTTTTAACAGAGAGACCACATAGTGAAACACAAGGATATGGCAGGTGTGATAACTGGTTGCCACCTTTGCCAAAAGGATGTTTCAGATGCCAATGATGTAAATACTGCACCGATATTAGTGTTACAAAGCAGTTTTTGAATCTAGCAGATGGAAAGTTGTTACACATTTCAGACTTTATAAAATGTGACACATGCAAAGTTATTTATTTGGCCTCTTGTAAATGCGATACCTACCACGTGGCACTCATGAAAAGAAAACTCAAAGAGCATGTAGGTGAACATATGCGAGCAGTCAAACAACAATTTTGAATATACTACTTCTCAGCATACACGTAGATGCCTAATCCAACTGAACATGTATGGATGTTTACAGGAATTTTTTTTTTATTTATTAAATTTTGGATTCAGCACCATTGAGCCAGAAGCTCTTTTACAAAGGTCCCACGCCAGAGTACATAGATAGCATTGAAAGCTTGAATACGATGTAGTAAATGAGTAAATACAGGTAACAGTGCAATAAGGTGATAGCAAAGATCAAAGACACAGTATATATATTCTGGGTTAAAACCCAATGAAAGTGAGTAAAACAGTGTGAAACAGTTTACTGCAGCCAATACAGCATTGTCAGATAGAAACGAACGCAGTATTACATAGGAACTAATTTTAGGTAGAACAGGACAAGCAGGGCCTATTGGAGAGATTATGGAGAGGATGAGGAGGACAGTAGAGGAGGAAGGGAGGAATAAGGGGGACTGTCCAGAGGGAGTATGTGAAAAGTCCAGAAGAACAGGGTGGCGTGGAGGGGGAAGTAGCCTGAGTGAGGGGAGATATGAGAACAGGATGTGTGCGAGGAAAGGGTGTAGGAGGCGGGTGGGAGGGAAGAAATAGGGTGGAATGTAGAGGAAAGTGGTAGACCAAGTGAAACAGTTGCACTCAGTTCTGGCTATAAGTGTCTGCCATAGCTTACGTTTAAAGATGCCAAGAGTACATGAATTGGTGGTATCACTGCTCAGGGAGTTATACATCTTAGGGGATCTTCCGTCAAAGGACCTCTGGCCTTGGGAGGTGCGACAGCGGGGAACCAGTAGTGTGCAATTTTCTGAGCTTCTGGTGTTGCGAATGCTGATCGCTTGGCTGAGGAGATTCTGGACCCCAGGGGGCATGAGACCAATGGATGCCTTTTTTCTATGAGGCAAGTTTGGTACTCGATTCTTCCATGTAGTTGTAACCAGTTTGCCTGTTGATAAAGGTCACATGTGTATGTGTGGTGGGCCATTTCAGTTTGCAATTGGCAGGCCTTATTCAGTGCTAATGAAATTCGTCGTAGTGCTATAGCTGTGGCTGTTCCATAGATGATAAGCCCATAGTCTACGATGGAGATAATGGAGCTTTGAATTGCTAGGTTAAGGGCTTCGGGAATCAAGCTGTGCTTATGTTTGTAGAGAAGGCCAATGCAGATATTCACTGATTTAGCGACTGTGTCGATATGACTGGAGAAATACAGGCTACTGTCCATGGTCACACCAAGGTACTTGAAAGTTTGCATCTGTTCCAGATAGACACCAGAGCAGTTTTTGTTAGCTGTTTGTTTTTATATTTGTTATGTGTGCCATGGAATAGCATAGTCTTAGTTTTTTTGTAGTTTAGTACAAGTTTCTGTGCTGCAAACCAGGCCTCAACTTCTGTGAAACTTGACTGGAGTTGTTGTTCCAAGTGAGTAGGGTCAGGGTTGAGTGCAAGACAGGGTTAAAATTGATCCAGGGGGTGGCGATTTAAATGGTGCTTTGGCACGCAGAGAAAATCTTTGAATTTTTAAATTACAAGCTACAAGGTTTGCAGGACTGAACGATAAGGTGGAGTTACCATCACATTTATGAAAATGGGTTTTATTTTCAATATTTATATTCCTATTTTGATCTCTTACATTAAGCATATTATAAATCAATTTTTGAATATAATAGATTGATTAATGCTTATAGATTCATGTGTCTGTATAACTCATGTTTTATTGTGTAGCTCTTCATTTGGTGATATCTTTTTAAACGGTGTTACTTTCCTATTTATCTAAATTGCCTCACATGTTTATTTATTAATTGACATTGCTATTTAAATACATCACTGGTGCCATTATGTTATTTTCTTGACAAAGCGCAGTGCTCCTGCGCGAAACATTGAAATTTTTTTTTGGGTTGGCATGGTGGATGGTACTTGTGTGCTGATTCTTACAATAAAGGATTTGAACTACTAATGTTCCTGCTTTGGCGTGAGTCAGTGTCTCAGTTTACTGCCTTTTCTCCTATTCGTTTGGTACTGAGAGCACCTCTCATCGAGCAGCAGCTCTGATTGCTTTTTTGACTTTATTACCACAGACAATTGGGTACTGGAGGTAGTAAGTCAGGGTCTGTGCCTGCAGTTCAAACAATTTCCAAAACTCCAGGGCCACAGGGTTTTCCAGCCTTCAACTCCATCAGGGACCATTCTTCTGGAGTTGGAAGTAGAAAAGCTCCTGCAAGCCAGGGCAGTAGAGTCAGTGCCCCTCACTCAAAGAGGAAGGGGATTGTACTCAAGATACTTTCTGACCAAAAAGAAAAATGGAGACTGGCATCCAATCTTCTCTTGTATTGTATTGTTTATTGTTCAGAAAAATATCTTTGAGCACAAGCTCATTTACAAAGGTTCCACGTCAAGTAACACATTACAGACATTACTGACATTTGAAACAAACAAGGTACAGCACACTTTGCACAAACAATGGTGCTAATCCAATACCAACTGTCAGTAAATCAGCATGAACTAATCAACAGGGTAACTGGTGTAACAGGTAGCAGCCAAGTGGATGACCTTGTCAAAAGGGAGACCAGATAGTAAGTGGGCAGAGCGCCATAGCTGGAGGGCTAGCAAGCAGGGGCAGCAAGGCGCATAATCAACCATGACCCAGGGGGTTTGCATCCCAAGGGTTAGTACAACTGTGAAGCAGTGGGGGGGAGGATACAGTACCGACCAGTGGTGGAGTCGTGGGGGGCTAGGTAGTAGGGGGAGCTGACTGAGTGGAGGAGAAGAGAAGGAAGGGGCTGGGTGATCCTTCAGGGTTCAATTGATTCTTGAAGTCCATGGGTGAGACTAACACAAGGTGTAGGGCAAGTGTCACAGCAAAAGGGGGCTTGGGGTCAGCTCTGGACACGGGATCTTTGCTGACACTCACAAGTGCTTTTGCTAACTAGGAACTGTTTCAATTCCGATTTGAATGCCAGCAGGCTCGAAGAGTTGGGTGAGGCCTCAGGGACCTCGTTAAGCCATAAGGGGGCTCTATTGGAGAAAAAACACTGTCCACATTGGTCTTCGATCTCTGATACTTAAACAGGCACCTGGCAAAGCCCAGGTTCAAAATGGTAACACTGGCAACAGTCATTCCTTTTTTACAGAAAGGAAACTGGCTGGCATCCCTGGATCTGAAAGATGTTTACTTTCACATTCCAATCAGACCATGCCACAGAAAGTATCTAAGGTTCACACTTCCCTCAGGTCATTACCAGTTCTCAACACTTCCCTTCAGGCTCACCTCTGCCCCCCACAGGTATTCACAAAGTGTCTGTCAGTGGTGGCAGGTTACCTCAGAAGGCAGGGAATAATTGTATTTCTTTACCTGGACGACTGACTAGTCATAGGGAATTTATACCAGCAGGTGAAGGACTCCATCAAGGTGATCCAAATCACACTGGAGTCACTAGATTTCCTAATCAGTGCACAAAAGTCTCATATGGACCCAGTTCAGTCACTGAAGTTCATTGGTGCAGAACTGGACACTGTTCAGGGAAAAGCTTTTCTCCCACAGCAGAGGGTCTCAAACCTTATGACCCTGGCAAACTCCTTTGCCTTGGGTCAGCCCAGAACTGCAAGACAGTTCCTAGCATTGCTGGGACACGTGGCCTCAATTACAGCAGTAGTGTCAGGCTCCAGGTTTCAAATGTGGGATATCCAGTATCACCTCAGATCACATTGTTCTCAAAAAGGGGATCCCATCTCAAACTTGGTGCCAGTTACAAAAACTCTGTTACTGGCTCTGCAATAGTGGAAAGAAACACAGAACCTTCGACAGGGCGTCTCTTTTCAGGAAAAACATCACACGGTGGTCTTAACAACAGATGCCTCCCTCCTAGGGTGGAAGGCACACATGGGCAACCTAAAAATCAGTGGAATTTGGTCACCCCAGGAGTCCAAACTGCACATCAACCTCTGGGAGTTCAGAGCAGTCTTCTTTGCTCTAAAGACCTTTGCCACTCAACTGAGGAGTCAGTCAGTCCAAGTCAGGACAGACAACGCAGTCACCATGTGGTACATCAACAAGCAGGGGGGTACCAGATCTTCAAGGCTCTGCACAGAGGCCATGAATATTTGATCCCTAGCTTATTCCCTGGAGATGCATCTATTTGCCATTCACCTTCCAGGGAAGGACAATACACTGGCGGATTCACTCAGCAGAATCAGCCAGGACCATCATGAATGGGCTCTGAACAGACACGTTTTTGGTACAATTTTCAGGTGGTGGGGCACCCCAGAAATAGATCTGTTTGCCTCAAAAGACAATCATCAGCTTCCACTGTATTGCTGCAGGCCACATTCCTTGGGCACAGTGCCTATAGAAGCTCTAGTTCTGGATTGGACAGGGAAATTCCTCTATGATTTTCCTCCAATTCCACTGGTATCAAGAGTTCTTCTCAGACTGAGGAGTCAGCCTGCAACCATGATACTGATTGCACCAGACTGGGCCAGACAGCCTTGGTACCCTTTGTTGCTCAGTCTGTCCATCAAGCAACCCATTCATCTACCCCACAGATTCAGTCTTCTAACAGCTGTCCAGGGTTGGATACTTTTTCTGAATCTCAAGAGCCTTTACCTGAAGGCTTGGTTTTTGAGGAGTTAGAATTTTCTGAGTTGAATTTGTCAGAAGAGGTTCTTAAAGTACTACAAGTATCTCGGAAAACCTCTACAAGGAAACCTCATGCTTCAAAATGGAAAAGATTTACCATCTGGTGCAAGCCTAAGAAAATCAACCCCCTCAGGGCAGATTTGCCCACAGTGCTGGATTATCTGGTACACTTGCAGTCTCTAGGTCTCAGGCCTGCAACCCTAAAGGTGTTCCCCATTAGGAGATGGTGGGTTCCTTTTCGGGGGTCCCGATTATCCTGGTGAGGCTGCCCTGCCCTGCCTGGGCCACTTGGTAAGGCTTAATTCTGGGTGACCTCTTGTGGACTGGGCCTTTACTGGGCTCTTACGCATCTAGACTATATATGAAGAATTGTTCCTGATTATCGGTGTTTTGCTTGCCTCATTTTAGTTTCTGTACTCTGACTTCATGGGAGAATTTTCTTTAAGCATTATTGCACAAAATACTGCTGATTGAAGAACTGCTGGAGTGAGAGTCCGGTGTTTCTGTTGGACATTTTATTATCTGCTTGCTGGGGGTGAGAGCCTCTGTATAGCAGACTTGCAATTGGATTAGTGACTGAATCTGTCTCCTCATTTATTTGATGTCTTCATCCTGACTTGAAGGGAATTTTTATAGGGTTATTTTTTGGGTTTATGTTAGTTTATTTTGTGGGTGGGGTGTTTTTTTGCTTTATTTTATTTTTATTTTATTTTTTAAGTCATTTTAGTGGTTTGGGTTATTTTGTTTTATTTTTTGCTTTCGATTAGAATTGTTTGATAAAGTACTGCCGGAATGTGTTGGAGTCCTACCTCCTCGGTCGTGCGCTATTCGACCTCTGCTCTCCGTGCTCTCTGTCCCTTTTTCCTTCCCCCATTGCAGGTTACAACATACCAACACTGTAGGGAGCTGGGAATTGCTTCTAAGTGGAGTAGGGGGACTGGGGGGTGCGAACAGTGGAGGGTGAATGAGCGGGGTCATCACATTGGGGTTTTAAGATTCAGGAGATGCCCTGGGATGAAATGGAACCAAAAATGTGGTTCGCCATGCTTGGTCCATACACCAGGGCACCACCAATATTGGTGGGCTCATGGTTCGGGCAGCTCTGGAGGTTCATCCAACTCGGGTGGTGTTATGCAATGACAGGTCCATTAAAAACAAGGCTGCGATTATTGCAGATCTTGTAAGAACGGTGGACCTGGCTTGCATCACTGAGACCTGGCTGGACGAGAACTCTGGCCCCATTTTGGAGGCTTTAACTCTAGCTGGGTATTCGGTGATTCACCGCCCGAGATTGGATCGCAGGGGTGGGGTGGGGTGGCGGTCTGTTTTAAGTCCAAACTTAACCTTGTGAATGTACCAGTAGATGAGACTGAGTCATTCGAGTGTACCGTGGTAGCAGGTGTAGGTTGTAGGATCGCCCTCATCTACCGTCCACCAGGAGATGAGAAGCCTTTCCTTCAGGAAGTGGCGGACTTTGTCATCGACATGGCATTTGAGTTGCCCAGACTGATGGTTCTGGGTGACTTCAGCGCCTGGGTCGATGACAAACTCTCACCGTTTGGACAACACTTCCTCCAGTTAATGTCATCTCTGGGCCCGACACAGGTAGTTACCACGCTACCCATAAATATGCTCACTCCCTTGACTTAGTCTTCCTCTTGGGGATCGAGGCCTCTGACATGGGGGTGGAACCAGTTGGATGGTCCGATCACTACACCATGGGGTTTAGTTTTAGTGCCACCCTTCATAGGCCTACCCCTGTGAAGATGGTCAGGTACCGCCCTTTATGGGATATTAGTTCTGAAGGCCTGGCAGTGGTGCTTGACCTATCGTCCCTTCCAGTAGCAAACAGTGACCCAGAGGCCCTCGTGGTAGCTTATAATACAGCTATTTCAGTGGCCCTGGATGTCATTGCTCTGGTCCGTGTTCATCCTCTCTCCCTTCACCCTCGGTCTCCTTGGTTTGATCAGGCCTTGAGGGAGACGTGGCGACTAGGACGAAGGTTAGAACGTTGCTGGCGGAGATCCTCCCTTGCGGCCGACCACCTTAAATTGATAGAGCATTATCAAGCCTATCAATCCACTATCTATCGTAAGAAGGCAGAATTCCTGTCCAGGGAGATTGCTGTTGCTCAGAAGCAACCGTTTCAGCTGTTTCGCACTGTGGACAGACTGTGCAACCCAGCGTGTCCACAAGTGTGGAAAGCATTTTCGCAAGTTGAGTGCGATGACCTTGCTCAATTCTTTGTTAATAAGGTGGCCGACATCAGGGCGGCACTCCATCCAGCACATTCTATGGGTGTTGCTCTGGACCAACATGAGGCTGCTGCCCCTCAGTCGTCCTGGAGTACCTTCGACCAACCGGAATTCATGGATGTCATGCGGATTGTCCAGGGTATGCGCCCTACATGCTGTAGTTTGGATCCAGGACCGACCTCCCTGATTTTGTGTTGTATAGATATCATCAGTCTGGTCCTTGCATGGAAAGTCGGGTGCTCCTTGGAAACAAGTAAGTTTCCTAGCTCCCTGAAGGAGGCAGTGGTAACTCCTCTCTTAAAAAAAGCTTCTTTAGACCCAGGCTGCCATGCTAACTACAGACCGATCTCAAATCTTCCCTTTTTAGGGAAGACGATTGAGAAAGTAGTCGCCATACAGCTGGAGAACCATTTGATCATCCATGACATCTATGAACTCCTCCAGTCCAGTTTTCAAATGAGGTATAGTACTGAGACAGTCCTGGTTCAGGTGCTCAATGATCTCTTGGTGGCTAGAGATCGGAAGATCCGTTCCATCTTGGTTCTTCTTGATCTCTCATCAGCGTTTGACACTGTGGACCATGGGGTGCTGCTTAACCATCTGAGGTTCATCTGCGGACTATCTGGTGTAGTCCTCAGGTGGTTTACATCATACCTCTCCACGAGAACACAGAGAGTGGTGTCTGGGGTTTATTCCTCTGACCCAGTTTCTCTGTCTTGTGGGGTCCTTCACGGTTCTGTATTGTCCCCCATTTTGTCCGCAGTGTATATGCTACCCCTCAGAGACATTGTAAGAAGGTATGGGCTGAGGTTTCACTGCTATGCTGATGATACCTAGCTCTACCTTTCTTTTGCACCTGACCAGGATGGAGCTCTCTTGGTCTTTAATAACTGCCTCACAGAAATCCTGGAGTGGATGGATTTGAGTTGGCTGAAGTTGAACTCGGATAAGACTGAGGTGCTGGTTGTAGATCCGGCACACCGGACAGGGGGTTTGGGGGTGGGTCTGCCCTCAGGGTTATATCTTCGGGGCGTATCACTCCCGACCTCTGAACAGGTGTGGAACCTGGGGGTAATTTTTGATGCAGGGCTTACTCTGCATTCCCAGGTGTCTGCTGTCATCAAATCCTCTTTTTACCATCTGAGGAATATCTCCAGGATTAAGCACCTTGTTCCGTCTAGTGATCTTCCTATGCTGGTCCATGCCTTTGTGTTCTTGAGCTTGGACTATTGCAACTCGCTTTACTTAGGGCTACCTGGGGTGGAAATCCGCCGCCTGCAGCTGGTGCAGAACGCTGTGGCCCGGCTTTTGACAGGAACCTTGCGGTCCAGCCATATATCGCCAGTGCTGCACTGACTGCACTGGCACCCTGTGCAGTGACGGATCACCTTTAAAGTTGGTCTTCTGACTTTTCAAGCCCTACATGGTCTGGGCCCGGACTACTTGAAAGAGCTCCTGGTTCCCTACTGCCCTGGGCGATCGCTCTGCTCAGCTGAAGAGGGGTTGCTAGAGATCCCGAGGATATGTTTGAAATCTTCAGGGGCACGGGCATTTATGTTTGTGGCCCCAACCCTCTGGAATTCTCTACCACATCGATTACAGGAGTGTGTGACTGTGGAGGGGTTTAAACAGGATTTGAAAACTTATTTATGGATGCAAGCTTTTGGCAGTTAGGTTTTTATTTAATTTTATGGTTTGTTTTTCTGATGTTTTATATTGTAATGACTCAGAGCTGTATGATTTATTTTAAATGTTGTGTGGCACCTTGGTATTTGAAAGGCACCTTAAAAATAAAGCTGCTTTATTGTTGTTATTATTATTATTATTATTATTTGTCTTCGGGTGCTCAGAGAACAATAGCTTCACACCCTATTTGTAAAAGGTTTTTCAAAGGGTTGGCACATATGTTTCCCCCTGCTAGGGAACCATTTCCCCCTTGGGACCTGAATTTTTGCATAGCCAAACTCATGGAACCTCCTTTTGAGCCAGTGGCTACAGCTGACCTTAAATATGTCACATGGAAAACTGTTTTTCGAGTGGCAATTACTTCAAGCAAGAAGAGTGTGCGAGCTCCAAGTTCTTTGCACTGATCCCAATTAAAGGAATAATGCACTCCAGGGTGTGTGTCACGCTGGAATAATGTCATGCCTCGGGTGTTTGGGCACAAGGCTGTAGGCCGAGTGCATCCAACACCTGAGAAGTGACTTTATCCCAGCACGACACAAACCCTGGAGTGCATTATTCCCATCATACAATGGCTCATTTGTAGAACTAAGAAAAAAAGGTTAAAAAAACATTTTAAAGGCAATGTTTTTACTTAATTTTCTAGTGCGTAGGTACACCTTTTAAAAAAAGTCCACAGTTTCTTCATTGTCCACTAGATGGTGCTGCCAACATATAATGCCTTCTTTATTACAGTGGTTGTTTGCTCCAACGGGTCTGTGTCTGTATGCTGGTTCCTGTAAGTTGCTGTCTTTTGTAGGTTATTATTTTTGCTGTGTTAAAAATGCTGGGCCGTTACTAATGTTTATTTATTGGAATCTCGGATAACACCTTTGAGCTAAAAACTCATTTACAAAGGTTCCACGTCATAAGGCAATAGACAAGGTACGTAAACATTACAAAACAGATGGGGTATATACAGCAGGCAAGTACATTATGGTACATACAGATTCAAGCAAGTACAGTTAAAATACAGCAGGTAGGAGAGGTCAACTTTATTGCAACAGTACTAAGAGCATACCTAAGGTGGACATGCAATTTATAGTAGTAGCTGAGCTTTAGAGCGTGCAGGTAGAGTTATGGAGGGTCAGAGGTGGTGGTGACCAAAGGAGGGGAGGACAGAATAGATGAGAGCAGGGGGAGGGTGGGGTAGAGACAAAGGGGGTGACAGAATAAGTGGGTTGAGTATTCAGAGGGTGAGATTGGATACTGAATCTGCCCAGGTTTCCGTATGTAGGTGATAGGGCAGGGCTGGGTGATGTGGGGAGAGAGGATAAGGAAAGGGTTTAAAGTGTGGGGGTAAGGTGAGGGGGGAACCGGGAGTGGGAATTAGGGGGGATTAGTATTTGTGAAGAGAAAGCAGGAAGGCGGGGGGATAAAGAGGGGCCTTGGGGGTAAGTGCTCAGTGGGGTCACATGTTAGAGCTAGAAGGGGAGCTGATCAGCTGTTGGGGCAGATACAGCTGCAGTGTTGTGGCCACACAGTCGTGCTACATAGGAGTTAGAAATCCGATTACACTTACGGCTTTCTTTCACTGCCTTTTTTGTAAACTGTGATGTTGGAGCCAGACAGGGAGCATGGCTGGTGAGGTGATGGTGCACTCTCTCTTGCCCTCCCTGCCGCCAGACAGGAACGGAGCTGGCGAGACGTTAGGATGATGGTGCTTCTCTTTCTCCCCTTGTTTATGAGCTCAGTTTTGCACTCTCACCCTGCAGTTCATCAAGTGCTTTCTTCTCTTGGTACAGTGCACTTGCCACTTGTGTTTATAGTGGTACCAGGAGAAGAAGAAATGGAAGAATTTGAATTGTTGTTTGGGCCAGAGAGGGCAGCACAACCAGTGAGATATTAAGCACTGTGTCACACAGAGTCTTCGGGCCAGGAGGTGAGCGGGGGCTGGTGATGATGATTGCTGTGTTTTATGTTTTTTTTGTTTTTGTTTCGGAGATGGAAACTGGGAGCAGACTTTTTTTTTTTTTTTTTACACAAACTTTAGGTGGGTTAAACAATTTGAGTCAGAAGTGAAGCCGAACGTGGTGTCAGTGAGGAGTGCAGTAATGGGGAATCCAGTCACAGATCTCGGCTTCATTTGACAAAAAATAAAACAGGAATGGTAGAGCAATAAGGGGATTTTGTGTCATTCTGGTCTCACAACACATGTTCTGGGTCATTAGGGGGCACTGGGTGGAAGTGATAACTCCCCCCCAAAAAAAAAACCAAACATGTCAGCTACTGGTAATCTCCACAGCATGCATGTGGAATGATTCATTTTCAGATTTGGTGCTGGGACTAGATCTGTGATGTTGTGCTGAGATAACATCACGGGTCTAGCCCCAGACAGACCAGTCAGAGCCCAGCATTCTTTCTTGCCATTGTATAATACATTATCTTCCATAGGGACAAGGTACTCTTTAGAACTAACAGGAAATTCCCTGCAAAGGTGGCAACTGAGTTCCATTTGAACCAGTCCATCACACTGCCAGTATTTTTCACAGCCAAATTCAGTTCAGGTGAACAAAAGCTTTAGAGTTTGGATGTAAAAAGGCCCCTCAGCTATTACTGTACATTACACATACTAAGGACCTCAGGGATTCCCATTCACAACTGTTTTTTACCTATGGTGAAGTGGGAAAGGGCAGACCTGCCTCAAAGAGGTCAATTGCACATTGGATAGTATCCTACATCCAGTTCTGCTACAATAATGCTGACAAACAGCCACCACAGGGCCTAAGGGCACATTCCACTTGTGGAACTTCTGCCTCATTGGCAGCTGCAAGGGACATACCCTTTCTAGAAATCTGTAAATCAGCTACCTGGAGTACAGTCCATACCTTCACAAAGCAATACTGCCTGGGCATCCAGTCCAGGACTGATGCAAGGTTTGGCACTGCAGTACTGCAGAATCTTTTTCCTAATTAGGTTATGTGCCCTCCTCCCAAAGCACTGCTTGGTAGTCTGCAATATTGTCTACTACTACTAGGAGATTCCTGTTTCTTGAAGAAAAAATTACTTACCATAGTAATATTGTTTCTTACGAGGGATCTCCTAGTAGGATTAGACCTCCCATCCCTATCTCCCCTTACATAACCTGAATAGGTTCAGTAATACTTTTCATGGGAGTTTTTTCCATTGTTACCATTTAATCATTGGTTTAACTTTTTATGATAGTTAATACACACAAGAATGGCTAGGATCACTAGCTCTCTTGTTTGGGTCTTATTGGCCTGTTTGGATTCTGTCCTCTCTACCAAGGGTAGGATGTTACTATTAATGGGGTTCTTGATTTTAATTAGTGATTAGCCTACTGTTTCATCTACAAAATTGAATCTGACAGTTAGGGAGAAAGAGGCAGCAGTTTTTGAATGTAGCATTCCAAATTCTATTAATTTGCATGCATTCCAAACTAAAAGTTCAGGGGGCAGTCAACAGCTCTACATTGACTGCAGCATTGTCTAATCCTACTAGGAGATCCCTTGTAAGAAACAGTATTACTATGGTTAGTAATTTTTTTCTTTTTTTTCCCCTCTTTCAACAAATGAGTGAATAACTTTAAAATAAAAAATGATGGTGTAAGCCCCCCAAATGGGCTTACCTGTGTAAGCTACTGCCCTCCGATCTTCCGGCCGGTGTCCCCATGTGGTTGTGGTGGGACTTGAGCCTGACTGCCCCTCTGTTGTTTCACGGCCATGGCTGTGGAGTTTCTGGGACCTTGGCCCATGTTCCAAGTGGCACCAAGGTCCGACTGCTGTTTCCATGCCTCTGGGCACAAATGGAGAGAATGGAGCAGTCCCAGTGATTCAAAAAATCAGGCTGCTAGTGTGTAAATAAAAAACATGGCAGCTGCGTACCCAGTGTAAATGTGCAGCCACTGGGAGGAGAATTTAAAGGGGCCAAGGCTCCTTTCTGGGCTTGGCCATGTGGCCAACATAAAAATGTATATCCCCAGCTCCAAGGGCTACAGGAGAGCCGGGGAACACCCAAAATCATTATCGGAAAGCCTCCGGTTCAGGGGGGAACTGTCTTCTGCTTTTTAAGGACATATTATACAAAGATAAAGGCTGAACTGTTTTGAGCTGAATAAAAACAAATATGGCAGCCCCTAGAACTACAAAATCCAGGGGGCTTCTGGGTAAAGAGAGAGGACACTGAGTTTGTGTGGGAAAACGGCAGCCAATCTCAGAAGAGGAGCTGCCAGAATCTATAAATAGGACTGGTTTTGCTGCCCAAGGGAGAGTTGTCGAAAGGAACTGAAGTGTGTGGTGTGAGGGAAGAGATTGTGAGGGTTCCTGAGCCACATTCCTTGCACATTTGCTCCTGCTGGTTTTGGCCATCGACGTTAAAGTTACAGTACCAGGTGGTGTGCAGGAGGAATAGAGACTGAGTTGTGCTGCTGAGAGTTGCAAGTTGCTCTCTGTTGGACCCAAGTGTTGGGCAGTATTCTTGAACTCGAAAAGTTTGGTGAACTGCAGATAGAAACTGAGCTGTTGTGTCCCCTCGGTGGAGTAATTGTTTGGTGAGTGGGAAAACCGGCAAGGGGAGAGACTGTGAGTGCTGAGGCAAGTGACTGTGAAAGGGCCGAGCACTGCTTGGAATGAGATACCCAGTGGGAGAGTGCTGGGGTTAAAATACTGAGCAAGTGACCAGCAGAGATAGTGTGACCAGGGGTGCAACAGAGGGGTTTGGGGAAGCCTGTTAATCCTTTTCCCCCAGACCAAAGAAGGAGCCAACCAGGGGAGGAGACACTGACAGGCCTGACTTTGTAAACACAGCCTACAAAGGCCTCTGGGTGAATTTGGCAAGGCCAGGCAGGTGAACACCAGCACACCCTAACTCCAGGCTTCTAGGTCTGTGACCTTGTGGTGCACCACCCTCCAGGGACCTCCACGGTACCATGCAACTGCATTCTGCCTGCAACTCAGTCAGCTGCAGACCCCCTGTGTGGACTTCAGAACTGTGAGTACCCCGAGCTGTGGCTTTGGGGAACCTTATTCATGGGTGTCAGCAGGGATACTCAGTGTACTCTGCTGAGTACAGTAAAATCTGGAAAACCTAGGGGCAACATGAGCCTCAGGCCAGGGCAACAGACACTAACAGAGCCTGATGTACCTGAAGAACTGTCATTCCCCCTTCTTGGATGCTTTAGTGTGAGTCTGTGAATGATCTTTGGAAGATGTGCTGGTGCCTAACTTAGATGCCATGATTGTATGAATGACCCGATCAAGTATGTATGCATGAGTGCTGGTGTGAATGGACTTCTGTAAGGCTGGCTGCCTTGATGTGGTACAGAGGCTTGTCACAATGTATCCTAAACGCTGTAACTAAAAGCCAGCCAGCCTCTGCCTAGTTGGTAGTGTGTGTGTATGTGTTTGTGTTAGATAAAATGCTGTGAATCTATCTGGATCATTGGCTTACTAAAGATTGTTGACTGAAATGTGGGTGAGGCAATGTTTGTGCAGTGGGGCAGCACATTTTTTGGTTTGTGTTTAGGGGGGCATCAGATCTGTTAACTTTTGAGTACAAGTTTCAGTGTAACCCCCCAAGCCTCCCTTCTAGGGGCATGCATTCTTTTGCAGATGGTTGGGGAGCAATAAAGGAGGGGTAGCTTCAAGTGCTAAACACCGAGATAAATGCACTCTATAAAAGGCAGGAAAAGTTGTGGCCTACCTTTCTGGTGTCTTCAATACTCGTGCACTCTCACCTTCGCCCACAGAATCTGGATTTTCCCCGAATGCTGGCACGCTAGTCCAGGAACTCCACACTGCACATCTACCATCTCTGGAGCCCACTGAGCCCCTTGGTCTCGCCAAGGGAGGGATCAAAATTTCATCTGGAATGCAATTTATGACAAACTAATTTAACCGAAAAGAAAGGGGAAAAGGGAAGGATTTCATGCCATTAACTTCCTCCTTTCAGTTTAAATAAGGCACATCACTGCTATACTTCTCCCAACTAGATTCTTTATTTAGCTCCTGCACAGCAAATGATCCCCAGCAATGCAGGGGTCACATACTTCATTTAAATAAATAACGCAGCTCCATGGAGCTAGTCAAAGATTTTATAGACATACTGGCTGGACATTTAAGGCAGCAGAAAGGATGGATCTTAAGGCAGTAACAAGCAAGGATTTTTCTACTCTCTCTTTCTCTCTCTCGGATGCTTTACCCAAGGCCTCTTGAACTCAGATCCCTGCAATCTCCTGGCTCTCTGGATCTGGTAGACAAAATCTTTTTTCTGGTCTGCTGCCTCCGGGTTACCCACTCACTGGCACTGGTCATGCCCCAAACTCTGGCACAGGAAAATGGGCTGCTTCCCCTACCCACTCACTGACACTGGTCATGCCTCAAACTCTGGTGTGGGAAAACGGGCTGCTTCCCCCACTTGGACCCCTGGGTGTTAGCCCAAGCCACAGGGGGGGCCAGGATTTTTCCTTACAACCCAGGCCCCATAACCCACTTCAAGCTTGGCTCTGTACTGGTGGTACTTCAGCACCTGCCACTTTCACTCTGCTCAGCCTCTCCTCTTAAAGGCTCCACTGATGCAAAGGCCCCAAAACCCAGCCCTGCTCCAGTACTCAGGCCCCCTGCTACTGGCTGTCCTGTCACTGGGGAAGTTATGGGCACTGCCACCGCCCAGGTCCCTCCGAACCACCTGCCTTCTCACACTGATGGCCCAAAGCTGCTCCGGTTTCTGCTGTTCTTCTATGGGGAATCTCTGCCAGGCCCACATCCCCTTCAGCACCTGCTGGGCTTTTGTTAAGCTCCAGACGAGAGCTACCCTCCAAAGCCTGCCATTACAGCCTGTGACCCACCCGGCCCTCAATGTACTGGTGCCCCAGGACCTGCCCCTCCAAGCAGGCTCCCAATTTTAGGTGAAGGGCTCCCCAGCTCCCTCTGCCCCAAGGCCGCCCTGCCACACCGGGTATGAGGGAGAGCCACTGCCACCAGCTTCCCTCCTGTGGGGACCTTGCCACTGTCCCCACAGCCCTGGCAGCCCAGGATCACACTTTGCAGGGGTCTGTAAGGGCTCCTTCCTTTCCTTGCCCCTCATGGCCAACTACTTTCCCTGCCCCCAATGACGCAGGACCTGGTTAACCACACATCCCCCACGGAGCTCCATTCCCCCAGCTCCTTGTCAGCCATGATGCTTAGAAGGCCGTCTTGTGTCCACTTTGGGAGTGGTCCCCCATTGGCCCTCCCGGACTGCCGAGCTCCCTTACTTGCCCACGTAACTCTGCTCCTTCAGACATCCCCCTCCAGCCCTGGCCTAATGCCCGGGCTGGAAAGGCCCCGAAACTTCCTGTCTGCTCCCTTAAATTCTCCCTAAATCTACTCTCTGCTGCCACCTTGAGGCATCCAGTAGTCAATATCCCCAGAGCACTAACATATTCTCTAGCTCTGGGGTTGGGGGGAAGGGATGCCTAAGGGAAGAGAACATTGTTTAACCAAGAGTAGCACACTAAGCAGGAGCTTGTTTCCAGATGTGACCTGGGAGCACGGGAAAGTTAAGTGACTTGCTCAGGATCACACAGCATGCACCTAGGCAGCTGTGGGTGCCTAATTTGGAAGCATAAGCCCCTCTTTTGAAGGGGGGATTACACTCTTCCCCCACCCAGGAAATCATTCCCTTCTGGGAATGATGGCAAGGGCACAGTGATGGTCTCTTCCCATCAGACTGGGTAAGTGCACTCCCCAGCCTTCTGGCAACAAACGCACCATGCCTGGCCACAGGCTCCACCCAACCTACCTTTCTAGCCCAATGTACCTCTAAAATCCTAAAACCTACCTGCATCAGGAGATAATCTAAAAAGGTTAGGAACAACCTTCATTATTTCTTTATCAAAACAATTTCAATCATTTTTCGTAATGATTAAACTTTCCAGTATTAAGCATCTGCAAACAACAGTAATGAGGTAGATACAGTTTAGCTGTACACCAAATCCTCCCACCAATTTTTAAAATGTTTCATTGTGCACACTTCCCAGACCACTCACTCACACACATCCTCTCACCAGTCTCCCAAACATTTTTATCATGATTATAATAATATTATTATTTTAAAATCAAAGGCTAAGATTTTTATTTATTTATTCATTGAAAAATTTCACCAGGTAAAGTACACTGAACAACAAGTTGCTCATCTCCCAGTACGACCTGGGGGAGCGGGTAGTGGGAGTTACATAGCATTATAGAGTACACACAATAGCACAAAAGCAGTTTAAACAAAAAACAATAAGGCATGGATTACAAGCATAAAAAGGCATGGAGTACAAGAGTAACCACAATAACACAGAAGCAGTTTTCACAAAGGCATATAAAGCAGGGCTTAACAAACTTAAAGGCATGGATATTTACAAGGTAGACAAGGATTCAGCCTGTTCTATAACCTAGATGGTGAGACAGAATAGTGGCTAAGGTATTCCATACTTGTCTAAGGCTTACAATACGAGGACTAATAGTAAAACAAGACAAAACAATGAGAGGGAAGCTAATAATGCGGCAACAAAGGAGCTAAAGGCCAGGGCGAGTCCCGCAGGCTGAGGAGAATGTTCCAGAGAGAGAGAGAGATTGATAGAGAATACTATCAAAGACAAGATGGAGGAAAAGAGTCTAGTCGGAGCAGTGATGAGGGTATGAAACACTAATGGGGAGGAGGGCAGGGTGAGGGACTAGGAGGAGGGAGCTAGGGGCAGGTGTAGTTTACAGAGAGGAAATTATATAGTGCTTTGTTTAAAGAGCCTGGGGAGGAGGAGGAATGGATTTGTGTAGGAAGAGCATTCCACAGTTTAGGGAGCCAGTAAGAGAAGGAGGATTGGCCAATTGAGGTGGATCTCCAGGGGACTGACAGAGTTCTGTGGTCGTGGGATCTTTAAAGGCGAAGTGGTGTGGGTGTGGGGGAGAGTGAGGAAGTGAGATAAGGAGGGAGTGTGCCAAGCCAGAACTTAGAGATGAAATTTGAACAGTGGTGCAGCCACCTATTGGCTAGGGAGAGGAAGGCTAAAGCACGATACAGGTGACAGTGATGGGTCGGGAAGGAGCATCCAGGGCAAACCGACAGAAGGAGTTGAAAAGTGTATCCAGGTTTGCTAAGGAGGTGGCAGGAGCAGAGCAGAGCAGTAGATGATCTCACAGTAATCGATGATAGGATCATTTTTTTGATCAGTTCACACCTTGCCTGAGTTGGGAGGCAGAAGTGGTTTCTGAATAAGGCACTGAGTTTGGGGCAAAGTTTTTTCGTTATGGCATCTATATGATCTGAGAAAGTGAGATGTTGGTCCAGCCATATGCCCAGATACCTGAAGGATGTTGTGGCATCTAAAGTTGCTCCGTCAAGAGTGGTGAAGATGGGGACAGATGGGAGCCTTGACAGTTTCTGTCTCATGCCAAATGTCATGGTCACTGTTTTTTTTTGCATTCAGGAAGAGTTGGTGAGAGTGAAACCATCTCTGGACATTATTGAAGTCACTTTGAAGCCTGGAGGCAACATCCAAGGGCGATGGCCCTGAGGAGAAAAGAACCGTATCATCAGCATACATATGTATAGAAGATGAAGTACAGACAGATGGAAGATCATTTAGGAAAATGGAGAAGAGGATCGGGCCTAGTATGGACCCCTGGGGGATGCCAGTACGTATGGGTAAGGAAGGAGAGATGTAGTCGGATATTTTTACCGATTGAGAACGGCTGTTTAAGTATGCATTGAACCATTTTATGGCATGCTCAGACAATCCCGCAGCTGAGAGGGAGCAGAGTAGTAGGGAGTGGGAAACGGTGTCAAAAGTCTTTAGCAAGATCAATAAAAATGGCAGTAGTGATGTGACCGCAATCCATGCCTGTCAGGATCGTCTCAGTGATCCAGTGTAGTGAGGAGGTAGTAGAGTGATGTTTTCTGAATCCAGATTGGTATTGGGTGAAAAAGTTGATGTCAGATAGGTATGAGGACAGCTGGGCTAGGACTAGTTGTTCCTGTAGTTTGGCTAACGTTGGGAGGAGTGATATAGGGCGGTAGTTCCCGGGGAGGAGGTGTCGCCTCCCTTTGGGAGTGGGAGGACGATTGCATGTTTTCACCCTAGAGAAATGTCAGCTAATTGAAACGATAGATTGAGAAGAGCAGACAGTGGGGGAGCAATGGCTGTAGCAGATAGGTTTAGTAGCTTGGGGTCCAGTCCATCAGGGGAGCTACCTTTGTTCGGGTTTAAGGCTTCCAAGGCCGCCAGCATATCAGATGGCAGGATTTTAGAGAAGGAAAAACTGTGTTGAGAGGCAGGTGGACTTTCAATAGAGGCAGTAGGCAACTGATTTGTGTTTGGAAGGGAGCCTACAAGGGCAGCGGCGCATGAGGTAAAGTGGGAGTTGAAAGCTGCGGCAATGCTTGGGTGGTCAGTGATGACATCATTGTTTATTTTGAGCAGGGGGAGGGAGATGGCTCAGCAGGTAGCACACTCGCATCTGAGGCCAGGAGATCAGAGGGCTGTGGGTTCATTTCCCACACCAGGTACTTGGGTTAAAGCCCAATACTAACACTGTAGTGCAGCTTGAGGGGGTGCTCCGCTCCTGAGGTGCCGTCTTTTGGATGAGACGTTAAACCGAGGTCCCAGCTGCCTGGTCTGGTGGTAGTTCAGATGGATGTTAAAGATTCCATGGTACTTTTCGAAAAGATTAGGGGAGTTTATTAGAAAAAAAAAAAAAATCAGACAGAAAAATATACAAACATGTGGTTCAACAAAAAGGAAAAACCAAGCTTCCTTCAGCATTATGACAATAATTAGGGTAGAAACAAGAAAAGGTAAACAAATACATTCATGTTACAGGTACATCAGAAGTGGTTATCCAAGGTAAATTTCTCCAGTGCGCTTCCAGTACATGTCTAGGATAACAATTAAATTCTTCTCTAACTATCCATCGTAAGTCTCTGGTAATATTCATTATTATTACATTAGTTGGCGTATCTTTTTGCTGTGACAGAATCCACACCTTGCAGCCCAAATATACCACTTAATCACTAAGCATATCATAGTTAAAGTACTTTCATGGAATATCTGCCAGCCTCTATGGTAAGTGCCATGCATCAACTCCTCATATGTCACTGTAGAAAAAATAGGGGCAGACCAATATTCTGCTAAAGCAACCCAAAAGGTTTGTATAAACATATAGGTAAAAAATAAATGTCCTATAGTGTCTTCTTGTTGCACACATTCCTGTCTTATACAACATCTTTCTGTGAGCTGCTTGTATTTTTGGTTACCCTTCTCATTTATCTTTCCATGGCAACTAAGCCAGTGGAAATCCCACATTTTCATTGGAACCCTGTTATTCGTTGGGAAAGTCAATTGTGCTTCCTGCAAATGTATTGGCTGCAAGGGAAAAGTTACTGATTCTGTAAAGTTTGCACTAATAACATTCCTGTACAGCAGTTTTCTGTTATTGCCAATTATTTACTTATTTATTTAGTTTTTGTTGACCGGGTAAGTGCACTAGACAAATCCTGCCTATTTTCAGGCACGACCCAGGGAAGGGGGATACAGATGAATGCCAACTGACCTTTAACCAGATTAAGCTGTTGGTGCTATTTTTAGTGAATGAGGGAAATTTGGCCATGACACCGGGGGAAATTCCCCTACTCTTTTTCGATAAGTGCCATGGGATCTTTAACATTCACCTGAACTACCACCAATCCAGGCAGATGGGACCTCAGTTTAACATCTCATCTGAAAGACGGCACCTCAGAAGTGCAGCACCCCTCTCATGCTGCACTACAGTGTCAGTACTGGGATATTAACCCAAATGCCAGATGTGGGAACTGAACCCACAGCCCTCTGATCTCCCAGCCTCAGAGGCGATGTGCTGCTTACTGAGCCACTGACACTGGTGTCATTTGACTTGTAATATTCCAGGTTCGTAATTTAAGAAAAGGTTTCCTATAGAAGTTTGGTAGGGTGGAATCTTGTTTCAACTTCATTGCTCTTGTTCCCTCCCAACATCGAAACCAATCTTTGACAGTATTATATATATATTTGATCCATACCTTATCTTGGTTTACTATTAAAGGTTTAATATTGGCATAAAAAAACATACAGTAAAAAAAAAAATAAAGGATTAACCACGTTTAAACCTCCTAACTTGCACAACAAATATGTTATAATCCTTTTTATAGGATTAAGCCTGCTTCCCAGACCGCTCAAAAAAAAACAGGCTGAGCAAACTTGCTTCCAATTTTTTAGGGGGTGGGTAGACCTTACTAACATACAAAAAATGTGGCAATAATTTTGTTTTAATCAGTAGAACATGTTTCATTTTGCTTAATTTCCAACCGTTCCACTTAGATACCATTATTTTCCCAAGTTCTAGTTTTGGTGTTTAGTTCAATGCATCCAAGTCTCTTCTGCCCCAATATAAACCCAAAATTTTTATCGGTTGCTGAGAAATAGGAATTCCTGATATTTCTGTTATGCTCTGCTGCTGTGTGCCTAACTGAACCCCTTGGCACTTTGCTTTATTTAAACCGGCCCCAGATGCTGCTGAATAATCCTCACAAGTTTCTAAGGCTGTTATGATTGAGGCCTCATCTGACAATAAAAGACATAGATTGTCCGCATAGGCAAGACATTTATTTGGGCTCTGTAATGCATCCAATTGTAATGATCTGATACCTGCATAGGCATTAATTTTCCTTAATAGAGGGCCAATACAGAATACATATAGGAGTGGGCTGAGGGGACAGCCTTGTCTGACTCCTCTTTTTATGGGTATAATCAGCCCTAAGTGTCCATCAACCAGTGGAGTCACTGTCACTGTTTTACATAATATTTGTAACCACTGAATACATTTCTGTGGGACTTTATAATAACTAAGTACTTCCCACAAATATGCATGGCTGATTGAGTCAAATGCCTTATTCTGATCCAAGGAACACAAAACCCCCTCACACCTCAGCTTTATTGCTTCTGGTGACAACTTCTCTAAGTAAAAGTAAATGCTTGAAAATACCAGAATTTTTAACCGAACATGCTTGAGCTGGGCTGATCACATAGTCTGCTATACGCGATAATCTAGCATTCAAAATTTTGGTCATAAGCTTAAAGTCCATATTTAACAGACAGATAGGCCTCCAATTTGTTAATAACTGTCGATTACCTGATTTATATATAAACCAGCGACCCATGCGCCATAGTAAATGGTAATGTATTCTGCAGCATATAGGTAAAAACTTGAGCCAGTTCCGTAGACAAAGTGTCTATGACAAGTTTATAAATTTCAGTCGTCAGACCATCTATGCCTGGAGATTTATTTAGTGAGAGAGTCTTAACCACTGCTACAACCTCTTCAGAATCAATGTCTGCTAATATTTCTTGTATTAATGGAGCAGGGTAATCTGGGATATCTGTATCTTGTAAGAACCCTTGTACTTTCTCAAGAACTATTTCTTTGTTCGAAAAGAAAGCTGTGGTGTACTCAGTCATAAATTCAGTAAGTTTACCCAGGTCCTTGTGAACCTGTCCAGTATAATCCTGCAAACTGTCCATTTGCTTCTGCTGTACCCTTTGTTTACAAGTGTCATATGGACAGATTCCTGAAATTGTATCTTGCAAACCAAAACTTTGCTGGAATTTCAATGTGTCTGCCCTTTTTTGATGAAATTTAAATATTGTTTCTTTCATGTGTAAAATTTGTTCTTGATAGTTATGTGTTGAGGTATGTGATAAAGAAATTAAAGTTTGCAGTTGTTTTCTATCGTGCTAATATTGGCGATACTGCTCATCTCTGTCTTTTCTACTTAAACTTTTCAACAAGATTATGAGTTCCCGCTTCACATCCTCCCACCACTGGACAGGAGAGTCATACATAAAAAACACTTTTTTTTTTCCAGAGAGAAAATACTGAATTTGTGCCTGGCATTTCGCATTGTTCAACAATGAGGAATTACACTTCCATGTTCCCTGCCCCACTTTAACTCCTGTCCCTATCTGTAATGTAAGTAGAGAGTGATCTGAAAATTCCACTGCCAGTACAGCAGCTTTTGAAATTTGTAAATGCTTTGATATAAAAGAAAAAATCTATCCTTGTAGATTGAGGGCCTTTATGGAATGTGGGGACTACTGTGCCAAAATGGGAAAACATGGCATCAAGCAAATCTGCCTTCTTTAAGACGTCATTCAAGCAATATGAGCCACAAAATACCTTCAGGATTTTAGTGTGTACCCCTATCCCTTTTATTCAAACCACAGTTAAAATCCCCCCCCCCCAGATTGCCGCCTGCGCCGTATGCAAATATAGTTGTATCAGTTTAAAAAGAGATGCTCTTTCAGCCTTAGATTGCATGGCATATATGTTAATTAATTGAAACAACTTTCCTTGATGGCAGATATCTATCATTAATGCCAGGTACCAGGTCCAACAACTTGATGCATTTAAAGTCCATACTATAAAACAAGATCCCCACCCCGGAACATTGGTCTGCTCCTATTGACCAATATGATGGCCCTACATATCAGGCAGCTGTGGCCTTTTGAATATCTAATAACGTATGCAACCTTGTGTCCTGTAAAAAGTAAACACCTGGCTGCTGCATCTGTAAAGCTGAGAAAATCACATCCCTCTTTGTTAGACTCTTAATGCTATTTACATTAATTGAGTAGAAAAAAAGGGACATAAGGAGAAAGAATGAAACAAAATACATTGCGAGAACCATGTTCATTTTCTTCTAACCCCACCCCTTGTGCCCAGTCTCATCTTATATTTAACATTGGGCTTTTGTTTTTGCCCCTGATTTTCAATTTGCTGCTTCAATGCCAGAAGCTGCTTCTCCCACTGAGACCATTGAAGAGGAGTCAGGAATTTCCTCAGAATCACTATCATCTTTTGGAAGATTCTGATATCTGTTCTGCAATGGAATAGTCTGTGTTTTTGCCAGTTTGGAGTCTGGAATGGCTATATCAGGCCGTTTCCGGGCCAGTGTGCCTTTCCTAGTTAATCAAGGGAGGGGGGGCCATGATTTCACAAATACCTCTAAGGGGGGGGGGGTCATAACCTCCATATTACCTGTGTCTGACTGTGTCTGATCCAGAAGGGGGGTGCGTGGAGGGGTACATCCACCATAGGATCAGTATGATGCTCCGTTGTTTGTACCTGTGGAATTATTGGAGGAGAAGAGCGAGCATTCCCTGTCTGCTGTCTCTCTGCTATAGCAGTTAGGAGCCTTTGCTCCTCACTGTCTGCCCAAGGGTTAGTATTATGCACCGCCCATGTACAGCTCTGATATGAATGCCCTTTTTCATCACACAGGCTGTAGACCAACTCATTTAAACACTGTGCACTAACATGGCCAAGCTCACTGCACAGAGAACATCTCGCTTTGTCGCACACACTACTTATATGACCTTCAGACCCACATTTGTAGCAGCCCTTCGGTTGACCTGCAGAAAATAAAACCCTTCTATCCCGCCCCCAAAACAAGGAGTTTGGTAGATGCTGCAGGCCTTCCCCAATTGTCTTGAGCTTCACTTTATATCTCCAACCCCCAGTCCAATACTGTTCACTGTCAAAAATCGACGTTGGTCCTTCCAGTATGGTACACTTCTGCCCAGCCAATAAGACAAATCCTTAAAACCCACTCCCTCATTCCGAAATAGGATAGTTATATGCTTAATCACTGGTTTAGTGAGGGGTATGGC
The DNA here is from genome assembly GCA_016271365.2 of Neoceratodus forsteri. Classification (NCBI taxonomy): domain Eukaryota; kingdom Metazoa; phylum Chordata; order Ceratodontiformes; family Ceratodontidae; genus Neoceratodus; species Neoceratodus forsteri. The sequence continues at coordinate 1,302,068,553 of CM057453.1, read as the reverse complement.
TTCAAACGGGGCCCATAGTGGAGTGTTCCTAAGTTCGTTATATTGCCTCCAAAACCTTTCTAGGCTGCTAGATGCCTTAAAACTAATGTCATAGGTATGCTCTCCCGATACATGGATGAGAGCATAAATTTCAGCTGTGAAGAACCTTAGAGAGTCTTTTAATAGTATTTTTCCAAGATATACCCTGTCGGGTACACTGTCCAATCCCCCCATTCACTCAAAATACCACAAACAGCTTAATCTGGTTCAAAGTCAGTTGGCATTCATCTGTATCCCCCTCCCCCGGGTTGTGCCTGAAAATAGGCAGAATTTGTCTAGTGCCCTTACCCAGTCAACAAAAACTAAATAAATAAATAAAATAAAGAATAATAATTGTATACAGTTACCATAACTTGGCTTCATAGAGCAATTGTCCTGGTGCAGTTCATAAGATCATAACTCCAGAAGGCCTAGGTTGCCGGCCCCCACCTGGAGGGAAATAATATTCTGGCTTGGTGGTCACATCCCCGAAGGAATCCTGGTCCAGAAGGTATTATTTGTTCCGAGTCCCAGCTAAGTCCTAGATCAAGACATAATGCTTGAACAATGTTAGGCCAGACCACGTCCCTGTGCGACACATCGACCATGCCTGCTGAATCAACTGCTAAGATGGAGCACCTCCTCCAATGGGACAATTCTTTAAGCATTCCATCTGTTCCTTAAAGATCCATTTCTCCCTCATCTCCTCAATAATGTCCCAAATCCGTTCCGGCACATAAGGATAGTTCAAATGAGGATACTCTACCCGTGGCCTCCTGCGGACCCACCTTTTGGCCTGGCTCCAGTCTGGCAGGTCTCTCACGCTTGTCCTCTTTGCTTGTCCCATTGATAGCCATATCCCCCATCAATACTTCATGTTTAATGGGTCACTTGGATTTAACCCTTCCATCTAGGTCCGGAGAGTCTTAGCCCATACCGGGAGCTGTGGAGTGTTGTCTGCTAGGGTGATCACAAGGCAATGGTAAAGCTTGGGAATTGCCCTAGCCACCTGATAGTCCTGGAACTGAAAAGTGCTGCTATCATATTTCTCCTCATTCAGCTCCTCTAACTTTTTTTAATCAACAAAGCTCCCTCTCGTTACTGCTGGTGTAGGACCAGGCTTGGAGCCTCTCCCAGTGGGCTGCATTTTACATCTGGCTCCCGAAGTAGGCTCTGACTTGGTTAACAGGGCCTGTGGGCTGCTGCCAGATAGGGGCCATGGCGGACATCCCTTGGGCCCTGAAGGATCTCCGACTGGTTGTGTGAGGCCTCTGCCCCTCCCTCTGCCACTGGGACAGCTGGTAGCTGGCAGTGAGGAGTGGGCCAGATGGCTGTGCTCCCCATCACATTTTTCTTTAACTTCTGCTCCTGCACCTTCCTCCTCTATAGCCTCCACAATCACAGCTGGGGATTCACTTCTGGTCTCATCCACCTGTGCATGAGTGCTTTCTCCCAGGGACATTCTCTCAAACTTTCCTGAATCCCCACCGGCTGGTGACCATGGCACAAAAGAGCTGGCGGTGGAACCGGGAGCGAACATCCCCAAATTCAGAACTGGCAGCATGCCTTTACAATATGGGCATATAGGCAACCTGGCAATTCCTTCCCCCCTAAACCCACACTTCACACAACATTCATTTTCTTTGCCTTTTCCCCCAGCTTTCCAGAGCCAGGAGAGCAGTGAAGCAGGAACAGTAGCCAGGGGTTCTTCCTGGGGGGTCACTTCGGGTCCTTCTTCATTCCCACCTGCCACAACGTGCCACCAGTCCATGGTGGATGCCTGCGTTCAGTCTCTCCAACCCTACCAGTACCCACGGCTAAGGATTACTTAAACAGATGGCTCAGTTGTTTGTTTGCTTTGTTTTTGGCAGCCCAGTCCACTTACCTGACTGTGGATGCATCCAGGAAAAATAATTTCTCTTTTCCTTTCCTCTCGCTGGCCTTATTTCTCCTGCTGCTGGCCACCTCACTTCCTCAGCTCCATTCTCTCCGATCTCCCTAAGATGGCACCTTTGTTTTTCAGGTGCTGTAGCTCCTTCTCAGCCATCCTCCAATCGGAACACAACCTGAGGGTCCCATGACCAGTGGGTCACGCGACCAGCGGGTCAGGCACACCCACCACACTAGCAGGCTGAGACCTATGCCTGCTCCAGGCCTACTCCCACAGCTATTTTTGCTGTGCAACAGGGCCCAAACAGGACTGAAAGCCTGACAATGCACCAGCCTTCAAGGCTCGGGGTTCAGCGGCATTTTGGGGTTTAAATCCTGGAAGAGCCTCGCAGTGTAACACCCCTCCCCGGCTTCCCATCTGGGGGTGTACATTCTTTCACAGATGGTCCAGGGGCAATAAAGGAGGGGTACCCTCATGTGCCAAACACCGAGACAAATGCACTCCATACAAGGCAGGAAAAGTTGTGGCTTACCTTTCTGGTATCTTCAATACACATGCACTCTCACCTTCACCCATAGAGTCTGGATTTTCCCTGAATGCTGGCACACTGGATCAGAAACTCCTCACTGCACATTTACCATCTCTGGAGCTCCCTAAGCCCCTCGGCCCCTGCCAAGGGTGGGATGAAAATTTCATCTGGAATGTAACTTATGACAGATTAATTTAGCTGAAAAGAAAGGGGAAAAGGGAAGAAGAATTTCATGCCATTAACTTCCCCTTTTCAGTTTAAATAAGGCACATCACTGTTATTCTTCTCTCAACTAGCTTCTTTATTTATCTCCTGCACAGCAAATGATTCCCAGCAATGCAGGCGTCACATACTGTACTTCATTTAAATAAATAACGCAGCTCCATGGGGCCAATCAAACCGTTTACAGACATACTGGCTGGACATTTAAGGCAGCAGAAATTATTACTCTTAAGGCAGTGACAAACAAAGATTTTTCTGCTCTCTCTCTCTCAGATGCTTTACCCAAGGCCTCTCGAACTCAGATCCCTGCAATCTCCTGGCTCTCTGGATCTGGTAAGCCAAATCTTTTTTCTGGTCTACTGTCTCCAGGTTAACCACTCACTGGCACTGGTTGTTCCCTAAACTCTGGCATGGGACAATGGGTTGTTTCCCCCACCTGGACCCCTGGGCACTAGCCCAAGCCACAAGGGGAGCCAGGATTTTTTCTTACAACCCAGGTCCCGTAACCCACTTCAAGCTTGGCTCTGTACTGGTGCCACTCTGCACCTACCACATTCACTCTGCTCAGCCGCTCTTCTTAACTACTCCACTGGTGTAGCAGCCCCAAAACCCAACCCTGCTCCAGTACTCAGGCCCCCTGCTACTGGCTGTCCTGCCACTGGGGAGATCATGGGCACTGCCACCACCCAGGTCCCTGTGAACCACCTGCCTTCTCACACTGTTGGCCCAAAGCTGCTCCGGTTTCTGCTGTTCCTCTTCGGGGAATCCCTGCCAGACCCACATCCTCTTCAGCACCTCCTGGGCTTTTGTTAAGTTCCAGCTGAGGGCTACCCTCCAAGGCCTGGCATTACGACCTGTGACCCACCCAGCCCTCAATGTACCAGTGCCCCAGGATCTACCCCTCCAAGCAGGCCCCAATTTTGGGTGAAGGGCCTCCCGGCTCCCTCTGCCTCCAGACTGCCCTGCCACACCAGGGATGAGGGAGAGCCACTGCCACCAGTTTCCCTTCTGTGGGGACCCTGCTTCTGCCCCCATAGCCCTGGCGGCCCCGGATCACACTTTACAGGGGGTCTCTAAGGGCTCCCACATTTCCTGGCCTCCCATGGCCACCTACTTTCCCTGCTCCCAATGACGCAGGACCTGGCTAACCACACATCCCCTACAGAAGTCCATTCCCCCAGCTTCTTGTTGACCATGACACTTAGAAGTCCGTCCTATCTCCACTTTGGGGGGGGGTCCCCACAGGTCCTCTCGGACTGCCGAGTTCCCTTACTTGCCCACCTAACTTTGCCCCTCCAGCCACCCCCCACCAGCCCCGGCCTATTGTCCGGGCTGGAAAGGCCCCAAAACTTCCTGTCTGCTCCCTTAAATACTCCCTAAACCTACTTTTTGCTGCCACCTTGAGGTGTCCAGCAGCCAATATCTCCAGAGCACAAGCATATTCCCTGGCTCGGGGGTAGGAGGAAAGGGATGCCTAACTGGGAGCATAAGCCCCTCTTTTAAAGGGAGGGGGGCTTACATAAAATTCCTTGTTACACCCCTGGACTTATTAGCTAGCAGGCTAGTCACATTACAGGGGGTAAGTTCTGGACAGGACTGAGTCCCTTTTGAAGTAGCACACAGGCAGAAAGTCAAAGAGTTAAAAGTGTTTAACAGTTATTTGGGCCCCGATGAAACACCCCAGGCGAGCATCACCACCTTTGTGAGTTACGCATCACACAGAGACATTTCTGGGTGCACCCAGTGGTGGGAAGGAGGGATTACTGTGGGGAAAATTCTTGTTGATACAGTGCGGTGTGTTTCTTGTTCTGCTTTCCCCCCTTCCTCAATAAATGATCTCATTGTTTGCATTTTAACTACTGTCACTGTGACTTATTGCAATAGAGTTGCTGGGGGTGGGGGATTGTTATTGTGTGGCGAAAGTGTTTGGGGGCAGCTCACGTATTTTCATGGGGGGGTAACCTGTTCTTTGACCACAGGTACCTCTTGCCACTTACCCTGGGTGGAGGCACCGCGCCATATCTGCTGACCACTGTGGAACCCAGGCCGGCCCCCTCTAAGGTGTGTACCGAGTTGACCTGAGGACCTCGGAGCAGCCTAGGTAAGTCAAAGGGCTGTTACAATAGTATGGTACTATCAGCACAAAATTTGTTCAGCCCCAAAAGCTCTACAACATGGGTAGTGTTTCATTTATAGATATAGTTGAGTTTTTTTTTTAATAATTAGCAAACAAAAAATCAGAAAATTCAATTTTTTCACTTTTTCAACAAACAAATGTAAATAACTTAAAAACAAAAAAATGATAGCACTGTACTGTGAGCATGAAATTCATTCAGCACAAAAATATCTACAAAATGAGTGGTGTTTCATTTATATCTACCTTTTAGGTTTTTTTTATAATTAGCAAAACAACAGCAGACAATTCAATTTTATTTCACTTTTTCAACAAACAAATGTGAATAACTTTAAAACAAAAAAATGATAGCATGGTACTGTGAGCACAACAATTGTTTAGCACAAAAATATCTACAAAATGAGTAATGTTTCATTTATAGATACTTTTTAGATTTTTTATAATTAGGAAAATATGGTAGAAAATTCAATTATTTTCACTTTTTGGGAGGTATGGCATAAATGGAGTATGCTACCCTACGCCCGCAGGAAATATTGTTGATATTTTTTGTTATCATGCTGATTGACCTGATGACATCACTCGTGACGTCATCGGGTCAATCGGCACTCGAACAAAAAATACCAACAATATTTCCAGGGAGGTTGAGCAAATCCCTAATATATTATTTGCAAAAAACTCCATGAAAGCATCAGTTTGGGTTGCTATTAAAGTGACATAAGTATGGAAATACGATGTTAAGGTTTTCAACACTAACTCTACATTCCCCCAAACAGCCACAGGGGTCAAGGCAACATAAGCAACCACAGACATCCATCAGCAGGTAAGACAAACAACATACAACTCTTTCCACATGACACACCCGTTGTGTGGAGCCTTGGCCCCACCCTAGCCCCATCTCGCACTTGCCCTCCCTGGGCCCCCTTCTCATGCTCTTATCCCCCTAACAGCGCCACATTGGCGCTTGACCCCACCGTCCCGACCTCACCTCACTATCCCCATCCTCCCCTACCTCCCCATCCCATCCCTTGTTTCCTTCTATTCTCTCCTGCTACCCCTATTTCTTTTCCCTCCCATCCTCTTTCTTCTAATCCCTTGTTCCCCCTCCCAGCACAGTATGGTTTGTGTCTTGTCTCTAATCTCAATGTTTTTTCCTTTTTTCCTGTTGCAATTTATGATGTCTACTGTAACATGAGACATGGAACCTTTGTAAAAGAGCCTTGGCTCAAAGGAACTTGTAATCCTAGATTCAAATAAACAATAAACAAATAAACAAGATACATCCTTCATCATGGTCCAGTACTACTGTAGCCATGGATATACGTGCATACTTACTTACCACATGGGAAGTGCAGTAGAAATTCACATTGTAAGTAAGGAATAACACTTGACAGGGTGTGTGGCAATGCTAAATTATTGCATGCTCCAGGTGGGTTGTGAGGCATGAGGCACAGCTGAGTGCCTTCAACCACCTGGGAAGTGCATACATGATTCCCATAGGATCACATGGTAAATTGTAAGTAAGCAATAACACATGGCAGGGTGAGCGGCAGTGCTAAATTGCTGCATGCTCCAAGTGGGCTCTGAGGTGCGAGGCACAGCCAAGTGCCTTCAACCACCTGGGAAGTGCAATATAAAACTCCCATAGGAGCACATTGTAAATTGTAAGTAAGCAATAACACATGACAGGGTGTGCAGTAATGCTGAACTACTGCACACCCCAGGTAGATTGTGAGGTGGATTGTGAGGCACAAGGTGCAGCCACCATCCACCTGGGAAGTGCAGATGTCTTCACTCAGGTGCTGAAGGCAACTATGCTGCCATGGATGTGCATGCTAAGGATGTGAGATGTGGGAGAGTCAGCAGGTGGCTGCTCTGAGGAACACTAGGCCCCTGGCTTCTTCACCTGGAAAGAGAGGTAAGGTTCCAACCTAAATGGCACATAGCTTAATGACAGAAAATAAAATCAAAAAAGGTAAATGGCAGCACAGTGAGACGTAGCTCTGGGTAGTATGGAGGAGACAGTTTTCACGTGCACTAACTAAATGCAAGGAAGAAAAGGAAGTGTCAGTGAGTGGTTGCGTGAGAAATGCAGCATGCCCTATATCACTTTGCCTGATAATGTAAGGTGGGAATACGAGAATCTGTGGCTCACACTGTCATGGTGAGGTAGCATTGACAGAGCAGGGGAAAACAGAAATGGAAACATTAAGCATACAACAGTTTTGCACCCCCTCCCTCTGTTTGGAAGGTGTGAGGTGGAAACTATTTAAAAAGCAAATTGCAGTTTGGTTAACTGGAGAAGAGGGTTCCTCACATTGTTTCTGACACCCATGCCCCTTTACAAGTCACACCTGCCTCTGGACTGAACTGACAAACAGTTGCTGATGCACCGGCTGCCCTCCCCCCAAGCCCCATCTAATCTGCCCTAGCCTGTCTAGCTATGGAGCTGTTCCCCATTACAGCATTAGCCATTTCCACAGTGTTCCATGACCATGTCCCAACCCTGGCCCCCCTGGTGAGATGCATAACATGCCTTGTCTTGGTGATTCCTATTTTGTAAGTGTAATGTAACTATGGCACTTGCTCGTGTGCATATACTCTTCACTCCCTGTTCCTAGTTTGTCATGCATGGCTGTCAAAAACAATCTGAAGATCTCTCTCCTCCAATTCACCAAACTGCAATTTGCTTTTCAAATAGCTCACATCTCCCACCTACGAACGGGTGTGTGTGTGTGTGTGTGTGTGTGTGCAAAACTGTTGTATGCTTAATGTTTCCATTTCTATTTCCCCCCCGCTCTGTCAATGCTGCCTCGCCATGAGAGTGTGAGCCACAGATTCTCATATTCCTACTTTACATTATCAGGCAAAGTGATATAGGGCACACTGCATTTCTCATGCAGCCACCCACTGATGCTTCCTTTTCTTCCTTGTACTTAGTCAGTGCACATGAAAACTGCCTTCTCCATACTGCCCAGAGCTACATGTTGCTATGCTGATGTTTCCCTTTTTTTGGTTTTATTTTGGTCATTCAGCTGTGTGCCATTTAAGTTGGAATGTTACCTCTCTTTCCAGGCGAAGAAGACAGGGACCTGGTGCTCCTCAGAGCAGCCACCTGCAGACTCTCCTGCATTCTTAGCATGTGCTTCTGTGACAGCATAGGTATCTTCAGCACCTGAGTGAAAACATCTGCACTTCCCAGGTGGTTGATGACACTCAGCTGTGCCTCTTGCCTTACAACCCACCTGGGGTGTGCAGTAATTTTGCATTACCACACACCCTGTTGTGTATTACTGCTTACCTACAATTTACAATGTGACCCAATGAAAATTTTATATTGCACTTCCCAGGTTGTTGAAGGTACTCGGTTGCACCTCGTGCCTCACAATCCAGCTTAGGCATGCAGCAATTTAGCATTGCCGCACACCCTACCTTGTGTTGTTATTGCTTACTTATAATTTACAATATGATCCTATGGGAATCATATACCGCACTAACTCAACTCCACCTCATGCCTCACAGCCCGCCTGGGGTGTGAGGTAATTTAGCATTGCCGCACACCCAGCTTTGTGTTATTCCTTACTTACAATTTACAATGTGATACTATGAGAATTTTTTACAGAACTTCCCAGGTGGTGTGCAAGTGTGCATGTGTATGCTGCTGGCAGACGTCTGGGCTGGTGGCAGACAAACTGGCCCTGCGTGCACATTATGGTGTGTACCAGGGGGCAATCAACCACAAGAAGGCAGAATTCCTGTCCAGGGAGATTGCTGCTGGGAGGAACCGACCAGCTGTGCTTTTTCGGACTGTGGACAGGCTTTTAAATCCAGCCAGTCTACAGCTGAAAAAATTTTTTTCTGATGCTTTATGTGAAGAGTTTGCTCGGTTCTTCTCAGACAGGGTGTCTGCGGTTCGGCAGGGTATTGTGCCAGTGAGCCACTTTGTGGCCGACATTGGTCGCCATGGGTGTCCAGAGAGCACTCCGCCTTGTTGGGACGAGTTTAGACTGGTGGAGGTGACTGAGGTCATTGAGATGGCTTCCAAGCTGAAGCACACATTTTGTGAACTGGACCTGGTGCCGACAAGTTTCTTGATGAGATGTGTTGACTCCATAGGCCTGGTGTTTGCCCTGATTGTCCAGAGCTCTTTGTCAGAGGGGGTCTTTCCTGAGGTCTTGAAGGAGGCACTGGTGAGACCCCTTCTGAAGAAGCCATCTTTAGACCCTGATGTCCTGAAAATTACTGTCCCATCTCCAATCTTCCATTCCTGGGTAAGAATTGTAGGGAAGGTTGTGGCACTTCAGCTTGAGGAGCACCTCATGGCTTATGATCTATACGAGCCCCTCCAGTCTGGGTTTTGAGTGAGGCACAGCACAGAAACTGTGCTAGTATGGGTGCATAATAACCTCCTCGGGTGCGGGATCGAGGTGAAGGGACAATTCTCATTCTCCTTGATCTCTCCTCAGCATTTGACATGGTGGACCATCGTTTATTACTCGACCACCTGGGGGATTTCTGCGGACTTGCTGGCACTGTCAGCTGCTGGTTTGAGTCTTTTCTTACCAACATGAGGCAAAGGGTAGTGATGGGGAAGTTCTACTCCTCCCCTAACTGCCTATCATGCAGAGTCCCCCAGGGTTCGGACTTGTTACTGATGTTGCTCACTATGTACATGCTGCCCCTGGGTGAGCTTATTAGGAGATGCAGCTTGGGTTTTCATTGTTATGCTGATGATACCCAGCTGTATCTTGTCTTTGCCCTGGGACATCCAATGAGGTGGATGTGCTTAACATCTGCCTGGCTGAGATCAATGGCTGGTTGGCCTCCAGCTGGTTGTGACTGAATCCCGACAAGATGGAGGTACTGGTGGTGGAGTTGAACAGACGGCATGATAGGATGGCCTCTGGTGCAGAGACAGGGCTTTTTTTTGCATCTGTACCATTGAAGGCCTCCTCTAGTGTGCGTGATCTTGGCATTATCCTTGACAGTGGATTGACACTTGAATCTCAGGTGTCATCCGTTGTTCGCACTAGCTTTTACCATCTTAAAAATATCACCAAGATAAAGCCCCTAGTTCCATCTCTGGGCCTCCCCACCTTGGTGCATGCCTTTGTGATGTCTAGGCTTGACTACTGTAATGCGCTCTATCTCGGGGTCTCTGGAGGTACCGTCTGCCATCTGCAGCTGGTGCAGAATGCAGCTGCCAGGCTGTTGATGGGGCAGTCTACATACTGCCACATCACTCTAGTGCTGCGTGAACTGCACTGGCTGCTGGTTAGGTGGAGAGTCCTCTTTAAGGTGGGCTTGCTCACCTTTAAGGCTCTACATGACCTGGTGGCTACCTGAAAGACCTCCTTACACCAGCAATCTCGGTCCGCTCCTTTCACTCTTCCTCTAGGGTCCTACTTGCGATTCCCAGGATGAGGTTAAAAATCACCAGCGACAGAGCTTTTAGTGTCACCGGCCCTGTCCTGTGGAATTTATTACCTTCAGCTGTATGAAAGGCACCTTCAATAGAGGTATTTAAAGCCCGCCTCAAGGCCTTCCCAGACTTTGGCTGATAATCACTATCCAGGCTGTCCTTTGTGATCAAATCTGGTCACAGGCCTTTTTAGATTTCAGATTTTAGATATTTATATAGTACAGTATTTATTTATAGTTATTTTATGATTTATTTTAATTATATTGTGTGACCTAATTTATTGTATCTTATTCGTTGCTTGAGCTGTTTTGAGTTTGATCTGTTTGTATGGCACCCAGAGCTTCCAGGATGGGCGCTTGCCTTGTATCCATGGCTGCAGAAGCACTGGACCATGATGACGAATGTCTCTTGCGTCACGTGGGAAGAGCTGTATGTTTTACTTGATGATGGATGTCTGTGGTTGCTTGTGTTGCCTTGTCCCCTTTGACTACTGGGGGGAATGCAGAGTTAGTGCTGAAAACCCTAACATCGCATTTCCATACTTTTGTCGCTTTAATAGCAACCTAAACTGATGCATTAAAGGAGTAGTCCACCCAGAATTTGCAGCAACATATTGTTGTGCAGAGTGTTTTGATTTGTGTGTGAAATCCTAGTGTGTCCTTCCCTTGGTCTGCTATTAGGAGTTTTTCCTAAATTAGCCTGTTAGTTTTATGGTAGTTTTACAACCCCTGGGGATCTCCTTCTCAGCTAAGTTTATTGCATTCCTTGTTTCTACAATGCATCCTGTCTCATGTGACAGTGATGTAGCCAAGACCATAAGCCATGTTTACACGGCAGTAGCACTTTCAACTCCGACTGCAAAAGCACGGTCCTGACCACCTGTGACTCAATGGTCCGCCTGTCTACATAGCCCCTCTCTGAATCATTCCAATCTGCACTGGTGAGGGGCCGTACATGGGGGGGGGGGTGGATGGCAGCTTGAGGAATTATGAGCCACTGAACAGGTTGCAGCAGTGCACACAATCCACATGGCAATGTAAGCCACTTACTGTCCTCAGTGTTCCCAGCTTGCTAGGGAATCTGGGAGTGTGTTAGCGAGTGGCTTACCACGCTCGAGTGTCTGTCTACATAGTCACATTTGCACTGGAGCAACCCAAGTGCTTGTGTTACTCCAGTGCAAATGTGACCATGTAAACACATCTATATATTCAGGAAAAAGCATTGCTTTACAGTCAGTTCACAACAGTACAGATAGTTATATTTTAAAAACTATACAGAGTTCAGCTTGGGGACTACCTTATTGTAAAGGTCTTTTTGTCATGAACAATTGTGACACTGATTGTGAATGTGTAACTTGTATGGTTTTCAAGATATTTACATTTGTTGCATGTCTACCAGTGTGTTCACTCACAGAGAAAAAAAAAGTGACTGCCATTTGCAAGTACATCTGCATACATGCCAAACAAACCTAAATATCTTGGAAACTTTACAAGCTTCACAAAAATGACCAGCAGCAAATGTGTTCAGGACAAAAAGACCTTTACAATGAGGGTAGTCACTAAGCTGAACTCGGTACAGTTTTTAAAATATAGCCATCTAATTAACCAAATGTCAATTTTTTTTACCAAACTTCCCACTTCGGAAGGCAAATATTTTAAAAACTGTAAGGAGTTACACTTAGTGACTACCCTCATTGTAAAATTCTTTTTGTCTTGAACAACTTTGCTGCAGTTTTTTTTTTTGTGTGTGTATAGCTTGTATAGTTTTCAAGATATTTAAAAACTGCAATTGGTAGAATAGTTGCATAGATATTATCACTGACAGTGATCAATGTACAGGAATAGTAGAAATAAATAATGGTTAATTTTATACTGGAAGGTAATTCAGACTGTGTAGTAGAGCATCAAGAAGTTGAGGGGGGTCCTGACTCAGGGTTGAGGGGGTTGGGAGTGAATACACAGGGCTAAAGGAAGGAGGGGGAGCAGATTGGGGGAGTGCATGTTTCAAGTACAGCAGGGAGGGTGTTTGTCTAAGGGAGTAAGGGAGGGAGTTCCAGAGAGAGAGAGAGGGAAGGCACAAGGAGAAGGCCGATTGCCCTGAACAAGATAACAGACAAGGGAGAGAGAAGGTACAAGTATCTCTGGGGTGAAGTGGACAGGAGATCAGGGAGGAAGGTGAGAGGAGAGAAGTGAGATGGGGAGGGACCCAAGCCAGAATTTAGAGATGAGGAGGGTTGCATGATATTGTCGGCACAGGTGAAGAGAGGGAAGGGAGAGGGAGGAGTAGAGAGAACAGCAGTACATGTGGGGGGCATTCAGTGCAAAGCAACAGAATGCATTGTAAAGGGAGTTGAGCCTGGTTAGTGAAGTTGTTGTGGTGGTGAGGTACCGTAGACCACTTCGGCATAGTCAAGTGAGGGGAGTATCATTTTAGTGAGAAGTACATGGTGGACAGACAGGAAGGGGGAGAGAGTCTTTATTTCTATACAAGGCCCCCAGCTTGGGGAGGAGCTTTGAGTGGATATGATTGATGTCTGAGCAGGGCCATTCACGATGCCCTACAGGTGGCATGCCTCAGACAGCTAGTTTTGGAACCCACTCGTGAGGGAGCAATCTTAGACCTCGTACTCTCAAATGGGGACAATGAAAGGATCTTAAATCTAGAAGCGGGTTTGCATCTGGGAACAAGTGACCATCAAACAGTGTGGTTCACGATAAACTCAGCTACAGAGTCAAGCCATACAAAAGTGAGGGTACTGGACTTCAGGAGGGCTGACTTTGGCAAGATGGGAGAGTGCCTTAGAAAAGCACTAGCAAACAGGCTAGAAGGAGGGGTGGAGCAACAATGGGGAAACATCAAAACTGCCATCACAGAGGCAACAAGCCTTTGTGTGAAGCAAATAAACAAATCAAAATGAAAGAAAAAGCCACTATGGTTCTCAAAAGAGGTGGAGGGGAAAGTCAGGGAGAAAAAGACAGCATTCAGGAAGTATAAAGAAACACAGAAGGAGCAGGACAGAGAACTGTGCAAGTTAAGGCAGAAGAAAGCAGGGAGGGAAGTCAGAATAGCAAAGGCCCAAACTGAGGAAAAGATAGCCAACTCAGTTAAGAAGGGGGATAAAACCTTTTATAGGTACATCAGGGAGCATGGAAAGACAAAGGGAGGGATAGTGAGGCTGAATAGAATGAATGGTGGGTGGGCAGAGAGGGACATTGAAAAAGAAGGGATACTGAACGAATATTTCTGCTCAGTATTCACAAAAGAGGAGGAGGGGGAGGTGCCTAATCCAATTAACAGAAGCACTCTTGATGGGGGTCGATCCCAGTCCTTTTACAGAAGAAAGGGTTCTGAAAGAACTCCTAAAACTGAAGGTGGACAAAGCAATGAGGTCTGATGGAATTTACCCCAGAATTCTAAAAGAATTAAGGGGAGAACTAGTGAAACCACTGACTACCCTTTTTAACAAATCATGAGAAGATAGTGTGGTACCTGAGGACTGGAGGAAGACGGATGTGATTCCCCTTCACAAAAGTGGACCAAGACAGAGGCAGAAAACTACAGACCTGTCAGTTTGACCTCTGTGGTAGGGAAAGGGATGGAGTCACTTCTGAAGGAAAGAATAGTTGAGTACCTAGAGGCCAGTGGGGCACAGGACCCAAGGCAGCATGGGTTCACAGCGGGAAGGTCATGTCAGATGAATCTAATTGATTTCTTTGACTGGGTGACCAAAGTGGTAGACCAGAGAGGGGCTGTGGACATAGCCTACCTAGACTTTAGCAAGGCATTTGACACAGTCCCACACAAAAGATTGATTGTCAAATTAACCAGCCTGGGAGTGGGTCCCAGGGTGGTAGCCTGGGTAAAACATTGGCTGGACAACAGGACACAGAAGGTAACTGTAAATGGAGTCCACTCTGAAGAAAGAGGGGTTACTAGTGGGGTACCGCAGGGTTCAGTACTGGGTCCAGTCCTTTTTAATGTCTTTATAAGTGACATTGCAGAGGGACTGGAAGGAAAAGTATGCCTCTTTGCAGATGACACAAAGATCTGCAACAGGTTTGATACACAAGAAGGCATGGAAAGGATGAGAAGGGACTTGGCAAGGTTGGAGGAATTGTCAGAAGTATGGCAGCTTGGATTCAATGCAAAGAAGTGCAAAATAATGCACCTGGGAAACAAAAACCAAGGGGAAGATTACACAATGGGGGGGGAGGTAGTAACAACAACAAAATGGAAAGGGACCTGGGGGTAATCATATCAGGTGACCTTAAGGTTAGCAAGCAATGTGAGAAGGCAGTAGGGAGGGCTGAGGGAATACTGGGATGTATAGGGAGAGGCATCACCAGCAGAAAACAGGAAGTTGTTATCCTTCTGTACAGACAGTTGGTGAGACCACATCTGGAGTACTGCATCCAGTTCTGGAGACCCCATCTTTGCAAGGACATAGACAGGATAGAGGCAGTCCAGAGGAGGGCAACTAAAATGGTGCAGGGTCTGCAAGAGAAGCCATATGAGGAGAGACTAAAGGAGCTTAATATGTATACCCTTGAGGAAAGGAGGAGAGGGGGGACATGGTAGAAACTTTTAAGTACCTCAGTGGAATCAAGAAAGTCCAAGAGGGTAGCATCTTTCAGAAAAAGAGATGTGCAAGAACAATGGGAAATAATTTAAAGATGGGGGGGTGGCTCAGGGGCAATGTGAGGAAGTATTTTTTCACAGAGAGGGTGGTGGACGCATGGAACAGCCTTCCTGAGGAGGTTGTGGGGTCTAAAACTGTGGGAGGATTCAAGAATACATGGGACAGACATAAGGCAATTCTTGTGAGGGGTAAGAAGGAATAGACTGTTGATTAACTAGGATCTGCAGCTTATCCTGTAGGTAGGGAAATGGGCAGACTAGGTGGGCCAAGCGGTCCTTATCTGCCATCAAAGTCTATGTTTCTATGTTTCTATGTCTGCTGTGAAATCAAGCCAGCTGGCAAGTCAAACACCAAGGTATTTGAAACGGGGGACTTTTTCAAGGATGGTTCCATCCAGGGTGGAGAAGGATAGGGGGAAGGAGAGCGTGGCCAATTTTTGGGGGACTGCCAAAGGTCATTGACACAGTTTTCTTGCCATTTACTTTGAGATGGCTGACATGAAACCAGTGAAGGACTGAATGGAGATCAGATTGCAGCTGATTCTTGATGACTGAGGCAGAGGGACCTTGAGGCGTAGAGGACAGTATCGTCCGTATATATATATATATATATATATATATATGCTTGAAAAAGAACAGGCTGAAGGAAGGTCATTTAGGAAAATGGAGAAGAGGACAGGATCTAAGATGGAGCCTTGGGGGACACCAGCCTGAATAGGTTGGGGGGAAAAGGGCATCTCCTGCAAGGACATGTTGTATGCGGATGGACAGGTATGAGCTGAACCAGTTTACGGTCGAGGTAGAGAGTCCCACAGAGCTGAGTTTTTTGAGAAGTAAGGGATGGGAGACAGAACCAAAAGCCTTTGGCAAGGTCAATAAAGATGGCAGTGGTTATGTGACCTTGGTCCATGCTAGAGAGGATAGAGCTGTTACCCGAAGGAAAGGGGTAAAGGTTGAATGGTTAGTCCTAAAGCTGGACTGTAAAGGGGAGAGGGTATCAGAGGAGTTAAGGAAGTTGGCCAGGCAGGAAAAAACTAATGATTCTTGCAGTTTGGCCAGGGAAGAGAGAAGGGATATGGGCCTATAATTTCCAGTTTTGGAGGGGTCACCTCATTTGCAACCTTTCATGCCTGGGGAACTGAGCTGAGGTTGAAGGAGAGGTTTAGGAGGTGGGTAAGAGGGAGAGTGATAGCAGGGGCAGAGATGTGGAGAATGTAGGTGTTGAGGCCATCAGAACTGGGGTATCCGGTCAAAATCGTGCAACTGCACATTTGTTATGAGCCAGAAGGGAGGAGAGCTTGCCTGCTTGGATGGATTTCTGTTTCAAAGGAAATGCAAGACAGCTTCGAAATCATACTTCAAATGTCTTGAGTACAATGAAGGTCATTGCTCCACCAGATTACATCTTAATGGGACAATAGTACGAAAGAAAATAGGGGAGCACAACCATGTCCCCGATCCTTCGCTGATTGCAATAAAGGAGGCAGCAGAAGGAATGAAAGAACAGGAAACGAGTACTTCAGAAACTACTCACCAGATAGTAGCTGGTAGTGTATCTGAATTGTGCCCCTCAGTCACAGCACAACTCCCTGCAATGTCATTGCTCAAACGCACTGTGTGGCGTAACTGCAGGGCTGCTGCTTGCCCCCCACCTGAGCCTGCAGATGCTGCCTCCTTAGTCCTGCCTGATGAGCTATGCTTCACAATGAAAAAGGAAAAATTCCTCCTTTTCGATTCTGGACCTAGTCCTGACCATGTATTGCTTTTTTCTACCTCACAGGACTTGCAGCACTTGAAGACCAGTCCTCATTGGTTTGCTGATGGCACTTTTAAAAGTTGCCCAAGCATATCTCAGCAACTTTATTCAATTCACGCCATACGCAACAACACAGTTATAGCACTTGTGTATGTTCTGATGGTGAACAGAACATCTGACACATATTCAAAAGTGCTTAATGAGCTGAAAAACCTTTGCGAGATGTCCAACCAGAATGTGTAATGCTGGACTTTGAATTTGCCACAATAAAAGCTTTTAAGCAGGCATTCCCCACCTCTGTAATCCATGGTGCTTTTTCCATATGTGTCAGTGTTTATAGAGAAAGAAACAGGAACTGCCAGATGTATGTGCACGGTATGTTTCAGACCCTAACTTTGCTTTATATCTAAGACATCTACCAGCACTTGCCTATGTCCCTGTCAACGATGTTATGCCTGCATTTGAGGATTTAATGGGCACTGAATTTTTTCTACATAATAGTGACTTGCTGTCCAACTTGGTTGACTATTTTGAAGACACCTAGCTAGGTCATTCATTGGGAAGAGGCGGCCGAAGACAACCGATGTTCGCAATACCCTTGTGGAACTGTTTTGAGGCGGTGAATCAAGATCTACCCCGAACCATGAAGTCCGTAGAGGCACGGCACCAAAAATTTAATCATTTTATAGATGCACATCATCCCTCAATATGGAAATTCATCCATGTTCTGAAAGAAGAGCAGCACTGCAGCACCATGACAGTGGAGCAGCTCATAGCTGGGTCTGCTATTACTGCGACTCATAAAAAATATAAAGATACGGTGAAGAGGATAGCAGCTATTATTGACGAGTACAGCATTCATACAAAGGTAGAGTACATACGCTGTATCGCCTACAATTTTCAGCTGCAAGCGTAACTGAGTTGTGACAGACAGTGCTAACGTTTTTAAGTGTTTCAATAACGTTTTGGACTTTTAATCTTCCCCACTAAGTTGCACAAGCACAAGTACTAAGCACAATAAGATACACAAATACTTGAAACAACCAAAACTCCCAAAGTATGATACTTTAGAACACTTACAGTGGTTTGGTAGTGGATGTTTTTCAGATAAACAGTGTTTAGCCACAGAGTGGTGATATAGCAACTAAAGAATCATTGTTGGGGGACAAGTACAGTGTGGGACACCGGTTGGAAACCGGTGTGCAACCTCATATGTAGACACCGTGTCTACAAACAGGATTGGGGAGTAAGAAAAAAAGATAATTGTGAGTAATCACGCTTTTATAATCAGCGCTACTACGCTAAAGCTCTAAAAAAGCAACGCGCTATCTTGTAGTCGCTATATTGGATCACGCTATCTATGTCACGCTATTTTGACATTAACCCCAGAACTGGACTTATGGGGGTTAAGTGAAAGAAAGGCACTGTAAACTTTGTGACTAGAGATGGGAGAGAAGAGGCCCTGAGATGAGGGGGAGGTGGAGGAGATGGGAGGGGGGATTTGAGGGGAGGGCATGCATGGTGAAAAAGGAGTTTAATAGGGAGGCCACTGAGACTGGGTCCAAGACTGGTGACCCATCAGTGGCCAGCGTAGGAGTTGAGGGTTGGGCTGGAGGGTCAAAAAGGGACTGGAGAGTGCACCAGAAATTGGAGGGGGAGTTCGTGTTTTGTTTTAGCATAGATTTGAAATATATTGCTTTACTTGCTCTTAATAGCTTTGATGCAGGTGTTCCTTAGGGACCGGTAGGACTGAAAGTCAGTAGGGGAGAGAGAGGATTTGAAACAGGCCCAGGCAAGGTCATGAGATTTGCACAGGTGAAGGATGTTGTCTGCTGAAATCCAAGGATGATGGGAGTGTTTAACTGTACGCCTCCTGAAGGGGGCATGGGAGTCCCATGCTTTAATTTGGAAATGTTTGAATAGGGAGATGGTGGAGTTGATAATAGGAGCTGAGTACATTAGTGACCAATCTGTTGAATAAAGGTCCTGGAGAATAGCATCTATGTTAAGTGATCCATAGGAATGAAGCCAGTGGTAAACTGGGGGGGGGCCTATGTATTTTGCATACATAGTACGTTGTAAGTTGGTCACTAAAAACATCAAGGAGTATGCCAGCTGCTGCAATCCAGTGGAGATGGGAAGCACCCGATCCAGGAGGGAGTGATTTTGGATATGGGGTTTAGCCTGGTAGGTTCCTTAATTAGTTGATTAAAGTTGAGAGACTCAATCTTTTCTGTGAGGGGCTTAAACGAAAGAGAGCTCCAGTTATGGTTCAAGTCCCCTAGTATAAGGGTCTCGGCCTCTGAGGCATGAGTAAGTAGTGAGGCAATGGTGTCTGTAAGAGAGTTGGAGCAGATTTTGGGTGAAGCATAAATCATAGCAACAAAGAGAGGAAGGGAAGCAGGGAACTTCAGGGTAACTGCGAGAAGCTCATGGGAGGATGGACGAGATTATGTCAGGGAGATTAAACAGGGTAGGATTTTGCCGGGCATAAATGGCCACTCTGCCACCATGCTTGCCCTGGTCTTGGGAGACCCAGACTCTGAGAGCATACAGCTTTAGGAGCAAGCTCCTAGCATTAAAGTGACAAAGTTTAAGGCCTTTTGGAAGGGTAGTGGGGGGCGGGGGGGCGAGATTAGGATGAACATCACCAGCTAAGAGAAGGAGGAGGATGGGGAGGAGAAGATAGTGCTTGGACTTGCGTGTTCTGGTGATGTAAGTGTGGTGTAATTTAGATGGGGGTGTGAAGGAGGAGGAGGCAAGGATGTAGAGGAACTCAAGATTGAAGGAGTAGGAAGCAAGTAGTCCAGGATGAGGGAGAGGGAAGGAGGGATATGGGAGTGAGTATGAAAGGGGGAGAAGGGGAGAGTAGAGTGAGGGGGAGGAAAGAGCAGTGCTGGAGAGGTAGTAGAATTGTGGGGAGGGGGCAGGGGCTATAAAGAGAGGCTTTAAGGGAGGATAGAGTGGGAGGTATAGAGCTAGCAGAAAGACCAGAATTGAGGGCAATGTGGTGAACAACAGAAAAGGGAAGGGGAATGAAAATATAGTGGGATGAGAGGAAGCTGGGTGGGGGAGAAAGGCGGAGGGAATGAGAAAGTGATGGAAATGAAAGGAAAGCTGAGTGGGGGCTATTGGGTGGAGAAACAGCTATGGGGGGGGAGGGTGTTATACTAGATCCAGGTGTTAGGGGAGCACAAGGTTTGTCAGAACCACAGAGAGCATGTGACAGATGACTACCTTTATGCACTAGCTATGTGAGCTGATATAAGTGGGCATAAGAGAAAACTACCTCTTGTAGGCTACAAGAATATGGGGACTTAAGGCAGGAGGGGAGGAGGAAAATAAATTGGGAGAATCAGCAGAGGCAGACAACAGAAAGTATGAAAGAGAGACACCTGCTGGGGGATAACAAACTTCGGATGCTTGAGCAGATTGGACTGTGCACTGAGGGAGTCAAAGACTCTGTATGGTAGACAAAAATGGGCCAGGTGGCAACAGGCTGGAAACAGTAGTGCCATTTAGCTAACTGAGTAGTCAGATAACGGGATATCAAAATTGGGGTCAGGTGGTCTAGTCAGCCAACTAGCAGCAAGCAGGATGGAAGATAGAATGAGCCAGCAAGCAGGAAACAGCAGTGCTGCTTAGCTAATTGAGCAGAGCAGAGAATAAGATGTCAATTGGGGGCAGGTGCAAGCCAGAGGCTGGTCATGAGATGAAGGCTAGGGAGAGTATAACATTGAACATAATGACCAAGGGAGGGCGGGGGGCCAGGTGGGTGGGTTATTCCTTTAGCACTGCGGCATTAACCATGGTGTGCAGCGGCAAGCTGCTGTTACCTGCTGGGCTGAGTTAGAAGGCGGTGGTCTCCGCCGGCCATTCAGGGTGGGAGGGCAGGCACAGGTCCCTCGTGACCTTCTGTTAAAGGAAAGGTTGGTAGAGTATTTTGAATCCAAAGAGCTGCAAGACCAAAGGCAGCATGGATTCACAGGGGGGATGTCATGCCAGACAAATTTGATTGATTTCTTTGACTGGGTGACCAGGAAAATACATCTGGGGAGGGCAGTGGACGTTACCTGTCTAGACTTTAGCAAGGCCTTTGACACTGTGCTGCATAAGAGACTGATTAAAAAAAGTTAAACAGCCTAGGGGTCCGATCCAAAGTGGTGAACTGGATTAGAAACTGGTCAATGGACAGACAACAGAGGGTGGTGGCTAATGGCACGCACTCTAATGATGGGAGAGTTACCAGCAGGATGCTGCAGTACTTAGTACTTGGGCCAGTCCTCCTCAATGTCTTCATAAGCAAACTTGCAGATGAAGCTGAAGGGAAGGTATGCCTTTTTGCTGATGATACCAAAATCTGTAATAGGGTGGGCAATAAGGATGGGGCAGAAATGATGTGTAGGGATCTTGGGAAACTGGAGGAGTAGTCAAGAGCATGGCAGTTGGGGTTCAACATCAAACAGAGCAAAATCATGCACCTGGGGCATAGGAACCCAAGTACAGAGTATCGGATGGGGAGGACTGTTAGTTACTAATCAGGAAAGGGGCACTGGGAAATTATACCCGATGACCTCAGGGTGGCAGGGCAGTGTGACAAAACAGTGGATAGGGCCAGTGGGATGCTGGGATGCATAGGGGGAGGTATCTCCAGCAGCAGACTGGAGGTGGAGTTGCCACTGTATCGTTCACTGGTGAGACCCCACCTGAAGTATTGTTTTTAGTTCTGGGGGCTGCACCTCAGAAAAGATGTGTGGAATAAAGATGTGCGGAAATACTTCTTCACAGAAAGGGTGGTGGATGACTGGAACAGCCTGCCAGAAGAGGGTAGTGGGGGCAAAGACTGTGGGGAGCTTCAAGCATGCATGAGATAGGCACAGGGGCATATTAAGTAGAGTAACGGGGGAGGAAGCGACACCTATGATCAACTAGGGTTAGTGGTGACAGAATAGGCACAGAGAAGGGGCAGACTGGATGGGCCTAAAGGTCCCTTTCTGCCCCAAAAAATCTATGTTTCTGTTTATATGACATAAACAGGGTGGAGGCAGTCCAGAGGAAGGCAACTAAAATGGTGCAGGGGTTGTACCAAAAGCCCTACGAGGACAGATTTATGGATCTCAGCATGTGTACCCTGGAAAACAGGAGAGAGGGAGGGGACATGATAGAGACCTACAAGTACCTCATGGGGGTGAACAGGGTGCAGGAGGGGAGTCTCTTTCAAATGAGAAAGAGCACCAGAACCAGAGAGCTTGTAATGAAGCTAGAAGGGGGAAGTTTAGGAGGGATGTGAGGAAGTACAGCTTCATTGAAAGAGTGGTGGATGCCTGGAATGGGCAACCAGCAGAAGTGATGGAGGCAAAAACAGTAGGGGCTTCATGAATGCATAGGACAAACATAGAGGAATATTAGAAAATGGGCAGGGAGGAGGGAGGGACACCAGAGACCAGTTAGGTTTTGCAGAGATAGACTAGTCAGGCACATCTAGCAGACTGTGTGGGCCAAGTGATCCTTTTATGCTGACAGATTCTGTGTTTCTATGTTTCTTTGCCTCAACATGCTTTGATGCATGCCGATAACCATCAGTGTACTTTTAACAACAGTGTTATTGTTACGAGTGTATTGATACATGAACTCTGTTCCAGCCTACTCACAGTTGATTCCCACCCACAGAAGCAATCTAGCCTTAGGGACACTTCAGAGACATCTTGCCATCTTAGGCTGTCCCCCCCCTACAGATGCCTCACCTCCAGCATTTCATCAGACTCTTTGGAACTTTTTTGGGGGTCACTAGGGGCAACAGCCAATTAGGAGCTTCATGGGTGGATTTCTGAAATGCAAAGCATGATTTTCACAATGCTTCTTAACATGAGCTCCCCATTCTAGCCTACTCAGCTGATTCCCAACCACAGAAGCATTCATGTCTTGGGAACACTTCAGAGCCAGCTTGCCATTTTGGGCTCTCCTTCCCTCCCTTGATGGACACCTCACTTCCAGCATTTCGGCAGACCCCTTGGAGTTATTTTGAGGTTGCTTGGGGCAACAACCAATTAGGAGCCTCGTGGGTGGGTCCCTGAAGTGCAAAGTGTGATTCTCAGAGCGCTTCTTAACATGAAATCTCTGTACCAGCCTACTTACCACTGATTCCCACCCATGGAAGCAATCCTGCCTCAGAAAGACTTGAGAGCCAGCTTGCCATCTTGGGCTGTCCCTCCTCTGATGGATGCCTCACATCCAGCATTTTGGCAGACTCTTTGGAACTTTTTTGGGGGTCACTAGGGGCAACAGCCAATTAGAGCTTCATGGGTGGATCTCTGAAATGCAAAGCATGATTTTCACAATGCTTCTTAACATGAGCTCCCCATTCTAGCCTACTCAGCTGATTCCCAACCACAGAAGCATTCATGTCTTGGGAACACTTCAGAGCCAGCTTGCCATTTTGGGCTCTCCTTCCCTTGATGGACACCTCACTTCCAGCATTTCGGCAGACCCCTTGGAGTTATTTTGAGGTTGCTTGGGGCAACAACCAATTAGGAGCCTCGTGGGTGGGTCCCTGAAGTGCAAAGTGTGATTCTCACAGCGCTTCTTAACATGAAATCTCTGTACCAGCCTACTTACCACTGATTCCCACCCATGGAAGCAATCCTGCCTCAGAAAGACTTGAGAGCCAGCTTGCCATCTTGGGCTGTCCCTCCTCTGATGGATGCCTCACATCCAGCATTTTGGCAGACCCCTTGGAGCTATTTTGGAATCGCTAGGGACAACAGCAAATTAGGAGCCTCGTGGGTGGGTCGCTGAACTCCCATTTTCCTATTTCTGTGCCAAATTGCAAGTGGCCTTCTGTGCAAAGGACAGAGCGCAAAGGACATCACCTTGAGGAGTCTGCCTTGAGTCAGCTGTGAGTTAGCCATTTGACCAGCTTTGCTGCACCCCAGACCAGCCTCTTCCCAACCCAGCTGCTACGCTGCTTTGCTCAGTGAGTACCCCTTTTAAATGACTGTGGGCCTCCTGCCAAACACAGTACTGCTTTGTTAATCTCTTGTTCCATTTAAAGTTACCTGTCTTGTAATAACCTGACATGCAGCCTGGTTAGCTAGTTTGTGTATGTGTACCTTCAGTGCTAGCTGCCTAGTATCCTTGTTTACTCATTGCTAGGCAATTGCTCAGTCCACCATCATATTGCTTGCTGCCTCTAATCCAATTAGCCACTGTTTTGCTGACTCCTAGAAAACCCTTATCTGGGTGCATCCACATTCCACATTTGCCCCTTAATAATTTTCATTTTACAGTTAACACCGTAATTTGCTTGAGCTAAAATTGATCTGTTAGTGCTCTCCCACCTAATTCCACTTGTGTAGCTTACTCAGTAATCTGTGGAGAACACTTGCGTTGCATCTCTCACTTGCATGTTGCTTATTCTATGCTTAGGCTACAGCTGAGGGGCTAGATTTGGAAAAAGGTCAGGGACTAAGTCCCATGCTGCAGACACCACTGCAGGAGGAAATCTCTGCACCTGTAGAGATTTGTATTTTCAGCCAGCGCAGCTGCGGGGTATGTTATGCCTAGTTTCACCAGATGTAACATTTTCACACAGCTGTGCTGAAAAAATGGCTGCAAACTACAAACCATGGATCCAGTTATAAACCAGCTTCGCCTTTGAAAATACCATGACTGTGGGGAAAAACTGCAGCTCCTCAAGTGGGAACCACTTCGTCAGTTCTTTCCGGCAGCTGCAGGAATTTCAGGGGCTTTGAAAATAAAGCCCAGGTCTATTACCAGGTATTAGCAACTGCTGCCTACCACTTGTCTAGCACAGTTAATTACTACTCTGCCTAACTGTTATTTGCCTGCTATTGTACATTGTTTAACTACTGTGATTACTACTTGTCATTTTCTTCTTGCTTCCCTCCTCCTGGCCACGATGTTCCTTGCACTCCTCTGCCCCCTCCATTTCCCCCTCCTCCTACCCCGCCTCCACCTCCTTCCACATCCAACTCTCCTTCCTCCCCACCCATCCCCCTCTCCCTCTCCTCCCTATCCACACTGATTTCTTACCATCCCTTCCCTCACCCTAGAGTTTCTCCATGATGCCCTCCTTTCCCCTCACCACTCCTCTTCTCAATGCTCTCCAACCCACTCCAAGAGTAGGAAGCCTCACTCCATCCTTCTCTTCATTATCTTGCTCCTCCTCCTCCTGTCTGGTGATGTGGAATCCAACCCTGGTCCCTCTCCTTCTTCCCTCCTCTCCTCTGCTACTACCAAGAGTCTTAAGGCATGTTTACACAGTCAGGTTTGCAGCGCCCTATCCCTTGCGCATTGGTTGATGTACTGCAAAGCTGGTTGTGTGGACACTCACTGGAGCATCCTTTGTGTGCTGTACTGTGGCTTTTTCATCTGACTCAGGAGTGGGGTGGCGATCTGCCATGAGTGTATTTTCTGGCTGTGTAGACAAAATCAGATGCTCATGGTGATGAATTCGCCGTATGTCCCATCATGCACTGTTTTCCCATCATTTCCTAGGGCCGAAACTAGGAAGTGCTGTACAACATAGCGGCCAGCAGGACCATACAATAGTTGGCTTACAATTGCTTCATTTTTTCTGCTCTGACTTGTGTTCTTTTTATTTGTCGAGTAGATTCCTCGATTCAGTTGTGCGTTTTGTGCCTTGCTCTGGATTGTGCAAATAAAGGTGTTGCTGGCAATCATCTCAGGAGGTCAGTGTGTTTATTGTGTTATTACAACCCCCCACCTGCAAAATGAACTAAAAATTTAAATAGCCCACGATTCTAAACAAAGGATCCACTTGTGCCAGCACTTCCTGTAAGCAGGGAGCCATGGCAACCAGCAGAAGTAATCGGAGTTGGTAGTGTGTCACAGGGGATGTCAGCAGGGTAAAACCATGCCCTCAGAATCCTGAACACAGTGTGGCACTACTGATTGTGGCTTAAACAGGGCACAGTGTAAACATACCACTCAGAAATAGCAGCCCCACAGCTGAGTGTGCACAAGGACAAACATATATAACTCAACTCAACTCAAAAAGTCCAGCACCACTCACCACAAACCATGACCACACATGTTTATATCAATCAAGCCATTTTACTGAAGGCAAAAAATAGTAGTGCTCTTACCAGAAATGCTAAAATAGCACAAGCTGGGGAGAGGAAGGCAGAGCCCCACAAAAACTTTGACCGGTTTCGCTAAAGCTTCATCAGGAAGTGTTCCCACAGGTGTAGGTAACAGCCTTAAATAGGCATACATTTAAAGACACAGCGACCTTTAACATATCAAATAAAGCCTCATACATACATAATAGAAAACCTACTATAACAGTTATCAAGTCAGACTCTCAAAAATAGGTGAAACATAAATTAAAAAACAGAATATTAAAGCAAATCAATCAGAAAATGTTTGCTATCTATATGTATAATCACATACTAGACACTGTGCCAAAAAAAAAAAAACCTGTGCTGAGATTTACTAAATAGCTCTCTATACTCATTAAACAAATTTAGTACATTAAAATTAAAAGTGAGGAAACTAGAAAGAGCCCTGAAATCAATGCTGGTACCAAATATATCATAATTTTCCCATATTTAAATCTCTTTTTATCCCTATAATGTATCCAAACCTCCAAAGTATATGAAAATTTCCTCATAATTACATAACTTCATTTCATTTTCAACCTACTTCAGTGGCACTGGGTGTATCACAAAGTGTATATCCACTATCTATATGTATACATATTATGACTATGAAATGTCCATTGTGAGCAAGTGAACCAAAAAACAAGCATACACTTACAAAGTGCAAGGAGAACACAATATGTTAAGTTTCTATCTGCTTGAACATATTATAAATGATCACTCTCAGGATCATATTCAAAATACATCCAAGTGCACCGAAGGTACGGTAGAAACAGAGAGGGGTCTAAAAGAACATAAAGGGATAAAAAGGCAAAAGTGGTGGAAGGGGGGGAGGGGAAGGGGAGAAGGAAAAAAGGGAGGAAAAATAAATACTGTATATGGGTCTAAATTAATAGGTGCATCGCTGTCCATTTAAAAGCTGCATATAACCTGCAGGTGGAACATTTAATACTGTCCCACCAATTCAACTATATATTGTAAATAATCATATTGGTTAATCAGTGTGTCCCTATATCACTATAATAAATCTCATAATGTGAAGAAACATATTTGTATCTAGAGCCACTGTGGAAGAGTCCAGTTTTCACTTATCCAGATATACAGACACATCAATTTCATCAAGTCCTGTTTTTTTCATAGCCCCTAATTTGTAAATCCAAAAGGATTCCTTATGTGTGAGTATAGCCTTAGTGTTACCCCTTCTAGGTCCAATAAAAGCATGATCTATGCCTGTAAAACTGAACTGTTGGTTCTCTGGATCCCTAACCTGCATTGTATGTGTGCATAAAGCACTCTTATAGTCCCAGAGTCTCATAGAACTAAGGCCTTCCCCCATCCTAATCTTAAATGCACGTGTGGTCATTCCAACATAGAAAGAACAACACGTGCATGCCGCTAAATACACCACAAAGGTGGTATTTCAGTTGATAAAGTGGCGAATATCAAAAGGTCCTGGGTTGTTAACCATGTGAAATGTCTTAGTTTTGTTCCCATCATTACAATACACACATTTTTCACATCTAAAACAACCACTAGGTAAGGGGGGGACCAATTTTTAACAGGTTTCTTAGGATCTGGTAGAAAGGACCTAACAAGGGTGTCACATAAATTCTTTCCTCTTTTATATACAACACATGGGGGTATTTTGTGACATCCTGCAATAGGGGTTCTGTGACCAGAATTTGCCAGTACTTATTAAGTATAGCCCTTCCTTCTGCAGTATCTGTGCCATATTTCATAATAAACAAAGTTTTTCCCTGCATGGCATCAACTTTCTGTTTGTACTGTAAAAGCTCAGTTCTATCTATCTGACTCAAATTGAGTATTTATATCCTGGAGTCTCCCTTTTTGATACCCTCTCCCTATAAATTTCTGGCACATCTCGTCACATCTCCTAACAGCTGTTGTAGAGTCTGAACAGTTACGTCTAACCGTCAAAAGTTGAGACTTTGGGATGTTGTTGATGGTGTGGCAGGGGTGGTAACTACTAGACATGAGCAAGCTATTTGTGTCAGTTGGTTTGTAAAAAATATCAGTGGTGAGGGTTCAATCCAGATTCCTAATTATATTTAAATCCAGGAAGTGTACACTTTCTAAGGAGTATGTCATAGTAAATCTAAGATTTGGATCGGAAGCCTCTAAGTATGCCACAAAAGAATATAGTTGCCCCACACTCCTTCACCACACCATCAACACATCATCGATATATCGCTACCACAAATCCATATACCCAAAAAATGAATTATGTTCCTGGTCATAAATGACTTCATTCTCCCACAAACCTAAATATAGGTTAGCATACGTGGGAGCAAAATTGCCCCCTTGCTGCTATTTTATCTTTCTGGTAAGAGCACTACTAATTTTCGCCTTCAATAAAATGGCTTGACTAATATAAACATTTGTGGTCTCAGTTTGTGGTGAGTGGTGCTGGACTTTTAGAGTTGAGTCGCAGTGTAAACATACCATGTGCATGAAATGTGGATCACCGTGAGACAGAGCAAGGGGACACACAGTGATACCGCTGTGTAAACACGCCTTTTAGTGTCTCCCATCTGAATGCCAGGAGCCTTCTTCCTAAACTCGACCTCCTCTCTGGGTTCAACTTCACTTGGGTTCAACTTCACTCTCCTGATGTCCTCTGTATCTCTGAGTCCTGACTGTCCTCAATTACTTCTGACTTTAGCCTGTTCCTTCCCGTTTATCACCTGTTCAGGCAGGACAGGGGAAAATGTGAAGAAGGGGTTACCATCTATGTCCACCAGAGCCTCTTGTGTATTGTCGCCATCAGGGAGACCATACCATCCTCCCACAAATTTCTCTTAGTCAGGCTCTCCTTCCCCTCCTCTGTGCTAATATTCATTTGGGTTGTCTATGACTCTCCCAAGATCTTGCATTCATCCCTTGTTGTCTCTCTTTCTCCATCACCTCTCATTCCTCCACAGGTGAGCTCATCCTCCGTGAGGATTTCAATGTAAATTGGCTTTCACAGTACTCCAAATCTACCATTCATGGGATTTAGTTCCTTAATTTGTCCCAGGTTATTTCAGAACCCACCCAATTCAATCCCCACTTCACCAGCCATACTCTTTTGGACTGGGTTCTAACCCCCACCCCATCATACTGTTGCAGCAGGCATTGCAGGATTCATTTAATGACCACTGCATGACATTCTGTGTCAGAAAAATATGGTGTCCCCCCTTTTCACCACAATACATCTGGTTCAGGTCCCTCTGGCCACTGAACATCAATGCTCTACTGAGCGACCTTGCTGCAAGAGACTGGTCAGCCATTCTCTTTGCCTCTGATATTGACTTGACCCTTGCACTATTCCACTCCAAATTCTCCTCTGTTTGGGACAAGCACACTCCCCTCAGGAAATCCTGAGTAAAGATTCTAGGGATGTGGAAATGTTGTTCTATCCACACTATCTGGCAGTGTTCTTTCCCCTTTAAGGTGTGCCAGAAAGTCTTCAAGCTGGCTCCTCCCACCCACCCAGATGGTATATCCCTCGGCTCCATCTCATGATGCCTGATCTTCCTTTCCACTGGAAAAAGCAGGTTCCCTCCTTATCGCTCCTGTGTTGAGTAGGTCATAGTGCTAAAATCTTCGGATTTACTTCCAAAACTTTAAACTCTCTCTTGAGTTTTGTGTTCAGTTCGATCATCGATTGCAACCACAATGAACGAAAAGTCCTCACCCGGATTTTGCCAGTGCACATGCGGGCAGAAGATGTTGCGTACTGACCTCCATGCCACGTGCGTCAACTGCCTGGACCACGAACATGATACGCAGGCCTGCGTCATTTGCCAGTCGAGGACCGTCTTTCCCGCCTTAAGTTGGGCCGCCCAGAAAAACAACATCTGCTGGTCAAATCTAAGGATGCCTGTTGGGTGGTCTCTGTGGCTGCAGGGTCCACTGAGCAGTTGGAACAACTTACGACCTTCAAGGAGGAGGCGGCTCGGGCCGCCGTGCAATCCTCCTCAGCTTCTACCTTTGTTCCGCTCCAATTGGGCTCCATTTTTTCAGGGTCCTTCAAGGAGCTGTGCCAGTCCCTCCTGACTAAAAGGCAGAGCCCTTCTGGGTCGCACAGCTCTTACTCTTGCAAGAAGGAGTCGAAGAAAGAAAAGGAGAAAACTCACCATCAATGTTCCTGGAATCGGGAGCGTCGTCGGTTTCAGGACTCTCAGATGTTGACCTCAGTTGAAACCACTGCCTTGGCTAATGGCTTCGTGGAAACCCCATCAGGCTAGTTGGTTGCGACACTGGCTGACGATGAGGCTGAGATTTTTCACAACCCTGTCGACCAGGTGTCATCAGAAGAGGCCAACAATTCTCTCTTCAGGACTCTGGTTCTGCCTGTGACCTCTAAAGGGGTGGCTCAGCTCACTGAGCCAAACTCTTCAGTCACCAACCCCGACCAGGAGGAGCCGGAGCTCTCCCCGGCTCCCTCTAAGAACCCCTGTAGGTACCCCCAGTGGCCGAGGTCAAAGTCTTGGTCTTCCTCATCCAGTTGGTCGTGCAGATCCCACCGTCATTGGTGATCCTGCTCTTGATACCATATGAAGCAGCGCAGCCGCTATTCATCTTCATCCTCTTTGGGTGAGGAGAGGCTTCAGCATAAGTTGCATCAATGCTATGAAGACCTCATGTGGCAACAGCTGGTGTTGGCTGGTCCAAAGCCAACCCCAGCTCCCACACCAGCCATCAGTTGGCTGTCACCCGACAGGCCGGTACTGATGACCCCAGTGGGGCCGGTCAAAACTGTTCCTCCCTTAGTGGAGCCAGTCACAACTGTCTTAGAAACATAGAAACATAGAATTTGACGGCAGATAAGGACCGCTTGGCCCACCTAGTCTGCCTATTTTAGTACCTAACAGATAAGCTGCAGATCCTAGTTAACCAACAGCTTACTTCCTCCTGCCCCCCCCACTAGGACTGTCTTATGTCTGTCCCATGCATTCTTGAAGTCCTCCACTGTTCTTGACTACACAACCTCCTCAGGGAGGCTGTTCCATGCATCCACAACCCTCTCAGTGAAAAAATACTTCCTCACATTACCTCTGAGCCGTCCCCTCTATCTTCAAATTGTGCCCCCTTGTTCTTGCACATCTCTTTTTCTGGAAGATGCTACCCTCTTGGACTTTGTTAATTCCTTGAGGTACTTGAAAGTTTCTATCATGTCCCTCTCTCCCTTCTTTCCTCAAGGTATACATATTAAGCTCCTTTAGTCTTTCTTCATATGTCTTCTGGTGCAGACCCTGCACCATTTTAGTGCCCTCCTCTGGACAGCCTCCACTCTGTCTATGTCTTTGCGGAGATGGGGTCTCCAGAACTGCACACAGTACTCCAGATGGGGTCTCACCAACTGTCTGTACAGAGGGATAACAACTTCCTGTTTTCTACTATTGATGCCTCCCAGTATCCCCCCAGCCTTCCTTACTGCCTTCTCACATTGCTTGCCCACCTTTAGGTCATCTGATATAATTACCCCCAGGTCCCTTTCTATTTTTACTGTTGTCAGTGTCTCACCCCCCATTGTGTATGCTTCCCCTGGGTTTTTGTTTCCCATGTGCATTACCTTGCACTTCTTTGCATTGAATCTGAGCTGCCATACATTTGACCATTCCTCCAACCTTGCCAAGTCCCTTCTCATCCTTTCCACTCCATCTTGTGTATCAACCCTGTAGCAGATCTTTGTGTCATCTGCAAAGAGACATACTTTTCCTTCCAGTTCCTCTGCAATGTCACTTATAAAGACATTAAAAAGGACCGGTCCCAGTACTGAACCCTGCGGTACCCCGCTAGTAACCCTCCTTTCTTCACTGTGTACTCCATTTACTACTACCCTTTGCGTCCTGTTGTCTAGCCAATTTTTTATCCAGGCTACCACCTAGGGACCCACTCCAAGGCGGGCTATCTTGTGTATTAATCTTTTGTGTGGGACTGTATCAAATGCCTTGCTAAAATCTAGGTAGGCCATGTCCACAGCCCCTCTCTGGTCTACTACTTTGGTCACCCAGTCAAAGAAATCTATTAGATTCATCTGATATGACCTTCCCATCGTGAATCCATGCTGCCTTGGGTCCTGTGCCCCACTGGCCTCTAGGTACTCAACAATTCTTTCCTTCAGAAGTGATTCCATCATTTTCCCTACCACTGAGGTCAAACTAACTGGTCTGTAGTTTCCTGCCTCTGTCCTGCTCCCACTTTTGTGAAGAGGAATCACATCTGCCCTCCTCCAGTCCTCGGGTACCACCCCATCCTCCCATGATTTGTTAAAGAGAGTAGTCAGCGGTGTCACTAGTTCTACCCTTAGTTCTTTTAGAATTCTTGCGTGAATCCCATCAGGCCCCATTGCTTTGTCCACCTTCAATTTTATTAGTTCTTTCAGAACCCTTTCTTCTGTAAATGGACTGGTATTGACCCCCGTCTTCAGAGTGTTTCTCTTGTTTGGTTTAGGTACCTCCCCCTCCTCTTCCTTTGTGAATACTGAGCAGAAATATTCGTTCAGTATCCCTGCTTTTCACTGTCACCCTCTACCCACATTCCTCCCTTTTATTAAGCTTCAGTATCCTCCTTTGGTCTTTTCGCTCCTTAATGTACCTATAAAGGTCTTATCCCCTCCTTAACAGAATTGGCTATCCTTTCCTCGGTTTGGGCCTTTGCTGTTCTGACTGCCTTCCCAGCCTCTTTCTGCTTTAACTGATAAAGTTCTCTGTCCTGCTCCTTCTGTGTTTCCTTATATTTCCTGAATGTTGTCCTTTTCTCCTTAACCTTCCCTGCCACCTCTTTTGAGAACCATAGCAGTTTTTTCCTTCGTTGTGTTTTATTGATTTGCTTTACACAAAGGCTTGTTGACTCTGTGATGGCTGTTTTGATCACTCCCCATTGTTCCTCCACCCCTCCTGCTTGCCTGTTTGCTAGTGCTTTTCTGAGGCACTCTCTCATTTTCCCAAAGTCAGCCCTCCTACAGTCCAGTACTCTTGCTTTTGTATGGCTTGATTGTATGGCTGTGTTTATCGTGAACCACACTGTTTGGTGGTCGCTTGTTCCCAGATGGCTACCCACTTCTAAATCTGAGGTTCTTTCCCCATCCCCATTTCAGAGTACCAGGTCTAAGATTGCTCCCTCCTGAGTGGGTTCCAATACTAGCTGTCTGAGGCATGCCCACTGTAGGGCATCAAGAATGACCCTGCTCTTCGATGTGCCTGCAGCAAAGGTGCTCCAATTAACATCTGGCATATTCAGGTCCCCCATCAACGATATTTCCCCTTTTTCTGCCATTCTAAGAAAGCCTTCTATCATTTCCTTGTCCATTCCCTTCCTGAGATGGGGGTCTGTATACAACTCCCATGCGGATTGTGGTGCCATTTCCTGTCTCCAGGGTGACCCAAAGTGCCTCATCTGCTCCCTGTTTACTCTTTAGTTCTGTTGCTTTGACCCCTTCCTTTACATAGAGAGCTACTCCTCCTCCTCCTCTTTTACCCTCCCTGTCCCTCCTGTAGATTGTGTATCCTGGTATGTTGACATCCCAGTCATGGTTCTCTGTGTACCATGTTTCTGTGATTGCCACAATATCCAGGCAACCCTCTTCCATCAAGGCCACTAGTTCAGGGAGCTTGTTACACAGACTACGGGCATTGGTACTTATCACCCTCCACTTTTTGATAGCCTTACCCCTTTTAGCTCCATTTCTGTCCTTACTACCTTTGCCTTTTTTTACATTTAAATCTGTTCTGCTCCCTAATAACTTCTGTACCTTGGTGTTTACCTCACTAATCACCATGTTTTGTGGGGAGAGGCTGGGATTTCCCTGCTCCTTTTCAGTGCCTCCCCTTGGCTAGTTTAAATGCTTGCCAATGAAGCATTTAAACCTCTCACCTAGGATCCTGGTTCCCCTGGACAGATGCAGACCATCGCACCAGTATAGGTCTGCATCCCTCCAGGTGGCTCCCCAGTCCCCAATGAAGCCAAAACCCTGAGCTCCACACCAGTTTTTCAACCACTCATTGAATTCCCTGGTGAGAAGTGCCCTAGCATCTCCCTTGCCATAGACAGGCAGCACCTCCGAGAAGGTTACCGTATGTGCTACTTGTCTAAGGCCCCTTCCCAACTCTACAAACTCCTCTTGCACTGCTCTGATCCCATTCCTAGCCAGGTCATTTGTCCCTAGGTGGACAATGACATCCAGCTCCCTCCCTCGTGCAGCTCCTCCCATGATCCTGAGGATTCGCTTCCTGTCCCTCAAGCCGTGGCCAAGGAAGGCACCTTACCTCCCTCTCCCTTCCTCCCCTAATGATTGGAGTCACCCACTAGGAGTTGTTTCCTTCCCTGTGGGGTCCCATGCCACCCTCCTGTGGGTCTCCTTTGTGAAGGTTCCCAGCATCCTCCTTGGTCTCCACTGCAGGTGCCTCCATAGAGGAACCACTATCCATCAGAAGAGCGAATGAATTGTGGAGAGGTATAGCTGGAGGGATGCAACTCTGCTCCACCACCCTCTCCCTGCTTGAGCCCACCCTGGTCCAGCCTCTCCTTGGTTCAGCTGAAGCTGGCCTCTCTGATTGTGGTGGAGTCGCTGTCCAAGTAGCCGCCAACCGGCGCTCTGACCAAGGAGTCTTGGCTGAACAAGGGGCTTCTTCATCGGCTGTTGGTCACTCTCACACCTGACTGCCTCCGGTGGGTTGAAAGTGACTCGGGTGGTCAGCCACTGTATGCAGACTCCTCCGAATCTGAGGATTCCCCACTGCACTCCTCTCCAGTTGATCTGGAGTCCATGGGGGATTTCTTGATGGAGGAAGGGCACACTTCCTTCATGGGCATCCTCTGCCTCATCTCCGAGTCCACGGGGATGAAACTGAAGCCCGTCCAGAAGCAAGCTTATTATCCTCTCACAGAAATCCTGGAAGAAGGGGGCTCTCTGATGGAGGCTTTTCTAGTGGCCGAGGCCATTGCTGGCCCAGCCCTGGAGCTTTGGCAGCACCCTGCGTCCTGCCCTGTACCCTTGGCACAGATGGCATGCAAGTATGTGGTGCCCACCGGTACACTCTCGGGTTCACGGAGCAACCCTTGGCTGAGAGGTTGGTGGCCAACTATGTGTTTTGGTTCTCAGGGATATCGACAAGCCATCAGAAAAGGAATCCGAGAAATTGGACCACATGTCTAAAAAAGTCTATGCTTCCTCCTTGCACGGCCTCTGACAGGTGAGGTCGGCTGTCATGATGGCACACTTCTCCCATGCCCTTTTGGGCGCATTGGATGAACTGATTCCTTACCTTCCCACGGACCTCCAGATCACAGTCAAGCAGGTCCATGATCAGGGCTAGGCTGTGGCTAAGCAGCTGCTTCAAACGGCTCTGGATATGGGGAATTCATGTGCCCGCTTAGTGGTGGCTGTATCTGCCATGTGCCATAGGATTTGGCTGTGGATCTTGACCTTCACAGCAGACACTCAGCACAAGCTAGCAGCCATCCCATTTCTGGGCACCAACCTGTTTGGGCCCAGTATGGAGGGTCACCTCCAGCATATCGAAAAGTCCAGTGCCACCTTGGACTCTGTGACATCCACCCAGAAGGATCCCAAGGGCTCCAGGCAGCAGACGCATAAGCCCTTTTGGTCCTCCACTCCTGCAGCAAAACCAACCCAGCACCAGTCTGGCCAGCACGCTCAGTTTTGGTGACCCAGGCCCATGTCCGTGGCCTCTGTGGTCTGTAAGCCCGGAGGGAAGGGACCCGGTGGCTCCTCAGCTGGGTCCTCCACCTCCAAGCCTGTTTAGTGACAGTATGAGAGGTGCCACCCTCATGCCCATCACAGTTCCTCTGGATCCTCCTGTGGGGGGGCCAGCTCCACCACTTCCTTTCTGCCTGGTCTGCTGTGACCACAGACAGGTGGGTTCTGGAAGTGGTTGGTCAGGGTCTGCCTATGGAATTTGAGCAGTACCCTCCAAACTGAACCCACACCCCACAAGATGACATAGCCCAACTTCTCCACAAAGAGGTCATAGTCAGAGTAGTGGATCCTCCGGAACACCCAGGGTTTGTCTCCACGTACTTCCTGGTGCCAAAGCAGATGGGGGACTGGCACCCCCTTCTAGATCTGCATGATCTAAACAAATTTCTCAGGTCCCATACCCTCTGGATGGTAACTCTGCCCCAGATCATACCATTTCTGGAGCAAGACAAGTGGTTTTGCTCCCTGTATTTTTCGGATGCATTCTTTCATGTCCCTATCTGTCCATCCCATTGAAGGTTCCTCTGCTTTCAAGCTGAGGGAACCCACTACAAGTTCTGGGCCATGAAATTCAGTCTCTCTTCAGCCCCCGGGGTCTTCACCAAATGTATAGCAGTGGTGGCAGTTTACCTGAGGCACTGAGGAGTCCGAGTGTACCACTACCTGAATAACTGGCTGAGAGCAGGTTCCTCCAGGCAGGAGGTGGAGCAGTCCAAGGACCTGGCCCTCCAGACCTGCACCTCCCTTGGCCTCTTTGTCAATGAGGCCAAGTTGGAACTCATGCCTTTGCAGGTGATCAGGTTCATCAGGGCAGAGCTCGATTCTCCTCCTTTGCCCGATCATTTTGAGTTGGGAACTTGCGCCCTGCCTGGGGCTTCCTGTGCCTTCTGGGTTACCTGGTAGCCTGCACTAACATAGTCCAATGGGCCTGTTGGCATATGCACTCCCTGCAATGGGAGCTGGCCAGCCAGTGGTCTCAGCGCAAGTCACTTTGACCAGCTGGTCACTGTGACCCAGAAGATGTGGGACGCTCTCCAGTGGTGGCTAGTCCCAGAGCATCTGCAGGAAGGGATCCTGTTTGTCTGCCCTGAGCCAACAGTCATCCTGACAATCAATGCCTCTCTCATGGGCTGAGGTGCCCATCTCAGGGAACAGAGAGTCCATGGGCTCTGGATCCCCAAGGAGTCCTGATGCCACATCGACCTGCTGGAGCTCCGGGCAGTTCGGCTGGCACTGACTGCATTCACTTCATTTGTTTGGGGTCAAGTGGTCCAAGTCCAGATGGACAAGACCACAACCATGTACTACCTCAACAAGCAGGGTGGGATGCACTCCCTGCCTTTGTGCAAGGATGCTCTTCACATATGGACCCTCGTAAGCAGCTTGGAGGTGGCTCTCCTAGCCTTCCATGTGGCAGGAGCCTCCAGTCAGCTGGTGGATGCCCTCAGCCGGGTGGGCAAGGCGTTTCATGAGTGGTCTCTCCAACCAGAGGTAGTTCACAGTCTGTTCTCCCAGTGGGGCACCCCTCAGGTGGACCTGTTTGCCTCCAGGGAGAATGCAAAGCTGAGGCTGTTCTGTGCCCGCCTCCCTCAGCAGGGCTCACTGCAGGGGGATGCCTTCTTTAGGTCTTGGACCCTAGGCCTCTTCTATGCCATCTCTCCACTTCCCTTGATCCACAAGGTGCTACTGAAGGTCAGGAGGGACAAGGTGCAGGTGATCCTGGTGGCTCTGTACTGGCCACACCAGTTTTGGTTCCCCAATCTCCTCAGCCTCAGCAACAGGCTCCCGAGGTGTCTTCCACTATGCCTGGACCTAATCTCCATGAATCAGGGGAAGGTATCCACCCAGACCTTCAATCCCTGCACCTGACAGCCTGGTTCCTGAGTGACTAGAGTTCCAGGCTTTGTCACCGTGATGGAAGCATCTAGAAATGAATTGATTAGAAAGTGTCATGCTATCAAATGGGAAAGATTCTCCATTTGGTGTCAAGGCAAGGGGCTGGACCCTTTGTCCTGTCCAGTGGCCAGCATTTTGGACTACCTGTGGTCCCTCTCCAAAGGGGGACTTTGGTTGATGACCCTTAAGCTGCACCTGGCAGCCATCTCTGCTTACTGGGAACAGGCTAGTCAGCAGTCGCTGGTGCAGGAGAAGGTGGTCTGTTGCTTTTTCAAAGGCTTAGATCACAGTTCCCCTCTGATGCGCGAACCACCACCACTGTGGGACTTGTTGCAAGTTTTGGCAAAGCTGATGGGCAAGCCATTCAAACTGATGCACAGGTGTGACATGTCTCACCTGTCATAGAAGACAGCCTTCTTGGTGGCTATCACATCAGCCAGAAGTATCAGTGAACTCCAGGCACTTTTGGTGGAGTCTAGGGACAAGGTTGTCCTGCGCCCCAACCCGAAGTTCCTCCCAAAGGCTGTGTCGGAGTTTCACCCAAATCAGGTGATGACTCTTCCAGTGTTCTTCCTGAATCACATCTTGGAGGCCAAACACAAGCTCCATACTCTGGACATGAGGCGAGCACTCGCTTACTACAAAGAGCACATGGCTGGAGTTCAGGGAGAGGTTAGCCAGCTGTTTGTCACCTACGTTGAAGCTGCACCTGGCAGACCTGCAGCCAAGCAGATGATTGGAAGGTGGATCATATCCTGCATTCATTGCTGCTATAGGTTGGTGGGTAGGAAGCCTCCCGGAGGGCTAAGGGCTCATTCCACCCACCATACCGCTGCCTCAGTGGCTGCTTCTATGGATGTCCCTATCCAGGAAATCTGCAGGGCTGCTACCTGAAAGTCAGCACACACCTTCATTTCCAATTACCACATTGACCTCGAGTCATGCCGGGATGCTGGTTTTGGGGCCTCAGTTCTCCAATCTCTGTTTCCTAAAAAGGGGGTGTGCACCTTGCCTCCCTCCTCCCGGACACCTGCTAGGAGTCTGCCAGATAGTGTGGATAGGATAACATATTCACGTCCCTAGAAACACAGGTTACTCACCTGTAACAGTAGTTCTAGGAGCTGTATATGTTGTTCATCCACACGGACCCACCCAACCTCCCCTGGCTTAGGTGCACAACCTCTGCTTCCAGCGGGCAAGATCTGGCATCATGGGACGGAGCTGAGGTATATACCACCTGGGTGGGTGGGAGGAGCCAGCTTGAAGACTTTCTGGCACAACTCAAAGGGGAAAGGACACTGCCAGATAGTGTGGATGAACAACATATACCACTCCTAGAACTACTGTTACAGGTGAATAACCTGTATTTACCCTCCACCCTTGGACTACCACCAAAATCATCAATCTGTGTAAGTTCTGAGACCTTGCATGGGCCCCCTACAAATTATCCCACTCCTCTCCTGACCTCATTTCTTACAGGGCTCTGAGGAACAACTGTACTAAGGCTGCCCAGGTAGTGAAATTGCACTATTTCAAGGCCAACCTCCAGAAAAACCTTAACTTACCAGTTAAATTCTGGAAGGTTATCCACTCCATTTCAACCCCCCCCACCCAGTCAGCTCCCCCAATCCTTGTGGTTAATAGTTTACCTGTGTTCGACCTGTGTTCGACCCTTCTTTTTTCCAAGATGGCGGCCACGCTGGGTTTGCCACTGTGCTGTATGTCCGTCTGCTGATCGTTTGTTTGCTGTTTGCTGACTGTCTGCGGATCGTTGTTGAACCGCCCGTTTGCTGATTGTCTCTATGATCGTTTTTACGATCATTTTTTCGTTTGAGCTGGTTCACTTTTTTGTTCGAGCTTGCTGGCTTGCTGAAGTTCGCTGGGCTGTTTTTCTTGTATCCGTTGTGCGACTTTGGGTCATTCGATTCCGGACAACCGACAAGTAGTACTGTTTGTTTGAAATTTACAGGAAATATAAAGGAATACCTGTGTAAGCGGAGGTAAGGCGGCGACGGCGGTGCTGTTTTTACATGCTTCAGGAACTGACTGAACAGCTGAACAGTTGGTTGGATACCCTTATGCGAGGCAGGCACGGCTGTTGAAGAATATTCGTTTATTTTTTATTGTGAAGCTGTGAACTGTGCTGCACTCCATGAGTGAATCCCTGTGTAAGGGGAGGTAAGGCGGCAACGGCGGTGTTGTTTTTACATGCTTCAGGAACTGACTGAACAGCTGAACAGTTGGTTGATACCGTTATGCGAGGCAGGCACAGCTGCTGAAGAATACTCATTTATTTTTTATTGTGAGCTGTGAACTGTGCTGCACTCTATGAGTGAAGACATTTGGGATATTTGCTCTATGATTTGGGGAATATTGGAACATTTTTTATGAACTGTGAGTTAAACAGGGATTCTGGGAGTTGGGCTGGACAAATACAGGAGTCATTTAAAAAACTTATCTAAACTTAAGCCCCTGATATAGTTGAATACAAGGGGGTTGACTTTTTGGAATACCCTGGCATTGAATCACATTACATTGGGGTGTCTGAGATTGCTGAAGCTCTGGGAAGAGAGTGTGATTGATCCACGGTCTCTGTTGTTTGACTGTGAGGAATTTTTGGAGACTTTGAATAAGACTGCCTTTGGACTTTGTGATTTGTGATGGTCTTGGCCTGTATATGTGTTACGGGATAGCTGCCTGGGGTGGCTGGTGCTGGCTGGGACCGAGTCAGACGACTCTGGCATCGACCTGCTGGTGGGCGGGTAGGATTTGCTGAAGTCTCCTAAACCTTCTGGAGTGGTCTGCCGGTGGGTGGACATTGTTCCGGGGTTATTGATAAGGTTCCGGCTTGGATCAGGAGTTCCACTCTGGGGGGCTATTTCCATCACGTGGTAATCTGTGATATTTTTGCCTTCTGCCTTTGGATTAGAATTGATAATGTATTTTGTTTATTCATAAGACAGCCTGACTCAGATTGTTCGAGTTTTGAGCACCTGGAATTCTAGTATTGGATGACTAGTAGACTTTTATATTTTTTTAATTTTTCACTTTTCTATGCTTTTTTGGATGACTGGCAGATTTTTATACTATTTTAATTTTCTTCACTTTTCTATGCTTTTGATTTTATGATATTATATGATTCTTTTTATTTTTATAGGTTTCCTTGGTTAATAATATTATTTGTTAATTAAGATAGGTTGTTAAGCTGAGAGTTATTAGATATTTGCCATCAATGATGTGTTTGATGGGGCTTAAGATGGTCAGAGCTATTCTCCCACTCTGCTCTGGGACCTCCGTCCCTTCCACTGTCCTCGGTTGTCTGATGCGTTTTTAACAACTGTCGTAAAGCAGGGATAGTGAGAAGGCGTTTAGGGATGGATGGGCTAGACAGAGTGGGAGAGTGAAGGAGAGTAGGCAGATAGGGATAGTTGGGTCAAGGAGGCGCCCTGGGGTAAAATGGGTTCAGGAGAGGGTCCTCCTTGCCTGATTCCCATACCCAAGGGCTCCACAGATTGTGGGCAGGTACTGCGATCCTCTCCGAAGCTCATCCCTTTCGGCGGTGTTATGTAATGCCAGGTCGATTAGGAACAAGACTGCTATTATCGCAGATCTTGTTGCAACATCTGACCTGGCATGTATTACCGAGACCTGGCTGGATGAGAATGCAGGCCCTATTTTAGACTCTGCTGCTCCAGCTGGGTTCTCGGTAATGCACTGTCCGAGATTGGATCGTAGGGGCGGGGGAGTGGCTATCTTTTTTAGATCAGATCTGAGTCTTGTGGAGGTGCCAGTGGGTAACACCAGATCCTTTGAGTGTATCCTGGCAGCAGGTGCAGAGTTCAGGATTCTCCTCATCTACCGTCCACCCAGTGATGGTGGTGAATTCCTGAAGGAGTTTGCGGACTTCATCGTTGACATGGCATTGGAGTCGCCTAGATGGTTAATGCTGGGTGACTTCAATGCCTGGGTCGTCGATGAACTCTCACACTTTGGAAAGAACTTCCTCCAACTTATGTCTATGTTGGGCCTGTCACAGGTAGTTACCTCTGCTACCCATATAGGTGGACACTCTTTGGACCTGGTGTTCCTACTGGATTTGAATGTTTCACATCTGGAGGTGGAACCAAATGTGTGGACAGACCATCACACCATAAGATTCAGTTTTGGGGCACCCCCTAATAGGTCTGCCCCTACGGAGATGGTCCAGTATCGCCCTTTAAGGGGAGTAAACCCAGAGGGCCTATTGGCGGTGCTGGACCTATCGGGTGTTTCGGATGAGAGCATGGGTCCAGGGGACCTTGTTATTGCCTATAACAAGGCAGTGAGCAGGGCCCTGGACCAAATTGCTCCTGTTCGCGTTCGCCCACTCACTCAGCGCCCAAAGACTCCTTGGTTTGATGAGTCTTTGAAGGAGCTGAGGAGAGTGGGGTGAAGGCATAGAGGAGCCTGGTGGAAATCTTGCCTGGATGCTGACAAACTTAGATTGATGGATCATTATGTTATCTATCAATCGGCAATAACTCCGTAGGAAGGCAGAATTCCTGTCAGGGAGATTGCTGCTCGTGAAACCGACCCGGCTTAACTCTTTGGGACTGTTGACAGATTGTGCAATCCACTCTGTCTACAGTCTGGAAGAAGATTTTCTAAATAAAGTGTGATGAGCTTGCTCGATTTTTCGCTGATAAGATTGCCAGCATTAGGTCGGATATCAGCCAGACTCACTCTTCAAGGGTTTGCAGTGATATGCAGAAAAAACATCTGTGTCACCTGGTTTGACTTTGGTAGGCGAATTCATGGACATTGTGAGGATTGTCCAGACTGTCGTCCAACCAGTTGTAGTTTGGATCCAGGCCTACGCCTCTATTATTGGGTTAGTAGATATTATCTGTCCGACCATTGCTGAAATTGTCTGGAAATCTTTGGAGCAGGGGATCTTTCCTGAACCCTTAAAGGAGGCGGTCGTTCGACCACTCCTAAAAAAACCTTCATTGAATCCGGACTGTCCAGCTAACTACAGACCTGTCTCTAACCTGCCCTTTTTGGGCAAGGTTATTGAAAAGGTGGTTGCACTGCAACTGGATGACCATCTTACAAATCACAATGTCTATGATACTCTTCAATCAGGATTTAGGAAAAGACATAGTACTGAGACTGCTCTTGTCCGGGTTCTAAATGATCTCCTGATAGCGAGAGATCGAAAGGCTTGTACTATTCTAGTCCTTCTTGATCTCTCTGCAGCATTTGACACTGTGGACCATGGTGTGCTTTTGGAACGCCTGCGGTTTTATTGTGGACTGTCTGGTACGGTTCTGCAATGGTTTCAATCTTTT
This sequence comes from Neoceratodus forsteri, assembly GCA_016271365.2. Taxonomy (NCBI): domain Eukaryota; kingdom Metazoa; phylum Chordata; order Ceratodontiformes; family Ceratodontidae; genus Neoceratodus; species Neoceratodus forsteri. The sequence goes on along the minus strand of CM057453.1, from coordinate 1,302,025,850 downwards.
CTCTCACAGGCGGAGACAGAGGGTTATCACTGGAATTTATTCCTCTGACGCTGTCTCTTTGCCTTGTGGGGTTCCGAGGGTTCCATTTTGGCACCCATGTTGTTCGCTGTCTATATGCTGCCATTGGGAGACATTATTAGGCAATATGGCTTGGGTTTCACTGCTATGCAGATGATACCCAGCTATATTTGTCCTTTAGTCCTGGACAAGAAGATACAGTCTCTATACTTAACAACTGTCTATCCGAGATCAATGATTGGATGAGTGCCAGCTGGCTAAGGTTAAACCCGGATAAGACTGAGGTGTTGGTGGTGGACCCAGGTCGCCTTGAGGTGGGTTGTAGGGCTGGTTTCCCTTCGGGCGTATGGATCGATGGTACCCAGCTCTCGACCTCAGACCGGGTGCGTAACCTGGGCGTTATTATTGACGACAGTTTGACCCTGAAATTTCAGGTGTCTTCTGCTGTCAAATCTTCCTTTTACCATCTTAGGAATATTGCTCGGGTGAAACACCTTGTTCCTCCGGCCGACCTTCCGACATTGGTCCATGCCTTTGTTACTTTTCGCCTTGATTACTGCAATGCCCTGTACCTAGGGCTACCGCGGGGGTTGATATCCGCCGCTTGCAGCTAGTGCAGAACGCAGCAGCCAGGCTTTTGACTGGGACATCTATGAGAAGTCACATTACGCCTGTGCTGCGCGAACTGCACTGACTGCCGGTTCAGTGGCGGATCACCTTTAAGGTCGGGTTACTGACCTATAAAGCCCTACACGAACAGGGACCGCGGTATCTTCAAGATCTGCTTGTTCCCTACTGTCCCTCTCGCTCGCTCCGCTCCGCCGGCGAGGGATTGCTAGAGGTTCCCAGGGTTCGTTTAAAAACATCGGGAGCACGGGCATTTTCTTATGCTGCCCCTACCCTGTGGAATTCTCTACCTCGTCGGATACGAAGTTGCCTGACCGTTGAGAGCTTTAAGTCAGAATTAAAAACTTATTTATTTCAAATGGCATATGGGGAGTGATTCACTGTATTTTATTGTAATTACATTGTTATTGTTGCTGTTTGTGTTATATGTATGTATTTTAATTGTTTTATTTGTACAGCGCTTTGGTATTGAAAAGCGTTTAAAAATAAATTTTACTTACTTACTTACTTACTTCCTCTGTTGCTGTGCACTTCAATGAGTTCTTCACAGCCTGTCGTCTCCCATTTTCTCCCCCTTCCATCTGATCTCCTTCTCCTTCTGCTCCCCCCACCCCTCACCTGGTTTTCATTCCTTCTCTCATCACCATCCACAAAACCCTGCTTGCTGTCTCCACCCTGAGCCAGTCAAAGTCCAGCCCTGATGGTCTGGACCCCAAGCTTCTCCACCTCTCAGCTCCTGCCATTGTAGCTCCCCTCACTAACATACTCAATCTTTCCTTCTCCCTTAGTGCTGCTCCTCAATCCTGGAAGCTGGCCAAAGTTATTCCACTGCATAAGGGTGGGTGACCACTCATCCCCTGACAACTTCTGTCTCATCTCCCTCCTTCCCTTCCACTCTAGGCTGCAAGGAAAACTAGTCCATTCTAGATTCCTCAACTTCCTTTCATCTTCCAACTTCCTCTCACCTTTCCAGTCTGGTTTCTGGAAGCACCATTCCACTGTCTGCTCCCTGCTGCATGTCACTGATTCTGTCTTCTCCGGGATAGCTGAGGGACACATGATGGCCAGAGTATTCACTGATCAGGCCAAAGCCTTCAATTTGGTGTCCCATTCACTCCCCCTGGATAGGCTGAGCTGTGCTGGCTTCTCAGCTCCCACTGTTGCTTGGTTCCATGCCTACCTCATGGTCCGACAACAATCGGTACAGGTTTGAGGTGCCCTGTCACCTCTCCTTACCATTGAGGATGGGGTCTCACAGGGCTCCATCCTGGGTCCCATCCTCTTCTGCACCTTCCTGAATGATATCCCTATGCCTGTACTAACTTGCATAGCCACATGTATGCAGATGAGACAATCGTAGTCAGCTCCAGTCCCTCCATCACAACTGTAGAAGACCTGCTTCAGTGGAACTTCAGCAATGTTCTGCACTAGTTCTAATCCAACCAACTCAGAGCTAACACTAAATAAATTGGAGTCAGTGACCTTTGGTACCAGTTAGAAACCGGACAGACTCACTGCCCCTTCCCTTCATTTTCACCACTCTGGATAGCACACTCCTTGAAGCAGTTCAATCCTTCAGGAGCTCACAGTGTGGCTAGACAGTAAGCTTGACTTCTCAGCCCACATCGGTGCCATCCATGCAAAACTCCATCCCAAGCTTGGTGCACTGTACTGCAACAAAGACTGCTTATCTTCACATGTCCATAGGGAGCTTGTTACCCACATGGTGCTTTCTGTCTTTGACTACACCAATGTGGTCTATGGCACCGCCCCTTCCACTTCCCTCACCAGACTGGACACCCTCTACAACTCCTTCTGCTGCTTTGCTACAACTCCCCCCTGTACCCACCACTGTTCTCTGTATTCATCCCTATCCATCCTCCCTCTGCCTTCACATCACCAGGCTTACTGTACCTCCTTTATATCTAAATACTGGTTTGGCTCCCTTCCTTATTACCTCTCCTCTCTCCTTTCCCAACTCTCCTCTGCTTCCTGTTCCCTCCATTCCAGGGATCATTGCATTCTTGCCACTCCTCACTCCTGCTGCTCTGCTGGCCAATCTGACTTCTCCTATTGACTTCCCTCACTCTGGAATCAACACCTCTCCTCCTTCCACTTCTCCCTATCCCCTGACTCCTTCAGGCCCTAGTTGAAACTCCAACCCCATGCCACCTGTTCCTGTTACCCTTCCTCCTGACACCTTCCCGACCAAGTCTTTTCCATCCTGGTAAAGCAGCTGGCTGGGCCTCTGCTCATGCCTTGGTTTTGCTTCCTCACTACCTCCATTACGAGGTCAGGTGATAACTCGCCTATAGGTCAGTCGCCTGATGTCAGTATTTTTCTTGTTCACCATGTGTTGCTACCACTTCTGTATTTGCATTTATTAGATGTTTCTTATTGAGCTGTACTGCATATTATTCTCTGTACATACAGTTTTATATTTATTCTAATTTTGTACAAACCTTTTTCAATTGTTGCTTCGACTGACTTGTATTGTGCGCTGTTCTTCCACTGCTCCCTTCTCCTGGGTTGCACCTGAAAATGAGCATTGGCTCAGTGTGCCTCTCACAATTGCCAATTTTCAAACAAACAGAATATATCAATGTATATTGATCCATGTAAACTGCATCACTACAGCTTGTCCTGTAGCCATGCCAGCTCAACCGTTTCATAATAATTAGTCAAAAATGGGTAACATGACAATTCCCTAACTAGCTAGTGTTACATGTGTGGTCAATATTATTGGTATTCCAGCAAGAAGAACCACAACTTTTTTCTAGTTTATTGATCTGAGGTTTGTTTCAGATGGCAGTGTGGCACCATGGGATACACTGTGTAATTTTCATGGGGTCCTATGGTACAGCAGAATAAAAAAACTGTCTGCTGTATTGTCCAGTTTGATAGGACACACAAAGAACAGTTAGTTACCTTGACAGTAGATCTTTGAGAGAGTCTCCTCCTTTGAGCCACACCTATGGAACATAGACTTCGCTGATGTCAGGACTGCTCAGAAAGTTTTGCCCATGGTGTTCATCGATGGCACCAGTATAGTGTCGGTGACCCCATACTCATCAGTTCTGTCCATGCAGCAGAGAAACACACAATTTCCAGCCACATCAATTGGATGACAGGCAACCCGCACCCATCGATGAGCAATCACTGAAATAGATGATGAGGAACGAGAGCATTACAATGAACTCAGTAAAGGGCAAAAAAAAACAAAGGATAAATCTGTACATCAGAAATGGCCACCACCCAAATGATGCCACCTGAAATTAAGGGAGAAGGTAGGAGGGTATATTGTAGCTCAGTGGAGGAGAATCTCGCAAAGATCTACTATTACGATAAGTAACTGTTTTGTCTTCTTCAATGATATCTCCCTCCATTGAGACACACCTATGAAACAAGTCATAGAAACATAGAAGTTGATGGCAGATAAGGACCGCAAGGCCCATCCAGTCTGCCAATTTCTTTTTCTACCTTATGAATGTGCCATCGGCCTTTGCTATGTCAATGGCTCATCTATTCATACTCATCTGTATTGCTCCCTTATGCCTATCCCCTGCCTGTTTGAAGCCCTGCACTATATTCATATCCATGACTTCCTGAGGTAGACCATTCCATGCATCCACCACCCTTTCTGTGAAAAAGAACTTCCTCACATTACCCCTTAATCTGCCTCCCTCTAATCTCATGCTGTGTCCTCTTGTCCTGCTATTTTTCTTATATTGAAACATGTTAGACTGTTTCATCTTGTTAATGTCCTTAAGGTGTTTGAATGTTTCCATCATATCACCTTTCTTCCTCCTTTGCTCTAGGATATACATATTGAGCTCCATTAATCTGTCCTCATATGTTTTCTGATGCAGTCCCTGCACCATTTTGGTTGCGCTTCTCTAGACTGCCTCCATTTTGTTAATGTCCTTGTGAAGGTGTGGCCTCCAGTACTGCATGCAGTACTCCAGATGGGGCCTAACCAGTGTCTTGTAAAGAAGGATTATTACCTCCATCTTCCGACTTGTGATACCCCTGCTAATACACTTCAACATCCCCCTAGCCTTACCTACTGCTTTAATGGTCTGCTTGGATGATTTCAGGTCATCTGTGATGATGATGCCCAAGTCTTTTTCTTCCCTTGTGATTGCCAGCAGCTCCCCTCCCAACCTATAGGTGGCTTCAGGGTTTCTCTTCCCTATTTGTATGATCTTGCACTTCTTTGCATTAAACCCCAGTTGTCACTCTTACAACCAAGTCCCAAGCAGTACTGCAACAAGACTCCCCCAACAGGGCAGTCCAGCAGGCCAAAAGCCACAACAGTAAGCAGTGGGGGTTTTGAACCAGAAAGCAGGCAGTGGCAGTACCAGGGCAAAGTTAAAAGCCCATGGTGGGAGAAAAATGACAACCAGCAACACAGGCAGCTGTGATGACAAAACAAGCACTGTCAGGCCAGAAACACAGTGACAATACAGACAACCAAAGTCAGAGGCTGAATTGCAATAATGTCAGTGGCACAATGGGAGACCCCAAGGCCAGAAAGGAAACAGACATGTGTGCCAAATGATGATGAGAACACTGAAAACAAAATGACATGGTGCTACCCAAAAAAAAGAACGTAGTCGAGACAGAATCAAACAATACAGAGGGTGGCAACAAACTAGAGCCAGATTCTATGGGCAACAGAGGAATGTGGATCAGCTGGAATGGGCTTGTGGATCATCTGGCATGACAAGTAGGCATAGTCAGGTAACAGGCAGCAGCAAAAAAGGCACTGCACCATCCACAAAAACAAACGCCAAAAAAGCAGTTTATTAACTTACGTAAAGTGCAGTGTAGAAAAAAACAGCTAAAATGCCACATAGGGGAAGAACAACCAACTCAACTGGCTCGACCGGTTTTGTGCATGCACATTTCCACAGGGATGGCCTGACTTGCTCACACACACACACACACACACACACACACACACACATAAATAGTGTCAATAATTAAAGTAACAGTGCACCATAAAATTCACAGTGATACAAGATAAACAAGCATTTGTCAATGCCGAATGTTGTCTCACTGGCATTGACATTGGTAGTGCCGGAGTTAGAGATGCATAATAGGAATGACAGTGAAGTATTGAAGTGACGCCAACACCACCCCCACCCTATAGAGACCAACAGGCATTGGGGTGTGTCTTTGGGTCATCAGCTATAATGCTCATGCCATTGTCCCTCACCCTACCCTGTAGACACTGACAAGTGTTGTGGTGTGCTTTGTGGTCTTTGGGTGTAATACTTACCCCATTCCATAAGGAAACATGCTGAGGTGGGTGCAGTATAGGAGAATGGGGTGAACTTTGTGGCCGAACAGTGCAAGGCACACCACGATGCCTGTCACTGGCTGCAGGGTGGGGGTGGGGGTGGAATGGCGTGAGCATTACAGCAGATGATCCCAAGTCACACCCCTGACGCCTGTCAGTCTCTACAGGGTGGGGTGCTACGGTTGGAAACCCTAACACTGTAGGCGTGTGTTGGTATTTTCACTCCAAATTTTCAACATGGGCTGTTTGTGAGCCCACCTCATGAAAAGCGGCACAATCAGTTTGTTAGCTGAAAGATGGTTTTGCACAGCAGCTGTGCCATTTGGCGACACAGGGATGAAAACACATTTGGGGCAGGATGTGGAAAATGACAACTGTATTGTTCATGAGGAGGCGTAAAAAAATGGCAACGTTGAAAATCTGGAGTGAAAATATGAAAAATTGGTGAAGTCATGAGCATGCATAGAAACTGTGCAACACACGTCCGTAACCCAATTATTTTAGGGATTTATTTAACCACATGTTTAACATAGGCATTTTGGGACCTCCCCTCATGAACAGTGGCACTGTGATTTTGTTAATTTGTCCAAAACTTTGATTTCCCACAGTGACCACACCATTGTGCGCCACAGGTGCGAAAAACACATTTAGGGCAGGATGTGAAAAATGACAGCTGTACTGTTCATAAGGAAGTGTGAAAAAATACCAGTGTTGAAAATCTGGCATGAAAATATTGCAAATTTTCGCTGTTACAAGGGTGTGTGGAAACTGCGCAATGCACACTTGTAACACAGTCATTTCACGGAATTTCATCACCAAATTTTCAACATAGGCATTTTAGGACTTCTATTCATGAACAGTCTCACCGTCATGTCCTCAAACTGTTCCGAAAACTGATTTCACACAGCGACCGTGCTATTCTGCGCTGGATGTGTGAAAACACATTTCGGCCAGGATATATAAAATGACAGCTATACTGGTCATAAGGAGGTGTGGGAAAATGCCAATTGTGAAAATCTGGAGTGAAAATATTACAAATTCACGAAGTTACGAGTGTGCGTGGAAACTGTGCAATGTACGCCCGTAAAACAGCCATTTTTTGGATTTTTTCCACCAAATTTGCAACATAGGCTTTCTGACAGCCCTCCTCATGAACAATGGCACTGTCGTTTAGTTAATCGGTCCTGAAAGGTGATACAGTGACGTGAGATCACCTTTCAGGAATGAATAACACCATGACAGTGCCTGAATTCATGAGGAGGGGTCCCAAAAACCCCATGCTGAAAATTTGGTGTCAGAATTCCCAAAAATGCCCAAGATATGCACCATAGTTGGAAAAAAAAACCTATTTATGCCATTATATAGCTTACTGGCATGTCTTCGGTTCATGGTTGGCTTTGAAGAGCGCAGACGTGTTTCCGGTCCGCCGAAGATCATCGCACCCTGGCTCCAGAGGTAAGTATGGGGTGAGGGGGGTGTGGGGAGGCAGGGTTCCCAGAGGGTGGGCGCGGGTTGTGGGAGGGTGCAGGGGAGACCGCAAGGGACCGTTTTCTTTTTTACATGTAAAGCGAAAAAAAAAACATTGTGGGATTTTTTTAACAGGGTATTTGTACGCTGGGGTGGGCTCCCAGCGTGCCACTAAGATTTTTTTGGTGGGATGCAGTAGCCAACAGGGGTTGGGCACCCCCATCGGCACATATGGAAGGGAGGGGGACACAAGCGAGGGGATTAGGCACCCCTCATCAAACAACATGGGGGACATCATGCTGATGGGAGTAGGCTCCCTGTCGGCAGATTGAACTGAGAAAGGGGACTGAAGCTGGCGAGGATTGGGCCTCCTGTCAGCAAAGAAAGGCATTTTTATGGGGGGCGCATGATGCCAAGGGGGATTGGGCACCCCTTCAGCACACAGCAGAAATGGGGGGGAAATTATGCCGATGGGTAGTGGGCTCCCCCATTGGCATTGTGACAGGCGGCGGCAGTCACTGCCGCTATGTTGCCTGCACATCGAGAGGCATGTTGTGATCCCACTGCATGAGAGCTTTGCTCTCATTGCAGTGGACCTTTTCTCAGATCTGGTGGCCACATTAGATATGCAGGGTGTCGGCCCCTGCTACTGGCTGATTGGGGAATGAGGAACGCATCTACTGATGCATGCCCTGCATTTGCCCAACAGTGACCGCGTCTCCAAATCTGCTACTACCACAATATGTTGGCTGTGCATGCGTGAGCCAACATAAAAAGGAATATCTCTAACTGATGGATTTTTAGCATGTTAAACTGCAAAGATTCCATATAAGAATACAATATTAAAATATTCAATCCATTAGCAGGGTGCAAGTCATGAAACATCTATCATAAAAACAATAAAGTAAATACCACAAATGGCAATATAAATATCACTTATAAAAGTCTTTCTAGTGGTCCAGATGTTAATAACTGAGACCCAGCAGCAAACAAGAACCATACTCTTCCGCCAGTGTACAGGGCATCATTCTGGGGTGGTAGTTGGTATTCAAAGCTGCAAGATGAATGAAAGAACAGAGAGCTGAAAAATCCATGCCTAATGTAAATAACAGTTAAACATATATATCAGTGCCACATTGCATATTGGTCAGACCATTAGAAAGAGACAGGAAAGAATGAAAAAAAGTGGGCAGGATGGGGGTGGGGCTTGGGAAGGGGTGAGAAAGAGAGAGAGAGAGAGAGAGAGATGAAAGTGGAAAGGGAACAGTAAGGGTGAAGTTGTGAGGTCCATATAAATTTAGAGTTGGGAACAATTGATATTTTCTCAGAAATGGAGAAATGTCAAAACTATCATTAAGTGCTGTGGCTGTTAGAGCCCCAAGTTATAGATTCAAAAGGCCTCCCTGCAAAAAATCTTATTTTACAAATCACCACCTCTAGTGCCCAATATGACTCTCTCGATACCACTGAAAAAGAATTTACGACATTAAGTGTTTAGCTAGAGCATTTTTTTTCATTACCACATCTGATGTCACTTGTATGTTCCCCTATTCGTTGCTTTAGCATCCTGGCCGTCATTCCAACATAGAATGCTCTGCATTCACAAGTGGCCAGATAAATCACCACCGTGCTAGAGCAGTTAATAAACTGTCTAATCTCAAAAGTGGTCCTTGTATTGAATGATGAAAACTGCTGTCTGTTGGGGATGACATCACAAAATTTACAGTGACCACATTTAAAGCAACCTATTGGTTTTGGTAGTAGCCATGATGTAGGCTGGTTATAAGGCTGCAGGGAGTGAACCAAATGGTCTGAAACATTTCTGCCCTGTTTGTAAACAAACCTAGGGGGAACAGCAATTTCTTCTGTGAAGGCTGGTTCTTTGGACAATATATGGCAGTTTCATAGTTTCATAGTTAATTCAAGCAGTAAGACTTGCGTCCATGAAGCTTGCCATTATATATGATTTGTATTAATTAAAACTTGTATGCTGTCTCCCCAATGTGTGAATCCAGGTTACCCTTAAACTGGTTAATAGTAGCACTATTAACCACAAATGCTGGTAATGTATTCCAAGGTATAACTACTCTTTGACTGAACCAGTGTCTTCTCAAGTTGTGTTTCCAGTTAGTTAGTATAATTTGTTTGTTATGTCTTTTACTCCCATGCTCATCTGCTCTTAGAGTAATTCCCAAGTCAGCTAAGCTGTCAATATCACTCATTGCTCTATACAGTAGACACGTCTCCCCTGAATCTTCTATATCTCAATGAGTATAATTTTAGAGCAATCAGTCTGTCTTGATATGCTTGTGTTTGTAAGCCAGCTATAGTTTTAGTGAATCTCCTTTGAACGGATTCTAACCTATCTTTGTATTCACGATTTTGAGGAGACCAAACCTGGAGTGCATACTCCAAATGCGGCCTCACCAGTACAGTATATAATGGAATCATCACCCTTGGATTCCTGCTAGATATGTATCTTAGTATACAATTCAAATTTTGATTAGCCTTTTTTATTTGTTGTTTACAATGAGAACTAAATTTAAAATCAGAACTAATTATAATACCCAGGTCCCTTTCTTCATTAGTAACTATTAGTTGTGAGTTAGCAATGATATAATTGCTATGTAGATTTGTTCTCCCCATGTGCATAACTTTGCACTTGTTGGTGTTAAATATCAAATTATTATCAGTAGTCCAGTTTGAAATGTCATTTAATGCAACTTGTAGTTCATTTATTTCGTCCTGAGTATCTACCAATGCCCCCACCCTACAGTCGTCAGCGAACTTGTACAGCCATATACTTGGATTTTTGACTTGTAGGGAAGCTATGTAGATATTAAATAAACAGGGTCCCAATACGGAACCCTGGGGCACTCCACTAGTGATTTCTGACCATTTAGATAAAGTACCCAGAATAGAGACCCTTTGTTGTCTTCCCCGTAACCATTCTGTTATCCAGTTACGAATATTTGGATTTAAGTTAATATCTTCTAGCACTTTTATTAATTCTATATGAGGTAGTTTGTCAAATGCCTTTGCAAAATCCAAATAAATCACATCAACTGGTTTGCCCAAGTCCAATTCCCTATTAACCCTTTCGTAAAAGGCCAATAAGTTTGTCTGGCATGATCTGGCTTTGGTGAACCCATGTTGTGAATGGTCCACCAAACCATTATCCTCCATGTGGTTTGTTACCTGATTCTTGATTACCCCTTCCAAGATCTTTCCCATCAAAGATGTTAAGTTTATGGGTCTAACATTTTCTGGTTTGGATCTGGCCCCCTTCTTTAATATAGGGATCACTATAGCTTTTTTCCAATCCCGGGGCACTTTTCCTTGATCTAGTGAAGTCTGAAAGATATAGGCAAGTGGTGGTGCCAAAACATGTGCCATTTCCCTTAACACCCTTGGATGAACATCATCAGGGCCTGGTGACTTAGTTACTTCTAATTTAGATAATCTGTCTTGTATATCCTTGACATTAATTATGATTTGTCCTGGTCTTGAACTGAATTTCTTACCGTGAGGATCTTCATTGCCAACATGGAAAACTGAACAGAAATAGTCATTTTGAATATCAACCATTTCCATCTGGGTGGCTGTCTGTCCTTTAGTGTTCATACATGGTCCTATGAAACTACTTCCTTTTCTTTTGTTATTTATGTATGAATAAAAAGATTTTTTACTATCTTTTACTTTACATGTCAGAGTCAATTCATACTGTGCTTTTGCTTTCTTGATTTTGTATTTGATCTGTTTAAGGCAGTCTCTATACAGTTTATAGTGTAATGGTAATCCATAACTCATACTTTTTGAACAGTCTATTCTTCCTGTTTATGAATCTTTTAATAGATTTATTCATCCATACTGGGTTAGTCTTAATGGAGTTATTGTATTTGAGTTTGGTTGGTATGAATTTCTCGATTAGATGTTTAAGCTTAGTTAACAACAGATCCCACATATCTTGAACAGATATACTATTCAGTTCACTTTGCCAATCCCAGAGATCAAATTCCTTTATAATGCCCACAAAGTTATCTTTATTAAAAGTCAATATGGATGTAATACCCAGAGTATTTTCTAAACTAGGCTCAGAGATGTTAAAAAAGACAGTATAATGGTCACTGTTCCCTAACGGACTTTTGACTGATACTTTACAAATTATGTTACCCATGTTTGTGAGAACCAAGTCTAATATTTTTGTTCCGTTAGTACTTTCTTGCAGTACTTGCTCGAGACCCAATTGCTCAAATGTGTCAAGGTACCTCTTGTTGATAGTTCCATTAGCCTGCAGATTTTCCCAATCAATATAAGGCAAATTAAAATCCCTGGCCAAAATTAATCTATCACTAGGATCTAATGCACTGATGTTATTAAGTATCTTTATATCATCCTCAAGGGTAGTAGACGGGACTCTATACAAAAGTGCTAGTATGATTTTAGTATTATTTTGAGATAATAATTTAACCCATAAGAGTTCCAAGGTGGAGGCATCCCACTGGATTTCCTCACATTTGATGGAATCATGTACAAATATGGCAATTCTACCTCCCTTGCAGTGAGTTCTAGATTTCTGAAAATAGCTTGTAACCTGGGATATTTTTGTCCCACGTATCGCCACTATCCCACCAAGTTTCTGTAATCATGGCCAAATGAATATTATAAGTACTTAACAGTATTCTAAATTCATCAAATTTACCCACCAAACTCCTTGCATTAATAAGGGCTACATTCCACTTTAAAGATTTTATGTGGACGGTCTTTATATCTGAATGCATTTTGAATTCTTTGGTCGTCACCCTACCCCCCCATTAATCAGTTTAAATGGAATTTAATAACATCATTCACTTTTTTTGCCTAAAATCCTTGTACCTGCATGATTTAGGAGTAGGCCATCTAATTTGAAAAGTGCTTTGGTGCTAAAAGTCACTGAGTTATCCATAAACCCTAGATTTTCTGTCTTACAGAAATGTCTTAACCATAAGTTAACCTCTGTAATTAATCCATTCTTGTATGATTGGTATCCATGTGTTGGTAGGATACTAGAAATGATAATTTCCCCTTTTTTATACTTAATCATTTCGGATATATTTTTATAGTCTGATTGAATTTTGTCCATACTGGTTCTACCCACATCGTTAGTACCAACAAACAGGATCACAAAAGGCTCTACTGTATTTTCAAGGAGCCCCTCCATCATTCTGGAAACATCCTGAAGTCTAACACCTGGCAAGGTACTGATTGTCGTGGTGTGTTTACATCCGTAACACACTGCAGAATCTATTCCTCTGGTAATTGAGTCCCCAATAACCACTATATCCCTATTGGCTTTTTTCTCTATAATAGTCAAACCTATGGTGCCTTCATTTGGATTAATATCTTCAGTTAAGGGTTGTGAGTTAATTACTCCATGGGTAACATTATTGGCCTCTGATAAACAGTCATATTTATTAGATAACTGAAGTGGCAAACTCAATGTTTCATAAGTATGACCTAACTGCTCATTTAAAATCATAGTGTCAACCTTGTTTTGCCTTTCTTCAGTTTCTCCTTCCCTTCTAATATAATTCGTTTCATGGGTATTTTGACTAATATTACAGACCATTTCATCAATATAATTTTCCAATTTCTCAATCTTGTTCTGTGTTGTTAGCCTATTCAACAAATGCTGAATTTCCTTTTGTAGAGAATCAACTAGGAGGCATTTTTCACATGTAAAAACCTGTCCTACAGCCTCCTCTGTAAACATTTTATATTGGTTACATACTTTCTTACTTTTCCCCCGTTTAGTTTTTCCCTGTGCCATTTCCACTCAGGCAACAGTAACGCTTGCTTTTTGATATTGTATGTTTTAGTTGTAAATCTTAATTACTTATCTTATTTCTTTTAGCTTTTCAGACTAGTCCACCAGCTTCCACAGCTGCCACAGCAGACACGCGATGCACATGTCTCTGTGCGCGTCTCTGCGCACAAATACACACTCCACTCAGCTTGCTCCACTCACCGGTAGAGCTGTGTTTATAGTGATCAACCCCGAAGTCTCCCCCATAACACTCGCTCGTTGAACTGCACTTTTAGTAAAACTTTTACTTGAATTTGGCTAAAAAGGGATATTAAACATATTTGTAAGCCCCTAAAATGATTTTAAAAGAAATTGACTTCAAATGCTCAGTTTGTAGTTCGGATTGCCAACTACCGAACTACAGCCTCTCTTCCTAGTTCCGGTTTGGTCCCAGGGCTCCACAATATGTAAAAAGTAGAATATTGCTAAAATTTATCCTCACAGCAGTTTTACACAGTTTAAAGCAATATTCACAGCATAGCAATGGTGTATAGGTTAGGATTTGTTCATTTAGTCACTCCGCTCGCCAGTAGTTCTGTGTTTATAGTGGTCAACCCGGAAGTCTCCCCAGCAACACTCATTCACTGAACTGCACTTTTAGTAAAACTTTTACTTGAATTTGGCTAAAAAGGGATATTAAATGTATTTGTAAGCCCCCAAAATGATTTTAAAAGAAATTGACTTCAGATGCTCAGTTTGTAGTTCGGATTGCCAACTACAGAACTACAGCCTCTCTTCCTAGTTCTGGTTTGGTCCCAGGGCTCCACAATATGTAAAAAAATAGAATATTGCTAAAATGTATTCAGCTCAGCAGTTTTACACAGTTTAAAACAATATTCACAGCACAGCAATGGTTTATAGGTTAGGATTTGTTGATTGCTTTGAATTATTTCCTGAACTTTAGTTGAATGTGGGCCATAAGTAATTATACAATATATATGGTCCCTTTCCTGTTCAGATCTATTTTTGTATTCCAACAAAGCAGAACGTGGCATTGCTTTTACTGTAGTAGCAGTTACCTCCAGAACATGGGTCCCATAGCCCCTATTTGAAAATCTAGTAGAAATTTCATTTAGTCACTGATTGAATTCTGAGTCATTGCTACAGTTCTGCTTGATCCTCATAAATTGAGATCTGGGGATGTTGCTGTTGGTGTAGTGGGGTGACACTCGAGGCATATAATGTTGTATTACAATCAGTTTTTTTGTGAAACAAATCAGGTTTGATTGTGCCATCACTATCTTTTGTGATGCAGAGATCCAAAAAGTAAATTTTTTTCACATCAGACTGTAGTGAAAATCTCAAATTTGAATTTGTAGAATGCAGATAATCCACAGACTGATACAGCTCTTCGAGTGAGGCCCACCATATCAGCAGCACATCATCAATGTAGCGCCTCCAGAGATCCATCCTGTTGAAAAAAGGTTAGTATCTTGATCATATATAACCTCCCTTTCACATTGTCCCAACTAAAGGTTTGCATTATTAGGGGCAAATGTGCCTTCCATGGCTGTGCCTTTATTTTGGTGGTAATATTTCCCTTTAAAGCAGAAAACATTACATTTCAAAACAAACTCAGATAAGTATAAGGAAATCTTTCTGACCATCACCCATATCAGTGGTGCAGTCTCACAGCAGAGGATGCCCAACCCTGCTGCCAGTATCTCCCCTCCTTGCTGACTCAGCCTTTGTTTCCCTCTCCTCTGCAGTCCATCTGCCACAGGGATGCCCTCCTGGTACTGTCTAACACCCCCAGAAGATGACATGATGCTGGCATGCCCACTCCTGGTGCCACCAACCAACAAGTACCAGACTCCTGAAAAGAAGAGTCCCTTGTCAGCCGGCCCGGTGGCACTGAGGGTTGAGGTGTTAGATGCCACACCTCACTCCATGCTGGTGCCCCAGGTTTGGGAATGAACTCTGGTCACCAGGGGTCGGCATGGGTGGAGAGGGATTGAGCATCCATGGACTGCTCTCCCTCTCCGGGGAAGGGGGCTCCCAGCTGTCGGTGCATTAGCAACCTCTGGCAGAGGCTGGGGTGGTGCACTGGCACTGTATGGTAGGGGTGGGCTTGAAGCATGACACCAGGAGGGAGCACATGTGGACACATGCGCGCTCCCTCCATTGGTGTCATTGGATGCCCCAGCCCATGTCAGGTCAAAAAGGGGAAAGCATGGCTCTCAGTTGTGGTGTCTTGATGGCCATCAGAGGGACTGCCTGACCTCGAGGGCATCAACGCCCATTACTGGATCCTGTGTCAGTGGGGAGTTAGAGGGAACTCCCTGCCACTCCACCATGGGGGGGCAAGCTGCGGGGCTAGATGGTGGTGGGGGCTTCACTGGGGGCCAGGGCAGGACCAGATGGTGGCTGGAGACAGATGGATGCTGGGATGTGAAATTGCAGACCGAAGGGCCACATAAGGTAAAAAGTACTAACAAAAAAAAAGAAGAGTCCCTTGTCATCTGCACCCCAACCATCCAGACTCCCCACCCCAACCTCCCTTTCAGATCCAACCCCCCCGACACCCCTTACTTACCTATCTTGTGGTGCTCTGAAGACAACTGGGACTGCCCGGGTACTGAGGGAAAAAAAGGTAAGTTCTGTTCATGGCTCTTAATGCGTTTTAAACATTTATTCATAACTTTGTCAGTTGTTAATATTTTTACACCAAATTATCAATATAGTCTTTTTGGGACCCCACCTTGTGAACAAAGTAGGTGACATTTTTTAAGTCCCTCCAAAACATGTTTTCACTGTCGTGCCACAAATTCACCTTTAGGATGAGATTTAAAATTCCATCTTTCTTGTTCATAAGGTGGGGTTATATAACAAGACTATGCTGAAATCTTGCAATCAAAATTTCAAAGAAGTTATGAATACATGTTGAATCTGTTCAACATTTACTCATAACTTTGTGATCTTTGAAGATTTTCACACCAAATTTTCAACACAGTTCTCTTACCCCACCTCATGAACCCGACAGGTGTCATTTTTAAAATCCCTTCTGAAACATGTTTTTACAGTCACACCATGAAACCCCCTTTTGGGCAGGATTTAAAAAATTCCACCTGTCTTAATTATACGTTGGGGTCATAAAAAAACAGTGTTGAAAAATTGTGGTCTAAACGTCAAAAAACAATGAAGTTATGAGGAAACATTGAATATTTCCAATGTTTATCCCTACTTCATTATGTTTTGTGCATTTTGCTCCCAGATTTTCAACATAACCTTTATGTTACCCAACCTCACAAATAAGATGGGTATCAGTTTTCATATCCCTTCTGACATTTTTTCACAGTCGCTCCAACATATTACCTTTCAGACAGGATTTAAATAATTCCACCTGTCTTGATCATAACATGGAGTCATAAAAATATTATGTTTAAAATTTGGGGTTAGAATGTGTAAAAACAACTAAGTTGCAAAGAAACTTTGAATTTCTCCAGTGTTTACTCATAACTTTACTGTTGCAGATTTTGGGTCCAGATCATCAACATACCCCTTGTGCTACCCCCTCATGAACATAATGGGTGTAATTTTTTAACTCCCCTCCAAAACATGTTTTTGCATTTGCTCCGCAAATCATCTGTTGGATGGGATTTAAAAAATTCTAGCTGTCTTAATCATAACGTGAAGTCATAAAATTACTATTTTGGTACTTTGGAATCAAAATATTGTAGCCCACTGAAAATGAGATGTGGCATCTCAGCTGGCCTCTCCTGGGTAAATACACTGTAAAAATGAATAAATGCAGGGTCCCCACTTAGAACGAGATATTGCATCTCCACTGTGCTATCTGGGTAAACACAGTGTAAAAATGGGTACAAGCAGGACCCCACTGAAAATTAGATAATGCATCTCAGCTGGCCTCTCCTGGGAAAATACATTTTAAAAATGGATAAAAGGAGGACCCCAAGCTGGCCAAGTGGCGCAGCGGTAGTGCTATCACTTGTGTGCTAGCGACGTACATTTGTGGAGAAGTGGGGGCCGTCAGGGGCATGCTAAGGGAAGAAGGATTGAGCATTCCAGAGACTGCTCTCTTTCCTCAGGAAGCGGAGGATGCTGTTCCCACTGCATGAGTGTTGACTGGTGGCGATCAATCAGCAGCACCAGGAGGGGAGGGGTTGCCACTGGATACCTGTTATGCATGCGAGCCAGTGCATGTATGTGTGACCACCTCATTGTACCATTTCACCCCACAGTAGAACAGCAGGTAGCAGGAAAAAAATGCCGGCCTTCCAAGCATGCACCCCCCACAGGCTCTTGCACAGCTGAAATGGCCACCCATGACATCTGTGATCCTGGTAAGTGATGGATAACCTATAAGTCTGTGAGACAGTAAGCGATGAACCTGGATTGGGTGCTGCAGGATGACCATGTAATGAGAAACAGTTTTGTGAGCAGTAAAGAAAGCAGAAACTCATTGAAAACAATATATTGCAGCTTAGTT
Organism: Neoceratodus forsteri; assembly: GCA_016271365.2. NCBI lineage: Eukaryota > Metazoa > Chordata > Ceratodontiformes > Ceratodontidae > Neoceratodus > Neoceratodus forsteri. Next base: position 1,302,008,138 of record CM057453.1, on the reverse strand, counting down.
GTACTAACATGAGTAAAATACAATGTAAAAATGTGTAAAAGCAGGACCATATTGAAAATGAGATATTGCTGTTGTTGTAGAATGCAAATAATCCACAGACTGATACAGAAGGAGACAATAAAACTGGAATTTAAGTTTGCACGCAGGAAAGATAACAACAAGGCTTTTTTTCGCATATGTTGACAGAAATAAAAATAGAAGAGGAACAATTGGGCCATTACATGTTAATGGTAATATGATTAATGGAGATATGGTGGTAGCAAACTCATTTAATGAATACTTCTGTTCAGTCTACATGTCCAAACTGAGTATAAGTGATTATAATACAGGCTTGTCATCTAGTATCAACTTTAGTGCAGAAGAAGTGTATCAAATCTTAAAAACAATAAAGAGTAACACCTCTCCCGGTCCAGATAATATAACCCATGGTTTTTGAAAGAAATGGCTGCAGAATTATCCTTTCCCCATAAAATGATATTCTGTAGGTCAATGGACTCAAGAGTGGTGCCAGATGACTGGAGGATGGCTACAGTCATACCAATCTTTAAACAAGCATTTGTCAATGCCGAATGTTTGCTTGCTGGTATTAGCATTGGAAATGCAGGAGGTAGACAGATGCAGAATAGGAATGGCAGTGAAATATTGAACTTCACGAGAACCCCAGCTCCATCCTGTAGAGATGGACAGGCATTGGGGTAAGTGTTTGGGTCATCGCCCATGATGTTCATGCTATGTCACCTCACCCTATTCTGCAGACACCGACACGTGTTGAGGTGTGTCTCGGGGTGTTTGGCTTTACAGTCACCCCATTCCATAAGGACATAAATATAAATATGAAGTCTAAATATACACTTTTGACTGTTTATGCAGTGTTTTATACTGGGAGTGTGTGGGGAGTGCATGTAACTTTCTTTTAAATCAAGTGGCAGTAAATAACTGTTTATTTTGGAGCTCTACTCCCTTACAGGAAGTAGGAAGGGAGTAGCTAGTCCCAGTGTGAAGGGGCTAACTACTAAACGCTAATAACAGCGTTTGTTAGGCTTCTGCTGTGCTTTGTGGACATCTAGCCCATATACTAACAGGGCTGAAGCTCAGAAGCTAATTTATTTATTTTAAAATGCAACTTTTGTTGCGAGTGCTCCTGTGACCTCAGACAGGCACTTCCAGGTCACAGCTGCTATATAGCTCGTCCCTGCAGCAAGCAGAGACATGCGCGTCGGCACGTGTCGGCTGTGTCAACTGGAGAAGCTGGATATAACATCCTGTAAAACATTCACATAGGTATTTAAGTATGAAGCTGTGTGTGGATTGTGATATGTACGCTGTGGGTGAAGAGCAGTTAAGGTTTAAAAGTCCAAAATGTTGTATGTTGGTAACCCTGCAAGTTGAGATTACCCTATTAAAGCAAAGAATACAAGTACAGACTGACATATCCTCACTTGAGCAGTATATTGATACTATGGCAAACAGCATTTCTGAGGGAAATTCATTCATATACATGTGAACCATCAAAACTAGTACAAAATGAGGAAAGTGGCAGAAGTAATACTGAGGAGTAGTGCCTCATTCAGAGGAAGGCAAATAATAACAAAAAGAGTAGGAGAAATATAGGGGGTGCATCAAATATTTTAACACCAAATACATATAGTGCTCTCCAACCGGTAAATTCCCCTATGAGTGAGGAGTCCCCGGTTACATCAGCAAACCATGACTCGGTAGAGAAAAATCACTACAATGGGACAGATAATACAGCAGTGGACATCTGTAACAGTATTGGATTAAATAATGTGGGATTAAAAGATGTGCTTGTTGTAGGGGACTCAATGATAAAATATACAGATTTTGTGCTCTGCAAACATAGGAAGGAGTATACAACGGTTAGTACACTTCCTGGAGCAGGAATTGGGCATATAAAAAGATTACTTCCTGGTCTCACTGAAAATACTATCAAACCTGTTACACTCCTCCATGTAGGTATCAATAATGTAGGCAAAAGAAATATTACAGAGATCCAAAGAGATTTTGAGGAGGTGGGCATGTTCCTAAAGTCCCAGGGGTGTGACCTAATAATCTCCGGAATATTGCCAGTACCTAGGGCAAATTTAGCTTTAACAAGGGAAATATATAGGCTAAATGGTTGGATGAAGCATCGGTGCCAGAGAGAAGATTATAAATATATAGATCATTGGCAGAATTTCCAGGGACATTATTTATTTTCTCAGGATGGGTTACACCTAAATAAACAGGGAAAACACATTTTTTCCTACAAATTAAAGCAGATAATTGACATACATTTAAACTAAAAATTGGGGGTGGGGGAGTATGTAGCTACACATAACATAGCACCCAAAAATAGCCAAACAAAACCCAGAATACGTTTTATTTCACTTAATGCAAGAAGTTTAAACAATAAGATGGATGAGCTTCAAGTTTTCTTGCATACCCATGATATCCACATTTGTGCTATTACTGAAACATGGTGGAAACCAGAAGATACTTGGGATAAAAACATTCAGGGCTATACCTTGTATAATAAGGATAGGAAATCAACAAGAGGTGGGAGGGTGGCCTTATATATATCTCTGAAGGTATTGTATCGAAGGGCCTGGATACTTCAAAATGGGAAAACTGTGAGGTGTTATGGGTGAAAATTTCTTTCGGGCAAAATAATAGGTTAAATATTGGGGTAGTTTATAGATCTCCTTCGCTTACCACACTGGAGGATATTATGCTGTCTGATTTTGTCAAGCAGTTGTCCAACTTAAATTATGTCATATTATTAGGTGATTTTAACATACTAGGCATAAACTAGAATACACTGCAAGTTAATAGAGCTACAGAAGAGCATTATTTAGAAATATTTGACCTAGCTGCTTTAGAACAGTATGTCACAAATAACACCAGGGGAAATCACATTCTGGACCTGGTTTTGAGCAATTTAGGTGATAAGTTACAAGACTGTTCAGTTTTGCCACCATTAGATTCTAGTGACCATTCAATAGTTGGGTTTAATTATATGCAACAGACAAGTGTTACTTCCAGTAAAACTTCCATTTTTAGGTATGATAGGGCAGATTTTAATGGCATGAGAAGTGATTTGGTTAACTGGAACTGGGAGAAAGAATTTAAGGATGCTTCACTTTCTGTCCTGTGGGATAAATTACAAACCAAACTGCATAGCCTAGCCAAGACACACGTCCCATTTTCTAAAAAATATGAGACATTAAACAAAAAAACCTTCCCTGTATGGATGACATCAAAAATTAAGAAGGAGATAAAGAAAAAAAACAGAATGTATAGAACAGCACAATTAAGCGGTGATGAGGGAAGTTGGGCGAAATATAAAGAATGTTTAAGGGTTACAAAAAAACATATTCAACAAGCAAAAAGGAACTATGAATTTAAATTAGCTACCAAAGTAAAGGATAACTATAAATCATTCTATTCGTATATAAATAACAAAAAAGGTAATAGAAAAAAATTGGTCCCCTAAGAAATCAGGATGGAAACATCATATCGGACAACCAGTTAATGGCAGAACATTATAATAATTACTTTGCTTCAGTTTTTAATCACCACACCTCAATGCAGTATGGCATCTTGTAAGCCAATTATTACCTTAAGGGTATGTGGTGTGGAAAAAAAATTAAAGCAGCTGAATCAGAATAAAGCTCAAGGACCTGATGAATTGCATCCAAGGGTAATAAAGGAATTGGCTGAACAATTGGCAGGTCCTATAACCTGCCTTTTTCAACAATCCATGAAAGAGGGGGACGTACCAGAAGCATGGAAACAGACAGTGGTTATCCCTATAGATAAAAAGGGATCCATGCAGGATGTGGAAAATAACAGGCCAATTAGCCTAACTTCAATCTTGAGTAAGGTACTGGAGGGAATTATAAAAGATTATATTATACATTTCCAACATCAGACTGGGAATACAGATAGTACACAGCATGGTTTTGTGAAGGGCAGATCATGTCAGACAAATCTCCTTGAATTTTATGGTAAAGTGAATAAGACCTTGGGTGAAAGGAGCTCAGTGGATGTGATTTTCCTGGACTTCGCAAAGGCCTTTGATAAGGTGCCACACGACAAACTGATTGATGCACTTAGTATGTTGGGGATATATTCTGATATTGTTCACTGGATTAGGTCATGGATTATGGGTAGACAGCAGAGGGTCTGTATAAAAGGAGAGTATTCAGGATGGACAGATGTGACCAGCGGGGTTCCACAGGGCTCCGTGTTGGCTCCCTGCCTTTTCAGCATATATATTGGGTCTATGAGCTCTGCACCGGATGTACTGTATAGCTTTCATAATTCGCTGACAATACCAGATTAAGCAAGGTAATAAATGATAAAGAAGACGCAAATGCACTGCAGGCCATTTTAAGAAATTTGGAAGAATGGGTACTAAGACATGGGTCAACTTTCAATGTGGCAAAATGTACTGTGATGCATATCGGTAAAAATAATAAATTGTACCAGTATAGGCTGGGCAATGAGTTATTTAAAGGTCATCACCGAAGAAAGAGATTTGGGGGTAAAGATATGCAATAATTTAAGTTTTAGGCCACATTATAATCAGATAATAAAAAAGGCTAGTAGTATACAATACTGCATAAAAAAAACACTTTAAGAGTAATAGAAAAGAAGTTCTTTTACCACTTTACGCATCATTAGTGCGTCCTCATATGGAATACTGCGCCCAGTTTTGGACTTCTGGGGGCAGAGGGGATATAAGATCTTTGGAAAGGGTGCAAAGGAGAGCAACACGGAGGAAAGCTGGGGTCCAGAGGCAGGAGTATAAACAGAGATTGTTAACATTAGGCCTTTATACTTTGGAGTATCGCAGGCTGTGAGGTGATTTACGTCTGATACATAGGGCATTAAATGACCCCATACTCTGGGAACAACTAAATCTTGTATTGAGGGATCAATCCTATAATACTAGAGCTCATCTGCTACAGATTAAATCAGATAAGTATAGTACACTTAGGAGGAAGCATTGGTTAACTGTGAGAGTGATCAAGATTTGGAATATGCTTCCAATTGAAATAATAGTCAGTAGAATGATGGAATCTTTTAAGATGCAAATTGATCAATATATGATCAATAATAATATTTCTGGATATACATAAGGCAATGGCGAGTATATGGACTATGGTCTTCAAAAACTCTGTAAACCTATGAAACATACGCTGAAATGGGTACAGCATAGGAGAATGGTGTGTACTGTGGGGCTGAAGAGTCCAAGGTATACCTTGATGCCTGTCAGTGGGTGGGGAGGGGCTGGGGGTGGGATGGCATGAACAGGACAGTTGGCAATCCAAAGGCACACCCCGATGCCTGTCAGTCTGTACAGGGTGGGACGTTATGGTTAGAAACCCTACTGCTCTGGGCGTTTGTTAGTATTTGCACTACAAATTTTTAGCATGGCCTTTTTGTGACCCCACCTCATGAAAGCATGTGGGACCTTTTCTCATGAAGAATGGCAGTGTGATTTTGTCAACGTGTCTCGAACTTTGACTTCCAACAGCGACTGTGCCATTCTGCGCCACATGTACGAAAACACAGATAGGGCAGGATATGAAGAATGACAGCTGTACCATCCATAGGGAGGTGTGAAGAGATGGCAATGTTGTTGAAAATCTGTAGTGGGAATAGTAAAAATGCTCGCACTTCCGAGCATACATGGAAACTGTGCAACGCATGCACATAACACAGTCATTTTATGGACTTTCATCACCAAATTTTCAACATAGGCATTTTAGGACCTCTGCTCATGAACAGTGTCACTGTGATTTTCTTGATGTGTCCCAAACACTGATTTCCCACAGCAACTGCACTATTCTGTGCCGGAAGTGCGAAAACACATTTCAACTAGGATGTGAAAAATGACAGCTGTACTGTTCATAAGAAGGTGCGGAAAAATGGCAAAATTGAAAACCTGGAGTGAAAATATTGCAAATTTGCGAAGTTACGAGCGTGCGTGGAACCTGAGCAACGCAGGCTCGTAACACATTCATTTTATGGACTTTTGTCATAAAATTTTCAACATAGGCATTTTGGCCCTCTGCTCATGAACAGTGTCTCTGTGATTTTCTTATGTGTCCCGAACACTGATTTCCCACAGGGTCCGGCCTATCTGAAAGAACTCCTGGTGCCTTACTACCCCGGCTGATCGCTCCGCTTAGCTGACAAGGGGTTGCTAGAGATTCCAAGAGTGAGTTTAAAATCTTCTGGCAGCAGAGCATTTTCCTATGCTGCTCCTACTCTTTGGAATTCTCTACCATGCCAGTTACAGGAGTGCACCTCCGTGGAAGAATTCAAGAATAATTTGAAAACTTATCTCTGGCGACTGGCCTTCTTGGATGGTTATTCATAATGTAATTGTTACTGTGTTGAGATCTTACTTCATATTTTATTAACTGATTTTAATGTTTGATGTTATTATGCTATGATTTCATTTATATGTGTTATTGGATTTATATTTTATGTTATTGTTTTAATGTGTTCAGCGCCTTGGTAAGTTGAAAGGCGCTTTATAAATAAATTTATTATTATTATTACTCTGCGCCATAACTGTGAAAACACATTTCGTCCAGGATGTGAAAAATGACAGCTGTACTGTTCATAAGGAGGTGCATAAAAATGGCAATGTTGAAAATCTGGAGTGAAAATATTGCAAATTGGCGAAGTTACGAGCGTGCGTACCAACTGCGCAGTGCACGTCGTAAAACAGTCATTTTTTTTTAAATTTTTTTCCACCGAATTTGCAACATAGATGTTTTAGGAGCCTACCTCATGAACACTGGCACTATAGTTTTATTAATCGGTCCTGAAAAGTGATTCCGCGCAGTGACCGCAAAATCACCTTTCCTGACCTATTAATGCCATGACAGTAGCTGAATTCATGAAGAGGGGTCCCAATAACCCCATGTTGAAAATTTGGTGCCAAAATTCCAAAAAATGCCTGAGATATGCAAAAAGTTGAAAAAACCCTGTTTATGCCATTATACAGCTTACTGGCATGTCCTCAGTTCGCAGTCGGCTGTGAAGAGTGCAGATGTGTTCCCAGTCCATAGAAGATCGTCGCGTCGGACTCTGGAGGTAAGTATGGGGTGAGGGGGGGTGTGGGAAGGCAGGGTGTGCAGTGGGTGGGCGCAGGTTGTGGGAGGGGGCAGGGAGACCGGAAGGGACCATTTTCATTTTTACAGGTTTAAAAAAAACAAAACATTGTGGGACAGTTTTTTCTTTACAGGGGCATTGGGTACACTGGGGTGGGCTCCCAGCATGCCACCTGAATGTTTGGGAGGGCTGTAGCCGACAGGGGATTGGGCACCCCCATCGACACATATGGAGTGCTGGGGGGAGGACAAGAGCAGAGACATAAAGAGACATAAACCGAATGTTTTGGAGAGGAAACCATTATGCCCGATGGGGAGTGGGCTCCCCGTCGGCAACTTACTGAGGATGTGAATAAAGCCGAGGGATTGGGCCCCTGTTGAGAAAACTAATTTCTTGGGGGCACATGATGCCGATATTATAGTCGGCAACATTCCACCCTGCAATGACAGGTCACTCCCTCATTGCAGCGGAATGGTGACATTGCAGTGACGAGGTGGCCCCTGATTGCTGTGGCGAAAATTTTTCTACTTGGTGGCACTTTTGGAGACCAGTGTCATCAGGACACTGTGCCTCCATTGGTCCACCAGTGCCAAGCCCCCAAAGGTAGTGCCTCTGTTGGCTGCTACAGTGTCACGCCTCCACAACCCGCTTCTCTCCTAAGCTGCCACATAATGTTTCTTGAGCATGTTCACAAGCAAACATAAAAAGGGAGTAAGCAATGAGTGGAGAATTATAGACCGATTAGTTTAACCTCCCAATGCTGAAAAGCCTTGGAACGGCTGATAAAAGGATAATTGAATGCAGAAATAATAACAAAAGGTCTGACTGATGGCTCACAACATGGGTTTAGAAATGGCCTATCATGCACCAAAAACCTATTAACTTTTTATCAAAACATTAGTAGAACACTGGATGATGGTATCCCCGTGGATGTGATTATGTTGGATTTGCCAAGGCCTTTGATAAGGCCCCACATGAGAAACTCGTGTATAAGATTTAGAAGATGGGCATTAGCCCTTGCCTGGTGAAATGGGTTAAAAACTGGCTGACCACTCACAAACAGATGGTCAGAATAAAAAGGTGACTTTCCGAGGTGGCACCAGTTAGTAGTGGGGTCCCACAGGGGTCCGTGTTGGGTCCAACACTGTTTGGACTATTTGTGAGTGACATGAGCAAGGAAGTCACAAATATTGTTTCTAAATTTGCAGATGACATGAAAATATGCAGTGACGTGGATACTATATCAAAATACCACGACATGGTAAAGGACCTGGCTAAGATTGAACTATGGGCATTTAACAATAAAATGGACTTTAATTATGAGAAATGTAGTGTTACACTTTGGTAAAAGAAATCCCTACTACCAATCTACACTAAGAAATAGACCGAGAGTGGGATATTCAAAGTGGTTGCGCAAGGCGCAAGTGAGATGCGCCAGCGCAACAGTGGATATGTTCCAAAGAGCAATATTCAGTGGGTGACAATGCACAGCATAAATCGCAGTGTGCCAATGTGCAACCCTAATGAATGCAAGCGCAAGTGCAGGGGGGCGTAGCCATGAATAAACAGTGCAGTGCGATATTCAACAGCAGGCCAGTGGTGCAAGTGCGGAGTAACAGGAACATGCGCGGAGCAAAGTTGAGCCTATAAAAGGATGGAGCAAGCAGGGGATGGTGGCTTGCACCCAGGGGAGCAGGGCCGAGAGAGGGAGGGAGAGAGAGTGAGAGAGAGACAAAGTGAGGGACAGAGACAGTGAGACAGTGACAGGGTGAGGGCCATTGGCCAGGCAGGACAACAGCAGGGGTGCAGGATAGTCACAGAGGCAGGAGGTGCAATGGGCAGTGGGACAGAGTGCGTGACCCAGACTGAGCCCGTGGGCAGGCCAGACCATGCGTCTGGGTCCCCAGCACAGAAGTGCACCCAGTGCAGGGGTCCAAGCAGCAGCATAAAGCTGGGGATGCCCAGGGAGACAGCTGCGGGGGTCGAACAGGCTGGGCCATTGCCAGTGCAATATTCCAGATGGAGGCGGTAATGAGGGGTGAGAGGAGGCAGGCGGCTGAGCGGTGCAGCCGTGGAAGGGCCCGACGATGGTATGCCCAGAACAGGTGGTACCGTGCCCACACCACCTTTGAGCAGTACAGCGACACTGAGATTGTGGGCTAGTACTGTCTGAACCGGGCAATTCTGAGACAGCTCTGTGAGCTGTGCAGTGATGAGATGCAGACACCCACAAGATGGAGCCATGCCTTGTCAGTGGAGACCAAGGTCACGGCCATGATATGCCTGCTCATCACAGGCACCTTCCAGAGACCAACAGGGGACCCCACAGGCATAACCCAGTCGGCCACGTCATGGCTTCTCACACAATTCCTCAATGCACTGCTGCCACATGCTGCAGAATTCATCCACTTCCCCAGCACACAGGTGGAGCATACAGCAAACATGCAGGAGTTCCACAGGGTTGCACGTATGCCTGGCATGCTTGGGGCCATTGACTGCACCCATGTAGGCATCCACACACCACCGGGGCCAGAGGAAGTGGCCTACATCAACAGGAAGGGCTACCCCATTGTCAACTGCCAGGTGGTGTGTGATGCCAAGAGGCACATAATCAAAGTCTGTGCCACACACCCTGGGGGAGCACACGATGCCTTCATCTGGCACCAGTCTGCACTGTGCTGCAGGTTTGAAAGTGGGGACATCCCCACCAGCCACCTAGTAGGTGAGTATGCAGCAGGAAAGGGCAGCCCTGCGCAACAGGGCAGGGCGTGGGAGGGAGATGCTATGCATGGGGTTTAGAGGGTTCGGCTGTGTGGGGGGGGGGCAGCCACACTTACCGATGTGCTAACCCAACATCCTTCCCCACAGGTGACAGCAGATACCCACTCAGGCCCTGGCTGCTCACCCTGTACCGGCACCCGTCAACCCCAGCGCAGGACAGATACAATGAGGCACACACCAGCACATGGAACATCATCAAGCATGTATTTCGACTTCTGAAGGCACATTTCCGTTGCCTGCACAGGTCTGGCGGTGCCCTACAGTACAGCCCCTCGAAGGCCTGTGGCCTATTCCTGGCCTGCAGTGTGCTACACAACATGGCCACTGACCTTGGGATAGCTGTCGAGGTCAAAGAGGGGAACAGCAGTGGGGACGATGTGGATGCCGGGGCCAATGGTGGTGGGCATCTCCCCGGATGACGGGAACCCCGGCTGCGCAGGATGGCCCAGCGGCACAGGGACACCATTGCAGAGGAGCACTATGGTGCATGCAGGTAGGTGAACAGGTCCATACACATGTCCCAGGGACCGGGGCACGGTAAAGAGGCATGGCTGGCAGGGCCCCACAACAGACACGGCTGGAGGGGGGGCATCGACGGACATGGGACAGGTCACTGCGGAAGCACCCCTGACAGAACAGTGGACTGCACCCACACAGCCCCACACACCCACACCCACACAGGCACAGTCACATGGGCACACACACATGCACACCCCGAGGCCGCCAATGGGCATGTGTCAGACGTTGAACACCGGTGCACTGTGGCAGCTGGTGCTGTGATGGCATTGTCATGCACATGCTATGGTGGCCAGTGACCAGGAGGGTGTGCATAAGGCGGGCATGATGTGCAGCCTCTGATGTCATGGCCCAGGTACGTACATGCACATACCACACCTCCATGCATACAGGGCTGTGGCAGACAGCGGACAGGGAGGGCGGCGGATCATGTCTGCCACGCAGGTGCACAGCTGCCACAGACATGTGGACGGCTCCGCCTAGATCACCCAGCAGATGCAGGCTGTGCAGCGGCCACAGGGGGTGTCACAGATGTACCCCCAGGAGTGTTGCTGTGAGAATGCGACAGGTCCCTCGCAGGTGTCTGCAGGCCCCCGAACAGGCCCACTCCAGGCGTGCCCGGGATGCCCACAGCTGATCCTGGCAATGACAATGCTGGGGTCACATGATGCCAGGACTGAGGGGTGGAGAATCCACTCCGCGGTGACTGCTGCAGACGGCCCTGCATCAGGGTGGCCAGTGGTGCCAGGCCGGCAATGACTGCAGCGGTGAGCCAATCCAGGCCTGCGGTCGTGTCCTCCCACATGCGTGTGGCCTCAGCCAGGAGCTGCTGAAAGTCCTGGTCACGCCTCCCTGTGGACTGGCGCAGCTCAGTGCAGAGTGCACGCGCTCCTGCCACGACCTGCATCTGCTGCTCCATGGATGCCCTGAGCAGACGGGTGTGCTCGTCAAGCGGGTCAGTGCCCTGGGGGGCTTGGTCATTGTTCCGACCCATGGGGGTTGTACAGCCCTGTGGTACAGCCCCCTGTGCAGGTGGGGGCTGCACAGTGGGGCCCTCATGGGCCTGTGCTGTCTGTGGTGCACTGGCAGTGGACACTGCACCTGGTCCACCCTCAGCATCATCCTGATCCCGCCGCTGCCCCTCCGGCCTCTGTGCACGCGATGTTGCTGGGGAGGCTGCATCCCCACCACCAGATGAGCTTGACTGCCGCAGGTACGGTGGCCACCGCAACACTGGGCGGTGCGACTGGCGGGTCTGCCAGTGCCACCCGTGCACTATCGGTGCCGCCATATCCAGTGTGTGGTAGGGGTGCCTCCCCCTGTATAGCATCACCACTGTCCTGGGTAGCGGTCATGTTGTCATCGGACGTGGGCCCGGCCCCGATCACTGTCTCAGCATACTGGACACCATGGCTGGCATCCCGCTGAAACACTGCCTGGGCCTGGTCCGTGCCCATGCCATAGGCATCTGTGTGGACAGTGTGGTGGGTCCAGCGGGGGTCCGGGCCATGGACCCTGGTGGAGGTGGATGGGCGCTCCTCCAGGTCCCCGACATCATCCAGGGTGGGCACTGCCACCTCTGCATCTGCACACAGGTGCTGGAGATCTGCAAGGGAACATATACACGTCAGTGCTGCCGCCACGTACCCCTGCCCCAATCAATCAATCAATCAATCAATCAAAATCTTTATTTAATCAGGCGAACATCATTGAGCGTAGCTCATTTACAAGATGGACCTGAGTGGTCAAGAAGTGCAAGTATTATTACATAGACAATAATAACATAAACAGTAGTACAATGACATAAAGTGCTAATATAGAACAATATACATATATACAAGGCACATTAAAATCTTTTAACCTGTAAGAAAAGGAGGCAATGGGTATAGCAGGCATAATATATAAATTATAGGTCCTAATTGGCTTTTATGAGAGTATATCCGGTGACTGGGATAAAGAAGTAGAACTAGCATAATGGAACACGGAAAAGAGGGGGTGGGGGTAGGTAGGGTCGGGGATTAGGCCTTGTGAAAGCAATTGCAGAGTTCTGTAATAGGGTGGAGAATAATCTTTTGAAGGATGTTAAAGGTAAGAGTCTATTTAGCTTCATGGTTTTTTTTGGAGTGAGTTCCATGCAACTGCAAGTGAGTAGCTGATAGCGGCCCTCCCAAACTGGGTGCAGGCATTGGGGACCTTTAGTATGATAAGTTTGCTGATCCTTAAGTTGTATGGCCTAGAAGTAATTTGGGTAAAACAGTCTGTGATATAGGTGGTAGTTTGCCTGATAAAGCTTTGAATATCCAAATTGCAGCATTCCTATTTCTTCTGTGTTGTAATGATGTCCAGTTAACTGCCGTATAAAGGAAGCAGTGATGGGTGCTGGAGGGAAGGTCAGTAATAAATCTGATGGACCTGTGGTATAGGGTGTCCAGCTTATTTAAGAGGGAGTGAACAATGGCCATAGAGAAAGTCAGCATAGTCAATGAGGGATAGGAAAGATGCCTGGATTAATCTTTTTGGAGTCTCTGTTGAGGTAGTGCTTTATTCTAAAAATAGACCAAGCCTTTGTCTCAGTTTTTTAGTAGCTCCTCAATATGGACAGAATAGTCAAGCTTGTTATCAATCCAGACTCCAAGGTATTTGAAGTTATCAACAATTCCAGCTTCTCTCAAGTAAAGCGGATAGTTGTAGGGTGGTGGGTGATGGGGTAGTGGCAGAACAACTCTTTGTGGCAAAGAACATAGCTTTTGTTTTTGGCATTTAGAAGTAGCTTTTTATCCAGTAGATTGTGTTGCAGGATGGAGAATTCAGATTGTAGCAGTTCACAGGCTTTAGGTAATGAAGGATTGCTGACATATAATACAGTATCATCAGCAAACAGATGAATGTTGGATTGAGTGAGGTTGGCATCAATATTATTAATATAAATGGCAAAGAGGATGGGGCCAAGAATAGAGCCTTGCGGTACACCTCTTAGCAGTGGTTTTAAGGTGGATAGGTAATTTCCATTTTTTTACCAGTTGTGACCTATCTGATAGGTAGCATTTGAACCAGTTGAGTGAGGGGAGAATCCAGCCCTAGTGAGCCAAGGGAGGTGATTAATGATTCATGATCCACTGTGTCAAATGCTTTACTCAAATCCAGGAACATAGCACAGGTACTGTTCTTCTTATCCATGGCAATCTGCCAATCGTTGGTTACTTTGGCTAGGGCCGAAATGGTGCTATGCCTTGATCTAAAACCTGATTGTGAGAATTTAGGAGGTTATTGTTATCCAGGTAGACCCTTAATTGTGAGTTTACTAACTTTTCGAGCATCTTGGATAGTACTGATAGGATGGAAATGGGCCTGTAATTATTGAGGTCCATGGGATCACCAGATTTAAGTAATAGAACTACTTGAGCTGTTTTCAAGTGGAGGAATGGATCCAGTGGTGAGGGAAAGATTGAAGAGATGAGTGAGGGGCAGATAAGGCGTGTGATGCAATTTTAAGGAAGTAGGGATCCAGGAGTCTGTACCTGCACTCTTAGAAGTATCTAAATTAGAGAGGTCTTCCACTTCTTTCAAGGATATTGGGTTGAAGGAAAAAGTTGATGCAGCCTTTTGTCCCACAGTGGATTGAAGGTTCAAGGAAGATCTCAGGAGATTTGCAGGTGATGAGTCAAATACTAGGCCAGCTGTGGTGAAGTGGTCATTGAAGGTATTTAGGATTTCTTGTTTGCCTGTAATTTCTGTATCATTTAGTAGCAGTTTGGAGGTTAAGGCAGGAGTAGAGTTTTGGCCCAGAATTCCTTCTATAGTTCCCCAGAGTCTGGTTGGGTTATTATAGGAGGCATCCAATTCAGCTGTATAATAGGCAGCTTTGGCAGTTCTTATTTGTTTTGTACATGAATTTCTTGCTTTTCTGAAATTTAGCCAGTCTCTGGTATCCTTTGTTTTCTTGCCTTTTCCACAGTTTGTCCCTGGTTAACAAGGCTGCTTTAAGATCAGTGGTGAACCAAGGGCAGGATCTTGCTTTAGTTCTGATACTGGTGATTGGTGCATGAATATTGAGAGCATTAGTGATAATGTCCTTTAAGGTCTGGAGAGCTGTTTCAACTGAGGTTGTAAGGTAGAAATCTTGCCAGTATATTGTATTACTCAAGTCATGGAGGTATCCTGGGATGTTGAACTTCTTTTTTGACCTTTTGAGGACAAATTCTGCAGGGTTGGGTGGTTTGAGTGTAGATCTTATGCCAGCTATAGGACAATGATCACTTACATCATTCGGTAGTACTCCTGCATGCGTATATAAGTGAGGCTTGTTGCGAACATAATATCCAGGAGTGAGCTGTTGCTAGGGTTTTTTAGGTTAACCCTGGTTGGGTCTTTAATTAGTTGTGTAAAGCCATAGGTGTCACAAAAGGTTATCAATGATGCAGATACATTAGATAGCCAGTTTAAATTCAAATCACCAAGGATGATGGTATCTTCAGGGCCTGGATTGATTATTGACTCCAGGTGAGATAGTAGTTTGAGGCCTGCAGAGGGAGGCCTATAGCAGCCAATCAATTTAAATGAAGACAAGTTAGGAAGGGATATTTTGATTGACAAACATTCAAATTCCTTTGGTTTGGATGTGTTGATGAGGCAGGTAGCAGAGATGGTGTCCTTAATGTATATGGCCACCCCACCACCCCTGGAAGGGCGATCTGCTCTGAAGAGCTGATAGTTGGGAAGGTTTACAACACTGTCTTTTGTTGAAGGTCTGAGCCAAGATTCAGAGATGACCAGAAAGTCAGGCAGAGTATGTGCCACCCAAGCCTGTATTAAGGAGAATTTTTTTAAGAGGCTGCAGGCATTGAAATGTAGGAAGCTTAGGCCATTTATGGAGGATAGATCAGCAGGGGAAAAGAAACTTTCAATGGGGCCAGGATTTATTTCAATAGTACCAATGCAGATCAGAAGGAAGAAGATTAATTTGAGGAGGGCACCAAGGGACAGGGATAGTGAGTGGTCAGAGTGCTTCCTCTTAATCCTGCACCCCTTAATGCACCCCTTACTCACATCCCCATGCGCCACTGTACCTACCATGCTGTGAAGGGCTACCCCCCATCTGGAATCCATCACTAGGAATGCCCTCAATGGCGCTGCACCGCATAGTCATCACCACAAGCTCCTCCTGCGGTGTCAGCTGTGGCACCTCAGGCTGTCCACCACCCATGGCGGCACATGCGGCCTGGATGGCTGCCACCTTCTCCTTGATCTGCCTGTGGTCCGTGCCGAACTTCTTCTTGCATTCCTGCATCGACCTCTGATAGACGCCCTGCAGGTTCATGGCCCTGGCTACACCCACCCCTGCTTCTGCCCTGGCTTGCTGGGTGCCTGTGGTGCCACTCAGGAGGGGCTCCTGGTCCAGGTAGGCATCATATAGGGCATCACACTCCACTCTTGTGAAATTGGGCCTGCGCTTCCATGCAGGTCCCTGCTTCTCAACTTCCTCTTGCTCTGACATGCTATTCCTGTGGGTGGGGACATGTGGTTAGTGCTGGTTGCCACACACGAGGCCCCCCACCACCACAGTCCCGACATGCCCAGTGCCTGGTGTCCTACCTGTGAAGGATGCATTACCAGTCTGGTGCCTGTGCTGCCACATGGCACCTTTATAGCACATCACATGCAAATGAGGGAATGCGCAACTGTAATGAGATGCAAATGCCTCAGATGTGCCGTGGATATGCTGATCTGCTAATCTGCATATGCCTGCTGAATATCGTGGAAATGCACATTGCGCAGTGGAGTTGCTCATGCACATGTCATGACGTATCTGTGTGATGTGGCGCAGTCCACATGGTACAGCGCATGCACGCACTGACGTTGTGTATGGCGGTGGTGCTTCCTACGCACAGTGTGCTACAGGTGGCACGGCGCTCTTCCACTATTGGGCAAGTGGTGCATATGTGCTGTACACCCATTGGTGCCCATGTGCTATTGGTACATGGCCCATGGGGCACACTGGACCCAATCGTACACCATGCTATCCATGCCGTATCGCACGGATGTGCACGGTGCGCGTGCCGCCCTTTGACCCCTGCGTGTGCCCCTTGACCCATGGGTGCCTGCAGCATGTGCCAGTGTTGCCCCAGCCATATCGCGCATACCCTGCCGATGCACGATCAGGGATGGCAGTGCATCGCTAGGCGTGTCGTGCATCTATCGCACGTGTGTCTCATGCGCTCACCAGCGCCATTATGCTTCTGCAGTTCTGGATACAGCCATGCCTCACAGGAGCATGCCTAGAGCACCAAATTGGACCCAGGTGGAATTGGTCAACCTGGTGGCATTGGTGGAGCCACATATTGGTGCCCTCTATGGGCAGGTACCCCTGGACCAGCCATGCACTGAGGTGTGGCAGGGAGTGGCAGAGGCACTTGAGGAGGCCACAGGATCACGCCGTAGCAGGGAGCAGTGCCACCACAGGTATGGTGACCTGCTGAGGAGGGACCCAGACCATCTCCGGCCACTGCAGGCACGTGTCCGGAGGGGCGCTGTGCCACGGCCAAGTAAGTGCACGTATCCCCATCCATGCCATGTCAGTGTCATGTGGGTTGTCAGCGGGTATCATGCTGTGCTGCTGTGGGTGGGGGGCAGTGGCTGGGAATGCCACCAGCCATTGCAGCTCTCCGTAGGTGTGCTGTGCCATGGCATTGCTGCTACGCTGGCTCAAGGGGTATACTGTGCTGGGGGGGGCCGTGTGTTGCTGGCCGGTGCTGATGTCTGTCTCTCACTGTCTCCCTACTAGGCTCTGAAGATCAGGGAAGAGCCCAGATGGTGGGTGCCACTGCCAGACGGCAGCAGCCCGGTGGTGTTGCATGGTGGAGGGATGCTGCCCAGCTGGGAGGTGCAGGTGGCCAGGTGCCAGTCAGGCCGCAGCTTGCAGGTAGGCACTTTGGTGGTGTATGCTGTTGTGTGGGATAGGGTTGGGCCACAGCCCCCCATGCACATAGCCAGTACATGCCGTGCTTTGCCAGCATGGTCCATTGCACCATGCTGTGCTCTGGGCACGTGTGTGTGGCTGCTGTGGGTGGGCTGTGGGTGTATCCGGGTCCCAGCCAGGCCACTGACAGCCCCACGCAATGGCCATTTGCTCAGCTGCCATGGCTGTAGCATGCTGTGCATGGCTGGTGGTGGTGTGCAGTGCTGTGCGTGGCTGTGGATGGTCGGGTTAGCAGCTCATGAGGGCACACATGCTGTGGTCGGCTGTGTGCCCCCTACAGGGCACATGCCACCACTGTCCACTGTTCACGGTGAGTGGGGTGCATTCATGTGGGCGTGCACTCATCCATGTTCCCTCCTTTGTCCTAGGTGCCCATCTGGTGGATGCGCATACCAGGCTGCTGGAGCAGATCTTGAGGGTCACCATGGCCACACTTGCAGTGACCCGCATCATACGGCGGGCCCATTTCTAGCCACAGAGGAGAAGGCAGCAGAGGTGCCGGTAGTCTTGGACCTCCCAAGGGGCCCGTTGGCCTGCATCACCCTCTCTTCCACTGACACCCCTCTCATTCCTCCATTGTACACAGCCTACCATGTCCCCTGTCTCTCAACCCCCCTTCCCCAGCCTACGTTCCAGATTGTGGCCTCTCTGTTCCCTGCCCCCTATCCTTGTTCACCTGTAAATAGTATGTTGTTGTAGTTGGTTATTGCTTTTAATACATTTCTATTTTGGTAGCCATCTGTGTCTGCTTTGCAGCTGGCTTTGGTGCCATGCTGCAGTGATGTGCATAGTGGCTGTGTGGTATGTTTGCGGTTGTCTGAGGTTTCTGTCAGGTGGTCTGCACACAGTGGCTTGTGTGTGTGTGCCCTGTGGCGTGCATTTGTTCCCTGCTGGGCTGTGTGTCCAGTGTATTGTGTGCTGTTGGCTTGTGTGATGTCTGCTTTGGTCCAGGTGCCACGTCCTGTGCTGTCCTGTGGGTGTTGCCCATGGCTGCCTGCCAGTGGCCGTAGGATTGCATGGTGGGGGCATGCGGCCGTGCACCTGCCTTGCCCCCATCCGGACATCCCCTGCCCTGTGGTGGCAGTGTGTCCTGCTCTTGTGGCCTGCTCCACACTGTGCCAGGTGCCCTGTGCTATGGCCCATGTGCATCTGTCCTTTGCCCTGCCCATGGTGTGCTCCTACACTTCCTGCCTTGCTCCATTGCGCAACCATGGTTGCGCGATGGTACCTGCTGACTTGCTCCCTAGCGCAGCCCTTGTTGCGCTATGGCGCATCCCTGCGATATTCAGCCATCTTGCGCTGTCACTTGCCTTGGTGCTCAGCCTTTGAATATCATATTAGTTGTGCACCTGCACAGTGTACCTGCGCTGTGCCACCCTTGCGCCTGCTTCTGGCGCATTTCTGAATATCCCACCCCTACTGTATAAAGGTGGTGGAAAGAGAACGCTATCTAAGAATCGTAATAAATAACAAATTAACAGGTTCTGCTCATTGTAGGAAAACTGTACAAACCACTACTTGGATAGTTATAACCATTAAATGATCCTTTGTTTCCTGGAACAAACAATGAATATTACCTATATATCGTGCATATATGCAACTCTGTCTGAATTACGGGTCCCCTTTTTGGAGCCCCCATTTCAGGGGAGATGTTAAAATGGTGGAGGGGGTCCAGAGAAGAGTGACAAAGATGATTCCACGCTTGAAGGATGGGTCATATGCAGATAGATTGCAAGAAACAGGGTTGTTTAGTCTTGAGAAAAGGAGGACTAGGGGAGACCTCCTAATGCTGTCTAATATTTTGCAAAATCAGCAACTAATTTTTATTTATTTATTTCAGATTGGGATTAACACCTTTGAGTCAGAGACTCATTTACAAAGGTTCCAGGTCATACAGATACATTGGACAGGCAGACAACAAATAGGTTGCATAGGTTTCCAAGAATACATAGTAAGTTAGCATTGCAGGTTCCAGAGGGTGTATATGTATACAGTGGTTGAATAGGAAGATATTGAACCAGGCAAGCCAGGTCAGGATTAGAAATCAGTGCGAGATCAAGGAACTATATCCTGAACATAGGCAGATTATATGTTAAGGCAGTAACAGAGTAAGTGCAGGGTAAAGAACAAGGACTAAGGATTCACGCCATTGTCCAGTATTGAAGCAGCCAGAGAAGACTTTGTCAGGGTGTGTCATTGGGCAAGGAGGGTGATGGGGTGGCAGCAAAGTTTAAGGTGGGCAGATGGGGAGGGGTAGGGAGGAAGGGTAAGTAGGGAAATTGTAGGGGGTGCAGGGAAGGGAGGGAGGCATGGTGGAGTGGGCTGTTAGAAGTAGGAGGTGGGTGGGCGTACAAGGGGTTGGGGATGCAGGTGATTGAAATGGTGGTGGGCAGTAGTGGCGGGGGGGCAATGAAGTTATTTCTTTAGTGTCCAGGGGGGTGGTATGAAAAGGTTAGGTAATATGGGTTAGTGGAAACATTTGCAGTCATTCTCAAGGGCTAAGCATGCTTGGACTCCAGTTTTGAACTGGCTAATCTTACTACACTCGATCAGGTCCTTGGGTAGTTAATTGAGCCACTTGGGTCCATGGAAGGAGAGGGATCTCTGGACTATTGCTGCTCGCTTAAATGGCACCACCAAGCCCCCTTTGACTGCATTCTGAGTCCTAATTGTAGGTTGAACGGTTTTGAAAACGCAGGAGGTTGAGCTAGGGGTAAGTCCTAACAATGACTTCTTTGCCAGCAGGCACGTTTGGTATAGTACCCTATGGTGGAGAGGGAGCCATCCCATTTCATGATAGAGTGCACAAGTATGCATCCAGTGATCAGCCCCCAGAACTAGGCAGCATGCTTTGTTTAGTTGGGTTTTTACCCTTTTGTGGTAAGTATCGGTATCGGCACCATAGATAACAAGACTGTAGTCTATGGTGGATAAGACTGAGCAGCTTGTGACCAGCTTCATGGCTTCTGGGGTCATGGAATGCCGGTGCCGGTAGAGATCTCGAAGCTTAGCATTGGCTGTCTTTACAACATGTTCGACATGGGTTTCAATTGATAGGATGTCATCTAGATGAGCCCCAAGATATTTGAAGGTGCAGACTTGTTCCAGTATGTCACCTCTGAGACCTGTAAAAGCCCAAACTTCATCTTGTTCTGTTGGACGGAGAAAATCATGCTCTTAGTTTTTTTTATAGTTGAGCAAAAGTTTATTGCATGAGAACCATTTTTCGAGTTTGTGGAAACTGTCTTGCAGTTCAGCGGAGATCAAGGACAGATTTTTTTCTTTTAGCAGAGATAACCACATCATCTGCATATAACACGATGTGCGCAGGGCATTCAGAGGGTAAGGGGTTGATAAAGAGGCTGAAGAGGAGTGGCCCTAGAATTGACCCTTGTGGGACACCTAAACTCGCTGTCCTTGGTTCTGAGAGTCTCCCATTGATTTTGATGAGTTGCATCCTGCAGGAGAGGTAGCTGTCAAACCATTCCACCATGTCCCCAGACAGGCCTAAACTGAGGAGGTTTTGGAGTAGGAATATATGGTTAACAGTGTCAAATGCCTTTGTAAGTTCTAATGCTACAATGTGGACTCAAGTATGCAAGTAGAATGGTACACTTGAGGTCGCATGATAAACAGCTTATCATGCCTAATGCTAATATAAATAAGAGATTGCTTTTATACTGTAAGGGTGGCAAGAGTCTGGAATAAACTACCCCAGGAACTGGGTAATATTACTACTTTTGATAGTTTTAAGCGAGGTCTAGATGAGTATATGAAGTCAACTAAACAAGGTAAAATTAATCCACTGTGAAGTGGGAGACAATCAAGATGGGCAAATGGCCTGCTTTTGTCATATAATACCAAAGTAAACCAAAAGTAACTTATAACAGCATGAAAGCAAACAGGTTTGGCGTTAACAAATGCTCATTTCAAAAATGTAGAAACACAGAATTTGTCATCAGAAAAAGGGCACTTGGCCAACCCAGTCTGCTCAGAAAATCTAGATAATTTTTTTTTTGGGGGGGGGGGGGGCGTATTCTTTTGGTAAGCAGGTTAGGCCCACTAGGCACAACATCTGTTTTAAGAGGCAACCCAGGAGCACTGGGGACTTTACGTGACTTGCTCAGGGTCACACAGTATGCAGGTGGAGGTTGGGGGAATCGAACCCACTTCTGCTGGATGTGCCAAGGTCATTCACAGCTTTTTATTCTAACCTCTAGTCTATACTGCCAGCCCTGTTGTATTCAGATGTAGCTTCAGGTTGTGTGCCCCTACATTTGCTCATGCTAAATTTCATTAGTTAGTATCCTCTCAACTGCATAATGTGTTCAAGCCCCTTTGAATAATATGTCCCTATTAATACCTGATACATTTTTATTTTTAATATAATGAAACTTGAAAACATTTAAAAAAAAAAGCACTCTCATGAAAAAGTGAAATTTTGTTCAAAATATTGCACACAAACATCTTATGGATATGGGAAGGCCTTGTGTGCAAGTGAATCATCAGCGCTGATTGGTTAAGTTGATGCAGATGATTTATAATTCTAGGGACTGATTCTGGAAATAACAATGCACATTTTCAGCACAAGTGGGCCATGTAGCTGCTGATACCCCAAAACAACTGGAAACAAGCTTTTTATAGCCCAGTGTGTGCCTTTCTTGGCAAAATCTTAAATAAATAAAATGAATAAACCATGGGTGTAGTCAGGCATACTCCAAGGACTCCATGGTGTGCAATTTTATTTAAGGGGGTAGCAAATAGGCTTAGAACTGCTTCCTTTTTCCATGAAAACTAACAAAGAAAATGCTGACCCTTTCTGTAATTTTATTCATACTTTGCATCCCAAGGACAATACATCTTTACAGGCTCTGGGCTGGTAGTGTCTTAGGGAGCATTTGTATTTACCCATGCAAGGCACCAACCATTGTCATGGAATACAAAAGTTGTATTTATTGTGCCAAATAAGGCAACAAACACAGTCCTGGTGTACATTTGTATATTGTCCGGCTACATCCCGGTAGCAGTGAGTTCACTGGTGTGCAGATCTGAAATCCCTGGCTACACCCCTGGAATAAATGCATGAGAGTGGTAATCTGAGAAGATCTTCTTGGTTAGTCCCCCCCCCCCAGCAAGCATTGGCTTGCAGTATATGGGATGAGGTTGGTGTACTGCAGATACACAAGACTGAATGGCCACGCATATGTGACCTACCACCTGCAAACTGCTACCAATGAGTGTAAAGCTGTCTATTGCATGAGATGCAGTATCCCCATAAGGATGTCTCTTTCCCTCAGTATGCATTATCCTTGCAGTCACTACAATTAAGCAATAAGCTATGACCAGGGGTTATGTTAATGATCTAGGTAATCACCCTCTGGGGGTATGCACCTCATGCCACATGACCCCGGGGGAGATTATCAGAAAATCAACATTACCCACTTGGAGTACCTTATTTATTTATTTTTTTTAATTTATTTTGCTCCGGCCATCTCTCAGGCATCCGGTCCTTTATCCTGCCCGCCTGTGGATCCCTCAGACTGAGCCTCCTCTCTCCCCCCCTCTGCAGCCGGCACACCCGCCCGGGTAGGGTATCCCTTCACCTCTTTGGGCTCTCTTACTAGACAGACTGCAGGTGGGCCCAGAGGGAGGAACTGGAAGACCAGCTAAGGAGAACCCTCCGGAGGGCATGGGGGACAGATGCCATCGTCTGCTCCACGAGCCGGTATTTTCCTTTGTTCTGTGCTGCTTCCCAACCCCTGCATGGGCACACCCTGATGCTCTGGCACATGGCAACCCTGCCAGTGTTGGCGACGCTGATTTCATGCTGCCCAGCTTATTACGATGTCCCCTGGTCTCCATCAGGGGTCATCGTCACGCCGAGCCGACCCAACCCTCACTCCTGGGAGGAGAGCACCACTAGGGTGCTTCGTACTCAGCCCGCCCCTACTGACCCACCAGCGCCTGAGTCCATTCTTGAACTCGGGTCGCCGGCATAGCATCCAGCGCCTCAACCCTCAGCACCACCAGGCCCTTGGAGTACCTTATTGAGATTATTAAAAATGTAACCCTCTCCTTAGGAGGGGACATACCTGGACTGCTGCTGCCACCTTCCCAAGGTCCTGCACTGCTGCTGGCTCTCACTTGCTTGACCACGTGTGTGGCATAGAGAGAGAGCCAGGCAGCAGCATGAATCTTTTGTGCTTCCTGTGCCCTTCTTTTATGGCTGCAGCCACATTACTTTAGCCTGTTCCCCTGATTCTGGAAGTGGGAACTGGCAGAGACCAGGAGTCACTGTTCTCTGGTGCTCCATGCACCTGGTTGCAGACTATCACTAATGGCAGGAAGACTGAAGGAGAGAGCGCACATGCTGTATAGGACTTCCCCCTAGCACTTTCTCTTCTCTCAACCCCGATGCCAAACTCATTGATCCCACAACTAAACTGACATAACCAGATATCAGCCAAGGAGGGGCTGCAACTGACTGGGTGGTCAGAACATATAAATTACACTTGAACAAGCTTGCAAACTATGCCCACATTCCAAGCAGTGAGGATATTAAGAGTTGTCACAAATATTACTTAAGTGGGATCTGGACCCACACTTGTGACATGATTTTGGTTGGACTTGATAGAACAAGGTGCCTCTATCTTGCCCTATTAAAACAAACATTTGTCAATGTTGAATATTTCCGTGCATGGTGTATGTGGCAGGGGTGTATTGTGTTAGTTGAATCTCAACTTAAGGTTACTAAAGGAATTTGGCACCTAATTGCATGCTCTGTGAGCAGTAGGGGACTACTGTAAGCTGTCTACAGCCCTGTTGAATTAGTATGGTTTAGTGGTAAAGTACCATCTTGGTAACTGCACATGACTCTCTGTAAGAGCTGCAACGTACATGCTGGATTTTGTGTTTCTTTTCTTTCTAATAAAGTTTTATGTGGATTTAAAAATATCCCTGTGTGTTTTGTGATTCCTTGTGGTGTCTGCTTTGCATTGTTTCACATTTTGGTACAGTCCTGAGTTTTGTGTTAGACCTTATCGGGATGCTTGTAAAGCCATCTTTGTCAATGCCGCATAGCATTTGTCCACTTCACAGATGTGCTGGTCGGTACCCTGTCTGATCTGAAAGTCAGTGGATTAGAAGCATATACTCGGATTGCCTATAATGGATTCTTCTGTGATGTTGTGAATGTAACATAATGTGAATGTAACATAACCCAAGTGTATGCTTACTGGCACACAGAGCTGTGTGTACAAACTTGCTTGTGGCAGGTATGGGTTGCCAGTTTGTCTGAGGGTGTGAAAATAAAGTAGAGTCTCAGTTCTGGAAGTCCTGTTTTTTTTTTTAACCTGAGGGGGACACCTATAAAGACGTCTTTGTCTGTTTGGAATTTGAGTTCCTGAATAGACTAGCCTTCCGGACCCCTTTGCAGCACTGTATTTTGCCCATTTTGTGACTGCTTAGCGAAACAAAGGACTGATACCTCCACCCCCATTTTCTGCACATCATAAAAACAAGCATTTGTCAATGCTGAATGTTTGCTTGCTGGCATTAGCATTGGTAGTGTAGGAGTTACAGAGCTGCATAATAGGAATGGCAGTGAAGTATTGAACTGAAGTATTGAACTACATAGATAATGTAGCTAGAGCTGCTAATACATGGCTTGGTCTCCTCTACAAACACAGACAACACCTCACGCCAGAAGCTTTGAAGGTTGCAGTCCTGAGCTCTGTGATCTCTGTAATAGACTATGGTCTCATCATTTATGGCTCAGCCACAACCACAGCCCTTAGACGCCTCTCAACTGCCTTAAATAAGGCATGTCAGCTGATCACTGGTGCTCACCGTCTCACCCACACATGTGACTTGTACACCCAGACCGGCTGGCTCCAACTATCAAACCACATAAAGTTTCTCACCTGCTCCATGGCAAAAAAAATCTACCTTGGCCTTGCACCTTCTGGGGTCTCAACTCTGTTACAACACCAAACCAACAAACGGTTCCTTCGGAGATCCACGCTACAGCTACTGAAAGTCCCCCACTATCACACTTCACAGGGACAACGCTCTTTTGCTTATCGAGCGCCACTCTGGTTCAATGGCCTCAGCCCCACCATCTCTTCTGCCTCGACATTTGGTATGTTTAAAACTAGGCTCTGGAACTATCTCACTACCAACAGCTCCTGTGACTGCCCAACTTAACCTTGTTTCTCCACTTCCCTGCCTCTTCTAGTGGTCCCTGCCCCCCCCTCCTCACTGGATTCTACCCTCACATCTTGGTATACCCAGTGCTGCACTTTTCACCTCTCCCACCTACCTACGTTGCTTCCCCCTCCCTCTTCCTCTCCCTATGACTCTGGCACTTCTTATCTTTTGTCTTTTTTCTCCGACAAATGCCACTGGCTTCCTTGCTTACAATGTTACCCTTGAATTGTATTAATCTGTAATCTGTTTGCAATGTCTACATTGTTGTAATGTCTGTCTTGATGTTCCCCATAATTTGTATTTCTCTGATATGGAACCTTTGTAAAACAGACTTGGCTCAAAGGTATTTGTAATCCTAGACTTGATAAATAAATAAAATAAAATGAAGCCAACCCCACCACCACCCTGCAGATATTGGCAGGCATTGGGGTGTGCCTTTGGCCCGTCAGGCATAAGGGCCATGCCATTTCACCACACCCTACCCTGCAGACACCGATAAGTGTCGGTGTGCCTTGGGGTCTTTGGCCCTTATGTTCACCCCATTCCATCAGGAAATATGGTGAGATGGGTGCTGTATAGGAGAATGGGGTGAACTTTGGGGTCCAAGGCACACCTTGCTGCCTCTCACTGGCTGCAGGCTGTGGGTGGGGGTGGAATGGTATGAGCATTACAGGTGACAATCCCAAGTCACACCCTTGATGCCTGTCAGTCTCTACAGGGTGGGGCGTTATGGTCGGAAACCCTAATGCCTCAGGCGTTCGTTGGTATTTTCACTCCAAATTTTCAACATGTTTTTTTTGTGACCCCCATCTTATGAACAGTGGCAATATCAGTTCATTAGCCAAAAGGTGATTTTGCACAGCGACTACTGCATTTAGCATTACAGGTGCAAAACACATTTTGAACAGGATATGAAAAATGACAGCTGTACTGTTCATGGGGAGGTGTAAAAATAGCAAAGTTGAAAATCCTGCGATAACATATTAAAAACTGGTGAAGTCACGGCGTGCACAAGGTGCAACGCACACCTGTAATGTAATTAGTTTGGGGATTTTTTACAGCAGATTGTCAACACAGGCATTTTGGGACCTCCGCTCATGAACAGTGTCACTGTGATTTTCTTAATCTGTCCCGAACAGTGATTTCCCACAGCGACCACGCATTTCTGTGCTGGAAGTGCGAAAACACATTTCGGCAATGGTGTGAAAAATGACAGCTGTACTGTTCATAAAGAAGTGTGGAAAAATGGCAGTGGTGAAAATCTGGACTGAAAATATTACAAATTCATGAACTTATGAGGGTGCGTGGAAACTGCTCAATGCTCGCTCGTAACACAGTCATTTTATGGACTTTTGTCACCAAATTTTTAACATAGCCATTTTAAGACCTCTGCTCATGAACAGTGTCACTGTGATTTTCTTAATCTGTCCTGAACATTGATTTCTCACACCGACTGCGCCATTGTGTGCTACATATGCAGAAACGCATTTTGGGCAAGATGTGAAAAATGACAGCTGTACTGCTCATAAGGAGGTGTGGTAAAATGGCAATGTTGAAAATCTGGAGTGAAAATATTAAATATTCGCGAACTTACGAGCGTGCGTAGGAACTGTGCAATGCACACTTGTAAATCAGTCATTTTTGGGAATTTTTTCACCAAATTTTCAACATAGGGTTTTTGGGGGCCTACCTCATTAACTGTGACACTGTCATTTTGTAAATCTGTCCTGAAAGGTGTTTCCGCGCAGTGACCGCAAAATCACCTTTTAGGTCTGATTACTGCATGACAGTGCCAGAATTCATGAGGAAGGGTCCCAAAACCCCATGTTGAATTTGGTGCCATCAAAAATACTACAGATATATGTATCAAGTTGAAAAACCCTATTTATTCCATTATACAGCTTACCGGCATTTCTTCAGTTTGCGGTCGACTTTGAAAATTACAGCGTGTTCCGCTCACCAAAGATCATCACTTTCGACCTCCTGAGTAAGTATGGGGTGAGGTGGGGTGTGGGGAGGTGGATCGCAGAGGGTGGGCAGCGGTTGGGGGCAAGACAATCAGCGAGGACCATTTTTTCTTTTCAAGTGTTTGTTTTCTTTTTAGGAAGATGGCGTGGGACTTGTGCCATGCTGGCGTGGGCTCCCAACATGGCAATGAAAGACACAGGGGGTCAGTAGAGCCGACAGGGATTAAGACCCCGTCAGCCCATACAGATGTATGCCATGCTGAGGTGGGCTCCTAGTGTGGCAACTGGAGTCTGTTTCTTTTGGGGGTTTAATTGAGCCGATTGGGGACTGGACACTCCTGTCGCCATTCTCACTGTATGCCAGCTGGGGTGGGCTCCAGCATGGCACCTAGAACTCTGGGGGAGTGGAACCGACGGGGGATTGGGCACCCCCATCAGCAATACTGTGTGCATCGGGCGGGGTTGGGGGGGAGTGCTGTTCAGAGACACTCAGAGGGTTGGGGAATATTATTACAATACTGATCATGTGTGCCAACAGACGAAAACTGTGTCACTTTTTAAGTCTCTTTGGGGTTCTGTTTTCCTGCTTTTGTCAATGCCGCTCCTACCCTGAACTCTAACTCAACATTCCAAGGATGGCAATTAGATCTTTTTTTGGAAACATTCCAGGGCTGTCATTTTAATCACTTGCCTCCTCCTGGAAAGATAGTCCTAGGAAAAGTTCACTTCAAACTGAATTTATGTTCCAGGAAGAGAAAGCAGAGATGTATACAAGCAGGATTGCCAGCAGTATATGCTAATAAACACTGTCTTATCACTGCTCACTGAAGCGGTCTCTCCCTTTCAACTGTACACCACTGCATTTTCAACTGTTGTCATAGACAGCTGCAGCATTCATTGGGTGAACTATGGCTGCACCTGCAAACACACTGACTGAATTGGAAGACAGGGTGCCACACCTACAAAAACTTGGATGATGGCTCTATGTTTCTTGCACATGCGTGCAAGCAAACATAAAAAAGACGGACAGCACTTTATTTTCCAAACCACCCCCACTCCCACCAAATTGGCAACACATTAATATTCCTGTGCCCCTGTCACAAGCAAATTGACACACACACAGCTCCGTCAGCCAGCAAGAATACACTGGGGTAATGTTACTTTCACAAAACCATACAGGAATACATTACAGGTGAATGTGGCTCTGCTCACCCATGAATACGAGTCTTTGGCCCATGGATTTACCAGATTGTAAATAAACAAAACAAAACAAACTAAATGGGCAGACTGGATGGGCCAAGTGGCCCCTTATCTACCATCAGTTTCCATGTTTGAATGCCTGGGGTGGTGGCAACCAATCGTATATTTATTTAGGCTAACTAAAATAAAAATATATTGATGCTGTAAATTTTTTTTCACCACTTTGCATACTGTCACTCAGTGGAGCAGTGCACAATATAGGTAGAAAAGTGGGGTTAGGAAACTGAAATAGAGCAAAACAGATACATGCAGTATCTATGGCGCTGCAGACTATAAGATGAAGGCAGGCAATTACCAATTGTAAATCAGTAGTGCCATCTTGTGACTGATTCCAGTTTCCACCAGTCTTTTGTTCCTTGCTTATATTAGGCACCACTGTTCCACTGACTGAAAGGGTGTAGGACTCAGGAAATTGCATGTATGTATTTAAAAATTGTAACCAGACAAGTCATACTAAGCTTTGATAGCTTGTTTCCAGTTGCATCCTTGGGGGGTTACATGGACCAGTTTTATTGATGGGGGAATACTGTCCAGGACACCCGGAAAACTCCACTGCTTGGAAAGTGCCATGGGATCTTTAACTTTCACCACAGTAACCAGAAATGGGGAAAAAGGACCTCGGTTTAACACCTCATCTGAAGAACGATCTGAAGAATGATACCTCAACAGTGCAACACCCGTACCCTCCTACTGCGCTACAGTGTCAGTGATGGCTGTTACCCCAAGAATGTGGTATGGGGATTGAACCAACAACCTTTCCATTTTCTGACCCCAGAGGTGATCATGCTACCTATTGAGCAACTGACACTGATATTGATAGATACTGAAATAAAGGAAAGTGTCCAGGGCCGTCACAAATGGAGTGGCTGGTATGGCCACGGCCATGCCACTTTTTCCCCAAGCTTGACTGAAATTGCACTGAAGGTCATATAAAAAATCCCCCCCCTTTTCCCATGTCAGTGTGTTGCAGTCCTTTTCACTGCACAGCCACTAGTTCTCCTCGCTCCATGCTGTGGCCCACCGGCAGTGTGCTGTCACATGTTTGGCAAACCATATGGGTGACAACAACAAGCACCACCATGCCCAACAGCCGAGGGAGATCTCAGATGTATCCGTTCCTGCTGGGCATGTATCAAGGAGCGCGCCCGCGGCAAGAGACCTCCCCACAGACTAGCCACACAGCTAACGGATGAGGATTAGCACCCCACCCAGTCCGTGCCAGCCACAGACTCACAGGTCAGTGAACGAATGGGTGACAACTGTGTTGTGTTTTTACCTGTCAGTCCTGGCATGGAGGGGGAGGTTTTTGGGAGGGTGCAGGCCAGTGTCTAAACTAAAGATTCCTCCTGTAGTGCGGTCAGGTCACCATTGTGATTCCGGGGGAGAGAGAGGGGATGAGACGAGTAGGGAGTTCAGTAGTCAGTGCTTGTTCATTCGTTCCCTTCTCTGACCTCTGCAGTTGAGCAGGAATTTGTATGTGTGCCTCAGTGCCTGCATCTATTCTGAGTCAGAAGAAAAACTGAATTAGTAGAACATTTTTTTATAGAAATAACTGGAAAAAAAAAACTAGAGCGAGACATGTTGAGCAGAGGAGACTGTGAGGGGTTGGGGGGGGGAAGGATCCGACTTAGATTACAAAGATTCTGTTGAACTGCAGAATTGGTCCAATTTTTCTATATTGAGAGAACTTGCAAAAGAGACTGGAGAGACTGTGAGGGGTGGGGTCTGGGCCAGGGGCCTGGAGGAAAGAGAATTGAAGTCAGAGGACTGGATATAAACAGGCTGCTATGCTCAGTTTGGATCAGAGACCAGCATCCTCCTGCTGCAGCTAGCTTTTAATTGAAAGCAAAGCAAAAATAATAAAGAAAAAGTTGAAATTCTAAATAAAAAGTTCGAACAGAAGCCTGTGTGTGTGTATGTGTGTGGGGAGAGTAGATCATGGTGGGAAAAGTTAGGGGTGCCCTGTCCACATGTCCTGTGGTTTGCTTGTTAAAGGAAGAACAAAAAAACATTTAAATCAAAAATCAAATAAAGGAAGAAAAGCTATGTGTGGGCTTGTGGGGAGAGGAGATCATGGCGGGGAAGTGAAGGGGTGCTGGTGCCCTGCCTGCCCATTCTTGTTCTGCGTCTTGCTTGTGAAAGAAAAAAAAAGCATACCCCGCCAAATAGATTCACATAATAAAAAGTAAGAGAAGCCTGTGTGTGTATCTGTGTGGGCCTGTTGTGAAAGAAAAAGGCAACTTCAAAAAAACAGTTTCACATAAAATAAAGTAAGAGAAGCCTGTGTGTGTATCTGTGTGGGCCTGTGGTGGGTTTGGGAGAGGAGGTCACAGTGGGAAAGCCAAGCAGTGCCCTGCCTGCCCAATTCTTCTGTGCGTCTTGCTTGTGAAAGAAAAAAGCAACTTAAAAAAATAGTTTCACATATAATAAAGTAAGAGAAGTCTGTGTGGGCCTGTGGTGGTTGTGGGGAGAGGTGGTCATAGCAATAAAAACAGACACAGATTTGCAAATCAGCATTACTTCATTTGCACTGCAGTTTCATGAACTCATCATAAGGAGCACTGATATTGTGTGACCTAGAACAAAAAAATAATTATGCATTTTTGGACTGTTAGCATATTCAAATACCTGACAATTATGGCACTGATAAAGTTTTTCCTCAAACGCAGTGCAGGAGGTCACTGAAGAGTGTTTTGGATAACTATGAGGTGCTGCAAAACACATGGCTTGCCTATCAAGACCGTGCTCCAACCCCAGAGACTAAGAGCAGAATACTTGGTATTTCTTCCCAGATGAAGTCCTTCAATTTCCTCTTCGGTGTTGCCCTAGGTGAGGTTTTATTTTGTCACTGTGATAACCTCAGCACGTCTCTACAGTCTCCAGAACTATGTGCATCAGAAGGACAGAATCTAGCAAGAATTACCGTAGACACTTTAAAGCACTCAGAAGCGTGGATGAGTTCAAGAAGATTTGGGGACAAATAAGAGAGATGGCCAATAACCTAGATGTTGGTGAACCCCAGCTTCCTAGAAAGAGGAAAGCACCAAGTAGACTTGATGATTATGTAACTACTTGTCCAGCACCAGCAACTTTTCCCACTTCTGTTGAAAACCACTATCGCCAAGTCTACATGATGGTGTTCAATGTTGTTACTGCTTGCATTAAAGACCGTTTAGAGCAGCCTGGATATCAAACATATGCTAAGCTGGAACAACTGATCTTAAAGACCGTCAATGGTGAAGAATGGGAGGAGGAATTTCAACACATCCTGAAATTGTACTATGATGACATTGATACTTCATCCCTGCGTGCACAAATACAAGCCCTTACTGCCAACTTTGCTATGAAAAAACGAAGCTTGAGACTTAGGGATGTAACTGACTTCATGAACAGCAATTTTTCTGAAATGCTGTTGTTTTGCTTAGGCTGATACTTGTGATTCCTGCTACAAATGCAGTCAGTGAGTGGTCTTTTAATGCTCTGAGAATAAATATTATCTGTGTATAACCATTACACAGGCCCGCCTAAATCACCTAATGTGTCTTCACATACATAAGACCATAACAGATAGTTTGAACCTTGTGGATGTTGCCAATGAGTTTGCAGAAAGGCTCAGAGCACTGTCGAGTCTTCAGTAAATTCACTGCTGAAGATTTAAAAGTAAAAAATGACTAATACAAAAACAGAAGTAAAATGTGTCTTCATACTTCAGTCTGGTTTCTTTCCTTTTTTCTTCCTCTTCATTACAATTATTGGTCCATCTGTTCCGGTTCCAGTACAGACTTGGCCTGGCGCTGATACTGTGCGGTGGTACTAGCCAATACAGTCAAACAGTCGTGTACAATAACTTCGCATTATTAAATTCCAGACTATCCGTAGACAAGTTTATTGTTTGCAGGTGATGTCTCAACAAATAATAAGGGAGAATGGCAAATGTCAGTGGGATAATGAAAAAATAAATAAAATAAAACAACAATGACGATTTGACAAATATTGACATTCCTCATTCATAACAGTGCAGCCTACAAACTCAATAATGCTCATCTAGCTGGCCTTAAAATCTGCAGCTGCAATTGGCGTGAATACACCTGGCTGTCAACAATGCCATCTCATGGAGTGGGTGTGAATACACCTGGCTGTCAACAATGCCATCTCATGGAGTGGGTGTGAATACACCTGGTTGTCAACAATGCCATCTCATGGAGTGGGTGTGAATACACCTGGCTGTCAACAGTGCCATCTCATGGAGTGGGTGGTTGGTGGAGCCACCAACCACCCACTCCCTCCATGAGATATTAAACCTGAGTAGAATTATTGCAGTGTCCTATAAAAGAAAATATCATGTTGTACTGTAGTCTCTGTGGGCTGTTAGCCCCCCCCCCAAGCTCTGGGGGGCTAGATGCTGCTAGTGAGTTTGGGCCCTCTATATAAAATTAAACAATAAACACATCATTTCCTACCCCTGACTCCTGTGGAAAAACACATTTTTGTTCACTGGAGTTAGGGGTGTAGACGTCTCTGGATGGCCTTGGATCCTGGCATCCTGCAGCTACAATGTTGGGAAGGGGGACTGGCTGACTAGCAATTCCAGCAACCACATACCCAGCAACCCACCCCATGATCAATGAGCAGCATTATTACAATGCCATGTGTGAAACTGAAACATCTTATATAAAGGCTGGGAGGTCTGGGTGCGTGGGGTCTGCTAGGCCCACAGAAGTTCTGGGGTGTACATGCTCTGTGGTATGTTTTGGTGCTTTTATTGAAGATTAAACATGCTTTCATTATGTCTTTTCCTACCAATGATTCCTGTGATACAGTTTTTTCCCACTTTAGTCAGGGGTATTGGGCACTCTGACTGCCACAGGCTCCCACTGTCCTGGGGGAACAAATAATGTTTTCCCACTCCAGAACTCAGGGGTAGGAAACACAAAACAACAAAAGTGTGTTTACTCTTCAATAAAAGCCCAAAACTCACCACAGAGCACCTAGACCCCCAAAGCTTCTGGCTGGGGTCTAGTGGCCCTCAGACCCACTGCCTTAATAAAAAAGATTCACACACGACATTGTAATAAATAATTATCATGATGAAGTGGGTGGGATGCTTGGGGTGGGTGATGGTTGATGCCTGGCACTGTTGCTTAGACAGTTGACCCCCCATCACCACCAGTTGTAGCTACAGGTTCTAAGCCCAGCCACAGTGTCCCACACACCTAACTCCAGGGGAAAAAAATTACTCAGCAATTAGGGGTAGAAAGAAATAAATTAATCTGTGCTTTACATTCAATAACAGTTCCAAAATCACCACAGAGCAACTGGATTCCAGAGCTTCTGGGGGCTGCCCCCAGTTTTTCATATGAACATCATTCACAGAACATTGTAATAATGTTCATCATTGTGAGGGTGGGTGGTTGATGGCATTGTTGCTTAGTCAGTTGGCCCTCTCTAGCTGCATCTGCAGGTTCCGAGGCCAGCCAGGGTCTCCCACCCTAATGCCAGAGGAATTTTGTTTTCCCCACATGAATCAGGGGTATGAAAATCACAGTAAAAGAGGTTTTTATCTTCAATAAAAGCCCCAAGCCTCACCACAGAGCATCTAAAAATCCCAGAGCTTCAGGGGGCCTGGCAGCCACCTAGACCCCTGGCTTTATTGTTTTAGCTATCAACAATATGACCTCACCACTTTCAAAATGCTGCCTACAGCCCTGAAAGTGTCTGTCTACCTACTATACAATTTTAAAATAAAAAATGTCGAACTCAAGTAAATGTCCTTGTATTAAAGAACTTAACTGAAAGGGATTGCGTGGCAAGAAGATAATGAACTCTGCATTTTGCTGCTTGTAAAAATTCAGTTGGAGAGATGAATGCCATGCTTTTAATTTTTACACTGCCACACAACTGGAAAAACTGTACATAACGAGAATGTTTGCCTGCATGAGCGGTATCATTTTTAGTACTCTACTGTGTGGTGTGCAGTGAAGAAGAGTTCTGAGCAGCAGAACGAAGGGAGTGTAGAGACTAAAAAAAAAAAAAACACCTGGCTCAGCTCACTGCACTGATGGAGGGAGGAGGCTTGCCTTCTTGAGTGTATTTATTTGTTTTGTTATAATATGAAAGGTACTTTCGAGCAGGTGTGTTATTTGAAAAGAAATGAGCAAAAGGGGAGTCCAGATCAAGTTCCACAGACAGGTGATAGGTTGGAGCCGGATGTTGGGATGGGGAACGGAGGGTGTGGAAGGACAGCACACAGAGGGAGAGAGCAGGAGGGTTGAATTGGATGCTGCATACCGGGACAGGGAACTGAGAGTGGGGCAGACAGCACACAGAGGGAAGGAGCAGGCACAGAAGAATGGCCCCATGGCAAAGGGCAGGGATAGTGAGCTCCACAATTTGGCGGAGAACTTGGAGGAGGAAGATGAGGACAAACACATCCCCAGGCACTGCTGTGGCATCAAGAGGAAATGAGGAGGGGCAGCCAAGGCAGTGGTGGGGCTCACCTATAGACCCAAGGAGGGTAATCAGTCACAGAGGAACGCTGCTAATGTCCGGGAAAGAGCTCGGATGAGGGTGCTGAGCAAAGCTTTCTCCCAGCTCAAGACAAGCCTGCCGTGGGTGCTGCCGAAAAGAGAACAGTGGCAGTGAGGTACATAAAGCTGGCTTTTATGTAAATGAAAGTACTGAAGTGCTCTGTCATTGGATCGCTTCAGTTCTTTCAAGTACACAAAGTTTATGCCCATGGAACTGTGACCACTCTCATACTCTGCATGGGTGGTCATTGGTCTGTCAGGGACAAGCTCAATGTAGATTGCTCTACATTGAGCTAGTCCGTGACACACCTCTGAAATGCCATACTCTGAAGCAAAGCAAGATGTTTCTTGCGCATGCACAAGGAAACATAAAAACTGCTTAGGAAATGAATTACCTCTGCATTAGATCAATACAATTTTACCCATATCCTCCAGCACCCTGATCAATATCTGCTCATAGTCTATGATAGGTACAGGTTTGTCCATCACTTTGCACCTCTGTCTCAGCCAAACCTGTATATATGAAATACTGACACCCTCGTTCTTGAACAAGATGGTGATTTTCCTTATTGTTGGCTGGGTCAGAGGAACTGCAGCAAACAGTGTCCATGAGGGGTGGGGGTGGGGGTCTTTCAGCTGATTGTACTGGGAGCAAATTCTGTCCCAACCTGTAATCTTTTTAAAACTTATCTCAAAATTTGAGTCATCAGTGTGTATCAACACGTAGCTCTCCAAAGCGAAGAATTTTAGAGAGTATTTTTTATCATAATTTGGGCCACATGCAGTATACTGTATCTGGGGGCGGGAGGGAGGTTGGGGGGGGGGTTGCCAGGCCTGCTTTATACAAGAGCCAAGCAGCACTTTTTTCTGGGAGTAGGTTCCTCATTGTTATTAAATAAATCCAACATCATAAATTTTGAGAGGGGGAGGGTTAGACTATGTAGTGTCACTGGGGTTTTCCATGTTAGACAAAGCTGGACCCATTCTTATTGAGCTGGGGCTCCATTTCTGTTGAAGCACACCTGAAGGTCCTTCTCCTAGAGAGCTGTGCAAGTGAGGTACATTTTATTTATGTACGCATGCATGTGTGTGTTTATGTATGTATGTATTTATTTATATATGCATGTATGTATGTATTTATGTATGTATGCATTCATGTGTGTATGTATGAATGTATGTATTTATGTATGTATGTATTTATGTATGTGTGTATGTATGTATATGTATGTATGTATTTATGTATGTATGTACGTACGCACGTATGTGTGTATTTATGTATGTATGCATTTATGTATGTATGTATGAATGTATGTATGAATGTCTGTGTGTGTGTGTGTATGTATGTATATATTTGTTAACCGGGTAGACACACTGATCCAAGGGACCATTTTCAGGCACGACCTGGGCCATGAAGATAGCACAAGCATAAATACAAGTCAAAATACAGTACAGGAAATACTGACAAGAGTTACAAATACAGCATAGTGCAAACAATAGTAAGAGTTATTGTACAGCATGTTCTATCGGAAGTATACAAAAATACAAAGCACAGTAGTGGTAGATAAGTATCGCTACTAAATCATTTCAAGACAGTGTTATCCATTGTATGATAATATACAACAGAATGTACATAACATAGGGTGTCTGAGTTGCTTGATGACCTCAGTGAGCTTGTGAGGTTGTTGGAGTGGTACAGTGGGTGAGCACCCAGGGGGCACGTACAAGTAGCAGCAAGACCGCTTTGTAGTGGGGTTTGAATAAGAGGTGAGAATCAACAGAGTGAAGTGAGATGGGCAGACTGTTCCACAGTTTAGGGGTGACTGAGGTGAAGGCTTTACTACCCAGGCAGGTGGTAATTTGTGGAGCATCCAACAGATGGCTGGAGGAGTTTTGAAGGTTGTGGGGGCAATTTGTTTGTTTGAGCAGGAGGAAGAGGGGTGACAGGACCCTGCCTCTGATGACCTTGTCTATGGTACAGCCAAGGAAGTAGTTACTGCAAGCCTGAGGGGGAAGCCAGCCAAGGGACTAGTAGAGGGAACAGTGATGGGTAGAGTGGTGTGCCATCAGTGCAAATCTACATATACTGTATGGTTGTATGTGGTTTTTAGCCTAGAGAGTTCATGGGTGGAGGTTTGCGTACTGATAGGGGACTAGTAATCAGTTAGAGGAAGGAGACTGCCCTGGGCTATGGCTGAATGGGCCTCTAGAGTCAGGCAGTGTTTCAGTCGATATCCCACTGCCAATTTTTGGTTGATGTGCTGGATGGAGATATCAATGTGTCTGAGAAGGTCAACATGGGGTCCAGAGTAATGCCCAGGTATTTAAAGGAAGATACCATTTCAAGAGGGGGACACACCAGGGGATAATACACAGAGGGCAGCTGTGGTGTTAGCAAGTTTGGGTAGCTTAGGTTTGGACCCAAAGAGCATGGCCTTGGTTTTGTTGGTGTTAACCAGAAGTCTATTTTCCAGGAACCAATCATGGGCGGCGCCATAATTAATAGTGAAATTAGGTGAGAGGCTAGCCAGAGATTTGTCACTATGGGATAACACTAGGTCACTGACGTAAAGAATGGTGTTACATGTAAGGCTGTCATTTGGGAGGGAGTTAATGAAGAGTGAGAAAAGGAGGGGTCCAAGGATAGAGCCCTGGGGAACACCTGTGATAACTGCTCTAGGTCTACATGTACTGCTTCCACCAAATCAATTGTGGAAGATGACTCATTTGGTACAGAAACTTGTGGCTCAGAAAGTTCTGTATCTGTATTATTCACAATATCAGCAGGATTTATAGCAGGTTGTAATGTGATGTCAAGTGGCCTCATGTCTGTATGAGGTATTGGCACTGTAGGCTTAGTGTGTTCCTCTTCCTGTTCCCCTGCAGCCTGTTGCATTGTCACATAAGTCTGTTCAGCAGTCTCACTCACTCCCAAAGGTCTGTCTTCATCATGTGTCTACAAGCTGTCCTCTCTGGCTGTAGGTTCACTGTTCTGAGGTGGTGGTGTGAGATCAGGGATGCTCCTTGGGAACTCCTTCTGGTATCACTGAACTGTGGGGTCCAAAAAATCAGGGACCCATTCCTGGAGTCAATTCTCATTCCACCAGCTCATTGCTGTGCTTTTTTTCTGAGGATCAGGATATTTTTCACCAGGTAATTCACTGGATTTACTCTTGGTTTGCTTGAGTTGCCTTTTCAGATGCCCAAAGATTTCCTGTGCAGTACATCAAAGCGCATAGCTGATTTTGACTGAACCACGTCTGTCAGTGGCTCAGATGACACATCAGCGGCTTCTCTGTCCTGGTGATGGCTGAGGAGGTGATCTCTTTGATGGGGATACATAACTTCCTCCACAGCCATCTTCTCCATCCATCTCTGCATTTCTCCTTCATATCAGTTTTCAAACACTGCTCTGTTGCACATAGCTTCACATCAGGAAACTCCGTTTGAGACATACTTTTATCATGAACAAGGCATTCAGCATCAACAAAGGCATTTTTCTCACAAGCTTCCATCATATCATTGCTGTCGATCTCCTGTTGAGCTATGGCAGGGATGAAGATCAGCTCACCTACCACATCCTCACCTTCTCCTCCTCCTCCTCCACTTAGATCAGCCATCTTAGCAGCCAGCCAAAACAGACAGCAGCTCCCCCAGCTAGTAGGGGAGTTTCACCGGTGTCCTGGACAAATTTACCCCATTCACGAAAAATACCACCAGCAGCTTAACCTGATTCAGTATGTTAGTCTGCCTCTGTATCTACACCCCATCCCTTTGAGACAAGGCTGAAAACAGGCAGACTTGCCTAGCACTCCTTTTCTGGTTAACAAAAAAGAAACTAGTCAAGAACTTGGAATGTTGGCAAGCAATCTTGGAATGCAGGTCAAGAACTTGGAATGCTGGGAAAATGGAAGACTGGCAAATGAGCTTGGAAGGTTTTCAAGTGGAACTGAGCACATGCAATACAGTTGGAGTGCTGTCACTTTAAATAGCTGGCATGCATAAATACAGTTTCTCTACAGTCACTCTATGTCACCAACTCAATGCTTTGAATGAAATGTTCAATAAGCTTGCACTTTAAAATGTCTGGACCCTGCTGCTATCACAATGCACTTTAAATGTTAACTTTTACAAATCAGTACTTCTGCACTTTAAATTTTCAATAAATCCGTTTTCCTTTTGCTCCTTAGGAGCAGTTCAGTTATGCTTGCACTTTAAAATGTTCTGTAAATTCAACACTTGCATTTTAAGTAGATTGTCTTTAGATGCTGTACTGTACAAACATTTAATTCGGCACTGTCACTTTAAATCCCAGTGTCCTACTTTGAATCAAGTAAGGGAAAACAGGGTTGCAATCTCTCAGTAAATTATTTGAAGCAGTGATCTCTCTCTAGAGGATTTAAATAATTAAATATTCAATAGGCTGTTTAGCTGGAGTCCTTGGCAGCTGGTTGCCAGTTGGTGTCTGCCCTCTTTCCCATTGAGCTGTGGGAGTTGTTTTAAAGGGAAAGTCTCTTAAGCTAGTTTCTCTATACCTGTGTCGTTTGTAGGTATGAACAAGGATTCCCTCTCTTGTACCCCCCCTTACTTCTTCTTAATTTAAATATAAATCAGATTGCTTCACTTGTTCTGCCTTGGTGTGAAAATCGGTTTTACTCCATTGCAAAGGTCATGAACCTGCTCATGCAAGGCATCATGGAAGTTGGTGATGCATACCTGCACAAGCCAGCAGAAGTTATAATCTCATTCAGTTCTGTTACATGTCTTGTGCAGTCCCTGTATTCTCTAAAAGCAATTTTGTTTACTCAGATACACATTAAACTACAGAAAACAGCACAGCACTTACTATACTTTGAAAAGTTTCATGGCCAGCATAAGACAAGAACATAGGGACTGCAGAGGACAGCAACAGCAGTGACTGATTACAGTATAGCTACAGAAGGTTTTAGCAATAAAAATGATCAAATTCCAAGATGCCTTACATGTGTTTGGTCATAACCTTTGCAATGGAGTCAAGAAGGTTTCACACCAGATTTAAAGAGCTGCTTCCTACTACACTTCTGCCCTCAAACATATAATAAGCATTAAAAGGCTCCAAATTGACAACACTGGGAATTTTAATTAGTTGCTGCCTGTATTTAACATTTGAAGAGATTGTATTTGGCTCTGTGGAGCCGACAGCCAAAATGCTGCCACTTCCTGTATTGTGAGACACGCCCCCACACATGCACATTTCATGATGTTAGTAAATGGAGAGCATGGGGGGGGCACTCCATAGAATGCAATACAGACATTTTTAACAGCTTTTTCTTATAGAGTTCTGATTATGACAAATCAAGGCCTCTGCTCAACAAACAAGGTCCTTGTTAGTTGAGTGCTGGCCTTGATTTGTTATAATCAGAACTCTAAAGTGTAAGAAAAAGCAGATAAAAAATGTCCATATTGTATTCTATGGAACGCACCCCAACACACTCTATTTAATGACACCACAAAATGTACAAGCATGGAGGCATGTCTCACAATCTGCAAAGTGGCAGCATTTTGGCTGTCGGCTCCATGGGTCAAATATGATCTCTTCAAACATTAAATACAGGCAGCAACTAACTAAAATTCCTTGTGCAGTCCACTTGGGGCCAGGTAATGTTTATTTATTTATTTTTTCATATAGATGTTTATTTCTTCTTCGGAGGGCCACAGCTGCTCGTCCACTAACCCTACTAGACTCTGGGGCCGTTCGGGATCTTGATACGCTTTGTGTGTCCCGGCGATGCCATTGGAGCTGCCCAGAGGCTTCTTCCTGCTGTGGCCCTCAATGTTTCCACATTTTCTCTCCAGTTACCCGGAGCCCCAGACAGAGAGGCACATGTACGTGGAGGCACGCATGCGCTCTCTTGCTCTGGTGATGGCCCTTCCTCCCACACCTTTGGCCTGGCACCCTGGCTCCCACAGCTTGTACTACCCCCGGCCTCCACCACAAGGCAGTCAAGAGCCGAGGGAACACAGATCCCTCCTCATAAAGGAGAGCTGCCTGTTGGCAGCTTAATCCTGCACCGCTCCTTCCTCCCCGTGCCGACCTCAAATGGCCCATGCTCATTCCCGAACATGGGTTTCCGGCGTGGTGAGAGGTAAGGTAACCAGGACCTCAGCCCTCTATGCCACTGGGCCGGCTGGGGCCAGGTAGTCTTAACTATATGTTTGGGGGTGGGGGAATGGAAATTAAAAAGCTGCTCTTTAAGTAACTTAATTTACATTTAAATCCTGATGAAATTAGGAGGGTACAATAGAGGCAATCATTGTTCATGCCTACAAACTACACAGGTAAACTGAATAAAAGGCTCAGGGGACCTCCTTTTTAAATCGTGGGCCTCTGTGCCCTAACTCCACCTCTTGGGTGGTCTTTCATGGGGCCTAATTTGCCCTGATGAATGCAATGATAGCTGCTCTCCCCAGGTGCCTACTGGTACAAATCACAATTTAAAAAAAACTTGTGCTCTTCTTTTGGGGCATTAGTCCATTCACCACTGCAGCCCATGACTCATTGCCACCATTGCTTTTAAATTTGTTGCTGTACTCTGAACTGCCAGGCTGAAATTCTGACCAGAATATCGAGACCGAAGAGACAAGATGAAGTGCACCTGGAGATAAAGGGGACCACAGGATCACCCAGTGGCTAAACTGGAAATATGTAAGAGATGGAATTGTAATCTCGACATTTGTAGGAGGTGGAACTGTCATCCCTAGGAGGTTGAACTCTCCAATAATATTCAGTGGAGAAAGGTGTTAGGGGAGGTGGAACTGTGTTCCTGTAATGTCCTGCCCTGTTTAACCCCTGGGATCACCAAGTCGGCTTGAACTCATCCTCCATCACTCCACGCACACTCTTCTTTGTGGTCACCCTTTAACTTCCCCCCAATAGTCTTGTCCCTCAAACCCCAAGCTGAATCCAGAACACCATTCCGCATCCCTGACAATGGTTCCAGGGGTTCCAGCTGTTGGCTGTGAGAGACGACTTCTTTAAAATCAAACTCACTCTCCCTCTCCCTCATGCTGGAGAACCAGGGTCAGTTCCCCCCCCACAAACTCATCCTGCTTGTTCTGTCTTTGGTGGGGCCGGGGGGTGTTCACAGCACTAGGTAGGCAACAGGGAAGCAAATAGAGAAAACTGTTTAACTACTATCCTGAACTGAGGCTTTTAAAGGGGATCTGGGCTGCTGCAGTGGCTGTTGGTGGGTGGCATGCCCCCTCTTTTACCCATGCTATGGCCATAGGGTCCCTTTAAATATTTTCTGGAGGATTGTGGAGCACTACACATCCCAACATCATGTTCAAGGTCACTGATTTATGGTGATTAAAGTAATGAAATTCTGCTTTCAAGCTTTAACATTCCAGGATTGCATCAGTGACTACTAGTCTAATTTCTGGATTTTACAGGGATTCTACTGCCGGGCTTTTAGTATGTGTAGAAACGAACAGACTCAAGAAGGCTTAGTAGACTGCAAAATAAATAAAGCAAAATGAAAACAGCACGGAAAGCAAGTTAAAGAAACTTCATACATTCTGTAGATTCACTGATCTGGTATCAATTATGAAGTTCTGTGAAATATTTGTTTTTGCTGGTGTGCAGACAGTCCAAATTCTGGCATATTACTAGGATTTCCAATAAAAATGGAAGCCAAGATATGTGAGGTCAGATAATAGAAAGCAAACATAGCAAATGTGAATACATTATATTGGCAGTTTTTATCTTAGCTTAACATACGGTGCATACTCAAAACAATCATTTAGTCCTGGTGGGCACTGTGCCCACAACTGGACCATCCACAGACCCTCCTTTTGCGGTAAATGCTCAACACATGGATGGCCATCAGACCAAGCAGACCACTCTTAAATTCTGTGGACTGGAGCGTGTTACTGTGGGTAAGCAGGGGTGGGACTTGGAAAACTGTTTACTGTAAAGGGAGGGTTTGTGGACTCTATGTGTTTGTCTTCTGTTTAGGTGCTGTCATGGTATCAGGTGGATAGTTCATTTTCAGGAAAAAGAATGGGACACAGAATTTGGAATCCACATGCTAAGAATTAGTGAGTGGATATAAATAGAAAATATTTTAGTCCTGTTTCCTAATCAGTCAAGCCGTACAAAAATTAGGGTACTGGATTTCAGGAGGGCTGAATTTGGCAAGAGGGGAGAGTGCCTTAGAAAAGCACTAGCAAACAGGCAAGAAGGAGGGGTGGAGCAACAATGGGGACACATCAAAACTGCCATCACAGAGGCAACAAGCCTTTGTGTGAAGCAAATAAACAAATCAAAATGAAAGAAAAATCCACTATGGCTCTCAAAAGAGGTGGCGGGGAAGGTTAGGGAGAAAAAGATTGCATTTAGGAAGTATAAGGAAACACTGAAGGAGCAGGACAGAGAACTGTACCAGTTAAGGCAGAAGGAAGCAGGGAAGGCAATCAGAATAGCAAAGGCCCAAACTGTGGAAAAGATAGCCAACTCAGTTAAGAAGAGGGATAAAACCTTTTATAGGTACATTAGGGAGCGAAGAAAGACAAAGGGAGGGATAGTGAGGCAGAATAGAATGGATGGTGTGTTGGCAGAGAGGGACAGTGAAAAAGCAGGGACACTAGAGCTGGCCTGCCGGCGCAGCAGTTAGATTTCCGCTTGTGATGCCAGCGACCC
The DNA here is from genome assembly GCA_016271365.2 of Neoceratodus forsteri. Classification (NCBI taxonomy): domain Eukaryota; kingdom Metazoa; phylum Chordata; order Ceratodontiformes; family Ceratodontidae; genus Neoceratodus; species Neoceratodus forsteri. Next base: position 1,301,964,092 of record CM057453.1, on the reverse strand, counting down.
GGGTTCGGGAACAAGCCTGGGAAGCTGGAGGGCCGGCTGGGGGAGAGGCCTTGAGCGTCCCAGGGACTGCTCGTCCTCTCCGGGAGGAGGGGGGAACCAGAGCTCTGCTCTTGTCTGGCCCCGGGTGGAGACCCAAGGTACAAGCCCGATGCCTAACAGGGGGGCGATGTGCCGGACATTGGCGCTCAAGCGCTTTGACGTCAGAGGGACATGGTACATCGCGAGAACACCATAAAAAACCCTTGCAGCCTCCTAGTAGATGGAGCACCAGGCTCCGACCCTCAATGCACCTACCTGCTCAGAGACAGCATCCCGACGAAAGATAGACGCATCAGGGTGTATGGGCCCCCACTCTGTACCCCGCCTGGGGGGTATAACAACGGCTCCTAGAGGGATGGACTGCACTGGTCACCAGGTAGGTGGCGAGGCTGAAAAGGCTATGGTGACTCCTGAAGAGAGAGGGTCTGCGAGGAGGAGGGAAAAAAAGAAAAAGCAAGACACTGAATGAATACTTCTGCTCAGTATTCACAAGAGAGGAGGAGGAGGGGGTACCTAATCCTAATAACAGAAGCACTCTGGATAGAGGTCGATCCCAGTCCTTTCACTAGAAGAAAGAGTTCTGAAAGAACTCCTAAAACTGAAGGTGGACAAAGCAATGGGGCCTGACAGGATTCACCCAGAATTCTAAAAGAATTAAGGGGAGAACTAGTGACACCACTGACTACGCTTTTTAACAAATCATGGGAGGATGGTGTGGTACCTGAGGATTGGAGGAGGGTGGATGTGATTCCCCTTCACAAAAGTGGGAGCAAGACAGAGGCAGGAAACTACAGACCTGTCAGTTTGACCTCTGTGATAGGGAAATTGATGGAATCACTTCTGAAGGAAAGAATTATTGAGTACCTAGAGGCCAGTGGGGCATAGGACCCAAGGTAGCATGGGTTCACAGTGGGAAGGTCATGTCAGATGAATCTAATCGATTTCTTTGACTGGGTGACCAAAGCAGTAGATCAGAGAGGAGCTGTGGACATGGTCTACCTAGATTTTAGCAAGGCATTTGACACAGTCCCACAAAAGATTAATAAACAAATTAGCCAGTCTGGGAGTGGGTCCCAGGGTGGTAGCCTAGGTAAAACATTGGCTGGACAACAGGACACAGAAGGTAACAGTAATGAGTCCACTCTGAAGAAAGGGGTTACTAGTGGGATACACATGCGAGGGTTCAGTACTCGGTCCAGTCCTTTTAATGTCTTTATAAGTGACATTGCAGTGGGACTGGAAGGAAAAGTATGCCTCTTTGCAGATGACACAAAGATCTGCAACAGGGTTGATACACAAGGAGGCGTGGAAAGGATGAGAAGGGATGTGGCAAAGTTGGATAAATGGTCAGAAGTATGGCAGCTTGGATTCAATGCAAAGAAGTGCAAAATAATGCACCTGGGAAACAAAAACCCAGGGGAAGAGTACACCATGGGGGGGGGTAGTAACAATGACAAAATTGGAAAGGGACCTAGGGATAATCATATCAAATGACCTTAAGATTGGCAAGCAATGTGAGAAGGCAGTAGGGAGGGCTGGGGGATATTGGGATGTATAGGCAGAGACATCACCAGCAGAAAAAGAAGTTGTTATCCTCTGTACAGACAGTTGGTGAGACCCCATCTGGAGTACTGTGTCCAGTTCTGGAGACCCCATCTCTGCAAGGACATAGACAAGATGGAGGCAGTCCAGAGGAGGGCAACTAAAATGGTGCAGGGTCTGCAAGAGAAGCCATACGAGGAGAGACTACAAGAGCTTAATATGTATACCCTTGAGGAAAGGAGGGAGAGTGGGGACAAGATAGAAACATTTAAGTACCTCAGTGGAATCAACAAAGTCCAAGAAGGTAGCATCTTTCAGAAAAAGAGATGTGTAAGAACAAGGGGACTCAATTGGAAGATAGAGGGGGAATGGCTCAGGGGTAATGTGAGGAAGTATTTTTTCACAGAGAGGGTGGTGGACACATAGAACAGCCTCCATGAGGAGGTTGTGGGGTCTAAAACTGGGAGAATTCAAGAATACATGGGACAGACATAAGGCAATTCTTGTGGGGAGTAGGAAAAAATAGGCTGTTGGTTAACTAGGATCTGCAGCTTATCCAGTAGGTAAGGAAATGGGCAGACTAGGTGGGCAAAGTGGTCCTTATCTGCCATCAAAGTCTATGTTTCTAGGTTTCTATTAATGAAATCATACCACTGCTGAAGCATTTGCTTTTTTAAATTAGTAGTATGGGTGTTTTGAGGTTAGCACCATCATGCGCCATTTTGCACAAAGTGAGTATTTATTTAGTTATCTGTCTGTCTATCTAACTGTCTGTCTGTCTTTTTGTCAGAGTGTTTCTCTGTTAGCGTGTCATGCCTTGAGGTAGATTTGCTATTTGTACTGATGCAAGGAGCGCTTTAATGAAGAAGTGTCTGTCTGGAAGTTGGAGGTCTGGTGCTGCCTTTTTTCTTGGTTGGATCTTTGCGTTTCTGGGCTGAGCACAGTTCATCTCCAGTGGAGTGCCATTTTGTGTTCTCTGAAGTGAAGAACTCTACCAGCTAAAGAAACACAGTCCTAAATGATTAGAACTTACTAGAAGAGCTGTTACTGGGTTTGCATACATGGCGGCACTTATCCAGACCTGACAGTTAACTTCTGCAAAGCTGCTTTATCATCCTGGTGAAGCCCCACGTAGTCAGGACCTGCACATTGATTCCAGCATGACAGTGTGATGAACAGTGCAGGGTAGCAAGAACAGGGATCAGCTCGGGTGAAAGTCCTACTTGACAAAAGCTGGAAGGGACCCCCCTATTGTGTGCTGCAGATGACAGATGCTGATGACCATATACTCCCGAGAACACTGAACAAAATGTGGAGCACAGTGATTACATGGGCTGCCTTGGGCGAGGAAGGACAGTGGAATGGCCAATCATGCAGGTTCCCACATTACTCTCATATCCATAGCATGGATGCTTCTGTCATGTGCATCCAGATGACGAGTGGCCACCTCTCTCCTCAGGGGCAGTTCACAGCTGAAGCAACATTGAACTATGGGGGTACCCAGCAGTAAACAAACAAGCAACAACCCTCCCAGTGGTCTTGAACTGATATCGCTGGGGCCATAGCTGGGATGGGGGTGGGAGACATGGCTGCTCTCCTGCGTGTGGGGGTTGTCATGGCTTTCACCCCCCACAGACTTATACTCTGGTCTTTAGTAATGAACAGCATAAGTGATACTCTATGGGGAAGCACTCTACCTCATCTGGGACCATATATTGAAGAAGACTGGGACAAGTTAATATGTACAATACAGAAGAAGGTGAACCCAGACTTGAGGGTATGTACTATGGATGTTCTGACTGTGAATTGAGGGTCACGTGATCAATAAGAACAATGAAATAAAAACTGGAGGCCTGGGGCTTGGTGGGAGGGAAAAATGTTGGGTAGAGCGCTCTTACAAGGTCAACGGTTTTATGATATCCAGACTGCAGGATACACAGTCTAGTGCCCTACCTGGGTCTGCCATCCACAGAGACTGGGGGGAATTGTGCCCATACATAAGCGGCCATGACTGGTTTTAAACACACACAGGTAAAGGTGAAACATATTTTTATGCAATATGAACTTAAAGGGTCATGTCTACATTAAGAGGGCAGCTGGCTAACTGATAGAGATTGCAGAGGGCTTTCAGGCCTCTAGAAATTGTGTATGACTTTAAAGGTACAAGAGCTGTTGTTCACAAAAGGGCAGAGGCACTTACCATGAAACTGAGAAATTGAATGGGGAGGGGAGCACAGTGTACTGGAAGAATGTCTCATGGGGGTTGGGGGATGCTGGTGCCTCGCTTAGATTGCCCAGCTTTATTCTGATGGCCCCCTGAACAGCTCCAGAGGTGGGACAGTAGACAGGTGACATTGTTTTTCCTGTTCAAGGTAATTAGAAAGGTTATAAAAAGTGTGAAATGTTCTAATGAAGTTGTGATGTTCATTCTGCTTTTACATTTTGTCTTGTACACTTGTTCTAGTTCAGCTAGGTGTATAAAGGCACTAAGGTGGAGTACGGTCAGACCTTGAAGAGGTAGCCTTGGCTACAGAGATCATGGATCATGTCTGGAGTGAAGAGAAACCTTGGAGAGTAACAGAAATCAAGTGTATCAAAAGGTAGATTGAGACTTACTAATATAACAGAGAGTAGACTTAACATTTTCAAAAGATACAGGGATTTAATGCAGTTCTCATATAGACTATGGGTGATAAAATAGTTACTTTCTTAACGTGGAATGTGAAAGGTATGCAGGAGGTGGGAGCCAAAACACAGCAAGTGCTACAGCAAATTAAAAGGTCAGGAGCTCAAATTGCTTTTCTACAAGAGACCCACATGAAGGAGGTGAACACACAGAAAATGCACAGGCAGTGGGGTGGTTTCTTGTTTGGAGTGGTAGTCAAAAATAGGAGAGGGGCCACCTTGATATTGATCCACAAAGGGCTGTGGTTTATACATTATAACACCTAGCACTATGAAACAGGTATAATTCTCACAGTAGAAGGTACTGTTGGAAAGACCAAAATGGCACTGATCAATATTTATGGTCCAAATATAGACTCCCTGGAGTTTTACACAGGGTTGGAAGCTCTTCTTCTAAACTACAAAGAACACCACGTAGTAACTGGAGGAGACTTAAATTTAACCCTTCTGTAGATCCTCACCTAAACTGCATGAATCCCAGTAGACTCAGGTCCCACGCAGCAAGGATGCTGCAGGCAGTGATGCATGACAAAAAAACTTGTAGATGCATGGAGACCACTACACCCACTGGAGAAGTCCTACATTTTCAGATCGACGGTACACCACCCCAGCTCTAGGACAGACTATTGATTTATGTCAGAAAACCTAGTTTCTGCCCTAATAGATGCACAGATGTTGCCCATGACTATTTTAGACCAAGGCCAGTTAAACAGTAGTGCGACTAGAGGGTGACATATACCATGCTGGTAGGTGGAAACTGAACAATATTATAGTAAGCCATTCATAAAATAAGCATGAAATATCCACCTTTATAACCACCTTCCTCGAGCATAACAAATCCTCAGAAACATCCAGGGCAGTGATATGGAAAGCCCTAAAATGCTTGCTTAGAGGAAAAGTGATCTCGGTGTGCATGGAACAAAAGAAAAAAAACAAAGAATGCAGGACTGAACTACTTCAAAAGGTTCTGGCTGTCGAAAGATAAACAAATAAGGAGAATCAAGATGCCAACTGGCTAGAATGGACATTAGCCAGAAGAAAATACAATGGAATTGAGGGAATCAATGAAATTCCTGTACAGGAAAACAAAGCTAAACTATATAGCCAGTGGACCAAAAACCACAAAAATCCTGGCCCTTAGGCTTAAACAAGAACAGACAAGATCACCTATTGCCTACATTAAAAAGGATGCTACACAGCAAGTTGTCAACAGACCAGGGAAAAAGCAACAAAGAATTTAAACTCTTACCAGAAACTGTGCTCGGAAACATCCAGATCAGATAACAGAGTACAAGAATTCCTGGCAGGCATCCAGCTCCCAACTATATCCCAGGAACAAGCGGAGTATCTCAAAACAAATACCACACTAGCTGAAATACAATCAGTCTTACAGACCCTCCCAAAGGGAAAGGCTCCAGGAAGTGATGGCTATTCCCCAGACTTTTATGCCACCTTTGCAGACAAGGTGGCCCCCACACTACACAAAGTATATGTAGAGGTTTTAGAATTGAAGATCCTACTATGGATGGTGCTGATGGGGATTATTACACTCCAACAACAAACAGCACATAACCTGTGTGGGATACTGTCATATAATGCTCCTAAATATTGACATGAAGGCATTCACAAAGATCCTGGCTGACAGAATACTGAGGGGTGCTCCTGTCTCTAATCAGCCTGACACAAACAGAGTTCATGCTGGACTGGCATATTTCAGACAACCCAAGAAAAGTCACATACCATGCACAAGCAGCACAGAACCTATGGATTCCAGCTTATCACCTTAGACACCGAAAAAGCATTCAATCAATTGAAATGGAGGTATTTATTTAAGATCTTGGAGCTCGGTGGCTTCCCTCAAAATATCAGAGATATGGTACAACTGTTATACACCAGTCCAAGGGCTGTGGTCTGTACAAATGGACTGCTATTACCAGAATGCACAGTTAGAGATGCAGCAAATTTAAAATCCACCTGCGAAGTGAATGTGAAGTGGCCACTTCGCGTTGGCACTTCGCTACGCGGAGTGCACCATAGGAAAGGCTCCCTTTGCCTTGTTATTATTACTTTGCGTTGTCATTCCACTTTAAATGCAAGCTGTGGAGTGACAACAAAATTGGCAGCACCCCACCCACACAGTCACCAGAATTAATGTGCATCCCCAAAGTGCTACTGTCTTGTGTCCAGAAAATGCCCCAGTGCTGACGAAGTGAAATGAGAGCATAAAAAGAAATGTAGACTCCCAGAATTAATGGCACACTCAATCATGCACGCAGTGGTCAAACACAGAGTCACCAGAATTAATGTGCATCCCCGAAATGCTACTGTCTTGTGTCCAGAAAATTCCTCAGTGCTGATGAAATGCTACTGTCTTGTGTCCAGAAAATTCCCCAGTGCTGATGAAGTGAAATGAGAGCGTAACAAGAAATGCAGTCTCCGAGAATTAATGGTGCCATGCAAATGCACAGACAGATTAAGATTGTGCTGCGCACTGAAGGGATGCATACGAAAAGGCACACCACCACCAAACTGGTGCACACATGTCACAAATCCAAATCTGGTAAGGAATACATTTTGCCAATTGGGGGATTAGTGCACGGCAGTAACAATTCACTACCAGTAAAGATACCACAAAGCAGTATAAAAAATTCATGCAGGTGCAGTGGATAGCAGGTTCACACTGCCACAATTACTCGATGGCACAATAAAAGGTGTCTGATTTAATGGCACGCATCACACACACATTACAAGTAATGCGTAGCAAATTGAAAACCTTTAGTAATATAACCAAATGTTTTAAACAGACGAATTATACACTGCTGCACCACAATAATCAGCAAAAAAATGTCAAGAATTACTGAAAATATTACTGTGTGTACATTAACACAGTTATACAAGAAAAATATAACCAAAACAGAAAGACTGCCTTTTTCGCCCAGTTAATGTACCTACACCACAAATATGCCCCTCCATAAAGCTCACTTCACAGCACACAGACTGACTGTTCTAAATTAACATTCAAAATCCACACACAACAATAATCACTCAATGAGATGAGCACAGAAGGGTTTCCTACAATCAATGTAGTAAATTTTGAGCAAACAAATGACTCAAAAAGGCATTTTAAACAGCTTTTAGAGGTTTTGAATTGCAGAGCTCAGAGAGCAAACTGTCTCCTGCAACCACAACACACACACTACCCAGGCCAGAACTGAGGCTGTGCAGAACAATCTAGAACCCATGTGACCTGCAATCCCATGAATCACTGCAGAATTTCATTTGGAGCTCAATTACAAGTCGAAGTGAGGCGAATTACATTAATTTCAATGTACTTCACCTTAAAATTGGTGGAGAAGTGGTTTGGGGAAGGCGGAATAATGCAAAGTCATTGGTTTCACTGGACTTGGCATTCCTCATTATGAAGCGAAATACTCCACTTCACATTGTGGAGTGCTCCATGGGTTCCACGTTACTCCATGAATCACTTCATGGAGCGAATTGGGGCCACTTTGTTCACCACTACTTATAGTACTGTAACTCATATGCTGTACAGGAAGGAATGAGAATGCCTATGGCTGTACTTCCCAGATGAGCTGCAGCACAAAACTCCACGACTTAAAAACACGTATTAATGAGTACAATGGTGGGGTGGTGAAGCCTGGAGACATACTACAAAACAGGCTTACAATACATCCAAGTAACTAGAAATAAAATTAATGTTGTGATTTGTGACATGATCGTGGATCGCGATTTGTGACTGCATTTGTGACCGTGATGATGAAGAATGTAATTTGTATCATGAGTAACTCGTGATGATGGTCCTGACTTAAAAACACATATTAATGAGTACAGTGTTCATGCAGAATTATGCACCACACCTGTCCAGTACTCTGAAGGGAAGCCAAAGAAACAACTATGACTTAAGTTACAGATGGAGAATGGGCCCTAAAGAGATGCAAATGCACACATAGATTAAGATTGCGCTGCGCACTGAAGAGATGCAGACAAAAAGGCACAACACCTAACCAGTGCTCACCATCAGAAATTAAAATCTGGAAAAGAATACCTTTGCCGGTTGGGGCAGGCTGCGGGAAGGGGGTGCAGTGTACTGCACTGCTGCAGTAACAGTCACTAGTACTAGTACCAGTAAAGATACCTCAAAGAAGTACAAAAATCACACAGCTGCAGTGGATAGCAGGTTCACATTGCTGAAATTATTAGGTGGCACAATAAAATGTGTCTGATTTGATGACACACATCACACACATACTCACACACACACACTAAGTAATACATAGCAAATTGAAAACTTCAGTAATATGACCACATATTTTATCTTTTTTATTCAACTTTTATTGAAGTTTACAATACAGAGAACAAACCACAACAAGCAGTACCAATTAAACGTAAATTAAAGACAGAGTTTACAATGGCTCATTCTTCCTATACCCTCCCTCCCTCCCCACCACACTCACCCCAACAGACCCAGCACAGCAATATACCCACAAGGGTGCGGAGTAACCTATCAAAAGGTGTGGTCTTCAGCTCTGCAACGCATATATAGTTTGGAAGGGACCCCAAATCTTATTAAATTTATCTATTTTGTTAGCAAGCCTTGCAATAGTCCTCTCCGTTCTGAGATTAGCCAGAAGTTCCTGGAGCCATTCCACATAGTTTAAATTCTCTGAATCTTTCCATTGCCTAAGGACTATTTTCTTAACAGACAAGGAGATCAACGCCATGTAGTACTTTCTACGTGCTACGGTAATAGGTGAAAGATCCCCCAATACACATATTTCAGGCGTAAACAAGTCAGAGATCCCTAGTAGCGGGTCTGCTCTTTGCCTAATAATGGTCCAAAGTGATACCACTCTAGGGCATTCCCAAAAAATGTGAAGGAGGTCTCCAATCTGCGACCTGCAATTTGTACAGAGCGGAGACGACAGAAGACCCAATCTGGCAAGTTTCTGTGGGGAGTAATAGGTATTATGTAGAATTTTAAATTGCATCAACCTGAGTCTATCTTGTAACAAAAATTTGACAGTAGCGCCAGATACAGGACCAGTCAAATTCCTTGCCAGGTAAGAGGGACTGCCAATAGAGTACTGGAGCATAATTATCGGGATATGCCCAGGCAAAAAAAAAGTCTGTATAATTTAGAAACAGCATGAGGCAAGCCAGCCAATTGGATCAAGGAGGATTGGAAACAAGCATGAGTTCCGGGAGGTGGAATAACCCCAAAAACTTGCAACAGGAGGTGCCGTAGCTGATAAACCTTGAATATACTCTTACCAGGTATCCTGAATTTATGCATAATGTCCTCTGAGGAAAACCACTACCTATTGGCTGAAATGAGGTCCTCCAACTGACAATTTCCTAACTGAGGCAGCCAGGAAGGTGACAACGGCTTATTATTTATTTGTATATTGGGATTACCATTAACAGGCTGGGAAGTATCCCTACTGTTCTCATATTTGAGAAAAGCACATAATTGTATATGGGCCTTAATCGAGTCTACAATGGGAGAGTTACTAATTGCTTTGGGAAGAGAACATAGTTTAGCATGTAACATCGCTCTGGGAAGGTAACCAGATTTTTTAATAAGGGTTGTTTCCACCCTTAGCCATAGTGGGGTATACCCGGAACAGGGTGCAAGTTGATCAGTTGACAACCATCTAAGATACTTGCCAGTCTGGCTGGCCCAATAGTACAATCTAAGATGCGGAAGCCTTAAACCTCCTCTTTCCTTTGGGGCAGCCAGTTTGTGATATGCCATCCTCGCTTTCTTGTATCCCCATACAAAGTTGGAAAGCATACTATGCACTCTCTTAAACCAGGACATCAAGAGTACAATATTTAACATATTAATGGGATAAAAAAGATGGGGAAAAACGTTCATTTTGATCAAATTTATCCTGCCCCAAAGAGAGAGAGGGAGAAGGGACCACCTTTGAAGATCTTGATTGATCTTCTGTACCAAGAGATCTAGGTTTAACTGCTTAAGTCGGAACATGCTTTGGACCAAAATAATACCTAGATATTTAATAGAGTCAGCCTTCCATGCCAAACCAAGTGTAATGATTTCATGTTTATAGACTCTATGATTAAGAGGGAAAACCAGGGATTTACCTATATTAAGCCTGTAATTAGAGACCTGACTGAATTCCTCTATTATCCTGAGAACCGGGGGAATGGATGTAGTTGAGTTAGACAGTTGGAGAAGGAGGTTGTCTGCAAATGCTGCATTAGCTGCATGACCATTTAAGAGAATACCTGAGATGTTTTAAGCTTTTGTCAGCCTCCGAATAAGAGGCTCTACATAAATATTAAAGAGCAGCGGGGATAATGGGCAGCCTTGCCTAGTTCCCACTGATAATTTTATTGGAGCGGAGATCACCCCATTGCAAGATATCCTGGCAGAGGGTAATAAATATAATGAGTGCACCCAGCTCCGAAATTCTCCTGGAAAACCGAAGGCCTCCATTGCTGCAAATAACTACCTCCAGTAGACTCTGTTGAAAGCCTTCTCCGCATCCAGGGGGACCAAGGCCATTGGGAGGGAGGCATCCCTGGAGGCAGAGAAGACATGAGCCAGAGTTCTGAGGTGGTCAGTTGATGATCTGCCTTTCATAAATCCAACCTGCTCCTCACCTATTATAGAAGAAAGTACTAAAGTCAGACGATCTGCGAGCAATTTGGCTAAAATTTTAATATCTTGATTGAGAAGGGAAATCGGCCTATTACTAGAAACCTGTTCGCGTGGCTTGTCAGGCTTGGGCAATAAGATAATCAACGCTTCAAAAAGAGAGGCATCAGTCGCTTGACCCGAGAGAAGTAAACGGAACAGAGGGAGCAAAATGGGTACTAGTTGTTTAGAAAACACTTTGTAAAAATTAGAGGTAAACCCGTCTAGACCAGGGGTTTTATCTGACGGAAGGGATTTAATCACTCTTTCTATTTCCACTTCAGAAATAGGAGAAATTAGTGCAGTTTGCTGAGACTCAGTAACAGTAGGTACAATAATTGTAGATTTCTCAGGTACACCTGCAAATCCACCTCCGAGGGGGGGGGGGCAGCCATGGGACCATATAACTCCTGAAAGTAACTAGAGAATTTCTTTACTATCTCTGAAGGTGAAGTTTTAAGTGAATCACCATCTAAGGAGCGAACTGTAGCAATGAACCTGCTGGACTCCTGTTGTTTCACCCGCATGGCTAACATCCGTCCCACCTTCTCCCCTTGGTCAGTATAGACTGCATTTGTTTTCAAAATTGCAAATTCAACTTGCTGTCTTAGTAAGCCCAGGTAAGCATCCTTGAGCTTAACTAGCTCTTGTCTAGTGGCCTCAGAGGAAGCAGGGGAGAGACTAGCCTCCATACTCCTAATCTGAAGCAGTAATTGAGCAACCTTACTTTCCTTCTCTTTTTTCCTTTTTGACGTTATCCCAATCACAATCTCTCTCAAATGTGCTTTAAGAGCTCCCCACTCTATATCAGGTTGTCCCATAGAGTTGTTATTTATGACCATAAACTGCTGAATGTGGGATGCTATATAGGCAACCTTATCCAGTTCTTTTAGGATTTGGTTATTGAGCTTTCATCTGCTGCCCTTCTGGGGCAAGGATGCAACCGAGAACTGACAGGTGACAGCCGAGTGATCTGAAGGTGGGCCCGAAACAATATTAGAGTCTACAACCCCGGATAAAAGGTTTTGAGTTAGCAAGATATAATCAATCCAGGAGGTGGTACCATGGACTGGCGAGACAAAGGTGTATTCCCTTTGATTAGGATGAAGCACTCACCACACATCACACAATCCAGCGGAGTCCAGTAAATCCCTGAAAGCCCTCTGAGCGGGCCAGAGGCTGGAACGAGATCGTCCCAACCTATCTATCATCTGGTCAAACACCAAGTTGAGATCACCCCCTATTATTATGGGAAGGTCAGGAAATGAATGCACCACTTCCAGAATTTTGACAAAAAGCCAGGAGTATCTATGTTAGGACCATAGATACTGCCCAGGGGAACACCTAATGTGTAAAGTTTCCCCTTTACAAACAGGAACCTACCCCCAGGGTCAGAGACAACTTGGAGAGGCTGGAAGGGGATAGATTTATGTACCAAGATCATGACCCCTCTACTCTGGGTAGTGCCCTGTGCCATAAATACCTGTCCCACCTGCTGACGCCTCATCTTAACTGCTTCAGCATTTAGGAGATGCGTCTCTTGTAAAAACATGATTTCTGTTTTGAGGTGATTCAAATACTTCAAAATTGAGTATTGTTTAATTTTATGTCTGGCCCCTTTAACATTCCAGGTAATACACTTGATAGTTCTAGCCATCTACTTCAGAGTGACTGCAATTGGTCATAGTAAAGCACCCACACCTGTTATTGCACTCACCAACACCACTTGTTGAGTATATGCTGTGCTTACCCATCCCCTCCCACCCAACCAGCCCCTAATATCCACATATCAACCCCCAAAATAACAACCCCAAAACCCTAAAGCAAAGCCCAACCCACTCCCACCCACACATTGCTAGGTACATGATAAACAGCTCACCTATACTTCCCCCCGTCGCCCCACCCCACCCCCAACAGCCAACTTGACTAGCCAATACAATAACATTTTCAATGATTTGTAATGCGGCGATTATCTTTTAAGCCAACAGTATTTACATACAGTATCCCGGAGTCCCAAACTAGCTGCCCTTGTTTAGAGATAGCATCAGTAAACCCCACGCATATAAGTAATGCAGTCAGACATAATATATTAACCCTGTCCTAGGGTAGGAACGCCACCATGATGCAGTGGAAAAAACCTAGGCAATTGCTAAACAAAAGAGGTGACAAAAGCAAGACGTTCCAGACGAACGTATAATGTGCCCTTTTCCTTTGTCAGGCAAACAGAATATATAAAGATTGCCCCCTGAGAGAGTTATTTCCCCTCAAATAATGTCACACCGTCCATTTTACCCAGTGTAGACCCATTATGCAGTCACTAGTAAAAAAAGGGCAGCACATACAGTCTTTTGCGCCATCTAGCAATAAACAGCCTGCACTACCACTTAAAGTGGACTCCCGAGGTGAAAATAACAAAATTATAATAGAAACACAGGCGCCGTTCCATATTCCAAACTCTATGAAGTAATATTAACGCAGTCGCAGCACCACATTGAGCTCTTTGGACAAACCATACATAGGTCACCATCGGAAACATTAACTTAGGGAACCAATATAGACTGCCCGAGTTAAAGGGAAACCATTCAGCAAGTGGTATGAGTTGCCCATGAGATTGAGGCCCCTGCTGTCATTTGGGTGTCTTTGTGGGGCTGCTAGAAGAGGTCACAGCGAACTCCAGAAAGCCAAAACCTCAGGAAATACCGCTTCATAACCGGTGAGTACAGTCTTTCAGAGGGAAACTGTTCAAATCCCTAACAGAGACCAGGGTATCTCCATCGCCTCCCTTCCCTGTGCCTTTACTTAAGAAGATAAGGGGGAGCCCTTAACAGACGTCTCACTCTGCTAGACAGAGTAACAGATGAGCACTTCCAAATCCAGCTTCAAGAGGTGCGAAAAAGATCTGGAAAGGCAGCCCTAAGATCGGCAGCCGCAGCCTCAGCATCTTTGTATGCACGCCAGGAGCCTGCCACGAGCACTTGCAATTTGGCAGGGTAACTCATCCTAAATTTAATAGCTGCTGCTATTAGCTTCGCAACTGTAGGATGGTAGGAAGCACGTTTCTGGCGCACAGACAGGGGAAGGTCTTGAGTAATTCTGATCTTAGCACCTTCCCATGTAAGCTCTTTAGCTTCCCAAGCTTTAGCAAAAAAGTGCTGTTTCTCCTGATAATTCAGGAAACGAAAGATGAAAGATCTAGGGGCAGCTCCTTGAGGCGGCATTAGATGGAGCGCTCTCTGTGCTCTTTCGATGGTGTAGTCGGTGCCAAACGGAGATGGGCCTGCTATTTTTGCAACAAGTTTTCTAGAGAACTTAACCGGGTCCAAGCCTTCTTCTCATTCTGGGAGGCCAATTAGTACCGCATTATTGCGGCGACTTCAGCCTCCCAAATCCTCGACTTTAGTCTCCAGTTTGGCTACTCGTTGCTGGACAGCCACCAGTTCGGATCCGGCTTGATCTTGCTTGTGCTCTAAGGAGCGTATACAGACCTCATTATCAGAAATCTTCTGTGCCAGAGATTCCACAGTGTTGGAGATAGATTTAATTTCCCCCAAAATCGACTGTAGCTCTAGTTTGAAGGGCTGAAATTCATCTAAAAATCTGGCTAGGGTGAGAGGCTCCGGGCCCACATTGCTAGCGCCAGAAGGCTGCGACAGTACTGCAGAGGAGGCCTTGGACTTCTTCGGGGCCTTCTCAGGAGACACAGGGGGAGTGTGTTTAGGCAGACTTTTCTTTATCTCTATCTCCATTTGACCACAGCAGCGCAAGTACCGGGTTGCAGAAAACTACCACAAAAAAATCAAAGTATAAACCGCTACAGAAACTTAGATAAACAATATAAAAATGGAGCGGAGGGTAGGAGCTCAGGCAGGAGTGTGTTACTCGGTGCACTGCATCACGTGACTCCATGACCACATATTTTAAACAAACTGAAATTATGCCCTGCTGCACCACAACAATCAGCAAAAAAATGGCAAGGATTATTGAAAATATTACTGTGTGTACATGAACATAGTTATACAAGAAAAATATCACCAAAACAGAAAGCACTTGTCTTTTTCTCCAAGTTAATCTACCTACACCACAGATACGCCCCTCCCCCAAAGCACACTTCCACTGTCTCTCAGTACACAGACTGAATGTTGTACATTAACATTCAAAATCCATACACAAACAATAAACGCTCGATGATATGAGCACAGGAGGGTTTCCTATAATCGATGAACTAAAGTTTCAGCAAAAAAAAAATGACACAAAAAAGCTTTTTTAACAGCTTTTAGAAGGTTTGAATCGCAGACAGCTCTCAGAGCAGATTGTCTTACACACACTACCCCAAACTGAGGCTGTGTAGAACAATCTAGAGCCCATGTGACCTGATATCCTGTGAATCACTGCAAAATTTGATGTACTTTGCCTTAAGAATTGGTGGAGTGGTGGTTTGGGAAGGTGGAGTAATGTGAAGTCATTGTTTTCAATGGACTTCGCATTACCCATTATAACGTAAAGTATTCCACTTCGCGTTGTGGAGCACTCAGCGACTTCACCTTCACTCCACGAATCACTTTGCAGAATGATTGGGGCCACTTCACCCATCTCTGTGCATAGTGTAGCAAGGCACCCAACAAGTATACCCCTAGCACCCTATCTCTTCAATCTGGCACTGGAACTACTACCCGGAAAGATCCAAGCAACACCTGACATCCGGGGCATAGTAGTAAGTGGTGCCAGCCACAAGCAGCTAACCTATACAGATGATGTTCTCCCGATGCTGCATAACCCAGAGACATCAATACCACCAGTTCTAAAGTATATCCGAGGCTTTGTAACATTCTCTGAGTACAAACTGAATTGGACAAATCAGAGATCTTGCCATTAAACCATAAATGCAACAGAACTATGTTTTGAGAGTATGGAATGCAGTGGCGGCAAACTTCCATTCAGCACATGGGGATGTCTGTATACTCCTCTGCAAAGGACATAGTCAAACAAAATCATAACAGGATCACCTCTCAGGTCAAAACTGACAAACAGATGGGATGCCCTTCCTCTTTCTATGGGTCAGCGAATGGCCTCAGTCAAAATAAATGTCCTCCCCTGAACACTTTGTCTTTTCAATGTGACACACTCCCACCCCAACTAAACATCTCCAAGAGCTCCAAAGATTGATATCAGAATTCATATGGGTACATAACAGGCTGAGAGGCTCATTGCAAAGACTTGTCTGGCTAACAGATAATGGGGATCTTAAGGTACTGGGCATCACCCTATACTACTGGGCCTCACAGCTTCAGAATATACCTCCCTGGATACCACCATCAGAACAATTACTGAATCCTGCCAGTGCAACTAATCCCCCTTACTAGCCACCGTTTAGCTCTATCTCACTCTCTCTTCCTCTCCCTCCCCCCTTGTCCCTCAGCCCTCCAGCCCTTGGGAGTTGCATGTATCTTCTTATACTTGATCACTACCTGGCCACCTCTATTCCCCTTCCCTATCCAGTCCTTCTCTAGTTCCGCTCTTACTGTCTCTACACTGCCTCACTTGGAATTACTACTCAGAACCTACTTGCTGCTATTAAATATCCCAAGCTTACTGCTCCCTTAGATGATAGATGTATTCTAGTTTCTGTTAATTAATTTATTGTTCTACTGTATCCCAAGCATTATTGCACTTGACCTGACCGTGTTTTAATTCCTTCCAACCCATTTCTGGTTGATGTATTATAGTTTATGTTATTTGATTTAGCATTCTATTGTATCACATGTAATGCAGCCCTGAATTGGATGATGTATCCTATGTTATTGTATTACTCTCTGCTTATTCTGTATATGTGCTTTATATTTTTTGTTTGCTGTATGAGGGACATCCTTGCAAATGAGCTTTGCTCAAGGGATCTAATCCCTTCACAATAAACTGAACTAAACTGAAGATGATCCAGTACAGAAAGACATACCAGCATGGGTGGAAACAGAAAAAGAGATGTGTAAAAATATGGCCACAGAATTGACAGCCCTTGTTTTTGGACCAACTCCACATTCTCTAGTGGATGCACCAGTGGGATGTACACAGCAAATATTGCACAAACTACTCCAGTGTACTAAAAGCTCACTTAAGAAAAACAGATATCTGCCCATCTGGGGAAATGGTAATATACTTATTGCTGGTACTCGCATCCAGTGGTACCACTGGAAAAAGGCAGGAATACTGCACATTCAAGACATTCTATCCCCAATTGGTTTTATCCCCTTCAGAAACTTACAGCAGAAATGCCACCTCCGACTAGCAGATGCCTACATATGTTTCCAGCTGCAGCATGCCATCATGCAACACTGGGGCACCAGAACACTGAGATCACAAAACATGGCATGGGTGAATATGGTTACAGCAAATCTACATGGTACAACTTCCGTGCCGGCTTGGTACAGTGTACTGGTGGCCAAAATACATTGAGATGCCACAGCAATGAAAGATTGGTGGAGCTGGGAGCTGGGAATAGACACCTCAAATTGGGACTGGAACAAGATATGGATGTTTCTCAGACAAAGAGTCTCATCAAGAAATCTTAAAATCCAACAATTTAAAATTATTAGCAATATGTACAACACGTCCAAAAAGTTGCATAAAATGGGGAAAATACCCACGACTAAGTGCTATAAATGTGATCATCCAGCTGGAGCCCTCATTCATTTACTACAGCAGTGCCCAGTCATCCAGACCTTTTGGCAAAAGATTAAATCAAAACGGAACACTATGCTGGGATACAAAGAGTTAATAGAGCAATACCATTGCCTAACTTACTGTCTTAGTAAAGTGCGTCTCCTTCAGTTTGCCCCCAAATACCTTTGGTTTAGGCCTCTCAGGTCCCTTGAGACTGATGCCCTCCTAAATTACTTTGGTGCCTCTGACTGGTCACCTGTTTACTCTGCCACAGACATTGATTCTGCCCTCTCCCTCTTCACTGCCATTTTTAACAAGATCTGGAATACTCATACCCCCTTTAAAAAAAACAGGGTAAAATGCTCCCAGCACCCCTGGATTATGGCTGACCTCATTGATTTGTGCAAGACCTTGTGTGGTCACACTTCAAGTCCTCCCAATCCCTGTCTGATCTCCAACACAACAGGTCCCTCAGGAACACTTGTTCTAAGGCTGTCCACATCAGAATGCCCCACTGTTTTAAGTCTAACCTCTAATCCAATCTGAACTTCCCCTCAAAAGTTTGGAAGGTTATTCGCTCCCTAGTCAATCCTCCTGCTCAGTTCATCCTTCCTGTCCTCCTGGTGCATGGCTCACTGGTCTCTGACCCCTCCTCTGTTGCCGCTGACTTTTAACAAATTATTTACAACCTGTGCTGTACCCTCTCACTCACCTTCAGATCCCACGGTCCCACCTACATCAATCAATCAATATTTTATTTATAAAGCACCTTTCTAAATCAAGGCGCTGTAAAACTCTAAAACATAATATTCATACCAGCAATATAAATTATTTAAAATCAGTCTTGGTATGCCCGATCAAATAAATACATTTTTAGCATAGTTTTAAAGCTATTGACGGTCAGGCATTCTCTTAACTGATGAGGTAGAGAGTTCCACAGGGTCAGTGCTACAATTGAAAAGGCACGAGCCCCAGAGGTTTTCAAATGAACCCTGGGAACCTCTAGCAATCCCTCATTGGCAGATCGGAGAGGATGACTTACATGCAACAATACAAGCCATTCTTCAGAAGGCTTCCACTTCCCTCCTGTCTTCCCCCAGGAAATCTTCCTTGCCCTATTGTCACTAAACCCGTCCAAGTCTAGCCCTGATGGTTTGGACGCCAAACTCCTTCAAATCTCTGCTCCAGCCATTACTCTGCCCCACTCTCTCACCTTCTGAACCTCTCCTTTTCCCTCAGTGCTGTCCCTCAGTCCTAGAAAGTCACCATGGTCCTGCCCCTACACAAAGGGGATGACTTCTCCTCCCCAAGCAACTACCAGACAATTTCACTCCTCCCCTTTCTTGCTAAGCTTCAGGAATCCATAGTCTGCTCTAGGCTTACTGACTTCCTTTCCTCTTCAAACTTCCCCTCACCATTCCAGTCTGGCTTTAGGAAGAACCACTCCACTGTCTCATCCCTGCTGTGTGTAACTAATTCTATTTTCTCAGGGATGGATGAAGGACACATCACTGCAGCCAACTTCATTAATCTAGCCAAAGATTTTGACTCGGTGTCCAACCCACTCCTACTAGATAAGCTGAATTTTTCTGGTCTGTCAGCATTTGCCACGGGCTGGTTCCGCTCACACCTCATGGACTGTCAACAGTCAGTTCAGATGGGTTGTATTCTGTTCCCCTCTCCCTATCCATGCAGGGGTCCCACAGGGCTCCACCATATGTCCGATCTTATTCTCAATTTTCCTAAATGATCTCCTCTTGAGCCGTGTCTCTTCACGCATCAACATGTACGTAGATGACATGTTCGTATAAAATTCTGGCCCATCAATCCCAGCTGTTGAGGTCCCACTCCAGCATGACTTCCATAATGTGCTGCACTGGTTCCAAGCCAATGAGCTTGGAGTTAATATCGAGAAGACTGTACCCATGATTTTCAACTCCAGCCAAAAACTGGCAAGGCTCTTGCCTTCCCATGTCTTCTCCACCTTGGACTGCACCTTCCTCAAGGCTGTCCCCACCTTTAAGTTCCTGACGGTTTGGCTTGATAGTACGCTTGACTTCTCTGTCTATATTGATGCCATCCTTGCCAGTTTTTGCCCCACGCTTGGCACTTTATACCATAATGACTGCCTCTCCTTCCAGGTTCACTAGGAGCTGGTAACCACAATGGTCCTCCCAGTCTTTGACTATGTTTATGTGGTCTGTTGCACTGCTCCCTCCTCTTCCATTACCAGACTGGACATCCTCTGCAATGCCTTCTGTCACTTCACTACTAACTCTCCACTGTACACTCATCACTGCTTTCTCTACTCCTCCCTCTCCATCCTTCCTGTACCTCTATGTCACAAGTCCCACTGTACCTCCTTCATTGCTAAATACTGGTTTGACTCTCTTCCCTCCTACCTATACTCACTCCTCTCCCCTGCCCCTTCCTCCTCCTACTCTCTGTGCTCCAGGGATTCTTGCACCTTCACCATTCCCCATCCTCCCTCATGTGCTGGGAAAGATGCCTTCTCCTACTGTCTCCCCTCCCTCTGGAATCTACTCCCCTTTTTTCTTTGGCTCATCCCCTCTCTCCATGCCTTAAGATGCTTACTAAGGCATACCCTGTTCCTCCGTATTTGCCCCTCCCTCTTGAACCTCCTCTCCTTTCCTGCCTCTTGCTCTCCCTCTTTCTTCTCCCTTGATGGGCTGGTACCATGTATGAATACTACCAATAGCGCCGCACTATAAGGCGCGCCAGTCTGTAAGCACTCACACGGGACAGCGAGTGGAGTTTACAGCGCCTGCTGAAGTGCTCCCCTGGTCACTGTCCTGGTCCTGTGAAAGGACAAGGACTGCAAGGAATGGGAGGCTGGCCAAGCTGCTCCCGTGGCATGGAGGGCTGGGGCATGGAGCAGCTCAGCCAGTGGCAATGGAGACCAGGGTTCTAATCCTGGTCTCCAACATTTTTTAACATATTGGAACTTTTTTTTTTTTTTACATGGGGCCTTGGAAACAGTATTCCACTACCCCATGAATTTTAACTTTCCCCAGGATCCACTCCCCCTCAGAGTGAGAATCCTATATAGTAGATGGGGAGAGCAGGGGCAGAGCCCCTCGTTAAAGAAAAATTGGCACTATTTTTACAGTGTGCTCCTTGCTGATGCTATTTTTGTCAGCACTCTATGGACCCAGTGTCAACTGGGCCACCTGTACTCTGGGCCCCAAGTCTGTGTCCTAATTTAATAGGTGCATATTCTTATGTACTCTTGTTGATTGCAGCCATGTTATAAATCCATGTACTATTCATTTCTCAAAGCTAGATACTGTACTATTACTCGGTCAAGTGGTGTATCCCCGCTTATGATCACCTTGCCTCTACTGCCAATGTATTTTGTATAGCCCTTTCGATGTTTTGTAATCACTCTTCATGTATGTACTCCCCTTCCCCTGAGTCACACCTGGAAATGAGCCTTGGTTAGGTGTGCCTTTCCCGGTTGCCAAAATTTTAAATAAATTAATGCTAACGTCAATTACAATTATCAATTGTACTTATAAAGTTCCATAAGGCTATCACAAAAGATTTATAACTTGCTATGTCCTTATAGTTTGAGGCAGTGAATTCCACTTCCTTTGTGCAGAGGTTTGTTGCTTTCTTGATGCCCTCCCTTAGCTTTGCTTGCTGTTTCTCCTCCCCACCTAGGTCATCACTGTCTGCTAGGTTGTCTCTTAGGCATTCATCCATTTTTAAAAAAATCTGCCCTTCTAGCCGGTCCGGTGGCACTGAGGGTGGAGGCGCTGGACACTACACCTCGCATCAAGCCAGCGATCTGGGTTCGGGAACAAGCCTGGGCTGTCGTGGTCAGTGGGGGGTGGGGTGGGGCGGGAGAAAGATTGAGAAGCCGTAGTGTGGCTCTCTTCTTCTGTGTGGGGATTCAGTCATGACCGCTGTGAGGCTGCCCCCGGGTGGAGGGCTGAGGGTGGTGCAGATGGGAGCAGCTAGGATAAGGAGTGTGCTGTGGATCATTGTGTGCACATGCCCACATGTGCCTCGAATACAAAGGAGGGGAGAAAACACGGTGGAAAAAGTGAAAAGGAGCAGGCAGGCTCGAGGATGGCTTTGTGTATCTGTAACGGTCCCCTGGAGTCTGGATGTTGGTCTCTGGGGGAGGGGGGAAAGCCGACACCCCTCACCCTTGGCCCTGTCGTGGGTGGGGCAGCCCATGGGGGATTACCAGGTGGGTTGGGTGCGAAAGTGTTGGGGCCAGAGAGTGGACCTCTTTGAGGGAGGGGCCAAGCTGCTTGCTAGCTCCAGGAAGGAAAAAATGTATATGAAAAAAAAAATCTGCCCTCCTGAAGTCCAGGACCCTCATCCTTGTGTGGTTCAATTTCGATGTCTACATTATGTTGGACAACACTGTACGGTGACCACTGGTCCCCAGGTGGCTTCCCACCTTGACATCTGCAACACTGTTCCTGTTAGTAATCACCAGGTCAAGCACTGCCCCCTCACAAGTGGGCTCCCTGACTAGTTGCCAGTGAAATGCCCCTTGCAGAGAGTCCAGAGAGTCCAGAATGTCTCTGCTTCTTCCTGAGGCTGCATCTGAGAGGCTCCAGTCTACATCTGGCAGACTAAAGTTCTCCACCTGCAACACCTCCCCTTTTCTGCCATTTTGCCAGTGGCTTCCACTAGTGCCTTACCTAAATTCTTCGCCTGTGTTGGAGGTCTGTAGATCATGGCAATGAGAATAGTGGCTCTGTTTCCCATCTTCATGGTGACTCACAGTACCTCCAACCCCTCCACTCCTCCCTGTATAGAAACATAGAACTTGACGGCAGATAAGGACCTCAAGGCCCATCCTGTCTGCCCATTTCTTTTTCGACCTTATAAATGTGCCATTGGCCTTTGCTCTGTCAATGGCCTATCTGTTCATACTCATCTGTATTGCTCCCTTATGCCTATCCCATGCCTGTTTGAAGCCCTGCACTGTATTCATATCCACCACTTCCTGAGGTAGGCTGTCCCATGCATCCACCACCCTTTCTGTGAAAAAGAACTTCCTCACATTGCCCCTTAATCAGCTTCCCTCTAATCTCATGCTGTGTCCTCTTGTCCTGCTATTTTTCTTATATTGAAACATGTTAGACTCTTTCACCTTGATAATGCCCTTAAGGTGTTTGAATGTTTCGATCATATCACCTCACTCCCTCCTTTGCTCTTGGGTATACATATTGAGCTCCATTAATCTGTCTTCATATGTTTTCTGATGCAGTTCCTGCACCATTTTGGTTGCCCTTCTCTGGACTGCCTCAATTTGGTTAATGTCCTTGTGAAGGTGTGGCCTCCAGTATTGCACGCAGTACTCAATATGGGACCTAACCAGTGTCTTGTAAAAAGGATTATTACCTCCCTCTTCCGACTTGTGATACCCCTAGTAATACACCCCAACATCCCCCTAGCCTTACCTACTGCTTTAGTGGTCTGCTTGGATGATTTCAGGTAATCGGTGATGATGATGCCCAAGTCTCTTTCTTCCCTTGTGACTACCAGCAACTCCTCTCCCAGCCTATTGGTGGCTTCAGGGCGTCTCTTCCCTATGTGCATGATCTTGCACTTCTTTGCTTTAAACCCTAGATGCCACTCTTTTGACCATTTTGCTAGTTTATCCAGATCTCTTCTCATTCTGCCCACTCCATCTGGATCATCTACTCTGTTGCAGATCTCAGTGTCATCTGCAAACAGACAAACCTTACACTCCAGTTCATCTACAATGTCACTGATGAAGATATTGAAGAAGACTGGCCCCAGAACTGATCCCTGAGGTACTCCACTTGTGACTTGCATCTCTTCTGACTGTATACCATTTACTACCACTCTCTGTTTTCTGCCCATCAACCAGTTTGCCACCCAGTTGACCAACTTCTGACCCACCTCGAGCCCACCCAGCTTATTAATCAATCTTCTGTGTGGAACAGTATCGAAAGCTTTGCTGAAGTCAAGGTAGGTGACATCAACTGCTCCCCCCCCCTTAGTCCACCACTCTGATTACCCAGTCAAAGAAATCTATGAGATTAGTTTGACAGGACCTTCCTTTTGTAAACCCATGCTGTCTTGGTTCCTGTGCTCTTATGGATTCCAGGTGTTGCACTATCCTTTCCTTAAGGAGTGCATCCATAATCTTGCTCACTACTGAGGTAAGACTGACTGGTCTGTAGTTCCCTGCCTCCTCCCTGCTACCACTCTTGTGGAGTGGACTCACATGAGCCCTTCTCCAATCTTCTGGGACCTCTCCTGTGTTCAGAGACTCACTAAACAGTTCTGATAATGGTTCTGCTAGTTCCACCCTTAGCTCCTTTAGTACCCTGGGTTGTATGCCATCAGGTCCCAATGCCTTGTCCACCTTGAGCTTATCGAGCTCTTGTAGGACTCTTTCTTTTGTGTAGGGACTAGTGTACACCTCCCTCCCCCCTGTGTCCATGGTGCTGAGCTGTGGGCCCTGCCCTACATTCTCTTCAGTAACTAGTGAGCAGAAGTATCTATTTAGGATAGATGCTTTTACATGGTCCTCCTCCTCCCAGCCCGCTTATCCCCTTTGATCTTAGCAATACCCACTCTGGAGTTTCTCCTTTCACTAATGTATCTATAGAAAGTCTTGTCTCCTTCTTTTACTGTTTGTCCTAGTGATTCCTCATGTAACTCCCTTGTTACCCGGGGTTACTAGAATCCCAGTGAGACCTAGTGGTAGGCAGGGAAGGTAACTTGTGAAACTCCAGTTAAATGGGTTTCACACTATCTCACTCTGTTCTCAGTCTCAGCTGAGACTGAGGGATGACATCACCAATAGAATTATCGCAACTGCATGAGCCACATTGGAATCTGCAGCAAAGGAGTTAGTTAGAACGTTGGGAGGTTTTGAAGTCAGTCTTCAGTGAGTGAGTGTGAAGTTGGGAGCTTGCCGAGAAAGCAGCCCAGTGAAGGCTCTAGGAGCCTCAGCCCTGACAGAGGGCTACTTTTAGTTTAAAAGGGTGTGTGTCTCCACCTTAAAGAGAGACACAGAAGATTACTGAAGTGGTGGAGACCGCTGTTTTCGGGTCTCAGTGCCCCCTCCCTTTGGGGGGGGCAGGAAAGGGTTCCCTGCAGATTCCTGGGGCAACCCCCTAGTTCTGCTCGTAAAGGAAAAGCTGCCTATGTGTTTTAGAGTTTATTTTTGAGAACAAGAAGATTTGTAAGTCGCCTGTGGGGCACCTGCAACATGAGGGTGAGTGTCTGCTCTTGCTAAAAGGGCCTATGTTTTTTACCCTGGGACTTGTGTGACAATGTAGGGATTGAACTACTAAATATTGGGAAGCCTAGAGTAATAGCCTAAGCAAAGTAAAAGTAGGTTCAAGTCCAGAGTTTGTTGGGATGCAAATGATATGTAGAGGAGATGTGACAGATGTCTACCCAGAATCTACATTTGAAAGTTCAGTAAAGGAATTGTTCAGTTTCCAGAGAAATGGCCGAGTATGGGCTGTGGGAGCTGGAGGTGGGTGGCCCCCCATATTTAGTGACCAGGTCCACCTCTACGGATTTCTTCTGTGGATTTCTACTTTACCTCAGGCACTTGGCCAGTGATGAGGGAAGTACCCAGACTGTGGGATTGTGAGGAAAATTCTCTCTAGGAGTCGAAGACTCTAGTGTGGTTTGGGGAGCCACAACAGGATAATTGGTTCATTCCTCAAATGGACTCATGGATCAAGTGGCCAGTGGGGAGCCGGCCAGTGGGGAAACCCAGGTAGTGTACAAGTGGGCTGTGTACCAAAGTTGCTGCAAATCTGGGCTGTGTGCCTGGTGGGTTTAGAGCCTGAGGGCTGGAAATGGTGATAAAGTGTTCTGTTGTCTCTAATCTGCATTACCAGGAATGTAGCCCCATGGGGGTCCGTCTATGCTTTGTTTGTTCAGCTTGGATGTGAATAAAAGCCACACTGAAGAATCCCATTCCAGGTTCTGGAAATTACAGTTATTGCTTCCTGTGTTCGGATTTACTTGGGTGCCCCTGTGCAGAGTAGCCAAACCTAGGTCCCCCTGTGCTGAATAACCTCATCCTCCCCGAACCCAGTCCCCACCAGGTACTGCTGTCAGCTTCAACAGCTTGCCACCTGTCATTTTGCTAAAAAGGCGGGGGTGAGGGGTTACAAAAATGGAGGCACCGCTTTGGATTTTGTTCAGGGAGGAAGGTGCTTGGGCAAGGGGGCTAGCATTTTGGCTGTCTGGCAGTGGGTAGCCCAAACAGCTGAAGCAATTTCTCTAGTGTTGCTGTGTGCTGTGGATCTTATGCTGCTGTTTAAAATTGCCAACTGTTTACCAAGGAGCAGTAAAGCCAGAGAGTGTGCCCTTGTCCTGCATCAAATTGTTTACAGCATTTTTGCCTGCTTTTAAAAGAACTGTGGTAAAGAAAAGTGTGGAAGACTAGGGGTAGCAACAGGGAAAGTGTGCCCTGGATGTTTGAAATGCTTTTAAAATGAACTGTGGTAAAGAAAAGTGTGCAAGACTAGGGATAGCAACAGGAAAATTGTGCCCTGGACGTTGAAAATGCTTTTTGAAATGAATGAGAGACTTGCAGGTGTAATGGCTATGTTAAATGGCTGAAATGGGCTCCCGCTGGGGAGTCAGTTGGTAAAGAAAAAAGTTGCATTCTGCAGTTTAAATTTGCCTGCTCGATGATCGCCATGAGGAGAAGAGCCCTCTCGAGGAAGAAGAGGCTCATTTGCATGGTGTCGTATGATTGGTAAGGCTGCAATCAGTCCCGCCCCTCAGCCAGCTCTACAGTGACTGCCCCAGCATTCAAGAGGGAGTGTGAGTGGAGTGCATGTACTGGCTAGTGGAGGAGCATCACGGAGTGTTAAAATCACTGTAAACTTGTAAAAATAGACTTTCTAGTTTAAAATCGGGCTCAACCTGCTAATCGATAGTTGGAATTGCAAGTTTGGTGGTTGAGAAGGTGATCGGAAGGACTACCAGCCCGTTTCTGTTCTGAGGCCTCCAAGAACTGGCTGCAGGCCATTTTCCCCATCGCAGCAAAACTGCTACTGATAACAGTAAGTAACAACCTAAAAACTGCTCAAACAGTGATTTTCTACCCTATGCCATATAAATGTGTGTGCAGCAGTGTAGTAGCTTTGCAAGTAGCGACTGTGTAAAGTCCTGCCAGCAAGTGCAAGTCTGTTAAGCCATTGACTGTGTGCATAGTAATGAATTTAGCCTCAGTTTAAAGTCTGAAGCTAGAGAGAGACTGTGGGTTGTAGCCAATGTGCAGCACTAATAATACAGGCAATCCTGTGCTAAAAACCTGAAGCTTTAAGGGACTGGTGAGTCTAAGAAATGTTTCCAGCATGTGAAAAGTCCATGGAAAATCCTGTAAATGTGTTTAAAACAAGAACAGAGCAAGTTGTGCAGTTTGAGCAAAAGTTATCAGTAGTTTGTGTAAATCGGGTGCGCAGTGGTTTGACCCAGATTCTAAATGTTGATGCACAGGAGTATGCTTCTGCATCGTACAGAGTGGGGTAGTAAGTAAACACAGTAGCAGAGGAGCCATTTTACAACTAGAGTGTGTTCAGTAAAGTGGGACTTTCAGTTACAGTGAACTTTTGTTTGTTTTCTGTGTTATGGCCTCAGGACCAGCTCGGTTACCTGGATCATGCCCGGTTGCAGTAACAGCAGCAGTGAATAGACTGAGGATATTGAAATGTGGTGCTAAGGGACAACCCTCCTCATGTGGCGGTTCCTGGATATCCAGTGCATGTATGTCAAATATGCTTGAGAGCTGAAGGACGCCTTCATGATTACTCACTGTGCTGATGCCTAGAAAATATGGCTCAGATAAAGCGCCTCAAATCCGGTTGGCTCCCACATGGACAAAGGTTCAGGAATCTGCAGTTGGCAGCACACAGCACCAGGTGGAGCCTGTGGAGGAAGGCCCTACGGGGGAGTGTAGCACAAACCTAGAGGGTGCAGAGTTAGAGACAGAACCAGAAGTTGAAGTTTTGGATGCTGTATCCCAGAAGGAAAGTTCGGATAAAGCATCAATAGACCCCTGGGGGGGGGGCCTAACCCAAGTCTCTTATGTGAAGATGAGATGCGGGAGGCCTTTGAGTGGGAGGTGTCGACCTCCGCGCCTAGTGATGAGTGGATAGTCTCAGGAGAGAGAACGACTGCTCACTCCTGGGGTCAGATCCTCAGTGAAGGGAAGATGAGGGGAACCTATGGGCCTTGTGAAAAGGAACGGGTACACTGCCTCAAGATCTTGCCTCGAGGAATGCATGGAAGAAAGTGGTGATGTACTGCCCTGGCTTCAAGAGGAAGAAGTTAGGATCTGTTTCTAATCTTTAGGGATGCGAGCTGATAGAACCAGGACTGGCCACCTCAAGCCAGGCCAGCGGTCCCAGATTGACCAAAGCAAGTAAAGAGGAGAGACTGTCTATAGGAAGGCAAATGAGATCATCGGTATGACCTTTCCTACCTTCCTCGGAAAGTCTGGGAGGAGATTGAGAACTGCAGGAAATCCTGGATCTGGGACTAAGCCAAGAAAAGTGTGCATCCTGGGAGCTACAAGCATGTGAAACAGACTTTCAGTAGAAGTATACCCAGTGGAAGAGAGGCAGGACACTGTTTATAGACAGAGTGAGAATAGTGGACGGAGAGGACGTGAAATCTCCCACTGTGTGAATTATGTGTGCCCAGACGGGGTAATAATTCAAGCTCCTGACCCCCGGTACTATTCGCCTCAGTGCAAGGACCTCCCACAAATGTGCCCGTGCCTACAAAATGGAAAGCCAAGCAGTGGTAGTCAATACTGCCACACCAGACTGTGAAGTGCCTTTATTGATTCGCCAATAAGGACATCCGGACTCAGGTGCCCCACATTCATCAGTCTGCAGTGTACTGGCCTTTCCAGAAACCATCGACTGGCCCACCAGATGACTTCAGATCCAGAGAGGACACCAGCCCAGCTGTATCCTGTTCATCGCCTGGTAATCGGATGACGTCAGACCAGCTGTTTTCTTTTTGTTCCTGTTCTAAGGTTCCATCTCTGGAGATGACATCAGCCCAGCTGTTCCCAGATGTGCCCTCCTGTGGTTCCCAGAAGATGTCCACCCAGCTGTATCGGAAGAAATGCTGCCAGGGAGAGTCTTCGTCAGAGGTGCAGGTCGGTCGCAAAATTTCCATTCTATAAGTGGCTGGTAAGTCCAAACTTTTCTATCTTTATGACATTGCAGTACACACCCTACACTAGCAGACTTCAAAATGTGTGAACTGTCCTTAAAGAGTCTCCCCTTTGGGACTTTGGCCTGTTAGAACTGTGCTTCACCGGGGTCCGGCCCAGGAAAGACTCTTTATTGGACTAGCCTTCGGGCATTGTGGTCACTAGTTGGGACATTTAGGGCACTCCATCCCCCCAAAATGTGTATTGTAATTAATGTCATTGTTTTCTAATGTAAATACTGTTTTTCTACCTTTTTTCTAAAGAAATATTTTTGGGATTCTGCAGTATTTTGATGGTAGGGGTCTAGGTAGACTGTGTATGCAGATTAGGAGAGTGTGTTGCCTTCCTTTTTCTTATAGGTGTTCCTGGGAAGACAGAAGAGAAGACAAGAAGAGGAGGAGGGGCTCATCGGAGTTCCTCATCAGTGCTTTAGAGTGTAGAAATCTAAAGTGCTGTGGTGTTATGGTTGTTATTACTGTATTAACCCTTTCCTTCCACAGGTGTGGTTGTGGGGGTAGGGAGAAGACAGTAACATGGTATAAAATGTGGTATTTCAAAGGTGTGTGGTTGTAGGTTGCCCAAGGTCGGGGAGGTCCCTGGGTTGTTTTTGTTTTGGGGGTATTAAGTTAAAGGTAGATAGATTTTCCCTAGAAGGTTGGGGGGATAGACAGTCTGTGGTCCTGAATGGCCATTGAGACCGCAGTGCTGATCTATCAGGGCTATGCTCTGGATGGTTCTACCAGAGCCACTAGGTGGCCATAGCAAGTGGATAGTGTAGAAGCTGATATGTCAGCTAAAGGCCTCTAGGCTCTTAGTGTTGCCTGTCTGTGCTTGCACATGGTAGGAGGGGGCTTGATCACCCCTCTTCGCAGGTAGCACATAGGGTGGGATGGCCTAAGGTCAGGGTAAATAATGACGTGACAGTCATTTCCTCCTGGTCAGTGGCAACCCCTTGTTACCCGGGGTTACTAGAATCCCAGTAAGACCTAGTGGTAGGCAGGGAAGGCAGCTTGTGAAACTCCAGTTAAATGAGTTTCACACTGTCTCACTCTTTTCTCAGTCTCAGCTGAGACTGAGGGATGACATCACCAATAGAACTATCACAGCTGTATGAGCCACATTGTAATCTGCAGTAAGAGAGTTAGTTAGAATGTTAGGAGGTTTTGAAGTCAGTCTTCAGTCCGTCTTCAGTGAGTGAGTGTGAAGTTGGGAGCTTGCTGAGAAAGTAGCCGAGTGAAGGCTCTAGGAGCCTCAGCCCTGACAGAGGGCTACTTTTAGTTTAAAAGGGTGTGTGTCTCCACCTTAAAGAGAGACACAGAAGGTTACTGAAGTGGTGGAGACTGCTGTTTTTGGGTCTCAGTGCCCCCTCCCTTTGGGGGCAGGAAAGGGTTCCCTGCAGATTCCTGGGGCAACCCCCTAGTTCTGCTCATGAAGGAAAAGCTGCCTATGTGTTTGAGTTTATTTGGGAGAACAAGAAGATTTGTGAGTTGCCTGTGGGGCACCTGCAATGTGAGGGTGAGTGTCTGCTCTTGCTAAAAGGGCCTATGTTTTTCACCCTGGGACTTGTGTGACAATGTAGGGATTGAACTACTAAATATTGGGAAGCCCAGAATAATGGGCTAAGCAAAGTAAAAGTGGGTTCAAGTCCAGAGTTTGTTGGGATGCAAATGATATGTAGAGGAGATGTGACAGATGTCTACCCAGAATCTACATTTGAAAGTTCAGTAAAGGTATTGTTCAGTTTCCAGAGAAATGGCCGGGTATGGGCTGTGGGAGCTGGAGGTAGGTGGCCCCCCATCTTTAGTGACCAGGTCCACCTCTACGGATTTATTCTGTGGATTTCTACTTTACCTCAGCCACTTGGCCAGTGATGAGGGAAGTACCCAGACTGTGGGATTGTGAGGAAAATTCTCTCTAGGAGTCAAAGACTCTAGTATGGTTTGGGGAGCCACAACAGGATAATTGGTTCATTCCTCAAATGGTCCACAGATCAAGTGGCTGGCGGGGCAGCCGTGCCAGTGGGGAAAACCCAAGTAGTGTACAAGTCGGGCTGTGTTCCCAAAGCTGTGTGCAAATCTGGGCTGTGTGCCTGGTGGGTTTAGAGCCTGAGGGCTGGAAATGGTGATAAAGTGTTCTGTTGTCTCTAATCTGCATTACCAGGAATGTAGCCCCATGGGGGTCCGTCTATGCTTTGTTTGTTCAGCTTGGATGTGAATAAAAGCCACACTGAAGAATCCCATTCCAGGTTCTGGACATTACAGTTATTGCTTCCTGTGTTTAGATTTACTTGGGTGGCCCTGTGCAGAGTAGCCAAACCTAGGTCCCCCATGCCGAGTAACCTCATCCTCCCTGAACCCAGTCCCCACCAGGTACTGCTGTCAACTTCAACAGCATGCCACCTGTCATTTTGCTAAAAAGGCAGGGGTGAGGGGGTTACAGTCAGTTTGGGCCTTTGCCTGTTTTGCTGCCTTCCTTGCTTCCCTTAGGGAAGTTTGATATGCCTCCCTATCTTCATTCTGCTTCGTTTCCTTATATTTCCTAAAGACCAGCCTTTTGGCTCTGACCTTTCTGTTACTGTTTCTGAGAACCAAAGTGGTTTCCTTCTTCTTTTGCACTTTCTTTTCTCTCTAACACAATGGGATGTTACTTCAAGCATTGCATCCTTAATGCTTGCCCACTTTGCCTGTACCCCTCACTTGTATTTCTTTTTGCCAGGGCTAGCTTAACTCTGTTGGCCATCTTATCAAAGTCAGCTCCTCTGAAGTCCCATATTTTTGCCTTGGAATGGGATGATTTAGTTCTAGTGGCCAAATTGAACCATACCATGTGATGATCACTGGTCCCCAGGTGACCTTCTACCTGGAGATCTGTGGTCCTTTCCCTGTTAGTAAGTACTAGATCTAGGATAGCCTTGTCTCTTGTGGGTTGTTGTACCAGTTGTTTGAGCCCCCCCGGAATCCACTATATATCTAGTTCTGGCAGATGTTCCTGCTGGTATTGACCAATCTGTATCTAGCATGTTGAAGTCTCCCATTATCAGAACCTCCCCTTTAGCTGTCATGTTTTGTATATCTTCTAACAATAATGTGTCTATGTCCTCCCCTTGATCTGGAGGCCTGTAGACAACCCCAGTTCGTATGGCTGCCCCATTTCCTGTTTCCAGGGTGACCCACAGTTCTACTTACGTGTATTCTGAATTTCTGTAGCTTTGATATTTTCTGTAGCTTTGACATTTTCATTGACACATATTCTCTGTAGCTCCATCACTTTGATACCCTTTCTTACATACAGCACCAACCGTCCTCCCTTTCTTCCCACCCTGTCTGCTGAACTCAGTAATGCCTGATATGGCCATGTCCCAGTCATGGTTTCCAGTGCACCACAGCTTGGCAGTGGCCATGAAATCCCAGTCTGCCTCTACCATGAAGGCCTGTAAGTCCAGAATTTTAATTCCTAGACTTCTTGCATTTGCAAACATGGCCTTCCATATAGTGTTAATACTCTGCCTGTGACTTCCCTTTTTTCTTTCTTGCACTACCTCCCGTTCCCCTCTCTTTTTACAGGTCATGTTCCCATCCCTTTTCCTTTCTACCACTCAGTCATTTTCTTTATTTTGCACCGCGGATGAGTTTATTTATTTAATATTTATTTATTTGAATTTTGGTAACCGGGTAAACCCACTGAGACAGAATGTCACTTTTTCAGGGACGACCCAGGGTAGGGTACATAGGGAGGTACAGAGATACAATAAATAACAGCACAAGAATGTATGTAATGTACATTATTCAATAGAACGTACTTAATAAAATCAAATAGAGCACAGGTAAAATAAAGTTACAAAATCATTTGCACACAAAAAGCAATTGTATCATGGCAATAAATACTATTCAGTAATACTGGAAGTAGATTGGCTAAACTACGACACATGATGCAAGCTGAATTGGGGATTAATTCCCTAGTAAAGCCCGTTTGTCATCGGTGGCGTGCTTACTAAGAAAGAGAGAGACATACTAATCACTCCCTCTCCCACATCTCATTCTGCTATTGTTCTTGTATCTCTATTCCTACATATAGGTGGCACCACTGAGAGACACAGGATAAGCTCACCCACTGTTCGTAGAGACAAAGTCGAACAGTGTGGGTTTTGTAATATTTTGTGCTGCAAAGAATGTTCCTTCCCTCCCGCCCGCCTGGTGGAACTCCAGCACTAGAGCAGTCAGTGTAACCGAGAAACACAATCCTGACACAGAGCAGTTGGTGTGAAAAAAATGCTGCTGCCAAGCACACCCCGGTAGTCCATGTACGTTACCATATTCATTTGCTGAACGCTGTTGGCAGGAACATTCTCATAGAAGTGGACGGTGAGTGAACCATCACAGAGAAGAAAGGTATCAGCTTACAGTGCTCATCAGCAACAGAGACCAAACAAATGTACCTCTTAATAAAAACTGTTCTTCTAAGTCCTCACCTTCATTTTTCTTTCTCCACTGAGTACTGCATTGTGGGTAAACTAGAAAGATCTGCATATATCGCCTTACAGACATATGCAAATCTTTGTACTTTGCCCTAAATGCAGTAGTGAATGGGATGGGAAAACGAAAGTAACGAGTTAACACATTACTGTTTTTAGCAACGGAGATACATGTTTTGTACGTTTTCTCTCTGTTATTCAACAAATTGGAACGCTGCAAAGTGTAAGGTGCAGTCACAACATAAATTAATACACAGTATTGAATGTGCACACGCTGAGTTCCACATATGTCAACAGCAGAAAAATCTTTCATTAATTAATATTATCACTTTTCGTTCATTTATGTACCAAACATATTTCAATTAGAACAGTGTTTTCCCTGTGCCTGCCATGTTACAAACGAATTAATCCACTCCAAAGTTGGGCTCTACTAGGGAACCCCCCCCAAACCAGGCATTAATTCCCTAATAGAGCCCTCCTTTGTCGTGGATTAATGCTTACTAAGGTTGCAGCAATGAACAGTTACTTCCCCTTGAGTGTTCTCTTCTTCCAGTTTCAGCCTGTGGGGGGCAGTCTATGTCTCCCTGATTTCTTCTGCCACCCCCATCAGTTAGTTTCAATATTTGTCAAAGTAACATTTAAACTGTCCTGTGAGGACTGTGATTCCTTTTCTAGACAGATGTAGGCTATCACCTCTGTATAGGCCTTTATCCCTACAGGTTGGTCCCTTGTCCCCAATGTAGTCAAAACCCTCCTCTCTACACCATTCCTTCAACCGTGAGCTGAAGCTCCGGGTGCAGAGATCCCTATCCTTCCCCTGTCATAGAAGGCAGTTCCTGAGCAAAAGCCACCGAGCATGTTACCTGTCTAAGACCCCTCACCAGCTCCCTAAAATCTCTCTGCAGAATCCCAACCCTGCTTCCAGCTGGGTTATTAGTCACCAGGTGGACAATGGCATTCAGCTTCCCCTCCTGCCTTCCCCACCCTAGCAGTCCTTAGGATTCACTCTACATGCCTCCATGCAAAGGTGCCAGGTAGCCACCTTACCTCCCTGTTTTGCTTCCTTCCTGTTCCCCAAACTACCCCCTAGCTATCCTTTCCCTTCCACCTTGGGTCCTCCCCTATGGAGGACCCACACATCCTCCCTGGCCACTACCATGGATGCCTCCTCCTGGCAGTCCTGTCCTGCCAGAGCAGTGAATGAATTGCACAATGGTGCTGAGAAATGTGCTCTCAACCCGCCACCCACACCCTCCTGGAGCCCACCGCAGTCCAACTGGCCCCCTTCCTTGGCATCCTCTGGGGAAATGGTGGTAGATTTGGTGGCACATGGCGGGGAGAGGCCCCCTGAATCTTAGCAAGCTCAGCTCAGAATCTAGCAAACTCTTCCCTCAGCCCAGAGAAGTGTGTGCAGATGGGGCAGCACCTCAGTCTCCAGAAGGTCTGTCTGAAAACTGCCACCCCACTGCCACTGCACTGTGCCACTCCCAAGAGTCCCATTCCTACTGACAATATGTTAACTGTAAATACTTTTATACTGCTACCCCGGATAGGGTTTTCTGCTATTCACCCTTTTTTTTTCTATTTAACCCTTTGGTATCTTGACCTTAAATAGGATGTTTTAAATTTTTCCCCTTTTGGCTTTTTTTTAATCCTCTTTTAACCCTTACCCAAGATAGAGTGTTACCTCTAGTCCCACATGACAGGTAATTTTTGTTTTTCCAATTTAACTTAACCTTTACCCCATGTAAGATTGTTCTACATAAAACACTTCCTCCTTTCCCACACAGTAGCTGTTGCCCTCTTACCTTCCTTTGTACTCTCCCACTTAGGCAGCAACAGGTATAAAGGTACTGTATATTAGCTTACTGGACTGGCAGAGTTCCCTGTATGTCTGCTGTCACCTAAGACACCAGTACTGTTCCACTTCTGCTCTGTTGCACTCATGCTCTGGAACATAAACGTGAATGGGACATGCTAGGAGTGGATGCATTTTATCCTCTAGCAGAGACTTCTTGCTCAGCCCCAGTTAGTCTGTACCCTCACGTGACCCTTGGCTCCTTCTTCTTGCTGCCACTGACCCCCCATCCTGGGATCCTGCCATGTGGACTCAAACAATAGAAAGCAGGTTAGGTTTGGCGTGAATTTATAGCTCTTTAATTCCCAGACAGCTCTTTAAACCACAGCCCCTTGCTGCCATTGCAGGAAGTTCAGCCCTGATTCCGAATGTATGCTGAGAGACAAAACAACTGTGCTTTTAAGCTGTCTCCGTACTTCTAGCTAGCCCTGGTTGGTCTCTACCCTCATGTGACCCTTGTCTCTGTCTTCCTACTAGTGCCGATCCCTGAACTTTAGATTCTGCCCTGTGGACCCAAACAGTAGAAAGCAGGTTAGGGCTGGATGGATGTACAGCTCTTTAACTCCCTAACAGCTCTTTAAACCACAGCCCTTTGCTGCCAGTGCAGGTAGTTCAGCCCCTATTCCAAATATGCACTGAGAGACAACACAGCTATGTTGTAAGCAGTCTCGAGACTTTCTGCTCATTATCAGGGAGAGTTTAAAGACAGTTGCAAAGATGAATGACCGGGGAGTTATTTGGCCCTCTGCAAGCCTGTGGGCCACCCAGGTCATCCTGGTACAAATGTGGGTGGACTATGAGTGCCTGAATGAGTTTACCATGAAGGGATGCTTACCCACTACCTTGTATTGATGACACCCTCAATCTGTTGGCAAAGGCTCACTGCTTTTCCACCCTTGCTTGGCTAGTGGGCACTGGCAAGTGGAGGTTTGCCCTGAGGATTGGCTGAAGACTGCATTCACAACTGAACAAGAATTTTTTTTTTTTAATTCAGCTATTTTGCTTTTTCCCATTGCTACCTCCCTCCTCAGTGACGAGGGGAGGCACATAGTCGCTCTGGCAGGTGGCTCCGGCCCCTCCCTTGGAGGGGCTTGATCTCAGGACCCAACCGTCCTGAACCTGACCCTCCCGGCAATCTCCCATGGTTAACCTCCCCGTGGCAGGGGCGGAGGTGACCACCGACTTTCCTCCCCACCCCGGGAGATCAACATCTAGACTCCGGGGGCCTGTCAAACACCATCATGGAGCCTGCCAGCTCCAATATTTGTTTTGCTGGTTTCTCCCCTTGCTACAGTTGCCCACCCATGTGGAGGCACACTCATCGCAGACCATTGGCACCTTCTGATCTCGATTGCCCTCAATGCACCACCACCAGGCCTCCACCCAGTGGCAGTTCTGCAGTGGGAGTGGCTGGGTCCCCACCCAAGAGTGGAGAGCTGCCTAATGGCCTCTCAGTCCATCTCTCATGAGGTGTGGCATCCAGTGCCTCAACCCTCAGTGCCATCAGGCCAGCCTGAACAAGGACTGTTTGAGGTTAACATCATGTTGGCTTACAGGAGTAACATACAGTCCATGATGGGGTACACCCCATTTATGGTGATGTTTGGCCATGAAATCACACTCCCTGTGGAGCTGCTTATTGGGCAGATATCCGGAAGAGGTACACTGATTCCGCTGATTATGTGACTGAAGTGGTGGGATATGTTGTATGAACTGTTATCTGTAAATGATGGATAGACTAATCATGCATTATAACAGACTGAAACATTATCATGGGGCCAGGCCAAGTGAGGGGACAATTGCTGAACCACAGTCCCCATCTGAACTTCTACCTCAAGTGGCCAGGTAGCCTCCAAAATCCTGGTGGGCACAATGGTGCCACCAACAGAGACAGGAACAAGCACAGGAACCATGGCTTACCCATTTTCTGGTCAGTGATGAGGGCAAAGAAACTGGCCATCTCAGAAGGATGGCTTACCAGCAGGCACTGCTGCAGCAACTGGGCTCCCAGAACTTGAACATAAAGTGGCACCCTAATTACCGAAAAAGAAGCTGACCCTGCCTATTCTAGTAAAGGGCCCAGTTGTGAGATGGTGACAGACAGCCCTGTGCTGCCAGTGGACAGAAACAGCTCTAGACCATAGAAAGTGTGCAGTAATCCTAACTGGCACAAGGACTATGCTATGGACAGTGACTCAGACCCTGAGTTATGCCAGCTGGCTGTGAGGACAAATCCTTATATGAGAGTGGGTAGTGTAATGAACCCACTCAGGCAGGCCCGTGCACAGAAACCTTGTAGGGGAAGGGACTCTGGGAGGATTCTGGGAAAAACATGGTCCCAGTCTGATTTTGATCATAGGGTGTGAAAGTCAGGATGTAAGAGGGTCAGATTAGGTCCTCAGCAATCTGGAGTAATTGGAAGGAGCTCAGAAGAGTCTGCAGCCAGTGTCCAAGGTAGCAGGTTCAACAGTTAGCAGCTTGGCTGCATTGTAGACACCCTGAGGATCAGAGATCCAGTGGCTTGCTGCATCAAGAGGAGCCATCCAGGTCTGGGAACTGTGAATACACTACAGTACGGCATTGTTTCAAGGGACAGCACCTGTTGTTTCGCTGTGTTTCACAATTCACCAATGCCATCCAACCCACAGCAATGGGAAAAATGCTGAAGAAAGTAAAATCTGAGAATGATGACCTGGGGCTACTGATAACCAAGGATCTTAGTTTTGGAGGACACTGCAATAAGATTATAAAAAAACAAAACAAAAAAAAAAACAATAGAATAGTTCTAATTCTGTTGGCAGCCTAAGGGTTAAAAGTGTTTTTTTTTATTATGAGATAGGAATTGTGTACTTACATTGTCCAAACCTTTACATAAGGCCACACTTAGGGGCCTATGCTCGAACTGAGCGCGCTGTGTATAGCATGTGCAAGAAAAGCGTGGAGGCACACATGCGCACCATGTGCGGAAGACACCCATATGAGGTATGTACATTGTGCATGCAGGGACCCATGTAGCCCACCAATGTGCAGCAATGTGGACCCCATATGCGGAGCACACATGGAGGCGGACCAGCGTAGGACACTGTGTAGACGTCCACAGCGCCAATGCACAAAGGTGCATAGGCCACTCAGGTGCATGAAGCAGGATGCATACAGATATGCATTCTGAGGGCTGCCGTAAGCAGATGCGTATGTCCACGCAGCCGGCATGTGATGGAATTGGGAAGATGTGAAATAAAACACGAAATGTGCACCACAGAAAAAACACAGCATGTGTCATACAGGTAGGGAACCCGGACTCATCTGTCCCGTAGGGATGCATACCGAGACCCCACAGGCGCGACACAGAGACAGGACATAAATATTATCCAATGGTGTCTCCCAGAAAGGTGACATAGCACAACCAAAGAAACGGATCATAAATCACCACCCATGAACAATGCCAACAACCTGTCACAAGGCAGAGACAGGCACACAAACACCCAACCACACCCCAGCAGTAGCGTCATGGAGCCCAGACCAGTGCACAGGTGGTGCAGCGGCAGAGTGCAATGGCACTGCACCAGGGACCTGGGCATGTTGTGCAGCACATAACCACCAGCAGCAGAATGACACCGCTGTGGACAGACACCAACATGCCACACCCATGGACCGTGTGTGACCACATGGGGGTACAACACACAGGACTGAAATGTGCCACCAACTCATGGCGTGGCGCCACTGGTGGGCACACAGTGGTGTGCCATTTGGCAGTCTGGTGCACATGTGGTTGGGGCATGCAGCGGGGCACCTCAAACACACACCTGCCACAGGGACTAGGTACATGGTGCACTATGCAGTGACAATGGACGTAGCACAGTGTGTGACAGTGTGTGGGATGCCAGCAGTACAGGGCATGCCATCTGGTGTACACACTGTGTGTCAGCAGGTCACAGGCCCCCAATGCACAGACATGGTGGAACACCCAGGCATGGTCAGCATTGTGCAGCCAACTGTCTCCCCCCCAACAAAGGCATACCTCTCAACTGTCCGTGATGTACATGGATGCTCCTGAATCCGCCACAACCCCCCAGTCCCCTGTAAGGGTGGTATTTCCATGACTGAGCAGTGGGGATACAAAGCACAGAACCATGACAAGTACATACATGACACACTAGGTGTGACTCTGTTCCCCCTAGGATTTTGAAAATGTTAGCCACTGTGGCTAAAATGACCCCAGACTGTTTAGCCACTGTGTGAAATCATGAGCCACACCATGATATACGTTGCCAAATTAGTTATTTAAAACCATGCACTATGCTGTTGCTAAAAAGCATGAACAGAATGTTTTAGCCTCCGTGGAGTGAGTAACTTTAAAAATCATTAGAAATTTTAGCCACATGCTAAAAACATTCGCCAGTGGTGACGTGGTGAGTGGCTAGCAGGAACATAGTGCAAGATACAGACAGCGTCCCACATCACTCCCTATCGTGTATCTCTAACCTGAGTGAATAGGACCAATGCATAGGATGTGTCCCGAAACATTGGTCAATGTCCCTGTGTAATCAAAGCCATGGCCCTGATGCATGAGACAAGCGGTTGAGAGGTATGGCCCCAGGTAGCTGAACAAGGCACCACCTTGCCAGCTGCCCACACCCTGGAGACAGTAATGACACAGATGCGTATGAAAGGTCCTTTGTTACTCACAAGGCAGAACAGCACAGAACACAGTGCCCATGCCCCCCCACGGTAAACACCCCCACAATGTCCAACACAATGCCACCATCACTCCACAGCACCAAGTGCCACACCATCCATGCCTGGACCTTTGGCCGCTGCACCCATCTCCCATGACCATGGCTCATCATCGCTGCCCAACTCCTCAGATGGCAGCCGCACTGGCACATAATGCTCCAGAACCATGTGTCTCACCAGACCCCTGTAACACTGTGAAGAGAAGGAACACAGTGAGACATGATACCCTAGACAGGCAGGGACCCAGCCCGGCACCCCCCGGACAGCATGACAGCGTCACAGCATGGACATGCCTGGGCAGTGCAATGTGACACATGCCCAGCATATGGCCACGCACACCTGCGCCATGATACATGGCCCCCATGAGGACTGTGGGTGGAGTGCCTGTACCCATGCAACATGGGCACGTGCACACACAGCCACAGAAACAGTGCAGCACAATGGTGCTTGTACCATGCCAAATGCAGCATGGGCCGTCACTGCCACAACACATGTGATACTGTAATGCCCATCAACAGCACCCGCATAGTTGACACTGCTGTAACATGGCACTCCCTCTGCACATGCAAAGGTGGGACTACACCCCGGTGTGTCACCCTGCACAGCCAGCCATAGCAACACAGGCACTGTCAAGGTGTCCGGCAGGCACAAGCTGCACCTGTACATAGTGACACCATGTCATGGGCACAGGCCATATGCCATGCTGTGGATGCCGCAGCACAGGGGGCAATGTGCATAGCTGCGTGCCATGCCATGCCAGTGAAACACACATGCATGGGTGGGGAATGGGCAGTGCAGGACAACAGTACCTGATCTATGCACTATTGCAGTGCAATTGTCTGACATGGGATACATCCATCGATACCAGATATGTGTGCCACTGTACTGTAATCCACAAGCATCACAAAACACCCGTAATGTCTTACAAATATCTGATGTATCTATTCATGTATGTACCTGTCTGAATACTCATACATTACAAAGAAACAATGTCCAACTGCACAATAAAGCTGGGTTCAAAGGTATGGTGCATGCTGTGTCCATGAGGCAGCACGTGCCACATCACTCAGGTGAGGCAGTGCACCACACATGCACAGTGGGATGGCGGGCACACACACAGTGCTGGCATGTCTGTGAAGGCTACACGGCGCACAGTGCAATACACAGTGTGGCACAGGCCTCTAGTTCATGACATGGGATGTCATTAGGCGGCCGGCACAGGGACACAGCCAGCAACCAAACCTGACACGCACAAGGGCCGCTGCCGCATGGTTGGGCATGGCACACACACAAGGCCATGTTTGCCACACCAATGGCAACTTGCAGCACACAGGTGATCAGTTTTCCCACTGACACAAATGTCAAGAGGCCTGCATACATACTACACATGCCACT
The DNA here is from genome assembly GCA_016271365.2 of Neoceratodus forsteri. Taxonomy (NCBI): domain Eukaryota; kingdom Metazoa; phylum Chordata; order Ceratodontiformes; family Ceratodontidae; genus Neoceratodus; species Neoceratodus forsteri. The sequence goes on along the minus strand of CM057453.1, from coordinate 1,301,922,805 downwards.
ACAGTACCATGCAAATGAAATGCTCCCATCTCTGACGTCACCCTGCTCCCCTTCATAGCCCAGGCTGCTGTCCATGGACACCCGGGTCATATATGGGTTATATATCAGGGGAATGGCACCCTCCATTGTCGCCTCCTCCTGCTCAGTGCTGCCACCATTACTGGAGCTCCGTCTGGCTGCACCAACCATCCTCCATGGCATACCACGCCTGTCCTGTGTGTGGGATGAGAGAAAGAGGAGGGGAGATGTATTATGGTGGAGCACAGCATACACAGTACAACACACTATGGTGGAGCAATACTCACCCATGTATGCCCCTGCACCATCCACAGTTTTCTATAGCCACTGGAGTCGCAGAAATCGGATGATGTCACATGCCACAGATGCTGGGGAAAGCGATCCACCCATGCACTACCTGCTGACTCTGCTCCTGCCACATGCAGCACTTATATGGTACTGTCATGCATTGTCACACATGCCGTCTGTCCCTGCAGCGACACTACGCACATGCTACACATCATGCCCCCTTTAAAGGCTCACAGTTCCATACACGGCAGTATTTCATGGCTGCACAGGGGCTGCACTGGAAAACACACTGTGTCGAACGATGTGCCTGGGTGTACTCATGCACCTCGAACTGCTGAATGGGAAGGAGAGGCTGCTGCAGTGACAGCTGCAGCATCCAAGGGTGTTCCACCCATGTCTGGTTGCATCCACGCTGTGTGAGGAGTACTGTGTGGGCGGTTCCACTTTCTGTGGGCAGTGATCACAAACCTCTGCGACCTGGTATGAAACAGGATCGCTCTGCGAACATGGCGCTTGAGGGTGAAGTCTGTGGAGATGAAGGTGCTCAGTGCCCATGCGTTCTATGCCTATGTCTCATTCCAGCATGTGATTGGGGACACGGTTGGCATGCACCAATTGTCCTGTGTCCCGGGCAGTGGTGGAGGTCATGAATGCCCTCCTGGAACATGCGCACACCTACATCCAGTTCCCCATCTCCACGGTGGATGTCTGCAGTGTCAAGCAGGTATTTTACGACCTCCATGGGATGCCCAACATGTTGGGGGCAATCGACTGCACCCATATCACTATACTGGCACCCCCAATGGAGGAGTAGGCATACCATAACTGTAAGGGGCACCACAGCATCAATGTCCAATCAGTGTGTGACGCACATGGCATGTTCATGAATGTGTGTGCGAGGTTCCCAGGGTCGGCATATGACTCATGCATCCTGGATGCATCACACACTGGTGCCATGCTGCATGAAGGGGGCATCAAGGGATGGCTGCTGGTTGAGTGCTGCATGTATGTCCTGCGACATTGACACACATATTCATGCATGTCTGCACCATCGTGACACTATCTATCCATTCCCTCCACAGGTGACTCTGGCTATCCCCTACATCTGAACCTGATCACCCTAATATCTGCGCCAGCTAACACTGCTGAGGAGGCATACAACCATGCACATCAGAGGGCCAGGAACATCACTGAATGTGCCTTTGGATTACTGAAGATGAGATTCCGATGCCTGGGCCATACTGGAGGAACCATCATGCTGGCACCGGGCAAGGCATGCAGGGTCTTCATGGTGTGCGCCATGCTGCACGACATCGCCTTGCATCATGGCTTGCCAGTCCCTGGGGAGTGTTGCCAGATGGGCTGCCTGCTGATGGTGTTGCAGGCACATACCAGGGACATGACAATGCTGGTGGCAGGGAGGCATGGGTAGGATGTGTGACCGTGTCCTGTGCATGTCGACAAGGCCATTTTGTATGACGGCAGTTGACAGTGTGTGCATGTCTGACTGTTCATGTGTGTGTGGGCGTGTGCGTTGTGTGCATCGTGTAGGGCCTACACGCACGTGCATGTTGTGGCTGTATGGGGGGGCGGGTGCGAATTGATGACCCATGCACTGAATGCACCCATGCGAGATGGGGCACAGCACTTGTTGTCTGACAGGGGGCATTCACTCCATGGTGCTGGGATGTACTCCACATTGTCCATGGTGTGGCCTCCCATGGCATACGTGCATGCCCCTACACGGCCCTGTGGTGCTCTAGTGATGGCCATCAGTGGCCGTGTGCACAGTGTGGTCATGCTGCTGTTGGTATTGTGTTGAGGGGTCTTTCTGTGCGCCATGCAGCTGGTGTGTGTGTGTGTGTGTGTGTGTGTGTATGTGGCTATGCCTGTGTGTCACTGCAAGAGGGGCCAGTGCACATAGTCATGAGGGTGTTGTAGAGTGCAACAGGGGTGGCTGTGGTGCCCATGGGTGTGTGTGTGTGTGTGCCTGCTACTCCAAGGTACTGATAAGGCCCTGTTGCTGTGTGTCTAGTGTGGCTCTGTATACCGTGCCTGCAGGCACTGTGTGGGTTGCAAGGGAATGGTATTCTGGGCCTGTGACGCCTGTTATGGCTGATTACTGGCCTTACTTGATATATACTCTGGCTTGCAGGTGGGCAGAGGCTCCACGTCCCATACTCGTTCTGTCATGTGCTGTCCCACAGTATCACATCCCTGGCATACACCGCCCAGTGGTACTCATGCTTCGGTGTCCGCAGCATCTATAGTGTTGGGTACAACGGGGGCAACTTGGCCATCATTGGTGGCCTGGCTGCTCCTGTCTTTCTGCTCATGGGGGTGATGTCTTGGTGACTGCTGTGGTCACCTGTGTAGTGTCTGCAGTGTCACCATGTCCGGGGCTGTCATCATCCTGTTGGTGACTGGCAGGTGGGGTCCGCAGTCTGGCTATGGGTGTGTTCTGTTCTGTGTCATGGGGGCAGGCCGTACATGTGCTGTGTTGCATCCTGTGGTGTTGTCTACAAACCATTGCAGTGTGTATGCAATGCAGTCTATGCTGTTCTGCATGCCACATACCTTGGCGGTGAGGGCATGCAGTGCTTCCGTGCTCGGCCACTGCTCGGTGAGTATCGGCCCGCCAGTGTTGCCTGCATGGTTGATGTGTGGCCACAAAGTGGGGTGAAGGTTGAGGTGCTCTCCCCTGGGCTGTTGTCCAGCATGGCTTGTCAGTTGGGGTGGACCGTGTCATCCGGGTAGTCTGCCGTGGACATTTGGCATGGGCCATGCTATGCCAGTAGTGTGTGCCATGTCACTGGTAGCCTGCCGCTCTGCACCTCCTCTGCATCTGCCGCTGGCAGTGGGTGTTGCCTGGGTCATCTGTTCAGCAGAGCCAGGCTTGATGTCTTCCACCATGTCGTCATCCATTGGTGCACTGGTGTCCTGTTCTTTGCCTGCAGGGGGAGAGAGGCAGATGGTCAGACAGTGCTAGTCACACTGTGTGTTACATACATACATGTGGCATGGTCACTCACCGATGCTTTGCCATGCCTGTCCACTGTCATCCTTCACCAGCTACGTTCCTGCTGTGTCCTGGCACTGCGACCCTGTCACTGCAGTGGTGCCATCTTGCACTGCCAGTGCTGGGGGGGGGAGTGACAGAGTTGTTAGTATGCTGCATGGGTGTGTGCCCTCATGTGTAGGTGTACAGTCACATCACACCTACCATCTAGGGTGACTACATCATCCATCTCACCACGGACGCCAACCTCCGTGAACATCTCTGCCACCATGCGCTCAACGGGTGTCAACTGGGTATCAGCATTAGAGGATCCGCTGCTGGTGCCCTGCTGTGCCCTTGCTGCTGTGGACAGCTTCCACTTGACTGTGGCACACAGGTCACACCATTTATGCTTAATGGCTTCCAGCGTCTGTGCCTCCAGTCCTGCAGCATTCACTGGACTCTGGATGCCCAGCCATAGTCTGTCCTTCACCTCGGTGGGTGTGCTCAGGGCCTGAGCCCCATACAACAATTTATTTCTTGTGTAACATCTTTTACAGTGTATGCCCTTTGGTATGATTGCTCTAAATTATATGTGGGAACTGTTTGTCAGCTTAAAGCTAGGATCCAGGAACATGTTAGGGATATTACAAATCTGAAAATAGACAGTCCAGTTGCCATGCACTTTGCTGAAAGTCATAACTGTGATCCTAAATGTTTCCATTTTACTGGTTTGGAACATGTTAAAGTAGGTAAAAGAGGTGGGGAGATACTAAATAGACTGTCCCAAAGGAAAACATTTTGGATCTTCTCTTTAGAGGCTCTGGTGCTGGAGGGTCTGAATCAAAAAATTTATTTTAAGCCCTATCTGTAGTAATTCATTCAAAACGCTATGACACAGGTTCTTGAGTGTTTAATACAGAATTAGTATTTGCCTCCTCTTATATTTAAACCACAGGATTCCCCTGCTTCCCCCCCCCACCATTGCCTTTATACTATGGGGATTTTACCTCTATACAATATATAAATTCACGGTGTAGCAATGAAGCCCCCACCCAGTTCAAAGCTTACTCACGTCCAGTCTTGGCTTTAATGCTTTGTTTCTTGGTTCACCCTCATGTTAACTGTTTCCTTATTATGTTGCTAAACTTAAAAGAATTTAGCTGTTTGCCATAACACTAATGAATTGTTCATGTTTTACATTTCATTTTTACAGTGCATATACCTTGGATAGTGCAGGAATGCCTGCTTCCCACATAAACACAGCTGCATTGAAATGGCTTTGTGGACTTGCTCCCTGGTTTTTACTGCAATATCATATTACTATTAATTTAACATGACTTAGTGTGTATGGATGTATGTAATTGTTCGAAAAAGATAATGGCATTTATGCTGTTTACTGAAGCTGGGCATTAAACGGTTGTCTATAATTAGAGCATAGGCAAGATACAATTCCCACTTTGTATGTCTCAATATTTCAATATTTTGATCATTCTTCCTTGATAGGTAGCTACATCTTTTGAGAAATTCTCTGTGTTCATCTTTCCGAATTGATTGCTATCTAAGCATTAAGGTGTAATGATTTATATAAAGGTTATGATCTTTAATTATGCAGCTCCCTCACTGACTTGTTTATCCAATATTGTTTTTTATTTATTATTTTCTATGATATTGACTTATGTGTAATAAGTAACTAGCCCCAATATATAATTGAGTATTTAGTTGTGATGTAATGTTTTGAAAATATGAACTATCCAGGCATTTGCCATTACATGTATATAAAGATGTCTACGTAACAAAGATGTCACACAGTGACTACTACTTATGGGGCAGTCCTTTACCAACTACCCACCCCCTGATGAAGCCTTACATGGTGAAGTGCTGGGGCAGCTGGTGATATGGACAGTCAGCCATGTATCTGTTTACTTTGTGTCTGATTTGGGGGAAATGTCCCATTAAAAACTTTTAAATTTTCAAAACTTTTGTGTTTAAGACTCTTCACTGGAGTTATAAATTAACTCCTTGTTCTGGAGTGCTGGTGCATTCTACTGTGATGCCTGAGCCCCATACAGCCTCCAGTAATGTGCCTTGATCTCTGCGACCATGGCCGCTACCTGTCCCCCTGTGAAGTTTGGGGCACGTGGATGGGCACCAAGGCACATCCTACGATGGCCTGCTGCCTGCTGCTTTCTCTTGGGTCACTCTGCACCCGGATCTGCCTCCTGCGTAGAGCTCTCGCTGTCTGCCATCATGTGTTTGTCTTGCTGCTGCATGCTATTCTCTGTCATGCCACTGCACGGGGCGGAGAGCACTGCCTTATATGGTGGGGTCAAGTGGTGGGGCTGCTTTGCTGTCACCCTCCTCTGAGCCATGTGTGTCCTGCTATGTGGCCCACCTGGGCATGCATGTGGCTGATGCGCGCAGTGCAGGGTCGTTCATGCATATGGCATTGCAGCTTGGTGTTGTGCACCGAATAGCTGCGCACTGCATTTATGTCAATTTCGTGTGTATTGCGTGTGTCTATCAGCATAGGCTCCTTAGATTATTGCCCCACCCTGTGGAGTCCGCATTTGAGGAAAGACACAGATAATATCGAGAGGGTGTAACATAGAGTCACCAAGATGGTGACAGCTTTGAGGGATAGGACTTATGAGGATAGACTAGGAGAGTTGGGGCTTTATACACTAGAGAGGTGATGGCAGAGGGGTGATATACTTCAAATGTATGAATTTTGCAAAGACAAGGAATTAATGGATAGCTTGGACCTGAAATTTAACACCAAGGAAATTAACTTAAGATGCCATGACAAACAAATCCAATTGAAACATATTACAGGAAATAGCAGGAGATGATTATTTTCATACAGGGCACTCAAACTCTGGAATACACTGCCTGAAGAGGTGGTTAATGTGGAACCATTTAATGTTTTCAAAAATAGGTTGGACAGGTATCTCTTCAATCTTAAGGACTAAAGTGGCCCTGCTCAGGTGGGAGACAGGCCCGATGAGCTAACACCTTCTCCTGTCTATGAACCTAGTTTAGAACCTAGTATAGAACCTCCACAGACCAGGGAATGAGTTAAGGGATCTCCATTTTGGATCTGTCTAAAACCTGGTACCAGATGGGAAGGGGTTTATCTGGCCTGCCTAGGAGGGCACCTAAAAGGACGGTGTTTAAAGCTGACATTTGCACTAATTCTCCTTCTTGCAGGTGGTCGGTTGTTAATAAAGTCATGTTATTCCATTGAACTTGGGCTGGTTATTGACTTCCCATGTGGTATAGAAATTAGCAGTTCCCTTACTGAGCCCACCAAGAGTCAAAGCCCTTGTGGCTTGGTCCATTGGAGTGTCTCCAGCACTCACTCCTGAACTTCAGCTTATCACACTGCACCAGTTTACCAAAGGTGGCGGCAGCATCACGTTTACAGCCTGGGGCACTCATTTCTGTAGGGTCCATCACAGTATGCCTGGCACACTGCCCTGGTGACACAAAGTTGCAGAGTACAGTGCAATTATGATACACCAAAGCCACATTGGATGAGAAAAATAAGTAAGGAGATTTAAACATAACTGGAAAAGACTCACGGTTTGTTACAAAAAGTTTGAAGTGTAGCACTGGTAGCCATGATGTTTCTCATTTATGTAGCACGACCCTTCGTCAAGGGGCATGGCTGCCATACCTGTATATGACATTTAAATATAACCCATTTATAAGATGCAGAACATATAGTATAGTGTATGGTAGCCCATACACAACAACACTAGTCTTACACCGAGTGGTTACTGTGACATCAAAGACCTCGAGAGCGAAGCACGAGAGGACTCAGACATCATGGTAACCACAAGGTTTAAGAATAGCATGGTTGTGTTATGGGGGCAACCATACACTTGTATATATACACCCAGATATTCAAAGGTGTTGCTCCTGGCGCAACTGAGTTGTGCCAGCGCAACTCCAGAAATGCGCCCCGGGGCAATATTCAGAGGAGCTACTTGCGCAGCGCAAGTCTCAATGCACCAGGGTGCAATGACAATGTAAAAGCGCATCCCCAGGGAGCGTGCTCATACATATGTGGCACATCCCAATATTCAGCCCAGGACAGGTGGCGCATATGCTGGCAAAACCCTGAGATGTGCCACATACCGCTGGGCAAGGTTGAGCCAGAAAAAAAAAGGCTCAAATGGTGGCCACCCACAGGCAAGCTGCAGTACTGCAAGGTGCAACACAGCAGCCACTGGCCATGGGAGGCCACCCGCCCACCCAGTACACTGTGCAGAAGCTGAAGCACCCACATCTGCCCTGGTGGTCTAGTGGACCCCCGTCCTCCCCATAGACCCAATCACGGATGAGACATTAAACCGAGGTCCCATCTGCCTGTTCTGGTGGTAGTTCAGGTGAATGTTAAAGATCCCATGGCACTTCTCGAAAAGAGCAGGGGAATTTCCCTGGTGTCCTGGCCAAATTTCCCCCCATACACTAAAACAAATACCACCAACAGCTTAATCTGGTTCAAGGTCAGTTGGCATTCATATGTATCCCCCTCCCCCGGGTCATGCTTGAAAATAGGCAGAATTTGTCTAGTGCACTTACTCGGTCAACAAAAGCTAAATAAAATAAATAAATATCCTGGTAGTCTAGTGGCACCCCTCTCCCTCCCACTGCTGTGATTGCTATACAATGACCATTACAATCTGCCCTGGTAGTCTAGTCTGTGGACCAATGGGCTTGCAGTGCATACTGTAATAGTCATTCACAATGCCATGAATGGGTCTGTGCTGCCCGCCGATGACTGGGGGAGGGAGTTGGGTGGGCAGAGGTTCCTGTGTAGGTGGGGGGTGCCACTGGACCACCAGGGTGATAGTGTCAATGCACATACTGGCGATCGAGGATATGGGCAGGGTGCGGGGACCACTAAACTACCAGGGAATATTTAAATAAGTAGATGTACAGCTATCACAGCATTGGAAGAGAAGGGGGTGCCACTAGACTACCAGGGTAGTTGCAACTATTTATTGTATGGAGATCGGGGCTATGGGGAGGGTGGCGGTCCCACTAGACTGCCAGGGAGGTGTACTGTGTATTGTTTCAGTGATTGTGCCTACAGCTGGTGGGGGGTTACCGTTTGGCCCCCCTCTGGCAGCACCGCATACAATGCAGGCCGCCATGTGCATTGCGCTGGCCAGTCCTGCTCATCTCCTGCAAATGGGGCCATAATGACATGCTAATGGCCCCATTTGCGCCTAGCATACATTATGGCCCCATTTGCATACAGCCAGCTGAATATCAGGAATTTGCGCACAGCATAACTCTGTTGCACTGGCACAGATCCCATTCCTGGTATTCAGTCATGTCTGGGTGGGATGCATCAGCCATCCTCGTTGTGGTGGTGCACAGTCCCTGCTATATTCATTGGGGCTGTGCCATGGCTCATCCCCTTTGAATATTTCCCTAGGTTGCTCCAGCGCAACACAGTTGCCCTGCGTACCCACTTGCACAATTGCCAGGCGCATATCTCAATATTGGGGCCATATGTATGGTGAAACTACCAAAAAATTGCTTACTTTTTGTGCTCCACAAAACTGTCCTTGCTTTCAGTAGCCCGCACTTCACTGCCAAATGCCCACCAGATAGCTCACTCATGCGATAATTCAGCCACCACTAGCTCATTACGTCAAGATGACACCATATGGCGTCATAAAAAACATACCTTTTTTTCCTGATGATGCCGTATGATATCCTAAATTATGTGCTGTATTGCCTGATGACACCGATTGGCGTCCATATCTTTCTCTTGGTGCAGCTTGAGCATTTGTTTACATTTGATGAATTGAGTTGTACCAGCCAATAGGGGACATCTCACAGTTACTGATTTTACCTAATTAGATATGCGTTCCCATTGGCAATTTTTGAGAAAACAAAACTTAATAAATAAATAAATACATTTACTGTTTTTTTGCATGTGCTGTGTAAAATGTTTATTATGCTCATTCTGCCATTAGTTTGTCTTGTAACAACAAATCATCTTGTTTTAGCGTAACATGTTAAGCTGATCTGGTTGACACTGTAATTAATTTCATAACTTATATTTTTGTAATCGAGCAATCCGATTGGCTGTCATCACTTTTGTGTATTTTTTTATGTGCTGTTTTTCTACAATAACATGTTGTCACTGATATCATGATTGTTATAACTATTAGTCTATTTATACCACTAAGTGAGCTGAATATTTCTGTATATAAAAATCGAGCTCTGTGATTGGTCGGATTTTCTGATATCATCAATTCTGAATTTAATTGGTATAAAGGGATTGTCTTAGATGCAGGCACCATCCCCCTGATGAAGCCTTAATTGTTGAAGCACCAGGGAACCTGAACGCAGATCCTTTTGTTGTGCCTTCCACTATTCTATTCAATATGTGTTCCTGAAACGTTGGAATAAATCCTTATTTAGCATTCAAGCAAGGACTCTGGTATTTTTTTACAACTGTCACTGGAGGGAAAGTAGCTCTCCGGGCTCTGGAGTGTACAGTGCTTTTTCTGTTGGCATGCTTGGCAGGCAACATCTTGCGGCAGTGGAGATTTGGAGGCGTGGTCGCTGTTGGGCGAATGCAGGGCATGCACCAGTAGGTGTGTCCTGCATTCCCCAATCAGCCAGCAGCAGGGGCTGACACCCTGCCTGGCTAATGAGGTGAAGAGATCTATCAAAAGGTCCGCTGCAATGAGATCGAAGCTCTCATGCAGCGTGACCACAGCACGCCTCTCCCTACGTGCAGGCAACATGGCGGCAGTGATTGCCTCTGTTGCCTGTCAACCCCTCTTCCTTTATTGTGTGCTGACAGGGGGTGCCCAATCCCCATCAGCATCATGTAACACCCCTCTTTTTTTTTTATTGCCCAGGGGGTGCCCAATCCCCCTCAGCATCATGCACCCCCCCAACAGTTTCTCTTTGCCGGCAGGTGTGCCCAATCCCCATCGGCATGTATCCCTCCCTCTCTCCCCTTGAATTTTGCCAATGGAGGAGCCCACTCCCAATCGGTATAATGTGGTCCCCCTTCTGTTTTGATAGCCAAGGGAGTGCCCAATCCCCCTCAGCTCCTGTAGCTCCCCCCCTTTCCTTGTTTGCCGATGAGGGTGCCCAATCCCCCATCGGCTAAAGCACCCACCCACACACACACACACACACACACACACACACACAGGTGGCATGCTGGGAGCCCACCCCAGCATGCCAAAGTACCTATTAAAAACGAAAGCGGTCCCCCGATGTATTTTATTTTTTTTCCCCCCTGTAAAGAAGGAAACGGTCCCTCGGAGCTCTCCCAGGCCCTCCTTCCGCAACCTACACCCACCCACTGCACATCCTGCCTCCCAACACCCCCCTCACCCCATACTTACCTCCGGAGTCCGGGAACACGTCTGCACTCTTCAAAGCCGACTTCGAACTGAGGAAATGCTGGTAAGCTGTATAATGGAACGAATAGGGTTTTTTCAACTTTGCTGCATATCTCAGGCATTTTTTGGAATTTTGGCACCAAATTTTTAACATGGGGTTTTTGGGACCCCTCCTCATGAATGGCATTAATCGGCCTCAAAAGGTGATTTCACAGTCACTGCATGGAATCACCTTTCGGGATCGATTAATGAAACAACAGTGCCAGTGTTCATGAGGTGGCCTCTCAAAAAGCCTATGTTGGAAATTTGGTGGAATAAATCCAAAAAATGACTGTTTTATGAGCGTGCATTGTGCAGTTACTACGCAGGCTCGTAACTACGCGAATTCACAATATTTTCATGCCAGATTTTCAACATTGTCATTTTTGTACACCTCCTTGTGAACAGTACAGCTGTCATTTTCCACATCCTGCCCAAAATGTGTTTCCACACTTCCGGCGCACAGTAGCGCGGTTGCTGTGGGAAATCAGTGTTCAGGCCAGATTATGAAAATAACAGTGACACAGTTCATGAGCGGAGTTCCTAAAATGCCTATGTTAAAAATTTGGTGACAATATTCCATAAAATGACTGTGTTACGAGCGTGCGTTGGCAAATTGCACGCACGTTCGTAACGTCGTGCATTTGTAATATTTTCACTCTGGATTTTCACCATTGTCATTTTTCCACCCCTCTTGATGAACAGTACAGCTGTCATTTCACATATCCTGTCCAAAATGTGTTTTCGCACTTCCGGCGCAGAGTGGCGTGGTCACTGTGTGAAGTCACTTTTTGGGACAGTTTGAGGAAATAACAGTGACACTGTACATGAGCAGAGGTGCTAAAATGCCTATGTTGAAAATTTGGTTCCGAACACCCATAAAATGACTGTGTTCCAAGCGTGCCTTGCACATTTCCCACGCACCCTTGTAACTTCGCAAATTTGCTATATTTACATGCCATATTTTCAACACTGACATTTTTTTTACACCTCCTTATGAACAGTACAGCTGTCATTTTTCACATCTTGCCCAAAATGTTTTTCCGCACTGCACTACCAAGGCCAATGCCAGCACGACAACATTCGGCATTGACAGATGCTTTTTTTTTTGATGTTTCAGTTAGGGTTTGCAGACCTCACTGGCACCGCCCTAGTTCTGTAGTATGGCACCATTTGGTCATATTGATCCTCACTTTTGCCATGCTTCCTATGTTGTCAAGCATACTGAACTGAATTGGACTGTGCTGATTTTAATACTTTTATATTCTGTTTTAATGTGTTTATAATCTGTGAAGTGCCTTGGTTTTAAAAGGTGCTGTAAAAATAAAGACTGATTTGGTTTGATTTGATTCCTGTATGCTTATTGTACACATCGCTATTTCCATTAAACAGTCAGAGCGCACACTGGTGCAGGAAGAGCATGGTGACTGGAAACTTAGTTTCAAGATGGAGGCGCTGCTCTCATCCTAAAATACTCACTTCAGTTTGGTACCACAACCTCGTTTTGTAATCTGTATTTACTTTATTTGTTTTTATTTATGATAAAAGTTTTCATAGTTGTCACTTTGTTCATTTTGGGATCCTTTCTGGTCATCCTGTGTGATCACATCTTATGGCTCCAGCTGGCAGTCCTGATGGGAGAGAGTGTTTCTTGTGCATGTACTGGATGAGGTCACATGAATTCAGCACCTTTTGTTACTTTTTAAAGAGTTTATGTTCGGATTATGGCTATGTTAAAATCTATGTGGCATGTTGCTCCCTGCGTTATGATGATAAGTGGCTTAGGGTCAGTAGCATGTTTGTCTCATGCTCTGCACTTGAGTTTTCTCCCTAATACATAGTTGCTGATTGTTTAAAATGAAAAAATAATGGTGTTGCCTTCAACTCATCTGGCATCAGTCCAGCCCCAACCTGTGATATGCTGTAAAGGCCAAATCAGTTTTGAATCCCTCCACAGTCACTGGTGGTGTCCATTGACTCATATGACGTCAGTCCAGATCCAACCTTTGATGCACTGTAAAGTGCTCTTCAGGTTAAAATCCTTCCACAGCCACTGGTAAGCTCTAGCTCCTTAACATGCATCAGTGGAGCCACAAACTATAGTGAACAGTGAAGTGCATTTCAGGTTCAGATCCCTCAACAGCTGATGGTTTTGTCCATCGACGTACCATGTATCAGTCCAGACCAATTCCATAATGCACTGTGAAGTGCATTTCATGTTCAAAAAAGCTAAATAAAATAAATAAAACCCTCCACATCCTCTGGTGTAGTCCATCAATTCATATGACATCAGTTCAGCCCCAATCTCTGATGCACTGTAAAGTATTCTTCAGGTTCAAATCCCTCCACAGCCACCTGTATGATCTATCTCCTTATCATGCATCAGTCGAGCTCCAAACTGTAGTGAACAGTGAAGTGCATTTCAGGTTCAGATCCCTCCACAGTCAATGGTATTGTCCATTGACTCATCTGGTGTCAGTCCAGCCCCAGCCTCTATTGCACTGTAAAGTGCTGTTCAGGTTCAGATCCCACCAGAGTCACTGATGTAGTCCATCTGTTCATCAGTCTTCAGTTCAGCCTTTATCTCTGACACTCTGTGATGTGCATTATTGGTATGGATCCCTCCTCGGTCAACATGGTGTAGTCCATTGTACACATCAGGATTCATTCCAACACTACCCTCAGATGCACTGTAATGTTCAATTCAAGTCTGAATCACACCACAACCACTTATTTAGTCCCTTGTGCACGTAATGCTTCAGACCAGCTCTTACCTCTGATGCACTGTGATGTGACCAATGCCAATGTATGACTTATATAGTCCATTCCAATGAAACACAGCACATAGTACACATGTGCACCAATGAGCATCACTCCAAGGTGCAGGCATACCCACACTCCTTCCCACCCACACAGTGCACCATACTGAATGCTGCAACATACAGTATCACATGTGTATGCAGGCAATCCATGTGACACAGCACATAGTACACATGTGCACCAATGAGCATCACTTCAAGGTGCAGGCATACCCACACTCCTTCCCACCCACACAGTGCACCATACTGAATGCTGCAACATACAGTATCACATGTGTATGCAGGCAATCCATGTGACACAGCACATAGTACACATGTGCACCAATGAGCATCACTCCATGGTGCAGGCATACCCACACTCCTTCCCACCCACACAGTGCGCCATACTGAATGTTGTAACATATCACATGTGTATGCAGGAAAACCATGTGACACAGCACATAGTACACAACCTTTACAGGTGCCCATGTCATCACCCTGTATGTGAACCCACAATGTCTCTGCATGGCATATGAACACCATTACCAGGTTCAGGCAGCCCCACCTGCTTCCCCACAACTAAGTATACCCCAAGGATGAGTGCCAATTCATGACACAAAATGACTGCAGTGCCTATGAGCATCATTCCTTGCTTGGTACAGGCAGATCCACCCCCTTCCCCATGACACAGTATACTCCAAATTACCAGTGCCTTTTCAGCAATTTCATCACCCTATACGTATCACTATAATATATCTACAGTGTCTGTTAACACGATTATTAGATCCATACAGCCCCTCTCATTTCACCAGAACATATGAAGTGCATCTGAGCATCTATTATGAATGCAGAACCCCCCACTAACACAGAGTGCTTCATCATACAGTCATTCCCTCACCTTAAACCATCCCATAATACAACCCCCCAAAAATAAACTATGCCAGGAAATTAAATAATGCACACATTTATGTAACATGATGTTTACTGAAAGATTGTGAACCTTTACATGAACATCATGCTTCATTTACAGTATGTTAAAGCAAACAGCACAAATAAAATACAGTTCCCTATACTTATTATGGAATTTTATTACAAAAATACAATAAAATAATTTATTTCAATGAAATTACACATTTTAACTACAACAAATATGCAATTAATCATAAAGAGACCTCCAGCACTAACATATTTATCCATTTCCTGTGTCAGCTCACTGACCTACACTGGAAGTGTTCTTCCTATTAACACCACTTGACTTCACAAAGCACTTCCTTCCTTCCTTCCTGCATCACTTCCTGATATGTCCTTCTAAGGTAATATGTAAATTTGTTCTTACTAAACTAGGGGGAAAAATGATAATCAGATTCAAAAACTAAAATCAGTGGGTAAGAAGAATTAAACACTGCAAAAATTCCAACCAGTGGAGAGGAACAAAAAAATCAAGCTATAATAACAAGAGATTCAGACCTTGATTTCTGACAATAAAATGGTAAAAACCTTGCAAAATTTATATTTGGACAATGACAGATGTTTATTGTATATGTTTGACAATTTTAACCAACAGTTTTACAGAAATTTAATATTTTTGTATGACTGAGTAAACAGAGCATACTTATATTTAAATAAAATCACCAGAATTTATGAAAATATTAAAAAACAACCTTACACAACACTAAATCCAGTTAAGTAGACATTACCAAACCTCACTCATTTTCAAAAACGTTTTGTTCTGAAAAACTTTTCCTTTTACAGTTTTAAAATTGGATGTATGGTTTTTAAGATATGTAGGTTTAAGCACAGTGTGTTTGTATGAATGCTGCAGATCTAGAACCCCTTCAGGAACACAGGTGTTCTAGCAGCAGGCAGAGAGTACCTGAACATTCTAAGTGACAATAGGATAGAATGATCTAGCCCTATCAACACTGCTGATGGGAGGCTTCATTGTGATGTCCATACTAACGCAGAATGAAAAATGTTTCTGCATTAGTATGGACATCACTACTGCAGCAGAATGACTTTTTATGGTGTACGGATTTCCATACACAACATTGTTGCACCATACACTATAATTCAGCAGTCATTTATTGTAGGATTTTTTGTAGCATGTAATAAATGCCATTGTACCAAAAAAAAAAGTATAAAGGAAACACAGAAGGTACATTCACAGTAGTAAACCGCATAATGCAAGAAAAGTAAAAAAATGGAAAAAAAAAATTAAAAGTAAGGGCAGGAAAAAGGAACAGAAAAAGCCTGTAGTGAAAGCTGCTGGGGCCACTATGAAACAGACTGCCCCATCCTATATATCAGTAAAACTACAACCATGCAGTGCAGCTGGAACAATGTATGGTAGGCCAAGCATAGATGGCATTGTGCCCTGGACATCTATCAGTCTGTCTGCTTGCCTGCCTATCTGCCTTCCTGTCTGTCTGTCTGTCTCTATCTATATATCTGTCTGTCTGTCTGTCTATCTATCTATCTATCTATCTATCTATCTATCTATCTATCGATTTATTTATTCAGTGATGAAAAAGAAGAGTCACTGAGCTAAAGCACATTTTTAATGGTAACCTACCCTTCAATGGTATAGTACCTCCTGTGACACTTGTACAGCTAGTTCTGATTAATCTATGCTTTTTGTAATATAAAAATGTATTATTGAGTGTCTCTCATGAGACATGCTGAAACAGCCTGTGGAATGACCCCCCCCCCCAGGTTTTAGCTACAAGGTGTTACCTGGAAGGCCAGGAGATAATAACAGGCTAGAAGAGACCTAAATTAGGATCTCCTGTTTATCTAGCTTAATTGTAGCTTGCCAGCTGCTAGGATGGGAAATCATAAACTTTTATAACGCTTAGAGGAAGAGAGCAGGTTATAGCACTTTAGTGCGAAGTCATAAAAGATTCTTTGATGTGTCCTGGGAAGAAGAGATACTTGAGATCAAAGAGAGGATGTTATTTTAAAAGTGTCATAATTTGTGAAATGAGCTTTGCTGCAATGTCACTTAATTAATTTACATCCTGATTGATAAGACATCCCGGGTGTATAATGTTTTATATTCTGACAGGGAGGAGCTAGGTGACCTCATGCAAAGAAGTTGGCAAAGCCAGTTTTAAAACAGTATTCTGTTTTCCACAAAGATACACGTTTGGACTCTGAAAAAAGAAACATCTACAGCACTATAAGAAGATAAGAATACATTAGGTAGACAGGTCTAAGTGTATTATTGGTAGGAATTTGCACTTTTTAAACCTTATTGTTTTAAAAGATTGTATGTTTTGTGATATATGGTTCTGTGTTTTACATTTTACATTTTTATCTATTTTAAGTAAACCTCTATTTTTAGAGACTACCTGGTGTGCCTTGGAAATTCTTTCCTTGACAAGGGAAGCATATATGGTTAAAGCTGATACTGTGCAAAGCTTACTGATTTTACCAAACTGGGAAAAGGTAAGAGTTTTTTCTGAGGTCTTTAATAGAGTTTTAAGGGTTCATTTTGTACACCTGGTTAGGTGCCCATAGGTGAAAGATATCTGCCCCCCCCCGAAGAGCAGAATTATCTGAGCCTGTACATTGTGTACGCTAGCAAGAGGTTCACAGTTTGAATCCCTCCAGAACGTGAGACCAAAGTTTGATTCAAACCCACAAAACAGACAGGAGGGTTACCCTGTTCTGGCCCCCCGCCAAAGAGCAGAATTGTCTGAGCCTGTACATTGGGTACACTAGCAAGAGGTTCACAGTTTGAATCCTCCCAGAATTTGAGACCAAAGTCTGATTGGAACCCACAAAACAGACAGGAGAGTTACCCTGTTCTGTTAACTGTTCACAATACTGCGCTCGGAGGTTGGCATTGTGGGAGCAGAGGGCATGACCTGCAGAGTGGGGTTGTGACACCTCCCATGTCCTGTGTGTGTTCTGAGAGGCTTGGAGGTTGCTTCTTGCTGGTGATCTACTACAGTCTGTTTGCCAGGTATCTGTATTGAGTCCTGCTACTGCCCAGTCTGGGATCTCCTCCCAGAGTTCCACTGGTGTGAAACAGAGTAACAGACAAAATTGGCAAAAAAAAAAGACCATCAGTCCATCCAGTCTGCCCTGGTTTACTCTATAATGTATTTCAACAGTTCTGCCACTCTGTGAGTATACATGAGTGCTGCATGGCAGAGGTGTGGCATATGTGCCTGCCCTTTGTTCTGCTGTGGGATAGCATGGTACTGCACTGCAGGAAGGGGGAACCTACAGTAGTGGGGCATAGCACCATGTGGACCATTGTGGATACAGGTGCTACTATGAATAACAGTTGCAGATATGTGATAAGGGTCATCCCATTTGATGGTAAGTGTCTGGCTCTTTTCCAACTGCTTTGGTGTGTTTGTACAGCCCTTGTGTTGCATATATATTACTTATAAATTACTTATTACTTATAAATTATAATAATATCATTATTATATGTAACCCCCTGTTACCCGGGGTTACTAGAATCCCAGTAAGACCTAGTGGTAGGCAGGGAAGGCAGCTTGTGAAACTCCAGTTAAATGGATTTCACACTGTTTCACTCTGTTCTCAATCTCAGTTGAGACTGAGGGATGACATCACCATAGAACTATCGCAGCTGCATGAGCCACATTGGAATCTGCAGAAGGGAGTTAGATTAGAATGTTGGGAGTTTTGAACAGTCAGTAGTCAGTCAGTAGTTGGAGATTATTGTGTGAGGAGCACAGCAGTTCTGTGCACAGGCTCTTGGAGCCTCAGCTCTGAAATAGAGCTACTGTTAGGAAAGGTGTGTGTTTCCACCTAAAGAGGGACACAGTAAGCTGTTCTTTAAGTGGTGGAGACCACTGATCCGGGACTCTGTGCCCCATCCCTCAGGGGATGGGGGTGGAAGGTTTGCCTGCTATTCCAGGGGCAACCCCCTGGCTACTGCTGGAGAAAAAGCTGCCTTATTTTTTCCAAGTGTGTGGGGTACAAGAAGATTTCAAGATTCACCTGTGGGGTACCTGCAACCTAAGGGTGAGTTCTGCTCTTTCTAAAGGGCCCTTGTTTCACCTGAACTGTGTTAAAGTGGGGATTGGACTGCTGAAGTAGTGGGAGGCCTAGAGTAATAGGCTTAGCCAAAAGTAAAAGTATGTTCAAGTCCAGCACAAGGGGAAAGTCAAGACATGTAGAGGAGATGTGATATACGTCTACCCTGTAATCTACATTGCCAAGCTTTCAAAAGAGTTGTTTAGTGTCCAGAGAAATGGCTGGGTATGGATTGTGGGAGCTGGAGGTGGGAGACCCCCCATCTTTAGTAACCAGGTCCACCTCTACGGATTTGCTCTGTGGATTTCTACTTTGCCTTGTGCACTTGGCCAGTGATGAGGGAAGTACCCAGACGTGGGATTGGAAGGAAAATTTCCCTTAAGGAGTTGAAGGCTCTAAGGTGGTTTGGGGAGCCACCAACAGGAAAACTGGTTCACTGCCATATGGACCACGATCAAGTGGCCATCGGGGGAGCCGGGCCAGGGGAAAAACCCAAGTAGTGTTCAAGTCGGGCTGTGTACCTAAAGCTGCGTGCAAGTCCGGGCTGTGTGCCTGGTGGGTTCAGAGCCTGAGGGCTGAAATAGTGAAGAAGTGTTCTGTGTCTCTAATCTGCATTACCAGGAATGTAGCCCCGTGGGGGTCTGTCTATGCTTTGTTTGTTCAGTTTGGATGTGAATAAAAGCCACACTTTAGAATCCCATTCCTGGTTTTGGACATTACAGTTATTGCTTCCTGTGTTCAGTTTGGATGTGAATAAAAGCCACACTTTAGAATCTCATTCCTGGTTTTGGACATTACAGTTATTGCTTCCTGTGTTTGGATTTACTTGGGTGCCCCTGTGCAGAGTAGCCAAACCTAGTCCCCCTGTGCTGAGTAACCTAGTCCTCCCCGAACCCAGTCCCCACCAGGTACTGCTGTCAGCTTCAACAGCATACCAGCTGTCGTTTTGCAAAAAGGCAGGTGTGAGGCCGCTTACATATAAATTTGCAAGATTCTTGTTTCTCCATCTGCCATGTTATCAGCATGCTTTTGTTTTAATCTTACTGTATCCTAAGTCTTCCATATCCTTGTTTATTACCAAATCACTATGTATGCCTTGCCAAACACCAAAATTGTATTCTATTTCTTATATGTCCTACTTAACGCTCCCTGTTATGCATCGTGCCCCCAGGTCACACCTGGAAACGAGCCCCGGCTCAGTGTGCCTATCCCGGTAACCAAGATTTTAAATAAATAAACAAATAATGTGACCGTTTATTAAGCCAGTCTGGTTGGCCCATACATAGCGAAATGAACTTCCCATATATGGGGGGTGGGTGGTTGTCACAAGATACAGCGGTGGACATCATATACAGTGTTTCCATTATGCAGGCCTACTACCATCCTTATGTGCCCCTCAGATTAAGGATGCAATTCCATGGCCAAGCATGGAGTGTAAATGGCTTCTTATGCACCGTGGAAGTCATCTATGTACTTTCTAATTGGCCCATATGAAACAAAACCCTATCATTACTGTTTAGGGTCAGTTCCAACCTGAAACCAGTTCAGTAAACTCTGTTATTACACACTGGGTTACACACGAGTGTGTGTAATAGAGAATTGCCTTGCTAGCACACAGCACTGCGCGCACATCACAACTGCTATCAAAATGTACTTTAGTTTTTAGCCCACTCCTCTCCTATAGTACTGTACCTGCTGACCGTAGTTTTGTCAACTAGCAATTATAAAATAAAGACCAACAGTAAAAACTCATATTTTCCGCACCCTTGGCGTATGATTCCTGAATAAACCCCTTGACCTTCAGTCTCATGGTTTATATGTTATATGCTTCAGGTGTGTAAAAAAACTTGTTACATTCTGTTACTCATACATTATCCTCTATTTCCTTAGAGGCTGACTGCTGCATATTCCATATATTGGTATGTGACATTTGTGAATTAACCAGAATCTTGACTTTAAGACCTCTTTTTATTTGTAATGCTAGGTTTCATTTATAACCACTACTTACTACACAGCTCTTGCAAGCCATTTCTTTCTGAATGTGATTATACTATGTTGGCATTTTTAATGTACTGGCCTTTCAGTATAGGGCCTGACTTCAAAATCCCACTGAACTGAAGCAACAGGAAAGAAATAATCCATCTAACAGTTCCAAAAGGTCACACGTGAAATGAGATCAGGGAGCCCCAGCCCATTTCTCAGTACACAAAACAAATCTGTCAGCTTTAGTCTTTGCCACTACAGAACTGAGAGCATGAAGAATGGGAGGGTGTTGCTGGAGTCACAGGAGGTATTGCAGCTACCAGCTTGGTGTTCCTGCAAATCAATAGAGCAATGAAAAGGGTTTCTTTATTGCTGTGTTCATTTACAGGCGCTAACTGTGCCTACAAGTGACTTATTTCACAGCATTTTTACCAGCCCTGTATATAGTCTGCAATATTCTTCAAAGGCAACTGGCAAAAAGGTTGGCTTTTTAAGAGCATGGCAGAAAATAAAACTAAAATGGATGAAATCCTGTGCTCCTTACTAGTATGTGCAGCTCAGAACTTTCCTGATCTTTTTTAAAATGTGATGGCTGTTCTTTATTTATGTATGTTTTGATAACCAGGTGAGCAAACTGATCCAAAAGACCATTTTCAGTTGCGACCCAGGCCGTACAGTGGCACAGACAATAGGTGCAAGTTATAATACAGTGATTTCACAGTTCCAAGCTCTAAGTAATCCCCAGACCACAGACTACCTTCCAGTTCTACAGTAAGCCTATGGCCCTCCCTTCTTCCCTTTGGGTCTCCCCCAGCACTTAAGACACTACCTGCTAAACTTCTCTCTCCCTCTGGCACTTACATTATTTCTCCCCATCTCCCCTTCTTCTCTTCTTCCCTAGCCCACTCTCTTGCAGGGTTCTCAGCATCCTGGAGGTTCCCCCTTGGGCTTTTGCCTCCCCTTCCTCTTGCTCCCCCCTTTCCCCCTCCCTTATCCAAATCTGTCCCGTGGGCCCAACTCTCCCCCGGTCCCCCTTTCAAGGGCTGTATACAACTGGGCGTGGTCCCAGGGCTCCATGAGTCCATCATTCTTCTTCTCCCCCTACCCCCCTTTTTTCCCTTATAAGGCACAACTACCTTTCTTGCCCAGCCTCCCTCACCCCCCCCGGCACTTTACAAATAGCCTATAAATATGCACTTAATCCACAATTTTTGTTCCCCATTATCACCTATTCCCTAATACCTGTTCTTCTCTTATTCTACCTATCCCCATGTTACACCTATAATCCAGTTTCTATTTTGCCCGTATTAGGTTCCTGTAAGAGATGCTCTCTTGTTCTCCCCTTCCCTGTCATGAAATTGCATATTTTTATTGCCAAATGTCCTATTTCAATGTATGTACCCTTGTGTAATATGTGACCTAAATGTATTCTGTTCATAATCTTCGTACCCCCTCTGCCCGAGTCGTACCAGGAGACGAGTAACTTGTTGTTCAGTGTGCTTTCCTGGTGAAACCTTTCAATAAATAAATAAAAAAAAGTATTTAAATGGTATACATTTATACTATGGTACTTTAGTAATGAAAGGGGCTTTGGTTCTATATTTTCTGATCCTCGTGGCCCATGCCACTGATTATACCATATTTCATTTCAATACTGGCACACATCCAAACCTATCGGTAACAGTGCTACCCCTGGTCATGGTGTGTAACCCTCAATGTCATTCTCCTGAAGAATCTGTCTAGTTCCATCTTGAAAGCCTGAAAAGTGCTACCCTCCACATTTCACTGGGTAAGCTGACCCCACAGGTGAGGGGGTACAGGCAAAGTGGGTAAGCATTAAGGATGCAATACTTGAAGCAACATCCCATTGTGTTGGGGAGAAAAGCAAGAGCAAACAAAGGAGGAAACCACTTTGGTTCTCAAAGACAGTAGCAGAAAAGGTCAGAGCCAAAAGGCTGGCCTTCAGGAAATATAAGGGAACGCAGCGGGACGAAGATAGGGAGCCATACCAAACTTCCCTAAGGGAAGCAGGGAAGGCAGGCAAAGGCCCAAACCGAGGAAACACTAGCATGAACAGTAAAAGAAGGGGACAAGACTTTCTATAGATACATTAGTGAAAGGAGAAAGTACAGAGGGGGTATTGTCAAGATCAGAGGTGTTAAGGGTGTGTGTGAGGAGGAGGACCAAGGAAAAATATCTATTCTAAATAGATACTTCTGCTCAGTTTTTACTGAGGAGAAGGTAGGGTAGGGCCCACAGCTCAGCACCATGGACACAGGGGGGAGGGAGGTGTGCACAAGTCCCTTCACAAAAGAAAGGGTCCTACAAGAGCTTGCTAAGCTCAGGGTGGACAAGGCAATAGAATCTGATGGCATACATCCCAGGGTACTAAAGGAACTATGGATGCAACTAGCAGAGCCATTATCAGAACTGTTTAGTGAGTCTCTGAGCACTGGAGAGGTCTCAGAAGACTGGAGAAGGGCTCATGTGATCCCGTTCCACAAGAGTGGTAGCAGGGAGGAGGCAGGGAACTACAGACCAGTCAGTCTTGCCTCAGTAGTGGGCAAGATTATAGAGGCACTCCTTAAGGAAAGGAAAGGATAGTGCAACACCTGGAATCCATAAGAGCACAGGATCCAAGACAGCATGGGTTTACAAGTGGAAGGTCCTGTCAAACTAATCTCATAGATTTCTTTGACTGGGTAACCAGAGTGGTAGACCAAGGGAGTGCAGTTGATGTCGCCTACCTTGACTTCAGCAAAGCTTTCGATACTGTTCCATATAGAAGATTGACTAATAAGCTGGGTGGGCTCGGAGTGGCTCAGAAGTTGGTCAACTGGGTGGCAAACTGGTTGGCAGGAAGAAAACAGAGTGGTGGTAAACGGTATACAGTCAGAAGAGATGCAAGCCACAAGTGGGGTACCTCAGGGGTCAGTCCTGGGGCTAGTCCTCTTCAATATCTTCATCAGTGACATTGCAGATGGACTGGAGGGTAAGGTTTGTCTGTTTGCAGATGACACCAAAATCCTCAACAGAGTAGATGATCCAAATGGTGTGGGCAGAATGAGAAGAGATCTGGATAAACTGGCAAAATGGTCGTAAGAGGGAGGTAATAATCCCTCTTTATAAGACACTGGTTAGGCCCCATCTGGAGTACTGCATGCAGTACTGGAGGCCGCATCTGCACAAGGATATTAACAAAATGGAGGCAGTCCAGAGATGGGCAACCAAAATGGTGCAGGGACTGCATCAGAAAACATATGAGGACAGATTAATGGAGCTCAATATGTATACCCTAGAGCAAAGGAGGGAGAGAGGTGATATGATCGAAACATTCAAACACCTTAAGGGCATTAACAAGGTGAAAGAGTCAAACATGTTTTAATATAATAAAAATAGCAGGACAAGAGGACACAGCATGAGATTAGAGGGAGGCCGATTAAGGGGTAATGTGAAGAAGTTCTTTTTCACAGAAAGGGTGGTGGATGCATGGAACAGCCTACCTCAGGAAGTGATGGATATGAATACAGTGCAGGGCTTCAAACAGGCATGGGATAGGCATAAGGGAGCAATACAGATTAGTATGAATAGATAGGCCATTGACAGAGTAAAGGCCTATGGCACATTCATAAGGTAGAAAAAATGGGTAGACTTGCGGTCTTTATCTGCTGTCAACTTCTGTGTGTTTCTATGTTTCTAGTTCTATATTAGCACTTGCAAGCTCAAACATTGGTGTACATTCATCCCTATCTGTCCCCTTTCCTGTTCAGAACTTTGTGATTGTTTCCCCTCTCAACCTTCTCTTCCTTCTCTTCTCTAGGCTGAATAATTTCAGTGTCTGAACTACAGTGTATTGTATCTTCTGTTTTGCTAGCTTCTTGTATCTGTACTAGTATTGTTTTATAACTCTGTGACAAAGTGTCCTTGGTGTACTTTCTGCTGACTATCCTGTTGCGTTGTTTTTGCATGCTGTCCTACCTAGGACCTCCTTGTAAATGAGCTTGATCAATGAGACTTTTTCCTGGTAAAATAAATACATACAACTATAAATGTTCAAGCTCTCCTTGTAGCTCTTTCCCACTAAACTGCTAATTGGCTTGTAGGCTCTGTGCTGGAGCCTCTCAGTATATTCTATGTATCTGTTGTGCTGTGGTGACCAGAATTGGCTGCATAACTCCAGGTGTTGTGTAACCAAGGCCTTGTACTGTTGGAGGATCACCTTTCTTGAACCTGTACCTTGTCTCACTCCCGATGCATTCAAACATTGCTTTTTCTCTCTTGTCTGCAGCTGTGCACTTTGTGCCTTGCTTCAACTTACTCTCCACGTTGTTCTACCCACTGTTGCAATGCACCCAGGGTCTATGAGCTACCCAGATTCCTCCCTACTAATTGTAGTACCTTGCACTTCTCTATATTAAACCTATGCCTTCATTTCTCAGGCTGCACCACTAATTTGTGCAGGTTCTTCTGTAGTGCATCCTCGACTTTATGTTTGCTTTTCTTGCCAATTTAGTGTCACAAGATAATTTTAGGAGCCTGCTGATGACTCCCTCCTCCAGGTCATTAAAATATATCTATAAGAGCAATGGACCCAGAACTGACCTCTGGGGTACTCCATTTTAGACATGCCTCAACTCTGAATGGTGAACATCCACTGCTATCACTCTCTGGTTCCTACCTGTCAGTTCTTTGCCTGTCCACTTCTTGTACACTCTGTGGACTCTATATTGTGCTACTTTCTGCATGAGATTTCCATTGGTGTAGTGTCCATGGCCTTACTGAAGTCCAGATGTACAGCATTCACTGCATGGCCCTCATCTACCTTTCAAGTTACAGTACATCCTTAAAGAAGGTAATCAGGTTGGTTTGACAGGATCTTGCTTTTCTGAAATCATGTTGTGTACTAGAAAACAAGACAACCCATTCTGTTTCATGCTGTGCATGATCGCATGTGCTATTATTAACTCAAGACCTTTCGGATAACAGACATATAGTGCCCTGGTCCTAACCACTTTAACAGGGGATGACATGGTCATGTTCAATCAGTAGGTAGCACACTCGTCTCTGGGGACAGAAGAGTGGAAGGTAGTGCGTTCTAGCCCCACACCAGGTACTTGTGGTAATAAGAACATGTGAACATATGAAATGCTAACAGAAACAGGCCTCACGGTCTATCGAATCTGCTCGATTGTGCAGCTAGCCCTTCAACTTGCAGCTGCCCCACCATCCCCTCCTCACAACAACCCTCCCTCAGTCTGCTCCACCTCCTCTTAAATACACCCACCGTTCTACAGGATACCACTTCTTCAGGCAGAGTATTCCACTTATCTACCACTCTTTCCGTGAAAAAGTGTCTCCTGATTCCCCTCCTGAATCTTCCCCCCTCCAATCTCAGACGATGTCCTCTCGTGTCCCTCCCCCTTTTGGGCTGAAAAATCTCTTCTGTATTAGTCTTGTTTATTCCCTTTAAGTATTTAAAGGTTTCAGTCATATACCCCCTATCCCTCCTCTCCTCCAGGGAATACATGTTCAGCTCCCCTATCCTCTCCTCATAGGATTTTCCCTCCTGTCCCTGGATCATCTTCGTTGCCCTACGCTGCACTCCCTCCAACAATCTGATGTCTTTTTTCAGGAATGGATGCCAGTACTGTTTGCAGTATTCCAGGTGTGGCCTGACTAATGACCTGTAAAGGGAAGGATGACCTCTGTTCCTGGAGGAGATTCCCCTCGCCATGCACCCCAGCAGCTTGTTTGCCTTTGCAGCCACCTTCCTGCACTGAGCTGAGTGGTTCATACTCCCCGTTATAAGCACCCCTTGAACTTTTCCTCCACAGTGCTTTCCAACTGTACCCCTCCCAACTGATATTTCCTCCCCTGGTTCCTAGCTCTGAAATACAGGACCCTGCACTTCCTGGTGTTGAACCCCATCTGCCATATTTCTGACCACTCCTGTAGTTTGGTCAGGTCCTCCTGTAGTCCCCTCCAACCCTCCGTGTCATCTACCACAGCTCCCATCTTGATATTGTCTGTGAACAGACTGATCTTACTCTGGATCCCGTGTGTGATATCGGCTATGAATATCCCAAACAGCACTGGTCCCAGTACCGAACCCTGTGGTACCCCGCTCATGATGTCCCTAGGTGAGGAGAATACCCACCCCACCACTACCCTTTGTTGCCTACCCCTCAGCCAGTTGGTGATTCAACTGACCATTTTTGTTCCCACCCCTATATATTCCAACTTTCCTCCCAGTCTCCCATGCTGCACAGAATCAAAGGCCTTGCTGAAGTCTAAATACAAGATGTCTACTGCATGTCCCTTGTCCAGTTCCCTGGTCACCCAGTCATAGAACCCAACTAGGTTTGTCTGGCAGGATCTGCCCTAGACAAATCCATGTTGATGACTGACTTGGAGACCATTGTCTTCCAAAAAGGTCACCAGCCTCTCTTTTAGGATTGTCTCCATGAGCTTCCCCACAATTGAAGTGAGGCTCACTGGTCTGTAGTTACCTGGTTCATCCTTCGGGCCACTTTTATGAATGGGCACCACATGGGCCATCCTCCAGTCCTGTGGCATGCATCCTGTGTCCAGTGATGTATTGAACAGGTTTGCCAGTGGTCCCGCCAGGAACTCTGTTAGCTCCCTAAACACCTTAGGGTGAATGCTGTCTGGTCCCGGTGCCTTGTGCACCCTCAGCACCCTTAGTCCTTCCAGAACCCTGTCCTCTGTAGTCCTGATATCAGTCACCCTCTCCCCCCACTCCCCTCTCCCATGAGATATCTGCCCCCTTTTTCCTCCATAAACACAGAGCAGAAGTAATCATTCAGTGCCTCTGCCTGGTCCTCCCCCTTCTCCACCCACCCCGTCCTTCTTAGTCCTCACAGTCTGGTCTTTGTTTCACCTTCTGTCGCCAATGTAGCTGAAGAAGTTCTTTTTCCAGTCCTTGATCTCCTGTGCCAGTCTCAGCTCTCTGGATGCCTTGGCAACCCTGTCTAGCCCGGTAACCTCCCTAGACTTCTTCGTGTACTCATTCTTGTCCTCTTGTCCTCCCGATTTCTTGAATCTCTGGAATACTTTTCTCTTGACCCTCATCCCTTCCATGACCTCCTGAGTCATCCAGCTTCGCTTCTTTGCTCTACCCTTCTTGTTCCATGTCCAGGTACAAGTCTCAGCAGCCTCTGCTAGTCCCTTTTTAATAATATCTCATTTTTGGTTAGCATCCATGCATGTTTGAATTCTCACCAGATGCCCAACCAAAATTTCACTCATCCTTTTAAAGTACTCCCTCCTAAAATTGATCACTCTGGTACCCGTACCACCTGTTTCTCTGCCCATATTGAGTGTGAACTACACTGAGTGATGGTCACTCTCAGCCAGGAGGTCTTCCACCCCCAGATCCCTTACAGCCTCCCCATTTGTTAGTACCAGGTCCAGAGTCCTTCCCACCCTAGTTGGCTCCTGGACCAATTGCACCAGGAAGCTGTCCTAAAATGCCTCTAGTAATACCTGCTTCTTTGCACTCGTGGTGGTTGGGGTGTTCCAGTCCACCCCAGGGAGGTTGAAGTCCCCCACCACAACTGTGTTCCCCTTCCTACAGACCCTTCTAATCTGCTCAGCCAGCTCTCTATCCAGGTCATCTCCCTGAGTGGGTGGCCTGTACACCACTGCCACCCTCAGTGTCCTTCTTTTGGAGTCTTGAAACTGCATCCATAGGGCCTTTGTCTTGCCCCCCTCCCCTCCTCCCTCATACACCTTTTCTCTTCCCTCAAGTAGATTGCCACTCCCCCTTCCCCTTAGCCCTGTCCTTCCTGAATATCCTGTACCCTGGGATTATCATATCCCAGTCCTAGTTCTGGGTGACCCATGTTTCGTGATGGCCGCTATGTCCACCCTCCCCACTGCCAAGAGAGCCTGTAGCTCAACTAATTTGTTACCTAAGCTTCTCACATTCAGTGAGATCACCCTGCAACCTGTGTCTCCCCACCCCAACCCCTCCTTGCACCCCTACCCCAAATTCCTTTCTGATAGTTTGGGGGTAAGCATGCTCGGCTCTCCCTGCCTACCAGCTGTCCTCACACCACCCCCCAACCTAGTTTAAATCTACCCTTGATGTTATATATCCCTCAAACTTCTGCTTTAATACCCCTTCCCCACTCAAGTGTAGCCTATCCCCTGCATATAGATCCTCATTGTCCCAGGTTCTGCCCCAGTCCCCCACTATCGCATACCCCTTGTACCAGCGCCATTCCCTCCGCCAAGTGTTGAACTGAACTCCCTAATCCTCCCTTTCCTTCCTGTACTTATGCAGGGTACTGGGTGCACCTCTGAAAAGGCCACTGATTCCCCCACTTCCTCACATAGCCCTCCTAATTCCTCAAACCTCCTCCTCACTACCTCCACAGTCTCCCCTGCCAGGTCATTAGTGCCCGCATGCACCACTACATGCGGTTTCTTTCTGCCCCTCCTTGCACACTTAAGAACTGCCTGCCCATGCTGGCCCAGTGACACTGAGGATTGAGGTGCCGGATGCCCTACGTTGCACTACACCAGCGACCGGGGTTTGGGAATGACCTTGGGCCACCAGGATGGGAGCAGGATAGAGCATTCGCTCTCCTCTCCCAGGAAACGTGGGGTCACCCCTCTATAGTCCTGCCATCACCGGATGGAGGTCCAGTGACAGGCATAGGCAGTTTCTGGTGCGACTGGCAGGGTGCAGCACCCATTGGCGTGCGTGCACATGCCTCCACAAGCATACATCACGTTGGGCCGCATGGGTGTGGGAGAAAATAGAAAATGCTGGGGCTCCACAGGACCTGTGACAGCCCGATTGCACCGGCGAGTCTGCCCTCTGCCACCAGATTTGAATGCCAGCACCCCCCACCTGGCCCTGCCACAGAGGGGGAATCCATGGGGAATCCTCTGGGGGGGCGGACGAGCTGGGGGTTGGGCCAGAGCATGAACCCCTCTGAGGGAGGGGTCATAGCCCCTGTGGAGCCCTCGAAGGAGAGAAAATACAATTAAAAAAAAAAGAACTGCCTGCCCTGCCCGGTCCGCTGTTAGCCCCGGTATGGCCTCCACCCATATGCGACTATGCCTTTTCCCCTTGCCACCCCATCTGATCCCTTTTAGTAAGGAATCACCCACCACTAGCACCCCCTTCCTCATTCCCTATCCCCGCTCCCACCCTTTTCCCAAGGTACCCATTACTAGATCCTGCCACATCACTAACTCTACCCTTCCCCTTTGGTTCCCCGCCCCTGTTCTGCCCCTTCGCTGCTCTCTCATTATCCTCCATATCCCTTCCTCCACGCTGGTCCCTCCTCTCTGCTCTGCCCCTGCTGCCCTCCTCACCAGCAGTGTTTCTCTCCCCTTCATCCCATAAAACCAATAACTAACATTGTAGTGCCATGCATGGGGGTATTGCTCTGTTGAGGTGCCATCCTTTGGATGAGATGTTAAACTGAGGTTCCTTCTGCCCATCTCTGCTTACTGTCCACTTGGAAGTTAAAGATCCTATGGCACTTGTCGAGGAAGAGTACAGGAGTTTTTCCGGTGTCATGACCAACATTCCCCAATCAGTAAAACAAATCCATGCAGCCCATCTCCCAGGAAGCACCGGGAAACAAGCTTTCATAGCTTGATGTGCCTTTCTTGGTCAAAAATTAAAAACTGAATAAATAATATCATCTAGCACTATCCCTATCAGCACAGAGTCCTGAAAGATGGAAGCGAGGTACAGTCAGAACCCCAGTCATAGTGCTCCACCAAGTTGGTCTGACAGGATCTGCCTGAAACAAACCCATGCTGTCTGCAGTCCTGCAGCCCATTAGCCTCTAGGAGGGAAACCAGCCTCTCCTTCAGGATTGTCTCCATCAGCTTTCCCATAAGAGATGCGAGGCTTACTGGTCTGCAGTTCCCTGGCTCATCCTTGGGGCCACTCTTGTGGAGGGGTACCACGTGCACCATCTTCCAGTTCTGAGGTACACTTCCTGAGTTCAGGGAGGCATTGAACATGTCTGCCAAGGGTTCTGCCAGGACTTCTGACAGCTCCATCAGCACCCTGGGGTGCATGCCATCTGGCCCTGGCACCTTGTCCACCCTCAGTGCCCTCAAGCCATCCAGTACTCTGCCCACTAGGATTTCCCTGTCTGTCACCTCCTCACCCCCGTGCCCATCCCTCCCCTTGGGTACAGCTCCCCCTTTCTCTTTAGTAAATACTGTGCAGAAGTACTCGTTTAGTGCTTCTGCCTGTTCTGCCCCTGTTTCCAACCCCCCCATCCTTCTTTATCCTTACTATTTGGTCCTTTCAACTCCTTTTCTCCCTGATGTACCTGAATAAATCCTTCTCCACCTCTTTCATGCCCTGTGCTAGCCTGAGTTCCCTGGATGCATTGGCTGACCTGACAGGCAATCGTTCTGTCTGCTAGAGGAACAACCATAGAAACATAGACTTTGTCGGCAGATAAGTACTGCTTGGCCTACCTAGTTTGCACATTTCCCTACCTATTGGATAAGCTGCAGATTCTAGATAATCAGCAGCCTACTTCCTCCTACCCCCCCCACTATAATTGCCTTATGTCTGTCCCATGTATTCTTGAACTCCCTCACTGTTTTTGACCCCACAACCTATGCAGGAAGGCTGTTCCATGCATCCACCACCCTCTCCATGAAAAAATACTTTTTCATGTTACCCCTAAGCCATCCCCCCTCTATTTTCAAATTTGCCCCCTTGTTCTTGTGCATCTCTTTTCCTGAAATATATTACCCTCTTGGACTTTGTTGATTCCCTTGAGTTACTTGTAAGTTTTTATCATGTTCCCCCTCTCCCTCCTTTCCTTAAGGGTATACATATTAAGCTCTTTTAGTCTCTCTTCATATGGCTTCTGGTACAGACGCTGCACCATTTTGGTTGCCCTCCTCTGGACTGCCTCCATCCTGTCTATGCCCTTGTGGAGATGGGGTCTCCAGAACTGCACATATTAATCCAGATGGGGTCTCACCAATTGTCTGTACAGAGGGATAACAACTTCCCACTTTCTACTGATGATACCTCTCCCTATTCATCCCAGAATCCCCCTAGCCCTCCTTACTGCCTTCTCACATTGCTTGCCTACCTTAAGGTCATCTGGTATGAGTACCCCCAGGTCCCTTTCCATTTTTGTTGTTGTTAGTACCTCACCCCAATTGTGAACTCTTCCCCTGGGTTTTTGTTTCCCAGGTGCATTACCTTGCACTTCTTTGCATTGAATCTAAGCTGCCATACTCTTGACCATTGCTCCAGCCTTGCCAAGTCCCTTCTCATCCTTTCCACCCCCTTGTGTATGAACCCTGTTGCAGATCATTGTGTCGTCTGCAAAGAGACATACTTTTCCTTCCAGCCCCTCTGCAATGTTGCTTATAAAGACATTAAAGAGTACCAGTCCCAGTACTGAACCTTGCGGTACCCCACTAGTAACTCCTCTTTCTCCTGAGTGTGCTCCTTTTTCTATTACCTTCTGTGCCCTGTTGTCCAGCCATTTTGTTATTCAGGCTACCACCCTGGGACCACTTCCAGGCGGGCTATCTTGTTTATTAATCTTTTGTGTGGTACAGTGTCAAATGCCATGCTAAAGTCTAAGTAGGTCATATCTACAGCCCCTCTTTGGTCTACTACTTTGGTCACCCAGTCAAAGAAATCGATTAGATTCGTCTGACATGACCTTCCTGCTGTGAATCCATGCTGCCTTGGGTCCTGTGCCCCGCTGGCCTCTAGGTACGTGACAGTTCTTTCTTTCAGAAGTAATTTCATCATTTTCCCTATGACTGAGGTTAAACTAACAGGTCTGTAGTTTCCAGCCTCTGCCTTGTTCCCACTCTTGTAAAGGGGAATCACATCCGCCTTCCACCAGTCCTTGGGTACAACCCCATCCTCCCATGATTTGTTAAAAAGGGTAGTCAGTGGTGCCACTAGGTCTCCTCTTAGTTCTTTTAGAATTCTGGGGTGAATTCCGTCAGGTCCCACTGCCTTATCCACCTTAAGTTTTGAGAGTTCATTCAGGACCCTTTCTTCTGTGAATGGACTGGTATCAACCACACTGCCCAGAGTGCTTCTCTTTTTTGGTTTAGGTACCCCCCCTTCTTCTTTAATGAATACTGAGCAAAAGTATTTGTTCAGTATCTCTGCTTTCTCACTATCACTCTCTGCCCATCCCCTCCCCTTTATTAAGCCACACTATCCCTCCCTTGGTCTTACTTTGCTCCCTAGTGTTTCTATAAAAAGGTTTTATCCACTTTCTTAACTGATCTAGCTATCCTTTCCTCTGTTTGGGCCTTTGCTTTCCTGACTGCCTTCCCCACGTCCCTCTGCATTAACTGATACAAGCCTCTGTCCTGCTCCTTATGTGATTCCTTATACTTCCTGAATGCTATCTTTTTCTCCATAACCTTCCTTGCCACCTCTTTTGAGAACCATAGTGGTTTTCTACTTCATTTTGTTTTCTTTATTTGTTTCACACAAAGGCTTGTTGCATCTATGATGACAGTTTTGATTTTTCCCCATTGTTCTTCCACCCCTCCTTCCTGCCCAGTTGCTAGTATATTCCTTAGGCATTCCCCCATTTTGCCAAAATCAGCCCTTCTAAAGTCCAGTACCCTCGCTTTGGTATGGCTTGACTCCACAGTTGTGTTTATCGTGAACCACACTGTGTGGTGGTTGCTTGTTCCCAGATGGCTACCCATGTTCAAATCTGTGATCCTCTCTCCATCTCCGTTTGATAGTACCAGGTCCAAGATTGCTCCCTCTAGAGTGGGTTCCAACACTAG
The DNA here is from genome assembly GCA_016271365.2 of Neoceratodus forsteri. Classification (NCBI taxonomy): domain Eukaryota; kingdom Metazoa; phylum Chordata; order Ceratodontiformes; family Ceratodontidae; genus Neoceratodus; species Neoceratodus forsteri. The sequence goes on along the minus strand of CM057453.1, from coordinate 1,301,889,473 downwards.
CTGTCTAAGGAATGCCCCCTGTAGAGCATTGAGGATGACCCTACTCTTGGATGTGATTGCAGTTAATGTGCTCCAGTTAACATCCGGCATATTCAGGTCCCCCATTAACAATATATCCCCTTTTTCTGCCATTCTGAGGATGTCATCTATAATTTCCTTGTCCATTTTCTCCCCCTGAGATGGGGGCCTGTATGCAACCTCTGTGCGGATTGTGGTGCCACTACCTGTCTCCAGGTTGACCCACAGTGCCTTTCCTCCTCCCTGTTTACCCTTTAGTTCCATAGCTTGGATCCCTTCCCTTATGTAGAGAGCTACTCCTCCTCTTTTACCCTTCCTGTCCCGCCTCTAGATTGTGTACCCTGGTATGTTGATATCTCAGTCATGGTTCTCTGTGTACCATGTTTCTGTCATTGCCACGGTATCCAGTTGTCCCTCTTCCATTAAGGCCACTAGCTCAGGAAGATTTTTACCCAGATTATGGGCATTGATTCTCATTGCTCTCCATTTGATGATGTTTGATCATATTAAAATCAAATTCTAAATCATACCCCAAAATGGACAGCACAACTTTATAAGGATTCTATATATTAAAACGTAGATTGAGTGGTGTCTCTAATGAGATAAGAAGGTTATCTCGTGCTGTTTTGGGTGAGAGGACCACAAATATTTTGGGTGAGAGGTATGCGAAGCAAAGCTAAGCAATTCTGTCAGCCCAAAACAGCATGAGATAACCTTCTTATCCTATAAGAGAGACCCCTCACTCTACATATTAATATTTATTTATTTTTATTTATTTATTAGCTCTAGGATTACAGTTTTTGATATGAAGGTTCCACGTCATATCATTGGTTTCACATCATAGGTTACAATAACGCATGTTGCATGGAAGAGACATGGGTGGAGATCGGAAGGGGGGTAGGAGGATAAGAGGGGCAGTAACAGGAGGTCAAAGGAGGAGCAGGGAGGAGAGGATGGTAGGGTGGGGGTGGATGGGGGCAAGGGTGGGAGAGCGAGCCAGGCGGCATTGTCAGTTGCAGAAGTGCGGGAGGAGGAGGCCTGCTAGGGCAAGTGCGATGGGCACAGGGCCTGGTAGAGGAGAGGAGTGGAGGAGTGGTGTAGGGCAGTTATCCATGGCAGTCGCAGGTGCTGGAAGTGACAAGGGTGTTACAGAGCCTGGATTTGAAGGCACCTAGACCAGTGGTAGTGTTAGTATCATAGGAAAGACCATTAAACCAAGTGGAGGCCCTGTAGGTGAATGATCGTTGGCCTAGGGTTGTGCGGCAGTGGGGGATGTGAAACAGTTGTGGCTTTGATCCCCTGGTGATTCTGGAGCTGGTTTTTGTTTGAAGAAGTGAACAGACTCTGGGAGGGGTGATTCCCAACTGGATTTTCTTTCCAACCACACAGGTTTGGTACTGGATTCTATTTTCAAGTTGAAGTTAGTTTGCTTGTCAGTAGAGGTCACAGGTGTGTGTGAGACGCTTAGCCCCAGTGATGAGTCGACAGGCCTTGTTTAGGGTGGTGGTTATCCTTCTGAGTGTTGTGGTAGTGACAGTGCCATAGATGACAAGGCCATAATCAATCTGGGAGATGATGGAGCTCTGAACAACGGCAGCGAGGGCCTCTTTTGTCAGGTGCCACCGTAGGCGGTAGAGTAGTCCCAGTCTGGCGTTCACTGTTTTTGTGACATTAGTTATGTGGGTTGCGTAGGACAGGTGAGGGCCTAAGGTGATTCCTAGATATTTGAAGGAGTCAACCTGCTCCAGGGAGCTGCCTAGGCAGCTGTATAAGGAGAGTTGGAGATGTTTGTGCTTGTTTTGGTGGCTGGTGAAAATCATGGTCTTGTTTTTTTTCTGGTTAAGGATTAACTTATGTTCTTTGAACCAATTTTCAACTGAGGTGAAACCATGTTGGAGGGTTTGTTGCAGGTGGCTTGGGTCATGATGAGAGGCAAGAATCACAGCATCATCTACATAGAGTATAATTTGCTGAGGACTGGAGTCGGGGAGAGAGAGTTGAGGAACAGGCTGAAAAGCAGTGGTCCCAGGATGGAGCCTTGGGGGACACCAGAATGTACCTCTTTAGTGTCGGAGAGCACGTCTGCTATTTTTACACATTGGGTCCTGTTGCCAAGATAGCTATTGAACCATGCCACAGATTCCGTAGAGAGGCCAATGTTCAATAGCTGACGAAGCAGGAGGTGATGGTGGACAGTGTCAAAGGCCTTTGACAGGTCTATGAATATAGCTCCGGTTAGGAGACCACGGTCAAGGGAGTTGTGAATGGCTCCCGTGAACTCAAGAAGGGCCGTGGCAGTGCTGTGTCCTTTTCTAAAACCATGTTGCTGCTGGCAAAGGATGTTATATTTGCCCAGATGGTCGGTGAGCTGGTCCGCTACTACTGTATCTGTTCCAGGGCCTTAGAAAGGGGTGGAAGGATAGAGATAGGGTGGTAATTCCCATGGCTGGTCCGGTCACTGCTTTTATGGATTGGTGTGACTGTTGCTGACTTCCATTTATCTGGAACTGGCTGAGAGAGAGGGAGAGATTAAAGATCCTGGTGAGATGCCCCAGTACTTCCTCAAGAGTGAGGGACAGAAGTTTGAGGTCCAGTGTGTCAGCACTTGCTCTGGTGTTTCTGATGGCTTTGGAGATGTATTTCCTGACAGTATTTTTGTTTACTGCTCTGAAGTAGAAAGGGGGGGCAGTTTTTGGGTGGAGTCTGGTGGGTAGGAATATATTGTGAAGCAGCTGAACTGCCTCCTGTCCAAAACAGTATGAATTTTGTGAGACTGTTAATTTTATTGGTGCCCTTTTTGCTGGTCTTCCCCACTCCTTTAATGTGGTACTGGTACATTTCATGAGCGGTGATTACATTCTGACATGGTGGCTGCTACACGCCTTGTAATCATGGTGGCAGGATCTGACTTGTGATAAAACTTTTTATTTTCAGTTTGCGCCAGTGTGTTTTCCATTGTGGATTTGGATACCCAGCAGTTTAGAGTTAGACAGGCCTTGAAGGCTGGCAGCAGATACAACGTGTGCTTTCTCAATGCCCCCAAGGAAGCAAGAGGACTCCTTGTTTAATGCACTAGTTCCTTCAGCCCAAAATATTTTTCACACACTTGACCATTTGTGGAAGGCTCAGGTATGTAGCTCCATGAAAGGTGTCAGAGGCATCTGTATATGGGGGAGGGAAACACACCTGGGGGGGTTATTAGGTAAAGAGAGTGATCTAGCAGAAGTGAAGCCTCATGGACTATTGGGAAGGGAGAGGGTCAGAGGGTATTTAGAGTGCTGACACAATGCTAAGATGTGTATCCAGTACAGCATCAGAGCTTGCTTTGGCTAGTTTGTGTCAGTGTGCATATGAGTCAATCTATTTTTTGTTTTTTGCTTTCTCCTCACACGCAACCTTTTATTCAAATTTTCAGTTTAAACCTACTGGAGGATCCCGGTTGAGATGCCCGCCAGTGATTTAGCCCTTTGAGTCCACATTAACTGACTGCCTCCCGATTACTAAGATCAATGAATGAGAGTAAGGCTTACCACCTTTTGGAGAGTTATAAATGGATTTCAAGTTTACTCTCGCAGCTGATTTTGCTGCGGTGACTGTATCAGGAACAGTTTGACAAGCGAGAGTCACCGTGGCATGAATCAGCTGTGTGGAGGAGTGAGAGGCAGCAACTGTATGCTCAATAAGAGGTACAGTAATACTGTCCTTTGATTGGTGGAGGCAGTTCAACTGCTTTATAATAGAGATTTACTGTTCTAGAGAGTGAAGGAAGAGTGCTATATACAGCTACTGTATGTCAGAATTGGCCAACATATGGCCTTGTAGAAATGAACAAGTCTCTGCAGATGACACAAAGATCTGCAACAGAGTTGATATAACAAGGGGGGTCAAAAAGATGAGAAGGGTCTTGGCAAGGTTGGAGGAATGGTCAAAAGTATGACAGGTTAGATTCAATGCAAAGAAGTGCAAAGTAATGCACTTGAGAGACAAAACCAGGGAAGAGTAGATAATGGGATGGGGGTGACAACAACAAATGGAAAGGACCTGGGGTAGTCATAGCAGATGACCTAAAGGTAAGCAAGCACTGTGAGAAGGCAGTAAGGAGGGCTGGGGGGATACTGGGATGTATAGGAAAAGGCATCACCAGTAGAAAACAGGAAGTTGTTATCATTCTGTATAGACAGTTGATGAGACCCCATCTGGAGTTCTGTGTGCAGTTCTGGAGACCCCATCTCCACAAGGACATAGACAGAATGGAGGAAGTCCAGAGGAAGGCAACTGAAATGGTACAGGGTCTGCACAAGAAGTCATACGAAGAGAGACTAAAGGAGCTTAATATGTATACCCTCGAAGAAAGACAGGAGAGGAGGGACATGATAGAAACTTCCAAGTACCTCAAGGGAATCAACAAAGTCCAAGAAGGTAGCATCTTTCAGAAAAAGAGATGTGCAAGAACAAGGGGGCACAATTTGAAGACAGAGCTGTGATGGCTCAGGGGCAATGTGAGGAAGTATTTTTTCATGGAGAGGGTAGTGGATGCATGGAATGGCCTTCCTGAGGTGCTTGTGGGGTCAAAAACAATGGGGGAATTCAAGAATGCATGGGACAGACAGACATAAGGCAATTCTGGTGGGGGGTAGGAAGAAGTAGACTGTTGGTTAACTAGGATCTGCAACTTATCCAATAAATAGGGAGATGGGCAGACTGGGTGGGCCAAACGGACCTTATCTGCCATTAAAGTCTTTGTTTCTATGTTTCTGTGTAATTCATTGGGGCATATTACTGCTCTCATAAAGAGCTGCAGACATCTTTGGAGAAACTTTGTTAAAAAAATATTTAGATGCAATTCAACGTGTATGTCATTTATCTTACATAGATTTCTCCTCCCTCTTATTTATTACTGAGGAAGTTCTTGCAAAAATAGGATCTTTATTCCTTAGAGTTCATCTGCTCCTAGAGCATAATTGGTACTTAAAGTCATAATGCTGTGTTGCAGCATCAGAGTTGGTTGCCATGGGAGTAACTGTGATGTCACAAGCAGAGTAATATAGTATCAGGTTAAGAATAAGAAATAGAAGCTGTTGAACCTTTAAGGAACAAAGGTCTTGTTTTCATGCATATGACCTCAGTAATAAATAATGGCCTGAAGAAACACAGAGCTCATGAGAAACATGGCTGCTTTGTGTCCAAATATTCTGTTTCTCAAAGTTCTTTTAAAGGCATCAGTGGCTATTTTTCAACACAAGCAGATGTTATAACCACTTGTTGGTTCTGTTGATCAGCCCTTTAAAGGGACACTGTCAACCCCCTTAGGTTTCAAAGTGTCTCTTATTTAAAAATCACATTTTATGCTTGTTCACATTCTATGGAGACTGTTGATAGTTTGATTCAGATCCCCTTTTTCTTTTAAAAAAGTGAAAAACTGACTGCCCACCATACTGGTGTTACCACACCAAAATATGTTGGTTTACATTTCTTGACCAGCTCCCACTGCATCTTTTCTGGACTCAGAAACACCCGTAACACAATCTAGTCACTGAGTATGCAGTAGGAGTAGAGGAGACTGTTGTATCATGAGTGCTTCACTGCTGAAGGGTGTGTCTAATGTTCAGAAAGTTTGCACTAAGAGTAATTCAGTGATATGAAGCAAAACAAAGCTGGGCATAGCTATACATTACCATGCATTTCGGTTCTAATAAGCTTGGCGGCAGATAAAGTAACCAGCACAATCAATGAACTTTAGAGGAAGTAAGCGATCATAAAATGTGGGTTTTACCTAAAAATGATATAATGCAAAAAGGTTGACAGTTCCCTTTAATGGATTTGACCTCTTAAGGTCATGAACAATAATAATGCTGTACCTAGCAGAGATGCAGAAGCTTTCCTCTCCCCAAAACCCCATCATGATATAAATAAGTAAAGGTAAATTTCATTTGTTAAGCTCTCCATCCCGGAAGCTCTAGGCACTGTACAGGTAGGCAGGTGTTCAAATAAATAACAGTCAGAGCATAAATCAATACAACAACGCTGAACAACAATTAAAACCTAGATAAAACCAGATATAAGATAAACAGTTCACTAGTAGACTAATTCTAAGGCTCATAAACAATCTGCAAATGCCTATTTAAAAAGATGCACCTTCAGCTGGCCCAGTGGCGCAGAGGTTGAGGCGCTGGATGCCACACCTTGCGGCACGCTGGTGACCTGGGTTTGGGAACAACCTTGGGTTGTTGGGGTGCCAGTGCATGGGCGGGGGAAGGGCAGAGCAGGATCGAGCATGCCAATGGGCAGCTCTCCTCTCCCGAGGGGGGTGAGGGTGGGTTGAGCCCCCCCATAATTCTGCTCCCACCCGGTGGAGGTCTGGTCAGTAGCATAGGTGGAGAGGGGGCAGCAAAAAAAAAAGTTATGGGAGGTGGAAGAGGCTGAGCTGGCATCACGGGGTGCTTGCATGCCTCCACACGCTCACACAGCCATGTGCCAGGGCCTCGGGGGGGGGGGGGCAAGGAGAGAAAACCTGCAAAATACCTATGTGTCCCCATCTCCAAGTTGGTGGGTGGAGGCGCTGGGGACCAAGCAGTTGAATTAAAAAAAAAAGATGCACCTTCAGACCCTACTTAAAAATCTCCACCGATGGGGCCTCCCTCAAAGATCTTGGAAGTAAGTTCCACAATACAGGGCCTGCCACCTTAAATGAATGGTCTCCAAAGGTCTTTAGGCAGTCTGTAGGAGCCACTAGGAAGTCCTCAATAGAGGAGTATAGCAAGCGCACAGGGTGGACGGGAGTCAGGAGGTCATCAGGTAGCCAGGGCTCAGTCCATATAGGGCATTATAGGTGAACAAGCCCACATTGAAGATGATTCTCCACCTAACTGGCAGCCAGTGCAGATCACGCAGAACTGGGGTCACATGACAGGATAGTAGAGGCAAAGTCAGGCACACAGAATTGGAAATAACCCAGAATTGAGTAACAATAAAAAACTATTTATTGTTTAAAAATAGTAATAAAAACATACTGGCCCCTGCCAGTAATGTGTACCAATATTTCATGCTGGTCACATGTGCTTTTTCAAGTTACCCTCACATGACAGGATCTAGGGAGGCCTGTCAGCAACCTGGCCACTGCGTTCTGCACCAGCTACAGTTGCTGGAGAACCCCTCCAGTGACCCCGAGGTACAGTACTGCAACAGTCGAGTAAAGATGTCACAAAAGTATGTATCAGTGAGGGCAGGTCGTCAGGTGGAATCAAGGCTTTGATCCGGAGATATTCCTCAGTAGTAAAAACACTCTGGATGGTGGACAATACATAGCCTCAAGTGTCAGTCCATCACGAAGGATGGCACCCAGATTTCTCACCTTGGTAGATGCAGCCAGAGCAGCCAGAGGTGCGGGGCCAAGGAATGACCCCGTTCACATCCCAGCCACACCCCACATCCCACCGATGACCAGACTCAATCACTAACACCTCCCGTCTTGTCAGGACTGAGTCTCTGCCAGCTAGAGGACATCCAGTCCTGAATCTCAGCCAGACATTTATTTAGAACCTTCATGGTGTCACTTGTTCCAGGTGCAAATGACATGTTCAGCTGGGTATCATCTGTGTAGCAGTGAAAACCCAAGCCATACCATCTAATGATCTCACCCATGGGGAGCATGTACACTGCAAACAGCATATGCAACAAGATCGAACCCTGAGGAACTCCACATGGCAGGAGCTTCAGGCAGGATGAGACACTCCCCATCACTGCCTTCTACAACCTGCCTGTGAGAAAGGAATCAAACCAGTTGATGACAGTACTGCTGATTGCACAGAGCTCCCTTAAGTGATCCAGCAACTTTACATGGTCCACAGTGTCAAATGCAGGTTTACCTTTCCCCACTTTGAGTAACAAAATATCTGGTGTTATTGAGATTTAATATCATGCCATTGGACTTGCTTCATGTAGTGATTTCTTCCAAGTAAGACTGTATTTTGCTAATGCCCTCTCTGTTAATAAGTTTGATAATGGTGGTGTCATCAACATATTTAATCAGGTCACAACTCTCTTCATAAACCATTCTGAAATCATTGATTAGGGTCCGAAATAACTGGGGCTCCAAAATAGCTCTTTGTGGGATCTGTCCTTTGACAGAGTTCTAATTCAAAACACTATTCCCAATTTTAACATATAAAGTACATGCACACAAAAAATTCCCAGACTCATCATGTACTGATCAAAGGATGGCAGCCAAAACCTTACATCTTCTCTGTAAGAATTCTATGAATTATAAGATCGAAGACTGAAAAAAATGATCAGGATCAGTCTATGAATCTTACCTTGATTGACAGTACAATGGGCTACTTGAAAAAGTGTTATTATTGCATTGATTGTAGAGTTAGCTCAGTCGTATCAATTAAAACCAAATATTCAGTACCTTTAGTAGGTTGGCATACCATTATTTTCAAATTCTAAGAAATCATTTAGGAATTAGTAGAACTACTATTTCTTCTATGATCAGCACTGCCTGCACCTTTCCCTTAACTTCCTCCCTTAGCTAAGCATGCTCTTTGACTTCCTAGCTGAATTTTAACACAAAGTAGTTATTCAATGCCTTTGCAATCTCTCCTGCTACACTCAGCGGTCCCTTAAGCCCTGATTTCCATTTGTTCCCAATATGTTTGAGAAAGGGTTTGCTGTTCTGTTTAATACCCTGTTTGATACTATTTTCCATACCTGTCCTGGCCTGTGTGACCATGGCTCAGCATTTCTTCTGTACTGCCCCATGGACTACTTTCCTTGCCCTGCCCCAGAACCCTTCCACTTCTCATACACCCTCTTTTTCTCCCTTAAGTTCCCCTCTAGTTCTTAGAAGTACCAAGGATGCTGTTACCTAATCCTCTGGCTCTTGTTTTCCATGGAACATATCTGGTCACTACTTACATAGGAACATAGAAGATGACAGCAGATATGGGCACTCTGGACCACTGTGTCTGGCCTGTTCTGGCAATATCATGACCCAGTGACCCCCCAAGGTTTGCCTGTTGATCACGCTCATCAATTTCAGGCTTCCTATATACCTGTCCCATACTTTCTTGAAATAAGTAAAATAAAGCCAGCACTCCATGCATCAGGTTTTTAAACTTGTTTTCAGTGTGCAAAATTTAAAGTGGTTTACACACACAGTACCTCTTGTGAGGAGTCCAAACTTTCAGCAGTCAATACAGATTTCAGTATAGGTTCCAGCCATAAACAGTAAACTAGCTGCTTTCTTGAAGCCTGTTATTGTTTCTGCCTCCACCACCTCAGCTGGGAGACTGTTCCATTTATCCACCACCCTCTCTGTGTAAAAGTACTTTCTCGTGTTTCCTCTGAGCCTCCCCCACTCTATTTTCATGTTGTGGCCTCTAGTCCTTGAGCAGATTTGTCTTTGGAAAAGATAATCAGTTCATGCTCCGTTCTTCCCATGAGGTATTTATAAGTTTCAATTATGTCCCCCTTCTCCCTCATCTGCTCCAGCGAATACATATTTAGTGCTCTCAACCTGTCTCCATAGGGTTTGTTATATAGGCCTCCCACCATCTTGGTTGCCCTCCTCTGCATCAGCTCCACTTTGTTTATGTCCTTCTGTAGATGGGGCCTCCAGAACTGGATGCTGTACTCCAGGTGAGGCCATACCAGTGATCTATACAGTGGGAGTATGATCTCCTGCCTTCTGGTTATACCCATGCCTATGCAACACAGCAGCCTGCTAGCTCTTGCTGCTGCCTTGTCACATTGTTTGGCCATCTTCAGATCAACTGAGATGATAACATCCAGGTCCCACTCCTGCTTGGATCTTGAAATGATCTCACCCCCTAGGTTGTACACTGCCCCTGGGTTGTTGTTTCCAATATGCATAATATTACATTTTATGGCATTGAACCCTAGCTGCCACTCCCTAGACCAGTCTTCCAATCTTTTTAGATCCCTTTGCATTTTAGTCACTCCATCTGGAGTGTCCACCCTGTTGCAGACTTTTTGTATTGTCCACAAAAAAGGCAAACATTCCTTTCCAGCCCCTTAGCAATGTCACTGATGAAAACATTGACTAGGACTGGACCCAACGCCAATCCCTGTGGAACTCCACTTGCCACCCTCCCCTCTTCAGAACAGGTACCATTTACCACCACCCTCTGCATCCTGTTGCCTAGCCAGTTCCCCGCCCACCTCAGTACTTTTCTCCCCTTCCTCCAGGCTCCCTAGCTTATTTAGCAGCCTTCTGTGTGGCACTGTGTCGAAGGCTTTGCTAAAATCCAGGTATGCCACATCCACGGCTCTGCCCTGATCCACTTCCCTGGTCACCCAGTTGAAGAACTCTATGAGATTAGTTTGCCATGACTTCCCTTGGATGAAACCATGCTGTTGCTGGTCTTGGAGACTGTTCTCTACCAGGTGGTCCACTATCCTTTCCTTCAGTAGCTTTTCCGTTAACTTACATGCCACTGAGGTCAGGCTTACTGGCCTATAGTTCCCGGCCTCTTCCTTACTACCACTCTAGTGTAGCAAGACCATATCTGCCCAGCTCTAGTCCTCTGACACCTCCCCCGTCTCTAATGATAGGCTGAGCAAAGCTGCCAGTTGTGCTGCCAGCACCTCCTTCAGCTTCCTAAGTGCCCTAGGGTATACCCCATCAGGAGCCATTGCCTTATCTATTTTTATTACTGTTAGTTCCCTGAGGATCCTTTCCTCTGAGAATGGGCTTGTGTCCACTTCTTTACCCTTCCTTTCCCTCACCCTTACATCAAATAATGCTTCAGGGCCTCCAGCTTGACATTTGCTCTCCCACTTAATGGCATATTTTCTAGTTTTGCCTCAGTCATCTCCCTTAGCTTATCAAAATTAGCTCTCCTAAAGTTTAGCATCCTGCTCTTAATTCCATACTACCGGTAGTTGAAATTGTTGTTACAAACTCCCATCTCTTCTGCAATTACTCTTTGATATTGTTACAAACTAGGGAAACTACAGGTATGCTTTTAGACTACTAATACTGCATTATTTAGCCCCCAGTAAGTCACTTCTACTTTCAACATAGCATACCCTGACAACTGAGGTCAGGTGTCATCTTTGGCAGGTTGTCTTGGGGAGGTGAGTGTACCTATAAAGGATACACTGAGAAAACTGAATATGATGTCTTGGCCCCCACGTGCATATACCACATGCCTCTCATTGCCACTCCCTCCTGGCTTGCCAGGGCTCCACAACAAGGCTGATTTCTCCAAGTCAGGTGGGGTGCCAGTCAGGGTGGTAGAATTTAAATTGGAACCCAAGGAACCAAGGCAGGAAGTGTTAATTGACAGTGGTAAGACCAAGAGATAGCATAGGAGGAAGCAAGATGTCATAGTACAGCAGGGGAGAGGTGAAATATAAAGCCAAGCCAAACAAAACTATGTCAATCTGATCCTGTAGTGCCAGGGAGAAGTGCTCCTATGTGGAAGACCAGAGTTCATGCTAAAAGCCTCTACGCCATCCCTGGCTGGTGGAGTCCCGAGAACAGATGTGTTTTCTGACACCAGTTAGAGGGAAGGAACCCATCTGATGCAATAACACCTCCTGTAAAGAGTTTGAATGCCTTTGATGGTGTGGTTGGCCCCATGGCATCAGTTGCCCTGGTCAGACATGGCATTGGATGGCCCCTCAGTATGAGTGGGAGGATGGAGGGACTTAAGAGAGGTAACTAACAGGCCTATGATGTCCCAACTCCTCCATGCAACTGCCCCTTGGAGGGTCACCCTTTTCTCACCACCACTGCACACCTGAACATGTGGCTGAACATGGGCACATACAGTTACCTGGGGACCCCTATGGAGTCTTTTCCCACATGGTGGGTATGCCTGGAAAGCTTGGAGCTGGGGATAGTGGGCAGACCTCCTATGAAACCAGCAGACAAGGTTGTCTGGTTGACCAAATGATCAGGAATTGGGAGCAGTTTGTAATTGTGTTTGTGGTGGTGGGAGGGGTAAGCAGGAAGAAGAAAACTGTGTATAAGTACTGTTAAGTTTTGTGCATAAAGTTGAAAAAGAAAGGACATTCAAAGACTGGGTCTAAGAACTTGAGATCCTTGTTAACATCATTGCTTACAATGTTAACTCCAATCATCTTATTATATTGTGTCTAGGTAATGTAATACAATTATTAAAGTATTGGATGGCACGGCATGAAACACATTACTAGTATCCTCAAGCACTCAAACAAACCTGGTGCACTCTTGGAAACAGGGCTTAGAAAATACAAATGAACAGGTAAGCTTGAATGCAAGCACCGTTTATTGTGGGAACAAATTTTTCAACTTAAGACTTATGGACGCTTGGCCACCGTCCTCAAGTGGTTCCACTCCTACCATTCTAGTAAGTGGCAGTTGGTCCAGGTGGAGGACTCCTTCTTGTCTCCTCTCCCCATAAACTCCGATGTACCCTAAGGTTCCATTCTTGGCCCAGTCCTCTTCTCAGTTTTCCTAAATGACCTCCCCTCAACCTGCGTCTCAGCTGACATACATATGTGTGCTGATGACACAGACCTTTTTGCCTCCAGAACCTCCATACCTTTCCTGGAACAGTCCCTACAACATGACTTTAATAATGTTCAGTGCTGGTTCTGTGCCAGCCAGCTCTTCTTTAAAGCTAATAGCATTCTACATGCTATTCAGAAACCACTAATGACTTAGTAGGCTTAGTCTGACTCCTGAATTCAAAACCTTCAATGGCACATCCCTAGTGACGATCCCGTTTCAAATACCTTGGTGTGTGGCTAGACAGTCATCTTGAATTCTCAGTCCACATTGATGCCATAATCAAAAAATTATGCCCCAAACTTGACGCCCTCCCGTCCTTTGTGAGATCATTCTCAAAGTGGTCCTCCAGTGTTTAATCACCTGGATGCGATGCACAGGGGAGCTATCTTACACTCCTTCTGCCATTTTGCCACTGGTTTTCCTCTTTCCTACTTATCATTGCTCCCTCTATCATCTACAGTCTTTCTCTCCTTATCTTCATAATGCCTATCCCATTGTGCTTCCTTTCTCTCCAAATTCTGGTTTTCATCCTTACCCTCCTACCTCTCTGACCTTGTCTCTTCAGCAGTGCCCACGTATTCTTTTCGCTCTTCAACCTTTTGATCTTTTGTTACCTCCCGTTGCTCCTCATCCATAGACCAGATCTCCTTCTCTGCTCAACTGCCATCTGTCTGGAACTTTCTTCCCTCCTCTCTTAGACTGTCCCCCTCCTACCTCTCCTTTTTGATGCTTCTGCATGACCACTTCTCTCCTGCTTGCACCTGTCCCCACTTAGCTTGCACCTGCCTTTAGCTTGCTCTCCTCATCCAGTGGCAGCCTTGCTTTATTTATTTGTTATGATGAGTTGTTGCCCCACCACTGTTGTCATTAGCTGCTCTGTGCTACCATGTTTCATTTGTATGTACCATTTACTGCTTTGTAATCGTAGCTGCTTGTATATGTATTTCCTTTGGTTCCCTTCCCCCAGGTCATGTCTGGAAACAAGCTTTAGCTCAGTGCGCCTTTCCCGGTCACCGATTTTCAAATAAATAAGTAACTACATAAATACATCAATCAGTCACACATTCAATCAGTCAATCAGTCAGTCAAGCAATCCATCAAATAAATCAATTACTCTATCTAGGGACCAGCAAAAAGGTGACCTCAGCACTTCAAGTCTCCATGACTCATCCTCAAAGGGCAGGGTTTCTCAGCTCGGTCATCAACATTTATACATCCATTTAAAGCTGTACTTTGTTAATAAAAATATGCTACTAAGTGTGTACTAAAATAAATTAGTTAGGGTCATACAGATTAAGTTCCCAAAGGAATCAAATGAGGAAAGTAAAGAAAAAAGCAAAAAAACAAAAAATATGGATCCTTAATTTAAAATTTCCTGGTGTTTTGGGCTATGTACACAAACCCTAATGTTATTTTAATGAGGGGTGATCAGATATCTGTTTTTGAATCTGGTTACCTCAGATTCTGATCCTAAAGCTAGGCTTTAGATTTCTCAGATTTAGTTGCCAAACATCTGAAATGTTGTTTATTATGCTTCTGACTGGATTTCAATCAGATTCAGATTCTGAAATCTGAGTCTGAAATCTGAAATGAAATGTAATACTTTTTTTTTTTTTTGTGGATGTTATTTCTCCACGGAGCTCGGCAACAATACCTCCGTTGTTCCCCTGAGCCATCCTGGACATAAGACCCCTCCCTTCAGCACCCCACGATTTACCCTTGGCGGCGGGGTGGTGGGGCTGACTCAACCCACCGCGGATCCATGCGAGGCGTCCTCCAGGAATGGCGCGAGCGATGGTCGCTGCTCAGGCTCCCATTTTCTTTATTTTCCTCCCGCGGCATGGTGTGCAATGACGCCAGTGACTGAGTGCACGCACTTCCGTGCATGTGCTAGTCGATGCCTGCCACATCCCGCCCCCTGCTTGTGGCTGCGTGCTGTTTATCCCCAGCCTCTGCTAGGGGTCAGGCAAGCACCGGCCGCCCGAATCCCCCCACCCCGGACATGGAGAGCAGTCCTCCGGACGCTCAATCCATCTCCTCTCCGCCGACACCTGGCAACCCATGCCCGTTCCTGAACACGGGTCGCCGGTGTGGCGTGAGGTGTAGCGACCAGTGCCTCAACCCTCAGCGCCTCCGGGCCGGCTATGAAATGTAATACCTAATAAATTGATTGACTTGGACTCAGATTTTGGATTAGGATAGTCCAAAATCTGAAATCAGATCGACAGATCAGATTTTCCAATATGTGATCATCCTTAACTTTAATGTACCACAGTTTTCTTAACAAAATTTCCTTTTTTGCCTGTCATTTTTCACCCAGTGATCATGACTGTTGTGGTGGCACCCTTCCTCTGGACAATTGGGACAGCAAGTGGCATCCTTCATAGTCGGCTCCACTAACACTCTTATTTTGCCCTGTAGTGGGTCTGCAACCCCTCTTCTTCCCTGAGAGTTAAGTACCTTGTGAGCATGATGCATTACCTTGTTTACATGTACTGTAGCTACAGTCGCTGCTGGGGGCAATGATGCTGTAAGACTGGGTTACAGCTCGACTAAGTTTACATGTACGTTAAATGAACTGTGGATAGTCTTGATTGTAAGGACATGCATATTACTGTGCTGCGTCGATTGCTTACATGCACTGTAGCTACAATCGCTGCTGGGGGCAATGGTGCTGTAAGATTGGGTTACAGCTCGACTGAGTTTACATGTACGTTAAATTAACTGTCGATAGTCTTGATTGTATGGACATGCATATTACTGTGCTGCGTCGATTGTTTACATGAGGTCTTCCTTCAGTAAGTCAAGCAAAGAAACACATTCTACATGTATGCTGAGCACTGATCTGGTATCTGACTGTGTGTACATTTTTCTAAATGACGCAAGTGAAAGGGTTTGATTGACTACAGCTGTTGCACTTCAATCCAGTGGGAAACAACCTGATTCAAATGTGCTCCTGGTTTACATGCAGTTTTCATTGAGGATTAAATAAAAACAAGATCCCTCTCAAGCCGATTCAGCACTACATGTAAATGACATAAATGTGTTCTAGTGTTACATTCTGTGGCTGCATGTGAGCACAGTGCCTGATGGTGTAGTAGAACATGCTGCTACCATCCCACTGAGTCAGCCTGTAGTCAAACTTTAAAATGACCTAACAGCTGTGCATTAAAAGCAGTTCTAAAATAGGTAGGGAATTTGCTGCGTCCTGATTTGCCAAACCCAGTGCCTAGCGGGGTGACAGCCACCAGTCTCAAAACCCTTTCAGCACCTAGGATGCAGTGCAGATGTCAATGCCTGCTAGAGTTTGTAGCCCACTGCTCACATCCTGTGGACATATCTCCCACTCCGTATCACGGTAACTGCACACTCACACTCCATCTCATCACGTCAAACAGCAACTGCATACTTCTGCTGCTCCCATTTTCCTGCATTCAACCTTTTAAATGGAAACTGCATACTGTTATTTTCCTCCATTTAACCTATTTCAAGCAAATTCTGAAGTGCTACTTTCTGTTTTAAAAACTGATCAAACAACTGCCAAGTGTAGTATCACATGAAGGAGCCATTAGCAAACATCATTACATATTGGCACAAACATAGAACAGGAACAATTTATTTTACTTTCACAAATTTTAAAAGGTAGTCAAAACTCTATGGAGTTGGGAGGTGACAAATGACAGGAAGGAGGTGATCATGGTGCCCACTCACAAGGGGGGGAGTAGGGAGTTAAGGGAAGACTACCACCTGGTCAGTCTCACAGCTGTGACAGGGAAAATCATGGAGACACGTATCAAGGAGGGGGTATCAGACTACCTGGAAAATAATGGGCTGATGGACAACAGACAGGTAGATCATGCCAAACAAATTTGATTTAGTTATTGAACTGGATGAATCAGGCAATTGACCCGGGAGGTTGGGGTAGCGATGGACATAGCCTATCCAGACTTCAGCAAGACTTTTGACACAGAACCCCACAGGAGGATGGTCAACAAGCTGGACAGTGTGGGGGAAGGATACAAAATTGTCACATGGGTTCAAAACTGGGTGACAGACACAACCCAGAGGGTGATAGAAAATGGGGGAGTCTCCATTAGAGGGATGGTGATGAGCAGGTCCCCCCCTGAGGTCAGTCCTGGGACTGCTCCTGATCAATAGTTACATCAGTGACATTGCAGTAGAACTGAATGCAGGGTTGCCCTCTTTGTGGATGACACAAAAATCTGTAATAAGGTGGACTCTGCAGAGGGTGTTGAGGACATGAGGCAGGACCTAAAGACACTGGAAGGTGGGCAGAGACCTGGCAACTGAAATTCAATATTAATAAAGTGTGCAGTCATGCCCCTGGGGTATGGAAACCCGAAGACAGAATACAAATTTAGGGGTGAGGAAATAAGGGTTATGGAACAGGAGAGGGGTCTGGGGTTAGTGATCCCATATAACCACAAGGTGGGAAATCAGTGTTACAGGGTGGTGGGGCATGCTTATGGGATGCTGGGGTGTATAGGTAGAGGAATCCTCTGCAGAAGGAGGGAAGTCCTGTTACCCCTGTATAAAGCCATGGTGAGACCACCCCTTGAGTATGGTGGCCAGTTTGGGAGGCCATACCTGCAAAAAGGACATTGATATGGTTGCAAGGGTGCAGAGAAGAGTGACAACATTGATTCAGGGGAGGAATGGCAAACCATATGAACAGCAGGGTACGGAATTGGAGCTCCATTCCCTGGAGACTAGGTGGGAGAGGAGGGATATGATAGAGACCCTCAAATATGTCCAAGGGATAAACAAAGTGTGCACAGGGCACTTATTTCACAGGAAGGAAGGCACTGTCATGGGGTGGCATGGTTTCAGACTACAGTGAAGTAGGTACAGAGGCAATGTGAGGGGTTGTTTCTTCACTGAAAGGGTGGTGGAGGCATGGAATAAGCTGCCGGAGGAGATTGTGAAGTCTGGAACAGTGTCGAGCTTCAGAAGAGCATGTGACAAACAAATGGGTCTATGTGGATGGGAGACGGGCGCCTGAAGTGGCAGGAGGGTGTGATAGTGGGAGGTGACATGGGAAGACTAGATTTGCCAGGAGGTCCTTTTCTGCCATCAATTTCTATGAATCCATGAATCTATGAATGTGACACTGTATTCCTATTACAAGGATACCGGCCAATGATGTCTTTACATGTAACAAACCATGTATTGCTATATTGCTATATAATTATTGTCGGAAGTGAATGCATGCACAACAGGGAAATTATTCAATGTCAGGAAAAGATCATAATCAATTCAAAGTAACCAGTGTTAAGGGGGTTACTGTTGGGGGGGGGGTTGTGAGTTTTGCCATAGAGATCTTACCAAATGTTTAATGCATGGGGTGGGTAGTGCACGTAAAAAAGTATTGTTTGAGTTTCAGTCTCACTATCTATGTCTGTCTGTCTGTCTGTCTGTCTATCTATCTATCCATCCAGCTATCTGTCTACCTACGTATCTAACAACATGTCTAACTAACCACCTACATACATACACATTCACCTACTTACCTACAAAACAACTACTTCTCTGTCTGTCTATCTATCCATCTATGTATATATCTCTGTCTATCTGCCTATCTATCTATCTATCTATCTGTCTGTCCGTCTATCTTTCTATTATTTATTTATTTTTATCTCGGATTAACACCTTTGAGCACTGGCGCTCGTTTACAAAGGGTGCACGTCAGTGGTGGAAGGGTAACATACAGACACAGAAATATTACTGTAAACTGAATTGACAAAAAACAACAGTATAACTAAAACTATACATTGATAAAATACATGAGAGGAAAAATACAATTTAGTTAATGATAAGAGTAGCAGAAATGACATAAGAAAACAGTACCTGGAATTGATAACAGTGTTGGATTCTCAAACCAAAAGTATATACAGTAATAAATAGTGGGTGAGAGAGGCAGGATGTGAAGTGTATGAGAGAGAGAGGTAAGGGGAGGTGCAGACCATGTAAAAACAAGCGTACATACTTTAAGGGTGGGATGGGAGGGAGAGTGGAAAAGCGGGGTTACCATCAAAAGGAAGGGGAGGTAGGGAGAGTGGGAGATCTATCTATCTATCTATCTATCTATCTATCTATCTATCTACCTACCTACCTATCTATCTATCTATCTATCTACCTACCTATGTATCAGCAACATGTCTAACTAACCACCTACATACCTACACATTTACCCACTTACCTATATACCTACCAACAAGTACTTGTCTGTCTCTCTATGTATTTAGCTGGCTAGTTCGATATGCATGCATGAACCACTGCTTGTCTACATCTAAGTATATTGACTAGGATGTCTGTGCATCTATCAATTCAACTATTGCTACAAATGTAATTATTAAACAAATGCTTGCACCAAAGGTGATTCATAACAATGAGTTACAAACACAGCAGTAGCTTAGGGAAGTTCTTTACAGGTTACCCTGGGGCACAGTCTGGACACATGGTTGGAGATATTAGCAAGCTGTAAAAATCATACTTCAGTACGTCTTTCTTTATGGCTGTCAGTCTAACTGTGTCTATCTGTCTAACTGTTCATCTTTCTATCTATCTGTCTGTCTGTCTCACTAGCAATCTATCTCTCAAGGTAAAGCATCTGTCTAGCTATCTATGCATTTGTCAATCTAACCAACTTTCTATGAATGTACACCTGTATGACTCTCTCATGCTATATGGCTTCATTCACATAACCATGTCTGTATAGTACAATATGGACTGTGTTCCCATCAGTCCACAGTGTGGACCAATAGGCATACAGCACATACTGTATGCTGTCATTTGGTGAGTGGTATGTGGGCGGGGTGCTGCCACCTGCTGATGACAGGGGGGGAAGCTGGGTGGCTGGGTCCTCTGTGGGTGGGATGGGAGGGGGTCCACTGGGCCACCAGGTTTACTATTTCTATCACTTGCTCGCACTTGGGCGTGATGGGGGCATCTGCACCAGCTGGTATAGGGCTTTGGGGTACTACTGGCCGTGATCGGGTGGACTGGATGAGTGGGGAATACTAACCTACTGGGTATAGGGCTTTGCATCACTACTGCCCATGATCGGGCCACTCGGGGACACTAGCACACTGGGTGCTATACTGGCATATGGTTGCCCACAATCAAGCATGTCAGAGTGAGGGGGGATACCTCTGGACCATCTGGTAGCCGTATCTGCTACAGGAGCCTGTGTTCGGGCATACTGGTGGGGGGCACTAGCACACCAGGGACACAGTGCCTTCTGCAGGCAACTCCACAGGGCGCTGGCCACATTTTGCCGGGCTGCACTGTGCAACGCATGCAAATGGAGCCATAATGACATGCTAATGGCCCCATTTCTGCCATGCATATATTATGTCCCCATTTGCATGCCCTCTTCTGAATATTGTGGGTGATGTGTACAGCGCATCTGTATTTGTGCTGGAGCACTCCTGGTCCTCTCGGTACCCGTGTGATGCGTCAAGATTGTACTTAAGTGCGCTTATGCGCATTCTGGTGCCATAGCTCAATGGTGATGCACCGCGGTGCATCACCTTTGAATATCACCCTGTCCTGGCTCCGGTGCAGCTCAGTTGTGCTGTGCCCCCACTTTCTCCACTGCCTGGCGCAGTCTGAATATCCGGTCCATAGTATTTAGCCATGGCTGTCTACCTATTTGTCTGTCTGTCTGTCTGTCTGTCTATCTATCTATCTATCTATCTATCTATCTATCTATCTATCTATCTATCTAATTATGCATCTGAATGTCTAAATAGATATGACTGCATGAACAGTGGGATAGTCTCTGTCAAAGTATATGGCCCTTCATGTGTTCGCATCTATGGCTTGAACTACCAACATACAGTAATTCTTTACAGGTATTGCATCACAGACAATGCTTTCAGCAATTCACATATGAAATAGTTTTTGAAAGATGCTTACCCTATTGGTGGGGGTGTGGGTGGTTCAGGACTTGCGAGCATGCATTTTCAGCACTATCATTCTGTCAATGGATCGCTTTATATCTGGATAACATTTCTTTCCCTTGGGTACACCAGTTTGTGAATCACACTGTAAGTGTCTCTAAATCCAAGTGTCTCAAGTGACATATAAAGATGTCAACATCAGCTGCATAGCCTATAAGGCAACTATCGCTTGTGGACACTGCGTTTAGTGAAATACTAGTATTGGAGGGGCATGTTGGACCCACTCAGTGTTGTTATGGACAGAATGCGGTTCACATAGACATGATACTTATGTGCGTATGCTGTATTACAGAAGGCACACATTGAAAACACAATATACACAACATTTGGGGAAACACTTCACAACAACACTAATATGTAGTTATCTGGGAAAAGAAATTTCTGCACAATATCTGATTGTGACGCCAGGCTATAGGATACAGAGGCAGTAATCAAAACACACTGTTCACTATTATCCAAACTTTCAGTCAGGGGCACAACACAAAATGACAGTATATCAATGTGGGCACTGTAATCACACAGTGCATAATCCACTGACCCGTCAGTGTTATTGTGTCTCTCGATCCATGCCTACAGAGAGCATATGGTATGCCATGACCATTATCATGTGAGCAGTACAGGTATCTGTCTCTGTTACTGCTAGTTAGTGGCTACACAGATCGAAGCAGCATGAATGCTGCTATGGGACTCTGGTAGCACATGCATACCTGTTGCATTAGCTGTATCACTATAGACACGGAGGCATGTGCAGAATTTAGTCCCAATGGGGTATCCAGACAGCTCTGCCAATGTCTCTGTACATATATATATATATATATATATATATATATATATATATATATAATGTTCTGTGACATGTTCTCCACTTTGAGAATTGGCAGAGGTCTGCTGTGTAATGAGTAGGGAAAGGGGAAATTGTTTAACCAAGAGAGGCACACTAAGCTGAAGCTTGATTCCAGGTGCGACCTGGGAGCACAAGGAAGTTAAGTGACTTGCTCAGGGTCACATAGTGTGCAAGTGGGGGCTGTGGGATTCAAACCCAGGTCTCCAGGTTTGCAGCTCAGAGCCTTAAACCACTGCCTCTACTGCCTACTGTAGAGACCGGAATACACAGATAATGTGGTAGGAAGCTCTCTGTAATTCAGAAGCCATGTTCTGTGTAAAAAGATTGGGGATTTCTTCCCACTTCACTGGGTGAGTGTCTGATGAGAAACATACACCAGCAGTTGCGTTAACAGGGCATGAAGTTCATGTGATGGCAGCTTCAAGCCTGTAGGTTGGTATTGCTGGCATCCCTGAGTTCCGGTGAAGTACCAGTGCAGTGTACCTACATCATATACACAGTACGGCATTTAGAACATGTAAGGCAGCTGAAAGCAGTACAAGCATTCTGCAGGAATCAACACCGGTTTTGCAGTGGCATTGTTTGCAGTAAAAAGATACACAGGGTGCACTGGCAGTATGTGATAGCCATGTATCACAACATGCAAGGTACCGGGGGAGACCAGAAGAGACTGAAATACCTAACTCTTTCCCAGGTCATTGAGCGGCACCGATCACACCATTCCAGTGTGCAGAGAGAGAACAATACTTGCTGCAAGCTGGTATAGCACAATAAGATAGGATGACAGTGGGAAAATTTGCAAAGTAAATATTTCAATGCTGTACAGGTATTGCCCTTTAACACACCCAGACAGCAGAAAAGATCATACATTAAATGTTAATTGGCTGTCTGTCCTGCTTGGGACTGTCTGTTCAGTCTGCTCCCCAGACACAGTGATCGGGCTGTGTCCCAGTGCATTAACCCCAAAAAAGGTTTACGTGCATCAGTCTTAGGGACAGACACGGTACCTTGTTCTAACCTGTGTGCCTCTGTGGTTCTATAGTCTAAATAATTATGCACACATTCTGCAGATAGAATACAAACAACACTATCACTAGATCAAACTATATTCCCATATAATACTAAATAAAACACACTTTGCATACCCAGTGACAATCCATGGTTCCCACACGCATGCTCCTCACTTGTGAGGTGATAGGTAGATAGTAACAGGTGGAGAGCCACACAGGGGATAAATAAAGATGCACTAGAAGGAACAGGAAACCTTCTCCAAAGGGAATTAACATGCACTCCACTTTCCCACACCATGCCCCACACCCTGAAATGTGTATGAGCACGTCCCACCACAGACACTTGGAATCAGAGACAAAGATGAAGAAACAGAGGCAAATAGTTTAAACTTTTAATTTATTTACAAGCTCTTTTGCAAAGGTTCCATGTCATAACATTGGTTTCACATCATAGGTTACAATAACGCATGTTGCATGGAAGAGACATGGGTGGAGATCGGAAGGGAGGGTAGGAGGATAAGAGGGGCAGTAACAGGAGGTCAAAGGAGGAGCAGGGAGGAGAGGATGGTAGGGTGGGGAATTGGATGGGGGGGCAAGGGGTGGGTGAGAGGCAGCCAGGCGACATTGTCAGTTGCAGAAGTGCGGGAGGGGAGGAGGCCTGCTACGGCAAGTGCGATGGGCACGGGGCCTGGTAGAGGAGAGGAGTGGAGGAGTGGTGTAGGGCAGTTATCCATGGCAGTCGCAGGTGCTGGAAGTGACAAGGGTGTTACAGAGCCTGGATTTGAAGGCACCTAGACCAGTGGTAGTGTTAGTATCATAGGAAAGACCATTAAACCAAGTGGGACTCTGTAGGTGAATGATCTGGGCCTAGGGTCAGCGGGCAGCTGGGGATGTGAAACAGTTGTGGCTTTGATCCCTGGTGATTCTGGAGCTGGTTTTGTTTGAAGAAGTGAACAGACTCTGGGAGGGTGATTCCCAACTGGATTTTCTTTGCAACCACACAGGTTTGGTACTGGATTCTATTTTCAAGTTGAAGTTAGTTTGCTTGTGAGTAGAGGTCACAGGTGTGTGTGAGACGCTTAGCCCCAGTGATGAGTCGACAGGCCTTGTTTAGGGTGGTGGTTATCCTTCTGAGTGTTGTGGTAGTGACAGTGCCATAGATGACAAGGCCATAATCAATCTGGGAGATGATGGAGCTCTGAACAACGGCAGCGGGGGCCTCTTCTGTCAGGTGCCGCCGTAGGCGGTAGAGTAGTCCCAGTCTGGCATTCACTGTTTTTGTGACATTAGTTATGTGGGTTGCGTAGGACAGGTGAGGGTCTAAGGTGATTCCTAGATATTTGAAGGAGTCAACCTGCTTCAGGGAGCTGCCTAGGCAGCTGTATAAGGAGAGTTGGAGATGTTTGTGCTTGTTTTGGTGGCTGGTGAAAATCATGGTCTTGTTTTTTTTCTGGTTAAGGATTAACTTATGTTCTTTGAACCAGTTTTCAACTGAGGTGAAACCATGTTGGAGGGTTTGTTGCAGGTGGCTTGGGTCATGATGGGAGGCAAGAATCACAGCATCATCTACATAGAGTATAATTTGCTGAGGACTGGAGTCGGGGAGAGAGTTGAGGAACAGGCTGAAAAGCAGTGGTCCCAGGATGGAGCCTTGGGGGACACCAGAATGTACCTTTTTAGTGTCAGAGAGCACGTCTGCTATTTTTACACATTGGGTCCTGTTGCCAAGATAGCTATTGAACCATGCCACAGATTCCGTAGAGAGGCCAATGTTCAATAGCTGACGAAGCAGGAGGTGATGGTGGACAGTATCAAAAGCCTTTGACAGGTCTATGAATATAGCTCTGGTTAGGAGACCACGGTCAAGGGAGTTGTGGATGGCTCCCGTGAACTCAAGAAGGGCCGTGGCAGTGCTGTGTCCTTTTCTAAAACCATGTTGCTGCTGGCAAAGGATGTTATATTTGCCCAGATGGTCGGTGAGCTGGTCCGCTACTACTGTATCTGTTCCAGGGCCTTAGAAAGGGGTGGAAGGATAGAGATAGGGTGGTAATTCCCATGGCTGGTCCGGTCACTGCTTTTATGGATTGGTGTGACTGTTGCTGACTTCCATTTATCTGGAACTGGCTGAGAGAGAGAGAGGGAGAGATTAAAGATCCTGATGAGAGGCCCCAGTACTTCCTCAAGAGTGAGGGACAGAAGTTTGAGGTCCAGTGTGTCAGCACTTGCTCTGGTGTTTCTGATGGCTTTGGAGATGTATTTCCTGACAGTAATTTTGTTTACTGCTCTGAAGTAGAAAGGGGGGCAGTTTTTGGGTGGAGTCTGGTGTGTGGGAATATATTGTGAAGCAGCTGAACTGCCTCCTGTCCAAAACAGTATGAATTTTGTGAGAATGTTAATTTTATTTGTGCCCTTTTTGCTGGTCTTCCCCGCTCCTTTAATGTGGTACTGGTACATTTCATGAGCGGTGATTACATTCTGACATGGTGGCTGCTACACGCCTTGTAATCATGGTGGCAGGATCTGACTTGTGATAAAACTTTTAATTTTCAGTTTGCGCCAGTGTGTTTTCCATTGTGGATTTGGATACCCAGCAGTTTAGAGTTAGACAGGCCTTGAAGGCTGGCAGCAGATACAACATGTGCTTTCTCAATGCCCCCAAGGAAGCGAGAGGACTCCTTGTTTAATGCACTAGTTCCTTCAGCCCAAAATATTTTTCACACACTTGACCATTTGTGGAAGGCTCAGGTATGTAGCTCCATGAAAGGTGTCAGAGGCATCTGTATATGGGGGAGGGAAACACAGCTGGGGGGGGTTATTAGGTAAAGAGAGTGATGATCTAGCAGAAGTGAAGCCTCATGGACTCTTGGGAAGGGAGAGGGTCAGAGGGTATTTAGAGTGCTGACACAATGCTAAGATGTGTATCCAGTACAGCGTCAGAGCTTGCTTTGGCTAGCTTGTGTCAGTGTTGCATATGAGTCAATCTATTTTTTTGTTTTTGTTTTCCACTCACACGCAACCTTTTATTCAAATTTTCAGTTTAAACCTACTGGAGGGGGTCCCGGTTGAGATGCCCGCCAGTGATTTAGCCCTTTGAGTCCACATTAACTGACTGCCTCCCGATTACTAAGATCAATGAATGAGAGTAAGGCTTACCACCTTTTGGAGAGTTATAAATGGATTTCAAGTTTACTCTCGCAGCTGATTTTGCTGTGGTGACTGTATCAGGAACAGTTTGACAAGCGAGAGTCACCGTGGCATGAATCAGCTGTGTGGAGTAGTGAGAGGCAGCAACTGTATGCTCAGTAAGAGGTACAGTAATACTGTCCTTTGATTGGTGGAGGCAGTTCAACTGCTTTATAATGGAGATTTACTGTTCTAGAGAGTGAAGGAAGAGTGCTATATACAGCTACTGTATGTCAGAATTGGCCAACATATGGCCTTGTAGAAATGAACAAGTCTCTGCAGATGACACAAAGATCTGCAACAGAGTTGATATAACAAGGGGGTCAAAAAGATGAGAAGAGTCTTGGCAAGGTTGGAGGAATGGTCAAAAGTATGACAGGTTAGATTCAATGCAAAGAAGTGCAAAGTAATGCACTTGAGAGACAAAAACCCAGGGGAAGAGTAGATAATGGGATGGGGGGGGGTAATAACAACAAAAATGGAAAGGGACCTGGGGGTAGTCATAGCAGATGACCTAAAGGTAAGCAAGCACTGTGAGAAGGCAGTAAGGAGGGCTGGGGGGATACTGGGATGTATAGGAAGAGGCATCACCAGTAGAAAACAGGAAGTTGTTATCATTCTGTACAGACAGTTGATGAGACCCCATCTGGAGTACTGTGTGCAGTTCTGGAGACCCCATCTCCACAAGGACATAGACAGAATGGAGGAAGTCCAGAGGAAGGCAACTGAAATGGTACATGGTCTGCACAAGAAGCCATACGAAGAGAGACTAAAGGAGCTTAATATGTATACCCTCGAAGAAAGACAGAAGAGGGGGGACATGATAGAAACTTCCAAGTACCTCAAGGGAATCAACAAAGTCCAAGAGGGTGCATCTTTCAGAAAAAGAGATGTGCAAGAACAAGGGGGCACAATTTGAAGATAGAGCTGTGATGGCTCAGGGGCAATGTGAGGAAGTATTTTTTCATGGAGAGGGTAGTGGATGCATGGAATGGCCTTCCTGAGGAGCTTATGGGGTCAAAAGCAATGGGGGAAGTCAAGAATGCATGGGACAGACAGACATAAGGCAATTCTGGTGGGGGGTAGGAAGAAGTAGACTGTTGGTTAACTAGGATATGCAACTTATCCAATAAATAGGGAGATGGGCAGACTGGGTGGGCCAAACGGACCTTATCTGCCATTAAAGTCTTTGTTTCTATGTTTCTATGTAATTCATTGGTGCATATTACTGCTCTCGTAAAGAGCTGCAGACATCTTTGGAGAAACTTTGTTAAAAAAATATTTAGATGCAATTCAACTTGTATGTCATTTATCTTATATAGATTTCTCCTCCCTCTTATTTATTACTGAGGAAGTTCTTGCAAAATAGGATCTTTATTCCTTAGAGTTCATCTGCTCCTAGAGCATAATTGGTACTTAAAGTCATAATGCTGTGTTGCAGCATCAGAGTTGGTTGTCATGGGAGTAACTGTGATGTCACAAGCAGAGTAATATAGTATCAGGTTAAGAATAAGAAATAGAAGCTGTTGAACCTTTAAGGAACAAAGGTCTTGTTTTCATGCATATGACCTCAGTAATAAATAATGGCCTGAAGAAACACAGAGCTCATGAGAAACATGGCTGCTTTGTGTCCAAATATTCTGTTTCTCAAAGTTCTTTTAAAGGCATCAGTGGCTATTTTTAAACACAAGCAGATGTTATAACCACTTGTTGGTTCTGTTGATCAGCTCTTTAAAGGGACACTGTCAACCCCCTTAGGTTTCAAAGTGTCTCTTATTTAAAAATCACATTTTATGCTTGTTCACATTCTATGGAGACTGTTGATAGTTTGATTCAGATCCCCTTTTTCTTTTAAAAAAGTGAAAAACTGACTGCCCACCATACTGGTGTTACCACACCAAAATATGTTGGTTTACATTTCTTGACCAGCTCCCACTGCATCTTTTCTGGACTTAGAAACACCCGTAACACAATCTAGTCACTGAGTATGCAGTAGGAGTAGAGGAGACTGTTGTATCATGAGTGCTTCACTGGGTTAGTGTCTCCAAATGTTTAGGGATTTCTAATACCGTGGCAAGAATGGACCCCATTCTTTAGCCAGGGCATATTCAAAACTCAAGAAATTAGTACTGTATTAATCTTTGATGTTTGCTGAGAGCGCTCTTCTCAGCACACGCAACATCCCCAAAATAGCTTCCTTTTGAAGTTCATAAGGTGTCACAAATATTGGTAGCATATTTAAATGTGCCTGAAAATTCTTTTGATTAGTCCCATTGCTCCAAGCACTACTGGAACAATGTGTGTCCTTATTCCACATCAGTTTGGTTTCTGACTGCATATCTTGGTATTTCATGATTTTGTGTCTCTCTGTACGCAGCACACTGTAGTCACTAGGGGTGGCTATTTCAATCAGTAATGCTACCTTTGTCCTCTTTTCTTGTATTACAATATCAGGCTTTCTTGCTTCCACTTTCTTGGCTGTTGGTATGGGGTGATCCCATGTGATCATTACTTCTTCATTCTCTGTGATTCTTTGTGGTTCATGTTTCCAGTGTCTCTCTGCTACCTGTATGTTATAGTGTTTGCACAGTTTCCAGTGGATCAATCTTGCTACATTGTTGTGTCTTTCAGTATACAGGCCTTCTGCCATAAGTACTTCCACATCCAGCCACAAGATGCTAATTCTGTACTACAGAACCTACACTTGTCTGTTTCTCCTGTTTTTTCTATGGATTTTGTGAACCATCTTGTGCGTAGCCCACTATCTTGGGCTGCCATTATTAGTCTCTCATCTCGTGGCCTAAATTCACCTCTTTTTAACCAATCATGGGTCAGGGCTTGATCGACCTGTGGTTGCTCCAGTAGCTCCCTGTATTTTCCACTATAATTATGGACTTTCCAATTGTTTTTTTCTTTTCTGTTGGTCTTTATCCTTATACTCCTTTTTCTGATTCTTTGCATTTTCTGTTGCTGACAATTCCTTATCTACCTTTGGATTGACATCAATCTCTGCTACCCTTCTGAAGGCTTCTCCTAATTTGATGAGTGAAGTCATTTTAGGCTTATTTTCTTCATGATGCAAGACCTTGACTATATTTGGGTCTAAGGATGTCAGTAAGTATGTATGTAGCCCCACTATTGTGGATCTATATGTGTAATCAATCTCAATGAGGCCCATGCCTCCCTCTGCCTTGGATGTAAATCTTGGCATACACTGATTTTTGTATATTAATTGGTGAGCATGAAACATTTTTCTTGTTTTATATCTAGCTGGTTCAACACTTTCTGTGGCCAGTCTATCACATCAAAGCTGTATGATATCACTGGAAGGGCGAGTTGGTTTATAGCTTGCACTTTATTTCGTGTTGTCAAAGCAGTTTTCAAAATTAGCTTTAACCTTCTAAAATATTCCTTGTTTATTTTACTCTCATTTGTTCATGTTGTGCTGTTGCTCCTTCTTCTATTCCCAGATATTTATACACTCCCTCTTGCTCAAGTTCTTTTATGTCACAAACCTCCGCCAGATTCATGTTTTCTTTGAGTTAACTTTCCTGCTACAAATGTTGCTTTGGCACATTTGTCTAGATAACAAGTCATCCGTATGTCATCAGAGAAGGTCTTAACAATTTGTAGTTGTTCTTTCAAATGTTTGTCAGATGAACTGTAAAGTTTTAGGTCATCTACAAATAGAAGGTGAGATGTTAGCTGTTGATTGTTTTTGTTTCTGGGGTTCAAGCTGTATCCATAGCCTAGGTTGTTGATTAGGCTACTCAAGGGATTGAGGGCAAGGCAAAACAGAAGTGGTGACAAAGAGTCACCTTGAAATATCCCTCGTTGGATACTTATATTTGGAATGGTGATTTGACCTTTCTCATGATTTAATTGCAGGGTGGTTTGCCACTTTGTCATTGTTGTTGTGATGAAGTTTATCAGTGTGGGATGTATCCTGTAGATTCGTAAACACTCAGTGATCCAGGAGTGTGGGATACTGTCAAATGCTTTTTTGTAGTCGATCCATGCTACACTAAGATTTCGGCATTTTTTGCAGCTCTCCATAATGGCTTTGTTCAACATGAGATGGTCCTTTGTGCCATATGATTTTCTTTTATTACCTTTTTGTTCTATTGCCATGAGTTTATTAGGTCTAAATGGTTGTAGACTCTATCTGCATCGATTCCAGTATATAGTTTATATGTTGTTGGTAAACAGGTTATTGGGCGATAGTTCTTGGGGAGACTGGCAGGTTCAGATTTAATAAGGAGTGTGGTATTCCTGTTGTTAACCAGATGGGTGTCAAGTCAGGGTGTGCGTATAAATAGTTTTTTGAGGTAGCTAAATCTTGGTGCAAAGATGTTAGTACTTTCAGCCAGAAGTTGGGTACTGCATCTGGACCTGGGGTTTTCAGTTGGAGGCCTTCCTTATCTTCATTTCTATCTCCTTAGCAGTTACGTCCAGGCCTCCATATCTCTAGTAGTACCATTTTAATGCTGTCTTTTATTTCCTGTATCCACTCTGCATCCCTATTATGTTCAACTGGGTCTTCATAAATACTTCTCCAGAATTCCTCAATTTCTTTCTTTACTGGTGGAGTTTTTATGTTAGCTGTTTTCTTCCCAGCTCCTATAGAATTTCTTCGGTCTTCTCTAAACCATCTATTTTGCATTTTTTCATTGTTCCTTCTCACGTATCTCCTGAGCTTCTCGGCTTGAGCAGAGATCTTAAGCTTGTTATTTGAGATGGTAAAATTTAGGTCTTGATCTGTTTTAATACAGCATTTTTCTTTGATTTCACCCACTTTCTTGATGACTTTCATTGATCTATTACCTTTTCTAAACTCCTCCAGCAGTGATACTTCTGATCTTAGTTCCATAATTGTCCCTTCTATCCGCTTTTTCCATGGTGGTATCTGAAGGGTGTGTCTAATGTTCAGGAAGTTTGCACTAAGAGTAATTCAGTGATATGAAGCAAAACAAAGCTGGGCATAGCTATACATTACCATGCATTTCGGTTCTAATAAGCTTGGCGGCAGATAAAGTAACCAGCACAATCAATGAACTTTAGAGGAAGTAAGCGATCATAAAATGTGGGTTTTTACCTAAAAATGATATAATGCAAAAAAGGTTGACAGTGCCCCTTTAATGTGATTTGACCTCTTAAGGTCATGAACAATAATAATGCTGTACCTAGCAGAGATGCAGAAGCTTTCCTCTCCCCCAAAACCCCATCATGATATAAATAAGTAAAGGTAAATTTCATTTGTTAAGCTCTCCATCCCGGAAGCTCTAGGCACTGTACAGGTAGGCAGGTGTTCAAATAAATAACAGTCAGAGCATAAATCAATACAACAACGCTAAACAACAATTAAAACCTAGATAAAACCAGATATAAGATAAACAGTTCACTAGCAGACTAATTCTAAGGCTCATAAACAATCTGCAAATGCCTATTTAAAAAGATGCACCTTCAGCTGACCCAGTGGCGCAGCGGTTGAGGCGCTGGATGCCACACCTTGCGGCACGCTGGTGACCTGGGTTTGGGAACAACCTTGGGTTGTTGGGGTGCCAGTGCGTGGGCGGGGGAAGGGCAGAGCAGGATCGAGCATGCCAATGGGCAGCTCTCCTCTCCCGAGGGGGGTGAGGGTGGGTTGAGCCCCCCCATAATTCTGCTCCCACCGGTGGAGGTCTGGTCAGTAGCATAGGTGGAGGGGCAGCAAAAAAAAAATTATGGGAGGTGGAGGCTGAGCTGGCATCACGGGTGCTTGCATGCCTCCACACGCTCACACAGCCATGTGCCAGGGCCTCGGGGGGGCAAGGAGAGAAAACCTGCAAAATACCTATGTGTCCCCATCTCCAAGTTGGTGGGTGGAGGCGATGGGGACCAAGCAGTTGAATTAAAAAAAAAGATGCACCTTCAGACCCTACTTAAAAATCTCCACCGATGGGGCCTCCCTCAAAGATCTTGGAAGTAAGTTCCACAATACAGGGCCTGCCACCTTAAATGAATGGTCTCCAAAGGTCTTTAGGCAGGCTGTAGGAGCCACTAGGAAGTCCTCAATGGAGGAGTATAGCAAGCGCACAGGGTGGAGGGGAGTCAGGAGGTCATCAGGTAGCCAGGGCTCAGTCCATATAGGGCATTATAGGTGAACAAGCCCACATTGAAGATGATTCTCCACCTAACTGGCAGCCAGTGCAGATCACGCAGAACTGGGGTCACATGACAGGATAGTAGAGGCAAAGTCAGGCACACAGAATTGGAAATAACCCAGAATTGAGTAACAATAAAAAACTATTTATTGTTGAAAAATAGTAATAAAAACATACTGGCCCCTGCCAGTAATGTGTACCAATATTTCGTGCTGGTCACATGTGCTTTTTCAAGTTACCCTCACATGACAGGATCTAGGGAGGCCTGTCAGCAACCTGGCCACTGCGTTCTGCACCAGCTACAGTTGCTGGAGAACCCCTCCAGTGACCCCAAGGTACAGTACTGCAACAGTCGAGTAAAGGTGTCACAAAAGTATGTATCAGTGAAGGCAGGTCGTCAGGTGGAATCAAGGCTTTGATCCGGGAGATATTCCTCGAGTAGTAAAAAACACTCTGGATGATGGACAATACATAGCCTCAAGTGTCAGTCCATCACGAAGGATGGCACCCAGATTTCTCACCTTGGTAGATGCAGCCAAAGCAGCCAGAGGTGAGGGGCCAAGGAATGACCCCGTTCACATCCCAGCCACTCCCCACATCCCGCCAATGACCAGACTCAATCACTAACACCTCCCGTCTTGTCAGGACTGAGTCTCTGCCAGCTAGAGGACATCCAGTCCTGAATCTCGGCCAGACATTTATTTAGAACCTTCATGGTGTCACTTGTTCCAGGTGCAAATGACATGTTCAGCTGGGTATCATCTGTGTAGCAGTGAAAACACCCAAGCCATACCATCTAATGATCTCACCCATGGGGAGCATGTACACTGCAAACAGCATATGCAACAAGATCGAACCCTGAGGACCTCCACACGGCAGGAGCTTCAGGCAGGATGAGACACTCCCCATCACTGCCTTCTACAACCTACCTGTGAGAAAGGAATCAAACCAGTTGATGACAGTACTGCTGATTCCACAGAGCTCCCCTTAGGTGATCCAGCAACTTTACATGGTCCACAGTGTCAAATGCAGGTTTACCTTTCCCCACTTTGATGAACAAAATATCTGGTGTTATTGAGATTTAATATCATGCCATTTGACTTGCTTCATGTAGTGATTTCTTCCAAGTAAGACTGTATTTTGCTAATGCCCTCTCTGTTAATAAGTTTGATAATGGTGGTGTCATCAACATATTTAATCAGGTCACAACTCTCTTCACAAACCATTCTGAAATCATTGATTAGGGTCCGAAATAACTGGGGCTCCAAAATAGCTCTTTGTGGGATCTGTCCTTTGACAGAGTTCTAATTCAAAACACTATTCCCAATTTTAACATATAAAGTACATGCACACAAAAAATTCCCAGACTCATCATGTACTGATCAAAGGATGGCAGCCAAAACCTTACATCTTCTCTGTAAGAATTCTATGAATTATAAGATCGAAGACTGAAAAAAATGATCAGGATCAGTCTATGAATCTTACCTTGATTGACAGCACAATGGGCTACTTGAAAAAGTGTTATTATTGCATTGATTGTAGAGTTAGCTCAGTCGTATCAATTAAATCCAAATATTCAGTACCTTTAGTAGGTTGGCATACCATTATTTTCAAATTCTAAGAAATCATTTAGGAATTAGTAGAACTACTATTTCTTCTATGATCAGCACTGCCTGCACCTTTCCCTTAACTTCCTCCCTTAGCTAAGCATGCTCTTTGACTTCCTAGCTGAATTTTAACACAAAGTAGTTATTCAATGCCTTTGCAATCTCTCCTGCTACACTCAGCGGTCCCTTAAGCCCTGATTTCCATTTGTTCCCAATATGTTTGAGAAAGTGTTTGCTGTTCTGTTTAATACCCTATTTGATACTATTTTCCATACCTGTCCTGGCCTGTGTGACCATGGCTTAGCATTTCTTCTGTACTGCCCCATAGACTACTTTCCTTGCCCTGCCCCAGAACCCTTCCACTTCTCATACACCCTCTTTTTCTCCCTTAAGTTCCCCTCTAGTTCCTAGAAGTACCAAGGATGCTGTTACCTAATCCTCTGGCTCTTGTTTCCCATGGAACATATCTGGTCACTACTTACATAGGAACATAGAAGATGACAGGAGATATGGGCACTCTGGACCTCTGTGTCTGGCCTGTTCTGGCAATATCATGACCCAGTGACTCCCCAAGGTTTGCCTGTTGATCACTCTCATCAATTTCAGGCTTCCTATATACCTGTCCCATGCTTTCTTGAAATAAGTAAAATAAAGCCAGCACTCCATGCATCAGGTTTTTAAACTTGCTTTCAGTGTGCAAAATTTAAAGTGGTTTACACACACAGTACCTTTTGTGAGGAGTCCAAACTTTCAGCAATCAGTACAGATTTCAGTACAGGTTCCAGCCATAAACAGTGTACCAGCTGCTTTCTTGAAGCCTGTTATTGTTTTTGCCTCCACCACCTCAGCTGGCAGACTGTTACATTTATCCACCACCCTCTCTGTGCAAAAGTACTTTCTCACGTTTCCTCTGAGCCTCCCCCACTGTATTTTCATGTTGTGGCCTCTAGTCCTTGAGCAGATTTGTCTTTGGAAAAGATAATCAGTTCATGCTCCGTTCTTCCCATGAGGTATTTATAAGTTTCAATTATGTCCCCCTTCTCCCTCATCTGCTCCAGCGAATACATATTTAGTGCTCTCAACCTGTCTCCATAGGGTTTGTTATGTAGGCCTCCCACCATCTTGGTTGCCCTCCACTGCATCAACTCCACTTTGTTTATGTCCTTCTGTAGATGGGGTCTCCAGAACTGGATGCTGTACTCCAGGTGAGGCCTTACCAGTAATCTATACAGTGGGAGTATGATCTCCTGCCTTCTGGTAATATCCCTGCCTATGGAACACAGCAGCCTGCTAGCTCTTGCTGCTGCTTTGTCACATTGTTTGGCCATCTTCAGATCATCTGAGATGATGACATCCAGGTCCCACTCCTGTTGGATCTTGAAATGATCTCACCACCTAGGTTGTACACTGCCCCTGGGTTGTTGTTTCCAATATGCATAATATTACATTTTTTGGCATTGAACCCTAGCTGCCACTCCCTAGACCAGTTTTCCAATCTTTTTAGATCCCTTTGCATTTTAGTCACTCCATCTGGAGTGTCCACCCTGTTGCAGACTTTTTGTATTGTCCACAAAAAGGCAAACTTTCCTTTCCAGCCCCTCAGCAATGTCACTGATGAAAACATTGAATAGGACTGGACCCAACACCAATCCCTGTGGAACTCCACTTGCCACCCTCCCCTCTTCAGAACAGGGGCCATTTATCACCACCCTCTGCATCCTGTTCCTAGCCAGTTCCCCACCCACCTCATTACCTTCCCCCCTTCCCCCAGGCTCCCTAGCTTATTTATCAGCCTTCTGTGTGGCACTGTGCCAAAGGCTTTGCTAAAATCCAGGTATGCCACATCCACGGCTCTGCCCTGATCCACTTCCCTGCTCACCCAGTTGAAGAACTCTATGTGATTAGTTTGGCATGACTTCCCTTGGGTGAAACCATGCTGTTGCTGGTCTTGGAGACTACTCTCTACCAGGTGGTCCACTATCCTTTCCTTCAGTAGCTTTTCCATTAACTTACATGCCACTGAGGTCAGGCTTACTGGCCTATAGTTCCCTGCCACTTCCTTACTACCACTCTTGTGTAGAAAGACCATATCTGCCCAGCTCCAGTCCTCTGACACCTCCCCCATCTCTAACGATAGACTGAACAAAGCTGCCAGTGGTGCTGCCAGCACCTCCTTCAGCTTCCTAAGTGCCCTAGGGTGTACCCCATCAGGAGCCATTGCCTTATCTATTTTTATTACTGTTAGTTCCCTGAGGATCCTTTCCTCTGAGAATGGGCTTGTGTCCACTTCTTTACCCTTTCTGTCCCTCACCCTTACATCAAATAATGCTTCAGGGCCTCCAACTTGACATTAGCACTCCCGCTTAATGATGTATTTTCTAGTTTTGCCTCAGTCATCTCCCTTAGCTTATCAAAATTAGCTCTTCTAAAGTTTAGCATCCTGCTCTTAATTCCATACTACCGGTAGTTGAAATTGTTGTTACAAACGCCCATCTCTTCTGCAATTTCTCTTCAATACTGTTTCAAACTAGGGAAACTACATGTATGCTTTTAGACTACTAATACTGCATTATTTAGCCCCCAGTAAGTCACTTCTACTTTCAACATAGCATACCCTGCCAACTGAGGTCAGGTGTCATCTTTGGCAGGTTGTCTTGAGGAGGTGAGTGTACCTATAAAGGATACACTGAGAAAATTGAATATGATGTCTTGGCCCCCACATGCATATACCAGATGCCTCTCATTGCCACTCCCTCCTGGCTTTCCAGGGCTCCACCACAAGGCTGGTTTCTCCAAGTCGGGTGGGGTGCCAGTCAGGGTGGTAGAGTTTAAATTGGAACCCAAGGAACCAAGGCAGGAAGTGTTAATTAACAGTGGCAAGACCAAGAAATAGCACAGGAGGAAGCAAGATGTCATAGTACAGCAGGGGAGAGATAAAATATAAAGCCAAGCCAAACAAAACTATGTCAAACTGATCCTGTAGTGCCAGGGAGAAGTGCTCCTATGTGGAAGACCAGAGTTCATGCCTTGGTTCCTTGGGTTCCAATTTAAATTCTACCACCCTGACTGGCACCCCACCCGACTCAGGTCTCTCATTCTTCTTCTTCTTCTGACAGGTAATATCCACCCAAACCCTGGACCCCAAACTTCCCCACCATCCCACCCATCGACTGGAAATGGCTTGCGCATCACCTCACTAAACATTTGCAGCCTGCAAAAAAAATGGGACTCCTTTCATAGCTAGGTACTCCAGAACAACCCAGACATCATTGCCCTGAGTGAAACCTGGCTGTCCCCCTCTGTCCCCGACTCAGCAGTTAACCTCCCTGGATACTGCCTTTATTGCTCCAACCGTATGGGAACGCGAGGGGGTGGCTGTGCTGCCTACCTCAAGGACTCTCTCACTGGCCACCTACTTCCCCTGCCCATGCTAACATCCAGGGCCCAGGCCCTCACCCTAAAAATAACACTAGGTAGGTCTACATCCCCTCTCCTCCTCACCATGGCCTATGTCCCCCCCAGAGACCAGAAGCTAGCCTTCCAAGCCATCATGTCCTACCTTGCCACCCTACCCCCAAAACAAGAAAAAATACTACTGGGGGACTTCAACATAAATTGGCTGGCCAAAACAGCCGCCCCTTACATAAACGAGGCTGCTACCCTCGATCTCACACAGGTCATCAAAACCCCCACCCGGCTACATGCCCGCATGGGGACATCCACCCTACTAGACCTAGTTTTCACCAACGGCCCCCACAAAATAACAAGCACCCAAGTCCTCCCCGACACCCTAAGCGACCACTCTCCAGTACTCTGCAACTGGTCTGGTATCCCCCTCAAAACCGCTCCCAAAATTACTACACAATGCAAACTAGGGCCTGGTAAACTGGCCTTTCTCAAGGCCCACCTCAGAGAATGGGACTGGACACCCCTCACTAGCACCTCGACCCTGACCACACCCTCGAACTGTTTATCAACATCTTCAACTCAGCCTGTGACAAGTTTGCCCCCTCACCAAAACTATGACCAAGGGGAATCATGCCCCATGGTTCTCGGACCACCTCCAAGGCCTACTACGTCAGCGTGATGCACTGTGGCACCTTGCCAATGAGACCCAATGGCCTCAGGACAGGCAACGTTATCGGGAGGCCCGAAACAAGTGCACCTGGGCCATACGCACCACCAAAGCAAACTACTACAAAGCCACCTTAACCTCCGCCTGGGGAAATGGTCGGAAGTTTTGGGAGAACATAAAGGAACTCTGTGGCAAAGGCCCAAATCTACCACCTGACCAATTACTCATAGATGGTAGCCTCTCCACTGACCCTCTCAGGATTGCCTCGGCCCTAAATACTGCTTTCACTGATCTCTCCCATGTGTTGCCCCCAAATTTCTTCGACCCCCTGCCAGCTCATATCTCCCCCATCCCCCCCTTGCTCCATCTTTCTATCTACGAGTCCTTACACTGGAGACCACCAAACCCTACCTTACTAAAGCTATAAGTAAAAACCACTACAGTCACGACTCCCTGGACCTTGGACTTCTCCGCCTCACCCTCCAGAAAGTCCTGGCCCCGCTCACCCACATTCTAAATCACTCCCTCTGTCAAGGGAAATTCCCCACCCACTGGAAATCAGCCTACATCACACCTATCCATAAAAGTGGTGACCGAACATCCACAAACAACTACCGCCCCATCTCTATCCTACCCCCCCAAGGCACTAGAACGTATAGTCACCGACCAACTCGCTGAACACCTAAATAAATATAACCTTCTATCCAGACACCAGCATGGTTTTCGTAAGGGCCATAGCACCACCACTGCCCTCCTTGAATTTACCTCCCATGTCCACTCAGCCCTAGACCATGGCCACCTCACTGGCGCCATCTTTGTGGACCTATCTAAAGCATTCCACACAGTAAACCATGCCCTCTTACTGAACACCTTGGCCTACACAGGTTTCTCCAATGACACCCTAAACTGGTTCACCAGCTATCTCTCCGATAGAATGCAGATAGTCAAGGTAGGCCCTGTCCTATCACCCTGCCTTCCAATCCGCTCCGGCATCCCACAGGGCTCCATACTTGGCCCCCTACTTTTCAGCTTATACCTCAACTCCCTCCCATCCTCATGCCCTGGAAATCTGCTCCTTTCTGCGGATGATGCAGTCTTGTTCGCCTCCGACTCGGCCCCCCTCAAACTCCACCAATCTCTCCAGCACTCTTTCCATGAAATCGAAGACTGGCTCACCACCCAGCGTCTTATTATCAACTATAATAAGACCAAAGTCATGATATTTTCGCACCCTCAGAATACACACAAGAACTGCTGCCCCCAATTTCTCACTGCAAATCAGACCCCCCTAGAACAAGTAAACTGCTTTAAATACTTAGGGATCACATTAGACTCCGCCCTCAGCTTTAATCAACATATCCTGCACCTATCAACAGCCCTTAGCTCCAGACTAGGCGTACTCTACCGGTACAAACACTGCCTCACCCCTGAAGCACTACAACTTACCATAAACTCCTCGATCCTCTCCCTGCTAGACTACGGCATCCTAATATACAGTGCCGCACCCCCCACAACCCTAAACAGACTCAGGCTCGTGCTTAACAAAGCCTGCCGTCTCATCCTAGGATGTGATCGTTTCACTCAGTCCTGCTCCCTTTACAGCAGCACAAACTGGCTAAGCCTGGACAGCAGAATCAGGTACCACACCTGCCTTATGACCAAAAAGGTATTACTAGGCCTCACCCCACCCTCCCTAGACCAAATTATCCTCCCAACACCTCCAGGCAAAACAACCTGTAGCACAAGCAAGCAGCTACTATGGGTCCCCCATGGCCGGACCTCCCAATACCAATGCACTTTCAGTTTCAGGGCCCCCTCCTGGACAAACTCCCTCCCTAGCCATATAACTGATGAAATAAGGCTGGGCCCTTATAAATCCAAGCTAAGGGAATACCTTCAGGCTGCAAACCGATGTGACTGCCCTTGACACCTGATCTGCCGGTGCCTCCCTCAAACACACTATTAGCAGGTCACCGTACCTAAATGTATCTGTGAAACTACATGACTATCAGCCTCCTACAGAATCTTCTGTAATTTTTTGTTTCTGGCTGTGCTAAAGTACCTAAATCTCTGTTAGCCATCGACTAAACAGCTATGTAACCTATTGTGAATGTTATCTGTAATGTGCTGTAATCTGTATTTCAAGTCCCATCCCTGTACCATTTTATGTATGACGTGGAACCTTTGTAAATGAGTCCCTGACTCAAAGGTCTTTCTGAATATTACAATAAATAAAAAAAATAAATAAATAAAAGCCTCTACACCATCCCTGGCTGGTGGAGTCCAGAGAGCAGATGTTGTGTTTTCTGACACCAGTTAGAGGGAAGGAACCCATGTGATGCAATAACAGCTCCTGTAAAGAGTTTGAATGCCTTTGATGCTGTGATTGGCCCTGTGGCATCAGTTGCCCTGGTCAGACATGGCACTGGATGGCCCCTCAGTATGAGTGGGAGGATGGAGGGACTTAAGAGAGGTAACTAACAGGCCTATGATGTCTCAACTCCTCCATGCAACTGCCCCTTGGCGGTTCACCCTTTTCTCACCACCACTCCACACCTGAACATGTGGCTGAACATGGACACATGCAGTTACCTGGGGACTGCCATGGAGTATTTTCCCACATGGTGGGTATGCCTGGAAAGCTTGGAGCTGGGGACAGTGGGCAGACCACCTATGAAACCAGCAGACAAGGTTGTCTGATTGACCAAATGATCAGGAATTGGGGGCAGTTTGTAATTGTGTTGGTGGTGGTGGTGGTGGGGGGGTAAGCAAGAAGAAGAGAACTGTGTATAAATACTGCTAGGTTTTGTGCATAAAGTTGAAAAAGAAAGGACATTCAAAGACTGGGTCTAAGAACTTGAGATCCTTGTCAACATCATTGCTTACAATGTTAACTCCAATCATCTTATTATATTGTGTCTAGGTAATGTAATTCAATTATTAAAGTATTGGATGGCACGGCATGAAACACATTACTAGTATCCTCAAACACTCAAACAAACCTGGTGCACTCTTGGAAACAGGGCTTAAAAAATACAAATGAACAGGTAAGCTTGAATGCAAGCACCATTTACTGTGGCAACAAATTTTTCAACTTAAGACTTATGGGTGCTTGGTCACCGTCCTCAAGTGGTTCCACTCCTACCATTCTAGTAAGAGGCAGTTGGTCCAGGTGGAGGACTCCTTCTTGTCTCCTCTCCCCATAAACTCCGATGTACCCTAAGGTTCCATTCTTGGCCCAGTCCTCTTCTCAGTTTTCCTAAATGACCTCCCCTCAACCTGCGTCTCAGCTGACATACATATGTGTGCTGATGACACAGACCTTTTTGCCACCAGAACCTCCATCCCTTTCCTGGAACAGTCCCTACAACATGACTTTGATAATGTTCAGTGCTGGTCCTGTGCCAGCCAGCTCTCCTTTAAAGCCAACAGCAGTCTGCATGCTATTCAGAACCCACCAATGACTTAGTAGGCTTAGTCTGACTCCTGAATTCAAAACCCTCAATGGCACATCCCTAGTGACAATCCCATTTCAAATACCTTGGTGTGTGGCTAGATAGTCATCTTGAATTCTCAGTCCACATTGATGCCATAATCAAAAAATTATGCCCCAAACTTGACGCCCTCTGGTCCTTTGTGAGATCATTCTCAAAGTGGTCCTCCCAGTGTTTAATCACCTGGATGCGATGCACAGGGGAGCCATCTTTCCCTCTTTCCTACTTATCATTGCTCCCTGTATCATCTACTGTCTTTCTCTCCCTATCTTCATAATGCCTATCCCATTGTGCTTCCTTTCTCTTCAAATTCTGGTTTTCATCCTTACCCTCCTACCTCTCTGACCTTGTCTCTTCAGCAGTGCCCACTTATTCTCTTCGCTCTTCAACCTTTTGATCTTTTGTTACCTCCCGTTGCTCCTCATCCATAGACCAGATCTCCTTCTCTGCTTGAATGCCATCTGTCTGGGACTTTCTTCCTTCCTCTCTTAGACTGTCCCCCTCCTACCTCTCCTTTTAGAAGCTTCTGCATGACCACTTCTCTCCTGCTTGCACCTGTCCCCACTTAGCTGGCACCTGCCTTTAGCTTGCTCTCCTCATCCAGTGACAGCCTTGCTTTATTTATTTGTTATGATGAGTTGTTGCCCCACCACTGTTGTCATTAGCTGCTCTGTGCTACCATGTTTCATTTGTATGCACCATTTACTGCTTTGTAATCTTAACTGCTTGTATATGTATTTCCTTTGGTTCCCTTCCCCCAGGTCATGTCTGGAAACAAGCTTTAGCTCAGTGCACCTTTTCCGGTCACCGATTTTCAAATAAATAAGTAACTACATAAATACATCAATCAGTCACACAATCAATCAATCAGTCAGTCAAGCAATCCATCAAATAAATCAATCTATCTAGGGACCGGCAAACGGTGACATCAGCACTTCAAGTCTCCATGACTCATCCTCAAAGGGCAGGGTTTCTCAGCTCGGTCATCAGCATTTATACATCCATTTAAAGCTGTACTTTGTTGATAAAAATACATTACTAAGTCTGTACTGAAATAAATTAGTTAGGGTCATACAGACTAAGTTCCCAAAGGAATCAAATGAGGAAAGGAAAGAAAAAAGCGAAAAAAAAAAAATATGGATCCTTAATTTAAAATTTCCTGGTGTTTTGGGCTATGTACACAAACCCTAATGTTATTTTAATGAGGGGTGATCAGATATCTGTTTTTGAATCTGGTTACCTCAGATTCTGATCCTAAAGCTAGGATTTGGATTTCTCAGATTTAGTTGCCAAACATCTGAAATGTTGTTTATTATGCTTCTGACTGGATTTCAATCAGATTCAGATTCTGAAATCTGAGTCCGAAATCTGAAATGAAATGTAATACTTAATAAAGTGATTGGATTGGACTCAGATTTTGGATTAGGATAGTCCAAAATCTGAAATCAGATCGACAGATCAGATTTTCCAATATGCGATCATCCTTAACTTTAATGTACTACAGTTTTCTTAACAAAATTTCCTTTTTTTGCCTGTCAATTTTCACCCAGTGATGACTGTCATGGTGGCACCCTTCCTCAGAACAATTGGGACAGCAAGTGGCATCCTTCATAGTCGACTCCACTAACACTCTTATTTTGCCCTGTAGTGGGTCCGCAACCTCTCTTCTTCCCTGAGAGTTAAGTACCTCGTGAGCATGATGCATTACCTTGTTTACATGTACTGTAGCTACAATCGCTGCTGGGGACAATGATGCTTTAAGATTGGGTTACAGCTCGACTGAGTTTACATGTAAGTTAAATGAACTGTTGATAGTCTTGATTGTAAGGACATGCATATTACTGTGCTGCGTCGATTGTTTACATGTACTGTAGCCACAATCGCTGCTGGGGGCAATGATGCTGTAAGATTGGGTTACAGCTCGACTGAGTTTACATGTACGTTAAATTAACTGTCGATAGTCTTGATTGTATGGACATGCATATTACTGTGCTGTGTCGATTGTTTACGTGAGGTCTTCCTTCAGTAAGTCAAGCAAAGAAACACATTCTACATATATGCTGAGCACTGATCTGGTATCCGACTGTGTTTACATTTTTCTAAATGACGCAAGTGAAAGGGTTTGGTTGACTTCAACTGTTGCACTTCAATCCAGTGGGAAACAACCTGATTCAAATATGCTCCTGGTTTACATGCAATTTTCATTGAGGATTAAATAAAAACAACATCCCTCTCAAGCCGATTCAGCACTGCATGTAAATGACATAAATGTGTTCTTGTGTTAAATTCTGTGGCTGCATGCGAGCACAGTGCCTGATGGTGCAGTAGAACATGCTGCTGCCATCCCACTGAGTCAGCCTACAGTCAAACTTTAAAACACCCTAACAGCTGTGCATTAAAAGCAGTTATAAAATAGGTAGGGAATTTGCTGCATCCTGATTTGCCAAACCCAGTGCTTATCGGGGTGACAGCCACCTGTCTCAAAACCCTTTCAGCACCTAGGATGCAGTGCAGATATCAATGCCTGTTAGAGTTTGTAGCCCACTGCTCACATCCTGTGGACATATCTCCCACTCCGTATCACAGTAACTGCGCACTCGCATTCCATCTCATCACGTCAAACAGCAACTGCATACTTCTGCTGCTCCCATTTTCCTGCATTCAACCTTTTAAATGGAAGCTGCATACTGTTATTTTCCTCCATTTAACCTATTTCAAGCAAATTCTGAAGTGCTACTTTCTGTTTTAAAAACTGTTCAAACTGCCAAGTGTAGTATCACATGAAGGAGCCATTAGCAAACATCATTACATTTGGCACAAACATAGAACAGGAACAATTTATTTTACTTTCACAAATTTTAAAAGGTAGTCAAAACTCTATGGAGTTGGGAGGTGACAAATGACAGGAAGGAGGTGATCATGGTGCCCACTCACAAGGGGGGGA
Source organism: Neoceratodus forsteri (assembly GCA_016271365.2). Taxonomy (NCBI): domain Eukaryota; kingdom Metazoa; phylum Chordata; order Ceratodontiformes; family Ceratodontidae; genus Neoceratodus; species Neoceratodus forsteri. The sequence goes on along the minus strand of CM057453.1, from coordinate 1,301,845,647 downwards.
GTAGGGAGTTAAGGGAAGACTACCACCTGGTCAGTCTCACAGCTGTGACAGGGAAAATCATGGAGACACGTATCAAGGAGGGGGTATCAGACTACCTGGAAAATAATGGGCTGATGGACAACAGACAGGTAGATCATGCCAAACAAATTTGATTTAGTTTTTGAACTGGATGAATCAGGCAATTGACCCGGGAGGTTGGGGTAGCAATGGACATAGCCTATCCAGACTTCAGCAAGACTTTTGACACAGAACCCCACAGGAGGTGGTCAACAAGCTGAACAGTATGGGGGAAGGATACAAAATTGTCACATGGGTTCAAAACTGGGTGACAGACACAACCCAGAAGGTGATAGAAAATGGGGGAGTCTCCATTAGAGGGATGGTGATGAGCAGGTCCCCCCCGGAGGTCAGTCCTGGGACTGCTCCTGATCAATAGTTACATCAGTGACATTGCAGTAGAACTGAATGCAGGGTTGCCCTCTTTGTGGATGACACAACAATCTGTAATAAGGTGGACTCTGCAGAGGGTGTTGAGGACATGAGGCAGGACCTAAAGACACTGGAAGGTGGGCAGAGACCTGGCAACTGAAATTCAATATTAATAAAGTGTGCAGTCATGCCCCTGGGGTATGGAAACCCGAAGACAGAATACAAATTTAGGGGTGAGGAAATAAGGGTTATGGAACAGGAGAGGGCTCTGGGGGTAGTGATCCCAAATAACCACAAGGTGGGAAATCAGTGTTACAGGGTGGTGGGGCATACTTATGGGATGCTGGGGTGTATAGGTAGGGAAATCCTCTGCAGAAGGAGGGAAGTCCTGTTACCCCTGTATAAAGCCATGGTGAGACCACCCCTTGAGTATGGTGGCCAGTTTGGGAGGCCATACCTGCAAAAAGGACATTGATATGGTTGCAAGGGTGCAGAGAAGAGTGACAACATTGATTCAGGGGAGGAATGGCAAACCATATGAACAGCAGGGTACGGAATTGGAGCTCTATTCCCTGGAGACTAGATGGGAGAGGAGGGATATGATAGAGACCTTCAAATATGTCCAAGGGATAAACAAAGTGTGCACAGAGCACTTATTTCACAGGAAGGAAGGCACTGTCATGGGGTGGCATGGTTTCAGACTACAGTGAGGTAGGTACAGAGGCAATGTGAGGGGTTGTTTCTTCACTGAAAGGGTGGTGGAGGCATGGAATAAGCTGCCGGAGGAGACTGTGAAGTCTGGAACAGTGTAGAGCTTCAGAACAGCGTGTGACAAACAAATGGGTCTATGTGGATGGGAGAAGGGTGCCTGAAGTGGCAGGAGGGTGTGATAGTGGGAGGTGACATGGGCAGACTAGATTTGCCAGGAGGTCCTTTTCTGCCGTCAATTTCTATGAATCCATGAATCTATGAATGTGACACTGTATTCCTATTACAAGGATACCGGCCAATGATGTCTTTACATGTAACAAACCATGTATTGCTATATAATTATTGTCGGAAGTGAATGCATGCACAACAGGGAAATTATACAATGTCAGGAAAAGATCATAATCAATTCAAAGTGACCAGTGTTAAGGGGGTTACTGTTGGGGGGGGTTGTTGTGAGTTTTGCCATGGAGGTCTTACCAAATGTTTAATGCATGGGGTGGGTAGTGCACGTAAAAAAGTATTGTTTGAGTTTCAGTCTCGCTATCTATGTCTGTCTGTCTGTCTGTCTATCTATCTATCCATCTAGCTAACTATCTGTCTACCTACGTATCTAGCAACATGTCTAACTAACCACCTACATACATACACATTCACCTACTTACCTACAAAACAACTACTTCTCTGTCTGTCTATCTATCCATCTATGTATATATCTCTGTCTATCTGCCTATCTATCTATCTATCTATCTGTCTGTCCGTCTATCTTTCTATTATTTATTTATTTTATCTCGGATTAACACCTTTGAGCACTGGCTCTTTACAAAGGGTGCGTCAGTGGTGGAAGGGTAACATACAGACACAGAAATATTACTGTAAACTGAATTGACAAAAAACAACAGTATAACTAAAACTATACATTGATAAAATACATGAGAGGAAAAATACAATTTAGTTAATGATAAGAGTAGCAGAAATGACATAAGAAAACAGTACCTGGAATTGATAACAGTGTTGGATTCTCAAACCAAAAGTATATACAGTAATAAATAGTGGGTGAGAGAGGCAGGATATGGAAGTGTATGAGAGAGAGAGGTAAGGGGAGGTGCAGACCATGTAAAAACAAGCGTACATACTTTAAGGGTGGGATGGGAGGAAGAGTGAGAAGGGTTACCATCAAAAGGAAGGGGAGGTAGGGAGAGTGGGAGATCTATCTATCTATCTATCTATCTATCTATCTATCTATCTATCTACCTACCTATCTATCTATCTATCTACCTACCTATGTATCAGCAACATGTCTAACTAACCACCTACATACCTACACATTTACCCACTTACCTATATACCTACCCAACAAGTACTTGTCTGTCTCTCTATGTATTTCGCTGGCTAGTTCGATATGCATGCATGAACCACTGCTTGTCTACATCTAAGTATATTGACTAGGATGTCTGTGCATCTATCAATTGAACTATTGCTACAAATGTAATTATTAAACAAATGCTTGCACCAAAGGTGATTCATAACAATGAGTTACAAACACAGCAGTAGCTTAGGGAAGTTCTTTACAGGTTACCCTGGGGCACGGTCTGGACACATGGTTGGAGATCTTAGCAATCTGTAAAAATCATACTTCAGTACGTCTTTCTTTATGGCTGTCGGTCTAACTGTGTCTATCTGTCTAACTGTTCATCTTTCTATCTGTCTGTCTCACTAGCAATCTATCTCTCAAGGTAAAGCATCTGTCTAGCTATCTATGCATTTGTCAATCTAACCAACTTTCTATGAATGTACACCTGTATGACTCTCTCATGCTATATGGCTTCATTCACATAACCATGTCTGTATAGTACAATATGGACTGTGTTCCCATCGGTCCACAGTGTGGACCAATAGGCATACAGCACGTACTGTATGCTGTCATTTGGTGAGTGGTATGTGGACGGTGTGCTGCCACCTGCTGATGACAGGGGGGGAAGCTGGGTGGCTGGGTCCTCTGTGGGTGGGATGGGAGGGGTCCACTGGGCCTAGGTTTACTATTTCTATCACTTGCTCGCACTTGGGCGTGATGGGGGCATCTGCACCAGCTGGTATAGGGCTTTGGGGTACTACTGGCCGTGATCGGGTGGACTGGACGGAGTGGGGAATACTAACCTACTGGGTATAGGGCTTTGCATCACTACTGCCCATGATTGGGCCACTCGGGCGGGCGGGGGGGACACTAGCACACTGGGTGCTATACTGGCATATGGTTGCCCACAATCAGGCATGTCAGAGTGAGGGGGGATACCTCTGGACCATCTGGTAGCTGTATCTGCTACAGGAGCCTGCGTTCGGGCATACTGGTGGGGGGCACTAGCACACCAGGGACACAGTGCTTTCTGCAGGCAACTCCACAGGGCGCTGGCCACATTTTGCCGGGCTGCACTGTGCAACGCATGCAAATGGAGCCATAATGACATGCTAATGGCCCCATTTCTGCCATGCATATATTATGTCCCCATTTGCATGCCCTCTTCTGAATATTGTGGGTGATGTGTACAGCGCATCTGTATTTGCGCTGGAGCACTCCTGGTCCTCTGTGTCTGTGTGATGCGCCGGCGCATTGTACTTGCGCTATGCGCATTCTGTGCCATATTCAATGGTGATGCACCATGGTGCATCACCTTTGAATATCACCCTGTCCTGGCTCCGGTGCAGCTCAGTTGCGCTGTGCCCCCATTTTCTCCACTGCCTGGCGCAGTCTGAATATCCGGTCCATAGTATTTAGCCATGGCTGTCTACCTATCTGTCTGTCTGTCTGTCTGTCTGTCTGTCTGTCTGTCTGTCTATCTATCTATCTATCTATCTATCTATCTATGTAATTATGCATCTGAATGTCTAAATAGATATGACTGCATGAACAATGGGAAAGTCTCTGTCAAAGTATATGGCCCTTCATGTGTTCGCATCTATGGCTTGAACTACCAACATACAGTAATTCTTTACAGGTATTGCATCACAGACAATGCTTTCAGCAATTCACATATGAGATAGTTTTTGAAAGATGCTTACCCTATTGGTGGGGGTGGGGGGGTTCAGGACTTGCGAGCATGCATCTTCAGCACTATCATTCTGTCAATGGATCGCTTTATATCTGGATAACATTTCTTTCCCTTGGGTACACTAGTTTGTGAATCACACTGTAAATGTCTCTAAATCCAAGTGTCTCAAGTGACATATAAAGATGTCAACATCAGCTGCACAGCCAATAAGGCAACTATCGCTTGTGGACACTGCGTTTAGTGAAACACTAGTATTGGAGGGGCATGTTGGACCCAGTCAGTGTCGTTATGGACAGAATGCGGTTCACATAGACATGATACTTATGTGCGTATGCTGTATTACAGAAGGCACACATTGAAAACACAATATGCACAACATTTGGGGAAACACTTCACAACAACACTAATATGTAGTTATCTGGGTAAAGAAATTTCTGTACAATATCTGATTGTGACATCAGGCTATAGGATACAGAGGCAGTAATCAAAACACACTGTTCACTATTATCCAAACTTTCAGTCAGGGGCACAAAACAAAATGACAGTATATCAATGTGGGCACTGTAATCGCACAGTGCATAATCCACTGACCCATCAGTGTTATTGTGTCTCTCAATCCATGCCTACAGAGAGCATACGGTATGCCATGACCATTATCATGTGAGCAGTACAGGTATCTGTCTCTGTTACTGCTACTTAGTGGCTACACAGATCGAAGCAGCATGAATGCTGCTAGAGTACTCTGGTAGCACATGCAAACCTGTTGCATTAGCTATATCACTATAGACACGGAGGCATGTGCAGAATTTAGTCCCAATGGGGTATACAGACAGCTGTGCCAATGTGTCTCTGTACATATACATATAATGTTCTGTGACATGTTCTCCACATTGAGAATTGGCAGGGGTCTGCTGTGTAATGAGTAGGGAAAGGGGAAATTGTTTAACCAAGAGAGGCACACTAAGCTGAAGCTTGATTCCAGGTGCGACCTGGGAGCACAAGGAAGTTAAGTGACTTGCTCAGGGTCACATAGTGTGCAAGTGGGGGCTGTGGGATTCAAACCCAGGTCTCAAGGTTTGCAGCTCAGAGCCTTAAACCACTGCACCATACTGCCTACTGTAGAGACCGGAATACACAGGTAATGTGGTAGGAAGCTCTCTGTAATTCAGAAGCCATGTTCTGTGTAAAAAGTTTGGGGATTTCTTCCTACTTCACCGGGTGAGTGTCTGATGAGAAACATACACCAGCAGTTGTGTTAACAGGGCAGAAAGTCCATGTGATGGCAGCTTCAAGCCTGTAGGTTGGTATTGCTGGCATCCTTGAGTTCCGGTGAAGTACCAGTGCAGTGTACCTACATCATATACACAGTACGGCATTTAGAACTTGTAAGGCAGCTGAAAGCAGTACAAGCATTCTGCAGGAATCAACACCGGTTTTGCAGTGGCATTGTTTGCAGTAAAAGATACACAGGTGCACTGGCAGTATGTGATAGCCATGTATCACAACATGCAAGGTACCGGGGAGACCAGAAGAGACTGAAATACCTAACTCTTTCCCAGGTCATTGAGCGGCACCGATCACACCATTCCAGTGCGAGAGAGAACAATACTTGCTGCAAGCTGGTATAGCACAATAAGATAGGATGACAGTGGGAAAATTTGCAAAGTAAATATTTCAATGCTGTACAGGTATTGCCCTTTAACACACCCAGACAGCAGAAAAGATCACACGTTAAATGTTAATTGGCTATCTGTCCTGCTTGGGACTGTCTGTTCAGTCTGCTTCCCAGACACAGTGATCGGGCTGTGTCCCAGTGCATTAACCCCAAAAAAGGTTTACGTGCATCAGTCTTAGGGACAGACATGGTACCTTGTTCTAACCTGTGTGCCTCTGTGGTTCTATAGTCTAAATAATTATGCACACATTCTGCAGATAGAATACAAACAACACTATCACTAGATCAAACTATATTCCCATATAATACTAAATAAAACACACTTTGCATACCCAGTGACAATCCATGGTTCCCACGCGCATCCTTCTCACTTGTGAGGTGACAGGTAGATAGTAGCAGGTGGAGAGCCACACGGGGGATAAATAAAGATGCACTAGAAGGAACAGGAAACCTTCTCCAAAGGGAATTAACATGCACTTCACTTTCCCACACCATGCCCCACACCCTGAAATTTTCATGAGCACGTCCCACCACAGACACTTGGAATCGGAGACAAAGATGAAGAAACAGAGGCAAATGGTTTAAACTTTTAATTTATTTACAAGCTAAGAAAGGTTTCAGAACCAAAGGCAGTGCACAAAGGATCGGACTGCAGCACACCAGTAGGCATATGTAAGTACCAAAAAATTACCTTAGAACCTGACAGTGTCCCTTTAACTATATATATTTTTATTGGGGATCCATTTTATGAGTGCAATAAGACAATCCTGGGGCATTGATTGTCAAAATTAATGCATTTCAAGGTGTGGAAGGCAGTTGGCGCAAACACTTCATGCCTCACTACGCAGCTGGGTGTGCATTAACGAATGATAGTCACTGCCCCTGCCATGTCTAATTGTTTACTTACTGGTCCTACTCACATTGACTTAATATTTTTTCGGCAGAACTGAAAATTGCTTATATATACTGATCATACTGACGGCCTGCCATAGTAAACTACTAAATTCTCTGGTTGATCCGGCCACCCCTGCCCCAAAAAAGCAAGCATCCCCTTCACACAATCCTTGTAGCATTCTCTCCCCCACTCTGTCCCATATGTAACAGAGATCTGATTGGTCCTGGCATGGCCTCCTTCCAGTTATGCTTTTTGGTTGATACTGCCTTTAAAAAATAACCCCCTTCCCCAATCCCTATAGTGCCTTATCCCCCCCCCCCAACATGGCACCCATCACCCCTTCACATACATCCTATGCTGGCCACTGTATGGATTATTGTTAGTGCCACATGTGTTCACTGATTGGTATACAAATGAAGATCTTATATTACCTGGTACAATTTCTATACCTAGCTAAAATCTTTGCTATTTTGGTCCATCTCTTTCACTTACCCTTCTGACTGAGTCAATAAGTTTTAAGACCATGAACTGTTTAAAAATAATACTATGGATTTATTTGTCTGATGCCTCAAAGTTTAATCATCGGTATAGTGCTATTACAGTATAATTTAAATATTTTGTGTGAATTAATGATTTACTGTATAATATGTTTGTAATATGCTGCCTGTTGCCCTGGGACCCATCTGGAAATTAAACTTTGTCTCAGAGAGCAATAATCCTAGTTAAGGTGTTACTTAACATCTGTTTATCTGTTTGTCTGTCTGTCTGTCTGTCCATACATCTTTCCACTTTATTAGTTCACCAGAATGCCTAGCTGATAATGTAAACTGCAGTGCTCTGGTTTGCAGTTGTTTCATTACACTGATGCTGAGCCACTGCAGCAAAATGAGAAGTCATTGGTATTCTCCATACCAGAGATCTGCCGTCTCAGTGGATTTTACAGTAGCACAAAGGAAGAGCAACATGTACGGTACTCTTCCTCAGTTTATATATTCGCATTAGGAATGGTGCTTGGCCTTTTTGTACTGTAAAACACTTTGAAGATTTCAACCACTACTGCAGTCTGCCCTTCAGCAGGCTCCTGAAGGACAAGGTTACGGGAGGGTCGGGGACCTGAGAGAATAGCTCTGCTGATGAGATTTCTAGTTCATGAATAAATAAAAAAATGGTGTGTTTTGTGTGTGTGTGGGGGGGGGGGGCTGGAGTGGAGGAGAGAGGCAAAACTAAGTACTGAATATATTTAACTCTGGAACAAAGGATATACTGAAGCTTGTCCTTGCCCAGGGTGGGTGACCTACTGCTAGAGCAATCTCTGAGGTGAGCTGGGGAGCTTGCTTCTCTGCAGGGGCTCACTGCATATGTGAAGTGTCTTCACATGCTGTATGCAGTACTGGCATGTTAGTGGGAGAGACTGGACATGAGCGAAGAAAAGTAGGGGGTGCTAGAATGCAGGCACTGGTACACTTGGGTCAAACGTGCCCCCACCAGATCTGTAGGTCTACTGGAGATGGCAAGGGGGTTTGGGGGGCTATGAGTGATCTGTCCAAGCCTCATGTGGGGATTCTGGCCTAGGGGCATACACACTTGAACTAAAATGATACATCACTGACCTGGTTTCAGCCAATGAGCACACAGAGCCTCTTATCTTGTGTACAGTGTGCTGACATGCAGGAATGTAAAGAGTGCACGTTCCACTTTTAAGCTGGGAGGAGAATGGAAGTTTTTTTAATTTCTGAAATAAAAAAAAGCTTCAAACTTATTATAAATCACTCTAGCTAAGTCAGGTGATTTGTAGTAAGTTTATAGAGACTCCTGTAAGGGGGGTTCCTTCTGCCGTGCGCACCCAGCACCCCTTCACACAGAGCCTGGGTTCTTTTGGGTGCAGTACACAAAGTGAATATCAAGAACAGGCTTTGGTGCCTCCACCTGGAGCAAGGGTATATAAAGGTTACCCATTGTGGCCCTAACCCCCTCCCGGGAACAAATAACAGTTTCCTTACCACACACACACTATTAGATTGCCCCTCTTCGTATAAATACACACCAAGCAATAACCATGAACCAGTATTATAAGGTAAACTAACCTCAGATTTATTACAGGGAAGGGGTAGAGGGGGAGCAAAAACACAGAACAAACATTTTTGATGTCAACAATTTTCCCCACACAGTCCCCATACCACCCCCCACAGGTGCACCTGGCTTTCCCACACAGTCGTAAGAGTTATTACTGCCTGTTGCAGTGGGTACCTCACTGGGTTGCTGGTGGCCAACCACATGATGTAAGGTTGAAGGCAATTTTGGGATACTGTAGAGTGTAGACACAACAGTCTTTTAAACTTGAACTGGTAGAACTTGGTAAGGGACCAAAATTTGGTCCCAAACAAGCGAACAGGTAATTTTGCAATCTTTTGCCTGGGCTTATCCTGCAATTTAACAAAGTCAGGGTTGGACTAGGGTACAGAGGCCCACCTGGAAAGCTGATACAGGGGACCATCTGAAAAATCAATACAACAGGGCCTAATTTGACACACTTATATCAGTATCACACTTAAATTTCACTCAATTTGATGCATTACCTCTATGTTTGTATCTTACATTTAATTACAGTACCCAAGATCCCCCATTTAATTACAAAATTCATGATAAATGGAAAGACTTTCAGATTTTAGAAGCTGGGCAGGCACCCAATGGTGTGGGGGAGGGTCACCTGGACATTTCCAGGTATTCTGGTGGGTCAGTGCGACTTTGCACAAAGTCCTGCCCAGGACTTCATCCCCTGCATCTAGCTAACTAACTAACTAACTAACTTTGAAAAGAACTCCTCAGGGCTGTAGCTCAGAGGTGCTTACAGTTTGTTAAAAGTCTCAGAAGGTGCTGTGAAAGGATAAGGCTTGGCAGTACCTCTCTGAACGCAGCAGACAGTCTCTCAATGAATAACAACTGCAGGCTGAAGATTCTAACCAGGTGCTAGATCCTTCACCCATGATGGGCCTTTCATCATCTTTGCCCCACTGGCCTTTTGTAATCTTCACCTCTTAGGTCTTTTATCATCTTTGCCCTTAGGCAATTCATTGTCTTTGTTACACAGGCTTTTCGTCATCTTCGAAGGGGACCACACAAGCTTGTAGTCACTCAGTGTCCAGGGCACACAGCTTCCCTGGAACTTATCCACAGTCAGGCTTCCAACAGTTTCAAACCCTGTCCAAACATCTTTTCCTCCTGGCTGATGAATGGTTCCAACAGTTCAAAGCAGATTACTGGCTTAAAACAATGTAGAACAGCAGTTCAAACACATCCCACTGGGAAAATAGGTTAACAGTCCTCGAGATTCTCTGCTGAGAAAAAGGACTAGTAGGGACTCTGCCTCAGCTCATTTCTGGGCTAGAAGGGTCAAACTGCACTACAGTTAGCCACTGGCTCATGCATCCCTCCTACACCCCATCTCTGCCTCCCCATGGCCGGACTCCTGTAGGGAAATCTCCTCTTCTCAGGGCACAGCCCATTTTATAGCAGCCCCAAACTCACCACCCGATTGGCCAGTCATTTTCCAGGCTCAGAAGGGTGCCCTTTAGCCCTTTCCAGAACCCTTGGCAGTGCGGAGAATCACTTGGTGCCACCATATTTATTTACAATGATCTGCCTGGCTTTTGCAGCCTCCCATTTATTTATAAAACCCACCAGGGTCAGAAAACTATATGTCCTGGCCCCAGTTGCTGAGAAGGGGCCAGGGAATCCCTTACTTTGTTTGTGTGGAGCCCCATTTGGCTTTTAGAGCTCCTGAAAGGATAGGCGCCTTTTACTCACCCTCTCAAACTGCGAGTGTACATGCACACCTCGCTCTTACCACTCCTGGTCTCAAAGGCAACTACAGGACCAGAAAACCCCTAACAAACACACCCAGCAGTGTCTTACACTGAGTTCCTGGCTCTGCTCCCTGCTCTGGAGCTAGGAAGGCCTTTTTTATTTATGACCACATGGCCAACACATTTTTGGGAACCATGGCTCCTTTAAGGATCATGGCCACACATGCGCAGCTTCTGCATGCGTGGCCATTACTGTTTACATTCTGGTTTGGCTCCCACTAACCCTGGACTGGACAGGAGTTTCCCTGGGGTGCCCAGAGGTGCAAGCGACAAATTAGGCCTCAGTCCAGCTGCCAACACGGGGCTAAAGAACAAGGGGAACAAGTGGTGGCTGCCACGGAGATCAGAGGGAGCCCGGCATGAATCCCACCCAGAGCTCCTGAATACAAGTCATCCAGTCCAACTCCACAGCAAAGGAAACCAGAGGCAGAAACAGGACATTGGGTTCAACCAGGTCCATGGCTCACATCAGGTAAGCCCCACATAGAAGTGGGGGGGGGGGCGGTTCCATGTCATAATAGCGATCTAGAAACACTGATCACTATTATGGCAAGTGTACATTACCGAAAATCAATTTCGGCGATGTACACTTGCAGCACAGAAAAAGAGGCGCCCGAGACCTACGGGTCTCATTTTTAATGCAGGGGTCTTCACCCTCCCACATCCCCCTACTTATGGATTCTCAACTCCAGGAGGGTGCATGTCGGGGGGGGTGTGTGCAAAACTTAATAAAAATACATGCCGCTAAGCAGCAAAAAAAAAACCCCGCACCATGCCGGTACCCCATGCATACCAGTCGACCACTCTCCCCATGTCGAAAGTGATCCAGCTCAGCAGCTGCTCGCTGCAACCCCTCCCACATGCCATCCCTCCCCTGCTTCTTCCCTTTCCCCCGCGGGTGCACGTGCATGCATATACCAGCTAGTTCCTGACGTGGTTGTTGCCAACTGCAGTATCCGGTCGCCCTCCTCCCTGGGTAGCTATGATCACAGTCGCTGACATTGAGTTGCCATTTTTCTAGGCGCTCAATCTCGATCGTTATGATCATGGACTACCGGGGGGGCTTTCACTCCGCTGGTGTCTTTTATGGTAAAGAGACTCCTCTTGTGAGGTTTGGGCAGAGAGAACTGCTCAGCTTTGTAGTCATCTCACCCAAACCTCATGCTTGGAGTTTTTTATACCAAAAGAGACACCCTGCAGAGACCCTATTCACTTACAGAAGTATGCAAAACATTTACAAATGTGAATACGAATGATACTTTTTGACATAAAATGACTGTAATGTGTTAGGGTAGCATACACAGGAAACGTTGGGAATTTGTTTCTGTTTAGTTTGGTTACAGTCCAGTCAGACTTACCTCAGTAGTGGGCAAGACTATGGAGGCACTCCTTAAGGAAATGATAGTGCAACACCTGGAATCCAGAGGAGCACAGGATCCAAGACAGCATGGGTTTACAGAAGGAAGGTCCTGTCAAACTAATCTCATAGATTTCTTTGACTGGGTAACTAGAGTGGTGGACCAAGGAGGTGCAGTTGATATCACCTACCTTGACTTCAGCAAAGCTTTTGATACTGTTCCACTTAGAAGATTGATTAATAAGCTGGGTAGGCTCAGGGTGGGTCTGAAGTTGGTCAACTGGGTGGCAAACTGGTTGACGGGAAGAAAACAGAGAGCGGTGGTAAACAGTATACAGTCAGAAGAGAAGCAAGTCACAAGTGGGGTACCTCAGGGATCAGTCCTGGTGCCAGTCCTCTTCAATATCTTTATCAGTGACAATGCAGATGGACTGGAGGGTAAGGTTTGTCTGTTTACAGATGACACCAAGATCTGCAACAGAGTAGATGATCCAGATGGGGTGGGCAGAATGAGAAGAGATATGGATAAACTAGCAAAATGGTCGGAAGAGTGGCAACTGGGGTTTAACACAAAGAAGTGCAAGATCATGCACATAGGGAAGAGAAACCCTGAAGCCACCTATATGTTGGGAGGGGAGTTGCTGGCAATCACAAAGGAAGAAAGAGACTTTGGCATCATCATCACAGATGACCTGAAATCATCCAAGCAGACAACTAAAGCAGTAGGTAAGGCTAGGGGGATGTTAGGGTGTGTTAGTAGAGGTATAGCTAGTCATAAGAGGGAGGTAATAATCCTTCTTTACAAGACACTGGTTAGGCCCCATCTGGAGTACTGCATGCAGTACTGGAGGCTGCACCTTCAGAAGGACATTAACAAAATGGAAGCAGTCCAGAGAAGGGCAACCAAAATGGGGCAGGGACTGCATCACAAAACATATGAGGACATATTAAAAGAGCTAAATATGTATACCCTAGAGCAAAGGAGGGAGAGAGGTGATATCATCAAAACGTTGAAACATCTTAAGGGCATTAACAAGGTGAAAGAGTCTAACATGTTTCAATATAAGAAAAATAGCAGGACAAAAGGACACAGCATGAGATTAGAGGGAGACCAATTAAGGGGTAATGTGAGGAAGTTCTTTTTCACAGAAAGGGTGGTAGATGCATGGAACGGCCAACCTCAGGAAGTGGTGGATATGAATACAGTGCAGGGCTTCAAACAGGCATGGGATAGGCATAAGGGAGCAATACAGATGAGTATGAATAGATAGGCCATTGATGGAGTACAGGCCTACGGCAGATCCATAAGGTAGGAAAAAAATGGGCAGACTGGATGTGTCTTGCGGTCCTTATCTGCCGTCAACTTCTATGTTTCTGTGTTTGTAGTGCCTTTCATACACATAAACCATTGTATATGGCTTCAGCTTGAGTGAGAACTCAATTAACTGCCCCATCCCAACCCCACTGTGGGGGGCACTTTCTATTATAGCCCCAGCTTACACGGAACTGATTCATAGGTTTCTCACAAGAAGTTTTGGCTTTCACTGCCCCATCCTGTGGATCCTGGTTCTTGTAAGTCCAGACCCCCGATAGTGAGTGGCACAGTGGATGCTGTTCTCTGAGACCTCTACCAAGTTTCACTCATTGCCTGGTCACTTGGGTGGTTGGAGAGTGAGGAGGTGTAGCCATTCTACCCTAAAAGAGTTAGTGCTCCATCCTCATGATGTGCCCATCCTCAGCTGGCCCAGTGATCCAAGAGATGGCAGGTCATTCTCATAGCTGTATCTCCCACTTAACAATGAGGTGTACTGCCACTCAGCCACACTGTAGACTTGGGAGGTCACAGTTGTAGCCTGCAGCTGACATTGTGTGCTGTGGGAAAGTCATAAAGGAACTGATCAAATCTTTTGACTGAGAAACAAACGAGTCACCTCGAGTATGGCAGTGCTACACAACAATAGAAATTCAGTCACTAGCCAAAGGCATGGACACACCATGCCACATTGCCCAAATCCCCTTGGAAAAAATAAAGTCTTACTAGACTTTAATAAAAAGATATATTATCATATTCATTTATACTCATAAAATCCAAGGTCAGATCAAAGTCAGACCTAGATAGAAGGAAATAAGTGTAGAAGACAGTGCAAGGTAGCTAAAAGCCTCCTGTAGCCACTAGCACACTGAAAAATTCAGTAATACCATACTGTACATGTGAAGTGTCAGACAAAAGAAGTGTCAAAAGAAAAAAAAGAATATTTAAGAGTTTTCTTCACTTATAGCAAAATATTAAAAAAAAATTATAATCAGAGGATGGAAAGGCAAGTTGGGTTAATAAATTACATGCCCGCTCCAGGACATAGGTTTGAAATCTGAATTGAAATTCCTTTTGATTAGACGGGTGAAAAAGACCGAAAGTACAATACATTCAGATGGTTTCTTCTCCTCAGTTCATGCTGTTCTGTGCCAGAGATCAAAAAAAGCAGCCAACTGTACACTCTCTTTGGTCTGAAAGGCTCATTTCTGCAACTCCCAAGCTGAGGGCAATGCTCTCACTCAGTTGGAATTGAGACCTTCCAAGACTATAGAGAAAAAAAGATGTTATAAATGTGTGTATGCCCCTACTAGCCATTGAGCTAAGGAAGCTCATTCTCTGAAGCACTGGACACACTTAGTCTTGCACTGCAGTGGCCATCTGTTTTCTCAAAGGGCAACAGGCATAAGGCTTTTGTCCTCCCTGTTTAGAACAAGATATCTGTTAATTTATCTGCTGGGAATTCCTACTCACTCATGTATCCTATTATCCTATAACCCCCCACACACACACACACACTACACTATAAGCCTAACCAGAAAATAAAAACAAAACAAAAAAAACCTGAAACAGTCTATAAGTTCTATGAATTTGAATCTTGACCACACATATACAAAAACACTGATCCATGAAGAGGGCTGTCACACCACTGTCTTTTAACAAAAGAATGAATAAAAGAGAGATAGAGAATGAGGGAAAAAAAAATATTTTCAAGGACACAGTGAGAAAGAGACAGGACAGCTGGTATAGAAAGGAAGGCTAATGATTTGCAGGGTGCAGTTGCCCAGCAGAAGAATGCATTGGCCATTAAAAATTCATCCACGTGTGTCAGGTCTGATCTTTGGGCCATGATGAGTCACATTAGGGGGAAGGATAGTAGCGGCTATCTTGCTGGCATAATGCAGCATAATTTCACCTGTAAGGTTTTCAAAATCCTCTAGACCAAAGGGACTGAAAATTGTTAGCTTTCCATCAGAAGATCACTGGTATTTGTACTGCATGCAATAAGATACCTCTGGCTGGGGGATTACATTGCACCACGGCTGTCATCAATCACAGCATTTCTTTGGTTTGCTCTTCATGGCTGGTACTTTCAGAGGGCATGTGAGAGCTAAAAAGAAAGGTACTAGAAGTTCTGTCTAGACATCATTCTGTTCTACAGATCTACACTTCTTATAACTTGAAAATCAATGGCAAAAAATACACATTCTTTTATTTTTTTTTCAAATGTGTCAATGATATTTATTTAGTCTTTTGCTTAGGACAGTGTCTCTATGCATTTTATAATTGCTTCCACCTTTCTGATTTCTTCAGCCCACAATATATGATGTAATTTTTGTCAAAGCCACAAAAGTGGCCTGGATGCACAATCACAGAACTACATGGCGGGTGGACGTGCCCTAGGCACATATATGCACAGCATAATTGTGTTGTTCTCGGATGACCTGAAATCATCCAAGCAGACCACTAAAGCAGTAGGTAAATCTAGAGGGATGTTGGGGTGTATTAGTAGGGGTATCACAAGTTGGAAGAGGGAGGTAATAATCCTTCTTTACAAGACACTTGTTAGGCCACATCTGGAGTACTGCGTGCAGTACTGGAGGACACACCTTCACAAGGACATTAACCAGATTGAGGCAGTCCAGAGAAGGGCAACCAAAACAGTGCAGGGACTGCATCAGAAAACACATGAGGACAGATTAATGGAGCTCAATATGTATACCCTAGAGCAAAGGAGGGAGAGAGGTGATATGATCGAAACACTTAAACACCTTAAGGGCATTAACAAGGTGAAAGAGTCTAACGTTTCAATATAAAAAAAATAGCAGGACAAGAGGACACAGCATGAGATTAGAGGGAGGCCAATTAAGGGGTAATGTGAGGAAGTTCTTTTTCACAGAAAGGGTGGTGGATGCATGGAATGGCCTATCTCAGGAAATGGTGGATAAGAATACAGTGCAGGGCTTCAAACAGGCATGGGATAGGCGTAAGGGAGCAATACAGATGAGTATGAACAGATAGGCCATTGACAGAGCAAAGGCCGATGGCACATTTATAAGGTAGAAAAAGAAATGGCAGACTGGATGGGCTTTGCGGTCCTTATCTGCCATCAACTTCTATGTTTCTATGAGAGATGCAGCACTGATGCATGATGACACACAGCCCACAGCATAAGAAAGATGTCTGCACTTGTGGATTTCAGACCCCAAAAGTCCATCACCAGCCCTATGGAGAAAATGAATAAGATGCTAAACTTGACCACTCAGTTGGTGGGCAACTGGGTGTGACTTGAATGCCAGCTGAATGCCAGCTGAACTTGTGCCATACAACTTAGTTAGCACTCAACATGCTGGAATGCTCAACTGTTCTGAATGATATCAGACTGAATGTTTAACTAACATTCAACTGCAAAATAGCCCTGTTTAACTGCTTTAAATAAGTTTATGTCTGTATTACTTCAAAAATGTTTAAAAGGTCGGTTTTTGTTATAATGCTGTTGTTGCAATAATCTGATGTTAGTATAATGTACCCTGAATTTTCAAAAATTATGAATTTCTAGTTATTTTTATAAAATCCTAAGAGTCACCCACCTCATTAGCCATGGCCAGACATGGGTGTGCGATCATGTTTTCAGTATGGTGCGGAGGCGTTGGTAAACTCATACATGAGTATGCCAAGTTTCAGCTGACAGTGTCCCTTTAAGTTCCTTTGGAATAGCTTCTCTGTTTTGGAAGCATATTTTATATAGGCACATGTGGTTTACAGCTACACAGTAAATACCCTTTAGGCTTACCTTGTGTTGTGCTCCTCTGAGCCTTCATTTTTCATAGTCATGATAGTTCTGGTTTGTATTTAAAGCTGAGACTTCATTTTTCACAGTCATGGATAGTTTATTTTTTTTTCAGTCTTTGGTAACTGGGTAAGGCCCACTAGGCACAAGTGCCTGTTTTTGGCACAACCTGGGAGCACTGGGCAGTTAAGTGACTTGCTCAGAGTCACACAGTATGCAAGTGGAGGTTGTGAGAATCAAACCCAGGTCTGGTCTGCTGGATGTACCAAGCTCGTTTACAGCTCATTACTCTAACCTCCAGGCTATACTGCCAGCCCACTCTGGTTTGTATTTAAACCCCTCCACAAAGGAGCACTTTTACTTTATGGTGAGCTAAGACATCATGCTTGACTTTAGTTAAACACTGTTGCTTCCATTCTCCAAGATGGACATGTAAGCAGGGCTGGATTAAGAAGGGGACAAATGGGGCAAATCTCCTGGGCCCCTCTCATAGATGGCGCCTTGCAAAACCACTGTGCATGCACTAGACAATGCTAAGTGAATGTGGCCTGTGCTCTTGTAAAAAAAATGTTTCCTCTTGGCTTACTTACCAGCAGTAGGCATGCTGCGCACATGCCTGAGCCTCTCAGACTCAGCCTTTGCAAGCGGGGGGGGGGGGTCACTCACATGGTGCGCCACAGCAGCCAGTAGTAGAGTCATGTGGTTTACAGATGTGAACTGTGCATGGGTAAGCAGGAGAAATCAGGCGTGCACCATCACCGTGTGAAGTGGAAGGAACTGGAGACACAGGACTCAGACGTGTTTCTCTGCTCAGTCAGCTGAAGAGGCAAAAAAGAGTTTTTTTTGCAAAAAAATCAAGTTACTGAAAAGGTTAGGGAAGGGGAATGATAATAGGCTAGCTAGGCAGGTAAAACCAGACCAAGACAAAAGCGTGAGAAACTAGTGTCTGAGACTGAGAGAGTTGAGAGAGAGAGAGACTCAGACAGAGCAGGCCACTGCCGGCTGGGTGGGTCACGGTGTGCATGCAAGCTTGGTGTCCGAGGTCCATTCCTAATAGGAGAGGGAGTGGTGAGTGCTCTGTCTCTGTTCCTGCCCGGCTGCCCCCTTGCCTTTAGTTTGTCATTTTTTATCACTGATTCAGCCAGCCCAGCCCAGTGACTGACAATTACTTCACTGAGAAAATGCTTGATCAGTTGTCTGCTGCCCTTCAGGCAAAATATACCAATCATTAGGGCACTGTCTGTGTAATTAAATATTACGGGTCTTTGGTATTATAATCTATATATGTTTTTTGACATCATGACTTCAATAGCCAGACAGACACAGAAGAATGTGATAAAAAGCCAATTAGCTCAGGGTCACTATATGGTTAAAAAGTGTTCTTCTGAGAAGAATGTTGGTCCCTGATGATATGAAATGACATTGGGGACTATAGTACAAATTATGATGACCTTAGGGCATTAGCTGCATTTTGGTTCCCTTTCTCTATGCATCTGTTCCCTCATCAGGTGACACAGTTTTAATGTTAGATTATTTCTACAACCTTTTAAAATCAAATACTTTTTTTATTCATTATAGTCTGGACCTTCTTTTTGATAATCAGAGATGTGCTATATAGGACAGATAGCAAAGCATCAAGTTTTAAATACAGTTCACTCTCTTTATCAGGAAAGTATATGTTCTTTCCAGTCTGTGTGTGCTTTCAACACAAAATACAGGATTCAGTATTTATTTGATGATGCCTATAGAATAATACAAAAACAAAGTTGTTCCAGATCCCTATCAGTATGCAACTGTTTTTTTTTTTTTACAAGCTCATAAAAATCTAAGCATACAGTGGTGTGTTTCCCATAACGTTCACACAGGCCTGCAAAATTGTATAGGTGACAGACTAAGACATTTCTCATGCAGTTGTAACATTTATGCAGTATGGTAGATCTGTGAGGTTTTTTGACATAATTCCCCAGAATATTACTTGCTTAACTGCTTAGTTTCGGACTTTATAATTGTAAGCCCCTTGTAAAAGAGGGGCTTGTATTCCCACCTTAGACATCCCTGTCCCCCTCCTACCCCTCCCCCGAACTAGGGAATGTGTTAGTGCTCTGGGGGATATTGCTGCTGGATGCCTCAAGGTGGCAGCAGAGAGCAGGTTTAGGGAGTATAAAAGTGGGTCGACAGGAAGTATCTGGTCCTTTCCAGCCTGGGCATTAGGCCTGGGGTTGGAGGGGGGAGGATGGAAGCGTAGAGTTAGGAGTAAATGAGGTGGGCAATTAAGGGAGCTTGGTGGTCCAGGGAGGCCAGTGGGGAGACCCCTCACAAAAGAGTATCATCTGGATGGCATTTCCACACATCGTGGTCAATGAGGAGGGGGGGCATGGAGCTCCGTGGGGGGAAATAGGTAGCCAGATCCTGTGTCATTGGGAGCAGGGACAGTAGTTGACTTTGTAGGCCAGGAAAGTGTAGGAACCCTTGGCGATCTCTTGCATGTGTACTCTAGGTCGCATGGGCTGGGAGGGCAGTGGCAGTGCCCTCCCAGGAGGAGAGTTTGTGGCAGTGGTGCTCCATATTTACCCACTGTGGCAGGGTGGCCTGGAGTGGTAGAGGGAGCTGGGGGGCTTCTCACCAGCATTATGGGGCCTGCTTTGGAGGGGCAGGTCCTGGGGCACTGGTACATTGAGGTCTGGGTGGGTCACAGACCATGATGGCAGACCTTGGGGGGGACAGCTCTCGTGCTGGAGCTTAATGCAAGCCCAGGTGGTGTAAATGGAATGTGGGCCTGGCAAGTAAGACCAGTGGAATCCTGGAGTAATCTGGGCCACCCGTGAGAAGGCGGGTGCTGGAGCAGGGCCGAGTTTCGGGGCCACTGAGCCAGTGGGGCTGATGAAGTGAAAGGCAGAGCCGAGTGAAGGTGGCAGGTGTTGCATTAGCACTGGGGATAGTGCCAACTGTTACAAGTGGGTTGGGGCCTGGGTCGTCAGTAAAATTCCTGGAAGCCCTGTGGCTTAGGCCAGCGCCCAGGGGTCCAGGTGGGGGTGGCAGCTCACTTTCCCACGCCAGAGTTTTAGGGGGGGATAACCAGTGCCAGTGAGCAAGTGAGCGATCAGAGTGAAGAAAGGAAAAATTGGCTTCCCAGATCCAGAGAAGCCAGTAAATTGCAGGGATTTAAGTTCAGGTGGACCTTGGGTAAAGCATCCATGGGGAGAGAGAGAGGAGACAAATCCTTACTTGTAACTGCCTTGTATCCATCATTTCTGCTACCTCAGATTGTCCAGCCTGTATTTTGTAAAAAAAAAGTTAAACAGCCCCATGGAGCTGCTTATTTATTTAAAAGGAAGTACGTGACCCCTGTATTGCTGGGAATCATTTGCAGTACAGGCGTAGAATAAAAGCCAGTCCTGGAAAGAAAATGGTAGTAGTGTGCTTTTGTTAAACTGAGAGGGGGAGGTAAATGAAACAAAATCCTTCTTTCCCCTTGATGTTTAGTTTGATTACTTTATCATGAGTTTCATTCCAGTGGCAGTAATCTCGGGCCTGCAGGGGCTCCTGAACAGCAGAAGAACAGCGCAGTGGTCCTGGTCTGCTGTGCAGCTTCGGGGAGGAGAAAATCAAATACAGAAGGTAAAATGCACGAGTGTAGAAGACACCTAAGAGGTAGGAAGATTTTTTCCCTGCCTTGATTTTGGGAAGTGAATTTGGTCTCAATGTTAGTGCTTGAGGGTCTCCCCTCTCTATTGCTCCGGAACATCTACAGTTAAAGTGTATGCCCCTAGATGGGGGCATGGAGGGGGGAGTTACATAATACTGCATACCTTCATGGACTCAGACAATGAGTCAGATAATGAACAAACAGTAATGATACTGAAAAGTGAATATTATTTACCCTGACCCATCAACCCCGGCTCCCGAATTGAGTAGTCATTAGCTGGGAAGGGATTCCCACCGACTGCCTTCACAAACCTTATTTACATTTACTATGATTTTTTTCATATTCTGACAGCAGGCTTGTTTTGAGCTGTCCTGTTCTGACTCTTGCATGTACATACCCAGCTGGCAGGAGTGGAGATGCTGTTTGCTGTGTTTTTTTTTTAAATAAAGTTTGTGCATTTGTGATGTAGCAACAGCCTTCACATTTATTTTAAGCATTTTAAATAAAATACACTGTCTGGCTATCATAAGTTGTAATGATAATATACCTGTGCATTCTTTCTAAAATGTAAATATTTAATATGTTATTATTGAAAAATAATGTGGTGTGCATCTTTTTATTTTAATTTATTATATCTGCATCTTTTGCACTTTTGCAATATTACACGTTTTTGATATTGGGCACTTTCTGCACTTAGGCGCCTTTTTGCTGTTCTTGGACATTTGCACTACAATCCTTTTTGCACTTTTTGGCATTGAGCACTGTTAAATTTCTTGTTGCTTGAATCTGCCTATTCAGTTGAATGAAAGAAGGAAAAAGAAATATAAGCATTTCGAGCCAAAGTAATAAGCGCTGCTCATCTGAAAAGCTGGGTGTTAACTTACATGGGCTCTCAGAGTTTCAGTGCCCCAAGCTCCTCGAAGGCTTGATCTGGCCCTGCATGTAAGTTGCTGTGTGTGAGAGCTGTATGAACTGCTCCCATTTATAGGACTGCTCTGCTCTGGATGGACTGTTTCATTGCTGTTAGAAACAACATAAATAGGTTGGCCCACCAGTGCAACAGTAGTGCTACCTCTGGTGACACTGACAACCTTGGTTCAGGAAAGATCCAGGGCCGTTGGATGGCCAGTGAGGAGGAGGAGGACCGAGTGCCCCAACAGATGCTCTCCTCTGCTGGGGGGGGAGGAGGATCCACAAATCTGCTACACTACCTCCACTTGGGTGACCACAGGTGGCAATGCAGGGGATAATGTCAATGGGGACGTTGGAGCGAGCGTGCAGTGATGTGGGTGTGTTGGTGTGCTAGCATGCAGTGAAGCAGCACACTCTGGAGGGAGGGAGAGAGGGACTAAATGGGAAAAACAGGGAAGGGACTGGGCAAGTGAAGCCTCTGCCTGCCCACAATGCTCAGAGCCAGACCACATCCTTAGCCTGCGAGTTGGAACCTCTGGAATTTCTCCTCCACTATGGGTGACCAGACGGATGGTAGAGAAGTAATGCCAAAGTAGCTGTAGGTATACCTGGCCGGGGGTAAGCAAGGGGGCAGAATAGCAGTGAGTCATGGGTGGGCCTCGGAGGTTTGACAGGTATGTGGAGCGGTCTCACTGAGTTGGCATCAGGGCTTGGCAGACAGTGGAAGGAGGTCCCAAATGAGCACACAGGGGGATAAAATATGTTCACAAAATATATATATATATATATATATATATATATATATACATACAGGGTTTTAAATAATTGATTAGCAGTTTTTTTCTTGGGACTATACTAACTGTACGGAAAGTATTTATATAGATTTTCTAGAAATGCTGTGTTTGTTAAGCACAGTGAGGCAAGAGCTATGCATTTTCACAAAGATTTAGCATTTTTATGAGCAAAACGCTAATCAATTTTTAGAGTTAAATAAATCCCTGACATATATATATATAGACTCTAGAGGGGTTCAGTTCTCCAAGGTTGATGGAGATAACCAAACTGCTTGTATGAATCAGAAAAACCACAGAGTATTGTTAGTTTCAGAAGCATCCATGCCGGTTGGACAACCACACCAATGTACCTTCAAAAACTGCTGCCTCCTGACCAGAACACCTCATGACTTGTTTCTCTGCCTCCCATGATTATGCTACTTCACCAGTGAAAATGACCAGGGGTAATAGTAAAACTTTAAAGCAGCAAGAAGAGAGCAAACCAGAAAACAGATTGGAAGATGTTAACACTATGCTATATGAAATGAGCCAAGGATTCTGGAAACTAAATGGCAATGTGATAGGCTCTCTTAAATCGGTACTTACTATTCTTACCGAAAAAAATGAAGAGTGTGTCCCTGTACATAGCAGAGCTAGAGTCCTGAGTGAACCAGATGGAAGATGAGTTTCAGCCAATGCAGGCTAAGGTGGAGACCCAGGACAGAGAGCTTTTGCACTCTAGAACAAATGTGCGGATCTGAAAACTCACACTAGAAGGGGCAACACTAAACTTGATAATGTCCTGAGGGTCTTGAGGGGAATGAACCTCTTTCCTTTTATGATCATCTTTTTACAGAAGTTTAAGGCCTGTTTTTGAGGGTGTCTTATGCCCCTGAGGCACAACCTCCTTACAGTGCCACCAGGTGACAGTGGATGATACGGCGCCTACCCATGTATTCTGTGCTCAGCTACTGGAGGTTGAGGGATTTGGGTCCTTTAATTTCCTGGTGGGGGGGAGGGTCATATCCAAAGTTAGAGATAGCAAACAGCTTGGTGCCTCTACCCAGAGAAAAGTTAAAATGGGCCCTGTGTAATTATGGTACACCCCCATGGATACAATACCTCCTCACTTCTCAATAGAGTCACCCCACCCACGAACCACATCAACACAGTGACTGTCCCCACAAAGCATGCACTTATACTGTAAACAAATAGAGCTTGGGCAAGGAATTAAAACAAAAAAACAGCATTTTTATTTAGGGACTGCTCCGGTCCCTAGATGACAAAAGAGAGGGATTAGCAGCAATGAGATAGTTTGCATAGTCTGACTGTTTTTGCCATGCCAAACTAGGCCTTGCCTACTTCCTTACAGGGCTGCACTTCTATGCCCTTCCAGGTGCACCCAAATAACAATGTTTCCTGGGCTGTGTTTAGTCCCCATCCAGGCTACTAATAGCAGTCTGTTCCCCAAGACATGAAGTCCCAACTAAGAAACTCTCCTGTACTGAGGGCACTACCCACCCTCTCCCCACTTGTACTGGTGTAATATCTTTAATTCTAACTAGGGAGCTCCCTGTTCTTCACTGGCTACCCAGCCATGGAAACAGTGTACACCTGATCATGTTGCATGTGGTTGGCCAGTGGTGGTGCACTTAAACAAAAGACGAGCAATACTTTGCAGAAACAAAATATCCAAATCCAAAAGCTCTTATGCCTCAGTGAGGCATTTGTAACTCCTGGCCAGATGGCCTGGGCCATTAAATGATTCCCAACTATGATACAGGTTTCTGTTGCAGGGCAAGCCCTGAGTTTGCTCATAGCTTCCCACATCATGAGATGTCCCTTGGAGTGCGCGAGTGATGGCACATTCACAGCAAGTCCCTCTGACTGGCTTCCCTCTGTCTATCTCTCTCTGTCTCCCATCTGTGATGGTAGTCAGTGTCATTGGGTTCAGTCGCAGTCTGTCTGATACAAGTCGGGTCTCTCCTGGCATCAGCAGTTGGTACTGTAGGTGAATCTCTGATTCACAGGGCAGCTCTCCGGTGGGTCTCTGACTTGATCTACCCCACTCAGCACATCCTGGCATCCAGTCCCAAGGGATGACAATAACTAGTACCAACAGTAGTACTGGACAGAGGGTTTCAGTCATAGTCTCCAACTGCAGCACAGCAAAAGCCTCTCTGTAGTACTGCAGCCTTCAGTTTCAGTTTCCTGCAGTGCACAGCACATGACTACCTCCTTTGCTTTCATCACAGCAGCAAGAATTCTGTGATTCTCCATCCCTGACAGGCACACAGTCTGTATCAACAATGCAGCAGTTTACAATGTCTCTCTCAACAGTAAACAGGCACCAGTCTGCTCCAGGGTCTCACACAAACTGCCTTGATTTAGGAACAGTCCCAGCTGTTCACAGGGAAATAGGAGTTCTTGAGTGGTCATTCAAGCTGTCATTCAACATAGGCAATTCTGGGAGATCTGTTACTCGACAGCTGATTGGTGCCTGCAAAGGTGCCTAAGTTAGACATGTCCTTCACAAGTTTCAGAGCCTCAGGGCCATTGCCAAAAAAAGTCAGGCCCAATTTGTCACCCAGTCACCTCAGACCCTGTCACCATGCAAACTTGGCTCAGATGTGACAGAAATGGCCATCAATTTGTAGTCTTAAGGGTGATCTCCACAAGTGTCCTTATTTACACCAAAGCCCTGTAGTCAAACACTGCTTCACACCCCAAACCAGTCCTGCATGATTGTAGTTACCTGTCTGGTTTTGTCAGGAAAAATCATAGTCCAGTCACGACCACCAAAGCATCAGCTCTGTTGGTGGTGGCTGGCACCCTTCATGTGTGAATGAAAGGGAGCTTTAAAGATATTGGCCCCATTAGGTGAAAGTTACAGATGCATTAGTTTTAAAATTCTCCAAACAAAGAATTGGGTTGGATAAAGCCCACAGGACATTTAATCACAGAAGAATGATTGCCTCAAATTTGTATTCTTTAAAGGGTCACTGTCAGTTTTCTGTGGAATTTTGTTACCTTTATAAAACTGTCACCTCCTGTCATCTTTATTACTAGTGATGACATGTCTGGTCAAGTAATTACATTTTTTTTCTACAAAAAATCATTTCTATTTGTTCTGAACTTTCCCCTCAATCCACTGTCCTGAACGTCCTCGGGTATCAGTGATCAATGGCGTCGGTGACCCAATGCACTTGTGCATGTTGGCAATGCTATTTTTATGCCTTATCACCTGAACATAAGACTGTCTTCTATATTTTACCCTGATCTTGGTAAAAGTAGTTTGGTTTTCAGAAACAAGGGTTTCGAAAAGTAAAGCCGTGATCCAAGCATATGCCATCGGGGTGATTTATTAGCAATCAGATTGGGAAAAGTCATTAAGAATATTAGGAGATTCTACGATTTAAATATCTTGGCTTAATCATTGACTCTCACTTATCATTTGAACAACATATTGTTAAACTAATAGGCAAATTACATCAGCGATTAGGGATGCTTTATCGATTAAACGAGCACTTAACATATGAATCTAGGTTAATCCTTGCTCACGGTTTTTTATTTTCTCTTACGGATTATGGATCCATAATTTATTCTTTCTTAACAGAAAGAGTGCTTAATAAACTCAAATCTACTTTCATAATATTATTCATTTTGTTACTGGATTACAGAAAAAGACGCATCATTATGAACTTTACAGGTCTCTTGGTTGTCTTTCTTTTTCTAATATTTTTAATTTAATTTTATTCTTTTTTTTACATAAGATTCATTTGGGATTCTTACTTGGACACTATTGTTAATTTGTTTCAACAATTGTTTAAAGTTATTTCTACTAGATCAAAAACTAGATTTTCCTTCAGGTACCATTTTAATGTTTGCTTGCGCATGCAGCGCTCAAAAAACATTTTGAGGTGAGTAGAGTATTGCAGAGATGTGGCAGTGTTTGGCCAATCCAGCCAAAGCTTTCGGGGGCTCATCTCTTGGCCACCAATCAACAGGGAAGCTGCTGAGGATGGCAGTTTCAGAGCGAGTGTTGGACTTGAAAGAAATATACCGCTTCAATCACGGACAGTTTTGTCATTGCAGCATCAAATCTCTTCCCCACCTCTCAGCAATCAGGCAGATTCCAGCCATGCACATTACAGTGCACAGTAATGCGGATAGCTGGAGCAACTTGTTTGTTCAGTGTGTCTTTTCTGGAGAAATAAATGAGACCCTGCACATAATTAGTGGCTCCTGCCACCCACCACCCACTCCCCCCAAAGCCGACATCGGGGTGCTCAATCCCCATGTTGGCATGCCCTCCCCAAAGCCCGAACATATATTTTGTGGACAACAGGGTGCTCAATCCTCATGTGCATCCCCCCCACTATTATGGCACACTGAGAGCCCACCTCAGTGTGCCAAAGTATTATGGTATGTTTTTCTGACACCAGGATGCACACTCCCAGTGTTGGATGCACCCCCATGCCCCCTTTTTTGTCAGCCCGACCTCGGGAGTCAAGCAGTGATCCCTCCACTGGTCTGGCACACTGGGAGCCCACCCAGTGTGCCAAAATCATGTTCTCACTTGTAAAAAGAAAACAGTCCCACAACGCATTTTTGTTTATTAAACCTGGAAAAAAGAAAATGGTCCTTGTCGTTCCACCAGCGCCCCTCCCCCAACCCACCCTCCTCTGGCACCCCACCTCTTGCACCCCCTCACCCATACTTACCTCTGGAGCTCAGGAGCAGTGATCTTCTGTGGACTAGGAACACGTCTGCACTCTTCAAAAGCTGACCCAAACTGAAGAAAATCACGGTTAGCCCTATAATGGCAATCAATGGGGGGGGGGGTCAACTTAGGTTGATATCTCAGCTATGTTTTGGAGTTTTGGCCCCAAATTTTCAACATGGGGTTCTTGGGACCCCACCTCATGACCACTGACACTGTCACTTTGTTTCTCAATCCTGAAAGGTGATTTTGTGGTTGCTGTGTGGAATCACCTTTCAGGACATTTTGAAAAAACGACAGTGCCACTGTTCATGAGGTGGGGTCCCAAAAAGCCTATGTTACAAGTTTGGTGAAAATAACTCCCAAAAATGACTGTGTTATGAGCATGCACTGCACAGTTTGTACGCATGCTTGTAACTATGCCAGTCTTTAATATTTTCACTCCAAATTTCCACACTGCCATTTTTTCACACCTCCTTATGAACAGCACAGCTGTCATTTTTGCATCCTGCCTGAAACGTGTTTTTGCACCTGTGGTGCAGAATGGCGCGTTCGCTGTGTGAAATCAACTTTTGGGACAGATTAATGAAATCACAGTGCCACTGTTCATGTGAGGAGGTTCCAAAAAGGCCATGTTGAAAATTTGGTGAACAAATTCAAAAAAATGACTGCATTACTAGCGTGTGTTATGCAGTTTCTACACATGCTCATCACTTTTTCATATTTTCACTCCAGGTTTTCAGCATTGCCATTTTTTCACAATTCCTCATGAGCAGTACAGATGTCATTTTTCACATTCTGCCCAAAATGTCTTTTCGCAGCTGTTGCGCCGAATGGCACATTCGCTGTGCAAAATCACCTTTCAGGATTGAGTAACGAAATGATTGTGCCACTGTTCATAAGGTGGGTCCCAAAAAGCCCATTTTGAAAATTTGGAGTGAAAATACCAACAAACGCCTGGGGTGTTAGGGTTTCCAACCATAATGCCCCACCCTATGCCAGCTGACAGGCGTCGGGGTGTGACTTGGAGTCGTCAGCTGTAATGCTCATGCCATTCCACCCCCACCTCCCCCACCCCACAGCCACTGACAGGCATCGAGGTGTGCCTTGGGGTCTTCGGCCCTAATGTTCACCCCATTCTCCTATACTACACCCATCTCAGCTTATTTTTTTTTTTTTATTTATTTTAGTCTTTGGTAACCGGTTAAGGCCCACTAGGCACAAGTGCCTGTTTTCAGGGGTAGCCTGGGAGCACTGGGTGGTTAAGTGACTTGCTCAGAGTCACACAGTATGCATGGTAGAGGTTGTGAGAATCAAACCCAGGTCTTGTCTGCTGGATGTAACCAAGCTCATTCACAGCTCATTACTCTAACCTCTAGGCTATACTGCCAGCCCAATTTCCTTATGGAATGGGGTGAGCATAAGGGCTGAAGATGCCAAGGCACACCGTGACACCCGTCAGTGTCTGCAGGGTGAGGTGAGATGGAATGGCATGAGCGTTATGGCTGATGATCCAAAGGCACACCGCAACATCTGTCAGTCTCTGCAGGGTGGGGAGTGGGGGTTGGCGTAGTTCAATACTTTACTGCCATTCCTATTATGCATCTTTCTAATTCATGCAGTACCAATGTCAATACCAGCAAGCAAACATTCGGCATTGACAAATGCCTGTTTCATATAGCCATGGCTCAAAACTCTATACAATTTATAGCAACCAAACTTTACAATGCTCTACCGACTTCTGTTGTAAGTAGTCCAAATATTTCTTCTTCTAAGCTTCCAGTAAAAAAGTATTTACTCTTTAACTCTGATTGTAAAGGTTTTAATTGATATTTTTTAATAATATTGTATTTATGTATATGTTTGTTTCTTATGTTATGTATTTCTGTAAGTATTTTGTTATGTGTTTTGTAACTGGACACCAGTGAAAATTGGGATTTTGCTCTCAGGCTTGTCAGTATAAAATTAAAAACAAACAAACAATGCTGGCAGCAGCAGAGTGGCTATGTTTGTGTGGAGCTAAGTAAAAAAGTCCATATTTTTTTCAAATTTTAAATATTTGTTTTTGTGTACAGTTGGTGGATTGAGAAGGAGAGAATTGTTGCCTACAGGAAGGTTTAGGATTTGTATGTCTGATGTTGACTGGGAGCAGGATAGTTACTACATTTGTTCTGTGGTGAATCATTTGTAGGTAAATTTAATTTTAATTATATAGCCTCGCAGTTTGTATGTGCCTTTTGTGGGGTTGTCTTTGTGACCAGGATTTGCTGGTTTGTTGTTGTGGTAGCCTGTTAGTTATGTGGTACTCTGATTTTGTTAGGCACTGTTTGGTGGGCATTTTGGACAGCTGATTTCTTGTTTAAAAAAAAAAAATTAAGCAATATACCACGAGAGGGTGTTGGTGATGCCAGGATTTACCCATGCCCTGGGGTGTTGTTCGGTCACGAAGCGTAGCCGAGTGACCAACACCAGGGGTGGGTAAATCCTGGCATCACCAACACCCTCGAGTGGGATATTGCTATTATACAATGTTAATATTTTGTGTTTAGTAATTTTTTTATTTTTAGTAATTTTTTTTTTATTTTAAATGGGAGAAATAGTGAAAGCGTTACTACGCCAGAGAAAATAGTCCATTTGGTGGAGATTCGGGAGTTTGTTTTTCTAAGATGGTGAGCAGTTCTTCTAGCTCCAACCCCCAACATACAGTGCAGGCTCTCATATTTCCGATCACTAAGTCAGTTTTCAAAAATCATTATCTATAAGAAAAATATAGGAAAGCTGTTACTTTCTGTTTCATCATTTGTAGCGTGAACTCACTTCTCCTATAACACCTACTCAGGAATTGGCAATGGTAGCCCATTCTGACACTGTATACATTCAAAAACATACTTGCAGTGCTATTGGCTCTCTCGAAGTTAAGGATGAAATCTGACTCGATAACATAGGCACGATCACTGTCCTTCGTTTCCCCGCATTCCACCCATGCTGCTTTCCTTTTGGCATTACCCCACATCCATTTGTACCCAGAATCTGTGATTTAAATGTGGGAAAATAAAAATTCAGCACGTGCTCTAGACTTCATTGAACAGTGCTAACATGGAGGTGCAGCTGATGAGGAAGAGATAATTGGTGGCGGAGTTAGAGAGGAGCGGTAGCTGGGAGGTGAATGTAAATGAGAAAAAAACTGTATGGAGACGCAGGAAACTAAGTAAATGGAGGAACAAGGATGGAGGGGAGCAACTTATCTATTTGTTTTTTTGTAGTCAAGTTTTGCAAACATAAGGAATGTAAGTTGTGTGCGAGTTGAAATGACAGTTGAGGTAGTGGAGTTTGGGACGGGTGTTTAGCGGGTATTCTTGTGTTTCAGAGTTAGGGCTGGCAATGGTCGGAGTGACATTTAAATTAGTTATTGATGTGGCTGAAGGGTGGCTGGTACCTCTTCCCGTGGGGTGATTGTAGATTTTACAACGGGAGAGGGGTACCAGTCAGCCAATCAGGATAGAGTATTTACGTTCTGTTTTCATGCCCATTGTATAATAGCATTTTTTTAGCCAGACTTCAGCTGTTGCTAAAAAAGAGCTTTCCTGGCACAGTATTCTGGTCTACCCTCCTTTTCCTCATCTGTGTCTGGTAGGAGGGAGCACAACATTTGAGGATTATAACCAGAAGTTACTCTTTCTGGGCACCAGCTGAATGCTTGAATGAGTCAAGTGCAATAGTCCAATATGCATCTTGTATTGCATCCATCTCATCACCCTTGCCATTGATGGACTGTTGGCTGAAGGTGCCCAAAACAATATCATATGCTAGGTTCAGCTCTGGGATGTCAACATCAGCCTCACACCCTGTGCTTAGCTGGGCCTGGAACCAGAGGGACAGCTTCTTCACAATTCCATTGAAGTTGCTTCATTTGTGTTTGACGGCATTTATGGGTTGGAGCATTACTGGTTTTGCTGATGGTAGCCTGTGTCCCATACTACACCACCGGCTTGTGGGCCTGCATTCTCTTTACAGTACAAGCCGCATATAATGGGCACATCCATGATATACTGATTTGTCTGTTATAAAACTTGATCGGTATATCATTTGAACAAAAAAAAAATACACAGAATCAGGTTTGTGATGAGATCGTGTATTTTACTTAATGCATGAAATGAGCATTATATTAATATAGCAGTGCATAGTGATTTGTGATAAATACTGTAGCAAAAATATTAAAAATAGCAAAAAAAAAAAAAGCAAAAATAGTACTTTACTCAGTCCCTACTTAGGAGGTCTGCAATTTTAGACTGCCCTGCTGTCTTCTTAGTATATGTCTCCCAGACCATTTCCACCACTCATAGCACTTCCCAGTTTGATGTAATTGTTGGGGGCTGCTCCAGAGCTCGTCACAGAGTCAGAATTGCTGCCCTCACATCATTTGGACTGACTGTTTCTTCTTCCCTGTCGGCACTCTCACCCTCGTTTTCTTCATCTTCTTTGGGCTCTGTTTCCGGGTTGCGAACTTGCTGCACCACCTGTTCAGCATCATCCAGTGGTGGCTCGATCTCCCCCTTGTCTCCTAGGTGACAAAGTTCAACAAACTCCTCCTCTGTTAACCCAGGTGGAACCTCGATCTGCTCTTCCAAAGCCTCAATGAGCCCCACATCTTTATCAAACAGTGGTGGTGAGTGGGAGCTTGAGCTTCCTTCACTGGGATCACTGTTAAGCACAAAACTGGCTTTAATGAAGCACAGTGAAATAGTGTTCTCAGTCACTGAATCTCAAGCCTGTTTTAACAGGCAGACTGCATCAAGCAAAGAGATCCTTTTGGTGCACACTGAGGAAGTGAGTTCAGCTTCAGCATCCAGCTTGTCAATGACACACTGCCTCATAGCTCAGACATAATGCTGCTTCGTTGCATAAATTATGCCTTGATCCAGGGGTTGAATTATGCAGGTCGTATTAAAGGGTAAAAAAAATAAGCTTAATGTTTCTCAACCCCTGGATCTGTGGGTGGCCAGAAAAGTTGTCAAGCAGCAATGCAATCTTGCGACCACGCAAGCTCCTGTCCCAGGTTCGAGCCCAGTCAGTGAAAATATATGCCATCATCCATGCTGATCAGTTGGCTTTACAGATCACTGGCAGATTGTTTACCCCTCTAAAGCACCGGCGTGTCACTGATTTCCCTACCACCAGTAGATCTTTTTTTTTAGTCCCATCCATATTGCAACAGGCTAGGACAGAGACACGCTCCTTGGCTTTTTTGTGACCAAGAATTGCTTCATTTTTAAATGCTAAGGTCCTATATCACACACATCTAAAAAAAAGACCAGTCTCATCACAATTAAAAATATTTCACGGTGCATACCCTGCCAATAGCCCAGACAGAACTTCAGTTAGCCACTGTTCTGCGTCTTGCATGTCAGCATTGCCTTTCTCCCCATGTGCCCATTTGAAACCAATGCTGTGGCACTGTTTCCACCACTGCAGTCAACCCTCAGAGGGATTAAAATCAGGGCAGCCTAAAGCATCTGCAATTTTCTTTGCCATTTGGCTAGCGGCGGTCCATTGATTTAGGGCATCTTACCTTCTGGCATTGTGGAACCAGCGGAGTAGAACCTCTTCTACTTCTGCGTCCTTGCCCTCTCTCTTTCTTTTACATTGTGGGTTTGCACTCTCATGCCATTTAGCCAAAGGTTTTTCTCTCTGTTTGAGAAGGTCAGCAGTTGTTGACTTAGGACATTCAGTTGCACAGCTAAATCCCTTTGACTTAGCTTAGGTAATGCATCAATCTGCCTTAACAGGTCAACCTTTTCACTTATACTCAGAGCCTTCCATTTAGACCTGTTGCCATTGTGTCAGTGCCACAAATGAATGAATAACTTACAATGCCAAGCATATTTAAGCACTAACATTAACACCTGGCACTATCTGCCACTAACTGGTGTTGCAGTACACTGTTTATAATGAGCTGCTAAACGATGCTACGTCAGGCTCGTTAATTGTCATCACACTAAATGGGCACCTACAGCTGCAAGAAATGCTCTATATAGGCAGCAGGCAATGATCGCTATAAACGACGGTATTTTGCATTGAAGCAGCAGAAAATGGTAAATGGTTTGGGCAGTTTGCCCGCTAAATCAAACTGCCCAATTTAAGCGTGGGTGCTATAAGTGACTTGGACTGTAATAATCTGGTCCCATCCAGAATCTGGTCAAGGAGATGGACTTCTGTGACAGTTATCACTGCCTCTAGTGAAATATGACTAGTAGTGTGCCTCAGGGTTCTGTCCTGGGTCTGATAAGAAGATTTACTGTATATTAGCTCCCGGATCAAAATATAATGAATTGGTGAGTCAGATTTGCAGATCACACCAAGATATGAGTTAAAGTATCTTCAAATGAACAGATTAGCCACTAGAAAATGACCTACTGTAAGTACCTTAGACCAGTGTGTTACATAAGCAATAAGACACTCCAAGGTGTGTGTTAGACAGTTCTAACGCACAGTTGGGTGGGGGTGTAGTGAGGCATGAGGCCGCAGGCCAAGTGTATCCAGCCCCCTAGCCATGCACTAGAACTGTCTAATGCACACCACAGAGTGGCTTATTGCACTTATAAAATAGGACTGTGTATTCTACATGAGGTTTCTAGTTTTAGACATGTGTTAGACACTTCTAACGCATGGCTAATGACCGATCAGAATAGCTGAAATCCCTTCCCCATTTTATAGTCATTATTATAAAATGGCAAGAAATGTTCCTGGGGCTCTGATTGGTCAGTGCTGACCTTCAACAGTTATGTTACCCCAGCACAACATCACACCTATTCAAAAAGCAACTAAAAATACATTTACATTTTTTTTTTTTTTTTTACACGCAAGCCATTTTATAATTTTAATAAGGTACTCCAGGGACATGTGTCATGGGGATAATATCACTTTGCAGGCATTGGATGCACTCAGCCTGTGGCTTTGTGCCCAACCAACCAAGGTGTGATGTTATCCCAGCACAACACATGCCCTGCCATGCATTATTACTTAAGTGAACAAATTTCAATAAGGAGAAATGTGTAGTTATGTATTTTGGAAAACAAAGAATATTTTACATGATTACAGTATAAATGGAACTGTACTCAGGAAAAAATACCAGAGAAAGGGATCTGGGGATAATTATAACCAATGATTTGAAAGTTAATGCTCACTGCACTCTGGCAAGCAGCAGAGCAAATATGGTGTTATTTTCAATAAATAGGCATTTTGTGAGTAGATCTGCTAAAGTTTTTCTGCCACCCTATATATCTCTGGTTGTAAAATGATCTTAAAAAATCCAGAATGCTGTTTGGCTAAAATCTAGTTTTAGCCGTGTCCTTATCAGCATGTATTGTGTCAACCGGCACTAATTCTGCCAAGCTGAGCCACACCACACAAAAATATCACTGTCCCAAACACCGTCCTGTCTGAAAAAACTGACCTGCAGCTCCATGCCACGCTAACCAGACATGCAACCACTGTGCACAGTTCCTCCCCTCATACCAATACACAGGCTCTCATGTCCCAAAAAGCAGTAATAAACCATTAAACTTAAAGGAATCATCAACCTAAGGTATTAACTAGACGGGCTCACACCGTGCAAGTCCAACACGAAAGCAAACACCGGTGTTTCTCCTCTAGGCAAGTGGGAAACTGAGCACAAGTCCTGTCATGGAGACACGTATCCCAAACACAGCCACCCAAGCAAAATTCCACATAGTTATGCTACTGACACTCTCACCAGTTTCAACTTTACTTCAGTTTCTGTTCACCAAAATGCAGACAGCCCACGTATTTCTCACTGCAGCCTTTTGCCTCAACTCCCCACTGCCTTCTTTGTGTCTTCCATCCCTACTGTATTCCTCCTCGACATCCCTCTCCTGTCCCCCTTACTTACTGACCGTTACCTGAAGTGTGCTACCCAACCTAAAAAATAAAAACGGGACAGCGATATTGTTAGCCGCAAAGAAAAAATCTTTTATTTTTAGATTGTGACTGTTCCGTTTTGAAAACTGCATACAGGAAATGAACGAGTATGGCAGCAGCTGAGGGACACACTCACTCTCAGTTGAGATAGCCGTTTAAAACAGAAACCTTAAAAAATCTCAAAGTACGCACAAAAATGTTTACTGTTTTTTAAAAGAACGAGGGGCAGAAACATAATACTGTATGGCACAGCCTTGCTCCGCCATTGATGCTGTAAATGAAACTGCAAGAGGACATGCTCCTTCCCCCCTTACTCTAACCAAGAGTGGGTAGTTAAATAAATAAACACATAAATCACAAAAGAGAAAAAAACACAATCTTTGATAGTTTGTAACTTTGTATTTGTTGATGACTGGGTACTAATGACACCCACAAACACAAACCTTCTGTACTAACTTTTAATAAAACAGCTCCATTCAAACACATTCAGAAGGACTACTTTTTCTCTTTTTTCTACTAATAATTTATTTTTTGTCTTTTTTATATAGTTTCTATGTGCATTTTTTAAATTAACTTCTTTACTGGGGGGGGGGGCATTTTATAAGTGCAATAAGACACTCTGAGGTGTGGGTTATGGCATAATAAGTGCACTTCCCAGATACTAAAGGCACCTGGAGCATGCTCTTATCAGACCATAACCCACATCTCGTCATGTCTTATTGCTGTCTTAGGCCACTGGCCATAGACTTGTATGGGGTTTGTCCCTCCACTCTCCCTGGTTAAATGTCACAATATGCGGGAGCACAGGGGAGGAGCAGGCAGACCAGGAAGTAGAAATGGATTGGCTGGCTGGCAGTTTGGCCAGCATTACTATCCCTTCCCTTCTCTACAGGAGTGCATTAAAATTTACAATTCTAACACACAGGGACTATCGCCACCCCAGTATAGAAGGCTATGAAGCCAAAAATTGTTTTAAAAAATCTGCCACCTTTACTTTAACCTGAGGTCAATGAAGTCAAAGGAATCCAGGCTGCCACAACATGAGGCCACCACCACCACGGCAGATGAAGTGGAAGTCAGAGATGCCTCCTTACAGACTGTAAATAGGTCACTTTACCAACTCATCAAAACAATCCAAGACATGGATTGAAAACTGGACTCCCTGACTCTGTGGGTATCCACCCTTGAAGCAAAGGTGGACACATTAGACCAAGTGGTACAGATGGTGGAGAAGATGTGCACAAAGATTCAAGAAGCAACCTTGGCTTTGTAAAAGAGAACTCTACTCAGACAGTTACTTGAAACCTTACAGAACTAGGACTGGGAAAGGAACATTTGAGTTTTGAGGCTTCCAGAGAGAGCAGAAAATGATGACACTCTCGATTTTGCCAGTATCTTCATTCCACAGATTCTCTGCCTTTTAGAGGATGAAGTACCACTCTCCCTTTGAAAAGGCCTATTGTCTCACTCTACAACATGCCCCATTTGACTCGGCAATGCCAGAGATGTTCATGGTGGTCTGCACTGATATAGGCAACTGGGATAAAACTCTGATCATTGCCCATTGCCAGAGAGAGCTGTAATATGGGGAAGCCGCCATATCCCTGTTTCCCGACCTAGCCTACATCTCCTGTCTCCATAGGAAGGCGTCCGGCCAGGTGCAGGGAATCCTGAGACAGCACAATGTTCAGCTTTTCTTCCCTGCAAAGCTGGAATGAACACACTCATATCTTTAATGACCCTTGAAATATGGCAAAAAAGCTAAGCTGATTGAACTGAAGATGAGCACACAAGAGGAGAGAGCTCAGGGTTCGACTAATTGGGCCAGTCTGGACCGCATGATGTCCAGTATGTAAACTGATGATCCATTGCTTTGGGACTAAAGTTTTACCAGTCCCAGATATTCCCAGGTTTGGGTTTCCTCTCCCCTTCTACTGAGCCACCTATATGAACTTTTAAAATAGAAATGGGACTTTGAACACATGCCAGTGTTTATGTAATGTTTTAATGCTTATATGCAAATTACCAACTTTCTCTCCCCTCATTATTTGTTGCTGTAATAGCCACTTAGGACTTGATTCTGGGCATGGGGTAGGATGGGACAGTCTTTCAATTCACATGCTCACAATTGTTGACCACAAGGTTAAAGTGGCAGTTGCTCGCCACAGCCCTCCTTGTCCTGCGTTGCTCCTTGACAGATCACACGGTGACTGCAGTATAAACCTTATAGATGGTACAGGAAGAGGGAGGCAAGGTGAACAGCATAACTGATGGGGCATGGAAATAATGAACAGTGTGCAAAATACTTTGGTAGTTTGTGTCGAAGGCTTAAGCTATAGTTCAAATCGCTGTTTGAGTTACTGTTGCTCACTATGAGGTGTTTTTAAGAAGCATTAGTAGAAGATATATAATTCATTTTTATCCTGTTCTTACACCATGTGTTACTGTTAACTGTTTTACTTTGCAACTCTTTTAGGAAAAGTACTTGTAAGCATGTGATTTGATCCATAAAGAGTGCTGGTTGGCATATAGCCTGAATGGTGAAAAAAGGAATGTGGGGTTACCATATGTTTTTATTTGCCCCTGTTGAGCTCTTTGGTGTATGCCTTCAAATACAAATCAGTTATTGAACATTAATTTTTGGTAGATCCCCAATGTTGTACTGAATGGGAAGAGGTCTGAAACATCCTTTTTAAGTGGTTCATAATGCATGTTATCAACTCTGCTAACCTTCTGTGTAAAAGTGTGAGTATGTATTTGCTTGCAAAATCATAAATAAAATTAGAAAAAGAAAGATGATTAAAAAATTGGATAACATGCTGTGAGGAGTGACTGGCAGAAGTGTGACAGGTCTGCATGGAAAAAGAAGACTCTGTAGACTCATGCTTATAGTATTCAAGAATCTGAAAAGGATACCATTATCAGACCACGTGCAGCTGTTCAGGATGGATAAGGATAAAAGGATATGGGGACACTATGTAATTGAAAGAAGGAAAATCCAAGGGAAATATCGAGAAGGACTACCACATGTAATGAGTGGTGAACACTTAGAACAGACTGCCAGACCATGTGCTACCAATTGATACTGTGATAACCATCCAAATTAGACTGGACAAGTACTTTCAATAAAAAGGATGACAGGGTATCCCCACTGAGCTGTTGGAGGAAGGAACTTGACAATGGTCATGTTTCCTCCTAAAATATGTATATATGCATGTATAAATATAGGAAAGTCAGGACAGTAGTATCATGTTTGTCTACTCTGCCCACATTTACACCGTCCACACCAAGCTCCACTCCAAACTTGGTGCCCAGTACCGCAGTGAGGACTGCCTCTTTCCTCAGGTCCACTGGGAGCAGGTCACCAAAATGGTTTTATTGATTTTCAACTATGCGGATGTGGTTTACAGCACAGCCCCCTTCCTCTTCCCTTGCCAGACTGTTACCCTTTGCAGAGCTTTCTGTCACTTTGCTACCAACTCACCCTCTTGTACTCATTATTGCTTCCTCTACTCCTCCCTTTCCATCCCCCCTCTCTCTTTATGCTGCCAGTCCCACTGTCCTTCTATCATCACAGAATACTGGTTTAGGTCCTTCCCCTGTTGCCTGTCCTCACTCCGCTCTCCCATCCCCTCTTATTCCTACTCCCTTCACTTCAGGGATCCTTGTGCCTTCTCTCTTTCCCACCCACACTCCTTTACTGGGCAGTATGCCTTCTCCTATCATCTCCCCTCCCTCTGGGACCTGCTGTCCTCCACCCTCTGCCTCTCCCCCTCACCTCCATCCATTAGACATCAGCTTAGACTTCTCTCTGCTTC
This sequence comes from Neoceratodus forsteri, assembly GCA_016271365.2. Taxonomy (NCBI): domain Eukaryota; kingdom Metazoa; phylum Chordata; order Ceratodontiformes; family Ceratodontidae; genus Neoceratodus; species Neoceratodus forsteri. Next base: position 1,301,806,761 of record CM057453.1, on the reverse strand, counting down.
CTCCTGCTTTCCACCTGACCTTCCCCCCACTTCTGTCCTACCCTGCTCCAAATGTCCCTTCCCCCCTCGTGATTTTGACTCTTGTTCTTCAACAGGCACTGTGTACTTTATCTCGCTCTTGTCTTCATTGAACGCTGTGCTGTAAGCTAATTTTATGGTCCCTCCATTTATCGAGGCATTGTTCATCTGGTTCTGTATTCTGTTATTGCACTTTGTAATTTGTCACTGCAGATGCATTTTATGACTTGATGTAATTTTGTTTTTCTGTACTCCCCTTTCCCTTCCCACCCCACCAAGCCACACCTGGAAATGAGCCTTAGCTCAGTGTGCCTTTCTTGGTTGCCGATTTTCAAATAAATAAAATAAATAAATAGTTTACTTTGCCTGTATTATTTCTGCAACTTTTACACTGTTTTGTTCTGTGACCTAACTAAAACTGAGACTTGTTTTGATGATTAGTCACGGAGATAAGGTAACCAGTATTTACAAGCAAGCTAGCAGCCCTAAAGATAGATAAGGTTCTGGGACCAGATGGGATGTATTTGACAGTACTCAGTGGAACTGGTTGAACCTCTGATAGGATTATTCAATAGTTCATTACAGATGGGGGTAGTTCTGAAGGACTGGAGGGTGGTGGAGGTAGTTCCACTTCATGGGTGGGGGGGACAAGGAATAAGCAGGGAACTACAGACCTGTCAGTCTTACCTCTGTTGTAGGGAAGCTGATAGAGTCACTGGTCAAAGAGGACATCATGGACTACCTGGAGAGCAATGGTCTCCAGGACAATAAACAGCATGAGTTTGTGGCAGGGAGGTCTTTTCAGACTAACCTGATAGTTTTCTTTTACTGGGTGATGGGGATACTGGTTAGGAATCACGCCATAGATTTACTGTACCTCAGTTTCAGCAAGGTTTTTGACTCAGTGTCTGACAGATGGTTGCGGAAGAAGATGGATGATCTGGGTGCAGCTAGGGACATAGTAAGATGGGTAGGTAACTGGCTAAAGGGGAGGCAGCAGAGGGGTGTTGTTAAGGGGTCAAATCGGAAGAAAGAGAGGTTACAGGCGGGATACCACAGGGATCTGTCCTGGGCCCAGCCCTCTTCAAAATGATCATCAACAACATTAGAGGAGGAATCTATGTCAGGTTTTGTCTCTTCCTAGATGACACCAGGCTCTGTGGAATGGTGGTTAGCGATGAGGAAATCAGGTGAATACAGAGTGACCTGCAAAAGCTAGAGTGGTGGTCTGTGGTTTGGCAGTTGAAATTCAATGCCAAAAAGTGCAGGGTGAGGCACATAGGGAACAAGAAACCCAGGACAGAGTACTGGATGGTGGGGTAAGACTCAGCAGTATGGCTGAGGAAAGGGACCTAGGAGTTATCAGTAACACTCTCGAACAATCAAGCCAATGCAACAAGGCCTATATTGAGGCAAATAGGTTCAACCAAGATAGGTGTGCTCAGCAGTGCAAGTCCCTGTGCTAAGAAGGGGGTAGCAAGCCCGTAAACAAATACAAAGTTCCAAAGCTTTCAAAGCACTCACTAGCAGGACATTAAATCCTTAGGTTTTACTGATTAGGACTATGAATTAACAACCAAAGCAAGACTGCAATTCAAAAACTCAGATGTTTTATTTTCAGAACTTGTAGCTACATGAGCCACACCACCCAAGCGCTTTGACTGTAGGTCTTCCTGAGGGGGTACTAGTTCATGGTCCTGGTCAGTAAAACATAAGGAGTTACTGTCCTGCCAGTGAGTGCTTTGAAAGCTTTGTAACTTTCTATAGTAAGGCAAATAGGATGCTGGTGTGTATTGGGAAAGGTACTGACAGCAGAAGGAAAGAAGTAATGCTGCCCCTTTATATATCTTTGGTGAGGCCACGCATGTAGTGCTGTGCCCATTTCTGGAGTCCTCACCTCAGGAATGATAAAGACAGGCTGGAGATGGTGCAGAGAAGGGTGACAAAGATGATTCAGGACCAGCAGGGCAGGTCTTATGAGGAGCACCTCAAGGCACAGAACATGTACTTGCTGGAGACCTGAATGCACAGGGGAGATACAGTACACTACAACGACTACTGCAAGGTTGCTTACTCCCTATCACAGTGCCCCCTACAAATGGGTATTAACAGTCTGCATTACTAGCCCATAGTCCCAGACTTGGATGGCTAGTAAACAATGCCTGCATTGCCTACCTTATTTACTGCATTGACTGGTTACTCACTATCTGGGTGTCCTCAGTGTTTGTAATTATTGCCCTTACTACTGGTCTTTAGATATTGCACCACTTGCTTACACCCCATCTGGTACCCTATTGTATAATATATTGTATAGTATATTCTGAGCTACTGCATGGCTGCTTACCAACGGTTCCTGTGTAATTACTACACACCCTAGCCTGGGTGTGTCAGTGTTTGCTATTACTGCCTGTCCTGCATACTTACAGTTATTGTACTGATTGCACACCCTACCTGGGTGACGTCAGTGTCTGTACCTATCGCCTGCACTGCTTATCCTTAGTTGCTACGCCAGATACACCCTCCCTGTCTGGGTGCCTCTTTTGTCCTGTAAAGCTGACTAAGTTGTTACAAGTTCTGCATGGTTTATACCTACTGCCTGGATTGCTTAGCCATGGCTGCTGCTCTAGCTGAATACTCCCCATCCAGGCGCCTCAGATGGTTTGTATTAATGAACTATACTGGTATTCTACTAATACTGCATTATTTGTACCTACTGCCTGCACTGTTTACCTACAGTTGCTACTCTACACTGACAGCCTACAAATATTGCACTGGCTTTCTTCTCACTGTTTGGTTGCCCTCTAAGTTTGTTACTTACTTGTTTGTACTGTCTAACTAGAGCTAACACAGTTACTGAGATGTTACCCCTCTGAATCACACTCCTCTCTCTAGACACCTGCCTAATTCACACCACAGCTTTTGTTCTGTCTCATGTGCTGGGAGATCACTACTGTTACATATCTGGCCCAGCCCATAGGTCAGGCACTTATCCTGATCCCTGTTGCCATAGGCTGATCTACACTTTTGTGTCTTCCCTCCAACCTTTGAATCTGACCGCAGAAGGGTGCAATCAATATGGTCTCCCACTTGCAGCTTATAACCTGAAGGTTGTTGTCAGATGCATAAGTAGAACAACTCATAGGATCAACTGAAATAAACTGACCATCTTGCACTCCCTGACAGCAAAGCAAAATCTTACCATCTATCTGCTACTGCTACTAGGCACCATTGAACCCAAACCTGTCCCTGTACCCACTAACACCTTTCTGCTCTCACAAAGCTCTTTCAAAAGGAGTTGACTGCCTGGTATCTAGTGAGTATAGTGAACCAATATGGGCACCCCATCCAAGCAGCGCTCATAATGGGCAATATACTGTAGGCTATCCTGCAAGGGTAGTGACCCTATGCGAGGTCATGAGGAAGCGGCAACCAGAAGGGGAGAGACAGGGAAGGGGTTTTTAGGGGACTTGTATGCCTGCTGCCACTGAGCTAGCCATGTAGTGTGGTGGTGAGGGTGGCTAGCTCTAGCAGAGCAGGTACCGGGTTTGGGGCTGGGGACTGGTGCAGAAATGATTGCAGCTGTCTGTGGCTGCCAACTTTATTTTTACTGCTGCAACCAAAATGTTGCCCCGTCCCTGACATGAACCCCCTTGGAGTTAGCAATCTTAATTCAGAGGGGTGTGGGGGGCAAGGTCCCCCATTAGGGGGAGCACAGTCCCCCCCCCTGCAAAAACACTTTTTAGGTTGCCGGATGTTGGGTCGCTGATGATGTATCACTGCTTTGCTTTTTGGTGATATATAGTCGGCCATATTAGAAGCGATCACTATTTTGTATCGTCCTTATTATGACATGGGACCTGACTGCCTGCATATCAACATCTGTAAAGTCTGCTTCACAGGTCCACAGAGTCTGAGGCCCTTGTACTCATCAAAAATCCTGAAGTGCTAGCTGTAATGTAATCCTGGCTAACTGGCAAGACACTGGATAGTAAAATTGCACTCCCTTCCTACACCCTCCTTAGAAGGGACTGTGTAGGTAAGCGGGGTGCAGGATGTGTTCTGTACATTAAGGAACACCTGCAGGGCTGGCCCAGTGGTGTGGAGGGCTGAGGCACCACACACTTCACCTCCTGCCGTGCCAGTGACCCGAGTTTGGAAATGGATGTGAGTTACTTGGGTGCCAGCCGGGTGAGGGAGGATTGAGCGTCCATAGGACTGCTCACCTCCTTTGGGGAAGGGGGGGTTGCTGTGACTCACTGACTGGCTGCTACTTAGTGGTAGCCAAGTGGTAGCATACATGACATTACCAGAAGGGAAGGGAACCCACATTCAGGGTGCCAGGGGCATCTTTGCAGAGGCAGAGCTTGCACATTGTGCCCAATGCACATCAGGTGGGCTCAGGGAGAAGACTATTGGAAAACCACCCCAGCTACAGGATGATGACTGACCCATCACAGGCCATGCTCTGATGACTGAGCACCTCCCACAATCCTGTGGCAGAGGATGATGGCTTTAAGGTATGTCCCCGAGAAGCTGGGTGATGGGGCTGGGGGGTGGTGGTAGGAAAGGGGTAGCCAAAACAGCTCATGAGATAAGCAAATGATGGTGAAAAAAAGTGATAAAAAGGGATATCTACAGGCCTTGCTGCTCCCCACCACAGCCTCTGACCTATCCTGCAAGTTCCTAGTGGCCAGCATTGGTCTTGGACAGGGAAATGAGAATCTAATTGTGGCAGTCACTTACATTTTGCCTAGCACAGTTGATTCCAGATTTGATTCCTTTCTTGATCATGTTAGTTGGCTGAGCCAAAGCCATGAAAAGATAATCTGTGGTGACTATAACATCAAGTGGCTCTCTCCTAACTCCAAGCGATACAAAAACAAACTCACAGACCACTACCACAGCCAGGTGGTCAGCTCTCCTACTCACATCAACTACAGGAAATCTAATGAAACACTTCTTGACTGGATCCTGGCTTCACATCCTGATAGTCTCTCACATGTGGAGATACTACCTGTTGTACTTAGTGATCACTCACGGACATACTGCTCCTGGTCTGCAAGAAGGCAGAGACTCTGCTGAGATTCACCTACAGCTGCTGCCTAAAGAAAGACAGACTTGCTCAGCTAAGAAACTACCTCCATCTCACCGGCTGGCAGTACCTGGAATGCATCCCAGACGTCTACCTTGCCTTTGATTTCTTCTGTCATGCTTTCCAAACAGCATGTAACCACTTTGCTCTCTCAAGGAAAAAAAGAATCAAAGGAGGCAATAGCCTCTGGCTCACCTCAGAACTCGTGACGCTCTTCTAAGAACGGGACAAACTGTGGCCTGTTTACAAAGATTCGGGCTCCCCACAGGCCCTACAGAATACAAAGAGCTGAGAAACTGGTGCAAATCTGTCACTTGGAAAGCCAGAAGTGAATACTGTACAAATAAACTTCTCAAATCTGGTAACGATCATGGGAGACTATAGGAATTCATCAACTAAGTCCTTGGTCAGAGAAGCAGCTTCACTCCCAACATCCTAAACATCAATGGAACAAACACCACTGACCTACAAGTCATTGCAGAGTCTTTCAATTTATTCTTTGTAAACATAGGCAAAGACCTGCCTTCTGGTGACCCTCAAACTGCCCCTGTCCAACATGGACCCCCATTCTCCTCCAGTACTGGTAGACCTGATTCTGCTTCAAATGGATGAGCAAGAACACAGTTATAAAATACCTGCTATGCGCTGCCTCCAAAACCAGAATTGGACCTGACTCATTGGATAAGAAGATACTTAGAATGGCAACTGAGGAACAGGCTCTACCAGTCCAAAAACTATTTAACTTCTCCCTCCAATTTGGCTCCATCCCCGACCTCTGGAAACAAGCAAACATAGTCCCAGTTTTTAAATCTGGGAATGCCACGGTGGTCTATAACTACAGACCCATCTCCATCTTCTCCCTGCTCTCTAAGGCCATAAAAAAAATTGTCAGTGACCAGCTAGTTATATACACCACAGATCACCATTGCCTAGCTGCTGAACAACATGGCTTCAGAAAACAACACAGCACCACAACCACACAAATCGAGCTGATGGAGGAACTCCATGCAGCTGTAGACAAGGGAGAACATGTTGGCACAGCTTTTCTTGAGCTCTCCAATGCCTTTTACTTGGTTAGTCATGATCTTCTACTTGTAAAGGTCTGGGAGATGGGCCTGTCATCTGATGCTACATCCTGGTTCTCAGACTACTTATTTAGCAGAGCCCAAAAAAACAGATGTGGTAAAGTGACCTCAGGCCTGCATCCCCTTGCCACTAGAATCCCACAAGGTTCAATTTCTGGACCACTACATTTTCAGTCTTTTTGTCAACAAGGTACCTGAAATCTGTGCCCACTCCAAGTTATCACTGAATGCCACTGACACAGTCATCTTCACCTCCCATCATGATCTGAAGTCCCTGAGTGGCAACCTGCAGTCAGACTTTGGTAAGGTCTGCAGCTGGTTCTTCACAAACAGGCTGGTCATCAATGCCAAGAAAACAAAATCCCTCCTGTAGGGGAGTACCTATGACCTTAAGGATTGCCCTGAGCTTCACATCAGAACTCCATTGGGGACCCCATTGAACAGCTCCAGGTCTTCAAGTATCTGAGCATATATCTGGAAGAGTCTCTGTCCTTCACATTCCATGTTGACTCTCTGGACAAAAACATTCACCAGCAACTGGGACATTTACTCTGCAGCTAATAGCACATTCCTTGAAAGAATTTCAGCTGCTTTCAACCAGGCCTGCAGATTTACACTCAACAAGAAACCAGACTTCCATTGTTGTGACCTCTACATTGCCTCTAGCTGGCTTCCTGTCCACCTCAGCATCAACCTGAGTGATTCTGCTAGACAGCTCTCCTTCAACAATTGACTATGGGTATTAATAATCACTTCTCTGTGGTCTGGAACAACCACAGAAATCGATCCATGGGGCACCACAAACTGTTCTTGCCCTGCAGGAAAACTGCACTTAGCCAGTGCCCCTTTGTTGCCAGAGCAATCAGAGTCTGGAACTCCCTGCTCCTAGCTAGTACCGTTCTCCCCAACCTCTCATCATTCAAGGCCCAAGTCACCACCAACGTCTTCCAGAAACTCCACTGCTTGTGTGCTTAGCCCTTATTCTGCCAGTACCTTGCATCCTCCACCATAGACTCTGTCTCCTGTTGACTCCCTATGCTGTTGCATATGTCTGATGTTTAATTCCACTGACAAAATAACTATAATTATGTTGTTGCCTATTGTCTACTGGATCAATTTTATGTCTGTTGGAATGACTTGTTGTTGTATGTAACCTACCTGACTTGGACACCTTCAGAAAAGGGTTCTTGAGCTCAAAGGTCTTCCGAAGACAATAAGTAAATAGATAAAATAAAAATATGATGTAGACTATCACAGTTCCTGAAAGGAATAAACAAGGTGAATTGAGGGGAATTATTTTGTATGAATAACCGTTTGAGGTCACAAGAGCATGAGTGCAAACTGAGAGGAGGGAGGTTCAGGAGGGACATGAGGAAGTATTATTTTACAGAAAAGGTGGTGGAATCATGGAACAGTCTCTCAGCTGAGGTGGTGGGCGCTAAACCCATAAATGGTTTCAAGCATGGTTGGGACAGAGTGAAGGGTACAATGGTTACTCAGGGTGACAGAAACTGGGAGGGGAATGGGAAGGTGGATGGGGAGGGCTAGGTCCCTGGATGGATAATGAGGTCCTGGGGTTAGATAAGGAACCATGGGCAGACTAGATGGCCCATTGGTCTTTTTCTGCCATCATTGTCTGTGTTTCTAGGTTTCTAGTAACATCTCTGGAAAACCACTGAATGAATGGAAATTGAAGAATAAAATTGTGAGGTAGTCTGTCCCTTTAATCAATATGGTCAGGGGCAGAATGTAGGCATTCCAGTAGCCTTGTATTTAAACTGGAGTATCTTTGAATTATGGCAACATCATATGTAATTTATAATCAGCGATCTTACAGAGTTTCCTAATTTTGTGGGCTGTGCAAAGGAACACTTGAACTTGCTTGTAGCTACTATATATGCTGCAATTTTATTAAGAATGAGAGAATCTAGAATGTATTTTGTATGCCCCATCAACATGGCATTAAGCAGTGTTCATGTTTTAACTCATGCCTGACTGGTGGTAGGCAATGCAGGTTATTAAGCAGTCTGCTTCGTCTTCTCTCCCCCAGGCAGTAAAGCTGTGTTGTGTATTGGAAGATCATAAGTAAATACATTCAAAGCTACTGAAATATACAACAACAGATGAGAGAACCAGAGAAACTTCAGTTGAAGCTGATAGAGAAACAGAGGAGACAGAGGAAAAGTGAGAAGGTGTGTGTGTGGGGAAGGGGGGTGAGAATCTTCCTCAACTAGGGACAGACTGAGTCAGTCACAATAACAGCAAACTCTTTTACAGACTCAGGAACTTAAAGTTCTTAGTTTGCACCACATTTTTCATAAAATATCCATGCATTAAAGTCAGTAGTGTTAGGTTTCTTTTGAAACTAGCTAGAATAGGAAAATTGCTTTTTGGGCCAGTAAATCTTTTGTCACACTGCTAGCTCAAATCCTGAACAAGGGCAATAGTCTAACGAACTCACAAACGCCTAGCATCAAGTAAGAGGTCAAGAGAAACAGGCCAGGGGAGAGGCTTGCACCCTTTAATTTTTTGCAATGCTATCTTTTGACTGTTATGCATGTGTTTCCTAGCGGGACCATGGGTAGTAGATTTAATAACAATACAAGGGATTTCTCAACTGTCTGTAAAAAAAAAAAGGAGACTAGAGAATCTGTTGCATGTTTACTTTTTTTGTTCATGCTATAATTCTTTAAGAGACAAATGGCTTGGTAACATTTTAAGAAATGTACATTTCCCCAGACTAAGATTACTATCCTTTTTATTTAAAACTAAACACACAGATGTACTGCTGAAATTAGTTAATTTTCTAAACGCTTGTCATAAACTAAGGAAAGTGAGACAGTTTGTATCTGATATGGTTTAGGAAGGAAAGGCAGTACCTCATTCCCCCTTTTCCTGCTGTCATAAGTATAAACTCTGCAAATGTATTATGGATTATTGTAATTGTGGTTTTAAACTGTACTGAGTAATCTTAAAGAACAACTCCGCGCTCTGGCATATGCTTTCATAAATGTGTCGTTTCAGCTATTACAATGTACTAGACAATGCATTTTTCTTATTTTCAGTGTTCTTTATTAAGGTTTATGATACATCTTGGTAGTCTAGCTAAACTGTCTGCATATAAACTGTTTGCCCGTCCCCAGTTAACCTCACAGTGTCTTTGTTTATGACATAGTGATCATCACGCGAACAGGCTATGACGTCACAAGCAACAGTTGTGAGGCCATTGGGGAGGGTCAGATACATTTTGAAAAAAGTTCTGTATTATCTAAAATATCTAGTAGACCAACAGCAAGAAAAAGCGAACCAAAAAAAAACCTTAGAAAATGCTAATGTTAATGCATAGTTGGTGTACACCTAATGGTTTAAAGTTTTTCACTATAGCAGAGAGCTGCTCTTTAGCTCTGTTTTAACAACATCTGTATTTACTATTATTTATGTATTGAATGTAATTTATGTATATGATCTTATTCTGCTTTTATTCTTCTTAATTATGTAATGACTTAGGGCAGCAAACTCTGAAAGTGTTATGCACTAGAAAGCAATGCTGTACAAAACAGAAACTGATGGATACAGTGGAAGACAAGAAAAAAGATCAGCAAAACACAACCACATGTACTGCAGTGGATATGAAGACAGTACAGGGTTTCAAGGCAAAACCGGACATATTTCTGCATACCAAGGAAGTACAGGGTACCTGGGTAACAGGGTAGGCAAGGAATCCCTATAAGTTAGCACATGTTTGCACTGCATATGTACTCATTCCTGTTTACGACCTTGTTACTATGTGCCTGCATATAATACAATATGTACTGCAACCCATTTATTATTCAATAAGGGCATCTGTGTAACCTAGCAAAAAAATAAAATCCCCAGTTTGGGTAGAGGCAGTGCTGGGGTTGTGGTGAGTAATTCTGTAAGCAATAATCCACTGTCAGGTGTGTGGTAATATTGCAATAACTGAACATGCTGGGTGGGTAGTGAGGTACACATGAGGCATAGCTGAGGGTCTTCAACAACCCAGAAAATGAAGCAATGGCAGCATTAACGCACACCTGTAATGGATTATTACATTTATAACATTTGTAAAAAGGTTAAAAGTGTTATACAAATCCTGCATACTGATTGGTTGGCACCTATGTCTTAGAACTGTAATGCACAGGCTAAAAAAGGGCTGACGATCAGGACACAGCATACCAACACAATGAAAAATAAAAGGAATCTTGGAGCAGGTATTAGGGACAGGAAAAATGTGCACAGGAGCTATGATCAATAGACATGGTGAAGTAATTAAGTATACAACCTAAACAGAGCCAGAGTACCAGTAAATGATATATTAGAATTCAGAGAGAGGTGGCAAAGTGGGTCATGTACACCTCATCAACTTAAAGTAGTTTCTGAGTGATAATTTAAAGGTTTACATCACTTGGCAGGATTTGAGTACAGAGGGGAGGGAGTTCCACAACATAGGGGCTATACCCACAGCCTACTGTTAAAAGACTTTCTCTAAAATCTGTCTGTTATACATTTATTTAGTTGTATTTTTTGACCAGGAAAGGCACACTAAGCTGTAACAACTTCTTTCCAGCTGTGTTCTGGGAGGTGGGTTACATGACATGGGCCTGTTTCTATTGATTGGGAGTGTTTGACCATGACATCAGGGAACATCCACTACTCTTCTTCGATAAGTGCTATGAAATCTTTTACTCCACCTGAACAGTGACCAGAGATGGGCAGAAGGTACTTTAGTTTTAACCTTTTATTTGAAGGATGGCATCTCGACAATATAGTACCCCCCTCATACTGCACTACAGAGTCAGTTATGAGTATTATTCCTGGTACCAGGTGTGAGGATAGAACCCATGACCTTTCAATCTTCCAGTCTCAGAGGCAAGCATACTACCTACTGAGCCACTGGCATTGTTGCGTACTGTATACAGTGGAACCTCAAAGTTACAAACACCTCAGGAATGAGTTGTGTTCATAACTTTGAAAATGTTGTAACTTCAAAAGTGGAAGAACGAAATTAATAACAGTACATAGTCACGTCCTACATGCATCATAAAAGCATGACCGCTATGTTTAATGTAAACATCAATTAATGTACTTTACTCTAATTCATGCTCTTTAAAAATGTAAAAACAGGGCACTGTAATGTTCCACTAAACTCGGTACATGTACTGTACAGTACTCTACTAGGTACTGGCAGACATACACACTAAGCCTCAGGAGGTTTAAAGAAATGTGTCATTGTGCTCTGCCTTGGTGTGCTGTAGCATGTTTTTGCAGCCAAAGTATGGAGCTCCTTCATCAGGATCTTTAGATTCATTGATGTGGCTTCAGGCTGCTGCTCCAACCACTGCATGCAGACAGTATAGCACTCCTCTGCTCTGGTGTGAGGGATACTTGTAGTCTCGTCCCCCCCACTGTCACTCTTACTGTCAGGTTGGGTTGTCTCTCTGGTCAGATCAATGATCTCCTGATCTGACAAGATCTGATGGTCAGTTTCATCTTGGTCGGCGTTAAGCCAGTCTTCCTGTTCCTCCTCAGTTTTTGTGAGCTGCCTTCACTCTTCGGTGAAATTCACCTGACTCATTTCAGTGATGTTGCAGTTCTCCAGATGCTCCTGCATCTTCAAACGGCCATAACTTATTCCAGGATCATTTTAAAGATTTAGTGCCCATCTCACTCCAGGATTTTGAGCAAAGGTACACCACATCCTTTATTGAAAGCTGTTTGCAGAAATCTGTGTACCAATCAAAGTCAGAAGACCCCAACAGTAAGCAATGCAGCAACTTCCACTTGTAGCATCTTTTCTGGTTCTCTAGCACTCCTTGGTCCATAGGTTGGACTATGCTTGTGACATTAGCGGACAGAAACAAACATTGAATATTACCGTCCTCTGAGACCAAGTATTCAACTGGTGGATGGGAGGGAGCATTATCTATCAGTAAAACTGCACGGGTGGGTAAGGACTTTGATGACAGGTAATCTTTGATAAGGGGGAAGAAGTATTCAAAAAAGTCTGAAAATACATTTCTGTTCATCCATGCATTTCACTGGCTGTAATAGTGGATGGGCAGAGCTGACATGATTACATTCAAAAAACAACGTGGCTTAGCACTTTTATGAATAAACAAAAGTGGAAGGTAGAAATCTCCACTAACTTTAGCTGTAGCCATTAATGTAACTCTGTCTTTGCAAGACTTAAAGTTCTTTACGAACATACGAACATACGAATGTGCCAGCAGAAACGGACCACCCGGTCTATCTAAGTCTGCACGAGTGTGCAGCCAACACCCCTAGTTTGCAGCTGCCCCACCCCCTTCCCCTTTGTTATCCCACTGCCACCCTCCACCTCCCCCACCCTCACTCTCCCCTGTTCCCTGTCCCATGCCCTTTTGAAGCTGTTCGCAGATTTACATGGTACCACTCATTCTGGTAGGGCTTTCCATTTTGCTACCACCCTCTCTGTGAAATAGTGTCTCCTCATTTCCTTCCTAAATCTTCCCCTCTATTCTTAGCGCATGCCCCCTGGTGACCCTCCCCCTCCTTAACTTAAAAACACCATCTGCCCCATCCTTTCTGATTCCCCTCAGATACTTGAATGTCTCAATCATGTCCCCCCTGTCCCTTCTATCCTCCAGGGTGTACATATTCAGGTCTCCCAGCTTGCTGTCATAGTCTCTCCCCTCCATGCCACATATCATCTTTGTTGCCCTCCTCTGCACCCCCTCTAGTAGCCTGATATCACACTTTAGTTATGGCCTCCAAAACTGCACACACTAATCTAAGTGCGGCCTTACCAGTGACCTGTAGAGGGGCAAGATCACCTCTCTTCGCCTGGATGAAAAACCCCTTGCTATGAACCCCAGCATTTTGTTCACTTTTGCAGCCACTCTCCTGCACTGGACAGTGTTGTCCATGGTCCCTGTTATCAATACTCCTAGGTCCTTCTCCTCCTCAGTGATCCCCAGCTTAACACCCCCCAGCCAGTATTCTCTCCTTGGGTTCTTCACCCCAAAGTGCATAACCTTACACTTCTTTGCATTGAACCCCAGCTGCCACCTCTCTGACCACTCCTCTAGCTTGCATAGGTCTCCCTAGAGCTGCTTCCATCCCTCCTCTCAATCCACCACTGCTCCGATTTTGGTGTCGTCAGCGAACAGACTTACCTTGCTCACCACCTCATGTGCAATGTCTGATATGAAGAGCTCAAACAATACTGGCCCTGACACAGAGCCCTGCTTCTCCCTTCTCTTACCTGCTACTCTGATCTCACAGCGAGGGTTTCAATGGACAGAGTGACTCTCTTTCTCTTTACACCGACTGCCATCATTATCACCATGTTAGTGCTAGCGTTTAACAAACACTTGCCATTAATGCCTTTTCTAAGGCCAACCACAGGTGTTACAATTGATTGATGACTGTGTGTGTGTGTGGGGGGGTTCTGTTAACTGGTCAGTTTGGAATACTGAGGTTCGTAACTTTGAGGTTCTACTGTATATGACACTGTTTTTCATGGCAAATAAAGAGACATTATGTGTGCGGCAACTGTCGGTGTCCATGTCTAGTGTTGGTCTTGAGTGGAGAAGCAAGGATTTGAGGGACTGGTTTACAGGCTGTATCAACGGCAGCTTCCACAGGTAACATGTTACATCTGACACAAGTTGTGTTTTTACAGAAGTGTGATGGGTCCCCAGATTCTCAAGCCTTTCGCATCTTTAGCCTCTGCTGAAAATGAATTCCAGCAACCATGGCCAGACCACTCGCTATTGGGTGTGAATACCGAGGGCCCCAGTTACATATCCAAAAGGCATGTTTTTTGGCCCTCATTGCCCTTCTTAGAGAACCACAATGGTCTCATGTGCCTGTTTCTCTTGGCAACAGTATTCAAACAAATCTTAGTTGCCTTGACAATGGATCCTTTAATTACTCCCTACATTTCCTCCACCCCCCTGATTTTGTTCACTCTAACCAATTTATGCTAGACTAAGTCTCTCATCTGGTCACAGACTGCTCTTATGAAATCCAGAACCTCAGCCTTTGATGAGTGTATTGGTAACCAGGGACAGTTCAAATCATATGATGTTATGTTTGCTGGACCCCAGTGATCCCTCAAGCTGCACTCAGCCTACCATTTGCGAGCTGGTGAGCACCATATTGAGAATGGCAGCCTGACTTATGGGTTCACTGACTAGCTGCATCAACAGTCAGTCCTACAATGTGTCTAGCATGGCCTGACTTCTGGTGCCCTTAGCTACTAGAATGTCTCAGTCTATGTCTGGCAGGTTGAGATGCCCCACTGCCACTACCTCCCCTTTGTGGCCCCCTTTTCTTTTTTTTCCCCCTAGTTCTCTATTACTCTTATCTCCTTGGCCTAGAGGTCTATAGACCACCCCCATGTGTAAGCTTCTCACCTGATGCTGTTGTGAACTGTACCCACAGTGATTCTATTCCCCATTCCTTCCCCTGATGGACCCATCCTCTACCATCTCTATGCCTTCCTTAACATACAGGGCTACCCCTCCTCCTTTTCCCTTCCCCCTAGCTCACCTATACATGTCTAGCTTTGTACTGGCGGGTCCCAGTCATTATTGCTGGTGGCATGTGTTTACATATTGGCTATGAGGTCTAATCCTATACCTGCCACCATTGCCTTGAGCTCACTAATTTTGCTTCTAGGCCCCAGGTGTTAACACAGACTGCCTTCCAGTGTGTGCCTATACCTCATCCTTTTTTTTAGTTCTTCTTCCTTCATCCTTCCCTTCCCTCAACTCCCTGATTTTCCTGTTCCTTGTCATCTTTGTAAGCCCTCACTCCCTGGCACCATTTCTTAACTTATTATGAACCCCTGCCTTGCTGCTTTTCTTTCCACAGTTTCCAGATGCCATTTCATGGGGGGGGGGCCTTCTTGCTCTCCAACCCCATGTGGTTCCCCCAACCCAAGTCTCCCCCTCAGTCAGTTTAAATGTCTACCAATGGAGACATGAAACTTTTGCTCAAGTGTACTACGTCCCTCTCTTGTTAGGTGAAGTCCATCACCCTTGAAGAGCCCCTGTCCCAGAATCTCTATCAGTTTCCAACAAACTGGTATGCCTCCTCCTGACACCATCCCTTTAGCCACCCATTAAACTCCTCAGCCTCCTCCTTCCTCATGCTGTCCTTCCTATTCTCTGACCACACACAGGGAGGACCTCAGAAAAGGTCAGGGAAGAGAGTGTGCCTTCAATCCGTACCCAGCCTTTGACAGTTGCACTTCAGTGCCTCAATAGGCTGGTTTGCCAGATCATTTGTACTCATGTGTACCAGCACCACAAACTTCCCCTCTCCCACTCCTCTACCATGCTCCCTATCCTATTCATGTCCCAGATGGCTGATGCACCAGGAAGGTATCTAACCACACCGTTCCCCTTCCCCCTTCTTCCACCACCTTCTCCACTACTCTAATCATAGATTCCCCATACATCTAGGGCACTCCTAACTATCTTCCTCCTATTTTTACCATCAGCAGCTACCAAGTTATCATGTTTACTCTTCCTGACTGGCTCTGGGTCCCGCAAAGGAGTTAGGTACCTGCTCCTCCTCCAGGGGTGCAAAGCAATTTGCTGTCAGGATTTGATGAGCTTGCATGAAGGGGTTGGGGGATGGGCAAAGGGGGACCTGGAGAAGACAAATACTGAATGAATACTTTTGCTCAGTATTCACAAAAGAAGGGGTGGGGTATGGGCCTATATTAGCAAGTAGACACACACACAGGAAAGAGGGGTGGACACCAGTTCATTCACAGAGGAGAGAGTCCTAAAGGAACTCTTGAAACTAAAGGTGGATAAGGCAATGGGGCCAGACAGGATACATCCCAGAATACTAAAATAGCTCAGAGAGGTAATATTCAACAAATCATTGGAGAAGGGAGTAGTACTGGAGGACTGGAGGAGGGTGAACGTGAGACCTCTTCACAAGAGTGGGAGCAAGGTAGAAGTAGGTAACTATAGACCAGTCAGTTTGATTTCAGTGGTGGGAAGGATGATGGAATCACTGTTAAAGGAAAGGATTGTGGAATATCTAGAAGCCAGCAGGGTACAGGACCCAAGGCAACATGGATTCACAACAGGAAGGTCATGTCAAATGAATCTGATAGATTTCTTTGACTGGGTGACAAGAGTAGTAGATCAGGGAGCGGTGGTGGTCATGGCCTATGGCATTTGACACAGTCCTGCACAAGAGGTTAGTGAACAAATTGTGCAGTCTGGGAGTAGGTCCCAAGGTGGTAAACTGGGTCAGAAATTGGCTTAGCAACAGGACTCAGAGGGTGGTGGTTAATGGAGTGCAATCTGAAGAAAGAGGGGTAACCAGCAGGGTGCTACAGGGTTCAGTGTTGAGGCCAGTCCTCTTTAATGTCTTTATAAGTGACATTGTGGATGGACTTGAGGGAAAAGTATGCCTCTTTGCAGATGACACCAAGATCTGCAATAGGGTTGACACTCCGGGGGGGGGGGGTGGAGCAAATGAGGAGACACTTAGGCAAGTTGGTGGAATGGTCAAGAGTGTGGCAGCTCGGATTCAATGCTAAGAAGTGTAAAATCATGACTTGGGGAAGAAACACCCCGGGGAGGAAAACACAATGGTGGGGAGGTACTAACAACAACCAAAATGGAAAGGGACCTGGGGTAGTCATAACAGGTGATCTAAAAGTAGCCAAATAATGTGAGAAGGCAGTGAGGAAAGCCTGTGGTATGCTGGGGTGCAGTAGATAACAGGAGGTGGTGATGCCGCTGTACAGGCAGTTAGTGAGGCCTCATCTAAAGTACTGTGTGCAGTTCTGGAGACCTCATCTGTGAAAGGGCAAAGACAGGGTGGATGCAGTCCAGAGAAGGGCAATGAAAATGATGCAGGGGCTGCACCAGAAACTATATGAGGAGAGATTGAGAGAACTTAATATGTATACTCTGGAGGACAGGAGGGAGAGGGGGGATATGATAGAAACATTCAAATACCTCAAGGGGATCAACAGAGTTCAAGAGGGCAGTATCTTTCAGAAAAGGAGATGTGCAAGAACAAGGGGTCACAATATGAGGCTGGAAGGGGAAAGACTCAGAGGCAACATGAGGAAGTATTTTTTCACAGAAAGGGTGGTGGATGCATGGAACAGCCTCCCAGAGGAGGTCATGGGGGCAAAAACAGTTGTTGAATTCAAGAATGCATGGGACAGGCTGAAGGCAAAACTAGTGGTAGGAAAGAGGAGGTAGGCTGCAGATCAAATAGAATCTGCAGCTTATGCAGTAGGTAGGAAAATGGACAGACTAGGCAGGCCAGACTGTCCTTTTTTGCCATCAAGTTCTATGTTTCTATGTTTCTATGACCTTGTTGTGACTGTCTCTACCACCTTATCCCCATCATCCTTCAGCCCCCTTGCCAGTGGGCCTCTGGGGCTGTGTGGGTGCAGAGTATGCCTGTGGTTACCAGCTCAGTTGGTGTCACACCTAGGTATTAGACAAATGGGACAGAAACTGGTGGAGGAGAGTGCAAAATCATGAGGATTGTAGTCGTTTATAGACCTCAAAGTCAGGCTGGTGAGGAACATACTGTAAACTGCTCTTAGAGGAGATCAGAAAGGCAGCAGAGTTTATGGCAACAGTCTTTATGGGGGATTTTCAGTCTCTCTGATTTAGATAGAACAGTACCAGACACAACGAGTAACAGATGTCAGGGGTTCATTAGTGTCTTCCAGGACTGCTTTCTCTAGGAGTTGGTGTGGGAAGCTACAAGGGGGAGGTGGACCATTGTATTGTCAAAGCAGGACATTATAGGTAACTAAGGGGAGGATCCCTTGGGAACAAGTGGCCACAACAACTGTGTTATTTGACATATTTCTGAGGGTACAACAAGCCTTTTCAAAAATGATGGTTTTAGATTTTAGGACAGATGATTTTGGTAGGATGGGGGAAATTCTCCAGTATAGACTGAAAGAGCTAAGGGAGGTTGATGAGGTGAAGGGAAAATGGGCAGTCATCAAGAGGAAGGTACAGGGGGTGACAAAGTACTACCTATACGATATGTTAGCAAGGACAAGTAACACAGAAGGCTGATCGTGTTTATTAAGGAGGTAAATGAAGCAGTTAGGGAGCGAAAAAGATCATTTTGAAAATATGGAAAGACAAGATGGAGGACAACAGGGAGAAGTATAGTATGTGGACAAGCTTAAAATGGCAAAGAATTGAATTAGGGAAACAAAGCTAGTTTGTTAGCAAGTACATTTGAGGCTAATACACCATTCACAAAACAGCATGTTAAGGGTAAATATTCACCATGGTTAAATAAGAATCTTAGGCAACTTATGAAAAGGAGTGATAAATTAAGGTATTAGAACTTTAAAAGTAGAGCTAAATTAACTTTAAATCAATATAAACAAATGAGCACTAAGGTAAAAATGAAAATAAAACACATCAAATCTTTATATTACCATCAGAAGCAAACAAAGCACATGAACAACCCCAAAACCTTTTGGGCTTCTTTTACAAATGTATGGCTTGGCACTCACAGAGTCAGTAATCCAGGCAAAATGAAGTTTTAAATGTTTATTCCATCACCACAGAGGTCCGGACTACCATAGAAATGTCCCAGCGCTTTAACCCAACAAGGTTTTCCTTAGGAAGTGGGTCTAGTTCATAACAGACAGTGCACGGTTTTATTTAACTCTAAAATTTGATTAGCGTTTTGCTCATAAAAGTTCTAAAACATTGTGAAAATGCATAGCACTTGCCTCACTGTGTTTAGCAAACATAACACTTCCAGAAAACCAATATAAATGCTTTCTGTACAGTTAGCATTGTCCCAAGAAAAAAACTGCTAATCAATTATTTAAAACCCTGCAGTGCATCATATTTAAAGTCCTCATTTAAAGTGATACACACTTAAAACAATGAAACCACAACCCAAATGTGAACAAACTTTCCTAACAATCAATAGACAAAAAACAGTAAATAAGTCAGATGCAAAAAAACAGATGGAGAATAAAATACATAGGCAACGACAAATAAATACAAAAATATATCATCAAACGCGCAAGTCTATCCATAATAATTTGTTCCCTGCAGATAACTGACCTCAATGGAATACAGCAATAAAAAACAAGGAATGGGAAAGATATGGGTCTGGTTTGTGAGGACATTTGTGAAATGAAAGAGGGAATAGAAAGGGGGGGGGTGGCGTTGGTACTTACTTTGATCTTAAGATACTAGGAGTATGTATAGGAGTAAAGCATGGAGCCAGGAGACAAAATAACCTTTTATTGTACAAAAGCACGAGGATAAACAATAAAAGGGGAAGGGGGAATAGTTAAGCTGTTACTTAAGGGAAGGGGGAATTTAGAAAGGGGGATTTTAAAGTATACAAAATTGTGCAAGACAATGAATAAGATTTAGAGAGAAACAGAACATCTTGGTTAATTTAAATAATTGAAATGAAAAGTCCATTTTCCAAGTTCAATTCCAGTATTGGCTGGTATTTGCCACCAAACAGGAAAAGTAGATTCCCACTTGGATGTAGTAATTCAGGTATGTTGGGGACCAAGGGTATTTCTCTGCAGCAGTTCAAATTTCCAAGATTGCGGGCCCACCGGCACGGTGGTTAGAATTCTGTCTGCAACGCTTGAACCTGATACTGAAATGGACCCGGGAACCAGAGGGTCGGCGGAGAGAAGGATTGAGTGTCTTATGAACTGCCTCCTTCTCCGGGGGGGGAGGTGGGGTTGTGTGTCGGCACACAGAGGACTCCTGGCAGAGGCTGGGAGATCCCACACACCTGGCTCCATTATGCACGAGGGGTGGGGTGGACGCTGGCATCATTGCACATCCCGGCCCCTACTAATGTTGAAAAATCACTGAGCTGGCCATCTCAATGATGCCCTGTCCCCAGCCTCTATCAGCCTCTGAAGCCGGCTCCCCAGCTAGATACCAGTAGCGCGGCCCCAGTAGCAGGGATAGAGCTGCAACCCCACCCTCTGGGGGCAAGCCAGGGGTTGTTATGCCTGGGTTATGCCCCTATCATCCCACATACACCTCACACTGTATTCTTGGTCTATTGTACTGTGATACTGCTATTTTGCAATAACATTGTAGATTTGGGCACCGATCGTATAAGCATGATTGCCAGGAATGTGCTTTGCTGCTAAGATATGCTAATATTGATCATGCAGGATTCATTATACCTCACTATAATACATTTATCTAGATTAGTTTGTCTTTCATAGATATTCCATATATAATCTACCTAATCACTGATAATATGACTCTGAGGGATCATCAGTGATTATTGTATACTTATATTCTCATATAATTATATGTAGTGTGTGTTTTACAATCAGGCAGATATGCCACATGTAATAGGGCCTGTCAGCAGTTCTCTTTGTCTAAGCAAGCTGACAGAGAGATAAAGCCTTTGTTATGTCTATATCATACTGTACATAAGCAAGAAATGCCACATGTAGTTTGAACCTGTCAGCATTTCTTTTGTCCAAGCTATAATGCAAATGGAAGCATATTCTGTCTCATATGATACTCATTAGTAATTCTATCTCCTATGTCATTATCCAATGGAGAATGACTTAGGACTAATACATATTGTTTCTTATATCTGTAACTATGTTGTAATCTCTGTTGCTATGCTGTCATCTGTAGTATTTAGCTGTCCGCAATCCACTGTACCTTCTCTGGACACTACTGGTTCATCACTAGAAGATTAGTACTCTCTGGCAGAGAGCTGGAGAGTGGGGAGAGAGGCAAGACCTTAGAAAACCTAAAATCTACAATCCTGGAGATTATGTGCATTCTTCAGGCTAGTGGTGAGAAACCCATCTCCCTTGTGATTTTCTCTGTCACATGCTTGGCATAAGTAGTATAAGAAACTTTATTAATACTCCTTGCTTGTTTATGAATGTTTCTTGGCAGACTCTGAGACACAAGAATCTGTATTATTATTATTATTTACCCTACACACCAAGAGTGTTTAGATTACATAAATGACGACTGCGAGTGGAGTCTGAATGTTTGCCAAGTTTCATTTTAATTTCCTCTGTAAATAAAAACACTGGGCAAGAAATCTCCAGTAAAAAACAAGCTAAAAGTGTCTTCTATTTAAATTTTTGGTCTGTTGTGTGTTCCACAGTGCAGACAAAACAATCTCTTGGCAGATATTCAATCTCTGTGTAAGAGTTGTTTTATTTTTATTTTTTTTCCTATGCTTTCTCTGTGGGAACACAGCTGTAAAGGGATCCAAAAAGACAGATAGACTGCTTTCTTGTGGATTCAAATCCTAATGTGTATATACTCATCTAGGAGTCCATATACACCAAAGGCTGTTTGTGTCCTGTCATGAACTTTGGTTGCAAACAATATTTTTGATCCACAGACAGCTAAGGGTTTCTTATCTTATATGACATGTCCAAATGTATCAGTACTGAGTTGAGGCTGGATGCCTTAACAAGCCAAACTGCTAACTGTAGTTGGTTTGATTTTGCTGAGGTAGCAGAATCCAATGGTAGCACTTTAAGGGATATCATTGCCCATTATGGGGAGTTGAAAAATGGTACCAATGATCCTGAAGGATTATTAATTGTAATGTTGTTTAATTGTTTTGATGCTGTTCTAAATGAAATATCTGTTTTGGAATCTGAGTATATTGCTTGCAAAATGGAGAATGCTGCTTTCAAGCAGATAATTAGTCTGAAAGAGGCTTCTCATACAGAGAAGATAACTGGACTACAGTCTGAGCTGGAGTCTGTCCATCTAGTAAATAGGTATCTGTTTAATGAGAGAAGCAGCAAAGACCTGCATGCCTTAAGAGATCATGCTGAAAAGGCAAAACTTGTTAGAAAAAAAGTTTTTCAAACAAATGGTGTTTTGGCTAGTAACACTGATTCCTTACATTTTGAAAACAAGGAACTTTGGGATGATAAGTCTGAAGTAATTACTGAAAGAGTTAATGTGCTGGTATTTCAACACCAGCCCTTGACGGAACAGCATGATTCAGTATGTTTTAATTACAGCAGACTTGAAATGAATGTTTTGAATATAAATCATGACACAGTTTCTGTTGATAAAAAACAAGTTTTACAAGATGTGATTGTCTTGCAATCTGAAAACAATGCACTTTACAGTGCAGATATGGCAAACTTGCGCCATCAGCTAAAGGTATTGGCAGGGCATACTAACTTAATGCCCAAAGACATTGCCTCTTCTAATGTTGAAGAGTTTGATTTTGAACACTCACAGTATGCTGTGGGGTGGACTAGAGCAAAGGCTAGCTGCTTGTTTTTCTGTGATTCACAAAATGGAGAATTGTTAGCATCTCAAAATGGTGGACACACATGTCATCAGGTTGCATCCCCAAGATGGCCACTCGTGATGCCCATGAGGTAATCCAAAATGGCCGACCATCACATCACAGAGATTCGATCCTGCAGTCACAGGGACCTGTGACTGCTGCCATAACCAAACAAAACAAACCAGAGTTTTTTGGCTTGATTAATAATGTTATCAGTAACACTAGTGTTTCTGAGGGACCGAAGTTTCTCATTAAAAATGATGTTGATGTACTGTTGAATAAGGCTGATATGCAATCTGTCATGAAGTCAGCGTCTGATGCTGCAGTAACAGCTTATGCTGTTAACTATGTTTGCTTTATTAGCGTGGCCTTGGTTAAAGAACACATTGCAATTAATTACATGAATTGTGATGATTCTTCCCTATGCAATTTAACATCAGTTTTCTCTGAGAAGACTGAACATACTGCTTTTCCTATGCAGTGCATTAATACCTTAAGCTGCAACATTAAAAACAATGTTACTACCATCCAGCAACATTCCGGTGGGGAAACCCACTTTACATTTGATGGGGAAGGGGACAACCCTGATTCTGAAAGCCCCATGGCTGTGACATTTTCAGCATCACAGGCCATGTCGGGGGGAGGGGGAGGGTTACAGGTTTGATTTCTGAACCTGAGCCAACAGCTGTTTCAGTACTTTTTTCTCCACCCCTGATGGCTACTGAACCACAATCCATAACTGGAGAACTATGTGCAGCTTGCACAACACTTTTCTCCACTGTGCAGGCACCCTTGATAGTGCCAGCACTGCCTGCGCATGATGCAGAACCCCCTCCACCAGTGACACCTGGATCATTCCATACTGTGGCTGCAGTAGCAGGCACAAACCAGGAACTGTCTGGGTTATTTCCAGAACATACAATGGCAGGCACTACTTACAAGAAGGTACAAGGTATCCTAATACTGATATCATTGTCTTTACTTTTGGGATCACTGACCATGGCCCCAGCATTGGTTAATCCTAACACAGCTATAGGGCATTATTTTGAAACTGCAACATCAGATAAAGCACTCTCAGCAGTTTTAGCCCAAACTTAAAATGGACACATCAGACCCATTGCTTATGCATCACAGATGCTTGCCCCAGTGGAGCTAAAATATAACTTTTGTGAAAGGAATCTTTTGGTTACATACTGGGCAATGAGATACTTTATGTACATCATTGGATAGTCACCCATTGTACTGCATTCCAATCATTTGCCAACTAACCTTCTGTTGTCAGACAGAGTAAAAGATGACTCTGTAACCAATGCCAGACTTACACACTGGTCTCTCATTTTACAGGATTATGACATCACTGTCCTTCCTATCAAAACTCCATCCTTGTTGGCCCATGGCCTACAGTTTACAGGAGAGACCCATCATTGTTCACTCCAACCCCCTGAGCTACCTGTCCCAGTGCCCTATCTGACAGAACCTCAGAAAGTGTTCAAAGACACCACTGTGTATCATGTTTTGACTGATGACTCAGCCACACATACCAATGAGGGCAAGATAGCAGGGTTTGGAATTATTTTACATTCTGGTGATGACAGAGTGCGCATGGCTAGTAATTGCATGATTGTATATGTACAATTCACAGGCAATGTTAAAACATGCCTAGTAAATAAAATGAAAAGCAGGAAGGCGAGGAGTCTCCTAACTACCACAAATATTTGTGGATGGTTTAGAAAGCTGGAACGTCCTTGAGAAATACACAGCTTGTGTTAAGAAAGGAATAAAAAGATTTTTTCTTACGTAAAATGATACCAGCACTCCATGAGAGGGTTAAGTGTTGCAGTCTGACAAAATGACCTTCAGATAATTACAGAAAGCACTGCAGATACAATGTTTTTATTACAGTTTCTAATTTGGTCTGTTTCTCTCTAAACTGAATTTCTTTGGCAGAAGACAAACTTCTGTTCCAATTCTCTGATATTACCTCTGAGAAATACAGTGACTTGCTTGTGTACAACAAAACTCTAACCAGTTTAAATACTGTACATTCACAAGGTTCGAGCATATTGTAAAATGTTAACCTTATGTTCCAAAAGAAGGACCCCTTATTTGAGGGCAGTGTATAGGTTCCTTAATAAAGGAACTGAGGAATAACTTCCAGAAATAGCTCTTATAGAAAGCAAAAATGACATTCACCTATCCAGTGATGGCCTGCTCATTTGGAACATCACTGCTGTAATACTCATGAAAAGTTACAGGTAATTCCTGAACACCTGATAGTAGATTTTATCTACTGTACCAAGTACATGATACTCCAACTGGTGGACACCAGTGAGTCAGTAAAAACACTAGACAGACTGACATCCTCTGCCTTGTGGCTACACATGAGAAATGATGTAGAACACTAAATTAGTAACTGTTTGATCTGTGAACAGAACAATCCTATACCAGCTAGGACAAATGCATTGTTACCCCAGAGGCAAAAGGCCCCTGGAACAAAATCTAGTTTGACTACATTGGCCTTATGCCAACCACTAAGAACAGCTAGTTTGCACTAGTGATCACCGACCTATTTTCCAAACAGTTTAAAGCTATCTCAAAACAACAGCACAGTCAAAGTGACTGCAAATGTCTTGGTAAACCAGCTATTTACTAGGTAGGGTTTTACCCCTAAAAGGTAAATTCTGATTGCAGGGATCTGGCTTTATAGCCTAAGTGATGCAGGAAATTCTGGATTTGTTATGGGTAAAACAAAAGTTTCATATTCCTTACCATCCACAGTCATCAGGACAGGTGAAATGGGCTAACAGGCAGATCAAAGTAATATAATTCAAACTTGTTCAGAAAACCCCAAAGGACTGAAATTCATTATTGCCTTTACTCCTTATGGCAATAAGAGGGACACCCTCTGCTGGTACACAGCATACCCCATTTTTGAAATCATGACCGGACGGTCCATGAGACTCCCAGAACATTTACTTCTGGACCTGTGTACTGCCACTGCTGTTGGAACATCAGTAGATAAATATGTTAAATATCTCAAACAAGACATCCAAAAGGTACACTTGTTTGCTTCACAATGTATGGGCAAGGCCCAACAACAGGCCCCATCCCAGTGTAAACAAACTCAGTCCCTCAGTCTACCAAGTTAGACTGCCGCACTATAACAGTCAATGATAACTGGCTAAATGCCAATTAAATGAACCTGTTTAAAGGAGGTTAAATTACTTTTCTATACCCCAATCGGTGGAGTAGTGCTAAACTAACTGTTTTTCTTTTTCTCTTTCCTTTTAGGTTCCAGAGAGAGAGAGAGAGAGAGATGATTGCTTTTATGCTTATTCTTTTTAAAAGTATGAGTCTTCTTACAAGCCCAGACTGCTCATTTTATTGCAGATAAGAACCAGTGACTTAATCCTAAGCAGATTGTTTAGGCAGAATACCTCACAAGCCCACATGATTTAATTGCATCCTGTGGAATTCACACTAAAGTCCTAAAAGACGTATTCATCATCCAGAAGGGTAGTGAGGCCCTACTGAATATTATGATCATTGCTTTGGATCAATTCTAGCAGCTAGACTTGATCTGGACTCCTGTTTACATTTTATTGATAATCAGGAATTTTGCATCCAAATTGATATGGTAATAAAAGCCATTAGATCGTAAGGTTTTTACCTTATGATGCTTCATAATTTGTGACACTTAATACTGAGTGCCCAAAATAGAACCCTGGCCCACCCAGTAATATTAACAGCCACTTCTCAACCAGGTACCATAGTTAATAATGTGCAGTTCATGCACATCCCAGTGATTTTTAAATCTCACCCTTTAGAACTTGGAATGATTTGTTATATGTTTCACAACAAACATTTTCCAACTTTTTTTTTCATAATGATGTGATTGGATACCCTGGCAGCATACCAGGTACTCATTAATGGCCCCTATACAGGGACTGATAGCACCACACATACACGCACTTAGGATTTTCACATACTGACTGCTAGTTGTACATCTTATGACTGTAAACCTACCCAAATGCACTAGGCATTTTTTTTTTTTTTAACAAAACACGGATTTAGACTCAGGCCTACTTGGCTCTGACATATCTATTTGAAATAGGGCTGATTTAGCCATTATTCAAGCACATATGTTAAAGGTTCATGAGAGTATGAAATAGCATACCCCTCCAGTTGCATGGTATACATGATTTTGCTCATAAAGAGTGATTTACATTTACAATATTAAGGATATTGTGAAGGGGTTTGACCTAACAAATGTTCATATTAAATTAATTAATTTCTGCTTACATTAAGGAAGCAGATGAGCATCACATAGCTAGGAAAGTCCTTTGCACTGCCTATGGCTATTATGTTCTTACAACCCTTTGGTTATCTCTTCTGGGATCTGGAATTAGGACATATCCTTGATCTCATACATGACAGACATATGGGTCAGTGGCATTGCCACATTTTGCACTTCTATTGCATGTGTTAACAAATGTTTATTTGAATCTAGCACTATTCCCTTGTCAGTAGCAAGGAACCTTGGATATGTCACCACACATGCCAGTATTGCTACATATTTTGAAACTTATTCCTGGACAATCCAGGAAGCCATGTTTGTGACTCTCACAGTGTCATTTGCCACATCTACATCTGGCAACATCCATCTCTGATCATCTGGCAATTGTCCATTCTAATGGTCATCTTGATGGGAATTTTTATCATGAAAGGTTAAAACTACCTCTTTTCCTTGTTTACCATGAGGTCTTGGAATCGTGACTGACTCTGAACTTTGATTGTCGTACCGGAAGGAGCACCACCTTTTATGCAGATGTGACATCTTCCAACGTGTCTTATCAACTTGTGAATACTGACCTAATAATTGAAAATTAGGCTTCCACTTATGAACTTTCAAACAAATTGTATTCAGTCCAGCCAATTAGATTCTACAATCAAGCTCATTGTTATGCATACTATGAAGCTAGTCTGGGTTGGGGGCAATCTGCTGACTCAGCAAGAAGACTCTTTTTCATTTGATCTACAATCAAGAAATCCATTTTCTTCACTGCTTGTTTTCCAAGCCTGGCTGGCACCTCATACAAACTGGGTATTGTCATAGACGTTTACACTTTGTGCAGCCATGTGATCATCTTCAATTGAACACTGTTGCTATTCCATTGTAAAACTCAATGGGCAATCTAATGCACCCCCTGTTGAGGCATATGAAAAATACTGCTGCCTCCTGAACATTTTGATTAACCTTTGGAAAATCTGAATGCATCAAATTTGAACTATGAATCTTCATCTAACACTTGAAGAAACCCTGGATTTATCCCTGGAACTGTTTGTAGTTTATGGCTTGTGGACATTAATATTTCATGTCCTGTTCGACTTACCAACTGAAAAATGCCATCCTTCAAGGTGGTATATTCTGCTGATGTGGAACACTGTGTGGTGACCAACTATACATTCTTTCAATATGGACTAAAAGTTATACAAAGTGAACTTTTCTAACTTCTGTTTTTATTCCCTAAACATAAAATAGGTTATACGGTAATCACACCTGTTCTCATCCTGGAACCAGATATCATTAAGTCTAGTCCTAACTATCTTGATGCTCTATCTCAATTTTTCCTTATTTTTAATATCCATACAGGCAACTTAAGTTTGTCTCTTCAATTTTTTCCCAACAGGACAGATACACACATGATACATATCAGTATTTACTGATTGTTTTGGTATTGGAAAACCCCATTGTGAAGTTTTATTCCAAATGTTTATGGTAATACAAGGTTTACTAACATTTTCCCTTATAATCACATTTTGTTGTTTAAAGAAAACCCTGAAAGACTACTATGACGAGTTAATATTCCTCTATCAGGCTCATGCCTTGGGCCTGTAGATGAATGGTACCTAACCACCATCTTTTCATTGTGTTGCCACTTTTGCAATTAGGCAACAAAGAGGGGATTGTTATGCCTGGGTTATGCCCCTATCGTCCCACATACACCTCATGCTGTATTATTGGTCTATTGCACTATGATACTGCTATTTTGCACTAACAGTGTATATTTGGGCACCGTTCGTATAAGCATGAGTGCCAGGAGTGTGCTTTGCTGCTAAGATATGCTAATATTGATCATGCAGGATTCATTATACCTCACTATAATACATTTATCTAGATTAGTTTGTCTTTCATAGATATTCCATATATAATCTACCTAATCACTGATAAGATGACTCTGAGGGAGATTACCCAGGCTGCAGTGACAGTCATCATGGAGACATCCCTGACAGTGACAGCCACAGTGCCGACTGTCAACATTGCAGTGTTGGGGATGCCTACATGTATCCATATGGGGGGCTGCACCCCAGAACCCCCCATGTGGGGGTCTCTGCTCCCCACACTCCTGGTCTCTAGGACTCTAACTCTGAGTCAGAGTTGGG
This sequence comes from Neoceratodus forsteri, assembly GCA_016271365.2. NCBI lineage: Eukaryota > Metazoa > Chordata > Ceratodontiformes > Ceratodontidae > Neoceratodus > Neoceratodus forsteri. The sequence continues at coordinate 1,301,777,799 of CM057453.1, read as the reverse complement.
CTGGGGAGGGGGGCAAACACCCAGTGAGGCAATCATGATTGTCATACAGACCACCTCAGTGACTGGTGGATTTTGCCTGATTCCTGTCACTGTGGTGGTCTTCATGATCAGGGAGTCACTGCAGCAACAGTATATGCTCTGAGGGATCATCAGTGATTATTGTATACTTATATTCCCATATAATTATATGTAGTGTGTGTTTTACACTCAGGCAGATAAGCCACATGTAATAGGCCTGTCAGCAGTTCTCTTTGTCTAAGCAAGCTGACAGAGAGAGAAAGCCTTTGTTATGTCTATGTCTTATACTGTACATAAGCAAGAAATGCCACATGTAGTTTGAACCCATCAGCATTTCTTTTGTCCAAGCTATAATACAAATGGAAGCATATTCTGTCTCATATGATACTGATTAGTAATTCTGTCTCCTATGTCATTATTCAATGGAGAATGACTTAGGACCAATACATATTGTTTCTCATATCTGTAACTATGTTGTAATCTCTGTTGATATGCTGTCATCTGTAGTATTTAGCTGTCAGCAACGCACTGTACCTTCTCTGGACACTACTAGTTCATCTCTAGAAGATTAGTACTCTCTGACAGAGAGCTGGAGAGTGGGGAGAGAGACAAGACCTTAGAGAACCTAAGATCTACAGTCCTGGAGATTATGTGCATTCTCAGGCTAGTGGTGATAAACCCATCTCCCTTGTGATTTTCTCTGTCACATGCTTGGCGTAAGTAGTATAATAAACTCTATTAGTACTCCTTGCTTGTTTACGAATGTTTCTTGGCAGACTCCGAGACACAAGAATCTGTATTATTATTATTTACCCTACACACCAAGAGTGTTTAGATTACAAGGGTGACTGGGGAGCGCTAGCTATTTCAGAGGTGGAGACTTGGGGGTCTGTGACCAGGGACCGATCCTGATGGCCCGGCTCGGCCATAAAGCATAATAAATAAAATAAAAATAAAAATTTCCAAGATTAAATCCCGATACCTAGGGAAAAGGGAGAACTATTAAATGGAAAAATATATTGAAAATGCTGAATAACACAAGAATCTAGACATAAGGAAAAACATCAAAACATTTACAAGAAAGAACTAAAGTCCACTTCTTCATTAAGCCCTAATGTTAAAGTAGTTTTTAATATCACAACCCATCTTGTTTCTCTCTGTAATATACTCCTAAGCCTGATTCCTCCCCTTGGGTGCCTAGCTACAAGTTCCAGTGCCATAAATTGCATGCAATCCAGTTTAAAATTATGGGCTTCTAGAAAATGAGCACCTAAGGCATTGTGTATGTTGCCAATCATAATAGCTCTTACATATTCTTGTATCTGGACTTTAGCTGGTCTTGAAGTTCTCCCCGTGTAATATTGATTACAAATACACCAGCAAACATACAGTACAAAATGTGAACTACATGTCAAAAACTCTTCAATTTTGAACTTGTCATTGTTCCTAATAAATGTATTATCTGTTTTTGCATATTTGCAGATTTTACATCTGCCACATATGAAAAAGCGTTTAGGTTTGTTCCGAAGCCAGCTGTTTCCCTCTCCATTTTAGTTGCTATAAAGTGACTATGGACAAGTTTAGCCCCTATATTCCCCTCCTTTCTAAAACTCACCCTGGCTTTAGATCCAGTGTTTTCTTTGAGAATCAGGTCTGTCAGAAGAATAGGCCAAAGTCTGTGTACTATTCCTCCCACCCTACCTGCTAATGGGTTATATTCTGTAATAAAATTAACAACTGGCAGGGAATTTTCAGTGGTGGTCCCTTTCTTTCTATATCTGGATTGGGAGGTCAAAAAGTCATTTCTATATAGTTTGATGACTTTCTGATATCCTTCTTCCAGCTCTGCTCAGAATAACCTGTGCTAAGGAACCTGTTTATTTAAATCAGCAATTTGTTCCTGCAACACTGCATCATCTGACCAGTTCCTTCTCAAACAAATCATTTCTCCATATGGTACTGAGAAGATTAATTTTTTCAGATGTGAACCTAATGCATGGAGTACAGAACTGGCTGCTGTATCCTTTCTGAAACTAGAAGATGAAATATCTTTTCTCAGAATGTCACTAAGTTTAAGGTCTAAACATTTGATTGAATTTTTATCTGATTCAAAAGTAAATGTCAGATTATAGTCATTGTTATTCAGGTGCTCAGTAAACTTTGGTAGCTCTTTATCATCACCTGACCAGCTCATTAGTGTATAAAATTATCAATAAACCTGAACCATAAAAAATATATGGTTCAGGTATTGATTCTTTGTTCCATCAAAAAACACTTTAAGCTGACCCAGTGATGTGGAGGGTTGAGGCATCATGCCTTGCCTCCTGCCACACTGGTGATCCATGTTCACAGTGTGAGTGGGTTGCCGGGGGTCAGCTGGGGAGGAAGAGGATCGAGCATCCGGAGAACAGCTCTCCTCTTCTCTCCTCTCCTGGAGAGGGGTGGGGGCAGACTCCATTGCTTGGCTGGGGTCCAGCGCAATGGACCCACACAAGGGGGTAGAGCTGAGCAAAATGCCCAGTGTGCTACACATGGAAGCGTACATGGCTCAGCCATTGGTGTCATTGCACACCTTGGCTCTGTGCTCGGGGGTGGGACAAAACCGAAGGAGAAAAGAAGCCGACCAGTGGGATGAAGCCAATCTTCTCACCACACCAAACCAGCTGGTGCCTCAATTGGCAACAAGTGATGGCCGGCATGTTGCCTGGTGGCGGTGATGGGGGATGCCAGTGGAAGGGGGCCAGTCGGTAGAGGACAAATAAATAAGGAAAAAAAAAACAAAAAACAAACCAAACACTTTATTTTCAAATGATCCCATGAATAAATCTGAGGGACGTAAGCCACCCCCATATCAGTGCCACCAATCTGGAGGTAGAATTCTTTATCAAAGGTAAAATAATTGTGTGTAAGACTGAATTCTAAGGCTTTAAGTAAAAAAGTACAAGGAATATCCATGGCATTAGAAAGGAACTGCAGTTTCAAGGCTCTGTTCATGCTATATTGATGTATATAAACTAAATACATCAATTGTATCCCAACTATAAAAGGCATCCCAGATGAGCCCTCTCAGTTTCCCCAGTAGATCCCTGCTGTTTTTAATGTATGATGGAAGTTTGAATACAATAATTTCAGTACACTCACTCCTTCATTCTTGTCTATCCATATTATCCAGCTGCATCTAGGCTCTAGCAAGCTATCACTATGTATTATTATACTGTTCTGAATAGGCTGTTATAGATCCTAGAGTTGTCTACTATGGCTGTGTTAGATCCCCAGTTGTTTATTGCGTGACAAATTCTGTTAATGTTGCTCCTACTTCTGTTACTCTGTGTTACCATACATTTCTGTTATCATATCCCAATGTATTGTTAGATTGTACCAACTATTCATTCATAAATCTTTGTATTGCAAGTTTTGTGTTAGCCCTCTAAATGCATGGTATGTTCCTCAGGACTCTAGTATAGTTTCATAAATGTTAGAACTCTGATGCACTGCTTGTTATTCAGGACCTCTGTATTGTATTATATGTCAGCACTTGGTTGTGCTGTATGTTCTCTCTACTCATGTCATGTTGACTTTTTTTATAGTATACACCATCTTTATGGCCCAGGTTGTGCCTGAAAACAGTCCCTTGGACCAGTGTACCTACCCAGTCAACAAACAAACAAACAAATAAATAAATGGCTGTAGGAAACTGTCCACTGAAACTGACACATTTATTGTTATTGTCACCTGTTATTTCCTTGAGTGCGCTGCACACTGTTTTGCTTTTAAAAATGTATGTAGTCTGCAGGATAGATCAGGTATTAAAATGCCTTATGGATGGATACTGTTTCATTCAGAGCGAGAAGGAGATAGCTGACATGCTTATTAAATATTTTGTTGATCAAATAAAGCAGGAGGATAGTAATAATCTGGACTGTCTTTGTTGTACCCCATACCTGGTAGGAATACAGAAAGTGGGGAAAGTAGTACTAATTTTAAATTTGACATGATTGAAGTAAGGAGGTGCTTGTGATTTTTACAGGTTTAGATGAGGGGAAGGGTTGTGGTCCAGACAATTTGTACCCTAGGTTATTAAAGGTAGTGGCAGAAATAATCTCAGAAACTGTGACAAAATTGTTTAACTTTTCAGTGGGGACTGGTGTCATTCCCTCCTTGTGGAAGGAGTCTGTCATTCTCCCAATATTCAAGGCAGGGGACCGACTATGTGCAGTGAATTACAGGTCAATATCCTTATTGTCTGTTTTAGGTAAGGTACTGGAGAAGTGTGTCTTTTGGCAGTTGATGGATTATTTAGTGAATAATGACGTACTGAATGATCATCAACATGGATTTAGAAAGGGGCGGTCCATAGCAATGGCCCTGGCTGGGTTGGCAAACACCGTACTAGCATCTTGTGATGAAGGATTGGTAATAGGTGGGGTGTTCATTGACCTATCTAGGTCCTTTGATTTGGTGGACCATAGGTTGTTATTAGAGAAATTAGAAGGGATTGGAATAAAGGGTACAAATTTATTATGGTTTGCAGACTACCTGGCACAACAAATTCAGAGGGTTAGAATTTGGGGTGTTTTATCAGGGCTGAGTGAAGCCAAGGCAGGGGTACCCCAAGACTCAATATTGGGTCCTCTGCTATTTTCAGTATTTATTAACAATCCACTAAGAATTTTTCATAGTGGTTGTAGTACCATATATTGTACGCTGATGACATGGTTGTTTTAACTCTGGCCCTTCTATAGTTGATTTGCAAGCTTCTTTGCAAGTAAGTTACTACAATTTGGCCTTGTGGCTGTCAATGAATAACTTGAAATTGAATGAAAGTAAAACCAAAGTAGTGCTTTTTGGCTCTACTTAAAGATTGGCCCAAGTCAAGGATGACTTACAAATTGTAACAAGAAACAGGCAAATGCTTTCTGTTGTTTCCAACTTTAAATATTTAGGGTTGCTGTTAGAGTCATGCTTTAGCATGGTACAGCATTTTGAAAATATTGCCAAAGCGATAAACCAGAAGTTGGGATATTTGTATTGTAATACTTATTCACTGACAGATGACACATGAACGTTAACAGCAAACAAGTGTTAATCCTTACCCTCTATTATGGGTATGTTTTGTTTGAAAATCAAAATAAAGTTTTCTTGAAGAAGTATCAACTTATTTTAAACAATATTTGTTGTTTTGCTCTCAAAGCACTGTTTAGAACACATCATTGTAGCCTTTATAAAGGGAGGGTAATTCTTCTGCCTCAGTTAAGAATAGACTATAATGCAGCAGTATTTGCTTTTCGAGTCTATCAAAATGTTGGACCTGGCATTCTGTTATCCTCCATCAGTCTGCACTCGAAAGTTTATACTACAAGGAGTAATCTCACTACTATTTTTTTTATCTCCCCTGACCTGGCTGGCCCTCCTTCCTGCCAGTCCTCCCAGCTCTATCACTCTGGCTTCCCTCGGGGCTTACCTGCTCCTGTCGTCCCCCATGGCTTGCCTTCTGTGGCAGGGTGGTGGGGAGTCCCTTGACCCACCAGGACAGAATCCAGATCTCCAGGAGGTGCCTGAGTCACTGGGTGTCGGTCCTGTGGAGGCCAGCAATCCTCCTGCTTGACCAGGGAGTTTTTCCTGTCCTCTGCATGGGGGATGTGGTGTGTGCTGATGTCTAGGTGCACATGTTGATGTCTGCTATGTTTCCCCCCCACTTCTGCTCAGGCTGCCTATTCTCCTGGCTTCTGCCAGAGGCCACATACACAAAGGAAAAAATACCTGCGCTCAGCAAATTAAAGGGGGTGCTCAACCTTATGCAGCCTCAGTCAGAATTGCTGCAATATTATAACATAGTCTTTGAGTATGTGAGTGAACCCACAGTTAAGGTGAGCACACAGATTGGAATAATTTTAACTTATGAACACACACTGAAACTATATATATTCAAACTTAATTTTTTATATTTTATTTTTGGCTTTCCAATAATGTGTGTTTGTTAAAAATACATATATACTTTTCAAAGAGATCAATGCTATACAGTACAAAAATAAAACTCAGCAATTCTCTTAAAGTGCACCAGTGCTTTCTAAGTCATTTTTAGCGTGACTGTGAATAAAGTTTAACAGACCTACTCTAACACCATAGCCTACCAGCTGCCCAAAAAAGAACCCTGGCTTCCCACGGGGCTTACCTGCTCCTGTAGTCCCCCATGGCTTGCCTTCTGTGACATGGTGGTGGGGAGTCTCTCGACCCACCAGGACAGGATCCAGATCTCCAGAAAGTGCCTGAGCCACTGGGTGTGGGGCCTGTGGAAGCCAGCAGTCATTCTGCTTGACCAGAGAGTTTTTCCGGTCTTCTCATGGGGGACGTGGTGTGTGCTGATGTCTAGGCACACATGCTGATGTCTGCTATGTCTCCCTCCCACTTCTGCTCAGGCTGCCTATTCCCCTGACTTCTGCCAGGGTCCAGTCAAGCACTGAGCTCTTCCCCACCCTCCCCTCCAGAGGAGGAGGAGGAGGAGGAGAGTGGTCCAGTGGATGCTCAATCCTCCTCCCCCAGCTGGCCCTCTGACACCTCAGTCTCACGTTTAAGCCTGGGTCATCAGCGTCACAAGTGGCAGCACTAACGCTGTTCTGGCAGGCCAGCTCACTATCCTTTTTTTCATTAAACGCTACAAAATTTACTTTGGGGAAAAAATCATTTTCCTGGTTCCACACTTGCATCTTGAATGATCTGTCAGATCTGGTTAAAACTGCACGAAATGTCTCACCTTTTAAATATCTTTTAAAGAAGTTGTATCATGAGAATGCTAAATGTTTATGTTTTGCTTTATTGTATATATACTTATTTATTACTGCATGTTATTATTAAGCATTCAGTGTCAGGCATGACTGAAAAAGGGCTGTGCCCAGTTCACTTCCTGGTTAAAAAACAATCAAAATCAAAAGTCAAAGCAAACGTTGAACTGATGATGGCGGAAGGGATTAAAGTAAAAGAAGGGGTTAAATAAAATGATAAAAAATTCTTTAGCTGCATAAGGAGAAAAAATAAAGACTAGGGATGGAATTGAATGTTTAAAAAAGGATGGGTACATGTAGAAGAGGGTGTAGTGTAGAGATGCTGCAAAGTTTTAATTCGCTTGTAAAGTTAAGGTGAATTCGCCAAATTCGCCTTCATGAACAAATTCACTGAATTTTTTCTATTTACTAAGAAATTCACCTTTAGCAACTTTGACTGGCAACTTCACCTGTAACTGTGCCCTTGGGGTACACCAAGGTGAAGTTGGGTCAAAATCAGGCTACTGACACAGAAATGTCTGAAGCTCAGCAGCCCCCCCCAACTCCATACCACCACCACAGGCTGCATCTACGAGCATTTCTAACTTTTAATGACCCATTTGTGATCCAGTTACACTCTTCTTTGCCAGCGTAGCATGCTGGCAAATACCCGAAGTGTTGCTACCACTGCAATTGGGCTTAGTACTATTTTGCCCCTGATCCAAGTTGAATACTACCCCAGGTACCTGTGCCCAGTGTGCTGTAATGCACATATAGGAGCAACTAGCTGTTTGGCCGCTAGTCCAGATGTCCTTACTGAGATCTATGCATGGGAATGCTGAACACAGCAGGGCATGGATTACTGTGTGTGACACAGTCTCATAAAGTTCAGGAATGACATGAGTAGAGAAGTACATTTGTGAGGGAATCTATCATTTGGGAAAGATGCACTCCATCAACATTTTAAATCCTATGTTCTTCACAAAAGAAGAACAGCAGCAGATCAATTGCCAGCTTTTCAGTGGTTGCTACCTTCTCTTCCCATGCAATTGCGTGACTGGGTGCGTATTTGGCATAATGCTTAAAAAACATGCCATGCAGTGTAGGCTGGACCTTTCTTGGTGTTGGGCTACCAAACAGCTGGACTCAGGATGGCGGCATAGCTGGTTGGGTAGCATTTGACTCGGGGGGGGGGGATATTTACAGATAATGCTCAAAAGCAAGCAATGATTTTTTTTGTTTAATCATTTCAAATGTATTAATTTTTGTACAAAACATACAGACATAGAAATGCATTCTATACATTAGTATAAAGCAGTCATCTGATAACTTTATAGCACCCTCCCAAGTAGGCAAAGTCATTCCACTGGTACAAGAGACCTGATATAGCTTTCCATCAAGCTCAACACTCTTGTTTGAGAATGAGAACCTATCATCCAGCTCAAGCTCAGTGCAACTACCATCAGCAGTCATGGAGACACCAGCAACCTCCTCCTCCTCATCCACTATTCCTGAGCCAGAGATTGTGCTACCTCTCAGATTAATGATCTTGTCGCCACCTTCCCTAGCACCCACCAGCATGGATGCCACAGATGTGACAGAAAATAATTTGGAAACACTAAAGCTGCCACCACTTCCACCAATTACTCCTTCACATTACTACTGTCCCCGGAGCCCATAGATGGAGCCGCTGCAGAGGTGGTTTTAAGGGGGAACCATCTTTTACCCCACAGAACCTATGTACATCTTGGGTGCCTTGCCGGTGCCTCTCCATTTACTTGAGCATCTCTTTCCAGTCATTTTATATATTTAGATTTTTAATGTTGCAAGAAAAATGAAACACTGTAGTAAAACTTAAGACTAGCAGCAGCAGATAACACCTCACCAGAGAGAGATGAGCAGTGTGATCTGAATCTGAACAGAACAGTTCACTGAGCTAACAGTAACTACAGTAAAACCACCCCCAAAAAGTGTTTTGTTTGTATTTTTTTTAACACGATGAGGATTAACAAGACACACATGATGGGGTTATTCAAAACAAGTTTCTGTAAATAATACCCTCACTTCAAGAACTAAACAAAATAACCACAGCCAATACAGAAACAGACTAACAAATAACCAAAATCACAACTGCAGTGGCTCTTGAATTTAATCAAACATCTAGAAACAGCAGCAACATACAGAGAACAGCTCAGGATCATAGATAATCTCATAAACCGCAAAGCTGATTGCTTCAGCATGTGCAGTATAAATATTTGAAGATTATCCATGAGTCTGGGCTGTTCCCTATATGTTGCTGCTGTTTTTAGAAAATGTTCGATTAAACAATATAGCATGAAAACACTGGCGTGGTAAGCCATTCTTTGAAGTGCTGACCAATTTATGCTATGGTGGCTGTGTGAATTAGAATGACAAATAATTCACTTAACCACGCAAAACTGTACTACAGAAATAAAATGACAAACCACAGATCACAGGCAAACATTATAAAGGGGAAATACTAAGGAAAACAAATCAGACTAGTGGTCACAGGGCAGCCTTGCTTGCAAGCTGAAAACCCCCCACCCCCACACAGCAGTGCTTCCCTCGACAAAGCCAAATCACTATTTTCAATTAAATAAATCTGCAAAACTATGACCAAACAGTGGTAATCCAAGTGTGCAATGCACTCTAGATATTTTCTGAATGATTTAGTTCAAACTACTCCACTTTCTGAGTAGTTTTTTAATGTTTTATGCTCAAACACGCAGAGACAGACTTCTCTCCGACTCTCTCTTCATAAGACTGCACTGAATGCATAGCATTCAACTCATTTCAGTACCATGTGATCTACATTCCCATGGTACATTGCAAACTTTGCCCATAGGATCAACTTCACTGGGGATCATCATCTCAGTTGATTTAAAGATGGCCAAGCAGCATACAAAGGCTGCAGGGAGGGCCAGTGGCATGTTGGGGTGCATAGGAAGGGGTATCACCAGCAGAAATAGGGAGGTGGTGATACCACTATACAAAACATTGATGAGGCCTCATCTGGAGTACTGTGTGCAGTTTTGGAGCCGCATCATTGTAAGGACATAGACAGGGTGGAGGCAGTTCAGAGAAGGATGACTAAGATGGTGCAGGGCTTGCAACAGAAGAGTTAGGACTAGAGATTAAAATACCTCAATATGTATATGCTGGAAGAGAGGAGGGAACTCGGAGATATGACAGAAACCTTCAAGTATCTTAAAGGCATAAACAAGGTGCAAGTGGAAGACATTTTTCGGTACAGGAGAGGTACAAGAACAAGGGGGCACTATATGAGATTGGAGGGGTGCAGGATAAGGGGTAATGCTAGGAAGTTATTTTTCACTGAAAGGGTGGTGGATACATGGAATAGCCTGTCCCAGAAGGTGGTAGGACACAGCACAGTGGCTGGATTCAAACATGCATGGGATAGGCATAAGGGAACCCTAGAGGTGGGAAGAAGAAGCTAAAGCCTCATAGGGTCAGCAGTCAAGTAGGGTCAGCGGCCACTGACACAGGTAGGGTATACAGGCAGACTGGATGGGCCTAGTGGTCCTTTTCTGCCATAAACTTCTATGTTTCTATGAGCCCTTTTGAAATAAGGACATTTGGGGCCAGTGACCATCATCAGCACAGGGCACCACAATATTTGTGCACCCAGACCCCATTAGCATGTCAACAGGGATCAGAGGCTGCACCATCAACCCAATTAGGACGCAGAGCTTGATGGAGCCATAAGGAGCTTTTTGGATCCTGGAGAACTGAGGAATTTGGGGCACAAATTGGCAGCCAATCATCTGCCATGGAATGAACCTTAGCCTGGCCCACACTGATTAAAAGCCCAGTGGACAAATGGTGAACTGAAATTCCCCAGTAAACAGCAGCAGCTGTGCCAGGACCCATTCAGTCTGCATGTGACTGTGATAGGAGGTAGACTAAGCTTGCTGGTGACTGCAAGAGAAGCAGACTGGTGACTACTGGAGGTGCTGTAGAGACAGATTATGTGGCTGTCTGGAAGAGAAAGGCAGGATTTCTGCCTTCAGAAAAGGAGGTAATTATGTATTAGATCAACATGAGAGTGAAAGCTGAAAGAAAGATGTAGCTTGAGTGAGAAAGTGATGTACTGCAGAAGGTTCAGAGGAGGGCAACAAAGATGGTACAGGGATTGCATCACAAGTTTGGATCTATGACGCTGGCCCAATGACAAATACATCGATGTACTTGACCATGCTGGGAACCCATTGACACCCCTGACTGTGACGCAAGCCTGAACTGACCAGCAACACCGCGCCACACAAAGTACTATAGATATCTAACTCCACGTTGCACAGACAGTAGAGTTACATATTTACCCCCATCGCCTTAAAGTGTCTCAACGCAAAACTCCCCTCGTTGCTGATATAGGCACAGTCGGGGTTCACTGTGGGGGGGGGTTGGTGTACCAGTGTCACTGTAGCAACGGTATACCACAAGTCCTTTGAGGACAGCCTGAAGGACTTGAATATGTACTCCCTAGAGGAGAGAAGTGAGAGAGGGGATATGATAGAGACTTACAAGTACCTTAAGGGGAGGAACAATGTGCAGGAAAACCCTATTTTCCAGTGAAAAAGATGTTCCAGGACTAGAGTGCTTGGGATGAAGTTGGAGGGAAGGTGATTCAGAGGAAACATAAGGAAGAATTTCTTCACAGAAAGGGTGGTGGACAAGTGGAGCACCCTGCCTGAGGAAGTGGTGGGGGATGAAACAATCACAGGATTTAAGAATGCATGGGACAGACATAAGGGAATCCTGGAGGTCGGGTAAAGGGCAACACACTTCTAGAAAAACTTAAAATGATCTTACAAGCTCAAATGGGCAGACTGGCTGGACCATAGGCCCTTATCTGCCCACAGTATCTATGCAGCTATGAAAAAGCTGACCTGTGGAATCAGCAGTCATTCTGGGAAATTGAATGGCCAGTACTACAGACAGGTACTACAATGAAGTTGCATGCAACAAACATGTAATGTTCCTGCTGTATGTAACTAATGATTAGTTACTTTGAAACGGACACTTAAAATAAAGTGTAACCCAGACAGGCATTGGTTATTGCTACACATTAGGGACAGAATGCCAGGATGCAGTGTGTTGGACATATGGCCCCTGGCTTCCTAGTCTGAGCTGCATGGCAAAAAGGTGGTCACTAATTTACTGCTGAAGCTAGGACAGCCCTGGAACATCATTGGTAGGACAGATTAAGCCATTGCAGTGCTGAACTGCATCACAGATGAGAGTGTAAAAGGAAAGAGAGAGTTGCAGCCAGAGAAGGGACTCATACTGTGGCATCACCTCTGCACACTGAGGGAGACTTCCTGGTCTAAGAAACCATGAATAAACTCAGGGCTTGCCCTGCAACTACATACGGGATGTGTCATAATTTGGAAAGTTATTTGTTGGACTTAGCCATCCAGGATTTACAAATACCTAAACCTGGGGTTAAGAATGTGAATGGCCTTTGTGCTTGGGATTTTCTGTTTCACAAAGCTTTGCTAACCGTTAACTTTAAGTGCACTTCACCACTGCCAGCCAACTGTGTGCAACATCATTGTGCCAACAGCGTTGCCACGGCTGGGAACCTAGTGAAGCACTGGGAGCTCTCTTTTAGTTTAAAGGGTTAAACACTGGTGCCGGTTGGAGGGTGGGTAGCACCTCAGTACAGGTGGGCTGACATCAAACTGTGTTGTGTAAATGTGATTTGGGGGTGGGTAGAAGTTGAGGACTGCGCCTGGATGGGTAGTTAGTCGATAGCCAGTGAAAGACATTTATAATAGCATGGCTGAGCCTGGCAGGGCACATAAATACAGTCGGGAAGAATCTTGATTTGGCTGCACCTGGCAGGGCATCAGAGAATATCCCAGACTCATGTGGACTGGGCCTAGGAGGGCAAGTAGGATCAGCACGGAAACCATGCTGTACTACCTTATTGCTGCTGACTGCCCCCCACCCCCACACTTTTCCTCCACTTAGCTCTGACCTCCTGTCCAGCTCTACCTTTACTTGCTACTATCTTCCCCACACTCCTCTTCTGATACCTCCCACCCAGCCTTACCTTTATCTGCCCACTGAATCAATCTCCATGTAACTACTGTATATTGTCTACTCTGTAAAGCGCACATGTAAACCTGTTGTATACTGTGTTTGACATATGCCTGTATTTTTGGCTGATTCCTAAATGTACTCTGATTTTTTGTCTGCCTTGATGTTTGTTTCTTGCACTGTTTTGTCCTCACTGTGACGAGGTACCTTTGTAAATGAACATCTGGCTCAAAGGTTGTTAAACTGATGTTCTAATAAATAAATAAACAAATAAAATAACTTAGGCGCAGTCCATAACAAAGCTGCTGTTCTTTTTTGCAAATTCTCTGAGCTCTATTTCAGTTACAATGCTAAGTGTATGCTTTGTGGGGTAACTGTTATTGACTTCATTGGTTTGCAGGTGGTGTGTTACTGTGGGGATGTGGGGATGTGGGTACATACCACATCCCAGGGGGTTCTACCATACTAACACCAGGCCCACTTCAATCTTTCAGCAGGCAAGGCACCATACAAGTAATGTAAATATTGGATACAACCCCCCCAGGAGTTTAATGACCCAGGCCCATCAATCTTGTTTTAGCCCTTAAAGCAAGGGTAGTAACCACAGCATCTACGGTGACCTATTACTCACCCTTTTCAATAGGTACATCAGTGATATAGGGGAGATGGAAGGAGAAAGTGTACGTTTAGTACATTATAAATCATTGCCTTATAGTCAGATATTTCCTGTATAACTATATTACCCCCCTTATCAGCTGGTTTAAACCACCACTCCCCTGAGTTCTATTATTTCTTTCAGTGCTTGTTTTTCTAAGGGGATAAGTTATACCATTTCTTACCACACCAGTCCTGTAATATTTTCTCTATTTCTGACAGGACAACATTCAAAAATGCTTATAAATTGGCATTAAAGCTGCCTGGACAGAACTGAGATTGTGGTCTAAATAGTCTCTCATTTTGAAAGGGATAGCATGGCCAGTAGGACTCCTTCCTTATGGATATTTAAGTCCTCCTTATACACCTTGGACTTAAGGCAAACTGTCTTCTAAGCAGGAACTTTATTGCTGCCTGTTTGGACTGAATGACTACTGCAATGCAGTTTGCTTGTGGGGTATACCCTATGTACAACATTTGCACTAAGCACAGAGCACTTTGGCAAGTAAAAAAATCATATCAGTTTGTAAATCTCAACTTGCTTGTTAGTCCTTGTGTTTGGTGTGCTGGAGTGAGTTTTATCTTTTTTAGCCTGTGATGACCACGTAAGGCATGCAAGGTGCTAAGAGGCCATTTGCATGCCATTATGTGACCAGTAGCATCTCTGGGCAATACCTCCATGCTGTTGTTTGCCCAGAGGCATCACACAGGGAGGTGTTCAGAGCCATCCTTCCAGCCCTGAACTGTGCTTGCATCATTGCAAACTCCCTGGTGCTAGTGTTGCACACTGCCTCACCCAATACCCTTTCATATGTGAAATAAATGTACTTTACTCACGTTAGTGGTACATCCTCCCTCACCTATCACTGTTGCATAATAGAAAACCTCCCTGGTATCCAATGACCTCTGCTCCCTCCCAGTAGTATCCTGTCCCCTTCAGCCCAATGCCCCCCAGATGGCTGTCAGGACTTACCCTCTACTCACCTCCCTGGCTGGTCACTGTCTGCCCCACATACATCCTGCATCGATATACAAAACTGATAATTGATACAGAATTCTTAGCTGAAAATAAAGTTAACATACAGCAGTACTGTGCATGCCTGCAGACTTTGCAAAAGTTATAGCTAATAGTAGTGGATTCTTACAAAATAACAAACACCAAGCTTCTGTCATGAAACTTGGGTGACTGCTTTTGGACCACACTCCTTATGACCATGTGGATGGTGACACCTACCTCCCACCCCAAATAGTTGTTCAGTAGGAAGGCGCAGAGCACCCATTTTCAGTGGGAGGTCTTAAACTGCCAGATGCCGGATCTAATATGGCCACTGATGGAATTCCACTCTACTTATTTGCTCCATCCTGACTTTGCTAGAGAAATCTTAAAACTATTGTTTAAAACTTTCTTTGGTAATGAAAAAAAAAAAACATTTTATGAGTAGAAACTGAAACAAGCAGTAGAAAAAAAAGCAGAAAACCTCTTTTTCATACTCAAAGCCTGGGACACCAGCCGCTAAAGGTGTTCTAGACTTGCTTCTGCACTATAGCTGACCTATTTAGCAGTCTCTCTCTCTCTCTCTCTTATTGGTCCCATGGCTTTGTAACATAATTGGATGAATCTTAAGTCTAGGGAAATCAGCAGCAGCATGGGATTCTTGTGCATATGTTGTGTTGTAAAAAGTATTTAAGGTCTGGCATAGAGCTGGAATAGCATTCCCTGATGAAGTTTTATTTGAGAGGTGAGGTGCTGGGCTATTTCTTTTCTCCTGATTGCCTCAGTATGCTGTCACACTGTCTGAATTTCGCATAATCTGCATATAAAAATCAGCAGTTTATAAACTGCTGTTTGCAAGTGCAATAAAAAAAGAGAGAAACAAAGAAATTGTTCTGCTGTTTTCCTGAATGTTTGCCTGGTATTGGTAAGAATGGATATCTGGATTGTAAAAACCAGGAGCACATCATGAAACAATGTGCTGAATGAGCCAAGGGGAAAAAGTCTGGTCAGTCTGTTTGGTTTTCTCCAGTAAGTACTCCATTGTAGAAATACCAGTTGAGAGAATAATGAAAATCAGCATTTGCATTACCTGTGGGGTTAGTGAAGTGCTCACAGACTAGGCTGCAAATGGTTATTTCAGCAGCAAATGGACCTTCCAGAGATGCAGGTGTGAGGAAAGAAATCCCCTTTAGCCTGTTAAGTACTGGAGCGGTCATATGAAGGAGGCAAGCAAGCAATAATACTCAACAGGGTGGGTGGTATTGGGCAATACAGGACTGCCCAGGGGTGAAATGAGGCCTGATGCCACAGGCGGAAGGCCTTGTAGCCCCTGAAAGGTCCGGTATTGCCCTACCTTCTACCCTGGGGGGTATTAATGTGCTTAGAAAATGGGCAACATGTCTAATTTTCTACAGCATTTTAAAAATTGTATAATACTTAAAAAATTAGTAAAAAAAACGTTTTCTATTCATTTTTGGGTAAAGTAGTCCCTCTACTGGTATATCTGCCAGTAGAGGGCACGTGACTGTCTGACAGGCATTTTTCTTGCAATATACAACTGCTTGCCATACCAAGCATCGATCAAAAATTAGGCAGGGTATATTTTAAGTGGCTCTGTTATTTTACCAGCTCCATGCCCCTCGCACACTTCAGAAGATGTGGCTGTAATTGAGTGGGTGAACGAGTACCACACCATACTGTTCACTCCGCGGTGACACAAGTGGTGTTTTCTTCAGTTTGTGTTCTGCTGATAGAGACATGCTGCCAGCTTGCAACTTTTAAGTGAGTGGCTGGCTGGCTGGATGAGGAGGGACTGAGTAGTGGTCAGAGCAAACAACACTTTGTACAGCCACAAAATGGTAATGTTTTTACTTCCTGATGAAGCTTTGGCGAAACCGGTAGAAGTCTAGTGGGGCTCTGCCTTTGTCTCCTGGTCTGTACTTAGGCACATTTGAGGTTTGCACTAACTGTTTTTTATTTGCCTATTAAAACTGCATTATTTCCACACTACTTGCATTATTTGGTCTGCTTTAGTGGTGGGCAGTGCTGGATTTTGAGTCTGGTCTGTTGCTTTCCTATAGCACACTCAGTCATGGGGTGACTTTCCCTGGGCTAAGCATAACGTTTTTAAAAACTCATTGTTTCTTTTCTGTGACTTTGTGGCACTTTGTTATTACAGAAAGTATTTTGGGGAATTCTGCAGTGTGGCCTTGTCTTGCTCTATAAGTGAGAGAAAAAAATGACAGAAAAGGTGGGCTCATGAGGTTCACGAGGCTGGCACTTCTTTTTAGTAGGGCTCTGCTGGTAGTTAATGTACCTCCCTGTCATGGCTCTCAACCAGTCAGAGAACTCAAAATCTCCAGTCTGATTAGAAAATTAGAACAACGTAAAAACAACAGAAATCAATATATGGTACAACAAAGATAGTCTACAAAAGTATAAAGCAAAGAAATCGGCATCTCATGGTTTGCAAATGGTGAAAATGCCAACAGTAGGAATCGAAAAATTCTAGATAAAAGATGAATGGCTGGACATCTTAAGTGATTTCTCTGATAAATTAGATTATGTGACAATGCAAGAAGATAAGTTGAAATATGAAGAAATAATTAGGAACTTGGCAGAGGTTCAGAAAGCATTGGTGCTATTTAAAGATACACTACTGTTTACTGAATAAATTAAAAACTGCAGAAAAAATTAACTCACTGTGAAATAGAAATAAAAGAAAAAACTGAAAAGAGATGAGAAAGACTATATGGACGGAATATTTTTGAATTGAGGTCAATTGGAAAACTTTAGATCTAAAAATAGAGGAAGATCTAGAGAAAGATGACAATTCAGAAGGTTTAATAAATAAAAGCAATCTAAAACTAAGGTGGTGATAAATGACTCTGAGAGCACCTGTGCCAAATCTGATCAAGACAATAATGTAACTTTCCAAGAACCAACATCACATAGAACATATAGGCTTAGATATTCAAAGAGGTTGAGCCTGGCGCAACTGAGTTGTGCCAGCATAACCCCAGAACAGTGCCCTGGGGCAATATTCAAAAGTGGGAATTGCACAGCGCACTTCCTGATGCAGTGGGGTGCAAAGATAATGTATGCAGCACATCTCTAGGGGGCATGCCCATGCATATGCAGCACATCCCGATATTCAACCTGGGATGTGTGGCGCATCTGCTGGCACAACCCAGAGATGTGCCACATGCCTGGGCTCACAGTTGGGCTCGTAAAAATTGGCTCAAGTGCTAGCCACCCACAGTCAGGCAGCTGTAGTGCAGTGCACAACACAGCAGTTGCCTGCAGTGGGTGGCAACCCCCCCCAACACTGTACACATGCACACACAATAGTCCCTGGTAGTTCAGTGGTACCCCTCTCCCCTCCTGTAGCACTGATCACCGTTGTAATAATAAAATAAATACCCCTGGTGGTTCAGTGGTTCCCTCCCCCATCCTGACCCTCCGATCACTGAAAATGAGTTACATTATTATCCCTGGTGGTCCAATGGTTCCCCCCTCCCCACCCAAATCCCTGATCACCATCAAATTATTAACATACATTTCCCTGGTGGTTCAGTGGTACCCCACCACACAGGACCCCCAGCCCACCAGCTCCCCCTCGGTCTTGAGTAGCATACCTGCCCACATATCACCGCTGCTGTCTGGCCAAATGACAGCTTGTAGTAGTAGCTTCAAGCCCATTGGTCCAGAGTTTGCAGCAACTACTGTAAGCTGTAATTTGGCGGGCAGCTACGGTGGTATGCGGGCAGGTATGCTGCCTGCCGATGACTGGGGGAGCTTGATGGGCTGAGGGTCCTATGTGGTTGGGGGGTGCCACTGGACCACCAGAGAAATGTATGTTAATAATTTGATGGCGATTGGGGATTCAGGTGGGGAGGGAGGAACCACTGGACCACCAGGGATAATAATGTAACTCATTTTTGGCAATCGGAGAGTTGAGATGGGGAGGGGGAAACCACTGGACCACCAGGGATATTTATTTTATTAATACTACAGCAATCAGAGGTATGGGAGGGGGGTATCACTAGACTACCAGGGATATTTATTATATTAATTTGATGGTGTTTGGTGCTATGGGAGGGAAGGGGAGGGGGTATAACTGGGCCACCATGGATATTGAATTCACAACACTATGGGTGATGGGAGCTACAGGATGTTGGGGGGGACCTCTGGACCTCCACCGCCAGCACTGCATGGTGTGCAGGGTACCAGGCATATTTCGCTGGCAAGCCCTGCACAACTCATGTAAATGGGACCATAATGACATGCAAATGGACTGGTTTGCACCTTGCATGCATTATGGCTCCATTTGTATATTGGTGTCTGAATATAAGGAATTTGTGCACAGCATATCTCTGATGCACTGGCGCATTTCCCATTCCTGATATGCAGACCTGTCTGGGGAATGTGCCGGCACACTGTATTTGCGCAGCACGCATTATTTGATATATTCAGAAGAGATGCGCCATGGTACATCTCTTTTGAATATATCCCTTTGTTGCTCCAGCACAACTCAGTTGCATTGAGCACCCACTTATGCCATTGCCAGGTGCAATTTTGAATATTGGGCCCATAACCAACAGAGCCAATCTCAGAAGCAAAAAGAATAAAAGAAAAAAAGAATGCAGAAAATGGGGTGGGGGTGGGGATGGGGTTGAGGAGGGAGACAGAGAAGGAAAAGAGGAAAGAATTCAACCTTGACAGTTACGTTACAATCAGAAAACAGTAAAGTCAATCTATTGGAAACAATCATGACAGTTGCACAAGTAGGTATATTACAAAAAGGGTTGAATTGTGTGATGCCCACCCTTAACAGATTTCAACTCAAGGTAGAGTTGTATAAACTCTTTAGAAAAATCTGATTAAAACATTACTAATTGTCATAATCAAATTTTGATGAAGCAATGGATGATGTCATTGGTGGACTATTTCTGTTCTCCTGACCACCTCAGTATACTTGCTGTCACCCTGTTTGAATTTTGCACAGTCTGTGCATACAGATCAGCACTTTAGGAACTGCTGCTTGTAAGTGCAATAAAGAAGAGACAGAGAGATGATTCAGCTGCTGTTTTCCTGGATATGTGCCCGGTATTGGTATGAAGAGATGCCTGACCTGCTCCAGACAAAGCCCCCAGACATTGCTATGGACACGGCAGTGGTGGGGCTGGTAAAAAGGTATTGTCTGAAAATTTGGAAGTGCCTGGAAATACTGGACCTGAGACCACTGTGTAATTTATGACAGGCTGTGGTTCATGTTAAATGAGCCCTTTGTCCCACAAAGCTGAGGCCCAAGCAAGGAGGAAATCAACATCTAAGGACCATATGCATGAATGCAGCAAAAGTCTCTTTTACCCACTGAAGCACCTGAGCTATTGTTTATTTTTTTTTTTGCTTCCTTGGCTGGCTGCCCTCGGTCTGCCATCCCAACCACCTCACCCCATCCCCTGAGACTTACCTGTTGCCACTGGATTGCTTCCTGGATTGTCACCCACGGTGGAGCCATCAGGGAGCCCCCTGCGCTACTCCCCGAGCAATGCCATGTTGAGATCCAGTGGCACAGTGCCTCAGACAGCTGCATGAGGCTCGGTGTCAGAGGCGGACATCCTCCATGCCACAGCTGGGATGTTTTGTCCCCATTGTTGGGAGGTGTGACATGCAATGACATGACGTGCATACTGTGCCAATGTCTGGCACATCACCTGCTACTTAGGTGTGATGGCTCACCGGACTTAACAGACAGCATTGACTAGAAAGTCAGCAGCACTGGCATGCATGCTTATAAAAGGAATATGCACAATGTTACTGCTTTGAAACTTGAATAAATTCACCTGTGATATCTCATTCAGAACAAAGTTGTCAAAACCGTCACTGACAATGGGTCAAACTTTCTAAAAGATTTAAGAAGTTTGGCTCCAGTAATACCACACCCATTGTCACAGATGTTATTCAGGATGATGAAAATGATAATAATGACCACTGCCATCAGTGGGGAAGAAGCAGCTATGCAAATGAAGATGATGATTACTGTCTGCGATGTAATTACTTTTGCTGATATATGCCGGATTCTGGATGATGGAGATGAAGACACAGTGGAACCCTACAACCTTCTTTCTCATCAATACTGTGTAGCACATACACTTAATAGCTATGAAAGCTATAGACTCAGCTGCTGTACTTCAAATGCTGCTTAGAAGATCTACCACAGTACTATGGCAAAGTGCTCAGTTCTTTGGAACAAAGTTCACCAAAGTTCACAAGCAAGTGAAATTGTTTCTGACAAAACTGGTACTAAGCTGATGATCCCAAATGACACAAGATGGAATTCTTATTACAGAGCTGTAGGAAAAATGAGATCCATTGTGAAAAAAAAGCTGAGGATGATCTGTATAACTCAAACACGTAGGAGTTAGCACTAGGATGGAGGTGCTATTTAGTAAAGCATGCAAAATATCATTAGAATGTAAAGCACTCACCAACCTCAAAATATGACAAGGGCACAGGTCCTTAAAAACTTAAAAAAAACTTTTATTGAATAACAAAATGCCACAGCCCGACATGTTTTGGATTACATCCTTTATCGAAGGCGGATGAACATTTGGAACCCAGCAGTTACTATATATACCATTTTCAAAAAGTGTCATCATTACATCACTCTAATACTATACTCTGATTGGTCAATCCTTACAAACTAAATAAACCGATAAACACTCTTATATAAAGTGCTCACATACCCACACAAGTCCAGCAAGTCCAATAAGTTAAAATCCACCATATAAGATAAACATTTTATTACACTACACACCTTTGTTGTAAATCAAAAATCATATAAAGTCATATAAATAGGTGTGTATATTACAAAAGACTAAAAATAATAAGGACGTGGGGAGTGGGAAAATTTGTATGGAATAATCTAAAGCTATCTAATTAAATATAAAAGGTGTTTAAAATAATACCATACAGTACAGCAATCGCATCACATACAATACATAGAAGGGAGGCATGAGGACTAAAAATGGCTAAAACAGCCATACTGGAATAAATTATCCTTACTTCCAAAGCTCTTAACATTTTTTTTTATGCTTTTCTCAAAAATGGAGTGGGGGGGGACTCTGTTATTGAGGTTCTACAATAGCTTTCATTCATTACAAACTTGCAATAATTGGTATAGCAGATTCTATTCAATATATCCTGTGCATTGTACCCAAACTAGGGGAGACCAAACTGAAGTGTTTAACAGTACACAGTTTCTATAACTCTTTCATTTTTCCTTCGTCTGAGAAAATGCTTAAATTCAAACCCACAGCTGAGGCCGAAATCCTTTGATGCATTCAGGTTAATTATCCAAAATGCCTCTCTTACTAGGAGAAGATCATTAAAATTTCCTCCCCTTGGTCTGACATTAACTTTATCAATCCCTTGGAAGGTGAAAACATGGGCTTTTTTTATCCTGAAACCTTTCTATGTGTGCTGCAGTTGCATAGGTCACATCTTTTTTGACTATTGCCCTCACACTTACAAGTATAAAATAAACCACAGCTACATGTCGCTTTATATATCACCCCTTCAGAGTCACAAGTTATTAGCTCCCTTATTTCAATAGTCCAATTATTGTTAGGACAGCTGCATTGTTTCACTTCTCTTATGTGGCTACAAGTATCACACATTTTACATTGGTGGCAACCTACCACTGTTCTCTATAGCCAAGTACTGTATTCACTGAACCTGTTTCATTTGTGAAATGACCATGTACAACTTTATCTCCTATAGCTGGTGATCTCCTAAATGACATTCTTGGGGGGGATTGTGATATTTCTTTTAGAGCTGGGTCACTACTCAAGACACCCCAGTGCTTCTTAATAATTTGTTCTACTTCATTAGCATGCATTGAATATGTTGTTACAAAATTAAAGCATGTGTCTTTAGTCTTTCTTCGTCTACCATTCTCTTGTAATAATAAGGTGTTTCTCCCTTGAGCTGCAGCATGTTCCCAGCCCATTCTTATGTCCTCTCGCCTATAACCTCTGTCATTTAGGCATTTAGTTAACTCTGTGGCTCCTTTCTCGAATTTTTCTTCATGCCTACAATTTCTCCTAGTTCTTAGGAATTGCCCTTTTGGTATATTCCTGATTGTATGTTGTGAGTGACAGCTGTTCACCCTTAGTATAGTGTTGCTATCAATGGTCTTTCTATACAAGTCTGTATCAATCTGACCCCCTTTCCCTTTAGAAATTATTAGATCCAGGAACTGAATTTCCCTCTTTGAAGCTTGGTATGTAAACTTAAGATTACTATTTGTACTTTCTAGATATTCTACGAAAGAGTGTAACTCTGTAGTTGTACCCCTCCATATAAAGAACAAATCATCAATAAAGCACTTCCACACTTTTACTTGCTCAAAGAAAGGATGTCCCTGTTCATCACATAACATTTCTCCTATTCCCCCATATAGATGTTTGCTACTGAGGGGCACAAGTGGCCCCCATTGCAGTCTCCTTAATCTACAAAAAAGATTTATTATCAAACAGAAAAGTGTTATATTTCAGAACACATTTTAAAAGTTTGACTAAAAAAACAGTGGAAGGGACTGTGTTCTCTCCTCTCATGTTCCACACATTTGCTGCAGCATCTAAAGCCCCTTCATGGGGCACATTTAAATACAGTGCCCCCACATCCATAGTAGCTAAAAAGCAATCATCATCAAGTGTCATGTCCTTTACAACTCGTAAAATATCATTAGTGTCCTGTAAATAGGATGGCAATTCACTTACAAAAGGTCATAGATGACAGTCTACAAATTGTGAGAGACTTTCAGTTAGGGAGCCAATCCCACTCACAATTGGTCTGCCCGGTGGGTTGCTTAACAATTTGTATATCTTAGGCAAAAGATAAAACATGGCTGTAATCAGTGTTTCAGTAATTAGAAAATCTCTTTCCTGTTTTGTAATATCTCCATTTTTGAAAAGTTCTGTGGGCACATTCACCTATTAAAAACTTGAACTCTGATGTAGGGTCACTATTTAATTTCTTGTAGAAAGTCACATTATTTAGTTGTCTCTTTACCTCTTTTATGTAATCTGTCTTATTCATTATAACCATGCTACCCCCCTTTTTGACCTTCTTGATAATAGCCTCAGTTTGTTTTTGTAGAGTATCCGGGGCCATTCTCTCCTCTTTTGTCAAATTATTAAATTTTGGCGGAGGGGGGATTCATAAACAATTTCTCTAGATCATTTTCCACAAGCTGTTTAAACACTCCAATTGCTGGACTTGGGGCTGGTCTAAATGTGAACAAGAGTCTGAATCTTGTGTTATTTATGCTATTATTACTGTTGTTACTATTAGTACTGTCCCCACTTTCCTCCTTGGTTTACAGTTCTTGTTTATTATAAAAAGAATGAAGACTTAAATTTCTACAAGCCATGTTCAAATCTACTGTTGTTTGAAATTTATTGATAGTCGTCGTTGCGGCAAAGTTCAAACCCTTACTTAAACATACTGTTCTTGGCTGGGGAACATTCACAATTTGAAAGATTTATTACCTGTAAGTCATTATCTATTGGAGTCACCACCTCACTCCACTGCGAGTCTGTGGCCTCTCTGATCCCTTCCTTGTTTATATCTCCCTCTGCCTCATCCTCTTGTTTCTTCTTCTGCCCCTCCATGTTCTCTTTGATCCCCGCCATATGGACTCCTTTCTCTGCTCTCTAATCTGAGGCACTGTTGAGCTACATACTGAGGGTATGGAGGATCGGCATCTCGTCTGTCCCCGTGAAAATGATGCTGCTTAATTGGCTCCTTGACTTCTGACTTGCTGGCACTACTGAAATCAAAGGAAACATGTCTGTTCCTTTTTAGAATATCCCTTGGATTCTTTTTCCAGGTATACACCCAGTCTAGTTCAAAATCATTTTTGTCCCTGATGAATTTCACCTGTTTTGCTGCTCATAGCTCGTCATCTAGCTTCTGGATCAAGTCCTTCAAATCCTGATTCATTGTCTCAAAGTCCCCATGTGTTTGGAATTTTAAAAATTATTTTTCTTGTTTCTTAATTTCAGACTTAAGAGTTTTCTCCTTTTCTTTGCTGTACTTAATGATTAGGTTAATTAGTTTAAAACTTGCTTCAGTCAAGATTTCATACCGTGCTTGTAAAAACGATTAATTTTCCTGGTCACATGCTGGATTCTTCACTAATCTCAGTCCTCATGGAATATGTTTAATTGCCACGTAGGCTTCCGTATTAGTTGAGTTCCAAAATACTCATCTCCACTGATGAGTTAGGTGTTCCAATTCCCAGTAAGCTGCAAGCAGTGATTGTTCCCCTGGTGTGCGATTAGCTGTTTCTATATTTTCATTTAAAAAGGGATAATTTCTGATAGCTGCATCCAGGAGTTCGCTCATAAAACCCCGTGGTTCTGGATTTGTTTCAGTAAAATACAAATTTGGGGTATCTTCTATGGACATCTTACCGGGATATATAACAGTTTTTATATAGAAAAAGTTCTTATACCGGCTTATTTATGTAGGACCAATCATGTGCTCCTAAGGTGAGGTTTTACGCTTGGGGCCAAAAATTGCTCCCCTACTGCAGCCTGTGCTGCTACTCCACACCATCAAAATACAAAGACACAGGCATTAGCACTAGGATGGAGGTGCTATTTACTAAGGCATACAAAATACCATCAGAATATAAAGCACTCATCAACCTCAAAATATGACAAGGGCACAGGTCCTTATAAACTTATAAAAAAACTATATACATGCTAATAGAATCTGCTGTGCCAATTGTTGCAAGCTTGTAATGAATCAAAGCTGTTGTAAAACCTCAATAACAGAGTTCTCCTGCCACCTCCATTTTTAAGACGAACATAAAATAAAACATATTAAGAGCTTTGAAAGTAAAGATAATGTATTCCTTTATGGCTATTTTAGCCATTTTTAGTCCTCATGCCTCCCTTCTATGTATTGTATGTGATGTGATTGCTGTACTGTATGGTATTATTTTAAACACCTTTTATATTTAACTAGATAGCTTTAGATTATCCCATACAAATCTTCCCTTCCCCCTCCCATGTCCTTGCTTTTTTCAGTCTTTTGTAATATATGCACCTATTTACATGACTTTATATGATTTTTGATTTACAACAACGGTGTGTAGTGTAATAAAATGTTTATCTTATATGATGGATTTTAACTTATTGGACTTGTGTGGGTATGTGAGCACTTTATGCAAGAGTTTTTATTGGTTTATATGGTGCTTAAAGATTGACCAATCAGAGTATAGTATTAGAGTGATGTAATGATGACATTTTTTGAAAATGGTATATAACTGCTGGGCTCCAAATGTTCATCAGCCTTTGATAAAGAATGTAATCCAAAATGCATCAGGCTGTGGCATTTTGTTGTTTAACAAAAGTTTTTTATAAGTTTATAAGGATTTGTGGCCTTGTCATATTTTGAGGTTGGTGAGTGCTGTACATTCTGATGGTATGCTCTGTATAACATCCGTGATGAACTGGGCCTCACAAGATTCAGTGCAACAGATGTCACTTTTGTTGTGGAATACTACGATGTATCACAGACTCTTGTAAATGCATTAGCTATTCTTTAAGTAGAAACATAATTCTACGTATTGAGGTTCATATTAAGGTCACATAAGGAGCAAGGAGGCAAGATTGCCCATGACTGCTGCTGTAACTAATGCTGATTGTAACTCAGATGTTTACTAGAGAGAATATGTCTGTCAAGTCTTCTCTTAAATTCTGCCTTGTTTTTATTAACAACCACATTGATTGGCAGTCTGTTCCAAGGACCATTCTAAATGAGAAGAAATACTTTCTCTTCAGCATATTAAATGACCTACTGGCAATTTGTAATGTATGATCTCTTATGTTTTGTGTGTAGTCTTTAAATTCAGTACCTGGTTCACACTTAAGGTACGGATCATTGACTACCTCGAACATAAGAAGGAGGTCTCCCCTTATCCTTCTGGTCTCCAGAGGCATAAGCTTCAGGGACTCCAGTCTCTCATCATGGGGTTCATTTTTTTAGCCCAGTGATGTTTTTTGTGTATTTCCTTTGTACTTTTTTCAATTAACTTAACAATCAGATATCTTATAAGGGCACCATACTTGCTATACAGAGGCATTAGCATGGCAGACTTTTTGAGGTAATATTATACTTAATCAACCAGATCAAGCAGTTGAGTTTACAAATTACAGCATTTACTTGCTGTCTACTATTCAAATTATCTGAGATTTGTACTCCTAGATCTTTCTCACTATTGGTTGTAAGCAACATTTTTCCATCCAAAGTGTAAGGCATATTTGGATCATTTTTCCCTAAGTGCATTACCTCACATTTTTCCTCATTCAGCCGCATGCCCCATTTGTTTATCCATATAGAGGTTTTTAGTAAATCCCTCTAAAGATCTTCAATTTGTTGTGATGTACTACATGGGCCACTTATTTTAATATCATTGGCATATTTAACGGAGTGGTTTAAGACCTCTTTCGATACGTCAGATATAAATGTCTGAAACAGAGAGGGGGCCCAGGATGGAGCCCTGTGGCACACCACTGGAAACCCTTCCCAGGTCTGACTTATTGCCATTAACTACAGCACACTGGGATCTGCCTGTCAGCCATTCTCCTATCCATTTCACAATAGTGCTATTGATATAATAACTCCTGTTTTTTTCCATTAGTGACCAATGATGCATAAGGTCAAGAGCCTCGCTATAATCAAGGAATATGACATCACAAGGAATTTTTTTATGCAACAAGCTACTGATGTTCTCATAAAAGCACAACAAGTTAATCATAGTACCACATGCTTTTTTTAAATCCATGTTGTTCAACATCTCTTGCTTCAATTATCGGTAATATTATATCCCTCAATAAGCTTTCTAATACCGTACACACAGTAGATGTGAGGCTGATAGGCCTATAATTACCCCAGTCTTGTTTTGATCCTTTTTTATGTATAGGGACAACATAAGCTAGTTTCCAGTTGGGGGTATGATACCGGTATTAATACACTTTTTAAACAACATTTTTAATGGCTATACTAAATAATTGACCATCATGTACAACATGTGTCCCAAAATGCCATCTGGGCCTGGAGAGGTTTTGCCCATTTGTTTAAGTAATTTGGCCTTTATCTCATCCAGGGGAAAAGGAAACATATGGAATGCCATGATGTGCAGAACCCGTAGATATCTCTTAATATGGACCAAATACATTACAGAAATTTCTATTATAAATATTGGCCATAATAACATTGTCACTGACCTGCAGTCCATTATTCATAATGAAACCAACTTGGCTAGTAGGTTTCCTTGAAGAATTAATGTATGAGTAGAAAACTTTATAGTTATCCTTCTTAGCATGTAAGGCTAGTTGTTTTTCGTATTCTTTTTTAGCTTTTCTCATTTCTTGCTTACAAAGCTTCTGTAGTGATGCATGATTATCTTTGGCAGTGTTTTTTTCATTTGGATGTATTCCTTATAAGCGTTATTCTTTTTTTAATAAGCCTTTTTACTTTTCTATTCATCCACTTAGGGTGAAACTTTTTGGCAGAGTATTTCTTTTGGTAGGAATATATTTATTACTAACAGTAAGGATTGTATTTTTAATATGTACCCATACACCATTCACATGTTTATTAGCCAATGCATGCTTCCAGTTAATTTCTTTAAGTGAGTGCATAAGATCTATATAGTTTGCTTTTCCATAAAGGAAAACAGTAGTACATCCGCTATTTTACAAAGCTTCCTTAGAGATGCTAAACTCAATACTATTATGGTCGCTATTGCATAGAGGTGAGGAGGTGTTACAAGTCTTAACCAATACAGAGGCTGCGATGGATGGGAGCAGCCGTATTTTGTCTGGGACCATCTGCCTCTGGACCCAGGAAGAGGGAGGGGGAAGATAGAGGTGGTTCTGAGGGGGCTAGGTAGTGTCCAGGGATTGGACAGGGGACCACCAAGGCCTCCCACTTGGGGGGCATGTCCTGTTGGGGGAAAGGAGAAAGAGGCATTTCTTGGTCTGTAGCCAGAAGACCCTCCTCTTTCTTCTTTCACCCTGTGAGGATCAACACATCCACATGTCAGGCTATCCAGGTCACCCAGGTAAGGGCCTAGTAGGCCTGAGGATTCACTCATGCCTGGGGCTGGGGGAGGCAGGGCCAGTAGGATAAGGGGTTAGAGCAATGAGCTGTGTATGGGCTGGGTGCAGCCAACAGACCTGGGTGAGTCCCACATCCTCCTTACACTAAGAAAAGAAAAAATACATGAAATAGGAAGATGAGTTGGCAAGCTTACTGGAGGGTGGGGCATGCCTTCAGGGTGGTTTTGGCAAAGGATCACAAGTTTGATTCCCAGGGAGGACCTACATCAACCATCTCATTAAAAAAAAAAAAGCAGGTACATTTTGAACAGGGGCTAAATACTCAGCAGCCTCTGTGAAGCGATACCCCTCCCAGAGTTTTGGGCTTACCTGGGGTGCTGAGGCTGTGAGTCAGGGTGCATCCTCTTCTGCTTTTCCAGCCCACTGCTGCAGTCCTCACTCGCTGGCTGGTCACTTCCTTTGGCACTCCTCTCCAGGTGGGGAGGGGGCAGGGAGACAGCGCACCTACCCCATGCACTTTGGGCGAGTGCGGTTTCCTGGGCTGGATGGTTGCCAGGGAGAATCCTTGGCCATTGTGGCATCACTCCCAAGTGATCCGGGCCACATATTGTCCTCACGGCACTTCCGGGCAGGTGGCTGCAGACCCCTGCAGTTGGCAGGAGGGGGAGTTCCTGGGTGGTGGCGGCCCAGGTACCGCTCCCTTGTGGGGCACATGGTGGGCTGTCTGCAAGTGGGCTGTAGTGCCAGAAGGTGGAAGATGGGTTCCAGGAGGAGTTGCTGTCCTGGAATCCTCCTGTAGGGTGCTGAGGGCCTTGGGGGCCGGCTGGGTGGTGTCTCAAGACTACGGGTACTGTTGGGAGCTCACAGGCTTTGGGAGTGGGGCTCGCGAGATGGGACAGCATGAGCATTGGCTGCCGAGGTCTAACAAGACTCTCAGTAGCCATCTTGAGGATGGCAATGTGCTGTGGCAGCTGTCATGCCACAGAGCTTAATTTAAAAAAAAGGAATAAATATATAAAATAATAATATATAGGGAACAGGGCCCATCAGGAGCAGAAGGGGAGGGAGCGGCCCAACATCCTCCAGCGACTTCAACACCGTCCGGTTGGGGGTGGACTTGATGAGGACCCTACGAACTACCTCTGGGGACAGAGAGTGTTCTCAGTGTCTTGTAGGGAAGATGTCAAGTCGGCAGAGAAAACCTTCAGTGAAGACCATGGAGGGTCTGGGGGAACAGGCTGTGGGAGACGTACAAGAGAAAGAGAGCCTCAAGGCTGGAAGCTTGCTTGGAGGGGCTGGAGAGCCCATTGACAGGAGCAACTGGGATAGGGGTGCCACCAAAGAAATGGCCAGTGAAGGGCCGGGGGGCACCACCTGCAAAGGTCCCCAGGATGCCAGGGAGAGGTAATCAGTGATTTGAGGTAAGACGTTTGACTGACAGGGAGGTGTTACAGGTACTCGATGTGGCATTAGGGGATGGGGGCCAGGAACAGGATGGGCCAGGCAGCCCGGGGGGGGGAGGTGGAGATGAAGATCACATCACCATCCCGACAGCAGTGGGCCACTGTGGCGGGGTGACCAGGGGACCCCATTGGATGGAGGTCTGGTGTGCACAGGGACAGAGGCAAAATTGGACAAACTACTGGCCCTCATGGCGGTGATGATTGAGAAAATGGGAAGGAAGGATGCAGCTGTGGGGACAGCTGTCCTCCCAGCCCAGACTGCCTCTGAGGCACCTCCTCCTCAGCCGAGTGCGTATGCAGGTCTAGATAAACAGTTAGGGCCCCACCTCACCGATAAGGTTAGGCAGCAATAAGGAAGAGGGAATATGTGAATATGTTCTCTCTATTAAACAGGCCAGTTGAGAGGGATGTTAAGAAGAAAGAAAAGGATGAGGAGGCTGAAAAGAAGCTGCCGAAGGTGCCTTGCACCTTTGAGAACTGGATTGTGGCCTTCCCCATCTATGCTGGCACCATCCTGCAGGTGGATAAGGACCAGGGCCTGGGTTGTACACATACCAGAATAGGATTATGCTGATGCACTGCTGGAAGGGAGGGGTAGCATGGATCAAATACAATGAGGAATTTTGCCAATGGAGGCAGGATGACAGCATCCTAGGGTGGGGGACAGTAGACATGACTCTCTTGGTGGACGTTATGCGCGGGGGGGGGGTAGTGCATACTGACAGTGGCTTGCCACTGTGGGCAGCACCACCACAGGGGGTAGAAGAGGGCAACACTGGGTTGCAGGCATGTTATGCCTTTCAACCAGGTGAAGTGTTTGAGGGCAGTGTGTCATTTCTGGCACATCTGCATGATTTGCAGACAACAATACCCATTCCTTCAGTGTGCATCACTGTGTTTCCTGAAAGGGGGTTTTGGGGGAGCCACCAGGAAGCCAGGTAACCCACTAGGGAACAAACTGGCCTACCCTGGTAAGGGTGGACAGGACTAACCTGTGGCTGGCCAAGTACCTGGACAGGGAGGCCATGTACCTGCTGGAATAGGGGCATGGTGGGTTTCAGGCTTCTATATGATGGTCCCAATGGGGGGGCTCAAGGTGGAGCATATGGGATTCACTAGGGCCCATCCACAGGTAATCTGGAAGTAGCTGATGTAGGTGCAACTAGGTCTGATTTGGGTCAGACAACATGGGGGGGCACTCGTAGTTAATGGGCAATTGGGGCAGTATGGCCCAATGGGATATTTGAGGTGCAGTTGTGTACTTTATTGATTGTCAAACATATCACTTGAGGCCATTCAAATACCTGGGGTTGACAAGAGGGATTGCCGATGCTTGCTCTCATTCACAGTGGCAATGGATTTGAAAGTTGGCTCCAGCAGCATAGTAGCGGTCATGTTTGGTAATCCTCCTTCTGTGGGGGATAGTGGCAGCTCGACTTTGGACTTAAATGGTAATTCCATCACACTGAAGTCAAGGGAAGTATATGGGAGAAGGCCGGAGCACTATCTAAGGGTGCGGGCACAACAGGGCTGGCTGGAGGATTGGCTTGATCTGGTGGATCAGTGGTGCCAGGCCATCAGGCTGTTGAAGTAGGATGGGGCTGCATCGGGGGTGGTTGCGGGGCACCTTGCTGGCTTGTCTTGGGTCTGTAGGGCTTTGGGAGCCACTGACAGCACTAAAGACTGTCAAAGTGAGGGAGGTGTTAGTAGGGTGGGGAAAGTTCTTCGCTTCCCACCAGGACACGAGTCATCCCAGCAGGACACGAGTCATCCCAGCACCCCGGCGACCCTGGGGAGCATCTGCAGGGTGCTACCAGGGGTCTGTCAGTCCACATGGGAGGCACTCCTGGCTGATACTATGGGCTTGGTGGTTTTTGGCAGTGCTTTCAGGGTGTCAGAAGCTTCTACAGCCCTCACGGAGCACTGGGCTCATAGTATGGGAGCTGGGGAAGGTTCTCGCTATGGAGCGGGGGGGCATGGGTGAAGCTTAGGGAGAGTGAAATAGACCAAGAGACACTAGGAGCCTGGGGTGGTCAGATGGCCAGATCCAAGTGCTGGGGTTAGGTAGGTTGCAAGCCTTTGAAATGCATGCGCCTACTTTACAGTAACAGCTTTTGTTTCTTCCAGGGCCCCCAGAGGGCTTGGATTCAATCTGGATCTGTGGTTAGGCCTTTATCCAGCAAGCAGCAGGAAGTGAGGCAGCTCAGGAGGCAGCCCCGGAGGAAGGGTCATCTGTGGGTCCACATCCGATGGCTGGGGTTGGAGATTATGCACTGGGAGGAGTTGGTCCCCTGGTTGAGAGAAGAGAGATGGACACAGCACATGCCAGAGATGATGGTAGTATATCTTGGAAGGGACGACTTGGGAACTTGGAAGATGGTGGACTTGCTGCTGGCTATGGAGAAAGATTTATGGATAATCAGGGAGTGGTGGTCCCATGCAGTTCTCATCTGGTCCCAGTTGATCCAGCGGGCCAGTTGGCCAAACAGAGAGGGAGTGGCTGTTCTCAACGGGCCTGCATATGGATCAACAGGGAGATGAGGAAGGTCATACGGGTAGTAGGAGGGACTGTGATGAAACATAGTCAGATTCAGGCCTCTGGTCAATCATGGTAGCTGAGACAGGATGGTTGACTGAGCAGGGATTAGAACTGTGGCTAGGAGAACTAGAGAGGGTCTTGGAAGAAATGGTACAGCAGTCGGCTTGGGGGGGGTCAGATGTTGTCCATCCTGTGGTGTCTTGGGAGTATCACGATGACATGGAATGGTGGTTAGGGGGTGGTGATGAGTCGAGTTCTTCTGAAGAGCTCATGCCCCCCACTGTGGTCGGCATGGAGGTGGAAACCAGGTACCCTGACCCGGGGGGATCATGGTCTGCCTTCAGCAGCTACTGCATTACTGCAAGGCTAATGGTGCCTGATGGGGGCAGATGAACAGCCTTGTCCCTTATGACCACAGGCAGTTGATCCTTCCGGGTGCTCACACTGCTCTCAATTTGGTGTTGATCAATAAATGCATGGCTGTGGCCATTTCCTCCAAGACTGGTGTCTGTGTGTTTCTTTCCGGGAAAAGGACTCATGGAGGGATACCAGACAATACAGAGGCTGCAACTGATGGCAAGAGCCGTATTTTGTCTGGGACCATCCTCCCCTGGATCTGGGAAGGAGGAGGGAGGGGGAAGATAGAGGTGGTCCCAAGGCAGCTAGGTAGTGTCCAGGGAATGGATAGGGGACCACCAAGACCTCCCACTTGGGAGGGGGGACCACATCCTGTGGTGTGGAAGGAGAAGGAGGTATTTCTTGGTCTGTAGCCAGCAGACCCTCCTCTGTCTCCTTTCACCCTACGAGGATCACCCACCCACCCACCCTCGTAAAAGCAGGGTAGTGGGGCCAGGCAGTTAGGCCCCATCTTTTGCCCCTTTATGGGTGACAGCACTAGGGGTCAGGGAGTGGCTTTTCCCGGTTTTCCCCTGTATCAGGATTTTCTGTGTTTTTCACCTCCTGCAAAGGGAGTATTTAAACTGAGTTAGAAGTGGGAGAAGCTAAGTAGGCAAGATTAAATAGTCAGGATTCAGATGAATGTCAAGTTGTTGGAGTCATGGGCTGGCATCTTGGGAGGATCACGATGATATGGAACGGTGGTTAGGGGCGGTGATGAGCTGAGTTCTTGTGAAGGGCTCGTGACTCCCCCTCTGGTCAGCATGGAGGCAGAAACTGAGTACCCTGACCCAGGAAAGGGGTCATGGTCCACCTCCAGCAGGTACTGTGTTACTGCAAGGCTAACGGCATCTGACAGGGGTGGCTGAGCAGCCTTGGCCCTTGTTACTACGGGCAGTTGGTCCTCCCTGGTGTGCACGCTGCTCTCAATTTGGTGTTAATCAATAAATGCATGGCTGCGGCCATTTCCTCCAAGACTGGCGTCTGTGTGTTTCTTTCCGGGAAAGGGGGTAATGGAGGAATACCAGACAATATGGTATCAGAGCACAGTGCTAAATCCAAAATTCTATCCCCTCTAGTTGGTGCAGTGACATACTGTTTCAAATGTAAATGATGACATATTGACATTCATTTTCTTATGTTAGAACTGGGTGCTGACTGATCTTCCCAGTTTATTTCACCCATATTGAAGTCCCTCATGATAATGAGATCCTCCAATTCCCCAGCTAGCTCTATTTCTGAAAGAACTGCACTATAAATGTCTGCTGGGCAATCTGGGGGTGATAACACACACCTATATATAATGGATCAACTTGGTTTAGTAATAATTTCACTCAAGTAGTTTCGGTATGTATGGAATGTGTTTTTATTTTGTCATTTGCCTCCACAGACGTGATTTTATTATCTCTTATTAATGCAGCATCACCACCTTTCCTAGACATGCGATTGCAATGATACACACTATAGCCATGCATCTTAAAGTCCCATGCAGCTTTCTCGTCTCACCATGGTTCAGTAATGGCAGTAATAGTTAGACTAGATAGTGCAATGCAAGCTTTCAGTTTGCCAGATTTATTATTAGGCCTCTAGCATTAAATAATATGAAACTGAGGTCATTTTTAATTATTTTTGTTTGTGTTGAGTTTGACTTGTATTTAGACTTGGAGGTGGAGACAGTGCACGTTTCTCCCTTGGCTTCTAGTTTAAAGATTGTTCAATGAAGCTATGTTCAACAGTGCTCACTTTATTTTACTGTTTCGGAAACATAGTACTTTTACCCCTTTGTATGTTTTGTCTCTCCTCCCCACTGATGTGGAACCTTTGTAAATGGGCTGTCTGTGCTTAGAGGTACTGTAATCCAAGAATGAATAAATAAAAAAAAAAATTAAAGACCCCCAGAGTTTTAGTCCCAAACTTATTAAGATGCAGACCATCTTTGGAAAAATGTTCACTTTTGTTAGCAAACGTTTCCCAATTATCTATGGAACAGATGCCATTGTTCTTGCATCAGTTGGAAAGGAAGATATTATTCCTAAGTATTGTTTTATTTTTCTCTGGATGCACCCTTTAAAATGGGAAGGATGTCTGAAATCGCAACATTGTACCCTTTAGATTTGACTCTCATGCCTAGGTTTAGTAGTTCTGTACAAATGTCTTTACATCTGAGAATTTAGCTCCTGGCAGACAAGTTACAGCTGTATTCAGTTTATCATTCCTGCAGACATAGCCATCAGTGTATTTAACAATAGAATCACCAATCACAAGTTTGAAGTTAGGTTGCCGACTATACTATTTTCTACTGGGCAGACCATGAATAATGGGTGTACGGCTAATAATATTATCTGAACCAGTATCTGCTTCTAGGAGAGAAAACTTATTTTGAGTACGGACTGGGGTATCCTGCAAGACCCTTTTACAATTTTTATGAGCTCGTTTAGTTACATTTTTTCTACTCAGCATTGCTACCGTCATAGAATCTTTTAGCTTTTTGAAAAACAGGTGACAAACTTGTGTTTGGGGCTTTACTTTCATAAAGGTGTTTTCTCTTGTCCAGGGCTCTGTGTTTGTAACTGCTACTTTATTAATGCTATGCACAAACTGTTCTATCTTTTAAATTTCCATAACACTGTAATTCTACCTTCAGAGTATCCATTTCTGACTGCATAGTACTTAATTTATTGCATTTACAACATATAGTAAAAGGATAAAAAAACAGGCAACTCACCACCACATATGCCACTGACACAGCAAATAATTTTGTTAAGAAAGCATTTTATTGCACAAATATGCTCACCTGATGCATTTCTGGTCAGGAAGGACCCTTTATCAAAGGCTAAAGCACCACACTAGATTCAAAGAATTTATATAGGACAATGAATGACATCACAGCTTACAAATTCAAAAGCACCAATAAATGAACAACATATTAAAACACACAATTAACTAAAAATTGGGGGCTTTCTTTTAATTAAATATAATAAAAAGACTCCTTATATCAAGAACACCAACAAATGAAAACAAATATATAATAAATCAGAGAAACACACATTCGAGAACAAATAACAATTATTAAAATTCTTATAAAAAAGGGGGGGGGGAGGGTTATTATTATAAATACTTATGTAAGGGAAACCAGAAGTGCCATACAGTATAAAAGCATTATTGATGAAAAAATCAATAGTGCCTTTATGGATGGGTATATAACAAAACATGTAAGAGATTTTCTAATAAAAGATTCACCAGTAATGGCAATGTTTTATTTGTTGCCTGAGGTTCACAAGGCACTTGTAAACCCACCAGGCCACCCGATAGTGAGTGGGGTGGGGTCTTTAACTGAAAGTATATCCCAGTATCTGGATTCTTTTTTGAGACCCCATGTGGAAAGTCTCCCCTCATGTGTAAGAGACACTAAGGATATTCTCAGGATTTTAGAAAATGTGCATGTTCAAGACAGAATTACCCTGGTCATGTTAGATATAGAATCACTGTACACCAATGTACCCCATGGAGGAAGGGGGGCCTTGGGTGCTATGGCCTTTTTCTTAAATAAGGTCCAGGATGATTCCATTTCACCAGTTGATTTTTTGCTTAAACTCATGGAATTTGTTTTAAAATGTAACATTTTTACTTTTGACCAGGGAATCTATAGATAGCTCAAGGGGATGGAGATGAGGATCACATGTGCCCCCTCAATAGCCAATTTGTATGTGGGCCAATGGGAACAACTGTATGTCCGTGATCCTTTGCTGAGCCATTTTCACAATAATCTAATTGTGTGGAAACGCTTTATTGATGATGTTATTTTACTCTGGAGGGGTACTCACCCTGGAACTCCAGGAGTACATGGACTATTTACATTCTGCAAACCAACATCTTAGGTTCACATATGAACTAAGTAAAGATCAGATATCGTATTTGGATGTCTCTATAATACAAAATCATGAGGGAGGTGTCAGTACAGATATCTTTAGGAAGAGCATTGATGGCAATACAGTACTGATGGTCTCCAGTTGCCATCCAGCCCACACGAAAACCAATATCCCAAAAGATGAATTCCTGAGAACGCATAGAAATTGCAGCACACAGGAAAGTTTTGAGAAGGGTGCAGAATTACTTAAAAAATATTTGTGGAAAGGTGGTATAGCCATAGTAAGATTCAACAGGCAAGAAGGGAGGTTGATACAATTGAAAGAAAAACTTTACTGGAGTAATTTAGAAATGAACAAGAGAACAATACTAAACTGAATGTGGTGACAACCTATTCTGTACATGCAAATTATTTTGCTAATATTATTTACAAACAGTGGGGAAGGGGTTACAAGCAGAGGAAAATTTAAAAGAGGTGGAAAAACTAAAACCAAGATTGGCCTTCAAGGAAAGCAAAAAGTCTGAAGGATTCTTTAGTCAACAGTCATTTTGTAGACAGAAGGGAAAATCAGATTTGGCTCAATAAACCAGTGGGTTGTTTCAAGTGTAATAATTGTATATACTGCAGTGTTGTCAAAGTGGGTAAAACCTTTTTCAGCATCAATACTATAAAAGAGTTTACTATACATCAAATGACAACATGCAGCATGAGTGGGGTTATCGATTTAGCAGTCTGTATTTGCCGTGCCTTTTATGTAGGAAAAACTGAAAGGAGTTTCAAAATTAGGGTGGGGGAGCACCAGAGGGCAATAACTAGAGGTGATCCCCTATATGTTATGGCAGCACATGTTCTGAATTGTAAAAAAGATGGTACAGAACATAATCTGTATATATGGCAATAGATAAAGTTTGCATGAATCCAAGGGATGAAAACTATAGAAATTTGATTCTTAAGAGGGAAACCTTTTGAATCTGGTGGTGGACCCTGGCCACTGTACAGAGAAGTTGACTCCTGGGTCTTCCTCTGGCCTTGTGTTAGGGGGTAACCAGTTGAGATCTTCTGAACAGGTGTGGAATCTGGGAATAGTACTTGACAGTGAGCTGGCACTAAAGATACAGATGTCAGCCGTTGTTAAGTCCTCTTTTTACCATCTAGGAATATAGCCCAGATAAAACACCTTGTTCCGCATGATGACCTCTTGATGTTGGTTCATGCCTTTGTATCTTCGTGGCTTGACTACTGTAATGCTCTATATCTAGGGTTGCCGGGGGTTGAACACTGCAGCCAGGTTGTTGACTGGGCTACCAAGAACTTGCCATATCACACCTGTGCTGCTCGAACTGCACTGGCTGCCGGTGTGATGGAGGATCACCTTACCAATCTTGTAAAAGCATCAGTTATTGTTCTACTAGAAAAACAGCTTATCTCGTGATAAGCTATTACTGATATTGTAGTATCCAAACACACCAAAAATGTGTGTGTACCGTAGATAATTCTTTGCAACATTAAAACCATACATTCAGATTGCTTATTGAATCATTAAATTACTTCAAGCATTTTCATGTTCAGGTTGCTAATATATCTATTTTACATTTCTTTTTGAGAGTCTGTCACACTCATCATGACAAATCTTAGCCTGCAGTACTTACATTTATATGTAACGAGCAATAACAATAATTCAAGCAGCAGTATTGGTTGGCCAGCAGGAAATATGAGGTGTTGACTTTAGATGGTCTAGTGGCCTGCTACAGTGGGCCAGCATTTCAGATTTCTAATCTCGCAAATCACACCCTTGTAAGAAAGGATCATGTGCAAGATAAACATGCCACTTTTGCTCACTTTAATGAATAAGTTACTACTTGTGGTAACATTCTGGGTGAACTGGTGGACAGAAGATGATCAGTTTTTGTAAGAAAAACTGACATCACTGCTTGCAAAGAATATGATGGCTGGTGGCTACCAATACTGCTGCTTTAGCTTTGTAAATTGAGTGTATTCTCTTGTCTTTGTTACTTATGTTAACTGGCTACAATTTGCACAGTCATGATGGGTGATGGACTGACTGGTGTGCACACAATTCAATGCTTGACTAAAACAATGTACCAACTGCTGTTGTATTGCCATTGGCTGGGCCTGCTGCCTATACAGTTTAAATCATGGTAGACACTCACTGATTTTTTGATTTCCTTTGCACAAAAATGCTAACTTTTTGCCTGCCTTTTAACTTCAGCCAACACTGCCTACCACCTGCCATTCAGCATCCAGCTAAGCAATCCTAGGCTATCTACCACTTTAGCATAGCCATCTTCCAGTGAAATGCTGATCACTGTCTGGTAATAATTGCTATAATCATCATCATCAAGTTCAAGATTACTTTATTTGATGGACTAAGCATTTTTACAAGTTACACACAGTAAA
Source organism: Neoceratodus forsteri (assembly GCA_016271365.2). Classification (NCBI taxonomy): domain Eukaryota; kingdom Metazoa; phylum Chordata; order Ceratodontiformes; family Ceratodontidae; genus Neoceratodus; species Neoceratodus forsteri. Next base: position 1,301,738,460 of record CM057453.1, on the reverse strand, counting down.
TATAAATACATAAATACAGCATTGCACAATCAGTAAACATAATTCAAATAATAACCTTGCCATCGCTAACTCATAGAAATTACATCAAAAAGTTCCACATAAAAAATGAGAGTGGAAAAAAGACGGATGAAAACTTTGTCTAGCAAATTTCAATAAATTTACTAAAATGTAAACTGAGGTCATGGGGGTGAAGCTTGGCTATCCACACCTTCTATGATGTTAAGTAATCCTGTAATCCCAATTCTTATTCAAGAAGACACAGAGGGCATGTGGGCCCTAAAGACTAAGTACCTCATCTGTCCTTCTCTCAGAGTTAAAAACAACATAGGAGCCTAGACCTAAGATAACATCATCATTACCTTCTACATATCCTATTCCAACATATCCCTTAATATATTTAATAGTTCCAAAAAAAATCACCTTTTAATATTATTTTTAGATTTGGATGTCATTAATCGGATTAACAGTTTATCCAAAGATTCATATGTATTACCCAGAAACTCCCCCACAAACAGCCAGAATGTGCTCTGGTGCATTGTGCGCGATGCAGTCAAGTGGCACAATTGTTGCATGGTGTCATTGTGTGCTGTAGTATCAGTCGACCATATGCAGTAGATGTCAAACTGACAAGGTGTAACTGTCCTTAGCAACACATTGTCAAAAGGTCCTTAAGTCATTACTTATTTAAGTAGGCCACAATTAAGTAATATAAACTTGTTTTTCTTGTTTTAAAATCCGTTTGTATTGATTTCTTTGTATATTTAGATGTTTAATTATTACTTGGAGTTCAAAATTTCCTAGTTTTCCTCAATAATCTGTTAAATTTTGACTTTTCACTGATATATCGCACATTAAATCGTGCATCTTTCTTTGGATCACCTATTTTTTTTTTGGCATATCTTTGTCTTAATTATATATGCAACTTTAAATAAAAGATTTGTTATAAAAGGAACATCTTCAGTTTCCATTTTTTTCTCAACCTTTTAATTTCCTAATTTTCTCTATAAAAATCTACCTTAAGCTTATCTAGAAAGTTCCATTGTATAATGTTTTTGTTCCTAACTTCCAGTGATACCTCATTGTTTTCCCTAATGGAACAATTTAGTTAAAAATGAATCTCAAGGATCAGAGGCAAGTGGTCACTATCTAATCTTTGAACAGTTGTTAGTTTTTGAAGAAGCGGAAGAAAATCAAAGTTATCTCATAATAGCTCAATAGTTGAAAAATCTCTATTACTCATATTTCTTAAATTCCCAGGGATATTTCCATCCAGCCTTCCATTAAGTATGAACAATGCATGTGAAGACATTGTCTGCAACAATTTGGAGGCATCAGGTGAAACTTTGCAGTCTTTCAAGACTCTGTCTGGTAGAATATGTGAATTACCAATTCCTTCAAACAAGTTTTTTTTTAAATCTCCTGTTGATCTTTGATATATGTTATGACCGCTCTATTATTAAAGTCCCCCTATATCAATATTTTTGCTTCCATATACTTATGTTCAACTTGAGAGAGGAGATGTTCCAGTTCAACTCAGGTTTGTGAACTACAATATTTTGAGGCAAATGGGGAAATGTAGACATTTATTATTATATACACTTGTCCATTTACGTAAAGGTATATGCCAAGAAAATATCCATAGGATTCAAAAATTATTTTGTATATTTCAATTATTTAACCACTTGTTATTTTTATTCAGCATAATAACCCCTCCTGAAGGTGTAGCCCCTTTTATACCTTTTTAGCGGGAACTGTGAATGAAAGTAATACCTGCGTTACTATATTCCTTTCTGTGAACCAGGTTTCTTGGAGTAAAATGATTTTGCATGAGTTAATAAATTCCTCACACTCTATCACTCAGTTTTGGAATTATGCCTGCTATATTCCATGAACAGATTTTAAAAGCACCCTGTATTACATTCTTCTGACTTGATTGTTGTCATGCCTATGTTTCTTCTAGGATCACAGATGTGTTTTGTGTAGAGCTATTGATTAGTGGTACCTGTTCCACATTTTCTTCATTATGTTTCATATTAATCTGTTTCTACCAAGTTTTAAGATTTTGTCCATTCTGTACTGTCCAATGATCATTCATATCAGTTATCAAAATTACTAGCTGGGCCTGTCTTGTTGCCTCCTGAAATATTTTATTATATAATGTTATGTCTCTGATTCCCATGTTTATTTGTCCCAAACTTGAAACTCCTACTTGCCTTTCATAGGTTTATAAGTATTCCAGGCAAAATTAGACACATAGCCCTTCATGTTTGCCCATTGTTATCACAGCTGGTATGTCAAATCTTCCACCCATACAATACCCTTATGTTCCAGTTCAATTCCAATAATTTTTTTTTAACAAGCAGCATGCATTCCTCATCAAAATATTATTTGACTCCCTGGCTGGTTCAAGGAGCTCATGCAGCAAAAGCATAGAATTTGCCTCTCTAACTTTTCTACTTTGTTTCATTTTTGCTCCATGTTAAATTTGTACATTTCCATAATACAAATGATATCTGTGAGAATTCTAGTTTGAATTGAAGCTTCAAGGGGGACTTCATTTTCCTGATATGGTTGAAAACCTCAAGAAAGGGAACAGGTTCAAGATACATTCCTAAATTCCCAAGCTCCCCACTAACTTTCTAGAGTGACCATACAATTTCCACAGATGAGAGTACCAGAAAGATGTGACCCATGTTGTTATATGCTGTGTGCCTAGTATTAATTTTATGTAATTGTCAATTCTCCATTTTATTGAGGTGTTCTTACAAAGCAGTTTTACTAATCTAAACAATGACTCTGAAGTTTCATCTTATCTTTTAATTAAGATGTGAATCTCGAGAACCCCCTTCCCCTCTATCAAGGTTTAGTACATTTTTCTGTTCTGTTATGATCACTTTAATTTTTTCTGGTTCATTATTTCTGAACTATCTTTTTTTCTTTATTTCTTTTATTAAAACTGTGTCTTTCAATACTAGAAGCATATTCAGCATTCCATTGAGTAGATATTTCTATCGCTGTGTATACTTTAAACTCTTGTCCCTTGTTAGGGATTTCTGGAATAGCTAATGGAACATTAATCTGTTTGTTCTGCTTATCTACTAATTCTTGCTTTTTTTCCATTTCTTTTTCTCTGTCTTTCTAGTTTTTTTTTCTGTTTTCTAGTTTCCATGTCTTTGGCTCCACTATCTCCTTCCTGATTTAAAGGTTGATCCAATATAGGAACAAGAGTTTTTCTATCTTCTATAATGGTACCTGGGTCAAGCAAGTCCCCATCCCTTTTCAGCATGAGTGTCAAAAAGTATTAAAATTAGCTTCATGATGAACACTTTTAATGTGTGAAATTTCCTCTATAATCATATGTAACTGTTCCAAGATGAAACGATTAGCCAGAGTTCTTCAGCAAGTTGATCGTTTCTGCATTAAAAAAGTAGTGTTAAGATTTAATTAGACCCTCATTTAAATCTGAAACTATTACTTCACTTTTGCTATGTAATGTACTATTTACTTCTAGAACTGGTGATTTTTTTCCAGAAATGTATAAAGTGTATTATTAATTTGTCAATCTGGGAAAGGTTGCCACTAATTTTCAGTTGGGGGGGGGACTGGGCTCTTTATAGCAATTTTTGGTAATGAAATGACAGGCTTTGAATATTTTTTTAATAGAGTCTAGAAGGTGATCAAAATTAATTTCTAAAGGGGTCAAAAGTCTCACTGTCAGAGAGTCACAGACTTCTACCAAAGAGATCGTAGAAGAAGGAAGGAAAAAGTTACCAACATCTCTTCTAAGATTAGATTTTAACTTGTTTGTGGATATTAATCTCACCATTTCCAGTGCTCTACCTCTAAGATCAATTTTGGATGTGGAAGTGTAAACATATTTATCCATTAAATTTTGGTTTTTTTCTCCAAAACACTCTTTCTGTTCACATTCCCTTTTTCCTTAATACTCTCTCTTTCACTAAGTTTTCCATCTTTTCCCCTCTTATTACAATTCCCTTTATCAGTATTGTGCATTGTTGTTCTCTGCTTCCTCATGAACCCACCAGACAGTCATAACACGTGGTTAACGTCACCATCATCATTATCAGTGATTTATTGTATTACTGCATGCAAAGAAATGATACTAGCCTTGCCCAGCTGGCTACCATAGTTGAGGCAAACTCAGGAACTTCACTATGGGCATGGTGAAGTTGCTAATTTTGCAGCTTCTATGAACAGATAGGTTTTTGTAGGGTGACATTTAAGATAAAAAGGTTTTTGTAGGGTGAAATTTCTGTAAGAAAAAAAAAAAACTGCCCATCCAGTGGCAATCATATCATTATTGATTCATTCACATTTATTACTCATAAATCACCTCACTTGATGTCACACTAGCAGTGGCACCAGATCAGTAACTGTGGTATCACCAGCCACCTCAGCTGAGCCTGTAACCATTAACTTGTCATTATTAATTTTATGTGAATGAATCAGTGATGGATGATAGCCACTGCACGCTCTTTGAGAGGAATAGTTTTGCTGAATGAGGCTTGAGAGTTTTCAATTTTATATATTTATTTTACTTTTTTTTCACTTAACAGAAATTTAAGGGGAAAACTGTGTTTATGCAATTGCTTTCAGTCAGTGGCACTAACAGCCCCACACCTAAGTGTGGGATTGTTCACAATTTGCACTTTGTGTGCTTTGTAAAAAACATTAGTTTTACATACTGTTAACTGCAGCATAGTAGGTTGTATCACACTGATTCCACTGGCTTGCAAACTGACATTTTCTGTAACCACAATCTTCAAATCCTCTGCAGCTGACATCAAAGTAAAACTGCAGCAGTGGGAGATATGATTCAGTAGCCTTTAGGGAATGTTAGAGCTTTTATAAGTTCTGAGCAGATGTTTGCCGTTCCCCCCTTGTCCCGGGAGAGAGGCTAGGTGCAGTCCTCTGTGACTGTATTTAACCCAACTATGACAGCGGGACCAGCAAACAAAAGATCAGAGCAAATAAAAACTCTTAACATGAACTGTCTGCAGGGTATTGAATCTCTCACTGCTGCAGTCATCCTCTCATGTCAGCTTCAGGGGTTTGAAGATTTGTAGTTACAGAAAGTGTCAGTGTGATACACTGTACTATGATAAAGTAGACAACAAGTAAAAACATGTTTTTACAATGCACATAAAACATAAATTGAGAACAACCCCACATTTGGATTGGGGGCTCTGATGTCAGTGCTGACTGTTTATTTTTAAGTGGCACTAGCACAATGCATGGTGGCAGTATGGCACCATCACTGGAGCAATGATACCTGATAGTCTCCATGCTTGGTGAACTGCCTCATCTTGCACCAGGTGGAGGCGAACTGCACAAAATAATTCTTCACACTATCCAAGAAGTCTATGGCCACTTTACTTTGCATAGTAGAGTGCTATGCATGGCATACTTTTCTTCATGCTCATATTGTACAGTTATTACATGTGCAACAAAACTGACAATTTAAATTTAAATTATATAATTTGCTAACCCACAAAAAAGCACTTAATGTCATAAGCTTATCATTGTTTAAGCACTGTGTTTTTTCAGAGTGTACTATATGTTGCACTCAGCTGTGCTGTGTTTACAAAGGTAAATATTCTTCATCTTGACATTTGTCAAAGGACAAAGTTATTATTATACTTGAAATAAAAATGTAAAGTTATTTCTATATTATAAAATTAAAAAAACATGATATGTAACATTATGCATATTCAGTCACAAGAGTACAGTATGCATATTTATGGGACACATACACACAGAGGAGAGGAAAAAGTAAGTGCCTCAGCTGGGACTTGACCCCAGACCACCTGGAATACCATTCCAGTTGTGCTACCAGCTGCTCCAACAAAGCAACAGGAAACTGGGCCATCCCAGAGCACATTATTCTTAACATTATACATAGACTATTGCAAAAGAAAACACTGAACGTTACCTACAGTACTATGCTAATAGACTGATGCCATCTGACAGTACTAAAGTACCATAACATTTTACATACTTTATATCTCTTGTGTTGTACTGTTTTGTGCAGATGGAACAAATATTATCACCTCACTTGTTCTACGTGTTTTATTATAGTTTTTTTGCCCACCATGACCATGGCAAAAACAAATTAAAAAGAAAAATATAACACTCACAATACTGGCTTTGCTAGACAACCTGTGATGCACATGCTGTATTGCACATAATGTGCAAAGCCAAAGCTGAAGCGATATGACTGTTTTCATATTAATTAAGAAAACATTGAAGTAAAGGAACATAAAAACTCATTCATTGTCTGTGGAATCTATTTTATTTCTTTTTATGAATTTATGGAGTTTCCTGAGCTCACATATGTTTAATGAGTAAAAATAACTGACTTCTCAAAAGTAATGTACAGTAAGATGAAAAGTAATATTAGTTGCAGTTACAGTTACTTATTACTTTTTATGACAGAGTAATAAATAGAGAATGATGCATGGGGTGGTGTGCGTTATGAGAATTTAATGCACACCTGAGGTGTGGGATGCTACATAAACCCCGAGAGTGAAGCTTGAGGGGTTTATAAAAGCATCCTACACCAAGGGAATGCATTAAATAGACAAAAAAGGATGGGGAAATGTGTGATATGATAATTTAATGCACACCTGAGGTGTGGAATGCTACATGAAACCCGAGGACGAAGCGTGAGGGGTTTATTAAAGCATCCCACACCGAGGGTGTGCATTAAATTCTCATGTGCATACTTCCTTATCTTTTACATTTTATAACTGCTGTTCAGCAATTTTTCTCCAGCATGAGTTCAGTGACCAGATCTCTGAACATGTTTTTGCTAGCCTGACTTTAGTGACACTGACACACATATAGACACACACACACACACACACACACACACACACTCTGTATGCATCCTTTTTGTTTCCTCAGAATCAACATTTTCTTTTTTCCTTTTTGTTGTCTTTGTCTTTTTTTTTCCTTACAGTTTGCTGGTTGCAATCAGAGCGCTATGGCAGTCAGCCACAGCTCCATTTGAGATCATGTGTTGGCAAAGTCCCAAAGCATACGAACAACAGGATCAACCAGATACAGCTTTTAAAGCTGTAAAAGTTAGAATCAACCAGATACAAAAAATAAGGAGAGATGGATCATGTTGTGGCGGCTCCTCGGTAAGTGAGAGAAAGAGGCGCCATGTCTGCGGAAGTGTTAATTCCATCCACACACAACAAAAAAGCCAAAGAGGGAGCACTAATTTTGAATGACAGTGCATGTGAATGCCTTAATAACCAGCCAATTTTTATGGCACGTATCAACTGAGTCAGCCCATAGAGAAAAATTGCTAACCAGTTATTATATAACTGTAGCTGATTACATTTCATTGAGAACAACTATTAACTGTAATTGATTACATACTTTATAAAAGTAACTTACAGAGCACTGGGTATTGCAAGAAAGAACTTTTAAAAATGTCAAACTCATGTACCACAGTTCAGGAATTAAAGAAAATGACTAGGTAAATTGGTATACAGTGGTGATGTTTTTGCCAGAAATACATTATCACTAAAAACAACTCAACATGATAACTAACAAATACTATGATTTAAATCCATTTATTTGCTTTCTATGCACCATTTAAAGTAGAGGTGTGGGTAGCTAGAAGGTGCTCATCAGAATGTGTCACATGGTAACACAGTAGAATGCAGTATACTGGGATTTAAGCTAGTACTGTGCAAGGACTGATATCCTGAAATATTACTTTTCGTCTTAATCCGGATTTCTCCAGATTGACAAATGTTAGCATAGTAAATAAGAGGTAATGCGATGTACAGTAGTAATGGTTTCCAGGATCCAGAAACATCCCAGTGATCACAACTGTTTGTGCCTGCTGATACAAACCACTGTACAAGTGGGCGATGAAAATGACCTACTTCTTCCAAACATGCAGGCAGCTTAATATTTATCAGTAACGGGATTTCACTATCCAAATCCAGCATAGGTTTCTGTGAAATCTGCATGAAATGAGTTTTGAAGCATTAGTCAAGTAGAAAACATGAAAACAAGCTGAGATGCTTGGTGAACTTGAAATTTATTCCATCTTTCAAGTGTGCTGCTTCAGAAAGATGAACAAGTCAAAAGGAAAATGTTTGGGGATTTTAGTTGAGATAGTAATTGGTTAGTGGTGCAGTATTAGTCCCAGCTAAGGATCTGAAATACAAACTGTGATGAGAACAAAATAATGACAAGGGCAAGGCAAGGCAACTTTTATTTAAAAGATGCCCAATCCAGGAGGCTCTGGGCACTGTACAAAATAAATAAAGCAGTGTCAAAATAAAATAAAACATCACAAATTTTTAAACAAAATAAAGAATAAAACAAATAACTCAACAAATAATATCAGGTTCTTACTACAGTTCATGATTTTATCCCATAAAAGTTTAGGAAACTAGGAGGGCCTTCAGGCAAGCCTTAAATATATCTACAGTGGGAGCTCCCCTGACCTCAGCTGACAAAGAATTCCAGAGAACAGGAGCTGCGACACTGAAAGCTCTGTCCCCAGCAGATTTTAACCTCATTCTAGGAATGGTCAGGAGGCCCCCACTAGAGGAACGGAGAGGGCGGGTAGAGAGAGCAGGTACCAGAATGTCCAACAGATAACCAGGGCCTTGCCCGTGATGGGCCTTATATGTGAGAAGACCCACCTTAAAGAGGATTCTCCACCTGACTGGCAGCCAGTGCAATTCACGCAGTACCGGTGTTATGTGGCAAAATTTATGCTGCCCAGTAAGTAACCGGGCAGCTGTGTTTTGCACCAGCTGCAGCCTGCGGAGAGATCCCCCTGTGACCCCGGGGTAGAGTGCATTGCAGTGGTCAAGCCTAGATGTGACTAAGACATGTACCAAGGTAGGGAGGTCCAGAGGTGGAACAAGGGGCTTAATCCTGGCAATATTCCTGAGATGGAAAAAACAGGAATGAACCGTGGAGGATATTTGTGCCTCCATAGTTAAATTCCTGTCCAGAATCACTCCAAGATTTCGCACCCAAGAGGAGGCCTTCAATGACACAGCTCCTAGAGCAAGTCCAGTTGCTGTGTCAGAGGCCATCCTATCATGCACTCTGTTCGACTCCACTACCAAGACCTCTGTCTTATTAGGGTTCAGTCGCAGCCAGCTGGAGGCCATCCAGTCTTTGATCTCCGCCAGGCAGATGTTTAGTACATCCACTGCGTTGGATGTTCCTGGGGCAAAGCATAGATATAGCTGGGTATCATCAGCATAACAATGGAAACCCAAGATATACTTCCTAATGATCCCCCCCAGGGGCAGCATATACACTGTGAAAAACATTGGGGCCAGTACCGATCCTTGAGGAGCTCCACAAAAAAGGAGGTTGGATATAGATGAGGAATTCCCCATCACAAGCCGTTGTCTCCTATTGGTGAAAAAGGACTCAAACCAGCAGACGACAGTAACTGATAATTGAATCCAGGCCTCTTGTGCTCTACAGGTGAGCTATCAGTCTCATCTGACTTGCTTGAGCTTACCACAATCACTTTCTTTCTCATACAGTAAATCCTGCAACTTGGACACAGTATGTTATGTCAATGTGCCATGTATGCAGCACTAAAATACATTCTCACTTCTCAGAAAATTACACTTTAAATGTTGTATCTTTTAGTTTCTTCTTTTCTCCGGACCGTAGAGTACCACGCCATGAATGATGCTGAAGCTGACATCTGGGATCAAGGCACTGTGATGGGATGTATCATGGTTGCACTTTCAGCAATGGACTCTTTGTGGACAAAGCTACATGAAGGCTGAAGTCAGATCAGCTATGAACCACCATCATGCTGTGTCACTAATGGTTAACATTTGGAATTTATTGTAGAGATTCTTGCACTTGTCACAGTGTTCCCACCTTAAATTAATCCCTGATTTGACACTCTTTACCACTTCTATCCAAGCTGAGACATTTCTCCTCAGGTTCAATTTGTGGCATCTCCCCAACCTTACCTGCAGTAGTGATCACCATGCCACAATGGTGTTCTTTGAGGGATGAACTATTTAATATTACTGTGTTATCAACAGTTAACGTAGAGTCTAGCATGATGTTTATTCTCACCTGTATGCATAAGTGGCAAGAGAGGCAATGAGAACTAGAGGTGGGACCAGATTACAGGAGTTCTTTTTAGTAAGGTATGTTATTTATTTGTTTATTTTCATTTTTACAGGTTCCTTGCAATATTTTCAGATATATCTGTGATGCATTATCTAATGTTGCTGTCCGCTTGTCTGTAAAGGAATCAAGGAATTTTCTTTTCCTGCAGCCCTTTATATGTGGAGTTGTTGGGATTATTCATTGAAACATAGACGTTGCTGGCAGATGAAGACCAAGGGTCCATACAGTCTGCCTATAAAAAGTTTCCTATCTATCCCTCTGACCTAATGTCTTGAAGGTGCTTTCTACCACTAACCTTCCCTCTGTACCCCATATTCCTTACCTCTGTAACACCTCTTCCTGAAATTATCAGACCCTTTAACCTGCCCCAGATGTGTCTGAATCCATCTATGGTCCCTGCCCCATCACATCTGCTGGTAATCTGTTTCATGGCTACACCACCCTCTCAGTGATGTAGAATATTCTCACGTCCCTTCTGAAGTTACCTCCAACAGGTCTCCATTCAAGTTCAAGTTCAAGTTTATTTCATCAGAAAATCTCCATTGAGCGTGCTCATTTACAAGAAGGTCCTGCAAGGGACAATGTATAATATACACAGATGAAAATACAAGGTTTGAATATGTGGAACTCCCTTCTGGCCCAAGTTCGTGCCTCCCCCTCCCATCCCTCCTTCAAAACATCCCTCTGGAACTTCCTAAAAGCTGGAACTACCTGCCTGTGTGCCGCATAATGCCCAGTCTCACAGCCCTATTACCTCTGCTGGTACCCCTCTTTAGGCACTTACCACCCAGATGGAGCATCATTACTGTTCAGTATCACTAATCGCCCCCGTCAAGCACTGAGTCTCTCTTTCACGTTAGGTCTACAGGTCTGGCCAGAGTGTACAGGTGTGCTCCAAACAATTTTGAGGCTGCCACTGTTAGAGTTGTTCTTTTATTCTAATTTCTAGTTTATGTCTTAATGTTATTCTACCTCCCCATGATGTTCTTTGAGCCTGTACGTATCTTAAGCTGTTTTACCCACTGTTGGAGCATGTGGCTCCTGTATGTAACCACGACTCTGCATTTGTTTCATGGATACCTTGTAACTCTCCCGGGTCGCACCTGAAAATAGGCACTTAGCTGTCTAGTGTGCTTACCTGGTTGCCAAAAGCAAATAAATAAATAAATAATACAAAGTACTGGAGGGATACAGGTGTGGATACATAATACAGGATAATAAACAAGTACAAAAACAATACTTTTGTAAAAAAAGGAAGAAAAAAGAAAAGCATGGGCATACACTTTTGCTGATTGTGCTACTGAAGAAAAGAGGTTATTAGATAATTTGGAGGAGGGGAAGGGATATAAATACCAACTGTTATGTAGGTTGGATTTGGGTAAATTGGGTGGGGGATTAAGTGCTGAATGTTAAGTAGGTTGAAGCCAAGGTAGGGGATGGCTTATTGGTTGGCATGGCAGTGGCAATCATCTTTGAGGGAGTTGTTAAGTAGGGATTTGAATAAGTTAAGAGATAAAGTTTGTGATTTGTTCCAGGCTGAGGGGATAGCATAGCTGAATGCAGTTCTGCCATAGCATGTGTGGAATTTTGGCACATCTGGAATGATAATAGAGTTTTTTCTGAGAGAATAGCAGCTAAATGAGCAATGGAAAAGGGTTGTTATGTAGAGGGGGAGTTTATTTATCAGTGATTTGTAGGCCCAGGTACAGGTATGGATCTTTCTTTTGGTAGTAAGGGACGTCCACCCCACTGCTGTATAGAGGTTACAATGGTGGGTTCTGGGAGGTGCATTTGCAATAAAGCAAATGGCATGATGGAACAACACATCCAGCTTATGGAGGTGAGATGATGCACAACTGTTGTAGATTATGTCTGCAAAATTGAGGAGGGGGAGAAAGGTGGCTTGCACTAGCCTTTTCCTAACTTCTGTGAGGAAGAAAGATTTGTTTCTGTAGAAAAAGCCAAATCTAGTTTTTAGTTTCTTGGTAAGGGTTTCAGTATGCACCGTGAAGGATAGGATATTGTCAAGCCAGAGACTTAGGTATTTGAATTTATCTACCGCCTCTAGTGTGTCTCCTAGTAAGGTTGTGATGGGTGAAGGGGTGCTATGTTTGAACAGCATGCTTGTGGAATGTGTGGGCAAGAAGAACATTGTTTTCATTTTTTTGTGTGTTTAGTAGTAGTTTTGATCTTAGTAGATTGAGTTGTAGTTGATTAGAGTCTGCTTGAAGTTTCATACCAACATCTGTCAGAAAGGGTTTTGAGGTATAGAGGACCATGTCATCTGTGAAGAAATGCAGTTTGACTTTGTGGATGTTGCCACTTAATGAGTTGATATAAATTGAAAATAAGAAGGGGCCTAGGATGGATCTCTGAGGTACTCCTCTCGTTTGGGGTAGAGGAGAGGAGAGGACAAGAGCTCATCCACTTTGACACACTGAAGTCTGCCTGAGTGGTAGCTATGGAACCGGTTTAAGGAGGTACTGCTAAGGCCATGTTCTTTGAGTTTGGTTATGAGAAGGTCGTAGTCTACTGTGTTAAAAGCTTTGCTTAGGTCAAGGAAGACCGCTCCGGTGGGTTATTGTCTAAGGCTATAAACCCGTCATTCATCACTTTGGCCAAAGCCAAAACTGTGCTGTGGTTTTGTCTAAAACCAGATTGCAATTGGTTAATTAGATTTGAGTTTTCTAGGTGGTCTCTTAGCTGGGTATTGACTGCCTTCTCTAGGAGCTTAGATAACACGGGCAGTATGGAGATGGGTCTGTAGTTATTTAGGTTGCATAGGTTGCCCAGTTTGAAAACGGGTAATATATGGACTGTTTTCCAGATGGTAGGGACTATACTGGAGGTAACTGACATATTGAGCAGGTGGGTGACTGGGGCGGTTAGGGTGTAATATCCTAGCTTTAAGAAGATAGAGGCTATGCCATCTGCAAAGGCACTTTTTTTGGAGTCGAGCTTCGTTGGTAATTCTTCCACCAGTTTGTAAGAAATGGAGATAGATAAAAGGATCCTTGGTTTTCCAAGATAATAGGAGCATCTTCTGTGGGGTAGAGACTCAGAATGTTAACAGCTGGGGAGGAGTCCAATGACAAACCTGCATTTGCAAAGTGCAAGTTTAAGCTTTCAAGTATTTTGTTTTTGTCAGAAGCTTTGGTACCTTGAAAGTTATTTTTGGTAGGGATAGCGGGGCGAGGGGGGGGGCGGGGCCTGTGACCTTCCACCATTGCAGTTTTGATGATTTTTCCAGATGTTTGCTAGGTTACCCTTAACACTTTCTAGTATGTTAACATAATAATTGGTTTTGGCAGTTCTGACAAGCTTCATGCAGACATTGTGTGATACTGTAAATGCTGTCCGATCTGCAAGGGTTTTAGTTTGTCTAGCAGTGGTCCATAACTTATCTTGCAGTGATAAGGCTGTTTTAAATTCACCAGTAAACCAAGAGTAGGAAGCTTTCTTTATTCTGCACTTGATTGGGGGGAAGGGGTGCTTATTTAATTATGTTTAAAATCTTTGAGTTGAAGATACTGATTGCCTCATCTACTGAAGGCGTCAAGTAGAAACTTTGTCAGACTATGCTGCTAAGATCAGTTAGATAATTCACTAGGGTGAATTTTCGGAAGCTTCACTTTGTAATGAATCTGTAGGAAATGCATTTTGTGAGATTTCTTATGCAAACAATGATGTTGTGATCACTTAGGTCATTGTGGAATACAGTTGCATGTGAGATTTTATGTGGCCTGTTAGTGAGAACAAGATTGAGTAATGTGCTTTTGGCTTGTTTTTTTATATTTAGTCAGGTTGGCTTGGTGATTAACTGAAAGAAACCTAATTCGTTGCTCAGTTCCTTAAGCCCATTAGATTTGGTGCTGAGCCAGTTTAAACTGAGACCACTAAGAATAATAGATTTGTTTTGGTTGGAGTCGATGAAGTTTTGGAGTGTTGGGAGAAGCTCTAGTCCCCCCTGTAGGAGGCCTGTAACAGCCAATTATGTTACTTGCCTCTACTGAAGAAAGTGATAGTCTTAGCGCTAAGCATTCAAACTCCCTGTGTTTGGAGACAGCAATCAACTCAGTTGCTGTGATCTTTGAGTTAATATAAATGACTTCTTCCCCACCCCTTGAGGGTCTGTCAAGTCTAAAGATGTTGAATGAAGGTAACGCTGTTTGCTGGTTGGAGACAGAGTTCTTAAGCCAAGGCTCTGTGATTGCTAGGACATCTGGATTCATGTGCAATACCCAAATTTTCATGGTGTCAAGTTTTTTCAGGAGGCTGCATACTTTAATTAGCATAATTTTTAATCCAGGAGCTGAATCAAATTCGGAAGGGGAAGTTAAAGTGGGGATAAGACCTACATAGATACATAGACAGTGTCGGCGGATAAGGGCCTACAGCCCACCCAGTTTGCCCATTTGAGCTTGTAAGTTCACTTTATGTTTTCCTAGAAGTCTGTTGCCCCTTAACCCTAACCTCCAGAATTCCTTTATGTCTATCTCATGCATTCTTAAATTCCGTGATAGTTTCAGCCCCCACCACTTCCTCTGGCAGGGTGTTCCACTTGTCCACCACCCATTCTGTGAAGAAATTCTTTCTCATGTTTCCTCTGAATCATCCTCCCACCAACTTCATCCCATGCCCTCTAGTCCTGGAACATCTTTTTCGCTTAAAAATAGTGCATTCCTGCACCCTGTTCCTCCCTGTAAGATACTGTATGTCTCTATCATATCTCCTCTCCTTCCTCTCCTCCAGGGAGTACATATTCAATTCCTTCAACCTGTCCACATAGGACTTGTGATGCAATCCATGTACCATCTTTGTTGCCCTCCTCTGAACCTTCTCTACCCTGTCTATGTCCCGTTAAGTAAGGTCTCTGAACTGTACACTGTATCTCAGGTGGGGCCTCACTAGTGTCTTGTATAGTGGAATTATGATCTCCTTCCTGCTGGTGATGCCCTGCCTATGCATCCCAGCATCCTATTTGCTTTACCTGCTGCCTTGTCACACTGTTTCCTACCTTGAGGTCATCAGAGATGATAACCCGAAGATCCCTTTCCTGCTTGGTGCATGCTATATCCTCACCTCCAACTGATA
The DNA here is from genome assembly GCA_016271365.2 of Neoceratodus forsteri. Classification (NCBI taxonomy): domain Eukaryota; kingdom Metazoa; phylum Chordata; order Ceratodontiformes; family Ceratodontidae; genus Neoceratodus; species Neoceratodus forsteri. The sequence continues at coordinate 1,301,723,193 of CM057453.1, read as the reverse complement.
TATTGTGCCAGGGTTTTGTGCCCTCATATGCATTATCTTGCACTTCTTTGCATTGAATTTCAACTGCCAAACCCCTGACCATTCTTCAAGTTTCTGCAGGTCCCTTCTCATTCTGTCTACACCCTCTGGTGTGTTTACTCTGTTATAGAGCTTTGTGTCATCAGCGAACAGGGAAATTCTGCTTTGTAGATCCTGTGCAATGTCACTGATGAAGATGTTGAATAGGACCAGTCCCAGCACTGATCCCTGTGGTACCCCACTGGTCACTCTTCCCTCTGTGGAGTGACAGCCATTTACCACCACCGTCTGTGTCCTGCTGCCCAGCCAGTTACCTACCCACTGCACTACTGTCCTGCCCACACCCATATTCCCCAGTCTGTATAACAGTCTTCTATGTGGCATGTTGTCAAAGGCCTTGTTGAAGTCCAGATAGGCCATGTCCACTACCTTCCCCTGATCTACCTCCCAAGTCACCCAGTTGGAAAATTCAATGAAGCTGGTCTGACATGACCTTCCCCTGGTGAAACCATGCTGCCTTGGGTCCTGTAGCCCACTTGACAACCAGATGTTCCACCAATCTCTCCTTCGGTAGTGCTTCCATGATCTTCCCCACTACTGAAGTGAGGCTGACTGGTCTGTAGTTCCCCGCTTCCTCTTTGTTCCCACTTTTGTATATGGGGACTACATCTGCTGTCCTCCAGTTTCTGGGTACCTCTCCTGTTTCCAGTGATCAGCTAAACAGGATTGCCAGAGGTTCTGCCACCATCTCTCTTAGTTCTTTAAGTATCCTGGGGTGCACCCATCTGGCCCCATTGCTTTATCAACCCTTATTACTTCCAATTCCTTCAGGACCCTTTCTCGTGTAAAGGGACTTGTGTCCATTTCTGCACCATTCCCACCCCTTGTACTCTCTTCAGACCCATTACCCTCCTCTTCCTCAGTAAAGACTGAACAGAAATACCTGTTCAATATGTTAACTTTACTGTTGTCATCCTCCATGCGGCCCCCATCCCCCCCCTTCAGACTCACTATCCCTCCCTTTGCCTTTCTTTTTTCACTTATGTACCTGCAAAGGGTTTTGTCCCATCTACCCACTGATTTTGCAATGTGCTCTTCTGTCTGAGCTTTGGCTTCCCTTACTGACCTCTCTGCCTCCCTTTGCTTCTCCTGGTACTTCTCCCTATCCCCTTCTGCCTGTGTCTTTTTGTATTGCCTGAATGCAATCTTTTTGGCCTTCACTTTCTCTGCCACCTCCTTGGAAAACCATAATGGCCTCCTCTTCCTTTTCCCCTTGCTAACCTGCTTAATGCATAATTCTGTTGCTCTTGTAATCCCCATTTTAAATACTGCCCACTGTTACTCAACCCCTGATCCTGCCCCATTCCCCTTAATGCCTCTTTCAAGCATCTCCCCATTTTCCCAAAGTCTGCCAACCTAAAATCCAGGATAGGTGTTTTTGTGTGGTTTTGCTTCTGCTCCTTCTGTGATTTCAAACCACAATGACTGGTGGTCACTGTTCCTCAGGTGCTCCCTCACTGTTACCCCATCACACTGTCCCTGTTTATGAGCTCAAGGTCCAGTATTGCCTTCTGCCGAGTTGGTTCCATGACCAGTTGCTTGAGGAAGGCACCCTGAAGGGAGTCCAGGATAAATCTGCTCTAGTTGATGCTGCTGCTGGGATGCTCCAGTCCACGTCTGGAATATTGAGGTCTCCAACCAGCACTACCTCACCCTTGTCTGCCATCCTTTGGATGGCGAGCATCAGCTCCCTATCTGTTTCTTCCTCCTGGGCTGGTGGTCTATAGACCACACCTGTGTGGATGGCTGGCCTCATTTTCCTTTCCAGCTTAACCCACAGTATCCCTCCCCCATTTTGTTCCTCCTGGATCTCTGTGGCCCTTATGTCATTTTTCACATACAGTGCCACTGCTCCTCCCTTCCTACCTGCCCTGTCTCTTCTGAATATGCTGTAGCCAGGTATGGCCATCTCCCAGTCATGGTTATCATTACACCAGGTTTCTGTGATGGCCGCAATGTCCAGGTCTGACTGCACCATGACAGCCTCCAGATCCTCCATCTTGTTGCTAAGGCTCCTGGCATTGGCACACATGGCTTTCCATGATTTGACCTCCCTAGACTGTTTAGCTGTTCTATTCCAGCTCCTTCCCTGGTTGTCATTTATCCCTGGTTCTCCTTGCTGTCTGCCCTTTTGTTGAATTTTGCCCCTTTTCTGCCTATCCACCTCTTAGGCACTTATCTCCATATTTTGCACACTACTTTTAGAGATATCCACTCCTCCAGTTCACTGGTTCCACTGCTACTTGTGGGGGGTGGGCAATTAGGTACCCTCCTTGCTGGCCTGCCACCCCCCCTTGGCTAGTTTAAATGCTTGTCAACATAGCATTTAAACCTATCATTGAGTGCTTGGATTCCCCTCCAGGATGGATGCAGGCCGTCAGGCTTGAACAAGCCTCCATCCCTCCAGGTGGGTCCCCAGTCACCAATGAATCCAAACCCTTCCTCACAGCACCAGTTCTTCAACCATGAGTTAAAGTTCCTGGTGCATGCACCCCTATGCTATCCCATGCCTCTTGCAGGTAGTACTTCCGAGAAGGTGACAGAAGTAGCTACTTGCTTGAGACCCCTCCCCAATTTCCTAAACTCTTCCTGAACTTCCTTTAGCTCCCCATTTGCCAGGTCATTAGTACCTACAGTAGGTGGATAATGACATCCAGCTCACCCTCCCATCTTGCCTTCTCAGTGATCCCCAGGATCTTCCTTCCATCCCTCCATGCCGTGGCACCTGGTAGGCACCTCACCTTCCTGCCCTCCCCCTCCTGTGTTCCTAGCTGGATCCCTCTTATGGTGGAGTCATCCACCAGGATTCACTTCATCCTCCTCTGGGGTCCACTGCTCTCCCCACTGAGGTCACCTCCTTGGCCAACCTCTACATCCTTTTCTTCCACTTCTCTGGATACCTCTATTTGGTTGTCCCCATTTGCCAGTGTGGCATATGAGTTCTTGAGTGGAATAGGATCTGGGATGTGCCTCTACCTGACCACTCTAACCCTCCCTGAACCCACTGTCATCCAAGTGCTCCTCGTTCTTGGCATCCTTTGAGGCAGCGGTGTTGGACTGCGTGGTCTCTGGATAGGGGTGATAGTACTCCTGACCCAGTTTACTTCTGCTCTGAGTCTGGCTACCTCATCCTGCAGTCCAGAGAGATGCATGCAGATAGGGCAGCACCTCAGTGTCTAGAAGGTCTGCCTGAATATGGCTGCCCCACAGTCACTGCATTGCACCACTCCCCACATTATACTGCACTTATACTGCTATTCCAGTACTTGTCTGTTACTGAAGCTCTCCTAGTTCCCTTTTTATTAATTTACTGTCCTAAAAATCCTGCCACTGATCCTCAGATACTTTTCCTTAAAAAAGAAAAAAAGAAAATGAAAAACAATGAGTCAAAACACTTGTGCTGGGGGCGGGCTTCTTCACACTTATGCCCCTCCTACTCCACAACCCCTACTATCCCCTGTGCTTAGCTCCTGTCAATCAGATTTAACAGGGCATATAATTAAGAGCTGGGGGCAGGGGAGGGAGGAGGAGTGAAAATTTGCAGCAATTAAAGACAGCAAAGGAATAGACCACGACTACAACCACACCAAACTAGATTTTAAATTTTCAACAGCCCAAAAACAATTCTAAGTAAAGACAGCAAAGAAATTACAGTGTCACTAACAGCCCACAATCTAAGTTTAAAACAAAAATAGCAATGAACAGTTACTGTAAAGCACTGAAATTAATCTGTTTCCTTCCCCATCTGGCTTCTTCTGAACCTGGGTTTAACTTGATATTACCTGAATAGGGGATCAATATAGTAATTAGTTTTCTTTACCTATCCCTGGAATGGATGTGTCCTTTCTTGTGTGTGGCTGCACTATGTAGCATTATTGATGTAGGGCACTTTAATGCGGGGTAGAGGCAGAACAGTGAGGAAATGTAGACTGGTAAAGTGGACCTGAGATACACTGGGCATGATAAAACAAGGGATGATGCAAGGAAGGTGGAGGAGTTGTCCCATGTGGGGTGTGGGTTAGGTACATAAGTGGAATCTGGAAGCAAGTGGGGAGCCAGGGTGGTTGTCCTAGGTTCAGTGAATGGGGACAGATATGGACACAATGCTAACAGGATTAATATGAAGGGGAACATAGTGGCCTACACATAGTGTGGAGTGCTTTACAGGTCAGGGGTACTGTGGTCTTGGAGTTGGTCTAATTATTTTGACACCTCGGCTGCTTTCAGCTGCATTCTACAAGCAGTTTCGGCATTAGGTTGAGAGGACTGTGCAGTAGCTTGTTACAAGGGTGCTGAAGTGGCAGTGATCAGGTGGCTTATATTACTTGGAGTTGCAGGCTTCAGGGAGATACCAAGTGATTGCTAGATAAGGGGGGTGCTGGGGTGTTCTATGTGGTATGAAGGGGAAGGGTGCAAAAGTGGACTGATAAATGTTTTAACCTATAACAGGCACATCACCTTAGGGTGGGGTGGCTGGACGGGTGGGTGCAGAGATGAAGCACTGCCACACATAGTGTGGCAGTTCAGACCTGGGAGGTTTTCTGGCTTGTAGCAGGTTGTTCTGGGAGGGAGAGCTCCTTGGCTTGCTGGCCTGCCTTCAAGCACCCCTGTGTTGTGGCAGCACTGTGCTGGCATTCTGGGAACTGGGATGGAGAAGAGGAGAGAAACATTAAATAGGGAAAGTTAGGGGCAAGTAGCAAGGCTAGGCTTGGGGGGAGGGGGTAGCCTGCTCAGATTTCAGCCCTAAACACATTTCCTTGCTGCCTAAAACTCATAGCTGACTGGCTAAATGTGCAAGAAACCACTAAAACACTAAAACAAACCAGAGCCTTTAAGATTTTTTACAATTTGAACATGCTGGCTAGCTAGAGCTCTACATTGCAAGGCTAGAAAAGGAACAGCTGTACTAAGGCTAAACAGAACATGCGACCTGTAAAATACATATGCTGTCATCACAGTACGGTCTGAAACATTAATTTAAGTCTTGAAGAACATCAGCCTCTCATGACTGCACTTCTGTTCCTGTTGAATAGATCTTCACAGTTCATTTTATTAATTTTGCTCAGAAACTTGTGTGTCTCTGTCATGTCACCCCACTCCCTTCTGGTCTCCAGGAAGTACATGTTAAGGGCTTCCAGCTGTTCAATATGTTGTGGCCAACCTAGCTCCCCCATCCAGTACTCTATATGTGTTTTTCTTCCCTATGTGCATCACTTTGCATTTTTTGGTACTGAATCTCAATGGCCATATTTTGGACAACCTATCCAGCTACTCCAGATACCTCTTTAACTCCCTGGCCCCTTCCTCACTGTCCACCCTGAAAAATAGTTTTATGGCTTCTGATAAGAGATACATCTTGCCTTGTACACCCTCTCCAATGTCACTGATGAACATGTTGAACAGGACTGGCCCTTCTCAGGACTGACCCCTGTGATGCCTCACACGTGACCCCCCCACTTTCTGATCTGACCCCATTAACTATCATGTTTTCTCCCCCCAACCAGTTCTCCCATCTGATTAATTCCCTTCCCACTCCCAGCCTTCCATCTTCCTCAGTAGACTCTTGTGTAGTACCAAGTCAAAGGCTTTGCTAAAAGCAGAGTAAATCTAATGCTTGCCTTTAATCAACTGCTCCTGTGATCCAGGCAAACAATGTTATTAGGCTGGTATGACATTACCTGCCTGACACAGATCTATGCTACTTGTTGTCTTGTAGCCTGTTCTCCTCTAGGTAGGCCCCTAAGCTTTCTATGACCAGGGTCTCCAATGGCTTACCTACAATTGAGGTAAGACTGGCTGCTTTGTACTTTCTCTGGTCTTTTCTGTCTCCCCCCACCCCGTCGAGTTGACCCACGTCCACAGACCTCTAGTTACTTGGCACCGCCCTAGATTCCAATGAATCCCTAAACAGCTTAGCCGGAGGCTTAGCCATCTCTGAAGCCAACTCCCAATGCACCCTTGGTAGAAATCTTTGCTGCGGTAAGGTTTTACTTTGCTTTCTATTTTTTTATATACAGTAGCTCTGTGCCCCTTCCCCCAGGTCACAATGGTGTATTTTTACTTTCTTATTGTGCCACCCCGGTGCCCCCCCAGCCAGAATGGTGTGTTTTTACTTTTTTGAGGGGTTTGGCTGTTTTAGCATACTACCACTTCTACTACCTACAGCTTCTTCTTCTGTCCCTATTGAGATGATACGGTGACATGATAACTAATATTCTTTGTGATATAATAGGGGCCCATTTCCCTGAAAGCAAATAGCTTTTCCTTTGTGCTGGGCATGTTGCAGACTTCAGGGCACTGTTTCAGGCCTAATAGGGTCCTTGCTGTTATGGACCCCTACCTTGGGAGTCATTTCTGTGGTTCACAGTTTATTATGTCAAGACATTGTTCAACAGTCTGTTATTTTCCACACTGGGAAGGTTTGCTGGGCATGACAGGGACATCAGTTCAGGTGCATTTTGTGTAGAGATACTGGAATTCCTGAAATCCATTCCAGAAGGTCATTTTTGGATTTTGATTCTAATTCTACTCCAGTTCTGCTATGCATTAGATTTGAAATAAGAATCTAAAAAAAAACCCTAATCTTAATCCTAAAGCATAAATCCCATATTTAAGCAATATAATTAAGTACTAATAATAAGCACTGAAAAAACGATAAGATTATAAATACAACTGTACTTACTGCTTCCTTACCAATTGTTAATAAGTGATCTACAGTATGTTCCAGTTAATCAAGCCTGCAGTTTTTATGCAGTTTTCACTTTTTGATGTTGAATTCCTGCCTCCTCACTAAAAAGATTTGCCTTAAACTCACTCCCCCTTCTATCCATGCATTTTTACAGTCCTCCTCCAACCCACACTTCACACCTAGTGCTATCAAGCAACCCTACCTTGTCCCCTATTGCTGCACCTCCCTGACCCAGCGTTCATTCAGTTTTAGAGCCCTTACCTGGCTTAATTCCTTCCCCTCTGAAGCAACCTCAGAGTTAAAACTTGGCCCTTTCAAACCCAAGTTGCATCAATACCTTATCACTCTTAATTCATGTCACTGCCCCTGCTAGCTCTTCCATTATATGCACCCTCATTCTATACCTGCTCCTCTCTACTCTGCCACTTCTCCTTCTTCGCCTCTGGTTCTCTCACTATTCTACTGTCTTCCCCCTCTGCGTGACCCCCACACCTCCTGTCTCTCCCTCCTCCTCCCCTTTATTGCCTCCTTCTGTTCTCCCTCCCATCACTCCTGCCTCACCCCTTCACCCTCTCTCCTGTTTTTTTTGACTCTGTTCCTCCTGACAAGGCCAGACACTGGCTGCTCTCATTTCCTACCAGAGTTTTAATTTTTTTGTCATTGAATTTCTCTTGTTTATTCAAATTTACCCTCATGTTATTGTTCACTGCTTTACTTTTAAGTAAGTCTTTGCTTCTTTTTTATTCTCAAACAAATGTGATTGCTCATGTTATTTCATTTCCTTGTAATTTGCACCTTGACGTGGAACCTTTGTAAAAGAGCCCTGGGCTCAAAAGTATTGTAATTACAATAAATAAATAAATAAATAAAATTCTGCTGTCAGATATCATCCTTGCATACATCATAGAAGTATAATACAAAGATGAATATTATTTAGAAGCAGACCCCAGCAACAGCCAGTTGCACTGCCGCTGTACATTGATTATGGTAATGCTCCTTCCTATGATGTGTTGCGGTTAAGGATGGCTTCTTTGCATACTTTTTATGTGTAGTGGTGATGATTGATGATGATGAAGATGACTAATGTGGAAAATGTAATGAGAGTACCATCTATAATGTTCAGTTGATGTGCTCCTGTGGGATGAGGAATGCAATCAAAGTCAGGAGAGTCTTATTTGGAGGCTGGACATAAGTAGGTCATGTGATCCAACCAGCTTTGGAGGGAGCTACAATTGTTTGGAAAGCTGTCTTGTTTCTTGGTTTTTGTTTCGGTTAACCAGCTGAAGAGTTACTGTTGGTATATATGACTTTCAAGTTGGTTTTCAAGCTGGCTTCAAAAACAGACACACTTGGTCATAGAAGAGACTGTTTTTCTATATGCAGATACAGGAAAGAGGAGACACAAGCACAGAAAAAACTGTTTTAGTGATGGGTGCAAGGTAACAAGTCTGAACTGTTTTTTTGGGTGACCTCAAGATTAATATAGCCAATCTTTTCTGGGAAACAGACACTTACTATCCCAGTGGACATGGAATGACCATGAAGAGAGACACTGGTGTAGAAGAACTTGGTGGAGCCAGGTGTTGCACAGTTTTCACAACTGGAAATGGTGAGAGGTTCTTCCATTTCCAACTAGAGTGAGTGGCATCTTCACTGAATTTAATTGTTATTAAGCTGTTAACTTTCTGTTCTTTATCAGACATCTGACTGAGTTCTCAGTAACTCAGCAAAGCTTTTTCAGAGTGGATAGCAGTCTCTGAAGAGAGGTACAAGTGCAGGATACAGTATAGCTTTGCTGACATAGTGGGTAAGCAATCCGGAGCCGGACTCCAGCAAAAATCAAAGGAATTGGCACCCCACTCTTTTTTTTAAATTCAATATACTTTATTAGAGTTATGTGGACACATTATGGCATATATGACTATTGATGTGACACACAAACAAATGATGCATAACATTTTAGCCATCGAGTTACAATGGCTCAATTATACTCCAGAATCAACTACCTCATTAAGTCCCCCCTCCTCCCCTCCTGGTAACATTCCCTCCATTACCTCCCTCCTCTTCCCATCCCTCCTTATCCCACCTCCCCCCTTTCCCTAGATTACAGGATCATCTTGGGTTGTTTATCTATAGGCATCTAGGCAGATAAGAGGAACTATTGCCCATTTCCTAAAGAACCCTGGGTGACTATCTTTGGAATCTGCCTGTGGCTCAAGGTGGCATGACCCTCTATTGTCCACTGTTAGTATGAAAGATAAAGTTTGTGTATTAATAATGTAATACTTATTTCTTAGAGATAGAACACACTGTTGGAAGTTAGCCCCATTTCTTATCGAAACTAGGAGAGTTATGTCTTATACTCTGTATCATCTTTTCTATTCATAGATTGGATAGGAGTTCATTTAACTACTCTGAATAGGATATAATAACGGGGTCCTTCCAGTGTTTCATTATCAGTTATTTAACTGAGTGGGAAATGAGGGACATACCATATCTCCTTTCTCTAACTGGGATTTAGGAATAATCTCCCATTACACAGATCTCAGGTGTAAAGAGTGATTCCAGTCCCAACAGGGGGTCAAATTTGGTCTCAATTTCATTCCACAGAGGTCTGATTGTGGGGCAGTCCCAGAGAACATGAAGTAAAGTACCTTTATATCTGCTGCTTCTATTGCACTTCAGATCCTGCAGTTTGCCCATACCTGCAAGCTTGGCTGGGATAAAATAGATGTTGTACAATATATAAAATTGCATAATGCAAAGTTTGTCATTAGATGTGTAGGAATACACTGCTTGCCAAATTTTATCCCAGCAAAGCTTCCTATTCAGAAATTGAGCAGTTCAGTATTTGGATATATCTTGAATTTCAGGGTAAGTTGCTGGGTATAGAGCTGATGTTATCTGGGAGACTGCATGAGGATTCCAAACCTGGCTACAGAGCAGATTAATAATGTCTGAATGATCAACATTCCAGGTCCCTGGCCCTAGTTTACTAACCAGGAGGTGTCTAATTTGGAATCCTCTGAATATCTTTTTGGCTGAGAGGTGCAGGGAAGGCAAGAGTGCTGGGGTGGGTTTAATTTTATCATGATCTAGTAGGTCGGAAATCTTAACATCTGTAAGGGAGAACCTTTCTTTAGGCTTCAAGTATTGCCCCCCTAACATAAAGTTAGGATTCAGGTATAATGGCTGTGAGATTTCTTTGCTGTTATCATACTTAAGAGCCTTGCACAGTTGGGCGTGAACCTTAATAGACATGTGGATCAACTCATTTCCTATTATTGGTGAGCTTACTTTTGGAGTAATACATAACAAGCTAAGGGGAGAAATACCACTCTGTTTGATTATTTGGCTTTCAATTTGTAGCCATACAGGTATATAGTCAGGGCCTTCTTGTGGGGAGGTGGGATCAGCCACCGTAGGTATTTGGCCATGTGACTTGCCAAGCAGTAATGGAAAAAATTAGGTAGCTTAAGACCTCCCTTTTGTTTGGTTGCACATAGTCAGACATAAGACCTTCTCGGGGTTTTGTGCTCCAATTGGCACTCCACTCTTAGTACACTCTGGCTTGGAGACCGTTGCTAAACTGAAAGAGTTAAAAGAGAAGAAAATTACCATGGCTTCTCTCTGCAGTCTACTGTTGGATTTTCAGACTGAGACGCGAGCTGCTAATTGGAATTAAAATCCCAAATAACTGAATTTTCTGCTTGAGTCTGTGAATTGGAGAACAAGCAGGAATCCATTGAGGAGAGGGTTCTTGCAACAGAGAATGCTGATATAGCACACAATTAAATCATTCTGACCACCGAAGCTGCTACAACAGCTCTCCTACATGATCAAATTGCTTTAAACAGTAAAGTTGGAAGATTGGAGATGGCCTTCTTATCAAACAAACTCTGGTCAGAGCCAACACGGCAGCATAAAGCTATTCACACCACTCATGGAGAGCATAGAGCTCATGTGGAAAAGTTAGAAACAGAAGATTGATTGCAGATAAGAACCACTAGCCCCATCTAGTTTTCCCTTTTTCTTTACCTGTAACAGCGGCTGGTGACCCTATTTGGGCATCAGCTTAGCCTCTCCTTTCCACATCTAGGGTTCCTTTATGTCTATCCCAAGCATGCTTGAATTCCTCTACTGTGCTTGCTCCCACCACCTCTTGGGCCAGGCCATTCCATGTATTCAACACCCTGTCAGTGAAGAAGAATAACTTCCTCATATTTCCTTTATCTTCCCCCCTCCAGTCTCATATTGTGCTGCCTTGTTCTTGTACTCATTCTATACTGAAATACAGTATGCCACCCACTGCACCTTATTTATGTCTTTAAGATACTTGAAGGTCTCTATCATATCTCCACTTTGTCTTCACTCCTCCAGAGAATGCATATTGAGGTCCCTCAGTCTCTCCACATATGTCTTGTGGTGCAAGCCCTGTACCATCTTAGTTGCCCTTCTCTGAACCACATCCACCCTGTCTACATCTTTACGAAGATGTGGCTCCAGAACTGTGCAAGGTATTCCAGATGAGACCTCACCAACATTCTGTACAGTGGTATCTCCACCTCCCTACTTCTACTCGTGATACCCCTCAGTGCACCCCAGCATGCCACTGATTCTCCCAATAGCCTTTGTGCATTGTATGGCCACTGTTAGGTCATCCAAGATGATAAACCCCAAGTATCTTTCTTCCCTAGTGACTACCAGCAACCCCCCCCATCCTGTAGCTCTCTGCAGAGTTTCTGCACTCCAGGTGCATGACTTTGCACTTCTTCACACTGAATCTCAATTGCCACACTTTGGACCATTTTCCCAGCTTTTCTAGGTACCTCCTCATTTTCTCCACCCCATCTGGAGTGTCTACCCTATTGCAGATCTTGGTGTCATCTGCTAAGAGGTGGCCTTTTCCTTCCAGCCCTTCTGCAATGTCACTAATGAAGACATTGAAAAGGACTGGCCCCACAACTGATCACTGAGGTACCCCACTGGTCACCTCCCTTTCCTCATACTGGATATCATTAACCACCACCACCCTCTGCTTCCTATCCCCCAGCCAGTTCCTAACCCAGTTACTGTGATGAAGTTCTCCTTGAAGAGGGAACTCATGGCAGAGAAGTGTGCCATGTCCAAGATGTCCACTGGAGTTTGCGTATCCACACTGACTTGAGAGATCCATGGCAATCAGAATCACGAGGTGGCATAATACACTGTTTGTGAATAAAGTTGTTCACCCTGTATTTTTATGGTGTATAGTATTATTTTTTTATTCATTTGTTAACCGGGTTGGTGCACTGATCCAAAGACCTTTTACAGGCATGGCCTGGACCAGAGACTGATACAATCAATGGCAAAATACAATGAACAACAGCAGTGAATCATACGTAAGCAAGTATAGATTTTCAAAAAATAAAGAATCTAGTGCAGTCAGGCAACATAGAGGTGGACAAATAATAATACAAGCACACAGTTCAAGATACAACAAACAATGTGAGAATTATACAAGATATATAAATACAGGCAAGGTATCAATGTCCTGTCACAATAGGTCATGTTACAGTTATGTGAGATGTGCAATATTACAGTTATGTGAAACATGCGCACAGCAGTTCTTTGGCTTTCAGAATGAAACTGTCATATGCAGTCTCTAGAGGTTCCATACTGCTGTTGTACCACAGAAGGTACAATCACATTCCATGACCTTTGAAGTGTGGTACGACAATATTTTGAAATGGATGGAATTCTATGCAGAGCAATTCTTTGTTATACACTGTATATTAGTTCTTGGCAGATAAGGATGTCTTTACCCACCTAGACAGCCTATTTCCCCCCCTACCTACTTATCTGTCGGCTTTATCACCACTTCCATTGCATCAATGTTCCATTATGCATATCTTATGCATTAGTGAGTGCCAGTGACATTTCTGACCCTACCACCTCTGCTTTGAGGATGTTCAATGCATTTACCACCCTGTTAGAAAAGAAGGACTTTCACACATTTTACCTAGGTCTGCCCTCCCCCAGCTTCATATCATGACCCCTTGTTCTTGGACACCTTTTAATCTGAGTATGCTTCCCTCTTGAACCTTATTTATACCTGTGAGGTATTTGAAAGTCCTTATCTTTTCATATCATACCATATCATATCCATAGTTACCTCCAGAGCGTATATAATAAGATACTTTAGTCTCTGGTGATAATAATTTTGTAATCAATGGCTTCCCCTTTTTCCCATAGGGAAACCATGGTGTAATTTCCTGTTATACATGAGTGTGTATAACAGCAAACCGCACAAAGCCACGCAATGCCGCACAATGCTGCGCAATCGCACAAAGCCACGTTAAGTCACTCAAAGCTGCGCAAACAGTGCAAATCACCATTAATTATAAAAAATAAAATATGGGGAGTTGTGTGTAAACTCGAAGTTACACACACCCTTGGGGTAAGATGCTTGCACAAACCCCTCAAGCTTCGCTGTCAGGGTTTATGTAGCATTTTACCCCTCGAGTGTGTGTAAACTTCTCGTTACACACACCACCCCATACATTATTCTATATATAATAACTGGTCAGCATTTATTAACATAGGCTGACAGAGTTATAATTAGCCATTATAACCCATGGGTTATAATGTTGAACACATGCTGAGTCATTCAAAAAAACAGCCACTCCCTGATTGGCTGTTGCTCTACTACTGGGTGGAGTAAAAAGTTTCAGAAACATGGTGGCTCCTTATCCTGCGTACTGAGGAGCTGCCAGAGCGAGAGTTGTCATCGGTTTCTCTTTATCAACCAGCTCATCATTTACAAACAAACAATCTGTCTGGTTGATCCCATCATTCGGAACCCGCAGTGGACAACAACTACTAGCAGGAACCGGGAACGGCTCAGAGGCCCAAGTGCCTGAGGTAAGCCCGATTAAAATTGCTATCCAGATGTCCACCTCTGCAAGTCTGCAAGGGAAAAAATAAATGCCAGATTAAATAAAAAAGCTTTACAGAAAAAAACACCCAAAGGAGACAAAGACAGACTCTGTGTGTGTGTGTTTGCGCGCGCGCACACGCGACAGGGCCGGATTAAGGCATAGGAAAAATAGGCACAGGCCTAGGGCCCCTGCCTGCCAGGGGGCTCCCAGCAATCCCCAACATATATTTGCTATATATCATTTTTTTTCTGCCTGAGCTGCATGTTTTTTGTAAAGGACTCAGCCACTGAGTAAGTCAGGGGCTGAACTGTGACATGACTCTCACCTCCCTGATTAGGTGTTAGGTGCAGCTAACAGCTTCATGGGCCCCAGTCAGGAGGACCTTTAAGGTGTGAACAAGCCCTTTTCCTTTGCTTTGTCTCCCACACCCATTTAGAATCCCAGCTTAGAATCTTAATCCTAACTATAAAAGATTAACAGTGCAATTCAGTATGTATGCTTTATATTGCATCTTGTTACACGAGGTCCCTGCACCCTAACTGGTACCCTCAGAGGTACACAGTAGACAGCTAACACCTAGGTATAGGTTATACTAATATTTAGGGCTAAGGGCATCTACCGTGTAAGAGTAGATGTCAGGATAAGAATACATATTGTTGTAATACACTTTGCTTGCTAATACACATATATTCTGCCATGTATTTTCTGGGTATTTCTTACTTGTCAGATGTCAAGACACCTGTGTCCTTGAAGTAATTATAATATGTAAGATGGCATTGCCATATTTTGGTGATGTGTTCCACTACACTGAGTTATGTAAGACTCTGTATAAGAACTCTTTTGTTCTCAAACTGATGACTTTACAGAATTGTGTAATGTTATCTTGGACTGTGGAGCTACCTCTAATTTAGCCAATAGAGCTCATATCTGTAACTAGAAATGTTTCTATCTTTTGGTAACCATAGTAATTATCATACGTATATAATGTAATGCACAAACTTTACACCTCAGAAACCCGAGAGACCCCAAGAGACAACAGAGAAACCTCAAGGTGTAGGGAATGCTTAGCACTGGCTCCTGGTTTGTATTGGTAAGAACTGCTTAGGGCAACTGTGATTTATCCCTTGGTAGTAATAAACTTGTTTATTACTCTAATGCAATGTGTCTGTGATTACTTGCATTCCCAATATCGTCAAGAATCTGAAAGTGAGGTTTAGACCTCTCAACAAATTGGCGACCGTGTACAGGAGATATTTGGTGTTTGTAAGTTTTCACTTGTTGCTTAAACTTTTTCCCTTTCCCACAGGGACAGTAGGAGTACATTCCCGTATCACCTCTCCCGTTTCCAAACCAGTTTGTAGTCACTTGCAAAGTCTGGCTGACTTTTCAGGTGTGGTCGATGCCATCTCGACCCACTCCACAGCAGTTTTGAATTACAAGCTTGCAACGAATACAGTAGCCCGACTGTGTTTAAAGTACTTGTGCTGTGGATCAATACGCAGAACACTGTCTTTTTCACAGTTTGAATTTTCATTCCCTCCCACACAATGGCCACAGTATCAGATATCTGTGCAGAACTGAGACTCGATGTCTCGAACTTCCTTGCCTCCCATGGAGGATGGGCTGACTTTGTGCAGGATGCAAGTCAATCTGACAACCCTATACTGAAGATTTCAACCCAGTATGCAGAGACGAGACAATCAACCAATAAGCGTCATGCTAAAGGGTTGATGGTCGTGGCTCTCTACGCTGCTTTGGAAGCCTCCGAAGCGAGGTTTCGAACCCTTGATCTGCAGATTTTGTCTCTTAAGCAACAGATGGGTTTGCAGGAAACAGAATGTGTTAGGACTGCAGCAGAACTTGAGTCTGAACTCCAAACTCTGCGGAATGAAAAGGATTCACTATTGCATCATTCAGCCCAGGCTGGCGAACAGGAAATATGTATGTTGAAGTAGGAGTGTGAAAGTTTGAGACAGGATAAGAGTCAGGCAGTGCAAATGAATGATTTGCTGAGTGCTGCGAATGCTCAGTTGAGTGTTGAAATGGGTGAGCTGCAGGACGAGATTAACCAGGTACATAATGATTTAGAAGTAGCTTACAGGGACAATCGTGAATTGAGTGCTGTGTATAGAGTTTTGAAAAAGCAAAAGCAAGATCAGGTTGATATGGATGTTGCAAGTGTGAATCACGATGAATGTAGAACTAAGATGGTGACACTGCGCCATCAGCGAGAGGTTCTGGCTGGACATGTTAAGGCAATGGGAGGTGTAGCCCCTGCCTTTCATTCGTCATCAGAGGGGGAGTTATCTGATGATGATGTTTCACAATACAACACCCAGTCATGCCCCTACTATGGCCCAGACTCCACACCCAGCCATCCACAGCATGGTGGGTCCCCGCCCCCAACTTCCCATGTCGCATGTCAGTGACGTCGTGACACTCATCATGGGAGATGCCAACATGGCGGCCCCCACGATAGGGGGGAGCAGGCCCAAGCCTGGTCTTGACAGCACCTCCGGTAGCCGTTATTAATGTGGAAGACAGGCAAGAGATAGAAACCATGATTGAAACTGTGATAGGCAATATCCCTCTTCCTGAGAGGAGTAAAAGGGCTATTAAAACCCAGATTAGGCAGCTTTTCCAAGACGCTGGCACTCAGGAAGGTATTATCCACATTGCGGCTGAAGCTGCAGCTTGCACAGCCTTGGATGGTGTTCGAGACAATCTACCTTTGCTTGATTGACCCACTAATCCCCTACAAATGGCCTACTCTGTTCAGCAAATTGCTGACAGCATCGGTTGGATGAATCCATCCAACAACCTCAGCTGTCACTTGGAGAAGGTGCGTTCTAAATGCGAGATGCTTAGCCTCGCTGCAGAATATCAGGTCCAAATACTACACCAGACCATCGATCCTGGTTTATGGGCCAAACTTCCCAAAGCTGTCTGCCAGGATGGGAATGCTACCTTTGATGAGGTGGCAGCTGAGCTCATTTCTGCTCACAGCCCAGGTGTAGTAGGAGTGATGCTTGCATACCCTGTGAAGCAGAATGCAAAAGAAAGTCCAGCAACTTACCACCAGAGACTCTGGATGGCCTACCGAGCAGGAAAGCACCTGGCACAAGAAGCTGCGGATGTAGATCTTATTGAATATAAGACCCTGTTTCTTAGGAACATGATTCCAGCAGTAAGAGAAAAGGTAGAGCCAACTACTACCCAAATATGGATAGGTTTGCCGATATCCTTCGGAAAACTGAGAGAGTGTATCAACTGTATATCTGTGATTTGGGCTCCGGTTCCAAAAAGGTAGCTGCGTGGAACCTGTGTCAGAGGCCACGACACACTACACAGTGGAAGGGCAGTCTCAACGCCAACAGGCCCAACATCAGCCAGCCCCTCCAGCTGATAATCAACACCCCCAACAGGCCCATCAACAGCAACCGTATCAACAACAGCAATGGGGTGGGAACTGGAATTGGCATAAGAACAGGAAGCATAAGGGTAGAGGTAAACCACAACAGAGAACAGGCTCTTCATATAGGGAGATAGCCGAAGAGAATCAGAAATTTTGAGAGCTCCCGGGACAAATGCGCTCTGTGGCAGATGCTGTTCCTGCACAGGCCCTTGTGGCAGTACAACCGGCAGCCCAGGCCTCAACCGGCTATGGGGACACTGGAGGTACAGACCCTCAGGCCCACGCAGGTCTGAACCCAGAAGCTCCTCCCTATATAGCATTAGTACAGCATGGTGAAGTGATTCACATGAGCCAGGCCTAACCTCTGCATGCTTCTGGTAGTACGGATTGACAATTACAGGCCCCAGTCCGTACTGTAAACAAACTAGTCTTGGATACAAACGGAAGGCCCTGCACCAAGGCCGAGGTCGGGGGCCACCTACTAGTAGTTTTGCTAGATACAGGTGCAGCTGTATCTGTGCTACATGAGGAACACCTGGACACATCCCCTTGGTCCACCGGATGGAGGACCAACTTGTCAGGAGTCAACGGTACTAGGCTACCTGCATACCGTTCTCTACCCTTACTGGTAGAGCTAGGCCATCTAAAGGCCTCACACACTTTCCAACCAATGGTACTGCATGATCATCCTAGTATTATAGGGATTGACTTCCTTGCACCACACGGCTGTGTGGTGGACCTAGCTAACTTGCTACTGATACAGATTCAGGGTCAATATCATACCATTTTGATTCCTGACTCACACGTTGTGGCAACGATATCTGCCAATGATAAAGAGTATGACGTCATAGATTTGTTTAAGAATCATGAACTTTTTCCAAAGCTCCTACCTATTCTGCAACGACATTTGGAAGCATTTGCGGTAAACAAGTATGACTGTGGCAGAATGCACACCGTCATTGAAGTGCCAGGCCCAGCACATGAGAGGCAAAGGCAATATACTTTTCCAACTGAGGCCTTGCCTTTCCTCAGAGAAATGATCAAGTCGCTCCTCAAGCAAGGAGTAATCAGAACTTGTGTTTCCACTGCCAACTCCCCTGTATGGCCCGTGAAGAAGCCCACAGGTGCCTGGAGAATTACTATTGACTACAGAAAACTGAATCAGGTCACCCCCAGTTGTTCCCCAACTGTGGCATCAGCACCAGATGTGCTATGACTTCTGACCCCTGACTTGAAATGGTTCAGTGCCCTGGACATTTCCAATGGTTTTTAGTCATTGCCATTGGCCCTTAAGAGTCAATATTAGTTTGCCTTCACCTTTGAAGGAAGACAGTACTCATGGACTTGCTTGCCACAAGGATTCCATAACAGTCCATTCCTATTCCACCTCCACATGATGGATGCCCTCGAAAGTTTCTCTACCCCCCATTGTCTCTTACAATATGTGGATGACCTGTTGCTGGCAACAGCCACACAGGAACAAGATTTGGATCTCTTGGACGAACTATTGACTCTCATTCAGAAAGCAGGCTTGAAATGTAACCCAGCGAAAGAACAGCTGTGTCAGAAAGAAGTACTCTTTCTGGGTCTGAAAATAACTGACCAAGGTCGAAGCCCTACATGGAAGAAGGTACAGGGATTGCAGGACTTGCCATTACCTACCAGTGTGGCAACTCTTGATGGTTTCTGGGTATGGTAAACTATTGAGAGATTTCATTTGTGATTTTGCTCAAGCTGCTCCTCTGTATGAATTACTCAAAAAGGATGTACCATGGACTTGAGGCCCCTATTACATCAGGCTTGTGATGTCACTGAAGCAGGCCTTGGCCTCTGCCCCAGCACTGGTGAACCCTAATCCAGCACTACCATTTCATCTGGAGTGTGCCACCTCTGACATTGCTATGTCAGCAGTGCTGGCCAGAAGGTGCATGTGCACCGGACCCATTGCATATGCCTCACAGCTCTTGACCCCAGTGGGAACAGAAGCACGGCCTTTGTGAAAGGAAGTCTCTCTGGCCACCTACTGGACTGTCAAGCACTTCCTGTATATCATTTGGTACTCAGCATTGATTATTAACACCAACCACACCCCAACCACCTTCCTGCACTCAGACAGAGTGAAGGATGGGTCAGTCTCTAACACCAGACTGACGCACTGGTCACTTCTTCTCCAGGACAGAGATATACAGGTACACCGACTAAGGTTCCATCTATGTTAGTTCATGGCCTCCTTTTCCAGGGAGAACCCCATGACTGTATACTACAGTCACCTGATCTTCCTGATCCAGGTCCTTTCCTCCCTGCCACGCCACAAATACTCGAGAGCACCTCTTTGTGCCGTATCTTTACTGATGGTTCAGCATCCTACTATCAGGGAGTACAAATTGCAGGGATGGGCATTTTGGTGATTTACCCTTATGGGAATACTATCAAGATATCTAAACGCTGTAGTGTAGCCTCATCACAATATGCTGAGATGGCAGCGGTGGCCTGTGCCCTTGAGTTCATCCAACATGGAACTGAGGTTACCATCATTTTTACAGACTCTAACTGGGTTTGTTGTTCCCTTACAGAATTTCTTCCCTTCTGGCATAAGAACTCCTTCCTGTCTTCTGATGGCAGTCCAGTGAAGTACAAGGAACTGGTAATATACATACATTCACTGGTACAGATTTGCACACAAACTCTATGTACCTGGGTTAAAACCCTCTCTCCATGACCCCTACTCATGCCTTCAATGACACAGCAGATACCCTTGCTGGGGAAGGGGAGGCCGAGGGGACATCGGATGATGGACCATCCAGAGCTAATGCAATTGTACCTTTGCAGCACTCAAGAAGAAACCACGAACCTTTTCCCCTTGGACATCTCTGCAGCCCAACAGTTTGACACTGAACTCAAAGAGTGTTCAGATTCCTTGACAAAGTACTGAAGAGAAACTTCCACACATAACCCCTATTGGGCATGAGTAAGTTGCGCTTGTCACCAGATGACAAGCTCATTTAGTTTCAACCAGATGACTCTACCGCTAAGTTGTGGGTAGTCCCCAGACATTTGAGACCTGAATTCTTGCACCAGGTGCATGACACTTCTACTGGTGGACACCAGGGAGCAGAGAATACCCTCCAACGACTCAAGACCACTGCCTGGTGGCCTGGTATCACTAAAGATGTTAAACAATACATAGACAATTGTCTTGTTTGTGCACAAAACAATCCCTTCCCTTCCAAATAAAATGCCAAACTTTTACCACAAAGACATTCTGGCCCTTGGCATGCCATTCAAATTGATTTCATTGGTCCTCTGACCACCAGCAGAAATAACAAGTATGCTCTTGTGTGACTGCTCTCTCTAAACTGGGTAGAACTTTCCCGCCGGGCATGTGCAATGACTTCTGCTAAAATCACAGTTGGAACAGATTTTCTCAGGTGTGGGGCCTCCCACTTGCTGCAGATTCTGGACAAAGGAACCAGTTTTACAGGTGAATTGATGAAAGAATCCCTTGAACTCCCCGGAGTTCAGCAGAAGTTCCACATACCTACACCACCATAATCCTCAGGTCAAGTTGGAAAAAAGCCAAGCAATGAGGATTAAGCAGGTAACTTGAAATTCATTGAGGACAATCCAAAACCTGCAAGTTCCCTATTGCCTTTACTCCTTATGGCAATTAAGGGCACACCCTCAGCCACCACCCAGCTCCACCCTTTGAGGTGATGACTGGTGAGACAGATGAGATTACCTGAATTTCTGTTGTTTGACTCCACCTCCACTGCAGACCACGTGTCTGTGGATCAGTATGTGGAAAAGCTTAGAAAAGACCTCATACACACACACTTGTACGCTGCCAATTGCATGGGCAAGGCCCAACAACAATCCAAAATACAGTTTGACAAACACGAACAAGAAGTGGATTGGTAAGTTGGAGATCAGGTAATGGTACTTCGATTTGCACATCCCACCCACTTCTTCTCCAAGTGGGAAGGCTCATACCCTATTGCCAACAAGCTCAGTCTGGCTGTCTATCGCTAGACTCCTGCACAACAAGTTGATTGACAAATGGCTGCTCGCAAAACCAGCTGGAAACTATAGGAGCTTAAATTACTTTTTCCTCACCCCACTGGGCAGAATTGTACTAACATACTAATCTTTGATCTTCCTTTTCAGATACACTGACATGATAGCTATCTTGTTCCGTTATTTACTCCTCTCAGGAGTTATCTCTGCATCCAAGGCATGGTACTGGACCTCCTATGACACCTCAATCCTCCAGCACCTCCGCCAGAGGGAGTAACCATCAATATACCAGATAGTATGATCACTGTCCAGGAAGGTTCTGATGCTTACCTAACTGTCCTGGTTGTTGCTCCTGACAAATCTACCCTTCAAATTGAGTGGCAAACCACATCACAAGGACAAATTCTCCCTGTGGCCAAACTCTCCAAAGGAACTTTCCAGGGTTGGCCCAATGCCAAATTATCCCTCAAATGGTTCACTGTCCTTGTTATAAACTGCATTAAGACATTCTGGTTTGTACAACATAACTGCTTCCTAATAGATCCTTCTTACTGTAATTTCTTGTCCAAGATTCTGCTCATAAATTTTGTGCGATACACCATATGGCTTCTGCAGCCATGTACCTCTCTGTTACCACCCACTGACAAGCAGCTTTGGAATGTCAAAGCATACCCCTGGTCCCCCATAGTGGTCTCACAGCCACTGCCCTCCCAGGTTCTTTTGATTAATAACTTACAGTTTCTGGGCTTATTTACTTTGTTTTGTTTAATCTTACTTACTGGAATATGAAAGAATTCGGGATGCCAATACTAATAATACATCAGCATTTCGAGGCATACATATTGATAGCTTAGCTGCCGGGGTTCCTTCTCTTTACTTAACATAGAGGCAACTTGTGAGTTCCTCTCCTGATAATCTCAATCATAAACATCATAACAAATGTGAAGTTGACAGTTCTGATGTTTGCGGTAAACAGCAGGTACTGTCACAGGCCTTTGTACTGCTATGTCTATCTGAATAAAGCGATCTTCTCCAGGACGAGATATACAGGTACACCGACTAAGGTTCCATCTATGTTAGTTCGCGGCCTCCTTTTTCCAGGAGAGCCCATGACTGTATACTACAGTCACTGATCTTCCTGATCCCAGGTCCTTTTTCTCCCTGCCACGCCACAAATACTCGAGAGAGCACCTGCTTTGTGCAGTATCTTTACTGATGGTTCAGCATCTACTATCCAGGGTACAAATTGCAGGGATGGAGCATTTTGGTTGATTTTACCCTTATAGAATACTATCAAATATCTAAGCTGTGATGTGGCCTCATCACAATATGCTGAGATGGCGGTGGCCTATGATATGATTCATCCAACATGGAATGAGGTTACCATCATTTTTCAGCTCTAACTGGGTTTGTTGTTCCCTTAGAATTTCTTCCTTCAGCACAGAACTCCACCTGTCTTCTGATGGCAGTCAGTGGTAAAAGACTAGTAATATACATACATTCACTGGTACAAAATTTCACCAAACTCTATGTACACAGGTTAAAACCACTCTCTCCCAGCCCCTATCATGCCTTCAATGACACAGCAGATACCCTTGCTGAGGAAGGGCCCGAGGGGACATCGGATGATGGACCATCCAGAATAATGCAATGCACCTTTGCAGCACTCAGAAGAAACAGACCTTTCCCCCCTTGGACATCTCTGCAGCCCAACGGTTGACACTGAACTCAAAGGGTGTTCAGATTCATGACAAAAGGTACTGAAGAAACTTCCACACCCCAACCCTATTGGGGCATGAAAGTAAGTTAACGTCACAGGTGACAAGCCATTTGAACACTAACCAGATGACTCTACCGCTAAGTTGTAGGTAGTCCCCAGACATTTGAGACCTGAATTCTTGCACCAGGTGCATGACACTTCTACTGGTGGACACGAAGGAGCAGAGAATACCCTCCAACGACTCAAGACCACTGCCTGGTGGCCTGGTGTCACTAAAGATAATTAAACAATACATAGACAATTGTCTTGTTTGTGCAAAAAAATACCTTCCCTTCCAAATAAAATGTAAACTTTACCACAAGACATTCTGCCCTGGTACGCGATTCAAATTGATTTCATTGGTCCTCTGACCAATACCAGCAGAAATAACAAGTATGCTCTTGTGGTAACTGCTGACTTCTTCTCTAAGTGGGTAGAAGCTTCCTCACTAAGACATGTGTACAGCTTAAAACCACTGGGCAAAAATCCTGGTGGAACAGATTTTCCAGGTGGGGCCTACCTCTTGGGTAGATTCTGACAAAGGAACCAGTTTTACAGGTGAATTGATGAAAGAATCCCTTGAACTCACCAGGTTCAGCAAATTCCACATACCTTACCACCCTCAATCCTCAGGTCAAGTTGAAAGAGCCAACAGACGGATTAAACAAATGCTTTCAAATTCATTGAGGACAATCCCAAACCTGGGATTCCCTATTGCCTTACTCCTTATGGCAATTAGGGCACACCCTCAACCACCACCCAGCTCACACCCTTTGAGGTGATCCAGTCAGACAGATCAGATTACCTGAACCACCTGTTATTGACCTGCACACCCCCACTGCAGACCGTGTCTGTGGATCAGTATGTGGAAAAGCTAGAAAAGACCTCATACACACACACACTTATGCGCTGTAATTGCATGGGCAAGGCCCAACAACAATCCAAAATACAGTTTGACAAACACGAACAAGAAGTGGATTGGCAAGTTGGAGATCAGGTAATGGTACTTCGATTTGCACATCCCACCCACTTCTTCTCCAAGTGGGAAGGCTCATACCCTATTGCCAACAAGCTCAGTCTGGCTGTCTATCAAGTTAGACTCCTGCACAACAAGTTGACTGACAAATGGCTACACGCAAACCAGCTGAAACTGTATAAAGGAGCTTAAATTACTTTTCCTCACCCCACTGGGCAGAATTGTACTAACATACTAATCTTTGATCTTCCTTTTCAGATACACTGACATGATAGCTATCTTGTTCCGTTATTTACTCCTCTCAGGAGTTATCTCTGCATCCAAGGCATGGTACTGGACCTCCTATGACACCTCAATCCTCCAGCACCTCCGCCAGAGGGAGTAACCATCAATATACCAGATAGTATGATCACTGTCCAGGAAGGTTCTGATGCTTACCTAACTGTCCTGGTTGTTGCTCTGACAAATCTACCCTTCAAATTGGGGCAAACCACATCACAGGACAAATTCTCCCTGTGGCCAAACTCTCCAAAGGAACTTTCAGGGTTGGCCAATGCTAAATTATCCCCAAATGGTTCCACTGTCCTTGTTTACAAACTGCATTAAGACATTCTGGTTTGTACAACATAACTGCCTCTAATAGATCCTTCTTACTGTAATTCTTTGTCAAGATTCTGCTCATAAATTTTGTGCTATTACACCATATAGCTTCTGCAGCCATGTACCTCTCTGTGTTACCACCCACTGACAAGCAGCTTTTGGAATCAACAAAGCATACCCTAGGTCCCCCATAGTGGTCTCACAGCCACTGCCTCCAGGTTCTTTGATTAATAACTTACAGTTTAAGCATATACCTGTTTTGTTTAATCTTACTTACTGGAATATGAAAGAATTCGGGATGTGTCACAATACTAATACATCAGCATTTTATAGTACATTATTGCTTGATAGCTTAGCTGCCGGGGTCTTTTCTACTTAACATAGAGGCAACTTCAGGAGAAAGCCCTCTCCTGATAATCTCAATCATAAACATAACAAATGTGAAGTTGACAGTTCTGATGTTACAGGTAAAACAGGTACTGTCACAGGCCTTTTTGGTACGGCTATGTCTATCTGGAATAAAGCAGACATTGCTGCTATCAAAAGTCACTCTGCCAAGTTCTCCACTGGCTTGGTCAATAACATTTTACCCCCATTATTGCACGGTGTGAATGGCCTTAGTCAGGAAGAAAGATACACTGTATACAACATGCACGACATTGCTAAGGCATTCACTGATTCTAAAGATAAGATCAATGCACTCATACAACAGAACAATGAGGAAGCAGATAAACAATACATTGCTAGAGAGATGCTATGCTCTGCTTATGACTCCTACATCATCACTACCATCAATAACCTATTCTGTGACCTAGAATCTGGAAGAATTCCTGACATTATACATGATAGATGCATTTCCCAAGTGGTATTGTCCAAGGTGTAAAACCACTAGCTGTGTTTCCATGTGTATGCAACATACTTTGACTATCCCTTTCTCCACAGCTAGGAATTTGGGGTTTGTGACCAGACACCCTAATACTGGTCCTTGTTTTACTGCTAAGAAATGTTCCATAACAGATACCATGTTTGTTTCTTTCACTGTCTCCTTACCATGCTTTGATCCCATGACAGCTTTGTTCGACAGGCTTGCACTGGTTCATTCGATTGAGCATTTGGACGAAGACATCTACAGAGAACACCTGGATCTACCACCTCTACTGGTCTACCATTCTTTCCTGTATGCCTGGGTGGCTCTGCACATGGACTGCTGGGCGAAAAAGCAATATATTTACTTGTGCCGATGTGATGTGTTTGATGTTATCCAACCTGTTTGTGGCTACTCTCCAGACAGCATTGATTGGACTTTCACACTGGATGATGACATCACTGTGAATGGCACCAACTCATTCGACTCAACTTTGGCTCCAGATGAGCTCTACCAATCCTATCATGAGGAGGTTCATCGGCTGTCAACATGGATTTCGAAGATGACCTACACTGGCCCTGTCCAATTGCAAAAGTGCAGACTGCCTACTGTGCGCTCACAGTATAATTCCGATGGCGAGTATTGTGTAGTTACGAACTATAAATCCTACTCATATGGTTCTGTTACCTGTGCTATAGATTATCCCAATTTCTGTTTTGTCCCCCACCAGAAGACTGTTATTGGACATACTGTTATAACCCCCGTCCCCCTTCTAGATGCAGACATTATTGATGGTAACCCAGATTATTTACTCACACTGTCAGAATACTTGCCATACTTTAATGTACACGTAGATCCTCTCACACTTACACTGAAATCACTTTTAGACAGGAAAGACACACACCTCATCCACATCAGCAATGATATGACCAAAGCCAATGAAGCTGTTCTTGCCTTGTTTAATGATGGAGATATGAATAACGCATTGACTAACACCTGGCTAGAGATGACTTTTAAAGGGTTTGTTATTATACAAGCATTTTTAATTTTCATTTTGATTATTATGCTTTGCTGCCTACGGCGCACACTACGCCAACACCATGAGCAGCTCAAGTTCCTTTACAAGGCTCGCGCGTCAGGTTTGTAAATGACCACTGCTCCTGTCCTTTCCCTAGACAATTGCCTGTGTTGCCCTTGGAGGCAACAAGGGGGGGAATGTTACATGAGGTCCCTGTACCCTAATTGGTACCCTCAGAAGTACACCATAGACAGCTAACACCTAGGTATAGGTTATACTAATATTTAGGGCTAAGGACATCAACCATATAAGAGTAGATGTCAGGATATGAATACATATTGTTGTAATACACTTTGCTTGCTAATACTCATATATTCTGCCATGTATTTTCTGTGTATTTCTTACTTGTCAGATGCCAAGACACCTGTGTCCTTGAAGTAATTATAATATGTAAGATGGCATTGCCATCTTTTGGTGATTTGTTCCACTACACTGAGTTATGTAAGACTCTGTATAAGAACTCTTTTGTTCTCAAACTGATGACTTTACAGAATTGTATAATGTTATCTTGGACCGTGGAGCCACCTCTAATTTAGCCAATAGGGCTCATCTCTGTAACTAGAAATGTTTGTATCTTTTGGTAACCATAGTAATTATTATAGGTATATAATGTAATGCACAAGCTTTACACCTCAGAGACCCAAGAGACCCCAAGAGACAACAGAGAAACCTTGAGGTGTAGAGAATGCTTAGCACTGGCTCCCAGTTCGTATTGGTAAGAACTGCTTAGGGCAACTGTGATTTATCCCTTGGTAGTAATAAACTTGTTTATTACTCTAATGCAATGTGTCTGTGAATACTTGCATTCCCAATATCGTCAAGAATCTGAAAGTGAGGTTTAGACCTTTCAACAATCTTAAGAATCTGTTTTATTGGCTTAGGAAGCCTTGTATCATCCTTAAAATTTGAATATAAGCAATAACTTAATTTGCTTGAAACCTTTGTACCATGTTTGGCTCTGGGTTGTTTTACCCTCCGCATTCAGATGAAATACCTTTCAGTGTATTGCTTGTTACCTTTGTACCATACTTGACTCTGGGTTGTTTTACCCTCAGCATTCATTTGTAATACCTTTCACTGCAATGTCCATTTTCTTGCTTTGTACTTCATGACGTGGAGCCTTTGCAAAGGAGTCTCTGACTCAAAGGTTTATAATTCCTAAATCTCAATAAATAAAAAATTAATATTTCATCTCACTCCTAAAATTAAAAAAATTACAATAATTTTCAGTGGTATAATTAAAAATCATATGCTTTTTTTTAATTCTCTCATCTCATTCATACTGAAGTTCTGACCTTGAAATAGCTGTTTTCAGGGTGAACAAATGAATGTATATCAAGATTCCCATCAGTAAATCTTGCTATTTATGGATCCTGACTGGCTGGCTTACTTATCAGTACAGAAATGTTTGATCCTGAGAATGATTTCAAATTCTTCCAATAATCACTCACTTTGCAGTATAATATCTAAAGTTCATAACCCCCTAGTAAACCACAAACTTAACTCTTACACCACCCAGGACCTACCCAACCCAACAAAACTCCCACATCCTGGTTCATACTACCTGACAGGACAGTATGATAACACCCAGACTGTGAGTGCACATATGTGTGTTTGGGAGTGGGGGGCTTTGGAAAAGTGCAAATCATGACATTTTGCATACAAAAATATTGTTTTAACCGGGCCTATTATTAATTATTTTTCTCTAAATTGTCAAAACTCAGTCTATTGTTATTTTTCTACACCGACAGTATTAGTGCCATTAATTTTTTTTTTTAACTTTGTTTATTGTTTTCACTTTAGACATAAAAGCCCACAATACAATAGTCAGACATCGATTTGACATTACATAGAATATAGTTAAAGACAGGATCTTTCAATCTAGACATACGGTTTACATAACTTGAGGGTATACCAACATTAGTTCAAATAAGAAATATGTCCTAAACGCTGCACTTTTACAAGAGATATGGCCACTCCACATAATAATGTCCAAGAAGAAGGAAAAATTCAACTTCCAGCGTTGATTAGGCCACAATACCAAACATATGTCATACCAAAAATCTTAGTGTGCCCCCTCAAACTCCAATAACTTTCACCAAAAGAAAAAATAATTCAAGTACATACAATGCCAAAATAGAAATATACTTAGCAAGACTATGTTTGAGTAACACGGACATAAAAATCCCTGTCCCCTTTTAACCAATCCTTATACAAGAAAGACAAAAGCCCTTCTTAAGTAACAACTCAATTATATTGGAGATCTTTTAGAGTCTTTTAAGGCAGTCAATGAAAACTTTTAAACTCTCAGAAAATTTAACCTATGTGGCTGGCTTCTCAGGAAACTTCTCTAATTATTACTCACTTCAAGTCCTCAGGTTCCGACTCTTGATCCGAATCTAGGTGAACTGCAGCACTAGAGGACTTAAATTGCCTTCGTTTTTGTTGTACACACTTGCCTGCTTCTTCTGGGTCAGAGAATTGGAAAGTATGACCCCTGAAGAAAATCCTTAGGTGCGCCGGCATCATCAGTGAATGGGCCACACCTAAGCTCCTAAGTGTGGCTCGAACCCTATCAAATCTCTTCCTGCGGGCCCTCATGGCGTATGACAAATCCGGGAAACAGTGCAAGGTCTGGCCTTCAAAATTTAATCTTTCCGTATTTTGAGCAGCCTGGAGTATCCGCTCCTTCACAGTTGCACTCACCATTACCAGCAAAACTGTATGAGGCAGGTCCTTCTGTGCCCCAGCTGATCGCGGTGAAATCCTATATGCCTTTAGGAAATGTGCCCCCACTTCCCTATCAAGCTGCAAAGCCAAGGGAAGCCAGGATTGTAGAAAGGAGAGAAGGTCTGGGTTCTCCAACCCTTTTGGCAGCCCAATTATTCTGACGTTCGGTGCCCTGTTGACATTTTCCAATGCCTCTAATATTTTAATTGCCCATTTTCCTGAGTGAGTTTAGCTGCGGTTGAGAGGCTCTAATTGCTTGGCTTTCAGCTGAAGAGGCAGTTTTGGTTGCCGCCTCGATCTTCAGGTCTTGTTCACCCATTCATTGCAAGATGGTTTCCACTTTATTGTCGATGGCCTGCATGGCTGCCTGTAGGGCTTTCCAGGGTGGTTCGCCAGAACTGCTAGCAGGTACATTGAGAGCGGCCTGATGGTCTGTGATGACCTGTGTTTTTGCTCCTCCTGGGCCACTTTTGTTTGTGTGACCCATCTTCAGAATTGGTGTCAGAAGCTTCAGCGCGATATCAGGATTTCAGAGATGCCAAGCATGTAGGTGAAGTCTCTTGAATATTTAAGTTTTTTATCATTTAATTATTACAGTTGTAGAGCTTGATGGAGCCACATCTACTCAGTAGTAGTGCTCAACAGTGCCTCACCTTTTTTTTTTTACTATCTCTTTATACTCCCCCTTGTACTGTGACTAGTCTCTCTCTTCAGGCATCCCAATACACCCAGTCTGTGCCATGAGGACTGGGATGATGCTCCCACAGGTGCCCCACTCCTATACAACTCTAGAGATCCGGTTTGACTCCCCAGGTGGGACGGAAGAGTCCATGCTACCTTCTCCAATCCTTAGTGGAATGTACAATTGAAGCTTCTTCCCGGTTCCTCCATGGTTGCAGCGGTGCAGGAGCCCTTTGCCTAGATCAGCCACGGGATGTTTTTCCTTATTCTGGTCCACCCCCTGCTGATGTCAGCACTGAAGGAGGACCAATGAGACAGAAGCACATAGAGACGTGCCTCTGCTCCAGTCCTCAGGTGAAGCCATCCCCTCCCTGTCTATCTGCTTTCCCAACTGCACCAGCGGTATAGCAGCGGGGCCAGTGTCCTACTTCTCCCCAGAGAAAGAGAGCAGCCATTGTACACTCAATCCTTCTACCCCCAGCCAACCCTCGGTGACCTGAGTCCATCACCGAACCCGGGTCACCAGTGGGTGCAAGGTGTGACGTCCAGCACCTCAACCCTCAGCACCACTGGGCCTGCCAGTTTCATTAATTTTGAAGCATTTTGTGCCACTTTTTAGAGACAATAAGAACATTGTTTTCATGTTTCAGAAACTGATATGCAATAGCCAAGTGGTGCGGTCATGACGAAGGGGGCATGCTTACAGTGAGGGGGGCCCGCAGATTTCTCTTGGGCCTAGGGCCCCAGGTTGCCTTAACCTGGCCCTGGCGTGTGCACGTGTGTGTGACTGACACATGAGTGAGACACTGCAATACCAAATGCACTCTGGCACAAAAAAACTGCTGATCAGCAATTATAAAAAATAAAAGCTGAGGAAGTTTCCTACTTGAATGCAATAATCACTTTCAGTGTGGGATGTTTTACTATCCCCTTCAGGCTTTGCCCTTGGGGTTTATGTAGCATACCACACCTTGGACGACCATTAAATTCTCGTAATATACACGTCCCCTTCCATTATTCTATATGTTACAGTCACTGCACCATTTTGTTAATCATAAAAGATTTTATAATAATTTTTCAACAATGGAACGTACATGAAGCAGAAATGACTTGGCATCAAATGCAGTAGGTAACAGTTGTATACTTAACTTTTGTTTATAGGATACACTGGTTGCAAATAGAGGCATGCACTGAAGGAATTTAACACTAAGTAGAACTCTACATTGGGATGATTAGTCCCTTTCTGTATTAACCATAATAAGTAAGAACATCAACCATTGCATGGTGAACCATACCCTCTAGCCCTGAGTCAATAAAGGAGTATGCAGCCTGGGTATACATCAGCCTGGAAGCGGTGTGGGCTCATCTTGCTGAACCTTTACAGAAGGGAACTGAGCAAAAATTCTGAATATTACCAGCCATTGCTGACACATCTGGTGGGGGGTTGGGGGCTGAACCTGTATTATTAAGAATGACCCCTTTCTAAGGCATTTCAGCCTATAAGGACAGAAGTGAACCAGTTCAGGTGGAAGCTTAAAGTGGAGTAAGAGTGTTGTCTGGGTCAGAAGGGTGGGTTGCCAGGTGGTGTAGTGGGGGTAGCGCATAGGTGTGATCTGAGATAAAGGCCCCATTTCTTGTTGTAAACCTGTGTGTAGTTGGCGACTGTGTATGTCAACCATTCAAAAAATGCCAACTAAGCCACTGTCGTATGCCATGAACAAAGAGAGGGAGGTAGATTCTGGCAGCACCTCATTAGGATAGCCCTTTTGGCTTTGAGTAGTGTCACGAGGAACCATTTTATGGATTGGTTGGAACAGTTTGACACCTTTGAGGTATTGCCCAATAGGCTAAGGGTTGGGATAGCGAGGCCTTTTGTTTGCAGGATCTTGGAGCAGTCCTGAATTACTCCTGTCTAGAAGGACACCAGTATGGGACACTGCCATAGTAGGTGCAGCAGATTGGCCTGTGGGGCCTGGCACCTCCAGCATGTGGAATGGGGATGAGTCCCATCTTTCGGAGTGTGTCCGGGGTACGGTACCATCCCAGCAGTACCTTAAGGTGTATAAGCTGGCTCCTAGAGTCTCCGCAGACCAAATGGGCATCCTTGAGGTATTGCCACCCTTCGGCATCTGTTATCTTTATTTGTAGGTCCTGCTCCCATTGCACCTTACACTTAATCATGATATCAGGCAGAGAGTCCCTAAGCATACCATACATCTTGCCTGCAGTGCCCTTTACTTTGCCTTGTTTATGCATGGTAGTCAGCTATTTCCATCCATCTGCTATAGGTGCTGTGGCTCTGAGAGTCTTGGATGCATTCCTGATCTGGAGAAATCTCCAGAAGTATGTTTTGGGTATTAGATACTGTGCCTACATTTGCAGGAAGGACATCATGGCTTCAGAGTCCAGTGCATAAAGATCTGCTATCATACAGATGCCCGCCTGCTGCCAAGAGTGCCAGTTGATGGCTTGTCCCCCCACTAGCATATCTGAGTTGCCCTATAAGGGGCTGTACTGTGCAGGTGGTGCCCATAAGGGGGCTAGACATTGAGGGAGATGTTTTCACCTGTACCAGGCTTCTCTTATCTCTCGGATAACAGGAGGAAGGTGGCCTGTTGGGTGTCCCCCTTTGCTCAGCAGGTTCCCCAACCATTTGGATTCTTTTTTTTTAATAGATT
The DNA here is from genome assembly GCA_016271365.2 of Neoceratodus forsteri. Lineage (NCBI taxonomy): Eukaryota > Metazoa > Chordata > Ceratodontiformes > Ceratodontidae > Neoceratodus > Neoceratodus forsteri. Next base: position 1,301,690,711 of record CM057453.1, on the reverse strand, counting down.
TTTATTTTATTTTATAGTATAGTAAGTTGATCATTACATGTTTAGTATCATCAGGTTAACATGTATACATCATTTTCTTTCTCATAACAATTTCATATCTGATACAGTCCTTTTATGTTTTCTGTTTCTACTGATGTCTCATCTCTTCTTTCTTTGAGAGTGGGTAGTTGTATGCAGATCTCTTGTTCAAGTTAGCATGTTCCTGGAAAGAAACAATATCTGAACTTTCTGAGTCTCAGGACGGATCATGTGGTGCCTTCCTATCTGTTTCTAAATTTCTTAACCCTCTCTAATCTACCTTTTTTCTCTTTTTTATAGGGTTATGGAACAAAATCTGGGTAATTATGTAGTTGGTATCTGGTCCACTTCTGCCACTGAGCTTCAAAGTTTTTCATACGAGTACTCAGCCTCGCTTGCATTCTCTCTACTGTGTAAATCATTCTAATTTGATTATTCCAATTTTCCTTTTTGGGTATATTTTTAGTGCCCCAGAGATGGGTTACCACCTTAAGTGTGGCTAAGGTTAATAGTGTAATTTGTCTGTAGTCTGCCCTGCTTATCTTGAGTTCCTTGGGGGGGGGGGTAAACGTGAGCAGATAGACTGGGTTAAACAATTCTGGGTATCCATAGATGCTTATGGTTTCTTGTATTACCTCTGGCCAGTATTGTGTGAGTAGGGGACAAGCCCACAACACATGCATTTGTGCTGCCTGAGGGGCACCACAGCCTCTCCAACAGTCCCCATTTTTATCTTTTTTAAATTGTGCTACTATTGCTGGGGTACAAAAGAAGCGACTCCTTAGCTTCCATACAAACTCCTTCCAATATGAAATATTTGGAAACTCTACATGAAGGTAGTGCCACCTCTACCCAGTTTACTGGAGATGTGTCAGCTTGTAGTTCTCGCTCCTATTTTTGTCTGATTTGCTCAGTTGTATCTGTTGGTGTTTGCCTCAGGGCTCTATAGATTTGGCTAATGAGATGTTTGGCTGTGGCATCCCCCAGGCAGCTTATTATTAGTTGCATTAATTGTGATGGGGTTTCAGCTATTGCTGCCAATTCATGTTCACTGGGCCCAAGATATATTTTAAGCTGGAGGTAGCTATAGAAATGTTTTGATTGGGGCCCATATGTTCTTTGAAGCACAGCAAAAGCCTGTATACCCATTGGGCTAACTAATTTGGATATCAGCTGAAGCCTGCATTGCTCCCAGTGCTTTAGTACACCAGGGTTCATCTTATTAGGTGGTAGGTCTGGATCTGATTTTAAGGCCCTTATATAAATCTCTTCAGATCTAGTCTTGTACTGTTTTTTTATTCTGCCCCATCCTGTTAAGGTTTCCCTGGTATGCCATGGGTATGTATTTGGTTCCCTATCATCTTGAAGGTTGCCTAGGACTACTTCAGATAGAGTATGATGTTAATTTATGTCTAATTCTACTTGTTTCCAGTGTGCTTGGTATAGGGGGTTTAGCCAGTTAAGTACGGTTCTCACTTGGGTGGCTAATGCATATTGGTCAAATTTTGGAAGACCGACTCCTCCTAACTCTCTGGAGAGTTGTAGGACTGTATACCTAATTCAAGGGGGTTTTCCTTGCCACATGAACCATGATGCAACCCTGTCCCAAGTTTGATAGTAACTTTTGTCCAGGGGTATTGGGAGCGTTTGTATCAAAAACAGGATATGTGGTAGAATGTTTTGTTTGATAACATCTATTCTATTTAGAAAGCTCAAGGAGAGTCTAGTCCACCTAGAGAGGTCTGCTAATATTTGTTTAGTCAGAGGTTCATAATTGAGTAGGTCTACTACCTCCATTTTTTTAGTTAATTGGATCCTGAGATAATGAATAGTATACTTGGACCATTTAGAGGGGAATGTTCTTTTTAGTTGGGTCGGGGGGTGTAGTTATATACTAATACTTCTGTTTTCTGTTCATTGATTTTATATCCTGCCAATCGGCCATACTGTTCTATCTGTTTCCAAACTGCTCAAATGGATTGTTCTGGGTTAGTAAGTGTCAGCAATATGTCATCTGCAAATAGGGAGATTTTGTTTTGTTTGACCCCTACCTCAATCCCTGTTACTTCTGGATGTGTTTGAATTGCCACTGCTAGTGGCTCTGAGTACTGGGCAAATAAAAGTGGTGACATGGGGCATCCCTGGCACATTCCCCTGGATAGTTGAAAGGGTTCAGAGAGTGTCCCATTAATTTTGACATATGCCATGGTATCCCTATACATGTTTTTTAGCTGAGTAATCATGTTTTCTGGGATTCCAAATTTTCTGCAGGGTCACCCATAGAAATCCCCAGGCGACCCTGTCGAAAGCCTTCTCTGCATCTAGTCCCAAAAGCACAAGGGGAATTCCCCTTTTTTGGGAGTACTTAATCAACATTTAGGCCCTACGGACTGCATCCTGGGCTTTTCTGGTTTTAATGAAGCCCACTTGGTCTGGGTCTTTTAAAGATGGGAGAAGTGATTCCATCCTGTGAGCCAATATGGACATATATAGTTTGTAATCAAAATTTAACATGCGAATGGGCCTATACGAGGCTGGGTGATTCTTACCTTTTTGTGGTTTGGGGATGGCTGCAATTACCACTTATTTTCAAGTTGGGGGGGGACTCCATCTTGTATGGACCTATACATCGAGAGGAGGGATGGTAGTAACATGTTTTTAAATTGCTTATAAAATTCAGCGGGATATCCATTGGGGCCTGGGGATTTTTGATTTTTGGATTTGGTGAGAATTTGCTTGATTTCTTCTGTAGTTATTGAGGTGGTCAGTTTATTCCCTTGTTCCGGTCAGAATTTAGGTATGTTTAGTTCGTCCAAATAATTATTTATTGTTTCAGGGTGGGATGGGTTGGTTTCTGTATAAAGAGTTTTGTAAAAATTTGTGAATATGTCTCTGATTTCTTTTGGCTTTGTATGTGATGTCCCCGAGTTAGGGGCTATTAGCCATTTGGATTCTGATAGGTCCATTTCCAGATTCACCCATACAGGGGCATTTGGGGTTTTAGGGAGAAACCATCTGATTGCTTGTGCAGCCCTATATGCTAGTAAATATCCCTGCAGCCAGGGGAGACCCATTCCCCCCAGACCAATGCACCCATAAGCTAGTTTTTCCAAATCTTGGGGCTTTGCCTTACCAAATGAACTCTGCTATCACCTTGTTGATTTTCAGAAGTGTGTTTGGTTGTGTAGGGATTGGTAGGTTGCACATGAGGTATGCTATTTTTAGGCAGCACAAACATGCGTACAGCATCTATCCTGCCTTTTAGGGATCGGTGTAGCTTAGTCCATCTTTGTGTTTCTGCTCTGATGGAGGCTGTGATGGGTGTGTAGTTTGCCTCAACCAAGTTCTTCCATAGTGTAGTGATGTTTGTCCTCAAGTATGTAAAATCTTGGGATGCCCATACCACAGGTGTGCCCTGTAGGCATTCCCTTGTGCAGGGCAAGTTTAGTGGCAAAAGCGCGCCACTGCACCATTTTAGTTGTCTTCCTCTAGACCACCTGTAACCTGTGCATGTCCATTCAGAGATATGGTCTCCAGAACTGGACACAGTACACTAGCTGAGGATTCATCAATTACTTAATTTTACTGTGACATGAACACCTCATACTTCTTGCTGATCTTACCTATGAACAGTAACATCCCACTGGCACTCCCATCTGCTTTGTCACACTGCTTGGCTTCTTCTAGGTGATCAGAAATGACAGTCCCCAGTTTTCTTTCCTCTTTTGTGCTCACCATTGCAGTATGTACTCCACCTCTTGGTTTCTATGCACTGAGTACTTGATTTCTCATTTATTCATAATGAATGTATGGTGTATTGTAGAGTGTTGTTCTGTGCAGAATTACATGCCTTTTAATATGTTGTTGTGTCAGAGTTCAACGGTCATGGAATGTGATTGAACCCTTTTGTGTTATAACATCATTCTGAAAGCTAAGGAGACTGCACACCTCAATTGCATTCTGAAAGCAACATAACTTCCTCATGCACATTTAACTCATAACTATATACATTAAATAAAATACAGGATGAGCAACTTTATTCACAGCCAGTGTGTTCTGCAAACTTGGGGTTCTGAGTCCCACTGACATCTCAAGCTTCACTTTCGAGGTTAGAGGGAACCAGAACCCATCTATGGCAGAACACAGTGGTTCTGCATAGTTGCCCATCCATTATTCTCTATATAATGACACACACTGGACCACCCTTCAAGCTTAAGTAGTTCTGTATTCATTGTTCCATTCAATCCCTCCCCCAGTAGTGTCTACCCTGTGGTAGATCTTTGTCTCAACTATAAAAAAAAAAGCATATCTTACTTTCTAACCCCTCTTTATTATCACCAGTGATGTCAATAAAGAGTACAGGCCAAAGTACTGATCCCTGTGGTGCACCACTGGTCACTCCCCCAACATCAGATGAATGTTGTTTCCAACCGCCCACTGATGCCAACTCCCCAACAAATTCTCTACCGAGTTTAACATTTTAGTACACACTCCCAAGCTGCCCAGCTTCTTTACTATTCTGCTATGTGGAACGGTATCACAGGCCTTACTGAAATCCAGGTAAGCCACATCCACCACTCCACCCTAATTAATATCGCTCATCACCCTCTCAAAGAAAACTTATAGATTGCTTTGATATCAGCCCCCCATCCCCCCAAGTGAATCCATGTAGCCACAGATACTGTAAGTCACAAGATTCAAAGTATTCCAAAATCCTTTCCTTCAACAGTGTCTCCATTACTTTCATCTCCACCAAATTCAGGATAATGGCCTGTAGTTGCCAGCTTACTGCCTGCTGCCAGCCTGCTCCCTGCTTCCACCTTTGTACAAAAGATCCCTTGGTGAGGGTACAGCTCTGCAATAATGCTAGCTCACTTGTTACCTGATGTTGCAAGCATTATGCAGGGAGGCAGTGGTGCAGAGCATTGCAAATGTGATGAAGAATGCACTTGAACACAGGGTCCCTGACACTGAGCCACTTTCATCACATTCACATGCACAGTAACCTAGAATAGAACTCCCGGCTTTGGACATTTAGATTATTTTATGCTCTAACACAGTACTTCACAACAATATCTAGTTGGTATTCCCGTATATACTGATTTAATATAAAAACATTTTTTCCTGACATGTTATAGATTGAAGCATGATACTGTTAAACCCCCCAACAAAGTCTGAGCAAATGTCTATGCAGTGCATCACACTTTCAATAAAAATAATACTTTCTGTCACCGCCCATTAAGTTGCACACTTTCAGTATAATTGTAAATCCTCTTCTGGTTGTGTGTCTACACACACACACACACACACACACACACACACACACACACACACGCTATGTCTCTCAGTCCTAACACAGTGCATGTATTAAGCTAATGCTTAGCCTGTAGCTAGCAGTGGATGTTTTGAAGGATAAGAATCCTGTTTATTTATGAACTGGATATTTCTGACATATTTTTCATACATTACATAAGTTAATTCAAGTATGTCAATAAGAAAGCAATCATTTTCAGGGTTTTATTTAACTCTAAAAATTGATTAGCGTTTTGCTCATAAAAGTGCCAACACTTTGTGAAAATGCATAGCTCCTGCCTCACTGTGTTTAACAAACACAGCACTTCTAGAAAATCCACATAAATACTTTCTGTACAGTTAGTATCATCCCAAGAAAAAAACTGTTACTCAATTATTTAAAACCCTGATTTTTCTGTTGTAACACATAGCAAGATTCTGAGGCAGTAACATAAGCTTGTAACTGTTCAAGCCAATCTTGTTATATACACAAATGAGACACTTGTAATACAACCCCTCTTATTCTTGGATAGCACTCAGAAGCTCTGAAAGCATACGGTTTTAAATGTTCTCTTGTCTATAATGATTTCAAGGCTTCCTATTTGTATTTCATGTTGTTTTTAAAGTCTTAAAACAGTCCTGTCCCACCACTCACACAGTGTGTAGTACTAATAGCCTTTGTTTGTGCAAAGTGTATTTTTTACATTTCAAATGCTCCTTAAACCACAATTGCTGACTGGAAATACCATAAGAGGGAATGACTATGACATGGGAGAACTGAAGTAAGCAACTCCCCCCTTACATTCCTTTGTAAATTAACCCATTCACCACTGCCTTTGGATACATTCTTGAAGGACTTGACAGAGCAGCACAGAAGGGAGCATGCACCACACACACACACACACACACACAGGAAGCATAGCCATTGTAAACAAATCAGAGCACAGGGTCTGGGGAACAACATGGCAGGCATACAAATGTAAACAAAAACAAAGAAGAAACTGGGCTCAAATGCTGCACTGCACAACAGAATTTTAAACAGCTATATGCTCAACAGATCAGAAGAAAGACATCTATGTGGTACTGACTTTTTTATGTAGTACTGCTGCTTTAAACAGGAGGCAGAGATTTGTGCCTCAGCACCAGTCAAAACACCAAGTGTCGGACAACTACCTCACATTCTTGTCACATGCTACCACACTCATTTTACTATCCTACATCAAGGCAATACATCAGCATGGCTCTGCCCATACTGCTGTAAAAATGTACATTTAATAGCCTCATCCCCTGATCCAACAGATTCTCAAATTCTAAAGCAGTATGCTATTGGAGTGTTGCAGTCCATATTCACATTCACCAAACCAATTTAACTTGAATCTGTTTATTAAGTAAAACCAAAAAGAAGGCAGACTACGATGGGACTTCCAGTTGTGTCATGACCTGAATAGCGACTTTGCCCCGATACTCCGCTACACCAGGGTGATTCTAAATTGTAATCGGCACCCATCTATTTGAATTTGAGGTTTCCTTGTGTTGGATTTTACTGCAAGAGAAATCTTGAATATAGGGAAATAAAAAAAAAGGACTTTAGGACACCAGCATGTAATTCTGTGAGGCAGATGCTCATGCGGCCTGTTAGCCCAGCCATGTCCTGCTCCTCCATTCAAACAGCTTTGGCTGATGAAGATGACTTGGGCTGTGAATCTAACTCTAACTCAGCATCCACCTTTATGAAGGCTGATGGAAATTGCATGTTTAAAATTCTACACAGAATAGATACTAAAATCTTGGGACTCCAATCTGTTTAAAAAAAATTGGAGGTCGTACTACAGAGATAGAGTCTCATCTGGAAACTATAAGCAATGAACATATGGCCTATGGGTGTTCACTGACCTACCTCCACCTCAGGGAGAGAGAACTGACACTTCAGGCCAAGGATGCAGAGGCAAGAGCAATGTGCAATAACATCTGTATCTCAGGAATACCCAAAGATGCTGAGCAAGACAACATGATAGCCTACATTGACTCATGGCTTCACCAGAAACTTGAGTTACTGGAGGATTATCTGTTGGAAATAGAAAGGGCTCACCAATCAGTCACTCCCAAGCCCAAACAGGGAGCCCCTCCCTGTGCAATCCTGGTCAAATTTCTGAAATATACCACAAAGGACATAATTTTGCAATTAGCCTGGAGAAAAATCTCAGCTTTGATGGTCAGCGAGTGTACATCGACCAGGACTTCCCTCCCCATATGATGAGTAAAAGGAAAAGGGTCCTGACCATGGTTAAAATGCTCAGAGAAAAGGGTCACAAAGCATTCCTGCACTACCCAGCTAAATTGTGGCTGCAAGATGCTGAGAGGATCCAAGTATTTGATACCGTATTACTGGCGACCCCTAAGCTCAACACCCTTTGGATCCCAGTGCCTGATACCAGTGAAGAGCAGGCTGATCTGGAAATAAAGGAGAGAATATGGCAGATAACACCAGGGGGTAGGAGGTCTGACAAAAGATGTGTAGATTCCCTTCTACCCCTTCACACTGATATTGCTAAATGGTTGATACCTAAACAACTTAATAAATGACTGTACCTCCTTGTTCAGGATGTATTCCTCTCTGGAGTGGAGTTGCTGCAGCGCCTGGACCCTAGGGGGATATTTTTTGTCTGTTGCTGGAACTCTCCTGTATTGAATGGCTCCTAAGATGGAACGGAGCAGTGGGAAGTGGTTTCCTGCTGACACATTTAAGATTGGACTGTCTGGACTTTGTCCCTTCTGGCTCTGCTCCCCAGCTATGTGCTTCCAGAGTGCTTGGATGGTATACTTCAGTGCCAGCGAACTGCAGCTATTGCTGGCTGGACATAGAACTGGTGTTCTGAACAGCATGCAAGTATTGTTAAACTGACATTCAAAGCTGTACAGCATGTGCTTATTTTCCTTTGTTCAGGTTATTTAGGGGACTTCTAAAAACAACATCGTGAACCAAGGGCTTTGGAAAATTGCCAAATTCCCCGAGACAGATTTTTAGTTGGTTGCAACTTTCAGAGCCCATTGAAATAATTTGTTGTGTACAATGTTGTTCCCAGTTTTAAGGGCTGCTGTTGTAAACATTTTGTTTTTCCTTTTTCTCAGATGCATAGTTCTATCTCTCCCAGGGGTTGGTAACCTCTGAGGGGGGTGGAGAAAGATGGATGCCCTCTTGGGTTAAAATGGCGGTATTGCACGTAGTAGTGCTAAGCAGAACAATCAGCCCTATTGAGGCATATTAAAAAAAAGTTTTTTGAGGGAGAGGTAACTATGGATTTAGGTGACTCAATCAATCACTTAATTTTTGAAAGTAATGGCATCATCCTGGTGGGCGGGCTTAAGGATAACTGCCAAGTCCTAACAATTTTGACAGAGGAGGAGGAGGGTTAGAGACTTCAATAGCTGGAGACTCTCTCTCGGCACACTATGTGCTTTACTCCCCTGTCAATGGATCTCTGAGGGCTTCTTCTTTGGAATCCACACCCCTTTGGAGGTACACTAAATCTACCCGCAGGGCTTTGTGGGTATTTTGACAGATTTTCTCACAATTTTTCCAGTCAGGGGAAGTTTGTTTGACCCCGATTGGATTTTTTGTATGCATTCTAGTTTACCTTGTAGTTTCAAACAGGAAATTTTTTCTTTCCTTTGTTGGTTCTGCTTATTAGCTTTCCTTTCTTCTATTGAGGCCCTGGTATGGGGGTTGGGGGAGGCTGGGAATGGTGACTTGAAAAGTCCACATGGATACACTTAATATATGCACTATTAATGTTAGAGTATCAACAATGTGGTGAAATGAATTAAAATATTGCAAGAATTACAGAGAGTGGACTGTGAAATTGACTGTTTACAGGAAACCAAATTATAGAAAGCAGAACATGAGAAACTGAGACAGATGTGGCTGGGCGAGGTATTCACTGACTCTCATCACACCTATGTGAAGGTGGTTTTGATCAAGAGAGGTCTCCCACTCAGGGTGACAGGATGCCAGACAGAGGGTAATGGTTGATGGGTGATCTTGTCAGGGGAACTGAGGGGCACGCCATTATACATTGTTTTGGTGTATGCACCCACTCCTTCATCAGGGGCCTTCTTTATAGCATTGTTAAACATAGTGACTCCTTCCCTCCCTCCTGCCACACTGTGTGTATTAGGGGACTGGAATGCAGTTGAAAATTGTGTTTTGGATAAATTCCCTCCCCTTAGGGGGGTCACACAGGCACCTCCAAACTCCCTAAGATATTAATAGAAGAAAGGGGGTTGGTAGATGTATAGAGGTGGCAGAATCCAACTGCTCGGGACTTTACCTTTTTCACTCTGGCATCCCTGTCTTATTCGAGAATAAACCATATTTATACCAATAAGAGGGAGGCTCACATATTCCAGGAGGTAGCTATTCATCCAGTCACCTTCTCTGCTCATTCAGTGGTTCAGGCATGGATACAATGGGACCAAAGGTTGTGGGGGGCAGGCTGAAGGTTTGATCCTGGCATTCTGGGGGATGGGAACCTTGTCCAGAATATAAAGGATATGATATTGCACTATAGTGAGGACAACAGGGAGGCCGACTCAGCTCTGAAATATATCTGGGATGGCCTTAAGGCAGTCTTCAGAGTAAAGTTCATTAGCCATACAGCATTCCTGAACAAACAGTATAAAGCTAAAATGGCAAAATATTTAAAAGAAGTAAGTAAACTAGAGTCAGAACATAAGGAATCAAGGGACCTGGATGTCTTGACTCGGTTGAGTGCTGCCAGGGAGGTGCATAATCAATTAATGACCCATAAAGTCCTCAACTCTTTATGATTTACTAATCAGAAATACTATGGAGGGGAGAGGGGCAGGCAAGCTACTAGCCCTGTGATGCAAGAAGCAGGAAGCTGATAGATATATCACTAAGGTGAAGTCTCAAAAAGATCCTAGTATTCTGGTGACTAAACCGGGAGAAGTGACAGAGGGATTCGTCACTTTCTTCAAGTCTCTCTGTGGAAGGGAATGAGGCCCTAACCATGAGTACAAGATCTCAGTTTTTGGACAGGGTAGAGCTTCCTGCCTTGAGTGAGGATTAGAGAAGAACTCTCGAGTATCCCTTCGCAGAGGACCAGGTATAGGTGGTGAACAAATCTTTATAGACTGGTAAATCTCCTGGTCCCGACGGGATGTCAGTCAAATTTTTCAAGCAGTTCACCCAGGATCTTTTACCCTTGTTGATGAAAGTCTGCAATGCAGCACATGAGCCAGGAGCTGTCCCAGATTCTTGGGAGGAAGCCTTAATTTCACTTATCCCTATGCAGGGTAAGGATCCCACTGATTGTGGGAGTTATCACCCAATATCCCTCCTCAATCAAGATGCTAAGACATTTTCAAAATTGATAAGTACCAGATTACAGTCACTAATCCCCTTAATAATTCATTTGGACCAGACCGGATTCATACCTGGCCATCATATCCAAGATAATATCTGGTTGCTTCTCAATGCCATCTCAGCAGTGGACTCCTTGCTCCATTATATCACTAATGCTGTTATCGCATTAGATGTAGAAAAAGCCTTTGATAGGCTTGATTGGCTTTTCTTGGAATACACATTAAAGAGATTTGGCTTTGGTGAGAAATTTCTTTAATGGATAGCTAATATTTATAGACACCCTACAGCCCAAATATGAGTTAATGGGGAGACCTCTGCAGCTTTCAGAATCAAGAAAGGTACCAGGCAGGTCTGCTCCCTCTCTCCCATGTTTTTTGCCATTAGCATGGAACCCCTGGCGGCCTGGGTCAGACAATCTGGGGATCTCAAGGGGATAAGAATGGGGGGGAGGAGTTGAGAATCTCACTTTATGCAAATGATAACCCTGCTCTGTATCACAGATTTAGAACACTCTATCCCCTTCCTTAACACAGTGTTGGCAGAGTTTGGAGTGGTCTCTGGTTTCAAAGTCAGTGAAGCAAAAACTGAAATATTTCCAATCAGGGCTGACAGTTGGTCTCCTCTTCTTCAGGTAGGGCAATTTAGATGGGTGAAAGATTGCTTCCACTACATAGGAGTCCAGATCCCCAGAGATCATAAAAGATTGTTTAATGTCAATCATTTAAAGTTAGTACAAGTAGTGCAGGAAAACTTTCACAGGTGGAACCTCCTCCCACTCTCTTTTTCTGGAAGGATTGAGTGTATTTGCATGAATGTGGTGCCTAGATTTCTATTCCTTTTTTCTGCTATCCCTTTAAACTTCCAAGTCTTTTCTGGAAGGAGTTGAAAGCCTCAATCTCCTGCTTTGTTTGGTGAAACTGCCCACCGCGTATAAAATGGTCTACTTTGTTGACAGCCAAAACCCTAGGGGTCTGAGATTGCCAGACTTTAAGAAATATTACTGGGCAGCCCAATTGGGAGCATTGGCTAAATTTTTAGCGGTAGAGGATCCTCCTGTCTGGACTGAATTGGAGCAAGCCCCGATATATCAGTGATATGCTGTTCATGAATGAAAAGGGTCTCTCCAAACTTTCCTTTAATAATCAATGAACAACATCAATGAAGCAGGCCTGGGTTGATGTTTGCAAAAAAACTAAAACTTATAATCAAGATAGGTTGTTCTACGCCTCTCTGGGCATGTTTGGATTTCATGCCACTGTACTTGGATGCAGGGTTTACTAGGTGGTTCAGAAAGGGACTCTGCAGAGTTGAAAAATTTTTTGACAAAATAATTTTTAAGTCTTTTCAACAATTAAGTTCAGAATACAATTTACCAGCCCAAGATTTCTTTAGGTTTTTACAGATTAGACACTTCCTGCTGGGAGGGGGATCCAACACTTCAGTCAATACAACCACACCCATTGGAAGATGTTTTGATGCACCTTTTTCAGCAGAGTAACAGTAGAGGATTAATTTCAAAATTAGTTTCAGCTCTGGATGCTCAGGGTTCCCCTAGCATCACTGATTTGATATCCAGGTGGGAGGATGAGCGGGGTATTAGGCTACAGGAAAAGAATTGGACCAGGGTTTGGGATGGGGTACATCACACCTTTACCTCTTTATCCCTTAGAGAATTCAGATGGACGGTGGTGACCAGGTTCTTTCTAACTCCCTCTATCACAAAACATTTTGGGACCTCTAATACCAAACTTTGCTAGAGGAAATGCAGAGAGGAAGGTACACATACCCATATATTTTGGACTTGTATCAAACTTAAGCCATATTGGGACCAAATCCAGACTGCCTTTAGTTGGATTTTTGAGGTCAGCTTACCAATGTCCCTAGAAGTTATTCGGCCTGGTACCTAAGAACATGCTAACCAGATTGCAAAGTCTGTTGTTTAGCATGTTGTTAGTAGCGGCACTGAATGCCATCACTAAGCAATGGGTCTCTCCAATTATCCCTACAGAAGATTTATGGTATGCTACTTGTCTGCAGACCGTGCAGATGGAACAGCTGATGGCTAAGTTGAGAACCCAGGTGGACAAATTTAAAGCTAGATGGCTGCTCTTTTTGTATTTTAAAGCTCATAAAGAAAATAAGGATATTTTACTGATTTTAGCTGACATAACATAATCTGGGATAAACTAGTACCTAGTCCTTCTTGTCCCCAGCCCCCTTGAGGGCACCCTCCCCCTACCAAGCTGAGGCCTCCTTCTCCTTTCTTTTTCTTCCATCTTTTCTTCCTTTCTTTTTTTCCTAATTGTATTCAAGATGAAACATAGTTTCTCCATGTGGATACCAGCAATGTTTCTCATGGGAACTTCTAGAATTAGACTTGGATGGTATTATTGGGTCATTCTGGTGGATACCAGTATGTAATTGAACAAAAGGTTCCCATCCTTTTGTATGACATGTGAGGCCTTTGGCCATATTCACTGTAGGGGTTATTCCTCAAGTTGATAGATATATGGATGTATAATGGCCCTCGGCTTATTTTGGCATTGCTTCATTTTTCTCTCATTTGGACAAATTGTATGTTGAAACTGTGGATATCGCCTGGAGACTGTATAAAGTACATATACTTTTTTTGTCTATTGGAAAACACCTTAATAAAAATATTAAAAAAAAAAGAAGGCAGACTGCTGAAGGGCTTTTAGCATGGCTACCAGAAAATGCTGGAGTTTCAGCTCCTTTGATAATATATATTTCTGTTTATTGTCTGAAAGGAACAGGATTCTGCAGCTCACAACAAACAAGAAATAGATGTTTTTTTATAGCAAGAGGATACACCTGTACCTCAATGTTAGTCTCACTACTCCAAAGCACAGAAAAAGACTTTAAGCTGTGCAATCTGAATTCCGAGAGGCTGGGATTGCTGCCTCAGTCTTGTTTTCAGCAGTTCTCAAAATTAATTTTCAAGCGAAGCCTTACTGCTTCGATGATCCTGACAAGGGTAAATTATTTTTTGATAAACATTTGCATCTCCTATCACAACTCAGTTCTAAAGAGGAACAAGAAGAGGTGGACACGGTGGAATATTTGCCTGTCAATCCTGTGGAAAATTAACTTATAACTTTATGGACTGTTAAAAGTTTTTTCTCTTTATCTGATAAAAGCTGATATTACAGGATACTTCTTTACTTGAATAGCACAGTATAGTCTTAATATGGTCTTTATCCACCTAACAGACATGCAGGGCCAGCCTTGTTGGGGGGGGGGCGTAGTCGGGGCAGTTGCCACATACTTTCTTTGGAACAAAAATAAGAAACTGTCACTGACGAAATAATGAAGAGAAAAGACAAAAGTCAAGTTTTTTGTTCCTATGCTATAACTTGTGAGAGAGGTATGTAAGCAGCAGCTTAAATCTTTATTAGGCTTAGGACTTCATCTATTTTAATAGGGCACACTCGCTATCCCTCCCTGATTAGGTAAGAGTTAACCACCTAATTGCGTGATCTCGGCCGATAGTATTTGATTGTGGATTGTTAGACAGTGACTTTGTCAATCAGTCAGCTCCCTGACACACAAGTTGTAACTGATGGTGGAGGAATTGAGAATGTAAGTCATGTAAGTAGATTTTTAGGTGAATTTTAATTAGCTTAGCTTACCTTACCATGTTGCTTTGCTTAGAAAAAAGAAAAGAACAAAATAAGTGAAAGCCATCACTGCAGTCAGCTTCACTGCAATCCCCCCTCAGTAGTGGTAGTTGTCTCCACTTGCACATGCCAAGGGCTTCACAACATAAACATCACAAGTGTTCTTTTCTTGTTTTAAATTTAAAAAATATGATCTCTCTAACTGAAAGCCCTCAGATTGAATTTACAAGCCCCTCCCATTAGCCTGCAGCCCTGCAACCAGCTGCCCAGCTCATACATAACCATTCATAATTTTATTCCTGAAATGGAATATGTGATTTTGAAGTTTTTATTTACATTCCTCCCATCAGTTGGCCTGCTAGCTCAGGCTTAGCTAGCAGAACAAGGAAATAGTATTCCAGGGATCTGGCTGGGCTCAGTTCTCAGTTGGGTCATAGCATGTCTGTCTCGTCCACTTGTTGCGGGCTTTTTTTGCAGCAGAATCTAAGTAGCTTAATTTATTTTGTTTGAGTAGGCAACACTAGCCTTTTATTCCTGTTGTACAAGATTTTGTATGTGAAGCTGTTAGACCAACATGACAGTAAGCGAACACCAGATTGCAGATTGCCAGTTATAGGGGGCCCATGTTTTACCTCTGCCCCAGGACCTGCAAAGTCTAAGGCTGGCTCTGCAGACATATTTCTCTTGGAAATCTGATAATGGCTGTCTGCTGCCTCTCTCTGTCTGCTGTGATTCCATTCCTACTAATCCATCCCCCATCCCCACTTCTGCTTTATCTCTTTGGCTCCCTGTGAGGCCAAATTTCTTCTCGCTCTCCCCTCCTTTAGTCCTCCATTGTAATTCTGATTTCGTCCTCACTTGGGCAAGCCCTCCCTTCCCCGAACTGTGTCTCAGCTGTTTTGTTATTTTAATTTTGTCTGTGCCTAAAAGTAGCAGTCCCTCTGTCTTCTCAGGCATTGAACTTAAACCCTGAATGGGCGCCTCCTCCCCACGTCCTGTAGAACCATTCTGGAGGTTCAGTGCTCAGCTCTGCCCACCCAATCTTGGAAGCTGCCGAAGTCTAGCAGATACTGCACCCACGCCCCTCAGCTGTGCTTCTTACTTTCTGCTGGCGCTGCGTGCTGGCTTCCCACCTGCCCTACTTGGTGCTTTATATTTATATCTGTCCTTGGTCATGTGACAGACCTGCCCTCATGACAGATCTTCCCCCTGTTTTTTCCTAAGTGTCAATTTTTTTCATTTGCTCCTTATATTGCTTGAACACTAGTGGGAACATTAATCGATTCTAACTTCACAGTTTGTTTTTGGTCAAGTTACTTCCCTTCTTTCACATCATTCCATGGGTCCTCCCAGGTTATCCCATACCTATTTCTCATTGGAGTCACTTCTTTGGAGTCACTTCTTATCTTCCATAAACTAAGTTTCACTAAAGTGGATTAAAATGGATTTGAAATCAACAAACACACAGCTTAGTCCTCTAAGACTCATTATCCTTTTTTGCTGCTTTTATCTCCTTAGTGAACCCTCTATAGCCAGCAGGTACCCGGTCTTATAGGACATACACCACTTCCCCGACCCAGCCCGCTTGCTTCTCTGGTACAGTTTTGCAGGACACCAGAACTTTCTTTCAAAATCCTACCCCTTTTCCTTACAGTCCTTTTCCTCTAGTTCTCTTCACTTGGGTGGCAATCTATACCTCCTCAGTTCTACAATGTGCAGCTCCCTACATGCCTTCTTCTACCCCCACCATTCATAAATGGCGATGGTGCCTAACCTCCAATGTAATGGTTAATGGCCTAAAGAAACTTCTTCTATTGCTACTCTGTTCTGGGAATGTGGAACTTAATCCTGGTCTCCCATTGCTTCTCACAGCACCCTCGGATATCCCACAGCTAAAGAGTTTGAGCTTTCTTCACTTCAATGCTTGCAGCATTCTAAAAAAACTGGATATTATCAAAGCCTGGGTCTATCAGTCTAAGCCTGACATGTTAGTGATATCTGACTCCTGGTTAAGAAGTACAACACCTGACCACAACATCAGTATTCCATCTTATAATGTATTTAGATCTGATAGACCTTCGGGGGGATTGCAATATATGTCTCAGACAAACTCTCAGTATTTGTTATTGATTCCTCTACAGTTCCTAAAGAGTATGAAAGCGTCATCCTAAATGTATCTTTACCCTCTGATGAATCTATACTCATTACAGGTTGTTACAGACCTCCTTCAGGGGGCCTTAAATTACTTCATCATCTTTACAAATTGTTGAATGCCCATATTTCCTAGGTGATCATTATAGGAGACTTCAACCTGGACTGGTATTCTTCATGTTCAAACCCCCTTAAAGACCTGTGTGACACCCATGGTCTCACCAAACTCATCCAGGAAGTTACTATCCCTAATGCTAAAAATCCTTAAAAAAGTACTCTTCTTAACTTAATCCTTGTAAACAAACCCCACAAAATTGCACATAATGACTTAAATAATCACAGGGCCATAGCATGTGTGAGGTTTACTCCCTAGTCTACTTCTACCTTCAACTTCCTGTTCAAAAGGAGCCTCCGCGCAAATTCAGCTGCTCTGAATTTCTAATGGACTTAAGCCTCATCAGATGGCAAGACCTTTACCTTGCACCTTCCATTTCTGATGCCTATAATATGTTCCATAACCTTGTTCTGAAGGTGATTAACAAACATGCTCCCCTAGTAAAAATCAGATTGAGGAAAACGATATGCTCCTGGTTCACTACCTCACTAAAATCAGCCCTGCACAATAGAGATATCCCACGGAAAAAGGCTCACAAAACTAAATTAGCAGCTGATTGTGTGGCTTTTAGAGCTGTAAGAAATCACTGCACTAAGCGTATGAGGGCCAAAAATGCTAGATATTTTCAATCTGCCTTGGACTCCTCCAGCAATAACACAGCCACATTCTAGCAAATCCTGAGGGAAGTAGAAGGAAATAGCCCAGCCCAGCCTCATCTCTGCCTAGTAAGATCACTACCAGAGATAATACTTACACAAACAAGCAGGCCATCCTTGATCAACTAAACATTCACTTTACCACTGCAGGATTAGCTTTTGACACCTCCTGCTCTCACAATCTTCTCACTCAGCTACGTAACACAGATGCATCATTCCCCTTTACAATGTCCATTCTCCTTGCTGCCAAATTTAGCTTTAGACCGATATCCTTTAAGCAAGTTGAAGATCTTATACTGACCCTGGACACTAAAAAAAGTGCAGGTCTAGACAACATAGAACCCTTATGTTTAAAGTTAGGGTACCATTTTCTGACTGCACCCATCGCACACCTTTTCAATATGTCCCTTGCACAAGGTGCTCTCCTCAATGAGTGGAAAATAGCGCTCACCATTCCGCTCTTTAAAGCTGGTGACCCTAGTGATCCCAGTATTACAGGCCTATATCATTACTACCTATCTTATCAAAACTTTTTTTAAAAATTGGTCATTTCACAATTAAGAGAATACTTAGAAGTTCATAACATGCTTAACCCTCTTCAGTCTGGGTTTAGACAAAGCACAGTACAGCGTCTGCCTTGGCTATGGTAACAAACTGGCAGACTGCACTTGATTGTAAAAATCATATTAGTGCTGTATTTCTGGACCTAAGCAAGGCTTTTGACACTGCAGACCATGATTTATTACTACATATGTTTTATAACATCGGTCTAGATGACATCGCTCTGCAATAGTTTACCTGCTACCTCATAGGCAGGTGTCAGCAAGTCAAGGCCCAAGGTGACATTTCCCCTCCAAAAATCCTGCTGAGAGAGGTCCCTCAGGGGTTCATTCTGGGGTCTCTCTGCTATTTGCTATCTACATCAATGACAACAACTCCAAGATTAGTAAAGCTAGCTTCCACTTCTTTGTGGACAATACCGTACTCTATGTTGCTAGGTCATCCCTTGAACTGGCATGCTTGGAGTTGCAGCAAGAATTCAATTTATTACAACAAAACCTTTTGCATTTGAAATTGCTTCTTAATGCAAAAAAGACCAAAGTCATGTTTCTTTCCCCACAAGCCCAATCTGCATCAATTACTTCTTTAGGGTCCAAGCTCCAAATCACAACTCTTCTGGGGGGAACCACTGGGATTTGTGGACAAATTCAAATATTTAGGTTTCTGGCTAGACTTCAAGCTATCTTTTGTATTCCATTTAGAGGAACTTTCTAAGAAGCTAAAGCAAAGGTTAGGCATCTTCTATTGTATCAAACATCTCCTTACCTATGAGTCTATAATTAGGCTGGTACAGACCACGCTTTTCCCACTTGTGGACTATGTATATTTTCTTTCTAGTCATTGCCACATCACCACCCTAGTCAGATTAGACACTTTGTACCACAGAGCATTCTGCTTCATTACTGGTGCCCCATACAATACTCACCACTGCTCCTTTTACACACAGCTGGGCCGACAGTCACTCAGTGCTAGGAGATAAAAAAAAATACTGCTCTCTGGCTCTATAGAGCTGTCAGTAACAAACTTCTCCAGTATATTTCTGATCTTTTCTTTCATTCCTCCAGAGTATATTCCCTCTGAAGATACTCTTACATCCTATTTGACATTCCTAAGATCAGAACCCATTACGGCACTTCTTCCCTAAGTTATGCCCTACCTACTTTCTGGAATTCTATACAAGAACTTCTAAAACTTCCAAAACTTGTTGAGCTCTCTACCTTTAAAACATTGCTGAGAGTCAGCCTTGTGGCACTGAGGGCTGAGGTGCTGGATACCTTACCTTGCACTATGCTGGTGACCCAGGTTCAGGAATAACCTCAGGTCATTAGGGTGCTAGCATGGGGGAAGGGTGGAAGCAGGATTGAACAATGGCTCTCCTCTCCTGGGAGGGAGGGTCACCTGGCTTCAGTCCCACTGTCACTGGATGGAGGTCTGCTGGTAGGCACAGGTGGTAATGGAGCGACTGGTAGGGTGGGGCATCCTGTAGTGCGTGACATGTGCATGCCTCCACACGTACGCTCTATGCCAGGGATGTGAGGGATTTTGATCAGGGAGAAAAATGGAAAAAACCTACAAAATACCTAAGGGGATAAAAACATTGCTGAGTGACTGCCTAAAGGAAACTTGCAGTTGTTATTCCTAATCTTCATTATAACTCTTAATATCATCTGCCCTTTTGCATTATCTCCTCTAATTCTTGTTGTCTGACACCTGCTTGTTACCAGACCTGCAACTCCCCCTATCTTTTGCATCACCCTCTAGACCTCCTACCACTATTGTACCTCTCCAATATGGCTTCTACCCTTATTGCATCTCTCTAATATGGCTTCTCTTGAAACCTTCTCCCCCTTTTTGATCCTCCTTCCCTCCCTTTCCACTCCTCATGGGATCCCTTTTTGTTCTATATTTAACATTTTTCTTTATATAGTACCTGATCCTAATCTGTGCTTATTTTTGCACTAAGTTGAATTTTGTTTTGAATGTCAGCCAACTTCTAATTTTATATACTGCCTGTCATATGTAGTAGCATTGCCTTGTGTTAGTTTGTGTTACTCCATTTGTAGTACCTCCCAGGACCACTTTGTAAATGAGTCCTCTCAAGGGTGTTTATCCTGGTAAAATAAAAATTGATCTATCTATCTATCTATCTATCTATCTATCTATCTATCTATCTATTGCAAAAACTTTGATGATGCATCAGTTAGGCCATCAAAAGTAGGGAAATGTGGCATTGGGGTTTCCAACCCTAACACCTTATCCCGCATCCTGCAGAGACCAACAGGTCATTCTTTTGTCTCATGGCAAAAAAGGACATCGGAGGTGTGCCTTGGGGTCATCAACCCTAATGCTCACCCCATTCAATAAGTAAATAAGCTGATATGGGTACAGCATGGGAGAATGGGGTGAGTGTGGTAGACTAACGACCAGGCCTGTCATGTCAGTATCTGCAGGGTGGGAGTGAGGCGCTAGGTTTGGAAACCCTAACACCACATTTCCCTGCTTTTGTTGCATTGCTTCAGTAACAACCCTAACTGATGCATTAATGAAGTTTTTTGCAATGAATTTCCTTACTTTTTCAGATAGTATAATCATATCCTAATTTGTCTGTGGAAGCGCAGGGCCTGGAGGGTCCTATGCTCCCACTCCTCCATAGATGCATTTGTGTATGTTGCTGTGGAAGCACAGGGCCATCTGGGCCCTGCACTTCCATTTATTGGACAACAGTGACCAAATTGTCAGCATAGCTATCTTATTACCACACATCATGTACACCGGTACAGACAATTTCAAATCCATGCCACAGCATAATTCTGCACAACTGCAATGCCATTCCATTTCACATGTGCAAAAACACATTTTGGGCAGGATTTGAAAAATAACAGCTGTGACATACATGTAGTTGGGTGATAAGAAGACTATGTTGAAAATATGGGGTCAACATATATAAAGTTTCCAAAGTTACGAGCGGGTGTACCAAAATTGCAATGAATGGTCATAACTTGGGCATTTTTTCATATTTTGACCCCAAATTTTGAACATAGCCTTCTTATGATCCACCTCACAAACCCCTTAGGTGAAAATGTTCTAGCCCATGCCAAAATGCCATTCCATACCACAGGTGTGAAAACATGTTGTGGGCAGGATGTGAAAAATAACAGCTGTATTGTTTAGGAGGTGGTGTGAAAAAATGGCTATGTTGAAAATTTGGACTCAGAATATTGAAAATTACCAAGGTTATGCATGTGCATAGAAAAATTTCAATGAACTCACATAACTTAACCATTTTGGATTTTTCAAATTTTCAACATGGCTTTGTTCTCTCTACTCATGAACACTGGTGGTGAAATTTCATTATTCTGTCCTGAGAGGTGATTTCTTGCAGTGACCATAAAATCACCTTCCTGGCCCAATTAATGAAATGACAGTTACAGTATTCATGAGGTGGGGTCTTGAAAACATCCATGTTGAAAATTTGGTGAAAAATTCCTAAAAATGGCAAAGTTATGAACGTAAGTTCAAAATGCCATTGAAATACATTTTACGGCAAGTATCTTGATTCCTCAGTTCATTGTTTGGCTTTGAAGAGCACAGATATGTCTTGGTCCACAGAAGATGACAGCCTATGACCTCCAGAGGTAAGTATAGGATAAGGGGGTGGGGTGGTGGGTGTTCAGTGGGAGGGTTGGGATGGTGGTGGTGGGGGAAGGCAGGGATGATGAGGGACCATTTTCTTTTTTCAGGTTAAAAAAGAAAGACATCCGGGGACTGTTTTCTAGTTACACATACAAATATTGTAATATTTGGGGACACTGGGAGATGTCTCCCCAGTGTCTCACAGTGCTGGGGTGGCTTGTAATGTCAACATGGGGATTGTGCACTGTGATGTTGACAAATAACACAAGGGACCAAGGGGGGACATCTAACACTGGGGGTGGGCATCCTGGTGAGAGATTATATAAATACATGAATGAATAACTTAAGTATGGCAATTGGAGGGTTGGGGTGCCACTAGACATGAGGGAAAGGTATGGGTGGGGGTTCCACTAGAGACAGTGATTGGTGGGTGGGGGATGCCACTAGACACCAGGGAAAAGGGCAGTTCAAAGCTGAACCTGCAGCCAGCAGCACAAGTTCCAGCTGCAGCTGCAGAAGTCAAGAAAATCCCACTGTTCTCATACTGAGAGTGCGGGAGAAGAGGTCCTCTTACTAAACTCAGCACCCAGGATTTCAGGTGCCCAGAAAAGGTGTTTCTTGCCAAAATTAAAACCCAAAACATCAGAATGTAGCTAAATGGGTCCCATTTAGCTAGGTTCTGATGTTTGTTTTTTAAAATCCATTCATTTTAATGTGTTTTCTTTCTTTCTTTCTTTCTCTCTCTTGCTAACTGAAAAACAAGATGGCAGACACGGGAGCCCTCTGCAAAAATATGTGTCTCTGTCTGCAAAAATATAGTAGCTCCTGCAAAAACAAAAGTGTTTTCATGTCGAATGTCTAACTTTTCCCATAGAAAATATTAGGAAACTGTAAAATGTAATAACTTTTGAATGGATTAATATTTTCTCTCCAAACCTTCATAAGGCACATCTGTGGCAAAGGCTCTCTGCCCTGAAAATTTCAGAGTACAATCTAAAACAGTTTCTGAGATACAGGTGAACAAAGAAACAGCAAAAACACATCCATTTAGAGATTGTTGACACTCTGTATCTCAGAAACCACGCAACGGATTCACACAAAATTTGCCACATCAAGAGAACTAGCCCTAGAAATTATTCATACCAAATTGCTTGCAAATCTGTTGAACAGTTGCAAAGTTATTAAGGTTTAAACATTTGGTTTTAACATAGAAGTGTGACTCAACCCTAACTATACTGGTGCTACCATTCCTATATATATCTATCTATCTATCTACCTATCTATCTATCTATCTATCTATCTATCTATCTATCTATCTATCTATTTATCTATCTAACTCTTTCTCTCTCTCATGCTGTCTGTCTGTATATCTATCCATCTATCTATATTCATTGCAAAAAAACATCATTAATGCATCAGTTAGGGTTGTTACTAAAGCAACAAAAGTAGAGAAATATGGCATTAGGGTTTTTAACTATAATGCCTCTCCCCCAACCTGCAGACACCGACAGGCATCAGAGATGTGCCTTGGGGTCGTCAGCCTGAATGCTCACCCCATTCCATAAGTAAATAAGATGAGATGGGCACAGCATAGGAGAATGGGATGAGTCATAGAGCTGACAACCCCAAGCCACACCCCGATACCTGTCGGTGTCTGCAGGGTGGGGTAGAGTATTAGGGTTGGAAACCCTAATGCCATATTTCCCTACTTTTGTCACTTTAGTAACAACCCTAACTGATGCAGTAACAAAGTTTTTTTGCAATGAATTTCTTTACTTTTTCAGATAGTTTACTTGTATCCTTATTTGGTTGTGGGAGCGCAGGGCCCTTTGGGCCCTACACTCCCCCTGCATAACTGTCCTATGCGCCCATTCTCCATGATTTTCCTTATTTTATGGTAGATGCATGACCAAATTATCAGCATAGCCATCTTATTACCCTAGCTCTTGTACCCGAACACAAAACTTTTGAATCCATGCCAAAAATAATTCTGTGTAACTGCAATGCCATTTCACGCCACAGGTGTGAAAACAAATTTTAGACAGGACTTGAAAAATGACAGCTGTGATGTACATGAGCTCAGGTAATAACAAGGCTATGTTGAAAATCTGGGGTCAAACTATTTAAAATTTCCAAACCTGCATGTGTGCATACTGAAATTACTATGAATGATCATAACTTTGGAATTTTTTCATATTTTGACTCCAAATTTTGAACACAGTCTTCTTATGACGCCACCTCATAAACCCTGTAGGTGAAAATGTTCAAATCCATGTCAAAACACCATTTTGTACCACAGGTATGAAAACATGTTTCAGACATGATGTGAAAAATGACTGCTGTACTGTTCATGAGGTGGTGTGAAAAAATGGCTATGTTGAAAATTTGGAGTGAAAATATTGAAAATTACTAAGGTTATGTACGTGTGTAGAGAAATTTCCTCAATGACCACTAGGGTGAATACTGCCACCAGTCTTCATTAAGGGTTTTTAGATCACACTTACAACATGTCAGCATCATTTCTTTAATTGGTTCCAAAAGGTGATTTTGTGCAGCAACTGTAGAAATCACCTTCTGGGTCCGATTAATGAAATGACAGTAAGAAATGTTCATGAGATGAATCTAACCATGCTAATTGCTAAATACCAACAAAATGGCTGAGGTATCAACATAAGTTAAAAACACAATTGAAATACTTTTTACAGTACTTACCTTGATTCCTCAGTTTGCGGTTCGGCTTTGAAGAGTGCAGATGTGTCCTGCTCCCCAGAGGATGATAGCAGAAGACCTCCAGTGGTAAGTATAGAGCAAGGGGTGTGTATGGGGTGGTGGGTGCTCAGTGGGAGGGTCAGAATGGGGAGGGGGATGTTGGGGATGACAAGGGACCATTTTCTTTTTTTCAGGGTCCCCCCCAAAAAGACTGCAATTGGCAATTTTCTTCTTCACAAGAACAAAATAAATAAATATTTGGGGACACTGGGAGTGAGTTCCCAAGTGTCCATAGTGCTGGGGGGTGGGTTTCCATTGCTGGCATGGGGAGTAGGCCCCCCCGATGCCAGAAAGAATAAAGATGTTGAGGGCATCTGACACCGGGAGTGAGCATTCTGGTGTCAGATTATATTAATAAAATACAGTAAAATCATGGCAATGGGAGGGTGGGGGTGCCACTAAACACCAGGTCAAGATAAGGTGAAGGGGTGCCACTAAACACCAGGGATACATAGGAGACAATGATCAGCAGCTGGGGGGGTGCCACTAGACACCAGGGAAAATCGGCAGGTCAAAGCTGACTTTGCAACTGGCAGCATGAGTTCTAGCTGCAGCTGCAGAAGTCAAGAAAACACTGCTGTTCTCATACAGAGAATGGGGAGAAGTGGTCCCCTTGCTAAATTTAACACCTGAGATTTCAGTTGCCCAGAAAGGTGTTTTTGGCAACAGTCAACAAAAAAACATATCAGAGTGTAGCTAAATGGGTCCCGCTTAGCTAAGTTCAGATGTTAGTTTTGTATTTCAATCATTTTGACATATTTTCTTAATTTTATTATCTCTCACTAACGTCAAAACAAGATGGTGGACACAAGAGAACTCTGTGAAAGTACAGCAGGCTACATGTGACCCTACATGTGAAAAATACAGTAACTTTTGCAAAAGAAATGGCTATATGTGACCCTCCATTCAGAAAATTTTGTGAAAAAAAACATATTATTTATTCAAATAATAGTGCTTGCGAAAAAAAAAAAACTTTTGTGCCTAACATAAAACTTTTCCCATAGGAAATAATGGGAAATTTCAAAACTTAATAACTTTTGAATGGATTAATGTTTTTTCACCAATCACCAAACCTTCAAAAGGCACATCTGTGAGACAAAGGTTTTCTACCCTGAAAATGTCAGACCACAACATAAAGCTGTTTCTGAGATACAGGTGGAAGAAGAAACGGGGAAAAAAAATAGTAAATTTAGGATTTGTATCTCAAAAGCCACAAAACAAATTGAAACAAAATTTGCTACAGCAAGAGACCTACCCCTAGAAATTATGCATGCCAAATTTATTAAGGTTCATAAATTCAGGTTTAACATAGAAGTTTGCACTCAACCCTAAACATAGTGGTGCTACCGCGCTGCTGTATATATATATATATATATATATATATATATATGTGTATGTATATTAGGCAAAAACTCAGTTTAATGCATCAGTTAGGGATTTGAAAACATGGACTCCCCACAGTCAACCCCCCCAACCGACATCATGGTGCACCATGGGGTCATCAGCCCTAACTCACACCCTATCACATGTGTAAAGAATCTGAGGTGTAGGAAAATGGGGTGAGAGTTAGGGCTGACTACCCCATGCTGCACCATGATGCTATTGGGGGTGGGCTGTGGGGAGTCCAAGGGAGGTTTTCAACCCTAACACCAAATTTCCTCACTTTTGTTGCTGTGGAACAACCCTAAGTGATGCATTAAATGGAGTTTTTTGCCTCTAATTTCCCTTCTTTTTTAGAATGATGACGAGAAATAGTGAATGTAATGCGACGGTGGGAGCGCCCCCACATAATGTCTTGTGGTATAGTAACAGGAACAGCAATGCAAACAGAAGCTCCAACAGTAGCGCACATGGTAATGCAAATATAAATGGTAAAGGAAACGTTAATAGAAATGCAAGCGCAAAGTGACGCTGAAGCGAACAGTGATGCAAACAAACATTGAAGCATGTACGAAAACGCAACTGGTAACACGAACAGTGATGGCAGCAGTATTTAAAATGAAAATGTTAAGTGTCACAACAAAAAGAACGTGAAGGGGAACAGAAACGGAAACGCGAATGCAAGTGCACATGTAAACGCAAACCGTAATGCGTGCAGGCACGGTACTGGAATTGTAATTGCAAATGGTAAAGATAACAGAAAGAATAACACCAAAGGAAACAGAAACAGAAACGGGAACAGAAGCGCATAAGGAAACACAAACTGAAACGTGCACGGGCACAGTACCACAATTGTAAATGAAAATGGTAACGGTTACAGCAACAATAACAGCAAAGCAAACAGAAATGCAAAAGGAAATGCAAGTCATATGGAAATGCAAACCATAATGTGCACGGGCACAGTAAAGGAATTGCAAATGCAAATGGTAACAGTAACAGCAAGGAAGACACAAAATAAAAGAGAAGTGGAAACGCAAATGAAAGGGCTATCATAAACAGAAATGGCAATGTTCACGGTGACGCAAATAGAAATGCAAAGAGAAACAGTAGTGTAAATGCAAATGTTAACAGTAACGAAAACGCAAGCACAAATGACAGCGCAAAGGGTAATGCACACGGTGGCATACATGGGAACATAAACACAAACAGGGACAGAAACGCAAGTTGAAACAGTAACTGCAACAGTAACGGAAGCGCATACCCTGTTTTTGTCAAACAGGTGCATAGAGAAACACAGAGTGTACAAAGAATGTATGCATTGTAATGGGCATTGAAGCTGAAAACAAGCATTGGAAGAACTTAATTGCTTATATCTCTGTAACCACATGACATAGAAAAAAATTAAATTTCACAAAAATCATGGTTTTCCTGGCTAGAATTTTGCTGTTGCATAGTCCATAGGACTCACAACAAAAAATCTGTATCTCGCATAGTTTTTGAGATATGAGCCCCAAAAGGCACGGCGTACGCCACCATGTTAGTCTATGGGAAAAACGCCAACTTTGAAGTACCATAACTTTGCAGCCATACAATATTTTTTCATCAAACCACCAAAAGGCACATCTGTGAGATGCTGGCTGCATTTTCAGGCCAAAAGACCTAACCGTTCTTTTGTAGGAAGGTGGCAAAGAACTCTTCTCATTTTGGCCATAGTGTTGCAAAGTACTTTTGCACAGATTTGCGAAAGTGTTGTGAGCACGACAGTACTTTGAGAAAGTACTTTTTCCAGAACTTTGAAAAACATATTTCTGGGGTATTTAACCTCAAAATAAAGACATGGCTAGCATCTTCAGGGTCCAACTAGGTGAACACAAACATAATTGTGTCCCTAGATGGTCCCAATTTTAAATGCCAAGCATTTTTCTGATCACCTGCTGAAAACAAAATGGTGGATTTGTGAAAGTACTAGGGCCATTTGCACAATAAAAAGGGCATTTGCGAAAGTGTCAAACTTTTTGTTAACTTTTCCCATTGACTTATAATGAGAACTTGTTTTTTGAATAACTTTTCAACCGTTCAATATTTTTTCATGAAATCTTCAAAAGGCACATCGGTCCCCCAGCCGCATGTTCCCTGAAGTTTTCAGACCACTCGAACAAACCGTGCAACCTGTAGGCACGAGCAAAGAATTCACCGTATAGCATAAACATGCGTGCAGATCACGCTTAATAACTCCGCAGCTGTATATCTGACCAGCACAAAACATGGCAGATCCCAAGATGTACAGTTCTTGATCAGGCATTCCAAATTTCAGGCAAATCTTTTGAAAGGTCACAAAGTTATTAAGGTGTAAAGTTTGACCCTTTAACCTTAAAATGACTCCTCAACCCTAACTATGGTAGCACTATCGTGCTACCATAATATCTCTCTCCCTCTCTCTCTCTCTATATATATATATATATACTGTATATACTCACGTATAAGCCAAATTTTTTACTCCAAAACTGAAGTCTTACATCGTATCCCTCAGCTTATACGCGGGTCAAAAAGTGTCATCAAATGCAGTTGTGAGCAGTAAACTGAAAACAGTACTAGCGCTCCTAACAAGTTAGATGGGGGAAAAAACAAAACATAACATTGCAATGGGCTTAGTAGCAACCCCAACAAGGTGGAATTAAATGCAGTTGCGAGCTTTAAACTGAAAACAGTTCTAGAGCTCCAAACATGTTAGATGGAAAAAACAAAACATAACATTGCAAAGGTTAAGAAACTGTCAGTATTTTACCAGGAATTGTACTAGATCCCTATTCAGAGTTTAGCCTTCCGGGTACTCGCACACTTGTGCTTCAGCCACCTCTGTGGCTTATCTGCCTTGTCTACCTCTGCAGTCGTCCTTAAGCACTATTGCTGGTTACCAAGCACTATAAGGGTATAATTCTGTCTCTTTTATCTATTTTGGGTACCGGTAACTCAGTGCTATTGCTGGTTAGCAACCACTACTTCTAAATCAGTTACCGGTAAGCACCTTCAAAAAACCATAGCTGTACCAGCTCCTCTGAGGTCCAATGCACTTTTAAATCTTGTTCCTCAAATTAATCGCTGCTTATCTTAATTACACTGGACAGAGTTCTCAAAGTGGTGTCAGCAAAGATTTCAGCATCAGCTTATACGCGAGTCAATAGTGTTTATTGAAATCAGCTGTTTGAATTGGGGGGGTCAGCTTATACGCGAGTTGGCTTATACCCGAGTATATACAGTATATATATTACCGACCCTATAGTTAGGGTTGCACACTCACTTCTATGCTAAACCCCAAAGTTTGCACTTAAATAACTTTGCAACCGTTTGTCCAGTTTGCCTAAAATTTAAAATGCACAACTGCCTAACAAGGATCTCTGGATCTGGAAATTTTTTTTTCTGGTCAGATGTATGGTTGTGGAACTATGGAGTGCTCAAAATTAAAAAAATCAAGCTTTTTTGTACATTTTTCAGAAAGCCTGAAGAATGCACTTCAGTGTAGCTTCAAATTTGTTTGTCTACATGTGGCCTAGGTTGAACTGGTGCCTTTTGAAGATCTGGTGAAAAAATATTGCTCCGTTCAAAAGTTATTCAATTTTTTCATGTCCCATTATAGCCTATGGGAAAATTCATATGTTTAATTGTGAAAACTTTCACAATCATATTTTTGTTGTTGAGCTCCCCCAAATTGTTTTTGTGCTTCTGCCATCTTGTTTTTCAGTTAGTGACAGAGAAAAAACATTGTAACTCAAAAAATAATGCCCTTTGGTAAACACACCAACAGTTGTGTTTACCTAATTGGGCCCTGAGGAACATGACCCTGGCATTAGTTTTTTACTAGGTGGTCCACAAATATTTGTTTTTTAAAGTTTTGCTGTTTTTTGATCATAGTAATATTTTTTGTTGCTGCAAAAACAATCACACACAGGTAAAAAAGTAACCGTGGCAATATTTTTGTGCGCATGATAACATTCCCAATATAGAGATAGGAGTATCATGAAAACATGAAAGTAATCATGGTAACACTGCACAAACACATTTTGCTATGTGTTATTTTCTTTGTCACTTCATTGTGAATTGTGCTATTGGCCTGAAATTTTTGGGGTGGCAAGCCCTAGTCCCACAGATGTGCCTTTGGTGGTTTGGTATGAAAACATTGAACAGGTCCATAGTTACAGCATTCTGAAGTTGAGAAATGTTTCCATAGGCTAACATTGCAGTGTAGTGATGCCTTTCGGTGCCTGTATCTCAAAAATGGTGCGAGATATGGATTTTTCGTCGCAAAAATTCTTAGTCCCCCAATAGGTGGACTAACTACAGAAATAGGTTGGAAAACCATTAATACCATGAATTTTGAATTTTTTTCTACCTTGTGAGGTTACTGAGATATGTGGAAATTAGTATTCCAATCGCTCAACTTCATGTCCTCAGGCCACTATTATGCCCTCAGACTTAACACTCACAGCACTTTTTGGTGGCTCTATCTCAGAAATGATGTGAGATACAGATTCAGTTGATTCACGTCACTTGGACATCTCACTGTCACAATTACAATGACACTTGAATTTTTTCCTAGCTGCTACGGTTCCCAAGATATTGGCAGATTTGTGTTACAGGGGTGTCTTGCCCTATAGGGCTGCTGTATGGCTCTGTAGCTATGTGTAAGTGGGAGCACAGGGTCCAGAGGGCCTGTGCTCCTGCAGACACATATCATTATACACAAATGGGCAGCTGCAGGAAGGGCCCCATGCTCTCAGCAACACATATCATTTACTATTTAAATTACACTATTTGAAAAAGAAAGGAAATTATTTGAAAAACTACATTAATCATTAGTTAGGGTTGTTTCCACAGTGACAAAAGTGTGGAAATTCAATGTTAAGGTTACCACCCCACTACCCCACCCCATGCCCCCATCTTCCACACACCAACAGATGTCGGGGTGTGCCATGGGGTTGTCAGTCCTAACTCTCACCCCATTCTCCAATACTGTAGCATGTCAGCTTGCTTACACATGGAATGGGGTGAGAGTTGGGGCTGATGACCTCATGGCATTCCCCTGACGTCTGTTAGCATGTGGAGGATGGGGGCATTGGGATGGGGTGGTGGGGTGATAACCCTAACATTGAATTTCCACACTTTTGTCACTGTGGAAACAGCTCCAACTGATGATTAATGAGGTTTTTTTTTGCAAAGAATATATATATATATATATATATATATTTTAGAGGCAAAAAACTCAGTTTAATACATCAATTAGGGTTGTTCCACATTGAGAAAAGTGATGAAAGTTGGTCTTAGGGTTGAAAGCCCCCCCTTGGACCCCCAGCCCACCCCCAACCATCATTGGGGTGTATGTTGGGGTCATCGGACCTAACTCTTACCCCATCACATGTGTAAAGAGGCTGAGGTGTAGGAGAATGGGGTTAGAGTTAGGACCGACGACCCCAATGCGCACCCCGATGCCTGTTGGGGGTGGGCTGGGGGGTCCAAGGGGGGGCTTTCAACCTTAACACCAAATTCCTCACTTTTGTCACTGTGGAACAACCCTTACTGATGCATTAAATGGAGTTTTTTGCCTCTAATTTCCCTTCTTTTTGAGAAAGAGGATGATAAATAGTGAATGTAATGTGGTGGCAGGAGCACGGGACACTTTGGGCCCCATGCTCCCACCACGTGATGTCTTGTGACATAGTAACAGGAACAACAACGCAAATGCAAGCGCCAACAGTTACACTGATAGTAACGCAAATGTAAATGTTAAAGCAAACGTTAATAGAAATGCAAGCGCAAAGTGATGGGGAAGCGAAGGGACACGCAAGCGTGTACAAAAATGCAACTGGTAATGTGCACAGTGACGGCGCCGATATTTTAAATGCAAATGTTAAGTATTACAGCAAAAAGAATGGCAAAGGGAACAGAACCGGAAACACGAACACAAGTGTGCACGTAAATGCAAACCGTAACGTGCACGGGCATGGTACCGCAATTGTAAATGCAAATGATAAAGTTAACATGAAGAATAATGCCAAAGGAACAGAAATGGAAACTGGAACAGAAGCACATACAGAAACGCAAACCATAATGCCCATGGGCACGGTACCACAATAGTAAATGCAAATGGTAAAGTTAACATGAAGAATAAAGCCAAAGGAAACAGAAATGGAAATGGAAATAGAAGTGCATACGGAAACGCAAACCGTAACATGCACGGTCACAGAACGGCAATTGTAAATGCAAATTGTAATGGTAACAGCAACAATAATGCCAAAGGAAAGAGAAATGCAAATGCGAATGCAAGTGAGTGCAGAAACTCAAACCATTACATGCATGGTCATGGTACCCCAATTCTAAATGCAAATGGTAACAGTAACAGCAAAAATAATGCCAAAGGAAACAGAAACACAAACAGAAATGCAAGCGTGTACAGAAATGCAAACCATAATGCACGGGCAAGGTACCGCAATTGCAAATGCAACTGGTAATGGTAACAGCAACAATAATGCCAAATGACACAGAAACACAGACGCAAGTGAAAATGCAAACCGTAATGCACATGGTGGCATAGACAGGAACGGTGCCGTGAATGGTAATGGAAATGCAACTGGAAATGCTAACTGGCACAGTAACGAAAGGGCACACCCTTCTTTTCCCCAAAAACTGCATTGAAAAACATAGTAAAAACAAAGAATGTGTACATAACAATGGGCCCCAGAGCAGAAAATGAGGACTTGGAATACTAAATTGCTTACATCTCAGGAACCGTACAATGTAGAAAAAAAATGTAAATTTCATATGAATTATGACTTTCCTGGCTAGTTTTGTACTTACCCCCCTTTTGGAGGGCTAAGCACTTTTGTGATGAAAAGTCCATATCTCGCACCGTTTCCGAGATATGGGCCCCAAAAGGCACAACGGACGTTGTAATGTTATCCAATGGGAAAAAGTGTCACCTTTGGAGTGCCGTCACTGTGCCGCCCTGTAATATTTTTTCACCAAACCACCAAAAGGCACATCTGTGGGATGTTGGCTTTCTTCCCTCCAAATTGCTGCCCAAAAGACCAAACTGTTATTTTGCAGCAGGGCGGCAAGGGATTCCTGTAATGCGGCAGACGCCGTAATGTTATCCTATGGGAAAAAGTGTCAAATTTGGAGTACCGTAACTTTGCTGCCGCATAATATTTTTTCACCACTGAACAGCACATCTGTGAGATGTTGGCTGTGTTCCCTCCAAATTTCAGCCAAAAAGACCAAACCATTCTTTTGCAGCAGGGTGGCAAAAAATTCCTGTCATTTTGCCATAGCCTGGAAAAGTAGTGTCATGATTTGCGAAAGCTTTCATAAAAATTTGTGAAAGTGTCACAAGTGCAACACTACTTTGTGACACTACTTTTCCCAGAAATTTGAAAAACATATTTCCGGAGTGTTTAACCCCAAAATAAAGACATGGCTAGCATCCTCATGGTCCGACTAGGTGAACACACAAAAAAATGTGTGCCTAGAGGGTCCCAAATTTAAATGCCAAGCATTTCTGTGACCAGTAACTGAAAAAAAAAATGGTTGACTCATGACATTACAGGGGTCATTTGCGACACTAAAAAGTACTTTTGCAACACTGTCAAACTTTTTGTTAACTTTTCCCATTGACTTATAAAGGGAACTTTTTTTTTAATAACTTTTGAACCATTCAATATTTTTTCATGAAATCTTCAAAAGACACATCAGGCACACTGGCTGCATGTTCCCTGAAGTTTTCGGATCAGTCACACAAATTGTGCAACCTGTAGGCGTGAGCAAAGAATGCACAAAAAACCATAAATGCACACACGGATGTTGCTTAATAACTCCACAGCTGGATGGGCCTTGCGGTCCTTATCTGCCGTCAACTTCTATGTTTCTATGTTTCTATATTCAACTGCTACAAAAGTTCGCATATCCTGAGATTTATGGTTATGCCCCATGCTTGCCAAATTTCAGGCAAATCTGTTGAATGGTGGCAAAGTTATTAAGGTGCAAAGTTTCACCATTTAACATTAAATGGGCTACTCAACCCTAACTATGGTAGCACTGCCATGCTGCCATATACATATATATATATATATATACACACACACGCACACATAAATATATACACACACACACATGCATATATATATATATCTATCTACAGATATATAAAAATAGCAGTAAAACACTCAGTTTAATGCATCACTTAGGATTGTTCCACAGCGACAAAAGTGAGGAAATTCAGTGTTAGGGTTGAAAACCCATGCCCCAGACCACCCCCAACCGGCATTGGGGTGCGTGTTGAGGGTCGTCAAACTAGCTCTCACCCCATCACATGTAAGAAGCTGAGGTGTAGGAGAATGGGTTGAGAGCTAGGACCAATGACCTCAACGCAAACCCGATGGTGGTTGGGGGTGGGCTGGGGAGTTCCAGGGGGGCTTTCAACCGTAATGCCAAATTTCCTCATGTTTGTTGCTGTGGTACAACCTTAACTGATGCATTAAACTGCGGTTTTTGCATCTACGTTCCCTTCTTTTTCATAATGAGGACAATAAATAGTGAATGTAATGCAGTGGCGGGAGCGTGGGGCCCTTTGGGTCCTGTGCTCTCACCACATGATGTCTTGTCTCATAGTAACAGGAACAGCAATGCAAACACAAGCATCAACAGTTACGCACATGGTAACGCAAACATAAATGTTAAAGCAAACGTTAATAGAAACGCAAGCGCAAAGTGACGGGGAAGTGAACAGTGATGCAAATGGACATGCAAGCATGTCCAAAAACACAACTGGTAATGAGCACAGTGATGGCACTGATATTTGAATGCAAATGTTAAGTGTTACAGCAAAAAGAATGGCAAAGGGAACAGGAACAGAAATGTAAACACAAACTGTAATGCGCACAGGCATGGTACCACAATTGTAAATGCAAATGGTAAAGTTAACATGAAGACTAACAGCAAAGGAAACAGAAATGGAAACGGGAACAGAAGCGCATACGGAACACAAACTGTAATGCCCACAGGGCACGGTACCACAATAGTAAACGCAAATGGTAAAGCTAACATGAAGAATAATGCCAAAGGAAACAGAAATGGAAACGGGAATGGAAACACACACAGAAACACAAACCATAACACGCATGGTCACGGAACCACAACTGTAAATGCAAATGGTAACAGTAACAGCAACAATAATACCAAAGGAAAGAGAAATGCAAATGCGAGCAAGTACAGAAACGCAAACCGTTACGTGAACAGTCATGATACCACAATTGTAAATGTAAATGGTAACAGTAACAGCAACAATAACATCAAAGGAAACAGATATGCAACCAGAAATGCAAGCTCATATGGAAACGCAAACCGAGTACAGAAACGCAAACCGTTACGTGAACGGTCATGGTACCACAATTGCAAATGCAACTGGTAATGGTAACAGCAACAATAACACCAAACAACACAGAAACACAAACGTAAATACAAGCACAAGCGAAAACGCAAACCATAATTCACATGGTGGCGTAGACAGTAACGGTGCTGCAAACGGGAATGGAAACGCAACTGGAAACACTAACTGACACAGTAAAGAAAGGGTACACCCTTCTTTTCCCCAAAAACTGCATTGACAAACACAGTGAAAACAAAGAATGTATACATAACAATGGGCCTCGGAGCAGAACAAAAGTGACAAAAGTGAGGAAATTCAGTGTTAGGGTTGAAAGCCCTTGGACCCCAGCCCCCCAACTGGCATCGAGGTGCGCGTGAGTCATTGGCCCTAGCTACTTCCCATCACATGTGTAAAGAAGCTGAGGTAGGAGAACGGGTGAGAGTTAGACCGACGACCCCAATGCTCACCCCGATGGCAGGTAGGGGTGGGCAGGGGGTTCCAGGGGGCTTTCATCCCAACACTGAATTTCCTCACTTTTGTCGCTGTGGAACAACCCTAACTGATGCATTAAACAACGTTTTTTGCCTCTAATTTCCCTTCTTTTTGAGAATGAGAATGATAAATAGTGAATATAATGGGGTGGCAGCAGCGTGTGGCCCTTTGGATCCCGTGGTTCCACCACGTGATGTCTTGTCACACAGTAACAGGAACAGCAATGCAAATGCACGCACTAACAGTTACGCACATGGTAATGCAAATGTAAATGTTAAAGCAAATGTTAATAGAAACGCAAGCGTAAAGTGACGGGGAAGCAAACAGTGATGCAAATGGACACACAAGCATGTATGAAAATGCAACTGGTATCGTGCACAGTGATTGCACTGATATTTTAAATGCAAATGTTAAGTGTTACAGCAAAAAGAATGGCAAAGGGAACAGGAACAGAAACACGAATGCAAAAGCACACGTAAACTCAAACCATAATGCGCACGGGCACAGTACCTCAATTGTAAATGTAAATGGTAAAGTTAACATAAAGAATAATGGCAAAGGAAACAGAAACGGAAACAGGAACAGAATTGCATATGGAAACGCAACCCGTAACACGCACGGGGCACGGTACCACAATAGTAAACGCAAATGGTAAAGTTAACATGAAGAATAATGCCAAAGGAAACAGAAACGGAAACGGGAATGGAAGCACATATGGAAATGCAAACCGTTACGTGCACAGTCATGGTACCACAATTGCAAATGCAAATGGTAACAGTAACAGCAACAATAATGCCAAAGGAAACAGAAATGCAAACAGAAACACAAGCTCGTACGGAAACGCAAACCATAATACATGGGCACGGTACCACAATTGCAAATGCAACTGGCAATGGTAATAGCAGCAATAATACCAAATGACACAGAAACACAAATGTAAACACAAGTGCAAGCGAAAACGCAAACCATAACACACACGGTGGTGTAGAGAGGAATGCTGCCGTTAACGAGAATGGAAACGCAACTGGAAATGCTAACTGGCACAGTAACGAAAGGGCACACCCTTCTTTTCCCCAAAAACTGCATTGAAAAACACAGTAAAAACAATGAATGTATACATAACAATGGACCTCAGAGCAGAAAATGAGGACTTAGAATACTAAATTGCTTACATCTCAGGAACCGTACGATGTAGAAAAAAAATGTAAATTTCATATGAATTATGACTTTCCTGGCTAGTTTTGCACTTAGCCCTCTTTTGGGGGTCTAAGCATTTTTATGACGAAAAGTCCGTATCTCGAACCGTTTCCGAGATACGGGCCCTGAAAGGCGCGACGGACACCGTAATGTTATCCAATGGGAAAAAGCATCAACTTCGGAGTGTCGTCACTGTGTCTCTCTGTAATATATTTTCACCAAACCACTAAAAGGCACATCTGTGGGATGTTGACTTTCTTCCCTCCAAATTTCAGCCCAAAAGACCAATGCATTATTTTGCAGCAGGGTGGCAAAGAATTCTTGTAATGTGGCGGATGCCGTAATGTTATCCTATGGGAAAAAGCACCAACTTTGGAGTGCTGTAACTTTGCAACCCTCCAATATTTTTTCACCACACCACCAAAAGGCACATCTGCATCATGTTGGCTGTCTTCCCTCCAAATCTCAGCCCAATAGACCAAACCGTTCTTTTGCAGCAGGGTGGCAAAAAATTCCTCTTATTTTGGGCATAGTGTCACAAAATAGTGTCGCAAATTATTACACTTTCGCAAATGAAATCATGAAAGTGTTGTGAGTGTGGCACTACTTTGCGACACTACTTTTTACAAAAATTTTAAATAACATTCGAACCATTTAATATTTTTTTCACAAAATCTTCAAAAGGCACATCGGGGACCATGGCCACACATTCCCTGAAGTTTTTGGAGCAGTTGCGCAAACTACGTGACCTGTAGGCGCGAGCAAAGAATTCACAAAAACCATAAATGCATGCACAGATCTCACTTAATAACTCTGCAGCTGTATATCCTAACACTACAAAAGTTGGCAGATCCCAAGATGTATGGTTCTTGATCATGCATCCCAAATTTCAGGGAAATCCATTGAACGGTGGCAAAGCTAAGGTGCAGAATTTGACCCTTTAACCTTAAAAGGGCTACTCATCCCTAACTATGGTAGCACTACCATGCTACCATATATATATATATATATATATATATATATATATATATATATGTATTAGAGCAAAAAACTCC
This sequence comes from Neoceratodus forsteri, assembly GCA_016271365.2. Lineage (NCBI taxonomy): Eukaryota > Metazoa > Chordata > Ceratodontiformes > Ceratodontidae > Neoceratodus > Neoceratodus forsteri. Next base: position 1,301,652,953 of record CM057453.1, on the reverse strand, counting down.
TTTTAATGCATCAGTTAGGGTTATTCCACAGTGACAAAAAGTGAAAATTGCTGTGTTAGCATTAAAGCCCCTGGACCCCCAGCCCACCCCCAACCAGCATCAGGGTGCGCGCTGGGGTCATCAGGCCTAACTCTCACCCCATCACATGTGTGAAGAAGCAGAGGTATAGGAGAATGGGATGAGAGTTAGGACCTCACCACCCCAAGCGTGCACCCTGATGCTGGTTGAGGTGGGCTGGGGGGTCTAAGGGGACTTTCAATGCTAACACTGAATTTCCTCACTTTGACACTGTGGAGCAACCCTAACTAATGCATTAAATGGAGTTTTTTGCCTCTAATTTCTCTTATTTTTGAGAATGATGACGAGAAATAGTGAATGTACTGCGGCCGCCACATGATGTCTTGTGATATAGGAACAGGAACAGGAACAGCAATGCAAACTGAAACATGAATAGTGTCGCACATGGTAATGCAAACGTAAATGGTAAAGGAAACGTTAATAGAAACGCAAGCGCAAACTGATGCTGAAGCGAACAGTGATGCAAATGGACACTGAAGTGCATACAAAAACGCAACTGGTAACATGAACAGTGAAGGCAGCAGTATTTTAAATGGAAATATTAAGTGTCACAGCAAAAAGAACGTGAAAGGGTACAGAAACGGAAACACGAACACAAGCGCACACGTAAACACAAACCGTAACGCGCACAGGCATGGTACCGCAATTGTAAATACAAATGGTAATATTAACATGAATAATAACACCAAAGGAAAGAGAAATGGAAATGGGAACAGAAGCGTGTACGGAAACGCAAACTGAAACACGCACAGGCACAATACCACAATTGTAAATGTAAATGGTAACGGTAACAGCAACAACAACAGCAAAGGAAACAGAAGCGCAAAAGGAAATGCAAGTGCATATGGAAACACAAACTGTAATGCGCACGGGCACAGTAACACAATTGCAAATGCAAATGGTAACAGTAACAGCAAGGAAGACACAAAACAAAACAGAAATGGAAATGCAAACGAAAGGGCTGCTGGAAATGCAAATGGCAATGTGCATGGTGATGCAAACAAAAACACAAACAGAGACAGTAGTGGAAATCCAAATGGTAACAGTAACGAAAACACAAGCGTGAATGACAACGCAAAGGGTAATGCACACGGTGGCGTACACAGGAACAGTAACGCAAATTGGGACATAAACGCAAGTGGAAACAGTAAGTGTAACAGTAACGGAAGCGCATACCCCCATTTTTGGTGAACAGCTGCACACAGAAACACAAAGAATGTATGCATTGTAATGGGCATCAAAGCTAAAAACAAGCATTAGAAGTACTTAATAGCAGATATCTCAGCAACCACAAGACGTAGAAAAAAATTAAAATTTCACAAAAATCATGATTTTCCTGGCTAGGATTTTGGTATTGCCTATGCAGCTCACAGGAAAAAATATGCATCTCGCATAATTTTCGAGATACAAGCCCTGAAAGGCGCAGCGTACGCCACTATGTTAGTCTATGAGAAAAAACTCCAAATTCGGAGTACCATAACTTTGCATCTGCACAATATTTTTTTGCTAGACTAGTAAAAGGCACATCAGTGACATGTTGGCTGAATTCTCTCCAAATTTCAGCTCAAAAGATCAAACCGTTCTTTTGCAGCAGGGTGTCAAAAAATTCCTGTCATTTTGCCATAGTCAGAAAAAGTGCTTTCGCAAATTGCGACACTTTTTGCAAAAAAAATTGTGAAAATGTCACAGGTACGACACTATTTTGTGACACTACTGTTTACAGAAATTTGAAAAATATATTTCTGGGGTGTTTAACCCCAAAATAAAGACACATCTAGCATCCTCAGGGTCCGACTAGGTGAAAACAAAAAGAATTGTGTCCCTAGAGGGTACTAAATTTAAATGCCAAGCATTTTTCTGATCACCAACTGAAAACAAAATGGTGGATTTGCAAAAGGAAAAGGGCCATTTGCAAAAGTAAAAACTGCATTTGCGACACTTTCGAACTTTTTGTTAACTTTTCCCATTGACTTACTTATAATGGGAACTTGTTTTTTGAATAACTTTTGAACCGTTCAATATTTTTTCACAAAATCTTCAAAAGGCACATCGGGGACCCCGGCCACATATTTTCTGAAGTGCTCAGAGTGGTCACACAAAGTGTGCGACCTGTAAGTGAGAGCAAAGAAATCGCAAAAAAAGCATAACTGTGGGAGATACTCTCAATGGGCATCACGCCTTCTTGTATTTCACCAAACCAAGTAATACCAAGTAATAATTGTGCAATTCATTGTTGCTTAATAACTCCACAGCTGTATATCTGACTGGTACGAATCTTGGCAGATCCCAAGATTTACCATGCCTAATTGTGCATACCAAATTGCAGACAAATCCGTTGAATGGTGGCAAAGTTATTAAGGTGCAAAATTTGACCCTTTAACCTTAACAGTGCTACTCAACCCTAACTATGGTAGCACTACCGTGCTACCATAATATATATATATATATATATATTAGAGGCAAAAAAACTCCGTTCAATGCATTAGTTTAGGGTTGTTCCACAGCGCGACAAAAGTGAGAAATTAGCTATTAGGGTTGAAAACGCCTGGACCCCCCACCCCAACCCGGCATTGGGGTGCGCGTGGGATCGTTAGCCCTAATCTCACCCATGACATGTAAAGCAGCAGAAGTATGGGAGAATGGGGTGAGAGTTAAATATGATCCCAACGCCACTAATCTCCAGTGAGGGTGGCTGGGCAACCGCTGACAGCCACTCACTGCGAATGAACTAACAATGGACGAAAAAGTTTGCCTCTAATCACTCTTTGAGAATGATAAGGAAATAGTGAATGTAATGCAGCGGGGGCCCAGGCCCCGCTGCATAATCGGCTGGCGGGAGCAAGGGCCCACGCCCCGCCCACAAGATGTGTTGTGGCATACTAACAGGGACAGCAACACAAACAGAAATGCTAACAGTGGCGCATATGGTAACACAAGCACGAATGAGAACAGAAAGGGTAATCTTTATAGTAGTGAAGACGGGAATGGTCTGCCACGTGATGTGTTGTCACATAGTAACATGGTGCCTGCAAACAGAAATGTCAATGGGCATGGTGATGTAAAGTGAAACAGTAAGATAAACAGTACTGTAGACAGAAATGGCAAAAAATAACAGAAACGCAAGCGCAAATGAAAACGCAAAGGATAACGCACATGGTGGCGCAGACGTCAATGGTAAGTGAACCGGGTACGGATCCGCAAGCGGAAAGGGCAACAGTAACAGTAATGTAAGCGCACAGTCTGGTTTTCCCCAAAACCTGCATTGAGAAAGACAGTGAGTACAAATAATGTATGCAAAATAATGAGTATCGGCGAGGAAAATGAGATCTTGGAATACTAAATACATTATATCTCAGGAACCGTATGACATAGAAAAAAAATGTAAAAGTCATATTATTTACAACTGTCCTGGCTAATTTCAATCTTAGCCCCATGAGGGGGCTAAGAAATTTTCCGACGAAAAGTCCGTATCTCTCACCGTTTCCGAGATACGGGCCCTGAAAGGCGCGGCGAATGCCGTAATGTTATCCTATGGGAAAAAAAGAAAAGTTCAGAGCACCATAACTTTGCCTCCCTGTAATGTTTTTTCACCAAACTACTGAAAGGCACATCTGTGGGCTGTTGGCTGTCTTCCCTCCAAATTTCAGGAAAAAAGACCAAACCGTTATTTTGCAGCAGGGCTCCAAATGATTTCTGTTAAGTGTCGGGCGCCGTAATGTTATCCTATGGGAAAAACCGTCAATTTTGGAGTGCTGTAACTTTGCCGCCATGTGATATTTTTTCACCAAACTACCGAAAGGCACATCTGTGTACTGTTGGCTGTCTTCCCTCCAAATTTCAGGAAAAAAGACCAAACCGTTATTTTGCAGCAGGGTGCCAAAGGATTCCTGTAATGCTTCGGGCACCCTAATGTTATCCTATGGGAAAAACTGTCAACTTTGGAGTGCCATAACTTTGCCACTGTGTAATATTTTTTCAATGCAACACTGAAAGGCACATCTGTGAGATGTCGGCTGCGTCCCTCCAAATTTCAGCCCAAAACTCCCAACGGTTATTTTGCAGTGCAGTGCCAAAGAATTGCTGTCATTTTCCCACAGACTAGAAAATTACTGTCGCAATTTGCGAAAGCTTTCACAAAAGTTCGACACTTTCGTGAGCACGAAAGTAATTTGAGAAAGTACTTTTTCCAGAAATTTGAAAAACATATTTCTGGGGTGTTTTACCACAAAATAAAGACATGGCAAGCATCCTCAGGGCCCGAATAGCTCAATACAAAAAGAATTACGTTGCTAGAGGGTCTCAAATTTAAATGCCAACCATTTTTCTGATCACCAACTGAAAACAAAATGGTGGATTTGCGAAAGTAACAGGCCCATTTGCGAAAGTAAAAATGCATTTGCGACACTGTCGAACTTTTTGTTAACTTTTTCCCATTGACTTATAATGGGAAACTGTTTTTTGAATAACTTTTGAACCGTTGAATATTTTTTCACCAAATCTTTGAAAGGCACATCGGGGACCCCACCTGCACGTTCCCTGAAGATTTTGGGCCGGTCACACAAACCGTACGACCTGTACGCGTGACCATAGAATTCCAGAAAAGCGTAAACGCGCGCACAGATCACGCTTAATAACTCCGCAACTGCATATCCAATCAGTACAAAACTTGGCAGATCCCAAGGCCTATGGGTCTTGATCATACATTCCAAATTTCAGGCAAATCCATCAAACAGTTGCAAAGTTATTAAGGTGCAAAATTTTGGGTTTAACATGGAAATGGCTCCTGAACCCTAACTATGGTAGCACTACCGTGCTACCATAATATATTAATTGCAAAAAACTCTGTTAATTCATCAGTTAGGGTTAATAGCAACAAAAGTTTGGAAATGTGCTGTTAGGTTTCAAAACCGAACAACACATTCCCCCCCACCCCCACACACACATGCAAACAGGGGAAGGGCCAAGGCAACACAACCAATCAGAGCCAACCAGCATCAGTAACAGAAGTAACGTACAACTCTCTAAATGTACTGCAAGACACACCCATCATCATGGGTCACCAACTGTATGGGTTCTGCTGCCATCATAGTGCCTTGGGGGTAGACATGCATGCTGGGCAACCATGAGTGATGCCACATTTAAGCAGATACCTGCATTACAATAGTGAAGAAGTGATGTAACACACAGTATGTTATCCACAGATAGTTTCTTGGAAATGAAAGTCAGTTTAAGCCTACCACGGTAGTGCTACCGTAGTTAGGGTTGACTAGCACTTTTAAGGTTAAAGGGTCAAACTTTGCACCTTAATAACTTTGCCATCATTCAACAGATTTGTCTGAAAATTGGAATGCATGATCAAGAATCATACATCTTGGGGTCTGCCAACTTTTGTACCAGTTGGATATACAGCTGCAGAGTTATTAAGTCAGATCTGTGCATGCGTTTATGCTTTCGGGTGAATTCTTTGCTTGCACCTACAGGTCAGAGGGTTTGCGTGAGTGGTCCAAAAACATCAAGGAATGTGTGGCTGGGGTGCCCAGTGTGCCTTTCAAAGATTTCATGAAAAAATATTAAACGGTTCAAAAGCTATTCAAAAAACAAGTTCCCATTATAAGTCAATGGGAAAAGTTAACAAAAAGTTCTAAAGTGTTGCAAATGCAGTTTTTACTTTTGCAAATGGCCCTTTTACTTTCGCAAATTCACCATTTTGTTTTCAGTTGGTGATCAGAAAAATGCTTGCCATTTAAATTTGGGACCCTCTAGCAACCTAATTCTTCTTGTATTCACCTAGTCGGACCCTGAGGATGCTATGCACGTCTTTATTTTGGGGTAAAATACCCCAGAAACATGTTTTTCAAATTTCTGGAAAAAGTACTTTAGCAAAGTAGTGTTGCACATGCAACACTTTCATGCTGTTTTGTGAAAGCTTTCGCAAAGTTCGACAGTACTTTTCCAGACTATGGCCAAAATAACAAGGGTTCTTTGTCACCCTGCTGCAAAAAAAAGTTTGGTCTTTTGGGCTGAAATTTGGAGGGAAGGCAGCCAACATCTCACAGATGTGGCTTTCAGTGGTTTGGTGAAAAAATATTGCATGGCTGCCATGTTACAGTACTCCAAAGTTTATGTTTATTCCCATAGACTAACATGGTGGCATACGCTGCGCATTTCGGGGCTCGTATCTCGAAAACGATGTGAGATACGGAATTTTCATCATGAGTATGCATAGCCAATGGCTACCCATATACAAAAACATAGCCTGGAAGTGCATGATTTATGTGACATTTAAATGTTATTTCTATGTTTTATGGTTCCTGAGATGTAAGCAATTTTAGTATTCCAACAGCTCATTTTCTGCTCCGAGGCCCGTTGTTATGCATACATTCTTTGTGCACACTGTGCTTCTCTATGCAGCTGTTGGGGAAAAATAGGGTATGCACTTCTGTTAATGTTACAGCTACTGTTTCCACTTGCTTTTATGTACCCGTTGGAGTTTCTGTTCCTGTGTGCGCCACTGCGTCCGTTACCCTTTGCATTCTCATTTGCGTTACTGTTACCATTTGCATTCCCCTACTGTTTGTGTTTGCATTTCAGTTTGCGTCCCTGTGTGCATTGCCATTTGCGTTTACAGCAGCCCTTTCATTTGCTTTACTGTTTCTCTTTCGGTTTGCATCTTCGTTGCTGTTACTGTTACCATTTGCATTTGCAATTGCTTTACTGTGCTCATGCACATTATAGTTTCTGTTTCCATATGCGCTTGCATTTCCATGTGCGTTTCTGTTTCCTTTGCTGCTACTGTTGCTATTGCTGTTACCATTTGCCTTTACAATTGCGGTACTGTGCCTATGCATGCATCACGTGGCAGGAGCATTACTTTCACTATTTCTCATCATCATTCTCAAAAAGAAGGGAAATTAGAGGCAAAAAACTCCATTTAATGCATCAGTTAGGGTTGTTCCACAGCAACAAAAGTGAGGAAATTCGGTGTTAGGGTTGAAACCCCGTTTGGACCCCTCTAGCCTAACCCCCCAACCAGCATCGGGGTGCGCGTTGGGGTCATCGGTCCTAACTCTCACCCCATTCTCCTATTCCTCACCTTTTTTACACATGTGGTGGGATGAGAGTTAAGGTCAATGACTCCAACCCGAACCTGATGCCAGTTGGGGGGGTGGGCTGGAGGAGTCCAAGGGGGGTTTCAACCCTAACACTGAATTTCCTCACTTTTGTCACTGTGGAATAACCCTAACTGATGCATTAAATGGAGTTTTTTGCCTCTAATGCGGGTATATATATATATATATATATATATGGCACGGTAGTGCCATTATAGTTAGGGTTCAGTACCTCATGTAAGGTTAAATCTGAAATTTGTCAGCTTAATAACTTTGCAACCATGTGACAGATTTGCCTGAACTTTGGAATTCATGATCTGGTATCATAGTTCTGTGGATCTGGCAAGTTGAGTTATGGTCGGATGTACGGTTGCAGAGCTATAGAGTGCCAAAATACACATAAATTAAGCATTTTTGTGTGTTTCTTTGCTTGCTCCTACAGGTTGCACAGTCTGCACGATCAGTCTGAAAACTTCAGAGAACATGCAGCCAGGGTCCCCAAAGTGCCTTTTGAAGATTTCGTGAAAAAATATTAAACGGTTCAAAAGTTATTAAAAAAAAAACTGTTTCCCTTATAGTCTATGGGAAATGTTAAACTATGTGAAAGTTTTGCAAATGCAGGTTTTACAGTTGCAAATGACCCTTTTACTTTCGTGATTCAGCCATTTTTTTTTTCAGTTGGTGGTCAGAAAAATGATTGCCATTTAAATTTGGGACCCTCTAGAGACACAATTCTTGTTGTGTTCACCTAGTCAAGCCCTGAGGATGCTAGCCATGTCATTTTTTTTTGGGGGGGGGGGTAAAACACCCCAGAAATATGTTTTTAAAATGTTTGGAAAAAGTAGTGTAGCAAAGTATTTTCGCACATGCGACACTTTTGTGTTTTCTTTTTGCGAAAGTGTCATGATTTGCAAAAGTAATTTGTGATACTATGCCCAAAACAATAGGAAATCTTTGGCACCCTGCTGCAAAACAACAGTTTGGTCTTTTGGGCTGGAATTTCCAGGGAAGAAAGCCCACATCACACAGATGTGCCCTTTCATGGTTTGGTGCCAAAATATTAAAGGGCTGCAAAGTTACACCATTCCGAAGTTACAATTTTTCCCATAAGATAACATTACAACGTCTGTCACACCTTTCGGGTCCTGGATATTGAAAACAGTTCGAGATATAGACTTTTCGTCACAAAAATTCTTAGTCCCTCACTGGGGGGCTAAGTACAAAACTAGCCTGGAAAGTAGTAAATAATATGAGATTTTCATTTTTTTTGTACATCATACAGTTCCTGAGATATAAGCAATTTAATATTCCAGGTGCTCATTTTCCTGTCCAAGGCCATTAATATGCCCACATTCTTTGTATTCACTGTGCTTCTGGATGCACCTCTTTGCACACAAAGCGTGTACATTTGGGTTACTATTACTGTTAGCGTTTGGGTTACTGTTTGCATTACCATTTCCATTTGTGTTTCTGTTAATGTTAGCATTTGCACTGGCGCTTGCATTTCCATTGTCCCTTGCGTTACTGTTTCCTTGTGCGTCGCTGTTGCTGTTGCCATTACCGTTTGCATTTGCATTACCGTTTGCATTTCTGTTACCATTTGCAATAACATTTGTATTTGTGTTTATGTTTGTGGTTGCGTTTCCATTACCATTTGTGCATTATTTCCATTTGCTTCACCATGTATGTTACCATTTGCATTTGTATTTGCGCTTGCGTTTGCTTTTCTGTTTGCGTTACAGTTACTGTTTGCGTTTTCATTGACGTTTGCATTACCATCTGTGTTTCATTTCACGTTTACGCTTGCATTTCCATTACCATTTTCGTTACCATTTCCATTTGTTTTTGCACTTGCTTTTGCATTACATTTGTGTTACTGTTTCCTTTCCATCACCATTGGTGTTACCATTTCAGCTTGCATTTGCGTTACCGTTACTGTTTATATTTTCGTTACCATTTTGCATGTGTGTTTCTATTACATTACTGTTCTCGTTACTGTTACTGTTACCATTTCATTTGCATTACCGTTTGCATTTTCATTACCATTTTCGTTAGCATTTCCATCACCGTGTGTTACCATTTGCATTTGCGTTTTCACTTGTGTTTGCATTTCTGTTTGTGTTCCAGTTACCGTTTGTGTTTCCGTTACCGTTTGTGTTTCTATTTGCATTTGCATTTCCATTACCATTAGTGTTTGCATTTGCTCTTGTGTTTCTGTTGTCGCCTGTGCTACTGTTTCCTTGTGCATCACCATTGCCGTTACCATTACCGTTTGCATTTCTGTTTGCATTTCCGTTTGCGTTATCCTTACTATTTGCGTTTCCCTTACCATTTCTGTTACCATTAGTGTTTGTGCTTATGTTTGCGCTTGTGTTTCCATTACCATTTGCATTATCGTTTCAATTTGCATCACCATTTGCACTTACATTTGCAGTACCATTAGTGATGCTGTTTCCTTTTGAGTCACCGTTGGCGTTTCCATTTGCATTTGCATTACCGATAATGTTTGTGTTTCCACTACCATTTTCATTAGCGTTTTCATTTATGTCACCATATGTGTAAAATGTCAACTTAAGAGTACCATAACTTGCCATCCATGCAATATTGTTTCACCAAACCACAAAAAGGCACATCTGTGAGATGTTGGCTGCCTTCCCTCCAAATTGGAGCTCAAAAGACCAAACTGTTCTTTTGCAGCAGGGTGGCAAAGAACTCCTGTCATTTTGGCCATAGTCTGGAAAGGTAGTGTCGCAATTTGTGAAAGCTTTCACAAAATTTTGTGAAAGTGTTGCAAGTGCGACACTACTTTGTGACACTACTTTTTCCAGAAACTTGAAAAACATAATTCTAAGGTGTTTAACCCCCAAACAAAGACATGGCTAGCATCCTCAGAGCTTGACTAGGTGAACACAACAAGAATTGTGCCCCTAGAGGTTCCCAAATTTGAATGCCAAGCATTTTTCTGATCACCAACTGAAAACAAAATGGCAGATATGCGACACTACTAGGGCCTTTTTCGACACTAAAAAGTGCATTTGCGAAAGTGTTGCACTTTTTGTTAACTTTTCCCTTTGACTTATAATAGGAACTTGTTTTTTGAATAACTTTTGAACCGTTCAATATTTTTTAAATGAGGGATCCTGGCTGCACGTTCCCTGAAGTTTTCAGATGGGTCGCACAAACCGTGCGACCTGTAGGTGAGAGCAAAGAAATCGCAAAAAAGCATAATTGCACAATTGGTAGTCATTTAATAACTCTGCAGCCTTATATCAGACCAGTACACAACTTGGCATATCCCAAGATCTATCATGCCCAATCATGTGTACCAAATTTCAAGCAAATCTGTTGAACAGTGGCAAAGTTATTAAGGTGCACAATACCATTACACACACACATATATATATATATATATATATATATATATACACAGTATATATATATATATATATATATATATATATATATATATATGTATATATATATATATATATATATATATATATATATATATATATATATATATATATATATATATAGTGCTGCTACTATAGTTGGGGTTAGTGGCACTTTTAAGGTTAAAGGGTCAAATTGTGCACCTTAATAACTTGCTTTGTGTGACCTATCTGAAAACTTCAAGAAATGTGCAGCTGGGGTCCTTGACGTGCCTTTTGAAGATTTCGTGAAAAAATATTGAACGGTTCAAAAGTTATTCAAAAAACAAGTTCCCATTATAAGTCAATGGGAAATGTTAACAAAAAGTTCAAAAGTGTCGCAAATGCACTTTTTAGTGTCGCAAATGGCCCTAGTAGTGTCACAAATCTGCCATTTTGTTTTCAGTTGGTGATCAGAAAAATGCTTGGTATTTAAATTTGGGACCCTGTAGGGACACAATTCTTTGTGTGTTCACCTAGTCAGACCCTGAGGATGTTAGCCATGTCTTTATTTTGTGGTTAAACACCCCAGAAATACATTTTTCAAATTTCTGTAAACAGTAGTGTTGCAAATTAATGTTGCAAGCATGACACTTTCACAAATTTTTACGAAAAGTGTTGCAAATTGTGACACTACTTTTCAGGCTATGGCCAAAATGACAGGAATTCTTTGCCACCCTGCTGTAAACAAATGGTTTGGTCTTTTGGGCTGAAATTTACAGGGAAGGCAGCCAACATCTCACAGATGTGCCTTTTCATAGTTTGGTGAAAAAATAATGCACAGCTGCAAAGCTACAGTACTCCAAAGTTGGCATTTTTTCTCATAGACTAACAAGGTGGCGAAGGCCACGCCTTTCAGGGCTCCTATCTCAAAAACGATGTGAGATACAGATTTTTTGTTGCAAGTCACATAGCCTTATGGGCTATGTAAAAACAAAAACCTAGCCAGGAAAATCAAGATTTTTATAAAATTTACATTTTTTTCTACATCGTGCGGTTGCTGAGATATTAGCAATTAAGTACTTCCAATGCTTGTTTTAAGCTTCGATCCCCATTACAATGCATACATTCTTTGTACACACTGTGTTTCTGTATGCATCTGTTTGACAAAAACAGGTTATGCACTTCCGTTACTGTTACAGTTACTGTTTCCACTTGTGTTTATGTCCCCGTTTGTATTACCGTTCCTGTGTACTCCACCGTGTGCGTTACCCTTTGCGTTTTCGTTACTGTTACTATTTGCTTTTCCACTACTGTTTCTGTTTGAGTTTTTGTTTGCGTCACTGTGCGCATTGCCATTTGCATTTCTGGCAGCCCTTTCATTTGCGTTTCTGTTTCTCTTTCGTTTTGCATCTTCCTTATTGTTACTGTTACCATTTGCGTTTGCAATTGCATTACTGTGCCCATGTGCATTATGGTTTGTGTTTCCATATGAGCTTGCATTTCCTTTTGTGCTTCTGTTTTCTTTGCTGTTATTGTTGCTGTTACCGTTACCATTTGCGTTTACAATTGCAGTATTGTGCCCGTGCGCATTTTGGTTTGCGTTTCTGTACGTGCTTCTGTTCCCGTTTCCATTTCTCTTTCCTTTGGCATTATTCTTCATGTTAACTTTACCATTTGCATTTACAATTGCTGTACCGTGCCTGTGCACATTACAGTTTGTGTTTACGTTCGTGTTTCCGTTTCTGTTCCCTTTCTCATTCTGATTGCTGTGACACTTAACATTTCATTTAAAATACCACTGCCATCACTGTTCACATTACCAGTTGCATTTTTATATGCACTTCAATGTCCATTCACATCACTGTTTGCTTCGGCATCACTTTGTGCTTGCATTTCTATTAACGTTTTCTTTACCATTTACGTTTGTGTTACCATGTGTGCCACTGTTCGCGCTTCTGTTTGTGTTGCTGTTCCTGTTACTATGTCACAAGACATCATGTGGCGGGAGCGTGGGTCCCAAAGGGTCCCGCACTCCCGCATTACATTCACTATTTCTAGTCATCATTCTCAAACAGAAGGGAAATTAGAGGCAAAAAACTCCATTTAATGCATTAGTTAGAGTTGTTCCACGGTGACACGTTGGCCCGTCAGTCCTAACTCTCACCCCATTCTCCTATACCTCTGCTTCTTCACACATGTGATGGGGTGAGAGTTAGGGCTGATGACCCCAATGCACACCCCAATGCCAGTTGGGGGGGTGGGCTGGAAGGTCCAAGGAGGCTTTCAACCCTAACACCAAATGTCCTCACTTTGTCGCTGTGGAACAACCCTAACTAATGCATTAAATGGAGTTTTTGCCTCTAAGATCGTATATATATATATATATATATATATATATATATATATATATATATATATATCTATCAAAAACTGCATTAATGCATCATTATAATTAAAACACAAAAAGTCAGGAAATATGACCTTTAGTTGCCCCTCCCCCACTTGTGTACCCCCATCCTCCCGAGATTGACAGACACTGGGGTGTCATTGGGTTGTGAGGCCTAAATGTCACCCCATTCCATGTGTAATCAAATTCACAAGACACAGTAAAGAAGAATGGGGTAACATTTAGGCCTCACAACCCCAATGACACCTCCTGGCATCTGTCTATCTCGGAGGATGGGGTAAATGAGGGGAGGGACAACCCTAAAGGTCTCATTTCCTGACTTTTTGTGTTTACTCTAAATGATGCATTAACACAGTTTTTGCATAGAATTTCATACTTTTGAGAAAGCACAGAAAGTACAAACTCGGGCAAGTTGGTGGGAGCACAGCACCCTTTGGGCCCTTCGCTCCCACCAACTTGCAAATTTCTGCCTAACGTAACAGTACAAATACTGAACATCATATCTATTGGTGGGAGCGTATATTGGTAGGAGCGGGCCCCACGCTCCCACCACCTTGAAACAAAACAAAGTGTCAGTCATCAGAGTGGCATAATTCAACACCTGTTTACATGTCAGACACCTAACCACCGAAAAGTACGTCCATGAGAGCAAGGCTAGGTACCCTATAAATGTGAACTCACTACCACAATGGGAAACACTATATGCAAAACATAAAGTGTGTCATGCAATATCTCTGCAGAAAAGTAATTTTCCAACACCTAAACACCATAATGCACATGTACAGGACATGCCCTCAACACCCTCCAAATTTCAATTTAAAAGACCAAACCGTTTCTGAGATATTACATTTTAAAGTTTGAGATTTTCATTCATTGGAGTGGAATAATTCTGCACCTGTTTACATTTTACACACCTAACCACTGAAAAGTATATCCATGGCAGCAAGGCTAGCTACCATATAAATTTCAAGTCTTTAAGGTTTGATTGACAGATGACGGGGTGTGTCATTGGGATTGTGAGGCCTAAATGTCACCCCATTCCATGTGTAATCATATTCACAAGCCACAGTAAAGAAGAATGGGATGACATTCAGTACTCACAACCCCAATGACACACCCCATCATCTGTCAATCTTGGGAGGATGGGAAGGTCCATGGGGGGAGGGCAACCTTAAAGGTCTCATTTCCTGTCTTTTTGTGTTTTAACCCTAAACGATGCATTAACAAAGTTTTTTGCATAGAATTTCTTTACTTTTTGAGAAAGAGTAGAAAAGTATAAAGTCATGCAAGTTTCTGCCTAACATAAGAGTACAAGTACTAAATATCATATGTATTGCTGGGAGCACATATGAGTGGGAACATGGGGCCCTTTGGGACCCAAGCTCCCACCACCTTGAAACAAAACAACATGTCAGTCATCAGACTGGCATAATTCAACACCTGTTTACGTGTCAGACACCTAACCACTGAAAAGTACCTCCATGACAGCAAGGCTAGGTACCCTATGTAACCCCCTTGTTACCCAGGATTACTAGAATCCCAGTAAGACCTAGTGGTAGGCAGGAAAGGCAGCTTGTGAAACTCCAGTTAAATGGGTTTCACACTCTCACTCTGTTCTCAGTCTCAGCTGAGACTGCAGGATGACATCACCAATAGAACTTGCACAGCTCCATAAGCCACATTGGAATCTGCAGCAGACGGAGTTAGATAGAACGTTGGGAGTTTTCAAAGAGAAGTAGTCAGTGTCCAGTTTGTTTTCAGTAAGTGAAGGTGTGCTTGTGGTGGAGACTGCTGTCTGGTCTCAGTGCCCTCATCTGGGAAGATCCCTTAGCAGATTCCTGGGCAATCCTTTAATTCTGCCAAGTCAGAAGAAAAGCTGCCTGTTTAGTTCAGCATTTATTTTTGAAAGATGGAAGATTTGTGAGTCGCCTGTGGGGCACCTGCAACTAAAGGGTGAGTGTCTGCTCTGACTAAGAGGGCAAAATGTTTTCTTTACCCTTGGACATGTGTGAAAATCTAGGCATTGCGCTACATGTTGGGAAGCCTAAAGAAATGGGCCAAACAAATAAAGTAGTGTAAAATGATAGTGTGTTGTGTGATTCAAGTAATATGTAGAGGAGATGCACTAGATCATCTACACTTTAATCTACATTTAGAAGTTCAGCAAAGGAATGGCTCAGTTTTCCTAGGGAAATGGCCAGGTATGGGCTGTGGGAGCTGGAGGTGGGTGAACCCCCCCATCTTTAGTAACCAGGTCCACCTCTACGGATTTCTGCTGTAGTTGCTACTTTGCCTCATGCACTTGGCCAATGATGGGGGAAGTACCCAGATGTGGTGTTGCAAAAAGGGAAAATCTCTTTAGGAGTTGTGGACTCTAAGTGGTGTGGGGAGCCACAACAAGTAAGAAAAAATTCTCTCTATGAGATGGGGAGTCACAACAAGTGAGGAAGAATTCTCTCTAGGAGTCACAGACTCTAAATGGTGTGGGGAGCCACAACAAGCAAAGAAAAATTCTCTCTAGGAGTCACTGACTCTAAGTGGTGTGGGGAGCCATGACAGGATAATTGGTTCATTCTTCCAATGGGCCATGGGGAAAAACCCAAGTGTGTACAAGTTGGGCTGTGTACCCAAAGCTGTGTGCAAGTCCAGGCTGTGTGCCTGGTGGGTCCAGAGCCTGAAGGCTGAAAATGGTGATAAAGTGTTCTGTAGTCTCTAATCTGCATTACCAGGAACTGTAGCCCCATGGGGGTCCGTCTATGCTTTGTTTTGTTCAGCTAGTATGTGAATAAAAGCCATACTGAAGAATCCCATTCCTGGTTCTGGACATTACAGTTATTGCTTCCTGTGTTTGGATTTACTTGGGTGTCCCTGTGCAGAGTAGTCAAACCTAGGTCCCCCTGTGCCGAGTAACCTCATCCTCCCCGAATCCTGGTCCCCACCAGGTACTGCTGTCAGCTTCAACAGCATGCCACCTGTCGTTTTGGCAAAAAGGCAGGGGTGAGGGGTTACACCTATAAATGTGAACCCACTACCACAATGGGAAACACTATACGCAAAACATAAAGTGTGTCATGCAATATCTCTGCAGAAAATTAATTTTCCAATGCCTAAACACCATAATTCACATGTACAGGACATCCCCTCAACACCCTCCAAATTTCAATTTAAAAGACCAAACTGTTTCCGAGATATAACATTTAAAAGTTTGAGATTTTCATTAATCAGAGTGCCACAATTCTACACTTGTTTACATTTTAGACACCTAATGACTGAAAAGTACATCCATGGCAGTAAGGCTAGTTACTGTATAAATTTCAAGCCACCACCAGAATGGAAAACACTCTCTGCAAAATGTAAACTGCGCCACGCAATATCTTTGCAAAAAATATTTTGTCCGACACCTAAACACCATAATCCATCTACAGGACATCTCGCCAACACCCTCCAAATTTCAAGTAAAAAGACCAAACTGTTTCTAAGATACTTAATTTTAAAAATTGTGAAAGTTGGGCTATCTAGTCCCTCCAAATCTGACCATCTACTCCCTCCCTTGTGATCAAAGATCGCGATCAAAGAATTTGCAGGCTCATGACCAAAGAATTTGAAGGCTCATGATCAAAGAATAAAAAATGGCAAAAGTAAATTTTTTGGACACAAATAAATGAAGCCACAGCCCTGACTCAATAGAATGAAGAGCCCTCAGCAAAACCCATCCTCATTTGTTTTAATAAGTCATCTCTGGGCTGAGAAATGTGATTTTTTTCAACTGTCCATCTAGTCATGCCCTTGTGATCAAAGATCGCAGTTAAAGAATCTCGTGATCAAAGAATTTGCAGGATTGCGATCAAAGATCGTTAGTGAGCCATGATTAAAGATTTAAAAAGTTGAAAAGTCTATTTGTTGACCAAACTAAAAGAAACCACAGCCATGGCTCAATAGAGTGAAGCCCCCTGAGCAAAACCCATCCAAGTTTTACTTTAGGAGTCATCCCTGAATTGAGATATTTGAGTTTTTCTGACTGCAAACTGAAAACAAGATGGCAGCTGTTATGATCAAATAATTCATCACGATCAAAGATCTTTGATCATGAGCCTGCAAATTCTTTGATCATGAGGAGGGACCAGATGGCCAAAACCTATTCTTCTTTCGCAAAATAACCATTTAAATTTTCCCATTGACTCATAATGGGAACTTAAAATGTTAATAACTTTTGAATGGATTGATATTTTTTCATCAAATGAAAACAGCATATTCCTTGACCCAAGCTCTTTCATATGTGCCAAATTGCAGAGCAGCACACCACATGGTGGCCACACAGCGCCATGGACAAAATATGAAAAACTGGCCATATAACTGGTGAAAAGTGCATTTTTCAGTGTTTTGGTGTCCAAAAACTGTAAGTCCGACCAAATCAAAATTTGGCAAATCAAGAGATCTACCTTGCCCCACTGTGCATACCAAATTTCATGCAAATCTGTTGAACTGGTCCAAAGTTATTAAAACACAAAATTTCAAGTTTAACATAGAAGTGCCTACTCAACACTAAATATAGGGACATGACCACACCCATATACATATATATATATATATATATATATATATATATATACATACACATATTGCAAAAACTTTATTAATGCATCAGTTAGGGTTCATATTTAATGGGCTAACAATCGCACCCCACCCCCAACCAACCCTACCACCCCACTCTCTACACGTCAACAGGCATCAAGGAGTGTCCCTAATGCTCACCCCATTCCATGTTTAAGCTGACATGGTACAGCATAGGAGAATGGGTTAAGTATTAGGGTTGATGACCCCAAGACACACTTTGACAGCTATTGGTGTGTGTAGGGTGGGGATGAGGTTGTAGGGTTGGTTGGGGGGGTGAGGTGTTAGGGTTGGGAACCCTAACACCACATTTCCATACTTTTATTGCTCTAATATGAATCCTAACTGATGCATTAATGAAGTGTTTTTTTTTACAATGAATTACCTTACATTTTGAGAAAGTGTAATCTTACCGTTATTTGGTTGTGGGCTCACAGGGTCCTCCAGGCCCTGCACTCCCATCAGTCTATATCTGATGCATGCATATTGTAATTGTCCCTGATTTTCATGTGCGAGTGCAGGGCCTTCCAGGCCATGTGCTCCTATCTATCCATAAGTATACAGACATTGTAATTAACCCTCATTTCCCAGTGGGAGTGCTGGACCCTCTGGTAATGGTATCCATATGTGGGAGTGCAGGACCCATCTATCCATAAGGGTAGTGTACTCCCATGCATTCATATTGGTGACTATTCTGCAATGTGTGCACTGCGCACAAAGAGTGTGCAGGGCTGGAAATGTGTGGCACACAGTGTGATACCGGGCAGGCGGCATGCACAAACGCTGTGCACGACTGCATACAAGAGGTACAGAAGAACCTCCGCACATCCACAGCTATGCACAGGCAAAGGGGTGTGGCCACACAGTGCAATCCATATCGGCAGCCTACGCACATGCTCCAACTTTACGACAGATGCAGGTGTGCATAGGTATGTGCAGCTGTATGCCCTGATAGGGGAGACATAAACAGTTGCCTGTGTGGGCAACAGCAGAGAGGGTGTGTAGTGGCTGGCACAGAGGACCCCTTCAATTTCTCAAACATGGCAGGACACACCCACAAACACAACACATGCACACAAAGAGACAAGGACACTGGGCTATGTGTCAAAAGTTTACTGCCACAATCCGACACACGTAGCAGTACAAGTAGGCAATGAACAAAACAGAACAGGCACCCACTGAAGCCCCCCCATGTACACAGGTGAGGAGCACCCCCACCGACCCAAACAGGAGCAACATAAGGACACAGACTCCCATGGAGAGCAAGGGTATGGAAGCACAATGCCCCCCACCACAGCAACATGACAGAAACCCCCCACCCCCAAAGAACATGCAAACCATAGTGCCAGTCACAATGCCAATGTGAATAGTCCAGACATGGGAGAACACAAGCAAAACCCCCACACCCCAACCAGACATGTCCACCAGATGGTCCACACAATGACCATCCCTAGAAGGCCTCATCATCATCCTCCAAGTCATCGGATGAGTGCTCAGGTGTGGTGGCTGTGTAGTCCCAGGCCTCCAGGAGCATCCTCTGCAATGGGCCACAGTGCCCCTCCCAGGAAAGAACACATACAAGAGTGACATGTCAGTTCCCAGCATGTGTCCAGAGGCAGCCACACCCACACAAACATGGTGGTAAGCATCCTACTTTTTGATGGCTCCATGACACTCCAGTACCATCCCCAGTCATCCTTGTAGTACACGTCCATGCTCCCAACATGCAAGCTGATGTACCCAGATGGACACTGTAGGCAGTCCTTCCACTTTGCCACCACTTGGCCCATGATGCTATCACCGAGGTCACAGAGCTCCACAGCAAAATGCCCTGGCCATCCAGTAACATCCTGTAACAGAGCTAAGCACAGAGACATGGTCAGTGAGTGCACACATTGGACGGCACCCTCGTGCACCACACACAGAGTGGGACACGCACCTCCAGAGGTTCAGTGACCTTCCAGATCACACTGCCCTCAAGCCCATCCTGGAAGCATCATGATGCGACATGCCACAGCTTCTGTGGGTAGGCCATGAGCCTGCCCACACTCACACTTATACCATGCCTGCCTGCTCCTGAAGCTACAGCCATAGTCTGTGGATGTACAGCTGACAGCAAACCATGCCTGAATGTGGGCCACACCCATATGGTGTGCCGAGTGGGCTTTGGACATTCCCTCCAGTGGTGGCCATGTGAGGGAGAGGTACAAAGAGCAGGCATGGCCCTGGGGCAGCATTCAGGGCTGCAAGTGCACGGTTGCAGGTGAACACTCTTGTGATCACTGTGATGTGCCCTGGGATGGTCCTAAACATTGTACTACTGGATGCTGCCATAGCCGTGCAACATGACAGGCATGCTGGGAACAGTCCCAGGACATACAAGCCAAGCTTCCTGGCCATGGACCTCAGAGAGCAGCAGTGCATACATCAATTCTTTGCTGACCATGGTATGCTGGCACACCTGTGTACCATCATCAAGGAGAGGGTGCAGCCATGGACATTGCACTGCCATGTCTGTGGAGACCAAGGTCCTCTGTGCCCTGTCCTATTATGCCACTGGATCATTCCAGTGGGTGTGCAGGGATGTCAAAGGTGTCAGCCAGTTCTTGGTGTCCAGGGCCATGCATCAGGTCACCGATGCACTGCTGCTGGAGGTGGGTGCCCACATTAGATTCCTCACAATTCCACAGGAACAGCATGCCATGAAGGAGGCTTTCTTCACCATGCATGACATGCCCAACACACATGGTGTTGTGGATGGGATGCATGTGCCAGTCATCACACTGTCCATGGATGAGGCAGCCTATAGGAATAGGAAGGGCTACCATAGCCTC
The DNA here is from genome assembly GCA_016271365.2 of Neoceratodus forsteri. Lineage (NCBI taxonomy): Eukaryota > Metazoa > Chordata > Ceratodontiformes > Ceratodontidae > Neoceratodus > Neoceratodus forsteri. The sequence goes on along the minus strand of CM057453.1, from coordinate 1,301,632,540 downwards.
AACTGTCAGGTGGTGTGTGACACTCACTGCTGCATCATGGATGTGTGTGCAAGATACCCAGGCTCCTGCCATGACACCAATGTGTTAGATTACTCTGGCCTTGGTGCGCGGCTCGCTGCAGGTGCTGGTGGGGATGGCTGGCTCCTAGGTGAGTGCCCCAGGCTGTTGTGCATGGGTGTGCATGGGTGTGGATGTGTGTATGGATGTGTGTATGTGTGTGTGCATGTCAGCAGTACAGTGTTGGCCCCCATGGTAGTGGCAGTGTCACTCATGCATATGCTCTCCCCCCCACAGATGACAGCGGATATCCCTTGAGGCTTTACCTGATGACACCATAGCTGGCACCACAGGACAGAGCCAAGGTTGCCTACAATGAGGTGCATCAGAGAATATGCAGGTGCGTGGAATGCACTATTGGCATACTGAAGATGAGGGTCTGGTGTCTGCATCACACTGGTGGCACGATGATGCATGCACTGGGGTTTGCCTGCAGAGTGTCCATTGTGTGGGCCATGCTGCACAACATCTGTGTACACTGTGGGGTACCATTCCTTCCCCCATGCAACATGACACCCCCTGACATTCCACTGGCACCAGACAGGGACTGGGACATGCCAACTGGGTGTGCTGTCTACCATGCTGTGGTGTATAGTACCTTTGGTTGACTGGCCTGTGTGCCATGGGGCAAAGTGATGATCTGGTGGACTGAGTGGCCCTGGCCATGTCTGGGACTGTGACCATTGCTGTGTGCCATGAATGCTGCAGGCCCGCACCATGCACAATGTGCTATGTGGCATGTGTGCCACAGGGCATGCAATGGATGATGCCCATGTGGCCTCAGTGTGTGCAGTATGTGTTCCCCAACCACCCCACCCACCTGTCCCACCACCCATCCAGCACCTGCATGTGGTGCACTGGTGCTACTGTGACTTTCTCTTGCCTGTGCCCCATCCAAGTGGCCATGGTGGACCATGACATGGCACAGGGGCTTTGGTCAGCACCATCTCCCTAGTGTCATGTCTCCAAGCTGTGGGTCCTAGGGTTGTGCAATGACCCTGACTCTGTCCTGCATGTGGGGGTATTGTGGGACTTGTGGGGGGTTGGTAGGGGGGCTGCCAGGTTTTGGAGCCTTGTTCCCGTGTCCCACCAGTGGTGGTGGTTGGCAGAGGTCTGCGCGAGACCTCTCTAGCATGGACGTGGGGTGCCGGTGTACAGTGTGAATTTGTGCCAGATGATGTTATGCATGGTGGTGCTGTGGCCACTGCCACATCCCTTGTTGCACCCCTGCATGTCTGTGTGGCTCTTGTTGTGTGAACTGGGGCAGTGGCATGTGTGTGTGCACCCATCGCCTCATGCCGTCTGTCTGCCACAGTGTCCAGCACATCCCCGATGCAGTCTATGTCCCACTCAATGAGTACCAATGCCTGTAGTCTGAGTAACAAGCTTCCTGAGTTAGTAGCCTTGATGGAGGAGGAACATCTGGATATCGTGGCAGTCACAGAAACATGGTACACACAAAACCATGACTGGGATGTAAACATACCAGGATACACTATCTACAGGATGGACAGGGAGGGTAAAGGAGGAGGAGGAGTAGCTCTTTACATAAGGGAAGGAATCAAAGCAACAGAACAAAAGGGAAAATGGGGGAGAAGAAGCACTGTGGGTAAATTTGGAGACCGGCAATGGCACCATAATCCGCACAGGGTTTGTATACAGACCCCCTTCTCAGGGGGAGGAAATGGACAAGAAAATGATAGAAAGTATACTTAGAATGGCAGAAAAAGGAGAGATATTGCTGATGGGTGATCTGAATATGCCAGATGTTAACTGGAGTGCAGTTGCAGCAGCCACTTCGAAGAGTGGGGTTATTCTAGATGCCCTACAGGGGGCATGCCTTAGACAACTATTATTGGAGCCCACTCGAGAGGGAGCAATCTTAGACCCGGTTCTCTCAAATGGAGATGGAGAGAGGATCACAGATGTAGAAGTGGGTAGCCATCTGGGAACTAGCGACCATCGAACAGTGTGGTTCACAATAAACACAGCAATAGAGTCAAGCCATACAAAGGCAAAAGTACTGGACTTTAGGAGGGCTGACTTTGCCAAAATGGGTGAGTGCCTAAGGGGTGCACTAGCAAATGGGCAGGAAGGAGGGGTGGAAGAACAATGGGGAATAATAAAAACTGCCATCACAGAGGTAACAAGCCTTTGTGTGAAGCAAATAAACAAAATGAAACAGTGTAAGAAACCACTATGGTTCTCAAAGGAAGTGGCAGTGAAGGTTCAAGAGAAAAAGAAAGCATTCAGGAAGTACAAGGAATCACAGAAGGAGCAGGACAGAGAACTGTATCAGTTAAAGCAAAAGGAAGCTGGGAAGGCAGTCAGAACAGCAAAGGCCCAAACCGAGGAAAAGATTGCCAACTCAGTTAAGAAGGGGGATAAAACCTTTTATAGGTACATCAGGGAGCAAAGGAAGACCAAGGGAGGGATAGTGAAGCTTAATAAAGGAGAGGGAGGGTGGGCAGAGGGTGACTGTGAAAAGGCAGAGATACCAAACAAATATTTTTGCTCACTATTTACAAAGGAAGAGGGGGAGGTACCTAAAACAAACAGTAGAAACACTCTGGATACAGAAGTTGATACCAGCCCATTTACAGAAGAAAGGATTCTGAAAGAACTTTTAAAACTGAAGGTGGACAAAGCAATGGGGCCTGATGGGATTCATCCCAGAATTCTAAAAGAACTAAGGGTAGAACTAGTGACACCACTGACTACTCTTTAACAAATCATGGGAGGATGGGGTGCACACAGGACTGGAGGAGGGCAGATGTGATTCCTCTTCACAAAAGTGGGAGCAAGGCAGAAGCAGGAAACTACAGATCTGTTAGTTTAACCTCAGTGGTAGGGAAGATGATGGAATCACTTCTGAAGGAAAGAATTGTCGAGTAGCTAGAGGCCAGAGGGGCACAGGACCCAAGGCAGCATGGATTCACAGCGGAAAGGTCATGCCAGACAAATCTGATAGATTTCTTTGACTGGGTGACCAAAGTAGTAGATCAGGGAAGGGCTGTGGACATGGCCTACCTAGACTTTAGCAAGGCATTTGACACAGTCCCACACAAAAAAAGCCAGCCTGGGAGTGGGTCCCAAGATGACAGCCTGGGTAAAGAATTGGCTGGACAATAGGACACAGAGTAATTGTAAATGGAGTCCACTTGAAGAAAGGGGGGTTACTAGTGGGTACCACAGGGTTCAGTATTAGGATCGTCCTCTTCAATGTCTTTATAATTACATTGCAGAGTGACTGAAAGGAAAAGTGCTCTCTTGCAGATGACACAAAGATCTGCAACAGAGTTGATGCACAAGGTGAGTGAGAGAGGATGAGAAGGACTTGGCAAGGTTAGAGGAATGGTCAAATGTATGGCAGCTTAGATTCAATGCTAAGAAGTGAAGGTAATGCACCTGGGAAACAAAACCCAGGGAAGAGTACACAATGGGGGTGAGATACTAACAACAAAATGGAAAAGGACCTGGGGTAGTCATATCAGATGACCTAAAGGTGGGCAAGAAATGTGAGGGCAGCAAGGAGGGTTGGGGAGGTACTGGGATGCATAGGGAGAGGCATCACCAGTAGAAAACAGGAAGTTATTATCCTCTGTACAGATAGCTGGTGAGACCCCATCTGGAGTATTCGTGCAGTTCTGGAGACTCAATCTCTGCAAAGACATAGACAGGATGGAAGCTGTCCAGAGGAGGGCAACTAAAATGGTGCAGGGTCTGCACCGGAAGACATATGAAGAGAGACTTAAGGAGCTTAATATGTATAGTAGGGGGATAAAACCTTTTATAGGTACATCAGCGAGCGTAGAAAGACAAAGGGAGGGATAGTGAGGCTGAATAGAATAAACGGTGGGTGGGCAGAGGGGGACAGTGAAAAAGCAGGAATACTGAACGAATATTTCTGCTCAGTATTCACAAAGAGAAGGGGAAGTGCCTAATCCAATTAACAGAAGCACTTTGATAGGGGTCGATCCCAGTCCTTTCACAGAAGAAAGGGTTCTGCAAGAACTCCTAAAACTGAAGGTGGACAAAGCAATGGGTCCTGATAGAATTCACCCCAGAATTCTAAAGAATTAAGGAAGGAACTAGTGAACCCACTAGCTACTCTTTTAATAAATCATGGGAGGATGGTGTGGTACCCGAGGACTGGAGGAAGGCGGATGTGATCTCTTCACAAAGTGGGACCAAGACAGAGGCAGGAAACTACAGACCTGTCAGTCTGACTCTGTGGTAGGGAAAGTGATGGAGTCACTTCTGAAGGAAAGAATAGTTGAGTACCTAGAGGTCAGTGGAGCACAGGATCCAAGGCAGCATGGGTTCACAGCTGGAAGGTCATGTCAGACAAATCTAATAGATTTCTTTGACTGGGTGACCAAAGTAGTAGACCAGGGAGGGGCTGTGGACATGGCCTACCTAGACTTTAGCAAGGCATTTGACACAGTCCCACACAAAAGATTATTAGTCAAATTAACCAGCCTGGGAGTGGGTCCCAGGGTGGTAGCCTGGGTAAAACATTGGCTGGACAACAGGACACAGAAGGTAATTGTAAATGGAGTCCACTCTGAAGAAAGGGCGGTTACTAGTGGGGTACCGCAGGGTTCAGTATTGGGTCCAGTCCTTTTTAATGTCTTCATCAGTGGCATTGCAGAGGACTGAAGGAAAGTATGCCTTTTGCAGATGACACAAAGATCTGCAACAGGGTTGATACACAAGGAGGCGGAAAGGATGAAAAGGGAATTGGCAAGGTTGGAGGAATGGTCTGACGTATGGCAGCTAGGATTCAATGCAAAAAAGTGCAAAATAATGCACCTGGGAAACAAGAACCCAGGGGAAGAATACACAATGGGTGGTGAGGTAGTAACAACAACAAAACAGGAAAGGGACCTGGGGGTAATCATATCAGATGACCTTAAGGTTAGCAAGCAATGTGAGAAGGCAGTAGGGAGGGCCGGGGGTATACTGGGATGTATAGGAAGAGGCATCAGTAGCAGAAAACAGGAAGTTGTTATCCCTCTGTACAGACAGTTGGTGAGACCCCATCTGGAATACTGTGTCCAGTTCTGGAGACCCCATCTCCGCAAGGACATAGACAGGATAGAGGCAGTCCAGAGGAGGGCAACTAAAATGGTGCAGGGTCTGCAAGAGAAGCTACATGAGGAGAGACTAAAGGAGCATAATATGTATACCCTTGAGGAAAGAAGGGAGAGGGGGGGACATGATAGAAACTTTTAAGTACCTCAATGGAATCAACAAAGTCCAAGAGGGTAGCATCTTTCAGAAAAGAGACTTGCAAGAACAAGGGGACACAATTTAAAGATAGAAGGAGGGTGGTTCAGGGGCAATGTGAGGAAGTATTATTTCACAGAGGGTAGTGGATGCATGGAACAGCCTTCCTGAGGAAGTTGTGGAGTCTAAAACTGTGAGAGAATTCAAGAATGCATGGGACAGACATAAGGCAATTCTTGTGGGGGGCAGGAAGATATAGGCTGTTGGTTAAATAGGATCTGCGGCCTATCCTGTAGGTAGGGAAATGGGCAGACTAGATGGGCCTAGCGGTCCTTATCTGCCGTCAAAGTCTATGTTTCTATGTTTCTATGTTATAGCCTCGAGGAAAGGAGAGAGGGGGGGACATGATAGAAACTTTCAAGTACCTCAAGGGAATCAACAAAGTCCAAGAGGGTAGCATCTTTCAAAAAAAGATTTGTGCAAGACCAAGGGGCACAATTTGAAGATGGGGGGATGGCTCAGAGGTAATTTAAGGAAGTATTTTTTCACAGAGAAGGTTGTGGATGCATGGAACGGCCTTCCAGAGGAGGCTGTGGAGTCAAAAACAGTGGTGGAATTCAAGCATGCATGGGACAGTCATAAGGCAATTCTAGGGGGTGGGGGTAGGAAGAAGTAGGCTGCCGGTTAACTAGGATCTGCAGCTTATCCATTAGGTAGGGAAATGGACAGACTGGGTGGGCCAAGTGGTCCTTATCTGCCATCAAATTCTATGTTTCTATGTTTCTATGCCATGCCCTCAACCACACAGGTTAGCACTCAGATGGCTTCCATCTGTTCCCTCTGCGCCATGAGCCTAGCCTCCTCTGGGCACCGCAGCTCAGTGTAGTGTGTGGCCAGCATTCCTGCACCTGTGGGCTGCCTGTCATGCTGTTGCATGTCATGGCCATGACCACCCTCCTGTGCATGTGCTGGCATGGTGGCATGCACACCCACACAGGCACTGCTGCCGGGTGGTGCTGTAGATGGTCATGGTGTTTGTCTGCACATGGCAGTGCCATGGTGGCACATGGGGGTGGAGGGCTCATGGAACATCTCACTCCCAGCAGAGACATCTGGCTCATGCCACTGTTCTGTTGCATCTCTGTGGTGTCCTCTTTGTCTGTATCTGTGGTCAGTTGCTGGATGTCCATCATGTCAGAGTTGTGAGGGTTGTCCGGGTCAACTTCTGCCCCTGCCTCTGGCTCCACCTCCACCTGTGTATCCTGTTGTAGATTCCCTGTAGTGATGCAAATATGTCAGTGTCAGTTTGGTGTTGCCTGCTGTATGCTCAGTGTGTGGGCAGGTTGGCATTCTGGCAGTGGCATACATACCCTGTTTCCATGGCCCTCCCTGTCACACCTGTGCAGCTGCTTGCTGCACCACTGTGCCTCTGTGAGGGTCATGTCTGTGTGAGATGTGGGACAGTTAGTGGCCTGTGCATTCCAGTGTGTCCCTGCCCCTTGCTGCCTGCACCCTGCCTACCTGCTGATGTGTCGCAGCCATCCTGCATGTCCTGCCAGGAGATCTCAGCTATCATCTGTGCCACTATCCCCTCTAGGGGCAACAACTTTGTTCCAGGTGATGGTGGGCCATCCCCTGTTCCAGTGTATGCCCTGTGTGCCTCTCTAAGCTTTCATTTAATGGTGGACCAGAGGTCCCTCCACTTATGCATAATGGCAGTGAGGGTACTTGCCTCTGGCCCTGCAGCATTGATGGCTGCCTGGATGTCCAGTCATAGCCACTGCTTGGTCTCAGCGGGTGCTGTCAGTGACTGCTCCCCATACAGCATGGCGTAGTTGGCCTGTATGGCTGTGACCAGGGCTGTCACCTGAGTGGCGGTGAAGTTGCTGGACCTGCCCTTTTTGCCAGCATCTCTCGAGTCCCCGCTGCCTGTGTGAGCACAGTCCTCCACACCTGGATCCCCGCTTGTGTCATTGGTGTTGTCCGCCTGCATTGCTATTATGCCATCACTTCCATGTTTGTGCATATGCGCTATTCCAGTGCATGTCCTTATTTGGTTGGGATCAAGGGGCATGTCAGTGGGATGCATGGCACTAGGCCCTGTCCCTGCGTGCTGCTCCGCACTTTGTTGCATGCCACACATGGGAACGCCCCCGCGCATGGCTTTGGTGGTGAATGCTGTGTAGTGTTTGCACCGTGAGTGGTGCACATGTACGCATGGTGCTTAACTGCACTTTATGTGGCAGGGTTGCACCATGAAGAATAGCCACCATTGTCCCTTAGAAATGAATGGGGAAGCTTGCACAAATACTGCACTTTCGTGAAAGTACCAAGTAGTTTTGCAAAAGTCCCACTGAAATGAATGGGGAAGTTTGCACAAAAGCTTTTCTTTCGCCCAAGTGCCTAGTATTTTCATGGAAGACTGATAGAAATTTATGGGGCAGCTCACACAAAGGCTGTAGTTTTGCGAAAATACCTAGTAGTTTTGTGAAAGTCCCATAGCAACGGATGGGGAAACTCACACAAAGGTTACACTTTTGTGAAAGTAACTAGTAGTTTTGCAAAACTCCTATGGGAATGAATGGGGAAGCTCCCACACAGGTTGTATTTTAACCTAAACCCAACCCTAACCCTAATTGTAACCCTAAACCCAACAATCACCCTAACCCTAACTCCAACCCTAACTGTAATCCTAACCCTAACCCTTACCCCAACCATAACCCTAATCTGAACCCCAATCCTAATCCTAACTCTAACTCTAACCCTAACCCTAACTATAACCCAAACCCTAAACTAAACCCTAACACTAACCCTAACACTAAACCCAACCCTAACTGTAACCCTAACCCTAAACCCTTTTGGCAAGCCTAACACCACATTTCCATACTTTTGTCACTTTAATATGAACCCTAACTGATGCATTAACAAATTATTTTGGAATGAATTTCCTTTCTTTTTGAGATGGTGTAATCATAACGTTATTTATGACTTGGATCGCAGGTCTCTTTGGGACCTGCACATATAATCAACAATGTTTTACATCCAGGCCCTGTAATTGTCCCTCATTTACAGTATATGTGGGAGTGCATGGCCCTCTGGGCCTTGGGCTCCCATCAGTCCATAATAGCATCCATATGTCTATATATAAGCACAGGGCCCTACGTGCCCTGTGCTCCCACTCCCAGCAGTCCATAACCATATGCATATGTCCATGTCAGAGCACAGGGCCCTCTGGGCCCTGTACTTCCATGCATGCATACTGTAATTGTTCCTCATTCACCTAACCTGAAATATTTAAGTAGGGGTACACACGAGAGAAGGTGCACCTCATCACCCTGAGCAACATCAGATATGTGCCCCTCCAAGTGCAACAGACATATAACCCAACCCTCACCAAAACCCAACCATAAGTCTAAATGTTTAACAAGTAATATTTAAGGGGGGGGCACACATGAGAGAAGGTGTATCCCGGGCACCCTGAACAATATGACATATGCGCACCCCTTAACTGGAACAGAGATATAAGTTAACTCACAACATTCGGGGGGGCACACACGACAGAAGTTGTACCACAGCACCCTGAGCAACATCAAATATGTGCCCTTCTTAACTGTAACAGACATATAACCTAACATGCACAGAAACACAAACCATAACTCTAACTGCAGAACAAGTAATATTTGAGGGGGGGCACACACAATGGAAGGTGTATCTCGGTACCCTGAACAATATAACATATGTGCTCCCCCTTAACTCCAGCAGAGATATAACCTAACCCACAAAATTTAAGGGGGGGCACACATGACAGAAGGTGTACCTCAGCACCCTCAGCAATATCAGATATGTGCCCCTCTTAAGTACAACAGATATATAACATAAGCTACACCAAAATCCAAACCATAACAGTAACTGCAGAACAAATAATATTGAACAGGGGGCATACGTGACTGAAGATGTACCCTGTTATGCTGAACAATATGACATATGTGCCCCCCTTAACTCCAGCAGAACTATAACCAAACCCTCAATATTTAAGGGGGGCACACATGACAGAAGGTGTACCTCAGCACCCTGAGCAACATCAGATAGTTGCTCCCTCTTAACTGCAACAGGTATATAACCTAACCAACACTGAAACCATTACTCTAACTGCAGAACAAGTAATATTTAAGGGGGGCACACATGACGAAAGGTGTATCCCGGCACCCTGAACATTATGACATATGTACCCCCCCTTAACTCCAGCAGAGATATAACCTAACCCACAATGTTTAAGGGGGGCACACAAGACAGAAGATGTACCTCACCACCATGAGCAACATCAGAAATGTACCCCCCTTAACTGCAACAGACATATATCCTCACCTGCAGCCAAACTCAAACCCTAATGCTAACTCTGGAACAAGTAATAGTTAATGCAGGGCACACATGACAGAAAGTATACCCACAATTAATTCCAACAGATGCAGAGATGAACCATAACCTCAGTCCATGTAGGCCTTGTGGTCCCATTGTCCCTCAGTTCTGTGTGGGAGCGCAGGGCCCCTCTGGGCTCTGTGCTCCCGTCAGTCCATACTGAGCCGTGGAAGCACAAGGCCCTCTGGGCCCTGTGCTCCCTTCCATGCATATTGTTTTTGTCCCTCAGTTCCATGTGGGTCTGGACCCTGCACTCCCATCAGTCCATAGTGCTCCCATCTGTACATGGCTGGATGAGAATGCTGGCCCAGTGCTGGAATCAGCAATTCTAGCCGGTACTCAGTGATACACCACCTGAGAGAGGATTGTAGGAAGTAGCCATTTGTTTTAAGTTGGATCTGGGCCTTGTATCTACCCCAGTGGGAGAGACCAGATCCTTTGAATGTATTATGGGAGCAGGTGTAGGTTTCAGAATACTTCTCATTTACTGTCTACCTGATGGTGAGAAGGAATTCCTGCAGGAAGTCGCAGACTTCGTTGTCAACCTGGTGTTGGAATCCCCTAAATGGGTGATTCTGGGGGATTTCAATGCCTGGATTGATGATGAACTCTTGCAGTTTGAGCAGCACTTCCTCCAACTGATGAGCTTGTTGGGCCTTACACAGGTAGTTACCTCTGCTGCCCATATTCACGGTCACTCATTGGACCTGGTCTTCTTACTGAGGATGAAGATCACCGATTTGGTGGTGAAACCAGTTTGATGGTTGGACCATCATACTATAAGGTTCAGATTCGAGGCACCCCCCAATAAACCTCTTCCTATGGAGATAGACCGGTACCACCCTTTGCTGTTAAATTTGTTATCGTTATTTCCATTTTCTTTACAGTAATGATAGCACTTATTCTAAACAGGAGTCTAGTAACGAGTTGTTGGTTACATATACAACTCAACATAGGAGCAGAAAAGGGCAATGTTACATATGACCTATACTTACCCCACTATATACGATTCTTATCTTAAAGTGATGGAGAGGCAAGGCTTCCATGCTCCACAGTCATACCTCGAAACAAGGGAAAAACTCTTATACTGTATGCTTCGAGTACTGTCCAGGCTTCTGGCACCCTAGCTAAAAGAAACAAACAAACACAAAGAACCACTATTCTATATATTATTAGGTACATTGCATATGAGTAAGGAGGCATTATAGTGCCCTCCATACATACAGTCCTGGTTAGCCAAGTTTGACAGTTCCATTTACATAATCCTGCTACCTTAGTAGAGATCCTGGTTGTACAATTTCAGCCTGCTCCGGTCTTAGGGGTGGCATATCTAACAAAGGGGGTCTAACAATCCTCATATACTACTAGGGAATTACTTATCAATTGGGAGAGTTTGTCCATAGTAGCAATGTGAACATGGAGGTGAGGAGTTCTTGGGTACTAGGTATCAGTGTGGTCCACCATCTACATACAAGAAGCCTCTTTGCCTGCATGGCCCACAGAGCTAGCCAACGATGTTCCAGCTTTCTTAAATGGGGTGCTTGTGACTTCATACCCAGTAGAAACAAGGATGGGGACAGAGAAATGCAATTTTTTAACACTTTGGTCCCCACTTCACAAATATTGTCCCACACTCGTTGTATCATTGGGCAGGACCAAAGTATATGGGCCAAATCCCTTGGGTGAGAATTACATCTCCAACATAGATTGGACTTTATTACCCCAGCCTTCTGTAGTACTACCGGTGTGCGGTACCAGGAGTGTAGAATTTTATTTTGTATTAACTTACTTCACATCTGTAAAATGTTTTGAGCCCCTTCCAGCACTCCTTCCACTGCACATCTGTAATCTCCAGTTGTAAAGCCCTTTCCCATTTCTGTTTAGACTTTTCAATTTGGCAGGGTATTGAGTCTCGGAGAGCACTGTAGACTGAATGGGCCAGCCCTTTTTTTTTTGTTATCCAGGAAGGTGTATTCAAGGTATCTCTTTTTGCCACCTGGGTTAGATATTTTTAGGCCGCACTGCATGTTTGTAAATATTTCCAGAAGTCGGAAGTCAGAATTGACCATCTGACCTGCAGGTTAGCAAACGAGTCCACTACCAAGGAGGTTGGGACTAGTATATCTTCCAACCTGGTAATGCCCTTGTCTACTCAGCTCTTCCAGTACACCACTTTTTTGTCTATACACAGGTTACCATTTCCCCATAGCGGAGATAGTTTGATAGGCGCTAAGTCCACCTTCAACGTTCTCCTTACTTTTTCACCAACATTGCAAAGCGGCCCCTATTGTGGGATGATTTTTTAAATTTGTTGGGGGACTATTATAGACAAGCAATGACAGAGAATTTTTTTGACTTACAGCTTGCTCTATATCCACCCGTTGTAGCTGAGGGAAGGAACCTAACCCCAACCAGCGTATCAACTGTGCCAAGTGAAATGCCCACTTATAACCTGTAAACCAGGGAAGACACCACCCCCACACACTCCAGTGCACCTGAAGTTTGTTTCTACTATACCTGGGGGGTTTCCCTTCCAACAGAAAACTCCCTATTGCCTTATCTATCTTCTGGATCCAGCCTTGTGGTAATGAGAGGGAGACATGTGCCAGGAAATAGAAAATTTTTGGGGCCAGGATCATCTTAATCGCAGCTATTTTACCCGCTAGGGTTAGATGAAGTTTGGTCCACCTGGGTATATCTTCCTGTATTTCCACCAAAAGAGGGCGGAGATTATATTCCCATAGTTTTGAGAATTTGGCAGAGAAACGAATACCTAAATATGTGATGTTTTCCCCAGCCCACTTCAAGCCCGTGTCCCCTAGTACCGATGGTTGACATCTGGAATTGAGAAGGAGAACTTTGGTTTTAGTGGCATTTAATTGAAGTCCAGAAATTCCCTTAAAGTGGCGCAGGGTAGTGAGTATGAAGGGTAGTGCCTCAGCTGCATCCGCAACTAGGACCAGGAGGTCATCAGCATATAAAAGGGTGATGTATTCTGTATTTCCAGCTAATATCCCTTTTATAGATTGACTACCCCGAAGGAGCGCCGCTAAAGGCTCTACAGCTAACACAAATAGGAGGGGGGAAAGAGGGCAACCTTGCCTAGTACCACGTGTCAACTCGAAGGGTGGAGATAGGGTAGAGTTGGTCAATAGTCTGGCCATTGGGAAAGTGTACAGGGCAGTTACTCAGGATCGAAAGCGACGGCCTATTCCCAGCTTACCCTCATGGAGATAATCCCACTCCAGGGATTGAACGCCTTTTCGAAATCTATAGCTACCGCCGCCGCTGGGGTATATAGTTGAGATGCAATATGGGCTAAATTAGTTAAGGTTCTGAGATGATCTGCACTGAACCTACCAGGGACAAACCCTACTTGAGAGAGGTGTATTAACTGCGGTAACAGGGGACCCAATCTTAGTGCTAATGCTTTGGTAAATATTTTACTATCTACATTTAAGAGCGAGATCGGCTGGTAACTACCAGGGGAAGTGGGATCTTTCCCTTTTTTGGGCAGTATGGTGATAACCGCTTCACATAACTGGGTGGGAATATCCCTTGCACCTGTGCCTCAACATAAACTTGTTGAAGTATTGAGGCAATAATGTCTGCTAAGGCTGCCAGAATTCCACTGGAATAGCCATCCCCCCCCGGAGCTTTCCCTGGTTTGAGAGAAAATAGGCCTTTTTTATTTCTTCTATAGTTAATGGGGCATCCAGTAGCTCCGCCTGCTGTGAAGTTATAGAGGGGAGTTTCACTGCATGTAGAAAAACCTGAGTTACTTGGGGATCCACCTGTCTAGATGAGGCATACAGGGATTGATAGTATTCTGCCATGACTGCATTTAACTCTTCACTGTTAGTATGCATCAGTCCTGCAGTATCTCTCAGCCCGGCTATGTATTGGTCCATTTGCTGTTTCCTTAACCTATATGCTAACACCTTCCCCTCTTTCTCTCCCCCTTCCCAGTATTTGTGCTTCAGTCTCAATATAGAGAGTTCAGCCCTCCGTGATAAAAGAGAATTTATCTCCATTTCAAGACCTACTATCTTTCTACGGAGAAAATCATACATTGCTTTCCCTCTTTGCTCCTTATGCTGTCTCTGCACTTCTTTGAGCTCCTCTTCCAAGTTCTTTAATTTTTGTTCCCTATCTCTCCTTCTCGCCTCTGCATAGGTAATAATCCTGCCTCTCACGGTGGCTTTAAAAGCTTCCCACCTGACCCCAGCTGTGGTATCCTGTGCTGGGTTTTCCAAAAAAAATCTTTGAGCCTCCACCTTAACCCATTCTAGGAACTTTACATCCTTTATTAACAAGGGGTCTAACCTCCAAGAGGTAGAAGTGGGGGCACAGGGGCCCCATGTAACAGACAGACACACAGGGGCATGGTCCGATATTACAATAGGAAATATATTAGACTCCCTAGCTGCTTGTGTACCGGTGAATAAAATGAATGATCTTTCCTGCTGGGATGCCCGCCATATATCTGTCAAGCCTTGATCACCCATCCAGTTTATCAGGGCTCTCCTACCCTTCCCATGGGCGGTGTCTTTTTTATAGGGGTTTTGTCCACCATAGGGTCTGGCACTAAATTAAAATCCCCTCCGAAAATGGTGGGCATATTATTTTTATTCATGTCTAAAAGCACTTGGGAGGTTTGGTGGAAAAAGGCTGCATTGTCCTCATTTAGCCCATAAATGTTCCCCAGTACTATATTCCCCGTGGGAGTCTGAAATGTACCTATCAGCCATCTGCCCTGTGGGTCTGGCCTAGAAGCAGTGAGAGACCAATGTAGCTGCTTATATATTAATATAGCCACTCCATGCTTTTTTGTAGCAGCTGAGGCATGGATCTCTATGCCCACCCAGTCCCTTTTAAGTAGCCCATAGTCCTTCCCATCTAGTTTGGTCTCCTGCAGGAAAAACACTTGGGCTTTAATTTTTTTCAGATATGCCTTCTTCCTTTTCACCGGCGTATTCATACCCCTCACATTCCAAGTGATACAGGTCAATTCAGCCATAGTCGTAACCCTCGAAAAGCATTGAAATGTGAAATGCTAAGTTCGAACAGCCGGTGAAGACGGGAAGGCACCACTTTGCCACACACCAGTACCCATGGCCCAGTCCAGATTGGGGTTCCAGACCTTGTGACTCTATTAGACTCCCTTTACCTTGTACAACCAGTCTACCAATATCTCTGCACATACCCTGACCTTCCTTGACAACCAGGTTACACTGTAAAACACGTCAAACAAGTACCACCCTAAAATCCTAAACACAACCACACAAAACAACCACACACTAAACCTATTTACATGTTGCACTTCTGTGCTCTGTTGGAGCCATCCTGCATATAGGATCATTTGCCTCCCAAGGAGAGGCCTGATCTGCAGAATAGTTCCCAGGGACATAGCAGTCTGGGCATAACTCGACCCAGCCCTACCTTGTTTGTCAAAGATCATAGCAGTTGAGGGGGGGGGGGGAAAGCTGCGTGCCAAGATGTACCCCCAGGAGACAGACTGCATCCTTCTAAATACCTTCTACAGCCTAGCAGTCAGTTGGCCATTACAAAACAAGGCAAGGGTTACCCATGTATGGGGAAGTTCCGTCTGCGTACTCCATGGTGTTATATCCCTTCCCCTAGTATCATTAGGGTAAATACAATTTGCCGCACAGAGAGGGCCCTTAAACCTTGGCTGAGAGCTTCCTAGGCTTGTCTCATACCCCACCCAGCAACTGGCTCTTATACCTGTCATAAATGGGGTCTACCCTCCAAGCACAACCATGTAGCACCGGCTGACTGACCTTCCATCTTGAGGTACCCAGGCCCATATACATCCCATCACCCAATACCTAACCTCCAAAAGTGCCTATAAAATGCTTCCCAATGCACATAACATACCCCTGATTCAATTACACATGCAGCTTTGTATTCTGTTTAGTTACTGCCCCTGCCCACCCCATATTGAACCACCCATAGAGGGTTGGCTCCAGCCCTGAGATCAATATGCCCTGGAGGGGTCAAAGTCCCAGTGTCTTGTGATCTCGTGAGCCTCAATTTTTAAATCAAACCATAAACAGCACCTCAGCCCAGGTAGTATCTGCTCTGCCCGGATACCTCCTGCTGCCCAATGTTTAAAACAGAAGCATTACTTATCTAATTAACACCCGAGGCTGCTGCTCCTCTCAAGGATTCTGATGACTTGATGTTGCTGCTTCAGTGGCCTAGTCTCCTTCGTGGCCTTCGGATGCTGTGCCCGGGGAGTGTTGTTCCTTCTGTGGTTCCTCGTCACCGTTACCCTCCAACACCGCCACGTTCCCCGTAGTAGTACTACTGACCTGGGGGTCTGCTTCTGCCCTGGAGATTCCTTCCTCAAAATGCGCATTGGAGGGAGGCAAGGGAGATCTCAGTGCCTCGTAGGGATTACATGTCATGTAACGCACCAGGGCCGTACTTTCACTGCGTTGTACCTCTCGATCTGCTGTCTCAGTATACAGGCTGGTACTGATATGGGGGTGATCTCTTCGCCTATGACTATCTCTTGCTGTTCTTTTTCTACTTCAGTGAGGGAGGCCAGTAGATGACTCAGACTGCATTTCAGGGTCTGTCACCATCTCTTCTGGTTCTGAGGGGTCTGGGTGAGTGGAAAGGATAGATGGTTCACCTGAGTGCCTGTTCAAAAAGTCCTCCAGGGCTACCGGAGTTTCAAAAAGGAGTGGGGTCCCATTGTGCACTATCCGCATTGTGGAGGGGTACCTTAAGGAGTACTGAATCCCCAGGTTTTGCATCTTATGGTGCAGAGGGGTATATTCTCTTCTCTTAATTGACAACTCCTTGGAAAAGTCCTGCTATAACTATATGGGTGCCCCTGCCAGCTCAAACGACCCACCTCTCTGGCACGCTGTAGCAAAGTCTGCCGTGTATTGAATGAAAGCAGTTTAAACAAAATAGACCTTGGTTTGCCTACTTTAGCTGGTGCTGGGACAGTAGCTGTATGTGCCCTTTCTATCTCTAGACAAAAATCTGCTTGCAGTACGAGGATCTCTGGGAGGGCTTGTTGAAGGAACAGGGAAGTGTCTCTTTTCTCCACACCCTCTGGGAACCCTATTACCCGTAGGTTATTCCTTCTGCTCCGATTTTCCAAATCATCAACTTTGGCCATAAGCATATTGATTTTTCCCTGCTGATCTCTCTGCATTCCTTTAATGTCCTCAAATTTGGATTCCTGCACCAACATTTTCTGTTCAATTGTCACTATCTGCCCTGTTAAGTTTTTAATTGCTTCTGTGGTGTGATGCGATGCATCGGTTACTTCATCCATTCTGTAAAGTAATTTTTCGAATAGGCTGTTGAAGTACACCAGATCGAGCCCTGAGCCTGGCGCCTCCGCCATTTTGCAGGTTGCAATATTAAAAAGGGCTTTCTGGCTATTTTTGGCTGTCTACGTTTAAAATTTCTTTATAATCATGCACCGGAGCTCTTTTGACATACAGTATTTGCCGGTTCTTCCGCTCGGTTTAACCCTCTGTAGATGCAAGTTTGTCAGATATAGACATCCACATGCAGCAGCTCCGAAAAGTTAAGCTGCCATTCAGTTCAACAGCTAAGCCACGCCCCCCGGTACCACCCTTTAAGGGATTTGACTCCAGATGGTCTTATGGTGGTGCTGGATTTATCAGATGTGATGAGTGTATTCAGGGAGCTGGGTGAACTGGTACTGGCTTATAATAAGACAGTGACAGGGGCCCTTGATTCCATAGCTCCTGTCTGTGTTTGCTCCCTCACTCTATGCCCAAAGTCCCCTTGGTTTTATGGGACTTTGAAGGAGTTGAGGTGAGGGGGACAAAGGTTGGAGCAGCACTGGTGGAAATCTGGTCTGGTGGATGATAAACTTAGATTGTTAGCCCATTATAAGGACTATCAATCAGCAATCTCCTGTAAGAAGGCAGAATTTCTGTCCAATGAGATTGCTGCAATGATAAATTGACCAGTTCAGCTCTTCTGGACTGTAGACAGGCTGTGCAATCCAACTTGCCTTCAGTCTCGGGGAGCGTTTTCACAGGTTAAGTGAGTTTGCTCAGTTCTTCGCTGATAAGATTGCCACCATCAGGTTGTAGATCTGCTCAGTGCCCTCAAATGGGTATTGTGGTGATGAGCAAGAGGTTGCAAGCATCCAGTCTGTCTAGCCACACTTTGGTCAGTTGGTGATTGTAGACATTGTGCGGGTTGTCCAGGGTATGCGTCCAACCTTCTGTAGTTTGGATCCAGGTCCTACTCGCCTCCCAGTAGGGTACATTGAAATCATCAGCCTGGTCCTTACTGAGATAGTTCAGTGTTCATTGGAGACAGGGGTGTTCCAGGACCCCCTGAAGGAGGTAGTAGTGGTCCCTCTCCTTAAGAAATCTTCCCTCACCCAGACTGCTTAGCAAACTATAGATCTGTCTCTAATCTGTCCTTTGTGGGCAAGGTTATTGAGAGGGTGGTTGCGCAGCTAGATGACCATTTAACAAACCACAATGTCTATGATACTCTCCAATCAGGGTTTAAGAATAGGCACGGTACCAAGACTGCCCTTGTTTGGGTACTGAATGATCTCCTGATAGCGAATGATTGGGAGAGCCATTCCATCTTGGTCCTCCTGGATCTCTCAGCAGCGTTTGACACTGTAGACCTTGGGGTGTTGTTGGAGCACCTGTGGACTCTGTGGACTGTCTGGCACAGTTCTCAGGTGGTTTTGATTGTTCTTCACTGGCAGGACTCAGAGAGTGGTGTCAGGGATTTATTCCTTGGATCCTCTTCCCCTGTCATGTGGGGTTCCGCAGGGGTCTGTACTGTCCCCCATGTTGTTTACAGGGTATATGCTGCCATTGGGAGACATTATAAGGTGGTATGGCCTGAATTTTCACTGCTATGCAGATGATACTCAGCTCTACGTGACCTTTGTGCCCAAGCAGGGTGGGGCAAGCTCAGTTTTTAACAGCGGCCTCTCTGAGATCCAGGGTTGGATGAGTGCCAATTGGCTGAGGTTGAACTTGGATGAAACTGAGGTGTTGGTGGTAGAGCCTGGTTGCCAAGGTATGTGGTTGTTGACTGGTCAACCATCTGGGCTTTCACTCTGGGGGAACAGCTGCTTACCTCTGACCAGGTGCAGAATTTGGGCATTGTGTTCAATAATGGCCTGACATTAAAACCTCAAGTGTCTGCTGTCATTAAGATCTCTGTTTGCCATTTAAGGAACATCACCTGGATTAAGCACCTGGTCTCACCTGGTGATCTTCCAACACTGGTTCATGCCTTGATTACTGCAATGCCCTATACCTAGGGGACCTGATTCCAGGATGGCTTATGCTGGTGCAAGCCAAGTTATGTCAATGGGGTAACTCACAACCTGTGCCATGTGTTGTGCTGGTTGCAATTCCAAAAGGTGCCTTGCACCATGCCCTCTGTGGGTTATGCCAAATGTGGGATACACCATCCACTACACTGCAACCCACAACAACATAATGAAAGGGTGGGTTATGGCAGCAACTGCACCATATTCCAAAAAGGTGGCTGCTGTAACCCACTTATGCTATTCCAGGAGCTGCAATGGTGCAGTGGAGTTAGAACATTTCAGAGATGCTCTAAGGGGCATCTGTCAGTGCATCCAACAGATGCCCACTTCTCAGCACCACGGCAAGGGTCCTGCTGTGCTCCACTTGCCCACATGAACATGTCCATGCTCCCCATCCCCTGAATGTCAGGGACTCCCCTGGGTCCATTTTCTAATATTCCCTCTGGACTCCTGTGCCACCTGTCCAGCATCCCCATGCCACCTGGTGCTTGCCATAGTATTCCAGAGCAGGGGGACTCCAAAGGGCAGTTTGCAGCAGGCTGTAACTTGCGGCATGCAGGGCTCTTATGCCATGCCCATGGCATTAACCTACACATGCTGCAAGTCACAGGTCATAAGTGCCGGGACCCTGCCACTCTTAGAATATGGTGCAGGGTCCTTGGCATAGTGGCAAATGTCT
The DNA here is from genome assembly GCA_016271365.2 of Neoceratodus forsteri. NCBI lineage: Eukaryota > Metazoa > Chordata > Ceratodontiformes > Ceratodontidae > Neoceratodus > Neoceratodus forsteri. The sequence goes on along the minus strand of CM057453.1, from coordinate 1,301,612,822 downwards.
CAACTCGCATACGCCTGCGAGTTGCGACATTCATCTTGGAATCAGCCCCTGAATTACCATGGGTTGATATCTACCAATTGCATCTAGTGCAGAATGCAGCGGCCAGGCTGTTGACTGGTTTATCTATATCTTGCCATGTCACTCCTGTACTCCACGGCCTGCACTGGTTGCCTGTACATTGGCGGATCACCTTCAAGGTCAAGTTACTGACCTACAAAGCCCTACATGGACAGGGACCTGGCTACTTGCAAGATCTTCTGTTCCCCTACTGCCCCCTCCACTCACTCCATTCATCCAATGAGAGATTACTAGAGGTTCCCAGCGTTTGATTAAAGACTTCTGGGGTGCACTCTTTTGCTTTTGTGGCCCCTACCCTGTGGAATTCTCTACCTTGTCAGATCAGAGAGTGCCTGACCATAGAGAGTTTTAAAACTGCTCTGAAAACAGACTTATTTTGCATAGCATTACCAGATTCAAGTGAAATTTAGTGCTATGCCATCAGTCTTAGTTATGATCATGTTTTAATTTCAAAGTTATTTTAGTGTTGCTTACATGGTTTTTAATTTTTCTATGTACAGCGCTTTGATCCACTGGGAGCTGCATTTGTAAATAAAGTTTGATTTGATTTGATACATAATGTGTTGTGGGAGCACAGGGCCCTGTGAGCCCTGTGTTCCCATGCATAAATATTGTAGTTGTCCTTCATTTTCATGTGGGAGAGCAGGGCCCTATTTATCCATAACTGTAGAGGCATTGTAATTAACCCTCATCTCCCTGTGGGAGCGTAGGGCCCAGACTTCATAATTGTATCCATATGTGGGAGCTCAGGGCCAGAGACATTGTTATTAACCACTGTGCTGCCAATGGCACAGTATCACAGTCACCATAGGGACATTGATAAAGATTCCCACCGCAGTTGTAATCAAGGTCTGCAAACATGCATAACTGCTTAGTACACCTAAAGATGTACACTAGCTGTTTCACAAACAATCCATATCTCAAACCATTTTTGAGATATAGCCCCCAAAAGGTAGCCCGACCACTACAATGTTATCCTATGGGAAACTACTAAATTTTGGAATGTTATAACTATGGAACCAATGTAAATTTTATCTGCAAATCACCAAAAGGCACGTCTGTGAAGCAAGTCCTTTGCACCATGAAAATTTCAGCCCATTAGCCCAATGCAGTGACAAAGAAATGCACAGTGTAACAAAAGTTGTGTTGCAAATTTGCGGCACATTCCCGGTTGTTTTGTGAAACAGTGTCTGAATTTGTGCCACTTTTGCAAAAGTAGTGTGGCTGATCAAAAAACACATTTCTGAGCATTATTTCCCCAAATTAACCACAGAATTGTGTTCCTTTGGCCCTGGTTAGGTAAACACAAGAGTTGGTGTTTACCGAGGGGCAGTCATTTTTATATTATATCATTTTTTCTGCATTGCTAACTGAAAACAAGATGGCAGAAGCATGAAAAACTGGACCCATTTGTGAAAGAGAACAGCACTTTCATGAAAGAGAAATGGTACTTTTGCATAGGACATCTAACTTTTCCCATAGGAAATAATGGGAAACTTGAAATGTTAATAACTTTTGAACTGACTAATATTTTTTCACTAAACCTTCAAAAGACACATCTACAGCCCATATCCCATATACCCTGAAATTTTCAGAGCAAACCTCCAAGTGGTTTCGGAGAAATAGCGTGACAAAGAAATTGCCAAAAAAGTGATAATTTTCACATTTTTGGGCATTCTGTAGCTCCGCACCTGTACCTCTGACCAGAACGAAACTTGCCATATCCAGAGATCTATGGTACCAGAAGGTGCATGCAAATTTCAGGTGAATCGGTCAAACAGGTGCAAAGTTATTAAAGTGCACAATTTTGGGTTAAACATAGACGTGAAGTCTGAACCATAACAATATATATATGTATGTGTCTTCTGTTGGCACCCTTTGCAGAGTTTGTGAGAGGCCTTTTGGCACCAGGCGTTTCTGCTTAAAGTTGAACCAGCAAAATATTCTGTGGTGATTTGCATATACAGCCCATGATGCTTTGCATTGTGGGGGTATGTGTGATTTTTGTATTTCTTTGAAACTTGGCTTCCCGGCCAGTGCTCTTTAGGGTAACCATTGCCTCAGTGCTTGTGTGTGGATGTTCTTTGTTTATATATATATATATATATATATATATATATATATATATATATTTTTTAGTCTTTGGTAACCGGGTAAGGCCCACTAGGCACAAGTGCCTGTTCTCAGGGGCAATCTGGGAGCACTGGGTGGTTAAGTGACTTGCTTAGAGTCACACAGTATGCAAGTGGAGGTTGTGAGAATCAAACTCAGGTCTGGTCTGCTGGATGTATCAAGCTCGTTCATGCCTCATTCCTCTAACCCCCTAGGCTATACTGAATATATATATATATATATGTATATATTCATTGCAAAAAAAACTCTGTTAATGCATCAGTTAGGGTTCATAGCACAGGGAAAAAAGTTTGGAAATGTGGTGTTAGGATTCAATCCCCTAACTCCGCATCCCCACACGGGGCCCCCCACACACACACACATGCAAGCAGGGGAAGGGCCAAGGCAACACAACCAACCAGAGACAACCAGCATGAGGTAAAACACACAGTATGTCATCCACAGATAGTTTATTGGAAATGAGAGTTTGGATAAGCCTAAAGCCTACCAACAGCCATTGGATGTTTGCATTTTTTTTCCTGATAGAGTGAGTCAGTTCTAATAACAAATGGTAGTAATAATAAAAGTAATGTTTTGTAGTATAGTTTACAAGTAAGATGTAAAAGCAACAGTTGTAACATCCAAAGGTAACCATAACATACTGCTAATGAGTATTTCCAGGTAAAGCAGCAGTATAACAACATGTGATGCTGCTAATTTCATGCCTGAGCAGTATCTTAAAAGTACTATGTATGTGTCAGCTCTATCCTGAAGTGAGCCAATTGTTGAATTATGACACATAAAAATCAATCTTTTAAAAATGTACACAGACTACATCTCATTGTATGAAGAAGATATGCCAGCAATAATGTGTCATCATACTGTGCTGGCAGTATAGAGTGGATCATATTGTATTTGTTTTTTTCATTACATAGTGTTATGTGAAATTAGTACAGTGTTGTGATTATTGTGCTTACAAATGTGACGGAGTGGTGTAGTGTCTTATAGTCTTGCATGTGTGTGTGTGTGTGTGGGGGGGTGGGGGTGGGGGAATGCGGAGTTAGGGATTGAACCCTAACAGCACATTTCCAAACTTTTATCACTGTGGTATAAACCCTAACTGATGCATTAACGGAGATTTTTGCAATTACTTTCCCTTCTTCTTGAGAAAGTGTAATGTAACTGGTAACTGGTATGTGTAAGTGGGAGCCTTCACATTGTACATTTTTTTTGTAATGGTATGCATATGTGGGAGCGAAGGCCCTCTGGGCCCTGCACTCCCACTCACATGTAAGTACGGAGCCATACAGCAGCCCTATAGGGCAAGGAATCCTTGTGCCACTAATATGCCAATATCTCAGCAACTGTAGTGGCTACAAAAAATATTAAAGTGTCGTAATCATGGCAGCGAGTATTCCAAGCAATATAAATCGACTGAATCCATATCTTGCATTGTTTATGAGATGCAGGCACTGAAATGTACAGAAAAGGCACCCTTGGAACCCTTGTAACATATTTTTGCCAATATTTCTGTAACCGTAGCAAGTAGGAAAAAAATTCCACTGCTAGTGTAATCGAAGGTTTCCAAAATTGTTTCTGCAGGTTAGCTCAGAATGCTGTAACTTTGGGCCCCTTGAATGTTTTGGCACCAAGCCACCAAAAGGCACATCTGTGTGGCCAGGGCTTGCCACCCTGCAAATTTCAGCCCAAAAGACCCAACTGTTTTGTTGCAGGGTGATAGCAAAGATTTGCTTTTTTTTAAAATACTTTTGCAAATCACGAAAGTTTCACAAAAAGTAGCAAGAAACTTTCACATTTGCCAACGTATTTCGGCAATTTCTTTCATGATTTGTGAAAGTATTTTTTCTCCGATGTTTAAAACGGCATTTCTGGGAGGTTTACCCCCCAAAAAAGATAGGGCTGGCATCCTCAATACCTGACTAGGTAAACCAGTCAGTGTTTACCTAAAAGGTCCCAAATTTAAGCGCCAGGTATTTTGTCTCTCTTGCTAACTAAAAACAAGATGGCCAAATCATGAAAGTAAAAGGGCCATTTGTGAAAGTAAAATTGCATTTGCAAAACTTTCGTGAGACACATATATTTTTACACCAAATCTCCAAAAGGCACATCGGTGACCCAGACTGCGTCTTCCCTGAAGATTTTGGACCTAATGGACAAATCGTGTGGGCATGAGCAAAGAAATGTGCAAAAAGTCCATTTTTTTTGTGTTTTTTGGCATTCTGTAGCTCTGTAACTGTACATCCAACTGTAACGCAACGTACCACATCCAGAGATCTATGGTACCAGATTGTGCATGCAAAATTTCAGGCAAATCCATTGTATGGTGGCAAAGTTATTAAGGTGCAAAATTTGAGGTTTAACATTAAAGTGCTTACTCAATCCTACAGTAACTATACTGGTGCTACCACACCAGTACTATATACACACACACACACACTATATATATATATATATATATATATACAGTATATATAGATATATATGTATATATATATATATATATATATATATATATATACACACACGTATAGTTTTACTTTTCTTTCCCTTTTCCCAAAAGTATGATCTTATTATAGGCCATCATTTCACTAGAACATGTGAATGTTAAAACAAAAATTATCTGTACTGTATTGTAGCCAGTTCAAGATGGATGCTGATTTAATATTATTTCTTTTTTTTGCACCATGCTTCTCTCAGACCTTGGCCTCACTCAAGCCCCCGCCGCACCCCAGCCTTGTCAGCTCACCTTTTTCTGGGTCTTACCTTGTTCCTGTGCTGCCCCTGTGGTTTACACCCCACTGCAGAGTCCTCAGCATGATGCTAGGTCTCTTGGGTACACAATACCTAGCCATCAGGAGAGTTCCCAGGTTGGTGAGTGTGGGGCCTGCAGATGTGGTGAGGTCATAATGCTGTATGGGAGGGGGTATTTTCAGTTTTCATCCATCCTGCCCCTTGAGATGCAGGTGGCTCTGGTACGCTTGCACATAAATGTGCACAGTGTGTCACTGGCCTGCACCTCCCTTCCCCTGAGCCACTCCATTGTAATGCCACCTGTGGTTACCAGGTTACAGTACAGCAATGGAGCTGGCTGCACTCCTTCCCTGGAGGAGGAGAGCATTCTCTGAGATGATCAATCCTCCTCCACCCCGGACAGTCCTCGATGACCTGTGCTTGTTCCCAAATGCAGGTCACTGGCATCATGAGCAGGAGTGCTACCACTGCACCAATGGGCCACCTTAATATTATTCTTTCTTACCTCTCTAAAAATGTGTATGTATTTATTTAAATAATTCCTTACAGTCATGGAGCCCCATATTCAGAGTCAGCTGGATGTGTGCCCATAACAGTGTGTCGCGCAAATAAGTTGCGCCAGCCAGCTCTATTGCGATATTCAAACAGAATGTGCAATGGGAACAGATTGCACATTCTGTTTGAATATTGGACCCTGGATGCACAGCACATAGCAAGTGGCCACCATGTATGGCGTGGTGCATCCAGGATGTAGAGCTGAAGACCACCCATAGGGGAATGTTTGGTGTATACCTATATGGGCCACAGCTCCCATGGGTGATATTCCACTCTAATCCCCATTCACTGTACAGCACAACAAGGCAACCAGTGCCCTGATAGTCTAGTGATCCCCCCACCCCAGTAGGTAGGGACACACCACCCCACACCACCCCATCATGATCCGAGCTGGCGACTGGCACAGCCCTGCTCATTTGTCCGCGGCAAGCTGCCAACTGAACTATCCCTGAGTGTATACAGTATGTGTAGTACACACTCATTGGTCAGAAAAGGGAGCCTGAGATCTTGATGTTGCTGCTGATGATTATTACTGAAGGAATGGACAGACAGAAACAGAGAAAAAGCAGTTTTACTGATAGGTGTGAGACAATAGCCTTGAACTGTTTTTTCGGAGACCATGGCTCTCCAATTCCTGGAATGCTGTCAATTTAAGATTCACATTTAATATAGCCAGTCTTTGTCAGGGAAATAGACATCATCACAGTGCATGTGGAATGTTCCTAAGGAGAGACACTTATGAAGGAGTATTTATTCATTTTTATTTTTATTTATTTAGTTTTTGTTGACCAGGTAAGTACACTAGACAAATTCTGCCTATTTTCAGGTGCGAGCAGGTGGGAGGGGGATACAGATGAATGCCAACTGACCTTGAACCAGATTAAGCTGTTGGTGGTATTTTTAGTGAATGGGGGGAAATTTGGCCAGGGCACTGGGGAAATTCCCCTACTCATCAGAGGGAGAACCTCTGTCCAAGATGGCGGACGCACCCTTGCCTTCTGAGGAGGGAGCTATGGAGGTGGGAGCTTTGGTCTCTGCTGCTATCTCTGAACAAATGGAGACCACGATGCCAACAACTGATATTTTACCTGTTGCTGTTCCTACTTCAACTTTAAGTTCTGCTGCTCATACTAAGGCTGCTATACCTAGCCCTCTGCTTACTTCTTATGGAACTGACTTGCTAACTTGCGTGCCTACAGTCGACTTAATTGGAGGATTTTACTTCATCTGATTCTGAAAACCACTGTTTGACAGCACAAGAGATCCAGGAGCGTTTTGCAACAGCGGAGCACCGTTTTGCTAGTGCAAAACTGAAAATGCACAGAGATATGCAATGCCTGAGAGCCGACAGCACAGATGCATCTTCCACTCGGGTGGAAGTTCTTGAAGATTTACCTGACTAGTCTCCTTTACTGCCTGTTGCTGTGACAGGCTCTGACCCGATTAGTGCGTCGGGAGCTGAAGCCCTACTGCCTGCTCCCCTGCAGCCTGCAGTACAAATGGATTTGGTTTCCTTTTCACAACCTGCTTCCATTACATCACAGAGTTCCTCACATGTACAAGACTTATCCACAGTAAATGCTCCCCTGCCACCTGCAGTACAAACAGATTAGTTTTCCTTTTCACTACCTGTTTCTATTTCATCACAGAGCTCCCTACATGTACAAGAATCATCTACAGTAAATATTAATAAAGAACCTACCTGGACTGTTGAATCGGCTCTGAGAGGTGCTGGCAGGGTCCAGGGTACTGTCCCAGGAAGTTGGAAGTCTGATCCATCTCCAATTCGGTCCCCCCGCCCTGAAGATTTTCCAGAGCTGCAGAGCAAGATAGGTGCTTCAAAAGTCACTACTGAACCCTTGTGTCTCCCTCCTGAACTGGAGCTTGCACAGAACCCTGTGTTGGATTATCTGAAGGGTTCTTCACCTCCTCTTTCTACTACTTCTATAGAGCCTCTGGCTCCCCGGCCACCACAGCCTCCCCCCCCAAATATCGGGACCAAGCCATTCATATTCTTCTTTCTTTAAATTTCCAATCCAGGCTGCTAAGAGACACAATGCTGTTCACTTGGCATACTGGGGAGGGGTTACCTGAGCCACCTGATCAGGTCTATGTGGCACGTACGCTTCTAAAGGATTCTTTAAAATTCTTTTCCCATGAAATATATGCGTTAATTCATATCTCTGGTGAAACCACGTTTGACATTAGTTTCCAAACATCTAGGGGACTGGAGCGTTTTTGGCCAAAGTATAATTCTCAGCGGACTACTGCATTATGGACCCCATTTCAGGCTATTCCTCTTTCTAAACCTACTTTTAAGATGATCACTATTCTGTTTCGTAATGAGGGAGTTGAGGTGGAGGATGTTGTGTATTGGCTGAAACAGCATTGTGACATCCAGGGACAGCCTGAAGCCATTTTGGATACCGAGAACATTTGGACTTGGGGCTGGAAGTTTAAAGTCTTGTTATGATCTACTGATTCTGGGGTTGTACATCTGCCTAACTCTTTTTTCATAGGCCGAGATGGGGGGGTCTTGTTCTACCCGGGTCAGCCGAAGGCTTGCTATCGGTGTGGTGACCCTGCACATCTTAGTAATGTATGTGATAAAATGAAATGCAACATCTGTGGGGGATTGGGCCACGTAGGGGCACACTGTTTGAATGAATGTAGATGTAACCTATGTGATGAACAGGGGCACACCTTTCAGAATTGTAAATGGGCTGCGCATAACCAGGAATTTCACGATGGTGGAGTGGACCAGCGCTTTATTATTACACAGGTGCAGAAGGCCCATCTCCAGACCACCTTGGTGGTACCTCCCTCTAGGGCAGCCCAGCCCTTACTGCAGGCTTCAGTGCCTGTTGTATCCTCTGAGGTCGTACCTCAGATGGTTTCCTTCATGGATGACCCCTTGTCTGAGATTTCTCCTGTCCCTGATCCTGCCCAGTCTAATTTTCCTGTTCAGGACCCGGTCCCAGGTCCAAGTACTATGCTCCCTCCCCCCCCCTCGAGTGCTTACAAGTGTCATATGTAGAAGGTCACTGAGAAATAACCCTCGGGTTGCACCATCTCCTGTGAGTGGTCCGGAACCCCCTCCAGTGCCCTTATCTAATTCTTTTGAACTTCTCCAACCCCTTTCTGATGATGCTGGAGGTGAGTCGGACTCTTCCTCCATAGCTTCTTCTCTCCCTGACAGTATCACTGACCCTGAGTTGCAAGTTGGCACTGGCCTTTCTCAGAACTGAAAGGCCAGAATAAAACTTAAAGGGAAGAAGGTGGTTGGGAAAAGGAAATTGTAAAATGTATTTTTTGTCTGTTTTCCTTTTTTTGTTGCTATGTTTCACTTTGTTTGCCATACTATTAATGTAAATAGTATGAAGCGTATGGCTAAAAGGAGATTGATTTTTTCCTTTCTACAGCTTTTGCCTTTGAGTTTAATTTTATTACAGGATACAAGACTTCATACTACACATGAGATCCGACAAGCACAACAAGACTGGTTACTGGGTCCTTCTTTGGTCGATTGGTCAGGATTCTTATTGGGACTGGGAATAATTAATATCCCAGACTTCCGTTTGCTAAAATTGTTTGATGTAGCCCTGGTAGGCGCTTATTATAGATTTTGTCATTGGGTCCTGTCCTTACTGGGTGATAAACATTTATGCCCCTCAAATCAAAACTGAACGCATAGCTTTATTACTTTGCTTCGTCCTTATTTGCATACTTCCTTTCAGGTATTGTTTGCTGGTGACTTTAATTGTAGCCTGAGTCTTCAGGATAGAGCTGCTTTGCTGCTACAAAGAAACTGTTTTGTGATTCCCACAAATTGGGTAAATTGGTTCGAGTCGCCCACTTAACGGACTCTTATCTCTCCTTTACTACACAACACACCCCTACTTTCCAAAAGGGTAAACTAGCCACACGTATTGATTATGTGTTTTCCTCTCCTACAGTACCAATTATTTCTGCCAAAGTTCAAGCGGTTGAGTTTTCTGATCATCAGCTGCATTCAGTTGGTTTTGGTTCTGTTGTCTCTTCCTGTAAAGGTCCAGGTATTTGGAAATTCAACACATCTTTGTTGCAGATTCCGATGTTTATGCAGTCCCTCCTGTCTTTCATACAAGCCCGTAAATCTGTTTTTATTTGTTATGAAGATCCTGTTCAGTGGTGGTTAGACATGAAACATGATCTGGTCACTTTTTTAAAAACTTACAGTCATTTAAAATGTAGGAGGGAATACCTAGACTATTTGCTGAAGAGGGCACATTTTCAGTCATTATTGACCATAGCATACACGACAGGGCAAGACCTTACTCAACAAATAAAAGTCCTACAGAATGATATGTTGACTTTCCAATTACGGCAATCACAACAACTTTATTACCAACATAAATTCTGTACTGTTGGAACACGTGATGTTATTTGTCCTTTTGAATATAATTCCTGTCAGTCTGCCAGAAAAAATATGACGTGTCTTCTAGATTCAGAAGGGACCTTATGTTCCTCACAAACTGAGATTTGTCATATAGTAACAAAGTATACTACAGCCCTTTTTCTCCCCTCCCTACTGTGGCTGGTAACAGTGTGACTTTGTATAGTGGCCTTGTTATCCCAGCTCCCTCACAGCTATGTCAGGACCAGGCTTGTTCTCCTATAATGGAGCAGGATTTGATACTGGCTATTTCTTCATTACCTGTACAGAGAACTCCTGGTCCGGATGATCTCCCTGGTGGCTTATATAAGGTGCTGGGTGACCATTTGGCCCCAGAACTTACATATGTGTTTAATTCTCTGTTAATATGTGAATCTCTCCCTTTGGAATTTACTATGGGTACTTTGATTTACATTTACAAACAGAAAGGTGATATCCATTCTCTAGAGAATTGGCGACCTTTATGTATGTTGAACACCGACTTTAAGCTCTTAACGAAAATTATTGTGAAGCGTTTGGTGAGGATAGCAGAGGTGGTTTTGCATCCCACCCAATCCTGTTCTGTGCCTCAAAGGAGAATTTCTGATCATTTGATCCTCTTACGAGAATTATTTTCTCATGGCTATGCAGGTCCGGCTTCGGGACTTGTTGTCTCCGTAGATCAGAAGGCTGCTTTTGATTCAGTTAGGCATGATTTTTTATGGGAAGCACTTCGTTTTCTGCATGTACCTGATGTTATGGTACGCTAGATTATTGCTTTCTATAGAACTGTTGTGCCTGTAGTGAATGGTTGGATAGGACCCATGATCCCCATAAAAAGGGGGGTTTGTCAGGGCTGTCCTTTAAGCCCGTTGTTATATGTATTTTTTCTTGATGTTTTGCTCCGTTGGCTGAATACTAATTCTCAGATTCAGTCTATTTCTAGTTGTGCCTTATGCTTGCCTTATAAGGCAATCACATATGCAGATGATGTTTGTTTTCTTGTAGCTGATGCAGCCTCAGTGGTTCATTCTCTCCGTGAGTGCTCTATTTTTGGAAAATTCTCTGGTGCTGTTTTAAATTACACTAAAAGTTTGGTTATTCGAGTTGGTTCAGTAACCTCCCCCTCGGACAGTATTGGCCCGTTACGTTTAGTTGAGGGCCCTATTCACATTTTGGGAATTTTTTTTGGGACACAGGACTCAGATTTGTTTAACTGGAATGTTAAACTGCAACAAGGTAGACTTCAGGTGGCCTTCTGGAACTGGGGGCAGATAGGAAAAAAAATAGTGTTTTCTTAATTAAAAACTATTTGAGCTCTACTTTCCTTTTTCTGAGTTATGTATTACCTATTCCACAACAGCTAGAAACTGCTGTCTTTAGCCTGTTTTTTCAGGCTCTTTGGGGTAGTAGGTTAAACCCGATAAAGTGGAATATCACTTATTTACCTATCCCTGAAGGTGGCGTTTGTATGGTTAACCCTTTGTTATTTTTTTTTGTATTTTTTTCACTGCAAACCTTAGGCCTTTATTAATTCATGCCCAAAGGGGGTGGGAACCTTAGTTTTATGACTCTTGCAGGATTTGGTTTCATCAATGGGAAACTAATTCCTTAACTGTGTTAAGACAAACTGTTGGTATACCAACTTACGTAAAACATATGTTTTACGTCTCAAACAATGGAAGGTGCCTGTTCAGATGTTATTAAATCATTCACATGAAGTTTTATATAAGAAATTACTCCTGACGGTTCATGCTGTATCAGTACCCTTCGATAAGTGTCCTGGTCAACACCTCCCTTCCCTTTTGTTATTGTGGAAATATAAGAGGGTTCCAGCCAAAATGTGGGATTTTCATTGGCTTTCATGCCATGAAAAGATTAATGTAAAATCAAATCATAAACATAAGCAGTCTCAAGATAGAATGTGTTCTCACTTATTATGTATTACAGAACTTGAAACTATCCCTCATTTATTTTTTGACTGTTCGTTTATCAAAAATTGGTGGTCCTTTTTGGCACAGGCATGGGATACCCCCTTGCTTCAGTCGGTTACTTATTTGAATCTTGTAAACAGGTTTTTCTCTCCCCAGTGGTCAAAATGGCACCAGGACACTTTAAACCTTGTTTTTGTCTGCATTAAATGGAATATTTGGATGGTGCATTGCATGTTTTCTTTACAGAAAAAGGACTGCTCCTATTTGGAGCTCGAAAAAAAGATTGTACAAGATTTAAAAGAAATTTATGAGCATGAACATACTCTATACTCAGATATGACACTTTTGGAACTTTGGAAAGCTCTTCCTTGGATCACTGACTCTGATTTTGCAGTTACCTGAATGATTGTATAATACTTATCCTGTTTTTCCTTTGTTTTGTATTATGCTTTGTGTACTATTGTACGATTTTTGTCTTAATAAAACGTTCCCCTACTCTCCAGTTGGGGAACCCTTGTTGTCTTGGTCTCCATCCAAGATGGCAGCCACAGAGGTGGTGAAGGAGCTCCTTGCTTCTTCTAGAAGAGGTGGACTGGTCTCTTCCCCTGCTTCTCCCTGTTTAGAGACCACAGCTTCTGTCGATTTACCTAAGGATACTGCAGTTCCCTCTTTGCCTGACGCTGACATGCTTCTTATGGACATTTCAACTGACCAACAGAAGAACAATCCTACTCAAGACGCTAGTTCTCCTGTTTTCCTGGATCTATCTGCTGCTTCTCCAGAGATTCGCTCTCTAACACTTCAACTGCAGGCTGAGGAGGAGCATTTTGCACTCTGCAGATCGGAACTACGCACTGTCCTGACTTTGGCTCAGAAATCTGAATTGGCTGCTCGGGAAACATCACAAACTGTGCAAATCAGGAAGGACTCACCAGCATTGCAGCATTTGCCTGTTGTTGGGAACCTTGCTGAAGTTCCTTTGGGTTCTCAAAGTTCTGGATCTTCTCCTGTAGTGAATCTTTCGACCGGAGTGTCAGTGTGTGGATTACCTCAAATGCCAGTAAGACCTGGACTGGATCTGGCACACAAACTTTCCGATGCCTCTCGTTCTTTCGCTGCATCTCCTTCTCACTCACAGAAGGATGTTTCAGACACCCTACTAGCAGCAGGATGGATTATTTCTGACTCGGGCCACTGGATTTCGGGCCCCTCTCCAATAATGACTTCACCGGTCTCGATACAAGCCCAAAAACAACCGGATGTTCTCTTTGATCCTGTGCCTTCTCCACAACTTCTGACAAACACTTCCAATGATGACTCTAACTCCCCTTTACACCTCACTTTGGAGCGTCACTTTACCAACACTCCTGCTCCTATTCTAGGTGGCCCTGAACTTCCACGACCAACTTCACCAATTCCTTTGACTTCTACTGCTTCATTCCAACCACCTGAAGCCCCACTGAACTTATTAAAGCCATCAGAAAGAAAGCTTACACTTCTCTTTTTCATCAACCTATATATCCAGCTAAATGTCAGAATGCTGTTAGGCTTATCTAAAAACAGGGTATGCCAGAATTCCCAGATAGGAAATTTGTGGCTAAATCTTTATTAAAAGGCTCTATGAAGTTTGTTGCTAATGAAATTTATACACTTATTCATGTATCTGGTGAATCTACTTTTGGTGTAAGTTTTAAAATGAATTCTGGGCTACAGTGGTTCTGGGCACAATTTCAAACACTGAAATCTTCTCCATTGTGGGCTTGTTTTGAGGCAATTCCCCTGACCAGACGTGAATACAAAACGGTCACTGTTCTGTTCCGAAATGAAGGTGTTAGTGTCACTGACCTGACCTACTGGCTAAAACAAAGATGTTCAGTTTTAGGTCCCCCCAGAAGCCATATTTGATGAAGAACATAATTGGACTGGGAGGTGGAAGGTGAAGGTTATGCTCCATGTTACAGACACTGGTCTTAGTCATCTACCCAATTGTATTTTTTTAGGTCGTGACCGTGGCGTCTTGTTTTATGCAGGACAACCCAAGGCATGCTACAAGTGTGGTTCCTGTACACACTTAAACAGCCTGTGCGATCAGGTTAAATGCAATCTTTGTCAAGAACTAGGGCATATTAGCGGAAATTGTCTTAATGAACCAAAATGTAATCTTTGCGATTCAACTGGACATACATATCAGAGTTGAACCTGGGCTGCACACAATCAATCTGCCTCAGCTGATGTTGAGGAGCAAAGATTAATGATAGCAGTGGCTCAAAGAAATACGTTCTCTCCCCGAGACCTTCTGAGGTTTCTGTTGCCCCCCCTTGGATGTCCCAATTCCTGTGCCGGTGCAGCAGTTACCAGATAACTCCCCCTCCACTGCCACCTGACGGTGTTGCCCAACCCCTCTTTCCTGAACAGATCTCAGAATAATCTCCCTCTACAGGTATGCCCCCCCCAGATTAGCAAACGGTCCACTAAGAGGTCTCAGAAGGTGCCCATCCCACTTCTAAGGTGTCTAAGACCTCAGAACTTCCATTAAGCAATAAATATGAGGCTCTGCAACCCTTCAACCTTTCTGACACTGATTCAGAAAACTTAACTCTGTGGTCTTCCCAGGTGGATCTACCTTCCAATGCAGAATTGAATACTGTAGAACTGATTATTTTCGCGCTCTGTTTAATTTCGCTTTATTTGCTATCACAATTGGCAAGCGAAAATAAATGGAACGCGATTTAATTTAGAAAGTCAACATCAATGATGAGGAAGTGGAGTGACTGCATTGATGTCAAAAGATAAAATGAAAGCTACAGTATTCATTTTTAAACAGTGTTGCAGTGCAGTATCTTGAGCAAACATGAGGAAGCAGAGCCACTACAATGATTCTAAAATGATTTTTTATTTTATTTTTATTTAGTAAATACTGTATGTCCCTTTATTAATAAAAGCAAGGCACTATTAGAAAACAAAACTGTATCTTCATCCCAGCAGCACTGTTCTGTTCCTCAATTAGCTGTTTGTTCCTGATTAAATACGTACTACCTGACTATTTACTAATTGCCTGCATGCTTTCTCGTTGGAATGTGCTAATTCAATCACCCGTGATTAAATGGCATAACAGCTGGTCGCGATTACTGGCACCCGCAAATATAATCGGTTCTACAGTACTTCTTCTGTAAGTACACGTTGTAGATCACAAAGGTTGAGAACAAAGCCTCCCTGAAGACTTTCCTTCTGATTTTTTTCCCCCACCTTATCTAGATGTCTTCCATACTCTTGGGTTCACTTAATGTGAACAGTATCAAAAATCATAAATGAAAATGTTTGGTACTGTCTTATTTCCAGTCTAGTTCCTTACAGATTGTCTTTTTACAAGATACTGCATACTATTGCTGAAATAGGACAGGTTACTAAACTATGGTATGCTGGATCTTCCTATTGGTCTATAGGCCCAGATGTCTGCTCTGGGGTTGGCATTTTGTTTCGTTCCAGTTTGCAGGTACATCTTTTCAAACTTATTGATTTAATTCCTGGGCGTGTATTGATTCTTGATACTAAAATAAATAATTCTTATTATAGGTTAATCAATGTCTATGCTCCGCAGACTAAAGCAGATAGAGTTTCTTTATTTAAAGACATTCAGCCAAATTTGTTGTCTTCCCAGGCTATTATTCTGGGTGGGAATTTTAATTGTGGACTTGACAAATGTGACAGGGGTGCTTACTCCACTACTACTAAGATATACTGTGATATGTCTACTTTAAAAAATGTTATTTCCCTGTCACATTTAAAAGATGCCTATTTGACTACTCATAATGCTGTTCATCTCACATTTCAGAGGGGCCATTTGGCTACAAGAATATTTTTTTTTTCTTTCTTCATTTTTATCTATTTCCTCCATTAAGGTTATAAAAATTGAATTTTTGGATCATAAGCTTTTGTACCTTTGTTTAGGGACTACGGTAACATTTTCTCAGGGTCCTGGATATTGGAAATTGAATTCTTCTCTTTTATCCCAATCATCTATGATACTAAATCTTCAGTATTTTGCAGCTCATAAAAGTTCTGTCTTTGATCTGTTCGACTTTCCTGTCCTCTGGTGGACAGATGTCAAGCTGGATTTATAAAAATTGTTGAAATCGCATAGTAAACTAATCCATTACAATGCTTACTTCCAGTATCTCCAAACATAGAAACATAGAATCTGACGGCAGATAAGGACTGCTTGGCCCACCTAGTCTGCCCATTTTCCTACCTAACAGATAAGCTGCAGATCCTAGTTAACCAACAGCTTACTTCCTCCTACCTCCCACTAGGACTATAGAAACATAGAATTTGATGGCAGATAAGGACCGCTTGGCCCATCTAGTCTGCCCATTTTCTCCACCACCGGAAAAAGTTACAGAAACTACAGTCTTTATCCAGGACTACTACCCATGATTTTAAGGATCAAATTCACATACTTCAACAAGACATGCAAGCCTTTCATCTGTGCCAATCAGAAAGCTTGAAATATCAGCATAGTTTTGGGATTAAAGGGAAGGCTTCAGTCCTCTGCCCTTATCTCCATTGTTCCACTACTATCAAATGTAAGGTGATGGATTGTCTTAAGGATTTAGACGGTTCGGTCTATATGGACAAACAAAACATATTTCGCATAGCACCTCAACATGTTTCTTCTCTTTTTTCTACTTATTCTAGCCCTGCTATTGCTTTTACAGATTTATTGCCTTCTTCTCATGTTTCTATCTGTCCTCCTTTTTTATTATCTGAATTGACAGCTGACATTTCAGCTGCAGAGGTGGAACAGGCAATTAGATCCCTGCCTACTAATAAAGTCCCTGGTTTAGATGGATTTACCTCTGAATTATATAAACTTCTTGGCCCACTGCTGTCTAAGGAACTGACAGTGGTATTCATCTTTCTTTTGAATACAGATTCTGTTCCTTTGGACATGGCCCGTGGTCTTTTAGTTTTTTTTTATAAGAAGGGTGATAAAACGGACCTAACCAATTCGAGGCCCATCAGCCTTCTGAACACCAATTTCAAAATACTTGCCAAAATTTTACATACTAGATTGTTGCAGGCAGCTGTACATCTCATCTCCCCTACTCAAGCATGTTCAATACCAGAAAGGAAGATGAACGATCATCTACTTCTTCTTCGTGAACTCATTGAACGAGATAATGCCGAAGGCTTATCAGGATTCTTACTTTCCTTAGATCAGAGACAAGCTTTCAATAATATTGGACATGCTTACCTATAGTCTGTACTAAAGCAATATGGTATCCCGAATTCCTTTGTTTTTTGGCTGCAATCCATTTATAAAGTAGCAACAATATCTCCACTTATCAAAGGTTGGGTGGACCCAATGATTCCAGTACGTCACGGAGTTCGACAAGGCTGTCCTCTAAGCCCTCTCCTTTACATTTTTGGTATTGACCCACTTTTACGGGCTTTGAACTCGGCCCTTTCCTTGACACATGTACAAGTAGACACTTACTCTATCCCTTATATTGCCCTGGCTTATGTAGACAATCTCACAATTTTGGTTGGAGGTGTGGCTTCTGCGTCGCAGGCCATGACCATATACAAATCCTTTGGATTCTTATCAGGATCCTCCCTTAATATATCAAAAAGTGTAGGGAGACAATTTGGCAAACCTCCAATCCCTCTCCCTTCCATAGCAGGATCCACATTGTCCCGGGCCCCAATTACAATTTTAGGTATACAGCTTGGATACCAAGCCTTGGACATCCAGAACTGGACTTCTAAACTTTCTCAGGTTCAACAGTTATTAAAGCAGTGGAATTCCTGGCACATGCTATAAATTGAAGTGAGTCTATCTCGTTAAGACATTCCTTTTACCACTCTTTCTACATATCAGTTGGGTGTTCCCTCCCCCTGATCCCCACAAGCCTCATTACTCAGTATTTTCTTCCAAGCATTCTGGGGAAACCAGTTGAATCTCCTGAAGAGGAATATTTTATATCTCCCTAAATCTCAAGGAGGACTAGGTATGGTTCTCCCTGTAGTTTTTTTGTTCCATATTTTATAGTGTTGTCAATTTCTGGCCTATTTTGACTCATGTCACTAGGGCTTGGGTCCCTTTATATACCTCAACTTGTGGCCCTTGGTTCCCACAATGGGAAATGGCTACTCTATGGGTGCTCCGTAACTCTAATATTTGTCCTTCCTATATTCAAGATATTTTTGTTAAACTAAAAAGTTGGCAGATGACAGTTGCCATGGTGCATGGTCACCACAGGAAATTTATCTATAAACAAATCCTCACCGCTAAATTTCGGGAACTAGTCACCTTTCCTTCCTGTCCTCCTTTTTTGGCAACTGGCTTACTTCAGTTCCTGAATAACCCAAGGATTCCTGAGAAAATGTGGGACATTCATTGGCTCAGTTGTCACAATCAGCTGAATATTAAGGAGCATCAAAATCATAAACAGTTGTCTGAGAGAATTTGTTCTAGGCCTCAGTGTAATCACCAACTGGAAAATACTCATCATTAATTTTTTTCCTGCTCTTATATCTCAGATTTTTGGTCCACTTTGGTGACTTCATGGCATATGCCTCCTTTCCACAATACAACATTGAATGCCTTACAGTATGACTCCTTTGATTCTTCTTGGCAGGCGTGGGATGCCTCTACCTTACAGGTTATTGTCACAGTTGTGAAATGGTACATCTGGAATTCTTGCTGCTGGTTCACCTTGTAGCAAAAATTGGTGCCATTACCAGAGCTGGAGGAGAAGATAAAGTGGGAGGTTAAATTACCTTTTTGCCAAGACCTGAAGGTTCACCCTGCTGCCTGGATTTTTCAGACGTGGTGGAATCTTCCACGGGTCACAGACTCTGATGTCCCAATTACTTGAGATTGGTTCTCCAGTTGGTTTCCTTGACTTTTTCTGGTCCCTTTTCTACCACATTTTTCAATTGCCATATTTCTTTCTCCTGATTTGCATATTGTACTACTTCTCTGTGCTGTATCTAACAATCTTGACTACAATATTCCCCTACACTTTTAGTAGGGGGGATATGCTGGGTGGGGATGATTCTGTTATGATTTACAATTTTTGTATACTGAATTGTTCCCCTACTCTTTAGGTGGGGAGGAGGGGATCTGTTGGGCGTGGATGTTTTTGTTATGATATTGACATTCTTGTATACTAAAATATTTTTTCTGGTTTTTATTTCTTTTCATTATGATTTGTATGCTATAATACTTTTCTGTATTTTTTGTTTGACTATCTTGCATAAAGAATTCCCCTACTTTTTTAGTGGGGGGGATCTATTGGGAGGGGATGTTTTTGTTATGCTTGTGACATTTTGTATGCTGAGCGTATGCTGTAATACTTTTCTGTATTTTTTGTTTGAAAATCTTGAATAAAAAATTCCCCTACTCTTGCAGTGGGGGCGCTGATGCTATGGAGGTTGGTGATTCAGAAGCTCATTCTGCTGGTGTACCTGTGGGTTTGAAGGTCTTCCAACCCACAGGTCCAGCCCAGGAGACTGATGCAATTGTGGATGCTCTAATGAAAATTGAGAACATTGTGCCTTTTGTGATTGATGATTCTGTGAGTACACTCCAAGGTCTTTTTGCCTCGGATGAAGTTTGGCTTGACCACATATTACAGAAAAAAAAATCTTTGCGGTATGGAGGTTCTAATCAAGCTACCGGAATGTATACAATGGATATAAGACTCTCTGTTTCACAGCCTGAATTGTTAGACCCTGGTGTTATGAAAGAAGCTGTTAAGGTATTGCAAGAGGCGATAGCTACTGAGAACGCCGGTAAACTTTCAGCTAAGGAGTCGGGTGATTCAGTCCTGTGATGCACTAGCAACAAAGGAATTCCTTCGACCTGAGTCAGAATCAGTGGAGGAGATACTGACAGCTGCAGCTAGGCCTTTGCTGCCGGAAAGATCGCTGCCTACACTGAAAGAGACCACAAAGCCTGTGAGTACTGAATTTAAAACTCTGTCAAAGAGTGACTGTTTAAAAGTAACAGGGCTTGGTTTATGAAAGGCAGGGACGGTGAATTTAACACTTATCTGCCGCACGGGAGCTCCCCAACCTCACTAGAGTGTTCCCTGTTGAACGAAGGGTGGATATGGGGAGAAGAAGGCATTTGGATTCCTGACCCAGATCACAGTCCAATACCAGGACATTCTCCTTCAAAAGACAATCTTCAGAAATGTACTAGTGTGCCTACTTGACCTCAGGAGGGAACAGAACTTGAGAGGCAAGCAGATAGTAGTAATGAAGCACACAACATAATGGAGAATGGACTACCTCACTACAGGGCATCTTCCTCCTCAGAATCAGAAGGTTCTGCTGCAAAGCCTACAGAGTGGGGAGACAACATAGATGATGGATACAAATCCCCCAGTGACAAACCTGACTTTACTGAACGTTCTAAAACTGCATTGGAGAATTTTAGATGTAAAGACCCCTTCTCAGGCTCCCCCCTTTGCAAAGACGTAATGCAGTGTGCTTAGAATATTTAGGGGGTTTAGAAATAGCACCTAACTGTATATATGTGGGATGCAGCTTATTGAAGGGTTCATTAGGATTTTTTTTGAACAAAATTCATGCTTTGATTCATGTCTCTGGTACTGCATTGTATGATATCAGTTTCAATACACCACAAGGTTTAGATCACTTTTGGTCTAAATATGATTCTTTGAAATATACTGAATTGTGGTTACCATTTAGAGCTATATCCTTAACTAAACCCTCCATTAGGAATGTTACGGTGCTGTTTCAGAATGAATCCATGTCAGTACATGATATCATCTACTGGATGCAACAAAAATGTGATGTACTTGAAACCTCACAACCAATTTTTGATGAAGAATGTTTATGGAATGGGGGTTGGAAATACAAGGTGCATTTAAGGAATAATAGCATGGGTCCTGTACATATACCTAATAGTTTGTTTTTGGGGCGTGAGAGAGGCCATTGTTTTTATCCTGGGCAACCTAAGGCCTGCTTTACATGTGGGGCCTACACGCCTGTGACAGGTTGAAATGCAATCTTTGTTTGTCGTTTGGCCATCATAATTCTGATTGCAAGGAAGACCTGAAGTGTAATTTGTGTGTAGACACTGGACATACATATAGAACTTGTCCATGGGCTACACATAATCACACTGATCGTAAACATCAGAATATTATAATTCAGGAGGCACAAAAGAAAGAAATGGCTAAACGGAGAACCGAGTCCAATAAAATCCCACCTGATCACACAAACACCCTGCCCCCCCCATGGAAGAAATAATAGTAGACAAAGATGGCAGTATTTTAGACCCTGCAGAACCAGTAATTATTTCAGAGACTGATACTCTGGTTCCTAACACTATGGCTGAACCTGAGGCAGAAACAAAAGTGGTTGAAATGCCCCCCCCCCGGACTGCCAAGAGTAAAGCAAAAAAATGGAACATGATGCAATCTAGACCTAGACCTAAAGTAGCTAAGGCATGTGTACCTGAAGAAGAGGGGATTTTGTTAACAAACAAGTAGGAAATCCTATCAAAAAATTTGCAAGATTCAGAACAAGGAGGAGATTCAGAGGCCTCCTCCTTAGCTCCCAACTCTTCAGAGTCTGAAGGAGAACTACAAGAACCAAAGGTAGTTGAGGAAAGGAAAAAACAGATAGGTGCTAGGGTGCAGAGAAGTGCCAGGCTAAGGAAACCACCTTAAAAACCTCCTCCCTCCTTCTTCCTCATGGCCTTCCTCACAGATTAGCATTGCAACTGTCAATGTTAACAGTATAAGGAATGCTAAATGAAGACTGATTACGCTGAATGTTTTAAAAGATTTAGATTGTGAAGTTTGTTTACTGCAAGACACCAGATTAAATACAGTTTCGTTGGTTAGATCAGCACAACAATTATGGTGTTGGGGTCCCTCTTTTTTTTCATTTGGAACTGAGGTTTGTGATGGGGTAGGAATTCTATTTAAGGGGGATGGGTTTAAGTTTTCGAGACTGGTTGATATTTCTTTGGGGAGGGCATTATTATTGGATTTCATGTATAGAAGGGAAGGTTCGAGGTTGATAAATATTTGTGCCCCCTCACTAAAAAAGCCAGAATTTCCCTGTTTAATGCAGTCAAGCCTTTTCTGATCATGATAAAGCATATACTTTGGGGAGGTGATTTCAATTGTGTTGTGGATAGAAGTGATAGAGGTGCTGTAACCAAGAAAATGCTCTGTGATGCTAATTGTCTCAATGGTATTATTGCACAGTGTAATTTACAAGATTGTTTTAGGACCTTACATGGGGGCATACATATTATAGAGGTGCTTTATCTACTAGGATTGATTTTTTATTCTCTAAGAAAAATGTTAGGGTCCGTACAGCAGAAACAATTCCCTTGGAAACTTCAAACCATGTGATTCTCCATGTTGTAGTAGCCCTCAATATGGCTGTGGTTACTGGAAATTAAATACTACAGTATTACAGGAGAAACAATTGATTGCATCAATCCTTAACTTTTTAAAAGCAAGGATGTCAGTGGCTGTCTTAGCTGACAATATTAGTTCTTGGTGGGAAGGTACTAAACAGGGGTTGAAGTTGTTATTTCAATCTTACTTCACTAGAGGTTGTCAAAACCAGTATAAGGTGTACCTTAAACTCCAACTACAGTTGAGTAAAGTATATTCGGTGATCAGCACCCAGCATATTAGCTTAACACCTCAAGTCTTGAACCTAAAAAACGCAATGATAGGATTACAGTATACAAGGGCTACAGCTATGCTGAATGAGCACAGAATTTGCTCTCCTGGCAAAACTGGTTTCAGGATGCCTTTAAATGTTGTTTGCAGAGGGCATCTGATAGGTTCATGGCTTCTGTTAAAACTATGGAGGGTAATTTAGTATCTGACAGCTCGGCTGTTTTGCACACTGTATCACAATATTTGAGTAGATGTATACTGCACCTCCCATAGATGAGAGGGTTTTAACTGAGTTCCTTACCACATTTGAGGTTCCCAGTCTGCCTCTTGTATATATCAGAGATCACATTAAACCTGTGACTGTGGCTGAAATTGAGTCAGTTATTGGTAGCCTTAAAGGGAATACTGCACCAGGTATAGATGGTCTACCTTCTGAGTTTTATAGCATGTTCAGTGATTTATTGAAACACATTTTGGTAGTAGTTTATAACTGGGTGCCAGGTAGTTTAACGGTAGACTTTCATTTTTGTATAGCCATACAAATTCTAGTGCTTAAAGAGGGAGAAAGAACGGATCTTGATAATTGGAGGTCCCTAAGTTTATTGAACACTGATTATAAAATATTATTGAAAATTTTACACAGTCATTTAGTTAATCTTGCATCGGTACTGATCACCTCAGCCCAAACGTGTACAGTACCAGATTTACTATTAATCTGTGAAATAGTTGAACATGGTAAAGAGGCGGTACTAAGGGGATATATTATGTCTTTAGATCAAGAAAAGGCCTTCAACAGGGAACCACATCAATTTATCTCACATGTAC
The DNA here is from genome assembly GCA_016271365.2 of Neoceratodus forsteri. Classification (NCBI taxonomy): domain Eukaryota; kingdom Metazoa; phylum Chordata; order Ceratodontiformes; family Ceratodontidae; genus Neoceratodus; species Neoceratodus forsteri. The sequence goes on along the minus strand of CM057453.1, from coordinate 1,301,589,447 downwards.
TGACCCATTATGGTATACCACCTATCTTTGTAACATTGATCACTTTACTTTATGAGAATGCAAGGGCAATTCCTTTGGTGAATGGGCATTTAGGAACATACATTAATATATCCCGAGGAGTATGACAGGGGTGTCCGCTTAGCCCTTTGCTGTATGTATTTTGTTTAGACCCTTTATTACAGCTTTTACAATAGGGCACATGCATTAAGCCCCTAGGGAGAGGGGTGGAGGCACGAGTGACAGCTTATGATGATAATGTTTGTGTAATAGTTGCAGATCAGCAGTCAGGAGAACAGGTACTAGATTTAATTGATAAATATTCTAAATCAACAGGGGCATACCTTAATGAGGATAAAAGTATTGTTTATCCTTTGTGTGGTACTGTCACCAACAAGGAAACATGGCATGGCATAAAGGTATCAACTGACCCTTTTCAATACCTAGGTGTATGGTTTGGGAGGGGGGATAATAGTGTTCTAAACTGGAAATCCCAAATTGAGCAAGCCTCATCTAAGTTTGCTGTATGGAAGTCTTGGTACCAAACTAAAAAGATAAAAGTGGCAGTTGTTAAAACACTTTTGCTTCCAATATTCTTATTTATTAGTGCCGTGTATCCTTTGCTGCGGGCTTTGGAAGCATCCCTTTTGAGTCTGGTCTTTCAGGTAATTTGGGGTAGCTGTTTAAATCCCATTAAAAGGGAGGTCTTGTATGTGCCGGTAGATAAAGGGGGCTTGAATTTAATAAATCCTATAGTATTTTTTTACAGTGAGTTTTTTCGTATTAATTTACTAGACCGTACTATACCAAGTTTAGCACTTTGGATAATATATGCTAGTCACTGGATTAGACCCCTCTAACAAACATGGGAGAAACAGGAGGTTTTATCAGCCCAGGTTAAGACTAAATGCATCTTCTTTAGGCCAGCTCTTGGGAAATTAAAGCAATGGAAGATGCAACAGGATGTTTTGAATTTACACTCCAAGAAATCGGTTTATACTACAATACAAACCCAAATAAGCATGACAACAGTTCAGTTTAAAGATGTAGCACCACATTTTTACATGGAAGTGTTGGAGTCCTTAAGAGATCCTTGTATCCCTCCTAGGGTCTGAGATGTCACATGGTTATGTTCCCATGGTTGTTTATTTGTTAAAGGGAATGACAAGCACAAAAAAGTTGAAGAACGTATGTGCTCTAGGCTAAGTTGTGTAGCACAGGAAGAATCCATGTCCCATTTTCTTATTCATTGTCCTTTTGTTAGTGAACTGTGAGCAACATTGGCACATGTATGGAATAAACCTCATTGGCAGTCGATAACATATACAGAAGTGGTTGGTGGGTTTTATTTGGGAGACCTTGGCTTAGAAAAAGGGACGGTACATTTCATTCTTTCCTACATTAAATTTTTATTGTGGCAATCCAGATATAAGTTTGTCTTGCAACAAATTTATCAAGATCCAAAGACAATTATCAACACTGTTGAAAATGAATTATATAAACAATGTCTGTTTGAAAAGCAACATGTGTCTCCCAGTACATGGGCACGTCATTGGAATAATGTTCCTTTTATGAAAGATAAGATTGGATGAATTCCTTTTTCTTTATGTTTCTGTTTACTTAGCTTGTTATGTTCTGTATGGGTATTATTGTACAATGCTTTCATGATATGTATTGTTCAGTTTCTTTAATAAAAATTTTCCCTACTCTTTTTGAGAAGTGCCATGGGATCTTTACCATCCACCTGAACTACCACCAGAACAGGCAGATGGGACCTTGGTTTAATGTCTTATCCAAAAGATGGCACTTCAGGAGTGCAGCACCCCTGTCATGCTGCACTACAGTGTCAGTATTAAGATTTAACTCAAGCGCCTGGTGTGGGGATAGAACCCACAGCCTTCTGATCTCCCTGCCTCAGAGGCAAGTGCACTACCTGCTGAGCCACTTCCATTGAGACAGCTGGTGGAGCCATGTGTTGTGGTGTTTTCAGGACCAGAACTAGAACTAGTAGAGAAGTCACGATGGCAATGTGAACAGAACTGGAATATCAGGCTGGGGAGCAAACTGGCTGGTTCCAGATGCTACCCTGGTACCAGAGACCGGGTTGCTGGAGGAAGTCTTTGGCTGAGTGGTGCCAGATGCTATGCTGGTACCAGAGACTGGGTTCCTGGAGGAAGTCTTTGACTGGCTAACTGGTGCCAGATGCTATGCTGGTACCTAAGACTGGGTTGCTGGAGGAGGTTTTAGGCTGTGTAGTGGGAGCCAGATGCTATGCTGGTAAAAGAGATCGGGTTGCTGGAGGAAGTCTTTGCCTTGCTGAGTGGTACCAGATGCTATGCTGGTACCTAAGACTGGGTTGCTGGAGGAGGTTTTAGGCTGGGTAGTGGGAGCCAGATGCTATGCTGGTAAAAGAGATCAGGTTGCTGGAGGAGGTTTTTGGCTGGCTGACTGGTGCTGATTGCTATACCAGTACCAGCGACTGGATTGCTGGAGGGAGTGTTTTGCAGACTGGCTGGTTGGTGCTTAATGCTATGCTGGTACCATAGACTGGATTGTGGAGGAGGCTTTTGTCCATTTGGATGGCTGGTGCCAAATGTTATGCTGGTATGAGAGACTAGGTTTCTAGAGGAGATTTTTGACTGACTGGCTGGTGCTCGATGCTATGCTGGTACCAGAGACTGGGATGCTGAAGGAAGTATTTTTCTGGCTGGCTGCCAGTTGGTTGGGAGGTCTCTTTCTGGCTGACTGGTGCTGGATGCAATGCTGGCATTAGAGACTGAGTTGCTGGAGAAAGTCTTTTCCTGGCTGGCTGGCTGCACCAAATGCTATGCTGGTATTTGGGTTTGTATAAAAGAAAAGGGAGACAAAGGAAGAAGCACAGTTTTAGCAACTTGCTCAGAAGTATGAACTTGTGCCCAGACATGAGAGAGAGTGCTAGCATCTCTCCCTTCCTGAGACTTGGGATTTTGCAGTGTTTTACTTTGAGACACTCATCTGGTTAGCAGAAAAGGTATGTCCCAATGAGAGAGAGCCATGAGTGAGGGAGACCCACAGAAATAAGATGCCGGAGAAGATCCCATAGATGATGAAGAACAGGTCATGTTGTGGTCTGGTTTCCTACACTAGTTACAGAGGCCTTATTTTGCACAGTTACTGTCTTCACTGTAGTTCATAAATAAGCAATAGCAGCACACTGTTCTGTTTATCAACCAGTTGCATCTTACAACAGCCTCTGATCAAAGCCAACATGGCTGCAAAATAATGAATTTGAAGCATAGTCCTCTTATTACCCAACCTCATGAACCCTGTAGGTGAAAGTGTTCAAATCTCCACCTAAATATGATTGTGCGCTACTGAAATATTATTCCATGCCATAGCCCGAAAACACCTTTTGGCCAGGATCTGAAAAATAACAGTATCGTGTTCATGAGGTGGTGTGAAAAAATGGCTATGTTGAAAATTTGGGGTGAAAATATTTAAAATTACTGAAGTTATAAGCAAGCATAGAAAAATTTCGACGTACATTAGTAACTTTGTCATTTTCACATATTTTGACCCAAACTTTTCAACATAGCCATCTTATGAACCCGCCTCATATGCAATGGTGGCAAAAATTTTCAAATCCCACCCGAAAGGGGATTTCATCAAGTGACTGTTAAAATCACCTTTTGGGCCTAATTTGCATAATTCCACTACAATTGTGCACGAGGTGGGCTCCCAAAAAGGCCATGTTGAAAATTAGAGGTGAAAATATGCAAAATGACAAAGTTATGCCTCAAAGTTCAAAACCCCTCTGAAATATATTGAACCACACTTACTTTGCTTTCTCATATTGCAGTCGCCAGTTCCAGCTGCAAGGCATGTCTTTGATCAGAGTGGATGTATACCATGGGACCTGTTCAGGTGAGTAAGGGTATGTGGAGGTGTGGGGTGGTGACTACTGAGTGGGAGAACAGGGTGATAGGGGCCATAACAGTGAGGGACCATTTTCTTTTTTAAAGGTTTTTAGGAAAAAAACATAGAGGGACAGTTTTCATCATTACATGTAAAAAGTATTATGGGTACAGGTGATTGTTGGGGGGGGTTCCATTAGACACCAGGGACATATGACATATATAGGGGATGGGGATCAGAGGGCAGGGGGTACCACTAGACACCAGGGAAATATACCATATATAAGGGATGGGGATCAGAGAGCAGGGGGTGCCGCTAGACACCAGAGAAACATTAGGAAAGTACAGGGTCAGCACTCAGGGGGATGCCACTAGACACCAGAGAAACATTAGGGAAATATGGGGCTGGTGATCGGAGGTTGGGGGTGCAACTAGATACCAGGGAAATATCACACAAATGGATGATGATTGGAGTGGGTGGTGCCACTAGACACCAGGGAAACAGTACGTAAATATGGGGCCAATAATCAGAGGGTGGAGGGTGCAACTAGACATAAGGGAAACATCATGGAAATATGGGGCCAATGATCAGAGGGTGGAGGGTGTGGGCATGCCACTGGGGAGCCATGCTCCCACCCGACTTGTCTACTGCTCCTGTAGCTGGTGAGGTGGAACAAAATGGTCAAGGGTGTATGTTTCCACCCAGACCATAATTACTGCTGCATGCCTCTGTCCACTCCTGAACAATGTCCCACCACTGCTGCTGCTGCCATGATGGCATTGGAAAGCAAGATTCATTGAATTGTTTGTAACCCCCTCCAAAAAATACTGCTGCTTTAAAAGCACCCTCAAGTGCGGCAGAAGAAGGTAGGTGGGAGACAAACAGGAACAGCACTGTGGAGCGTACCTGAGCAAGAAAATAGTGTGGCAGCGGAGGGGGGCAGAGGAATAGCCCTGTGGTGAATGGAGAGGACTAATATGCATAGCTTTCGCTATGCAGCCATAAAAAAGTAGTTTTTCTTGGGATGCTGTGGAGTTGTAGAAGAACTGATGATAATTTAAGGTGCATTTCCTCAAGATTTTGTGCTGTAGTTAAAAAAACTTGCACAACATGATAGATGAGTCTTCTTGTGGTAGTTGCATGCGTTGGTGATGCCTGCATTGTTACAAAAAACACAATCGGGAAATATTAAACTAAGCAACATTTAAAGGAAAATCATTGCTGGTTGTACACAAACACTACACGTGAAGTAGACAGCACTACACCAGTACACAATTCTGGCTTGTTTTTAAAGGAAACCAAAAAGTATCATAGAAACATAGACAATGTTGACAGAAAAAAAAACATCAGTCCATCCAGTCTGCCCTGCTTTACCCTATCCTGCCTCATGACCGATTGTCTGCACAGGGTTTATGGTCCTTGCCTCCCCCTTGTTTTCTGCTTTACTGTTACCCCCCCCGAGATACTGTTAGGCCTCTTACTCTATCCTGGTGAAACCATTTATGGTTTATGCACCAACCACACAAAAACATAGAATTTGTCATCAGAAAAGGACTGCTAGGCCAACCTAGTCTGCCCAAGGGTTCCCTGTCTATTGGACCTCTGCAGAACCTAAATGGTCTCCTGGGACCCTCCCCCTCCCTGTTTCTGCACTAATGTGCCCCTGTGTCTATCCCATGCATGATTAAAGCCTTCCACCATTTTAGTTTCCACAACCACCACTGGCAGTCAGTTCCATGCTTCTACCACATGTTCTATAAAGAAGTATTTCCTCATGTCCTTCCTAAAATTTACCCCATCCAATTTCATTGCATGTCCCCTAGTCCTGGAGCTCATCTTCTTTTGGAACAGATTCCCACCCCGCACTTTGTTCACCCACATGAGGTACTTGAAGGTGTTGATCATGTCACCCCTCACTCTCCTGTCCTCTGGAATGTACGTATTGAGTTCCTTTAGTCTCTCCTCACAGGTCTTTCCAGGCAACCCATGCACCATCTTGGTTGCCCTTCACTGGACCCCCTCCACCCTGTCTATGTTCTTCTTGAGGCGCAGCCTCCAGAACAGAATGCAATCCTCCAGGTGGAGGCATAGACAACAGTGCAGTGGCAGCACCACCTCCCTCCTCCTCCTGGTGATGTCCCTCCCTATGCACACCAGCATCATACTAGTCTTGTGCATGGCCTTGTCACACTGTGCTCCAACCTTGAGTTCATCTGAAATAATAGCTTTGAGGTCTCTTTCCTGCCTAGTGATTCCAACACCATCCTATACTCACCACTGAGGTTTCTGCATGGTAGGTGCATGATTTTGTACTTTTTGCCATTGAATCTCAATCTGCCATGCTTTTGATCATTCCTCTTGTTCATCTGGTTGTCCTACTGAAGGCTTTGCCTTGAAGTTTGTTTTTGGAAGTCACTTATGACTCCCAGGTCCTTTTCCTCAGAAGTAGTGCTCAGCTTAATCATTCCTATCCAGCATTCTTTCCTGGGGTTCTTGTTCCCTATGTGCATTACCCTTCACTTTTTGGCAATGAATTTCATTTGCAAGATTTTGGAGCCCCATTCAAACTTTTGTAGGCTCCTCTGCATCTCACTGACCGCCTCCTCAGTGTCTTATCATGTCTCAGAACTTAGCGTGATTTGCAAAGAGACACATCTAGCCCTGTAATCCTTCTCCTGTGTTGGTGATGAACAAATTGAAAAGGACAGGTCCCAGGTCTGACCACTACAGCACCCCATGCGTGACCCCTCTCCCCTTATTTGACCCCGATGACAACCACCCTCTACCGTCTCCACCCTAACCAACTTCCCACTCATCTAACTAGGTCCTTTTCTGCACCCAGATCCTCTAAGTTCTTCAGCAACCTGCTGTGTGGCACCGCATCAAATGCCTTGCTGAAGTCAAGGCAGGGGAAATCTATTCTTTGTGTTTGATCCATGGTGCTTGTTATACAGTCAAAGAACACTATCAGGCTGGTCTGATATGACCTCTGTACCATGAATCTGTGCTGCTTAGTGTTCTGGAGCCGATTTCTCTCTAGGTAGTCCCCTAGGTCCTCTTTAACCAGTGTCTTCATCAGTTTACCCACAAAGGAGCCAAGACTGATGGGTTTGTAATTTCCTAGTTGCTCCCTGTCCCTCACCCTTGTGGAGCAGAATCATATTCACTATTCTTCAATTTCTCTGAACCACCCTGGACTGTAGTAAGCAGTTGAATAGCCATGCCAGGGGTTCAACCAGTTTTGATGCCAACTACCTGAGCATTCTCACGTGAATCCCATCCAGCCCTTTCACTCTATCTATTTTCAGGGCTGCAGGCCCTTTTCAAACCCTTTCTCCTGTAAGAATCACCTGTCTCATTTCTGGGATCCTCCTGTGGCAGCCTATATGCCAGTTTCTGACAGAGGCCCTCTTTCCTCCACTGTGAATACTGATCAGAAGTAATTGTTAGAACGGCTACCTTCTGTTCATCCTCCTTTATTACCCTTCCCCATCCATCAGTCTTACAATTCCCTCCATCTTCCTTTTTTCCCTTATGTACCTGAAGAACTTTCCTTTACCCCTCCCAAATATGCAGATCTGTGTCTACGTTATTGTCCTTGACTGTCATAGAAGGATAGAAAACATGATAACAGATAAAGACCCAGGGCCCATCCAGTCTGCTGAAGATTCTTAACTCTACTCTACTACTTTTAGTATTACTGAATGTCTATGGCCCTAATCTCAAATAGCCTAGTCCCTAAACTAAAGAAAAGTAACACTCTGAACTTCTCTTGTCCTTTCTTAAAATGATTAATTAATCCAGCTTCAACAACCTCCTTTGGTAATACATTCCATTTTTCCACCACTTTTTCTGTAAAGTAGTACTTTCTGATATCTCTTTTAAATCTACCCCCTACTAGTCTCCATCCATGACCCCGGGTCACTGTGTTGTCATTTCTGCTGAATAGAATGTCTCCATCAACCTTGTTTATTCCTCCTTGAAATTTGTATGTTTCAATCATGTCTTCCCTTTTTCTTCTTTCTTCCAAGGTGTACATGTTAAGGTTTGTCAGTCTTTCGTTATATGCTTTTCCTGGCTGTCCATGAATTATTTTAGTTACTCCAATCTGAACAAGTTCTAGTCTATCCCTATCCTTCTTTAAATGAGGATTCCAAAACTGAGTACAGTACTCTAGGTGGGGTCTAACCAAAGACTGTTATAAGGGCAATATTACATCTGGGTTCCTACTTTCAAATCCCTTACTTATACAACCCAACATCTTAGTAGATCTACTGTATGCATTGTTGCACTGATTACTGTAGGTGTTTTAAGGTTATTTCTTATGATAACCCCCAATTCTCTTTCCTCTGTTGTCTTGGCAATTTGTACCCCTCCAATACAGTAGCTTAAACATGGATTTTTTTTCCTAATATGCATTGCTTTACACTTTGCATTACATTTTGGCTGCTAGATTTTTGATCACCTTTCCAGCTTCTTCTCTATGCCCTTTTTCATATCCCTTATCACTTCCTCACCATCCAATCTTCCAATGACCTTCATGTCATCTACAGACAGATATATTTTATTATGCAGTCCTTCTCCAATGTCACTACTATAAATGTTGACTAGGACTGGACCTAATACCAAACTGTGAGGCACCCCACTTTTAACTGCTTTGTCTACTGGTATGACCTCATTCACAATAACCCTCTGACTTCCATCCCTCTGCAAGCTCCCAATCCATGTCATGGGCCATCTTCATACATTGAAATCCTCTAACAACTTTATAAGTCTTCTGAGTGGCACAGAATCAAAGGCTTTGCTAAAGTCCAGATATAACATGTCTACTGCATGGGTCTTGTCCACTGTCGCCATTTGTTACCCATTCCAAAACACAAGCACTTTTGTCTGACAGGACCCGCCTATCACAAAGCCATGCTGCATTTTGTCCTGTAGTCCATTTGATTCAAGGTACTAAGCTAACTGTTCTTTTACAATTGTTTCCAGAAGCTTACCAAGCATAGAGGTGAGACTAACCAGCCTGTAATTACCAGGTTCTTCCTTGTCTCCTCCCATGTGTAATAGCACCACACCGGCAGACCTATAATCCTTAGGCACTTCACCTGATGCTAGAGAGGTTTTAAACAAATCATCTAAAGAAGGTGCCAACTCATGTACCAATTCCTTCAGTATTCTAGGATGAAGACTATCTGTGCCAGGAACTTTGTCAACTTTTGGGGCTGCAAGACCCTTTCTAACTCTTTCCACTTTAATCTCAATCTTTCACATGTTTGTAATTCCTCTATCCAAAGCATTTATCCCACTGTCTGCCAATGGACCCTACTCTTCTTAAAAAAAAAAAAAGACCAAAACAAACTGTTAAGTATAATAGCTTTTTGCCCCTTATCCTCTACATATTCTTGCCACAAAGTTTTTACCAGCTCTGGAAATGTTTTAGGAGCTGAATTACAGGGACCTCTTGGCTCCTAAAGAGTATGAGGTGCTTTATCAAAATACAGTACAAGCCACTTAATCAGGATGTGGATAATTGGGACATCCATTTTTTTGGGATGTCCCCCTGGGAACCGATTAAGTGGCCATGTATTTCAATGGTGGTGCATTCCTTTTAGTTGGGAAAGGGACACCGGATATATGGGTTGATTCAGCCCTCCAGCACCTCAATGAGCCAACAATTGTCAGTCCCATTCACTTACTGTTAGTCTTGTAACACCTTATTGAATACTGTAACACCTTAACTAGTGGTAATTATGCACTAATTTGGGTCTCTTAACACTGGTTCAAAACTCTCACATTACACACACAGCACTCAACGCTCCTCTACAAGCTTCCCGTAGCTCTCATACAAAAACTGCTGATAGCTCTCCAGTTTGGCGTTTACAGTCTATTTCTTTCATGTCCAGTCTTTACCAAAAATTACACTGCCCTACCTGCCCAAACTGTTAGTGATACAGTAGAGCCCCATTTCCAGTTTGGGGGTCCAGTCTTGTCTCACTAAATCACTAATCAGCTCTGTTTTAGTTTGGAAATCTCTCTCCATATCTCTCTCATGCAAATCAGCACTCAACTTTAGTTCTGAAAATCTCTCTTGCTCTCTCCCTCGCAAGCAAATTAGCACCCAGTTTAGTTCTGAAAATCTCTCTCACTCTCTCCCGCATGCAAATCAGCCCAGCTGTAGTTATGAAATCTCTCTCGCTCTCTTAAGCATGCAAATAGCCTTTACCATGCCATGAGTAGTGAGAGAGAGAGAAATTGTACTGTACAAATTTAAACAGAATTTAAAAGAATATAATTCCCCATGCAAACAGAGGGGTTTGGTACAACATATTGCATAAGGAGGGTTGGCAACAACAACTTCTGTTAAAGGGGATGGCCACTTAATGGGGACAAATAGCTTACCACCATGGCATCCCAATTAAATGGCTTCTGTGGTATCAGTTGTGAAATTTGATGCCATCTTCTCTTCTTCTGTCGTATCTACCAGAAGGGATTGATCTATCTATTCTTCAAAGCTGTAATGCTGATTGAGGCCAGTTCATAAGGTGCTTAAGAAAGTAATCTGTAGTGTACCATCTGTGCCATCATTTGAAGTGTACCAGGTTTTCAAGAAATGTTGCAATTTACAAGAGCAAAGACTCAATATCTGCAACTCTCTACACTAGCAAGTGAAAAAGTGTGCCTAACAGTACTTATACATGGTGCAATAAGTGCACATTTGGTTGCTCTGTGGTTGTTCCTCATGGCAATTATTACACACTGTTGTTTATTTCCAAATTAGTACACCATTCTGGCACAGCTTGGAGGCTTGGATAAGTGCAATTACATCATAAAGGGAGGCCACAGAGACTCCCACATCATGCACTACCAGTCATTGAGGACCTTTGTACACCCGCACATCACAATCTCAGCAGGACCACGGAGTAATGTGGGCAACTGGGGTGGGGGTGCTGGAGGATTGGCCACTTACCGCAGCATGCAGGGTACCACATACAGTGGTGCCAGCCAGGATGCAACACAGTAATGCTGCACTATATCACAATATGCTTCAGTATGCTGTAGGGAACAGTGTAATTCAACAGCACTGAAGCCCTTTTTTTACTGCAGTATTGTGTGACCTGTCATTTACTGCAGGTTACTGCATTACATCATAGCTGGCTCTGCTGTACACCTGGTTGATAATGGCAAGGGGTGTGTGTGTGTCTTATGCAGGGATAACCCTGCCATAACTGCCTCTGTTTCTCCCATTGCCTCCATGCCTGGTGCTGGTACACACCCACCTAGGTAATGATGGCTTGTGCCCAACTCTGTTCACTGACACGAGGACAGCCATTATAAGAAGTTTATATTTTTTTGATTCCTTTTTCAGTAGGGGATGTGGCAGTCAACTCCATGGCATGTCATATCCCAGGATCACTTGCAGGTGTGGAGCAGTGGGTTCGCTTAGTGACCAAACTGGGCTTCCAGTTGGAAGCGAGGTGTCCCAGATGACTCTGCCTCACCAGGCCTCCCCCCTACCATGTACCTATGTGCATGGTGACCAGGGCTGATGAAATGTAATGCATCCCAGCCACATGTGTTGCTGTGGGGCAGGATGCAGAGCCCAGAGCCATGTGGCTTGGTACATACTGTTTGGTGCATACTGGGCCAAAAGGTGCATAGGGTGCAGTGTGCACACAAGGTTACTAAAGCATGATTCAAATGAGTATTTGACTCTTATTTGTTTCTGAAATATTTCATGTCTTGCTGGAGATTTGAACTCAGGCAACAAACAAAAAGAGTCAACTCAGTCCATAGCATATAGAGGCCAACATTAGACACACTCATGCTTTATCTCAACTGGCAGGCTATGCTCAAAATAAAAGGTTGGTAGATTACACATGTGAATCACCAGTTTCTGAAAGAGACCATCATGACATTTGGAAAATGTAAACAAATAATTTTATACAGCCATGTTTCTGCTTGGTTCTGTTTCATGAAGAAGGGATTTTGGATTAATTTCTTGGACATTCATTAGGACTCTTTGTTCTGTGTACGGCCTTTTGATATAGTGATATGACAGCATCTCAGCTCACTTTCCAACATTGCAGTCCTGCAGGATCGGCATCTGCTGCTTGTGACTATAATGTGCTCTGACTCAGAGGTGAGAAGGAAATTACTTCTGATGCTAAAAAGATAACTGTATACATTAAGCAATAACACACACCAGGGTGTATAGCTGTGCTGAGATATATGGTATTACAGACACTTCCAGTGAATGCCTTGTGCTTTCAACCACAGGACAAATCTGTGTATCTAAATAAGGCATCATGAAGTTTGTTATTCTTCTTGTAAAATAATCATAACATTTGAACAAACAAACAACAACAACATATTTAATGAAAAACCCACCATGAGATCTGAAGTGCCTGGTTGGGCTGTGATAACTGGACAGTCACAACACCGTTGGTGAATCAGATTTCTTAGATGTCTTCACCTGTTTTATAAATAGGCTCTCTAGTGCCATGAGTGAGCTGTTAACATGACATATTGCAAGATTAGCTAGCAATTAGGTGTGTGTGCGCTGAATCTGATTCGATGGTCGAATACACCGAATACAGTCTGAATTTGGCTGAATTCCAGATACCCGCTGTATTCCATGTATTTGGCTGACGAATTTGGTGGATGATCTGGGGACTCTTTGACTGAATGGTTGCAATCGAGTGTAGCCGGAGGAGCCCAATGAATTGACGGGTCAGAGAGGGGCCATGACCAAAAGTGGTCAGGTAGATGTGAGTGGAACCCAGCCCCTGGCCTCTGCTGCTGCAAGCTGCCAGAGATGTTTTGTAAATGGTATTGTCTCTGTTGGCTGGTTCAGAGTTGTGGTCACTAGGTCAGAAGTCAAGGATGGACATTCGTGGGTAGTGTGGAAAAGCAGAGTGGGGGGTTTAGGGGGCTGATCTGCTCCCTTATTTTAGCATTCAATTGTAGGTTTGGGGCAGACTATTGAAACCCAAATTCCTGAATACCAAATACCTGAATACATCTAAAGTATTTGGTGAATATTCTTTAAATTCATCATTGGTTTATTCGCACACCCCTTTTAATAATACTATTGCTTTTGCATGGTCTTCAGATTTTAAATTCATTGTTTGTCATAAAAAAAGAAAAAAACGCATAATATAAACTGTGCACATGCACACTTCACATCGTGTCAATGGATATGATACATGGTAATGACAGGACTAACAATAATATGCAAGCTGACCTCCAACTACCATCAGCACAGAATGTGATGATTTCTTACAGATCTGAGCCCATTTGAAAAGGCACAGCTTGAGTAGCAATCTGTTGTCACAGAAAAGACAAAATGTATGGTGTTTAGAATAAATGTTCTGCTGAGAATGCTGCAGTGTCAGCACATTACCAATGCAGTGCATGCACTGCGGCTCTGATTTCATTTAATATTATAAGGCACACTCAGAGAACGTTATAAAGGACATGAACACTTAATAATTTAAAATGTTATTAAAGTCCTTTGACATGCTGTGCAGGACTGGATCGATATACGGTTATGATTTCTTTTTAGATGGCACCTACTGAAGTATGCAATCTCTAGAAGCAACTTTTGTACACAGCAGCACACAGTTTAATTTTGCAGCAATTGTTTAGAAATAACCATACAAATTCATGGGGCATTTTTATCCCAAACTATTTTATGCACTTTTTTAAGCATCCGTTTACCCAGTATAGTATTACTGAGATGTAAGGCATGATTTCAAGACGGATCTGTAACTGATCTGCCCACACTATTGTCAGTGCACACTTATGTCCACACAGGTAGACCAGCAATTAACTGATCTACACATGCCTGACAAGAGTCCCATCACTGGACATTGGTTTTTCCCACACTGCAAGGGGCTGCAAAGGCCAGTTTTCGTAGTTTATTTATGCAAGAAGTAGCAAAGCACAATACACTCTTGTAAACCTCCTGCAGCTTTTGAAACTAGCTTCAGACAACATGATGGCATTCCCCTCAGCGCAGACAGAGGTGGATCTTGCTACTGCACTTGTATCAAGGGCTTTGAATGTTTTCCCCTATAACATCTCATTTTCAGTGGAGACCAGGTTTTACCCCATTTTACAGCAGGTGGAGGAATTGAAGTAAAATGATTTCAAATGACTGGCTCAGTGTCACACAGTGAGACAGCGGCTATGGTGGGACTCTAACCTGGGAGGAGAGAGGTCTGGGTCAGAATTCTTTGGGAGCAAATACACATAGCTAATCCACACTCACTTAAGGATCATTATACTGTGTGTATTTTCTGCCACTAGAACATCACACAACGGACTGCCCTGCAGTAACTTGTGGCAATGTTTGTCCCATTCTCTTGTCCAGCAGTCATTCTGATAGACAGGTAGTTAAAGCTTTGTTATATGCTTAAGACCTCAATGACACTGCTGACAGTCATGTGATTACCTCCTACTGTACTTAGCTAAAACAGATGCATTGCTCTGGGGAGCTGGGAAACTCTGGTGATGCACTTTAAACACTGCTGAATAATGATCTAAATCAATCATGAAACCCTGTTCCAATAAGTTTTATGGTAACTAGTTATGTTGAATTTTAAAATGCTCTCTCTTTCTCCTCACTCTCTGTTGTAGAATATATACAGCAAATCTAAGTTAAATTTATGTGACACAGACAGATCGTGTTCAATAGAAGAGCTGCAGGCTTATTTCAAGTTACCATTTTAAGAAAGATCTTTAGGCTATCATTAGTAGATGATTTCAAAAGGGCTCTGCAGCACCTTTGGAGTAGAACAAATATACCGTTTAAATCCTGAATTAAGCTGTATTTATTCACAAGAATCTTCAAACAACAATCATACATTTAAAGCCACAGTGCATGTTACAGAAACATTTTGTGCCAATACCTTTCTCCTCCATTTTAGATCACCCTTTGTCTCCTATCTTGTAAGATGGCCCTCCACGTTGAGTCTGCTTTAGATATGAAATAGACAGTGATGATCATCATTAAATAGGGCTGGCCCAAGGCTGGGATTAATATTCTTAGCTGTATTTCAACCTCCACAGTTTCACATCATGTTCCTTGTGCATAAAGGTGAGCTAGGATGCAACAGACACTGTTCTCTGACCTCATGGGACATGGGGGCATCAGGGAAAACTCCAGGTAACAAAATGCAAGTTTTAACCTGGTAAACAGGATATGAAATGTAGCAACATGCAAATGGATTTGGAAGCAAAAACAAACAGTGAGGAGCAATACCGAGGGTTGCAAAGGAGTGCAGTATGAGGTCTGTCATTTTTGTTAACATTAAGTGTTCCTTTAACATGACCTGTTGCATTTGATAGTCATTTCTGACATATGTTTTATAGTGATCATTGATTAAAGAGCTTATGTCTGCCTGTAATGAATATTAACTTTAAAAAGTACCAGCTATAGTTGTTTTATATGACGGACACATTTTTTTTCTTTTTCTGTTTGCTTATTAGATATTCTAACTGACAGCACAAGGTGTGATGAGTGGAACCTAGAGCTGGCATGAGGTGTTTTGTTCCTTCATACCTCATCAGTACTGTGATCTCACTGACTGTAACATCACAACTATTCAGGAAGCACCAATCACCAGGTGCCTGATCAGTCACATATTATGGCACATTGAGTAAGGTCACAGTGCTGATGAGACATGAAGATGAATAGAACTAGACAAGTCAGCAACCAGTTAAAGCATTGTGTTTCAGATCACACCACATCACATCACATCACATCACATCACATCACATCACATCACATCACATCACATCACATCACATCACATCACATCACATCACATCACACCACACCTCACCACACACATCACATCATGTCATGCCAAGCCATGCCACAGCATGTCACATCACATCACACCACACCACGTCACATCACAACACACCACACGTCACGTCATGCCACACCATGCCACATCATGCCATGTCACGTCATGTCATGCCACACCGTGCCAAACCACACCACACCACACCACACCACACCACATCACATCACGTCATGCCATGCCACAGCATGTCACATCACACCAAATACTGTTAGAAAGAAAACAGTCTAATGAGCAAAAGGAAAAGAAAAATACTTCAGAAATAAAAACTGATGACTTTTAGAATGTAATAATTTCTGCCTGCTGTTTTTGGTGCTACCAGTAAAGGATACAAATTCGTAACTTTTGTTTTATGTTTGCCATTAGTCCTGCACCATCCTGATCCAGGCAGTCTCCCAACCTGGACACTCCCATACCTCTCCAACAACCCCCAGGTCTTACCCAACATGGCTGAACCTTTAAGGCAGGGAACACCTCTGAGGAGACAGGGAGGTGAGGCCACCTTACAGGGGCCTGTGGTGCTCTTTCCTTTGACTTTCTCCCCTCCTGCATCAGAGACACATACACATGCTGACACTGAAGTGAGTGAACACTTGGCTTACTTTCCTGGGACTGGACAGTACCACCCCCACTCCAAGTGAGACACTATGGCTACACTGCACTGTGGCCATTAGGGGAAAGAAATGCACAGAACCTACCATCCTGTCATCCCCCAGAGGCTGAGAACATTTGTGTGGATGCCAGACCTACCTCCAGCTGACCTGCATTGATGACCCTGTCTCGCTGCAGCATGAATCCAGGTTGTCAACAATGTAAACCTCTCCTTGGTAGGCCTGCCTGTTCTCATCTTTTTATTATTACATATTACTAACAGGTCATTTAATAAGCCAACTGGTCAAAATGAGCAAGGAAGTAGGCCAAAATACCTATGGCACTGCCTGTGTCTATTTAGGAGCCTCGATTGTGCTCAAACAGAAAATGCCCTAAACCTGAACAAAGAAACTGCCCCCAACCCAAGCAAAGAAACTGCCCCAAACCTGCACAAAGAAAATGCCCTCAGAATAAACAAAGAAAATGTTCCAAACCAGCACAAAGAAAATGCCACAATCTGAACAAAGAAAATGCCCTGAACCAGAACAAAGAAACATACTGCCAACCTGAACAAAGAAAATTCTCTTAATCTAAATGTAGAAAAATACTCCCAACCTGAAGAAAGAAACACAGTGCCAACCTGAAGCCCTACAAGTGAACAAAGAAACAAAATACCCTCAATCTAATCACAGAAAATATCGCCAACCAGAACAAAGAAAATACGGCTAACCAGAACAAACAAAATACTGCCAACCTGAGCAAAAGCAGCTTTTAACCAGAACAAAGAAAATGCCACCAGTCTGAACAAACAAAATGACCCTAACACGAGCAAAGAAAAATATCCCCAACCTAAATAAAGGAAATGCCCCTAACAAGAACAAATACTGCCAATATGCCCCAATCTGAACAAAGAAAAATACTGCCACTCTGAGCAAAGAAAATGCTCCCAACCTGAACAACGAAAAATAACCACAATCTAAAAACAGAAACTGCTCCAGCCTGAACAAAGAATCATGATGCCCACCTGAACAAAGGAAATGCCCCACACAGAACAAAAATAACTCCAGCTTCAACAAAAAAACTACCCCAAAGGGCTTGTAACAGTTTGGATCCACACTGCAGCACTGGCAGACTGTTTTATAAAACCATCATTGAGACCAACCTGGGAGCTGCTCTCAACAACAGTTTTATTTGTAATGGTTCCACAAAATCATTCAACCTACAGTGTGGCTACACATCACACACACTCAGCACCCTCTCACAAGCCCTGGATCATGTGAGAATGGTGGTCTGATTTACTTATTTTATCATTCTACCATCACCCTGGTTACAGCGCTCTTTCTTACCTGTTCCTTTGAGTCCCACCATAGACCCTGCTTATTCAGCACAAGGCTAGGTACTTGCTGACACAGTAGAAGGTCACCAGGACACAGGAACCCCCAGAGTCACTCCAGGTAACCTTTTCCCATCTCTGTATTAGATATAGGTTTATTTTTAGGGCTGTGGGCAGAGCCTACAGCCCTATAGGGATCAGATCATAGCACTAAAAATGGCCAATTGTGGAACCTTCCATTGGACTTTTGGAAGGTTCCTTCCAAAAGCCCAACAGAGCTTTAACCCCTCCACCATGATCGGCCACTATGGAATAATAATCACATTATTTCAGCTGTTACTTCCACATTCCCGTGCATGAACTGCATATGCGTGACTCATGCGCATGTGCAGTTCAGCTGGTGCTGTCATGCGAATGGCAAAATGCCATTCACTGCAACTACGCATGCAGGAGTGCTGTGCATGCATAATTGTGGTGCCACTGCCAGCTCTGCGGCATTCTGTTCCCCCACCCCTCACCAACTCAAATGCCACACTGGAAGCCCACCCCAGTGTGCTGAAAGATTCGCTGCCACCAGCTACGCAGTATTCTTTGCCCCTACCAATTCACATGGCATACTGGGAGCCCACCCCAGTGTGCCTACCTTTTTTTCTTGCTCCCCAACCCCCACTGACATTGGGGTGCCCAATCCACTTGTCGGCATCCTGCATAACCCCCCCAGTCATGTGGCACACTGGGAGCCCACCCCAGTGTGCCCAAATGTTTTCTGTTTCCTGCAAACAGGAAAACAGTCCCTTGTTGTCTCTCTACACATTTTTTTCCCTGTAGCAAAGAAAACGGTCCCTTGTCATCATTCCAGTACTCCTCCCCATCCCCACCCTCCCACTGAGCACCTACCTCCCCATGCCCCCCTTACTCCATACTTACCTCCAGAGATTGGCACCATCTTCTTTTCTGGACTGGGACATGTCTGCACTCTTCAAAGCTGAACTGCGAACTGAAGAATCTAAGTTAAGCATGCTATAATGCTATTCAATGGGGTTTTCAACTTATGCTGATAAATCAGCCATTTTTTGGAATTTTCGCCCACACTTTTCAACATGGGGTTCTTCAGACCCCACCTCATGAAAACTGTCACTGTAATTTAGTTACTCAGTTGCAAAAGGTGATTTCATGGTCGCTGCGTGGAATCACCTTTCAGGACCAATTCACAAAATGACAGTGCCACTATTCATGAGGTGGTGTCCCAAAAAGCCCATGGTGCAAATTTTATGAAAGAGTCCCAAAAAATGACTGTTTTATGAGCGTGTGTTGTGCAGTTTCTATGCACTCTCCTAACTTCACCAATTTTTAACATTTTCACTCCACATTTTCAATATTGCCATTTTTGCACACCTACTTCAAAACAGTACAGCTGTCATTTTCCACAACCTGCTCAAAATGTGTTTTCACACCTGTGGCACAGAATAGTGCGTACACTCTGTGAAATCACCTTTCGGGACAAGTGAACAAAATGACACTGTCACTTTGATGAGGAGGAGTCCCAAAAAGGCCATGCTGAAAATTTAGTGCAACACCTCCAAAAAATGGCCACGTTACACATGGGCATTGAATAATTCCTACGCACATGTGTAACTTTGGTCACTTGGTAAAAATGGCCACGTTACACATGGGCGTTGAATAATTCCTATGCACATGTGTAACTTTGGTCACTTGGTAGCTCTTCACAACCCTATCGGCTCTGGCTAGAGTTTGTTTAGCTTGGTATAGTTCTTTCCAGAAATTTTCTGGCAACATTGCCCAATAGGAATAGATTACTTGCTGTTATTAAAACCCATTAGTCACATATTTATATTAAATATAAAATAATAGTTACTAAATTTAGAAGATATACTGCAAACTAAAGAACATGTAACAATACTAGCAAATTTAACAAACAAATTTAAAAAGAAAGAATTATAAACAGAAACAACTTTGTAACTCTTACTTTAAAATCTGCTTCCTTGCCCCACATGCATTCTCAGGAACAACAGACTTGATTTCCATACAGGCCTTGAGACCCAAGAATCCAGCAATCTCTTTTTATATGGTGAGCATCTGGTCTTATTACTGACACAAGTGAATCTGAATTTATCACACAGGCTCCTTGTGATATACCTTGCAGATCATCCTCCCCCCCCTTGTCATATCAGTCAGAGGGTTCAGCTCACATGCCTTACCAGAACACTGGTGCAAAAGGGTTTTAAGTTGGCCATTGGTCATGGTAATCAAAGAGTTTCACTCTGGACAAACAAACCAATTCATTTAATTACCACCCATTGAGAGACCAGTGGCAAACACAGTGGAGGTGTCTACTGTAAAGTGACTTGCAGTTAGACATCAGGACTTCATGCTATTTGCATTCTAAATCCCTGTAGTCAGAGTCATTAAACAGTGCCTGCCTGCCCATTAGGTGATCCTTTAAATGAATCATAATTCAGTCAAACACAGAAAGAAATACAAAAAAAAAAATTTGTTACAATGGACAAGCACGGTTCTATGCTTTTGGTGGTTGTCTAGTCATAGTTTCTCAGTACCTTGTAGTGCTATACTTTAGGTAAAAAAAATAATACTTGGGGCAGGATTCACAATAACACACAAAGCACAGCACAAAAGATTGTGCTCAGGTGTGAAATCTTGATATTCACAGTCAGATAGTGCACTACACTATCTGACTGTGAATAGGGCCAGGACGGGCAGTGCTAACCCAGGAAAGCCACCACTAACCCCACTAGTGTTGCCTTGATATCCAGCTAGGAGAATGGCCCAACAATGAATAGTGCAGGTGCGCTATTTCCTACTCACTAAAGCTGCCATGTAAAAGAAACCATTGGGCATGCAAGGCGCTATGTGACCATTTGCATGCCCATTATGGGCCCATTTACATAGACTGTAGGTGGCTCAGTGTAGCCCCTGTCCAATGCAACTGCAGTCCCTTGTGGTCTAGTGCCCCTGATGCCATTCATCTTTCACCATCCCAAGTATGTAAAAATAGTTTCCCTGGTGGTCTGGTGGTCCCTCTCCTCTCCTGATTGCTGATCACCGTACCTAAAAAAGAAAAAGACACTATTCCCTGGTGGTCGTAGTTTTCTTTCCCCTCCTCGATCGCCGTCCCTACAGTAAAAAAAAAATGGAATGCATGCCCTGCTGGTAGTGGTCCCTCCCATGATTGTCGATCGTTAGACCGATAGCAAATATTGATATGCCCTGATGGTCTAATGGTCTCTTCCTTCCCCTGGTCACTGATCGCTGTCCCATTGATAGGAAAACATAAGTCTCTGTGGTCTGCTCATCCCTCTCTCCACCAATCACTGTCCCTAACACAGCCATATAGATATAATCTTCCTTGGTGTCCAGTGGTCCCTCTGCCTACCTGATCACCCTCCCGATACTTAAAATAAATTGACCCTGGTGTCCTGTGTACCCCCCTATCATGACCAGGGACACTGGGAAATTGTGAAAAATTGTGCCCAAAGTTGCGGAGATTTTCCCCTATTTCTTGCGGGAACTTGCAGGGGGTTCCATGGGCTCTCTATTCATCAAATACCCAGAAAATCTCTATCTATATGTTAATATATATGCTTCTGTTTGGTTTAGATACAAAAAGAAACACACAGAAGAAGAAACACATAGAAAGTTACAGTTATTATAGCTGAGCTTTATTAAATCTCCAATCTATGAAACAGAACAGATTAAATGGCACACAAAAAACCTGAACTATATTTAACTTATAAACAAAGGTAACACTAATGCAGAGGGAAATAAATCATGTTTTTATAAACAGTATGGTTCCCATGTTTCATTCTTTGATAGGTTTTTTATATACATATTTACAATTCAAGTACCACACAATCCCAACACCTCACACATATTAAAGCAATTCTAACCAAAGAACGTGTTCATGCATAGACTAAAATAAACGGAGGTTTAAGTGACACATCGTAAACTTACTGAAATGTTTTGTTATATTTTAACATTAACAAAAGTTTGACATTTTCTTCCTTTAGATTGTGTCTATTATCTTTCAGCAAGTCTGTATAAACAGAAAAAGTCCTCTCAATGTCAGCCGTGCTAACTGCCATCCACATATACCTTTTAGCAAGCACTGCAAGTTTTTGCTGGGACTCTTACTGAGCCTCCCACCATTCAGAGATACTGAAGTCTGCTGGAATGGACTTTGCTGAAGTTATATAAACATGCCAATCAAAGTCAGAAATGTCTGCATGTCCTGGTAAATCCCCGATATAGTTCTCGTTGCCTTTCTCAAGTGTTGGTAGTTGTTGTGGATCGAACACATGTGCGGATTTGAATATATTGATGGATGGGTGGGCTTGGATTACATTATGCAGCTTCTCTAAACTTTCCAACATTACTTGCTGAAAGAGTTCCAGGCATGCTGCTCTCTCCTCCTCCTTGCACTGTGCCATCTTTTCTACAGTTTTGGGCTTAAACTCGCCAGCTCCAGATGTCACACCAAAAGTCCAGAAATAAGTGTACCTGCTGCAATCTGCAAAAAATGGTATGTCCTTGTGGGACAGTAGTGGCTTGCAGTTCCTCAATAAGCCTCACAAGCTCAGCCGAATGTTCACTAACAAATGCAGCTTGTGCCATGAACTTATTGCGGTTGCTGGCCAGCAGCAGTTTCAGTTTTTTAAATGTGGGTGCATCAGATGCTGTAGAAGCTATAAATTTGGTTAAGACAGGCAAGTATTCTGAAAGGTATTCCACTGCTGTTACCCAAGAGCCCCAATGTGTGTGACAACTGCGTACACTGGCATCTTTGGTACAATTCCAGCTTTGGCCTTCATAAAGGCCAGATATTTGTGACCTCTCATGGGGCTCTGGCAGAACACCCTTTTCACTAAACTGACAACGGTGTTCAGGTCTTCCAGCACAGTTGACCATACTTCAAGCACAAGGTTTACCAAGTGTGCAATGCAAGTCACATGCACAGCATTGGGTAAAATACCTGCCAGAACAGATCTAAAGGCTTTGTGCATGTAGCTTGCACTGTCTGTTACAACAGCATGCACCTTGTTGAAGCTCACTCTGTTCTCATTTAAGATCTGTATCAAAGCCTGAGAGACAGTGGAATGGTTCACACATTCCAGAAATTCAACTCCAGTCAGGAAAGGCTGCTCCTTGACTTTGTTAAGAGGCAGTGCCAAAATGGCAAACACACTATGGTCACAGGCATCTGTCATCTCATCCAGAGTTACAAAAATGTCAGTGTCCTCTGTCTGGTTCCAGAGAAATTCTTCATGCAGCGGTCGAAGTTCTTGTAAATATGTGGTGTGTAGATGAGCCGGCCCAGGAAGACTGCCACCCTGCTTCATGTATTTGCATAGGAAGTTCTCAAATGCAGGAGCTTTTTCAAGGGGGGATGTCTGCTCTGGTTAGGCACTTGATGAAGTCCATGACAAATTCTTTTCTGTCCAGCATAGCAGTTGTAGCTCTAGTAAACGATGAAGTTAGTGACTGCTGACACTGCAAGGTGTTGCCTGAAACAAAAAACAAAACATAAATCAATATCAGTGTCTGCACTTCTATTCAGATTGTTAGTCAAATTCTATAAAATATACAAGACTACTGGCCTGGTGGTGCCAAGGGCTGAGGCACTGGACACCTTACCGGAGGTGCTGGACACCTTGCCTTATGCTACACTGGTGATCTAGGTTCAGGAAGGACCCCATGATGCCATGTTGCCAGGAAAGAGAGGGGGATGGAAGCAGGACTGAGCATTGGCTCTCCTCTTCTCTCCTGGGAAAGGGGTGGGGTTACCCATCTGCAGTCCTACGGTCACAAGATAGAGGTCCAGTGGTAGGCGCTAATGGAACAACTAGTAGGGTGGAGCATTCAACAGGGCATGCATGTGCCTCCGCATGTGTGTACTACATTGTGTAGGCCCAGGAGTAGGACAGGAGTCAGGACAGGAGTAGGACAAGGAGAAAACCTTAAAAATCACTGGAAAGTACTTATGGGAAAAAAATATATAATAGACTACTTTTTTAAAAAACAGATATATAAATCTAGGTGGAAATATCTTCTGGAAGGCTCAGCTGAAACAAAAACAAAGCATAAAATTAGTTCACATGCACATTTATATTCTAATCTTACATAATATGAACATTTCTAGATATCTAGAAATGTAGTGGTCAGTACCTTTTTTTTTTAAGGGGTGCTGCCTGCAACAAAAGGAAAAAAAACGCATTTTACCATTCATAGTCTGCATATAGATAGTTACATTAAAAATGATATGAATATGAATAGGATTACCTTCTTGTTTTTTCTTCAGTGCTGCTGCTTTTCTCTCAACATGCTTCTGAGTTTCCATGTGAAGATCAATTGTGTGCTTCCGCAGGTAGTCAATTGTCTGGCAGCAGAATCTGCAGAACGGTTTACCACCATCCTCGTACAGGTCCTCTGGATACAGTCTGATGCAATCAGTGGCGCAAACTGTGTATGACAGGTGTCGATTTTTCACCTCTTCATGAGAAAGACATGGATGTTTTGCGCTTGGCTGAGACATTCTGTTGTACTCTTGCACCGGTTATGCAACCCACCCTCTTTCTGCCTTTGTGACGGCAATCTAATCCACAATCACTATTTATGTGCTAGATGTAGGGATATATAATTAGAATCTCTACTACTTATAACATTTCCCTGCTATGCCCCAACCTCCCTTCCTCTGTGCACCTGTCCAAAGATCACAAACATAAACAGCTTTATGAACAGACACCGTTGTGAGGATGAATGATGTGATGTGCTCACTACATGGCAGTTTGTGCCATATGAATGGCACCAGCCCTGTTTGTATGGTACACCAGCATGGTGCAAACTATACCAGGTGAAGCTGGTGTAAGCTGCAGCATTAGTATTAGTATCAGATGATGTAAAATCCTGATTGCCCCTGGAGGACCAAATAGCTAGATAATGTTTTCCTGAGAAAAATGAGCCAAGAATCACGGAGCTGAATGGTTGACTGTGTAAAGATGGAGACCGTAACACTGCAGTGTCCACAACAAACATGTGCTGAATCTCACAATTTTACAGTATCCTGCCCATTGCAATTCTTACAAACACTATACTTTCCCCATACACAGAGTAGTTCTGTGCAAAAATAATGAGTTTTTTTGTTTTCTTCTCTTAACCTACCCAGCTGTGCCAGCCTAGATGCAATGCAGCATCTTGCAGTGAAAGATCACAATGTCACAATACTGCAGGGTACCGCACTGAATACTGGGTGGCGCTGCTGCAATTGACCTCAGCTACTGGAGTCGTCTTGTCATGGCGTTGAGCTTGAGCATGGATTCTACCTGAATCCATGTGATCAAAGACTTCAGATATTTTCCAACATGAAGTGACAGGAGCAAGACACTGACCTGCCGGACTGGTATACACATGGCAAAAACTGTTCTGTGCCAGTCAGCCCATCCGCCCCACCCTCAGTCTTCACCAGCGGCCAGAGCAATTTTTTTCCACATGTGTGCTAATCTGCCTGGGCTCTTTCCTTTACCAACCATCAAACAAGCAACAGGAGCTTGGCACAGGCCTGGGGGACTGGTATACATGCAGAAAAAAATTGTTCCAGGCCAGCCTGCAAGTCCGCCCCTTGTCCACCATCACCCGAGGCCAGAACAATTTTTTTCTGCAAGTGTACCAAGTCTGCCATGCCCAACTCTCCACCGACCATCAACAACAAGCGACAGGAGCTTGGCATGGGCCTGATGGACTGGTAAACATGCAGAAAAAAATTGTTCTGGGTCAGCCTGCAGGTCTGCCCCATGCCCACCATCCCCTGAGGCCAGAACAGTTTTTTTTCTGCAAGTGTACCAAGCCCGTCCCTCCACCGACCATCAACAACAAGTGACAGGAGCTTGGCACGGGCCTGACAGACTGGTATACATGCAGAAAAAAAATTGTTCTGGGCCAGCCTGCATGTCCGCCCCATGCCCACCATCACCTGAGGCTAGAACAATTTTCTTCTGCAAGTGTACCAAGTCTGCCAGGCCCGACCCTCCACTGACCATCAAAAACAAGTGACAGGAGCTTGGCATGGGCCTGGCAGACTGGTATACATGCAGAAAAAAATTGTCCTGGGCCAGCCTGCATGTCTGCCCCATGCCCACCATCACCCAAGGCCAGAACAATTTTTTTCTGTAAGTGTACCAAGCCAGCGAGGCCCAACCCACCACCGACCATCAACAACAAGTGACAGGAGCTTGGCATGGGCCTGGCAGACTGGTGTACATGCAGAAAAAAATTGTTCTGGGCCAGCCTGCATGTCCACCCCATGCCCACCATCACCCGAGGCCAGAACCATTTTTTTCTGTATGTGTACCAAGCCCGCAAGGCCTGACCCTCCATCAACCAACAACACCAGACCACAGGAGTATGGCCACATTTGGCAGATTGGTAGATGTGCAGAAAAATTAGTTCTGTGCCAGCATCCACCCCCTGCCCACCATCACCCTAGGCCAGAA
This sequence comes from Neoceratodus forsteri, assembly GCA_016271365.2. Classification (NCBI taxonomy): domain Eukaryota; kingdom Metazoa; phylum Chordata; order Ceratodontiformes; family Ceratodontidae; genus Neoceratodus; species Neoceratodus forsteri. The sequence continues at coordinate 1,301,563,237 of CM057453.1, read as the reverse complement.
CAATTTTTCTTCTGTATGTGGGCCAGTCTGCCAGTCCATCCTTCAACTGACCAATGACACCAGACCACAGGAGCATGGCGCAGACCTGGCAGACTGGTACACATGGAGAAAAAAATTATTCTGTGCCAGCCTGCTCGTCCACCCCTGCCCACCATCACCAGAGGCCTGATCCTGCTGGACTGGCAGATGAGCAGGCTTGCACAGAACAATTTTTGGCCTTGGGAGATTGCCTGGCTAGCATGTTTAAAACAAACAGCACTTCAGAACACCAGAAAATGCAGCATACTCAAAGACATTGCTTGCCAACAATCCAACAATCCCAGCATGTGCCCTCCCCACCACCATCCATCCCAAACTAGCCAGCAAAGCAACTTACCAGAGATGCAAACTGGCACTTTGGGAACCAGGGAAAGCCTTCTGGGCAGGATTTCTGTTGTCCTCAGATGACAGAATGCTGGCAGCAGATTTTAACAGATTTTAGCAGTCAACAAGCAGGGAAAGCAGGCGGCAGGACAGATTACAATTATTTGTTAATTATTATATCTTTTGAAGACTCCCAAGCACTTTTACTGCTAGTGGACCTGAAGTTCTCCACTCACAAAGATCCTGCAACTCTTCAACACAAACTTAAACTTGGTTTCAGTTCTGTAGAGACATGGTTTCTTAATCATAAACTGGTCCTCAATGACAAGAAAACCAAATCTATGCTCTTCTGCAGCTCTCATACCCACACAAGCTACACCACTTGGCTATCTCCACCACCCAGGACAACACTCTAGATCAGGTGGTGTCCTTCAAATACTTAGGGATTCAGCTTGACCCTAATCTCTCCTATGGACTTCATGTAGATAGTGTAGCTAGAGCTGCTAATACACAGCTTGGTCTCCTCTACAAACACAGACCACACCTCATGCCAGAAGCTTTGAAGGTTGCAGTCCTGAGCTCTGTGATCTCTGTAATAGACTATGGTCTCATCATTTATGGCTCGGCCACAACCACAACCCTTAGACGCCTCTCAACTGCCTTAAATAAAGCATGTTGGCTCATCACTGATGCTCACCATCTCACCCACACATGTGACCTGTACACTCAGACTGGCTGACTCCAACTACCAAACTGCATAAAGTTTCTCACCTGCTCCATGGTCAAAAAAATCTACCTTGGCCTTGCACCTTCTGGGGTCTCAACTTTGATACACCGAATTAACAAATGGTGCCTTAGGAGATCCACGCTACAGCTACTGAAAGTTCCCCACTGTCACACTTCACAGGGACAACGCTCTTTTGCTTATCGAGCACCACTCTGGTTCAATGGCCTCAGCCCAACCATCTCCTATGCCCCAACTATTGGTATGTTTAAAACTAGGCTCCGGGACTATCTCACTACCAACAGCTCCTGTGACTGCCCAACTTAACCTTGTTTCTCCACTTCCCTTTCTGCTCTAGTTGTCCCCCACTGGATTCTACCCTCACATCCTGGTATACCCAATGCTGCACTTTTCACCCTCTTGCCACCCTTCCTACATTCCTTATCCCCCCCCACCCTCTTCCCTCTTCCTATGACTCTGGCACTTCTTATCTGTTGTCTATTTTCTCTGACAAATGCAGCTGGCTGCCTTGTTACAATGCTACCCTTGAACTGTATTAATCTGTACTCTGTTTGCAATGTCCACATTGTTGTAATGCCTGTCTTGATGTTCGCCATAATTTGTATTTCTCTGACGTGGAACCTTTGTAAAAGAGCCATGGCTCAAAGGCATTTGTAATCCTAGACTTGATAAATAAAAAATAAAAAAGTGCAAATGCACCTCCTTTAGCTCTGTGCTGAAGACTTCAGGTTGGTCCAATTAATGTTTTAAGTCCCCAGTTTAGCTGCAGCTTCTCTTGTGGCTTTTTTTTCATTCCACGCTGGTCGCAGATCTTGGGTCTTGAGGTGCAGGGCTCCGCTTGCTCGCTTGCTCTCTCTCTCACTTGCTCTCTCTCTCTCTCTCTCTCTCTCTCTCTCACTTGCTCTCACCGATTGGTTAGTTGGGGCTCCTTAGGTAAAAGTCGTTCTCTCCTTAGGTGAATGTTACCTGTCCCCCCACAGTCCACTGCATTTAAAGGCTTAGGTGGACCTGAGGGGGGACAGAAAGCAGACAAAGTGCGCAAAAGTATTTTAAACTCAGGGAGCCTGTGACTGGATGTGTTGGTATTCGGCCCGCATTATGACATCACAGGGGGGCGAAACAGCCTTACTGGAGGGGGGATGGAGTTAGGCAAGCACTGGATGGCAGCACAATGTGGCTAAACTAAGAGAGCCGCCGATTTTTTAGTTACCATGCGGACCACCACCAGAGCAGGCAATTTCGTGGTGGAGTCATGGAGGGAGCATAAAACTGTGGAAAATGTGCAGAATTCGCACCCATGATTTTCCAGCGTCCCTGATCATGACCCCTGTATAAGTACTTGAAATATTTTCCTGTTGGTCTAGAGTCCCCCCATCCCTGATCCCATGTACAAGGAATGGAAACCATACCCTGGTGGTCTAATCAGCCCCCCAACCTGTCAGGGAGTGACCCACCACCTGGCTCCACCTCCAACCCAACCCCCAGATGGTGACCAGCACAGCCCTCCTCTCACCACCATGGCTGGCAGCCAACTGGGCTCTCAATGAGCGCATACTGTACACAGTACACAGTCACTGACAGTGACTGACAGCTCAGAGCTGTCATTCAGTGACTGCATACTGTTTGTACAATGGGTAGTGTGGTGATGTAATTATGATGTAATTTAAAATTTGTATTTAACTGCCAAGCACTATGTATTATGTTAGTCTTCGAGAAAAGATGCAATTTCATCTGAAACGTGTCAGGCAAGGTGTGCTTTTTTATGTCTTAAATTGAAGTTTTTGTATTCTTGAGACCTGTGCCCTTGTTTATTTTCTGAGGTTGTGTGTGCTGGACTTTTTGCTTTTTCTTATTGCTTGTTAGTCCTAGCACCTTTTTTCCTTGTGAGAACTCTGTTCTGTCGTTTGTTACTCTAGACAATTACTTGTGCTTTTTCTGATCACAGCAGCTCAGGTTTAAATTTGCCTTGAGCCCAAATGATTTTACAAACATAAGTCAGAGTTCTTCTGTTGCACAAAATAAAGTAAATGATTGTTTTTCTGACAGTGCTATAACACCAGTACCAGAGAATGGGGTGCATTTATCAAAAACTGGAGAAACCTGTGTTTATAATACTGTACAGTATGTTACTGTATCTGTATTACTGAATCTTACTGCTATACCATGGCCTGTTGATGTATGTCCTGAACATTTAAAGTGACTATAACAAACATTCATTAAAGATATGTGGATTAACTTTAGAAATAGAAATATAAGATATGATTCTCCACACCTAATACCTCAAGTAGGTAGGGGCTTGCAGAGGTCTTAAAGAAGTACCTGGGGAGATGTTACTGGGGCAATAGGATCAGGATTGGGATTTTGGAACTCAATGGACCTTGAAACTGTTAAAGAACACCAAATGAATTTTTTTGCTATTTTTTTAATGCTCCTGCTCCACAGCCCTCAATCAGGAGGGAGCCCCAGTCCCATCCCCTAACATCCACCAGCTGATGCTGACCATTACCCCTAGGGCTTACCCCTCCGGCAGGGCACCCCAAGCCCTGCTGAAGCCCAGATTCAGTGTGGTCGGCACTGTGGCTATTCAAGGCAGGGGCTATTTTTTCCTCCTGTTTTCACCCCCCTCAGGGCAGAGCATGCAATGACACCAGCAACAGTAGCATGCTGCTCCTGTGAGCATCCTGTCAGACCTCTGCCCCCCAAATCAGCAGGGTCAGTGTGCCGCCCCCAGCCTCTGCTAGGGGCCAGGCATGCACTGACAACTGATCGCCCCCCTCCCCAGAGAGGGAGAGCTATCCATAGGATGCTCAATCCTTCTCCACCCCTGCCAACCCCCAGCGGCCCATGCTCACTGCTGAACACGAGTCGACGGAGTGGTGCGAGGTGTGGTATCCAGCGCCTCAACCCTCAATTGCCACTGGGCCGGCACCAAATGAATTTTGAAAGGTTATTTAAAATGGTGTCTTAGAACAGGGGGCACACATTAGAGAAGGTCTGTTAGAAGAAGAATCCAAAACCATTGTCAACATGAAAGAAATACTATATGATATTCTTCTCCTTAAAAAAACTGGACTGAGACAGACAAATAGAAGCTGATGACATGTATCATATCAGAAAATCAGGTGTGTACAGCACACGGTACAGCTGTATTAAATAGATTGCAGGACACCTTTAGAGATATTGAAATTGGTAAGCTACCTGCTTTTGTAAACAGTACTTTGTCATATCAGTGGGTGCACTATGTGTCATTTATTAATAATACTGCATGCATGCTGAAAAAACTCAGCAAGGTCTATTTTGCTGGAAATGGATGTGTGTTTAACCATAGCACACCTGTTATTCCTATTACAATGTATGGTGGAACGTTGTTATGTGTGGATTTTCATCTTTTCCTCAGGCTGTTATGCCATCGATGTGATGTGGCATAACAAAAAAAATAATTCTTAGTTGCGTACAATTCCAACAGCAGAACTGCTAGCCGCGCATTTCAAAAATCAGCCGCAACTGTCAGATTAGCAATTAGCAATTTTTTTGCACCACAGAATTGAAAGTGAATCACAGTGGTATCAGAATCCTCATCTGAAAGTGACGATATCAAGGTAAGACCTAATGTCACCCCCCCGTGTGTTCATACAGTCACCCTTTGTAAGTACATTTAAGCTGACATACTAACCAGTTGTCCTTTTTATTGTTTTGTCTCCTGTTTCCCAGTAGGCCTGAAGGAAAAATTGCAGAGAACATTTTAAACATTAGCGATTTGCAGCATAACCCCTTCCAACCACTTTACGGCAAGGTTGATTGGTTGCCACTTGACATTTGACCCTGATGCCTATTTTTTTCTCTCTCTCCTCTTGTTCTGTTGATCGAGATAAGTTTTTATTTTAACTTTAACTTTGCTGTTCTAAATGTACCGTGATGATACTAAATGTAAACTGGAGTTGACATAATAAAATGAAATGTGTTTAAACGAGAAATGCAATCCTGCTCTCATCTGTGTACGGTAAGCTAATCACTACTGTGTTAAATGTGTAACGCTACGGTCTCAGATGCACACAATGTCCATACACTATAAAAGACAATGTATGGGCATCGATGAACAACAATGCTAAATGAGCTTTTCATGGTTCCCCTGGCAACCAAGGTAAACCTCTTGAGCTTCGCTCTCGAGGTTTACATGGTTTGCCAGAGGAACCACTCGAAGCTCACATAGCGTTGTTGTTCATCGATGCCCATACATTATCCTCTATATTATACAAGTGCCAGTTTTACTGTGTGCCACTCCTTTACTGGGATTATCTAAGGTGGTCAACTTGGGGGTGCTGGAGCCTCTCTATCACTAACAGATGTGCCTGCATCTGCTTTTGTTACACAGGTAAATGATGAATGGATTGAACCAGATTTATTGTGTTGTGCTGAATTTCTAGACTTTTATCTGTGCCAGTGTGATATTGCCCTCAAAGGTAGATATCCTTGAGGCATTTCTGAAAAGGCTATGAACTGTCATCTATGAGTGGAGGAAAGGGCTGAAAACCTCCACGTTCACACTGTGTATACTGGAGGTAATGAGTACTATGTGTTGGCCATCATGGAGCACATCACCTATGTAGCCCGCAATTACTGTTTTTCTAGGAGCTTTGCATTCTGTTTCCAATCCAACAACTGTTATCAATGGACAGGTCATCAGACCATTACCTGTGTTTAAAAATTTTACCACCATCCAGGCACCTTTAACCTACTTATATGCCATCTGGGAGGCAGCCCCACCATGGAGCATCAAAATACCACCTCTCAACCCATCTACAGAAACTTTGGTCAAACAGAGCTCAATGACCCTAGTGCCTTTGTTTTTGGACAATAACAAGGTTAAACAAAATATTTATAATCTGCCTACAATAGGCTGGTGGCCATTTATTAAGGCTTATGTCCAGCATCCTACTACTCTGTTTGTATATTCGCTATTTTTATGCGTGCAATTAATATTGACTGTGTATATATGTTGTGTCTATCAAAGATTCAAAAGACATTTATGCTATGTGCATCATCAAGCTCATATGTACTGTATGACACCTCAGAAGTCTCAAGGTGGGGAATGTTAGGAATCATAGATGTATTACCATACAATAATATAGAACATTACTATAAGGGTTAACTTAGAAATAGTCAGTGAATTCAGAAAACATAAGAAATTGTGGTATTGGCCATGGAGTATAATGCCTTTATATAACTTTTATCAGTATTATTAATGTTGCCAGACCATCTGGTGCTGAGCAGTGCTAGCCTTGAAGATAAGCAAAGATAATGTTGTGTTCATGGGGGAAGGATGCACTGTGTGCACAAAGCACAGTTGTGAGATCGTGAGAAAGAAAGTTATATTTATGGGAAAGGATGTTCTTTGCAACCAAAGCACAAGTATTATTGTATATAAGAAAGAAGGTTTCAAGTACTGTAGTCAGTACCATTCGGCTCTTGACAAGATAATGTCATTGGCTTCCTGATGAATAGTCCAGTCATGAATATTAGGCTCCCTTACAACTTATGACTGTTAGCTTAGGTGGCAAGGCATGTTATAATACAAATGCAAATGTATTTTATGCTTGCTGTCTGTGTACTTACATCACAGTGGTCTCAGTAAAGAGAAATGCTATGGTGAATGTCTGTGTCTTTGTCTGGTCTGTACCTCTTGTATAAGTTGCATTATTGTTATCTTATCATAGAATTCAGTTCAATTTAATTCATCTTTATTTATAAAAAGTGCTATTTGCACTGATCATAGCGCTTGTACAATAAAACACAATAAATACCTTACTTAAAAACATAAAAAACTACTCAAACATCCTTCAGCAATAATCAGAAATCAGGAAAGGTGAGGTCAAACAGGTAAATTTTTAGAGCGGTTTTGAAGCTCTCCACCATCAGGCACTCTTGTATCTGATGAGATAACGAGTTCCACAGGGTGGGGGCCACAAATACAAAAGCCCAAGCCCCAGATGTCTTCAACCAAACCCTGGGAACCTCTAGCAATTCCTCATCCATGGAGCGGAGTGGTCAGAAGGGGCAGTAGGGAGGCAAGAGCTCTTGCAGGTAACTTGGTCCCTGTCCATGTAGGGCTTTAAAGGTCAGCAAGCTGACCTGAAAGGTGATCTGCCACTGAACTGGCAGCCAGTGCAGTCCACGCAGCACAGGTATGACATGACTAGATTGAGACAGTCCCATCAACAGCCTGGCTGCCACATTCTGCACCAGCTGCAGGCTGCAGATATCAACCCAAGGTAGCCCTAGGTACAGGAAGTTACAGTAGTCAAGGTGGGAGGTCACAAAGGCATGGACCAAAGTAGGTAGGTCACCAGGTGGTACAAGGTGCTTAATCCAGGCAATATTCCTCAGATGGTAAAAAGTGGACTTGATGATGGCCGACACCTGAAAGCGTAGCATCAGCCCCTCACCAAAGATACTGCCCAGATTTCAAGCCCATTCTGAGGTCAACAGATGGCTACCACCAAGCCAAAGCCCAGAGGCAGAATCAGCTGCCAATCCCTCTACTCAATGGCACAGATTCACTACCAGAACCTTGGTCTTATCCAGATTCAACCTCAACCTGTTGGCATTCATCCAGTGTTGGATCTCAGTGAGGCAGTTGTTAAACACCAAGACTGCACTATCCTACTCAGGCACAAAGGACATATAAAGTTGGGTATCATCTGCATAACAGTGAAAACCCAGCCCATACCACCTTACAATGTCTCCCAACGGTAGCATGTACACCGCAGACAACATGGGTGACAGCACAGAGCCCTGCGGTACCCCAAATGGTGGAGAGAATGAGTCAGAGGAATAATTCCCTGACACCACCCTCTGAGATATGCTGGTGTGGAAAGAATGGAACCATCTGAGGACTGTACATGACAGGCCACAGATCAACCGCAGATGCTCTAGCAACACCACATGGTCCACGATGTCAAATGCTGCAAAGAGATCAAGAAGAACCAAGATGGAATGGCTCTTCTGATCCCTCACTATTAGGAGCTCATTGAGCACCTGAACAAGGGCAGTCTCCATGCTATGCCTCTTCCAAAATCCTGACGGCAGAGCATCATAGATATCATGGATGGTAAGATGATTCTCCAGCTGCAGTGCAACCATCTTCTCAATAACCTTACCCACAAAGGGGAGGTTAGAGACCAGCTTGTAGTTGGAAGGACAGTCTGGGTTGAGATAAGGTTTCTTAAGGAAGGGCATCACCACCGCCTCCTTCAGGGAGTCTGGAAACTCACCTGTCCCTAAAGAACACCGGATGATCTCTGCTAGGATCGGGCTGATGACTTAAACACACCCCACAAGGAGATGGGTTGGACCTAGGTCCAAACCACAGCAGGTCAGCAGCACACCCTGGACAATCTGCATGACATCTACAATCTCCAACCGATCAAAGTCGGACCAGTCAAACCGAGGAAATGTAACCTCCCACCGACCACTGCCACCCCCATTGGAGCTAGCCAGTTGGATCTCAGACCTGATGTCGGCCAACTTACCAGCAAAGAATCAAGCAGATTCATCACACATTTCCTGTGAAAACACTCTCTGAATCTTCAGGCAGGCTGGATTGCATAGTTTGCCCACAGTTCTAAAGAGCTGAGATGGTCAATTCTGTGCTGCAGCTATCTCCCCAGACAGGAACTCTGCCTTTTTATGAGAGAGATGGCCGATTGATATTCCCTATAATGGTCCATCAATCTAAGTTTGTTGGCATTGAGGCCCAGTTTCCACCAGTGATGCTCCAACTTTCGTCCCACTTGCTGCAACTCCCTCAAAGTCCCATCAAACCAAGGGGAATGAGGGTGAAGGGTGAGGGGACTAACCTGGACAGGAGCAATGGAATCCAGGGCCCCATCACAGCCCTATTATAGACTAGCAACAGATTGTCTGGACCCACGCTTACCCTCAGTAATCCTGATAGATCCAGTACCGCCATCAGACCACCAGGGGTCAGACCCCTCAAAAGGCAGTTCTAGACCATCTCCACAGGGGCAGGTCTATTGGGGGGAGCTCAGAAATTGGACCTTATAGTGTGTTGGTCAGACCACCTGACTGGCTCCACCACTATATCAGAGGTCTCCATACCCAGTAGAAAGATCAGGTCCAATGAGTGACCACAATTATATGTCACAGAGGCAACCACCTGTGTGAGGCCCAATGAGTCCATAAGTCAGAGGAAGTCCTGACCAAATTTCAGGCAGTAGTAGATACAATGTTTGTAGTGTGTTAGAGATAGGAGCTAGTGTTTTTTATTTGGAGGGTATTGTTGGCAGTAGAAGACAGGGTTTTTGTAGTGAGAAACAGGAGCTAGTGTTTTTTTTTTATTTAGAGGGTATTGTTGGCAGTAGTAGATAGGGTTTTTGTAGTTAGAGACAGGAGCTAGTGTTTTTTTATTTAGAGGATATCGGCAGTATTAGATAGGGTTTTTGTAGTAAGTTAGAGATAGGAGCCAGTGTCTTTTCTTTTAATAAAGTATCGTTGGCAGTAGTAGATTGGGTTTTTGTAGTGAGTCAGAGATAGGAGCTGGTGTTTTTTATTTTGAGGGTATCGTTGGCAGTAGTAGATAGGGTTATAGTGAGTTAGAGATATGAACTAGTGTTTTTTATTTAGAGGGTATCGTTGGCAGTGGTAGATATGGCTTTTGTAGTGAGTTAGAGACAAGAGCTGATGTTTTTTATTTAGAGGGTATCATTGCCAGTAGAAGAAAGGATTTTTGTAGTGAGAAACAGGAGCTAGTGTTTTTTTATTTAGAGGGTAAAGTTGTCAGTAGCAGATAGGGTTTTTGTAGTGAGAGACAGGAGTTAGCGTTTTTTTATTTAGAGGGTATCAGCGGTATTAGGGTTTTTGTAGTAAGTTGGAGATAGGGGCTAGTATCTTTTTTTTTAATAAGGTATCATTGGCAGTAGTAGATTGGATTTTTGTAGTGAGTTAGAGATAGGAGCTGGTGTTTTTTATTTTGAGGGTATCGTTGGTAGTAGTAGATAGGGTTATAGTAAGCTAGAGATAGGAACTAGTGGTTTTTATTTAGAGGGTATCGTTGGCAGTGGTAGATATGGTTTTTGTAGTGAGTTAAAGATAGGAGCTGGTGTTTTTCATCTAGAGGACATTGTTGGCAGTAGTAGATTGAGTTTTTGTAGTGAGTTAGAGATAGAAGTTAGTGTTTTTTATTTAGAGGGTACCATTGGCAGTAGTAGATACATTTTTTGTAGTGAGTTAGAGATAGGAGCTAGTGTTTTTTTATTTAGAGGGTATCGTTGGTAGTAGATGGCTTTGTGTAGTGAGTTAGAGATAGGGGCTAGTAGTTTTTATTTAGATGGTATCAGTAGTAATAGATAGAGTTTTTGTAGTGAGTTAGAGACAGGAGCTAGTGTGTTTTATTTAGAGGGTGTCATTGGCAGTAGTAGATAAAGTTTTTGTAGTGAGTTAGAGACAGGGGCTGGTGATTTTTAGTTTTTAAGTGTTAGGAGTGCAGTACCTCAGTGCTGTGATGTCTGCTAAAATTGCTAGCTGAACTAGTGGACCCAACCCCTGTTGTTTTGAGTTTTCAGAGTACAGAGTCTGTGCTGCAGTAATGGGGAGTAGTTGACCTCTGGATAAGCACTGGAGCTCTATGGATTACTGGGTGCTCCTGTTGGCTGAAGTCAAGAAGATGCTTCAGGTGTGGAGTGAAGTCATCGGGATTCAATAAAAACAGTTGACTGAGTGGCATGTAGATTCCCCAAATGGGGAGCCAAGCAATAACCATGTGGTGACCTGACTGCAGGATCCATTGGGTGGCAGGTCCAGGACTTCCAAGTAGACTGGACCCATCCCCTGAATCAGTCATATTAGAGTCTGGAGGACTTTCTTGGACTTAAGCCAAGTGGAGGTTGGATTATTTTTCCTGGAGGACATGTGGAGAGACTGACCTGGCAGGTAGTGAGAGGTGGCTCAGAAGCTTTTTATCTGTACTTAGTCAGTTTTTGTATGCTGAGAGCACTGCCATGAGAACCTTGTTTGAAATTACTTGTTTGCATTTTATTGGGAGCAGAGCAGTGGATGCAGGGGTCTCCTCTTCCCATTTACTGTTTGACTAAAATAGAACTCTATTCATTTGGACTTCTCTGCCCTTCCCAGTATTTATTTATTTTAAAACATGAAATATAAGTGGACTGGGGTGCCCACCCCCAGTATTGCTTCTCATGACTCCCCTCCCCTTCAGGTTGTCCATCCCTCTTCACCGTAAAGTGGCCCAACACTGGCGTGACCAATCCCCAGTGTTGGAATGTAATCTGTAACAAAGAAAACCATTCTTCAATTTTTTCTAAACCTATAAAAAAAACAATGGTCCCTCACTGATCTAATCCATGCTACCTGACCTACCACTCATTACCCACCACCCCACACCTCCTTCACCCCCCCCTCACTCACTTGAAGATGTCCCACAGCATGGATTCACTCTCCAGTTGAAGACATGTCTTGCTGCTGGAGCCAGGGACTGCAATATGACAAACTAAAGTAGGTGCAGTTGAATGTATTTCAATGTGGTTTTGAACTTTGATACATAACTTTGTCATTTTTGCATATTTTCACCCCAGATTTTCAGCATGTTTTTTTGGAATCCCACCTCATGACTAATAGCAGTGAAATTATGTAAATCAGGTCCTAAAGGTAATTTCTCAGTCACTTGGTGAAATTACCTTTCAGACAGGATTTGAAAATTTTTGCCAGCTAGTTCAAGAGGCGGGGTCATAAGCAGACTATGTTGAACATTTGTGGTCAAAACATGTAAAAATGACAAAGCTATGCACGTACATTGAAATTTTTCTGTACTCACTCATAACTTCAGTAATTTTAAATATTTTGATCCCAAATTTAAATGTAGTCATTTTTTCACATCATCTCTAGAATGTGACAGTTGTCATTTTTCAAATCCTGGCCAAAATCTGTATTTACACCTGTGACCAGAATGATGTTTAAGTGATGTGCAATGCAGTTTCAGTGAGGATTTGAAAATTTTAACCTACTGGGTTCATGAGGTGGGGTAAAAAGAAGGCTATGCTGACATTTGTTGTACAAACATGGTAAAATGCAAAGCATATGAGTGAATGTTGCAGTCAGTTTTTTAATAATTAATTGTGCTTTATGCCCCCTTATCATGCAGACTGCCCCTTCTGATCTCTCTCTCCCAGCCCTGCAATCCTGCCATCCCCTGGGACTTACTGGACCTGACCTGTGCAGTGCCCCAAAACTTGAACCTCCAGTGGGGCCCTCGGGGCCCCCTTCTCAACCTCAGAGGACCTCTGATTTGATTGTGGGTCAGCAGACCAAGTGGGCAGGTATGGGGCCTGCAAGGAGAGGTGGCACCATACTGCAGGCTGGGGGATTTTCCATTTTCATCCCCAACCCATGACATCAGTGGCACAACAGTCATGTGTGCTTCCACCAGCCCTCCTCACACTGACATTGTCCCTCCTGCTCCTGGCTGTGGTGCTTGGCTGCTGCCTGTGGTCACCCAGGCAGCAGCATGGCAGTGGGGGCACATCACCCCCTCCCCCCTGGAAGTGGAGAGTGTCCAAAGGATGATCAGTCTACCTCCCACCGACTGGCCCTCCAACACTCCGGGCTCATTCCCAAACCTGGGTCATCGGTGCTGCAAGTGGTAGCTCTACCGCGGTGCCAGTGAACCAGCCCTAACATTGCAGTATTTCACCGTTCACTCATAACTTAACTAATTTTCAGTATTTTGACTCCAACTTTTTAACATAGCCAGTGTTCCACACCACCTCATAAATGTGACAGGTGTCATTTCTGAAATCCAGAATGAGATGTGTTTTTGCACTTCTGGTACAAAGTAATATTTTGGCCAATATACTATAAATGCTACATGTCATGTTTATAAGGGCAGTCATAAAATGACTATCTTGAAAACTTGGGTACAACATTAAATAACAAAAAAGTAAAGAGTGACTGTGTGAAGAGTGAATGTGTGAAAAGTGAATGTGTAAAGAGTGAATTTGTAAAGGGTGAATGTGCCAGACTCTACACTTCTGTAGGTGGACAGAGTCTTACCATGGCACATGGCCCAAAGGGCTCGGCACATCTGCACCTGTTCACACAGGTCCCTTCAAGGATATGATTCGACTATCTCAAAAAGAAAGGAAATTATTTGCAAAACCTTGTTAATGCACCAGTTAGTGTAACTTAACACCACTAAAGTAGGGATATGTGGCATAAGGTTTCCAACACTAACTCACCCCCTCACCCCCACCACCCCAGACAGGAAAAGGAAAAAGCATTATGGGTTTGAGTTTCTGGAGTCTTGGCAAATCAGTTGGGTGTCTTCTATGGGGTTGTTAACTGTAATACTCACCCCACCCCCTCAGTTTGTAGCTTCCAGTCCAAACCACAAACTACAGCTCCAAGCCAGTACCTCATAGTGATACACTCTTCAAAGGTAGAGAAGTATGTCTCATCACATGTTGCCAACAGAATTTGTTGTAGCTTTCTTCATGCAGGACCCATAGGACCATGTGTGATGTTGTTTGCTCATGAAATGGAGTGTGTATTAAGGTTGACAACTCCAAGGAAGACCCCACCACTAAATTGCCAAAACTCTGGAGACCCAAAAACCTAATTTTTTTTTCTTTTGCTGCTTGGGGGGAGGGGTGGGGAGTTAGGATTGGAAACCCTAACACCACATGTCCCTACTTTTGTGGCATTAACTTACCCTAACTGGTGCATTAATAAAGTTTTTTTGCAAATAATAATAATATAAGTTTTATTCAGCTCAGAGATACTAGACAGTAAATGAGCCAAATGATGTTTGACCCAGTCTGCAGGACATGTCACACCAGGATACTGCTGGTATGGCACCTGAGCGTAGCTATACCACCCATACACTAGCCCCAGAGACCAGGACTTTGAATATCATGAGCCCAGACCCTGGCACACAAAAAACTACCAGTCATTCACACAGCAGTGCCTGCTTCATTCCCACTCAGTGGTCTTTCTGGTAGTCCAAGTTGGGGGCCTGGCCACACCATGCAGTGGTCATTGAGTGCTGGACAAGTTTCAGTGTTCTGTCCAGTCCAGGGTGTTAATCATTCTGCTTTATATGGGTACTTCCTCTGTGGCACTTTTTCTTAAACTTGAAATAATAAAAACAGCACACTTGAATATGACTTAAACCAGGTTTTCATCAACATTCTCTGTTTTTTTTTAAAACCCATTGTCTAACATCCTTTTCATTGTGACTAAAATGAATTGCAGCAGACAGTGTTCTCTGACATTATGGGACAATAGATGTAAAAAAACAGCTGAGAATACTGATGAAAACTTGAGACAAGTCATAGCAAAAATAACCTTCCTGTTAACATTTCAAGTATAAAGAAAAGTGCTACAGCAGATCCAAATTGGGTAAAAAAAAGGTGTTGTACAAGAGAAGAAGTAAGAGTACCTTTAAAGGAAATAAAAATGTATAGATCAAAGTTTTCACTGTAACATGCACTGTTGCTTAAAATTTATCCAAGCGTATTGCTTTCACTGTTCCATTTTGTACCTTTCCAATGACTCTTGTTCCTTTGTATTTATTGTCTCTTGATATGACTGATTTGTCTTCTTTTTTCTATCTTGTATGTATTACTTTCCATCCCCTTTCCAATGGACCAATCTGGAGACAATGTGCTTGCAGTTCAGTGTGATTTTCTGGGAAAATCTTTAATAAACAAATAAATTTATATATATATATATATATATTTATATATAAAAATCTCCATTTAATGCATCAGTTAGGGTTGTTCCACAGGGACAAAAAGCAAGGAAATTCAGTGTTAGGGATGAAGCCCCCTTGCACCCCAGCCCACCCCCAAACTGACATTGGGTGTGTGTTGAATCGTGAACTAACTCTCACCCCATCACATGTATAAAACAAGCTGAGGGTATAGGAGAATGGGGTGAGGAGTTGGGACTGACAATCCCCCAACGCAGCACTCGATGCTGGTTTGGGGTGCAGGCTGGGGTGCAAGGAGTGCCCAACCATAAACACCAAATTTCTCACTTTAATACTGTGGAACAACCCTAACTGATGCATTAAATGGATTTTTTTGCCATGAATTTCCCTTCTTTTTGAGAATGAGGACTATAAATAGTGCATGGAATGTGGTGGTGGGAGCACGGGCCCTTTGGGCCCTGCACTCCCACCACATGATGTCTTCTGACATAGTAATGGTAAGTGCAACACAAACAAAAGTGCTAACGGTTATGCACATGGTGACGGAAACGTAAATGGTAAAGCAAACGTTAATAGAAACGCAAACGCAAAGTGACACCAAAGTGAACAGTGACACAAAAGGAGACACAAGTGCATACGGAAATGCAACTGGTAGCATGCACTGTCATGGTACTGCTATTGTAAATGATAATGTTAACTGTTACAGCAACAATAATGTCAAAGGGAACAGAAATGGAAACGCAAACGTAAGCACATACAAAAACACAAAGCGTAACATGCACGGTCACAGTACTGCAAATGCAAATGGTAATGGTAACAGCAAAAATAATGCCAAAGGAAACGGAAACAGAAAGGCAAACACAAGCGCTTATGGAAATGCAAACCGTAATGCACACGGTCATGGTACTGCAATTGTAAATCAAATGGTAATGGTAACAGCAACAATAACGCCAAAGGAAACAGAAATGGAAACGCTAACGCAAGCGCGTACAGAAACGCAAACCGTTACACGCACAGTCATGGTACCGCAATTGTAAACGTAAATGGTAATGATAACAGCAACAATAATGCCAAAGGAAACAGAAATGCAAATGCAAGCGTGTATGGAAATGCAAACCATAATGCGCACAGGCATGGGAACGCAATAGGAAATACAAATGGGAACGGTAACAACAACGATGATGCAAAATGAAAGAGAAACACAAACACAAATGGAAGGGTGCCCACAAATGTAATGCGCAGGGTGACGCAAAACAAAACACAAACAGAAACAGTACTGTAGACACAAATAGTAAGAGTAATGCAAAAGCAAGCTCAAAGAGAAAAGCAAAGGATAATTCATATGGCGGCGTACACAGGAATGCTAACGCAAATGGGTATGGAAACACAAGTGGAAAAACTATGTGTAACAGTAACTGGAGTGCACACCCTGGTTTTCCCCAACAGCTGCATAGAGAAACACAGTGAGTACAAAGAATGTATGCATAATAATGGGGCTCGGAGCAGAAAATGAGGAGTTGGAATATTAAATTGCTTATATCTCAGGAACCGTACGATGTAGAAAAAAAATTAAAATTACGTATGAATTATGACTTTCCTGGCTAGTTTTGTACTTAGCCCCAATTTAGGGGGCTAAGCATTTTTCTGACGAAAAGTCCTTATCTCGCACCGTTTCCGAGATACGCGCCCAAAAGGAGCTGCAGATGCCGCAATGTTAGTCTATGGGAAAAAGTGTTAACTTTGGAGTACCATAACTTTGCATCCCTG
Organism: Neoceratodus forsteri; assembly: GCA_016271365.2. NCBI lineage: Eukaryota > Metazoa > Chordata > Ceratodontiformes > Ceratodontidae > Neoceratodus > Neoceratodus forsteri. The sequence goes on along the minus strand of CM057453.1, from coordinate 1,301,546,618 downwards.
CAATAGTTTTTCACCAGACCTCTAAAAGGAACATCTGTGAGATGTCAACTTTCTTCCCTCCAAATTTCAGCCCAAAAGACCAAATCGTTCTTTTGCAGCAGGGTGGCAAACAATTCCTGTCATGTTGGCCAAAGTATTGCAAAGTGGTGTTGTGATCTGCGACACTTTCGCAGAAAAAAATCACCAAAATGTCGCAGGTGCGACACTACTTTACGACACAACTTTTCCAAAAAATTTCAAAAATATATTTCTGGGGTGTTTAACCCCAAAATAAAGACATGCCTATCATCCTCAGGGCTCAACTAGGTAAACACAAAACGAATTGTGTCCCTAGAGGGTCCCAATTTTAAATGCAAAGCATTTCTGTGATTAGTAACTGAAAAAAATGACTGACTGATGACACTACAGGGGTAATTTGCGACACTAAAAACTGCATTTGCGACACTGTCAAACTTTTTGTTCATTTTCCCCATAAACTATAATGGGAAACTTGTTTTTCAAATAACTTTTGAACCATTCAATATTTTTTCACGAAATCTTCAAAAGGCACATCAGGGACCCTGGCCACATGTTCCCTGAAGTTTTTGGACTGGTGATGCAAATTGTGTGACCTGTAGGCGTGAGCAAAGAATGCACAAAAAACTGTAAATGCACCCTGGAATGCACTTAATAACTCCACAGCTGTATAACCAACTAGTACGATAGTTGGCATATCCCAAGATCTATGGTTATGCCCCATGCCTGCCAAATTTCAGGCAAATCTGTTGAACAGTGGCAAAGTTATTAAGGTGCAAAGTTTCACCATTTAACATTAAATGGGGTACTCAAATACCATAATATATGGTATTACCCTCGAAGGGAGGCTTAAATACCAAACCTGCCTCCAAGCCAAAAACATACTTATGAAACTCACACCTAATTTTCTACACCCCCTCATCCAACCAGCACCCCATGGGGTACCCCAGACATCAGGCTGGGACCCCCTATACAGTCCCCCACTGCAGGACCTCTCTAGGGTAAAGGTCCTTCCGTTACCATGCTCCCCTCTATCTTAACAACCTACCATCTTCCATCTTACTTGCCCCTAATCTTGATCAATTTAAAACTGGAATCAAGAGACTTCTTCTTAACTCTGAGACCTGTGGCTGTTTCCGTCACTTCCCCTAGGTTGTCGGTAACCTGTGCCGCCACACCTTTATGACCCAGTGTCCTCTTTCAACCCTTAAGATGTTATCTGAGATCTGTCAATACCTTATACTGTGACCTTTGAACACTTGTAATGTTCTGTTTTGAAAACTTTTGTACAATCTGTCTTTATGTAATGTTCTATTGTGACTGACGTAGAGCCTTTGCTTATACTGTGATTTTTTTGAACAATTTGTCAAAATGTAATGTTCTGTCTTGAAAACTTTTGTACAATCTGTCTTGATGTAATGTTCTGTTGTGACTGACATGGAGCCTTTGCAAAGGAGTCCTTGACTCAAAGGTTTGTAATTCTGAAATTTTCAATAAATAAAATAAAATAAAATATATATATATATATATATATATATATATATATATATTCATGACACAAAATTCTGTTTATTGCATCAGTTAGGATTGTTCCACAGGGACAAAAGCAAGAAATTCGGTGTTAGGGTTGAAAACCCTAACTCCACTTTTCCCCCCCCCCCCAGCTCCACACACACACACACACACACACACACACACACACACACACACAAGTATGCAAGTCAGTGGCAGGACCAAGGCAACATGACCAATCACAGACAACCAGCAGCAGGTGACATAAATAACATACAACTGTCTAAACACACTACAAGACATATCCATCATCATGGAGCAACAGCTGTGGCATTTGAGTAGCCATGGGTGCACAGAGTGTTTTGCACACCTTCACAGAGTCACATGTCACAACAACAGTACTGTGTACAGAATTCCTATGATATACATTGTTTGGTTATGCTGTGATAATATCATGAGGTATCAACATAGGAGAAAGCATGTATTACATGATGCATAATCTAATGTGGATATAGGCAAAATTAAAAAATGACATTATAGGACCCTTTCAGTAACATGTACTGTTCAGTGTACCCTTGTTCAAATCAAGATGGGTTGGTCACATTGAGACACACATGTTGCATGAATAATTATTTCTAATCACAAATCTATAAATACATGCAGTGCTCAATATTTGTGTGACAGTTCTGTTATTTACAATTCACAGTAGTATGCAGAATGAATATTTTTTTTATTTTTCTGCCCCCCTCCACAACCCCACAATCAAATCATTTGCTTCTGGATCTGTCTTTTTGATAAATAACAACAGCATACTATATTGTATATGTTGTTGAGAATGTGCCTCCCTTTTTGCACCACAAAATCATCAAGATATAGATACCTTTATCTGAATAAGTACTTGTCTTATATTATTCATGCAGCAATAGTTCATGTGCTTCACCTTTCACATGAAAATGAAATGATGAAGTAATGTAATAGCAAATTAATTTGTGCACATGTACTGTGCTAAGTAGGAAATCTGCACAGATGAACGTCCTGCTCTTTCTTTCTATGCAGTAATATACCAACAAGAATATACATATTACCATTGCAACTTAAAATATAATAAAACACACAACACAGGTAAATAAGGCTTAAAAGAGTTATTGCCCAATTAAAAGTGGATAAAAAAGGCCAAATTAAAAATCCAATTGGTACATAAAATCAGTCTCACAAAACAATTGTAAAAAAGTATCGCACCAGAGTTTAAAATACATGTAAAACAGTATGGCAGGTACTTCATGAGCAAGATGTGACAGTAACACACAACACATGAGCACATCTGCCACAGTACTCTCCGCACACTGCTTACATGCATCAAACAGTAATGATGTTATTGTCATTGTGTGACTGAAGGTGTGAATGTTCCTGGGTGGGCGAGAAAACAGATGCCAACAGTTTAAATAATAGCAGCACAAACACATAATGCTCTCTTAAAAAAGATAGATGTGAAAGCTATTTTAAAACATTTAATTGTAATATATATTTACATGTAGAAATACGTATATATACACATACATATACATATAAATATATGGGTGAATTTGGAAAATTCCCACCCCACCCCTCAATAGAGGCAATCAAGAAATATTATCAGGAACATAAAAATACAGTTGATATCAATGAAAGTGTCTGATGTACAGCAGTGTACTATTCTATACGTACATTTAATGAACTTATTACACAAACCAAAATTAAATGGCATACAGTAACAGTAACTATATAGATCAGTGAAAATAACAGAAATAATCAACATTAATAGTGAACACAAGAAGTATGTACGACACTAAAGACTTGTACTTACAAAAAAGTAAAAGGTTAACAGAATGGTATGAATATGAGATTAAATAATTTCCTATTCAGAAAATTTCACATCTTAAGAATAAACAAATATCTATCACAACACTCTACTTTACTATCAATGATGGCTATATTAAATAACTACAAACTAGAGAAGTTCTACTAAATATCTATGTTATATTTATTAATATATTAACAATACCTTGAAATAGTTATGAATGCAACAGTGTTAAACAGTGAAATATTGAAAATTGTTTAATCAATTCAGTTAAATAGTAATACAATTACTTAAAAGCTAACAGTACTAATTGTAATCAAGCAATGTATTAATTATAATATATACATATGTACAACACAGATGTACAGCAAGAAAACAGGGATAGTACTTCACTGTTGCAGCACAATATGGTGGTATTCAGTGAAGATGCAAACGGACAAAAAAAAAAAAAGAAACACAAGCCACACCTGATGATACTCAACATGTCACAGAGTGATGTCTATTTCAGAGTATTGTACTCTTAAGTACAGGTCAACAGATTATGTGAAAAAAACAGAGTTTAATAGTGCTGACACAGAAGTGCAACAAACAGCAGGATATATTTTACTCATAAAAGATTCAAACAATGTCATGATGCAGACAACTCTTGAAAAAGACATATATTACACATTTTTGTGTATGCACATGGCCAAGTATTGCGCCTTAGTAGAGGCACACAGCTGCCAACGATGCCAACTAGTACGTGTTATGGCTGCATATGACATACTCATAAGAAAAGACAATGACAGAAGAGTACAACTAGATAGGAATATCTCTTTTGACATTTAAAAGTCTTCCTTAGACATGTAAGTGTGGTTTCTCTAGTGACTTCAAAAACAGTTGGTGCCGATTGAAGACCACTGCAACTATTTTCACGGTGTCACTGATTAACACAACGATCTTGTAAGTCAGATTGAGTAAACATATGCACGTAAACCATGTGATATGGTACCAGTGTAATCATCAGCGCAGGTTTGCATGAAAAAAATGTTAGTCTACCAGAACTCACTCTGTAACAAAATGGACAGCAAGATATGTCACATGTTGTGTGACTATTCCTCTGATGCATGAAGATTGTAGTAATTCTTCAATATCACCATGTATGCATTTTTTAAGTGTTGCGGAAGTCTCTGTTTGAAAGTGCTCATTGAGTTGTTGCATTCAACCCAGTCAGTTCTGTACCTCAACAAACAAGTGTAATGTCCAGAATGTACAGACTGGCCATAGTGGCAGATCACAGCCTGAGTGTCAAACACTGCTTGGTTAAAAACAATTCTACCAGCTGTGAAATCTGTGATAGGTGTGTCAACTCTGAGCCCATTAGAGTCAAATCTATGCAATACAAGCATAATATATTGAGATGAAGTCCTGAGACATATGGACTGAGTACATGTACCTCCACACCTTTCACACAAATGACCACTTTCAGCACTGGTAAACAGCTGCCAGAACTTGACACTTTGAGTCTGAAGCACAAACAGAGAAACCCAAAGCATGTCTTCAGTAGTTTCTTGCTCTGAATAACCACATGCTGTACATACATATCTGGTAACATACAACACAGTGAAGTACTGATGCATTGGAATCCCCTCTTCATCCAAGCTGTTTATGATGGCCATCATAAACTCACTGGCATCCTGCTGCATGTTAGCAGCAAATATACTGCATACACCATATGTACCTAACACCTGCAGCAAAGGTGTCAATGACTGCACATTGTTTGATAATGCATGTGCCCCTGTAGTATACATCACTGAAAACATCACAAGCTGTTTCTATATCTGTAGTATCCATTCTGAGTCTTTGACCATGTAACACTGAAAGATGCTCTGGTGACAAAGAACCAGTCTGAGCTTGATCCAACAATGCCTTGTAAGCCAGATCACCAATCTGCCGCATGTTCTGGCACAGCTCAACATAGGTAAATAACTCCCATAGGTTAAAACCTCCAGTGCAGCCTAGTGTATTCTTAACCTGCTTGACAGTCAGAGCTGCAAAGACATGTTCTGCATTAACTGGTGCACGCTGTAAAAGGTCTCCAAATACAATGATGCTTTTACCACCAAATGCATCTCCATAGTCAGTCCCCAAAATCTCCTGTAGATGTAGGTGTATACAGGCAAGCATCAAATTAGAGACCATACTAATCTCATCAATGATGAGTAACTTCATCTTAGTAAACAAAGAACAATGCTGAGATGCAACCTCAAATGACAGCTTACGGTACTCTCCTGCTTTGCCATGCTCCACTGGCAACATGAAGAGACGGTGTAACGTAACTTCACTAATGTTGTATGCAGCCAGTCCAGTGGGAGCTCTAACAGCAACAGCCATTGATGAGCCTGTCAGTTTCTGTATTTCATCCATAATGGCCTCTATAAGGAAGCTCTTTCCTGTACCTGCTGAACCACTAACAAACATCAGTAGTGGCTTGTGGTCAAGATAGTCACATTTCTTTTGTTCATGTTGTATCCTATGCTGGAAAGCATCAGTAACTGCAGAGTGCACCACACGTTGCTGCTCATTGGGTCTCTCTCTCTCTCTCAATTCTGCTGGGTCAACAATGCAGTGTGTGCCATGTTCCATAACACTCTCCACTTCCGACATGAGTACTTTTGGGGCATTCAGAGGCAGAGGTTTTCCAAGGATATCTTCTTCTTCTTCTTCTGGATCAAGATTGTCCTGTGAACTGACACGAGTGTCCTCCTCAAGTTGTTTCTGTGCCTTCTCAAGCTGCTCCTTCTCAGTGTCTAGTCTCTGTATATATGTGTCTAAGTATTCACTTTTGAATGTCTCGTAACTGTGATTGAATTCTTCCTTGAATGTGTCACAGTCACCTTTTAATTCAGACTCATTCCACCAGGGTCTAAATAAGAATAGGACAGCAAAGTAGTAATGCTTTCTGCTCTCAGATGTGCCTAGATGTAATTTACAGTGGTCAATGAGCCAAGGCTTATGTCTCTTAACGAGACAGCTGTGCACTCCTTTGACTTTGTAAATGTCATGTGTACAATTAGGTGAGACATCTGTCTTGTAGTCATACCACTTAGCCACCTCAAATAAACACATTTGATCCATGTCTTCATGTCTACGGGGGTAGTACATGTCAATGATGTTATTCTTCAAGATATGTCTTGAAGAGGATCTGTTGAGAGCCAATTCCTCAATCTCAGCATGAGGAATAAGTACACATTTTCACTTCTCTTTGTAATTTACACTGAGAAAGTGCACAGCATCAGATTTGCCATACAAATGTGTACCGATCAAGTGATCACTGGCCTCATAAGCACCACATTCTCTGCGTGATAGGGTCTTCAATCCCAGTGACCACAGCTGAGATGTCAGTGACTTGCTTGAACTGGCAATATCTTCCCAAAGATCTTGCAAGCTAGTCTATTCATGTTTGGTAATGTACTAAGTGACATACTGAACCACAGCCAATGAGTTGTCAGCCACAAACTGAACATCTATGTTTGCTTGCCACATTAGAAGAAGAGTGGAGTTGTAGTCATTGATGTACACCTCCTTCTCATCTCTGGGTAACTTATATACCCTCTTGGTTGATTTTGCCTTCAAGTGGTGTTGCATAGCTGAAAACAGTTCATTCATGCAACCATCCTGACAGACACACCTGGGAAATCTGAAATGACATCTTGTATACCAGTCAGATTTGTTCTTCACTACCCGGTGGCAGTATTTCACACAAATATGGCATTAAAACTTCTGCACCAACTTCCACAGTGTAGGACTTTTGTACTTGTCCGGAATGTGGCAAGTGATGTATTGCTTAATGAATGCTAGCACTTGTGTTGCTTCATGTTCACCTATGCATGGAGCTTCCTTGATCCACAGTAACATATGACTATGAGGAGCACCTCTGGCCTGATATTCCATCCTCCAGAAGTAGTGCTCCACAATACCAAGAGGTGGATTGTCCTTTGACAAAATGAAAGTCAGAAGATCATGGAATCACTTGTAAAAATGCCTAGTGACAGACACTGGGTCAAGTGAGCACATTTCTCCGAGAGTCATTGATGAAATGCCCTCTACATCACAATTTGCCCACTTCAAGAGTTCAGTAACCTCATCCCAGGTATACTCAGTGCAGCTGAGTGTGATAAACCAGTGGCTGCACCATACTCTCACAGCATAGTCGTCACCTCAGAGTGTCTGTGATACCAGTATTCTTTGGTGCCATGTAGATTTGACAGAATGGAAAACAAATTCACTTGCACATTTTCATCCTTCTGAATTAATTTCTCCAGGAACTGTGTGACTGTGATTCCATCAAGTGGAGTTGTGAGACAAATAGTATGTGCAATAGATGCAGAGTATATGCTAAGTTTACTCTCCCACAGAAGATGAAACAGGTACTGTATGTTGCATCTGAATTTGCCATCCTTACTGAACACACGGCTAGTACTCAGCACCTTGTACACACACTTCTCTTTTATCTAGGCATCCACCTGACCCTTTTGGAAATAAATCTGGGAAACAGCGTGCTTACAATGTTGCCTCCCAAATGCTGACAGGCTCACCTTCCACCTGTTTCATTTGATAGAGATCAATGTTGTTCCCTACTGGATCTCTGCCATGCAGTGGGTGAGCTGTGTACTGTTCATGCACATTATCATTTGTCTTCACACTGACCTTCTCAATCATTGGTTTTGTGGTTTTCAGCACATCATGTTCAACAGACACACTAGTCATGCGATCAATATCAAGGTCTGCAAAAAAGGATTGTTACTCTTCAAGTAAGAGCAAGCTCCACCTTCTCTACATTGACAACATCCTGCCAAATGACCTTTGACTTTGTTGGAACACCATTGACAAGAATCACCAAAGTGTTCTCAATGGAGATCACCTCCACATTTTCCTGCAGAGGAAGTGGAAGATACGTAACAGAACCCATAAGAGATCTAATGAGTTATTTTTGTTCTGTGTCTTTGTATTTAGACATAGAATAATTTGAAATGATTTCATAGTCTGAATAAGAATACGTTCAAACATATTCAATGTGGCAATCTCAGCTGGTGTAACATGTGCCTCCATATTGTTCAAGAGTGACCTTGGTGACAGAATGTTAGCCTTCACTTTGGAGAAATAGTGCTTGCACATCATAATGATTGGGTCTAACTGAAAAGTCACACTTTTACAGCAGAAATGCTGACAGTCGAAACCACATGTCATTGTACGGTGACAAGGTTTCCAGGTTCACTGTGACCGTTTGTTTTTTGTAACAGAGGTGATCACATGACACACATACAGAGTCAAATTTCTCTGTCTTTGTCAACTCAAATTTGGCAATCGATTTCCCAAACTGCTTGAGAATATCAGTTTCTAAGACAGAGACAGAATTTCCATCAGCAATTGATGACTGATCAATCACAGTATCTGTCACACTGCTGACATGTTCCAGCTGTTTCAGAAATGTCATGCCACCATGTATGTCAACAGACTGCAGTAACTCATTCAGATGAGTGTACTGCGCAACAACTCTTTGCACCTCATAGATCCTGTACACAAAGGTTTGCATGCCTGATTGATGCACTCCCAGCATCCGCATGTAGTAAAATACACTGTCACAAACACCAGTATCTAGACATGCAAGCGAGTGACCCATAAGTCCAGTATGTGGATGGACCTCACAAAGGTCTATATTCTCAAACAGTTTATGTCTGTCTTTATGATCAGTAATGACAAACAGGTTGATAAAGTGCTCAACTTTGTCAAATGATGATTGCCTTCGGTTGCAAGTCTCATCACACGTCCATGAGAGACAGTGACACTTACAAGGCTGAGCAGTTGCCTCACACTCATCATCTGACTTCATTACAGTGTCATCACACACTCAGCACATTACACAGTTTACCGGACTCATCAATGCAAAAGTTGCTGTCCTTTTTCTGTGAGTAATATGACTCCTCCCAGAAATATGCCTCTGAGTGCTGCGTGTGCAGCCAGCGACCTGTGAAAACATCTCAGAAATTGTGTTGGTTCAAGACAGGATACCATTGTAGCCTCATCTTAATCTCATACACAACTTTTCTGAACTGCTCAAGTACATGTGACATCTTACGTCACAATTGTTGAAGAACAAATACTGCTCTATTAACAAATGTATGTACTCTGAGATGCAATTTCATCAAAGAGAAATGACTCTTCATTTTTTTGTGCTCACATCTCATCACATCAGCAATAAGTCTGTCAATCTTAACTTTAGAAGCTAGTGATCGGAAATACTTTTGCTTCCTCAGATAACCATCAGCAGCTACAAATTTATGCTGCTGCTTAGTACATTTCTTTATGCTTACCTTTGCAACATTAGTGTTCCATCTCAAAGATTTCTACAACTGTTGCTCAGCTATGCATTTTTCCCTTGCAGTTGAGCAAGTACGTACTTTTTCTGTGGAGTGTGCAACCTGTGAAGTCACTCCTTGAGCAGAACACCAAATCGTTTTATGTCTTGAACTACCATCAGTGGTTTTTGGACCACTCTTAAGCAACAGTGAACTACTATGATACCTGTTTCATCTCTGCATAGAAGTCTGTTTCTGTTTAGAGGGCATCTTTCTTCTCTGAAAATTCACAGTAGTCTGGAACAATCTTACATAAGTATCAGACACCTGTATAATAAAGAAAAACAAATATTTAGTGTTGAACTGTTTTTTTGGTCCTAACTTACATAGTCACACACACTGGCCATGTGTCATGTAAGAAGAATAAATAGTACTGCTTACAAAATATTGCACACATTGAGCTGGCCCAGTGGCACTGAGGGTTGAGGCACTGGATGCCACACCTCACTCCACGATAGCTACCCGGGTTCAAGAGCAGATTTGGGTTGTTGGTGGGTCAGCCGGGGGTGACAGACTTGAGCGTTCAACAACAGCTCGCCATCTCCGGGGAGGGACTTGGCCGATGCCCGACACTTGCATGACCCTGAGTGGAGGGTTGAAGAAATGCAAGCTCCAACTCAGGAGAAGAGGGGTGGCCAGTGAGCAGCAAGGACATCGGCATTAGCGCCTATTCATCAGGGAGCCACTCGCTGCTCAGGGAGGGAGAAAAGGCATGAAAAATGCCTGCCACAGCCAGGAAGATGGGGGGGACTGAGGTCATGCCTACGATGTGCCAGAATATGCTCAGCAGCCCATGACCGATGAAATGTAAGTATGGGGGCATTCGGGCCCCTGCCTCGTCACCACCCGAGGGTAAACCGTGGCTCCATGGGGCTTGAGGGTCTGTCTGGGTAGGGTTCTAAGCAGTGGGATGTCCACTTGTCCACAATGAGCAGCAAGGATGTTGGCATTAGCACTTTGACGTCAGGGAGCTACTCCTGCTCGGGAAGGGAGAATAAGCATGGAAAATACCTGCCACAGCTGGGAAGATGGGAGGACTGAGGCCATGCCCATGACATGGCAGAACCTGCCCAGCAGCCCTCGACTGATGAAATGTAAGTATCGGGGCATTAGGGTCCCCTCCTCATCCCCACCCGGGCCCCACCCGGGGGGTAAACTGCGGCTCCATGGGGCTTGAAGGTCTGTCTGGGTAGGGTTCTAAGCAGTGGGATGCCCACTTGTCTCCCCTGAAGGGTTAGAAGTGGCAGGCAAGGGGGAGAGATAAAGAATAATTAAAGAAAAAATTGCACACATTATTACTCTAACAACTGGACACCAGTAAAACCAATATACAATGTTTTCAAGTGTCGCAGAACATAAGGTCACTTATAATATGAGAATAAATATCTAAACATGTCAAAAGTGAAGTACTGGCACAATCTAAAGCAGCCACAGTATTTTATTATAATAAATAATGTATTTTAAAAAATCTTAAAAAGTAGTGTCAAACGTGCGAAAGTGTAGCAAAATATGGTGTCGTAAGCATGAAAGTGTCACAAAATTTGGTATCATGAGCACAACACTGTTGAATGTAGTGTCGCAAAGTAGTGTCATGAGCACAAAAGTGTCGATTAATAGTGTCGTGAGCATGAAAGTGTCACATAATCACATTAATATAACACCTTCTTTAAGGCTATGCCAATCAGACATTGTTTCCTATTTGACTGACAGATCATTGGCAGCAATGGAATGTAGCACTGATCAGGCCACATCAGGCAGCCAATCAGAAGTGCTGAAGACTGGAGAAGAAGGACATAGCAGCCATCTTAGACAAAAAGAACAGAGCAGCTTTACACTGCGTAAGTACATCACATTTTCTAAACAATTTTTCTAGCATTATTTAAGCTCTTAGCAAGATAAAAACAGCATTAAACAAAACATTTTTTACTGCTGTATTTGACTATAACAATCTAAATAACTTGTTATGCTGTAAAAAGAAGTTATACCTGCTTAACGTCAGAGTGTCAATCAGTACTTACTAGCACAGATAGAGCTGGAAATGGAGGCAGAAAGCAAGCAGCACATGTATCATAACACAAAAGGCAAAAAATCATAGACCTCTATGTAGCTGTGATTGTTTGAACTAGCCTATGAAAATGTAGTATTTTCACACCTAGAAATCCTCCAACATTTCTGCTTGACAGGAGCTGCAGCCATTCAGTGTAGTCATAGTCAGTGCATTCACTGCATTGGTTAGCCATGAGAAAGCATTAACCAATAACTTTCCAATGTGTTTTGGGACAGCCCACCAAAGTAATGTTGAAGGACAGAGGGAAATTTCACTTTCATATTCAGTTATGAATAGACACTGCAGGAGAAACACCATTTTTTTTGGTAGCTCTCTGTCCACTTCTCAGCTTAAAACCTCAGAATGGCAGAAAACAGCAAATGGACTGTGTGGGTCATCAGCAGCAGTATAGTAAGGCGAGCTTCAGAGTATGTTCAGAGGAGTGATTTTGGCAAAGACCTGCAGCTTCCAAATTGCTCTGTTAAGTGGTTTGGAAGGGGTGGCATGAGGTGGGAGCATCTCATGCCAACAATGCACAGACTTCGGAGGATTCAAGCTAGGCCAGACATACTGCTGATTCATCTTGGAGGCAATGATTTAGGCACCAAATGATGGTTAGATTTAGTGTCAGAAGCAAAATTGGACCTTGCTTCTATTATGGGTATGTTACCTGCCTGTAAGATAATTTTTTCTAATATTACAGAGTGTAGGGTCTGGCAAGCAGAACAGCACATATACCTGCTTGACTGAGCATGGAAAAAGGTTAACATACAAATATCTAGATATCTGTTCATGTCTGGGATGCACACTATATGTCAACCTGAAATTAAGTATTGTAATGACTGGCTATACCTATCAGATGGTGTGCACTTTTCTCATGCTGGCAATTGCCTTTTCCTGGGAGACCTTCGAGATGGAATCCTCACAGTCCTCTAAAAGTATTAGACTGTTAACACAGATATCTTTACAAAAGAAAAGCTCTTTTAAGAGACACAAAACCTTAGCCAAAAAATAGAAAAGCTGCATACTTAACACATACAACACAAACACATACTATCTCACTTTCACACTACTACACAAACTTAGACGCATGAGCATGTTTAGAATTGTGACATAAATTTAGCTCCTGTTAACAAGATGTATCTAGCTATGTGGTTTCAGTATCCAAATAAGCCACAGTTAAACATGGCATCACGGAGGTAGTACTGTGTTGTTAATCTCACATACTCTAACAATTAGTGTAGCCATATAGCATTACTTCTTATAATAACTGTAGAATCATAATAATTATGCTGCCTGTACATCTGTAGTAAAAAGCTGAACAGAGCACAAGCACGCACATGTAACAATATATCACAGTAACATACTGTTGTCTATCTGTATTTATTGCAGCTTCAAAGAAGAAAACAGCCATCATGAGACTGTGGAGTATGGGGGAGGTGTGCTGCCTGCTTGAGGCAGCTCAGGCCAGGGGCAATGCCAGGGTACTGATGAGGAGTACTAATAGGAAGCTAGATACAATGTGGAGGCGCATCAATGGTTATATGCACATGATTCTAAAAATGAAAAACAAGAATCCAGAAATGTGCAAAAGGAAGTGGGAACTGTTGCACCAGTGCTTCTATGTGCTGAAGAGCAGAGGGGAGATACCAGATAATGATTCTTGCTGGTACTACCTCACACACGAGATGTGGGAGGCGGCTGGAAAGCCTGCTGCAGGGGAGCGCCTAACACACTGTGAGTAAAGAAACCATTTGTTACTCAGCATAGCATATTCTTAAACAGGAATCACTAACAAGCTGACTGTTGTCCTGGATAAGATCACACCTCAGGCAGTCGGGCACGAGGCCACAGGCAGAGTACATTCACTACCTGAGGTGTCATGTTGTCCCACCACAACACACAGCTTCAAAGCTGTTATTGCTATAATGCAATGGTTTGTTGTAATTCAGAGTGTTAAAATAATGTGAATTTGTGTGTAACTGCAATCATGGTGATGTTCCATTGATGCACATTGCCTCACTCTTACAATGGGTCTGCAGTCAGGGTGCAGTACCTGGTCTTTGGTGGGGTTATTGGCTTGCTGACACCATGAACTCCTAAGTGTCCTAATTTATATCTTCCTGAAATCAGGGTGATAGTCTGTTGATGTCCATGGATCTGCACTCAGGATGCAGTACCTCTTCTGGGAGGGGGGTGCATTGCGTGGCTGATGCCGTGCAACTCCTAACTGTCCTAACTTGTGTGCCCCTGCAACCACAAAGGTGAACCGTTGATGTCCATGGACTTTCTTTTCCTGTGACTCTCCACTCAGAATGCAATACCTGGCCTGGGTTGGGGGGGGGAATTGCCTAGCTGACACCATGCAACTCCTAACTGAGGCATTGCCTAGCTGACACCATGCAACTCCTAACTGTCCCAACTAGTGTGTTACTGCAACCATGAACCTGTACCATTTATATCCATAACCTTTCTTTTCCTCTGTGTCTACACTCACGATGCAGTACCTGATCTGGGGAGGGGCGTCATTGCCTGGCTGACACTGTGCAACCCATAAGTGTCCCAACTTGTGTGCCCCTACAACCATGTAGGTGCATCATTAATGTCTATGGATTTTCTTTTTTTGTGACTATCCACTCAGGAGGCACTACCTGGCATGTGGAGGCATTGCCTACCTGACACCATGCAACTCCTAATTGTCCCAACTAGTGTGTTACTGCAATCATGGAGCTGTACTGTTTATATCCATAACATCTGTTTTGCTGTGAGTCTCCACCCAGGATACAGTACCTGCTTGGCAGGAGGGGGAGGAGGGGGATTGCCTAGCTGATGCCATGCAACTCCTAACTATCCCAACTAGTGTGTTACTGCAATCATAGAGTTGTACCATTTATATCCATAACCTTTTTTTCCTCTGAGTCTCCACCCAGGATGCAGTACCTGCTCGGGGGGTGGGCATTGCCTATTTGACACTGTACAACCCCTAACTGTCCCAACTAGTGTGCTACTGCAATCATGGAACCATTTATATCCACAGCCTTTATTTTCCTGTGCATCTCCAGTTAGAATGCACTACCTGGTCTGGGGGAGGCATTGCCTAGCTTACACCATGCAACTCCTAAATGTCCCAAGTAGTGTGTTACTGCAATCATAGAGCTGTGCCATTTATATCCATAACCTTTGTTTTCCTGTGAGTCTCCACTCAGGATGCAGTAGGTGCTCGGGGGGGGGCATTGCCTGGCTGACAGCATGCAACTCCTAACTGTCCCAACTAGTGTGCTACTAAATGGAGTTGTTCCATTTATATCCATAACCTTTCTTTTCCTGTGAGTCTCCACTGAGCATGCAGTACCTGCTCGAAGGGGGAGGGGGGTCATTGCCTGGCTGACACTGTACAACTCCTAACTGTACCAACTACTGCATTACTGCCATCATGTAGCTGTACCTTTTATATCCATAACCTTTATTTTGTTGTGGGTCTCCAATCAGTATACAGTACCTCATCTGGGGGCATCATAAGTAGCAGACAATACTACCATTGTTGAAACAAATTTGTATTAAATAACTGAAGACACACACATACACACTCACTAAATATAATTGTTATCTTTCATTCACAGAACATCAGAGGCACTCCCCACCACATCGTGAGGTAGTACCAGCCCAAGCTGAGGCTGTAGAAGCCGAACAGTCTGACTCAGACAGTGCCATCATTGTTGAGTCAGAAGGTAAGAAAATCCTAGTAAAAACTATTTGAATAGTTGCTCTCAGTACTTGGTGTGCATCGCGTTCTTGATCCTCTGTAAGCACTCAGCTTCTGTAACATTGCTGTGTAAGGCAGTAGTTTAGCTCTGACTCTACACTCACAAGCCAGAACCTCCTTGTGTAAGATCAGAGGACATATCCTTACTGACCTCATACAACTCCTAATTGTGCAAACATGCATAGCTCTGTAATCAGCAAGGTGTTCTGGTAATGCCAATGTCAGTAGTTTTCTTGTGGCTCTCCACTCAAGACATAACATCTGTTCAGTGGTGAATGCTTCATACCCTGAGTGGCACCAGGGAACTCCTAACTGTGCAAATGTCTGTACCATTCATGTCCACTACAGTACTTTTGTTGCTGCACTACAATCAGGCCACAGTAACAGTTTCCTTTTAACACATTGCCTTCCTCAGAACATCCAACTGGTAAGTTTCCTAACTCAGCCACATAAGCTTGCTAAGCCTGTGTGACTGAAAACTACATTAATCTGTGAACATGTCATATTACAGCAGTGTTCCATTGATGCACATGACCTGACTTTTCCTGTACATCATTAGCTGTTTTATCTGTACAACTCCTCAGTGCCATAATTAAGGAATAAACCATGACAGGGTGTGGGTGATGCTGAGTTTACCCATGCCTGGTGTGGTTCAGTCACAAGACCGCAGTCCGAGTGGCCAATCATCCAGCCGTGGGTTCCTTGTGTTTTTGGTATAGAAAAGTAAAGAGAATTAAATGTTTTCACATTTGCAATGTTTTTTTTTATTAACTTTATCCTTACACTAGAAACACCAGTCTTGTCCCACTGTCAGATTTCTCCAGAGTAGTCATGAAGTTAAATCAGTCCCCCTTCCCCCATCCCTCCAGAGAGTCATGTACCTCCCCCCACATCTCTCGAGTCCTCCAGATAGCAGTAGTGCAAATGCCACTCTACTTGTACTCACGCTGTATACTAATCTTGTCACACAACATCAGGAGAAATCTGATTACATTGCCTGTCTCAAACAATACTAAAAGTCATTCTCCTATCTTGTACACATCTCCAATCAGAGACACATGTAATGAATGCTCATGCCTCTATTTTAGGGGTGTTTATGTACTAAGGAATTAGTATATTATTTGTTTAACCATTGATACAATCTCACAACTACAAGTTGTCAGCAGGCACATGATTAACTGTGGTACATTGGACCATGCCAGAATCATAACATTAATACATATATAAGACAATAACAGCATTCTTTACCATGTACATATTCAGATGATCCATATTAAACTATCTATTTATGTATTTTCTAGTGGTCAGGGAGACTGTTGCCACACCATGGACGCAGGTGAAGCAGGAGCCTGGCACCAGTGCTGAACATAAGTGTTGTAATAGAAACACATACAGATGTCATTAACTGCTAAGCAGACTATTAGCACATGTTATATCCTAGGCTATGTTAACACAATCATTAAAGCTATACAGTTGATGTGCGTGGCTTTACTTTTGCTGTGATTTATATCTCAGGGTACAGTATCTGTTCTGCAGTGAGCAGGACTCATTGCCTCGTTGAGTCCATGCAACTCCTCAGTGGGCTAACTTGTCTCTAACTCCAGTCAAGGAGCTGTACCATTTATTTCCATGTCCTTTGTCTTCCTGTGCCTCTCCACTCAGGATGCAGTACCTGTTCTGGGGCAGGGAGAGAGGATTACCTAGATCAGCCCGTGCAACCCCTAACTATTAAAAGTTATATAAACCTACAATCATTCATATCCATCAGTCAGTTTGAGTGTGGTTCTCCATTCAGAATGCAGCACATTATCATTGGTGGGGGGCACCATTACATGGCTGACACCATCCAACTCCAAAATGTCTTAAGTTGTGTGTTACTGCAGCCGTGGACATCTACCATTGATGTCCATGGCATTCCTATTCCAGTGACTCTTCACTCAGCATTCACTACCTGGTTACAGATGGCACTAGGGCATTGCCTGTGTGAGCCTCTGCAACTACTAACCTACCTAACTTGTGCACATCCAGAATCAGGCAGGTGTACCATACATGTTTTCTTGTGAATCTTCACTCAGCAAACAGTATCTTTCCAAGTGCGGGGGGGAGGGGTAGCCTTGCCAGTGTGACACCATGTAACTCCAAACTATTCTAACTTGTGTCTTACTGCAACCACAGACATGTACCATAGATGTTCATGGCTTTTCTTTACCTGTGACTCACTACTCAGCATTCAGTACCTGGTCTGGGGGAGGGAGGGGACATTGCCTGTTTTACACTGTACAACTCCTAAGTGCTCTAACTTTTCTGTTATTGATCTCCATAGCCTCTGCTCTGTTTCTTCACTCAGGATGCAGAACCTGCTTGGGGGGGATTCCTGCCTGACATAATACAAGTAGTAAGTCTCCTAACTTCTCTGTTCCTACAATGAGCGACATATACACTTTATGTCCATAGTCTTTCTTTTTTTTGTGGCTCTCCACTCAAGATGCTGTACCTGCTATGCAGCAGATGGCAGGGGAGGGGTCGAGGTGCCGTACCTACCACTACCCATACAACTCTTAACTATACTAAATTGTATGAATGGACAATCAGAGATGTGTACCATAAATGTACATGACACCACTTTCCCTGTGGTTCTCCACTTAAGATACAGTACCTTATCTTGTGGGTGGGGGGGGAGTGGGAGTGAGCATGCATTCAATGGCTCAGGCCTGCCAACTCCTAACTTTTGTACACCTGCAATCAAGGAGGTGTACCATTCATCTACATCGACCCAATATAGCTGTCACTGTATAGTCAAGATGCACTACCTCTCCACATGGTGGAGGAGAGGTGAAGGGGGCCACTTCCTGACTGACGACAGACAACTCCTCATTACCATAAGTTCTGTCTATATTAACTAAAAATACATATCTAGAACCATTGTAAAGATATCAGCCCCAGAAACCACATCTCATGAGATTAAACAGAACCAGCAAAGTACACTTGTCACTGTTACATGTTAATAGATGTTTTTTTCTGTTTACAGATCTGCCACGGAGTAAGAGGTGCACTGTGCACTGTCACTGTGTTCGGAGACTGGAGCGCAAGGTTGGCTGTCTCCAAAAAGAAGTAGCAGGCCTGTGAGAGGGACAGGATAAAATACTGTCCCTTCTTTCAGCACAGCAGGTGACAGTCAACCTTGTGCTTGAGCCTGTGGACACAGCAGCAGCTAGCAGTGCACGGATCAGCACTGCTTCAACTGCGAACCTTTAATCCAGTCTCCCTGACCACTGATGGATGGCCTCCACTGCTTTCCCGGTGTGTCCCCCATGGTGCAACAGCTTCTACTCCCGGTGCGCCTCCACATGAATCAAGCTTCCTGCCTGAGTTGCCTCAAGCAGCAGCACACCTCCCTCAAAACAATTAAAGTGAAATTCATCTTTTGTCTTTTATAATAATTTTAATTTTAAACTTCATTAAAAATTAAAATTTTTACAAAAGGTTTTTATAATGAATATTTATTTTTACAGAAGAAATAATTTTTTTCTAAATTTACAATTGAAAAAAGTTTTTATAATAAATATTACATAAGAAATGTATATTTTTTCTAAATTAAGTTACCTAGATTATTTTTTATATTATTTTTAGAAATCTTTACTCAAAATCAAAGTTTAAAAATGAATATTGTTTATAAAATATATCTATTTTTTCTAAATCATGCACAAATCATTGTATTTTATGTTGATTTCATATACGTTAATAGAATAATTGTTTACAAGAAGCGTTAATAAATATTTTCTTAAAAAAAGAGTTTTTCTTATACAATTTTGAATGCATGACTATTCTGCACAGCTATTGCCATTCTAACTTATTTGCATGCCATAGGAAACCATAAACAGCATGTTTTACCATGCCTGATTTTCACAATGGGTCTCAACTCAGGGCATAGTACCTGGTCCGTGGGGCATTGCCTGGCTAATGCTGTACACTAACTTTTGTGTTGCTGAAATAAGGAAGGTGTGTTATTGATCTCCATGACCTCAGTTTAACAATGTGTGTCCACTCAGGGTGCAGTACCCGATCATGGAAGGGGAACATTGCCTGTCTAATGCCGTGCAACTCCTAACTGTCCTAACTTGTGTGTTCCTGCAATCAAAGTGGTGTACTGTTTATCTTCATGCCCTCACTTTTACCATGTCTTTCCACTCAGGACACAATTTCTGATCTGCGGGGAGGGGGGTATTGCCTGGCTGATGCCGTGCAACTCCTAACAGCCCTAACTTGTATGTTCCTACAACCAGAGAGGTGCACCATCAATGTCTATAGACTTTCTCTTCCTATCACTCTCCACTCAGGATGAACTACCTGGTCTGGAGTGGGGGGATGGCATTGCCTGGCTGATGCCATGCAACTCCTAACTGTTCCAGCTTGTGTGTTACCGTAATCATAGATCTGTACCGTTAATATTGATAACCTTTGTTTTCCTGTTAGTTTTCACTCAGGATGCAGCACCTGCTCTGTGTGTGTGGGGGGGGGCATTGCCTGGCTGATACCATATAACTTCTGGCTGTTCTAACATGTATCCCCCTGGAAACAGGGATGTATACCATCAATGTCTATTGCCTTTGTTTCCTGTGGATCTCCTCTCAGGATACAGTACCTGCTGTGTGTGTCTGTGGTGGAGGAAGGGGGAATTGCCTGGCTGACACCATGCAACTCCTAGCTGTCCTAACTTGCATGGCTCTACAACCACAGAGGTGCACCATCAATGTCTATGGACTTTCTTTTCCTGTGACTCTCCACTCAGGATGCACTATCTGCCCTGGGGAGGAGCATTGCCTGCCTAACACCATACAACTCCTAACTGTGCCAACTACTGTATTTCTGTAATCATGGAGCTGTGCCATTTATATCCATAACCTTTCTTTCCCTGTGGGTCTCCACTCACGATGCAGTACCTGATCTGGGGGGATTGCCTAGCTGACAGCATGCAACTCCTAACTGTCCTAAGTTGTGTGCTCCTGCAACCACAAAGGTGCACCATTGATATCCATAGACTTTCTTTTACTATCACCTTTCCACTCATGATGCACTACCTGGTCTGGAGTGGGGGGATGGCATTGCCTGGCTCACAATACAAGTACTAACCATCCCAACCAGTGTGTTTCTGCAATAATGGAGCTGTACCATTTATATCCATAATCTTTCTTTCCCTGCGGGTCTCCACTCAGGATGCAGTACCTGTTCTGGGGGGGTGCATTGTGTGGCTGACGCCATGCAACTCCTAACTGTCCTAACTTTTGTGCCCCTGCAACGACAAAGGTACATCATTGAAGTCTATAAATTTTCTTTTCCTGTGACTCTCAGCTCAGGATGCACTACCTGCCATGGGAGGGGTGGGATTCCCAAACTGACACCGTTCAACTTCT
Organism: Neoceratodus forsteri; assembly: GCA_016271365.2. Classification (NCBI taxonomy): domain Eukaryota; kingdom Metazoa; phylum Chordata; order Ceratodontiformes; family Ceratodontidae; genus Neoceratodus; species Neoceratodus forsteri. The sequence goes on along the minus strand of CM057453.1, from coordinate 1,301,525,635 downwards.
AACTGTCCGAAGCAGTGTGTTACTGCAATCATGGAGCTGTACCATTGTCATCCACAATCTTTCTTTTCCTCTAAGTCTCCACTGAGGATGCAGTACCTGCTTTGGGGGTGGGTGAAGGGCAGGCAATTCCCTGCTAAACCATGCAAATCCTATCTGTCCTAACTGTGTACCCTTGCAAAAACAAAGGTGCACCATTAATGTCTATGCACTTTCTTTTCCTGTGACTCTCCACTCAGGATGCACTGCCTGGCCTGGGGGGTTATTGTCTAGCTGATACGGTACAACTTCTAACTGTCACAAGTAGTGTGTTACTGCAATCATGGAGCTGTACCATTTATATCCATAGCCTTTATTTTCCTGTGGGTCTCCACTCTCACCATGTCACATGTGTAAACAAGCTGAGGTATAGGAAAATGGGGTGAGAGTTAGGACCGATGACCACAATGCACAACCCGATGCTAGTTGGGGGAGTGGGCTGGGGGGTGCAAGGGTGGCTTAAAACCTTAACCCCAAATTTCCTCACTTTTGTCGTTGTGGAACAACCCTAACTAATGCATTAAACAGAGGTTTTTGCCATGAATTTCCCTTCTTTTTGAAAATGAGGACTATAAATAGTGAATAGAATGCGGTGGTGGGAGCGCTCCCACCACATGATGTCTTGTGACATAGTAACAGTAACTGCAATGCAAATGCAAGCGCTAAGGGTTATGCACATGGTGATGCAAACGTAAATCATAACGCAAACATTAATAGAAATGAAAGTGCAAAGTGATGCCAAAGTGAACAGTGACACAAACAGAGATGCAAGCGTGTATGGAAACGCAACTGGTAATGGGCACGATCACGGTACTGCTATTGTAAATGCAAATGTTAACTGTTACAGCAACAATAACGCCAAAGGGAACAGAAATGGAAAGGAAAATGCAAGTGCATATGTAAAAGCAAAGTGTAACATGCACGATCATGGCACCACAATTGCAAAAGTAAATGGTAACAGTAACAGCAACAATAATACCAAAGGAAACAGAAACGGAAATGCAAATGCAAGTGCATACAGAAACGCAAACCGTGACATGCACAGTCATGGTACCGCAATTGTAAACACTAATGGTAATGGTAACAGAAACAATAATGCCAAATGAAACAGAAACGGCAATGCAAATGTAAGCGCATACGGAAGCGTAAACCGTAATGAGCATGGTCATGGTACCGCAATTGCCAAAGGAAACAGAAATGCAAGTGCATATGGAAATGCAAACTGTAATGCGCATGGGCATGGGAATGCAATTGGAAATGCAAATGGTAATGTAACAACAATGATGATGCAAAACGAAAGACAAATGCGATTACAAACAGAAGGGTGGCCACAAATGCAAATGGTTATGCATACGGTGACGCAAAGTGAAACACAAACAGAAACAGTACTGTAGACACAAATAGTAAGAGTAACGCAAACACAAGCACAAACAGAAACGCAAAGGATAACGCACACAGTGGCGTACATGGGAACGCTAATGCAAACGGGCATGGAAATGCAAGTGGAAATGATACATGTAACAGTAACTGAAGCACACACCCTGGTTTTCCCGAACAGCTACATAGAGAAACACACAGAGTACAAAGAATGTATGCATAATAATGGGGCTCGGAGCAGAACATGAGGAGTTGGAATACTAAATTGCTTATATCTCAGGAACTGTACGACATAGAAAAAAAATAAAACTTTTGTATGAATTATGACTTTCCTGGCTAGTTTTGTACTTAGCTCCCATTTGGGAGGCTAAGCATTTTTCCAACAAAAAGTCTGTATCTCGCACCGTTTCCGAGACACGAGCCCCGAAAGGTGCGGCGTATGCTACAATGTTAGTCTATGGGAAAAAGCATCAACTTCAGAGTACCGTAACTTTGCATCCCTGCAATATTTTTTCACCAAACCTTCAAAAGGCACATCTGTGAGATATTGGCTTTCATCCCTCCAAATGTAAGCCCAAAAGACCAAACCATTCTTTTGCAGCAGGGTGGCAAACAATTCCTGTCATTTTGGCCATAGTGTTGAAAAGCAGTGTCGTGATTTGTGACACTTTACACAGAAAAGTGAGACAGTGTCGCAGGTGTGGCACTACTTTGCGACACTACTTTTCCAAAAAATTTGAAAAACATATTTCTGGGGTGTTTAAACCCAAAATAAAGACATGCCTAGCATCCTCAGGGCTCGACTAGGTAAACACAAAAATAATTATGTCCCTAGATGGTCCCAATTTTAAATGGCAAGCATTTCTGTGATCAGTAACTGAAAACAAAATGGTGGATTTGTGACACTACTAGGGTAATTTGCTACACTAAAAAGTGCATTTGCGATACTGTCGAACTTTCTGTTAACTTTTTCTATTGACTATAATGGGAAACTTGTTTTTTGAATAACTTTTGAACCGTTCAATATTTTTTCATGATATCTTCAAAAGGAACATTGGGACCCCCAGCCTCATGTTCCCTGAAGTTTTTGACCAGTTACACAAACTGTGTGACCTGTAGGCATGAGCAAAGAATGCACAACAAAATGTAAATGCACCCCAGAATGTTGCTTAATAACTCCGCAGCTGTATATCCAACCAGTACAAATGTTGGCAGATCCCAAGATCTATGGTTATGCCCCATGCCTACCAAATTTCAGGCAAATCTGTTGAACAGTGGCAAAGTTATTAAGGTACAAAGTTTCACCATTTAACTTTAAATGGGGTACTCAACCTAACTATGGTAGCACTACTGTGCTTACCAGAATATATATATATATATATATATATATATACACAGTATATATATATATATATATATATATATATGTATGAAAGAGCTTCCAAAAAATAAAAAAAATGCCCCAATATTTCAAATAAAAACCAAGAACCTTATCAAGAATGAAAGGAGGTAAATAGAATTCAAATTAGCAACGACAAAAAATCCCAAGTCATTTTATGCATACATCAATGGAAATAAGACAACGGTGTTATCAAATTGATAAAAAATGGCAATGAGATAACAGACAGAAAGCAAATTGCTGATATATTTAACAGATATTTTGGGACAGCCAACCTTTCTTGATAAGGACAAAACAAATATTAACATCTATCATAAAAATACATTTAATGAAATTAGTACAGAGGAGGTGACATTAACATTAAAAATTATTAAAACAAATTCTGCTCCAGGGCCTGATGGTATTAACCCTGATTTCATCAAGAATACAGTTGAGTCTGTCACACCTCCATTAAAATTAATTTATAACAAATCATACTTTCATGCTATTATCCCTGAGGATTGGAAACATGTCTCAGTGATTCCAATAAACAAGAAAGGGACCAAAACTGATGCTGGTAATTACTGTCCTATTAGTCTAACATCAGTGATCTGTAAAAGCATGGAGAGAAATCTTAAAAATAGAATAGAATAGAAAAAACAGTAAGAGAGAATAGTCAAACAGACACTAAGTAGCATGGCTTCTTTGCTGGTAGATCGCACACAACAAATCTAATCGGTTTCTATGAAAAGGTCAGCAGGTATATGGATCTAGGTACTCCAGTCGATTTTGTGTTCCTGGATTTCCAAAAAGCATTCAATAAAGTTTCCTATAAAATACTTATAAAAAAATTGCTAAACATGGGAACTGATACAAGAATCATATTATGGATTCAAACATGGCTATCAAATAGAACGGGGGCAGTTTAAATCATAAGTGCCCATTCAGACATTATAGATGTTACTACCGAGGTGCCTCAGGGGTCGGTACTTGGGCCAACTCTCTGGTATTTTCATCTCAGACTTACACCATGGAATAAGCGGACACATTAGCAAATTCACAGATGATACTAAAATACGCGGGTTAGTTGATTCAATAGAAAACATCACTGCTTTCAAAAATGACATTTACCATCTAGAAAAATGGGCAAGTGAGAATAAAATACAGTTTAATGAAAATAAGTGTGTGATTATGAACTTGGGCACAAAAATATCCCAATACTCATTATAGTTTAAATGGTAAAACTTTGAAATCAGTGAGAACAGAGAAGGATCTGGGAGTTATGGTTAATAACTCCTTAACACCAGGAGATCATTGTCGGCAGACTGTGCTGATAGCAAATAGACTACTAAATTCTACAAAACAGAGCTTTACATCTAGGCATGAAGCATGCATTCTTCCCATATACAACGCATATATTAGGCCACTCTTGGATTACGTGGGTCCCTTTCGGGCAGCATACTTAACTAAGGACAAAATCTTGATTGACATTGTCCGGAGAAAAGTAACTTAAATCATACCTAGATTATGTGATCTTTCGTATCAATATTGACTGAAGTAACTAAACTCTTATGATCTAGGGATAAGAAGACACAGGTGTGATCTGTTAATGCTCTACAATATTCTGCAGGATGCTAACCTTGTTAGATTGTAATATTAAGTAGGCTGCAAAACCTATTTTGAGATGTCACAACAAACAGTTTGATAGTAGCTAAGGCTACTACCAATAAAAGAAAATATTTCTTCACTATCAGAGCTATAACACAATGGAATAAGCTTCCCCAATCCAAAGTAGACTCTAATAGCTCCCTTTCTTTCAAAAAATATCTAGATAAACACAATATTGGACTAACTTAAACTTGTCCACAAGGTGTGGGAGGGTAGACTCGATGGGCCTTGAGCCTTCTTCTACCTTATATTACTGAGCATTATTTATTTTATTTATTTACTGAAATTTCGGATAACACTTTTGAGAACAAGCTCAGTTCATATGTTCTACATCAGACAACAATACATAATGGAAAACCATGCGATGGAGAACAAACAAAACAAGGAATTGTACAAAACATTACAAGAGTGTATAACTAGAGAAGTTACAGTACATGTGGCGTTGTACAATATATCCCAAAGTGCATATTTGATTAAAATCTGGATTTCAAAGGTCGTATTAGAGGGGGTGGAGTCTTATGAAATGACCCGTTACAGGAAAATGAGAACAGACTCAGTCTAATATCAAATAATCAACAAGGTAAGGGATGGCACCAGCCCAGGGGCCTCATCAGAGGTGCATAGGTATGTGACAAAGCACTTTAAAGTGAAAAAGGGAGCTCAGGAGATATAATGGGGGGAGGCAGGGGAGAGTGGGGGTAAAGGGGGAATGGAGGAAAGCCATAGAGGGGTGAGGGGAAAGAATCAAGAGGAAATGTGAAAGGAGAATTATTTTTTTTTTTTACCAATTATTTTACCAGGTGAGACACACTAAGCTGAAAGCTTGTTTGCAGGTGCAACCTGGGAGCATGAGGAAGTTAAGTGACTTGCTCAGGGTCACACAGTGTGCACCTAGGGGGCTGTGGGATTCAAACCCAGATCTGCAGCTCAGAGCCTTAACCCACTGCACCATACTGCCGCCTCCTGATTAGCAACTCAGAACAGTTATTTACATGCTGAGAACAGTCATGCATAAGGCCATATTACTGAGTATTATACAAAATAAATAAAAAACATATTTAACAAGGCATATGAGTCTATCTTGAGGCTTTTGCAAAATTAATAAATAAATTATACAAAATAAATCAAAAACATTTTATGACATCATAGTCCACTTGAGTTTTGCTCTTGCGGTGTATCATGTCTCTAAAACTCCTTAATGGAATCCCAGTCTTGTTAGACATGTTTTTCTGTCTGACCTATATAGAATAATATGTAGGCAACCATACACAGCAAGCTTGTGTATTCACTGAGGGGTAAGATGACATCATAGACCTCGAGAACAAAACTCAAGTGGCTTCTATGATATTGTCTCACCCTAAGATGGAAACATCAGCATGGTTGTGAATAGCTGACCATGCATTATTTTGTATTATGGGGCATGGTAGTACCCCTATAGTTAGGATTGAGTGGGCTATTTAATGTTAATCCCCAAGTTCAGCACCTTAATAACTTTGGCATCATTTGATAAAACAACACAAAAGCTGGCATGCATGGTCATGCTGTCAGAGTCTCAAGACTTGGAAAGTTTTGTGACCACATCTTGTTCGGCTTTTGAGATACAGCGCACCAAAAAATGGAAAAAAATAAATGTGTTTGGTAACACTGGGTGCTGGATTTTCAAAACGCAGTGCAGGGTTTGCATCAAGCCTAGCACCATGACACTTAGGTTTTGGCCAAACCCCTTCACCACAACTGTGCCTGATTTTAGAATCTCAGGTGCAGTTGCGACAGCTTCTACGATTTATGGCAGCTTGCGTCACATAGCTGGCACAAGCTCCATGAAAAAGGAAAGTTATTTGGGATTGTCATAAGCTAGACCACAAAAAGTTGGTCTAACTTGTGGCAATTGCTGTGTGGGATAGAAAATCCCAATTGCCAGTGGGTGAATGCTGCAAGTTCTGTGTGCTGTATATATGGTGCTTGCGGCATTCACAATCATTGGAAAATCCAGCCCTGGGTATTTATTGCTCTCACCTACAGCCTATATGGTGTAGAACTTTTTCATGATATTTTTAGGGGTGAAGGGGCATATGCCAGGGCTGTGCTTTTTTCATGAAGAAATATTATATGGTTCCAGAGTTATAAGGATTTTTGGATAGCCAAAAAATGTCAATGGCTAACAACAAAAAAAAGATTCTGAATGCTTACATTCATAATTTACATGTCATGTGGGAAAAATACTGATCATGAGGAAAAAATACTGATCATGTGGAAAAAATACTGATCATGATGTTTAACCTCATCTTGTTTATTTTTTTAACCCACAAACATTGAAAATACATAAAAATTATATATTTTCAAGAAAGAAACACCCAAAATTAGGAAAATGGGGCCTGTTTACCTGGATTCTGGTGTTTGTGTTTTGAAAATGGCCCTGGAAATACCCCTTTTGGGCTCTCCAAAATCCAGGGTACCCAGCTTAGCAAGAAGAGCCATTCACCCATGCTCTCTGTAAGAGAACGGTAAGACTTTCTTGAATGCTGTCACTCTCTCTCTTCTGTCTCTTTTTGTCTGTCTGTCTGTCTGTCTGTCTGTCTATCTATCTATCTATCTATCTATCTATCTATCTATCTATCTATTAATTATTTCCTAAACAGACCGGGGTGCCCACCCCTGCTACGGCTTCTTTCTCCCTCCTTCCCTCCAGTTCACCCAATGGACCTTCCCAGTGTAAGTGGACAAGGGTGTCCACCCCTGGTACATCTTCTCTTAGTTCCTCCTCTCCTCCAGGTCACCCGCCCCTGCTACAGTTATGTAAGTGGTGGCACCAAGGTGGCCACCCTCAGTGCTGCTGAACAGCAGCCTGACACTGGGGTGCCAATCCCCAGTGTTAGTAAAGTCCCCTGAAAAAAGGAAAACTGTCTTTCATTAATTTTTTGACCTGCAAAAAAGAAAACGGTTCCTTGCTGATCTCATCCCAACCCCCTACCCACCATACGCTGACCTCGCACTCAGCACCCCACACCCCCTCACCTGAACATGCCCAACAATGTGTTTCTACATAGCTTAGTGAGAGGAGCCACCCACCAGCATTCTCAATATGTAACAGTGGGACTTTCTTGAATTCTGAAGCCACAGCTGGAGCCATGCTGCTGGATTAAGTTAAAGCAGTCACATGATGATCCCATGCTCTATCATTCTATCTATCTTATTTATTTAGTGGACCAGGGTGCCCACTGCCAGTTTTGCTTCCTTCTCTCCCTCCCCACTAGGTTGCCAGCCCTCCCTTACAAAATTTGTGGTCCAAATATATAAAAATAGCAAAGTTATGAGCGTAACTTGAAATTTTTCTATGATGGCTCATAACTTTGGTTAATTTACAATATTTTGACCCCAAATTTTCAACATAGCCATTTTTTTCACACCACCTCATAAATGTGATAGCTGTAATTTTTCAAATCCTAGCCAAAATGTGTTTTTGCACCAATGGCACAGAATGACATTTTGACAGGGATTTGAACATTTTCATGTACTAGGTTCCTGAGGTGGGGTAATAAGAAGGCTATGCTGAATGTTTGGTGTACAAATATGGTAAAATGACCAAGTTATGACTGAATGTTGCAATATTTCAATGTTCACTCATAACTTTGCTAATTGTTAATATTTTGTCTCCAAACTTTCAACATAGCCATTTATAGACCCTTTTTTTCAAACCAACTCACAAACATGGTAGGTGTCACTTTTGAAATCCTGAACAAGATGTGTTTTTGCAGTTCTGATGTGAAATTACATTTTGGCCAATATACTATAAATGCCACATGTCATGTTTATAAGGGGAGTCATAAAAAAACTATCTTGAAAATTTGGGGTCACGATTTAAAAGAAAAAAATCTATCTATCTATCTATCTATCTATCTATCTATCTATCTATCTATCTATCTATCTATCTAATTATTAGGAAACTTTGTGTGTAGTGCCAGTCTTGATCCCAGTGGGTATTCTTTGGTATCCTGTCCTGGTGACCTGAGTTCAAGGGTGAACTGAGTGACCTGATTGGATGGGGTGAGGGTGGGGGGATGGAGCTGTTCTACTTCTCCCTCAGTCAGGAAATGAAAGAGGCAGGGTTGCCCACACAGGCCCAGGTACTATATAGTGAAGACAACTCTTTTCTCAGCATAGGGCCCTGGACTTCTGCACCCTGGGGTGGCAGAGTGCCCTGTGGATTGGCTGGCAGATGGACTCTTTGCCCTGTGCACCGGTATCTGGGCCACATGGAAGTGCAGGAAACAAAGGGCTCTGTGCTTCCACAGACCACCAAATAGCCCTCATGATTTCTTGGCATCCGTCACTGCATGGAAGTGCAGTGCCCACAAGGGCCCTGTACTTTTGTAGGTGGATGGAGTCTTCCCTATTTTTCCTTGGACTCCGCACATCTGCATCTGTTCACACAGGTCCCAAATGAACCTGCATGGATGAAGATATGATTCCACTTTCTCAAAAAGAAAATACATTATTTGTAAAAAACTGCATTAATGCATGAGTTAAGGTTCAATTTAATGCAACAAAAGTAGGGAGATATGAGTTAGGATTTCCAACCCTAACTTCCCACATCCCAAACAGCAAAAGGAAACAACATTAAGATTTTGGACCTCCAGACCGTTGTGGAATCAGTGGTGGAGTCTTCCTTGGAGTAGTCAACCCTTACGCCAACCCAGTTCCCTTAGTAAACAACATCAGATGTGATCTCCTTTCTTCACACAGGGCACACTAGGCCCTGCATGAAGAAACCTACAACAAACTGTGTTGACAACTTATGGCGAGACATACTTCTCTACTTTTGAAGAGTGTATCACTGTGAGACACTGGCATGGAGCTGTACCTTGTGCTTCAGAAAGGAGGCTATGAGCCGGGGAGAAGGTTGAGCATCAGGATTGATAACCCAAAAGAAGACCCCATCACTGATTTGCCATGACTCTGGAGGCCCAGAACCCTAATGTTTTTTTTTTCCTTTTGCTGCTTGGGGGTCGAGTGGGGAGTTAGGGTTAACCGTAACCCCAAATTTCCCTACTTTTGTTGCATTATCTTGAACTTTAACTGGTTAATTAACAAAGGTTTTCGCAGAAAATATAGTATACGGATCAGTGTCATTGTGTGTGGAAAGTCATACATTTTCAGATGTTGTTATATGACAATATAAAATCCTGTGCTTATCAAGATTCCTCATGCTTTACTTACATTGCATGTTTCTCATATCAAAGATATCAGCAAAAGTGAAAACACGCCAAGTAATCTATTTGTTAATAAATGGACTAATAGAAATTTTGCTAGCTTGTGAATCTATTACCGAAATCACATTAAAGAATTTTAATCTTATCCTGTTTGCTCTGTTTTCTGTTTATTTGACCACAGTTCAAGACCAAGTTAGAAAGAAGGTAAATAAATTAATACAGACATGTACTATATGTCTTGCCTGATGGCACCAGCTGGTGGTGCATCACATTGCTACATGAGACCCGGATTTGTGACCCTGACTACTGTTCACCTTCGGTTAATGAGGTTTGGAGTGCGATGTGGAGGCATCGAGAGCTGCCCTAGGGGGCATGTTAGAATGAGAAAGAAAAAAGTTGCGCATCACAGTCAGCCAGGCAAAAAGCTCACAAGAGATAGCTTATAGATAAATACATTTATTGTTAAAAGCTGCAACAGCAGCAATGCTCCCTCTCTGCCTGTTAGAGTGTCCTACTGCATAATCACTTGCAGGTGGGAAGTGATAGCTTCCTTGATGCTGTGAGTGACCACACAGCATCAGAGACTCCCCACCTCCAGGTTGGTGCTGTGAGTGTCTATTGGCTGTGAACTAGGGGAGGAGGGCGGGCTTACAGGGAGAACAAGATCTGGTCTGAGTTGCAACAGCTGCTAATCCAATAGTATTGAAGCCATGTGACTGCACATGTTCAGAAGCATAGTGTGCTGTGATTTACAAGCATGGCTTTGCATTTTTGAGGATAGAGATTAGGACAGTAAGCAGGAAGAGAGATGTCCCACACATTAGGAATTATTGGGGAAGGAGCAGGGCACAGAGTGCTTGTGTCTGGGTACATGAGTGGATTTAAATCCAGACTATGTTGCCTGTTATGTATCAGTGGTGGAGCACAACAGATTTTATTGGGGCATGTGCCATGTCTTGTCTCAACCTGGACACACTGCAGTGGGGGGGGAGGGGTTAGGCAGCAGAGTGCTGGAAAGAAAAGTGGCAGGAAGTGTGCAAGAAGAATAAAAGTCCATGAGTGCTCTGCACCTTTGCTTGGAGTTAACTTCATCTTTTTCTAGTGAGAGCACCAGCACGTGGAGTTCACAACTGCTACCTCATCATGCAGCACACCTACTACTTAGCACTACTTGTGTGTAAATTTATGCACCAGGCATCTCATTACTTACACACTCACAGGCTCTTTCGCTACCCAATACAGAAAATTCAGAACAAATGTTTGTGAATACAGTGCAGTAACAAAGTGCACCCCTGGGCTGGCCAAGCCCTGAATATCACAATGCCAACACAAAAAGGGTGTTGCAGTGCACTTGGAGGGAGGTGAGGAGGTCAAGACAATTAATATGGTAATCTATAAAGAGGGCACCACAAAAATACAGCTTGTATGCCCAGCAGTTTGCATATATACATATTATAGGGGTGCAGTTGTGCCTCTATAGTTAGAGTAGTACTTAGACTTCTATGTTAAATTCAAAGTTTTGTACCTTAATAACTTTGCCATTTTGTGACAAAATAGCTCAATATATGGCATGCACAGTCACTCTGCCAGTGTCTCAAGATGTGGAAAGTTTTGTGATAGCATCTTCTATGGTTTTTGAGATGTAAAGTGATGGAAAAAAAAACCCAAACATTTTTTCCCATTGGTTAACATGGGATTTTTTGCCCTCATCCACAGCCCAGATGGAATTCATTGTTTTCTTGAAATTTTCAAGGATGATGGGGTCTATCCCAAAGGTGTGCCTTTGGATAGTTTGGTGAAAAGAAATGTCACTATTTTTGAATTAAAATGAATTTTGTGATAGCCACCAGACAGGCAGCTAAAAAAAAAAATGTTTGAACTGTTAATTGTTAAGGATTTACTGGTTGCGCTCAGAGAAATACTGTTTACATAGAAACATAGAACTTGATGGCAGATAAGGACCGCTTGGCCCACCCAGTCTGCCCATTTCCCTACTTAATGGATAAGCTGCAGAGCCTAGTTAACCAACAGCCTACTTCTTCCTACCACCACCCCCTAGAATTGCCTTATGACTGTCCCATGCATTCTTAAATTCTGCCACTGTTTTTAACTCCACAACCTCCTCTGGAAGGCCGTTCCATGCATCCACAACCCTCTCTGTGAAAAAATACTTCCTTATATTACCTCTGAGCCGCCCCCACCTCTATCTTCAAATTGTGCCCCCTTGTTCTTGCACACCTCTTTTTCTGAAAGATGCTACCCTCTTGGACTTTGTTGATTCCCTTGAGGTACTTGAAAGTTTCTATCATGTCCCCCCTCTCCTTCCTTTCCTCGAGGCTATACATATTAAGCTCCTTCAGTCTCTCTTCATATGTCTTCTGGTTCAGACCCTGCACCATTTTAGTTGCCCTCCTCTGGACTGCCTCCATTCTGTTTATGTCTTTGCAGAGATTGGGTCTCCAGAACTGCATGCAGTACTCCAGATGGGGTCTCACCAGCTGTCTGTACAGAGGGATAATAACTTCCTGTTTTCTACTGGTGATGTCTCTCCCTATGCATCCCAGTATCGCCCCAGCCCTCCTTACTGCCCTCTCACATTGCTTGCCCACTTTCAGGTCATCTGATATGACTACCTCCAGGTCCCTTTCCTTTTTTGTTGTTGTTAGTATCTCACCCCCCATTGTGTACTCTTCCCTTGGGTTTTTGTTTCCCAGGTGCATTACCTTGCACTTCTTAACATTGAATCTAAGCTGCCATACATTTGACCATTCCTCCAATCTTGCCAAGTCCCTTCTCATCCTTTCTACCCCACCTTGTGTATCAACTCTGTTGCATCTCTTTGTGTCATCTGCAAAGAGTCATACTTTTCCTTCCAGTCCATCTGCAATGTCACTTATAAAGACATTGAAGAGGACCGGTCCTAGTACTGAACCCTGCGGTACCCCACTAGTAACCCCCCTTTCTTCAGAGTCGACTCTGTTTACTATTACCCTCTATGTCCTGTTCTCCAGCCAATTCTTTACCCAGGCTACCATCTTTAGACCTAATCTCAATCTGGCTAACTTGTATATTAATCTTTTCTGTGGAACTGTGTCAAATGCCTTGCTAAAGTCTATGTAGGCCATGTCCACAGCCCCTCCCTGCTCTATTACTTTGGTCACCCAGTTAAAGAAATATATTCACTTTGTCAGACATGACCTTGTTGCCGTGAATCCATGCTGCCTTGGGTCCTGTGCCCCTCTGGCCTCTAGGTACTCAGCATTTCTTTCCTTCAGAAGTGATTCCATTATTTCTCTATCACTGAGTTTAAACTAACAGATCTGTAGTTTCCTGCTTCTGCCCTGCTCCCACTTTTGTGAAGTGGAATCACATCTGCCCTCCTCCAGTCCTCAGGTACCTCCCCATCCTCCCATGATTTGTTAAAGAGGGTAGTCAGTGGTGTCACTAGTTCTACCCTTAGTTCTTTTAGAATTCTGGATGAATCCCATCAGGCCCCATTGCTTTGTCCACCTTCAGTTTTAAGTGTTCTTTCAGAACCCTTTCTTCTGTGAATGGGCTGGTATCAACTCCTGTATCCAGAGTGTTTCTGTTGTTTGGTTTAGGTATCTCCCCCTCTTTATTTGTGAATACTGAGCAAAAATATTTGTTTAGTATCTCTGCCTTTTCACCATCACCCTCTGCCCATCCCCCTTCCCTTTATTAAGCCTCACTATCCCTCCCTTGGTCTTCCTTCACTCCCTGATGTATCTATAAAAGGTTTTAACCCCTTGTTAACTGAGTTGGCTATCTCTTCCTTGGTTTGGGCTTTTGCTATTTTGACTGCCTTCCCAGCTTCCTTTTGCTTTAACTGATATAATTCTCTGTCCTGCTCCTTCTGTGATTCCTTGTACTTCCTGAATGCTTTCTTTTTCTCTCAAACCTTCCCTGCCACCTCCTTTGAGAACCATAGTGGTTTCTTACATTGTTTTGTTTTGTTTATTTGCTTCACACAAGTGCTTGTTGCCTCTGTGATGGCAGTTTTGATTATTCCCCATTGTTCTTCCACCCCTCCTTCCTGCCCATTTGTTAGTGCATTCCTTAGGCACTCACCCATTTTGGCAAAGTCAGCCCTCCTAAAGTCCAGTACTTTTGCCTTTGAATGGCTTGACTCTACTGCTGTGTTTATTGTGAACCATACTCTTCGATGGTCTCTAGTTCCCAGATGGCTACCCACTTCTAAATCTGTGATCCTCTCTCCATCTCCATTTGAAAGTACCAGGTCTAAGATTGCTCCCTCTTGAGTGGGTTCCAATACTAGTTGTCTAAGGCATGCCCCTGTAGGGCATCTAGAATAACCCCACTCTTAGAAGTGGCTGCTGCAACTGCACTCCAGTTAACAGCTGGCATATTCAGATCCCCCATGAGCAATATCTCTCCTTTTCCTGCCATTCTAAGGATACCTTTTATAATTTCCTTGTCCATTTTCTCCCCCTGAGATGGGGGTCTGTATACAACCCCTGTGTGGATTGTGGTGCCATTGCCTGTCTCCAAATTAACCCACATTGCTTCCTCTCCTCCCTTTTCACCCTTTTATTTTGCTGCTTTGATTCCTTCCCTTATGTAGAGAGCTACTCCTCCTCCTCTTTTACCCTACCTGTCCCTCCTGTAGATAGTGTATCCTGGTATGTTTACATCCCAGTAATGGTTTTGTGTGTACCATGTTTCTGTGACTGCCACAATATCCAGATGTTCCTCCTCCATCAAGGACTCTAATTCAGGAAGTTTGTTACCCAGACTATGGGCATTGGTATTCATTGCTCTACTTTTTTTGATGGCTTTACCTCTTGTAGCAACATCTACCACTGACCTTTCTACCTTGCTCTTGTCCTCATTTAGTACCCTGTTTTGTAGGGAGGCTGGGAATTCTCTGCTGCTTATCAGTGCCTCACCCCTTGACTAGTTTAAAAGCTTGCCAGTGAAGCATTTAAACCGATTGCCCAGAAGACTTGTTCCCTTCCTGGACAGATGTTGACCATCCTGCCAGTATAGACTGGTTTCCCTCCAGGTGGAACCCCAGTCCCCAATGAAGCCAAACCCCTGTGCTCCACACCACTTTTTCAACCATTCATTGAATCGCATGGCACGAAGTACCCTTGCCTCACCTATGCCATAGACAGGCAGCACCTCTGAGAAGGATACTGTGTATGCTACGTGACTTGGGCCCCTCCCCAGCTCCACAAAATCCTCCTGCACTGCTCTAATCTCATGTTGAGCAGAGTCGTTTGTCCCTAGGTGGAAAATGATGTCCAGCTCTGTCTTCAGTGCAGTTGTTCTCGTGATCCCGAGGATGCGCATCCTGTCCCTCCAAGCCATGGCACCAGGCAGGCACCTTACTTCAGTTTTCCCTGCTCCACCTAGTTCTATACCCCTAATAATTGAGTCCCCCACCAGGTGCTGCTTCCTCTCCCTGTGGTGTCCTCTGCCTCCTTCTTGTGGGTCTCCCTTATGACAGTTTGTGCTTCCGACATCTTGTTTTTTTTTCCTTTTAAAAGTTGATTTCTAAAAAAAATCCTACTTTATTAGGAATGATCAAGACCTGCATTTAGGTGTCAGTCAAATGCTTAGTAACATTATTGTATTATTATTTAAAACTTTTTATGTCAATTATGTGTTTTGGGGCCAAGAATCATATCGCACATCACTTGTTAGTTAGGATCAATCAACCGGAAAATAACCATTTGAAGTTTTTACAGTCTGAACTTTACTGTTCAAACTGTAAAAACTTTGAACAGTAAAGATCCATGACAGTTTGAACTGTTATACCTTATTGGTGTCTACTTACGTCCCCTACCCGTCTGATGATCTGGAGGGGCACAGGAACAGAGGGCAGCACTCCCAGGGGAATGACCAGGGAAATGTCATTCTCTACAACAAACAAAAAAAAAAGCACTCCACTGCATCAGAAAGAACTAATGAGAGTTTCAATGGATACATATCCTTCAATTTCAAGTTTTGACAGGGAAACGTGCTTGAGTTCCAAAGGCTTGATGTAAGCACATTGATTGACACTGATTTTGTTTACCTGCAATACCTGTATACATGAACTGAGAGTTGCATGGGTAGCCATGCCCCCTGCGGCAGAGGCTGTATTTGCCTCCATGCGCTGGGGCTCATCAGGTAGCAGTTCATTCCGTTTATGCATTTATAAATTTGTATGCATTTACATTTACTTGCAGAGGGTGCATATTAATGCCACTATATTTTTCTGAGGCAGTGGAGTGCTTGTTTCATTTGTTTGTTGATAACCCATTTTACAAGCACCCTGTCTATAGTGAGAGCACAGCTTCCCTTGTACTGTTTGACATTTATTTAAGCTGAGCAGCCCAGCTGGGCATCTGTGACCTTCAGTGTCGGGAGCTGTAATTGAGGACTGAGATGAACCATAGTGGATTTCACCAGCAAAGACTGCCAATTAGGTATCCAATATTTTAAACAAAGAGGGGATAATGCTTCCAACCTGATGAGCAATAGCTGGCTATAATTGAGGAGCAAGTAAAAATTCACCAGAGAGACTGACAACGACACTGTTTGTCAAAGGAGAAAGGTAACATTATCATTGAAATAACATCTACAAAGATATATCAGCTGTATGAAGTACAGGGCACCTACAACAATAACAGTGACAATACAAAAATATTTTTTCCCACTGAACTTTGAACAAGGGAGGAGATGGAGTATAAGAGGGAGGTCAATGAACCTACACTGCAATTAAAGAGAACAAGCCAACAGGAAGGACTGGTTATTTCATTGAATTGCACATCTGACTTTTGGAAGAGACTATAGTAACTGCATTTAATTAATTAGTAAATGGGGCTTGCAAAAGATTGCACAGGTGAACTAGCAGCAGCAATGGCACAGGACTAGAACAAGATTGTGGTAACAAGTCATTCCATTCATGAACTGTGAAATGGTTTCAACAGACTGCATAATAACTTTCTACCATAGAGATTTTTAATTGGGACTTCATGTATTTATAAAGTTTATGTGGATTTTATTGATTTATTTTGTTATAATGTTTAGTCTCTGCTGTTTTTTAGCACTGGATAGTTCCCCCCCCTCACCTCAGAGGCATTAAGTCTAGTAACATTAAAGAGTCTGATTCATTACAAGCATAGACAGTTTATTATGTCCCTGGTAGTCTAGTAGCCCTTCCCCCTCCCTTGTTCTTTGATTGCCATCCCCGTGCCGATGTTATGTCCATGGTAGTCTAGTGGTCCTTCCCCTGTTCTCTGATCACCCTCCCCAAGTGTTATGTCCCTGGTAATCCAGTGGCACCCCCCATCTGTGTATAGTACCTGAAATAAGGAAAACTGTCCTTTTCTTTTTCTTTTTTTCCTGCAAAAAGAAGAAAAGGTCCCTCGCCGATTGGCACCCCCACCTCTACCTCCCACTGAGTATCCACCACTCCACACACCCCAATACACCCCCACACACCCTCGCTCACCTGAACAGTTCCCAGGTTTGAGATCTACTCTCTGATTGAAGACATGTCTTGCTGCTGGAACTGGCAACTGGAAAATGAAAAACTAAGGTAAATGTGGTTTAACGTATTTTAAAGGGGGTTTCAACTTTTATGCATAACCCTGCCATTTTTTCATATTTTGACACCAAATTTTCAACATAGACTTTTGGGGACCCCACCTCATGAACAATATGCAACTCCTGCCCAAAAAGTGATTTCAGAGTTGGTTGGTGAATTCACCATATGGGTGGGATTAAAACATTTTTCCTGATCTTGTTCATGAGGTGGGGTCATAAGAAGGCTATGTTGAAAATGTGGGATCAAACTATTAAAAAATGGCAAAGTTATGACCATTTGTTGTAATTTTGCTATGCACGCTCGTAACTTTGAAAATTTCATATATTTTGACCCCAGATTTTCAACATAGCCTTCTTATTATCCCACTTCATGTATGTCACAGCTGTCATTTTTCAAATCCTGCCAAAAATGTGTTGTTACACTTGTGGCATGGAATGGCATTGCAGTTGTATAGAATTACATTTTGGCAGGGATTTGAAAATGTACTGTACCAGGTACACGAGGTGGGGTAATAAGATGGCTATGCTGACAATTTGTTTGCTGTTGTCTTATAAATGGAAGCACAGGGCCCTTCAACAGTGACTTACATATATGCATTAATGGAGGCATGGGAACACAAGGCCCTTTGGGCCCTGCACTCCCACAGGCAAATAAGGTTACAATTACATGATCTCAAAATGTAAGGAAATAAATTGTAAACACTCTGTTAATGCTCTAGTTAGGGTTAATTCGACAAAAGTAGAGAAATGTGGCATTAGGGGTTCCAACCACAACACCCTACCCCACCTGCACTCACCAACAGGTGGTGGAGGTGTGCCTTCTGGTCATCGGCCCTAACTCTCACTCCATTCCATAAGTAAATAAGCTGAGATAGGTACAGTGTAGGAGAATGGGGTGAACATTAGGGCTGATGACCCCAAGGCACCCTGCCTGTTAGTGCTGTTGGTGCAGGGTAGGGTGGTGATATGATGGGAAACCCTAACACCACGCTTTCCCTACTTTTGTCACTTTAACCCTAACTAGAGCATTAACAAAGCTTTTTGCAATATTATAGGAGTGCGGTTGCACCCCTATAGTTAGGGTTGAGTAGGCAGTTTAATGTTAAACCCCAAATTTTGCACTTTAATAACTTTGCAACCATTCAACAGATTTGCACAAAATATGGAATGCACAGTCTTGGATGGTTGATCACTTGATTTGCCAAGTTGCATTTCAATCGGTTTTGTGTTTTTTGTGCAGCAAAGTCCCAAAAAATGCATTTTTCACCTTTTTTTGGCAAATGTCAGGGTCATTTTATAACATCACATTTCACCCACACCATTTGGAATTGTGGCCTAACATTTTCAGGGTAGCAAGAGGATATCCTAAGGAACACTCCAGTGGTAGTTTGGTGAAAAAATATGAATCTGTTCCAAAGTTATTACATTTTGAAATTACTGGTTCTGAGCATGCTCAGTTCAGTCTTTGGGGTAGATGCGCAGTTTCAATCAAGGATTCCTGCTCGTGAAGGGCTGGTGAAGAGGGATTGTGAAGAGGGATTGGGAAATCTTGTAAAATCTCCTCTTTGTAAGAAAAATCCCTTTTCATCAGCCACCATCTTGTTTTCTCCCTTAGCGAAGGGAGAAAACAAAACCTTACAACTTGCCCCAGAGTCATCTTTTCTAAAAAAGCAAAGCATGGGTTTTGGTGATGGGGGTGTCCTTTACCCACCCATGCCTTTGTTTATTTATTTTTTTAATACAACAAATGGCAGTTCTATAGTTTAAAATCACTTTTCTCAATCCCTTTTCACCAGCCGATCCCTTTTCGCCAGATTGGCTGGCAAAAAGGGATTGCAAAGAGGGATTTTTAAGGTCCCTGCAGTCATTTTCCCTGGTGTCTAGTGGACCTCCCTGACTCCCTTATTTTCCCATTTCCTGGTGTCTAGTGGTCCCCCACCCACTGATCACCTTCCCCTGCTGTTTTTCTATTGTTCTGACACTGGAATGCTCCCCCAGTGTTGGATAACCCCCCCCACAGTCCGTTATTATATATATTTTTACTGCTGACATTGGGGGGCCTAATCCCCTGTTGGCCTTTTGTCCTGACCCCCACCAGTAGTATGGGACACTGGGGAGCCCACACACAGTGTCCCAAAATCATTTCTTTATTAGTTTTACCTAAAAAAAAAAAGAAAACAGTCCCTCAACATCTTTTTTTTGATGCAGAATCCTGCATCGAACTGGCATCCCCCAAAGCTCATTCTATTTATTATTTTTGGCTGACATCGGGGTGCCCAATCTCAATGTTGCATTTATTGCCTCCTACTAAGGCACACTGGGGAGCCCACTCCCTTTGTGACAAAATAAGCATAAAACCTGTAGAAAAAAGGAAAACTGTCCACAGATATCTCTTTTTTGTTGTTCCCTGTAAAAAAGAAAATGGTCCCTCATTGTCTCCCCTAGCCCCTTCCCCATCCCCCTCCCACTGCACACCCACCTCCCCACACCCTCCTTTACCCCATACTTACCTCCAGAGGATGGATGCTGTCATCTTCTGTGGACCGGAACATGTCTGCACTCTTCAAAACCCAACCTCGAACTGAAGAATCAAGGTAAGCACCTACTTAATGGCTGTCAATGGGGTTTTCAACTTATGTTGCTATCTCAGCCATTTTTAGGAATTCTGGCCCAAATTTAAAAATCAAGGTTCTTGGGACTTAATTATGAGTTGGCATCATTTGTTACTCTAGTCCCTAAAGGTGATTTCCTGGTTGCTGCACGGAATCACGTTTTGGGACCGAGTAACAAAATGACAGTGCCATTGTTTATGAGGGGAGGTCCCAAAAAGCTCATGTTGAAAATTTGGTGAAAGAATTCAAAAAAATGACCACCTTATGAGCATGCATTGCACAGTTTCTATGCACGCTCATAACTTTGCTAATTTTTAATATTTTCTCTCCAGATTTTCAACATTTCAATTTTTTC
Source organism: Neoceratodus forsteri (assembly GCA_016271365.2). Classification (NCBI taxonomy): domain Eukaryota; kingdom Metazoa; phylum Chordata; order Ceratodontiformes; family Ceratodontidae; genus Neoceratodus; species Neoceratodus forsteri. The sequence continues at coordinate 1,301,505,421 of CM057453.1, read as the reverse complement.
ACACCTCCTCACGAACAGTACTAACATACTAAAATGTTAGCAGAATAGGCCTAATGGTCTTTCATGTCTGCTCGTTTGGCCAGCCCCACCGTGGGAGCTGACCTTGCTATCCTCATCCTCTCTGGCTTCTCCATTCCCAATCCCAGATACTCCCACTGCACAGGACTTTGCCTCCAGAACCATTCCCTGTACCTGTCCCACCCCCTCTTGAATCCCTCCACCATCTCTGCCTCCACCAGCCCCCTGGGCAGTGCATTCCATGGCTCCACCATCATCTCAGTGAAGTAGCACCTCCTCCTTTCTCTCCTGAATCTCCTCCCTTCCACCCATGCCCTCTAGTTGCCCCCTTCCTTCAGAGCACCTTGACTGCTTCTCCCCTATTTAACCCCTTCATGTACTTGAAGACCTCTATCATGTCCCCCCGGTCCCTTCTCTCTTCCAATGTGTACATATTTAGCTCTTCGAGCCTCTCCCCATAGGTCCTGTCCCACAAGCTCCAGATCATTTTGGTTGCCTCCTCTGGACTCTCTCCAGGAGTTCAATGTCCCTCTTTAAATGTGGCCTCCAAAACTGCACTCAGTACTCAAGGTGTGGCCTCACCAAGCAGTTATACAGGGGGAGTATCACTTCCCTCCTTCTGGAGGTGATCCCGCTAGCGATGCATCCCAGCATCCTGTTGGCCTTGGCCGCTGCCCTTCTACAAGTCTCAGAGCTGTTCATCTTGACATCCACCACCACCCCCAGGTCCCTCTCAGCCATTGAGACTTGTTGCATTTTCCCCCCAGGGTGTACTCTTGGCCCGTGTTCCTGACTCCCAGATGCATTTTCTTGCATTTCCCTGCACTAAACCTCAGCTTCCACTTTCTAGACCACCTTTCCAGAGCCTCCATGTCCCCCTGTAGGGCCACCCCCCTCCTCCCCATCCACCACCACCACCCCCAGTTTTGAGTCATCCGCAAAGAGACTAATCTCACTCCTGATGCCCTTCCTTATGTCAGAGACATAGGCATTGAACAGGAGGGGCCCAAGAACTGATCCCTGAGGGACCCACTAATGACTCTCCTTGGGGATGAGACTATCCCACCAACCACGACCCTCTGGGTCTGGTCCTGGAGCCAATTGCCTATCCATCTGATAATCTGGTTCCCAACCCCCAATTCTCCCAGCTTATTCAACAGGCCCCCATGAGGAACAGAGTCAAATGCCTTGCTGAAGTCAAGATAGAGGACATCCACCGGTCTACCCAGGTCCAAGGCTCTCATCACACAGTCATAGTACTCCACAAGATTTGTCTGACACGATTTCCCTGGGACAAATCCATTCTGTCTATTGTCCAGGCACTCTGACTTTTCCAGGACAGTACTGCTGTCATTTTTCACAACCTGTCCAAAACATGTTTTTGTACCTGTGGCACACCTGTGGCTCAGAATGGCGTGGTTGCTGTGTGAAATCAACTTTTGGGATGGACTAATGAAATAACAGTATCATGGTGTTACTGTTCATGAGGTGGGGTCCCCAAAAGGCCATGTTGGAAATTTGGTGCAAAAATACCTTAAAACACCCGAGATACACACAGTCGTTGAAATTTCACTACGCACACACATAACTTTGACAAATATTTATATTTTCAATTCAAATTTTCAACAGTGCAAGTTTTTCACACCACCTCATGAACAGTACAGGTGTAATTTCTCACATGCTGCCTGAAACATGTTTATGCAGCAGTGGCGTGGAATGGTACAGTTGCTGCACGAAATTACTTTTCGTGACTGAGTAACGAAATGACAGTGTCAGTGTTCCTGAGGTTGAGTCCCAAAAAGCCCATGTTGAAAATCAGGCAAAAAAATACCTAAAAATGCCTGGGTTATGCACGGTCATTGGAATTTTTCTATGTACATGTGTAACTTTGACAATTTATCATATTTTCACTCCAAATTTTCAACATTGCCATTTTTTCACACCACCTCATGAACAGCACAGCTGCCCAAAATGTTTTTCCACACCTATGGCTTAGAATGGCATTACAGTTGCGAAGAATTATATTTAGATGGGGATTTGAAAATGGTATGTACTGAGTACATGTGGTGAAGTGATAAGAAGGTTATGTTGAACATTTGGGGTGAACATAATTTATGATGGCACAGTTATGACTAATTGTTGCAATTTTGCTATGCCTGCTTGTAACTTAATGTGTGGAAGCGCAGGGGCCAGAGACCACTGTATTTCTACAGCTAGATACATATTTGCATCTCTGGAGGGATGAGAGCACAGGGTCCAAGGGACCAAAGGACATTTGTGCATCTGTGGAGGGATGGGAGTGCAGGGTTCAAAGGACCCTGAGCTCCCACAGTAAAATAAATATACTATTATACTATCTCAAAAAGTAAGGAAATAAATTGCAAAAAACTTCATTAAAGATCATGTGCAAAGGTTTTTGCATATTGTTAATAAAGCTTGAATTCAAGTCCCTGTGCCATGATTAGGGTTTCCTAAAAATTTCATGCTGTTTGGTTTTGTGGTTTTCTTTAAGTCAGCATTTGTTAACTTGCTCTACAGTGGCTGAAAACAGTGGAGTTATTTCTGTTTCTCTCAGTCAGGCTTGGAGAGTGATGCCATCATTGTGGTGTACTGTAGCTTGCTGCTTCAGATTCCTAATCACAGCAGGCTGTAGAGTTGATGGTTTGCTCACCAGGTTTCTTATAGACTCCGTCTGTGGTTTGTGTCTAGATACATTACCTTAAAATCTATTATTCTCTTCTTATAAAAGTTGATAATTTGAGTTTCAGTGCTGAATTGAAGTAGTGGAAATCTTTCTCTGTGAGAGATCGATTAGTCTGTATCACAGCTCTCCATTCTTTCTCATCAAAACTGATTTTTTTCTAACCATATAACACAGATTTGTTTAATGAATATAAAATAAATCTAAATTTTGTTCATTCATTGAAATAGTTTGTCTTTGATGTAGCCTTCATAAATACTTTCATGTAAGAACATGTTTTATGTTAGATTGACAAACAGGCGCCTGTCACATTCTACTATTTCAAGCAAATGTCCTGTCTGAACTCACAAATTTCAGTCCTCTGGTGGTTTCTGTGTGAAAATACATCATATACTGTATGTGTATAAAGAAGAAACAATATATGGCATCCCAATGCACCGTGCCTCTTCCCCACAGTTGAGGCAGCTGCACTCTGCTGCCACCTGTCACCTGCCCAACAAGACCCCACTGCCTTCTGCTTCACATTCACAGGTGCTGCACCCTGCTGCCCACTGTCTTCTCCCACACAGTTGGGGATTGTGCACTCTGCTGCTTCCATCCCCTGCCTAAAGAATCAGGCCTGCTGCACCCTACCCAAACAGTTGTGGTTGCTGCACCTTGCTGCCCTCTCCTCCCCCCACTGTCAGGGATGCAACACCTGTTGCACCCTATTCCTGTCTCCACAGTCAGTGCTGCTGTGCTCTGCTAAGCCCTAGAGTCCTAGCTTACCAATGCCAGGCCTGCTGCACCCTGCTCCTGTCTACACTGCTGGAATTGCTGTGGCCTGCTGTGCCCTAGAGCCTCATGCCTCTGCAGTTAGGGCTGCTGCACCCTGCTGCCACTTGCCACAAGAGTCAGGGCATTTGCTGCATCCTGTTGTGTCCCTCCACAGTTGAGGCAGTTGCACCCTTCTGCCCCCTGAGTCAGATCCTTTGCTACACCCTGTAACCCACATCCCTTGTCACAATCAGGCATGGCTGCTGTATCCTGTCCCACAGTTTTGGCTGCTGTACCCTTATGACACCCATATCTTCAGGCCAAACAGTCAGGATTGATGCACCCTGCAGCCTTCTTTTCCCACCCACACACTGTTATGGCTATGGCTCCCTTTTGCCCCCTGTTCCTGTATTGGGGTGCAGCAGAGCACAGTGGTGACAGGGGACAGAGGACAGCAAGGTGCATAAACCTTGAATGTTGGGCAGGACACAAGTGGGCATCAGGGTATAGCAGCCCTGACAATGGCACAGGGTGTACATGGTGCAGCAGCCCAGCCCATTTGGGGCAATGGAAGTTCATAGCAGGCTTCAGCAGCCCCAACTTTGAAGGCAGGGGGCATGGAGCTCTAGGGTGTAACACAGCATAGCAGCCCTGACTGTGGAGACTTGAACTGGGGGCAACAAAGTGCCATGGCTGTGACTGTGGGGGTGGGGACAGAGGGCAGCAGGGTGCAGCAGTCCCAACTGTTTGAGTAGGAGATAGGCATGGCATCAGGGTACAGAAGTCCAAAATGAGGAACAGGATGCAGCAGCCATGCCTGTTTGGGACAAGGGATGTGGGCAGCAGGGGTGTAGCAAAAGATCTGACTCTGGTAACAGGGTGGCAGGAGGGTGCGACTGCCCTCAACCATGGAGGCATGCACCAGGGTGCAGCAAATGCCATGACTCTTGTGACAAGTGGCAGCATGGTGCAGCAGCCCTAACTGCAGAGGCATGGCGATCTGGGGCACAGCAGGCCACAGCAACCCCAACTGTGTAGGCAGCAGGATGCAGCAGCCCTGGCTATGGTGACAGGGAACTGAGGACAGCATGGTGCAGAAGCCTCAGCTGTGGGGATGGACACAATGAGGCATCAGGGGTACAGCAGCTCTGACTGTGAGATGGAGCATGCATGGTGCAGCAGCCCTGCCCATTTGGGGCAGTGGAAGTGGGAAGCAGGGTGCAGCAAAAGCCCCACCTCAGGTGATCTAGGATAGTATGGTACAGCTGGCATCACTGTGGAGGCAGAGGGACCTGGGACTCTAGGGCTTAGCAGAGCACAGCAGCCCTGTCCGTGGAGACAGAACCAGGGTGGAACAGGTGCAGCATCCTGGATTGTGGGGGTTGGGGAGAGAGGTCAGCAGGGTGTAGCAAACTCAACTATTTGGGCAGGGGGCAGCAGGGTGTAGCAACCCTGATTTTTTAGGCAGAGGATCGAGGCAGTAGGGTGCACATTCCCTGACTGTATGGGAGAAGACAGCGGGCAACAGGGTGCAGCAGTCTCGAATATGGAGCAGGAAGCAAGAGCTTGAGGGCAGTGGACAGGTGGCAGCAGAGTTGAGATGCCTCAACTGTGTAGAAGAGACACAGTGCATCAGAATGCCATATAGTGTTTCTATTTATACACATACATGATGTATTTTCACACAAAAACCACCAAAGAACTGAAATTTGTGAGTTCAGACAGTACATGTGCTTGAAATAGAGTGTGACAGGCACCTGTTTGTCAATCTGACATGAAACAAAAGTTCTTCCATGAATGTATTTATGAAGGCTGCATCAAAGACAAACAATTTCAATGAATGAACAAAATTTATTTAATGTTCATTAAACAAACCTGTGTTATATAGTTAGAAAAAATCAGCGGACCCTATCTGCCCAATCGCAGGCATGTGTTAAAAACAACATACTTGTACGTATCTATGGAGTGATGGAAGTGCAGGACTCAGAGGGACCTGCGCTCCCATAGGCAAATGGGGATACGATTATACTATCTCAAAAAGTAAGGAAATTATTTGCAAAAATCTGTGTTAATGCACCAGTTAGGGTAACTTAACACCATAAGATTAGAGAAATGTGGCATTAGATATCTTACTTCGAGGAAGACTCTTGCACCAGGTCACACCAGTAGGATTAAACTGCCAGGCACTAGGACCACACGGAGAACTTTTAGCTAGCAGTCTATCATGAAGACTGCCCACCATCGATGTCCATTAGCTGACATCAGCCTAGTTTATATAGGTGGGTAGTCCTCCACACCTATCTCAGTTCTTTTCCTGCCTTTGACTTGCACACATCAGACTTTAGCAGATGATGCAACTACAGTCGACCGCCATTTCCTGCGCTTACTGCACTTTTTTATTTTTCATTTCTTTCAGCATAAAACATCTAATTTTTGGTGTTCTTGTTGATGAGTTTATGTCTTCTACACCAGCCTCATCTTCTGATCACTCCTCAAAGTGTGCCTGCATCAAACAGATCCCTAAAAAGGACGGTCACTCTGTCTGTCTTCTCTGTCTAGGCCCCAGCAATGACACTGAAGCCTGTCAGTTTTGTCAGAAATACAACCAGGTTACTCAGAGGCATTGTTTAAAAACTCTGGAGAGTCTTCTTTTGAAGCAGAAGTTGGTCATGATGGAGAAGGAGCTGCAAGCCAGGACCTTTTCGGCCTTGCTGGCACAGTCCTCCAGAGCCTCTACATCTTCTCACCAACAGAAGTCTGGGAAGCATAAACATTGGGATAAACACCATCCAGGACATGGACCAGTCAGCTTCCCATTCACCCCACAAACCTTCGATTGTGACCAAGTTATCCCCCTGCAGGGGGGGTTGGATCCTCCAGTCCCACCAGCCTTCACTTCTTCCAGGCTACTGGTGGCCCTGCTGCCCACCCTTATTTTTTTATTTCAGGTGGCGGCTCTTTGGGGCAGGTGACCTTGTCTCCTGCTCCCCAGCCCCCAATGCTCAGGCCCATATCTTTTAGGGGCTCTCGGTCAGGTGACTTGGCTGGTGTTAGTCTCTCAGGCATCAGCATTACAAACATCACCCCCCTGACCACTGCACTGCCTTCACCGGTTCCCATCACCAGGACCAACATGAGCCCTGCCAGGCAATGCCTGCAGCTGGGGACCACTGTCTCTCCCTCACCAGTGTCACCTCTGCCTTTAACTCGGGGATCTCCATCCTCTCAGGTGCCAGCTTCCCCAGTTGGGCTGGCACTGGTGGATCCTTCACCCGAGTGCTCCAGACCATTGCCTGCTGGGCCACCACCAGTACTGCCACAACCCCAGCCTTTGGGCCTGACTCTGTCATTGTCCCTGCTGCAACCTATGCTGCAGCTGATGCTTGCTAGCCCATCATTGGATTACTACCCAGTGCTGGGTGGACCTAAGCCGAGGTACCCTTCACTGGCTCCTCAGCCATCGTACCCTTCACCGGTGCCTTAGTTTCCTTTCCTACTGGTGTTTAATATGGCACCTCAGGTGGATTATAACACCCTTTTTTCAGCATGGTGGTTTTTTATGTAAAAGCAGAATACTACCCCTCAGGGCCCGCCTCTGGCATCTCCCCACTGCCCTCCCCCAGATCCCCAGCCCCAGAATCCAGATAGGGCTGGTCCAAACAATTCCTGTACTCCAGGGTCTTCAGGAACTTGACCTGACATCAGTTCATGTTCTCAGAGGGATGATTGCTGGGCCCCAGCATCAGTCCCAGATAGTGACACTACTGAGGATGACTGCAATTCTTTAGGGTCTTCCTCCTCTCCTGGTGAGTCTTCAGAGGTGGATGACCAGGTCAAAGAGGTGTCAAAGTTCCCCCCGATGATCCATCCTTTATGGATGTTATGCACCACATCCAATTCATCATGGACTAGGAGATGGAGAAGCAAGACCCAGAAAGATGTTGCTAGGCCATCTACCTCTGGCAGTGGGATGCCCTCCTGGTGGTGGTGCTCCCTTTAATTGACTCCTATGAGGAAGTCACTAAGGCAGCCTGAAGCCACCCTTCTACCACCCCTCCTCTGCCTAAAAAGGCTGACTGCCTTTACCACACCCCAGCTGGCAAGCCTTTTCAGAAGAGCCACCCTAAGGTGAATTCAGAGGTAATTAATGCAGCACATGACCGCACTAAGAAGCCCAAGCACCTAAGTACCCTTTCACCGGACCGGGAGTCTAGGCAGCTGGCTCACCTTGGCAAATTTTTTTTGCCTCTATTACTTTGGCTATTCGGGCCATAAATTACCTGGCCTACATGATCCAATACCAGAATGTTTTCTCTGGGACCAAGCCGGTGATCTGGTACATACCTTACCTGAGGATCCCACTAGGATCCCACTAAGAAGCAACTCACCCAACTCATGAAGTCAGGCTCGGACATTGGCATCCATGTTTTCTAAGCTGCTGATAATACTGTTGATGTCTTCAGGCATGGGGCAGCTGCTGGAGTCTGTCTCCAGTGTCATTCTTGGCTCTGGGTATCTGGCTTTGCCGCAGATGTGCAGGCTAGCATCCACTCCACATACCCCCCAAACACCTGTCTCTGGTTTGGAAGGAAAGACAGGCTCTTCTTCAAAAAAAAAGAGCCATAGAGCCTGTCCCTCAGGCTCAATAGGGAAGGGTGTTTTACTCCCACTTCTTAGCATCCCCAAAAAGACCGGGAATCTCCAGCCCAACCTGGACCTGAGCCATATGAATCTGTACATCGAGTACAAATGCTTCAGGATGGTCACTCTCCGGGGCTGTTACCCCTTCTGCACCAGGGGGACTGGCTCTGTTTGTTTGACATGCAGGATGCGTAGCTTACCTGCACATCCAGGTCTTTCCTGCCCATTATTGCTTCCTCCAGTTCCACTTTCTGGGGGCCCTCTTTCAATTCCAGACCCTCTCCTTTGGCCTCATTTCAGCTCCCCCGGGTAGTTACCAAGTGCCTGGCAGTGGTGGCTGCTGCATTGTGGAGGGAGGGTTTCTATGTGTTCCCCAACCTGGATGACTGGCTGTAGCAGCCCCCTCCAGGGACTGCTTAGTTCAGACCCTGGACTACACCTTTCATCTCTTCCAGGCACTGGGCATCACTATAAATCTACTGAAGTCCTGCCTCTCCCCTTGCTAATGCCTCCAATACATAGGGGCAGTCCTGGAACCAAACAGGGCAAGGCCTTTCTCCCTGAGGACAGAGTGGAGCAGGCCCGTCTGGTTTCCTCAAGCCGAGAGGTCCCCACCAGGATTTTCTTGTGCCTTCTGGGCCTCATGGCAGTGGCTATTGCCACAATTCTCCTGGCTCACCTGCATATGTGGGTTCCTCAGTGGACCTTGAGGGTCCAGTGGGACCAACACATGAACTGGAGGGTTTTGTCATGGTGGCTGGATCTGGAAAACCTCCTTCAGTGGGATCTCTTTTCAGCTCTTGACCCCCTGGCAGATTCTCATGACAGATGCATCTGACCTGGGCTGGGGTGCTCATCTGGCTGATCGCCAGACCCAGGGTACCTGGACGGACTTATAACAGAGTCTTCATATCAATGTCCTGGAGATGTGGGTGGTTCACTATGCCCTGCATGCCTTTCAGACTCATCCCCTCTCAGGCCTGCTGCTGCTGCAGATGGCCAATATGTGTGCGGTGTACTACATCAACAAGTGAGGGGGACCCATTCTTACCCCCGTGTCAGGAGGCGATAAGAGTCTGGTATTGGGCCATCAAGTATGGTCTGGACCTCTCTGCTGTTCATGTTCCAGGCATTTAAAATGTCTTGGACAATGTTCTCAGCTGCTCCAGGTCATGGGCTCACAAGTGGGAACTTCTAACCTTGGTGGTCAAAGATTCTTTGACAGGTGGGGCTGTCCAGAGTTGGATCTCTTTGCATCCCGGCTCAATGCAAAACTGTCGCTTTTTTGCTCACTCGATCCCGAGCCTGGAGTTTTCTGGTGAGACGCATTGTCCCTCTCCTAGGAGAGGAGGTTTGTGTATGCCTTTCCTCCCTTCCTGCTCTTGCAGAGGGTTCTGCTGAAGCTCCAGATGGAAGGGGCAGAGTTGATTATCATAGCCACCTTCTGGCCACGTCAGATTTGGTTCCCCTTGCTGTAACAGTTGGTGTTGGAACCTCTGGTACCTCTGCCCCTGTGCACTGGCTTGCTCTCCCAGGACCAGGGCACCCTAGTCCATACAGACCTCAAGTCCTTGCATCTCCATGCGTGGCTCCTGTGGACCTAGCTATTGTCCACTTTGGGGTATCCTCTAGGATTGCACATGTTCTGGTGGCTGCCATGAAACCCTCCACCAGGGCCACTTATACTATGAAATGGAAGTGCTTCACCATTTGGGCTGCTGCCCACCATTTGGATCCTTTCATCTGCCCAGGGAATCAGGTGTTGGAGTACCTCCTTTCTCTTTCAGATTCAGGCATGGGGTACTCCTCACTCAAGGCGCACCTTTCCACCATCTCTGCATACCATGCACCTATCGAGGGCAAAGCTGTCACCCAGCTTGAAGTGTCCTGCACATTTCTGTGGGTCAATTTGCATCTGAAACCTCCCGTTTGGTACCTGGTCCCTCCATAGGTCATTAATTTTATGTTAGAGAAACTCACTTTACCTCCTGCTGAACCAGCCGCAAATTGTGAACAGCATTTTCTGTCTTGGAAGGTGCTCTTTTTAGTTGCTTTTACTTCTGCTTGAAGAATTTCTGAGCTACAGGCTCTTATGTGTAAGGAGCCTTATTTGTTTTTTTCACAAAGGCAGGGTGTCTTTGCATACTAATCCTAAGTTTTTACTTAAGGTGATGTCTGAGTTTACTTTAAATCAATCCTTCCACCTGCCAGTTTATTTTCCCTGAGTACTCCAATCAGGGGGAATCTTTGCTCCATACCTTGGACATTCATAGAATGTTGCGGTATTTTACGAATTGCACAAAGTCTTTCAGGAAAACTGACCAATTGTTGGTTTCCTTCACCCCCAAAAGAGAGGGTACTCCATGTTCCAAATAGAGTTTGTCTAAGTGGTCAGTGAATTGCATTGTTTATTGCTACCACAAGTACAACAAACACCTAAGGGGGGTGGTTAAAGGCCATTCCACCAGGGATATGGCTGCCTCCACAGCTTGTTTCAGAACTGTGTCTGCTGTGGACATCTGTGCAGCTGCAACCTGGAGTTCTGTCCACATTTTCACCAAGCTTTACAGTCTGGACATCATCTCTTGGTGTGTAGGGCCAATTTCAGCCTGGCAGTTCTTGAGGGCCTTCTCTCCTGAGCTCTTGGCTGTTGATCTGTCCTCCTCCCAGTAGGGTTATCCTGTTGATACCTGGTACTGCTTGGGACTCAGTCCTACTGGTGTGGCCTGCAGCAAGAGCCTTCCTTGAAGTAAGACAGTACAGTTACGTAATAACTTACCATAACAGTAGATCTTCGAGAGAAGCTCTTGCAGCAGGGCATGCTTTCCCTCCCTCCTTCCCCCTGCTGCTCTTTGTCTTTTACACTACTTCTGCCTTTCTTTTGGCTCTTGGGAAACCTCCTCAGTTCTCCTTCAGCTGCCTGTATGGGGGTCTCCAGTGGGAGAAATGAGGTAGGTGTAGGGGACCATCCACCTACATAGGCTAGGCTGATGTCAGCTGACTGACATCGTCGGTGGGTGGTCCCCTGTGATAGACTGCTAGCTAGAAGTTTTCTGTGTGATCCTAGCACCTGGTGGCTTAGTCCTACCACCCCCACCCCCAAAGTAGCAAAAGGAAAAAACATTAGTGTTTTGGGTCTCAGGAGTCTTGGTGAATCAGTGGTGGGGTCTTCCTTGAGGGTTGTCAACTCTAATGCTCAGCCTTCCCCCTCAGCCCATAGCCTCCAATCTTAAGCACAAGGTACAGCTCCAAGGCACTGCCTCATAATGGTACACTCTTCAAAGGTAGAGAAGCATGTCTCACCACAGGTTGGCAAGACAATTTGTTTTGTACCTTTCTTCATGCAGAACCTTCTGGGTCCTGCGTGAAGAAAGGAGATCATATGTGATGTTGTTTGCTCATGGAATGGGGTGGGCATTATGGTTGATAACCCCCAAGGAAGACCCCACCACTGATTGCCAGAACTCTGGAGGCCCAAAATCCTAATGTTTTTTTCCTTTTGCTGCTTGGGGGTGGGGTGTTAGGGCTGGAAAGCATAAGACCACATTTCCCTACATTTGTGGCAATATGTTGCCCTAACTGGTGCATTAACACAGTTTTTTTTTGCAAAGAATATATACAATATATATGGTATTTAACCACCCCTTCCCTTCTACCTGCACACCCACCCATGGGTGGTGCTGCATCAGGGAATATAGGTTGGCACCTGGGTTCATGGTTAAAATTGGCTGTGTGATTGGCGTGGTGCCTCCACTGATGGGAATCCTTCCGACAGCGTACTACCAGGGTGCGTCCCCATAGGAAATGATGATCAGCCCCCTCCCTTGAAAACAGGTAAGACAATACACAGTCCCCTTCCCACTTATAACTCTAAGCATGAAATATCACACAACACAATAATGCAATGGCTGCAACAATTTTCAGAAAATAAATAATGGGTTTATTTTGGGGTGGATAAAAAGGTAGGGAGCAATGGAAGCAAAGGGAAATAAAATAATTCAATAATGTTCTAAACTCTATGCAAAATCAGTAACATCCAAACACATTGGCATTCATGAATGGTACCATGCAGTCCATTATGACTAGCCCCTGTTCTACTCCCTCCACTGGTGCACCAGTTAACCCCACAGTCCCTGTGAGTGCTCTCAATTTTGGTGTGCACACACTGAGAAGTTGCAGGCCTGTGACATGAAAAAGCTGGGTGCAGTACAGATGAAATACTGAGGGCTGCAGAGCAAAGTACCAACTACAGCAGGGATGCAGTGAAACAGTTTATTCCTGGCTGTACTAGTTGTTAAGGGCGTTGCTAAGGTCACGTAGGAAGCCCAGATGTAATGTTAACAAGCTAGCTAGCTGAACAATTAGCAAAGTATTTGTTTGGATAAAAACCCAAGTACTCACGACCTTAGACGAACAGATGCAGGATGTTGGGGGATGTCTCCCCTTTTCAGGCAACTTGGAAGATCAGGCAGGATAGGCTTGGAATGCGGGCGATGATCCTCTTCACCCCACAGAGGGACTTGTCTTCACCCACCTCGACTGTAGGTAGGCAGTCTTCACCCCACAAAGGGACTTGTCTTCACTCACCTTGATTGTAGGTAGGTAGGCACTCTTCACCCCACAGAGACTTGTCTTCACCCACCTCTACTGTAGGTAGGCAGTCTTCACCCCACAAAGGGACTTGTCTTCACCCACCTTGACTGTAGGTAGGCCACAGCAAATCAGGCATGCAGGCAGAACCTCAGTACATAGGTCCTGCACCAGAAGCTCAGTCTCTGAACTGGCAGGGAAATGAGGCAGTAGCTTTGGTTTACCTCACTCTCCACAGCAGACACCAAATCATTCAGCAGGCTTTAGGATATTCAGTCACCATTTCTGGACCTGCACAGAAGGCACCAATAACAGAATCTTCTATCTGGCCACAGCAAAAGCAGATAAAAAATACACCCTCTGATTTAAAGTCCTTGGAAGGTCTTACTCTGTTTCCTAACTTGTGCAGAAAGGCACAAAATGGCAGGATTTTAGGCCGTCAGAAGCAGGAGCTGATAAGAAGCACTCCGACTCACTTCAAAACCTCATACCAAATCACAGGCACCAACTGTAAAGTTCAGAATCCTCAGGTTCAAAACTCAGTCTCTGATTGGCTCACATGACTCATGAGCTCTTCGTCCTGATTGGATGTACTGCAGCTACCAATTAGATCTTACGCTGTTGTCCAGCAACCTCTGCAAAGATGGTTGCCATCAAACGGCTCTTCGCAGCTCAGTCAGTTTCCATAAATTGTAAAAATATATATAGTCACTGTTGGCAGCTTTTGGCTGCATGGCTAGCACCCTCCTGGTCCCTTCTAAGGGTTACTAGGGTGAGAGGGTACATTTTGGAAACAGGAGCCAAGACGCTGGCTGCATTTTGAAGGCTCCCCTGGTGGAGCTGAAGCTAGAAACGGCCATCCATGGCTGCTAAGCATTATGGGACTGGTAGTTCCTGCAGTCACCATTTTTCCTGTTACTCCCCGACCCACTGGTGTCATTGCAGAGTTGGGGAGTGCTTCCAAAAGTTTATTTTTCTTCTTTTTCTGGTCCCCCCAGCCCCTTTGGCAGTCCGGTGGGGCTGGGAAGAAAATCCCTCCTGTGGCACTTCTGCTGCTTCTTGCAAGTGCCATATGGTGCTAGGACGCACATACAGTCTTTCCTGAAGCTCCCCACCCCGATGTGTGACAGTTCAGGGGCGGGGACACAAATGAGCTGTGCGGTACTTCTGCCACTTCTAGTTAGGTGCAGGAGGTGCCAAAATTTCATTTTTATGCTTCCCGGCCTCATTGGCAGTTTTGGGGAGCTGGGGAAGTGAGGAGGACCAGGTGGCAGTTCAGCCATGAGCTTACAGGTACAGGAGGTGCCAGAATCTAATTTCAGTGCTCCCTGACCCTAATTGCAGTCCAGGATTGGGCTGGGGGAGTGAAAACGGACAGCTGCAGGAGCTGTAGGAAGCAGCAGGAGCGAGGTAAGCTCCCGACCATGGGAGGGGGGTTACATCCCCCCCCCCACTGAAATCCTTGGCATCCCTGACAAGGCCTGAAACATCAAAAACATTTCTAACTAATACACCTGATACCTTTCTATCCATCATTAGTACTGCATGAATAAAGCATTGCATTAATACACTAGGCATGCACTTAACTGATTATTTTTCCACCATAGTCTACAGGTACATCTCCCTAATACGACTTGTGGACAACACAAGGGGGGCAGCAATAATGGGTTTGGCAGCAGATTAACCTTTTTATATATCACATTGACAGGGAGGTCTGAAGGGACACCAGGGACATCATAAGTAGTCTTTATTCTTTGCTTGACTTGTCTACCAGAGTGGCAGGGCATTACAGGTTCCTCAGCAATGATTTGATCAGGATCATTAATAGGTTCTGCATACTCAGCCACTGGTGGTTCGAATCTTTCAATGTCCTGGATGGGTTCTATTACTGGAGTCTCAACTTTCTCTGCATTTGGAACATAGTTCATGACTGTGGGCCCAGTGTCAGTCGGAACAAAGGGTACTTCAGCTGGATTCAATGGTCTGGAATAACTCACATTACTCCCTTTGGGTGCTGAAAAGGGAAAGTCAATGGGATATGGTGCCGGCCGATGTTGACGGGGTATCGGACAAACATACAGTTCTTCATCTTCAGAACTACTGCTGAACACATCAGACAGCATTGCCGGTGGGGCAGCAGGTACTGGAAGTTGAACTTGACTGTGTCTCTTATGCCTTGTCTCATTTCTAGAAATCAGTCCCCGTGGAGGTGAGAGAGGTACTGAATTTACAACTTCTGGCAACAGTTGACTGATTGGCAATAAGTGATTTCGATGCAGAGTTTTACCATCATATTTCCATTCTCCATTCCTTTTTTTTTTTTTTTTATACTTTCTTTTTACTCCCCCTTCTCACCCTGGTGCTTCCTTACCTTCGGGAGTCTCCTACGGCCTAGTGCGTCCCTGCTCATCTGACGGCATTGGGTGCAGTAATCCCCCCATGCTGCCTTGGTTTGACCCCCAGGTGGGTACGAGGTGGGATCCCCCTTTCCACCACCCCGAGCAACTGAGTTTCGTCGGGGATCCGTCATCCGTGCTGGCAGGGGCCTTGGGATCGGGGCCTGAAGCTCCGTCTACAGGGAGCACCGGAGGGTATTTTCCTCTTTTCTGCCCATCCCCATAGGACATCTGCATGCTAGAAGAGCCTAGGAGCGACGCACATCACAGCGTGCTAACGCTCCGGCTCCTGGTGGATGTCCTCCCCCCCACTTCATGCAGTCCTTGCTGCACCACCACCACCTGTGGTCACCCAGGTGGCAGTATCGCAGCGGGACCCGCATCCCATCCCGCCCGGAGGAGAGCAGCCTCTGGGTGCTCGATCCTCCTCCCCCTGGTCAGCCCTCCAGTTCCCCGAGTCCATTCCCGAACCTGGGTTGCTGGCACCGTGAGTGGTAACCCTACCACTGTGCCGGCGGGCCGGCTCCATTCTCTTTTCTTAATCTGTAAACTGGCAAATTTGGAAGCTGTTCCACTATTACATAAGGATCAGATTTCCAAGGGTCCTCTATCTTGTGTTTGCCTGTCAGTCCCAAGTTTCGAATTAATACTCGATCTCCATGCTGAAGAGCTTGGTCTCAGACTCTCTTATCATATCTGTTCTTGTTTGCTAGGCCAGACTTTGCAGCTGCTTCCTTGGCTACCCGATAGGCTTCAGTAAGTTGTGCTTGCAGCCTCCTGGTATACTCCAAGTGTATCTCTGGTAAGGTGCCATCTGCAGATGCCTGAACACATAAGTCTACTGGAAGTCTGGCTTCTCTCCTGAACACTAAGAAATAAGGCGAGAACCCCGTTGAATCATTTTTAGTACAGTTGTAGGCATGGACTAGAAAAGGTACTTGCTGGCTCCAGTATGACTTTCTGTTAGGATCCAGTGTTCCTAACATATTGATTAGGGTTCTATTGAACCTCTCTGGCTGAGAATCACCTTGAGGGTGGTATGGGGTAGTATGAGACTTCTCTATGCCCATAATGCTTGTGAGTTCTTTGATCAAGCGACTCTCAAAGTCTCTCCCTTGGTCTGAGTGCAGGCATTTGGGGAGTCCATAGTGCACAAAATACTCACTGCACAATACTTTAGCCACAGTGGTTGCTCTTTGATCTTTTGTAGGGAAAGCCTGTTTATAGCGAGTACTATGGTCCATCACTACTAAAATGTTACTGATCCCCTTTCTGTCAGGTTCTAGGGAAAGGAAGTTCATACAGACCAAGTCCATAGGCCCATTACTGGTGATATTCACAAGAGGCGCTGCTTGCTTGGGTAAAGTTTTATGGGTGATGCACCTATTACAAGTTTTGCAATGTCTTTCCACCTCCATAGCCATGTGAGGCCAGTAGAAGCGGTCTTGTGCCAGGCCCAAAGTCTTATCAACTCCCAAATGTCCCATGTCTTCATGAAGGGCTCGCAAAATCATCTGACGATACTTTTTGGGCAGCACCTGTTGCTGTTTAGGAAATTGAGTTTGTGTCTTTGAGATATGATACAGCAGTCCATGCTTTAGCAAAAGCTTGTCCCACTCTCTCATGAGAAGTGATAAATTTAGCAGGTTTGCTCTGACTTGAGAGGAAGACATACCCTTCTCTTTGGCTAAGATAATGTCTAGAAAACTAGGATCAGTTCGCTGTGCTTTTCTTAAATCTGTAGGAGATAAATGAGGCAAAGAGGTGTTGTACAGGGTGGTGAATCATGTGTACACTTCTGGTATGGCATCAGGTTGTACTCCAAGCAGATCCACTGCTCAGTCTGGGTTGGTGATAGCAGGTCGATCATCAGGCACCATCATTTGGCAAACAGCTTTCGCTCCATCTTCTGTAACATAGGTCCAGGGCCTCTTTGTGGGAGGGGTATTATAGGGGCATCTGGACAGAGCATCTGCATCTATGTTGTGTCGTCCAGGATGATATTGCAAGCGGAAATTGTAAGTTGATAGGGCAGAGATCCATCTATGCACTGTGGCATCCATCTTGGTGGTTGTCAGCACATATGTAAGGGGGTTATTGTACGTAAGCACCACGAATCTGGCTCCATACAGGTATTCATGGAATTGATCAGTCACTGCCCATTTCAGTGCAAGGAACTCTAACTTATGGACTGGATAGTTCTTTTCAGAAGAAGTCAAACTACGACTGGCATAGACAATGGATCTCACACTTTTGTCATGCTCTTGGTAGAGTACGGTGCCAAAGCCATCCATGCTGGCATCAGTGTGTAAAGTGTACGGCTTGGTGTAATCAACAAAGGCCAGAACAGGAGCTTCTGTTAGGCAATGAATAATCTCTTTGAATGCTTTCTCACATTCCTTAGTCCATCGGTCCCCAAAAGGTTAATTGGTTCTGAAATATTCATTTAGGGAGGTCTTCACAGCTCCTAGACGTTTGCTCTTCCACGTCAGAGGATATCCTTGAGTTAGTCTGAACAATGGCCTCACCACTGCAGAGTAGTCTTTTACAAACCTCCGATAGTACCCACAGAATCCTAAGAAGGACTGAAGAGTTTTCAAGTTGTTGGGTCTAGGCCATGTGATAAGAGCTTTCACTTTTTCTGGATCAGTGCTGATACCTTGATTGGAAACAATACATCTCACATACTTCATGGAAGTCTGGCAGAATTGACATTTGTCCAGCAAGAGTTTCAACCCATGCTCTTTCAGTCGGTCCAGTACTTTGAGTAGTTGGGTTTCATGCTGTTCCAGTGTTCTCCCACACATTATTAAGTCTTCTAAATAGACTAAAACTTTTAAAAAATTCATGTCACCCACCACCTTTTCCATCAAATGCTGGATCATTGCTGGGGTGCCAGAAATTCCTTGGGGCATTCTCTCAAACTGGTAGAATCCCAGGGGTCAAATTAATGCTGTCTTTCCTTATCTTCCTCAGCAATAGGTATCTGGTAGTAGCCACTGCACAAGTCTAAGACAGAAAATCATCTGCTGCCAGTGAGACTATCTAAGGCATCTTGAACTTGAGGCATGGTATATTGATCAGCCACCACCCGTTAATTCAGGGTGTGATAGCTGATACACATTATCACT
The DNA here is from genome assembly GCA_016271365.2 of Neoceratodus forsteri. NCBI lineage: Eukaryota > Metazoa > Chordata > Ceratodontiformes > Ceratodontidae > Neoceratodus > Neoceratodus forsteri. The sequence continues at coordinate 1,301,487,188 of CM057453.1, read as the reverse complement.
GCCCCATTCTTATTTTAGACCACCACTATTGGTGAGGCATAAGGACTGCGGGATTCAGAATTTATCTCTGCTTTTATGAGTTCTTGTAGATGTCTCCTAACATCCTCAGTGTCTGCAGGAGCCAATCTCCTTGATCTCTCATGAAATGGGCATTCATTGTGTAGGCGGATGTGATGCTCTTCCCCTTTCACACAACCCATATCCCATTCATGGCAAGAAAACACATCAGATCTTTCTACCAACTCCTACTTCAGCTGATTCAACTGGCAGGGATAGGAGATGAACCAAAATTAAATGCTCCGTCATCAAATTGAACAGTCTTCTCAGGCGAGAATGTGGCAATGACCACATCAGCCACATACAAGTTGACTGTCATGGTACCAGAGTGTACCATTAGAGCCTTGTGTTTTTGAGTTTGATTTTGGCTCTCTTTACCATTATGTCGCTTCCGGGCAGTACTCCTTGCTGTACCATCAGACCATTTGGCAGACCTCTTCCTGGTGACTCTACTATGACAATTTGGTCTGTCAGTGACTTCTTGCAATCCACTGCTCCTCCCACCACACACTCAGCACCAGGGGGCACTATCAGAGGATCTCTTGCTTCTCTTTTTATGACTCCAACAATCTCCTCCGGCTGGCTGCAGATCTTGTTCTTTCTTTCTAGGTGGGCTGTACTCACCGTGGCATGAAAGGGTAAAATCTGATAGATTCTTTCACCTGCCTTCTGCAGGCACAAGTGAGCCAGACATCCAAACATATTGGCATTTGTTCCGATCAACACCGGGGTCTTGGCCAGTATCTGGGCATCAGGACAGATGAGGGCTAAGGTGTCGATCTTTTGAGGGACTCCAGCAAAAGTTCCTGGAAATTCAATTTGCACAGTGATATAGCCATCATAAGGGTAACTGGCAGTGCTCAACCCCCATACAGAAAGTCCTTCTAAAGGCTGCAAAGTGTCTCTGGTAAAAAGATCAATAAATGATGGTGACCTGTGACCCACTGTCAAGGAGGGCATCACATGGGCATCCTTCAACAGAAATCTGGATGGTTGGAGTGGGACCCATCAGTCCGGTTGGTAACTTGTCTCTGACAGATATGTGGAAGAATTCAGTGGGCATCCATACTCAGGGGGGCAAAGAGTTGGCTCTCGGATGAGATGTCTGTGTCATCTGCATGGCTTTGACACACTCACGGATTTCTTTTGTCTGTGTTTTCAGATCTGAGATATCTTTTTGTTCTTGGTTATTCACAGCTTGAGGCCGCAAGGGGAAGGCTTTCCCAGCTGGCACTCTCAAATAATTAGCAATATCTTCTTGTGACTCTTCCTCTCTTACCTCATCAAGAAGCTGTCTGAAGTTAGGAGGGTTGGCATGCTGTTCTTTTAATCTTAATGTTATGAAAGTCCAATGTGAATATACAGCACCACATATAATTTGGTCAAGTCTCATTTGTGCAACCTGTGCAGGGGTCACCCCTCCAGCTTTGGCAATTGTACAAATCATTGTCTCTACTTGAGTCATGTAATGGGACAGTCTCTCTCCCACATTCTAGGTAGTAGCTCCCAACTGAAAAATGAGATCTTCCTTATGCTCAGCTGCTCCATAGGAACTTCTTAGTATGGTGAGATGGTCACTAGCAGTACAATGTGGTTCCTGCTGGCTCGCAGTGATCGGATGACCTCCAATGCCACACCTCTCAACCTTTCCACTATGCACTTACATTTCTCATCATCTGAACATTTCCATACTTGCACCATCTGGGTGGCTTGACTAATCCAACTTTCATAGTCATCCTCACCAGAGGGTGTGGGGATAGTACCACAGAAAGTACGCAATCTTCTATACTGTTCATAAGATGGCATCAAGTAAGGGGACCACTCAGGTCCTCCAACCCATGGTTCACAGTGGGTTTCTTTTTTCTCAAGTCACTGTCTGGACAGGGCTGCCTTAGGGTATATGGTGCCCCTAGGTGAACTTGCCAGCGGCGCTCCCCATTTTTCTTTTTCAGTCTTCATCTCACCCCAGCACATACCATGACAAGTGGTACCTGCCTGGATAGCAGTTTTGACTGTCCTAACTGGATCTGATGGTTAGTCCATCTATCTGACTCCAGATCAAAGATTGTACCTGACTCCATTCAGATTTTGCAATGAAGGACAGATATGGGATCCAAGTTTGGATAGGCAGATCCAAGATCATATGTCTGCCTCAGATCCCTCAGATCCCAGGTAGGATAGTGGAATCCAAGGTCAGATTGTGGGATATGAGGTCAGATGTCTGCTTCAGATCCCTTGGACAATCACATCACATACTCGGTATTCTACTAGATCCTAGGTGATATGATCCATAAATCAGATCCCAGTGTTTTCTCTGATGCCATCCGGTATCTGAGAAAACTGGTGGTACTTGATAGTATCTGATTCCACTGGACACAATTTGAGCAAAACTACATTTTACTGGGATTCAAATTCTGACTTCCTATTGCTCACAGCAGTGTGCTTCAATCACTGTGCTACGTTTGCTACTGTTTTGCAAGTTTGTGGTTAAAGATCTCTGACACAAACTTATCACAGAACAGTTCAGCTGATAAACTGGAGGAGGCAGTATTGCACAGTGGTTTAAGGCTCTGAGCTGCAAACCTGGAGACTTGGGTTTGAATCCTACAGCCCCAACTTGCATACTGTGTGACCCTGAGTAAGTCACTTAACTTCCTTATGCTCCCAGGTTGGACCTGTAAACAAGCTTCAGCTTAGTGTGTCTCTCCTGGTAAAAAAAAAATGATTCTTGATCTGTGTACTGGAAAACTGTTCTCGGATCAATTTGCTTGGATGGGAAATTGATTCTGGATCAGTTCAGCTGGGAAACTGATCACAGATAAGTATGGCAGGTACAGTAACAGTTATTATGGACACAATCTACCTAAATATGCAACTAACCTGCCAGGGTGCCCATACCTTCAACATCTACTGGGTCCTGGATGGTGGCTGCCTTGAACCAACTCATTAACAGAAGCAGTTCCTCCAACCAGCACATTTCTATCTGTTTACTGGTGGCAGTGGTGCATCTCCTGGTACCTAGGCTGTTGCTGCTCTGCCCCCCATCCCAGACAGCTGACACCAGCACTGATTCTAATATACCAACCAGTTAGCAGAAGCAGTTCCTCCAACCAGCACATTTCCATCTGTTTACTGGTGGCAGTGGTGCAGTCAGGAGCACGTCTGCAGGACGAGAGAGACCCTCCCCCTGACCGTACCCTCTCTCATTCTACCTGTGACTGAGAGTGACTGGGATGTGGTGTGGGATGGGACTTGACCAGTAAGACTCAGACCACCACAATGAATTATATATAATAGGCAAAAAAAGTCCAACACAAAGAAAAAACAGTAAAAGCCTAACCGTTCAAGTCACTATGCAGTGGACTAGTCGTCCTCCCGTCGCCGATGTGGATGAGACTTCCCTAGCTGCAGCTGGCCTTGCCCTTATCAATTCCCTGACACACGTCGACGATGTAGATCCCAGCCTGCCAGGTCAGCCAATCAATTCTTCAGGCCGGACCATCAATGACGACACGTGAGAGACTCACTTGTCGATATGGCGCAAAGCGGCAATGTGCTGTGTGGATTCAGTGCGCACAAGCACAACAGTTGGATTTCTGGTGAGTGGCTGGCATGCTCTAGGGAGGGGCCACGGTGTCATCAACTGATGGGACTGTCTGGTGCGGTGGGCGGGGCAATTGCATGCACACTACTGCCCAGTCCGCCTCTGCAACTTAATTGGCTGCTCCTGTGCTGGGTCCTTCACTGATTGATGCTATGCTGGGCTTGCTGCTGGCAGGCTGTACTTGAAAGAAAAAGAGCTCCTCCAACCCTCGAAAAATAGAGGGTTGGGCCATATTACTCTTACTGTAAAGTCCTTATGTTGGTAGTAGGAATATCACCAGTTATGGTTTTGTTATCTCAGGGCAGGGTTTGAAACTGACCTGAATGATGTCGCTATGAGTTATGCCAAAAAAAAAAAAAAAAAAAAAAGGCCCTGGGATGGAACTCCTGAGTGTGGGTGGGCGGGAGTTCCAACCCCTCCAGGGTATTTTGAGGAGGAACCTGTTAAAACATGTTTCCTCTTTTCAACGGGTGGTAAATGTGACAGGGTTAGTCCCTGCCACTTCCAAAATGTACCAATTCTTTATCTTGTCTTTGGTTGCAACCACTATCTTTCCCTCTTCTGAAGCTATCCCTGTGATTTTCTGTATGGAGACTGGCCACCTCCTTACATATACCACCCCCCCCCAAAAAACTTGTTCCTCTTTCCTTATTTTTCTCTGTTTTTCCAGCATGGTACATTGGAATAAGGTAATTTGATGGTGGTATGCAAAAGCCTTGCAGGCAAACAGGAAGGACAACAAGAATGTCTGCTATGATATTTTTTATTTTTGCATCTAATCTGGTTAAGAATAGAGCAAGGTTTGTGTGAGGTAAATAAATACATCTGAACAAAGGATAACAAATTGGAGGGCTTCTGAAATAAAGAGAGAGGCATTTTGCAGTAGAGTTAGCCAGTATATACATGGCACCTATATTACAGACTGGGTTACTTGTTGTTCTTGAGTATTTTGGTTCATATTCCATTCTAGTAACCCAGCCCCCCCCCCTTGCCTAAGCAGCAAGCAACACCCTGAACAAACATTGAAGTAGCTCATGTTGTTTGGCAGAAATGTTTGTTCCTTGTTGATAGCACTTATTTGTCTTTAAAGTAAAGGACTTGAGACACATTTAGGCTCTTCTTGGAAATGTTTCCCCAAGAAAATAACAATGCCATTTATGTTTAAAAGAGAGAGCTACAGTCTCTGAGTTTGCTCTCTGCTACTGGGGAGAAAGCTCAGCTAACAGCTTAATTTTGCAAGCCGATAGTTGTTCCTCGCCAGTAGCTTGAGCTAAGTCAAATTGTCCAAAAGCTGGAAAACCTGAACCCTTTTACCAGACCTTTATTAAGAGGGTTCCTTTGTTGTCCTGCAGTCTGAGTGTAATATAATTAAGGCTGTCTTTAGCCAAGTACATTAGGTAGGTCCAAGTAAGGTTTTAGCTGTTTGTATCCTCTACAACTGCAAGACAAAAGACACACCTTAATAAAAAGGGTCTGCATAACTGGGAGTTGGTGTTCTACACCAACCTAAGTAATGTTAATTTACTGCATATGGTTTTCTCCACAGGTTTAAAAGTTAATATGGTTTAAAGGAAATAAAGTAAGCTGTCATTTAAAACAAATACCTTTGGTTAGTAGCTATAGTTGAAGCAGAGCTCTTCTCAACCTCCAGAAGTCTGTTTGTGGTGAGAGTCAGCTGCATTCTGGCTTGGACTATAGTGAATCAGCGGCCTTTGGGCTATTTTTATAATTAAGGACCTGTCACTCAAACACAGGGAATGTACTATGGGATAGAAAAACCTTAGCACAATACATTATTTTGAGAGAATATTGCAATAGATTGCTTAGTGTGAATATAGCAATCTAAAATGTGTACAATATTGTTTTTAAAGCTATTAAAAGAGTTATCTTTCTGCTGAAGATACAGTGTCACCTGATCAGGTGGAGGGAATAAAAAACTTTACCTGAACGGGTCTCGAGGGATCGTGGGTCAGTTGTTGCTGATCAGTGGTGGAGGAAGGGTCCACCATTTTTGAGTATAGACCATCTCTGTATTTTTCTTTTGTTTTACCATTTGAAAATCTGTGATTTTGTAACAAGCTGGTTCAAGATGAAGTGAATACTGAAAAAGGTGCCAGACGTAAGACTGAGTTATATATATATTTTTTTTCCTTTATAATAAAATTCTCACATAGCTAAGTGGGTTGCACCTTACTGGAGTTTTGTCCATCTTTAAAAATCCCACACCATTACATTCGGTGTCAGAAGTGGGATTTTCTTTTTTTTTTGCCATATCTCTGTCCAGGGTAAGGAAGAGAGACAAAGTGGCGGGTATTTGTCTGGATACACAAGGTGGACATGGTGGCTGGTGGACAACCACAAGGCACCCTTACAAGACAGATTGTGGCCCAGACTGGGGCCCAGTTACTGACTGGATTACCTGATGTGCGTCCCAAAGTTAAAAGACAACCGTCTGAGAAGTCTGAGGAGGAGCATAGTGAACCTGGAGATGTATTCCCAGCCGAGGAACTATTGGAACCAGAAGATGTCGAGAAGGATGTCGATGCCTCTTATTTGGAACAGGCACCGATGGAGGATGTTGGTGAATTGTTGAAGTGGCTATGTGTCCGACAGGTACAACTGGATAAAGAAAGAGAACTTGATAGAAGGTGTCAGGATGCCAAATGGGCGGACACTATGCGAGTGTTGCAGGCCATCAGGATGGAGCATGCAGAACGACCCCAAGGCCCACGAGATATTAAACTAGCTCATTTGCAAGAAACAGATGATATTGAGGCCTACCTAACGACATTCGAGAGGGTAGCTCAAACATGTGGATGGCCAAAAGAGCAGTGGGTTATGCGACTTGCCCCACAATTAACTGGAAGAGCACAGGTTGTGTATAGCCGCTAGCTATTCAAGTGGCCGATGATTACGATCATGTGAAGAAGGAGATACTCAGGAGATATGACATCAACACTGAGACATACCACAGCGTTGCTTCCTTGAGGATGCAGTCAACAGATACCCCTAGGGAGATATATGCACGCCTAAAAGACCTTAGTGACAAAATGGCTCCAGCCAGGAGCAAGACCATCCAGCAGATAATGGAGACCATTACCATTGAACAATTTATTAGAATTCTTCCCAGGACGCATAACTGTGGGTCAGAGAACACAAGCCTGAAGGAGCTGAAAAACAATTGAATTGGCTGAGGACTTCCTGGCAGCAAGACCATCAAGGGAAGATATACAGGGGATCTACACACACCTGTTACAAATCTGGTAAGAAATACTTTTCCTTCTGATACTTATAGAAATAAGCCAGACATAAGAAAAGAGAAGAGGAGAATACCCCTGTCAGAGGTAGTGTGTCATGGCTGCAAAAAGAAGGGACATGTAATTAGAAATTGCCCAACAGTTAAAAAGGACTTTGGACATTTGGCCTTGGCCAACTGGGCCCCATACATCACAACAGTTAAAATGGGACCCCATAAGATCATAGGACTGTTGGATTCTGGGAGTCGACAAACTTTGGTGAGAGCGGACCTAGTGGAAGGGGTGGGAGAAACTGGAAGGTGGGACTATGGTCACTTGCATCCATGGAGACACCCATTATTACTCAACTGCCCCAATGAAAGTCACTATTAATGGTAGCACTAATGAAATGGCAGTTGGAGTGGTACCTCATTTGCCTGTCCCGATGATCATTGGTCAGGACCATCCTGAGTTTTCCAAATTGATGGAAAGAAATGAACTAGCACCTGTGGTAGCAGTAACTACGCGATCACAAACAAAACAGGTAAATGAACAGATGGAGACTGTATTCCTCTTTTCTGATGAACTATTTGAAGCCTCGGGGAAGTCACGAAAAGGGAAGGCAGAAAAAAGAAAGAATAAAAAGGACTGGCAGGATCAAAGGATTAATGGACTTATGAGTTATGGTTCAGAGACTATATCTCAAGCACAAAAACAGGATTAATTACTTAACCAATTTTTCTTACAGGTTAGAAAAGATAATGATGATGGGACCCCCAAATATTTACTGTTGAATAATATTTTATACAGAGAATGGACAAATCCCAAAGATGGGAATAAGGTATTACAATTGGTTGTACCACAAAAAATTCCAGAGAGAGATAATGCAACTTGCCCATGACATTCCTCTAGCAGGGCATTCTGGGAGGGATACCACATTTAAAAGGATTCTAGATCATTTCTATTGGCCTAGAATACATGAAATGGTAGCAGAGTACGTACAGAGTTGCCCTGAATGTCAGAAGGTTGCAAGAATAGGCAAAAAGGATATGGTACCCCTCCAAAACATCCCTTTAGTTAGCCAGCCCTTTGAAAGGATTGCCATGGATGTGGCAAGACCCCTGGAGACCAGCTCTAAAGGTAACCGGTTTATATTGGTCATTTGTGACTATGCTACCCGGTACCCAGAGGCGATACCTATGAGAACAGTTACAGCTCAGAGAGTGGCCGAAGAGCTGGCAAAGGTATTTAGTAGGGTGGGCATCCCAAAAGAGATATTAACCGATAGGGGAACAAACTTTACTTCTGAAATGTTGTCGGAGTTATATAGGTTACTGGGCATCCAAGCAATACGAACCTCCCCCTACCACCCTCAAACTGACGGTTTGACAGAGAGGTTTATTCAGACCTTGAAGAAAATGTTACAGAAATATGTTAATGAAGAAGGTAGAAATTGAGATCTATTTTACCATATTCTATTTTCATAGAGAAGTGCCAGGCCTCTACAGGTTACTCCCTTTACCCTTCTTTATGGTCATAAACCCAGGGACCATTAGACGTTATTAAGAATCTGGGGAAGAAAACACAAAGATAGGAAAAAAGGGGGTCCTAGAATATATGATGGCTCTAAGACAACGCCTAAAAAGATATGTTACGCTAGCACATCAAACACTGAGTGACAAACAGGTCCAACAGAAGAAGTATTATGATACTGGAGTGGGACATAAACAATTTGTCACAGGGGACCAAGTGTTACTTCTCCTACCTGCCAGTGAAAATAAAATATTAATGAAGTGGCAGGGCCCTTCAGTGTGATTAGACAGGTAGGGCCAGTAACCTATGAAATACATATGCCACACAGATGAAATAATAGCAGATATATCATGCCAACTTACTAAAACTGTGGCATGAGAGACCCAAAGAAGTTAATCTGAGTGGTTATCTACAAACTGAACCCCAAACAATCTGAACTAGACATAGCATATGAGAGGCTGGAACGAGGGGCCAAAATCAGGAGGTACAAATAAATCCTACACTGACTACAACACAACACATACAGTTACAACAGTTGTTAAACAAATATATTGACACATTTACCAGTGTACCTGGTCGAGCGTAGGCATACAGCAGGAGATTAGATTAACCCAGAGTATTCCGCTCATCAGAAACCATATCGGTTACCGTACAAATAAGAAAGGAAGTAATACAGGAGGTGAGGGCCATGGAAAAATTGAGAATAATACAACCTCACATAGTGCCTGGTCCTCACCTATGGTAATAGTCAATAAAAAGGAGGAGGATTCGATTTGTTTAGACTTCCGCAAGGTGAATGCTGTTTCTTTTGATAGATATCCCATGCCCCGGATAGACGACATTATTGACCGTCTAGGAAGTGCCAGATATATATCTACCCTTGACCTCACAAAGGCTACTGGCAGATACCCTCACCCCAGTCCAGAGAGATCACTGCTTTCAGTACCCCTGTGGGCTTATTTGAATTTGTAACGATGACTTTTGGCTTACACGGAGCGCCGGCCACATTCCAGCGCTTCATGGATCAAACACTTCAGCCCTATACTACATTCTCAGCTGCCTATTTGGATGATGTAGTGGTATTTAGTCCAGATTGGGAAACACACATAGGCCATCTAGAAGAGGTTATTGGAGCACTAAAAAGGGCAGGGGTTACCATTGATCCCAACAAATGTAGTCTGGGACAGAGGGAAACAAAGTACCTGGGGTACATAATTGGAAATGGGGTCATCCGGCCTGAAGTTAGTAAGGTGGAGGCAGTATTACACTGTGCTATTCCCAGACTAAGAAACAAGTCCATGCCTTCCTAGGACTAGCCGATATTACCGCTTTATACCTAGATTTTCAGCTATAGCGGACCCCTAACAGAATTAACCAAAAGAAATACGCTAATAAAGTGGAGTGGACAAAAGCATGTGATGAAGCATTCAGACAAATCAAAGCCACTCTATGTGCTTATCCAGTTTTAAGAAGCCCAGACTTTGAAAACCCTTTTAGTGCAGACTGATGCATCAGGAGGTTTAGGGCTGTTCTCACACAGGTTATAGATGGGGAGGAACATCCTATCGCTTATATAAGTGGGAAGTTACATGAAGAGAGCGTAAATACGCAGTAGAAAGAGAAAGAGTGTCTGGCTCTCAAATGGGCCAGAAGTTCTTAAATATTATCTTTGGGGATCAGAATTCACTGTTGTTACAGACCACAACCCTCTTTGTTGAAATATATCAAATGCGGGAGAAAATCCTCGATAATGAGGTGGTATTTAGCATTACAACCATACTGATTTAAAGTTGTGCATAGGAAAGGAAGTGAACATAAGAATGCTGATTATTTATCCCGATACGGGGCAGAGGTTGAAATTACACCAAGCAAAGAGGAATTAATAAATGCATAGAGAGTAGATGGATCTCAGGGTGCTAGTAATATGTTAAGTATCTTAATTTTTTTTTATTATTAATTATTAGCACATTTGTGCTCTAAGTAAAAAGGGACCCTGAGATGGAGCTTTTGGAAGTGGGTGGGCCAGAGCTCCTCCAACCCTCGAAAAATAGAGGGTTGGGCCATATTACTCTTACTGTAAAGTCCTTATGTTGGTAGTAGGAATATCACCAGTTATGGTTTTGTTATCCCAGGGCAGGGTTTGAAACTGACCTGAATGATGTCGCTATGAGTTATGCCAAAAAAAAAAAAAAAGGGGCCCTGGGATGGAACTCCTGAGTGTGGGTGGGCGGGAGTTCCAACCCCTCCAGGGTATTTCGAGGAGGAACCTGTTAAAACATGTTTCCTCTTTTCAACGGGTGGTAAATGTGACAGGGTTAGTCCCTGCCACTTCCAAAATGTACCAATTCTTTATCTTGTCTTTGGTTGCAACCACTATCTTTCCCTCTTCTGAAGCTATCCCTGTGATTTTCTGTATGGAGACTGGCCTCCTCCTTACACATACCTCCCCCCCCCAAAACTTGTTCCCCTTTCCTTATTTTTCTGTTTTTAGCATGGTACATTGGAATAAGGTAATTTGATGGTGGTATGGGCAAAAGCCTTGCAGGCAAACAGGAAGGACAACAAGAATGTCTGCTATGATATTTTTATTTTTGCATCTAATCTGGTTAAGAATAGAGCAAGGTTTGTGTGAGGTAAATAAATACTTCTGAACAAAGGATAACAAATTGGAGGGCTTTGAAATAAAGAGAGAGGCATTTTGCAAGAGTTAGCCAGTATATAAATGGCACCTATATTACAGACTGGGTTACTTGTTGTTCTTGAGTATTTTGTTCATATTCCATTCTAGTAACCCAGCCCCCCACTTGCCTAAGCAGCAAGCAACACCCTGAACAAACATTGAAGTAGCTCATGTTGTTTGGCAGAAATGTTTGTTCCTTGTTGATAGCACTTATTTGTCTTTAAAGTAAAGGACTTGAGCCACATTTAGGCTCTTCTTGGAAATGTTTCCCTAAGAAAATAACAATGCCATTTTTGCTTAAAAAGAGAGAGAGCTACAGCTCTCTGAGTTTGCTCTGCTACTGGGGAGAAAGCTCAGCTAACAGCTTAATTTTGCAAGCCGATAGTTGTTCCCTGCCAGTAGCTTTGAGCTAAGTCAAATTGTCCAAAAGCTGGAAAACCTGAACCCTTTTACCAGACCTTTATTAAGAGGGTTCCTTTGTTGTCCTGCAGTCTGAGTGTAATATAATTAAGGCTGTCTTTAGCCAAGTACATTTAGGTAGGTCCAAGTAAAGTTTTAGCTGTTTGTATCCTCTACAACTGCAAGACAAGAAGACACACCTTAATAAAAAGGGTCTGATAACTGGGAGTTGGTGTTCTACACCAACCTAAGTAATGTTAATTTACTGCATATGGTTTCTCCACAGGTTTAAAAGTTAATATGGTTTAAAGGAAATAAAGTAAGCTGTCATTTAAAACAAATACCTTTGGTTAGTAGCTATAGTTGAAGCAGAGCTCTTCTCAACCTCTAGAAGTCTGTTTGTGGTGAGAGTCAGCTGCATTCTGGCTTGGACTATAGTGAATCAGCGGCCCTTGTGGGCTATTTATAATTAAGGACCTGTCACTCAAACACAGGGAATGTACTATGGGATAGAAAACCTTAGCACAATACATTATTTTGAGAGAATATTGCAATAGATTGCTTAGTGAATATAGCAATCTAAAATGTGTACAATATTGTTTTAAAGCTATTAAAAGAGTTATCTTTCTGCTGAAGATACAGTGTCACCTGATCAGGTGGGAGGGAATAAAAAACTTTACCTGAACAGGTCTCGAGGCATCGTGGGTCAGTTGTTGCTGATCAGTGGTGGAGGAAGGGTCCACCATTTTTGAGTATAGACCATCTGTGTATTTTTCTTTTGTTTTACCGTTTGAAAATCTGTGATTTTGTAACAAGCTGGTTCAAGATGAAGTGAATACTGAAAAAGGTGCCAGACATAAGACTGAGTTATATATATTTTTTTTTCCCTTTATAATAAAATTCCCACATAGCTAAGTCGGTTGCACCTTACTGGAGTTTTGTCCATCTTTAAAAATCCCACACCGTTACACGCCCCCTGCAACATGGGGCCCTAGGCGACCGCCTAGTTCGCCTATCCTTAAGATCGGCCCTGTGTCTGGGAATATGGCTGTAATGTCTTGAACTGACTTTCCCTCAGTGGCTAACAACAAACGTAACTTCTTCTCAAAGTCACTTGATTCTTTAGGGTCCTCGGCAGGAGGATCCTGGGTGGCATGAGTAATGAGGACCCATGGGGTGGGGTCTCCATCAGCAGAAAACTGATCAGGCACTCTGGAAGGATCAACATCCTCTCAGCACTCTATTAAAACTCTATATGATTGGTGACTAGAACTGTAAATCCTCCCATGTTCTATAACCTTTCCTAAACATTTTATGCTGCCTAGGACACTTTCTACACGGTCTCTTTGGGTAGCTTCAGGGATCCCTTGTACCAAAATAGCTTTTTTTATAGATCAACATCTGCACCCTTGCACCAATCTTGCAATGAAATATGAGCCATTGTAACTTTTGAATATTTGTCGGGGGGGGGGCGGGGGAGTACCAAACTGTTCCCAATATAACTAATAGGGGCACTGAAAAAAACAAAAGAGCCCAGCAGTGGCCTTCAATTTTGTAATCACCCCTTCCCTTCTTCCTGCACACCCACCCACAGGTGGTGCTGACTCAGGATATGGGCTGGCATCTGGGTTCGTGGTTAAAATTGGCTGTGTGATTGGCACAGTGCCTCCACCTATGGGGATCCTTCCGACAGCGTACTGCCAGGGTGCTTCCCCATAAGAAATGATGTTCAGCCTCCTGCCTTGGAAACGGGTAAGACAATATACAGTCCCCTTCCCACTTATAACTCTAAGCATGAAATATCACACAACACAATAATACAATGGCTGCAACAGTTTTCAGAAAATAAATAACAGGGATTTATTTTGGGGTGGATAAAAAGGTAGGGAGCAGGGGAAGCAAAGAGAAATAAAATCATTCAATAATGTTCTAAACTCTATGCAGACTCAGTAACATCCAAACACATTGGCATTCATGAATGGTACCATGCAGTCCAGTACTACCAGCCCCTGTTCTACTCCCCCGACTGGTGCACCAGTTAACCCCACAGTCCCTGTGAGAGCTCTCAATTTTGGTGTGCACACACTGAGCAGTTGCAGGCCTGTGACATGGAAAAGCTGGGTGCAGTACAGAAGAAATACTGAGGGCTGCAGAGCAAAGTACCAACTACAGCAGGGGTGCAGTGAAACAGTTTATTCCTGGCTGTACTAGTTGTTAAGGGCGTTGCTAAGGTCACGCAGGAAGCCCAGATGTAATGTTAACAAGCTAGCTAGCTGAACAATTAGCAAAGTATTTGTTTGGATAAAAACCCAAGTACTCACAACCTTAGATGAACAGATGCAGTATGTTGGGGTACATCTCCCCTTTTCAGGCAACTTGGAAGAACATGCAGGAAAGGCTTGGAATGCGGGCGATGATCCTCTTCACCCCACAGAGGGACTTGTCTTCACCCATCTTGACTGTAGGTAGGCAGTCTTCACCCCACAAAGGGACTTGTCTTCACCCACCTTGATTGTAGGTAGGTAGGCACTCTTCACCCCACAAAGGGAGTTTGTCTTCACCCACCTCTACTGTAGGTAGGCACTGTTCGCCCAACAAAGGGACTTGTCTTCACCTACCTTGACTGTAGGTAGGCACTCTTTACCCCACAAAGGAACTTGCCTTCACCCACCTCGACTGCAGATAGGCAGTCTTCACCCCACAGAGGGACTTGTCTTCACTCACCTCGACTGTATGTAGGCCACAGCAGATCAGGCATGCAGGCAGAACCTCAGTGCATAGGTCCTGCACCAGAAGCTCAGTCTCTGAACTGGTAGGGAAATGAGGCAGAAGCTTTGGTTTACCTCACTCTCCACAGCAGACAACAAATAATTCAGCAGGCTTTAGGATATTCAGTTGCCAGTTCTGGACCTGCACAGAAGGCACCAATAACAGGATCTTCTGTCTGGCCACAGCTAAAGCAGATAAAAAATACACAATCTGATTTACAGTCCTTGGAAGGTCTCACTCTGTTTCCTAACTTGTGCAGAAAGGCACAAAATGGCAGGATTTTAGTCCGTCAACAGCAGGAGCTGATAATAAGCACTCCTTTTCACTTCAAAACGTCATACCAAGTCACACACGCAGCTACCAATCGGATCCTATGCTGTTGTCCAGCAATCTCTGCAAAGATGATTGCCATCAATCATTTCTTCCCAGCTCAGTCACTTTCCATAAATTGTAAAAATATATGTAGTCACTGTTGGCAGCATTTGGCTACATGGCTAGCACTCTCCTGGTCCCTTCTAAGGGTCACTAGGGCTGGGGGTACATTTTGGGAACAGGAGCCAAGTCGCTGGCTCTGTTTTCAAGGCTCCCCTGGTGGAGCTGAAGCTAGAAATGGCCATCCATGGCTGCTAAGCATTATGGGACTTGTAGTCTCTGTGGTTGCCATTTTCCCAGTTACTCCCCAACCCACTGGTGGCATTGCAGGGTCAGGAAGTGCTTCTAAAAGTTTAGTTTGCTTCTTTTTCTGGTCTCCTCAGCCCCTTTGGCAGTACAGTGGGGCTGGGAAGAAAATCCTTCCTGTGGCACTTCTGTCACTTCTTGCAAGCGCCATATGGCACTAGGCCACACGTGCAGCCTTTCCTGAAGCTCCCCTTCCTGCTGTGCGACAGTTCGGGGCAGGGGCACAAATGAACTGTGTGGCACTTCTGACACTTCTAGATAGGTCCAGGAGGTGCCGAAATTGCATTTTTCCACTCCCCAGCCCCATTGGCAGTTTTGGGGAACCGGGGAAGCGAGGAGGTCCAGGTGGCAATTCGGCCATAAGTTTACAGGTGCAGTAGGCACCGGAATCTAATTTCAGCACTCCCTGGCCCTAATTGCAGTCCAGGATAAGGCCGGTGGAGTGAAAAATGGACAGCTGCAGGAGCTGTAGGAGGCAGCAGGAGCGAGGTAAGCTCCCGACCTTGGGAGGGGGGGTTACATATAGATATATTATTTGCAAAAAACTGCATTAAAGGAAAAGGGCAAAATGTTTAACTGGGAAAGGCACAATAAGCCGCAGCTTGTTTCCAAGTGTGACCTGGGAGCAAAAGGAAGTTAAGTGACTTGTTCAGGGTCACACAGTATGCAAGTGGGGGATGTGGGATTCAAACCCAGGTCTCCAAGTTTGCAGCTCAGAGCTGTAAACTACAGCATTATACTGCATCCAGTATTTTTTTGTTTGTTTGTTTCTTTATTTATCGGCCTTACCTCCTGCTGGGGTGGTCCTATGATTTCCCTATCCCAGTCCTGTCCTGGTGGCTCCTGCAATGAGCGTCTTGTCCGAGCTGCAACCTCCTCACCCTCTCCCTCTCTAAGGTCACATTGTGGACCCCCTTGTGGAAGACCAAGGGGTTGGGACTAGAGGGAGCTCCTGTGAGTGTTCAATTGCAGAGCCATGGGCAGGCCTTCTTGTGTGCTGGAGGATTGGCAATTTTGTCCCTTGAGTTCCCCCCATAGCACGGGTGTTCAAGGATGCCAATTATGCTGCGGTGCACACTTCCGCTCACTGTACATCAGACGGCTGTCTGCACTGTCCCCTCCATTGCTCCTCGACTCACATTACCCCCTCACCACTGCCAGGAGCCAGCACAT
Organism: Neoceratodus forsteri; assembly: GCA_016271365.2. NCBI lineage: Eukaryota > Metazoa > Chordata > Ceratodontiformes > Ceratodontidae > Neoceratodus > Neoceratodus forsteri. The sequence continues at coordinate 1,301,471,059 of CM057453.1, read as the reverse complement.
TCGTGGATACCCCACTCTACCCTCCCTGAAGGAGGAGTGCAGTCCCATGAGCGCTCAATCCTCCTCCCCCGACCGACCCCTGATGATCTGAGTTCATTCTTGAACCCGGGTCGCAGATGTAGTGTGAGGTGTGGTGTCCAGTGCCTCAACTCTCAGCACCACCAGGCTGGCATACTGCCTTCAGTATTAATGTATTAATGTTAATGCACCAGTTTGGGTTCAACTTAATTCCACAAAAGTAGGGAAATGTGGCGTTAGGGTTTCCAACCTTAACTCCTCACCCCCACAAAGCAGCAAAAGGACAAGGCCACACAAGCATTGACAGACAGCCATCATCAGGTAAGGCAAACAGCATGCAACTGTTGGTCCTGATGATGCAAATGCAGTAGCATTGCTGTGCACCTTTGTGAATTCCTATCTGTCGCTACATAAGCACAGGCTACAGAAGGGCCTGTGCTTATGAAGCTGCTCTGTGTGAATATGTCATATTGTGTGCATGAGAAGGTGTGTCTGCAAAAGTACAGGTCCAATGGGGCCTGTAGCTAGAGGTACTCCATGCATGCTGTACGTTGTACCGCGCTAGATAGCATGATCTGTTAGTGCATGCTTTTCATTCTCTTTTTCTTCCATTTCCTTCACCTCCCACAAGGACCCCTCCCCCTTTTTTATGCTTCTTTCCTGACTTCTTTTATGTGTATGTAACCCTGGTTATGAGCTACTACATGAATTAGGGAATATTAATAATACAAAATATTGTATTTATTGTGTAAGGTACTATGAGTTTGTTCCCTCATTAGAAGTAGAATGATTTTTTGACGTACATTACTATTTTATGTTATACATTTTGGATTACGCTGTTTGTACTATGTGAATGTGTGTTTCTCTTTAAGCTACCAGAATAAAGGTAGCACCTGTAATTAATTGATTCATCCCCATCTGAAGGCCTGATTGTAGGGCTGAGGTGCTAGGGAAGCAGTCATGCTCCAGTGATTAAACTGCTGTTTGAATTGTTGATTGCTGATGTTTGACTGTGTTATTTCACTCTGAACTTTAGGAGACCACGAGTGCTACAAGCCTTTGTCTATGTCCAATGGGGCCTGTAGCCAGAGGTACTCCATGCATACTGTACGAGGTGCCACGCTTGACAGCATGATCTGTTAGTGCATGCTTTTCTATATGGATCTGCATAAATGAAAAACTGCTACCCCTTGAGCAATTTCTAGAGCCACTGCTGAAACCATTATACCCACACTGTGGGAGTACTTTCATCTACATAACAGCAGGTCCCACAGGGGTCTGCCCTTTGGAAGCCAGAAGTCTGTGTCCATGTCTCACACCAATGGCTGAAGAGACGTATGCAGACAGAAATAATACTGCAATTTTGGTATTGTGGATTTTGTGGCAGCTGCACTTCTGCAGCCACAGGCTGCAGTGTATGTTTACATGAATGCTGCAGAACTGCAGGCCCATCCAGTGTGTGTGTATGTCTTACAGTGTGCATGAGTACCTGAGACTACAGAAGCACTGGCCCTATAGAGGCATGTGCTTCTGAAGACAAAATAACTCTTGTAATTTGAGTATTATGGATTTGTATCTGTGGCTGCAGGGGCCTGTACCTCTGCACACAGAATCAGTGTTGTGATTTGAGTATTGTGGATTTCTATTTGCAACAAGTGAGTGTGTATGTCTTGCGGTGTGCATGCCACAGATACAAATCCACAAAGGTAGCACATCAGTACTACTGCATTTGTGTCATCTGGAAACAGTTGTATGATATTTGTCTTACTTGATGACTGCTGTCTATAGCTGCTTGTGTGGTCTTGTCCTTTTGCTGCTTTGGGGGGTGGGGAGTTAGGATTGGAAACCATAATGCTACATTTCTCTACATTTGTGGCATTAAGTTGAAACCTAATGGGTGCATTAACAGTTTTTTGCAGAGAATCTCCTTTCTTTTTGAGACAGTGGAATCATATCCTCATTCATGCAGATGCAGATGAATAGGGCTGTCTGCATCCCCTGCCAAGAAAGACACTGTCTGCCTATGGAAGTGCAAGGCCCAGGGCCCTGCAGATCTATACTGTGACAAATACCTAGAATTCATGGGTCTGCTTGGTGGGATGCATAACTGCAGGGCCCTCTGAGCCATGCACTTCCATGTGGCCACAGATACAGATGCAAAGGGCAAGGAGTCCATCTCTCAGCCAATGTTCAGGGCCCTCTGCCACCCACAGGTGCAGAGGTATAGGGCCCTATGCCAAGAGAAAAGTTATCTTTACTATATGGTACCTAGGCCAATCTGGGCAACCCTGCATCTTCCTTTCCCCGGCTTGGGGGATGATGTCACATAAGAGTGCCTTCCCCCCCAGCCTCACCCCATCCAGCTGGCTTACCGAGCTTGCCCCAAAACTTAATTGACTGGCACAGGATCAAAAAGCACTACCTTCTGGGGTAAAGGCTGACACCACACACAATGTTTCTTAATAATATATATATTTTCTTAATTTTGACCCCAAATTTTCAAGATAGTCATTATATGACTCCACCCTAAAAACATGATATATTGGGGCCTGGTGGCACTGAGCGTTGAAGCACTGGATGACACACCTCGTGCTATGCTAGCAATCCAGGTTCAGAAATGGACTCATGTAATCTGGGAGCAGGCATGGGGGGAAGGGGAGCAGGATCGAGCTGCTTAATGGTGGCTCTCCTCTCCCGGGGAGGTGGGGTCACCCTCCTGCAGTCCTGCTTCCTCCAGGAGGAGGTCCGGTGACTGCACAGGCAGGTAATGGATGACTGGTAGGGCGGGACATCCCGCAGTGTGTGATGCGCGTGTGCCTCCACACATGTACGCTCACACCAAGGATGTGATGGTGGGCAAAAATGGGGAAAACGGCTAAATAAATAATAGAAAAAAACATGACGTGACATTTATAGTATATCGGTTGAAACATCATTTCATAGCACAAGTGCAAAAACACATCTCATTCAGGATTTATAAAATGACACCTGTCATGTTTATCAGGTGGGGTGACAAAATCACTATATTGAAAGTTTGAAGTCAAAATATTGAAAAGCAACAAAGTTATGTGTGAACTTTGAAATAATCCAATGTTCCCACATAACCTGGTCATTTAACCATATTTTTACACCAAATTTTCAACATAGCCTTCCTATGATCCCACCTTATGAACATGGTAGGTGACAATTTTCAAATCTCGCCTGAAGCATGATTTCACACTAGTGCTGGGTGAAAGCTGTGAATTCCGCTTGAGCAGAACATTTGCGAACAACCACCAACTTTTGTGGAATTTTCTGAACTTCTGCCTTTTGTGAATTGGAAATCTTCTGAATGTGCTTGGCGAATTTTCATTCTGTTTGGTGGAATTTTTTTGCTGAACTGTGGAATAATACACATGAGCAGCAAAACTAATCTACAATTCATGTAATTATTCTGCAGTTAAGATAGAAAAAAAGCTTTACCTGTCTCTAGTGACACCCCCCACCACCGATCACTGGCCCCATAAGAACTGGTGTCTAGTGGCACCCCGCACCCACTAATCACCGGCCCAGTAAAAGTTTTAAGTTTCCCTGGTGTCTAGTGGCACCCCCTACCCTCTGATCATCAGCCCTATAACAGTTTTAAGTTTCCTTGCTGTCTAGTGGCACCCCCCAATCACAAGCCCCATAAAAGTTTAAGGTTTCCCTGTTGTCTAGTGGCACCCCTCCCCCCCGATTACCGGCCCCATAACAATGAAATGTTTCCCTGGTGTCTAGAGGCACCCCCACCCTCCATTCACCAGCCCCTAAAAGTTTAAAGTTTGCCTGGTGTCTTGTTTCACCCCCACACTCTAATCACCACTGCCAGCCCCATAAGCACAGACCACTGTACCTGAGTTAAGCTAAATATGTTACCAGGTACTAGAAAGAAAGCTGAACTCGGGCAACTAGTTAGTTTTTTCAAAGGAGGGTTAAAAAGTACTTTAATCATGCTCTGAAAGTGGAGCCGTGATGCTGGGCGTGCATGTATGCATATTCACATGTATGAATGCATATGAATATACAAATGCGCACGCCCAGTATCACGGCTCCACTTTCAGAGTGTGATTAAAGCACTTTTTAGCCCTCATTTGAAAAAAAACTAACTAGTTGACCGAGTTAAGCTTTTGTTCTGGTACCTGGCAACATATTTAGCCGAACACGGGTACAGTGGTCCGCGCTTATGGGGCCAGTGTTGGTGATTGGAGGGTGGGGGCTGCCACTTGACACCAGGGAAACTTTCAGCTTTTATGGGGTCAGTGATTGGAGGGTAGGGGGTGTCACTAGACACCAGGGAAACTTTAAACTTTTAGGGGCTGGCAACTGGAATGTGGGGGGGGTGCCACTAGCCACCAGGGAAACTGTCAACATTTAGGGGCTATCAATTGGACGGTGGGGTACCACTAGACAGCAGGAAAACTTTTAATTGTTATGGGGCCAGTGATCAGAGGGTGAGGGGTTCCACTAGATACCAGGGAAACCTTAAACTTTTAGGGGCTGGTGATAGGAGGCTAGGGGGTGCCACTAGACACCTTGGAAACTTTTAATTCTTATGGGGCTGGTGATCGGAGGATGGGGGTGCCACTTGACACCAGGGGAAACTTTAAACTTTTAGGGATTGGAGATCAGAGGGTGGGGAGGTCACTAGACAAGGGTAACTTTTAATTGTTATGGGGCCGATGATCGGAGGGTGGGGGGTGCCACTAGACACCAGTGAGAGGGAAATGTTAAACTGCTGAAAGAAATTCTGCAGAACTGACCTTGGACAGTAATCAGTTCTACTGAATTTTTTCCCACAGTTTAATGCATTAACCCACAGTCCATACATTTATTCTGCCATTCTAAGGTGGAATTTCTTTGAAAGTTGCCAAAATGATTTTTGAACTTTTGTGGAAGTGAAAGTCCGACTTTCATGTAAATTCTGCCAGCTGAAATTTTTGTTTTCACACAGTTCTATTTCACACAGTGACTGTGAAATCACCTTTTGGCATATATTTGAAAAATGTCAACTACCTTGTTCAGGAGGTGGGGTCAGAAAAAGGCCACGTTGAAAGTTTGGTGAAAATAAATATTATAAAACTGACAAAGTTATGAGTAAAAGTTCAAACCCAATTGAAATACACCAAGTCATATTTTAAGTACTGGGATAAAATTATATCTCGGTTTGTGTGGGTGGGCTGGAAACCACGTACAAGATATATGCTATTATAAATACCCAAACAACAAGGGGCAGCAGGACTCCCAAACTTATACAACCATGCCCATACATTCCAATTGAGCTTAATATTCCATTGGCTAAACCCATTGTCACAACCGTTATGGAAGCATATAGAATTCATATTATATGACCTATTTGAACCCTCAAGCATTTTAAAATTTCAAACAACCCCATCTCCCTAGAAGACTATGATCAATACACACTGGTTACTTTGAAGATGTGGACCACACTGTTCAGACAAGGAAAGCTAGCTTACCCATTTTACTTTCTAAGAATCCTGTCTACAACTCTTGACTTCTCACCTCCAAGGATAGACTTGACTTTTTCTGCATAACATCAATTAGGACTGACATACACATACTTATTCCTAGACAAATACGGGGTAGAACCCTTTGAAACATTACAATCCAAGTACGAACTGATGAAACGAGATCACTTCCATTACTTCCGTTACGGCCCTTCTAGCCGGCCTGCCCTCGAGGACACACACACCAGAGGGGCTCCGAGCCGCCAGCGGCCGGGCGGCCACCGCACAGCCGAAAAGGGAACCAGGAGGCCGGGGGAGAAAGCCAGAAGCTGGCCTGCCCTCGGACACACACACAGAGGGTCTCCAGGCCGCCAGTGGGCGGGCGGCCACCGCACAGCCGAAAGGGAACCAGGAGGCCGGGAGAAAGCAGAAAGCCGGCCTGCCCTCGGGACACACACACCAGAGGGGCTCCGAGCCGCCAGCGGGCGGGCGGCCACCGCACAGCCGAAAAGGGAACCAGGAGGCCGGGGGAGAAAGCCAGAAAGCTGGCCTGCCCTCGAGGACACACACACCAGAGGGGCTCCGAGCCGCCAGCGGGCGGCGGCCACCGCACAGCCGAAAGGGAACCAGGAGCCGGGAGAAAGCCAAGCTTCGGCCCTGCCCTCGAGGACACAGACACCAGAGGGGCTCGAGCCAGCGGCGGGCGGCCACCGCACAGCCGAAAGGGAACCAGGAGGCCGGGGAGAAAGCCAGAAGCCGGCCTGCCCTCGAGGACACACACCAGAGGGGCTCCGAGCTGCCAGCTGGCGGCGGCCACTGCACAGCCGAAAGGGAACCAGGAGGCTGGGGAGAAAGCCAGAAAGCTGGCCTGCCTCGAGAACACACACACCAGAGGGGCTCCAGAGCCAGCCAGCGGGCGTGCCACCGCACAGCCGTAAAAGGAACCAGGAGGCCGGGAGAAAGCTAAAGGGTACGAAAGCTTATTGTTTCAATCAGAAGGTGACCGCCGACTTTGCCAGCCTCTGATTGGTGCGCCTTCTCCCATTGACTTTTGCTGTATCTTTGCACCACCAAAACTGGCCGAGATTGCTTGTGTTTGTACTGAAAAGTTAATTTCTCTAAAAAAGGGCTGTTCTTGCTGTTTTACTGTGTACTTCTGTGAAATGCCTACTTACCTGTTTAGATAGTAATCACAGTCTTTTGGGTCAATTTTGTGTTGGGCTAGACGCTCAGGCACCTAACCCCCACCCTCCCAGTCTTTGTTGTGCAAAGTTTTACAATCTAGCACCTCTAGCAAGCCACTGCCTGCAAGTGCTACTTCTGATTGCCCTCTCCTCTGTCCCCTCCTTCTTCTGCGGCCTGCCCTCGAGGACACACACACCAGAGGGGCTCCCAGCCAGCGGGCGGCGGCCACCGCGACAGCCGGTAAGGGAACCAGGAGGTCAGGAGAAAGCCAGAAAGGTAATGGGAAAGCCGCAAAATTTTGCCCACCCCCACCCCTTTAGGGTGTTTCTTTTATACACACCTTCCTGCCAAATCTCATCCCTGCCCATAGCTATTCTCCTAGCCAATTCCGAGCTCATTTTCTTCACATCACCTTACTTTCTTTAACCTCTCCTACCCTCCACCATGCTACTGCACCTACTACTGCTGCTTTGCTTCTCACCTTCCTTAGATCCAGAAGAGATAACTGTTGGAACCCTTACCGAGGTGCTTAGGGTGACCACTCAACACTGCCCCCCTCTACTGTCCCCAGTGGATGCCCCTAAACTCTACATACTTATACTACGCTTCTGCATAATAATCCTTGGGAATCCCAAAAAGGCTCACAACCAGTTTGGAACTCCTCTATCCCCTGCTACCATACTGGCACTACAATTACTCCCTCGCCTGTCCATTAAGCTGGTAATCTATGATAAAATCGATAATCATGCAGCAGGATCATCACCCACTATATATTGGATCCCAAGAAAGAAGAAAATACTGCCTGACTGCTCACTACTCCTATCACTCGGTGCCCTCATCAAGTTAATCTTCTTTCTGCTGGTCTGTGTTGGCACTGTGGAAATCAGCCCTGGACCCACTGAAAGCTCAATCTCTCCAACTGACCTAACCTCCATAAATGGTTTGAGTTTTCTTCACTTCAATGCCTGCAGCCTCCTAAAATAGTTCTCAGCAATACAGGCCTAGGTTGCACACACCCTACCGGACTGTCTGGTTATATCTGAAACATGGCTCAAATCTGCAACAAAAGATAGTGAAATAAACCTTCCCAACTACCAGCTCTTCAGATCTGACCATCTATCCAGGGGCGGTGGGGTAGCTATCTATGTCAAAGCAAATATCTCTGCATCCTGCCTCAATTCTACATCACAACCAAAGGAATTTGAATGCTTGTCAATTAAAATAACCCTTCCCAACACATCATCCTTTCAACTGATTGGTTGCTATAGGCCCCCTCTGCAGGCCTCAAACTCCCATCCCACTTAGGATCTATACTTAATCTGGGCCCTGAAGACACCATCATCTTAGGAGACATGAACTTAAATTGGCTGACTAATGCATCTGCACCCTGGTAACCTTCTGTGACACCTATGGATTCTCTCAATTAATCAAAAGAACCAACAAGGATCAACCCAAAGAATACTCTCAACAGCACCTCCTGGATATTATATTGGTAAATAAACCTCATCATTATCCCTATGCAGGAGTACTATTCAGTGACATAAGTGACCACTGTCCCATAGCTGCCATTAGATCAACAATCAAGCCACCCAATCCTGCAAAATTCCTCCCACGAAGGTCAAAAAAGAACTTTAATATTACAGGATATCTCCATGATCTGTGCCACACCACACGTTGGCAAGAATTCTATCTCACAGCCTCAATAGAGACAGCTCTTCAAATCCTAAATGATATAATCATAAGTGCCCTCAATTCATACACCCCTCACAGTGTCAGAACCAAGCTCAAATCCTGTCGCTGGTTCTCTGCCCGGAAACCGTCGCACTGCTTGCCAGAGACAAACTCTGGAAAAGGGCAAGAAGACAAAGGACCCAAATGACTGGCTCCAATTCAGAAAAGCCAGAAACTCCTGCACAAAACAAGTAAGAAAAGCCAAGGCAACCTTCTACACAGCTGAACTAGATGCCTCCTATAACAACCCTTCCAGGTTCTGAGGGTACCATAAAAGGGCATCCTAGGTCAAACCTCTACCCTGTCTTACCATCCAAAATTCAATTAAATATATTGAAATCACCGACAAGCAAAATATCTTGAATGCCTTCAATGATCATTTCACTACAGCTGGCCTGGCTTTCACTCTCTCCTGCAAACCTTTTAAGATCATCTCTAAACCTACAATCTACTGAGAGTCAAAGGTTGCTTCCACATTCTCATTCAAACCAATATTGTTCAAGAAGTAGAAGACCTCCTACTCCAACTAGATACCACCAAAAGTGCAGGTGCAGACTCCTGGATCCCTACTTTCTAAAAGTAGCACTGTATGCCTTAACCCCCTCACCCACCTCTTCAATCTATCACTTGCCACTGGTTCTATCCCTCAATATGGAAAACAGCTCAAGTGTTTCCATTATAAGGCAGGTGATCCATGGACCTCAATAATTATAGGCCCATCTCCATCTTACCAATACTATCCAAGATGCTTGAAGCTGGTAAACTCTCAGTTAACTGCCTACCTTGATACCAACAATCTCCTAAATCCAGCTCAATCTGGGTTTAGATCTATACATAGTACCATCTCTGCACTAGCAAAAGTCACAAATGACTGGCAGACTGCCCTAGACAAAAGAATAATACCTGTGCTGTGTTTCTGGATCTAAGCAAAGCCTTTGACACTGTGGATCATGATCTTCTAATCACCTCACTGAACTCCATAGGTCTTGACTCACTCTCTCTTAAATGGTTCAGATGCTATCTCTCTGAAGACTACAATTGGTAAAGAATGATGGTGATCTATCTACCTCTAAGCCACTCTCTAAGAGGTGTACCACAAGGCTCCATCCTGGGTCCCATCCTTTTGCCATTTACATCAACAATATTGACTCAATCTCTCTTTCTAATATCCACCTTTTGCTGATGACACTGTACTTTATGTGAGCGATCCCTCACCATCAAAAGCCTGTGAGCTCCTACAGTCTCAATTCTCCCTCCTCCAGCATAACCTATTAAAAAGAAATTATTGCTAAATGCTAAGAAAACCAAAGCTATGTTCTTTGCCACCAAGTACTGTTCTTCCACTATCCCATCATTCACCCTCCACAACTCTCTACCATCCCTGGTGAAAATCTGGAATATGTTGACAAATTCAAATACCTAGGAGTATGGATAGACAATAAACTAGACTATACTACCCACGTTGAAGAGCTCCTGAAAAGCTAAGACAAAGACTTGGTCTATTCTATAGGATCAAACACTACCTGACCAAAGATTCCAAACAAAGATTAATCCTTGCATCATTCATGTCCCTCATTGATTATGCTGACTTCCTCTATGGTCATTGCTCCCTCTCCCATCTAAACAAACTAGACACCCTGTATCATAGAGCTATTAGATTCATTACTGACCTTCCCTCTAGCACCCATCATTGCTCTCTCACAATGCAGTCAGCTGGACATCCCTGCAACATAGAAGAAGAAAAATGCTGCTACCTGGATCTACAAAGCTCTGACAAACAAACTCCTTCTACATCTCAGACTGCTTCAACCAGATCACATCCAGGCCTACACCTTGAGGATCAACAAACTGATCCTGCTGAAGATTCCTATCACCTGCACCCGGTATGGAAGAGCTGCAATCAGTTATTCCTGGCACTTATCTGGAATTCTATCCAAAGACATTGAAAATGGAAACATTGATTCCCCTTACATCCTTCAAAAAGCTGTACACCAGCCTAATCCCAGATTCGTGCAATTGCTTCCACAAGGCCTAGTCCTCCCACACCCCACCCTCCCACCCTCTCTCCCCCACCCCCTCTTTAAAGCTCCTCCCTATTCTTCTATCATTCCTCTGGTCCTTTCCACATCAAACCTCAAACATATATGCCCACCCATGTACCATTATCCAAGCCTTATCTCTACTAGACTGTTTGTTTGTCTCCTTTATTAGGTTTTTGGTTTACTGTCCTTTGCCTTGTATATATGTAAATATTTGTACATCTATCTCACTCATAAATGATTGTATTTGTGCTTATTCAATATCATGTTTTTGTATACACTCTGTAACCTTTTTTTGTTATGACCACTCAGGTCCATCTTGTAAATGAGCTATGCTCAATGATGTTCGCCTGAATAAATAAAGATTTTGATTGATTGATTGATTGGTTACTTACAGGTGAGGACTTACCTCCTACATAAAGCAAATGATAGAACCAAATTACCAAAACCTATGCCCTTAATAACACAAATCCTCATAGATGCACAGAATGGGAAACAATGGGATAAATGCATAGGCTTTTTCTACAAGGGCCTACAAGAATACCTGTCTGACACTACTAGCACAATCCAAGATAAGTGGAATATGGATCTGTCCATGCCCGTGGGCTGGGAGGAATGGAAAAAAGCCAGGTCATTTCCATGAGAATCACTTCATCGAACCAGTGGAGAACATTCATGTGAAAATGCCGATCTAGATTTTTCCACATACCAGCTAAAATCACTAAGTGGATCCTGCAGGACAAGGGTAGCTGTTGGAGGAACTGCAGAACAGATCAAGCAGATCAGGCACACTTTTTTTATAATTGTGCTGAACTGTTGGATTACTGGAGTGATATCAAGACCCAAATAACACAAATAGGAGTCAGTCCAGAGATCCTGACCACGTACATGATCCTACTTCATTTACCCCCAGGGCATATTGGTGTGGCTCCCTGGTCCATGGCCCCGGTACTCATACTGGCAGCTAAGAAGGCATTCACAAGAAGATTGAAACAAGCTCAGCCTCCCACTTGGAAAGTCTAGCAACAGATTGTAAATGACGTATATATAATGGAACATATATAATGGAACAAATTACTGCATGCCTAGATGACACACTGAAACAATTCAGGACAAGGTGGCAGACATGGTTCTTTATATAATGGAACAAGATGCAGAATTTGTTCTGTAGGCAGGAATCCTGAAAAGGAAAAAAATAAAAAGAGGGAGATGGAATTAGAGCCTCCTCATGGAACTAACACCCAGAGACCTAGAAAAAGAAAAATAAATAAAAAGAAAAAAGAGAGTAGACTTAGACAGAAGAGGACAGGGAATGGTAACAAATGGTGTTATAAATAAATTGAATAAGCTGGCCTGGTGGTGCTGAGGGTTGAGGCACTGGACACCACACCTCGTGCCATGCCAGTGACCTGGGTTTGGGAATGAGCCTGGGCTGCCGGGGTTCAGTGCAGGGGAGAGAGAGGATCAAGTATCCAGAGGACTGCTCTCCTCTCTTGGGGGGAGGGTCCCACATTGTCCCACTCACTGATTGGCCTCTAGTGGTGACTGGAGGCAATATGGGTTTGGAGGTGTGCTCAACATAGTTACGTTGGTAGGGATGGGGGCGCAGGAGAAACAGGAAGGAAAAATGAGCCTGGCACGGCTCCAAGACAGTCCGCCGTGCTGAGGGCTGACCCTGGCTTCTGGATTGGGTCTTCAGAGAGTGGGCGCCACCTCCCCAGCACCGCCACAGGGGGCAAGCCATGGGTGAATCTCTAGGGTCGGCGAGTGCGGTGTGGCGGGTACCAGAGAGAGTGTCCCTCCTCTGTAGGGCCAAAGCCCCTGCCAGTGCTTGGGCAGCATAAATAACTGAATGAAAAAAAAATTGAATATGAACTATAATCTCAACATGAAAGCAAATTGATAAACTATGTACTGACTGTTGACTTGAATTGCTGTGGCACAATGCTGTATAAAGAACTGTATACAGTACTGTCTATGTAATAATGAACTGTATAACAGAATCAATAAAAAAAATAATATAAAAAAGAACAATCACATGTAATTTAATGTGGAGAAATGTTCCATAATTCATCTAGAGAAATGTTCTATAATTCATCTAGGTGAGAATAATCTAAAGAATGTATACTACCTAAATAGAAGTCCTATAAAATCAATGACATTAGAAAAAGATCTAGGTATTACAGTAAATAATACGTTATTATCTGTGGACCACTGTAGGAAAATAGCACAGGTTACCAATAGATTATGTAATGCGATTAAAAGAACATTCTCCACCGGAAATGAACATTGTATCATACCGTTATATAAATCCATCATAAGACCACATTTGGATTACATGGCCTCATTTTGGACACCTCATTTGATTAAGGACAGAAATTTATTGGCTAGTGTACAGAGAAGAACAACTAAAATAATCCCAAAGGTAAATAAGTTATCACACCAGAACAGGCTTGAGAAGCTTAATCTCTATGATGTGCAATTATGTAGAAATAGGGGAGACCTCTTGATGCTTTTTAATATATTAAATGACAAGGATGTAATCAAAGAACGTAATATATCCTTAGCACCTAAACATAGTACTCTAAGATGCCATAACAAACAATTACACATACAATGGGCCAAAACGGACAAGAGAAAACATTATTTCACCATTCAAACATATAACTTATGGAATTCCTTGCCACAGTATTTGGTTGACATCAATAAATCTGAGTTATTCAAGAGAGAATTAAATAGATTTTTATTGGGTAATTAACATCAGTTCACCCCACTTGTGTGGGCAAGGCAGTCCAGATGGGCCTAGTGCCTACTTCTGCTTTAACAAACTGAGTAAATACAGTAAATAGGACTTACCTTCTATTTTCCTTACTGTCTTTCCTTACCCAATACAGTGCTATTTGCTACTAGGACTGTTGCATGGAAGCATATATTCAATCTGGGAGTTAGATTGCTTCTACTGCAGTTCCACCACCTGATGTCATAATACTCTACTTAAGATACTGAAATCATTTTCAGATCAACATATTCTGATGTCACCACAAGCAGAGTAAAGGGACTTCAACAGGGGTAAAAGCAGCAATCATGGGCAGATCAGGGCTAAGATAGAAAAACAAAATACAGTTCTCATGCAAATACGCTTACCAATAAACAGTGGGAGATGGGAAATAAAGAACATCTGAAATTCAAATGTAAACCTGATTGTATCTAGTACATGTTTTTCAGCAGGTACCAGCTGTTCTGTAAATTAGATAAGCATAAACATAACGAACAGCCTTCCTGAAGCGGCAAATATGTTCAATTGTGTTTTTTTCATGATTCCAAAGCACAGTTTTTCTTGCTCTTTTTGCTCTCAGATAGACATGTTATGGAAAATATCATCCCATCTTGTTTCATCCAACAGTGTTTTTTACCTGCCATTTTATAGTTTTCACACATTGTAAGATAAGAGAAAAAAGACAGTCAAACCAGGTTGTTAATAACAGCAGGTGCAGAAAATTACATTCATACTCTGCTCTGAATTATAGAATTTTTTAGGCTTGAACTTCACAAACATTTAGTTCAAAGTAACAGTAATTGCTTCAGCCTTTACCATAAGAGGCAGTTAATTGGTTCTGTGAAATAAATAAGTATTGTAGAAAGGGGTCAAATGATTCTGGTTCCTGTATGCATGGTATGAGGAACGCCCAAACTGATGCAGTATCTCTGAGCAGTGAATGTGTCACTTAAACCTTCTGCATAGTAGTTAATGAAACATTGTTTTTTACGGCTACAGTAGGCAGAGCCTGCAGATGTTTTGCATGTACAAAAGGAGTGATGAAATGTTTTCTGTCTGTGGAACTGACTGAAGGTGTAAATAGTCTCCTCCGCCTTACCCTCCTCCAAGAAATGTTTTCCACCCTCAAATAAATATGCTTTCATGTTAGTCAATGGTTGCAGGGTACTATTTTCTTTCTTAAATGGGTGGTACAAGAACTGGAACCTGAGTAGTGGGAGGCAACACTGTTTTTTGGGGGGAGTAAGATCCACCCCACCTCCACCCAAGAAGCTCCTAAAGATCTACCCCTGCCTTTTTTTATTCATGTGGGAGGGGCATGAGGTGGATCTATCATGTTGAAACAAGACTCACTAGCTTGGGATCTGGACCAAGGAACAGAACAAGTCTGTGGAGTCCCTTCATTTTATTAAGGACTAGGAGAACAGAAGATACTTAGAGCCTTCAAACTGACTTTAAAACCCTTGGAACAAATGATTATCAGAGTCACCTGTTGTCTCAAAAGGAAAGACTAAGAAGTGTCTGAAACTACAGCTTCCAAGGAAAATAGACCGCTTTCTGGTTGAAAGAGCCACGGGTATTTCTTAAACATTTATATACTAAAACCAAAGTTCAGCTTTGGGGATTAACAATATTTGTTTACCATATATATATATATGTATATATATACCATATATTTTTTCTTTTAAGTTTGAGAAGTGGAGTTGCCTTGCACATGTTAAAAATACCAGCTGCAATTAACAACTACTTGTAGAAACAAAAGGCTGTTTTTGTTCCTACTTACTTTTTTCCTAGCTCAGTTTATATCAGTGAAAATAATGACTGGAACAACTATCAGAGCTGCCATCCCCCTGGACAGGCTATTTATCAGTCATTTAAAATAACACAAATGTAGTTTCACATTTTTACCATGAGGGAAGCAAGAAGTTGAACCAGCATGGTTAACAAATACATTCATTGACACCTGTGAATGAATAGGGAGGGGTAGTTTTTGTAAAATTCCTGGTGAGTTTATACTCCTTGGAACCTGTTATTCAGGTTTTTTTATTGCATCTTATCCAAGGCAATCTTCCCAGAGTGCAATTTGCTCTATTGTTTAATATCTCCAGTGGAGGCCAGTGTCTTCTTACATTTTTTGTTTCAAATTAACCACAGACATCATGGCAGCCAAATGAGACATACTTTGAGTCTTCGGGTATGTACAGCATAACTAACAGAAAAACAATGAAGTGGAGCACCAGGCAATTTACTGTGGTGCTTATTTTGACAAAAAGTAACAGAGGAAGTGGTAAGAGCACCCACAAAAATCAGAGAGCACAGGACTTTGATGAAAAAATAAAGTCCTTTTAATTAAGTACAAAACTGCATATTACATGTGCACCAAGTCCCAAAAATAAGCAGTAAAAGCTGTACCAACGCTAATGTTTCCCCTGACCACTGTCAGGCATCATCAGAGTGAATCTAAAACATTGCAACAGTGCCTCCATATAAATAGTGATTAAATGTCATGTTACTAATTAATTCTAACCAATCATAAACTAAAAACAACTTAGTTTTATTACTAAAAGCAGTTTTCAATAAACAACTCTAGTAACCATTAATTCAGACTTGAAACAGCAGCAAGGTTTGTGTGGAACTTTATAGTGCACATTTAAACCACACTGTTGTCCTTTATATGGGTTACCACTCATATATTGCTAGTTACAGAACCTAATTTTATTTCATATTGCTACCTCATATATCATTTAAATATTTCTGGCCTACGATCCATATAAAGAATCAAAAACTGTGAATAGAGAAAAAAGAGGATGCAACTACAGCAAATGTCTTAAGTTGACTATTTGTTGTGAGGTTTGGATAAAAAACTATGTTGGGCTCCAACCCATCTGTTTAAATTGCACTATTGCCATTTAAAACTAAAACAATTACCACGCTCCTGCATTGCTAATTGCAACACCTCATTATATTGTGTTTTGCTACCTCATATTTTATTTAAAAATTTCTGATCTATGATCCATATACAGAATCAAATTAATCCATAACTGTCCTTTTGTGACTACATATTCCAAATGAAGTGATAAAATAAAGGAAATTATAACTAATAACTGAGCCATACTGCAATTAGAACCGAGATTAAAAGAATTGGTACGGGAGGGTCCTAAAATAGTATTCAGGAGGAGTAAAACCCTGAAAGATTTACTAGTAACTAACTCAGTTCCAGGTCCAGAACCTGTATGCAAGCAATTTAGTCTGCCCTCCCTTCCCCCGAGGGCACACATAGATGTGGGAGGTGCATTTACTGTAAATACATTCACACATGACAGGGATTTGTTAATCCACGTACAGGACAGTATGTACAAACTAAAGACTTTATTAACTGTGACACCAAATGTGTAATCTATTTACTTCAATACAGTTGTGGAAGTTATGTGGGACGGACAATAAGAAGTTTTAAAATAAGGGTAGGAGAGCACGTGTGTGCCCTAGCTAAAAATGACATGGCTTATGCCCTAGTCCAGCACATAAAAGGTAATAGTAGAGTGAACCACAAGATAAATTTTGTTGGCATAGAAGTGGTTAGACATGGTTTGAAAGGGGGGCATCTAACAAATTATTGGCAGATAGGAACGTTTTTGGATTTATGAACTGGGGAGCAGATATGGACAGGGTTTAAATGATGCCATTGATTTAGCATCATTTTCAAAGAAATTTAGGAAGAATAATTTGTACCATAAAGTTGGGGTGAAATAGCTAACATATAAAATGAGTTCCAATAATTCCAGAATGTTTTTAGGAAAATGTTTCATATATGTCCAGTTCTTTTGTGACTGAGGGTGTAACATGATACGTGATGGTGACCTTTTTATTTTGGTTTAAGGCACAAAGGTTAATAAATATAAAAAAATGTTTTGTGGATATTGCATATTAATTTTGTAAAGTATGGTTGCAACCTCAACACAGTTAGTGCATTGCCTGTAATGGCAGCTCATTTTTGTGTATTGTAACTGCAAAGGATTCATGAGTTATAAAATGGGGTTGTATTTGAGGGAAATAAAACAAAATAATTTATTGGTAACTTTGTTGAACATTATATATTATACAGATGGGTTGGAGCCTAACATAGTTTTTTATTTAACCCTCGTAACAAATAATTAGCTCAATACATTTGCTGTTGTTGCATCCTCTTTGTTCCTCCAGTTATGGATTTATTCGATTCTGTTTATGGATCATAGGTCAGAAATATTTAAATAACATATGTGGTAGCAAAACACAATATAATAAGGTGTTGCAACTAACAATGCATGAGCATGGTAATTGTTTTAGTTTTAAATGGCAATCGTACAATTTAAACAGATGCGTTGGAGCCAAACATATTTTTTATCCAAACCTCACAACAAATAGCTCAAGACATTTGCTGTAGTTGCACCCTCTTTTTCCTCTATTCACAGTTTTTGATTCTTTTTATGGATCGTAGGCCAGAAATATTTAAATGAAATATGAGGTAGCAATATGAAATAAAATGAGGTGCTGCAACTAGCAATATATAAGCGTGGTAACCCATGTAAAGGACAACAGTGTGATTTAAATGTGCAGTATAAAGTTCCACACAAACCTTGCTGCTATTTCAAGTCTGAATTAATGGCTACTAGAGTTGTTTATTGAAAACTGCTTTTAGTAATAAAACTAAAGTGTTTTTGGCTTATGATTGGTTAGAATTAATTAGTAACATGTAATTTAATCACTATTTATATGGAGGCACTGTTGTGATGTTTTAGATTCACTCTGATGATGCCTGACTGTGGTCAGGGGAAACGTTATTATTGGTACATCTTTTACTGCTTATTTTTGGGACTTGGTGCACATGTAATATGCAGTTTTGTATGTAAATAAAAGGACGTCATTTTTTCACCAAAGTCCTGTGCTCTCTGATTTTTGTGGGTGCTGTTACCACTTCCTCTGTTACAGCATAATTAATAAGTTTTTATATGCATACTCTTTCCACTCATATTATTGCTAGACATACTGCAGCTAGCTTGGCTTGAGAAAGGGTGAACATGGTCAGGACCCCTTAGCAATTGAGATGCATATGCAGCAAATAAATCCAGATGCGCTAACTGCCTGCTGAATAAGGAAGGGTTGCAGGAACCGAGGGAATGATTACGGGGGGGAGGGGGGCTGATGGTCATAAAAATGGAAAGGGATTTTGGGGTAATCATATTGGATGACCTAAAGGTGGCTAAACAACGTACCAAAGCTGTGAGGAGAGCCAGGGGAATGCTGTGGTGCATAGGGAGAGGTATTACCAGCAGAAGGAAGGAGGTGGTGATGTCACTGTGTAGATCACTGGTGAGGTCTCATTTGGAATATGGTACCCAGTTCTGGAAGCCGCATTTCTGTCATGCAACTTTAAATAACACATGGGTTAACTGGTTCTATTTTAGATTTCTGTCCCTTTCCCCTACATCTCCCACTGGTTAGCCTTATGGAACGAAACCAGAACATATCTTGGCTAGCATGATGAATGTACCTACACAAGCTGCTTCTCAGTCTACAGCACTGTCTTTTTAAAATGCTAACTTCTTGTTGAAAATATGGCATCATTTTTCCATCCATGTTATTGTTAGACATCCTATAGCTAGCTTGGCATGAGGAAGGGTGAACATGGTCAGGACCCCTTAGCAATTGAGATGCACATGCAGCAAATAAGTTGAGATGTGCTAACTTACCCTATAACTCTTAAATGTCACAGTTTGCATTTTCTTCTTGAAATGGTTAGTTTTGCATTTATGTTTATTTTAAAATATTTAATATTCTGACCATGAGGTTATGTCATGGACCATAACTGATTTCCAGCCTTAACCCCCCCTGTGCTCCAACTTGCAATGAAAATAATGTTTGTAGACAGATCTAATCATTTTGCCACTGTGTTCGTGTGTGTGTGTGTGTGTGTGTGTGTGTGTGTGTTACTGAAGCAAGAAATGTACAGCTGTCATTTTTTAACATCTTGTTCAAAATGTGTTTTTGCACCTGTTGTGCCAAATGGCACAGTTTCTGTGCAAAATCTCCTTTTGGTTAATGAACTGATTGTGTCACTGTTCATGCGGTAGGGTCACAAAAAGCACATGCTGAAAACTTGAAGTGAAAATACCAAGAAACACCCAGGGCATTAGGGTTTCTGACCATAACACCCTACACTGTAGGGACTGACAGGCATCAGGGGTGTGACTTGGGATTGTCAACAGTAATGCTCATGCCATTCCATCCCCATCCCAACCCCCACCCTGCAGCCAGTGACAGGTATCGAGGTGTGCCCTTGACTCTTCAGCCCCAAAGTTCACTCCATTCTCTTATACTGTACCCATTTCAGCGTATTTCCTTATGGAATGGGTGAGTGTAAGGTTTGAAAACCCCAAGGCACACCTCAACTCTTGTCTATATCTGCAGGGTAGGGTGAAGTGAAATGGCGTGAGTGTTATGGGCAATGACCCAAAGGCACACCCCAATGCATGTCCATCTCTGCAGGGCGGGGGTAGGGTTGGCGTCACTTCAGTACTTCACTGCCATTCCTATTCTGCCTGCCTGTCTGTGTCTCTTTCTCTCTCTCTAGCTATATGTCTATGTAATTATCTATCTTTCCATTAATTGCATGTATCGCTATTTTTAGCTATTTCTAAAACAAACCTGCATATCACATTTGCCTGCACTCTGATACTGCACTACTTATAAAAATGGGCATATTTGTACTCCACTTCTGCATAGACCTCATACTTTCCTAATATTTCCATTATCACAAGCATAACTATCTTGCCCTTATCAAAAGTGACCCCATCTGAAAGTTAATATCACATTTTCTCTAACAGTCCATCATCATTACACTGACTTCCTGACATCAACACATTGCTTAAATATAACTTACCTCATGGACAAAAACCCTGTTTCTCTTGGAAAAAAAAAAAGAGTAAATAAGCTGAGATGGGTACAGTATATGAGAATGGGGTGAGCGTTAGGGTTGACAAACCCAAGGCACAACTCACACAATTGCTGCCTGTAGGGTGGAGGTGGGATGTTAGGGTTGGAAACCCTAACCCCACATTTCCCTACTTTTTTCACTTTAACCAATCATAACTAGTGTATTCACAGAGTTTTTTTGCAACAAATCTCTTTACTTTTTGAGATACAGTAGATACAGTAGAGATACAGTAGTATGCCCTGCACTCCAATCCCTCCATAACTGAATCCATATTTACATGTTGGAGAGCAGGGCCCACTTAGCCCTGCACTGCCATCCATCCACATGTATGTTGTTATCCTTATTTTGTTTGGGAGTGCAGGGCCCTCCAATCCCTCCATACTTGTATGCTTATTTGCATGTGGGACCACAAGGCCCTCTGGACCCTGTGCTCAACTCCATCCATGTGTATGTTGTTATCCTTTTTTCCTGTGGGTGTGCAATGCCATCCACATGTATGTTGTTATGGAAGTGCAAACAGCCACAAAATTGTCAGCATACCATTCTTAGTATCCCACCTCATGAACCCAGAATAAGTAGGTGTAGTAGTACACCTACAGACTCAGTATGAAGAAGCACATGTATCAAAAAAAAGTACATACTGAGCATGCTCACAACCCTAATTTTCAAAACCATAGAACTCTGGAGAAGCCATGTGTCAGCTAGCAGAAACAACTACTTATAGATTATTACAACAGAATCTCCTAAACGAGTTTAAAGAATAGATGTTGGAGTTCTTGTCAGCATCACTTGCTGAGGGCTGGATAAATGGAGAGGACTTTGATTTTTTGAATTGCCAGTATCCGGTTGTTCCTGTCTTCTATCATGTACTAAAAATTCCCAAGGACAGTCTAAATCCCCCCAGGTCACCCCATAGTATTGGGCTCATTAATGGAACCTTTGGCCATATAGTTAGATAGCTACCTTAAACTGAAAGTTAATATGTTAGACTCCCACCTCTGTGACTCAACATCTATTCTAATTGAGTTATCTGGGTTTGTTTAGCAAGAAATGTATATGCGGGTTACCATATATGTTACAAGTTTGTATACATGCATTCAGGGCTCCAGATAAGATTTTTTGGGATGAGTACTGTACTCCTCATTTTGAAGGTGAGTAAAACCAAATTCAGATGCGTACAAATGTCTGGACAGAGTGGAGTGATAAGAACTGATCAAGTGTCAACAATGCTCCAGATAATGTTGGCAGGTAGGAGTAATTTACTACCAGTTTTAAAATACAGTGAGTAAAGCAAAATTGGGATGCACACAAGTGCTATAAATCTGGAAAAAAATGCTACTTTTGAATCACCGGTTATGTTATGAAGCACGATTCTTTGGAGTATGGATGGGGTGTACTGGTACTCAAAAACATTTTCTGAAGAGTATTTTCTAAAATGAGGTGAGTGAAACAGGTTAGTACTCCCCTTATCTGGAGCCCTGCATGCATTGAACATATTTTGGGAATAAATGCAGTAAAGAAGATTTTGAAACTATCGCAGTTTAAATACCCAATAAATTTTATTTTATTGGGATTAGGTCTTATACTGCATACTCATTTTTTCTTGTTCAATGGATGTTATTTTCAACAAATCTGAGGCACTGAGATGGGTTCCTTGGTTGCGCTGACCTATGCCAACTTATTTTTAGGTTGGTGGGAGGTGGGAGCGATCCAGGATCCATCAGTTAATCCATTTTTTCATCATATTGTAAAATGCAAAAGATTTATTGACAATCTGTTTTTTATATAGGATGGTAGTGAAGAGGAACTTTTTGCCTTTTTAGACTATCTTAATGGAAATACAGTGGGTCTGAAATTTTCAATGCAGTATGGACAAAGGGAGATAAATTATTTGGATTTAAAATTGCATGGAGTAGTAGGAGAGGTGGTGAAAACAGAGGTATACAGAAAACAAACAGCAGGGCACAGTGTCCTTCATGGGTTGAGTTCCAACCCTAAACACACCATTGATGCTTTACCCTTTGGTCAATTAATTCATTTAAAAAGAAATTGTTCAGACCCTTCAGATTTTGTTGAAGCCAAGGAGAGGGGTGGAACAACGATGGGGAAATATCAAAACTTCCATCACATAGGCAACAAGCCTTTGTGTGAAGTAAATAAACAAATCAAAAAGAAAGAAAAAGCCACTATGGTTCTCAAAAGAGGTGGCAGTGAAGGTTAGGGAGAAAAAGATAGTATTTAGGAAGTATAAGGAAACACAGAAGAAGCAGGACAGAGAACTGTACCAGTTAAGACAGAAGGAAGCAGGGAGGGTAGTCAGAATAGCAAAGGCCCAAACTGAGGAAAAGATAGCCAACTCAGTTAAGTAGGGGGATAGAACCTTTTATAGGCATATCAGGGAGCATAGAAAGACAAAGGGAGGGATAGTGAGGCTGAATAGAATGGACGGTGGGTGGGCAGAGAGGGACAGTGAAAAAGCAGGGATACTGAATGAATACTTCTGTTCAGTATTCACAAAAGAGAAGGTGGGAGAGGTGCCTAATCCAATTAACAGAAGCACTCTGGATAGGGGGTCAATTACAGTCCTTTCACAGAAAAAGGGTTCTGAAAGAACTCCTAAAACTGAAGGTGGACAAAGCAATGGGGCCAAATGGAATTTACCCCAGAATTCTAAAATAATTAAGCAGAGAACTAGTGACACCACTGACTACCCTTTTTAACAAATCATGGGAGGATGATGTGGTATCTGAGGACTGGAGGAAGGCAGATGTGATTCCCCTTTCACAGAAGTGGGACCAAGACAGAGGCAGGAAACTACAGACCAGTGAGTTTGACCTCTGTGGTAGGAAAAGTGATGGAATCACTTCTGAAGGAAAGAATTATTGAGTACCTAGAGGCCAGTGGGGCACGGGACCCAAGGCAGCATGGGTTCACAGTGGGAAGGTCATGTCAGATGAATCTAATTGATTTCTTTGACTGAGTGACTAAAGTAGTAGACCAGGGAGGGGCTGTGGACATGGCCTACCTAGACTTTAGCAAGGCATTTGACACAGTCCCACACAAAAGATTAATAGTCAAATTAGCCAGCCTGGGAGTGGGTCACAGGGTGGTAGCCTGGATAAAACATTGGCTAGTCAACAGGGCACAGAAGGTAATTGTAACTGGAGTCCACTCTGAAGAAAGAGGGGTTACTAGTGGGGTATCGCAGGGTTCAGTACTGGGTCCAGTCCTTTTTAATGTCTTTATAAGTGACATTGCAGAGGGACTGGAAGGAAAAGTATGCGTCTTTGCAGATGACATAAAGATCAGCAACAGGGTGGATACACAAGGAGGCGTGGAAAGGATGAGAAGGGACTTGGCAAGGCTGGAGGAATGGTCAGAAGTACAGTATGGCAGCTTGGATTCAATGCAAAGAAGTGCAAAATAATGCACCTGGGAAACAAAAACCAAGGGGAGGTTACACAATGGGGTGGGAGGTAGTAACAACAACAAAAATGGAAAGGGACCTGGGGGTAATCATATCAGATGATCTTAAGGTTGGCAAGCAATGTGAGAAGGCAGTAGGGAGGGCTGGGGGAATACTGGGATGTATAGGGAGCGGCATCACCAGCAGAAAACAGGAAGTTGTTATCCCCCTGTACAGACAGTTGGTGATACCCCATCTGGAGTACTGCATCCAGTTCTGGAGACCCCATCTCTGCAAGGACATAGACAGGATGGAGACAGTTCAGAGGAGGGCAACTAAAATGGTGCAGGGTCTGCAAGAGAAGCCATAAGAGGAGAAACTAAAGGAGCTTAATATGTATACCCTTGAGGAAAGGAGGGGGAGGGGGGACATGATAGAAAAGTTTTAGTACCTCAGTGGAATCAACAAAGTCCAAGAGGGTGGCATATTTCAGAAAAAGAGATGTGCAAGAACAAGAGGACACAATTTAAAGATAGAAGGAGGGCGGTTCAGGGGCAATGTGAGGAAGTATTTTTTCACAGAGAGGGCAGTGGATGCATGGAACAGCCTTCCTGAGGAGGTTGTGGGGTCTAAAACTGTGGGAGAATTCAAGAATGCATGGGACAGACATAAGGCAATTTTTGTGGGGGGGGTTAGGAAGAAATAAGCTGTTGGTTAAATAGGATCTGCAGCTTATCCTCTAGGTAGGGAAATGGGCAGACTAGGTGGGCCAAGCAGTCCTTATCTGCCTTCAAAGTCTATGTTTCTATGTTACTAGGTTGAAGGAACAGGGTTATAATGAAAATACTCTAAAAAAGCACTAAAAAAGGTTGAGGGGTGCACAGGAATGAACTATTACAGTATAAACAAAGAAAAATGGACACAGATAAGATTATTTTTTCAACTGAATATAGTCCTGTTCCATGGATCTGAAAACCATTATTAACAAACATTAGCATGTCTTAGGGATTGATGGGGATTTAAAAAAGTCTCAGAGACCGGGCCTCTAGTATCATTTGGAAAAGCTAAAACTTGATGTGATCTGCTAGTATGTAGTGAATTTGAAGGACCAAACATAAGACCTGGTTGGGGAAAAACCTATCAGTTTCTTCCCTTGCAAACACTGTAAAACATGTAAATCGGCAGTACAGGGAAAGGAATTTAGAAACCCAAGTCCATTAGGGGAACGTACTGTCAGAATACAGAAATTTATCACCTGCTCCACAAAATTTGTGGTATATGCCCTATGGTGCTCCTGTGGCAGAGTGTATGTGGGTCAGACATCTTGCACTCTGAAGAAGAGAATACAGGAGCACTACAGGGCAATTCGGAAAAGGGATATATTGCATCCGGTAGGAAAACATCTAACAGAACAGGAAAACATTGTGGGACATAGAATATCATATATGGGTATTCATCATATCCCTTATAGACATAGAGGGGGAAACAGACCAATGGAACTAGATAGAGCAGAAGCAATGTGGAATTTTTGGTTGAAGAGTTTGAGACCTGCTGGATTTAATGGTTCAATGAACTGGCAACCATTCATTCATAAATAAAAATATAGAAAGTAGAAATGAAGAAAGGAAAAGATACTGAAATTAAATAAGTATTTGGTTGAATGAGTGGTATGGGGGGATGCCAGTTCTTTGTTTGAGTTATGTGACATGAAAATATAAAGCATAGAATAAATGTACTTTAGAAAGAACAAAAGTAATTTTATGAAAAAATGTCACATATATAAAAGGTAAAATAATGACTACTTTGGGAAATCAAAGAAAAGAAAATGAAATAAAATAGAATAAGAAGTAAAAATAAGTTTGTGTTATTTTGAGTATTATGATAATGAAGTGAATAAATATTAATAGGATCTCTAAACTGTGCACCCCAGAGCATCTAAACTTGAGATGTGATTCTTATTGTGCAAATTGTATCAATCAGATGGTTTGTAACAAGCTAATTTTTTTTCACAATTGTCTGATGTTTGTTTAAAGAAATATAAAAGAATGTAAAAAAAATATACAAGATGGCCATAGAGATGTATTAGTGGGTTTTGGTGATCTGAATTAATCTTGATGTTTATTCCACACATCGTCAAAAGTTTATTTTCAAATAAGCAACCTGGCGCTTACTTTTAATTTTTATAAGTAAATTCTTGTTACTTTTTGGATGTTTCAGTGCTACTGATGGCAGCACACCTCAGCAGTGATGAATGAGAACATTATTCAGGGAATTTCCCTTTAAATGTTTTGGCACATCATTACTAATGAGGGCCGAGGTGTCCTGCACTCATTCAACTTGAATAAAGTAGCTAGCATGACTATGATGATATTTTAATTATTTGCAGCTGCACTTAAATAATGCATTTAAATGGGTTAGAAAGAAGATTTGGTCACACCTCCTGAGGAAGGGGTGGCATAGCCCCAAAGTGCTGAGGCTGGTTGAGGAAAGTGAAGCAGAGATTATGCTTATTTTGCACTAATATGTTTTTTTCTTACATTTATGTAAGTACTGCATTAAATTAACTTTTTGCAATAAATATCTCTCTGAATTTCTGAAGTATTGGAGTGCTAAATGTTTTATACTACTAGAACTCCAGACCACATTAATATTTTTCCACCAAACTAGAAAAAGACACATCTGTTAGGCAAGCCCTTTGCACCCTGAAAACTTCAGTGCAAAATTTCAAAGCATTTCTGTAGTCTGCAGGGCCAAACCCCCCCTCAAATTACAATGTCATCCTAAGGAAAATGAAGCAAATTTCAAACCCATATAACTCCAGAACATATTAATATATTTTCACCAAACCAGTAAAATGCACATCTGCGGGGCAAGTCCTTTGTACCCTGAAAATTTCAGACCAAAATTCCAAACTGTTTCTTCACTGTGGAGTGACAAAAAAAAAGGCTGTGTTATAATCCTTTTGCATGTTCTTCTTCTGCAAATTTGTGAAAAAGAAATATTTTTCAGTCCGGTGATATAGAGGACTGAGGTGCTGGTGCCTTACCTCTAACCACACTGATCACTCAGGGTCTGGAACAGCTTTGGAAGTCAGAGGGTCAGCTGGGAGGGAGGAGGATAGAGCATCCCATGAACTGCTCTCCTCCTCCTCCAGGGAGGGTGGGGTGAGGACGACCGCTGAGGCACTGGCTCCTGGTGGTGGTGGCCAGGGGCTGGTGCATGCTGAGGGGGTCCAAAAGGGTAGGGGTGGTGCAGGCAACATTGGGCATGCAGCGTGCACAGCAGCGTCCCTGACATCATTGCACACCCACATCATGGGGGGTACTCACGAAAAAAATCCTCTGACACTCTTGAAGTCTTGCCCTGATGACATCACCATGGACAAACCCAAGTCAGCTCCCCCTGAACCCAGCCTCTAGGTCTCTGCAGTGGTTGGGTAAGTACCTGCTGTAAAGCGGCCTGTGAGGGCTGGGGGGAGGGGGTTTGAGCTCTGGCTGCGGCCAGGGTGGGGAACCGTGAGTGCTAGCTGAAAGGGGGAACCAAAGGTACAGCTTCTTAGTCGAGGAGGTTAAAAATATCAGAAAAAGACTGAGGGAAAAAAAGAAAAAGGATTTCTTTTTTTGCAAATTGTGAGACAGGATCATTTTGCGTGTTTTATTTATTTATTTTTTTTTGGCAATTTGTAAAAAGGATTCCTGAGCACAAAAATAGACATGGAAGAGATTTCAAAGTGTTGAAAAACACATTTCAATGCATTTTTCTAAAAACTGACAGCAGAATTGGCTGAAATAGGTACTGATTAGCTGAACACATGTTAATTTCTACTAAACACATCATTTTTTTCAGTTATTTAATTTTGTTTCCCTTGCTAACTGAAAAACAAAATGGTGGTGGTGGCATAAAAAAGATTTCCCATTTGCAACACAGGATGACCCGTTTGGGTAAAAGGATTACCCATTTGCGAAAAATGATCCTTTTTTGAGCAAAATATCTAACTGTTCCCATTGAAAATAATGGGAACTTTTAAAATTGAATAACTTTAGGATGGATTAATATTTTTTCACCAAACCAGCGAAAGGCGCATCAACATGCAAGTCCTTTCTACCCTGATTTCAGACCAAAATTCCAAACCGTTTCTACACTGTGGCATGACAAAGAAATGGCAAAAAATGGTAAATTACACACTATTCTACACTCTGTCTCTGCACCCATATATCCAACCAGAACAAAGCTTGCCACAGCAAAAGAACTTCTGTCCCTAATTGCACATGCAAATCGGTTGAATGGTTGAAAAGTTATTAAAGTGCAACATTTTTGAGTTTAACGTAAAAGTGGCCATTCAACCCTAACTATAGGGATGCGACTACAGCCCTATAATACACACTCACACACACACCACACACACACACACACACACACATATATATATATATATTCTTTTTTTATTCTTTGGTAACTGGTTATGGTCCACTAGGCATAGGTGCCTATTTTCAGGGGTGACACATAAGCATTAGGGAGATTAAGTGACTTGCTCAGAGTCACACAGTATGCAAATGGAGGCTGTGGAAATGAAACCTAGGTCTGTTGAATGTACCAAGCTCATTCATAACTTGTTACTCTAACCTCTAGGCTATAATGCCAGTCATAAATTAGCATTATGATCAATGGCACAGAAAATAGAGAATTCATTTATGACATCTAACTAGGCTATTGCACTACTTGAATATAAAGCTCTTCATAATTTAGTATGGCTCTCAGTGTTCTAAAAATCCTACAGAGGAAAATCCATGGTTAACATGGGATGTTTGCATCTAACCAGTTATACTTTAAAATAGTTTTTCATAAAAAAAACAATTTAAATACAGTGAAGCCCAACATTGCTTGCTGCAGTAGCTCTACTGTAGAATTCTGCAGCGCTGCACTTCATCCTGGTGGGCTTCACTGTATAACCAGATTTTAAAGACCACATCGTACACAACACAAAATATTCTTACTCACCATGACGACAGAACAAGCAAGTGGGAACCTAGCAAGACCAATGTATTGCAGCATTGTAGGGCCTCTAAACAGTCATATCTGATTTGTGACATTTCAAACGGTGAGGGAAGGCACCAAAGCTGCAAGCTACATCTTGAACTACATAGCCTGGGAAAAATGAAAAATTCAAGTAAGACTGATTTCATACGCAAGACTCCGGCAGAAATGGAATGCTTCCTAGATAACTGTACAATATTCTATATGAAATAGCACCAACTGGTATATCCTTCTCATGTATAACCCCTAAACTCAATTCTGTTTCCTTAAATTATCATTTCCCACCCTATGAAATGATAAGGAGAAAAATAAAATGGCTTTGTATGTTTTACAATCAGGATCTCCTTGTTTAGTAAACGTAGTTGGTCAATTAGGCCTCTTTAGTTTCTTAAGCCAGTCTAATATTTGAAATATACTGTAGAACTGTTAATGTTTAATGCAATTTTAATTTCACTGTATTCATGGTAGTGTCTCACCCAGCTAAATTAAAAGTGTATTAAACATTACAAACTGATCTTCAGAAAACCACACGGTCCATGGTAATGCGGCAAAGCCAATATTGAGCTTGGCACAAAGTACTGTGTAGAGGAATACAAGTAGAAAGTAAGTTAAATGACTTTTCAGCAATTTGAATGGCAGTGGAGAAACTAATGGCAGAGAAATAGTATTGTATAGGAACTCAAACGAATGAACCCCCCCAACACCAACTGTGCATTGGCCATTGTGTTCCTTGTAATGCCATGAGGAATAATAAACAGACATGATTGTGTTAAGTAACATCAAAGTACACTTTATTTAATCAGAATAAATTCACCCACTCATAATTCATAAAACAGAGTCGGGTTGTACAAAATACCAGATGAATGAAACTACATGAAAACATGCTAAAATTAAGTGGTTAAAAGAAAAATACAAAGAAGTGCTTCTTGCGGTCCGTGGTAATGGTGTGTGGTTGGCTTTCGATGGTGAACCCATCCGGCATTAGTGAGCAGCAACATGACTGTATTTTAAATCCCGCATATACTGGTAAAACAATTCAGGTGGCTCTAAGAGTGGTGTTAGGTTGGCTACAACGTGGGAGATGTACTGTGCTTGGGAGTCAGTCCGGATTGTCACGTGCAAAGTTTGATTTGTGCATTGCAATGCACTGAGTCGATGACCCAAAATAAAGAAAAAGCTAATATAAACAGTTTTACAGTATGTGGTTTGTGTGTGTGCGTGTGTGTAAAATTAAGTGCTACCCTCTGGAACAGGCCACTCTGGGATCTTCATCATATTTAAACCAAACAACAAGGTAGAAACACAAGACTCAGTTTAAAAGCAAATGTGTCACTTGCTGGATACTTAACAATCGAGCTAAAAGTTTACATGTTCTGTTATACATGTCACAAAAATGCCTTTATTAAATATAACTAAAGGAAGTTTACTCCTGCTTTCCCCAAACTAAATCAAACAACAAGAAACAAAAAAAACCTGGTATCAATGCATAATTATTTAGTAGGTACAGTTATGAGTTCATAACATTTACAATATGCTAGCATAAACATAACAAAGGAATGTTTATTTAATCTTTTTTTGTTTATTTGTATCTAAGAATAATACCTTTGAGCTGGAAGCTCATTTACAAAGGTTTCACATCAAGACAATCAGAAACAAAACAAGTAGCAATAGAACAATATAAGTGCAGTGTTACAGAATATAAAATTTACATACAGGTACATACATATTTAACAATCATACAATGAAGCAGTCAGAATGCTGAACTTTGTCTGGGGTAGTATGGGGGGTGGTAGGGATGAGAGGTGATTTGTGTGAGTAGCTTGGTTGGAAGGGGAAGAGGAGGAGGATAGGTGGAAGGCATTAAAAATCAAAACGTTAACAAAAGCAAGCTTGGATATTACTGAAAAATTATAAATCTACAAGAAAGCAGCAAAAGAAAGAGCTGAGTCCAGTTAAAAGCTTAAGAGAGAGGAAGGGAGGGAAATCTCAAACCAATTTATACTATACGATGAGAAGCATGGATAGCAGTTGAGAGTAACACATTGAATTTTGCTTCAGGTTTCATTTCTAAGCGGATCTCAGCTAGGCAGTGGAGCTAAAGGGGATACATTTTTCTTCATTTACCCTGACCGTATTCCATTAAGAAAAAATGTAATGGAAAATCCATGTTTCTTGTGCTGTTTACTTCTATGTTCATCAAATTTAAACCTTAACACTGAAGAAATTTCAAGATTCTGGTTCTGTGATCAAGTTCAAGTTGTTGCTCAGCATGGATGGCAGACCCATGTTGCCAATATACTTCAAGTTTATTAATCTCCCATGCATACTGATTTATGGAGCTGTTTTACCTGGAGAGGTTTTGTTCTACAAAGTATGTTTATTCTTCGTAAAAACAAAAAAGTCATTAATGCACCAGTTAGGGCTCAAGTTAATGCCACAAAACTAGGAAAAGTTGGCATTAGGGTTTCCTACCCTAACTCCCCACCCTCACTCCTTCAAGCAGCAAAATAAAAAACAACTTTAGGGTTTTGAGTTTCCGGAGTCTTGGCGAACCAGTGGTGGGCTCTTCCTTGGGGTTGTCAACCGTAATGCTCCCCCTTCCCCCCAGCCCATAGCCTCCTGTCTGAAGCAAGGATACATCTCCTGTCCAGGACCCCATAGTGATAAACTCTTCAAAGGTGGAGTAGTATGTTTCACCAGAAGTTGCCAACATAATCTGTTGTAGCTTTCTTCATGCAGGGCCCTGTGGGACCTACTTGTGAAAAGATCACATGTGACATTGTTTGCTCGGAGTATGGAGTGGGCATTAGGGTTGACAAGGAAGACTCCAACACTGCTTAGCTAAGATGCCAGAAACCCAAAACTCTAATGTTTTTCCCTTTTGTTGCTTGGGATGTGGGGTGGGGAGATAGGTTAGGAAACCCTAATGTCACATTTCCCTACTTTTGTGGCATTAACTTGAACCCTAACTGGTGCATGAACACATTTTTTTGCAATGAATGTCTTTTCTTTTTGAGACAGTGGAATCATATTCTAATTCTTGAGGCTCCGTTTGGGATCTGTGTGAATAGCTGCAGATGTGGAAGGCCCATTGGGCCCTATGCCAAGGGAAGACTCCATCTGCCTACAGAAGTGCACTGATGGATGTCAAGAATTTATGGGGCTGTCTGGTGGGCTATGGAAATGCAGAACCCTCTGTTCTCTGTGCTTCCATGTGGCTGAAGATACAGAGGCACAGGACAACGCATCCATCTGTCAGCAAATGCACAGGGCCCTCTGCCACCAACAGGTGCAGAGGTGTAGGGCCCTATTCCTAGAGGACAGTTTTCTTCACTATATGGTACCAGGACCCATGCAGCCATCCCCCCCACCCTCACCCATCCAGCTCAGTCACTGATCTTACCCCCGAACTCAGCTCACTGACACATAACCACAAAGCACACCCACTGGGTTATAACGGCAAACACGCACCACGTCAATCGAGAACAGCCACTCCCTGATTGGCTATTAATGTCCTACTGGGTGGGCTTCCACTTGTGAGCAAACATGGTGCATCCTTACCCGCATAACGAGGAGCTGAGAGGAGCCGCCGAGCTGCCAGACCGAAAGTACTCAACGTCTTTTTTTAAAAAAAAATTAAACAGTCATTTAAATATCTGGTTGATCGCGCCATTCGAAAGCCATAGAAGACAACATGAACGGCTCATACCTCGCTCCTTGAGGTAAGACGATCACGATTTCCACACAGAACTTTGGCCAAAGATTAAAAAAAATTAAAAAAAAGCAACGATTAAAAAACAAACAAAAAAAAAAAGACGACTGGAAAGACAGACAGGGTGTCTGTGTGTGTGTGTGTGTGTGTGTGTGTGTGAGACAGAGAGTCACAATGTGTGTGTGTGTGTGTGTGTGTGTGTGTGTGTATGTCAGACATAGAGTCAGAGAGTGTGTGTGTGTGAGAGAGATTCAGACACAGGGCTGGAAAAAATTGCTGTCCAGCAATTATAAAAAATAAAATAAGGGGTAGTGTGTGTAAAACTCAGATTTTACACACACCCTCGTTGTGGGATGCAGTTTATAAACCCCTCGGGCTTCGCCCTCAGGGTTTATGTAGCATTCCACAACTCGGGTGTGTGTAAAATCTCGTTACACACACCATCCCATATATTATTCTCTATGTAACACACCGGTTCTCAAGCCTGAAATCCTGGTAGCCTCAAAGTGTGGCCCTACACTTTATTTTTTCTCCTTTCTTTTCATACTACAGTACAGTAAATTACATTTCTGATTCCCTTCTGACCTTATTTTACTAGATTACTATGTAATAACTTGTCAGTCCCATGAAATATTTATGTGGTACTCCAGAGAGCGCTGTGACAGTATATAGCAAACATGGCTTCGTTTAAAAAACACTGGGCATCTGTCACCGACCAAAATAACAGTGTTGTGCCTGTCCCCAAAGAACCACTATAATATAAACCTGAACTTAAACTGCAGGGTCAAAACCCAATTCAGCTGAGCACTACAGCAACCCCATGACCTCCACTCAAAATGTTAAAGATCAAATAAAAAACATTCACATGTGACTGAGACATAATAGAACCAGGGGTAACATTTCTGCATCCACCAAAGTGACGGGACTAGGGGAATACTGCTGCACCCACTGGAGATGGGACAAGGGGGTAACATCACTGCAATCTGCACTGGAGAGATGGGACTGGGGGTAGTTGCACCCACCAGAGACATGGGACTAGGGGGGTGATATCATTGTAATCTGTACCACAGAGACTTGAGTAGGGGGTAACATCGCTGCAGCCTGCACCGAGAGATAGGACTGGGGAGCTGCAACCATTAGAGACATGGGACTAGGGGTAATATTTCTGCACCCACTGGAGAAACAGCACTAGGGGTAATATTTCTGCACCCACTGGAGAGATGGGACTAGAGGTAACAGCACTGCACCCACCTTGAACTAGGGGATATGGGATAACATTGCTGGATCTGCTGGGCTACAGGAGGCACCTGGGGCCCCAAATGTTTGGAGTCAGACATGGATCATTTCAACATTTGGGACAGTCTGGTCGGAAAAGCATTGCCTTTTTCTTACTGTAAAAAAGGGAAGTGGCTTAGTCTGAATAAACTCCACACAATTTTCACTTATTGCAGCCAATGCATGAAAGTGTAGGTTACCTATGTGCTGTGGATTTGTGGCACATAAGCAACCCTATGTCCCTGAGCCATGCATCAGGGGTCCTGCATGTCCTCCATGGCATGTATAGAAGGGACACGCTCCCCTTCTGCACCCAATCCCCTCTCCAGTCATGCAGCTATGTGTGCAGCCAGTCCAGGAGCATGCCCACACTCTGCATCATTCACGGAGGTGCAGAGTACTGGGCAAGGGGGATGCAGGATACAACAGTGGGGACCCTGCTGTAGCCTTTACTTGTCCCCCCAATGACACCTGTTGGCTACAGCGGGGCAGGACAGGACATCCATCCGCTGTGCTGCCCTAGCCCAGCAGGCTGACAGGGAGGGCTGGGAACAGCCATTCAAACACTCACCCATACATATAAAATCAGCTGGTCCTGTACTGTCCCAGAATCCCCTGCTTGTGTGAAGCATAGGCTCCAATGCAGGACCCAGGATGGGCATCTGATTGGTGTTTGCCTGTGTCCTTCGAACCGCCACTGCACAGCTGCGCACCGGGGGTGGGGCATGGCCACAGATAAGCACCCTGAGGGTGTGCACAGTTGTGCACTCTGCACTCTGATGTTGTCCTCGGGTGCATAGATTCAAGGGACAGGTACATGTGAATTACGCATAGTCAGCCACACCTTCATGCATAGACCCTATTGTTTTCTCTTTTCTTTTTTTTTTTTTTCTGTTTCCATTCACCACTTGCAGTGGGAGCTGAAACAGTGAGCACTTTTATATGATTTGGAAAGTAATGGCAGGAATAAGGAGGTGCTCTGCTGGGGTGCCATGGTTTGGCTGTTTCCCCTGGGTGCCAGAGCTTAATTGCCCCTTGGGTGCCCAGGCTCACCCAGCTATGCTCTGCTGTCCTGCTGCTGGTCTCCCTGTTTCCTCTGGCACTACCTGCCTAGCATCCCAGTTTGAGAAGCTGGTGTTGCCCATCCAGCTAGAGGCACCATGGGGAGTCCCTGGGGGCTACCAACCCCAACCCAGCTGATACCATCCATATCTCCACCTTCAGCCAGAACTTCATACTCCAACTTTCCCCAGATGACAGCTTTCTTGCCCCTGCTCTGTACATCTGACATGTCAGTGGTGGCAACTTTGGGCCTGGGGGGCACTGGTTGGAGGGAACATTGGTGAAGTCTGTGGTGTCAAGTCTCTGGGGGCAACAGCAGGAGAGGTTCAGACTCAGGGTGCAGGGGCCGGATGGTGCCAGACTTGGGGGACTGAGGCTGGAGGAGGACATTCTTGGGGAGCATCAGCCATAGGAGGTTAGACTTGGGGGACAAGGTGTGGCAGGAGCTGGACTCAGGGGAGAAGGGCTACAGAGCATCATGCTCAAGGCTACCATTGCCATATGCTGCTGTTTCTACTTCGGCCAAGTGAACAGGGGCCACCGGTCTGTGATTGCCGTCAGCCTTTGTGGCAGGCTCCATGGCTCCTTTGTGTATCAAGGGGCAGAGTACCTGATTGGTCCCATCAGTCTAAGGTCCCAGAGTGGCTGAGGGAGCCCCACACAGTTCCATCAGCTCCAAAGAAGGGGGAACCTGCAGGTCTTTTTACTGTACAAAGTTAAAGCAGCAGTGCATCCTGGTAGAATCTCCTTTTTGATTAACAGTCTTATCAGTTATATAATCAAACTTTTATGTTTTTTTTCTTACAGGTATGCATACTGGTTAGCAGTCACACACATTCAGATCTGTGGGCATGTGCAGTAATGTCTACACCCAGTCAGCCAATGACAGAAAGCTCCTTATATTGGGGAGGGATTTAGCATGCATGCACCCAACATCTATTGTGAAGAGCAAGCTTGCAATACACTCTCATTAAATGACAGCCCTGACAGGATTTTTTTATACTTAAGAAGAGCTGTCTATTTTGATTCACTCACTTCAATTTAGAAATATTTTCTGGCATAATGAACCCAGTACAACCTCTAGCGACAGGTGCCACTGTGTGTTCATTTCAATTAGAGTGGGGTGGGGTAAGATTTCTGTTATGTAAAGTGAGTTTTGCTGCACCTCATCTATAATTGGTAGTTTGATGACAAACAAAGTTATCTGTTTATTTTATTTTCACAAGTTCATGGGGAAAAATACATTTTTTAGTTATTTATTTACATGCCTTCCTATCATCAAGTAACGATCATCACTGACTGTAAGGAGAATACAGTATTTATCATGAAGTCATGACATTCAGGCAAGGTGTTCTATAGTTGTAGAGCACATATAGTGAACCTTAAGATGTATGTGCTTTAATTTCTCTATGTTTGTGTTACCAAAAAAAAAAAACCTCCCAGAAATTGTGTGTGTGCATTTGTTTTGAGAAACCAAATAGCCATATAAGCTTCTTGATACGACCTTAATGGGGTATAACAAGTTTATAGTGACTGAGTATCGCTTTTTTCCCTAAGGGTAACCTGGCTATAATTTGCCATTATAACCAGCTGGTTGTAATGATGAACACGTGCTGGGCTTCCCTTGTTCTGTGCACGTGCCAGCTGGCACGCTTCCCTTCCTCTGCACCAGCCACTGTTCTTTAGCACTGGACAGTTCACCCCCAATCGGAGTTGGTGGTAAGTATATAAAAAAAATGACTGGGCTAAAAAATGTTTCTTAACTTTTAAACTGGGCTGCTTTTTAAAAGGAAATGTTTCTTTGACCAGCCCCTTCCGACTGTGGACCCTGCTGAAACCAGACCAGTCCATGTCTCCGCAGTGGATGTCTGTTTACTTTATATAATTGCTGTGGTAAAAAAATGATCCTAGCAATTATATAAAATAAAGACTGACTATAACATATAGAATAATGCATGAGGTTGTGTGTTTTATGAGATTTTACACACACCCTGAGGTGTTGGATGCTACATAAATCCCGAGAGCGAAGCTCGAGGGGTTTAAGCATCCGACACCAAGGGGTGTGTGTAAAAGCTCAAAAAACACACAACCCCATGTTTTATTTTATATAATTGTTGGGGAGCATTTTTTTGCCACAGCAATTATATAAAAAAAAATAGCCGAGCCAAAATCCGGTGTGGAGGAAGTGCAGTCTGTGGTTGAGCAGCCGCTGAAACTTTTTTCTTTTTTTACAGTTTAGGAGTGAGGAATCAAATATCTTTGAGAGGCAAGGTTGTTTTTTCTTTTTGCACTCACCGCCGAGTGATCCTTGCAGTGTCCAGTCAACAGGCGAAGTGTTGGAGCTGGGAGACAGCAGAGACAGATGCATGCATGGAGTGCTGGAAACCCGGCGTGTATTTGCCGTTATAATCCAGGGGTTACAACGGCAAATTATGACTAGGTTTCCATATGGGAGAACACTCTCCCCAGTTATTATATAGAGAATAATGTATAGGGAGGTGGTTATTATGAGAATTTTACACACAGCGGTGTGGATGCCCCATAAACCCCGAGGCGAGCCGGTATGTAGGCATCCACGAAGGACTATGTAAAATTCTCATAAACTTTCTTCCTGTCTAATACTTTATTTTTATAATTGCTGGTTACAATTTTTAGCAATAATCTATTCAATTTGAAAGAAATGAGTAAGGCAGTTGTGGTATAATGAAGACTTTATTTGTGGTGGTTGTATAACATTGCAGTTTTTAATGATTTTAAAACTTGTTTTTTATGTTTGGAAAAGAAACATTTCAGTAACATTACAACATTTGTCAGCATCTTTGAATGTTATAACTTCCAGTTCGTGAATGAAATTACGTTCGTTTTAGATGGCTTCGTTCATGTGGTGGAACTGTGAAAGGTTGTAAACAGTTAACCATGTAAAAACTCTTGAAACTTTTAAACTAAGAGTTCATTTGGTTATGTGGTGTGGCTCCAAGGCGTGTTGACGCTGTTTTTCGTTTGCTTGCTGTCGCGTTGTCTGGGAAGAGAAGAGGAAAGCGTTAGGTCACCGTGGGTTAGGGAGTGTGTGAAAAGTGTATGGTTTTTGCTTACCTCTAGTCGTCGTCATCAGAGTCTTCTATGACGAGTGGACGTTTTCTGTACTTCATTTCAGGAGCATTGTATACCTTTATGGAGACTGCCTCATTGAAGGTGCAGTGTGGGCCAAAGATGGCTTGAAGTCTGTTGGAAAAAGGCTGCTCGGCTGTGTTCTGGAGCTGTGAAGTGGCAGAATGCTGAGGATCTTTGCAGGAGGTAGATGCCTGTTCTGTGTCAGATGTGGAGAATGTGAGGAGCTCAACACTTTTCGTTGTTTGGCTTGGAGTACAGAATAATTATTAATAGACTGCACATTTCTGTGGCCTGATATTTGTTGTACTTCAGTGGGGGCCATGCTACAGTCTAAGAGCCTCTGGATCGTAGTTTTTCGGGTAGAGTGGTTGGTTATTCGTTTGCAGTCTGGAATTCCAGACTGCAGTTTCATGGTTGTCATCATGGCTCTTAGTTTGTTAAGTCCCACAGTCATGTTTCTGAACCAGAGGAGTTTTGTTTTTTATTTATGTTTGGGGCTAAGTAGAATGGGGAGTCTTTGGTCAGCATTTCGGTGGTCTGTTACTTTGTAGAGACGGAAAGCTGCTATTATGTCTCTTTCTGGATTTTGTTTATTTTGATAGATTAGGGTTTAAGTGGTCTTATATTTCTAGGGTTTTCTCCAGTTCTCGTTTAGTTTGTCTTTCATTGTATTCAAAGAAAGCTGTTGCCTTCTGTGTCTGTGCCCTCAATAATGTCACCCCAGGTGAGTCAGTACTGTTCTTTTGTTCTGAGTGCGAATTGTAGACCAATGTTGAAGAATAAGAAATTGAGCAGACCAGTTGGGTTGTCAGAGACAATGTGCCTGAACTGTAAAGCAGTTCAATGTCTTGCTCTGTGGTGTGGCGCTTTAATGATCTGTTTCCTTTACCTAGTCGCTTTAGATGTTTTGTTTAGCAGCAAGTGTTTTTCTGGTTTGGATAAAATCGGTTGCTAGCCCTTTAAATATACTATGGGGATAGTTATGGGCTGCTAGATGCCTGTCTATGCTGGCGATGATGTCACGGATTGTTCCTGGCTCATATTCAGAGCCATTGTGACGTTTCAGACAGTAAATGAAGTTGGCAATGTGTGTATCTAGCGCTTTTGCAGTAAAAGTGGTAAACTCGTTTTCTAGTGACGCTTCTGTGAGGAATTTGTGGAAGAGATGGAGGTCACTGTCTGTTTTTCGTTTCGTATTTTTATTATCCTGCTCTACTGTAAATACTTCTCTTACAGAGGAATCTACTATGTCAGACCTGGTTTCCATAGTTGAAGTAGTTTGTGCTGTTGCTGTCACTATTTCTTAAACCGTTTTCCTTTTTTCTAGGTGGCGAATATATGTTGTGCCTGAGATAACAACGCTGGATCTGACAGGACACCCCCAGCTGCGAGACCGTGAGTCAGTCAGTTGTTTTGTTAGCTCTGCGGTTCTTTGTGTCTCGCGCTGTGCTCTAGAGCACAGTGGCGCATGTTTGCCATTATAACTGGCTGAGGTAGTTATAACGGCAAATTATAACTCGATTTTTGTATGAAAAAAATTGTGGCCAGTAATTATAGGTTTATTATTATTTTTTTTTTAAATTGTAGTTTATTCTCCTCCAGCTACTCTAAGCCCCACATCATCGGGAGTGACAATGGTGTCAGCCCCTGCATCTGACACCTACCTGGACCCTCCGGACTCCCCCATGGAGCCATGGTTCTTTCCCCTCCAGGCGGGGATGAGGTGGGGCAACTACACCCAGAACAATTCTAGTCTCGTCGGGATCTAGCAAAGCCAGGCAGGCTCCATTGACCATTCATTTTCTTATTTAACTCCAACTTTTTATGCCCAGTGGCCACTGTCCCACATGAGCAAACTGACCTCCTCACCTCCCTCTGAGTGCAAACCAACCCCCTTTTTGTGCTGACAAATTTCCTTCCCCACTCTACCACTTGCTTAGCAGCAGTAAATGCCATGTATCATTTTTTTTATTTTGCATGTCTATGCAGTCACAAAAAGTGTCTCCTGACATCTTTTGTAAGTACTCCCCCATCATTTTTTTCATGTTTCCTCTAGTGTTTAAATTTACTGCAGCATTATTGTGCACAAAACAACTGTAGCAGATAATAACTACATTTTTGTTCTCTCATAGTTGTTACCATGTTCACCCTGTAGAACAGCAGATTGAGAGGGGACATGATCTCAGCCTTTGCATATGCAGCAGTACTGATGAGACTGAACATATGGACATGTCCTCCAGCAGGACACGGGGACATCCTCGGAAGCTCACAATTTATTTATTTATTTATTTATTTGAGATAATCAGAAAGACCTTTGAGTCAATAGACTTATTTACAAGGGTTCCACGTCATACATAAAGAACA
This sequence comes from Neoceratodus forsteri, assembly GCA_016271365.2. Taxonomy (NCBI): domain Eukaryota; kingdom Metazoa; phylum Chordata; order Ceratodontiformes; family Ceratodontidae; genus Neoceratodus; species Neoceratodus forsteri. The sequence goes on along the minus strand of CM057453.1, from coordinate 1,301,430,893 downwards.
GAGATACAATACAGGTTTTACAGGATGTTAGAATCTAACAAGGATCATACACAGTGATGGAAAACAAATTTTCTTATCAACACATGGTGGTACATTTGTTTGAACGAGTAAGCTACCCTTCTAGGGTAGGGATGTTTTAGCACCAGTCACACAGCTATTAGAGGAGCAGAGAGTTTCCTTGGTGGCTGCTTGTCAAAGTGGTATTTGGGCTGTTTGGGCCATTATGCTACCATGGGTCAGTGAAATTGGGGGGGGTGAGGGTCAGTTGCAGTCACATGAGTTTGAGGCTTGTAGGTGATTCCTTAGTCCGGTTTTGAAGGGGCTGAGCCTGGTTTCTGCCGCGATTGGGCTGGGGAAGGCATTCATCCAGGCTGGGGCTTTGTAGCAGAAAGTTCGCTGGAATTGGGTGGTACAGCCATGTGGTACCCATAGCAGCGGTTTGTCCGAGCTGTGGGTTATTCTGCCTGGTGATGTTGTGAGGATAAATTGGCTTAGGGCAGGGGGTGAGGCCAAGGACAATTTTTTTTTGTCATTAGGCAGGTGTGATACCTAATTCTATTATCAAGGTTTAGCCAGTTTGCTATGCTATAGAGGGAGCATGTGTGTGTGTGTGAGCCGGTCATATCCTATGAGAAGCCAGCAGGCTTTGTTAAGCACCAGACGGAGACGATTAAGGGCTGTAGAAGCTGCCGCACTGTAGACGAGGATACCGTAGTCCAGCAGGGAGAGGATAGAGGAGTTTATGGTGAGTTGTAGTGCTTCAGTGGTGAGGCAGTGTTTATACCTGTAGAGAACACCTAGTCTGGAGCTAAGGGCATTATATAGGTGTTGGATATGGAGGTTAAAGTTGAGGGCAGAGTCTAGTGTGATCCCTAGGTATTTAAAACTGCTTACTTGTTCTAAGGGTGTCAGTTTAGTGGTGAGAAATTTGGGGCAGAGGTTTTTGAGGGGGTTCTGAGGATGAGAGAAAATCATGACTTTTGTTTTATTGTAATTAATTGTGAGCTGTTGGGTGGTCAGCCATTGTTCGATTTCTCGAAATGAATGTTGGAGAGTTTCGTGGAGTTTGGAGGGTACTGGATCCGAGGTGTACAGGACGGCATCATCCGCGTACAGTAGCAGGTTGCCAGTGAAGGCAGATGGGAGGGAGTTAAGGTAAAGACTGAAAAGCAAGGGGCCCAGTATGGAGCCTTGCGGGACACCGGAGCTGATAGGGAGGCAAGGGGATAGGACAGTGCCAACCTTGACCATTTGTGTTCTATCTGAGAGGTAGCTAGTAAACCAGTTCATGGCGTCCTTGGAGAAGCCTGTGTAGGCCAGCGTGTTTAGTAAGAGGGCGTAGTTGATGGTGTTGAATGCCTTGGATAGATCAACGAAGATGACCCCAGAGAGGTGGCCATGGTCCAAGGCAGAGTGTATGTGGGAGGTAAACTCAAGTAGGGCAGTGGTGGTACTATGACCCTTACGGAAACCGTGTTGTTGGGTGGTTAGCAGGTGATATTTATGGGGGGTAGGATGGAGATGGGGCGATAGCTGTTGGTGGATGTGCGGTCCCCATTTTTGTGTATGGGCGTGATGTAGACCGATTTCAAGGGGGTGGAAAATTTCCCTTAATAGAGGGAGCTGTTAAGAATGTGGGTGAGGGGTGCTAGGACTTCCATTAGGGTGAGGCGGAGAAGTCTTAGATCCAGGGAGTCGTGGCTAAAGTGATGGCGGCTAATGGCCTTGGCTAGGTAGGGTTTAGCTGTTGCAGGGGTGAGGGCTCTCAGATAGAAAGGTGGAGCGGGGGGGTTGGGGTGGATTATGGATGGAGGAGGGTCAAAGAAATTTGGGGAGTACATGGGAGAGATCAGTGAAGGCTGAGCTAAGGGCAGTGGCAATACTGTGGGGGTCAGTAGAGAGGCTACCATCAATTTGCATTTGGTCAGGTTGCAGATTAGTGGATTTGCCACAGAGCTCCTAATGTTTTCCAAATTCGTGATGCCCCAGGTGGAGAGTTAAGGTAGCTTTGTAGTAGTCCGCTTTGGCAGGACGTATGGCCCAGGTGTACTTGTTTCGGGCCTCCCTATACCATTGCCTGTCACAAGATCGCTGGGTCTCATTTGCTAGGTGCCATAGGTTGTCACACTGCTGCAGGAGGCCTAGGAGATGGTCCAAGAACCAGGGGGCATGGTTTCCCTTGGACATAGTTTTGGTAGGGGGGGCAAACTTGTCACAGACTGTATTAAAAGTGGTTGTGAATTGGTCAAGGGCTCGGTCTGGGTCAAGGGTGTTAGCTAGGGGAGAAGAGTCCCAGCCTCTGAGGTGGGCCTTGAGTTGAGCTAGTTTGCCAGGTCTAAGTTTGTGCTTGGAGATAATTATTGGAGGGGCTTTGTGGGTGGTTCCAGACCAGCTGCAGATGACCGGAGAGTGGTCACTTAGGGTGTCAGGGAGGACCTGGGTGCCTGTAATTTTGTGTGAATGGTTTGTGAACACTAGGTCAAGTAAGGAGGCTGTCCACGTGCGGTTGTTTTGCCCAGCAAATTATCAATTTAGGTGTGACATTAGAAGGGAGTATTTTCTCCACAGGGTGGTGAACTTGTGAAACAGTCTGGCAACAGAGACGGTGGACGTGAAGACAATACAGCAGTCTCCAGTGTTGTCCATCCTTCACCTTTCACCAGCACTAAATCCAGTAGCGTGGGAACCCTTCTCTGTCTCTGCTGTGCAGTGCAATTGGAGAACAGAGGATTTCAGACTCCATTGTGGTAGTGTCTCACCTTTCATCAGCACTGAATGTATTATGAGGAAGGGAGAAGCCTGCACAGTACCTGTTCCCATGGATAAACAAAGAGTGTAACTTTATTGTGAAGTGTTGTTTATGCAAGTGCGGCGTTCAGATACCTCACCATGACTCCCCTTCCCCGCTCACACTGTTCGAGCACACGCATGGCACAGTCTGCAGCAGCTACCTCTCTGCACTCACAAATGCAAAAGGGCCCAGGAAAACCAGATAATTGGACAGGCAGACTATTACCCAGAGAGCTGGGTCTATTGTTGCAAGCAGATATAGGAGATGGCCTGCACCACGTAAAATGGTAAAGGCAATAGCATGGAGAAACTTCATTGAAATAGCCTACCCCCTCATCTTAGGGTAAATAACTACCCTGGGGAATTAATATTATCTCATGGCATGGATTTTGCCCAGCAACAAGTCCTCCCTGGCTGATGCTGCAGACTCAGGATATGCTCACTTTCCACACTGCAGTGCGCATATTCATCCTTCTCACCTACCTCAGGGCTTGATGCTGCACCGTGCTACTGCTGGACCCGAGGGGTAGTTCAGGTGCTGCCATCCCTGTTCCTCTCTTGGTGCTCCAGCTTTCACCTTCTGCACCCCCAGCATGGAGGTCTATGAAAACAACACCCACCCTCAGCTGGATCAGGATGTCTCAGTCTGTCCCATGTCCGGATCACAGAGACTCCCACTTCACAGGTGGTGGTGATGTGGGGGGAGATATTGTTATTGGGTGTACTGGCAGGGAAGGTCTTACCATAATGCTGACAGTGTAACTGCATAGGGCCCCAGCTGTGGTGGGACTCCTTCCTGTTCCAAACAACTTCTGCATTCTTCATGTGGTAATGCTCTGACACGTAAAATGTCCTCTCCTTTTCACTACAAATAACAATACCAACCTTCTCTGACTCCAGCCAGACAGTGACCCCCCCCATTGTACAACAAAGGAGTGGATGCTGCTGATGAAGTGTAGGACCCTCCCCCCTGCCAGCTGAAGAACAAAGCAGTAGATGCCACTGACTGTAATATGACCATGGTGACAAAGAGAGAGTGTTAAGTAAGTAAGTAAATCTTTATTTGTATAGCGCCTTTCCACAACCAAGGAGCTTCACATTTAAAATACAACAACACACATAAAAATTTGCAATAAAACAATAAATATAGCAATTAATTAAAATTCGCCTGGGAAGGCTAAATTAAAGAGATATGTTTCCAACTTGGCTTTAAAACTATCGACAGTCAGGCATTCTCTTAACCGACAAGGTAGAGAATTCCACAGAATAGGTGCTGCAAAAGAAAAGGCACGGGCACCAGAAGTTTTTCAATGAACCCTGGGAATCGCTAGCAATCCCTCGTCTCGGTGGATCGGAGAGGATGGAGGGGGCAGTAGGGAGTCAGGAGATCTTGCAAGTAGCCGGGTCCCTTCTCATGTAGGGTTTTAAAGGTTAGCAAGTCAACCTTAAAGGTGATTCGGCACTGAATAGTCAGCCAGTCCAGTCTGCGTAGCACTGGTGTAATATGACTGGCTCTTGATGTGCCAGTCAAAAGCCTGGCCGCAGCATTCTGCACTAGCTTCAGGTGGTGGATATCAACCCCAGGAAGCCCTAGGTAGAGGGCATTGCAGTAGTCAAGGTGGGTGGTGATGAAGGCATGGATCAATGTTGGAAGGTCACTCCTCGGTCCCCATTGAAGTGCTGCAATGAGATGGGGCAGGCACAGAAATGGGGCAGGGCTAGGGAGAGAAGTCCCAGGGGTGGGACCAGTGAGGGTAGGGAGCCAGAGATTGTTTTTTGTTTTGAGAACGTGGGAGCAGGATTGTGAGGAGAGGAGAGAAGAGAGAAGAGAATTGGAAATGGTCACAGAGCCCAAGTGAGCTGTCTCCTCACTGAAGCCAGTACCAGTGAGGGGGAGTGGGACCGAAGATGTTTTAGGAGAGAGAGAGAGAGAATGAGTCAGCAGAAGCTGGAGACTGGACATGAAGTGGGAGGGAGAGAAAGACTCAACAGGAGTGGTGGCATGGAAGGGGGTATGAAAGAATAAGTGGACAGGAGCCATGATGTGGGGGCAAGCACCATTACAGGGTCTTCATCCCCAAGTCCCCTATGGAAGTACACAACAGGACCAGGTGGACACAGCAGCAGTAGAGTTGGGGGAAGAAGTCCCCAGAAGAAGGCAGGACTGGCAAGGGGAGAGAGCCCGATATATATTTTTTGTTGTGAGAATACAGAGGCAGGGCTAGGGGAGAAGGGAGATGAGAATTGGAAATGGGCATGGAGCCCAAGTGAGCTGTCCCCTCACTGAAGCTGGTACTGATGAGGACAGAGGGACCAAAGATGCTTTGGGGCAGACAGACAATGAGTCAGGAGGAGCTGGAGACCGGGCAGGAGGTGGGAGGAGAGAAAGACTCAGCAGGAGTGGTGGCATGGCAGGGAGTTTGAAAGAATGAATGGAATGATGCCACAATGGGGGAGGCAAGCGCCATTATGGGGTCTTCATCCTCAGTCGCCTATGGAAGTGAAGAAATGGGACTGGGTGTGCACAGCAGCACAGCAGGATTGGGGAAGAAGTCCCTGGAAGAAGGCGGGACCAATGAGGGGAGGGAGCCAGAGTTGTTTTGCTGTTTTGACAATACTGAGGCAGGGTTGCAGGGAGAAAAGAGGGAGACTTGGAAATGAGTACAGATCCCAGGTGAGCTGTTCCTTCACTGAAACTGGTACCACTGAGGGGAGAGGGACTGACGATATTTTGTGGAAAGCAATGAGTCTGTAGGTGCTGGAGACTGAGTGGGGTGGGGAGTGGAAGGAAGAGAGAGAAAGACAGCAGAAGTGGTGGCGGAGTGAGGGAGGGAAAAAACAAGTGGACAAGAGCCACAATGGGGGGGGGAGGTGGTAAACAGAAGGTTGGGGCAGGTGGGAGACCTGCAGGGTAAGAAAAATGCACAATGATGGGAGAAAGGAAGTGTAGTGGTCTCAGAAAGATGGGATGAGATTCCACTGTGGAGATAAAATGTGATTTGTATCTGATCCATTTATGTACTTAGTGATCTTGCTCCTTCTCTTCCTCTGTTCACAATATGTCAGCATAGCTTTCACTTTCCAGGCAGGGACTTCACCTTCTCCTTATTTTTTTCCCTTTGGCTGAATGTTCTGGAGGTTCGAAATGAAGTTTTTAAAGGACCTACTCCACCAGTATGTAGGAAGGTGGGGAGAGATGGACTGTGAGGGAGGAGGGGTGGAGGCTGAGCCAGACATCTAGTTATTGTGAACAGACTCTCTCCCAATAAAGCCACACCCCACAGCCCTGCATAGAGAACTCCCATGCTTGTGTCCACTACCATTAATCAGGCTTGATACTTTCAGGTCAGCCGTTCACCCGGCGTTGGGAGGCAGTGTGCCGATACCCTGCTGTGGAGGTGTGGGATCTTCCATCCCAGAGGAGCTTCTGCCAGAGATAGAGATCTACTGGCCACAACTGAGACCCAGGATGTGGCTTCTGACATTTGACCATCAGTCGAGTGGGTGGTGCCAGTGGATGTTGTTGCCCTGGTCCCCACAGAAGTGTAGCAGTGGGACCAGGTGGGCGCACCAATGGAGTCAGGGCTGGTGGGAGCTGTGAGCTGGTAGGTTCAGGATGAGCTTTGCACCCACTGATGAATTAAAACAAAAAAGAGCAGGGGGTGGGAGGGAAAGGAAGGACTATGTCAACTTGGAGCTGGCCAGTTTAGCAAGAGCTCTGGATCTACTGAAGAATTAAAACAAAATGTGCTGGGTGGGGTAGAGGAAGTACAGTGTTGGATGGGAGCTGTCGCATCCAATATGAGCTACAGACCTGCTGAAGAATTGAAAAAAAGCAGAGAGAGGCCTTCTTCCTTTAGTCAGGCTGGACAGCAGCACACAGCACCACAGGTCATGATCTTGTTGGCTGCCTATACTACATGCAGATTACTGTACCGTGCTTACACCATTTTTTAATCACTCCTACCTCTGATCTCATCCTCACTCCTGTGTTTGTTGCTTCATTTCTCATTTTTTCAGTGCCTAGCTCTCCACTTCTCCTCCACACAAAGTGAAATTTGGCATAATGTTTAAAAATGAAAGTTAGCTCTTTGGGACTAGAGAGACCCACTGCCTCAGGATGTTTTCAATGGTTCCATATCATAATAGCAATTGCAAAACAGCGATTGCTATCATGGCGAGGGTGTATCACTGAAAAGCTAATCGGTGATATACACTTCAAGGCAACCCGACATCCGGAATGTTAAAAAGTGTTTTTGCTCCATAATTCAGTTACTATAGGAATTAGTATGAATAGAGACATGCCCAAGTTACAGGATTTAGTATAATACAGTACATTTAGTTTTATTGTTTGGATTAGTTACTGTAAAAAGTTATTTTAAGGCACGAGGTACAGTGGGTATGATATGGTCTGAGGCTGTTTCATTTTTGTTTCCTGTTAGTATAGATGAGAAGAATCAGAAACCACATGAAGTTAAGAAACTTTGGTCATTAGATGCCTTGGTGAATGTTGATCTGACTTTATTGTCTTCATGGTGGTTAGACTTCCCCTCCATATGTTCAGGTATGTATTTATGACAGGAAGGTCATGACCTAATCCTCCCTCGAGACATGAGGAGTCAGAATAGGGACAGGGGCTGGTCTGACTTAAAGAGTTAGAGAAAACAAGGCCTGCACACTTCAATGGCCTGGAGCTGGCCTCAGGGGCACTCCCCTTGGAGGAGGTTCAGTGTCAATGGGATCTCTGAGGTTAAAGGTGCCATGAGAGAGTCAGAGGGTGGCAGATATAAGTCAGCTAGGCTGTGCATGTCATGAACAAGCAACAGAGGTAGCTCTGATTCCGCTCCCAGTAGGTTAAATCATACTGGGAAAGGAGAGCTGAAGTGGCAGCCACATTCTGGGGACCTCCTGGTCCCAGGCAAAGCCAAACAAAAAAAGAAACATTGTTCCCCATCCCCAACTAAGTCTCGCAGGCCCCCTCCACCTAGAAGGAACACAATTTCCAGTGAGGATTTGGATGATTTGAATTTCTCAGGCAGGGAATGGGATGCAGAGTCAGAGGTTTCCTTCTTTAAATCCTGAAGAATGGAGGAGAACCCCCCCCACCCCAAGAGGCAGAGGGAAGAGGAAAATGGGGATGATGAGGAGCTTGGTCCTAAAAAGAAGAAGAAACCATTTAACCTGAGGCCCCTAGGGACTCTCCCATCAAATGGATCCCTCTCCCCAAGGTGTCTGAATACCTCACCCTGCACCCTCACAAACCTCTCAACCACAAGTCAAGATACAGGTTCCAAAGACAGAGATGGCCCCACACCTTTCCTTTCCCATAAAGTTGCACTGACACCGGAATTTGATCCTCATTTCTCTATGTTCTAGGGAAATCAGGGGAAGACCCTAGGAAGGGCATCGATAAAAGCCTAAAGGCTGTTCAAGATAAACTTTTACACCTGGTGGGACTCCAGCCCTGTTATGTGACTTGGCGCAGGAGGCAATTCATGAAGACCCTGCCTTGGACCTAGAGTAATGCCAGGGCATTCTGTAGAGGGCAGACTGTTTTTTTTTGAGAATGGCATTTCTGCCTAGCCAACAGAAAGAAGAATGTCTGCATACCTTAATTTTCATTCCTGACTCAGCAGCCCTGACCACCTCAGATGCAGGGGTCAAGGCTGCTTTTTGGAGACCCTCTCCTCAAAGAACTGCAAAAGCTAGGCAAGAGCTTTTTTTCAATAAAGCAAATGCAGTCTTCCTTCATGACCATGGGTAGAAGTAACTTTTTGGAAAGGCAAAAAAGGATGGGGCTGCCTTTATGACCACAATTTTAGTCAACAGCAGAGGCAAGGCACCTGATTTGATTATTGCACCTCAGGTGATTTTTCGCCCTTATACAGGCAGAGAAGAGATAGGATCCCAGGAAGAGGCTGCTTCGGAAGAACTCAGGAAACCTTGCAGGGATCTGACCCAGGTCAGTCTGGTAAGTTCAGAGGGGACCATTCCCCCATTTTCCTTTCTTCCAGAGTTTAACAAAGGTTCAAGTTCTCTTCATTTAGGGGGAAGGCTGAAAGAGTTTACTGTAAACTGGTTCTAGATCACCCAGGACCCCTGTGTGCTGGAAACGGTACAGGGTTAACAGTTAAACTTCATGTCGATGCCCCATCTTCTAAGTCTATGTCTCAGGCACATGCAGTTTTCACCACAGGAGTAAGGTCTTATTCAGGGGGAATATCTCATGTCCACAAAAGGGGCAACAAGAAGGCATTGCCCGGGTCTGGAGACCAGATAGGCCTCCATCTTCCTGGTCCCCAAAAGGGATGGGTCAGTTGTCCAATAGTGAGCCTCAGACAGATGAAAAACTTTGCTTCCTATGAGCATTTCAAAAATGGAAAGGGTTCATCTTCTCAGTGATACTCTGTTACAGGGGGACCGACTGGCCAGACATGGCCTCATGGCTGCTTATTTCTGCATTCTGGTCCATCCAGAGAATGGAAAATGTCTCAGGTTCCAGTGGTGAACAGGGATCTTGGAATTTTCCTGCCTTTCATTAGGTTTAGAATTAGCCCCAAGATGCTTCACGAAGCTTCTCTAGCCAGTGGTGGCCTGCCTGAGGACCACCAGAATCCATTTGACAGTTTATCTAGGTGACATTCCCTTAATGGTACACTCAATTAGGAGAAGATCTGGGGGTGACCTTGGTGCTGCTGGAGAACCTGGGGCTTGTCATTAACCAACAGAAATTGGTTCTACTCCCTTGTTGTCATTAGCTTTTCTCTGGATCATGCTGAAATTGAAGGAAACAACCCTGGATCTTCCTCTCCCCAAGCTGAGGAAGATCAAGAAAGAAATTAGAAATCCTCTCAGGCCAAGTTAGCCTTGGTCAGACATGTGGTGAGGGTGATAGGTCTCCTCGGCTTCAGTTCAGGCTGTCTTCCAGTCTCCCTGCATTACTGCCAGTTGCAATTGTTCAAGGTCTAGGCCCTTCATAAACAGGGTTCATTTGACACCCAAGGGGCTCTGACTCCACAAGTGAGAGCAGAGCTGATCTGATGGTTCACTAAGGTGGCCTCTTCAAATGGCAGAGCCATTTCTGGATCCCAACCATAGCTGGTCATAGATTCAGATGCCAATCTTCTAGGCTGGGGCCCAGCTTGGGAGGGCAGGTCAGCAGGGGGATGGTGGTCCCTCCTTGAGGCTTAGTCACACATCAATGTTCTCAAATTGTGGGCATCTTCTTTTGTGGTTCGCTGTTTTGTGAAGGACATGAGGGATCTATCCATTCATTCTCCTTCATGTGGACAATGTAGTGGCAGTCCATTGCATAAATTGCCTTGGTGACACAGGGTCCCCGGTACTAATTCAGGTGATGAAGCAATTTCAGAGCTTCTGCCTCCAAAACAACCTGTGGGTTCAGGTTCAACACATCCTGGGGTTATCCATTGTCAAGGTGGACTAGAACGTGAGGTACCTCTCAGACTGGAGCGAATTTTTTCTCACAACTGACATCATCTTGGGGATTCAGAGGAGAAGAAGGGGCCCACTGTTAGTAGACCTGTTCACCTCCACACTCTCCAGGCAACTACTCCGTTTCTTCAGTTGGCATCCAGACCTAGAGATAGTGGCAATAGATGCTTTCCTCCAGTACTGGAGGGGTTTACAGGGTTACCCATTTCCCACCTTCTCCATGATCTATAGGACACTAACAGAGATCAAGAGGCAACAGACTTATGTAGTGATAGTGACACCAGTTTGGTAGGCTCTACATGGTATCCAGTGCTCCTGGAACTATTGATAGAGGTTCCTCTGCTTCTCCCTGTAGTCCCAGATCCATTGATGAGCACAGAGGGGTTCTCACACCTGCTTGTCCTGGAAGGCTCACTCCATCTGGCAGCATAGATGCTTTCTGAGGTTTCTATCAGTCTCGGGGCTTTCAAAGGGGGCTGTTAGCCTCTTTCAGAGATCCTAGCCGGAGGTACCATGAAGGTCTACAAATCCACATGGGGCTTGTGGGCTAGCTGAAATCTGGCTAGGGACTTGGATCCCCTTTTGCAGCCCTATAACTCAGATTGTGGAGTTTTTCCCCCATTCTTATCAAGCAGGTAAGCCCGACAGCTCTATTAGTGCATTAATATCTTCCATTTCTACAGGGCATACTCCTGTGGATAGTAAGTTTGTAGGTAAATCTGTACTAGTCTGTAGGTTCATGAAGGCCATCAAGTGGTTGAGGCCCCCTCATTCCAAGTATTGGTGCACTTGGGACAGGGACAGAGGCCTCCTCATTCCAAGTATTGGTGCACTTGGGACAGGGACAGAGTGTTACTCCTCTTCAGGTCTTGGGGTTCTAACAAATCTTTAGACTTGAAACAGTCATCGATGAAGCTAGCCATAGAAACATAGAAGTTGACGGCAGATAAGGACCACAAGGCCCATCCAGTCTGCCCATATTTTCAATCTTATGAATGTGCCATAGGCCTGTACTCTGTCAATGGCCTATCTATTCATACGCATCTGTATTGCTCCCTTATGCCTATCCCATGCCTGTTTGAAGCCCTGCACTGTATTCATATCCACCACTTCCTGAGGTAGGCCGTTCCATGCATCCGCCACCCTTTCAGCAAAAAATAACTTCCTCACATTACCCCTTAGTCGGCCTCCCTCTATTCTCATGCTGTGTCCTTTTGTCCTGCTATTTTTCTTATATTGAAACATGTTAGACTCTTTCACATTGTTAATGCCCTTAAGATGTTTGAATGTTTCGAACATATCACCTCTCTCTCTCCTTTGCTCTGGGGTATACGTATTGAGCTCCATTAATCTATCCTCATATGTTTTCTGATGCAGTCCCTGCACCATTTTTGTTGCCCTTCTCTGGACTGCCTCCATTTTGTTAATGTCCTTGTGCAGGTGGCCTCCAGTACTGCATGCAGTACTCCAGATGGGGCCTAACCAGTGTCTTGAAAAGAGGGATTATTACCTCACTCTTATGACTTGTGATACCCCTACTAATACACCCCAACATCCCTATAGCCTTACCTACTGCTTTAGTGGTCTGCTTGGATGATTTCAGGTCATCTGTGATGATGATGCCTAAGTCTCTTTCTTCCCTTGTGATTGCCAGCAACTCCCCTCCCAACCTATAGGTGGCTTCAGGGTTTCTCTTCCTTATGTGCATGATCTTGCACTTCTTTGGGTTAAACCCCAGTTGCCACTCTTCTGATCATTTTGCCAGTTTATCCAGATCTCTGCCCGCCCCATCTGGATCATCTACTCTGTTGCAGATCTTGGTGTCATCTGCAAACAGACAAACCTTACCCTCCAGTCCATCTGCAATGTCACTGATGAAGATATTGAAGAGGACTGACCCCAGGACTGATCCCTGAGGTACCCCACTTGTGACTTGCATCTCTTCTGACTGTATATCATTTACCACCACTCCCTGTTTTCTGCCCGCCAACCAGTTTGCCACCCAGTTGATCAACTTCTGTGAGCCTACCCAGCGTATTAATCAATCTTCTATGTAGAACAGTATCGAAAGCTTTGCTGAAGTCAAGGTAGGTGACATCAAATGCACCCCCTTGTTCCACCACTCTGGTTCCCCAGTCAAAGAAATCTATGAGATTAGTTTGACAGGACCTTCGTGATGTAAACTCATGCTGTCTTGGATCCTGTGTTCCTATGGATTCCAGGTGTTGCACTATCCTTTCCTTAAGGAGTGCCTCCATAATCTTGCCCACTTCTGAGGTAATACTGACTGGTCTTTAGTTCCCTACCTCCTCCCTGCTACCATTCTTGTGGAGTGGGATCACACGAGCCCTTTTCCAGTCTTCTGGGACCTCTCCTATGCTCAGAGACTCACTAAACAGTTCTGCTAATGGCTCTGCTAGTTCCACCCTTAGCTCCTTTAGTACCCTGGGATGTATGCCATCAGGTCCTATTGCCTTGTCCACCCTGAGCTTAGTGAGCTCTTGTAGGACCCTTTCATTTGTGATGGGACTTGTGCACACCTCCTTCCCCCCTGTGTCCATGGTGCTGAATTGTGGGCCCTGCCCTACCATCTGCTCAGTAAACACTGAGCAGAAGTATCTGTTTAGGATAGATGCCTTTTCTTGGTCCTCCTCCACACATTCCCCCTTATTCCCTTTGATCTTAGCAGTACCCTCTCTGGACTTTCTCCTTTCACTACTGTATCTATAGAAAGTCTTGTCCCCTTCTTTTACTGTTCATGCTAGTGTTTCCTCGGTTTGGGCCTTTGCCTGCCTTTCTGCCATCCCTGCTTCCCTTAGGGAAGTTTGGTATGCCTAGCCTATCTTCGTCCCGCTGTGTTCCCTTATGATTCCTGAAGGCCAAACTTTTGGCTCTGACCTTTTCTGTTACTGTTTTTGAGAACCAAAGTGGTTTCCTCCTTCTTTTTCTCTTGCTTTTCTCCCTAACACAATGGGATGTTGCTTCAAGTATTGCATCCTTAATGCTTGCCCACTTTGCCTGTACCCCCTCACCTGTATTTCTTCTTGCCAGGGCTAGCTTAACTCTGTTGGCCATCATATCAAAGCCAGCTCCTCTGAAGTCCCATTTTTTTGCCTTGGAATGGTATGATTTAGTTCTAGTGGCCAAATTGAACAATACCATGTGATGGTCACTGGTCCCCAGGTGACCTTCTTCCTGGAGATCTGTGATCCTTTCCCCATTAGTTGGTACTAGATCTAGGATAGCCCTGTCTCTTGTGAGTTGTACCAGTTGTCTGAGGCCCTCCCCCTGCAAGGAATCCACTATGTGTCTAGTTCTGGTGGATGTTCCTGCTGGTATTGACCAATCTGTACCTGGCATGTTGAAGGCTCCCATTATTAGAACCTCCCCTTTAGCAGTCATGTTTTGTTTATCTTCTAACAGTAATGAGTCTATGTCCTCTCCCTGGTCTGGAGGCCTGTAGACAACCCCAGTTCATATGACTCTCCCATTTCCTGTTTCCAGGGTGACCCACAGTTCTTCTGGCTCCTTATGTGTAGTCTGAATTTCTGTAGATTTGATATTCTCATTGACATAAAGGGCCACTCCCCCCAAACATTTTGCAGCTCGGCCTCTTCTGAACAGTACATAGCCGAGTACTGAAGCCTCCCAAGTGTGGTTACTGGTGAACCATGTCTCGCTAATGACTACTATGTCCAGTTTAGCCTCTGTCATTGTAGTCTGCAGATCTGGGATCTTGTTTCCCAGGCTGTGGGCATTTGTGTACATGATTTTCCATTGGCCAGATTTCGGTGCGCTAGTTGTTGGGTGAGGTCTGGAGTTTCCCCTGCGTGTCATATGGGGAGCCCAAACTTTTTCCTTACCTGGTGATGCAAATAAACTACAAACATGCAGAACTCCTGTTTGATCACTAGCTGAGGGGGGAGGGTGATCTTCCCGGTCAATGTATTGGGTGCTGCACCCCTCTCCCCATTTGCTAGTTTAAATATTCGCCAAAAATGTCAAACTTCTGCTCCAAATGCACTGACTCCTTCCTTAGTCAGATGCAGTCCATCACATCTAAAGAACCTTCGCTCCTAAAACTGTTGACAGTTACAGTACCTACAAATTTGTGTCCTTTTTCCTGGCACCAGCCTTTGAGCCATATATTTAGCTCCCTTATCTCTTCTTTTCTGACCTTCCATCCATCTGCCCCCCTCTCCCAGACCGGCAGGATCTCAGAGAAGGAGATGCTGGGCAAAAAGGATGAGTTTGTTTCCCAGCCTGGTCAGGTGTTCCCTGGTATCCATAACTCACCGGCTGGCGAGATCGTTAGTCCCTATGTGTACCAGGATGTTGATGTTTTCACCTGCTTCCTGCATGATTTTTGTAATGCGGTCAGTATCTCTTCATGCTGATGTACCTGGGAGACATCCAACCATTACCCCCAGCTGGAGGTAGATATTAACTCCCCGAATCATGGAGTCTCCTATGATCAGAAGTGTTTTGGATTTCCTTTTTGTTTTTTTTGTTTTGGTCCCTGTTTTGGGTGAGTTTTGTAGCATTAGCTTCTGTGCTGCAGTGTCCTGCTCTGCAGTGTCCTCTGCCCCTTTGTTTGTTTTCAGAGATTGAGGCAGAAACCTGTTTGTGGTTTTTATATGGTTTGTGGAGGTGATACGTTGGAGAACAATTTTTTTTTTTACACTTTCTTTTTATCCCACCTTACTGTTCCCTCGACCCACTCCTTCAGACCATTGATCAATCCTACAGGTCCCTCCCACAGAATCTTCCCCTAGAGTGCCAGGCATACTTGGCTATCCCTACTACCTACTCTTCCTCCTTGGAGTACCTGCACAGTGGGGTCTGTCCTGCGGGTTGGTGGATCAGTCGTCATCTTGGCCCAAGGGGGGATTTTCCATTTTTCTCCCTTTAGTTCCTTTACCCTCTGAGGATGTCAGCATGTAGGACTGATGTCCAGTCATATGGCATGCTGTTGCACATTGCCGACAAATGTCCACAACATCCTCCTCTCCCCAACTCTTGAAGAGCCACCTATGCACAGGTGCGTCAAGTGTGCAAGACACACCCTAGGATCCCACCTCGGGGGAGGAGAGTATCCATTGGGATGCTCAATCCTCCCTCCCCCCTCTGGCCCCTGATGACCTGAGTCTGTTCCCGAACCAGGGTCACCGGCATGGTGCGAGGTGTGGCATCCAGCACCTCAAACTTCAGCGCCACCGGGCCAGCCCCCATTTGTTTTGTTGAATTTTGTTGACCCGGTAAGCCCACTGGGCCTAGAAGTCCCTTTTTCAGGGGTGACCAGGGGGAGGGGGGATACAGATGGTAAGCAACTGAAATTTAACCAGATTAAGCTGTTGGTGGTATTTTTAGTGAATGAGGGAAAGTTGGCCAGGACACCGGGGAAATTCTCCTATTCTGACAGTAGGGGGCTTGGCCGTTTCTCCGTGATGGCCACTCAGAGTCCGGCGTTGGAGGGTGAGGATGTTTTGGAGGTAGGTTAGTTGGTCTCCTTCCCTATCTCCTCTCAGCAAGAGACCAGCTTGGAGCAGGGAGTTTTGACCACGAGTCCTGTCTCTGTTGCCTTCTCGAGCATGATGAATTTGCTGGAATTATCTGTTTCTGCAACAATGGAAAGCACTCCTGTTCTCGTACCTGAGGTTTTGATGGCCAGTGGAGGGCAAGCCGGTGAATGATCTTGTTGCTTGTTCCAGCAGCTGGAAGCCCTGTCAGTGAGGGATTGATGTTTTTTGACAGGGCTCAGCTGTGAGCACAGCGTATGCCATCAGTGTCAGCTGGAGACGGCTTGCAAGTTCTATTTGGCAAGGAGTTTTCGGGAGCTGTGGAGACTGGCAGCTGTTCTTTGCTACAAAGCGAGTGCCTAGAGTCTCTTTCCAGCTCCCCTAGTTGTTCAAAGGAGGTCTTACTTCCAGCTCATTTCACTGAAGACGCCAGTTTACAGATTTCACACTGGGTGAAGAATCCCTGCCTCCCGGCTAAGCAGTTTGTGCATGCTTCAACTACGGACTTGGCTGCTTTACGTTTTCAAGGCACTGTGTGTGTTTCCCCTGGTTCTGGGTCAACTAAAACTCTACTACATGAGTCTCGACAGCAGGACTTGAGGGAGCATGATTTAACTAAGTGTTCTGGGACTGATTCTGATGCTAATATTTCTGTTTCAGGGGTGACCATTGCTGAAGCATTGAAGGGAGCGGGGTGGGAAAATTCACCCCGGGATGATTCATGGGCCTCTCCTGTACAGCCTAGCCCTGCACCACAGGGGGACTTGTTGGATGTCTCAGACCCTCTGGAATTACCCTTGGGCTTGCATCTCACGCAAAATCCAGAATGGCGTGTAGGTGGGTCTCGAACACTGGACCCGGAGGGGCGAATTCAGTGTACCCAGTCTACTGCTATGTTGGGGGATCCTTTCCATGATATGCCTCTTGTCTCTTCTTTACCAGATGTTTCTATGGATTTGGAGCAGTTGGATGAGCCTCCGGTGACTCAAGCGGGGTCAGAGGATGGCTCGGCTCATAAAACTGTGGACACTGAAGCTCCTATGACTTCTTCTAGTGGCTTATCTTCACAGGTCCCGAGACCTTTGTCTACTGAGTCTCATTCCTCTACAGCTCCTGGACTATCTACTGGTCCACAGAAGCCTAAATCCTTTGCTGGACTGTTTCATTCCCCTCCTGAGCAGGCCAAACAGCGTAATGCTGTAAGACTATGCTACAGGGGTGGGCTGGAAAATTTTCCAGATCACTTGTATGTTGGGAAAACCTTAATTAAAACTAGTTTGCAGTTTTCTTCCTCTGAAATTTATGCCCTGATCCATACCTCAGGGGATAACTATTTTGACATTAGTTTTAAAACATTGTTGGGTTTAGACACATTCTGGCATAGATATCAGGCAGTCAGACATACCCCTTTATGGTCCACTTCTTTTGCTGTACCCCTCACAAAACCCACTATAAAACCTATTATGGTTTTATTTAAAAATGAGGGTGTAGCAATTGATGATATTGTATGATGGTTATCGTCTAAATGCACTGTGTTAGGTTTACCAGATCCAATTATTGATTCTGAGCGCTTTTGGACAGGGGGATGGAAATTACAGGTGAAATTGCCAGTTGTAAATGGTATAATTCAGCATTTACCCAGTTGTTTTTACTTGGGTAGGGATAGGGGTTTTGTTTTTTATCCAGGACAACCTAAATCATGTTTTAGGTGTGGGGCCCACACACATCTCAGTAACGCCTGTGATCAGCTCAAATGCTCTTCTTGTCTGGGTTCTGGACATGTGAGTATTAATATTCCCCACCCAACATATTGTAATCTGTGTGAAGAAGCCTCCAATTCTTATAAAGAGTGTCCTTGGGCCTCACATAATAATCTTGAAATGCCTACAGAAAGTCAGGGTGAGATGGTTTCTAAGGCTCAAGGGTCTGCTCAAGCCAGGCCTCCATTTCAGCTTTTTGCTCCTGAGCATTCCCTTCCCCCTTCTTGTTCCATTGTACAACAGATAACCCCTGTTTTGGCTCAGCAGACCTCCAGTGAGCCCATGCCCTTATCAGATGTGGTAACAGCTAGGGAGGGTATGGTACACCTCTCTGAGGCCTCAACTTCTGCTGTACCTGAGGGACAGTCTGATACACCTAGTACTTCAGCCAATGTTTGTGATCCCAAAGATGTTATGCCCCCCTCCGAGAATACTGACTGGGTGGTGGTGGGGACCAGGAGACAGATGAAAAGTTCCCTTTTGAAGCGAATTCCTCCTTCCTCTGGCCCTCAGTCCTCTGACTTGGTAGTTAAAAATACGTTTTCAGTGCTGCACAAACGTAAGCAAACTACGGAAACAGAGGAGGAGTCTGATGCTTCGTCTGTTGCCTCTTCTCAGGTTGATATGTTGATGGACACGGATCAGCTTTCTGGAGATACTCAGACTGTTAGGAAAAAGATATGTAAAATGAAATCTCCGGGAAAAGGGAGAGGTAAAAAAAAGTCTTAGAGCTTAACTAGTCTACATGGGGGATGTTTTGTCGTTTGGCAGTTTGAATGCCAGTAGCCTCAAAAACCCTAAAAGGAGACGGGCCATTTTTTCTTTCCTTATTTCTTTACCATTGCACATTAGTTTTTTACAAGATACCAGGCTTCATTCCCTTCTGGAAATTGGTCAAGCATCTAGAGATTGGAAGGATGGCTTATCTTTCTGGTCCTTGTTTGAAGAGGTGTATGCTGGAGTGGGGATTCTCATTAAAGATTTAGAAGTGCAGGTTATTAGACTTCTTGACTTAATTCAAGGTAGGGTCCTTATCTTGGATGTCATTATTCACTATCAGGAGTGGAGACTAATTAATATTTATAACCCTCAACTTAAATCACAAATAATTAATACTTTCAAAATTATTCAACCTTTTCTGCATTCATCAAAATCTGTAATTTTTTGGGGGATTTTAATTGTATTTTGGCTCTGTCAGATAAAACTGGGGTAACACAAAAACTATACTCCGATTCCAATTTCCTTAAAACCTTATATGTTACAGCCAATATTTAGGATGGGGCTTCTTTTGGTCCACAACCTCCGGCACACACTTTTCATCGTGGCAGGTTTTCCACGAGGGTAGACTATTTTTTCATCTCCAGCTGGTTGTCAAGTGTACAGTATTCAGTTCTCCCATGTGAATATTCTGATCATTGTTTGATAGTTTTGTCTGTTGGATATCCTCATAATAAGCCAATCTCCCATACTTTTTGGAAAATGAATATCTCTATTTTAGGGGAAGAAACTGGGTGGCATGACCTGTATAGTCTTCTCCAGGATAAAATTTCAGTGTTTGACTTATATGATAATCCGGCCTTTTGGTGGCAAAATACTAAATTAGAAATTAGAAAATTCTGTCAAAGGTTTTCTAAAACTTATTCCTCTAATCGGTATTTTAAATACCTAAATTGCTGCAGCCAGTTGCAAAAATTACTATCATGGCAAACGGAATTTAGGTTAGATTATTCTGCACAGATCCAGCAATTATAATCTGAGATGCGTACATATCAATATGACACGACCACCTCTCTGTTTCTGGAACAAACATATGGGAGGAAAGGGGCGGCCAAAGTAGTTAACCCTTTTGATAGTAGCCATCAACAGGTTGAGTCTAAATGTATGCCCTCCTTAATTTCCCATAATGGCACCCGGATTTCTGATAATCAAACATTTTGAAAGAAGTGTCTTATCATACTCAGACTTTGTATGGCCAGGAATATGAACCACAAGCCTGGAATAGTTTTTTAATTCCTTACACATTCCTTTCTTATCCCTTGCTGGTGTAAGTGAGTCCCATCGGCCTATCACCAGTGCTGAGGTTGATTCTGTGATTAGTCATTTAAAAAACACTGTGACCCCTGGTCCTGATGGTATCCCTAATGAGTTTTATAAAAAAACCTAAATCTCTATTATTACCCTAACAGCTGTATATAATGTTATTGTACAGGGCATATTACCAATACCTGTTGCTCTGGCAGACAGTAATCTAATTTTTTTATTTAAACATAAAAATGATAAAGAACGTCTGGATAACTGGCACCCTATCAGTCTGTTAAACTCTGATTGGAATATATTATGTAAAATTATTTCAGTTAGACTTTCTCGGATTGCCAAGAAAGTAATTTTTATACCCAAACATGTGCTATTCCTGATCATCCTATGCTCATTAATCTAAAAATTTTATGGGAAGTTTTTGATGGATTTAATACTCAAGGATATGTCCTTAGCTTAGATCAGTCCAAGGCCTTTGATTGGGTTCCACATATTTATTTATTTGCAGTTTTAGAAAGGTATGGAGTACCAACAGAATTTGTTTCCTGGATCAGGAATCTATACAGGTATGCCTGCATGACTCCATTAGTTAATGGGTTACAAGGACCACATATCCATATTAAAAGAGGGGTGCATCAGGGGTGCCCCTTGAGTCCCCTGTTGCATGTTTTCTCTATTAGACCCTCTTCTCAGGAAACTGAATGGTGAAGTTACTATCAGAAATATTTCAGAGCAACTGGACCTGGTTTTTCCCAGTGCTTTAGCATATGCAGATGATATATGTATTTTAATAGCAGATCAGGTATCTGGTGAGAGGGCTATTGATACTGTACAGTCCTTTTTCTTAGTTTCTGGTTCCACTTTGAATACACAGAAAAGTATTGGTATTTCTGTACGTATTCCTTTACAGGAGGTTTCATCTGAAATTGGGGGGATAATTATCCAGTCAGATAAGATACAAATTTTGGACCTGTCTTTTGGACTACCTGCTATAGCAGAAAGCAACTGGCTTTCATCTGTTGCTGTAGCAGAAACCAAAATTGTTAGATGGAAAAATTTTCCTATGTCATGCAAAAAGCGTATTTATATGTTGAAGACTTTTATCCTTCCTATTTTTTTTATTAGTGAGTTATATTTTCCCCTCCCCATGCATCTTGAAGCCCATCTATATAATTCGTTTTTTCAACTTTTATGGAGTAGCAGACTAAACCCAGTAAAATGGTCTATTACCTACTGACCTATAAAACAAGGAGGTCTTAACATGGTGAATCCGGTGTTGTTTTTCTTTACTATTTTTGTTCATTCCAATGTTTTCCCATGCATAGCTGGACAGTCGGATTTTTGGGTACAGAGCTTCACAGCCCGATCTCAATATTTTATAGATAAGTGGCAAGTGCCTATGTGGAGACCTTTTACTAAAATCCCCCTAGGGCCTCTGGGTATCTTATCGAGCTTTTTAAGAAAGTAAGACAATGGCAGGTGTCCTGCAGGATGGTGGATTTACAGACTAGAAAACTGTTATATTCTTCTAATTTAAATAGGATGTTTCTGTTTTCACCCTGTTTCAACCTACCTTGTGATAGTCAATGTCTTACTAAACAATTGTTGGATGGTTGGATCCCAGAAAAAATGTGGGATACCCTATGGTTATGTTGCCATGATAAATTAAATGTCAAGGGAAATCAAGCCCATAAACAATTGGAAGAGTGATATTGTGTTAGGGAGACTTGTATATGTCAACTGGAATCCATGTCACACCTGTTTTTTGATTGCCCTTATATAACACCATTATGGACTCAGCCAGCACAAGATTGGTCTTTGCCAATGCCTGCTGGAATAACTTATTCAGATTTGATTTACAGGAATTTTGGGCCTGCGTGGAAAGTTTTTTTCCCCTGTACGCTTAGGGTTCTATTTGCTGTTTTTAAATGGTGTATATGGCAGAATAGATGTTTGTTTGTCCTTCAGCAAAAACGTACTCCATTGTATGAGTTAAAATGTCAAATTCAGAAAGAAATTGCTCTTATTTATGTATCTGAGAAGAAATCATTGCCTGCAGCTTTAGTGACATTTTGGTGGAGGGCATTGCCATTGATATTGTTTGAAGAGGCTACTTGAAATGTATGAAATATGGGGGGGGGGGTTCTTATGTGCTTGTTTGCTGTTTTCCCTGGATATTCTTTTTGCTATTATCCTATGATGAAGGTTCTTTTTATGTTAGATTTGCATTTTGCATAACTGTATAATTTTTGTGCTTGTTGCCAGTTTTCTTTGCTTTATTATATTATTTTCCAATAAAAAATTCCCCTACTCTTTTATATTTTATGTAAATAAGCCCAAACATGCACTATGGTAAATGGACATTTGGGCATACATATGTATGTAAAAAATGGAGTTAGGCAAGGATGTCCATTAAGCCCTTTGTTATACATTATGTGTCTGGACCCAATGCTAAAATTAATTGAGTAAGAGAAGAGAATAGTGGGAGTTACATGGGAAAATCGGGAAATTCCAAAAACATGTGCATATGCAAATGACTGTGTAATCTTGTAAAAAATCAGGATGAAGGTGAAAAAGCTTCACAAATAATAAATAGTCAGACTGTAAATACAGGGATTGAAATAAATAAAAAAGTAAAAGTTAGCCATTAGGGAAGATTAAGACAGGAAAACAGGGGAGTATAGACATTGTTGAAAAATAAGATAGAAATACTGGGAATAGTTTTTGGAGGAAAAGATCCTATGAGTGAAAATTGGGGGAGGAAGATTCAGATTGCAGAGAGGAAAATAGAGAAATGGAAAAGCTGCAACATGACAAAAGAAAAGAGAATTTTTATGCTAAAAACATTTATAGTCTGAATATTTTTACATATAGCATATGTGTGCCCAGTCCCATGGAATATGCAAGCCAGGTTGCTAGGGTTGTGGTTTACCCTTTTATGGGGAAGCAGATTAAATCCAGTAAAAAGGGCTCACACTTACAGACTAATAAAGGAAGATGGGTTAAATATGTTGCAAGTAGTGTTTTTTTTTTGTATTGATTTATATTTATACCAACATAAAACTAACTCTACAAGCAGAGCAAAATATATGGATGTTTCTTACAGAAGAATGGAAAGATATTTTGTTTTGTAATTGGGGTAAAAAGGGAATATATGTAAAAAAGCACATATACCAAAATATGTGAATGAATGCAGGAACTATTTAAACTTATGGAAAGTAGCCAAAGATGATATTTCGATAAAGAAAAGGAAATCACTCTATAATATCATAATGGAGGAAAAATATTATGAAGAACCAGTTTTTAAGGTAGAAAAGAATGTAAACACAGAGTATTTGTTGGAAGCTTTGCTGGAATACAGAATTCCAAAGACAATGAGGGAAGTAAACTGGATGTATAGTCATGGTAAGATTAATGTAAAAGAGAATTTGAAACATAAAAAAAAATGGATGAAAGGATTTGTCCGGTGAGAAAATGTGGAATGCAAGTAGAAACTATACAACATATGTTATTTGAGTATGAATATATAAAACCATTTTGGGACCTATTAGCTACTCTGTGGGGTATGGAAGCTCTAAAGGATCTATCATATGAGAGCTTGGTATATGGACAATTGACAGAGGATTTCATGGAGATGGAAACCAGTACAGTATATACAATATTTATAGGGTAGATGTCAGAGGTTTATTCAAAACAGAGGAAAAATGGTAAATGATTTAGTATTTAAGATACAAGAAGATGTGGATAAAGTCTTTCAAAATGACTGTGAAAAGTTTGGGATAGAAAGAGGGAATAGGTTGAGGAGGAATTTTGAAGGGGTGGGATAAAAAGGGATTGGATTATTTGAATTTGTTGGAAAAGGGAAAAAGGAGAAGAAGTAGGGAATCAAATAGAAGGATTTTACATGGTTAAAAAAGGGGAATGGAAAAGGGAGGAAAAATGGCTAAAGATATAAAATGATCAGAAGGAAAGCATATATAAGGAAGGATTAAGATGTAAATGTTTTGTATTTGATTCTTATTTGTTTATATTGTATGTATTACGTAAATGTGCATTTTTGGTCTTAATAAAAAATTCTCCTACTCTTTTTGATAAGTGCCATGGGATCTTTAACATCCACCTGAATTACCACCAATCCAGGCAGATGGGACCTCAGTTTAACATCTCATCCAAAAAGACAGCACCTCAGAAGTGCAGCACCCCTCTCATGCTGCACTACAGTGTTAGTACTGGGATATTAACCCAAGCGCCAGATGTGGGAACTGAACCCACAGCCCTCTGATCTCCTGGCCTCAGAGGTGACTGTGCTCCCTACTTTGAGTGGTAGGGCACCCGAATTGCCCCTCCTAACCACCTGCCAACCTCCTGGACCAACTACTCTCTGCAGTCGAAAGTGCTTCAGTTGGATGTTGGGGAAATAGCAGATGATTCTTACGATATATTTCCTCCTGAATATGCCATTTGAGGCATGCAATCTCTGCCCATGCTGTCTTGAGCTGAGCCCTTACATCTTCAATGGTTCAGCATGTAGGACAGCCTCCTAAATCCTGTATAACTGCCCTTTTGAAAAGTGTCCCGCAGTACCTGCAGCTAATAATATCCATTTCAGTTTAGTTGCTGAGTTTATAACCTGGTCCAGGTAATTACTGTAGAAGGAGGAAAATGAAAGCAAACGTTTTTTCTTTCTTTTTTTTTGTATAACTTGTTATAACAATTTAAATTACTTGTGCCCCAGTAAGTGAGGTCACTGTGTGGATACCCCTCTGATCCTCCCCTTCCTGCTTTGCTACAGGAAATGTCACGACTGTGCTATTCTATAAAAGGAGTGTAGCATGGGGTGGTTGGGAATGGGGGTGGGTGGCTGGGCCCTCCTCTTGCCGAAAAGAAGAGCCACGGATTAAAGAAACAAGGAGGTAAGAGCAGAAAAAAATCAATAAACAACAAATGCAGTAGCCCTGAAAGCTTAGCCTAATGATAGATAAAAAAAGTCACAAAAATTTAAGCATCACCTGTAACAATTTCACAGAAGATATGCCCTGTGAAAAACACTTTGCTACAGAGAAAAATAAAGCAGTAACAGAAGATATACCTTGCAAAAAAAAATCTGAATCAGAGAAGATTACAGCAGTACTCTGTAAGCACAAAACAGTAACAAGCCTGTAGGTACACCCTGTAATAATGCAGCAGAAAATATAGGCTGCAACAGCAATTTAAATCAGAGAAGATTACAGCAGTAAAATGTAAGTAAAAAAAACGTAACAAACCCTGTGAGCACAAAAGAAAATACTAACACACAGTAAATCTGCCTAGCCAAAAGAAGCCTTAATCTTTTCCCTTGTTCTGATAATGTTATTCCTTGCTTCTCTGTTTGATGTTGTTCAAATGGGTCTCAAACATTAGAGCACTGGAGGTGTCCAGGATGGTCCACACCCCAGAGGGGGGACATTTTCAGATTGTAAGATACTTAAGACACTTAAGGGGTGTCCTACTCTTGGTTCAAAACAAGAACCCAAGCTGTGATTTGTGGAATGTCTGTCAGAGTGTATCCGCAGGATGCAGCTGCTGTGTCAGATACACAACCAGCTGCTGATTTCACCTACCAAGCCTCATATGCCAGATACTGCAGTGACCATCGCCAGATGGGTCAGGAATGCCATGCAAGAAGATGGCATTGATACATCCTAGTTTGGTGCCCGCTCCATCAAGCCCTCTGGTTGTGCATTCACCTGGAGGATATGGATATATATATATATATATATATATATATATATATATATATTTTTCTATTATGTTTTTATCTGGTATTTTTCCTGTTTTTGTCTGCCCCCTTCCCCGGGAGCTCATGTGCATGCGTGGAGGCGTGCACTGTGTTCAGAGGCACCCTCCCGACTTGCTGCCCCTCCACCTGCGTTGCTACCAGACCTCCACCCGGTGGCAGTGGAACTATGGGGTGGTGAAAACCACCCCAGGAGAGGAGAGCTGCCATTAGGCTGCTCGATCCTGCTCCCTCCCCCCTGTGCTGGCACCCTGATGACCCGAGGTCTTTCCCGAACTCAGGTTGCCGGCGTGGTGAGCTGTGATGTCCAGTGCCTCAACCCTCAGTGCCACTGAGCTGGCCACCTGGAAGATATTTTAAAAACTGCAGACTGGTCTAGAGACAGTCTTTAGGAAGTTTTACCATAAGCCAGTGTTGGATGTAGTAGCTAATGTACTGTTGGCTGTGGCTTTGAACACACCTGTAAATCAGTCCTCTGTATGTTGGGGAACAATTGTAATTTTCCCAGAGCACAGCTTGAAAGAAAATTATGGTTTTATGAAACACATGGAGGTGCAGGATTACAGTCACACCTCGTCCTTCCTGTTTTTGTTTCTTTCAGGATCTCAGTAGTGGTTCCAGCTGCGTGGATGATTAAGCATCATCTCTCTCAAGTTGATGCGTTAGTCATGTTTCCTGGTTACTATTGAATTGTTGACAAAGAAGAGGCAGGATGACACTGGAAACATGGTAATATAAGGAGCCACAAGGGAACCTGGGAGGAGTGGTGCAGTATGGTCCTGGTAGCCTCTGAACACCGTGAAAGACTCTTGAACTCTGGACTTTTAAAACCAGCTTAAAACAATTTTTTTAGGATTAAAAAAAAAAAGATATTTCTTCTTTGCCACTGGCAGTAAAAGAAGAAGGCCTACACCTGTAATAATGTGCCTCTGTGTGCTTCATAAAACCATAACTTTCTTTCGAGCTACACTCTGGGAAAATTACAGTCTGCTTCCAAAGTCAGAAACTTTCAAGAGAACTTGGTGCTTCCACTCTCTCAGCAACCAGGGATTCTACTCAGGCAGGAGGCAGACAATAAATCATCTCTGATGGGCTCCACCAAAAATGCTGCCCAGACAATACTCCTATCAGATTCAGCACACAGGGGCTCTCCCCAACCCCCCGATCAGAGCTTCGTGCTCAAGGAGGTCGTGAGGGCTGATTCACCATATCGGAGGCTCTCTCCCACCCCCCAGGATTGCAAAAGCTGCCCAGACAGTACTCCCATCGGATTCAGTGCACAGGGGCTCTCTCCTCCACCCCACGATCGGAGCTCCGTGCTCGAGGAGGTCGTGAGGGCTGATTCACCACATCGGAGGCTCTCCCCCACCTCCCAGGATCACAAACACTGCCCAGGTACAGAGACGGACCCGCGCTCCCTGGAAACAAAGGGCGCTGCTGGAGAACTGACTTGGCACCTTTTTGTTGCTTTTAAAATTTCCTTTATTTTCTGTCCCCCCAACAGTTTAGATAGTTTATTTACTCTTGCTTTTTGTATGTGGAAGTGTGTTTTTAAGCTGTTCTGCACTGTTGCTTTAATCATTTAGAGGCTAAATCTAGATTTAAAGGCATTTTAACCTAGTTACCACTGTATGCATTGCCAGGCTGTTTAAATTAGCTCAGTCACACACCGGAGTAAAACTGTATGCATTGCCAGGCTGTTTAAATTAGCTCAGTCACACACCGGAGTAAAATTTGGATAAGCTTTCTGCACGCTGTATATAAACTCTCCTACCTCTCCATTCCTTAGACAGTACTCCAATCGGATTCAGCGCACAGGGGCTCTCCTCCCACCCCCCGATCGGAGCTCCGTTCTCGAGGAGGTCATGAGGGCTGATTCACCGCATCGGAGGCTCTCCCCCACCCCCAGGATTGCGAATGCTGCCCAGGTACACTGATGGACCCACGCTCCCCGGAAACAAAGGGAGCTGCTAGAGAACTACCCCACAGTAGCTGCGCTACTGCTCCCCGCCAGCCCCCCAATACCCTCCCACCCTTGGCTGGTGTTAGATTTATAGACGTAATCCTCGCGATATTTGAGACGGTCTCGCATTTTGTTCTAACACCCGAGTTTTCCATTTGCTCCTTATAGCTGCTGGCCACTAGAGGTCGCCTAATCCTGTAGGTGTTCCCTAAAAGATATTCTGTCCCGGTTAAAGCCCAGTCTCTCTGCACCCTCCCATCCTATCACTCTGTATTTTCTCCTATCTACATTATGGCTTCCTCAGCTCTGCTGACTCTCCTCGCGGGTGCCTTCTCGCTACTGATACTTTCTGTGCTCACCTGCTCAGTCACTCTTACCTCACCCACTAATGTATACTCTAATGACAACTTTTGCTTCTCCAACCTACTAGCTGATGCCTCTCCTACTCCTCTTCCCCCATCTGCACGTATTGTCAAGTGCCTGAGCCTCCTAGCTAGGTACCTCCAGTTTAGGTGGAAATTCTCCCCCAGAGTTTCAGCAAGAGCTTACACCATGATCTCACTATGGATATGTATCCTGTCCCTAATGCTTGTGGGGGATATCGAGGCTAATCCGGTCCTCCTCAGGTATCTAACCTTTCACTGACTCCCCTGGTGCTATGCCTCCCGAAATCCAATGGTCTCACCTTTGCTCACATAAACTCTAGGAGCCTTCTTGCCAATCTCCCCGACCTGCAGGCTTGGATGAGTGTGAACTGCCCGGACATTGTAGCCATCACTGAAACATGGCTAAAGCCCTCAGTTACTGACTCCCAGTGCTCCTTTCTTGGCTATAATATGCTCCGGGCAGACCGCACTGGGGCAAAAAGAGGTGGTGGCCTGGTGCTCTACTACAAATCGCAACTGAACATCACCCTCATACAGGACCCCCACTGCCTAACTGTGAGGTCCTTCATTCCCTCCTTCTGCTTGGAGGAGTAAAGAAACTCCATATCTTCAGCATATATGTTCCTCCCAAAAACTCCAAGCAGGGGCTCTCGGAATTCATTGATAACTTGTTATCAGTTACAGGCAAAAGCGACATTATCTGCCTTGGGGATTTCATCCTAGACTCGGCAGTACATAGCTCCTCCCACCTATCCTCCCTGGTTAGTAAGGCCAACCTATCTCAGCTTATCAGGAGCCCACCAGGGTCTCCCGGGGGGGTGCCTGTACCACCCTACTCAACTGGATCCTAACAAATAGGAAGGAATACGTCACCACGGCAGAAGTGCTCCCCGACACCATTAGCGATCACTATCCAGTTTACTGTGTCTGGGACACCTCCATCCCCTCCTTCCCCCCTAAAGTTGTTACCTTCCCAAACCTCTCCCACCTAAGCATTGATGCTTTCACTAATGATCTCAGCCTTGTTGACTGGTCTCCTCTCTACTTAACTGAGGACATTAACTGTGCAACAGATTATTTTAACTCCGTCCTACTTTCTCTGCAAAACCAACATATCCCCGTCACCACATGTTGGGTGACAGGGAAGGTGACCAAGTGGCTCACGCACCCCCTGCTTCAACTACTGAAATGCAGGGATAAACTTTGGTCTGCATGGAAGGTCTTTAATCTATGCACCGACTCTGAAGCCTATAGAGCCTTGCGGAACAAGTGTAAAAATGAAATACGCTTGGCTAAAAGCTCCTACTATAGGAACCTCCTAATGTCCTCTTCCGACAACCCTCAAAGGTACTGGGCCCAAATCAAGGAAATTCTTGGCAATGACAAGACACAGACACCTACGAACATGAATATACAGGGCGTTTACTGTAACAACCTGCTCACCATTGCCAATGCTTTTAATTCTCTCTTTTCCTCACTACCTGCTGAAGCACCAGCCAGGACCCAAGCTGACTGGCCTGTTGCTTCCTCCAAGACCCCCACTCCACCCACCATGGTGCTGGCTCCGACCATGTACCAAGAAGTACGTAAGCTTCTAAATACCCTACCAGCCCATGGGGGCCCAGGCCCCGATGGAATCCATCCTAGTATACTCAGGCAGTTTGCAACCTAGCTTGCCAAGCCTGTCACCAGGCTTTTCAACCTTTCTATCAGTACTTCCTCTGTCCCCTCTGCCTGGAAAATGGCCAGAACTATCCTTATTCTCAAAAAGGGAGATGTTAAACTTATGTCCAACTATCATCCCATCTCTCTTCTCCCCACTCTCAGCAAACTTCTCAAGAAAGTAGTCCATCGTCAGCTCTCTGAACACCTCTCCAAGTTCAATCCTCAAACCCCCTGTCAACATGGCTTTAGGACTGGGCACAGTACCACCACGGCTCTGACCCAACTCACCAGCGATATCAAAAGCAATATGGATAACGGCCTACTCACAGGGCTGTTTTCATAGACCTGTCCAAAGCATTTGACATGGTTCATCACCCACTCATGCTGATGAAGCTCCAATCCATTGGTGCCTCTGACTCCACTCTATCATGGTTCCGTAGCTACCTGGATAACTGCACTCAGGCTGTAGCCTTCCACAAGGCTCTATCCTCCCCCAAAAAGATCACCTGTGGCATCCCACGGGGTCCATTCTCGGTCTGCTCCTTTTCTCCCTTTTCCTAAATGATATTCCCAACCCTTCACACCACAGCTGCACTCTCATGTAAGCCGACAACCTGGTTCTTTATTCGGCATCTAAATCGATGGAGGACATCAACCTCACTTTCTCAAGCGATTTTCAAGCCCTTCAACTATGGCTCTCGAACAGCCATCAATATCTAAACCTGGACAAAACATGAGCCATGTTATTTGGCTCCTCAAAGAAACTGCCGTCCACGGCTCCTAAGCTTTTGTTCACTGCAGGGATGATTCCTCTATCACCAACATGTCCTCCTTCAAATACCTGGGGGTCATACTTGATCCCTCCCTTGATTTTTCAACACATGTCAATGCAGTTTGTCATGCTGTT
This sequence comes from Neoceratodus forsteri, assembly GCA_016271365.2. Lineage (NCBI taxonomy): Eukaryota > Metazoa > Chordata > Ceratodontiformes > Ceratodontidae > Neoceratodus > Neoceratodus forsteri. Next base: position 1,301,400,638 of record CM057453.1, on the reverse strand, counting down.
AATGCAAAAATTGGTGGTGACTACTGAGTGCGCCACTCCCTCACACCATCTGTCAGACTATCTGTAGCGAGAGGAGTGCTTCTCCCTCAGCTCCAATATGCTCTACCACTTATTTACTCTGCCAACTCCAGTGTGCTCAGCAAATGGGACACTTCCTATAACAATATCTGCAGATTCGCCTTAACTGCCCCTCACCTTACTCATCACTGCCTCCTCTACTCCAGTTTAAACTGGCTGTTACCCAAGGATCTCCAGGCCTACTCCCTTGGGTGCTTTATTGACTCCCTAAATAGACCTCCTTGCCCGGACTCCCTGGCCAACTTGCTGGCTCCCGCTTCCCAATCCTGTACCCTCAGGGCCTCCTCTGTCCCTTTGCTCTCAATTAGACCTTGCGCTACAAAAATGGGCGAACAGGCATTCTCCTACTTTGCCCCTAAGTTCTGGAACTTGCTCCCCTTCCAGGTTAAAAATTCTGCCTCCCACTGGGTGTTTAAAAGCTCGCTGTTCTCTCACCTTCACACCCTTGGTCACTGCAAATGCTCATAAACATAACTCCACTTGACTGCTGGCCTGAGGCCTGGACCTACTCCTATTTTGCTACAATACTGCTTTTAATGTGTTCTGGAATCCTGAATTACTAGTTTTGTTGTTCTTTCCCAGCTTGTATTCTGTTAAACTATTGCTCGTAATCTTATGTTGTTCTTTTCAATTAAGTTGTACTACTGTGATTATTTGTACCTTGTCCTGTGCTCTCCCGGGTCGTGCCTGAAAATAGGCAGGATTGTAGCCTAGCACACTTATCTGGTTACCAAAATCTAATAAATAAATAAGTTAAGATTGAAACTGGAGATCTTTTTTTTCTTTTCCTCTGCAAATCAGTCCTCCCTGGTTGTTGGTTCGTTCTGAGCATCCCTTTTTCTTCGCTCCTGTCTAGTGTTGTCGATGATGAACTATGCTCTTTGTGTTTTAGGGCTTGCAACAGGCCAAACAATGGAGTCTATGAGGGCATACAGTTAGTCGGCCCCCCCACCCAGGATGTACAGTTAGATGGGACAGGACGCAAATGGGATGAGGTGGGATCTTTGGCAGTGGGAGGCTTTTTTTTATCAATCAATCAATTTTACAAGGCGAAAGACCATTGAGTGAACTCATTTTCAAGGTGGACCTGGGAAGTTAAGTTAAGTATAAGGTACAATAAGAAAACTATACATAATGCAGAATATGGGTACACAGGATGAATACATAACGATGTGAGACTTATACAATAGAGAAATCTGGAGAACAATAGTCTGAGAAGCCAAAAAAGTCTATAAGCAATATGTACAAATAACTTGTAGTTTACAATAAGGAGGCTGTATAGCGCAGTGGTTTAAGGCTCTGAGCTGCAAATCTGGAGACCTGGGTTTGAATCCTACAGCCCCCACTTGCATACTGTGTGACCCTGGGCAAGTCACTTAACTTCCCTGTGCTCCCAGATTGCACCTGTAAATAAGCTTTCAGCTTAGTGTGTCTCACCTGGTTAAACAACTGGAAAAAAATATATACATATATATATATATATATATATGTACGGTATATACAAATGCCTGCAAGCAGTAATATAAGAGTATCCTTGAGGCAACATAAAAATAAATACTAGGTTACTCATTGAGCGCCTCATATGGGAAGAGGAAGTGGGGACATTATGCATAGTAGGAGGAAGGAGGAAAGAGCAGGATGCAAAAGGAGACAGGAGGAAGGAGGAGATACAAAGCGATGGGAGGCACCAACTTTACTTAGCGAGGATGGTGTCAAGTGCACCAAGGGAGGCAACTGCAGACAGGTAATACCAGACCACAATCACAGGCAGCATTTACATGCCTCCTTGATAGATTGTGAATAAAGTATCCTGAATGAGGCCAGGGAGATAGGGTGGGCCACCATAAGAGTTTTTTGCAATTTATTCCACAGTTTGGGTGGAGTGAAACTTATTGAGGACCTACTGAATCTTGATTTGACCTTAGGTATGGATAAGGTGATATAAGTGGAGCTTCTCTTTTATGTTGAGCTGGACGTGGCGGTCTGGGGTGAGCATCAGATCCCCAATCATCATGGCGGGGGGGGGGGATGCTAGATGCCAGGAACTATCATTGTAGGAAGGAACAAGGCTGCCAGATAGATAGGAGAGCTGCAGACAGAATGAAAAAGTGCATGGGGTTGGGAAAGAGAGAGATGAGTGACATGATTGAATGCATACCACTGATGCAAAAAAATTCGACTGCACGTGGGGAAAATGTAACATTTTTTAGCCATCCTCTCTCTCCTCCTCTGTTGACACTACATCAGCATAGCCCTGCTAGTCAGCTCTAAAAACAGTGCTCTAGACTGTGCTGGGGGAGCTCTACCTCTTTTTTTCAAAAGACCAAAAACAGTCTCTTAATAATTTTTCAAATTTAGATTTTGTTGCCCCAACATTTTGCCAATAGGCTTCCTCAGGAGGACTTAGTATCTATAAAATTTGAAAAGAATAAACACCAAATTATGAATTATTCATAACCTTTAACGGTTAATTATAACGCTTTTTACAAATAGGGTAACTCATCATACCTGCTAGTACTAAAAATTTCCATTGGGCATAACATATCTTATAATTTGCTCATTATTATTCTAACATAAATAAAAAAAAACAATCTTTATACCTATGTTTTTTTTTCATCTTCATATGTTTCATCCACTGTGTATATAGTTCTATTCCATGGATTAATGTCAAGTATGTGCCTTCAAACACATCATCCCCATATCTCAGCCCTTCCACCTTCCTAGTACCATGTAATATAACCTTTACTTAAGTGCACTTAATAATACCCATTACTCTCTGTTTAATTTATACATACTAATCTTCAAAAATTATTAGATTATAAAGTACTTAATTTTTACTGTACCACTTAAGTTCTGTGGTCACAGCACCTCTTGCATCCCAGCCTGGCAGTCGGTCTTCCTGAAAATAAGAAGAATCCCCCTCTTATTCTGGGAATAATAAAGTGGAAGGGCTGAGCTATGAGGGACACTTGTTTGAAGAAGAAGAAGAATCAGCATTTATATAGCACTTTTCATACACAGTATCCCAAAGCGCTTTACAAGCAATGCTAGACTGGTTGTGAAGTGACTGAATGTGTGGTGGTGGCTATATCACACGTCATCACCCACACACAGCCTGGATAATTGTATGAACCAGTTTATGGGAAGGGGAATGTTGGCCAGGACACTGGGAATGTTCCCGGCTCTTTGGAAAGAGTGCCCTGGGTTCTTTTACTTCCACCTGAACACCCACTAGGGCAGAAGGGACCTCGGTTTAACAACTCATCTGAAGGATGGCACACCCCAGCAGTACAGCACCCCCAAATACTGCACTCAGATGCCAGTGATTTTTAGGTGCAAGTCCAATCCCGGTGTGGGACGAGAACCCATGACCTTCTGGTCCAGAGACAGATGTGCTACCAACTGAGCCACGCTGACACCAATGATACTTGATATTAGGCCATGGAATAGCCCTGTATATAGATAGCGGATGAAACATATGATGAAATATATGAAGATAAAAAAAACATTTGTGTAAAAATAGTTTTTTCATTTATTTTAGGACAATAATGAGCAAATTATAAGATAAGTTATGCCCAATGGAAACTTTTAGTACTAGCAGGTATGAGTTACCTCATTTGTAGAAAAATGTTATTATTAATTGTTAAAGGTTATGAATAATTTAGAATTGTGTGTTTATTTTTTTAAAATTTTGTAGATACTAAGGGCAGGATTCACGAACCCTGTGAAAGTCCCACAGCTGTGGCAAAACATCGGCACCAAAGGGTGGCAACTTGCGGAGCCGCAAGGGTCCCGCAGTGGTGGGTAGTCACATAGATGGAGCCAGATTATGACTAGCTCCACGATTTATGGCTGCTTCTGGGTGCTGTTTCTAGGGGGATCGCCACAGCTGCGGACAGCTGCTATGGCCAGTGGGACCAGCCGTAACACCCTTGGCAACTGCTGCAGCTGTGAATCGCATGCACTGCTGCTGCGGGTGATTTCAGTCTGCCACTGGAGTTGTGGAGTGGAACTTAGCTCCCGACCAGTTTGTGAATCCTGCCTTTAGTCCCCTGAGGAAGCCTACTGGTGAAATGTTGGGGCAACAATGAAATCTAAATTTGAAAAATTAAGAGACAGTTTTTGGTCTTTTGAAAAAAAGAGGTAGATCTCCCCAACACAGTCTAGAACATTGAATTGAACTGGCAGGTGGCAGCATACCGAGCTTTACCAGTCTGGTGCAGTTACCTGCAGACCCCTATCTTTCAGCTGCAAAAACAGGCCTGGCACCTCCAAAATGATAATCTGCAGAGTAGGGCCCTGCTGTAGACTACAAGGCACTTTGAAAATGTCATGGAGGCTTCTCCCATCATGGTAGCTAGAGAAGGAAGGGGGGATAGTGTCTTGCTGTGGCCACTCAGGCCCCACCATAGGGGGAAACCATTGGGTCACAGGGATCAGAAGTAAGTGCCAGAAACATAGAGGGTCAGTTCAGGGTTCGGCAGGGGGAGGTAAACCACACTATTGTTGGAAGAAAATGTAAATTAAAAAAATGTACACTACAAAATAATGAATTGGTAATCATACACAACATGGCTGATGTTTTCATCTCAGGCTATGAGATCTCAGACCCCGTGATGTCATCTCACCCTTTAGTGGAAACATAGCTTTGTTGTGCATTGTTGCCCATGAATTATTTTATAATTTGTACATTATGGCATAAAAAGCTATTCCTGCAGCTGACAATGTGGTAGCAAAAACACAGTGGAAGGGCAGGTATGATAGACATGAACTGTGGGATTTGTTTATAGCGATGCCCCCCCCCACACCCACACACTCCGGAACTCTTGGTATGCACTACTGAAGCACTTACTTAGTCCAGTCTTTGCACAGGGCTTGCAGTTTTGCATGTGTTGTATAATCCCTTTTGTTGTTCTGTATAACACATAGTTGAGTCCCTCTGAAACTGCTAATAGAAGTGCACAGGCTTTGCACTGTATATCAGATTTTGTAAGTGTTCCAAAGCTGAAACAGAGTGACTATACGTGATTCCTTGCCTGTGGCTGACTAGCTTTTAAAAGACATTAAAACAAAACAAACCTGCCTCAAAGCATGGAGGGTTGTAGTGCAGCAATGTGGAACTGCAGGTTATGACTAAACTCATGGGGCAGGATTCACAAAACAGATGTGCCTGGCGCATCTCAAATGTGCCGGTGCAAGTCAGAAATGTGCCGGAAGGTGATTCAGGTACAGGGAGGAAGCGCCGACGCAAACAAGATGCCCTGCGCCTAAAGACATGCGCCAAAGATGCAATGTAATGACATGTGTCGCATGTACAGGGGGTGTATCCATGCATACACCGTGCACCCCTATCCACAGAGCAAAACCAAGGAGCAGCAATTGAGCAACTCCAGTGCAAAGCCAAGATGCGCCCTAGAAAGATAAGTACAAAAGAAGGAGACTTAAGTCCAGCACACCAGCAGGTCATTAATGGAACGACAACAGCAGGACACACACAGAGGGGAAGTCGTAACAGAGGGAGAGGCACAGACAGCAAGCCACACCACAGGGCTCCAGCAACAGAGGGGATGAACCCAGCAGCAGTCGCCAATGCTGGTGCCCTAATGAGGAGGAGGAGGAGGCAGGGTGCCAGGAGTAACCGTAGGCGGCTGGCCTCACGGCGGTACCATGCTCGGCTGTCCTTCGAGCAGCTGACAGAGGTGGAGACAGTCAGGTGATACCACCTCAACAGGGCCATGCTGAGGCAACTATGTGAGCTGTGTCATGATGTGATGCAGGCACCCACTGCACGAGGACATGCCATCACGGTGGAGACCAAGGTAACAACGGTCATGTGCCTGCTCACCACGGGAACCTTCCAGAGGCCTACAGGGGACACCAATGGCATATCACAGGCCTCAACATCCCGCCTCCTCACACAGTTCCTCACCGCACTGCTACTGCATGCTTCAGAATACATCAGATTCCCCAGCACACAGGCAGAGCAGACAGAAGCCATGCAGGGGTTCCACAGGGTGGCATGCATGCCAGGTGGCATAGGTGCCATCGACTGCACCCATGTGGCAATCCGCACACCACCTGGTGAGGAGGTCATCACATACGTGAATCAGAAGGGGTACCACTCAGTGAACTGCCAGGTGGTGTGTGATGCCACAGGGTGCATCACCAATGTCTGCACCACACACCCTGGGAGCGCACATGATGCATACATATGGCACCAGTCAGCGCTCTGTGCAAGGTTCAAGGCTGGGGACATCCAAACTGGACACCTATTAGGTACATGTGACTCAGTGCCAGCAGCCCGGGGGGGTCTCCATGCCTGGAATACCTGGGGCAGACCACGGGCGGGAGACCACAGGTATGAGGGCACTAGACCAGCAGGGATGTGGAATGGTGCTGGGGCAGCTGCAGGGTGGCATGGTCCCGATGTGCACCACAGGATGGATGGGGGCAGGCAGGGGCAGGGGATGCAGGACTGCCAGGCATGTGGCAGAATGGGCAGGGGGGCAGGGCAGGGGCACTCAACACAGGGCGAGATGGGGTCGGGTCACATGCCACAGTGTAACGCCATGTACTAATGGAGACACATCTACCCCCACAGGTGATGCTGCATACCCATTGCGTCCCTGGCTCCTCACCCCCATCCGATGACCCAGAACAGTGGCAGAGAAACGCTACAATTAGGCACACGTTGCGACGCGCGCCATCGTCGAGCATGTCTTCGGCATGTGGAAGATGCATTTCCAGTGCCTGTGCCTGTTAGGCGGTGCCCTACAGTACAGAAGGCCTGTGGCATATTCCTGGCCTGTTGTATGCTACACAACATGGCCTAAGACCATGGGATACCTGCTGAGGCCGGCAAGGGCAACAGTTCTGGGGAGGAGGAGGGGTTGGGGGAGGGTGCAGCAGGAGCAGACCCAGAGGAACATGGAGCCAACGGCAGACACGGGTGCAAGGATCCAAGGCTGGCAGCCAGGGCATGGGCATACCACACCAGAGTGGTGGAGGAACACTTTGGGACACGTAGGTGAGTATGCAGGATGGTACATGTGCAGGTGTGGGCACCACAGTGTAGGGACATCATGGCGGGGGCATGGCAGGCACCGTATGCCACACTGGGGTGCACATGCAGGTGCATGCACACCGTGAGGGACACACACACACACACACACACACACACACACACATGCATCATGCATGCACCACACCAGAACCACACAGGCCACGCCCACACTGTCACGGGTCAGTGTGCACTGTGGCCGGCACATGGGCACTGCATGCACCATAACACACTCATCATACCCATGACACATGGCATGACTGCAGCACACACAAACACACAGGTGCACAAGCACTGGTGACACGGGGGTGTGCCATGGCAACCGTGTGACTGGAGACCACCACACACAGCGGCACTGGCACCACCCACAGGGCAGCCAGTGTGCACAACCATGCCACCCACCACCACAGGCCCCTAGGCATGGACATCACAGGGCTGCCCTACGACCACCACAGACACGCGGGTGGCCTCTGCAACAGCCACTGGTGATAGGGGTGCCACCACCAGCCACAGGGGGTGTCCTCAGGGACCCCACGCTGTGCTGCACTGAGACCTTGAATGGGTGCCCAGTGGGGTGGTTGATCCACGCCCCTGGCTGAGCCATGGCTGGTGGGGGTGGATGCCAGTGGTGATGGGGTCAGCAGCAGGGGGCCCACTGTCGGGGTGTCCAGGATGTGCTCCTGAGTACCTGACTGGATGCACGCTGTCCATGATGTGCTGTGGATGCAGCCACTGCCTCCACAGCGGACGTGATCCGGTCCATGGATGTGGTCATGCCCACCCCCATGAGGCATGTCTCAGCCAGCATCTGAGCACGCCACTCTGCCGTGGACTCATCCTCCTGGACCATGACAGCCTGGTGGCTCTGGAACTCCACCCGGAGTGCCTCCTGACTGTCCACAGTTGCCCGCAATAGGTCAAGGTAGACACCCATGTCATCGGCAGGCGATGCGGCATGGGGGCGGCGCCGCCAAACCGGGGAATAGACAGCCTCATCAGGGTCATCCACAGGCAGTGGATTCAACCTGTCAGGCTGTGCTGTGTGCATATCATGGCTAGGCACAGTTACCTGCTGTCCATGCATGCCATTCAGTGGTCCCACTGTAGCGGGTGCATACTCACTGGTGCCCTGCCTGGATGCCACTGATGCTGCCAGCACTGTGCTGGGCAGCAGTGCAGGGGACATGGCACACACAGCCCCAGGCATACATGCCACTGCTGCACCAGTGTCCAGCACAGTGGGAATGCCGTTGGCACCCAGGGTCCTGTGCACAGGTGGCCCCGCACTGTGTGCACTGCAATCGCCCATGGCAGTGCCGCTGCTGATGGTGGAACATGCGTTGGTGCTAATGACCTCACCCTGCAAGCCACTGGCAAGCATGATGAGTGTATCCGCTATGTCCACCACTTCCTCTGGGTCACCATCAGATAACCCAGCCAGGCCCCACAACTATGAGATGTACCCACCTGCAGTACCACCATCGCTGGTGGAGGGCTCTGCAGGGCCTTCTGCCACAGGTACCATGACTGGTGGTGTGTGGAGTGTGGACAGTGCAGGTGCAGACACACCCATGTCACTGTCAATGGCCCCATGGGGTGGGCCCGCATCATTGCCTATGGGGGCTGCGCAGTCAGCCACGGCTGCACCATGGAGTCACAATGGAGCTGTGGAAGAGAGAAAGGGAGATGTGGTTAATGCAAAGGACGCACATGGTACAATGCACAGTAAGCCACACACCACCATGTACGCATGCCTGTCCATGGCGGTTGCGGACAGGATGCACAGCTACTCACTATGCTGCGATGGGCTGCCCCCGTCTGGAAGCCACCCCCAGGGACGCCATGCATGGACGTCCCTGACACACTGATGGCCAGGAGGGCCTCATTGGAGCTGAGCTGTGCCACCAAGCTGGGTCCATCCCCTGTCTGCTGCAGGGAGGCCTGGATGCTGGCCACCCTCCCCTTGGCCCTCTGTCAGCCGTCATTCCACTGCTTCCTGCACTCCTGCACTGTGTGGTTGTATGGTGCAACCGCACTCACATACCGGGCCACCTCCTCCCAGCCCGCTGCACGCACTGTCCTGCTGCCACCCCTGCCAGTGAGTACATACAGGTGTAGATGGCATGCCTCGATGACTGCCCTCTCCTCATCCCGTGTGAAGTTTGGTTGATGCCTGCTGGCGGCACCTGACTCCTTGGACATTCAACACACTGTGGGTAGAAGCAACCTTGTGTCAGACCTGCCCAGGTGTACACACAGTCCCACGCCCAGCTCTCACTGTCTGCAGGCTCATCATGGTCTGTGGTGCTGGTGGCCTGTGCCATGGTCCACGTGTGGGCTGCCTGGCACAGGTGGACATGCACCATGGTGTGCAGTCCATGGGGGAACAGCACATGCACCACACAACGCACCCAGGATGTGGCAGTAGTACCATGTAGCCACCACAGGGTGTGTGACACTGACCTGTCCACCGTGTGTGTGTCCCAATACCCCAGCTGTGTGTGTTCCACCACCATGGTGCGCCATCATACCTGGGTTCCACCACTGTATTGGCTGCAGGGCTGAGGGGGACTGCCATGAGGTGGCACGCAGTGTTTGCACAGTGGTGGTGTGCGTGCTGGCAGTAGTGACACTGTGCCTGCACAGATGTTGCACTGTGCGACATACATACATGTGTCATGGCGCTGCATGCGCCTCACAGTGCAGTCCATCCCCAGCCATCCATACCATCCCTGTGTCCCTGTGTACTTTGTGTTGTCCTCCGTACACATTGAACTCCCTCCCGCAGTACACCACCACGGTGTGATGCCATCCATCATTCAGCAGTGCCCAGAACGTGCTGTGCTGTGTGTGTTCCAGTGACATGGTCTTCCGCTGTGGCCTCGGCAGGGATCTGTCCAGTGTTGCCCCGTGGATACGTCCCTGTGGTTGTACATCATGTGTTGCTGTGGTGGCCACCTGATGGTGGTCTGGTCCCACATGTGGTATACTGGGGCACCATCAGCTGTGCACACTCCAATGCAGGCACACCAGTGTGTGCTGTAGTCCTGTGACTGTGGCAGTATATTCACCCTGTAGGCACTGACTCCTCTCAGTACTCTGGTCTCAGCCTGCTGAATTGGGAGCATTTATGGCTCAGGGCATGCAAATGAGGCCTGAGCACCTGTTAATGAGATGCTAATCGGCTGAGATGCCCATGCAAGGATGATGAGGCTGTTTGGGATGCATTCTCTCTGAATAGCATAATTGCTCCCAGCTCTTCTCACTTTGCACAGAGCATCTGTGTGATGCACCAATGACAGTAGGGTGCTTTCCCAGCACATGCATGGTCTGGGTGGCGCATCTGCATGGCTTGGGGACAGTCCACACCGGCGCATCCCCCGCGCATGCGTTGCACGTGTTGTACGGCACATCTTCCCTTATGAGCCGTTCCGCCATTGTCTGGTGCACCATAGCATGCTTCACGATCGTGGTGCAGTGTACTGTATCACGCAGCTTGTCCCACAATGTGCCGCCCATGCTGCATTGTCCGTCCTCCCTACAGATCGCGCACTATACATGGTAAACATTACCGGCGTATGCCGTGCGCAACATGGCACCAGCACTTGCACTGCGCATGTGCGAACGTGTCCTTGCCATGCTGCGCCATAGCATGGTGGCATGCGCATGCACGGTTTCATCAGCAGCAGCCAATAGTGCATCACGTTCAGTGTGCGGTGTGCTGCACGTGTATCACTGTTACATGTGGCGCATAACGGTCGGTGGCTGGCGCATTCCCAGATTGCACCTTGCCACTGTATGTACACAGTGTAGGATGCCTGGAGCTGGGAGAATAGTGCCTAGGGCCCCATGAACTGGTCACATTTGGAGCTGCTACATCTAGTGGCACAGGTCATGGCTGTGGAGGGCTGCCTGTTTGGACAGGAGGACCTCCATAAGCCCAGGCCCAGGGTGTGGGCCACCATTGCTTCACAGATTGTACAGCATACTAGCATGCCACGCACAGGTTAGCAGTGCAAGCACCGCTATGGCGACCTCCAGAGGTGGGACCCGGAGAGGCTTGCACGACTGCGGCGCCATGCACGCAGGTCCGCACTGCCACAGCCAGGTAGGTGTTCCCCGGCTGCATCCTTCTTTTTCACATGCTGTGTGTGTTTATCACTGCCCCCATGGTGCTCCTGTGCTGCTTTGCCCTGGTGCTGGGGGGGACAAGGCATGGCTGTGTATGCCCACTTACACCCGGGTGCTTCAGACACAGGCATCACTGTCTGCTGCATGGCCACATGCCAGCAGGGTGGAGTGGCTGGGGACTTGCATCCTGCACTGTGGCAGTGTTCACTTATGGTGCTGTGTGTTGTGTTTTTCAGGTCCAGTGGCCAGGCAGCATGCCACGGATGCTGCTGAGGAGCGTCAACGCCGATACATGGGTGCCAGGCCTGGTACCCTACCAGGGGTGGGGGAGTACCACTTTACATGATTGCAGTCTTTTTGGTGTTGTGCGGTCTGTGGTGGGCAGGGTTGTGTTCCACATTCTGGCCCTCAGTGTGTGTTCCTTCTGTCGTTTTCTGTAGGTGTCCATGATCGCCGTGCTGCTCCGGGTGATGATGGTGGTGACGCTGGGCCAGTGGATGTGGACCAGAAGATCCAAGTGGCCATCCAGATGGCCCTGCACCCTCTTACATTCAGCGCCTGTTAGCTGCCCTGTGGGGCGTCATACTGCACCTACCGGGCCATGCCAGGGTGCTGCGTGGCAGAGCACAGCACCGCTAGTGTTCCCCTGCCACTGTCTGGGGGCCTTCCTGTGTAAATAGTTGCCCTACCCTGTTCCCTGTTTCTGTCCCATTTTCCGTCCTCCTACCCATCCCTGCTCCCCCTCATCCCCTTCTGTGGATGTTGTTGTTGATGTTGTTGTTGATTATGTTCCTTTTCTGACATTTGATCTGTACAGTTTCTATGGGCATTACATTTTATTTGTGACGGCTCTGTGGTTGCTCCTCCAGCCCTGCTGTTTTGCTCCAGTTGTTCTGCTGGTTCCCCTGTGTGGCTGCAGGACTGCCTGCCTGCCCTGGGGCATCTCTGCATGCGCAGGCACTTCTTCGGATGCAGCTTTGTGTCCTGTGGTGATTCACAGTGGTGTTGTGCTTGTTGTTTGGCACAGTGCATCCCTTTGTGAATGCCACCGCCTGGGCTCGGCGCATCTGACTTGCACTGGCGCATCTGAGATGTCCCGGGCATGTCTTCTTTGTGAATCCTGCCCATGCTGTAACTGTAGAATCACACTGGAAGTGGCGTTCTTGACACTGGGTCCAGTTTGGGGAGAGACCGGTGGAGAAAGAGGACATTTTCTATCCCCTAAAGAAAGCTTTATGACTGAACATAATCTGTAACTTTGGGTTCTCTATTTAGCACAAAAAAAGCCACATAGAATGTATCAGAATATTGAATGTTCTCTCACTGAAGCCAGATTGTCCCATTCCAAGTGAAATGCAGCGTAACCTATCTTAACAGGAGCAGGGCAGTACTGCAGTTGGAAATCTCCTTTCATTAGTGCTGACAAGGATCACATTTCAAAAGGATTATAAAGTATAACATATTGTTTTGTTGATCATTAAATGGCATAAAATTATTTAACTGGATAAAAATCCACTAGTTTTTTCTTTTGCAAAGCTTCAGAACAAATATTTTATAGAACTTTCATAATGCTTTGAACTTTCAAGTTATGGTTCATTTTACTTTAGTATGAAAATGAACACTTGTTACAGCCTTTTTCATGCTGTCCTTCAGACACTACTCACTCTCTTTTCAAATAGGTAAGATACTTTAATAAGGTAAGGTAAAATAAAGAAACACAGTTCTGTACTGGGGTGAAAAATATGCAGAAACTTCCAGTTTACTACTAATAAACCAGTTTTAACCACTTAAATGGACACTGTCAACCCTTTTTGCATTACATTATTTCTAACTGAAAATCCATATTTTATGATTGCTTACCTTCTCTAAAATTTTTGTTGTTGCTGGTTGTTTTATTTCCTTTCTTTGTAGAACTGAAATGCATGTTACTGGTGTAATTATACCTAACCTTGTTTTGCTTCAGACCCTTGATTTACTCTTATTACACACTTTCTGAACATTAGGAAGGAACACTCCAAACAGTGCAGCCAATCAGTATGCAATAGCCTCCTCTCCTCCCACTGCATCATGAGTGGCTAGACAGTGTTGTGTGTGTTTCCAAGTCCAGTAAAGATGGAGTGGGAGTTGATCAAGGACTGTAAACATGTTCTTGTGTGATAACATCAGTATGGTGGGCAGCCTCTTTTTTACTTTTAAAGGGGAACAGGCAACACATATGGCCCCACATTCAAGTGTGGGGCCGGTCCCAATGTGCAGTTTGTGTGCAAAAACATTTAGGTTTACTTACTGTTTACTGTAGTATTGATTGTATCATAAGAACATAAGAAGTAGCCATCAGAAGGAGACCTTTAGGCCTATCTTGTCTACCCAGTTTGTGCTGGGTTCTTGTATTTTATCCAGCCACAGAGTCTTGTGTCCCCCCCTTCTTTTTCCCTGTCCCCACATCCTCCCTCTGTGTTTGTACCAGGCTCTCTTGAAAGATCCCACTGTTGTGGATGCCACGACCACCTCCGGCAGCTCGTTCCATGGCATCACCACCCTTTCTGTGAAGAAATGCTTCCTCTCATCCCTCTTGAACTTTCCTCCCATTAGCTTTAGTCTGTGTCCTATGGTGCAGGTATTTTCTCTTACGTTGAAGAGACCTTCCCATGCTACCTTGTTTATTCCCCTTAGGTACTTGAAGGTCTCTATCATATCCCCCCTCTGCCTCCTCTCCTCCAGTGAGTATATCCACAAGGACTCTAGCCTCTCCTCATATGACTTTTCCTGCTGCCCCCGATCATCTTAGTCGGCCTCTTCTGTACCCCTCCAGCAGTTTAATGTCCTTTTTTAGGTATGGGTACCAATAACTCACCCCGTATTCGAAGTGAGGCCTCACCAGTGACCTATACAGTGGCAGAATAACCTCACTGTGTCTGCTACTGAATCCCCTCGCGATGCATCCCAGCATCCTGTTGGCCTTTGATGCCACCTTTTTGCATTGTGTGGACTGCCTCATGTCACTAGTGATTGCTACTCCTAGATCTTTTTCTTCCTCTGACTCGGCTACCCGTACTTTTCCTATATAGTACTCAGCTCTTGGGTTCTTAGCCCCCATGTGCATCACTTTGCACTTCTTGGCATTGAAGTCCAGCTGCCAAATCCCTGACCATTTTTCCAGTCTGGCTAGGTCTTCCCTTACTTCCTGTACCCCTTCCTGAGTGTCCATCCTCTCACAGATTTTGATGTTGTCACATTTTGTCAGACACATTTTGCTTAGTTCTAGGCTGACATCTTTTGTTACTGCAAATTCCAGAATCCCCTGCAGCTGACATAGAGCAGTAGGCATCAGTAGGATATTCAATAACCTGCAGTGAATGTTAGAGCTTTTATAATGTCCAATCATGGGTTTTCTGGGTCGGCTTTTCTCCAGGGGCTAAGTAGAGTTCTCGGTGACTGTACTGAGCTCAGGGAAGACAGGTCACAGCAGAACCAGCAAACAAAGATCAGAGCTTATATAAACTCTAATAGACACTGTAGGCTACTGAATCTCCCACTACCACCTACTGTTCTTATTTCACTTGCAGGGGAACTAAGCAAAATTAGTCTGATACTATCTACTGTACTACAGCAAACAGCAAGTAAAACCAAAATGTTTTTGCACAGTAGGTGCATATTGGGACAAACTCCACACTTGAGTGTGGAGTCTTGGTGTTGAGTGTTTCCATTTAAAAGGAAAAAAGGATTCAGAATCAAACTACCAGCTACATAAGTAATCTCTACAGAATGTGACGACTCATAACATGCATTTTTAAACAAGGACACTTTGAGGTCTAAGGGGGTCGATAGTGTCCTTTTAAGAGAAATGAGGAAATGACAAGTACTGTAATTTGTTACTGTACTGACATGTTTATACATGTCCTATTATAATAAAATGGCATGGATACATTAAGTCATCTGATTGACTGAAACAAGTCACGTGATGACCGTGTAATTATTTACCAGAACTGCAGGGATACACATTTAAATCTAAGTTTTGCTGTAAAAGTGATTTTATAAGTGCAGTAAGACTTCAGAGTTGTGTAATGATGTCCAAGAATTGCACTTTATGGTTGTGTATAAGATCATGAGGCTGTGTCCAGTTTATTGCTTGCATATATTTTTAAAGAAATTCAGAAAGCTAACATTTTATCTGGAAAAAAATGGATTGAGAGTGATTTTCATAATGATTTAAGAAGAAAAAATTAATCACCTTAATAATTATGTTTCTTCTAATGGAGTCTTGCTGTATTCTGACTATTGCAGTTAGCCCCAGCACTCAAACTGCTCCAGAGAGTAGACGGTTAATTCTATGCAGAGCATAGAATGTTGCACTCAAGCTCGGTTCAAACCTCTGTCTGCTGTATTTTGAAGTGCAACTGTCAGATTCTTACGAGCTAATACTAACTACTATGTGGAAATTGTAAAATTGTTACTAGCCAAATGGCAACCAAATATTTTGGATCCCCAAAAGACTCAAGTCAAGAAATCAAAAATCAAAAACCAGGTAGTGAACAACTTAAGACTGTTAAATTAATAATATAGCCCACTCCCCCTCTGTAAAAGGAGGGAGTACCCAAATGCACTCCTGGGGTGCAACACTGCATCTGCCAGACCACTTCCCAAAAACAGGTTCCGAGAGGGGAGGCAGGGAGGGAGGTCAGAATACAGCAAGACTCCATTAGAAGAAACATAATTACTAAGGTGAGTACTTTTTTCTTCAAACAACATAAAGTCTTGCTGTATTCTGACTATTACAGACTACCAAGCAGTACCTCCATGGAGGGAATCAAACCTACCTTGGGAATGGGCTCTGCAGTACTGCTGTATCGAACCGAGCATCACTCCTAGCCTGGATGTCCAGGGTAATGCTTGGTAAATGTATAAGACTGTTTTTCCAGGTGGCTGCTTTACATATCTCTAGCAAAAGAATATCCCTGGCAGCAGCCAGGGAAGCAGCTGTACCTCTAGTCGAATGAGCCCTCAGACCTGAGGGAGGTATTTTGCCTAGCTTATCATAGCAGAATTGAATACAAGAGACAATCCACCTGGCAATAGTTCTCTTAGTGGCCGGTTTGCCCTTCCCCACTTCCCCATAAGTGAGAAACAACTGAAGGGAGTCAAACCTGTGAGCCTTAGTATGCTCAATGTAGTAACTAGGGGCTCTATTAACATCCAAACTGTGTAAATTTCTTTCTCCTGAAGAAGAATGATCAGTGATGAACACAGAGAAAGACACAGATTGGTTCAGATGAAAATCTGAAACCACTTTAGGTAAAAACCTCCTATTAGTTCTAAGGACCACCTTATCTCTATGGAATGAGATAATATCAGGCTCCACTGACAGAGCTTGCAATTCACTGATACGCCTGGCAGAGGTAATAGCTACCAGGAACACAGTTTTACAAGTCAAGTACTTAAGCTCTGCTGAAGACAAAGGCTCAAAACGGGGTTGCATAAGCTGAGCAATGCAAACATTAAGATCCCAAACAGGGGTAGGATCCCTAAAGGGGGGATTGGTATGAAGCAATTCCTTGAAAAATATACAGAATATGGGGTGAGATGACAGTGAGGAATGCTTTCCCACTGATAGAAAAGCAGAAACAGCTGACAAATGTACTTTGAGAGTAGCTGGTCTGAGGTCTAGGACATTAAGATGAACCATATAATCCAGAACTGTAGACAATTTAGCAGTGTCTGGGGATATATGCTTCTTGGAACACCAAATGCTGAATCTTTTCCATTTGGAGTTATAAGTTTTTCTGGTGGCAGGCTTTCGAGAAGCTTTGAGAATATCCAGAACCCCTTGGGACAGATGCACATCTGCGTACTCTAACTCTTCAAGAGCTACACCTTGAGATTGAGAGACTGAAGATTGGGGTACCAAATCCTCCCCTGAGAGGAGGTTAACAGGTTGTAATTCCTGGGAAGAGACAGGGGAAGATGGACTGCTAAGGACAGCAACAGGGGGTACCAAGGCTGCCTGGCCCAGTCTGGAGCAATCAGAATCACTTTGTAAGGTTGTGACCTTACCTTGACCAGAACCTCGAACAGTAGAGGAAAGGAAGGGAATGCACAGAGAAATTTCCCTTCCCAGTTCAACATCAGAGCATCCAGAGTGACTGAGCCCAAGACTTGGGGTCTACAACAAAAGAGAGGAAGTTGGTGATTGTCTGGGGCTGCAAAAAGATCTATCTCTGGAGTGCCCCATCTTGAAAAAAATCACTTTCAACACTAAAGGGTCCAGGGACCATTTGTGATGGCCCTGGGAGATCCTGCTCAATGCATCTGCTAGCACATTGTCCTTCCCTGGAAGGTGGACTGCTATCAGAGAGGTCTGTAGAGAATAAGCTAGGAACCACAATTTCATGGCTTCCGCGCACAAGGCCATGGACCGAGTGCCTCCCTGCTTGTTGACGTACCACATGGTGGTGGTGTTGTCTGTCCTGACCTGAACCACCTTGTTCTGCACTGACTGAGAGAAAGCTTGCAGGGCCAGAAAGACTTCCCTGAGTTCCAAGAGATTGATATGAAGAAGGGATTCCTGAGGGGATCACAGTCCCTGGGCTGTGAGAGCCCCCAGATGGGCTCCCCACCCCAATAGAGAAGCATCCATGGTTAGGACCACAGCGTGAGACTGAGTGATGAATGGGACTGCTTGCTTGATGTTGCCCTGATCCTGCCACCATTGGAGAGCCTGGATCAGAGTCTGAGTCACTGGAACTAGTTTGGTTAGAGAATCTTTCTTCTGAGACCAAAAGGCCTTCAGGTGAAACTGAATGTCCCTCATCTGAAATCTGGCCCCTTGGACCACTGCTGTAAAAGCTGCCATGTGGCCCAGAAGCTGAAGAAAGTGCCTTGCTAACCGAGAGACCAGAAGATGGAACAAAGAAGCCAGCTCTACAATAGCCCTTACCCTTTCCAGGGGAAGAAAAGCACTTGCTTTGACTGTATCCAACTCTGCCCCTATGAAGGTGAGGAGCTGTACAGGCTCAAGAACTGACTTGGGAAGATTGAGAAGGAATCCTAGGGAAGTGAGCACTTGCTGAGTCACTTGAAGGTCTGACTTAACTTGGTCTGGGGACTGACCCACAGTAAGCCCATTGTCCAGGTATGGAAATATTGAAATATTTTTCCTTCTTCAAAAGGCCACTACTACTGCTAGGCATTTCGTGAATACCCTTGAAGCTGATGTCAGGCCAAAGGACATAGCTTTGAACTGATAATGGCCTGAAGGCAATTCGAACCTGAGGGACTTTCTGTGTGAGCACCTGATGGGAATGTGAAAGTAGGCATCTTTTAATTCCAGGGAGGCTAGCCAGTCCCCTGACCTTAGAGATGGAAAGATTATTCCCAGCGTCACCATTTTGAATTTTGGTTTTAAAAAATGTTTGTTCATGTATCTTAAGTCTAGGATGGGCCGTCACTCCCCTGTAGAGATGCAGCGAATTTAAATTCCGCCGGCGAAGTGAATGCGAAGTGGGCACTTTGTGTTGCCACTCCACTACGTGGAGTGGGCAATGCAAAGTGCTCACTCCGCCTTGTCATTACCACTTTGCATTAAGACGGAATGGCAATGCAAAGTAAGGTGAAGTCATTGTTTTTAATGGACTTCGCGCTCCTCATTATGATTCTAAGTGACCCACTTGTGGTTTCAGATTTGGCAGCCCCCCCCCACACATCACATGGCTTACAGTACTGTAAGTCACATGCTCTTTAGCTTGGCCAGAAGAAAGTGAGTCATACAAGCAGACACTTTTACTTGCTCCTGTGCAGACGGAGAGAGAGTAGCGTGTTTTGTGACTGCTGATACTTTGAGATCAGAGCGAGGAGGAGATTTAAACTTTGATTTAGGCCCAACAGCATTTTTAAAAGCTACATTTTTTGTCTTTTCTGTACTCTTTTTTACTTAATTTGCTCCTTCTGTAAATTTTATTTTCCTTACCTTTATAAGTAGTTAGTTGTTTGTCTGTGTGACTGTGTGTGTGTGTGTGTGTGTGTGTGTGTGTGTGTGTCATGTGACAGTGTAAGTAGTGATTACTTGGGCTAAGGGAGCTCAGTAGGAGAGATGGACTAGGGTGAAGGAATGTCTGGGGCAGGGCAGCTCTGGGAGAGCATGGTAGTGGTAAGCATTGTACCATTCGGATGTGTGGAGGGCATGGGCACCCATTCCTGTTGGACTGCTCAAAACTTGTGAGTGTCCCCCCCAAAACAGGACAAGCACCACCTCCTGTTCTGACTCTAAGGCAGTTGAACCACCACCAAGTCCAGTACCAGGTTCTCTGGAGCAGGATGTGCCTGTTCCCCTGGGCCCAGGTGTGGATCCCATCCCTGTTCAGCACCGTGACCAGCCGGCTGCCAGTTCATTTGGCCATCCCCTGCCTGTGCTTGGTCCTCCCTGCACCTCTGTTGTTTGGCAGTTTTTTGACTGTGTTGGGGGGACAGCAGTGTGGTCAAGTGCCACCTATGTGAGGTGGAGGTGCGCCGTGGCCCCTGGGGGGGACTCACCTGGGAACTGGGGGCCAGCACGCCCACATGCTCAATCACTAGCAGTTGGAGTGGCAGGCTGCCACAGAACGGACCTTGCCTGCACTTGCTGACCATTCGGTGGCAGAGGGTGCAGCTGTGCATTGCGGCATCCCTAAGAAGAGGAGGGCCACAGCAGCACCTGCTGCTCCACCAGCACCCCCCCACCACCAGCAGGTCAGCCTGTAGAATGCATTGGCCCCAGAGAACTGCATGTAACACAGGCTGACTTGGCATTTCTCTGGAGTGCTGTCGAGGATAACAACGAGAGGGTGAGTGCTGTGAAGCAGCAGCTGGATCACATAGAGGGACATCAGTTGCGAATTATGTCCATGCTGAAACTGCTGCTGGATTACCATGGGATCCCACATTATTTTTTTTTCCTCACACCATGTGACCCCCCCACACCATCCTTGCTGTGTTATAAAATGTATTCCTCCACCATTCCCGACCCTTGCATGTAATTATGCCCTTTTTTGTTGTCTTCTGTATGCGTGACACTTTGTATTCTGAGCAGTGCAAGTATACTGTACTAAACTGCATATGTGCAGTCAGTCTTCTTTCCAGTCTGTGTATGTACTGCAGACACTGTCCAACTCCCTGACTTAAAACAAACATTAATGAGTACAATTGTGGGGTGGTGAAGCATGGAGAGATACTACAAAACAGGCTTACAATACATCCAAGTAACTATTAAAAAAAATGAACGTTGTGATTCGTGACGTGATCGTGAATCATGATTTGCGACTGCATTTGTGACCGTGATGATGAAGAAACATGAATACCAACCGCCTACGGCTGTACTTCCCTGATGAGCTGTAGCTTAAAACTTCCAGACTTAAAAACACTTATCAATGAGTACAATGGTGGGGTGGTGAAGCCTGGAGAGATACTACAAAACAGGCTTACAATACATCCAAGTAACTAGAAAAAAAATTGATGTTGTGATTCGTAACGTGAATGATCGTGTATCATGATTTGTGACTGCATTTGTGACCGTGATGATGAAGAATGTGACTTGTATCATGA
The DNA here is from genome assembly GCA_016271365.2 of Neoceratodus forsteri. Taxonomy (NCBI): domain Eukaryota; kingdom Metazoa; phylum Chordata; order Ceratodontiformes; family Ceratodontidae; genus Neoceratodus; species Neoceratodus forsteri. Next base: position 1,301,379,796 of record CM057453.1, on the reverse strand, counting down.
GTGACTCTTGATGATGGGCCTGACTTAAAAATGCATATTAATGAGTACAATGTTCATACAGAATTAAGCACCACACCTGTCCAGTACTCTGAAGGGAAGCCAAAGTAACAACTGTGACTTAAGTTACAGATGGAGATTGGGCCCTAAAGAGATGCAAATGCACAGACAGATTAAGATTACGCTGTGCACTGAAGACATGCACACACAAAGGCACAACACCTAACCAGTGCTCACCATCAGAAACTCAAATCTGGAAAAGAATACCTTTGCCGGTTGGGGGCGGGCTGTGGGGGGCAACAGCCACTAGTACTAGTACCAGTAAAGATACCACAAAGAAGTACAAAAATCACACAGCTGCAGTGGATAGCAGCTTCACATTGCTGAAATTATTATGTGGCACAATAAAAAGTGTCTGATTTGATGACATGCATCACACACATACACACACACACACACACACTAAGTAATGCATAGCAAATTGAAAATGTCAGTAATATAACCACTTATTTTAAACAAACTAAAATTATGCACTGCTGCACCACAACAATCAGCAAAAAAATGGCAAGAAATATTGAAAATATTACTGTGTATACATTAACACAGTTGTACAAGAAAAATATCACCAAAACAGAAAGCACTGTCTTTTTCTCCAAGTTAATCTACCTACACCACAGATACGCCCCTCCCCTAAAGCACACTTCCACTGTCTCTCAGTACACAGACTGAATGTTGTACATTAACATTCAAAATCTATACACAAACAATAAACGCTCAGTGATATAAGCACAGGAGGGTTTCCTATAATCGATGAACTAAAGTTTCAGCAAAAAAAAATGACTCTAAAAGGCTTTTTTAACAGTTTTTTAAAGGTTTGAATCGCAGACAGCTCTCAGAGCAGATTGTCTCCTACAGCTTCCTACACACACTACCCCAAACTGAGGCTGTGCAGAACAATCTAGAGCCCATGTGACCTGAAATCCCATGAATCACTGCAAAATTCACCTTTGGAGCTTAAAAACAAGGCGAAGTACATTGTTTTCAATGTACTTCACCTTAAGAATTGGTGGAGTAGTGGTTTGGAAAAGCGGAGTAATGCAAAGTCAGTGTTTTCAATGGACTTCTCGTTACCCATTAATAACGCGAAGTACTCTGCTTGCAGAGCACTCCGCGAATTCGCCTCCACTCTGCGAATCACTCCACGGAGCGAATTGGGGCCACTTTGCCCATCACTACTCCCCTGTCTTTTTTGGGGTAAGGAAGTACCTGGAGTGCAGACCTTTGCCCCTGTGCAATGTAGGAATTCTCTCTACAGCCTTTAGAGCCAGTAGAGATGAAACTTCTGCCTCTAGGGCAATGGTTTCGGAGATGCTTGTAGGTGGAAAAGATCTGGCCCTCAGCTTTGGAAATTTCTTGAAGTTGAGAACCAGCCCCTGGATTACCACCTCCAGGACCCACTTGTTTGAGGTAACAGACATCCAGTCCCATATGAAGTAAGCCAGCCTACCTCCTACAGGAATGGGGGAGTCAACCCGGGCTGACACATCAGGGTGTCTGCTTGGCAGAAGCCTTAGGTTGAGGGATGGATGCAGCCCTGCTCATCCCCCTTCTGCCTCTCCCTCTGAAGAACCCCCTCTGAGGAAAGGGAGAAGAGGCCTGTACTTGGTAGAAAGGCCTATGAAAAGGCCTGCCCCTGCCCCTAGCCTGCTGCCTTTGAGGAGTTGCCTGCCTTTCCTTGGCCTGTGCACTCCTATAGGTGGTCCTATACTCATCCATCTTTTTCATGTGATTCTCTGTCTGCTCCCCAAACAGAGAATTACCCACCACAAGGAAATCCATGTCCTTAGCCTGGGTGTCCTGTGAGAGGTTAGTACATCTGAGCCAAGCCATTCTCTGAAGAGCCACAGATGTAGCCATGACTCTAGATAACACATCATTGGAGTCCACAGCAGCATGGAACTATACCTTAGATGCCTCAATCCCATCAGCAGCCACCCCTTCCAGCTTTGAGGCTAGCTGGGGGAGGCCTGCTTAGCCAGTGCCAGTACAATGTCCCACCTGGACTTCTGGTACCTGGCTGCATAGGCCATATAATTAGCCTACCTGAGTCCCAAGGCAGATGCCATGTACTGTTTCTTTGCCATGGCATCCAGCTTCCTAGAGTCTTTATCTGGGGGTGTGCGAAGCCAAGGGTATATTACCCTTATCAGAGGCTGCAGCCTGCACAACCTCAACATGGCTGCATTGTTGATACAAGTACTCTGTACCTGAACCTGATAAGGTGTACCTTTTGTCCATCCTTTTGTCGACAGGAGGTACAGAATTTGGAGTTTTTAAAATCTTTTTTGTCTGTTTCCCAAAAGACTTATGAAGGGGAATAGACAGTCTTGTGGACTCTGGGATGTCCATCATCTCCACATAATCAGGTTCCTCATGTTCCTCTACAGCTTCTTCCACAGGGAGCTGGAGGGTTTTTGCCACTTTCCTGTAAAACATGTAGTGGGAATTGGACTCAGAAAGCCTAGGAGGGGAAACACCAGAAGGTCTGTCTGAAGAGACGTCCAGTTCAATGGGCTCAACCAGACCTCCCACACCATCGTCATCATCATCATCATAATCATCATCATCATAATCTTCACCCCCCCCTCCAAATCTGGTTCATAGAAATATTCAGGGCATAATTTTTGAACTGGAGGAACAGACCGAACTGAGCACATGCCAGAAGGCTCCAGATCAGATGGAACCGGGCGAAGCAATTCTACAGTCCTTATCGCTTTGGCAATCTCTTCAGCAGTTGGAAAATGGGTCTCTGGATCCGAACAGACTGATTTTTCTTTTCTTTTTCTTTTTGTAGGAACCGATCCCTCAGGATGGACTCTCCTCTTGCCCAAAGAAGGGGCACTCAGGTTTGGTTGGAACCAAACTGGGCTGGCCATCTGGGTCAGCGGACTTCTCAGCCTCCTTATCCCTAAGCCTACCTAATATTTTTTCCAGGGTAGACTTAGGGACATTTTTACAGATTTGGCAGTCTGAATCGAGGTGGCCAAACTGCAGACAATAAACACAGGTGGTGTGGGGATCAGCCTTAGCAAAGACCTCCCCACACACACTGCAGTGCTGAAACCAAGTGGGCCCAGTTTTTCTTTTGGGTTTCTCAGATGTAGCCATCCTAACCACAAACTTACCCTTTTTATGCCAAACAACCAGGAAAGACACCCTTCTCGGTTTCTAACCGTGTCACGGGTATTGGAAAAAAACACAAGAAAATGCAGTTTTTTTTAAACCGATAAGGACCGGTAACCACACTCTAAGTTTAGAAACAAAGACAGAATATATAATTCACTAAACAGCCGGTTCAATTAAACCGGTTGAAAAATCAATTTTTACAGTTTCCACACATCTACTATGTCTAGTTCACTACCTAGTACTTACTGTACCACAGACAGAGATCTAAACTGAAGCTTGCGAAAAATAATTGGTAAAACTGAGGACTTGAACCTACTTTCGAACCGTGAGCAAAGGAAAAATCTCCGGAGTGGCCGTTCAGGTAGGCGGAGTAAAGAATCTGACAGTTGCAGTTCAAAGTGCAGCAGACAGAGGTTTGAACTGAGCTTGAGCTCAACATTCTATGCTCTGCATAGAAATTAACCCCCTACTCTCTGGGGCAGTTTGAGTGCTGGGGCTAACTGCAATAGTCAGAATACAACAAGACTTCATGTTGTTTGAAATAATAATCCATGTCCTGTAAACATTCTAGTTTTGTAGCATGCAATTTATTCAGGGCTTAGTGTTTTATTTTATATCCACTGTCATGCTGCTGTCCAAAATATAACTCTTAGTATACAAAATTATGAATCATGAACTGTTTACCTAGACTATTAAGACTGTTTACTCATTTAAGCAGTAAGGCATGCCTGGTCAGGCTGTGTAGGTGTTATGAACTGGTAACCACCCCACACACGCACATTTGCTTTATCTCTATTCCTCTATTTGGAAACATGGTATAGCATTTTAAAATATTTTTGGTTAAATAATAAACAAAACCTCCCAAACTCTCCTGAAGCCTCCCTGTGCATGGCCCCTGCTTCACAGTGGTAGAGTGTGTGCCTGACCCATGTGAATACCATGCCAGAAGGGTGGGTTTCTGTTGCCTGTTTTATATTGTAAAATGGATAAAAAATCCCTAAATTATAATTGGCTGCCAACCATGAGGTGAGTTGCAATAACCCACAGATAAAAAACAAACCCTGACTACCAGGATGCTGAACCAAAGTAAATAAATGAGTTGAGTCATGGATAGAAACAAATCCTGACTAATCCTGATTACCAGGATGATGTACCAAACTAAATCAGTGAGTCGGGTCATCATGGATAGAAACACATCCTGACTAATCCTGATTACCAGGATGCTGTGTGGAGAGAAGGAGTGGTTAAGCCTGATTACTGTGGAGATCTCTGTAAGTTTTGCTATTGTTTTTTAAACTACAAGAGAGAGAAAGAAGGGTTAGTTAATTCTACTTGCTGTTGAGGGAGTTAATATGTAGAGGATTTTTGTAAGTTTTATTTATTTATTTATTTAGCTTTTGTTTACCAGGTAAGCATGCTAGACAGTCAAGTGCCTATTTTCAGGTGTGACATGGGAGAATTACAAAGGTACAGGCAATAACAATTTTGAGACAGGGTAACAGCAAACAACAAGGTACAGTTAGGTGCAGGCAGAGAACTCAGGCAATAACCACTAACAGAGACAAGGTAACAACAATCAACAATGTACATACAGGTAGAGGTAAGGAGCTACAGTCAGGTACAGGCAGAGAACAAACACAATGCAAAATACAGTGTTATGGCATGGCAACCACAGGAGGCAGTTGAGGAAGCAAACAAATATCAACAGGACATTTTTAAAGTGTGCACTATAGACATATGCACATGTGCCATCAAAAATGGGCACATGCACACCATGGAGGGTAGGACAGCTAAGAGCAAAGGCAGACAGAAGCTTGTTTTAAGTAGCCCCAGAGGGAGGACCTGAAGAAGCTGTGAGAGGGGGCAGCTCTTACATGAGCAGGGAGGAGGTTCCAGGCTCTGAGGATGAGGGTCGTGAAGGTGCGATCCCCTGTGAAGGAGCAAGTTTTAGGGACCATGAGAGCCTGGGAGCCACTAGACTTCAGCCAATAGCCAGAGGGGGGGCAGGCTGAAACAGATCAGCAAGCACCAGAGGAGTGGATGAGTGGATGATGTTGTCTGTAAAGTTGCCCATAACAAAGGATCGATGATTACTAGGGGAGAGCCACCCCAGCCTGGAGTAGAGCTGGCAGTGATGGGTGAGATGGGGGGCTGATAGGGTGAAGTGACACACATTGTTGTATGCAGTGTCCCATTTCAAGAGCCAGGATTTTGGGGCATTCATGAAGGAGCCAAGCCCATAGCAGAGTGTGGAGAGAAAAAACCCTTTTGCAAGGGCAAGCTGGGCAGCTGGGATGAGGCAGCTTTTTCCCTGTACGCCAGACCCACTTTACAGTCTGTGGCCTTTCAGGAGTTACGAATGTGCAGGGAGAGGTCCAGCTGAGGGTCTAGGGTAACCCCCAGGTACTTTAAAGAGTAGACCAATGACACAGGGATGCCATCAGTACCAACAACTCTGAGATCGGCCGGGCATGCTCTAACCTTGGCAAGGGAGCCGAATAACATGGCATATGTCTTCTGGAGGTTGATGCCAAGCTTATTTGCCTTGAGCCAGGGTTGAATGCAGTCAAAATCAGAGTTTAGTCTGGTGTTTTTCTCTGATATCCTGGGAGCTAGCAAGAAGCACAAGGTCATCAGCATATAGGGTGATATGTCCAGAGGCAGGGACTGAGGGCAGCTGATTAATAAAGAGGGAGAACAGTAAGAGGCTGAGGACAGACCCCTGAGGCACCCCACAGGTTACTGGTGCTAGCCCAGAGAGGTCTTTCTGGAACCTCGTGTACTATTGCCTACCCATGAAGTAGTTGATAAACCAAGCTAGGAAGGGGGGCAAGGCTGAGGGACTGGAGAGCAGTGGCCAGGAGAGAGTGATCAACCAGATCAAAGGCCTTAGACAGGTTGATGAAGATGACCTCTGTGAGTTTGCCTTGGTCAGTCGCAGTTCTGATTTCGGAGGTGGCCTGTGCAAGGGTAGTGGAGGTGCTATGCCCTTTATGGAACCCATGCTGCACAGGGGAGAGGAGGCCATAGGTTTGGAGGAAGAGAGCAAGCTGGGAAGCCACTACCTTTTCAAGCAGTTTGTTTACGTCAGATAGAATCGCTATGGGGTGATAGTTTTCAAGTATTCTGGGATCCCCATGCATGAGGACTGGGATCACATGAGCTGCCTTCCATATGGCTGGGATAGACGCTGATATGAGAGAGGAGTTGAGAATGTGGGACATAGGCCGGGCCAGCTGGGGGGGTCCCCAGGTTGAGTAATTCAGGCTCAAGGTTGTCATGCCCAGTGCCAGAGTGAGGGGAGAGTCCAGCTAGGAGTGTCCTTGTCTCTTTGCAGGTGACAGACTTAAGGTAGAAGGGAGGTTTTACTTTTTTTTAATTTAGCTTAACATGGAATTTAACTTAAAGGTTTCTGTGGCTGGAGTGACTGCACAGGGCATGCCCAGACTTGTCCACCCACATAGCCTTTATATTCTTAGTGAGTTATCAAACTGCAGGATAGAAGGAGTGGTTAAGCCTGCTTGCTGTGGAGAAGATCTCTGTAAGTTTTGCTATTGTTTTTTAAACTACAGGAGAGAAGGGTTAGTTACTTCTACTTGCTGTTGAGGGAGTTAATGTGTAGAGGATTTTTGTAAGTTTTGATATTGTTTTACTTTTTTTTATTTAGCTTAAAGTGGAATTTAGCTTAAAGGTTTCTGTGGCTGGAGTGACTACTGAAATACCACTGGGGGTTGGGTTTGAAGGCTGTGAGGGAGGAGCTTGGGAAGCTGCAAACTGACCTGAGCCCTCAGAGCAGGTTAGGAAGGAGGAAATGAGGAACAGCCATATGAGCTAATTCTTAAAGATATATATAACTTATGAGTAGGTCTATAGTCCTTATAAGTAGGGTTGCAGTTTCCAGTTAGTACTGTAGTTGGCTGTCTTATGCTGCATGCAAGGGCATTTGGGATTAAAATTTCCATTGGAGGCTGGGATAGGATTAGTTAATTCTACTTGCTGTAGGGTTAGTTAGTGTGGAGAGACTTTAAAGGTAGTGTGGACTATAGGTAGGCTTGTAGGGTGCAATGGTTGTGGGGCAGCAATGCGGATAAACATACTGTGGAGGCTTAGAGGGTGCCCAATATGCCACAAGCTAAGGAGGCTCAAGGAAGAGGTTCAGTGGCTTGGCAGGGAGCTGGGGAGGTTGAGGGATGAGTGGAGGATTGCATCAGTAGGAGAGCTGACATCTGAGAGCATTGTGGAGACACCACAGAGAAGGAACAGTGGATCAAGGGAGGGGTCATGGTGAGGGGGCAAACTAGCCAGGAAGCCAGCTGATGAAGGGTGGACTCTAGTAGGACCTAGAAAAAAGAGAAACAACAGTAGGCAGGAGGGAGGAGAAAACACATAGTAAGGCAAAGGAGGTCGGGAACATGTTTGCTTTACTAGCAACACATGGAAAAGAGGATGCAGGAGGAGATTGCACAAGGGATAGCACTCTCAAAGAGGAAGAGTGGAGTGGCATAGTAGTGAGAGATTGAGCAAGGTGTGGCAGGGAAGGGATAATGCCTGGAGAGGTGAGGAGGGAGAGGAGAGGGAGGTTGGCAGTCAAACAGGAGGAGATGGGTCTCAATTGAGAGGGCAGGGGAAGACACTGGGGCACATGGTAACAGCACCATCTTGAGTGGACCCAGAAATGAGAACCTGGGTGGGGGGTGATGACAGGCACAAGGAAAGGGGGGTGTACTATTGTTGGGGGACTCCATACTCAAGGGGATCAGATGGGGCAGCAAGAGGGAGAGGCACAGTTGGATATGGGTGGAGTCCATACCATGATTAAAGGCAGACAAGGCAGGACAGGCAATCCTAAGGTCTGTAAGGAGGGGAAGGAGGAAACCACACATTGTGGTACATATGGGGACAAATTACCTAGTGGGGGAAATGGTGGAGGGAACAAGGGAGAGGCTTGAGGAAGTGGGAAGGTTGTTTGAGGAGACTGGGGAGTCTGTGGCCTTCTCTGAGGTGCTCCCAGTACCCTGCACAAACACAGTGAGAAAAGAGAGGATTAGGGAGTTGAACACATGCTTGGTAGAATGGTGTTGAACTAAGGGGTATGGGATTGTGGGCAGCTGGTACAGTACCTGGGATAATAATCTGCTTACAAGGGATAGGCTGCACCTGAGTGCGGAGGGGAAGGAGGTATTAAAGCAAAGACTGGAGAGGTATATTGTGACAAAGGTGGATTTAAACTAGATGAGGGGGTGGCAAGTGAACAGCAGGTTGGCAGGGATCTGATAGAGTGAAGTCACAGCCTACCCCCCAGGACTAGCAGAGAAGGACTTGGGGCTGCCAAAAAGGGAGGGAGTAGAAGGAGTAGATAGAGGCCAGTGAAGGGAAGGGGCAGGATGGAGAGTGCTCGCGTTGAATGCAAGAAGCTTAGGAAACAAATCAACTGAGCTACTGGCACTCTTAGCAGTGTGGAGGGTGGATATTGCAGCTGTCCCAGAAATGTGGGCAACTGAGCACCGGGCCTGGGATCTGGCAATCCCAGGATATCAATTATACAGGAAGGACCGTAAGGAGGGGAGGGGTGACAGTCTATGTGAGGGACGGGATCAAATGCACAAGGGATGAGGGGGAAGAAAGGAGAACAGAGGCAATCTGGCTGCAGCTCCTAGACTCAAGGGGTAGGAAATTGAGGTTTGGGGTGGTATACAGGCCACTGCCCCAGTCTGAGGAGCTTGACAGGGAATTAGTGGGACAAATCAGAAAGGTATGTAGAAAAGGGAAGGTGGTCATCTTGGGGGATTTCAACTTGCCAGGGGTTGACTGGAGCATTCCAGTCACCTCCAATGCTAGGGAGCAAGTGCTCCTGGACGTGATCCAGTACGGTCTCCTGACACAGTTGGTTAGTGTACCTACCAGGCTAAAGAACACTTTAGATCTGTGTTGTCGAATGGGGAGACAGTAAGGGAAATAAAGGTGTAGGACCCACTAGCCGACAGCGATCACCAAACAGTGTGGTTTAATATCACGGTGTGCAGGCAGCCAGAGAAATCAGTTACTTGGGTGGAAAACTTTAGGGGGGGGCAGACTTTTGGAGGATGCAGGAAGTACTGAAAGGGAATCTGGATGGCATATGACAGGAAAGGGACATGGAGCAGAAATGGGATATTATTAAATGGGGGATTACAGAGGCAACAGAAACTTGCACCAAGACACAGAGTAAGAGGAGCAGAGCAAGAAAACCATGCTGGTTGAACAGCGAGGTTATGGAGATGGTGAGGGCAAAATGAGTGGTGCACCAGAGGTATAGGAGAAAAGAGATGGAAGTGGACAGGGAGGAATATGCAAGATGGTCCAGGGAGGTGACCAGAAAAGTGAGAGAAGCCAAGGCCCAGATGGAGCTGAGATTAGCACAGGGAATTAATGGGGGGGGACTTTTTAAGATACATCAGGGAGAAAAGGAAGTGCAAGGAGGCAATAGTGAGGATAAAAAGGGGTGGGAAGTGGACAGAAAAGGGAAGAAGCAGGCAGAAGCACTGAATGAATACTTTGCTCAGTGTTCATGGAAGTAAAGGGGGACCGCTACCACCATGGGCTGGGAGGGTGGGGACAGGGGAGAGGAGGTGACAGATGGAAGAATTGAGGCAAGTAGAGTCCTAGAAGGACTCAGGGTACTGAAGGTAGACAAGGCACCAGGGCCAGATGGTATCCACCCCAGGATGCTGAGGGAGATGACGGAGGTGTTGGCGGAGCCACTGGCGGATCTATACAGCACCTCACTGGAGTTGGGATGTGTGCCACTGGACTGGAGGATGGCACTTGTAGTACCATTACACAAGAGTGGGCCAAGGGATGAACTGGGTAATTATTGTCTGGTAAGTCTCACCTCCATAGTGTGCAAAGTCATGGAAATGATACTAAAGGAAAGACTGGAGTCATACCTGGAGGACAATGGCCTCCAGGATGCGAGGCAGCATGGGTTCGTTTCAGGGAAGTCTTGTCAAACCATGTTGATACGACATTATGATTGGATGACAGGTGAGCTGGATAAGGGTCATGCAGTGGATGTTCTTTACTTGGACTTCAGCAAGGCCTTTGATTCAGTGCCTCATGGGCAGCTTGGGGGGAAGCTAACTGGTGTAGGGGTAGTGGCAAAAATGATGAACTGGATTACAAGCTGGCAGAGTGGGAGGCTGCAATGGGTGGTGGTGAAAGGGGAGCTCTCAACTCCAAGGCCGGTGACAAGCGGGGTGCCACAGAACTCTGGGCTGGGGCCAGTATTATTTGGGCTCTTCATATCAGACATTGTACATGGGGTGGTGAGCAAGGTAAGTGTTCGCTGATGACACCAAAATCAGAGCAGTGGTGGATGGAGGGGAGGGATGGAAGCAGCTGCAGGGGGACCTAAGCAATCTAGAGGAGTGGTCAGAGAGGTGTTAGCTGGGTTTCAATGCAAAGAAGTGTAAGGTTATGCACTTTGGGGCCAAGAACCCAAGGAGAGAATACCGACTGAGGGAGGGTTAAGCTGGGGATCACTGAGGAGGAGGAAAAGGACCTAGAGGTAATGATAACAGGGACCATGAACAACACTGCCCAGTGCAGGAGAGCAGCTGCAAAAGTGAACAAAACGCTGGGGTGCATAGTGAGGGGGTTTTCATCCAGGTGAAGAGAGGTGATCTTGCCCCTCTTCAGGTCACTGGCAAGGCTGCACTTAGAGTATTGTGTGCAGTTTTGGAGGCCATACCTAAAACGTGATATCAGGCTACTGGAGGGGGGTACAGAGGAGGTCAACAAAGATGATATGTGGAATGGAGGGGAGAGACTATGAGAGCAGACTGGGAGACCTGAATATGTACACTCTGGAGGATAGAAGGGACAGGGGGGGACATGATAGAGACATTCAAGTATCTGAGGGGAATCAGATGAGGCAGATGGGGTCTTTAAGCTAAGGAGGAGGAGGGACACCAGGGGGCATGGGCTAAGAATAGAGGGGGGGAAGATTTAGAGGGAAATGAGGAGACACTATTTCAGAGAGAGGATGGTAGCAAAATGGAACGCATTACCAGAATGGTTGGTATCATGTAAATCTGTGAACAGTTTCAAAAGGGCATGGGACAGGGAACAGGGAACAGGGGAGAGTGAGAGTGGTGAAGGTGGGGGGGTGGCAGTGGGATGACAAAGGGGAGGGGGTGGGGCAGCTGCAAACTAGAGGTGCTAGCTGCACACTTGAGCAGACTTAGATAGACCGGATGGTCTGTTTCTGCTGGCACATTTGTATGTTCATAAAGTAAATCAGTGATCTGGTTATGGATAGAAACTAATCCTGACTAATTTTGACTACTAGGAAGCTGTATCAAAGTAAATCAGTGAGTTTTGTCATGGATACAGACTGATCCAGATTACCAGGATGCAGTATCGAAGTAAATCTGCAAAACATCTTTTGGACAGAAATCATTACAATATAGAGCCCCTATTTTCTATAACACTATCCCAGATTGTATTTATTTATTTAGTTTTTGTTGACCGGATAAGTGCACTAGACAATTTCTGCCTATTTTCAGGCACGATCCAAGGCAGGGGGATACAGATGAATGCCAGCTGACTTTGAACCAGATTAAGCTGTTGGTGGTATTTTTAGTGAATGGGGGGAAATTTGGCCAGGACACCGGGGAAATTCCCCTGCTCTGCCTGCAGGAGGCCTTGCTTCCTGTGAGCAGAGGGGACCCTTTCGTCTGTGGTACCAAAATGGCGGATGACAGGGTGGTTGGTGGTGGAATTGCTGGAGATTTACCTAAGGAATCAATTTCTGCTATTTCAGATGATGGTCAGTCAGCTGGTGATCCTGCAGGAGAGCAGATCTCCACTCCTGCAGGTCCAGTACAGGATATTGTCAAGTTTAATTCAGCTCAGCTCTAGCAGACAGAAGTTGTAGGTTTGGAAGCAGATATGGCTGAAAAACATTTGCAAGCTAACCTGTGTGCTGAGAAATTACATTTGGCTGCTTTATTGTCTCAGGTAGGATTACAAAATAAACAGCAGAGTTTACTGTTGGAAGAGGAAAAAAAGAAACAGAAACATTTAAGTACTAGCTCTGATGTGCAAACAGGGAAGAAATTACACCTGCTGGCCTCCAGTCCGACACCCAGATTCATGATCTCTCTATGGATGTGGACCATATGGACGAGCAGCTGAACATCACCTGGTCACCAGACTCAGCGCTTCAGAATGCAGGTTGGATACCTTCCTGTGATGGGACTTGGCTATCAGATCCAGAGATTCCCTTGCCGGGTGTGGCTGATTGTGTTCCTAACTTGCAAGTTTCTACTACAGTGGCTTCAACATTTCAAATTGGCACCCAGTTGGAAGCCCCGGATTCAATTCCACCGGTGATACCAATTAAGGGTGTGGCAGCTCCTCTCTGTGATACTCGCACTCCACCGTCTAAGGCACCATCTCAGCTGGACATTCCTGATAGCCAAATTTTGCTTGGGGCTTCTGAAGAACATTCACGGGATAATGCTACACATCCCAACCCACTGCTGGGACAGACAGACCAGAAATCCAGCTTTGCTAGTCTTTTTCATGACCTCCCCAACTAATGCTAAGTGCAGACACGCTGTTTGAATCTGATATAAAAGCGGCTTGGATGAAGTGCCAGATCGGAGCTTTGTGGGTAAATTTCTTAATAAACCATCTCTCGAGTTTACTCCTTCTGAAGTTTTTGCATTTATCCATGCCCCAGGAGAACAAAGTTTTGATGTAAGTTTTCGTTCTGAAGCCCTGCTGGACAAATTATGGCAACAATATAATTTGGTTAAGGACTCTGAGATTTGGACTCATTTCTTTGCTGTACCTCTTTCCAAGCCCACATTAAAAACTGTCACTGTATTATTTCGCAATGAGGGGGGTAATGTTAAGGACATTATATATTGGTTAGAACAAAAATGTGAAATTCAAGGGCTACCAGATCCGATAATTGATGATGAAGGTTTTTGGACAGGTGGGTGGAAATTTAAAGTTCAGCTTAGATCCTCTGACGTGGGAATACAACATTTGCCTAGCAGTTTTATTTTAGGCAGAGACCAGGGTATTTTATTTTACCCAGGGATGCCCTGCACTTGTGTGGCTCCCTAAAGCATGTTAGTAGCAGCTGTGAAAAAATTAGATGCAATATGTGTGGGATATTGGGCCACCCATGTGTGCATTGTACTTTTACCCCAAGATGTAGCATGTGTGATACGGAAGGCCATACATTTACAAAGAGTCCATGGGCCTCCCGAAATACCCCATATGGTGATTTTGTGGAACATGACTTTTATGTTAATAATACAGTGCATAACCATTCTAATCTTCGTAGTGTTCCTAGAGCACCCAGTGTACAGCCATCTGGTAGGCAATCTGCCTCTTCCTTTACTGACTCAGTTCTACAATCTCTCCCCCTTGTTCCCTCCCATGTGTCGGGTACACCTACACCTGTCAGCCATGTTCCTGCTAAAGGTTTACCCAGTGCTGTAGAAGTACAAGTACAGGTTGATACACCTTCCCCCAGGGGTGCTGATCATCTTTCGGATACTACCCCAGTAATGCCCCTTCCAGATTTGAATTCCTTTCATCTGGTGAAACAAGGAAGAGGGAAATTGATGACAAAGAGGCCTTCTACTGAAGGTTTCCCCTTGCAGAATCAGTATGCCCCTTTGCAGTGGGGAGATACAGAAATGGTAGATGTCTCTGATACCTCCTCCCTTTTGGAAGCCTCCTCAGGGAGTGAGGAACCTGAAAAAATTGAACCTGACAAAGTTGAACCAAAGGTTAGGATAAAATGTGGGGAACGCATTCAAAAGTTAAGCTTGTCCAAGATAAACCTCCTTGACTGGATGTATGATTGATTTGGCAATTGCCTCCCTGAATACGAATAGTATCAAGTCAGTTGTTAAACATAAAGCAACTTTTTCTTTATTTGAGACACTTCCTCTAAATGTACTCTTTTTACAGGATACTAGTATTTATACTTTAACAGAGGCTAATATAGTAGCCTCTGATTGGAAGTGGGGCCCCAATTTCTGGTCTTTGGGCATAGACCTCTTTAGTGGTTTGGCTATTTGTTTTTTTTTCAGGACAACATTCAGCTCCTTAAATTAGTGGAAATACATCAAGGCTGGGTTTTGTTGCTGGATGTCTCAATTCAGGGGATTATTTATCATTTTGCAGTCTTAACTCCTGTAAGTTTGACTGTGTTGCTATTTTTAACCTTGTAATTTCTAAATATACCATTCTGTGAAACTTGAGTGCTTTCAAACTGTGTACTACGCTAGATTCTTGAGCCCTAGCAGTGACAGCACTCTAGGTGGAGGAGCAGTAGTTTTCTGGTGTATCATCCAGGACTACAGCTCAGCTGTTAAATTAAACTTTCTGCCTTTGAACATCTGGGCAGCATTTATTTTTATTTTAAAGCAATGTTTTTGCCTCTGGGTGAATTTTTATGATAAATTAGGGCTAAAAGGAAATTTAGAAGGTAGCGAGGTACAGAAAGTCATCTCCTGCTACTTCTGGGTGCTTACACACTATATAAACAAGCCCTGCGGTGAGCAGGGCGAGTGTGTACTAGCGCGCAAAGACACATGCGTCAGCGCGTGTTTTGGCATTTTTTGGTGAGTTCTGGACTTTTTTCCTGTAAGGACCAGATAAAGGGTGTGTAATCTTTGTTTGTGTTTAGTATTTTCCTTTTTTATATTGGCCTTTCGAACTAATACCAGTAGAGTAGGGAAATGTCTTCCTTAATATTTACAATGGAAGGGCAAACTGGATATAAATGTGAAACATGCCTTATGTATAGTTTTTCTCTTGACCTAAATCCCAATGAAAGGTTTGAATGCTTTAAACATATAAAGAATAAAGAACTTGAAGAGGAAATTAAACTATTTGATGAGCGCTTAAAATTATTAGAAATAAGCCAACCTGAAACTAGGAAAAGGCTTCAAATGCCAAATATTATAAATGACACTTTGCTAAACAAAGAAATGATTCAAGACATTAAGGAACCAAACAAAAGAAAAAGAGTTTGTAATGAACCAGATTTAGTGGATAAAGAAGATGAATGGTTCACTGTTCAGGCATCTAAAATTACAAGAAAAGGGAGAAAAGCTGGAGAGTTTTTGTTGCCCTTATCAAATAGTTTTGACCCTCTAACTCTACTTTCTGACTCACAAAATTTTAATGAGGTGTTACTCATGGAATCTAATTTTCATCCGGTAAATGAAACAAATACTGTTTTGCCACAAAAATCAGTTTTGATCCCAAATATTTCAACAGTTGCTGACAGTAGTCAAAATGATTTATTACTTTTTAATCAGAACATAAGCATTGATCCTGAGCAAAATTTGATGGACTATACCTCTATAAATCAAAACCAAATATATGTTTTGGGAGATTCAATTATATCAAATCTTTATTGTCAAGTATGTGACATCAATAAATCTACCCGTACCCTCTCCTGTTTTAGAGGTGCAAAAATACAGGATGTTACTAAAATGACCAAAAATATACTTCACAATTGTAGTGTTGATCCACTGGTGATTATACATTTGGGTACAAATAATATCAAATATCAGAATGTACAACAAATTAAAGAAGCTTATGTGGGATTAACTAATCTATTAGTAGAATTAGGGGCTAAGATAATCTTTTCTGAAATACTACCTGTTTTTGGAATTAACAATGTTATTATTAATAAAATCAAACATATTAACAATTGGTTGAGACAATGGTGTCTAAAACAAAATTTAAAGTGTCTTACAAATTGGGAATTTTTCTCACAACATAAAGATTTTTTTGCATTTGATGGCTTTCATTTGAACAAAAAAGGAACTAAAATGTTAGGTAACATATTTAATACAGCAATTACGGACTGTTGAAACTATTAAATGGGAAGGGGAGTCCAATTGATTTTCTGTGCACTAAACATGTATTATTAAACACAAAAAATGTTCCAACTTCTTAGGAAACTATATCAAATAAAGAAAAATTGACTCTTAATATGTTATTACTAAATGCTAGAAGTCTTCTAAATAAGATCTGCGAGTTACAAATTCAATTGCAAACTGAAAATATTGATATTTGTGGCATTATAAAGACTTGGTTCTCTAATGAACAATGGGGTCTAGAAATTCCTGGTTATCGTCTCTTCAAAAAAAAAAATAGAGAATTCTCCAGAGGAGGAGGTGTTGCTTTTTATATAAAGGAAGGTTATGATTGTATGGAATTAAAATTTGATCTTCCTGACCCCACAGGAGTTGAAATATTGTGGGTTACAATAAATTCAAATATTGAACCATTTACTTTTGGAATATGTTATAGACCCCCATCTTTGGACAGTAATAAAACCGAATCTTTCTTACATTATTTTCAAAGTATTAAATTACCTAATAACATTGTATTAATGGGAGATTTTAATTTCCCAGGGGTAAATTGGAATTCTCTTTGTGGTACAACTCATAACGAAACATGTTTTTAGAAACAATTTTTATATTAGGATTAGATCAAATTGTAACAGAACCTGCCAGACAAAATAATGTCCTTGATCTAATTTTTACAAACATTAAACAGTATTATAAAAATCCATCAATTCTTGAACTTCTTGGATTATCTGATCATAATATACTTTACTGGGAAATATTCGTCTCTGTTTTGGAAAATAGAGGTATCACAAAGATGAAAAATTATAAAAATGCAAATTTTGTGAAAATAAAAAAACTATCTCTCCAAATGGAACTGGAAGAAAGATCTAGATCAATTATCTGTGGAGACAATTTGGGAGAACATAAAAACTCAACTTTACTTTTGTATAAATAACTGGGTGCCTGAAAGAAATAAATATATTAACAAAAGACGCAATCCAGTATGGTTTAATAATGCTATAAGAAAATCAATATTAAGAAAGAAAAGGGCCTTTAATAAATATAGTATAAGAAAAATAAAACTGATATAAATTGGCGGAGATTTAAATTAAAATCAAAGGAAACAAAATTAAAGATATGTAATGCAAAAAAGAATTTTGAAAAAAATTTGGTTAATCAAAAGGATAATAAAAAAGGTTTTTTTAATTATATTGGCTCCTTAAAAAATTCTCAAACTCAGGTTGGACCTTTGCTCATTGATGACTTACTAATATCAGATTAACTAGATATGGCAAATGCTTTTAATAAACAATGTTCTAGTGTATTTAAAAAGCAAGAAAAACTAGATCTTCCTTTTGATTATAATATAAATCGAAATATAATTTTTACATCTACAGAAGTTTTTTCAGCCTTGATGTCTTTTAAAACCTCATCCTCTGTTGGTATCGATAACATTCCTTTTGTATTTCTTAAAGAATTGGCACCTGAGTTGACTGATGTTTTGACTTTTTTATTTAATAAATCTTTACAACAAGGCATAGTACCTAAGGAATGGAAATTTGCCCAAGTGATACCAATTCATAAAAATGGGTCAAAATTCTACACTAAACAATATAGACCTATTAGTTTAACATCAAGTATTGGGAAGATTATTGAAAAACTTCTCCTACAAAAGATTGAGGAACATATCAAAACAAATGGGGATATTGACATCTTTCAATATGGATTTAGAAAAGGTAGATTTTGTCAAGAAAATGTGATAATTTTTTTTGAACCAGTAAGCTTAGCACTGGATACAGGCCTCTCAGTGGACGTTATTTTCCTGGACTATGAAAAGGCTTTCGATACTGTCTCACATAGGGTGATAATTGACTGTTAATAAAACTGCAAATATGTAAAAACATAATTAAATGGATTACATCATGGTTATTAGAAAGACAACAACAAGTTAGTATTAGAGGTTATAACTCTGTGTGGAGTAGGGTGACTAGTGGAGTACCTCAGGGTTCTGTGCTGGGACCAGTTTTGTTTAATATTGTTATTTCTAGTATGTCTACATCAAACGGGGTATGGCTAAACAAATATGCAGATGATGTCAAATTGGACTGCATTATAAATGACTAATTCTGTACAAAATCTTCAGATGAATTTAAACAATATATTAAACTGGGCTACTAAAAACAATTTATTATTAAACATATCCAAATGTAAAGTTATGCATTTTGGCAAAAATAACCAAATGTCACATTATATGTTAAATAATGTACCACTGACTAAAGTTTTATCAGAAATAGATCTGGGTGTTCTTATAAGTAATTCTCTAAAATTTACAGATCATAATAATTTAATAGTTAAAAAATGCCATCGCTTAATAAATTGTATTTTTAAAAGTTTAAAGAGTAGAGATTCAGATGTACTTATTCCTTTATATAGTAGTTTGATAAGGTCTAAAATTGATTATTGTTCTTCCTTTTGCGCACCTACTCTTATAAAGGATAAAATAAATAGAGAATGAGTACAATGTAGATTTACTAAAAATATTAAGTATCTTAAACATTTTCCCTACCAGGAAAGACTGAAAAATCTTAGACTTTACTCATTAGAATATAGGTCTATGAGAGGTGACTTATGCTTAATTTTTCGTGCACTAAAAAATGAGTCTCTGTTTGAAACCCTATGCTTAGAGTGAGGAAATAGTCTTGGTTCTACACAATCACATAATATTAAAATCAAGACATTTAATGTGAAAACGAATAAAAGGAAAGGTTTTATAACTCAAAGAGTAATTCCAGTATAGAATTCATTGCCACAGAATGTTGTAAATAGTCCTAATTTCAATATGTTTAAAAAAAATTTGGACAATTACATGGGTGATAATAAATATTACTACCACCCAAGTTAATGGGTGGTGAAGTCATAATGGGCATGTCCCTCGACTTTGTATACTACCTACGAACCTATTCATTAATTGTTATGCCCCACAGACTAAGAGAGGACGCATTGCTCTTTGGAGTGACATTCACCCTTTCTTACATACTTTCAAAACTATAATTTGGGGAGGAGATTTTAATTGTAGGCTGTTACGCTCAGATAGAGGAGGATATACACAGAAAGTTTATTGTGATGTGATGGAATTGAACCGAATCTTAACCCATACTGCACTAAAAGATGCCCAACATGCAGTTCTGAATGTCCCTTTGCGAACATTTTATAAAGGCAATTTGTCCTCTAGAATTCACTTTTTCTTTGTCCTATTGGATATTGTTGTACTGACTTCCAATACACAAATAGTAGTCACGTCAGACCATTGTTTAATTAGTGTTCGCTTATCTAATATCGTTGCTACTGCATATGGTAAAGGTGTGTGGTGGCTTAATTCTGTTCTTTTTCTGTCTGCACAGCTTTCAGGAGTATTGGATTTGTTGTGTGCTAGAATGTCAGTTTTTTGCTTATATGACAGTTCTGTAGATTGGTGGCTAGATTCCAAATGTGATTTTAAGACTTGGTTTAAAACCACAACACGAGTACATCACTATAACAGGCAATCTAGATATGAATTTTTACACACACAACTTCAGTCCTTGCAGGGGAGATTAACAACTGTACAAAACTGTGCAGCTGGTATTAAATAAATCAAAACAGAGTTAGTCTCTTTGCAATATAAAAGATTTGATACTTTAGAAGCAGAACAGAAATTTGGTACTCAGGAAAAATCATACATCATAAATCCCTATGAAAATTGTAAATATAGAAGACAGAGAAAACATATTTCTCGTTTACTAACCCAGTCGGGAGAATCGGTCTCCTCCACTGTTGGGATTTGAATGAAATTCAAACGTATTTGCAAGTTAAATTTGGTACCCCTTTCCCTATTTCAGAGAACACTGATCAATGCTGGATTTGCCGTAGTTTTCTAAGGTTCAGCAACAACTTTTGTTGAAACCTATTTCTATGCTGGAAGTAGGAGTGGTGATTAATGCTCTGATGACCAATACTGCCCCTGGGATGGATGGTCTTCCATCTGAATTTTATAAATGGTTGTGGTTACTGTGCCCACATGAAATTGCTCAGGTTTATAATGATCTTTTTTTGTCCCCAGAAATCCTTGGGAGTATGAATACTGGACTTTTATGTCTTTTACATAAAATGGGAGATACCGCCCTATTAAATAACTGGAGACCGATTACATTATTAAATGTAGACCTTAAAATATTAGCAAAAATCTTAAATAATCAGTTACTTAATGTATTGAGTGACTGTATTCACCCCACGCAAACGTGCACTGTTCTAGGGAAGAAAATTTCTGATAACTTACTTCTCCTTCATGAAATTTTAAGCTATAATCAGGAGCATGATAAAGACACCTATTTGATTAGTTGGGATCAAACCCAAGTGTTTGATAGGGTCTCCCATAGTTTTTTGTGGCTAGTTTTACAGCTTTATGGCATCCCTCTAGCTTTCATTAAAGTTCTACAAGGATACTATTCTACAGCCTCCGTCTGTCCCTTGATGCCAGGCTTCCTTGATAACAAATGTGAGCTTTCTCGTGAGGTTGGCAGGGATGTCCGTTAAGTTCGCTATTATATAGCCTTACTTTAGATCTGGTAATTCAAGCTGTTTACTCTTCCCCAATTATAAAAGGTATTTCTGTACTGCAACTTCCAGTAGTGAAACTTTGTGCATATGCAGATGATTTGGTTGTTACTGTTACGGTGTTTCACTCGGGACTTGTGGCAGTAGAGGTGTTACAGACTTTTTTTGATTTAACTGGGGCACAGGTAAATCCAACCAAAAGCTTTTGCCTTCATGTTGGGCTGTCAGATCGGCAACACACTCATATAAAGGGGATCCCTCTGGTAACTGACCCTCAGAAAATTTTAGGTATTTTTGGGGGATCTGGTGATATGGCCATGTATAATTGAACTCAGAAACTTGACATTGCAAATTTAAGAATTCAGAGATGGAATAGGTGGCATATGCACAAATTAAAATGTATCCTTATGATTCATACATACTTACTCCCCTTTTTCTTGTACGTTAGTCATGTTTTTCTGATCCCTAAAGGTCTGGAGAGTAAAATATTGGGTTGTTTTATTTCTGGGATATGGGGTAGCCGACTAAACCCTGTGAAAAGAGGGATTACCTATTGTTCAATTGCAGAAGGAGGTCTGGGGATGGTGAACCCTATAGTTTTTAATTTTTGTATTTTTTATTATTCAAATTGAGTTCCTGTGTTGAAGGATGATCAGCGCATCTGGGTCCCGTGGTTGGCACTGAGGTTATGAGTGTTTAACACTAATTGGGCTGTGAGTGGTACCATTCCCCGAAACTTCCAAATTTCGAGCTTCCCAACTTATCTCAAAGACAGTATTACCAAGATCAAAGTTTGGGAACTCCAACTATCTCACCTATTGTCCTTACCCAGAAAACACCTGTATAGTTGGATTATAGGCAATTTTTTTTTAAATAATTCCTTTAACGGATCGGTCAAAACAAGAACAATCTATGATCTGTGCAATGTTAAGTGACAAAAGGCTTCCTCATAAACTTTGGGATACTGTATGGTTATGTGCCCAGAGGAAGTTAAATGTTAAAAATAATTGGAAACATAAAGAATTGTCAGAGCATTATTGCTCAAGACCAGGATGTAGTACTTGTTTAGAAACTATTCAACATTTATTCTTTGATTGTCCATATGTCATCGACCTGTGGAAAATTGTACAAAGTACATGGACTATGTTACCCTTTCAGTATTTAAATTATGGCACTTTTGTATTGGGACTGTTATCGGGTCATTGGAGCTCACTTCCTTTTCGTAATGTCCTTATTTTATTTGGCTTTTGAAGTTTTGGATCTGGCACAGTAGAGCGAGGTTTTCACTGCAGTGACAGTTTATTCCACAAAATCAACTATTTAGTTTCATTGTAGAAGATCTACAAAAATGTACTGCGTTAGAAGCTAGTAAAATGCAGACTACGACTCACTCTAGAAATATGACTTTTTTCCTGTATGTTTAAAATTGTTCACCATTTTGGTGATTAATTGCTGGGACGGAGACTTGACATTCCACTCGGATGGGGATGATCCCCATGAACAAATCTGGTGGATTATTCTTTTATTGTGAGTTTTCCTTTGTGTTTTGTAATATCAGATAGATTTTGATGGGCTTCGTATTTGTTTGACTCCTAACGTTTTGGTTAGATCTTCTACAATGGGACAAAATTTATATGCTGTTGTTATGGGGGAGACCTTTTCAGGTTATGTTTAGGTTTAGTCATGTTTTTCTTGTATTTTGAGCTATGTATGATTGTAATACCCCTGTTTCCTTATGGTGTCTATCTTATTTTATTAGGTATTTTCATTGGTTTACATCATTTCTTGTTTGGTTAAAAACAAACAAAAAGAAACACATGTTTTTTCCTTACAGTATGATTTCTTCCTATATACATTGCGTTTTGTTGGTGGAAGGGGTCTATATCTATTGTGAAGAGTAAGAACTTAATACTGATTGTCTCCTTATGTTTAATGTATGATGAAATGCTTATTTTGATTTGAATGTTTGTTCTTATGTGATGTACACTTTGTACTGTATTATTATTTGATTTTTGAAATTATAATAAACAAAAAAATCCCCTACTATGGGGGCCCTTCTTCCTGTGAGCAGGAATGGAGGAGACCAGTTTGGAGCTGGACCGAAGAGGAGGAAGTGCTGACGTGGCAGGGGAGATGGCCTCCTCCTCCTCTGGCCTTGTTTTACCAGAGGCTCAGAGTGATTTAGAAATTCTGATACCAGAAATTGAAGATAATGGTGCAGTTACAGACATCTTCATTTCTACTGAGGATTTAAGCCAACTCGAGACACAAATGGATGATAGACTTCCAGACACAGAAATGGCTCCAACCGATAAAAAAAATGCATGCTTTTACAAATGCAACTAGAGAATCAATGGCATCTGCAGGAACAAACCTTCCTACATGCTCAACTGGCAAAGTTGCAGGCTGACACCCTTTCTGTCAGAGAGGTGAAACAGCCTGTCATTACTAATGATGTCGCAGCATCATCAAAGGCCCAAGCAGGGCCGGGTGAGTCATGCATTGTTGTTCCTTCATCTCCTCATTTGACTATATTAAGCACGGATGTTAATGTGGCTGGCAGCACAAATCATATTCTTAACATGTGCCCAGAGCCAAGCATTACTGCTACAGCTTCTAAAACTGTTATTTCCAATCAAAATGAACTTTCTGCTTTTCCCCCTGTAAAGATTGCTACAGATTTCACTGCTGAGACTTTGTTTAAATCATCAGGGTTTGTGCTTAAACACCCTGCAGTTGTTCCTACAGAGGTTTCTCGACCCGCAGGTGGTCAGAAACAAACCATCTTTTCAAAAAAGAATATGCAAGAGGGGGCCACTGTATTTTCATTTATGGGGAAAGGTTCTACTTTAAAAACTGGATCTAAAGAGGACACTAAAGATAAACGCATGGCTCTAGCTCTAGCAAACAGATGTATATACCCTGTAAACTGGGCTCTGTGCCCTAACATATCCTGTTCTGCTTCTCCGCCTACTACTATTATGGCATCCGCTTCTACAGTGGCGGTTTCAGAAGCGTTCCCTCTTAAAATCAGAACACTTGATCCTGATGGCATATGGTCACCCCAGAAGGCTCTGAGTGAAGCTGGATGGAAACAGAATACAGTTGGTACATGGCTCCCAGATCCTAGCTGGGACCCTAAATTAAATTTCACTCTGAACTCCCCTGAATGGCTCCCACCGGTACCAATTTAAGACTTGGATATTCAAAGTACTACAGTTCAAAAAGACACAACTGCTGTTGAAATACATAAGCAGAAAGCCTTTTTAGGAACTGTGCATCCTTTGAACTTGGATCCTCCTCCTTTAACGAATAGGCCTGCATTGCCAACTATCTCACAGGGACAACCCCTGAGTCAGGATTATATTCCTCAAGACCAACCCCAGCCGCTAAAACCTTTGCTGTCAGAACTGTTCTCAAAATTAAAAAAGGAAGCTGTACCACGGTGAAATGCAGTCCAGATCCGCTACAAAGGGAGCCTAGAGAAACGACCAGACAGACATTTTGTATGGAAATGTTTATTGAAGGACTCTTTCCATTTCTTCCCTAAGGAGATGTTTGCCTTTATTAATATCTCTGGAGAGGATAATTATGATGTTAGCTTTCATACAGCCTATGCACTTGACCTGTTTTGGGAGAGATATAGCCAAGTAAAGTTTTCTCCCACATTAATCCCCTTTCTGGTGATTCCCCTTACAAAGCCCCTAATAAAATATGTTACCATCATGTTTCGGAAAGAGGGGGTTCATGTGGATGATATTACATATTGGCTTTCACAGAAATGTGATGTTTTAAGCGAACCTAAGGCTCTGCTAGATACTGAAATGTTTTGGATGGGAGAGTGGAAATTTAAAGTCAAATTGTGGCAGTCTGATTCTGGATTAACTCATATACCAAATTCCTTCATGTTGGGGAGAGACCGTGGGGTCTGTTTTTATGCAGGCCAGCCAAGGGTCTGCTACAAGTGCGGCTCTAGAACCCATCTGTCCAGTTCATGTGACCAACCCCGGTGTGATAACTGTGGGGAAGTAGGACATATTGCCATGCAGTGTGCATCACATACTAAGTGTGATCTCTGCAATGAAATAGGTCATGTTTTCGTAGAATGCCCTTTTGCATACAAAAAACAAAACATCTTGTGGGAGTCCTGATCTTTAAATCCAGCAAGCCCAAGATTCTGCAACTAAGCAGGCCTCTCCTCCAGACCCCCCTCCCCCTCCTCCTGCCACACTTATCATAGATTTAACCCCTGATCTGGAGCTTGTGCATTCTCCCATCACAAAGGATCCCCCCCTTGACTTTCAGCACTGATGTTGCTTCCTTAGGCCCTGTGTGCTACAATGAGGTGGAACATACACCCCTTCCCTCCCCTCTTCCTAGAAGATGCTCCTCTAGGAATACCAAACCTAAGGAGGTACCTGCCCTTGTCAATACTGCATCACCAAACCATTTTGGGCCTTTAGATCCCACCTGGGGGAATCCGAG
Source organism: Neoceratodus forsteri (assembly GCA_016271365.2). Taxonomy (NCBI): domain Eukaryota; kingdom Metazoa; phylum Chordata; order Ceratodontiformes; family Ceratodontidae; genus Neoceratodus; species Neoceratodus forsteri. The sequence continues at coordinate 1,301,354,657 of CM057453.1, read as the reverse complement.
ATGGAACAGGAGGAACAGGATTCTCAAGCTATGGCCTCGGACCAAGCTTCTCAGAATCAAGATCTGGTAGGATATAGAGGTAAAAGGAAAAAGAAGAGGAAAAAAACTACTTAGCCTGTGTCCTTCTTAAAAGTATGTACCATTAACGTTCACAGTCTTTTAAATGCTGTGAAGTGTAGGCAGTCTTTGATAGTCTCCACCGCTCCAAATATGATATATGTTTCCTACAGAAAACATGGATGTTCACTGCAGACCAGGCGAGATTTTTTAAGGGAGAATGGGTATGGGACCATCCTTTTGGTCTTTTGGTTTAGATAGTGCTGATGGGGTAGGGTTTTTATTCAACTCTTACTCTTTTTCACTAATGAAATTGAAAGACTTATGTCCAAGGAGAGTATTAATCTAGATGGGTTATGGAAATCTATTGATGTCAGCTTTATCAACATCTATGGCCCCCAAACCAAAGCCAAGAGGGTTTCTTTGTTAACTTCTAACCAACCTTTTTGGTTACCTCCTCTAAAATTTTCTTTTATGAGGACTTTAATTGTAATATAACAGACAAGGGGGATTAAGACTACGGGTCCAGGGAAAAAGATTTACTGTAATTCAAATGCTTTATTTAGAGTAGTGGAGACACGAGATTTAATTAATGGCAATACGTGTTATAAAGAGGGCCCTCGATTTACTTATAAAAGGAATAAATACACTTTCACCATAGACCACATGTTTATTTCCTAAAATTTACCCCAAGTCACTTTTTGAACAATTCCGGTAGAATATTAGAACTATTTAATTCTGGAACTTTCCTTTGCAGACTCCCCTAAGAATTAAAACAAATCCACTAGGTGGAAATTGAACACTTCCATTTTAACAAACGCTATAGTTAAGAAAGATATTATGGATTTAATAGCAGTTAGGGCCTAAGTTTGCTTTCTTTACACAAACTTGGGGGACTGGTGGTATGACACAAAATCTGACTTTAAACATTGGTTCTAACAGTATAGGTCCAAAGTAGAAAACAACACATTTTTGAAATACCTTTAGCTCCAGCAAAACCTACAATATCTTTTTACATTGGCAAACACTTCTAGGTATGATTATTCAAACCAAATTTCTTTAATTAAGGAAGAGATGAAGCTCTTCCAGTATGACAAGGGCCCACACACTGAAAGCCATGCTACAGAACAGGATTAAAAATCACCTATAGGTGACCCTCCTGAGGCATGCATAGGCCAAAAAGAAACTACGAAGATGGATTCCATAAAGGACCATGCAGGAAATCTGGTCTCTTCTGTAGGTGGGCTGAATTCAGTTATAAAATCCTTTGTAGCCAATCATAATCCTAGCCAGACCCCCTTGAACAAGGATGTAGGTATTTTTTTACATAGTATAAATATTCCAAAGTCCACAGATACTGTAGTTCACATACTATGCTTGCTGACATAGGAAGGGAAGAAATAGAAAGGACTATTGGAAATCAAAAAAAATGGGAAATCACCAGGAGTGGATGGTGTCCCTTATGAATTTTATAAAACTTTCTCCCAGAAAGTATCTGTTTGTTTAGAGTTGGTTTTTAATTACTTTTTTTCTTTAAAAACAATTCACCCTTCTTTTGTTGCAGGTTTATTGATTTTTCTATATAAATTGGGAGTTAAGACTGATCTACAAAACTGGAGACCCATTACACTCTTAAATGCTGACTATAAAATATTAGCTCAAATTCTTAAAATTAGATTGAAGCAGTTTGCAAACTTGGTCATTTCTCCTTACCGATATTGTGGGTTTCCTTCCAGAAAAACACAACATGCTCTAATGATACTCAGGGACATGACTGAGCACCTCTCACTTACAGGTCAATTGGGATGTGTTATCTCAGTCGACCAGGAAAAGGCTTTTGACCAAGTCTATCATCCCTTCATGTTCTTAACCGTAGCAGCTTATGGACTTCCCCCAGATATGATTACTCATTTAACCTTATTGTATTCTTCAGCAGTAGTTTATTCATTAATCTGACAATAGGTCACATAGGGTTTTCAGGTTACCAGTGGGGTCAGACAAGGGTGCCCCCTGAGCCCCCTCCTTTATATACAGTATTTTCTCTAGATCCCCTACTTAGAAGATTGGTGGATAGCCCACAATGGGCAGGGATTCTGGGTCTAGGAATAAGGGAAAGGCTGCAGATACACACATATGCAGATGATATCTGCCTTTATTTTTCATCCCACACGCAATTATCTTCTTTTTTACATGAAATGGCAGTTTTTTCATATTTTTCTAATGCCAGACTTAATATCAATAAACGTAGAGGCCTAGTCATTGGCTCGGGCCTCCCTAACAGTACTCAGATAGAAGACATCAGGATTTCTTTTGACTCCTTGAAAATATTGGGGATTTTTTTTTCGCCTCTCAGAATATGCCTTTATTTAACTGGGAGAAAACCTTACAGCAAATAGAAAGAAAGATGGTATGGTGGAGACACTGGAAAAGGGCAAAGCTTAAAAGAATCCATATTATTAAGCAATTCTCTTTTCCCTCCATCCTTTATGTGTCCGTGATTTTCCCCCTCCAGTGCAATTAGAAACTAAACTTTATAGGCTTTCGGGGAATCAGTTGAACCCTATCAAACGGTGTTATATCTGTCTATCACGGGACAAAGGAGACATAGGAATGATAGACCCAGGGATATTTGGCCACACTCTTTTTCTCTCTCAGACCATTAAGTGTGGGTTAAGGCCTCTGGAAGACCCCTACAACCAGTGGATTAGACTTACTTTGGCTAGATACCTGACAGAATGGCAAATTACTCCCCCAAAAATCACTAGATACCTACATATCCCCAATTTTTTCAAACCAACTCCTAGTAAATTGTTTAAATGGGGCTTAACAAAGCAGCAAATTCTACAAAATTCGGGGAAAAAACTTTATCAGATGGTTTTGGCAGTAGCCCACCCTCAGGAATCCCTCTTTAGGCACTGCCCCCCCCCAAAATAAGTTAGCATATGCCCAATTGACTAATAAAAGACTCCCAACTTATATGTGAGAACATTTATGGCTGTCAGTTATGGCAGACTAAATATAAGAGGTGCAGCAAAATACAGGGCAATAGAAGAAAGGAATTGTTCCTATCCCGACTGCACTAATTTAGAAGAAACTATGGAACACTATATCCTTTTCTGTTCTTATGCTAAACCTCTATGGGAGTTTTTAGCCCTTAAATGGAAAATGGGGTGGCTGACCAAGCTAACATGAATTTCTAATATTGGGACAATACTCCATGGATGGAGCCCAGTATCATCATGACACTCTGTCAATTTGTGTATGTTGTTTAAAGTTTTTTCTCTGGCAAAGCAGATGCCAGTGGGTACTCTACCAAAGAAGAATGCCTTATGAAACTGTTTTACATGTCATTCATCAGGCCTTGATGAAAGTATACATAAATGATGTGTCAGTATATTCCTCCCCGAAAGTTTTACAATGGTGGAAAGGTTTTAATAAGTTCATAAAATACAAATAAGCATGGCTTATTTAAGACATACCCTAAGAGGGGTATGACTGTCTTCTTCTTTTTTATGTTAATTATTCTAGGTTTATCTATTATTTGCCATGACTCAATGCTGCTTTGTATAGGCAGTTCCTATTGTGTATTAAATGTAAATACTTCCTTACTCCTATTGGGGGGGGGGTGCTTCAGAAAAAAATATTTGTCATTTATTAACTTTCTTTCTTTTTTCTGGGATTTCTTCTACTGATTTTGGTATGGCTGTAATACTTATTTGATTTATTTTTCTTTATTTTTTTGATTTATATCTTATTTTGTGTGATTTAACACTGTTTGTAACTATTTTGATTTTGATGTTATATCAATAAAACTTCCCCTACTCTTTTTGAGAAGTGCCATGGGATCTTTAACATCCACCTGAACTACCACCAAAACAGGCAGATGGGGCCTCGGTTTAACGTCTCATCCAAAAGATGGCACCTCAGGAGTGTAGCGCCCCTCTCATGCTGCACTATAGTGTCAGTATTGGGATATTAACCCAAGTGCCTGGTGTTGGGATAGAACACACCGCCTTCTGATCTCCCAGCCTCAGAGGCAAGTGTGCTACCTGCTGAGCCACTGACACTGTCAGATAATATAATTAATAGTGGCACTGTAACATCCTTTATAAAAAGATTTAAATCATGGTTGGCAACTGAAAACTATTGTTCTTGTGCACCAGTTTTATAAATGTCTTGTTCTTTTTATTGTTTTTATTATGTATTTTTGTATATTGTGTGTTTAATATGTACCATGTATGAATCTTAATGTTTTTTGTAATACTTGTTGCTTGTGAAAATGGGCAGTAATTCTCATCTTGCTTGCAAGTATAACAAATAACAAGCATTTGTCAATGCCGAATGTTGCTTGCTTCTATGTGCTGTTTAGGTATTTGGAAGTCATTGGAGTGCAAATATTGAAAATTTGCGAACTTACAAGCGTGCGTAGGAACTGCGCAACGCACGCTCGTAAAACAGTCATTGTTAGGAAATTTTTCACAAAATGTTCAATATAGCCATTTTAAGACCTCTGCTCATGAACAGTGTCAGTATGATTTTGTTAATGTGTCCCATACATTGAGTTTGCACACCGACTGCGCCATTGTGCGCTACATGGGTGGAAACACATTTTGGGCAGGATGTGAAAAATGACAGCTGTACTGCTCATAAGGAGGTGTGGTAAAATGGCAATGTTGAAAATCTGGAGTGGAAATATTGAAAATTCGCAAACCTACGAGCGTGCGTGGGAACTGTGCAACGCACACTCGTAAAACAGTCCTTTTTAGGAATTCTTTCACCAAATTTTCAACATTGCCATTTTAAGATCTCTGCTCATGAACAGTGACACTGTGATTTTCTTAATGTGTCCCATACACTGAGTTCTCACACCGACTGCGCCATTGTGCGCTACATGGGCGGAAACATGTTTTGGGCAGGATGTGAAAAATGACAGCTATACTGCTCATGAGGAGGTGTGGTAAAATGGCAATGTTGAAAATCTGGAGTGAAAATATTGAAAATTTGTGAACTTACGAGCCTGCGTAGGAACTGCGCAACGCACGCTCGTAAAACAGTCATTTTTAGGAATTTTTTCACCAAATTTTCAACATAGCCATTTTAAGACCTCTGCTCATGAACAGTGTCACTGTGATTTTCTCAATTTGTCCCATACATTGATTTCGCTTTACCGACTGCGCCATTCTGCGCTACAAGGCCGGAAACACATTTTGGGTGAGATGTGAAAAATGACAGCTATACTACTCATAAGAAAGTGTGGTAAAATGGCAATGTTGAAAATCTGGAGTGAAAATATTAAAAGTTTCGCGAACTTACGAGCCTGCGTAGGAACTGCGCAATGCAAGCTCGTAAAACAGTCATTTTTTGGAATTTTTGGACCAAATTTTCAACATGGGGTTTTTGGGACCACTTCTCATGAATGATTTCACTGTCATGGTGGTATTCAGGCCTGAAGGGTGATTTCACAGTCACTGCACATCACTGCGCGAAATCACCCTTCGGGCCCGAATAATGCCATGACAGTGACATCTTCATGAGAAGGTCCTAAAACCCATGTTGAAATGTGTGCAAAATTCACAAAATGCCTGAGATATGCACTAAAGTTGAACCCCATCTAGCCCATTATACAGCTTACGGCATTTCCTCAGTTCGCGGTCGGCTTTGAAGAGTGCAGACGTGTTCCCGGTCCACCGAAGATCGTTGCGCCAGAGTCCAGAGGTAAGTATGGGGTGAGGGGTGTGTGGGGAGGCTGGGTGCACAGTGGGTGGGTGCGGGTTGTGGGAGGGGTCGCGCGGCAGAGACCGTTTTTGTTTACAGGTGAAAAAAGGCGTTGTGGGACCGTTTGCCATGCTGGGTGTGCTCAGCATGGCACAGGAGATGGGGGCCATTCAGCCGGCGGGGATTGGGCACCCCGTCGGCCAAAGGACTAATTGCCATGTTGGGGTGGGCTCCTAGCGTGGCACCAACTTCTGGGACGGACGGCGCAGCTCAGCTCAGGCGGGGATTGGGCACCCCGTCAGCTACACAGTAGGTGTGGGGGCCGTTCAGCCAACGGGGATTGGGCACCCCTGTCAGCCAAAGGACTGATTGCCACGCTGGGGTGGGCTCCCAGTGTGGCACCAACTATGGGGGGGGACGACGCAGCTCAGCTGGCGGGATTGGGCACCCGTCGGCTACACATGCGTGTGGGGCATGCACGCCTGCGTGTGGGGGGAGCTACGCTTCTTATCAGTGCTCACTGAAGCGCAGCTCCCCCTTTCAACTGTATGCCACTGCATTTTGGAGCGTGTCATAGACAGCTCCAAAATGCATTGGCTTACAGGGGCCGCGCCTGCCAGCTCACTGACTGAATTGGAGGAGGAGGTGACACACCTCTGAAATCTCCGATGATGGCACTATGTTTCTTGCACATGCATGCAAGCAACATAAAAATGAAATGAAAAAAAAGTCAGTGAGTTGGGTCTTGGATGCAAACAAATTCTGACTACCAGGGCACTGTACCAAAGTAAATCAGTGAGCTAGGTCACAACAATTTTCAAAGGATATTAGTCACCATCTTGGTGAAACATAACAATTTTTTCCTACATTTATACACATAAACTCTCCATTCAATCATAATACCAAAATGTTTTTTTTAACGTGTATTTATTTTATTAAGGTGAACCCCTTGCATCCAATCAAATTGCTTATTTACAGATCATTGTGTGGCGACAATGCCTTGTAAATAAAGCAGAGAAGAGTTAATGCCTCAGAAATGGCCAAAGTAGTCAATAAATGAATGAGGAAGATACACATGACTCCATGAATGATCCATGATTATGCAGATTAGGCAATAAATGTCCTCTTAATGTTGAGCTGAACAGTGACTCATTCCAAGCTTTGAAAGAGTCTCTGACCCAACTTTCAACTCCTAAATGTTCTGTCAGAAACACAAGCTTTAGCAATGGCCGTATCTTCCTGTTATGGTGAGTAAAATACCAGAAAAAGCAAGTGAGGTCTTTTCCCTCCTTTTTTTGTTACAGTTACCTCAATATAATAATAGTGGGCCCTATGCACGAAAGTGCAGAAAATACACCAAATATTGGCATAGGCGAGGGGCGCAGCTACGTTGCGCGTAGCGCTATAGAGGTACGCGGCATTCACCAATGTCTATTTGCACAGGTGTTGTGGTGGGAGGAGCTGTGCAGTGGAATATGCAGGCAATGTGGGTGGAGCACTAATATGCAGGAAGGCCCCTTGACCCTGCCATATATGGCATGGCACCACCCCTGCACAAATACATAACTGTGAACACCGCATAACGGAAATGCCCAGTATCCATGGTGGACCAGGAAGGGGAAGCGAAGCAAGAAGTGCAGCAAGCAGAGGAGGGTGAGGAGGAGAAGGATGAAGTGGACGTGGGTGAGGACACGCGCACAGAAGGGGTGGTGGCCGGTCCCGAGTGACCAACTTTGCCAGTGGGCAGGTCGCAGTAATAGTAGTTGACATACGTCAGAACTACAGCCACCTGTATGGGGCGGAGGCCCTGGCCACACCAGCTGAGGTTAAGGCCAGGTTGTGGCTAGATATACAGGCTGTGGTCAATGCAGCTGGGACAGAGGCATGGATCATTGCTGCCATTAAACATGAATGGTGGGACCTGAGGGCCACCATCAAGTGAAAACTTGCCGGCGATGGAAGGGCATGCAGAGGCATGGGGGGGGTGGGTCACCCTGCATGAACAGCCAGCTGACACCCCTAGAACAACCAGTGGTGAAGATGCTGATGGATGTTGCCATCCACAGAAAGGTGGAAGGTGTGGATGGCACGGCTGGTAGGGATATCACACATACATGCAGCAGTGACAGCACAGCCAACACCGTGCCCCACTAACAGCTATGATATGTACCCACAGGTGTTAAACGGCCTGGTAGGAGTGGTGCAGCACCCACCAGGGAGCAGCCTGCCACCACTGTGACATTGGCAGTACCTGTGGCAGGTCAACAGGAAGCAGAGCATGCAGGTAAATATACACACACCAGGGGGGTGCACCGGAGAGTGAACGACCTGCAACCACCTAACATGCAATATGTACACCAACAGATATGGAGCCGGTGATGGAGTCCCAGATGTAGATGGCCAGTGAAGAGGACAGCACCATCATTCCCCATGAAGAGGAGACTGGGACCAGCAGCAACAAAGCCACAGGGACTGACAGGCAGCCCTCCCATGGAGGAACATGTGGAATGGTGCATCATACACATGCTGGTGACGTGAACACCACAACACTGACTGATGGAGGTGGCCCCCCTGGGCCATCCCAGCAACCACACACCATGGCGCCATACACTGACAGCCATGAAGAGGGCCTCTCTGACCGCACCTGGACATGTACCAGGTCTGCACGGTCCTAGGCATACATGGAGGGCCAGTACCATAAGCTGCAGCAGCTGAAGCATGACAGGCTAGAGGTACAGTGGCGGTACACTGTGGCAGTGGAGGCACAAACCATGGTGCAATGGGCCATATACACAGCCACCCTGTGGTGCACAGTGGCATTGGAGGGCATCCAGGAGCTAGTGCAGCACACCCCCACCAGTGAACAACTGGGACAGCATGCACAGGTAGTGGCAACTGACATGGGCATGCAGTACTCACCGTCCACAGGCCTCACACCGCAGATGGAGGAGAGGCCAGCCAGACACTGCCACGCCATGCTGAGACCATGGCCTGCATGCCTGCCACCGAGGTCCCACGGGCAGTGGACACCGAGCCGATGCAGGCTGACATTGCTGCTGAAGGGCCATCGGAGTGTGAAGTGCACATGGCTCCAGCGGATAGCGTCAGCAGTGAGGGCACTGGCATGGACGGTGCCACTGTGGGAAAGCAGAGGCAGGGGTGCACCCCACAGCAGGTAACCAGCATGCAAACTCGGCAGCTGTGCATCTGCAAAGCTACAGGCACATCCAGACGCCAAGGGAACAGGGTAGTACACTGATACAGTGCCATGTGGCAGGGCACACCTGATGTGGGCACACACACAGGCACACATCACAGACCCGCATGCGGAGATGTATGACAATGCCTGCATGGTGGTGTACAACCCCCCCACATACACACTTGCACACCCACCCACTATGCGGTGCACTTAGGTCTGCTGTCATCATGCGATTGCACTGTGCCACTCTCTGCGCTGGCATGCGATGCCCCACATGCGAAAAGATGGTCATAGTGCCATCCACATGGCTGCATGGAGTCTCGGTGGTGAGGTATACCAGGGCCCGGTGCCATGGCTATGGCAATACCCACTGGGCGCATGCATGTTGTGGTATCAGCACCTGATCGTGACCTCCACAAGTGCCTGCTGGGCCACACAGCCACCCACCATCCCTGGCATGCAGACAGGCACTGCGTCATCATCCCTATCCCCCCTGGGGTCATTGGGAGCCACATCAGGCATCAGCACATTCTCCCTCTTCACAATGTTGTGCAACATGGCACACACCACAAACACTTTGCACGCTTTTCCAAGACTCAGCATAAATCTGCTGTTGGTGTGGTCCAGGCAATGAAACCACTTCTTCAGTTGTACAATTTTTCTCTTTATGATGGCCCTGGTCTGCTTGTGCACCATGGTGTAGGCAACCTCTGCAGGTGTGGTGGGGGCATGGAATGGTGTCATGAGACTGGCCCAAAGTGAATACTCGCTGTCACCTGTAGTTGGGGGCAAAATGCATCATACATGTATGTGTATCTGTGACACTTGTCCTGTACCTGGTATGGCTATTGCAACTAACCAAGAAGCCACTGGTCCAGCTGTCCAGCCTGTAGCATCGCACCCAGTCCAGAGCTCTCCAGGACGTATGAATCATGTGTCGAGCCTGGGTACTTGGCACACACATCTGTAATTATGCCCCTGGCATCACAAACCACTTGGCAATTGATGTTGTGAAAGCCTTTACTGTTCCTGTAGGCCTTGTCATGGCTCAGGGGCATGAATATGACAATGTGTGTGCCATTGATGGCACCACAGACATTCGGCATGCTGTGCATGTTGTAGAACACCTCCTTAGTCACTCTGAGGTCTGCTGGCATTACTGGTAATGCAATGTGCTCCCCAAGATGTAGGAGAAGGGTATCTGTCACCTGTGCCTCCGCCCTGGACACAGAGGACTCCCTCACTCCGACAGCATCTCCCATCATACTCTGGAATGACCTGGTGGCATAGTATCGTGGGGTGCGTAGCATCTCTGTCTCTACAGTTATGGTGTGTGATCACCATGTCCACAGTTCAATGGCACTGCAGATGCTGTCACACAGATGGGCGATGGCCAGCCATAGTAGCCTGAACCACTCAACGCAGTGGGTGTCCCACAATGCAGAGGCTTCCAGTCATGTGAGGAACACATTCAGATGCACCACCGACTGGTAAGGTCAGCAAGTAGATGGACATGAAGCAGTACACCCAGTCACACTATCACTGCTTCCTGCGCAGCTGTGCACTGGCACTTGCTGTCCCCAATATACCACCGGTGATGGGCCGGTATTCCTTTAAGGGGGGTGTTCCCTTGCTGCCATGTACCTTGAGGTAGTGCTGAACATGTGCACCTGCCACGCGCAGTGACCAGTCATGCATGAACTGGTATCATGGTGGGCATCATACTTTCCCATAAGGCTATGTTCCCTGGACACCTATTCCGTGTAGCAGAGCATGACTACAGGGACAACTGGGGCTATAGTGACCTGTGGGCAATCGGGGCCTTTGAGTGGGTGAGTATGGGATGTGGGTTGGCCTTTCAGTGGGTCAGGGGACTCGGCCATATGTGCAGGGCTTATAGTGATCTGACGTCTGTCCCTTGTGCTCCACAGGACCATGATAGTGTGCCAGGCTGCCTGGAGCTATCACTCCAGGTGCAACCAGATGGCACAAAAATGTGTCTCCTCAATGCCAGTGAGATGCATGTGATACCGGACCTCACTCCCTGTGTTCCTGTTCTTGAAGGGAGCCAGCGGGGACCTCTTCTATGAGGACAATGAGTATCGGGCATAGGAGATTTCTGTCCCCTCTCTGGTGAGTACCCTGGCCCATGGCCTGTGGGATGTGGGGCCTGTGTGTGTGTTTTGCTACTGATACTAACGAGTCCCCCTTTCTCTTGCAGTGGTACAAGTGCCCAGTGAGGAGGATAATGCTGCGGAATGGAGGCCATCACTCACCAGAGGGGGCAACACAGGACATCGAGGAGGAGGAGAGTGACAGTGGGAGGTCCACCCCCACCAGGCCTGGCCCAAGGAAGGAGATGGAGGAGGGGCCATCGTCAGTGATCACTGGACTTGTGTAGTGCCAGTGGAAGGTCACGAGTGTCACAACTGGCAGACTGAGGTGGCCTCTGCCACGTCCACTGGACTTACTGTTGTTCCACCTTGTTGCCCTCTACAGGGGCTGGACTCTGCTGCCTGGGGAATTGGGTGGTGGGTACCATGGGGACTGTTGCAGTGCTGGGCTGCTGGACCTTGTGCAGGTGGGGCTGTTCAGCTGTTGTTTTTGGGGAATGGGTTCTCTGCTGGAGGGCACGCCAGCAGGTGTGCAGGTGTGGGGTGTTGGCATTGGGGGTTGCAGGGAGTGGGTGGGCCAGGGGATTGGGGGCTGGGTGCCTCATGGGAGGATATGTTTGTTGGGGGTTAGGGGGTCATGTGGTTGTTGTTATTACTGACCGGTGTTTACATTTTACACTTCAGAAAATAAATGTTTTATGCATACATCTGTGTGGTCACTGTCTCCGGGGGAGGAGGGGTGCATGCCTTTGGCTTGGCAGTGCTGGTGGGTTGCCTTGGGTGCCATGGCCATGTGCCCACATACTGCCATTCACTGGGCAGTGTCACACTGGTGTAGCCATGCAGCGTGGGCAGTGGAGTGTCTGCACGTTCCACTGGTGTGCATGTCATTGCCCCTGATCGTCCCGTCTTGTGGTGGTGTGTGTGCCCGCTCCATGACACATGTGGCTGCATCATTTGCCCACTGTGCTGTGTGCCCACCGCACAGCTGCACTGTCACGCAGCCACGTGTGACCGCAGTTGTCGCATGTCCGCATGCAGCTGCTTCATGTGTGTGCATGTAGGTCCCATGGTGGCAGCCTGTCCCCACCTGCACACCTGTGCTGGCATCCTCCGGGTGCATTACACTACACTACATCACCCTTTACATGGTGTTTCTTACATGACGTCGCTTGCACAATGTTCTATCATAAGTGCCGTCATGCATGCGCGTATGGGCCACATACGCATGCTGCTACACTGCCCCACCCCTGTGTACATCCTATGTGGGGTGCTGGTGTACCAGTACGTGCTATGGCTACATGCACACTATACACCTTTCATGCATGTCTCCTTTAGGCGGCGTATACATGTTTGCATCATAGCGCTTACGCACTGGCACTATACGCGGCTGCGCATACCGCATATCTTTCGTGCATAGGGCCCAGTAATTGTAAGGGATTGGTGGGTCAATCCTTGGGGATAATGGCACTGGGAACTGTGAAACATGACCTCAGCCTCCCAGCCTCATTCTTGGGCCACAGTGTCCAATGTCATTATTCATCGTATACCCACTGGTGCCCCAATTATCACTATATTTTTGTTGTCTTTTTTTCATCTTGTTTTATCCATTGCATTATATTTGTTTTCAAATGGTATTTTGCCCAGGCATTTCCTTACCCAATCCCAAGGCCACACAATCTCTAATTTCAGAGTCCCTGTTGTATTTGGTCACTTACTGAGTGTCACAGCTGTCGCCATAACAAAAACAAATGTAAACAGTAAAAGATAGAGTAGTGTACAGACCAACAGTCAGGGGGACCGGCACCAGCTAAGGCTTGCAGAGTGCTCATATTTTTAGTAACCCACTTCTGCATATAATGTTCCTTGTGACAACAACTCCAGTAGTATATAAATAGGAAGACCTCACCATGAGGCACGTTTTGTAAAGTGCAGTTTACAAAACCAAACCTCACGGTGAGTTCTTCCTAATTATATACTACTGGAGTTGTTGTCACAGGGAACATTATATGCAGAAGTGGATTACTAAAAATATGAGCACTTTGCAGATGTAACCCACCTACAAATGGGGGTTCCCGGGAAAGTGTTCCGTGAGCTTGCCTAAATGCTCACTGCCAGGCTGGTGTTTTGCATTTTAGTAGATTCAGTGTATTGCCAGAGGGTGCCTGTATAGCCTCTGTGTACTGTCTCTTTAAGAGCTGCCTGGATTGCAGTCTTAATTAATCCAAAAGGGAGCTCTGTTAGAAAATGTGCTTGTTTGCTGATCATATGTTAGAGTAATAATGTTGCAGTTTGTTCTAACCTGCCTTCTGTGCAGCAAGGACTGTTCTGTTTATCTCCACCAACTCAGCCTGAGACTGTCAGAATGGGCCAATCAGTACTGTTGGGACTCTAAAACAGAGCCTGCCTACAGGGGCTTGGTGGTGTCAAGACTTGTAGGAACTGTAGTTTTTGCATTTTGGAGCCTAAAATAACCTGGAGGGGGAGCCCTTGTTGTGACTGACAGACAAATCAGCCAACCGAACCTTTTGTATCTTGGGGAAATTCCCAAGCTGCTTGCAGCTAATTCAGTTCTGAGTTGGGAAGTGAAGAGATAACAGCTTGAATGATTCAAGCAGCAGCCCCAGCGTAGATTCGCATGGGAGAACTGTGGAAAGGCCTGAGTTTTGGCCTGCATGCCTGCCTGCTGTCCCTGAGAGGGAACTTGGGCCTTTTTTGGACTGAATCCGAACTTGGAGAGTGAAGTAAGCCACTGACGTGACCAGGCTCTTACCTGAAGAAGACCGAAGGTTTACTGAATGCGATTGGTCTGTCTGGACTTCCAGCCACCTCTGAACTCCCGGATTGTGCAGAGACTCTGTCATTGCGACCGGAGAACCTTTTGCCTGGTACAGTGGAATTTCCTTACATGTGAATGTATTGTGTGCTTATAGTGGGTTGTGATTTAGTTCCCCACTGTGGTTTGAATTATATTCTGCTTGCTGGAAGCTGCATTAGAATTTCCTTATGTGTAAATGTGCTGTGTGCTGCCAGTGGGTCGCGATTTGGTTCCCCACTGTGGTTTGAACTGTATTCTGCTTTCTGGAAGCTGCATCCAGCCCCATGGACTGAATCCAAAATCATCTCCATTGGGCCTGGGCCTTGCCACACTGGCCCAGCCCGACTACTCACAGCACAGAGAAAGCCATTGACGAGAGACTGGCCTGGGCATCAGCCCCCTGCTCAACACTTGAACAGGAATGACGCCACGGTGATTCGTGTGAGCCCTGCTTCTCCGGGCACTCCAGCTCAACAACCTGCAGACTCAGTTTTGTCCTGCCTGTGTCCAGTATTGGGTATCATGAGTAAACATCAGGGTAGCTCCCTGCAACAACAGCTAAATCTAAAGTGTTGTCATTTGATTGTCTGGTTGCTTTTTCTTTCACGAACTGAGCCCTCCAGCTCCGGATTACACATAGTGTGTGTTGTGCATGTTGCTTTCTTCCATCACAGGGCCCCAATCAGCTGCAACATTCCTGGCTAGCCCATCGTCTCCCTACCTGGGTACCCAGAGGTGTGACTGTGTGTGGGGACTTAAAGTGCATGCATAACTGTTTGATTAATATAGCCTTTAAGCCAATCAACCTGATTTCACCCCTTCCTTGTTCAAGTCGTCTGAATAAATCAGATCTGACTTTTTTGCTGCATTTAACCTGAACTGTGGTTCCAGTTTGTGCCAAGAGTACTGTACTGTTGTGATTTACTGTGCATAACCTTGTTTTACAGAGGGTCCCCAGGGTCAAGCCAGAGGAACCAGCCCTGGTGGTAAGTGCAAACAGTGTGGATACTGGTATGGTATACAAGGGGTACTGCGAAAATGATTATCATATATTGCTCAGGCCACTAGAAGGGAAAGAGGGGGGGGGGGGGGGGTTACAGTGTCCCAGAGGACTGTACCCAGGTTTGTTTGACAACTACCAACCATGACCTCCTGGTGGAGGCACCCATTTCAGAACTCAGGCCCCTTAACCTGCTACTAGCGGCACAGGCAGGGGTAGTAGCCCTTGGGATAGAGCCACCAAGGGGTTACACAAGCCTTAGCTGGTGCTGGTCCCTCTGACCATTGGTCTGTACACCACTATTTAATTCTGACTGTGCCGTGGCACAGCAATCCCTGGTGCAGGGGTATCTACTTTGACTTTGTAAACAGTAAAACAATATTTTTAAAGATTCTCTTGCTTGGATCGACTACCACCAGTCCTATTTCTCACTAACAATTTGAAATTGTCAACCAGCATGTCCAAACCAATGACAATTTCCACACTGTAAAATCTTGAACTAAAATGCCCTTGCCTGCTCCCTCCCTAACTTATTTACTTCCAGAGCTGCTTGCATGTTTAGGGAATTGTTGTCTGTTACCTCCTTCACTACCTTGGCTACCTCCACACTTCATATCTTCCACCCATGGTGTGGTGCCAAAGCAGCAAAGTGAAAATTTCAAAAACCAAAAAGAAAGAGCTTGTTCTTCACATAGTGCAATATCTGAGGGGGAGAGAGGCAGTAGCAAACTCAGCTCAGCTCATTTTTATGGAAGTGTACATTGGAACCATGCAATGCATAAAAAAACCACAGTTGTCTAACATTAAATGGTCACTTTGGTTTTTAAACAGCATCTGTCACAGAATTTAATCAATGTCAGACTGTTAGTCTTAATGTCCAATAGTGGCATCCAACTGTGAAGGGACTATTTTGCATTTAATTTAACAATATATTTTTTTGTATTTCAAAACAGTTTTCTAATTTTGTCCTTACAAATAAAAAACACTCTTTATAATTGCAATAATACACTTTGTGTTGTGGGTTGTGCTACCACAGCTGCACTTCCAGGGGTGGAAGACACTCAGCTGGTGGCATTGTGCTTTACTATGGGGTTGTGCCAGCACAATCCACGCCCTATTCCTAACTGCATACATGGACTGGAGAGTATGTGGGTGGGAGGAGAAAGATTATCAAGGTAGTTGGAGTGCACCAATAGGGCATGGAGAGTTTTGGAGATAATTACAAATAGAATAGCTAAATTTGTTAAATGAGATTTGAGTGTTTGTTGTTCCAGTCTGGAGGGTTAACGGGCTGATTGTTATGAAGAGCATCACGGGGTAAGACTAAGAAGAAGAGCAGTAACATATGAAAACAGTTTCGTGCATTTAGTCAAAGCCCCTAGAAGGGGTAATCCTTTCCCTGAGGGCATATTATTCTGGCATAGGCTATTTAGGTTTCTTGAGCACTGCTCTCGGTCTCTCACCCAGGGAGAGAGAGAAAACAACATGTACAACATGTTTTTTATTGCTATCAGTTTTTACATGCCCCTTGAGCATGGCTACATGGCAAAGCTCATGGCAGAATTTACACTGTTATTGTCTTTGCCGTAACCCCACAAATATATTGAGCATTGGCTGCAGTGGCGGCTCTAGCCACAAATGGTTACCAGGGCACAGCTGGGGCACAACAGATGGCAGCCAGGGCACTGATATATTGTTACTATGGGGGAAGCTCTGCACCATATGGGGCACCCACTGGGGCACAGCATTTTTTTACTGGGGCACGTGCCCTGGTGGGCCCTGGTGTAGAGCCACCACTGATTGGCTGGCATACTCCTCAGTCGAGTTTGGGCTGATGGTTCATGCCTCGTGAGCACAGGAGTCAATCACTGTGCTGTTGACACTTTCTGACCTTTTAAGGCCATGGGGAAATCCTGCTTACCCACCTACACTTTCACCCTGTAGTAAACGACTGCACTTCTTCCATACAGTGATGCAACAAAGACCACTGTGGCTGCCAAATACCCAAACTTTTTAAAACCAAGCCTTAAATGTGCATGTTTTCTCACTTGTATGCCCACGTGCTTGCTAGCACCAAATACTCCAATGGGGGCTTCTCTTCCAAGTTAAGTCACTCCCCCGGGAAACGTCAAAGTGCTGATTCATGACTATGCAAATTATCAATGAACATGCTGTCCATCACGTACCGTCTATTCTGCTTGTGTGTTTGTCTTGCAGTGCTGTCTGGCTTTTGGCACAATTCAAGCAATTCTCCCTGCCCATACAAATGTTTGCTAGGCCCCTTCTCTTACATGGTCATAAAGATCAATCTCCCACAAAAATCTCTGCCTTCAGCCAATTCAGTATACTCCAAACAATTTTGCACCACCTTACTAACTGCTCAGTAAATCCACAAAATCCAGCATCCTCTTTTCTTCAGATATGCTGTCATTTCAATCCTCTCTGAATCTTCTACAAATCCCAGATGAACCCTCACAGTGCAACCTTCACAGCCCAGGATGGTGGTGGGCATGGCCCAGGGAACTCACTTGTCTAGGGGTATATGATCTAACTGCTCATGGGCAGTCCCTTAAACTCAACAGTATAGGTTGTTCCACTACTTGCTAGTGTTGGTGGATGTGGGCACCAGAAATTGTGGAATAAAATGCACTGGGAGTGGACTACTGAACTTCAAACACTTGACTTTACTGGAAGACTTTATACCAAAGGTCATTTGCACAATAAGTAGTCATTGACCCAATGACCTCAGTTCATCAGCTCATACACAATTTATTGTGGTGATTTGTTTTTTCTTTGAGAAGTCATTTCACCCCTTGTTTTAGACTATACAGCATGCTAGCCATGTAGCAGCTGCCTGCTATTGTGCATGCAATCCATTCTGTGCTCCCAGCAGTTCTCCATTGGAGCACGACCTTTGACACCCTCTAACTTTTTTTATTTCATATTGCATTGCAACTAAGAATGACCTAGATGTACTTCTTTGGCAATACCATGCCTAGAGGTTCTTTCACCCTCTTCCTGCACTACATCCCTTTGCTTCTGAACTTTGTCTACTGGCAGTACCTGCACACTTGACCCATCACTTGTTTAGAACACAGCACTTTGTCAAGGTGCTCAATAATATCAGGATGAGCACTTTCATAAGGAATCTGTCAGGTTGGCACTTCCCCCACCAGGCGTCCAGTGTTCCTTTGACTTTTGGCCAGCATGGCTCATTGGGCCCACACCACTCTCTGAGGGGGTACCTAGGTATACCCTATGATACACCGTACTGGGAGGAATTCTGGCAGCAAAGGTAATGCATGTTCTTACCTCTTTTCAAGGACTTCCCCTCCCCAACACTTCATGGAAATGATTCGCCACCTGTTCTCTGCTGTCTATGTGCAGTACCTGCTTCACCTGTGCCTCCAGTGTGTGACGACCAAAGGACGCAGACCTTTGGTGTTGCCTCTCCACCAGGATGCTCTTGATGGACTTTGGTAGAACCTGCCTTAGGCCTGTAAACCATCGGGAGATGTCCCTAGAGGTGACAACCTCTAGGGTTCCCATATCCTTCTGTTTGTTCCTCTAAACTCCCACGTGATGGGTTATTCCCGAGATCCTCACCCACCTATCCCACTAGCATGGGATGCATTCTGGGTGCCCAAAGTGCTTCCCTGGTAGCCTCCAGGGTTCCATTTGATGTTGCACTAATACCATCACTGCAGTGAATTGCCCAGAATCTCATGCCACTCCCAGGGCTCTGAGAGTAAGTGGCACCCATGTTTCCAGGTAGCAGCACACCTCATGCGTCTCCTGTGTCCCTGACCTGAGTCCTTCAGTCAGCCATGTGTCGAGCACAGTGAATACCTACCCTTGCCAAGTACATACAAGTAGCCCTGACACCTCACTGTCTTGCTAAAAATGTCTGGCTGTCCCTCTTAGAGTGAGCCAGGCCTTGGGTGTCCCAGCCAGCCTCTAGGCTGCATCCCTAGGGATGAATACCCAGCAAGAGCACCTAGAGCATCAACAGTCCCTGCCACCTTCCTGGCTGTTTCTGACTCCCAGTCCAAGAACACTCCTTACTCCCCAAAACCCATATGACTCCTCAAAGCACTGACACCTCAAGAGCACCCTATCTGTCCACTACCTGTAGCTCATCCCCACTAGTTTCACCCATAGTGGATGATGACAGGGAATCATTCCTTGGCTGGCCACATTTGGTATCAAATACCTCCCCCTACTGTATGGAGGGGGTTTTGCATTTATTCATTAATTCAGGTGGAGCTTATCCCTACCCTTGGTAAATTTATTTAACTTATTTATTCTGTAATTTTATATTTGAGGTAACAGCACACCCTGATGAAGAGGCACCCCCTCAAAATGTAGGTGCAGTGGGGCAGTACTGTAAACTTTGCCAGGTATTTTCTTTTATTAAAAAGGAAACTGTTCCTGAAAAAATTGGTGAGTGCCATTTCTGATATTTCTCTGGAGTATATTGTTATTGTTTTGGAATGGACTCCTACCAAGCTTTCTCTGACCGAGGCAGAGAGAGAGAAACAGACACATTGGGTGCCTATGTTGGGAATACAAGACTGCTGGCACCAGGGATGCACTCTGAGTCTTGGGAATACATAACACAAAAACTGGTGACACCAGGGATGTGCTCCGAGTGTTGAGAGTAAATAAAACAAAGACTGGCTACACCAGGAATGGGCTCTGGGTGTTGGGACTAAATAAAAGAAAGATTGGTGACACCAGGGATACACCGTGGGTGTTGGTACTAAATAAAAAAAGGACATTGCTGTGAGATATACTAAGACTCAGAACTCCTTTAATGTTAAAAATAATATTGTTTTTATTTTTCAGTAATTTCAAATGTGTCACCAACAATCTTCGGCCAATGTTTTGTAGCCAAGGGGTCACTTCTTCATGGCCCTTAGTTATCCAGTTTTATAAACATATTAATAATTCAATTGTGCTTACGCAACTGGATGAGATATATGCTTGTGTGAATTTGATACATTGTGGCTGTTCACCTCTCTATCCATTGAATATACACCCTGTAGGTGTATAATACAAGGAATCCTAGAGGAGAGTTCCCCCCCTTAGGTGCTGCGGGAATAATTCCCTTGACTAAAGGTAGCTTAAGAAGAAGCCCATGGGAAAGAGAGACGAGCCACTGGAGGAGGAGGGGTGAATGGTGGGGCAACGAAGAACGAATCTTGGAACAGTCTAGGAGGAGTGGCCTTTTAAGGCCTGATGGGGGAGTGAAGTAGTTGCTTGCCCATTGAACCTCAGGCTTAAAGCCTTCCCATTCAGTTGTGCTTACACAACTGGATGAGATGTATGCTTATGTGACTTCAATACATTGTGGCTGTTAGCCTCTCTATCCATGGGATATACCACCCTGTAGGGGTATGACACAAGGAACCCTAGGGAAGGGTTCCCCCCCTCATAGGTGCCATGGGAACAATTTCCTTGGCTAAAGGTAGCTTAGGAAGAAGCCTAAAAAGAATACTCAAAAGGATGTCAAGCATCGAAGAGGCGAGAAATCAAAAGATATCTAGACTGGAAATAAATGTGACAGACAAAGCTAGGAAGGACAGGAGAAGAACAATATAGGGCTAGGACAATGAAAGAAAGGAAATCTGATGAGATGTAGGAGGGCGGACTTCCTAAGTAGAGAGAGAACAGCGGGGGCCACCATACGACTCTATCCAACAGCGGAACCTAACTATGGAACCTATGAAAGCATTAACCTTGACTAATTTTATGACCATTGACATGAAGGAGAGGAAAAATCCCCTTTGAGGTGGGAAACCTCTTGGAATCCAAGGCCTAGGTCACCTTCCCTCCAGGCTGAAGGACCTGTGATTAGTGATCGCTCAGCTACGGCAATTTAAAGCCAAGATGAGGAAGGAGGAAAAGTCCAAGTTAGAGGAAGCTCTTGCTCTGTCCTTCTAAATGGACAGCTGTTGAAGGATGTGAGCAATGTCTCTGCAACTAGATGCTCAAAAGCAAGAGGATGTACAAAGATGGAATGAAGCCTTGAGGGCCTAAATGGTTCAAGATGAGGAATGAAATGGATGATGTACGATTATGACATGAAGCCTAGAAGGCCGGTACGGTTAAGGTGAAATATAAAGAGGAAAATGGATGACGATGGAGTGAAGATGTGGAAGCTGGTACAGTTAAGGTGAGGTAAGAAATGAACGATGAATGATGATGGAGAGAAGCCTGCCAGCTCTGAGCAAAGGAGCAACAGACATGAAGACATGTCTCTGAGTGGAGAGCAGGTTGAGTCAAGGTAGCATGGACCCGAGAAGATTATGCCAAGTAGTCGATGTGAAGGAGTAGACACACATAGAGGCTGAATGAGTGAGGGACACCCAGATGCAATCATGAGAAGACTAATGGTGATGATAGCCACAGGAATGCAGCAGGTCAATGAGGCAGCATAGACCCAATGAGAAGTATGCTCAATTAAGTGATGTGAATGAGTAGACCCCGAGGTTGGACTGAGTGAAGGAAAACCAGACTCATGCCATGAGGAAGCTACCCGTGATTGGTAACCACAGGCATGCATGCCAACTGGGTCCATTGAGCCAAATTAGGAATGGCTAGAATTGCATGAATATAGAAGTGAGAGTGGCCAGGCAAAGTCAGCAGCCAATGGTAAGGTAGGCAGAAATGGGAGGACATCCAAATAAGTTTGACTAGAACAGGGGAATAGGGTCATCATCAGAGAAGGAGATGAGTAATGGGAAATATGGTCAGAAGAGGAGACGACTAGGTGGGCGGTATGCAGGAGGGAATACCAGGCAATGTGGATAAGTACAGTATGGTGGGATAGCAGGACGGCAGGATAAGGAAGCCCTCAAAAGAAAGCAGAGGTTGGAGAAGGAGAGACATTGGAGAGCTGAGGGAATGGGAGGAGGAGGACAAGCGTCCACCACAGGAAAACACAGCCAGGATGAAAAGAAGAAGGTGTATCAGGTGGGCACATCGCGAGTCGAGAGAGTAGCCAGGGGATGGGCCAGGAGATCAACAAAGAGGTGGCATGCAAGGTAAGGGAGCAACCCAGGCAGCAAAGTGCCATACCAAATGATGCACATGGAAGACAGAGCAAGGGAAGGAATACAGAAACACCAAGACCCACTGCATGCAGGCCCATGTCCAAAGAAGGCAGCAAAAGTCTCATCCAGACTGGGGGCTAGGAAAGTCACAGAGGAGTATGGAGTCCCACTGGAGAATGGATGCATCTGGGTGGCAACCTGGTGATGAAGTCAGCAAACTACGAGTGGGGTGTGGCGGGCCTCAGACCCGAACTGAAATGCAAGGCAGGGAATGAAGGGCCTCAAAGTTTCCTCAGTCCTACATAAAATTTGGGTTCCTGCAAGAGAACAGAGGAGATAATAAACATAAAAGAATGGCACACAGGAAGGTACAGACTGGTCCTCATCAAAAAATGCTTGTGAATATGAATCTCATTATCCTATCAACTGGTGCATGAGAATGGTAAGGATTAGTAAGAAGTGTCCTCAGGTATGGGACCGCATCCCTAATTGGAAGCGTTGTACCCGATTCAAGAGGCAAGATGGTGAGAGGCATGGAGCGGTAGCCAAAAACAGACAATGTGCACAGCAATCGAGGAGACCAACGGAAATATTGTATGAGTGAGAAAGGCACAATCATACGGAGGCAAACGAAAGAGGCAGAACAAAGGGTGAAGGAAGCTCGGACAGAAAGAGACCAAAAGGCAGGAAAGGGAGCCGAACTGCGGAGGACTGAGACAAATCCGGACAGAACTGGTGGCATGGAATAAGGAATTGTGCAAGAAGAACTCAGGAATGCAGGCAAAGGAGCCTTGCAATGCCATGAACTGAGCTCAGAACATGCAACTGAAATGAAGCACTGTCACTGTAAACAGCTAGCAAGAATAGACATGAGCTCAGTACAGTCTGAAGGTAACATCTGTGAAAGGAGTGCAACAGAAAGTATAGTAAGACTTGTTCTTCTAAACTTGGATTGTACAATCCGAGATTATATAGAAACTTGGAACAAGTAAAGCAATTGCAGGTGCAAATGAGACTTTTCATGACCCTGTGCAATGCACTTTACAAGGAAATATCCATACAATCTGTGCAGAGTGGTTAAAAAGTATTTAACACTGTTGTTACTGGAATGCATGTTTAAAATGAAATGGTCATGAACATTTATAGTTGAGATTGAGGGAGGAGGAGAATATTCCAATTTAGAGGAAGCACTTGCTCCGGCCTTCTAAATGGACAGCTGTTGAGGGATTACGAGTGATGTTTCTGCGTAACTAGATGCTCAAAAGCAAGAGAGGAGAGATATAACTGCTGAGGCAATCAGCTGACCTATGTGAGCCTATGAAACAGACCAGGGAACCAGAGGCGGTCTTGGTGGAGAATAGTGTAGAGGGTGCCTCCGAATCTGCTTGGGCAGCCAAAGGGACTCTAATGATGAAAGCCCCACCCCTCACAGCTAGAAGTCATAAATTTTACATCCAGAGGTGTTGCTGAGATGAGGGATGACTGAAGATCTACCCGGAGTGAAGACATTCACACTATGGACCAGGGAGAAGGACTCCACTCTGAGCTTCCCACACTCAAGATGCAGACTTCATGGGTACAAAGCGAGACCATTGACTACAGGCTAGCCCTGAGCCAAGGAGCAATGAACATGGAAGGCATGTCTCTGAGTGGAGAGCAGATCGATGAGGTAGCAGAAGACCCAATGAGAGGTATACTTAATTAATCAATGTGAATAAGTAGATCCTGAGGTTGTGTTGAGCAAAGGAGAACCAGACTCATGTCAGGAAGAAGTTACCATTATGGGTAACTATGGGAATGCATGCCAACCAGGTCCATTGACAGCCAAATTAGGAATGGATAGAATTGCATGAAGGCAGGAGCGAGAGCAGCTGGGAGAAACTGGTGGCCGATGGTGAGGTCAGCAGTACCAGGAGGACATCTTAATAGGTTTGACTAGAACAAGGGAATAGGGTCGTAGGAGGAGAGGTGTAGGTAGGGCGATATGCAGGAGGAAATATTGGGTGATGCGAATGAGTAGGGTATGGTGATATAGGAGGGAAATAGCAGAATGGCAGGATTGAGAAGCCCCCAAAAGAAAGCAGAAGTCAGAGAAGGAGAGGAATGGAGGGCAGAGGGAATGGGAGGAGGAGGGTGAGCACCTACCAAGGGGAAGCATGTCCAAAGAGGAGATGATACGCCCGAGGAGGACGACGGGAGGATGAAAGAACAAAGCAAGGGGTCAGAAAGAGGAGCACTGTCCAAGATGCAAAAATAACAGAGGATTACAAAGAGAGGGCCCCAAAGAGGTAGTGAGCAGAAATCATCAGAGAAGGGCTGAGGGAGAGAGTAGTGAGGAAAAATCGAGGTGCCCGTCCTTTGAAGACAGGAGAGCACAACCAGGAAGCCAAAAACATGAGGGAAAGAAAGAGTCGCACAGGATGGAGGTGGCTTCTACAAATAGCTGCAGTGCTGAGACAGGCAGGGCCACCCAATCAAGTCAAGGAGTTGGGTACAGTGAAAGGATGAGTGCAGTCCACCACAGGCAAACTGATAAGGGGAGTCAGCTGCGGGCGGAACATGGGCTCCAAGGGCACGTAGTTGCTAAAGAAAGAATACCAAGCAATGTTTTAAGGCATAATACACCCTGCAGAGACAAAGATAGTGGTGACAGTGACAATAATAAAGAATAAGAGTATTTGAGCAACTAAAGGATTTTAATATAAAAATACAACAGCATGCTGACTGATCACTGCCCAGCTGTAGGATGTGATAATATAAAATGTTGTCTTGTAAACAATTTATTTAAGCAGAAAGACAACCAAGCTCCAATCTAAGCGACTCTTATGACTGATGTATGTATCATAACGGATGAATGTATGTCACTTGTCTGAGGGAAACAATAAAAAATGTTTAAAGAGATTCACCATTTTAATTTAAATACAATGTGCACCACATGATGTGGTGCCTTACCTGAGTGGCACCCCATCTAGCTACAGTATATTTTGCCCAAAAAATAATCAATTGTAAAGAGTGGAAGGGATCATGAATTTGTAAACAGCCAATCCCTTCCACTTCCTGGTGTTGGGAGCTGAATACAGACCCACCCCTGTGCTCAGGCACGTAATGACGTGTGCCCAGGGAGAGCGTGGGGGCATGCTCATATTCTCTATGGGGTCTAAATTTTAAACATTTTATGGTATCTTAGATAGTTTTAATATTAATCATATACGGGTGACCAACAAGGTCCTTGTTAGTCACCTGCGCCCATGGTTAATGATAAATTGACCGCTAAGATACCATAAAATATTTTAAAACAGCCCCCATAGAGAATAATGGAACAAGACCCCATGCTTTCCCTGGGCACATGTCATTACGTGCTTGAGCGCTGGTGCGGGTCTGTATTCAGCTCCCAGCACCAGGAAGTGGAAGGGATTGGCTGTTTACAAATTGACAATCCCTTCCACTCTTTACAATTGATTATTTTTTGGGCAAAATATAGCTAGATGGGGTGCCATTCAGGTAAGACATCACACCATGTGGTGCAACCCTTTATCTTGGTGAATCTCTTTAACTTCAAAAAAAAAAGAAAGCTCGCCAGCCGACGGTGAGCACCCATGTCAAAGTCAGGTACAGGACAGAACAGTATGGAGAGAGATGGAGGTCCGATATAAAACAGGGGAGTACAGCAACCAAGACTCAGGCAGAGATCTGAGAAGGACTGGAGCTGAGGCCAACACCGTTAAAAATACCAGCGGCGCACAGGAGTGGAGGGCAGTGGTATTCAAAGAATGGCAGTGATTGGAAACAGAGGGCGGAGCTGGCACCAGAATACAGAGATCAGAGAAAGGATGCAGGTGTCTAGAACAGAGCCGGGAAAAACAGGGCAGACATTGAAGCAGCAGGTCAAAACAGCAGAGGTGAGCTGAAAACAGTGGTGAAAGGGGAAGGGACACAAGGGGAACAGGGCACTGAGTGAACGAGAATGAAATGGCAGAAGCTAGGAGAAGGAGGGGGGCAGGAAAGTGAGCTGGAGGCAGCCAAGGAAAAACAGGCAAAAGCCCAAACAAGGGAGGGGAGTGAGGGAGAGCGGTGCCTCTGGCTGCAATGAGAAATGAGCAGGCAGGTGAATGAGCTGAAGTGGCAAGAACGAAGCTCGCACATTAAAGTGAAAGAAGGTGGTGAGGCAGAGTGACAGCAGAGAGGCGATGCTCAGAAAGAAAGACGAAGCAGAAACAAGGAAGTGGGAGAGCAGCACAGAGGATGAGCCGCTGGCTGCAATGAAGAACAAATCTTGGAACAGTCCAGGAGGAGGGACCTTTTAAGGCCTGATGGATAGTTGCTCCTCCCATTGACCCTCCTGCTTAAAGCCTTCCCATTAGTACATTATACTTTACATTTCATACAATGTGCTGTCCCACATATGGCAATTCATTTCTGTTATGATTATTGTACCCTGGTTGTGAGGTATTCCAGTGTTATAAGAAGTATTACTTTCATTCAATAACATACATGATTTTTTTTTTTTTTTTTTAGTCTTTGGTAACTGGGTAAGGCCCACTAGGCACAAGTGCCTGTTTTCAGGGGCGGCCTGGGAGCACTGGGCGGTTAAGTGACTTGCTCAGAGTCACACAGGATGCAAGTGGAGGTTGTGAGAATCAAACTCTGGTCTGGTCTGCTGGATGTATCAAGCTCGTTCACACCTCTAGGCTATACTGCCAGCCGATCATAATTTCAGTGTTTCATAGCCCAAAATATAAACAACTCCAACACCTGTAGCTTTAACTGTGCTTATTATTACCTACAGTTTTTCATTGCCCCTATTGCTACAAACAAGAATCAATGAAATAATTGTGTTACTTCGATGATCTGGTGCTATAATGTCTCCTGCTACCAGTGACTTGTTATTAAAAATCAGAGTGGTGGCAAACTCAAATGCACTTACGAGAAGCTATGAATTTTTGGTGTTATCACACCTAGTAGCTGAGGCTGTAAGCTTGTTGTCCAAAGCAGACAAAATGAAATAATGTACTATATTTGTTAACTGTCATGGATTATAACTACTATCCAAATATTTAACAATCTCTGTACAACACTGCTGTTGTTACATTACGACATATTGGTACCTCACAGTTTAAGGTAGGCTTGCCAAACCATGTCAGAGTCAGTGCTCATTTTTGATTGGAGGTGGCTATAAAAATACATACCTGTACACTGGTTTTCTTGCAATCTGTGCTCACAATCTCTTACTGAAAGCACTGATATGGCACATTTAAAAAAATGTTTGGAAAAATCATTTAAGAAATGTCAGTGTCACTAATGGGTTATCCCCATGTCAGAATCAGATACATATTTTTCTCTAAACTGCTCCGTGACTGGATCCTGCATGACAGTCTCTCGTAACCTTATTCTTGTTGCTAGCCAATGTTTTTCCATATTGTACAGATGCTACATTGTGGTAACTACAGAGAGGTTCTAGTACAACCCAGCTTTGCATTGCCTTGCTTCTCCTTGCTATTATAGTTTTTCTCTTTATTTGTGTGCAGCTTTGCTTATATATCCTTCATTATTGCATTGTTACAAACTAATTTTTACAAAAAAAATCTGTCTCCTTTTCACAGCATGAGGTGAGCTGGCATTTATTTAAACAGCTCCTAAGTGTGAGATTACAGACCCTGTAAGTCTAATTTCAATGGGGGATTCACTATGTACTGTGGCAGAGAGAAGAAGGAATGAAAAGAACAAACTCTAGCCAGAGCTGACAGGGCTGTGAAAAGCTACCAAGTGATCAAAGTTACACATATGCATAGTAATTATTCAACACCTAGGTGTAACTTGGCCATTTTTTGGGGGGTGTTGCACCAAATTTTTAACATGACTTTTTCGGACTCATCCTCATGAACAGTGCCAGTGTCATTTTGTTCAATTGTCCCAAAATGTGATTGCACAGAGCAAACATGCTATTCTGCACCACAGGTGCAAAAACACATTTTGGGCAGGTTGTGGAAAATGACAGCTATACTGTTTTGAAGGAGGTATGCAAAAATGGCAATGTTAAAAATGTGGAGTGAAAATATTAAAAATTGGTGACATTAGGAGCATGCGTAGAAACTGTGCAATGCACGTGCATAAAGCAGTCATTTTTTGGAATTTTTTCACCAAATTTGCAACATGGGCTTTTTGGGACCCCACCTCATGAACAGTGGCACTGTCATTTTGTGAATTGATCCCGAAAGGTGATTCCGTGCAGTGACCGCAAAATCACCTTTTGGGACTGAGTAACAAACTGACAGTGACATTTTTTATGAGCCGGGGCCCCAAGAACCCCATGTTGAAAATCTGGGACAAAAATTCCAAGAAATGGCTGAGATACCAGCACAAGTTGAAAACTCCTTTGAATGGCTGTATATCATGCTTACCTTTGATTCTTCAGTTCGCGGTTGGGCTTTGAAGAGTGCAGACATGTTCCGGTCCAGAGAAAATGACAGCGCCAACCTTGGGAGGTAAGTATGGGGAAAGGGGTGTGTAGGGAGGTGGGTGCTCAGTGGGAGGGTGGGAGGGACTGCAGCGATGATGAGGGACTGTTTTCTGCTTTACAGGAAAAACCCTGCAACAACAAGGGACCATTTTCTATTTTACAGAAAACAAAAGAAAAAAATATTTCAGCACACTGGGGTGGGTTCCCAATGTGCCACATGAATGGGGGGGTTGTGCAGGATGGCGACATGGGGATTGGGCACCCCAATGTTGGGCATGACTTCGGAAGGGGGCACAGAAAAATATTTGCACACACTGGGGTGGGCTCCCAGTGTGTCAGTTGAGTTGGGGGGGCACAGAATGCCGCAGAGCTGGTGGCTGATGTTGAAAAGATCTATACAGTGAATAGCATTTTGCCATTCGTAACAGGACGGCACCTGCAGAACTACACATGCACGTGAGTGGTGTGCATGTGCAGTTCACGCACCATAATGCACAAGTAACAGCTGCAATAGTGCAGCTGTTATTCCATAGCAGCCAATCGTGGTGGAGGGGTTTAAGCTCCATTGGGCTTTCAGAAGGATACTTCCAAAAATTCAATGGAAGGTTCCATGATCGGCCATTTTTAGAGCTACAGAGCTCTTGCAAAACAGCTGTAGGCTCTTCCCACAGCCCTAAAAAGGGAAGAAAAAGACACCATGAAAAGCCATCAGGAAAGTATAAGAGAGGGTGCAAGAGATGTATGAGAGTGACCACACCATCCGAGATTCCAGCTATTAGGTCTCATGGAAATATGGCTGCGAACCAGTTTTTGAAAAGATAGAAATGACAGGACAGGACAGGTAAAAAATAAGACAGTACAGAATGGAATAGGTAGTTGCTAATGTTATGTTTGCCTATACCAGTGGAACAGGGTCCTGATCTTGCCACAGCAGGAACTGCAGCTAAAGTTGTACATGTCAGTTGTTAGGGTCCCAAGTTAAAATATGGCTGTATTCTAAGCAGTCCAAAATTAACTAATGATGCTGTGTCTATCTTAGGCACAAATAATGGGCTCCTACCGTGAGGTACAAGTATGTGTGACCCCTTTTAGTTTCTTTATGGTCTCTAAGTATTTTTTCCTATTTAAAGATGTGTGCCACCTATGTGCTTGGTGTGTTTTGTTGTCACTTCCTGGCTGCTATTCCTGCTATTTGGAATGAATAAAACAAAAATGGCTGACACTAGGGATGGGCTCCAGGTGTTGGCAATAAATAAAGCAAAGGCTGCTGACATTAAGGAGGGGCTCCTGGTCCTTGGGAATAAATAAAGCAAAGGCTGCTGACTCTTATGAGGGGCTTCCGCTGTTGGGAATAAATCAAAAAAGAGACTGGTGACATTGAGGAGGGACTTCTGGTGTTGGGAACAAATTAAAAAGACTGCTGACACCTGGGATGGGATCCAGGTGCCAAGAGAAAAGAAAACAACGTTTGGCAACGCAATGGTTAGGATGCTGGAGTCAGCATTGTAAAAAAAAATCTGCCAAGACTGGGATGGACTCCCAGTGTTGGGAATAAAAAAAAGACAACTAGAACCAATGATTTGCTCCTGTTTATTTGTGTCCCAGTGCCATGTAAATCTAAACATGACATAGTCATGAAACTAGTCTCATGCCCCTTTACAATCACAGGGCCAATAAACATCTTACAAAAAAAATATCCCTGTAACAGGCTGCCATGGCTGCATATCCAGCATTGCTAAAATCATTTAAATCTCTTTTTTATAGTTATTTGTTCCACAAAACACAAAAACTCCAACTTGGTGACAGGATGTAACAAGTTTAAGAGTTGCAAGTTTCAAATATGTGCAGCTTTTACGTTTGTCTTTCCCCAAAATGTTTTGCTTTGTATTTTTAACCCACTGAAACTAAAACCTATGTTTTTTTGTAACCTAATTTGCAGGGTTTATAAGTACTGCCACAAAGGCTATACATGATGATTGTCAGGTTACTTGGTAAAAAGGTGGCCGTGTTTGAAGCAGCTCAAAACTGACTAATGACACAGTGCCCCACCTAGGGACAAATAAAGGGCTCCTATAGTGGAGTACAAGTATCACACGTATCTGCAGCTGCTCCTTTAGTTTCCTGTTGTTCTCTGAGTATTTTCCCTGTTTAATGACTTGTATCACCTATATGCTTTGCATGAGTTTTCTCTTAGTTGCCTGCTATTTCTACGACAACTGCCAGTTTCCAGTGGCACCCTGTTCCCCAGATTGCTAGGACTGACGAATGCCTGGGTAATTTTTTATACTGTATTATTGGCTTGGAGCAAAAAGGACAACCTGTGCCTGTTATACCTTGATTACTGATTCTAGCATTTTTCTGGTGCAGAAGTTAAGTCCATGAGCATATAGTTTTCCCCATTTATCTTTGACTCTCTCTTGAATAGCAGAGTACTGTTGGCTATCCTCCAGTCCTCTGGCATATTTCAGTATTGCTATGAATGTTTTTTTACTTGTTTCTTCATGGAACTCCACATTTTCTAAGGAACTCTGTGGAACTTCTGAGGACATTTTAGGTAGTGAAATGTAGGATCCTGCTTTAAACTAGGTGTTATATTACTATGCTCGATCTAATAGTTGGCTTTCCTAAAGTAGCCACCTTTAGCAAAATATTACTTAATTAAAAAAATTAAAAAGAGATCCAGAAACAAATGATTTGATACCTTTTAAAAAAATTAAGTAACCTTGAAAACATAACCTTTGGAATATGAAGTTCAGTTTGCCAAGCAACAACTTTACAGCACTGCATTAGGAATTTCAGGACATTCAGAACAGGTGCTCTTATAGTACAACAGAGTACAGTGTGCAGGGTTCCACCATAGACTGTGACAAAGTACAGCATCTAATTACTGACTTGCTATCTTTTTAGGCAAGTGACAGCAAGTTTCAAGTGGAAGTCAAACATATCTGCAGTAAGAAGATGTATTTGGCTATTGCTGAAATGCTGTGCAAGCTGAACTGTTACAAAATATGTCGACCTCATGAGCTATTTGCTGGAAGCATAATCCAGCACAGGAGTTTCAGCATTTCAGAGGTTACTGGATCACTCAGAGGATGGAATATGGAAATTGAGGCATGAATTTAGCATCAGTCTGCAGATTTTTTCCCTGAACGTTGCAAAAAATGAGATTAATCTGGTATAAAAGTTTGACTGACTTTCTTTTCTCTATTTGAAGAAATACCGTAGACTATTCCTGCATTCTAATAAGATGCAAGAGAATAGTTATGAATACAAAAGCACCAACACGGTGCAAAACCTTTGCTTCAGATTCAAGTCAGCATTAATTAGGGTAGTGTTGTGGAAAATCCCTTTAATTATTGAAAACATAAAAGCATTGGTTTCTTTTTTTCCTGCTACATTAATAACCCATGAAAAAATTTCTTGTTACATTTGAATTCAGATATTGAATACTGACTTGCTTTCCTGTCCATCAGAATGTTTGTATGAAACTGTGATGCTACGGATAGTATAAAATCCTCCCTTACTTGTACTTGTTAATGCCATTGGGATGAATGACTGTTGGAGAGCTGGTGTGTAGTGGTCTAGCACCCAGAGGTGGCTGCACTTCAGTGATCATTTAGCATGGAGTTGTGTGTGTTGGTTGCAGTGGAGTAACCAGCCTTTAAAAAGTGTACGCACAAAAGGGTAGACTAAAGGTTGGTGGTCAGCAAGTTTGGGGTTTTAGTGTATTCTGGTACATTTTGGGGGGCATTTGAAACAGAATTTGCTACCCATCCACCCCCTGCCCCAGCCTACTAAGTTGCACCATAGTCCCCTCACCAGAGTCGCACAGTCCAGTATGATGCCTGAATCCTCCTCCCAATAGCCCAGCTAGCTGCTCCAGTATGAGGCCCTGGCTATCCCCAGCCCAACAGGTTTCACCCAAGCCAACCTTTCAGGAATCCCAAGCCCTCAAGCACAATTAGTTTCATCCTAACCTCCTCCCTAGAGTCCTCAGCTAAGTATGTTGCCCTTTCCTCCAACCTAGCAAGTATCTAACCTTCCAGCCCATCCCAGACCAACAGGTTTAGCCCCTAGATCTCTCAACCAGACCTACCACAAAATGCACAACAGGTGCTGAACTCATGAACTAAATGGATTAGTTACCCCAACCCCCCAAAAACTTGAACACATTTTTTGTGGAAGTTAATCAATTCCACCACAAACATTCATTATACAGTCTGTGGCTGTGGACCGTAGCCACAGGCTGTATAACAATGTTTACATGTTTCTTTGTGGAACCCTTTAGTTTCTTCCCGGTGCCTTACCTCATCCTCACTGGTGCCTTTAGAGTCAGTGCTGTTCGGTTCAGTCTGATATCACTCATCGCATTTGTTATTTAACATATCTCTTGTGTATCCTGCTTGGATGGAAGTCCACCATGCTGCTATCCACCGCTGAGTGCTAGGCCAAAAGGACCAATGCACACCACACCATACCAGTTTAGTCAACCAGTCCCACCATGACAGCCCAGCCCCAGCCCAGTCAGTGTGAGCATCCCACATAGTGTGAGGTAGTGGGTGGAACTGTCCGTGTGGGATATGGGGGGGGGGGCCGAGCAGCCTGGGCACAAGGGGAGCAGTGCCAGTGCACACCCACTGTTGACAACTGGATGGCACAACAGTCTTCATGCAATACAGAGCGTAAACCACCATGACCACTGGCAAGGAATGCAAAGGAGTGAGAGTGCATGGTGTGAGAGGGAATAAGTGGAACATCAACTAAAGTTTGACCACAGAGATGGTGTAGAGCAGAGCTATAAGCAACGCTCCACCTCCAAGAGTCTCAGCTTAAATCCAGTCCTTCTGCAGCCTGATCCTGACCTTTAGTGCAGCTCACTTGCCCATCTGCTTTGCAAAAAGAAAAGCACACTCTTTCCCTGGCCATCCACTTAACTTATGACAGCAGCAGCAGGTGGCTGCTCAGCTTCGTGTTATTCTGAACATTTTCTGTACGTCTTTTGCCTAATTACACCACTGGTTGGTTGTAGAGCACTTTGAGATGCTTGCATAAAAGGTAGGTGCTATATAATTGCAATTACGAAATGGTGAACAAAGTGGGTGATTTGTTATCTTTTATTGGACCAACAAGAGAGTTACAGAATATAAGCTTTATCTGATGAGGGACTCTGTGTAGCCTGAAATCTTATATTCTGTAAATCTCTTGTTGGTCATATAAAAGGTATCAAATCACCTACTTTGTTAATTTTTTTGTACAAGGACCAATACCAGCTACAAATATTTCTCTTCAACTATAAAATAGGTAAGAGAAACCAAGAGCTGTGATTATTCAGATGCAGTCACACGACTGTGCATTATTCCAGCACAACAGCACAGGTCAGAAATACTTAATATTCTAAACCTCATTACTCATGTTTAAAAATAAAAATCAGAAGAATTATTTTATAATTGCAATAGGGCACTCCAGGGTGTGCGTATTTGTGGGATAATGGCATTTCTTGGGTGTGGAAGGCACTTGGCATTGCCTTGTGCCTCAAGCCTCAAGGTATGCTGTTATCCCACAATATTACTTTCTCAAAGATAGGGTAAAACTTAAAGTATCAACTTTTTTTCACAAGACAGTTTTGTAGAAAAAACTTCCTTTTTGATTAGTAGTCTATTTCCCTTGAACTATAATCTCAGAAGGACAAGACTGAACTCCAGACACAGTTTTGAAACACCCTTAAAAAATACCTGTGTTGTCCAAAGGGCACTGGACTCTTAGACAGCTGTTCAATGCAATACCTTACCTCTATCCATCAAAAACAGCAAGTTCATATTTGGATTCAAACTTTCATATCAAAACCTATTATCTAATCAAGCCCATTTTGACTTTGAATAATGGTTCATCTTTTGTATTATGTGTTTATGTTTATTTATTTAGTTTTTGCTTACCAGGTAGGCACAATAAACAATAACATGCATATTTTCAGGCATGACCCAGGAGAATTACAAACATCATACGGTTTACATTGCAGGGTAGGTAACAATAAGCACAACTGTGACAAAAAAAATAATTTAACAGTAGATTACAGAACAAGGTAAAAATCAGGCAGTGCATGGCAGCTCAAGTACAACATGTATAAGTACATTCATTGTGGAAGATAGGCAAATTAAGTACAATATAGTGCATCAGGTACTGGAGCACTTGTCAGAGGAACCTAAAAAAATGTATGCAGCTCTCTCTTGAAGAGCAGGTGGGACTGACAGATCCTGAAGTTAGCTGGAAGGAAGTTATCAAGCTTTGGGACAAAGAAGGAAAAGGCTTGCTCCTCTATATTAATAGAGCACTTAGGAATGGTCAGGAGTCATAGGTCATTGGATCTTAGGGGGTAAGCTTCATCAGGATGTGTTAACGGAGCAGCCAGGGTGGCAGGTTTAGATGATCTGATAATCTTGACAATAGTACAGCTTCAGAATGTAAATTCATTGTGAGGATGGAGACAGCCATCCTAAGCTAGAGTATTGAGTGCAGTGGTGAGTTAGTCAGGTAACAGACAAGGAAAAATAACTTGTAATATTCCATTTGTTTAGGTTGCATTTTCTGGCTTGATAGAGTGAGATGAGCTCATTGGTAAGGCTTGGCAAAATGACTCCTTGGGCTATAAAAAGTCTAGCAGCAGGAGTCAAAGGCATATCTAACTTTGTAAGCAAGCCCAAGTTTGGTGTTGACAGACTTGCAAGTATTAGAAATATGTAAGGTGAAACTAAAGGCAGGATCTAGGGTAAGGACCAGATATTTAGAATAGTCAACTTTGGTAACAACGGAGCCATCTAAGCAGTGGATGGCTAGGTCATCACTACATGCCTTCAGCCTGGGTAATGACCAAAAAGCATGGAATAGGTCTTACTTGAGTTGAGGAGAAGCTGATTTTGAGATAGCCAGGACCAAACTCTACAGAAATCGGCACTGAAGCCACCGCAAGTTGATATCAGCTATATTTATGGAACTAGTATGCAGCACCATGTCATCAGCATAAAACGGGGTGAAGCACAAGGAAGATGGAGCCTTAGGGTTATCATCAGTAAAGATAGTAAAGAGTAATGGACCCAATACGGAGCCTTGAGTGACACCAATATTTATAGTGGTACAATCAGATCTGGACTGGTTTACTTTTATGAATTGTTGCCTGTCACCAGGATGGCTAGCAAACCAGTTTATAGCAGGGCAGGAAATGCCAAGGGATGCTAATTTACTCATATGAATGCTGTGGTCCACAAGGTCAAATGCTTTAGTCAGGTCAATGCAAATCAACCCTGTATGTGTACCTTTGTCCATGGCTACTCCGACATTATTTGTGAACTGGATGAATGTTGTTGAAGTGCTGTGTGACTGTCAGAAACCATGTTGAGCAGGAGACAGCAAGTTGTTTTTATAGAGGTGATCTGTAACATATGGTGGCCACCAATTTCTCAAGTAATTTACTAAGAACTGGGAGGATTGCTATGGGTCAGTAGTTTTCAATACAGTTTGGATCCCCTTTTTTGTAGACCGGCAAAACCTTAGCAACCTTCCAGCTTTTTGAAACAGTGGCAGAGGTAAGAGAAAAATTAAATAGATGGGTTGAGGGGAAGCTGGATGGGGCAGTAACCCTGAGTAGTCTCAGTGCGAGCCCATCAAAGTCAACACTACAGCATGGAGAGATAGTTTTAAGAAGGTGCAGCCCCTCACTGCAAGTGACAGCCCTTAAATAGAATGTTAACGAGGTTGGATGCTCTGCTGGGAAAGTATAACCATGGGTACAGGATGTTAAATCAGAAAACATCTTTAAATCAGAGAAATGGGAATTAAAAATGTTAGCAATTGTCAAGGCCACTGGTTTTCGGTTTTCACTGGAAAACCCAGTAAAATTCTGGAATTTGGACTGCCTGCCCACTAGCAAAAACAAATATTTTCACAGAATTTGGCATTTTATACCAGAACAGTAAGTCTACAGATCTTGTATTTGTTTTTATAATTGTTTTCTGTACTACTTTTAATTTGCTTTACTTAATGCTCCATATAGTATGCCTGCTTTTCTTCTGAAGATTTATACACATGCTAAAAGAGTGTCAGAGAAACCTTGTAAAATCTGGAAATTAGACTAACAATCGTCGGTGCAGTTCCCAGAATTTCCAGTCTTGAAAACAAAATTTCATTCTTTTAATCACCATAAATCAGTGGCTTCGGAAATTGTATCAGAGTTGTTACAGTTAATGCCATTTATTGTCTGTGACAAACTGCCCTGTGGGTCGCACCAGCTTACAGGGCAGTTGGGGGGGGTCTGATTCATTTTGTCTGCCACCACCTGATTATATCCAGAAAATACCTCTGCCCTGTTCAGGGACTAGAAAGGTCAAACAAAAAATATGGTAGAGTGCACTTCAGATGGTGGACCATAAGATGAGAATTGTCACCTTGCCAACTGAATAATACTTTTACTTTTCTAATAAAGGGATACAGCCACTAGTTCTATAAAAATAGATTCTTTACTACTAGATATATTTACAAACAGACTACATTTACAGCAGCCAGATCTATTTACACTTTTACAGGAAAGGAAAAGTAATGCAGTTGCACTGACAGATGACTCTTAGAATAATCGCAAAACCTAGTCTCACACTTGAATCTGTATTTTCCTGCCAGCTTACTTGAAAGAATGCTCCCCTAGACCATCCTTCCCTCACACAGATAAGCTAACTATGAAGCAGGGCTCTCACTCACTCATTAACCAAGAGTAATACTCCGTTCTCCTTCAAAGGATACTGAAAGTCAGAGAGAATTGAAAGAGACAGAGAGGGAGGGAGGGAGGGAGGAGAAAGAGGTAGAGAGAGATATGGGGGTTCGACTCTTCAATTTATATGCTCGACCTGTGGGGTAGAACCTCTTCCTGGGGTGACAGTCCACCAGTATTCCCCATCTCCACACGTGTGTGTGTGCGTGTGTGTGTGTGTTGTGTGTGTGTGTACGTGTGTGTGTGTGTACATGTGGGTGTGTGTGTACGTGTGTGTGTGTGTGTACGTGTGTGTGTGTACATGTGTGCGTGTGTGTGTGTGTATATGTGTGTGTGTGTGTGTGTGTGTGTGTGTGTGTGTGTGTGTGTGTGCGTGTGTGTGATCACATCACCTACTTAGCACTTCCTCACTATCTCTAAAGGTTTATGATGTCCTTCTGGACTCATTGACTGTGAGAATGCATCCTATGGCAGCTTCCCCATATTTGGGTTTCTTATTTTACTGCCTCCTACCTGCACCATACACTTTTTGAGAAGGTTTGCAGTCTCCCAGCTGGCAGATTACATCCTACCAGTACAGTGTGCCTCTGTGGGAAACTTCACACTCTCCCAGCAGGCAGTTGTTTACCATGAGAGAGAGTAGGACGTGTGACTCCTGCAGTCCATTTTGTAACTCCAAACAGAAGGTACTTTTATGAAAAAAAGCATAAACAGAAAAATAATTACACTAACAAAAAAAAAAGATTTATTTAATCCTGGTCACATTCCTGTCACATTTCTGGTCACATTTCCATTACATTGTCATATCAGACATAGAGTGATTCTTACCACTACCCATGAGCCCCTTGATGTGGCTGCAAAACCTCCGTAAGTCACCAGCAGAGACTTGCAGAAGATCATTGCAGTAGTTACTTATGGCAACACAAATTACTTTTTTACATGCATTCCTCTGAGCCCTATATTCCAACCAGTGGGCAGGATGCCTCAGAGCATTATAATTGGCCGAGCACTTACCTCTGGCCTTCAGTAGGACTAGCAGGTCACTGTGAAGCCATCCAGCAGCCTTTCCTCTTACCCTGTCCCTAATGGGGGGGATGTGTTTATCCTGCAGAGCCTGTGATTATTCATTGTTGTATTGATTGTCGTGTTCTTTCCATTATGTTTGTATTTGTAATTTTTTGTGCTGGTTATATTTTAAAGAGGGCATTTTGCTCAATATGCTAGCCAGGATAATGAATAAATCCAAACCAAGCTTAGCATGCCTCATTGCTTAAATACAAATATCTGTTCGGCCAGAATGTGGCCAGACACAACCTGCATCAAAATATAGTGGGGACTACATGGGACTATGTTCTAAAAACTAAGAAGTATACAGTGCAGTTCCAGAATATATATGCTCAAGAAAGTAACCTATTTTTAAAATGTTTGCATTAGATTACAGTAAATATTTTACATGCCTTCTATAGTGGTGTCTGATTCCTCACATGGGGCAATAAGCCTACTGATTGGTCCCAGTTAACACACACACACACACACACACACACACACACACACACACACACACACCTCCAGCAACTGTGCCCATTTCTTTGATTAAGAATCTGTCATTCCCACGGGCATATGCAGGCACTTCCCCAACAGATATTCCCCCTGCAGGCAAGAAATAAATTTTGGTCACTGTACTTTATATTGAAGACTGTGAATTGAACTGTTAACATTAAATGGGCCCTATGCATGAACGGTGTGGGGTGGCTACACGTGCGTATCGTGGGCAAGTAGCCACCCTGCACCAACTGTGACCCGGTGCGGGACGCACGAGGGGGGGGCATGCAGGAAATATGTACCTAATCCTCTGGCCATGCGATGAGCAACATGCTGGGGGCAGGCGAGGGGCAGGCCGGTACTACGCACCATACACTAAGGCACAAAGTGCTGGCCACGGGGGGTGCATAGGGGTCATGGGGTATGCCAGGGAGACCCAACCATAAACCCCCTACACACTCTGCGCACACCCCGCAGGACTGGGTGACCAGCCCACCAAAAGCACCAGGGTCACAGCTGCCTGACACCACCCACCTACCCCTGCACACAGCGGTGTGTGTGGCACATCCCCCCAACACCCTCAACACCCTCACCCCTCACCCCTCACAGGGGCATTGGGTCATGGCTGCTGCCCACCCACCCAGCAGCACCACGTCCCATCTCCTCCCCACTGCTGGAGGATGTGTCTCTCCACCCCCTATCGGCAGGCATGCCCCCCTCCCCTCCAGCACAGGGCACCGCATCGGTGCCAACGGTGAGGGCCGGCAGCATTGCACCCCTGCCCCCTGCCACAGCTGCTGGCCCTCAGACATCTGCTGGGTGCATTGCCAATGGGTGCCCCACCATGCAAGGGATCCACTGGCAGACCAATGCTGGGCATCCGATTGGATGCCAGCTGGGTTTCCGTCAACTCCATCCATGCCCGCCCTGAGTGAACCTGTGTGCGGGAGACCCAGACAGGTGACCAGTATTTGTGAATGCTGGTACCAGCGCATCTGTCCACAGGTGCACAGCTCCACGGGGTGGGGTAGGAGCATTTCGCATGTACTCTATGCCACGTCGTGACTCTGGGCCCATAGAGAATAACCCCAGCCTGCCCACTGAGGCTCTGCACCTGAGTAAGCACAGCTGTTTGATGATTAAGCAGTAAAACCCAAGAAACTGTCATTGTGAGATGCTTGGCCATTCTGAGCAGCTAGGCATTCTGCAGTATGAGAGATAAGGGGGCCTGACATACTGACAAGGTCAAATACTAAATGAGAGGGAGAGGTGGTATAGCTGTTCTAAACCATTTTACAAATTATCTGGACTCTGAGGGCAATGTTTAATTTAACTGTACAAGTGCTGTACAATAAAAGTGTTCAAGTTTTAGCAAAGAGAGTTGCTGTACCATTGTTTCACAGGCTAATGAACACGGATGACCAAATCTGATTGTTTGAAGGAGACAATACAGGCTCACAGGGACGCTGCACTGTCACATTATGATTGACGGGTTGACACTGGATCGGTAGAGCGAGAGATGTCTTTTATGTATGGGAAGCCAAAGTTTAGCTAAGGAAAACTGCTTTTCAGAAATTAGACTTTTAGCCTTTCAAAATTATCTGCAGAATGGCAGCAAACCTTGTTTTACATTATCTCACTAACATTGTCTGAAGGTGAAATGCCAAACTTTGGTATAGTAGAA
The DNA here is from genome assembly GCA_016271365.2 of Neoceratodus forsteri. NCBI lineage: Eukaryota > Metazoa > Chordata > Ceratodontiformes > Ceratodontidae > Neoceratodus > Neoceratodus forsteri. The sequence goes on along the minus strand of CM057453.1, from coordinate 1,301,314,261 downwards.
AAATGAATGCAATTATCTCTTATGGGTAACAATCTACCTAGTTTTTCCTGTGCCATTGTTTTTTGTGATTAGTTTTCGAGTTATAGGGATTACATTTTCAGTAAATCAGAAACATTGTCAGCATCCTGATCAGGACAGAGTAAGCTGAGTCCTTTATGTCATGTTTTACCACTATTGCTATTAGTGCAGTGGTTTCTAGAACTAGAAATTAGCTTTTAAATGACTTTGCTGCAGAAGTCTTTTTCCGGAGGTGGGCAGTGTTAATCACTATGAGCAGCTGATACTTCCTGTGCAATCACAACTGGGTAGTGTGTGTGTGTGTGTGTGTGTGTTTTTGTGTTGGGGGAGGGGGGTTGTCATCAGGGTTTCCAGAATTGTCCCTCAGCAGTAGCATGCTGCTCTGTGTTGGGTTGTAAACTACAGAGAATCCCATGTAATTTTATCATGAAAAATGACACCTAAAGCTAAATACAAATTGTTGTGCTTTTAAAGTTTAAATATATAAAAACTCACAGTTCTTTTTAAAGCAGAGCATCCAGGGGCTGCTTCCTGTCTCTTTTCAGCTGAAAACACCAAGACGCAGCAGGACTGCTGCAGTGATGAAACAGAATGTTATCAGATGAATGAGAGTCCAAAATGGTCGGCTCACTAATAAGACACTTGACATAGTTGGGGGTGCGGGTTGGGGATCCTGTGCTTGTGACCCAGGTTTAGGAATGAATTTGGGAGTTGGGTCAGGCACCCTAGGGGGCAGGGGTAGTGCTGCACCCAGTAACGCCCCCAACCACGGCGGGCTGGCGCTGTACTTCTGTTACCACAGTGATCCCTTCAGGGAGCTGGGGAGATTGTCTCCTGTGCAGGGACATCACTGAAATGTGTAGGCAGCCTCATGGGATACTACCCAGTGAAAGGAAAGTGGAGGGCTTACAGGGGAATTTGCAGAAACCCAGAAAACCCAATGTCTCCCAGGCTGCCTGTATGACAGCTGCAGGTACTCTCAGCCCTGAGACTGTGTGGATCACCACTAGCCTCAACAGTGGGGGTTAGTGGCAGATGGGACTAGAAAGTTGCTGGCATATGGGCCTGTCAGCAGGAGAAGGTGGTGGTCAGGGGGAAACAGCTATTTGAAACAAATAATCATAGAGAACTAAATTACTTGAAATTCAAATTTTTTTTTAAATGGTGTGCAACCAATGTGAGCTGTTCTTGCTCCGGTTCCGGGCACGTGACTCATTTCTTCAGTGGATCAAAGAGGCTTGAGCTTTTTAACTTTTGGGGTTGGGGGTGCCTGGATTCAAGTGAAAATGGGCATTTTATGGTCACCGGTTATTCAGTATAAAAACAAGCAAACAAACAAACAAATGTTAGTGCCTCTGCCTAGGGAAGACCCCTGCTGCACAGTTATACACAGGCTATTACACTGCAGGAAATGCACCAGTTTACTCACCTTAACAGACCCACTCAATGACGGTAACAATGACAATGCAAACAGGCACACAAGAACAAAATGCAAACACAGGATGAGGCTTGTGAGGGAAAGCAGGAACAAAGTTCTGAGAATGGAGGTGTAAGGGTTATGCAATGCAGCAAAAGTAATCTGCAGCTGTACACTGGCTGATGTGTGTCAGTTGCCCAACAGTTCTTTTCCTGTCTGGTGCACCAGTGAATTAACCCACAGTTTTCAAGGAGCTCCCTTTAAATTAGTGTGGTGACACAGTTTAAGAGGAAATGTTACAAACCTGACACTTGGAAGATGAAGTGACTGAGGTGACTATCACAGATGGTGAACAGACATATATACATGCAAGCAAAGAAATGTCTTTCCGTTTGGCCACCCCAATGGCCCAGTGGAAGCATGTCATGCTGCCTTGCAGATGACTAGGGTTCAGAAGTGAACCAGAGAAGTAACGTCGGAGGCAAGCCACAGCTGAGACAGCTGCTGCTTGGCAGTCTGTCTCTGCTGGAGACAGATAGTGGCAGGTTCTGCCACCACATTGAGTCCTACAGCTGGGCCAGAGAGCTTGCTCCTGCCAGGCAGTGAACTGTGCCTGTACGGCATTGACAGAGGCATCACCCCCTCCAGGGGAGGAGGTAGGAGAACACTGAGGGAGAAAACCTGGTAGCCATCTAAATGCTGTCCAGGTTCGGCCTGAGCAGGTTATATCACTATGAATATGGTATATATCTGAAATGAGTTACCAGCAGGGGAGAAAACCTACATGGAAAAAACATCCTTTCCCAGTTGTGAAGTGCCTTGAACCTCCAGGATAAGGTACCCTATAAATAGAATTGCCTTACCTTTCAGAAATCCTGCCCTGTTGGCCTAAATACTTTCCTATATGGCACAGTCCTCACTCAGAACTTCTGAATCCCTACCAGCCCAAGCTAACAATGTAATTAAAAGTGCTGCAGCGCCAAGGCCCTAATCAGTTACTCATGATTTTACAAACCTCACAGACCCAGAAAGGCCTCAGCTGGTGGATGCAATGGATTCAGATGCTGCGTTATGGTGCTGTCTCTGGATGCTGTGGCACTGGGGTTACTGCAGCATAAGTGGTTTGCAGGAGTGAGCAATGATGGTGATGTCTCAGCCTTGCTGAGCCTCAACCCTTTGTAGGGACTGTTACTCTGCTCTTCTGCCCCACATGAGGGCTTCCTTGAAGGGGCTGGTGGCCAAAGCAGTCACTCTTACACTGGCTCTGTTCTTCCTCCCTCTGGAAGGTTTTTTTTTTATAGAATCCACTCTTTGCAGGTGCCTGAATGAGGATCATTCCCTGGCTGTCTGGAAAAATTACCCTTCATTGGGAAGTTCTCTTGAGCAACTGCCCAACTCCAAACAAAATGCCTTTCTCCTTTTCAGCTTCAGACAGGTGCCAGTCCTTTATCACATACTGTATGTGCACACACAAAGAATCTGACTGTAGTTCAGATCTTTCCTCAGGCAGAGCCTGGGCAGATCTCTGATAGAGCTGACACATACTGTTTCTGCAGCAACTCTTAAAGCCTTTAGCCCCAATCCCCAAATGGGCTAGATCCTCTGATGGGGGCTGATCTGCAAAATCATTCTCTGACTGGATGAGCATATTTTGGATGAACTCTATGCCTTAATGTCTAGGATGCAACTTTGTGCTACAGTGTCCATACAGTGTGGTGCCTTCATCTCTCAGTGGCTGTTTTGTAACCCAGATCCCATTTCCCAGTAGTCCATGGGGGGTCTGTTTTGATGGCTGCAGCTATGTTTGTTTGTAAGCAACCACCTGTCTACCTACAGCATGCCCACTCCACTTTCCCGACTTCTCCTCCTTCTAATTCTCCTTTCCATCATGTCTAACACAACTCCACAAACTTCTCAATTTAAAAACCCTGCCCCTCCCCTTCCCCCACGATCTCCTAGCCCCCTCTTTCATTCTTACTATTACCCCCCCTTCCCCTCAAATACTCTGGGCTCACTTCCCCCACATACCCCTTGCCACGTTATTCACAGCTTCTAGCCACCTCGCTTTCCTTCATCCCCTGATTATCCACTCACCCAGCTCCCTTCCCCCCAAATACATCATGGATACTCTGCCCGACAAAAATATCCTAAACTACACTTCCTTATATGCACACTGCTATTACTTGCCTCAGGAAATGTACATCCCAGTCCTGGTCCTCTTCCTCCCCAGCTGCTATCCTCCCATTAATGTACAACCTTCCAACACCACCTCTGCCCTCTCAAAAGGCCTAAAGATCCTTCACTTAAATATCTGCTGCCTTGTCCCGAAAATTGATCTGTTATAGCCGATGATAATCTCCCTCACTCCAGACATTCTAGTCTTAACTGAAACTTGTCTAAATACAAAAATTTCTGATCCCTCCTTTGCCATCCCAGGCTATTCCTTAGCCAGGCAGGATAGGGCAGGTGGGGGAGGTGGAGTGGCCATATATATCCAGTCCTCTCTCCATTACACTACCGTTCTCCAATCTGCCTTACTCTCCACTTTCGAAGACCTGGTAGTAAATATTGCCCTGCCTTTCTCCTCCCCTACCTTTATTGCTGGTATCTACTGTTGTCCAGGTATCAAGCCCTCTGAATCTATTGACCTTATCACCTCTATAGCTTCCGTCTCACACAAAGGTGAGCTATATGTATTAGGTGAGGTAAATCTAAACTGGCTGTCATCAACCACTTCTAAGACACAAAGTGATATCTCTGCTCTAAATCTCTCCCAACACATCCAAGAGCCTACCTGACTAAATCACAAAACCTCAAACCACTCGCTGTTACACTGGGCTCTCACCTCCCACCCTCACTGAGTCATCAATTCTGGAGTCCTCCTGGATGCCCTCAGTGATCACCACCCTATCTTCGTGGTCAGGAAGGTCCACAGACCTAAACTGCTACATAAAATCCTGCAACTCCACTCTTTCAGTTCCCTTGACTTAAACCCTCTCTTCAATAATATATCCATTTCTGATTGGTCCCCAATTGCATCTGCCACTTCCGTTGACCAAGCCCTCACTTACTTCAAAGACAGATTTATAGCTACCTGGAACTTCCATGCCCCATTCAAATGCACTAGAGTCTGAGGTATCCATCATCCCTGGATCACCTCTGAATTAATGACCTGCCTCAGGGAGTGCGATAAAGTGTGGAGGAAACACAAGGCCTCTCAGCTCCCATCAGCCCTTACTAACTATCACAGGCTAAGAAATGCTTGTACTAAAGCAATCAGACTTGCCAAGTCTGAATATTTTAAATCCTCTTTCCTCAATAACATAAACTCCCCCTCCAAATTATGGAAAGTAGTCCACTCACTATTCTCCCCCTTCGTATCCCCCAGCCTCCGTGCTTAATATAAACAACACACTAGAGTCTGAACCTTGCATAGTGGCTCAGGAGTTCAACTCCTGCTACACCTCCTGTGCCTCAACCCTTCTAAAATCCCTCCTCCCAAGTCTCTCCTCCACTCGTTCTCCCTCTCTGACCACTCAACCACCCCCTACCCAGTCCCCTTTCTCATTCTTTCCTATCTACCCTGAGGAGACACTAATGGCCCTCCTCTCTCTCAATCCCTCCAAAGACTCCTCTCCAGATGACCTTGACCCTAAACTTCTCTACCTCTCAGCCCCTGCTATTGCCTACCCTCTCTCTCTCTAATTCTAAATCTCTCCTTTACGTCCTCCTCCATCTCTACATCCTGGAAACATGTGGTAGTCCTCCCTCTCCCTAAGGGTGGCGATCCTTTCTCCCCTGCCAGCTATTGCCCAATCTACCTCCTCCCTGCCCTTGCTAAGCTCCAAGAACACTTGGTCCTCTCTCAACTGACCATTTTTCTTCACCCCGTTCCAATCTGGTTTTCGGAAGAACCACTCCACTACCACCTCCCTCCTTAGTCTCATTGACTCCTTCCTTACTGGGATGCAGAACGGCCTCATCACCGCTGCCATCTTTGTCGACCTCACCAAGGCTTTCGACACAGTCTCCCATGCCTTCTTGACTCCCTCAGAGCTGCTGGTTTGTCTGCTCCTGCTCTTACCTGCTTTTAGAGCTTACCTCACAGGCAGAACACAATCAGTCAGGATTCAGAATGCAATCTCTCCATCCCTCCCATTCTCCAGAGGAGTCCCACAGGGCTCTGTGCTCAGCCTCATCCTTTTCTTCATCTTCCTAAATGACTGTCTATCAGTCTGCTCCCCCTCCTCTTCTATACATATGCTTGTCACTGACACCATCTTGTTCACCTCTGGCAAAACCACCGTTGGTGTAGCAACCACTCTTCAGCATGACTTCCACCAGGTTCAGCTCTGGTTTGCCTCACATAAACTATTCCTAAATGCCAAAAAGACAGACTCCATGACCTTCAGCACTAGGCAGAGACTCTCTAGGCTCCACTCCTTACCCTTTTTCCAAACCCTTGATGGCACAATCCTTGAGGACACCACCTCTTTCAGATACCTTGGGGCTTGGCTGGACCAACACCTCCGCTTCTCTGGCCACATTGATGCCATTTTAAAAAAACTGTGCCCAAAGCTTGAAGCCCTTTACAGGAACTGTAGTTGCATTCCTCCTACAGCCCGATAAGAACTTGTCCAGAAGATGATCTTCCCAATTTTTGACTATTGTGATGTAGTCTATGGTGCTACTCCCATATCTTCCCTTACTAGATTGTACTCTCTTTTTAACACCTACTGTGAATTCATTCTTGATGCCCTATCTCAAACCCATCATTGTGACCTTTACCATGCCCTGTCTGTCCCCCCACTTGCTAACAGATGCCTGGCTCACTGTGTCAAGCTAACTTCCAAACTTTGGCATGGTGTACTTTCTTCCTACCTCTCATGCTCCCTCCTTCCCCCATCTTCCTCCCACTCCCTCAGATCCTCCAACACTTGCACCCTGCTAGTCCCCCATAGTACGACCCTCATCGGCCAATCATGCTTCTCCCATTGCTCCCCCAAAATCTGGAACTCCCTCCCACCTCAAATATGAAGCTCCTCCTCCTCCCACTCCCTTGCCTCTGCCTTACATAGCTTTCTCTCTGCTTGCTGCTCCTGTTACAGTCCTCTTTAGCTTGTTCCCCTAAGAGACTGCTTCAGCTTCATGCCCACCTCTTTCCTGCAAAACCCTCCCCCTATATACTCCACCCAGCACTCCTTCCTTTCCACCTCACACCCACTTGCCCCATTCCTTCCTCTGTATACCACCGTACTCTCACTACTCACTTGATGTTGCTTGGCCTAGGCCCTGGCAGGGTTTTCTGCATCCTGGAGGGTTCCAGAACCTAGGCAAACACTTTCCTAACCTCCTACTCTCACCCCATTCTTTCCTGAAAGGGCTAAATCTCAGTCCTTCTTCTCCACCACCTCCCTCTCTCTTGGTCCTTCTGAAGCCTACTCCACATCATTGCCTACTTCCCTCCTGTCATGCTCTGCCTCTGTCTTGTGCAGGCAGGGTCCACAGCATACTGGAGGGGTCAGGCCCCAGTGGATCCTTCTCTTCTCCCTCTCTGCCTTCCTGACATGCTCAAACTCCCACTGCCTACAACCTGCTTCCCTCCTGTTCATGCTTGACTTCCCCCTGGTGCAGACAGGGTCCCCAGCATTCTGGAGGGGTCAGACCCTGGCAGACCCTTCTCTGCCACCTCTTGCCTTCACCTCCTCCAAATCCCCCCTTTCCACCCCCTTGATCTCTGCCTATATGGCCCCCACCAACCCAACTTTCCCTCTCCTTCCTAGCCATAGTTATTGGCTAACCCCTAATCTCTAATGCACTTATAGCCAACCTTGCACTTTCGTTACACCTTGCAAATTTTGTTCTATTTGTGTTTCTCCTCGCAATCTTGCCCTAGTTCAACCTCCTTGCATTCTATCTAGCCATTTTATAACTACAAAGCTATGTCCCACCAAGCGTTTGTCAAGATATTTGTGCTATCGTATCTATCTAGTTCAAGACTGTTAGCACTGTATCCATCTAGTTCATACCTGTTAGCATGCCTCCTTTTCAGTACTTCTGTATAGTCTGCTCACTTTATTGAATGTAATCAAATGTTATAACTATATTGTGTACCAAATCTCTGTATACTATCCTCATGTTCCCCTACCCCCCAGGTTGCACTAGGAGAAGAGCAACTTGTTTCTAAGTGTGCCTGGCTGGTGAAACATTTCAATAAATAAATAAATAAAATATTTAATTTGGTCCTTTGTAGGTGGCTTTTATGCTTTCCAGTAAGCTTCTAGAGGTGCTATATACTGTAGATATCCTGGCCCCACTGCCTGCCGTGGGACTGGGGAAAAGTGTCTATCACAAGCATTGCCACGGAAACTTCATGTTCTAATTTATTACAATACATAATTAGTTCTTTTTATGTATGAAAATTGTCCCTTCAAAAATACTGTTGTGCACATTTAGATTTGTTGTACATGTCCTACAAAAGTTGTTATGCATGCTGTAAATCAAATTCACCTTTGTCCCTGCTCATGCTGTCTCCCACCACACTGTTAACAGTCCCACTTCACCCATGAACACAAAACCAAACCAAAAATTCATAGCACCTGTGGTCTTACCAAAAAACATAAAAAAAAGAACAAAATGGCCAACCATGCAATGGTAGCAATTGCAGGATCCAGGCAGGGTAAGTGAGATGAGCAGTTAAGATTTAAAAATTTCAAAAGAGCACTCGGTTTTTAGAGAGTCAGGCTGATCATTCCAATCCCTAGCAAAATGGTATGAAAAACAGGATTGACCAAGGGATGTTCTTCATTGAAGAAGCAGCAGGGTGTGTTGCACCACACCCCTGGTACAGCAAGCCTCATAATGATTTTTTGCCAGTGCCTTTCCTATTGTTAAGATTTTGTGGTCACTGAAAGTTAGTTGAGAGTCAAAGGTCTCACCCAAATAACAATATTTATTAACCTATTTGAGTGGTTCTTTATTGTATGATAATATTTGCATTTGGGTAGTATTATTTTTTGATGCAGGGTATAACAGTTTAGTCTTTTTAACATTCACTATAAGCCTCGACCTGGTGAACCACTCCCCCACCTCATCAAAGTCTGTTTGTAGTTTCATTTGAAGTTCTTGGACATTTTCCCCAGAGGCGACTAAAGCAGTATCATCAGCATACAGTCTTATATCTGAAGGAAGGGACTGTCTACTTGATACCATCCCTAGACAGAAGGAAGATCCTAGGTTAATAGTTTTACTTTGAAGGCTGGGTGAAGTGGAGATATATTTTGCAATATCCTGACAAGGTCTTCTAAATCTAGAACTTTTGGATGCTTTTGTATAATATCTCTTATATCCTTATACAGTACCACTTGTTAAGTCTGGCACTGGGAGCTCATCCTTGGCAGGACTCGGCTTCAGGCAGCTGCAAGCATTAAACTGATTTTCTGATACCAGAATAGGCTAACCTTGTAGCAGGTGATACTGGCCACTGATGATGGCCTCCCAATGGACAGGTGGAGATGGGTGCTATGTTCCCTAATACAGGGGATGGGCACTGTAAGGAAGCTAATTAGCCTATGTGATTTGTGTATGCTTTACTAATGCACATGTACTAACATGGATATATAAACCCTTGCTTGGCGGGCAGAAGCCTACATTTTCTGCAGTTGTTTCAAGTGTGTGTTTCATACAGTAAACTTACCAGCTCACTCCACATTGGTGTCAGCGTGATTATTACATGGTGTCAGATTGGCTGCCTGCAGCCTCCCACTGCTCTCAATTTACATGGAAATGCATCTGAAAACTGGAGAAGATTTAAACAGCAATTTGAAATTTTCTCAGTTGCCAGTGGACTTGCTGAAAAATCCCTAGAAAATCCAGGCTATGACCTTCTTGCATGTGGCAGACCCTGATGCATTAGAGGTATTCAATACTTTCGTTTAGGAAAACGAGGATGAGAAAGGGCAGCTGAATAAAATTATGGGACAGTTTGAGATGTATTGTAACCCAAGAAAGAATGTGACTTATGAAAGATATTTGTTCAATACAAGAAACCAGAATCTGGGTGAGTCCATTGATTCATATGCAACTGAACTGAGGCTAAAGGCTAAACCTTGTGAATTTGGAGATTTAGCTGAATCATTGATCAGAGATAGAACTGTATGCAGCATACAGAGTGAGCATGTGAGTCACAGACTGTTGAGAAAAGCAGACTTAACATTAGATGAAGCCATAGTTATGTGCAGGGCCACTGAACTGAGTAAAATGCAGATAAAACGCTTAAGTGGGGATGCTCAGGATGAAAGCGCAGTCCAAGTAGCAGCTATCCTGGAAGAAAGCATCAAAGCAAGTGCCAATGTGAGGAAGGGGAGTTAGGCACCTTGAGTGAAAAAAGTCAAATGTGAAAGTGTGGTCGTGAGCATGAGATAAATAAATGCCAGCACATGGACAGTTTTGTAGATTGTGCCATGGGCAAAATCACTTTGCTGGGGTATGTTGTGTGGGCAAATGCAATGAGATCCATGTTATTAGAGAAGATGCTCAGAAGAATGAAAGTACTATCAGCATTGAAACTGTGACTACCTATAAGCCAGAGACTGATTGGAAAGTAAATCTGAGTATAACTAGGAAAATGGTGATGTTCAAATTAAACACAGGAGCACAGTGTAATATGATGCCTTTTCAGATGTATAAGACACTGTCTGGAGAAGCTATTCAAAGGTCATCAGCAAGACTGGTTTCATATTCCAGGCATACTATGGATGTAAAAGGCAAAGTGATGTTGCTAACATGTTTTAAGCAAAAGTATTACCTGCTGCCATTTCAAGTGGTTAATGCCAATGTGACCCCCAGTGTTGGGCCTGTCTACTTGCTTGGAAATGAAGCTTATAAAGAAGCTATTTTCAGTAGATGCTGCAAATGGAAGTACAGGGGAAACCACAGAAGGAATACTGACTGAATTTACTGATGTATTTCAGGAATTAGGATGCTTAGAAGGTGAATACCACATTAAAATAGATAAAACAGTCAGCCCTGTGATTCACCCCTCTAGGTAAATACCTTTCACTTTACAAGATAAAGTAAAACTGAGCTAGAGAACATGAAAAGATTGGGGTTATTGAGAAGATGGAGAAACCCATGAGCTGGGTCAACTCGATGGTGGTTGTAGAAAAACAAACCAAAGTACAAATTTGTATAGATCCCAGAGATCTTAATGAAGCAATTAAAAGGGAACATCACCCAATGAAAACAGTTGAAGAGGTTGCAGCCAAGCTAGCAGGGGCCAAAGTATTCACAGTGTTAGATGCTGGGCATGCCTTCTGCCAGATTAAACTGGATGGGCCCAGCTCTGATCGAGTGACTTTTAATACACCTTTTGGGAGGTACAAGTTCAGGTGTCTACCCTTTGGGATTTGCTCAGCACCAGAAGTCTTCCAAAAGAAAATTTCACATATTTTTGAAGGGCTCGAGGGCGCAGAGGTCACAATGGATGACATCCTAATATGGGGAGCTAATGTACAAGAGCACAATGAGAGGATATGGCATGTTCTACAAAGGGCCAGAGATAAGCATTTGCCTCTAAATCTAAAGAAATCCAAAATCAAAATGTCAGAGGTCCAATATATCATACACAAGTTAAGTAACAACAGGTTGTTGGCAGACCCCGAGAAAATTAAAGCAATTACCCAGATACCTGTTGCCCCAAATAAGATTGACTTACAGAGATTTATGGGCATGGTAAACTACCTGGCAAAATTTATTCCAAACCTATCAACTGTAAATAAGCCAATGAGAGGGTTACTAGAGAAAGAAACAGCATGGCACCGGGAGGAGCACTACCAACAGGCCTTTCAAGAACTGGAAACAGTTGTTACTAACCCCCAGTGCTGGCCTGCTATGATCTAAGGAAACCTGTTGACTCATATGTTGATGCATCCTCTGAAGGGCTGGGTGCCTATCTGCTGCAGGAAGGCAGGCCTGTTGCATTTGCTTCCAGATCACTTAAAGCTGAAATAAATTATGCACAAATTGAGAAGAAAACACCAGCTGTTGTGTTTGCTTGTTCAAAGTTTCACCAATATATTTATGGCAGACCCCGGTTCCATGTTGAATCAGACCATAAGTCCCTAGAAAGTCTTTCCAAAAAAACACTGGCCACAGCCTCACTGAGAATTCAATTCATGATGCTAAAACTGCAAAGGTATGATTTGTGAGTACAGTACAAAGCAGGTAAAGAACTTCACATAACAGATGCCCTGAGTGGGGCTGTGGGAGAAAATTATGTGGCAGAAACTGAATTAGACAAATATGAGGTTCACATGGTGGACTATATGCCAATCAGTGATGAAAAACTGAAATTGCTTCAGCTAGAGATGGATAATGATTCAGCACTGGTCAAGTTGAGAGACACTGTTTTGAATGGGTGGCCCCAGGAGAAAACATCAGTGCACCCTGAGATAAGGCAGTACTGGCAGTTCAGAGATCGAATCTCATTCAAAAAATGGACCTTTGTTGAAGGGGGAGAGACGGCAATTCCCCACGTCACTGAGATCAGACATGTTAACCAGATTACACAGCAGGCACTTGATTAAAAAGAAATTGAGAAGTAGCAAGAAAAAAACAATTTCTGGAGTCTGATTCCATGGATACTAGTTAAGTCCATGGGCAAGCTCAGTGCCATGACAAGGCAACTCCAGGAGCTGAGGTTTTGAAACCAATCTGCCCAGCTTAGAACACTGGTGTGATAGTGGAAGATCAAGCATCCCAAGAAAAGCTCTCCTCCCTCTATGCACTGATACTCTCTTTCAATTCTTAATTGCTTTTTGGTTTAATTTTGTTTTAGTTAAACTACACCATGTCTACACTGCCACCAAAGTGCTTCCGTCTTTCACGCGAAGAGGCCAAGGACCGTCATGTCTCTTATCTTCTGTGTGCCCACGATCAGGTTAAGTTGTATCCGGATGATCTTTACAAGGATGGAGGATTGCTGTTTTGTTGTACTTGCACCCATATAATTGACTTTGTGTGGGGTCATACAGTTGACATGCATATGAAGTCACAGAAGCATCTGGAAAGAAAGGAAGCTGCAAAGAAAAACATGCAAAGCAAGTACTACTCACACAGATGTTTTGCAGTTTATTTTATTTTTTACATATTCTGTTTTTCCCCTTCTGGGTGCACCTTGGGTGGCTGGTATCTGCCCTGTCCCTGCCTCCCAAGTCCATCTCACCTCTCTCTGGTACCATGGAACCCCATTCCCCCCGACCATGTGCACATGTGCCTTGTTCCTGCATCCCCCCTCCTAGCTGCTAGAGTTCAACACTACCACCTGGCCTCTAACAGGTGGCAGCAGCAAAAGAGTAAGACAGCAGATTAACACCTTCACTCAGGAGAGGAGAGTAGTCAATTGGACACTCGATCCTCTCCCTCCCAACTGATCCCCATTGACCTAATCTTGTTCCCAAATAGGTTGCCAGTGTGGCAGAAGGTAAGGCTCACAGCTTCTCAGCCCTCCATGCCACTGGGCTGGCCTACAGTTTGTTTTTCCCTGTAAAACATTAAATCTTGTTTGCTTTTTTTGTTTTCTAGGCACAGTTTATTTTTCCCTGTAAAATGTTATATCTTGAGTTTTCTTTTTTAGGCACACCTCTATGACAGCAGTTGCTGACTTCTTGTTTCTGCCGAGCAACGGATTTGTCCATTGAATGGAAGGAATTTGTTTTGGACTTTGTTCCTGTTTGACCTGTGCAGACATACCACTGGAGAAGGCTTCCTGATTTCAAGAGTTCTTAAAGAAGCACACAAAACAAGGTGGTAGTCTTCCTGGACCAGCACAACTCCGGAGCATGTACCTCCAAGAACTTTGACCTGATCATGAACAGTCCCTGAAAGAGGCGTTGGAGTCTCAAGATGTCTTCATTTTCCTGGATGAGACAACAGATGCCTGTGGATATACCATGTTGGCTATTTTGGCCCTACCTTTGCTGAATGTTGGGGAGCAGTCACTCCTAATTGGTGTGGAGTTTTTGGATCATGTGAACAACACCACAGTATCCTAAGCTCTGCTAAAAGTGCTAAACACCAATGGGGTGAACTTTAATAAAGTCTTGGCCATTGTCATGGACAGTGCAAGTTATATGCACAAGGCTTCTTAAACTGTGCTGTCCTGTGCCCTACCAAATGCAGTGCATGTCACTTGCATTGTCCACCTCCTCAGTTTGGTCTTGGATGTCTGGGAAGACACACTGGAAGACTTAAACACTACTGTTTCCCTTGTTAAAAAAATATTTTGCCAGAGCCCAATGCATAGGCATCAGTACTTTGCCTTCATGGAATCCAAGCAGGGCATTGTACCCAAGATGCCAGTATACGCAGTGGTAACTCAGTGACACTCCTGGGTTAATGCTGTTCACTTTTTGGCAGAGTATTTGCCTGTGTTAACAGAATTTGTTGAAATGCTGCCATCTGATGCAGCAACCTTAAAGCACCTGAAGTGCTAATTAAAAGGCAAAGCAGCAGAGCTGGTAACACAAGCCACTTTTGTGGTGGAACACTCTTCTGAACTCATTAACCTTATTCTACAGTTGCCGCCAAGTATCCTGCCACAGGAACACTCCATATTTGGAAGTGTGCAAAATGTGCATATGTTTTTGGACTTCTGTGTCATTGCAGCAGAAACTGAATACAGCACAAATACAGTAGAAATGTTGTCCCGCTGTCAGTTACATGAAAATCAAAACTGTGTGAACCTTTTTCAGAAGGTTATGTTGGACAGCAGTAAGAAATTGGACCAAATTTGAAAATCTCATCCCTCAATTGGCACATTCAAAGCTGCTCAAATCTTTGATCCAAAGCAGCTGCCAACACTGGACAAGGAAAAAGCAAAATACACCCAGGAGCTACCATATCTGGCTGGTGTTTCGGACTTTGAGTGGCATGGGTACAGAACTTTTGTCTAGTCAGTACCCAGTGATGATTTTAATATTGCTGAGTGGTGGGAAGCACAAAATGAAACACTTCCACATCTTGCTGCTGTGGCAAAAAGATATATGTGGCTTCCCGTAAGCACAGCAGATGTTGAACAGACTTTTTCACTGTACACAGACCTTTTAAAAGATAATCGGTAAAGTCTGACAGATGACAACACTAGACTACTTCTTATGTTGAAGTACAATAAGAAATTCTAAAGCTCTTAGTTGGATAACAGTTGCTGCTCATTCTGTGATGTAAAAATCCTTTCTTGATGATCTGGTGTGGTGGTGGTGGTACTGTACTTTTACTGTAGAATACTAATAATGTTTATTGTTTGGATTATTAGACTTCTGATTTGATGAACTGGTGGTGGCGGTGGTACTACTGATTTGACAATGATGCTACTGCTATTATGTATACTGTTCTTTGATCAGTCCTGTGTATCTGTCTGCGTGTTTTTTTAATAAAAATTTATACCTTTTGATGGCTGTCTTTAATATGCATCACAAAGCAGCTGAAATTGAAAAACCATACTTGTACCTCACAGAGGAAAATGAGTGCCCAGTAGCCCACAAAATACATGTGAAGTCCTGCAAAATCCCCACAAAATGTGGGAGAAAAAAGTCCCACAAAATCCTTTCAAAATCTGCTAAAACATTCCACAATTTCTCAGTGGCCCTGGCCATGAGGGATGAGCTCCTGGTGACCATATTGTTACTTTCCTTTTTTAATCAAGAATATGTTTGCATTGCTGTGAACACATTTTTTGTTTACTGGTTTAACATGCAAACCATTTTCTTCACTATACATGTGTGAACAGAAAACAGTCATTGAAAACTCCAAGCAAAGTCCTTCTGCTTATACACAGTCATGCTACTAAAAAACAAATTGACTTTTCATTTCTAAAACACAAAAAGCACAACCTTGGGAGAGTAGCTAATGTACCTGAAAGTTTCATGTTTCAGATCTTTGTTGCTTTTGAGATACACTGTAGGTGAACACAAAAAAAGTCTTAATTTGATTATTTGTACATATTTTACACAAACTGTAACTCAAAAGTGATTCAGTCTCCATTTAACAAGTTAGGCAGGTTTTGAAGTCCTTCCACAAAGGATAGGCATGCCAAATGTCAGGTTCCCAAGTCTCAAGATGACTGAGTTAGTAGTGGCCACAAATAGGGTTTAACTAAGAAGTGCCTACACAACCCTGTTGTGGCACTGCCATGCTACTATAATTTGCATATTTACTTTCCTTATGGTGTTCTATGCTGTCCGTGGCACCTGAGAGGGTTTTTTTTTGTGTCCTCACTCTGCTGCTGCTAAGCACATAGATGCTGGACAAGGGCCAGTGGCATAATTTTACCAGAATTATAGAGGTTGCAAAGCTCATTCACTCAACAGATTTTCCAAATGCCTGGGAAACTTTGTTTTACAGGTTCCTAAGGGTTGCAATGGGCATCATAGGGGTCCCAACCGCAACCCTTGTTTATCACTAAACGACGCCTCTGACAAGGGCATCAAGTGTTTCAGAGAGGGAATATGTCAGTCCTGTTCTATTTTTTGTTTGAAATGGTTAACTGTTCAAGTTCTTCCGTGGAGGGATTGGCCTGCTCTAAAGGATATTTTGAGCAGCTTAGGAAGTGAAGTTAGATTACTCTGAAGTTTAGCCAGGTTATCAGTGAGCAAAGAAAGGCCTTAATTTTAGTATTTTTACATATCCAACTTCACTACATTTGATAAATTATGAGATCCTGCACACAAACAGTGTGCTTGTCACATTTCCAGCCCCAAGACCAAAGATGGGTGAGTTATAAGCAACTGAAAATAGGAATTTAACATAAAAATTTCTTCTTATCCCTAACCACAGTGGTGCTATTGCACCACTATGATATTTGTCATGTTCATATTGATCACATAATTCTTTATGTGTGCCTTATTGTTAACACACTGTATACCTTTTCAACTGATATATGTTAATTATAATATTTTGCCTTCCTTGAGCCTCTGTAATACTCCCCTATCCTCCATTGTCACACTTGGAAATACATTTCAGTTCAGTTTACCTTCCTGGACAAAACTTTGGAAATAAATTTCAATTCAGTGTGCCTTCCTGGACAAAACTAATCAATCAATCAAACAATCAATCAATCAGTCAGTCAATATCTGATTTATGCTTTTTAAATCCCATTGCAAGAGGATTCTGAAATATCTGCTTTTATGGGACCTTTGATGGACCTTTCTCAATGTTAGGGCAGACAGTGTCCTTGCTAGCCAGAATCCCAGATGGGGTTGGGGGGGGGGAGGTTTTGAGGGCCTCTGACCAATAGCAGTCATTTTCTCCAATGTAACCTTGTAGGATCTGAAGGAAGACAAGAATTGATCAGTATTACCTACACTTTCAATTAACGTAGGTAACAGTTATGGTAGCCAATATATTGATGATGTCTGATCAACTGTCTGGTCACTCAGCCCAACTAATGTGTGTAGTGTCTGATTTATTTGCATTCTTACAGGAAACCCCCTGTAAAGGTGATAGGAAACAGTTTTACCTTAAGATGCCCTGTTTGCCTTTTAGTGTTTATCCTGTATTTGATATACTGTGGCATTTTTTGTTAAATTAATAATAGCATGTTTATTGCCTTTGCAACTACCTTGACTCCCTCTCTGCCCAGCAGCTAGTGTTCCTTCATTCTATTCAAGGAATCCACACATGGAGTATTGGATGGATGGGTGGGTGGGTGAGCTGGCCAGCAAATCATAGGATAGGGATCTGAGTGTCTCCCTCCAGCAAACCAACCAGTGCAATAAGGCCTACAGCAAGACATCAAGGATGTTATGGTATTTTGGAATGGGTTTTGATAGCAGAAGAAGTGAAGTGATACTGCCCCTGTGTGGCTCCTTGATGAGGCCTCACCTGGAATACTGTGGCCAGTTCTGGAACCCTCACCTGAGAAAGGACATGAATAGGCTGGAGTCAGTACAAAGAAGGGTTACCAAAATGATGCAAGGCCAGCAGGTCAGATCCTATGAGGAAGGTGGCAGACCTTGAATGTGTACTCATTGGAGGATATATGGGAGTGGGGGACATAATAGAAACCTATAAGTTGCTAAGTGTTATAATTATTGTGAACAGTTAAGACCTGTTCATTAGAAATAGGGAGGCAGTCATGAGGGGGCATGATTGGAGGTAGAAGGATAAATTCAGGAGGGATGTGAGGAAGTTTGTCATCACTGAAGGGGGTAGTAGAGCCATGGAACAGATTGCCAGCAAATGTGGTGGGGGCAGATACCCTAAATGGGTTCAAACATGGCCGGGATAAAGCATGGGGGAAGCTGGGAGGGCAGGTTTACATAGCGGGTTGCAGAGGGGGCAACCCCCAGGACCCTGGGTCAGGGGGTGAGGTAACTACAGTATATTTTGGGCAAACTTGGCAGATCATTGGTCTGTTTCTGCCATCAGAGTATTTTATGTTTCATACATCTCGAGCATTCTGCAACATTAGCTACCCCATTTTGAACCTTCCACATGAGCAGCATAGGATAATGCAACTGTCATGGAATGTCTTGAAATATGAAAAGAAAGACTAATGGCTGTGGAGGGGAAACACAATGCAAATTTGAGAGGACTACAAAGCTAGATCATTAATGTATCAAAACATGTTCAGAGCATGTTAGAATACTTGACTGACATAGAAAGGGAGTCAGGAGGGAATTTAACAATAATATCATTCCATAGCACCTTTGAAATGTAAATTGTAGTGGGAGGCTCCCATCTTAGACTTTGAAAGTGTAAAGTCCTGATCCAACTTCAAACACACTCAATTAGAATATTATCTGGAAACTCTGAAGAAATGATGCAGAAAATATATAATTTGTTAATTTTCTTCTACTCTATACTGCATAAGGGCTGCCAAAACTTTACTGACTGGGCTCTGGGAAGTCAGTCTGGCTATCAGTGACCAGCAATTGTTGACAGCTGTTTTCTAACAAGGTAACTTGGAGAATCTGTCAAAAAGCAACTAAATGGGGAAGCTTCCTTGTAGTATTTAAATGTATTTGGAATATTTGATTCCTTTACAAAGATTACCGAAAATGTCTGTAAAAAAGTGAATTAGACTGCGACCATGTCCATGCACACAAGGCCAAATTCAAAACTGTATAATCTGTTGTTCTACTATGGTATCTTATACTCACCCAAACAGTACAGGATCGAAAAGCTATCAAAGTGATGATTCAAATAATATGTATGTTTTACTAATTTTCTGGGGCTCATCATTGTGTGAGGCATACATTGTCTCATATGATATGCCTTTAGTTGTAAAAGCAACACTTGTACAACCTTCTTGTGTTTATCTATGCCTTTAAATATGTGACCATTACATGAACATTTTATTTTTCTAATTTGATATATGGTATAACACATTTCAAAAATAGGTTTAGTTTGAAAATATGTTGTAGAAAAAAGTAATCAAAAATAAGTATTGCTTGCATTCATTTATAAGAAAAGCATATACCCAACTAATTACCGATCCCACCTGCCTAAACCCTAAATACCACAACCATACCCTCCTTGACTGGACTTTCACCTCCCATAAACAAGGCATTATTGGTGCCAGTATTCTGCCTGACACTCTAAGTGATCAACACATTATCTATTGTGTGTGAAAAATTCACTGCCCCAAAGCTCCCCCTAAACTCCTCATGATCCACTCTTTTCGATCCTTAGGTCTGGCCCTCCCTCCTTGAGGTCCTAGAAAACACTGACTGGGCCCCCATTCTGACTGCCATGTCTATAGAATTAGCACTCAGCTACTTTATGTCTAAATTCCTGGACATCTGGAATCCACATGCCCCCATCAGGAGAACCAGGGTAATAGGATCCCACCTTCCCTGGGTTACAGCCTAGCTGCTGGCCTGCCTGAGGGCTGGTGATCAAGCATGGAAGGTACACAAGATCACTGGTTCCTCTGCAGACTACCACAAATATCACTCCCTCTGAAATGCATGCACCAGGGCTGTCAGACTCATTAAAATCGAGTGCTTTTCTGCCTCATTTCAAACAAACATCAAACATCCATCCAAATTCTGGAAGGTAGTCCAAGCCCTCTTCCTTCCCCCTTTAAAGCCCCCATTTTGATCCTCAAGGTCAGAGGCACTTCTTTTTCTGACCTCTCCTTCTGTTGCCATTGAATTCAATACCTTCTTAACCTCTTGTGCTTCATCCCTTCACTTCTCTATCCCTCCCCCTCTGCCACTTCCCCCTTGTGCCTCCACCCCATGCTCCCCCCATCCCCCACTTTCTCTTTCTCTCCAGTATCTCCTTCAGACACTCTCAAGGCCCTCCTAACCCTAAACCCAGCAAAGGGCCAGAGCCCAGATGGGCTAGATTCCAAACTTCTTCATCTCTGTTCCTCTATCGCCTCTCCACTTGTCTCTGTTCTGAACCTTTCATTCTCTCTAGCCTCTGTTGCTGCTGCCTGGAAGCACACCACAATTGTACCTGTCCCCAAAGGTGGCAACCCCATTATTCTAGGCAACTACTGCCCTGTCTCCCTACACCCTATCCTAGCTAAACTCCAGAAGCACCTAATACTATCCCAGCTCTCTCCTTTCCTCAGCTCTTCCTCCTTTTTCACCCCTTTCCAGTCTGGATTTAAGTAGTCCCACTCAACCTCTACATCCCTCCTTCAGCTTAGTGACTCCATTCTGTCAGGTATGGATCAGGGCCTTATCACCACTGCGATCTTTGTCGACCTGTCCAAGGCTTTCAACACAGTTTCCACCTCCTCCTGCTTGATAAACTTGCAGCAGCAGGGCTCTCAGCCCCCGCCACTAGCTGGTTTCACTTCTACCTAGAGGGTAGGACTCAATCAGTTAGAATGGGGGACTTCGCCCCATCAGTACAGGAATCCCACAGGGCTCTGCCCTCAGCTTACTCCTCTTTTCCATTTTCCTGAATGATCTCCCTACTAGCTTTGCCACTTCGTCCATTCATATGTACTCGGGTGGCACTGTCCTACACACCTCTGGCCCTTCTCATGTGGCAACCAGCCTCCAGCTTGACTTTAACAAAGTTCAGTGCTGGGTATGCTCAAATCAGTTGTTCCTGCAGTAAATGCCAGGAAGAATGTCTCCATGATTTTTGGCACTAGGCAGAGACTCTCTAGGCTCCCCCCTCCACACCCTGGATGGGACTATGAATGAGGATATTACCTCCTTTAGGTATCTTGGGGTCTGGCTCAAGCAGCACTTCAACTGTTCTGGGCTTGTGGATGTCATCCACAAGAAACTGCATCCAAAGTTTGGTGCACTTTTGTAGGAACCGTGGGTGAATTCCCATGCCGGTTAGACATGCACTTGTCCAGAAAAGTATCCTCTCTATCTTTGACTATGGAGATACAGTCTATAGTGCCACTTCCAAGTCCACCCTAACCAGACTGGATACCTTCTTTCACTCATTCTGTTGTTTCGCTTTGGACTGCCCACCCCGGACACACCACTGTGACCTCTATAGATCTCTTTCCTTCCCTTCCCTTGAAGACAGGTGCCTCACCCACTGTGCTAGCTTTATTGCTAAATACTAGTTTGGGTCCCTTGCCTCTTACCTCACCTCAATTCTCTCCCTCCACCTTTCACCATCCATCCCCTTATCCCCTTCGCAACTCTGCTCACCCGATCTTTGCTCGCCCTCCTCAGTTTACAACCACTGGCCAGGCCACCTTCTCTGATTGCTTCCCTAAACTCTGGAATGCGCTTCCTTTTTCCCTCCCCTTCCCCCTGTTCTCTTTCCTCCTTTCTTTGTAGCATCATTGCTCCATCCTGCAACTGTACTTAATTCCTCATCATGTCCTGCCAGTCCTATCCCTCTTCAGTCAGCACTTCTAATGCTGGCTGCTTGTCTATACCTCCAGTTCTCAAATGCAATGACCTGTTTCCTCTGAATTTAACATGTTACCACCAAGACTGAATGTACATATTACTATCTGTATGCACTTAATCCCATATTGATTTTTTTCATATTGTGTTCTGTACCATATGTTTCCCCCTCCTCTTACAACCAGGACGCATCTGGAAATGAGTTAATTCTTACTCAGTATGCCTTTCCTGATGAAACTTAAATACATACATATATGCATAAATAAATAAACTGGAAACATAGAAACATAGAATTTGATGGCAAATAAGGACCGCTTGGCCCCCTACTAGTCTGCCCATTTCCCCTACCTAATGGATAAGCTGCAGATCCTAGCTAACCAACAGCCTACTTCCTCCTACCCCCCCACTAGAATTGCTTTATGTCTGTCCCATGCATTCTTGAATTCCTCCACTGTTTTTGACTCCAAGACTTCCTCAGGAAGGCTGTTCCATGCATCCACAACCCTCTCTATGAAAAAAATACTTCCTCACATTACCTCTGAGTCATCCCCTATCTATCTTCAAATTGTGTCTCCTTGTTCTTGCACATCTCTTTTTCTGAATGATGCTACCCTCTTGAACTTTGTTGATTCCCCTTGAGGTACTTGAACGTTTCTATCATGTTCCCTCTCTCTCTTCTTTACTTGATGATATACATATTCAGCTCCTTTAGTCTCTCTTTGTATGTCTTCTGGTGCAGACCCTGCACCATTTTGGTAGCCCTCCTCTGGACAGCCTCCACCCTGTCTAGTTCTTTTCAGAGATGGGGTCTCCAGAACTGCATGCTGTACTCCAGATGGGGTCTCACCAACTGTCTGTACAGAGGGATAACAGCTTCCTGTTTTCTACTGGTGATGTTCCTCCCTCCCTACACATCTCAGTATCCCCCCAGCCCTCCTTACTGCCTTCTCACATTGCTTGCTCACCTTTAGGTCATCTGATATGACTACTCCCAGGTCCCTTTCCATTTTTGTTGTTGTCAGTATCTCACCCCCCATTGTGTACTCTTACCCTGGGTTTTTGCTTCCCAGGTGCATTAGTTGAAAAGTCATATTGATGATCATGCAAAACTTACAGCTGTTTGCAGTGGGTACCTTTGTATTTCACTCATCATGCTACAAATAAAAATATAAGGTTTACCTAATGTATTTTTGTCTGTAAAAGAGGTAAGAAATTAAAAGTTTAAAATATACCAAAAACATACATTTTGTATAGCACACAAGCTCCCATATACCCTTAATAGTGAACTAGTTAAATATATAAAATGTTATATACATATCAAAAATACAGGATTTGGCATGCTTACCTCAATGACAGGACTTGTCTGGGAAATGTTTTCTAGTGGGAGGGGCCTTGAGATGGCAGTACTGGTTTACATCAACGTCCCCTCAGCAAGAGTAAAAGCTATTAAAAATTCAGCCAATTCTGCATTTTAAATTCCCCTCACTGAACCATAGTTCACCACTGACTGTGGTATTCTGACTGTCTCCTCCTCCAAACCATAGTCCACAACCACTTACTGGGTAACTTGAGCACTCTAGAGGTGGTATGGTCTAGCGTTTAGAGCACTGGCTTGGGAATTGGGAGATGGTGGGTTAAAACCCCACTACAGCCAAATACTCACTGTGCGATCTTGTGACCTTGGTCATGTCACTTAACCTCTCAGTGTTCTTGTCCATCCAGATGCAGAAATGGGTGGATGCAGAATCCCACTGGAAATGAGATGTTGGATCTCAGCTGGGTTATCCTGGGTAAATAAATTGTAAAAAAAAAAAAAAAAAAATCCACTCCCATTCATTGTGGTATTCTGATTCCCTTCTCTTCCACTCTGAGTGATAGCCCATCACTCACTGTGGTATTTTAATCTCCCTCCTATACCACAGTCCACTACCACTGACTATGGTATTTTTAATCATCTCCCTCCTGAACCATAGTATAAAAACCATCACTGTGGTATTTTTACTCACCCTCCCAAACTACAATCCACCATCCCTCACTGTGGTATTTTTAATTACTCTCTCGAACCATAGTGAACCATAGTCCACAACTACTCACCGAGGCATTATTATTCACCCTCCCAAACTATAGTCCACCAACACTTACTCAGGTATTTTTAATCACCCTCTGTCTTGAACTGTAGTCCATAACTACTCACTGAGGTGTTATTAATCACCCTCCCAAACTATAGTACACCACCACTTACTCTGTTATTTTTAATCACCCTCTCTCCTGAACCATAGTCCACAACTACTCACCGAGGCATTATTATTCACCTTCCCAAACTATAGTCCATCACCACTTACTCTGTTATTTTTAGTCACCCTCTCACCTGAACCATAGTCCACAACTACTCACTGAGGTATTACTAATCACCGTCCTGAACCATAGTCCACCACCACTTACTGTGGTACAGTGGCATCAGTCAGGATCAAGTGCAGTGGTAAAAATGTCACAGATTCCTTTTTGTAGTTAATATCTTTATTAAAATTTTAAAAACACATAACGTTAAAAACAGTACAGTACAAAGTGACAGAAAATCCAGGCATAAATATATCTGATAAAAGACCCAATATGACAATTAACACATTTAAAGAATATAATAGCAAACACTAAAAAACAGAAGGTTTATCTTAAAGGTTCCTAACTGCATATGGTTAAATAATTAATTGACAGGAAAAATACATAAATTCTCAGTGCTTTATAGAACCCAGAATGTGAGCAGTATAACCAGAGAATGAACAGTACTGTTTTACATAAACTGTCCAACACACAGATCAATCAAACAGAGCAATCAGTCAGTTTTATACATATCTTCTGGTGGTTTTATTAAGAGGTTCACATTGATAGGGTTATTTAACAAAGTTGTTAACAGTTTGTCATACATAGAATGGCAGGGCATTGAATAACTGCTCTCTTATCATACAACTGGCTTAACTAACCAGCCCTGAAATGTAAGTTAAGAAGGGGGTCCAGGTGCAATTGTAGGAAGAGAGCTTATCCACTGCCAGATGACTGAGCCTCTCGTTATGGGCAAGGATTCCCACTGCTTGTTTCCATAGAGATAGAGACAGAATATCCTGAGATCTCCAGCTCTGCAGCAGGAGAGGCTTAGCTTCAATGGAGACAGCCACTATCCATTTAATCTGCCTTAAACCAAGGTGAGGGATGTCAGCGGGGGAGCCCATGATTAATAATTTAGGTGAAAAGGGGATATTGCAATGGAGAATCACCTGACAGAACATATGCACCTTCCTTCAAAAGCCAATGATCACTAGACAATCCCAGTGGATGTGGAGTAGAGAGGCCCCTGGAGCTTGACATCTCCAGCAAGTGTCAATTGCAAGCAGACTCATCTGAGCTAGGACTTGAGGAGTCCTATACCAATAATGAAAAATTTGTATTACGTGACTTCTAGCATCGCATACCGCTGTGTATGTTAGTTTGCAGCAATTATCCAATTTTTCTGGGGACAACTGTAGACCCAAGTTGTCTCCCACTGGGCTTTAGCTGCTAATGTAGGATTAACCCTTGTATCTCATAAAGACTTGTAAATCAAGCCAGCTACCCCTTCCTTCTTTTGCAACATGTGAAAGTTGCTTTAACTGGATTGTGCCTGAGCCTTCTTAGAATGTAACTTCAGCATGGTCATTATACACCTTCTAAGTTGTAAGAATTTCCAATGATCACAGTTTAGAAGGTCCTTGGCAGTATGCAACTGTTCATAAGATTGCAAATGCCCAGTAGTGGGTAAGAGTAGATCACATAATTGATTCATACCTCTAGTAGACCAGGATTCCCAGTATACAGATTTACTATTAATGGTAACCTGAGGGTTTTTCCAGAGGGGAGTAAGATCAATAGGGAAAAGGTTAGTATGTAACATCCTGCCAACAGCCTTCCAGCTCATAATGGAACCTTGGATTGTGGGGATACTTTAACAGCATTTAGGAGGAGGGCCATATACAGCTATACTTGGTGAGGCACCTGACATAAAAGCTGATTCCATTTCAACCCATAAAGAGAGGCATTCTGCATTATCACTCTATCAGGAAAAAACCCCTAAAACATCACATTTTTCTTTTTTTAAAGAGAAAACTAAACAAACTACAAGTTATGTGGGCTGTCACACAAGGTCTTCCCCTATTGCATAAATAAACTATGTGGGGGGTGACTGTGTGATAAATAATTTATCCTTAGTAGCTGCCGTTGACCTCTCATAACCATCACTCATGACTCTGCCACTCGTGAGGTTAGTTGAGGCCAATGGCAACTACTCAAGATAAATGATTTAGCACAGAGTCACCCCACACATATCCCTTATATATCTAATGCTTGTTTTCTCTTAGTTTCTTATGTTTATCTGCCTGACAATTACATGGGAGGTCATTTAAGCTGACCTCCCATTTTCAATCCAATCTGAATTATAAAGCCTTGTTATTTTCTTTTGGAATAGTGTTGTCTTGTAGTGTGTTGCGAAACAATCAGTTACCAGCATGCTTGCCGGTTTGCCTCTTCATTTAAACTCCAGTTTTCTGAGTGAGTCCCTAGTTCATGTATCCAACACATTTCATGCTTTTCCACTATTTTATTATAGTTTACCCATTGAGTGGGTTCAGACAGCCGAAACAGGCGAAGAGACAAACTGGCAAGCATGCTGGTAACTGATTGTTTCACAGTACACTACACGACAACACTATTCCAAAAGAACATTACAAGGCTTTATAATTTAGATCAGACTGAAAATGGGAGGTCAATATAAATGGCCTACCATGTAATCATCAAGCAGATAAAAATAAGAAACTAAGAGAAAACAAGTATTAGATATTTATATATTTTTTGACTATCATAAACCAAGACACAGCATCAAATTATCCACGTCGTGGGGTGTGGAAGTGAAGAATGTGTTTTTTAACAATGGTAGTGGTCACTGGTGTGGTTTACAACCACTACCATTGGTGCTGTTCTAGTTTTCGATGTTTTTTCCTGCCACTATTGTGAACAGCACTGTTTGTGTGGTGCTGTTCTTGCTGGCGCTGTTCTTGTTGGTGCTATTGCAACCTAGTGCCAGTACATAGAAGCTTAAAAGCCAGTACACACAAAAATACATGGAGATCTGAAGAGGCACCTATTTGTAGGTTGTCAATAGCAGAGCAGCCATGTGCCTGTATAAAGGCCACTGTTGTACCTACAACAACGTTACCACAGTAACGAGTGATGTCAGCGTGTCATGTGGCCTAAATACAGGTACAAGAGGAGGGTTGAGTGAGCTGCTCTGCTCTACCCATCTGATACAATATTGAGTGATCCATAGAGAAAAGGCATCTCTTAAAAGTAAGTGAAACAAAACTTAACATGTCTTTAGCAACCTAAGCATAGGGTTTATAACACCCTTAAGGAGGAAGCAGAAACTGGCACACTTCATTAATTGAATTGTACAGAAAATCAAGTAGAAAGTGTGACTCAGTGAAATAATGAAAATGTGAATGAAACCACTAAAAATGTCAAAATCTTTGAAGTATATATCTTCAGTTTAAAAGGAGTTTGATACAGTTAATGATTAGGATACAACACAGCAAAAAGGAAAACCTGTAAGGATAAGTGGGCAATGCGTAAATAAAGAAAAAGGGCATTTAAAGATCCAGGCAAACAAGTAAAGCCACGAGTGTAATGGGGTTTTTCATTTATCCTTTCAGGAGAAGATAAGAAATGGACAAGCGTAACTAAAAGTAGGTACACAAAGCAGAAACATCATACAGAAATAAGCAACAAACATGTTACGGACAATAATGAATTTTTTGTTTATTAGAAACTTCATAGAACAAGAAAACTGAAGAATACATGACTAATTTTATAGGCTAATACATGTAAATAAATAAGGTATAAAGCAAATCATTTATAAATGCAAGTTTAGACCCATGTGTGTGTATATATATATATATATATATATATATATATATATATATATATTATTTTAACATTTTCTAATGTGTTTATGACAAGCAAATATATGCATATCCATATCTAACAAGGCTCTCTATATAAAAGAAAAGAAAAATAAACTGACGGGAAGACCTGACTGAGCCCACGGGCCAGTTAAAGCAACAGGCACTATTTGATATGCCATCTTGAAAACAGGAGGCCGTCAAAAGTATGTCGAGAGTATTAAATTGATCTATAAGAATGTTTTTTTAACAAAAAAACAATATGTAGACTTGTAAAAACAGTAAATATTAATCTATTAGTGATTATTACTGTATATAAAAGTAGAAATTTGATGAGAGTGATACAAAATTACTGATTTAAGAAAATAACTTATTATCATTTATGCATGAAAATGTGAAGCCATTAATTGTAAACAATGTATTTATTTTTGATTATAGCCCCCTGAAGAAGCCTGTTTGACGAGACATTGGGGCTGGCCATAACTTGCTGAAAAGCTAGAAAATAAAGACTTTGCTATTTAAAGAAACTCTGGTGTTGAAAAGATTCATTCTGAATCAGAGTGACCACACCCCCATTTTTTGTCTCATGAACTGTTCTGGAGATTGGTATGCTCCACCACAAAAGGTTATCATTACTAGTGATTTCCCTTGGGACCCCATTGTTGCAACCAATAACCTCAAAGGGATTACTGGGATGGTGTGGGGTAAGCGGAAAAGCTTGGGTTTTAGCTTTATTCACCTTGAGACTGGACGTCTCAGAAAAAGTCTGTAAAAGTTGCATCATGGAAGGAATAGACATATTTGGGGTGGAAATAAGTATCAGAAGTTGTTTAACCAGGAAAGAAAGTAACATAGAGTAGGTCCAAGACCCTATGGGGATCTCTCAAATCTCTGGATGAGGTGCATAGCAGCTGCCAAAGGCTCAATGACCAAAAGAAAGAGACAGGGTGACAGGGGACACCCCTGCTTGGTACCTTTCTGGAAGTGAAAGGGATCAGACAACCACCAATTTGTGAGGACCTTGGTAGAAGGGGAATTTTACAGTACTTGGACCCACTTCAAAAATTGGTGCCTGCAACCAAAATGAGTGAGGGCAGTATATAGAAAGGGCCAGCTCACCAAATCAAAGGCTTTCTCAAAGTCTATCGAGATCGCTGCCGCAGGAGATCAGGCCTTCTTAGTAGCAGAAATTAAGTTAAAGAGTGAACACATATGGTACAACCCCATTCTGCCTTTTACAAAGCCAGCATGCGAGAGATGAACCCACTGTGGAAGCAGTGGCTCCAACCTAGCAGCTAGGAGCTTAGCCAGCACTTTGCAATCTGCATTTATAAGAGAAATGGCTCTATAGTTAGTACATAGTGTGGGGTCTTTGCCTTTCTTCTGACACAGAAGGAGGAGGATAGGGAGAGATATCAAGAGAAAAAAGGGAGGCATGGAAAACAGGAGCACAAAGGCACAAACAGAGAATATTGCCAAGTCAGTAAAAAAAGGGGCTAAAACATTCTTTAGGTATATAAGTGAAAAGAGGACAACCAAAGGAGGGATAGTAAGGCTAAAAGTGGAAGGAGGGGTTCGTGTGGAAGAGGACCAAAAAAAGCAGACATATTGAACAAATACATTTGTTCCGTATTTGTGGAGGAAAGGGTAGGTGATGGGCCACAAATAACTGATAAGGGCATTAAAGGAAGGGAGGTGGACAGTAGTCCCTTTACAGAGGAGAGAGTCTTCAAGAAACCAGCACAACTAAAAGTGGACAAGGCAATGGGGCCTGATAATGTACACCCTAGGATACTAAGGGAGCTCAAGGAGGTGCTGGCTGCACCTCTGACAGCCCTGTTCGACCTATCACTAGATACAAGGGAAGTTCTGGGGTGTTGGAGGAGGGCAGATGTGGTCCCACTTTACAAAAGTGGTAATAAGGAGGAGGCAGGAAATTACAGACCTGTCAGCCTGACATCAGTGGTGGATAAAGTAATGGAATTACTACTGAAGAAAAGGATTGAAGAATGCCTTGTGACTAGTGGATTATAAGATCTGAGGCAGCATGGTTTCATGGGGAGGAGAAAGACTGAGTTCTTTGACTGGGTGACCAGGGAAATGGATCAAGGTTGAGGGGCGGATGTGGCCTACATGGATTTCAGTAAGGCATTTAACACCGTTCCACACAGAAGACTGATGAGCAAAATGGGCAGCCTAGGAGTGGGTTCAAAAGTGATACATGGGTAAGAAGTTGGCTAAGTAACAGGAGTCTGAGGGTGGTGGTAAATGGTGTTGACTCTTAAGAAGGCAAAGTGACCAGTGGGATAACAAAAGGGTCAGTGTAAGGCCTGGTCCTCTTCAATGTCTTCATTAATGACACTGCAGGAGGGCCGAAAGTGGAAGTATGACTGTTCACGGATTACACAAAAATCTACAGCAGAGTGGACACACGGAGGGCATAAGAGACAATCTGAAAAAGTTGGAAGACTGGTCAAGGGTTTGGCAACTGAATTTTACTGCAAAAAAGTGCAAAATCATGTACTTTGCACACAGAAACTAGGGGAAAGCATACCAATTGGGCGGGGAGGTATTGGCAACCACAAAACAGGAAAGGGACAAAACAGGAAAAGTTGGCTATGCTTTGTGCCAAATTACACCCTTAGAGGGTAATTAACAGAACATTAACAGAACCTCTGATCATGCCTTACTGCTTAATTATTACATAGCCTGTCACTTCTATAACATTCATACCAACAATTAAATACTACCTAGAATCCCTCACATTGCCCCCTCACAATAAACCCCCCTACCTTCCAAAATACTAAAATATTAAAAGATATAACTTGAACATTTTTAAGAAGAATCCTTATTTATGGAATGCAGAAGACAATGCCCAGAAACAGTCACATATGAAGAAGACTCTAATCAAAACAGTGTCCAGCATTCAATAAAGACAGAGCACAGCAGTGCTCTCACCACTGCTCAAGATGAAGCTCAAAACCTGAATGAGTGGGGCTTGACAACATACTCATCAAGAAGAGCTTGAAGTGCAGCAGAGGCAGCACCAGGGTTTGAGTTAGTAGGGGCACTTCTAACCAAGAAACTATCTAGAGGCATATTATAATCCCTCCCTAGCAAAAGAGGAAGATTACTCGGATTAAATAGTGCAATACTCTGAGCCAGTTGAGTAAAGAAAGCCATTGCCCCTTCGTTAATACCATAAATCCTTCCAAGAATAAACTGCAATTTGTATGTATGGATTTTGGCCAACACCCACCTACCTTCCCAGTCTGATTTGTGCCTCAGAATTTTCCAGGGTAGCTACTTATGAAGCAGCAAGAAAACACTACATTTGCAGTGATTAAATGAGTGCAACTCGGTGCCCACCCAGTCACCCAGTCACATCTTAGCTTCATGGCCTATGCTGAGGTAAGGTGAGTTTCTTGTAGGACAGCTATAGATGGCTTCAATTTTTTTAGTATAAGTGAGGATAGCCTTGCATTTAATAGGATAGTTCAGTCCCTTAACATTCCATGTGACAAACGTATACTCTATTAACACCATAGTATCCCTCTAGGATACATAAGTGGGGGTGCGGGCATGATCAAAGTCAACTTCCTAATGCAGAATGCTTCCTCTTTACTGAAGGTATAAACATACCTTTCATAAAGGATGTGATGAGCCACTACTTGAGTAACAGGTCGATCTGTGCCAAACAGAACATTAAGTAACAAGGCATGACAGGGTGTGTGTTACTGTGTAATAACATCATGTTTGGGTGGTTGAAGCACGAGGCCACAGGCCAAGTGGGTTCAATGCCCAAGACGTGACATTATTACAAATAATACACATCCCTGGAGTGCCTTATTACTATTATACAATGGCTCATTTATATAGAATAAAAATCATTTGCAGAAACTATTTTTAAAAGTTTTTTTATTTTTAAAACATTTTTTTACTTGATTTTTTTGGTGTGGAGTATACATATAAAGAAAAAAGTTCCTGTTTTGAGTTTGTCCACTAGATGGTGCTGCTGTGTGTCTCCTGTCTCCCTGTTTGTCTCTCTCTTGCTCCTTGTAATAAGTTACAGTTTGTTGTCCTTCTCTGCCACCCCCTTCCTCCATTGCAGTTTTCTACATTGTTCTCTCGGTACACTGTGCTTTTTATTTTGTACTGAGAGAAACTGAATGTGATGCTGTTACTCGATCACATTCATCAGAAGCATGAGCAGTACAGGATGGCTACCTCTGACATTCTCTTGGTCTGTGCTGTGGCTTTCACTTGAGGGTCACAGCTTTTATTGTGACTTCTTTTTACATTCTCCCAGTACAGTTTGCAGCAGTTCTATTTTATACTGGAAGAATAGGACAGGACTTGCTTATGATGGTACTCAGCAGGACTGGTAAGTTGACAGAAGTCGGGTAACCCATGATGTGCGTGGGGCCACAGATCTTTTGTGGAGAAGCCATTCAGTGTGGCTGTTAAATGTGTAAAAAAAAAAAAGACACTCATGGTGCGATTTGGCAGGCGGGGGATCACTAATTGGGTGTGAAGAAAAACATGTTTTTAAACTTGCTGTGCCTGGCAGTGGGGGGGAATTCATTGTATACAGCTTGTGTCGTGGGCTTGGTAAACACTCACAGTTGCAGGGGTGCCATGTTGGTGCCATGCCAGGTTGGCTTCATGAAGGCTTGAGGAGGAAGGAAGGAATTTCTTTTAATGTTCTGTGGTCATGTGTGTGCCTGGACTTCATACAGAGATGTTATTGTGAAATAACATCACTGTTCCAGGCACCCAGTGACCAATCAGAATACAGGAAATTTATTGGCCATTGCATAATTAAGCAATAAGGCATGACAGGGTGTGGTATATCATGAGATATCATCACGCCTCGGGTGGTTGGATGCAAGGCCACAGGCCGAGTGCATCCAACCACCCAAGAAGTGATGCTATCCCACGATATACCACATCCTGGAGTGACTTATTGCTATTATGAACTGAGTTTCACGTTTTTTAAATAAAAAACATAAAATAAGCAGGTTTTAAAATGTTTTATGAATGAGTTTTTGGGTGGTGTAGGAGTACATTTTGAAAAAAATAGTTCTCAGACAGTAGAGAGCAAGGAAGCTGGTGGCGCTGGAACTTTTCTGAAGCCATGATGATGTAGCCTGATATCATCATGGCTTCAAAGAGCTCTCAGCCAATCAGATCCCTCTACTTATGATCCACAGTCCATAATTAAGCAATAATGCATGACAGGGTGTGGTTTATCATGGAATATCGTCACGCCTTGGGTGGTTGTGGCCGAGTGCATCCAACACCAAGAAGGGACGATATCCCATGATGTATCACACTCCAGAGAGCATTATTGCTATTATGAACTGGCTTAAAAGCTTTGTCAGCAAAAAGTAAAAAATTAAAAAAAACATTAAAAACATTTTAATGCCATTTTTTGGGGGTGTTGGAGGAGTATCTTTTAAGAAATTAGTTCCTGAAAAGGCTTTGGGCAGCAGGTGGTGCTGTTGTAAATGGAGTTCATGGGGAACTGCAGCTGTGAACTCCATGTCACTCTTCCAGCACTACTCCTAGATGCTGCGTTTTCTCTGCATTTGACCCGGTCTAGCTGCCTGCTCTGGAACTGTGATGATCTGTGTGTTTTTCTTTCCCGAAAGGAACCACAATCTTTGTATCTATGCTCTGCTCTCCTCACCCCCTTCTCATGCTGTGTTGTCATTTCGGAGAAAGGAAAACTGGCTCTGAAGGGAGAGGGTAAGGTTGTCACTGTACTTTTCAGTAAGTACATTATTAGGAGGCAGGTATTTGACTCGGAGGGACCGTTGTGGTACCAGGGAATGTTGTTTCCTTGTGAGTGGTCATTGCTGTTGAGCGTTGTTCCGGTTGGAGTGGGTGCTTTAATGTATGCCATAGTTGGTGGTAGTTTTATTTGTGTCAGAGGCAGGAATAGTTTTGAGGAGTTTATTTTTTAAATACCAGTCAGTTGCGATCTGGCACTTGCCCTTGTCCCACGGTTGAAGCTGCGGCTTTAGGGCTGCTGTGCTTACACGGTCAGTGAGGAAGCTGGTGACTGGGGGTTTTTTGAAGACGTGAGGATGTAGCCCAATATCATCACGGCTTCAAAGAACTCTCAGCCAATCAGCTTTCTACATTTACGGTCCCCAGTTCATAATAAGAATTAACAACTAAGCTTAAACAACAATACCAGTAAAATATGTAAATGTGGGGGAGAGGGACCCCTGTCAACTGGAACATAAGTGCAGCAGTAATACCCACAAAGTGCACTCAAACCAAAACCACACAAAGTACTATGGACCCTTATTTCCACTCGCACAGAGTACCACTACAATCTACAAGTGGAAGAAAGGAAAGTCTGGGGCCAGATGAAACCACTACACAGAAAATTTCAACATACCTGACTAGTGAAGTGAAGATGCATATAACAGACACCCTTACCAGGTTAGACAGGGTATATTGGAATGTAGAAACCCAGTGGGGGAAAACGTGTCTTAGAGACCACTCCAGAGGTCCTAGGTAATAGTGGTGTAGAGGTACAGCTGAAAAGTAAAGGGAAAGAATAGGGAGTAGTACCTGAAATAAAGCCTACCAAAAGAAACAAAGGAAAGATACTTACCCAGATGAAGACACATACGCACATAGGTCAGCCAAAAAGGAGAGGATCAAAGGGGTAGTAGGGAGAGGTGATCAACCTAAATAGAAAGGTGACAATGTCCCTGGGTGCTTCAGCTCCTCCTTGGGAGGTGGCCACATGAAAAAAAAAATTAAGAAAAGAGACAAACACAAAGGATTAGTTCAGAAGCAAGAAAAGGCAGCTAGTAGACTATGCTGTTCATCAAGCATAAAGTATAGTGAAATAAAAGCTAAATCCAGTGATGTGTGTGTGGAAAAGGAGGGGGGAAATAAATAGGACTCACCGCACCTTATAAAACCTGACCCTACAATAGGATATGGTGCTTCGAAGGAAAATCCTGTAGGGGTAACAAACGAAAGAAAAAAGAACCCTGGAGGGGGAGTGTTTATAAGAGGGAAACTGGGCAAAACAGGTACAGTGCTGCACATAAAGAGTTATAAGATGAAGCACTATAATCATGCCAGTGAAGCCTCAAATAAACAGCAAGGCAGTATATGGAAAACTTATGCTGTACTGCAGGAGTGCAGTGTGACCACCTGCTACTATTAAATTAAAGAGACCATGCAGCATATAATTCTGTATGCCTTAAAAGTGCACCATAGTAGAGGGGACTATTATAGCTGGCTCGCAAGAAGGAGTAGTATTCAAAGACATTTAAAAACTAAAGAACCTGCCACATGGCAGACATTGACAGCCAGCTGAGCTGATAACAAAAATAACCAGTAACCCTGTCACTGAAATGGAAAGCCAGAATTAAGGGAACATAACCCATATACCCCCTTGCTGTCAGGAAACTGGATGCATGACTGCAACAGTGGGAGGGAGATTCACAGGGAGTCACCAGCTATTACTATTACAGGGTTATGGCCCCATCATTCCTATTAAAAGAAAAGTTACACAAGAATCATACAAGGGACCCAATCTGGCAAATGAAAGGGCCATGACTAAAAGGATGTTGCACGCTTGAGAGGGAGAGCCCATTCGAATGTTCGACTAACAGACATCATCAGTGGTGGTTAGAAAGTGCTGTGCAAGGCTATCAGTGAAGGGCCAGTTCCACTGATTGCTGAAACAGAAGAAATGAATAAAAAAATGGCAACAGAACCCCATAAGGGCACAGTTTACAAGTTCTTGTCTGCTCACATCTTACCTCAGATTTAGATTTCAAATCCCATGCCCTCTACAGCAGTATCATACCTGTAAACCAAGCTAAAAACTGACAATGTCTGGTCCCAACACACCCGGATCGCCTTACTCAATCCAGGGTGTTCGTTACCGTAGGGCAAAGGACAGCAAATGATGCTGACCAGAGGAGCTGCAGAGAAGTAAGTAATTAGATATACACAACCTGGCCACCCCTCAAACCACCAGTAGTGCCCACAGAAAAAAATGGATGGCCACCAGACAGGGAAGAACAGTGCAGATCTGTTGCATCGCCCCCCCCATCCCTACCAAACATGTTAAAAATAAAAATAAACATGCATATTTACAGCCCTGTAGTGCAGTAAAACATACAAGGTATTCAACCCCTTCCCCCGAACACTGCTAGTTTGGTAACTAGAATGGGAGCGCATGGAAAACTACAGACAGACCCTTGTAATAATTGTAATAATTAAAACTCAGTGGACCTACTGGTACCCCTGTAAAAAGAAATAACTCACAGACTGCTGACTTAGTAAAACACTTAAGAGTTCTCACAGGTAGCACTACAGTTCATATTTCAACCTGTGGATCCATTGGTGTCCTTCTGGTCTGCACTCAGTTTAGTCCCAGAGGCTGTGTCATCTGTGCTGGAGGAACTACCCCTCAGCAGAGAGGTGGACACTGCTACTTCAGCCCGGGAGATAGCTGGAGGGCTTGAGGTTAGTGGGTAGGCAGTTGCTGGAGACAATGGGAGGAAATCAGTCAGTACACAAGGTGGTTAGGACCTTAGCACTGCAAACCAGTTTGCCTCAGAAATGCAAGGGAAATCAGCCAAAGAGGGATGAGATTCTTTGCTGTGGCTGTGGCTGTGGACATGGGCGACTCTTGAGGCTCGATCCTCTCTCCTACTCAGTCCCTTGTGTGACAGGAAGCTCCTGCCACTCTTGAGGACTGACCTTTTCTTAAATCTGCTGCAACGGTTCTTCTGTTTCATTGCCTAATCTATCCTTTACAATTTCTAGTCCATAAGGTTGGCCACCTATGGGCACCCCCTTCCCTTTCTTGACAGTGCTGTATTCTCCACTTTAATTTTCCTTCTCCCTCTCAGGTCCTCATACAGGGAGGTTATTGTGGTGACCTCCAAATGTATGTAAAACAGATTGTGTTTATCATTGTTGGATTTAGTGTGTAATAGCACTATGTCATAAAATACCTTGATGTATATACTTTATGTTTATGAAACCTGTAAATGTTGAAAATACCATGGCACTGAGCAAGATATTCCTTTGTTTCCTGTGTTCCCAGGATGTTACCTGTTGGATGTCGGAGATGCAAGTATGGAATTTGAATGTGAGACCCCAGGTAAGACTGCGACTAGTGATATTGTGCTGGGCTTGAAGACTCCAAGCAAGCAAGCAAGAAGAAGCCTATGAGGCTGAAGGGACTTTTTCTTGTATTGATGCAGCTAAATCTATTAACAGTATTGATGGGAGGTATACTGCAGGCTAAAGATGCTAATATTGCCAGAATGTTACCATATGTTAAGGTCAAGGAGGTGGTACATGTGTTTCATTTTTTTGTTGAAAAATCTACAAAGGAGGAGGTGGGTGGGTGGGTGGAAAATGGATTGGAACCTGTGTTGAGGTTAGCACCAAAAGAGTGTCTACCCTCAGGTGTCTGTATCTGTAGCAAGTGAAATGAATGAAGGCATAGTGGGTTTATGTAGAGAGGTTTAACCTAGGACTGGGCCCCTGCTTAAAACTGACATAGCTGGGGTCACATGATGGCTGCCTAGGCGAGAGCTGTTGCCTTCCCTTGCTTCTTGGCAAATCTGGTGATTTTAAACCTTTAGAGTAATTTTTAATGGATTTCGGGGCAGTTTCTTGTCTCATCGGATCTTGGATTCCCTAGGCAACAAAACCGCGGTGTTAAATGGAGGTGGAAATGCGAACCGTGCCACTGTGCCACACACCTCTGCAGACTCTGGAGAAGGAAAAGGCCTCCAAGTGGCCTAAGTCGCAAACCACGGTGTCAAGTAAGCTTTCTTCACCCACGGCAGCACTCACTGAGGAGCGTTTTCTTGAATTTATGCAGCCTCTTCAATGCTCCATTTCAGCAATTTCGGAGGACGTCCAGTCCATCAGAAAGAATATGGATACACTTAATTTGTGGGTCGGAGATGTTGAAACCTGGCTCATGTCTCTGGATAAATGGAGAGACAAAACTGATCTTGACAATTCAGTTTTGAGGCAAAGGATTCGGAAGATTGAGGATAAACTGGAGGACTTAGAGGGGCGCAGTTGGCACAATAACTTATTAGTTTTTGGGCTACCAGAGAAAGAGGAAGGCAACAATCCTATTACCTTTGTCCAAAAGTTGTGTGAGCGAATAGCTGGCCCATCGCTCAACTACACAAGTTATGTGGTGGAAAGAGCGCATCGGTTGCTGCGCCCCCCCCCCCGCTGGGCTCACCTCCCCAACCATTAGTATTTAAACTTCTCAACTATTTAGATAAGCAACACATACTGGCTAAGGTCATAGCAGTCCAGGAAATTCAATGGGAGGGCCACAAATTGAGAATATCGCAAGACCTGCCCCAGTCGGTCCGCCTGAAGAGGCAGGAATTTCATCCCATGGTGTCAAAACTTATCGCAGCCGGAAAAGCATTCCGAATGTGCTATCCTGCAACTTTACAGGTGAAGCATAATGAGAAGTGGATCAGCCTGGAGTCACCTACTAAAGCCTCATCTGAGCTTCGTAGCCTTTCCCCCGATCTGTTCAAATGAAGTGGGGATTGTATGTGAGAGCCAGTCACTATATCCTGGAAGGAATAGAGGCATGTAACATAATATCTACAGTTACTGCAGAAGTCCTCTTCTTGAAATGTGACGGTGTTTAATTTCTGAAGTGTGTATTTACGAGGTTGAGAGAGTCTTCCGGTTAACTTACTCAGAGACTCTTGGTGTTAAGTGCATGGCTGAACTGTACTCCCAACGGATGCAATGGAGTCTACCTCACCTACTTGTGGGCCGGAATTATGGAGAGTTTTGAATGTACTCAATTTTAGCCCCTTAACACAGCTCCCTCGCATTAATATCTATTTTGCTGGACTTAATGGCGGGTATTACGGGGTTACAGGAGGTTATCCTCATGATTCAACTTTTTCTCCTATTTTAGTTTTAAGTGAAAGATGCAAGTGGAATCTTGTTAAAATGTTATACAGGTCAATTATGTTTATTGGATTGAGGCATTTTCTGTGGAGGCCACGAAAGGGCAATACTCCATCATTTATGTGTGGCGGTTTGGATTGGCCAATTTTTTCTTTCTCAATTATTATGGGGATAGCATTACATTTCACAGTAATTCTAAATGTCCTATCATGGTTATGACTACTTTCTAGGTATACATGGTTCTTCGTTGTCAGGGAGGGTGGACCGCTGTATGGCAGTAAGAGGGACGTTCATGTGCCTTTAAATATTGTGGGAGGGTTATTAGAACTGGGTAAGAAGGATTGTAAATAGTTGTGTTGAAGTTTAAAATGTTGTATGGGGTGTTTGGGGGTAAGGGGGGAAGGGGTGGAGTTTTTGGGGAGCAGAGGGGTTATTTTGGGGTGGGTTTTCTCTCCTGTTCCAATTTAAATAATACTATGCTGGGGGGTCCTGGGGTTGGGTTAAGTCTGCGCTCATCGTGGGGGGTTCCTTTAGTCATATGCGTCAGAGGACAATATGTGGAACTTTGCAGTGGCTTCAGTGTTATCTTCTCCCTCCTCTTCTTTTTGTGGATTACGATTAGGGAATGAGTGGTTCTTATAATTTTATTAGTTGGAACATTAAAGGGGCCCAAAGTAAAAAGAATCGGATTATGATTTTAAAACATCTATCTCAGCTCCACCCGGGGATTGCCTGCTTGCAGGAGACACACTTATTGAGGGATAATATTTCCCTTTTTAAAAGAAATTGGGTGGGTCAGGTTTTCGGTGCCGGTAACTCTACTAAACGCAATGGTGCCATCATATTGATTGCTAAAACTGTACCTTTTGTTAAAAGCAGGGAATGGTGGGACCCGGAAGCACGTTATATTATAGTACAGGGTATGCTAGAGTCCTCCACAATAATGCTGGTGTCAATATATGGCCCTAATGTTGACTCTCCCCTGTTTTTCACCCGGTTAATACCCTTGCTAGTTTTGATTCCCCCCCTCTTGACGTTTCTGGGTGGAGACTTGAACCTGGTCCCTCACACAGAGCTTGATCGCTCAGACAGCAAAAGAGTGGGGTTATCGCCAGCACAGAGGTCCCTTGGCGAGCTTATTTCTGGGGTAGGGATTGTTGATGTATGGCGGACCCTTAACCCCTTGGAGCAACAATATACCTACTATTCCTCACCGCATGCCACCCTTTCCCAGATTGACTTTTGGTTAGTGAGTTCCTTTGGCCTTCCGGGAGTGATAGATGCATCTATCTTTCCTCGGGTACTGTCAGATCATTTTCCGGTGGGGGTAACCTATATGTTGGGTCCAAAGATTAGGAAGGGAATAAGATGGTGCCTCAATACTCGGCTACTCAAATGTACCAAAACCCTGAAACATATCCAGGAATTTATAGTTAACTTCACTAATATTAATCTAGGGACAGTTGAAAGGGTTGATTTGGTATGGGCCACCCTCAAATGTGCTATACGGGGAGAGTTTATACGCATATCGGCTACCCGAGCCCGGAAGGATAGAGGTGCTCTGGATTTATTAATAGGCAAAATTCAGCAGCTGGAAGGCCGGTTAAGTCATGCATCCCCTATGCAGGAATGGGCAAGGCTCCAGCAACTGCGGTCAAATTATTATGATTTAATGGTGCAAAAAGTGGAGCTGGCCATTCATCGTACCAAACTAAAGTACCTAGAGGCAGGGGAGAAAGCAGGGAAACTCCTTGTGCTAAGATTGAGGCAGACTGAAATGTCCAAATTCTTTCCTGGGCTGAGGTCCCCTGTAAGTGGTGACATAGTCTCTCATCCCCAAGACATTGCTGATGTCTTTGGTAGGTATTATGAGACCCTCCATTCTTCAGCTGACTTGATAGGTGTGACAGACCAGGAGATCACAGAATACTTGTGTTCTGTCGGTCTTCCTGTGCTGTCTCCTCGGAAAGTGGAGAATCTAGGGGCTCCAATTACTTTAACTGAAGTAGAGCAGGCCATTAGGCAGTTGCCGCTGGATAAAGCCCCTGGGTCAGATGGGCTACCCAATAACTTTTTTAAGAGTTGCCTCCCTCAATTGGCCACCCTTTTGAGGGATGTCTTTAATTTTTGGTTTCAAAAAGGAATAAAGGATCCTTGTTTTTTGATGACATGGATTACCTTGATTCCGAAGCCGGACAAGGACTTACTATGTCCTGGAAGCTACCGTCCGATATCGCTTCTTAATTCGGATGTTAAGATTCTGGCTAAAATTTTGGCCAACCGGTTAGCTCCAGTAATCAGAGGGATTATTGGTAGAGAACAAGTCGGTTTTATGCGAGGGCATGCCTCAGTAGACCACATGAGGAAGCTAATGTACTTAATGGCAGCATCGAGGGATGCCGAGTCCCCCGCGGCCTTGGTATCCCTCGATGCAGAAAAACCCTTCGACCGGGTTTCCTGGCGCTTCCTGTTTGCATCTCTCCAGCAATTTGGAGTGCCTGATGGTTTTGTACAATGGGTTAAAGTACTATACTCCTCCCCAAGGGCTAGGATATGGTGTAACGGTTGCTTATCTGACCCATTCATTCTTGAAAGAGGCACCCGTCAGGGCTGCCCGCTCTCCCCACTTCTTTTTAATTGTTATTTGGACCCCTTGATATGTAAACTGGCATCTTCTTCCTTGTTGACGGGTATTCCAATTCAAGGGGAGAGATATGTGATCTCAGCCTATGCAGATGATCTTCTATTGCACGTTGAGGACCCTGAGAATTCGATACCAGCCTTGCTGGAGGAATTAAATAGATTCTCGGTGGTGTCCTCTTATAAATTGAATCCCTCCAAAACAAAGGTTTTCCCATTAAATCACCTCTATACTAGAGATATATGCACTTTTTTGGGACTGTCATGGGAGTCAAAGGCTCTTACATACCTGGGGATCAAAATTGTCAGGAGTATCCCCTTGATGATTAACCTTAATCTGACCAGCCTGGTACGTTTGGTGCAGTCTGATCTGGAGAGAAGGAGTGCTCTTCACTGTCACTTTGGGGTCGGATAAATATTCTTAAAATGAATGTTTTACCGTGACTGTTATATCTGTTGGGTATGATGGGCATCATCCTTCCCAAGTCTTGGTTCTTGCAACTCCAGAGAATGTTTAACAAATTTCTATGGAGGGGTAAGGCAGTGAGAAGGGCATATTTTAAACTAACAGCACCTAAACCTAAG
The DNA here is from genome assembly GCA_016271365.2 of Neoceratodus forsteri. Lineage (NCBI taxonomy): Eukaryota > Metazoa > Chordata > Ceratodontiformes > Ceratodontidae > Neoceratodus > Neoceratodus forsteri. The sequence goes on along the minus strand of CM057453.1, from coordinate 1,301,272,817 downwards.
GGAGGCCTTGCCCTCCCATCTCTTTTCTTGTATTATGAGGCTCAACACTTAAGTAAGATAGCTTATTGGATGAATGATGAGGTACCCTGAGTGGAATATTCATATGTTCCAGTCTGGCTTGATATTGAACACAGGTTAGCTCGAGGTGCGGCAAGTTCTCTGCATGCCCTTGTATTCTCTAAACACTCCCGTCTCCCCAGTTTGCTTAAAACATCCCCAATAGCTTGGTCTTTTAAGGCTTTTCGGCAAATGCAAGTGCATTTTTCAGAAAACTGGTATACTTCTCGGGCCCAACCACTTTTTGATAATTGGCACTTTCAGACTGGACATCATTCTATTCTACCCTCTTTTCTCCTGCAACTCAAGCATTGTAATCTGGAGGATTTTCTCCAGGGTACAGATTTAGCCTCTTTCCAGGCATTACAGAGTCGCTATCAACTAAGACCCCAAGAATTTTTTAAATATTTGCTAATTAAAGTGGCTATACTTACATTTAAAGGTAACCAAGAATGGACGACACAATCGATGGATGGTCTCCTCAAGACCCTTCAAGACGCAGAGCAACCCCATGCAGTTTCTAGTATCTATAAGCATCTTCAAGGCTTAAATTCATCTCTCCCTAAGGGGGTATGTTATTACTGGTTGCGCGAATTGTCTCTGCCTGGGGACTCTGACTTCTGGGTGAAGGTATGGGGTGGGTTCTATAAGAATATTAAGCAGGACAAACTCCGATTAATTCAGTTTAACATTTTAAATAATATCTACTACACTCCGGATAAATTGTATAATATGGGTTACACTTCCTCTCCTTTGTGTCCTCGAGGCTGTCAGGTCTCTGGGTCACTATATCATATGTTGTGGTCATGTCCACATATCCAGAAGTTTTGGAGTACGATACAGTGAGTCCTGGACCCCATTCTGGGATTGGAGCCCTTATTCACCCTAGAGTGTTGCCTGTTGGCAATTTTCCCTCCTGGGACTCCCCAGGTACATAAAGTGCACATAACCTTAATCTCAGCTGTGGCAAAACTAGTCATGCTACGGCATTGGAAGGAAGATCCCTTTCCTACTATTGTTGAATGGTATTGAGAAATCTTATTGGCAATCCAGGTAGAGAAAACACATAGCTTATCTGCGTCACTCGTATCATAAGTTTAAAAAGATTTGGGAGCCACTTTTGTCCCTGCTGATGCTAGTGAGACTCTGGTACCCATCATTGATTAGGGGGATTATGGCTATTCCCTGCATTTTGATGTGCCGGATATAATTTTCAGAATAATTAACCACATTTTGTATTTGAGCACAGACATGGGGGGGGAGGGGGAATGTCTGTCTTTGTGTTGTTTGTGTTTCTTTTTTATGTATAAATTCGTTCAGTGACTATAGTTATGTACTCACTGGTGTATTGTAAAAATATCAATAAAGTACATTGAATTAAAAAAAACTGACATATCTGGTGGGGTTGGAGCAGGTAATTACTCACCTCAGAGAAATTATTTCTATGGTAATGGACTTTACAGCTGTCAAGATTTTTTGGTTAAGAAATATGATGTACTTTCCCTAAAAGGAAATAGTTCAGGAAATGTACTGTTAGTCTCTGTTGAGAAATGTGTTAATGCCTCAGGGTAAAGAATGATGATATCCACTATGTTTATGATAGAATGTTTATCATTAATAGGGACCCTGAGACAGAGCTTCTGAAGATGGATGGGTGGAAGCTCTATCCGTTCCTGGCACAGGAAAGTGGTAAGCAATATGCAATAACTGCTTCCCTCTTAAGGTGGGGGATATGTGACAGGAAGCTCCTGCCACTCTTGAGGACTGACCTTTTCTTAAATCTGTTGCAACAGTTCTTATGTTTCATAGCCTAAGCTATCCTTTACAATTTCTAGTCCATAAGGTTGGCCACCTATGGGCACCCCCTTCCATTTCTTGACTGTGCTATAGTGTCCTCTTTAATTGTCCTTTTCCCTCTCAGGTCCTCATACAGGGAGGTTATTGTGATGACCTCTAAACATATGTAAAACAAGTTGTGTTTATTGTTCTTGGATTCAGTAGGTAATAGCACTATGCCATAAAATACCTTGCTGTATATACCTTATATTTATGAAACCTGTAAATGTTGAAAATACCATGGCACTAGGTGTTTTGATAATGGTAAAAAGTACTAGGTGACTATTATAGAAATTAAGTCAGTTGTGCTATTTAAAATGCATGTAAATTGCTGTAAACACATCTGAAATGTCATGGTGATTTGCATATATCCCATGATGCTTTGCATTATGAAAGTATGTATGATGTTGTATTTCTTTGAAACTTGACTTGTTGCCAATACCCTTTGAGGTAACCCTTTTTTCAATGATTCTGCATTGAGGTTCTTTGCCTATAGCTTTTTTTTTCTTTTTGAGCCCCCACTACCCAAGCAAATAAGGCCCACATAGGGATGAAGGGTTTTCTTTGAAAATGTTTAGATAAGAGATCAGTGTCAGTAGGTACTGACTAAGGGCAGAGAAACGTCATACATAGCCTGTTGCTGCAAACTGATGTACTGAAGAAGGAATATGCCATTGCTGAAGGTTATGTCCTGTATTTTGAATAAACATCACACTAGGATTGTGTGTTGAACCCGAAGTTTGGTGTCTGGTCCATCTGTTATCCCACAACCCCTCCACAGACATGGTGTGAGAGGTGGGATAACTTGCTGGATGCATCTGGACTGGCTGAAGAGGGATGTTTTCTGGTTGATATTGACCAGATATCCCAGGTGGACCGATGCACCAGGAGTTGCTGGAGAAGAAATTCCGTGGAATTCTGGCAAGAACCATGGCTGACAGACAGAGAGAAGCTGCTGCCTGGACTGGACCTGGAAGCTCAGAGAAAGGCCAAGCCTGAAGACAATGAAGAGATGCAGGTTGAGGCAGACTGAAGGTGCAAGAGACAGCACCCCAGAGGTGGAGACCCTGATGAGGATGATCCACTGGCTTAGCGGGCAAAGGCTGGAGGCAGACCAACTATGCAGAGAGGTGAAACACTGGTGCCAGGTGCTTGAGAGGTTCCTGCCAGAGAGTTTGGATAAAGAATCGGAGGAGGATTTTTCATGGGCTCAGTTTGAGGGGAACCCCCTGACTGAGCAAGATATTCCTTTGTTTCCTGTGTTCCCAGGATGTTACCTGTTGGAGGTCAGAGATGCAAGTATGGAACTTGAATGTGAGACCCTGGGTAAGACTGTGCCTAGTGATATTGTGCTGGGTTGAAGACTCCAAGCAAGCATGAAGAAGCCTATGAGGCTGAAGGGACTTGTTCTTGTATTGATGCAGCTGAATCTATTAACAGTATTGACTGGGGGTATACTGCAGGCTAAATATACTAATATTACCAGAATGTTACAATATATTAAGTTCAAGGAGGTGGTACATGTGTTTTATCTTTTTGTTGAAAAATCTACAAAGGAGGAGGTGGGTGGGTGGGTGGAAAATGGATTGGAACCTGTGTTGGGGTAACACTGAAAGAGTGTCTACCCTCAGGCATCTGTATCTGTAGCAAGTGGAATGAATCAAGAGACATAGTGGGTTTATGTAGAGGGGTTGAACCTAGGACTGGGCCCTTTGTTTAAAACTGACATGTCTGGTGGTATTGGAACAGGTAATTACTCACCCCAGAGAAATTATTTCTATGGTAAAGGACTTTACAGCTGTTCAGATTTTTTGGTTAAGAAATATGATGTACTTTCCCTAAAAGGAAATAGCTCAGGAAAGGTACTGTTAGTCTCTGTTGAGAAATGTGTTAATGCCGTAGGGTAAAGAATGATGATATCCACTATGTTTATGATAGAATGTTTATCGTTAATAGGGACCCTGAGACAGAGCTTCTGAAGATGGATCGGTGGAAGCTCCATCTGTTTCTGGCACAGGAAAGTGGTAAGCAGTCTGCAATAACTGCTTCCCTCTTAAGGTGGGGGATACGTGACAGGAAACTCCTGTCACTCTTGAGGACTGACCTTTTCTTAAATCTGTTGCAACTGTTCTTTTTTTTTTTGAAATTTAAAGTTTATTAATTTTCCAAATACAAATACAAACAGTTTGACTTGGACATGTAGAAGTAAAATACAGAAGGAAAATCCTCCCTCCCCAGCCTATCCTATTCCCTTAGAAAGCTTTTACTCCCCATCAAAGACCTCTACCCCCCCCGGTGCCCAGTACAGTTGAGTTTATATAGGTTGAATAGTCAAAATGCATCCCAGAAAATCCTTATTTTAATCATGGCAGGACATAGAGAACATGGAGTGTTTCCTATCTCTTCCTATAGGAGTTCATATGGTTTGAGAGGCTAGACATCATCTTCTCAATACGAAGACTGTATAAAAGTTCTTGAACCCATTCCACATACGAGATCTGTAAAGAGTCCCTCCAATGCTTTAAAACTAATTTTTTTAACAGAGAGGGCTATTAATGGAAAATCAGTACAATCCCCTAGTAGACATACTTCTGGGCTGAAGTGTTCCTGTAGGCCCAATAGGGGGTCACTTTTAGTGTTAATGAGGTCCCACAGAGAGGAAACTTTGCAACACTCCCAGAACATGTCTAGTAGAGTACCAGTCTCTTTGTTGCATCTGTTACATGTTGGGGATTCTAACTTACCTATTTTGTATAATTTATATGGGGTTAGATACATATCATTTAGTATTTGCATTTGCATCAATTGAAGCCTATCTTGTGTAATATATTTGTGACAGTTTCCCCATATTGTAGGCCATTGAGAAACGGACTGTGGATATATGTTAGCCCAATACCTAGGAATTCCATCCACTTTTGGGAATATCATAGGATGTAAGGCTGCATATAAAGAGGAGACAGCATGTGGGGCAAAAGCGAGATCTTTACAAGTATTAATCCAGTTGCACGTACCATTCTGTGGGACAGTAGGACCAAAATGCTTGACTAGCATGTGTCGGATCTGATAGATCTTAAATGCCCATTGTTGTGTAAAACCTAATTTACCTAATATCTCAGGGGTGGACAGTCAGCTAGTATCCTGGGCGTAAAAGTCTTTTGCTCGACTGTGTTTCTTTATTTTTTTTATTTATCAAATCTAGGATTACAAATACCTACAAAGGTTCCACATCAGAGAAATACAAATTATGGGGAACATCAAGACAGGCATTACAACAATGTGGACATTGCAAACAGAGTACAGATTAATACAGTTCAAGAGTAGCATTGTAACAAGGCAGCCAGCGGCATTTGTCAGAGAAAATAGACAACAGATAAGAAGTGCCAGAGTCATAGGGAGAGGAAGAGGGTAGGGGAGAAGGAATGTAGGAAGGGTGGCAAGAGGGTGAAAAGTGCAGCGTGGGTATACCAAGATGTGAAGGTAGAATCCAGTGGGGGATAACTAGAGCAGAAAGGAAGTGGAGAAACAAGGTTAAGTTGGGCAGTCACAGGAGCTGTTGGTAGTGAGATAGTCCGGAGCCTAGTTTTAAACATACCAATAGTTGGGGCAGAGGAGATGGTTGGGCTGAGGCCATTGAACCAGAGTGGTGCTCGATAAGCAAAAGAGCGTTGTCCCTGTGAAGTGTGACAGTGGGGGACTTTCAGTAGCTGTAGCGTGGATCTCCTAAGGCACTGTTTGTTAATTCGGTGTTGTAACAGAGTTGAGACCCCAGAAGGTGCAAGGCCAAGGTAGATTTTTTTGACCATGGAGCAGGTGAGAAACTTTATGCAGTTTGATAGTTGTAGCCAGCCAGTCTGAGTGTACAGGTCACATGTGTGGGTGAGACGGTGAGCACCAGTGATGAGCTGACATGCTTTATTTAAGGCAGTTGAGAGGTGTCTAAGGGTTGTGGTTGTGGCCGAGCCATAAATGACGAGACCATAGTCTATTACAGAGATCACAGAGCTCAGGACTGCAACCTTCAAAGCTTCTGGCGTGAGGTGTGGTCTGTGTTTGTAGAGGAGACCAAGCCGTGTATTAGCAGCTCTAGCTACATTACTTACATGAAGTCCATAGGAAAGATTAGGGTCAAGCCAAATCCCTAAGTATTTGAAGGACACCACCTGATCTAGAGTGTTCCCTGGGTGGTGGAGATAGCCAAGTGGTTTCAGGGTTCCCGATGTGTACCGCTTGCTCCCCTGCGGCCCCCTTTACTTGACGCTGGTGTACTTAGTGACCGCCTTGGTGCCCTCAGACATGGCGTGCTTGGCCAGCTCCCCTGGCAGCTGCATGGCAGTCTGGATCTCCTGGGAAGTGATGGTCGAACGCTTGTTGTAGTGAGCCAGGTGGGAGGCTTCGGCCACCCAAGTTTCAGTTGTGGGATCCAGGTTGGAGGAATAGACTTCCCCCCACCAGGAAGTTGGGATTTTGTGAAATAGGTTGGGACAAGTGTAAGGTATTCTGGTACCTTATTGTGGCACAAAGTTAAGAATGAGACCTAACCGAGTGACCTATCACTGTGTGTTGGAGTTCTGAGGGTAGCTTACTTACCTTAATATAGGGCAAAGCCTCTGAATTTATGCCAGCTGCTGTGATCATGTTTTTTTCAATCCTGAGCCAAGTAGGAGTGTATGCCACCGGTGATGGGATGGGGCTAGACCATTTAAGGTATTTGCTAAGTTGACTAGCCCAATGATAAATATTGAAGTGTGGTAGTTTTTAACTCCCCAAGATTTTTGGAGATGCTCGCTTATGGAAGGCTCTTCTGGGAGGTTTCCCGTTCCACAAGAATTTGGAAAGGCAGGAGTGAACTGATTTGAACCATGCTTTAGGAAGCCATTGATTCAGTAAATTGAGGGGTTAAAAAAGTCAGGGAAGAATATTTATTTTAGTTATGTTTACACGCCCCCATAAGGTTAAAGGGAGCTCCCACCATCGTTTTGGGTCCTGCTGAATCTTCTTAAACAAAAGGTCCAGATTTAGTTTCTGCATTTGGGCTTTACTCCTGCAGAGCTGCATTCCCAAGTACTTAAGGGTTTTGGGCATCCAAGCCAGTCCCAGTCCAGTTACCTCATGCTTAAGAGCTCTGGCATTAAGAAGGAAGACAGAGGTTTTATCCATATTAAGTTTGTAATTAGAGAGGGATGCATATTCTTCAATTATATGAAATAGGCCACATATAGAAGATTTAATTTGTGTGATATGTAAAAGTATATTGTCCGCGTATGCTGCAATTTTGACCTCTGTGGGGCCAAGCTGAATTCCTGTTATTTGTAGGGAAGTTTGAATAGAGACTACAAGGGGCTCAAAGTACAAATTAAACAGCAGAGGGGAGAGAGGACAATGCTGATGGGTCCCAGCCTCAAGGGGGAAACTTGGGTACAGCACCCCATTGCAATATATGCGTGCAGTGGGATTGGTATGTAACACCTTAAGCCAGGCAATAAACCTGGAGGGGAATCCATATCTGTGTAAAGCCCTGAAAAGGAACTGCCGGTCCACTCTGTTGAAAGCTTTCTCTGCATCCAGGGAGATCAGAGCCATTGCCTCAGGGGAATCCCTGCACACGGAGAAAATTTGCGACAGATGGCGTAAGTGATCAACCAAGGACCTACCTCTCATAAAGCCAACCTGATCAGGTCCTATTAGAGAAGGGAGGACCTGATCAATACATTCTGCTAATAGTTTAGCCAGTATTTTGATATTGTAATTTAGTAGGGATATAGGTCAGTAGCTCGAGACTCTTAACGGTGCCCTCACAGGTTTGGGTAAGACAATTATCCTAGCTTCCAATAGCCTAGGGTCAAAGCCCTCAGCATTGAGCATGCTACAAAAAACTGTCAAGAGCCAGGGGGTGAGTTGTTTTACAAACTTTTTATAAAAATTAGGCGAGTAGTCATTGGGACCTGGGGCTTTATCTAGGGGGAGGTTTTGGATGACTCTGATAATATCCTCTCTTGTAAATGGTAAAAGCAGTCCTTCAGCCTGTATCAAACTAAATTTGGGTAATGGGAAGTTTTCCAGGTATTTGTCTAGTATACCTTGATGGGGACAATTAGACATCTGGCTGTATAAGGTCCTATAATATGATTCAAACTCATTAGAGATATCTTTGGCTTGAATTAATTGGGGGCCCTGAGGCTCCCTATGTATTGCTGTGATAGTTCTCGAGGATTCCTGCTTTTGAAGCCTGAGAGCTAATAGATGGCTTGCCCTGTCTCCCTGTTCCATGTATTTAGCTTTGGTTTTTAAAATCGCCCACTTTGCTTTTTCCCTTAACAGTGCAGAATATTTATCCTGTAATTTGAAGTGCCTCTCTTTCTAAGTCAGTAGTCTGAGTCGACAGATATTTCTCCCTCTCCCTGATTTGTGCTAACAGTGACTCTGTTTCCTTTTCTTCTCGTCTCTTTTTAATCATCATCATCATCATCAAATCTTTATTTATTCAGGCGAACATCATTGAGCAAGGCTCATTTACAAGATAGACCTGATAAGGTCAAGGTTCAACAGTTGATACACAACAGATACATCATACACTTATATAAAACAGTTATACATACAGGGGAAAAAAACATTTAATCACGGAGAACTTGATGAATTCTCCACGTAAAAAACACTTGAGAGCTCCCCATTCTAATGAGGGAGATTGTGTTGTACCCCAAGTTTCTGTTTTGAATTGGTCTATTGAAACTGCAATACTGTCCGTGATTTTGATATCCTTTAAGAGCTGGCTGTTCAGTCTCCAGATTTTGTCAGTTCCTCTATTAAGGGACAGGGAAAGAAGGCAAGTAGTCACCGAATGGTTGTAGCCCACCCCTGGTTCTAATCGACTGTATATTATGTCTCTCATAAGTGATTTACCGATCAAAAAATAGTCTATTCTAGATGCCGAGCCATGGACTGTTAAGCGAAGTGAGTATTCTCTGTCTGAGGAATGTAAAACCCTTCACGGGTCACAAAGACCCAAGTGGTCTATGAGGTCTCAGATAGCTCGTTGTGCAGGGGAAACTCCCTGACCCTTCACCTCCGTGGATCTGTCCAAGTAAGGATCAAAAGGGAGGTTCCAGTCACCTCCTAAAACAAATGGCAGAGCTGAAAATGGTGTTAATACAGACAGTAGCTCCATGAAGAATGAGGGGGAATCAGAGTTAGGACCATATACACTGCCCAGGATAATATCTAGGGAGTGAAGTTTACCCTTAAGCAGCACATATCTGCCATTTTTATGCCTAATGCATTGTTCACTTATAAAGGGGAGGGAGCGGGTCAGCAAAACTGCTGCTCCTTTACTGTTCCGGTGGCCCCTCGCTGCAAAGGCCTGTCCCACCTGCTGCCTCCTCAGGAGATAGCTTCTAACTCTAATAAGTGAGTTTCTTGCATCATTATCACATCACTATGAAGCACCCCTAAATGTTGAGTAGCTTCATATGTTTGAGGGGTGTCTGGCCCCTTTAACATTCCAAGTGCAAAACTTAAGTTGTGCCGCCGTCATATATCCCAGGCCATAGTTGCCCAGCCACCTCCTGTTCATGAATTATCCAGTAATCCCATCTCCAACCCAAGTTTAATGTCTGATGCCTTACAGACCCCCACCCCACATCCCTTATAAGTGAAAACCCACTCCCCCCCCAACCTGAAGCTTGGCCACCCACCCACTATAGAGAGTAAACCATAAAGTCAGTAGTAGATTGGAAAAAACTCTCTGTGAAATCCAAATAGCTGAAAGTTGTTAGTACCTGCAACAAGTACGAGCTACTCCCCCCCCTTGTCGGCCCGTGGTGATCAGCTTCCTAAGTCTCACCCTCCCTCCACCCATTAGGCTCAACTCTTCTGTTTGAAGACAAAATTAGCCCCCCCCCAGTAACCATATAAGTACCTTAACACCTAGGGTTTCCAAAATTGAGTATTAGGGTCCAAAACAAAACACCTGGCATGTGATAGGCTCAGAATATAAAACCAATTCATTGCCAAGAACAGTACGCCATAATAACAATAATAACAGTTGAAGCATGGGTGTCAGGATAATACTCCAAATCGTAACCAAGAACAGTACGTAATAATAACAATTGAAACATAGGAGCTAGTAGGAAGTACTCCTTGTACTGGATTGCAGTCTGTTTGGTACATAGTCCAGTATCAAGATCACTTAACTGTAGCTTGGGTTCTCTTTGTGTAAGCAACAGTTAATGTTCAATAGACTTGTACTAACCAAGGGCGAGTCCAAGTAATATGGCTTAAACAAACAAAGTTGAAACCTAAACCTGCATTGCTAAAACCTTTAAATGAATAGCCATTGCACCAGACGGTGAGGTCCTAGGATTCAGAGACAGTCTCAAGTCAGAGTATCTGAGGCCTATTAAGGGACTGCCTTTAGATATCAGTAGGGGACTAGATCTGGCAAACATAGGGAGAGCCGAAGAGCTTGAGGCCCACAGTTAAACACTAACACATTGGCATTTCTCATGCTCAATTGATAATTATATCCTTTAGTTGAGACTGGTAGTGAGAGAGAAATAAAATGTTCAAAAAACATACATACAATTTCTACAGCATTTCTTGCTTCTTAGCACGGAAGGAAAAGTGCTTGCAGTCATCCAAGCTTCCTCAGTGGTCTGTAAACAGAGCTGGTCTCGTTTTCTTGAGAAATTCCATGGCAGGCTCTATTTCTTCAAATGATGACCAAGTTCCATTGAGTAGCACTTGAAATCGAGCAGGATAGGTCATTTTGAATTTTATACCTGAAGCAAGAATGGAAATGAGAAAGGAAAATGTGGGCACACTGGGATTTGAACCTCAGACCTCTGGTATGCCGTTCCAGCACTCTAACCATTAAGCTACAGGCCCACTGGTTAAAGTGTCTGAAAAACTTCCTATTTCACAGTTTCACATTCCTTTCTCTAGTGCTACTCAATTCTGCAACCAGAAACCAATTCTAAATTGGTTTCTGGTTGCAGAACTGAGTAACACTAGAGAAAGGAATGTGGAACTGTGAAATAGGAAGTTCTTCAGACACTTTAACCAGTGGGCCTGTAGCTTAATGGTTAGAGTGCTGGAACGGCATACCAGAGGTCTGAGGTTCAAATCCCAGTGTGCCCACATTTTCCTTTCTCATTTCCATCCTTGATTTAAAAAACTATATAGCTTGCAGGGGTTAAACTGCACTGAGAGAAGTAGTATTTCTATACCTGAGGCAATGCATTTGGATACCATTGGATGGAACAGGGCTCTGCTCTGAAAAACAGTAGCAGGCCAATCCTGTGTGACTTGTATTTTCTTTCCCTCCCATAGTACGTCTTGGATTTCTTTCAATTTTAATAGAATGTACTGTTTCTCTTGAAAGTTTAAGAATCTGAATATGAGGGGTCTGGGAGAGGCAGAAGGCAGTGGCATGGGACGTAGAGCCCTATGAGTCCTCTCAAGAATGTATGTTGTGCCAAAAGAAGAGGGCCCAGCCAGTTTGACTAGTAGCTTTTGTAAGAATAAAATTGTGTCAGTTCCCCCTTCTTTTTCTGGAATTCCAATGATTACTACATTGTTCTGCCTACGTCTTCCCTCCAAATCCTCTATTTTGGATTCTAGCTTCTTGAGGTGTTGGCGGTTTATTGTAATAGAGGAGTCCATTTTATCCACTTTCTTTTCTACTGAAACAATCCAAGCTTCATTGTCTTATGTGTGTCTGGTGACCTCTTCTAGAGCCTCTGGAATGGATTTTACCTCTGATACCAGTGATCTAACATCTTCTTTAAAAGGTTGGAATTCTGTTAGAAATTGTTCCAAAGTTAGAGGAGACAACTCAGAAGCAGGCAGTGTGGAAGTAGATATTGTTAGTGAGAGACCTGCCGTGGATTGCTGCACTTTGGTTTTTTTTGGCGCTTTCTCGGGAGTGACAGGCAGTGTACGCATTTCTACCTCCATTTGAGCAACAGGGATCAATTCTTGATGTAAAGGCTAACTGGTCTATCCAATCGATAAGAAATTCCAAGCAAATTGCGCTGAAGAGACTGTAAATTAGAGAAGAAACACGCCAGGTGGATGGAGCACTCTAGTTGGCTGCATCACGTGACTCCTGTTGCAACAGTTCTTTTGTTTCACAGCCTAGGCTATCCTTTACAATTTCTAGTCCATAAGGTTGGCCACCTGTGGGCACTCCCTTACCTTTCTTGACTGTGCTATAGTGTCCTCTTTAATTTTCCTTTTCCCTCTCAGGTTCTCATACAGGGAGGTTATTGTGGTGACCTCCAAACATATGTAAAACAGGTTGTGTTTATCATTGTTGGATTTAGTATGTAATAGCACTATGCAATAAAATACCTTGATGTATATACCTTATGTTTTTGAAACCTGTAAATGTTGAAGATACCATGGCACTAGGTGTTTTGATAATGGTAAAAAGTACTAGGTGACTATTATAGAAAAAATAAGTCAGTTGTTCTATTTAAAATGCATGTAAATTGCTGTAAAGTAAACAAGCCTGAAATTTCATGGTGATTTGCATATATCCCATGATGCTTTGCATTATGAAAGTATGTATGATTTTGTATTTCTTTGAAACTTGACTTGTTGCCAATGCCCTTTGGGGTAACCCTTTTTTCAGTGATTCTGCATTGAAGATCTTTGCCTATAGCTTTTTTTTTTCTTTTTGAGCCCCCACTACCCAAGCAAATAAGGCCCACATAGGGATGAAGAGTTTTCACTAAAAATGTTTAGATCAGAGATCAGTGTCAGCAGGTACTAGCTAAGTGCAGAGAAAGGCCATACATAGTCTGTTGCTGCAAACTGATGTACTGAAGAAGGAATATGCCATTGCTGGAGGTTATTTTTCTGTATTTTAAATAAACATCACACAGAGATTGTGTGTTATACCTGAAGTTTGGTGTCTGGTCCATCTGTTATCCCATGACCCCTCCACACCTTGCGCTGTTCTTTTGGGTGAGTCTTCTGATTTTGTCCGCAGTGCATCCCTTTCCAGTCCTCATCTACAGGGGGTTGCATAGAAGCCACATAGTCAGTGTCCTGATTTGGTTCTGAATTGTCAGTTGGCACATTTACCAGGGGTTGCCTAGCTGAGGAGCTTGTTTGTTCAGTGATCCAATTTGATTCAACAAAATGCCCCACAGCCTCTGGGGTATCAACAGTAACTCCATTAAACATATCCTGTAGGGTGGCAGGGTAATGGAGGCTGTAATCAATGCCAATGATAGAAAGTTGTTTCTTCACTTGACCAAAAGTCCTTCGACGCGAGGACAATTCTTGTGAAAGGTCCTGAAATATCTGAATATGATGACCCTGCTATTTTAGGGGACTCTGCTTTTTTGCCAGTCTCAGGATGGTAACACAATTGGTGTACCAGAGGAATTGAGCCAAGATGGGCCAAGGTCTATCTTCTTTGTGGGATTTTGGTGCCAAAGGATGATGTGCTCAGTCAGTCTCAAATGGCGTGACCCCTTGTAGGTTAAGTAGCAAAGGGAGTACTTTTTTTTCCTTCCGTGCCTCGAACGGACATGCGCATGTTGAGGCACATGCACACCACAGCTCTGAGGTGCCCCTCCCTTCTGTGCCACTCCATCCACCTGCACCATCCTTAGGCCTCCACCTGGGGGGGTGAAACTATGGGGGGGGGCTGCTGTGACCTCCCTTGGAGAGGAGAGCTTCCTTACAACTGCTCAATCCTGCTCCACTCCCTCCTCCCCCCAGCTAGCACCCCGATGACCCTGGCTCGTTCCCAAACCTGGGTCACCAGCGCAGCACAAGGTAATGCATTCAGGGCCTCAGCCCTCAGTGCCACGGGGCTGGAGAGAGAGGGAGTACTTTCTGAAGAAAAGTTAAACAGTCCTTTCCCTCTGCTCCTCTGGGAAAGCCAATAAATCTTATATTATTTCTCGGACTCCGTTTCTCTAAAGCCTCCACCCTGTCCCAGAGATATTGAATGAGCTGGTCCTGTTCATGAAGCTGTCCTTCAGTAGCGGTAAATTTCTCCTCAGTTTGTTGCCAATGGTGCTCATTAGTCACCATTCGGTAGTCCAGACTGGTAATGTCCTTTTTGGTTAACATGCAGGAGTCCTGAATTTTCGCCATTTCAATGAGAAGCTGGCAAACATAGATTCAGGTTTTGCCATATCAAGATTAGAAGATTCCGGAGGCATAGCCATCTTTTCAGCTGTCGTCTTGATATGAGGGCTAAACAGCCAGATCTCTGATCACTGAATAACTTAAAAACAAACCCAGAGAGAGAGAGAGAGAGAGAGAGAGAGAGAGCAAACAAAAAGCCAATGGTGGGAGAGGGCTGACTCTCCACTACTAAGCTACACTTGAATCTACTTAAAAGTGATGGCTATATAAGTGGTTTAAGACTGATTATTTTGAGGTAGCTGAGAGCTATTAGGCTTTTCGACCATCTTCTTTGGCTTCCAAGCCATGCCTCCAAAATGCCATAGATTCCTGGCTGACAAAAGGGGCTAATTGCCATTGAACTGCAATGTTAACTGCAGAATTCTGCCAAGTTCTGGAGCATTATGCAGGATCTTATGCTCATTCCTGGCAGATGCCACTGTATTTTAAATTACCCTCAAGAACCATAGTACACCACCATTCACTATGATATTTTTAATCACTTTCTCAAATCATAGTCCACAGTCACTCTAAACCACAGTCCACCACCACTCACTATTATATTTTTAATTACCCTTGAGAATCATAGTCCACCACCACTCACTGTGTATTTTTAATCACCATCCCAAACCACAGTCCACCACCACTCACTGCTGTATTTTAAATTGCCCTCAGGAATCATAGTCCACCACCACTCACTGTGATATTTTTAATGACTATCCCAAACCACAGTCTACCATCACTCACTCTTGTATTTTTGATTACCCTCAAGAACCACAGTCCACCACTACTCACTGTGATATTTTCAGTCACCTTCCCAAATCATAGTATACAAATGTTAACTGTAATATTTTAATCACTATCCCAGACCACATTTCACCACAACTCTCATTGGTATTTTGAATCTCTCTTCCCAAACCATGCATTAACGATAAACATTCACAATGTTACAGTATGTAAGTCCCTAATTTCCCATTAGTGAAGTTAAGATGATTACCATAACCTTGCCATCCTACAACCCTGGCATTGTGTTCACTGATGGCACTTTTCAGGCCTGGGATAGCTTTGGTCAATAAAAGCAAGGACAGCAGTAATTTAACTTCCTAAGAATTAGCCAGCTACCACCTAATGGTACCACCTAATGTTGCCATGGTCCATGTTCCCCAGGATGCTGCAAGCTTTGCCTCAGTCTGCACGCTGCAGATGCTCAGCATGTGTTCTGGTTTAACTGTGTTCCTGTGCTGCTTTTAATCCTTATGCCCTGTAGAGTGCAAAGAGAAGTAATAGGTGTGTATTGAGTTAGATCCCACCCCACCACAGTTCTAGACTAGCTCAGGCACTGGCTTGGAGAGATGAGGATGTATTGAGTGGTTGTTTCTTTAAAAACACTTTAACAAACAATATGCAGTGCCCCCTCACACACCTAAAAAAATTCTAAAAGGAGCCTGCAAATTATTTTAACGTTTTTCTGTTCTGTTTTTAACTCCTGTCTTTCTACATTCAGAAAGACCAGCATCAGGTAGTCTGTTCTGGGGGATGGCATCAGAAACTATATTGAATGCTTTGGCAAGGTTGCTAAGATTGGGAAGGTGTAGTGCCTCAGATCCATTCCTGTGGGGATGGCATAGGTGAGATGAAATACTGAGGAGATATTGAAGTGTGTTCCCCTGAAATCAGATTGGGAAGGGGCAGTATAACCTGAGCTGTGAATGAACTTGGTACACCTGTGGGTATGGCCACAGGTGCAGTGTTTGTAGATCTATCAAAGGCCTTTGATCTTATTGACCACCACCTTCTCCAATCCACTCTGCTAAACCTAGGCTGCTCACTATACTCCACCGCTTCGTTTATCAGCTACCTTGCTAACAGATCCCAGTCTGTTCTCATAGGTGAAGCTACCTCTGCTGCATTACTCGGCCATACTGGTGTCTCCCAGGGCTCCATACTAGGGCCTCTATTATTCTCACTGTTCATAAATGATCTTCCCGCAGAAAGCATAAACTGTAATGCACTCCTCTACACTGACGATCTCATCTACTATAGCGCCACGTCCCTCTAATCTATATCTTCTACACTCACTACAAACTATGAATCAGCTCAGCATTGGCTCCTCTCCAAAAAACTTCTTGTAAATGAAAAAAAAATTAAGCCCATGCTCTTTGGCTCAATGCCATACCTTGCAAAAGCCATAAAATCAAAAACCTTGTTACACAGTCACCCCTGCAAGCCCTCTCTTGACACTGTACACTCCTTCATATACCTAGGAGTGACTCTTGATCCCTCCCTTACCTACAATGACCACATTTCTAACACTATGAAAAGAGTCCACCAGAAGCTGGGGCAGCCTACGGTGTTAACCACCTCCTGACCCCAGAGGCTTGTCTTGCAATTGCCCAGGGAAATCTACTGCCCCTACTTGACTATTGCTCCCCAGTGTTCTCCTCCATGTCCTCCTTACTCCTTTTTCATCTAAATATCACAAACAACTCTATCTGTCACTTTGCCCTTCAGGTCCCTTCCTCCACTCATCACTGCTCTCTATAGCAGCCCTTAGGCTGGCTCTCTCTCTGCAGGGACATTTTGAATATGCTATGTGCAGGAGCTCACATAGGTCTCCGTACTCCTCACTTCTCACTGACAAGCTGGTAACTTGATGTCTCAGGGTCTCTTCTGTACCCCCCCCCGGTAGTCCCCCGTGTATCTACTGTCATGGTGAGCAAGGCTTTTTCTGTCTCTGCCCTCTACCTCTGGAACAGAATACCACCTGCTATCTGTATGTTACCCTCTCATCAGTGTTTCAAATTGAAGCTAAGAGATTGGCTCATATCTCAGGCCACCTGTGTCTGTTCTCTTGGAAACACCCTTACCAGAAATACACCTTAGCGGCCAGGTGTACCATTTGCCTTACTTCCCAAGTACTGGCTACTACATATACAATTGACATGTTTTTGACTCCATTGTGAAAATGTTGATTGCCATAGTGTAATCCCTTATGCACTTTATTGTAAACCTTGGACTGGCTGAATAATGTCTTGATTTGCTGTAAGTGTATATCCTAGTTCTCTGCAAGCAGAGAAGTGTTGCTTTATTTGTCATGAACTTGTTTTTCATGTTCTTAACCCCGATTTTTAAGATATGTTTATGTATCACTGTTTCTGATACCACTGTACTCACTGTATTATAGGTACCTACTGTATTATACCTTGTACCTACAGGCATTGTCTGTGCCACTGTACAGCTTGGGTCACAACTGAAAATGGTCCTTTGGATCAGTTTGCTCATCCAGTTAATAAAAACATAAATAAATAAATACATCCAGCAGACCAGGGTTTGATTCCCACAACCTCTACTTGCATACTGAGTGACTCTGAACAAGTCAGTTAACCACACCACTTCTCCTGGGTTGCGCCTGAAAACAGACACGTGTGTCTAGTGAGCCCTACCTTTTACCAAAGGGGAAAAAAGATGGAAGGAAGAGGTGTTCTGGAGAGAGAAGGGTTGTATAAGTACCAAGGGATTCTGGTCTGTGATAAGGGCAATGAGAAAAGAAGTGGGGCCAGAACTTGCTAAAGGAAGTGGAGTTGCCACCTGAGAGGAGTATGACATATGCCCTCTTCCAGTCAAGAAGGTACAGAGCCAGTGCTAAAAGAGAGAGAGACAGTAAAGATAGAGAAGAGGACAACAGTAGCAGGGGCATAATGATATTGATGAGTTAGTTTTGTTGGGATATTATTATAGGGAGAGTAACTTTATTTCAGTGATACTGGGAAGTATGCTTGCCCAGTGATTATATTATTGGGGTAACTTCACCCAGGGATAAATAGACTGGTGAATAAGTTTGGGCCAGGATATTCTTATAGTGGATTTGAAAATTCCTGGGACTGGAGGACAGCTTTATCATGGACATTAAAATACTAGGGGAATACTAACATACTAAAATGCCAGCAGAATAGGCCTAACGGTCTTTCGAGTCTGCTCGATTGGTCAGCCCCCACCCTGGGTGCTGACCTTGCTGCCCCCCTCGCCTTCTCTGGCTTCTCCCTTCCCAGTTCCAGATATTCTTGCTGCATTGGATTTTGCTTCCAGAACCCTTCCCCTGTACCTGTCCCAGCCCCTCTTGAACCCCTGCACTGTCTCTGCCTCCACCAGCCCCTAGGCAGTGCATTCCATGGCTCCACCACCCTCTCAGCAAGTAGCACCTCCTCCTTTCTCCCTGAATCTTCCCCTCCAGCTTCCACCCATGCCCTCTAGTGGCCCCTCCTCCTTCCTTGAAGCACCCTGACTGTTCCTCCCTATTTACCCTCTTCATGTACTTGAAGACCTCTATCATGTCCCCCCGGTCCCTTCTCTGTTCCAATGTGTACATATTTAGCTCTTCGAGCCTCTCCTCATAGGTCCTGTCCCCCAAGCCCCAAATCATTTTGGTTGCCCTCCTCTGGACCCTCTCCAGGAGTTTAATGTCCCTCTTTAAGTGTGGCCTCCAAAACTGCACGCAGTACTCAAGGTGTGGCCTCACCAAGCAGTTATACAGAGGGAGTATCACTTCCCTCCTTCTGGAGGTGATCCCCCTAGCGTTGCATCCCAGCATCCTGTTGGTCTTGGCTGCTGCCCTCCTACAAGTCTCCGAGTTGTTCATCTTGACATCCACCACCACCCCCAGGTCCCTCTCAGCCATCGAAACTTGTAGCATTTCCCCCCCAGGGTGTACACTTGGCCCAGGTTTCTGGCCCCCAGGTGGAGTACCTTGCATTTCCCTGCATTGAACCTCAGCTTCCACTTTCTAGACCATCTTTCCAGAGCCTCCAGGTCCCCCTGTAGGGCCACCCTCCCCTCCTCCCCATCCACCACTGCCCCCAGTTTTGAGTCATCCGCAGAGACTCATCTCACTCCTGATTCCTGTCCTTATGTCAGAGACGTAGGCATTGAACAGGAGGGGCCCAAGGACTGATCCCTGTGGGACCCCACTAATGACCCTCTTTGGGGATGAGACTATCCCGCCAACTATGACCCTCTGGGTCCGGTCCTGGAGCCAATTGCCTATCCATCTGATCATCTGGTTCCCCACCCCCATTTCTCCCAGCTTATCCAACAGGCCCATGTGAGGAACAGAGTGAAATGCCTTGCTGAAGTCTAGAAAGAGGACGTTCACTGGTCTACCCAGGTCCAAGGCACTCATCACCCAGTCATAGAACTCCACAAGGTTTGTCTGACATGATTTCCCCAGGATGAATCCATGCTGTCTATTGTCCAGGCACCCTGACTTTTCCAGGTCCCCCCCAGCCGCTCCTTGACAATGCCCTCCATCACCTTGCCCACCACCGATGTCAGGCTGACAGGCCTGTAGTTCCCTGCCACCTCCCTTGATCCCCCCTTGTGGATAGGCACTATATGCGCCACCTTCCAGTCCTGGGGCACCCACCCTGTCCTCAGAGAGATGGTGAAAAGCTCCGCCAGGGGTTTCGCCAAGGCATCCGCAAGTTCCTTCAGCACTCTGGGATGTAATTTATCCGGCCCCGGTGCTTTCTCCATCTTAAGGGAGCTGAGGGCTTCCCTCATTCTCTCTGCTGTGATTTCCACTTCCAGTACCAATAAGGTTGGTCCAGGATATTTTTTACTTAGGGAGTAATTTTAGGGAGTAAAGATACCAGAGATCATGATTGGTCTAGGATATTATTACTGGGGTGTAAGAAATGTCCTGGAGTGGTGGCGTAACTTTTGTTTTCCTTTGGGTTAGCTTGGGTTAGAGTGTTTTATTGTGGGTTCACCCAGCACTGGGAATGCCACCTTTTCTGTGAATCAGACCTCTATGTTTCCATTATAGCCTGTAATCATAGCTATATCTCTGAGATTTGTTTTCTGTTACTTTAAAAAGCTAATATTTTCTCATAGTCTAATATTATTTATCTTTCTTACAAAATGGAATTCAGCAATGCCTTTCACAAGTTCCCCCTCAATATGGATGCCTTTGGAGCGTCTCTAAAAAAAAAGTCTGTTGCCTGTTCTGTCATTTCTACATCTTGTGTCTGAGAACTCTGGCTCATTATTTAAATCCCTGCCATGCACATGTCTGCAAACACATTTTAGTTACTGGCTTATTTAGGGCGTAGCTGCCTGCTGCTGTCCTGCAAAAATTGAAACTAAATTGAAATTACATCTCATTACTTTCTTCTCCTCAGATGCACATCAAAATTGCTCTCGGGCTCGTATGTGTCTTTTCTGGTTTTTTTTTTTGTTATAGTAACAATAGGATCCTGTGTGAAATCGGAGCATTCTAGGTGTGGATGGAAGAGAGATGTCACACTGCTGCCTACCATGCTGAAGACTAAATGAGAACCCCCCAGTAGTAAATTTAAATTTAAAGATCCTCTACATTTTATGAGGTTTGTTTTAAATATCAAAAGCAACTGTACTGGACAACAATTTAACACCCTGTGAAATGTTTTAATTTAAACCTCTTTATTTTTTTGCACTATATTAGTTAATTAGAGTTGATTAAGATATAGTGCAGCAGAATGATTATCTCAGTTGTCCTATATTGTCCAAAATCTGCTGAAAACGTTCATGGAAGTAATAAAGCAATGGAAAATACTAAAGGGACTGCTATCACTAACAGCTTACAACTAAAATCTCCAGTTAAAAGTTTTGTGTGTTATAAGTAGTCCTGCTCTGCATTAATCTGTAAACTATGTAGTGTAATCTGGCAAGGTGGCTCAAGGGAAAGAGCCTTCTTCAGGTCGCCCACTCATACTGGTTACACATTATTAATTTTGCATTAGGATTTATTCCCCAGTACTTTGTTACACATTGTACTACCAGTCTGAGTAGGTAACCCAAAGCTGTGTATCTCTATCCCTTGAGCCAGCACATCAGAATGTGGTGTGCATTTTATGAGGAATTCACAGGAGGGGAAAGCACACTTTCTCTTTTAACTAAGATTTTAAGAGTTTATTTTTCAAAGCTGTTATCAGTCTTCTTAATGTTACACAATATATCATCCTTTCTATAAACATTATTTTAATAAACGTGGCTTTTTAACTATTACTGTATCTATAACTGCCAGAATCTAGTATGCCAGACTTGTTGCTTCATAGCCATCTATCAGTCTGTCTATTTATCTATCTAGCAAAACACTGTGTTAATGCTCATTAGGGTTGCTACCACACAAAACTCAAACCACACAAAGGCTGGAAATAAACTATTATGGTTCCAAACACAATGCCCAGAAAGTTTAGAAATGTAATATTAGGGTTCTTATGTCTAACTTCCATACATGCTACCATGTCCCCTACCCTCATGACCCAAGGACAGTCTATAGGTATAAGGACATACATCAATGGTGTGGTAGCTCATAATCCCAACCCCTTTTCTTCTCCTCCACCCTTGTGACCAGTGAGAAAAATCAGCCAAGTGACCAATGGCTAGAAAAAAGTTGGTTCTGCTACCACATTTTGATACTTACTACCCTACTGAATACCTGCCCATAAAGTGATTTTTGAGCCTAGAAAATTATAGCTACTAAAAATGAGTTGGCTAACACATTTTGAAACCTATTAACTGAACTGACCACCAGTTCACAAACTAATTTCTTCTACTGTGGTGGTGATACAAGGCCAAGCTACAGGTCTACCACTGTCCTACAAGGCTGTGCATTTTTTTATTTAATATACTTTATTAATTTCAGGAGACAACAATCCAGCCAACAATAATAACCAGCAAAGAAAACAACCAATATAAACAAAACAAAACTACACAGAACTATGATACCAGCCCACCAACCCCTCCTTCCCATTCTTCTGAAGCTCAGCAAACCCATAAAGAAGGAATATGAGTCAATAGATACAGAGATCATTAAATTGTTCAGCCAAAAATTAAATCCCCACTAACGTTGAGGATAACAGAGCATAAAGTGATTCCCATCTGGTACAAAAATGCTCAGCTCATCAATGCAAAGAAGCAATTTGTTTCTCGACAGTCAATTCTTGCAATATCTCTTGATGCCATTCCCTATGCAAGGGAATGGCATCATCCTTCCAGTGAAGAAAAATAATTAATTTTGCTGTAATCAATATCAAGGCCATGTGAGCCTTACGGGGACCACAAAGCCAGAAGGATAAAGACTGACCAGACAACTATCTAGGTAAAAAAATCCTCCAGGCTCAAAAATGGGTCTAGAGAGCCCTTAATTGCATTTCAGAAGGGAATCAACTTGGCACAATCCCAGAGTACATGTTTGAGATGACATTCAGCAAGGTGATACCTGAAGTATACAGGAGAGGCTAGTTTACCCATTTTATGCAACTTTTGGGGCGTGTAGTATAGATTATGAAGGACTTGATACTGGATCAAATGATACCTATCATGTCTGATGTATTTATACAAGTTGTGCCAAATTGACTGCCAAATCTTAAAATCACCCTGAAGACCCACAGCCTGGGGCCAGTCATGACATATCCCAGAAGGGCTTGTAGGATACAGGGATTGAAACAGATCATAAAGCTTAGACACAGAGTGGGACTGACCTGCTGTAGACAGGAAAAGCTTGGAAGGTAAGTTCCCCACTTGCATCCATGGTCTGGGACCCAAATAGGAAGAGATGGCATGGGTTGATTGGAGGAATTTGAAACCATAAGAACGGAGTATTTGAAAATGTTCCTGAAAGGTATTAAATGTTATAAATTTATCCCCATCTAAAAGGGGAGCAATAATGATATCACACAACTGGGGGAAGAAGGTGAATGGAATCGGGAAGCAGGCTATCTGAATGTTAGGATTTCCTGGAATAGGTTGGGTAAAATCTTTAGTCCAGGTCAGCCCCAAGTAAGAACTAAGCTGTAAATGAATCTTAAGTGACCAAAAAATGGGTGTCAATTTAAGCGAAGGTGACAATTGAGATGGCTTTATATAAAGTAAGCTTCTATGTTGTAGGCCAGCTTTTTACAAAGATTTTGTTCAATGTCAAGCCAAACTGGAGTGTAAAGAAGTCCAGGTCTAGCACCTCTGAAGTTTCCCTCCATTGAACACATTTACTACCATGGAGGGCACAGTAGTATAAAAAGAAATTGGGAAGACACAAGTCCCCCATTGCTCTGGAATTGTCAGTTTAAAGTAGAATCAGTGAACAGTCCTACCTCTCCATTAAAAAATCATTAATTAAACACTGCAAGCAGGAAAACCAGGATGTGGGGAGGAAAACACATAACATACACAATGAGTATAGTATACGTGGTAATACATTAATTTTTATAATCCTAACATGCCCCCAAAGACAGAAAGAGGTAAGGCTGTCCACAGCTGTAAGTCCAATTTAATAGTATGCATAAGGGGAAGGAGGTTGTCTTTAAACAAAATCAGAGGGAAACTGGAAAAGACAGACTCCAAAATAAATCCTAGAGTCCCACGATAGGCCCATATTGATAAGGTCATGTTTACTGACCAAGCTATGTAGGAGTATAAACTTGGTTTTCCCTAAATTAAGTTTATATGTGGACATTTCAGAAAATCATTGAATTTCTTCCAGTGCAGCAGGGAACGAAGTAAGGGGCTCCTTAATATGCAACAGTAGATCATCTGCATAGGTGAATAGTTTGTACCTTTCTCCCCCAGCCCAAATCCCTTTAATTGCTGGGTTGTTTTGAAGTTTATATAGTAAGGGTTCTAAATAAAGATTGAAAAGGAAGGGGGAGAGAGGACAGCCCTGCCTCATCTTGTGCTGCAATGGAAATGAATTAGTTAGCACCTCATTACACCAAATTTTAGGCAGAACCTAGATAAGTAATTAGACAGGAAAATCGCATTTCTGTAAAACAGCAAGAAGATAAGGGCATACCCTCCACAAGGTGAAACCTTTACAGTGAACACGTCGATGAAGACAACATCAACAGTTCACTGTAAAAGTCTGCCCTGGACCACGGCACTCTTTTCCCCAGTCCTGCACCCCCTCCCCAAATCAACTCTTGTTTAGAGTTGATAATCATAAGTTCGAGGAATGTGAGGCAGAGCCCCCCTGCATGGGGGGTTTGGGGGGAAAAGCACCTCCATGAAAAGCAACCATTTCCCAAGATGGATTTATGTCGACTACAAATTGTGATCGACATAAATCCATCTCTGTAATATCAGTCAACAAAGAATTTGTAAAAATGGCATTGTAGAGCCAAATATAAGGCCATGAGACATGGTCAACAGTTTTTTCTGCATCCAAGAAAGCCAGGGCCGCAGGTGCTCTGCCCTCCCAGGACATGAACATTTGATTATGGAGCTTCTGGAGATGATTGCTTTCTAAACAACCTTTCATAAAGCCAACCTGTGCTGGAACAATCAGAGCATCCCAGATCAAAACAAGTCTATTCTCTAGTACTTTGGCCAGAATTTTTTAAATCAGAATAATCTTATTTGTTTGTTTTTGATAACTAGGTAAGTGTGCTAGACATCATAAATGCATATTTTCAGGCATAACCTGGGAGAGAACATAGCATATAGCATATACAGACAAACTTACAAGAAGGCATGATACATACCAATGCAGGCAACTTACAAAAGATAAAGAGCTTATACAGAATACCAGTAGACAGGTGCTATCATTACAGCCAAATGAATGAGTAGACATGGCAATTGTGTACAGAAATGGCAGTATATAAAGTAACAATTAATGCAAGCAGTTACAAAACACACAGCAGAGGGGGCAAAAAGGCAGAAGCGCTTAATGACTACTTCTGCTCGGTTTTTACTGAAGAGAAATGGAAGGAAATACCTAAGGTTGAGGGGAGGATCGGGGGCATCAGCAGGGTTCAAGATGTGGGAGGGGGCACATGCCCCATCAGTGATTTCAGCCAAATGGGGGGTCCGGGGGTAATTGCCCACTGGAATAAATTTGAAGAATTTGGTGCAAAATAATGCATTTTTTAAGCATTTTCTGTGAAATCTGCAGCAAGACAAGTAAGGGATTTTGTAGCTGAAATCCTGAGAAACAAAGCAGGTGACTTGTCTTGAGCCAGGGAAGTGGAACATACCTGGTGTACTGCCTTAGTCTTAGAACCAAATGCTCACAAACAATAATTAACAAGTTTCCTTTTCCCCCAAAACCAAATGTTGCCTGGGAGTGTGTGTTTGGGAGGTATTTACCACTTGAAGAAAGTTTGAAAAATTTGGTGCCAGAGACCAACGGTGGAATTTAGAAGCATTTTCTATGAAGTCAGCAGCAAGCCAAGCATAGGGAGTTTGTGTAGATGAAACCCTGAAATACACAGCAGGCAGGTTACCTGAAGTAGAGAACCAGAACATACTTGGTTGACTGCCTTTGTCTGAGAACGAAGTGCTCACAAACACAGACAGAAAAAGATTAACAATCTTTTTCCCAAGCCAAATGGTGCCTGGGGCTGGACATGGGGTGGTTACCATGGTATTTGCTCCTGCAAGAAATTATGAAGAATTAGGTGGCAAATTGTGCATTTTAGAACCATGTGCTATGAAATTTGCATCAAGACAAGCACAGGGATATCATAGCTGAAATGGTGATGTGAGATACACAGCGCTAACAGAAGGTGTAAGTTGAAGTTGAACCAGAGATTTCATAGCTGAAACACTGACATATATACACAGCACATGAGTAAGTGTAAGAACCAGGGAACATACTTATTATGTTAGTCTCAGAACTATCTGCACACAAAGACAGAAAGAAAACAGTCTTAAGTAATGATTAGCTTTTATTTTTTTCAAAACCAAATGTGGCAAGGTGCTGGGTGGGACACAGGGGGGATTTGACCATTGGAAAATATCAGAACAAAGAAGAATATGTGGCAAAGGGTGAACTTTAAAAGTAAGTAGCAGTATGTAATGTGCATCAAACCAAACACAGGAAATTAGTAACTGAACACCCTGCAATACAGTTGTTTGCCTCAGTCTTTATGAACTGTTAGATCCTTTCATATAATTTAGGGATTTTCTGCAGTGCTGGCTGTAGCAGGTAGCAAAAGATCAACACATCTGTTTGACAATTTGGCAAATCTGTAAAAGACTTCATCTACATTTATCAGTTTTGTGGTCTCACCCTCAATTGCTAATGTAGCAAGACCAGTTAGTCTGCATGACCTATTGTGTTTCTCAGGAATGTCTTTATTCATTTTAGAGCACTGAAGGATCATTCACATGAACATGTAGTGACTAGTATGGTAAATGCAACAGCACCCAACTGGTGGATTCCAGGAAACATAGCCAGTGCCAATGAGTCAAGCAATGAAGAAATGCTCCGTGAGGAGTTTTCAGCAGGGAACCTTTCAATAAACCTTTGTGCACAAACAGTTCTTCAGGAAGTTGTACTCCACAATGATTGCACATAACATTTAGTGTTGTCTTATCTAAAACTAAAGGACTTGTTGGTTTCAAAGCCTGAACTGCTTTCAGTAGGTCTATCCCCTCTTTTGAAAACCGCCATCTCAATTCCGAAATCATTTTATCTAACACTGGATAGTAAATTTTAGTTCGGTAATCTGTTTCTGACATAACTGGCTGCTGTTCCCTGTCTGCAAGGCAGTTAGCCATTTCATTCCACTGTTGAATGTCTCTGTTTCAAATACTGTGCTCTGTATTGGGTCTTGGCCCCCAGGTCGCATCTGGAATCGAGCATCACTGCTTAGTATGCCTTCCTGGTAAAATCATAAATAAATAAATAAATAAATAAATAAATAAACTATTCTGTTAATGACATATGCATCAAAATGAGCTGCTAAGTGATGGGTATGTTGTGGATGGGTCCTTTGTTCTGTTGCAGCATTGGGAGCTATGTTTAGTGACACAGCAAATGCTGTTGCTTCACAGAGTAATTCTTTACATTTGTCTTCATTTTGGAATGAAACAAGAATATCAATAAATGCTTCTACTGCAGTGCCAGCACTGGCTAGATCCAGATCTTCAGTCTGCAGTAGGTTGTCGAGTCCTTCTGCAAATCTAAGAATGTGATCAAACAGAAAAAGAAAAAAGACAGTGTTGAATGACATCAATAAGTTGTAAGGTCCCAGTGCTTTGGGCTTATTTCCATGGTCACACTGTGAGAGAGAAGAGATTAAGGATTCATATATATATATATATATATATATATGTTTCAGTGCTCTCATAGCTCTTTTCTGACATCTCCACCTGGTGCTGCTCAGAGCTGTGACACTGAATGTTCTGTCAAGTCTCATTTCTTCTTGTATCTGTTTCAGTCTCATTCAAAGATGAAGAGGATGCTGATGAAGAAGTTATTCTTGGCCTTATGCTGGCTATTCCCACATTAAAGAAAGACCTTATGTCACGACTCACTTTTTTTTTGATGTTGTTGCCAAAATAATAAAAAAGATGATTTATTATTCTATGGTGGTACCCACATAGATAGGCTAGCAAGTAACTGTAGTCACACATCCTGTCTGTTTACTTATTTCTTGGATTATGGCCCAAGTCTGTAAGCAACCAAGTAATTCTTGACAGTAGTAGGCAAATAAAAAAACCCTGCCTTTTTGTTTTCTGGGCTATATACCCCAAGATCATGAACAATCAGGTAATTACTGATAGTGGTGGGCAGACGACAAACCCTGCCTGTTTACTTTATTCTGGAGCTATATCCCAAGGTGGTAAGCAACTGAGTGATTTGTGACAATAGTAGGCAAATAAAAAACCCTGTCTTTTTGTTTTCTGGGGCTATATACCCCAAGACCATTGGCAATCAAGTAATTACTGACAGCGCTGGGCAGATGACAAACCCCACCTATTTACTTTTCTCTGGGGCTATATACCCCAAGACTGCTGGCAATCAAGTAATTACTGATAGATTGTGGTGGATGGACAAACAACCTCTGTCCCCTAGCTCACCTGAATCAAGTAACACTAAGCAACTAGTGAAGGTAGGCAAGTAATTAAAAGAACAAAATACACTGCAGCAGCAGCTCCTCAGGGCAGGCTGCTCAGCTATATCATCTCCTGATTCATTCACTTAAGTTACTTCCAGTTACTGAGTCAATCTTTTTTTGTTATTTATATTTTTTTACTTTTTATATCCTTTTTTATTTGGGGGGGACTTAAACTGTGGCCACTAGCCTGTAAGGTAGTAGTGCAGCTGAGAGGAGAGCAGCAGACTACAGCTACAGTCAGCTCCTGTTGATGCAATAAGCAATTTGCACCCACTTCCCTCCTAGCCACTAAAGCAGCTCATCCTCAGTTCCCTCTCTTTCTCAGGTGGCAATGCCTGTTGGTGGTGCCAATGAATATTTGTATTTTTCCCCACCCGCAATGCACAGATCTTGAAGCTGGTCTACTAATGCAGTGTGCACAGACTGCTTGAATGGCTTGATCAATACAGCAGCTCCAGCTCAGCTGGCTCCTCACTCTCTGTCTGGTGAATTTCTCCCCCTCTCAGACCTCCTCCCCTCCTCACCAGCTCACAACAGTCATGACTCTTAGTCCCAGCCTCTGTCTCCCGTGACCCGTCCTCCCTCCCACTGCTCCCAGTCACGCACTCCTTCTTCATCAACAAAAAAATGAAAAGTGTTTTTTTAACTGTAGTTTTTCAGTTTAGAAAGACACGCTCAGTGCTCACTCCTCTCACTGCTCTGAGAGTCTTAGTAGTGTTCCCTCAATCCAGTTGATACAACAAAATGATGATTATGCTCTGCAGAGCATACAGAAGCCACTCGAGTTCCACCTCCTGCCCCACACCTGCTCCAATCCCTATTGTTGCCCACCCACATGGCCTCACCTAATTGGAGCAGCATTGCGGCAATACAGTTCTCTTGTCTGGCTTCAAGTTAGGATGATCTATCATCCGAACCACCACAGTACCCGACCCCAGCCCCCACATGATGTTTCTTCCCCCACCCCATGTGATAGCGCCACCGTCATAGAGTCGAGTGGATAAAATCTACACTATGACACAGCCTGTGTCCTTCTTTTAGCTTTTAGGCTGCAGGGAGCTTTTACTTGAATGAGAGAGCATAAGGGGAAAATGATTTTCCCCTTATGATCCCTCATTCAAGTATAAGCTCCCCCCGGCCTAAAAACTAAGAGAGGAAAACAGCAAAAATGTATTACTCCGAGCATTTGGCTCCAGGCTAGTTTCAGAACAGAGCCTGGACTCTCATCCAGCTGCCAATAGCTAGCTCTTTTCTATGGGTCAGCACGCAGCAGGTCATTCCTTGAAAACCCACAAAATTTCGTTCTTTTTATGGCTCCCTTCCACGGTGCATTACTTTAATGCAGTACTTCCTGCATTTAGTTAGGCAGAGTTTTGAGTCTTCAGAAGGGAGGATCATCATCGGAGCAGTTCTTAGCTGGAAAAAGGATGGATAATCACTAGCTGAGTGAAAACGTTTTGTCCCAGTGCAATCAGAAGAAAACGGTCCTCGTATTCTTCAGTGATCGGCGATCACTAAAGAATATAAGAACCATTTTCTTCTCTCTCTCACTGGATCTATAAAATCACCTGAGTTTTAGCAGCCACCTAGCGAAGCTTAGCCGGTACTATCACAGTCTCAAAATCCCTGTCCACTGATGGTGCTGCTGCTGCTGGCCACTAACCCTTTAGTACTGCTAGTGCTAGCCCACATGTTGGATGCCTTTTCCCTGGAACATAAACAACTCTACACACCGTCACCTCTGCAGTCTCTCGGGCACCCATTTTGTCTACTCTGTGGAGCCAGTGACTCAGAAGCAATTCTTGTGTAGGAGCTGAGTAAGTAACTAACCATACAGTAATGCTGGAGTGAGCAGACAGACCTGGGGTGGGGGTGGAGGTGGAGCTGAGGCAGGGCTGGCTCAGTATAGAACTGTACTGATGGGTTGGAGTTAAAAAGCCCTATAATTAAAGGAAGGCAACAAGGATGCCTGGGTGAAAAGAGTGTGGGGGGGCACCAGCATAAATTGAGGGCGCCCGTGCCCCAATTTTTTGGGCTAATGAAGCCACTGGGGAGAATGAGATCAGAGGGAGAGGGGGTGATGGATGGGGAAATCACAGAAGGTAGAGTGCTAGAGGGGTTAAGGGCACTGAGGGTGTACAAGGCACTGGGAATGGATGGCATAACAGGGTACTGAAAGAATTGGCAGAGGTCCTGGCAGTTCCATTGGCAGGCCTATCTATTTAATGCCTCTCTGGACTCAGGGTGTGTACCTCAGGATTGGAGGATGGCTCATGTGGTTTCACTCCATAAGAGTGGTCCCAAAGGTGAACCAGGGATCTACAGACCAGTGAGACAATCCTGAAGGAGAGTCTGGTGACCCTGATGGAGGGCAGTGGAGTGGGGGCAGGACATCTGGCAGCAATGCTTTGTCAAGGGCAGATCCTGCCAGACCAACCTAATGGACTATTATAACTGGGTGACTAGGGAAATGGACAAAGGGCATGCAGTGGATGTCCTGTACCTGGATTTCAGTAAGGCATTCAACTCAGTGCCACATGAAAGACTAGCATGTAAGCTAAGGGACAAAGGAGTAGGGGTAAAATTGGTGGGATGGGTGGAGAACTTACTGCAGGGATGGCAGCAGAGTGTGGTGGTGGGAGAAGACTTATCATCCCCAAGGGCAGTGAAGAGTAGGGTCCCACAGGGGTCAGTGCTGGGGCTGGTGTTATTTGGGGTATTTATTGCAGACATCTCAGTAGGCATAAATAGCAAGATCAGTCTATTTGTGGATGACACCAAGATGAGAGCAGCGGTGGATGACCAAGGGGGGTGGCAGGGATTGCAGGAAGATATAACAAGGCTGGAGACATGTTCTGACAACTGACAACTTGGATTCAATGCCAAAAAATGCAAGGTGCTGCATTTCAGGGGAAAGAATCCAAAGAGGAGCTACCATCTGCGGGTGTGTGGGTGTGTGCAGCTAGCTGAGACTGAGGAGGAGAAAGATTTGGGGTTGCTCATAACAGGAGCAATGAACAACTCAGCACAGTGTAGGAAGGCAGCAGCAGTGGCCAACAAGATGCTGGGTTGTATTGCAAGGGGTATAACCTCTAGGAGGTGGGAGGGAGGTGATTCTGCCATTTTACAGATCACTGTTCAGATCCCACCTGGAGTACTGCATTCAGTTTTGATGTCCTTACCTAAAGAGGGACATTTGATTTCTGTAAGGGGTCCAGCACAGAGCAACAAAGATGATCCAGAGTCTGGGGGAGTCACTATATGAGGTTAGACTGAGGGAGTTGAATATGTACTCTCTGGAGGAGGGACGAGGGATATGATTGAGACCTTTAAGTATGTGAGAGGAATAAACAGGACATGCACCGAGGGATTGTTCAAGGGGAGGGTGGGGAGAGACACTTGGGATCATGACATGAGATTGGAGGGTGGAAGGTTTAAGAGGGAAATCAGAAGGTGTTTCTTTATGGACAGGGTAGTAGCAGAGTGGAATGCACTATTGGCAGAGGTAGTGGCCAGTAAAACAGTGGAATGCTTCAAGAGGGGCCGGGATAGGGCAAAAGGGAGGGTCATGGGAGGGGGTAGGATAGGAGGGACAGCTGCAGAGTAGGTGTGATAGCTGCAAAATTGAGCAGACTCGATAGACCAAATGGTCTTTTTCTGCTGGCAGTTTCGTAAATTCGTATATTTTGAATTTTATTTATTTAATTGTTCGGTCACAGACCATTACACACATTTATAGATAAAAATAAAAAAAATGTACAACATTCTTTTCATTCTTTAAAAAAAGGGAAAACACATTTCATTTTAACAACATTCTCATTACATAAATACTAATCATAACATTTATAATAAAACTATAAAATCCCTATCAGTAATTCACATCAATCCTGCATTCATGTTTGTGTTCTTGTAATCCTCCTTCAAATTTTTACAATAGTTTCCAAATATCTTGCAGTGGACTTAATAATAATTTCATCATTTGTTGTAAACAAAATTTTTAATAGCAACTCTTGATCATCAGATAAAATAGTTCTACAGATTGGTATAATCCATTTATTTCTAGGCTTCTTGTACCAATGACAATAAAAAATTACATGTTTTAAATCTTCATAACTTTTTCTTGTACAGGAACATAGTTTTGCATCTTTCTGATTTTCCGCCCTGTATCTTGCATCCATAATATTACTGGGAAACAACTCTAACTTGTATAATGTATACAGTCTTCTTTGATTTAGGTCAGTAAGAATTTCATAATGATGTCTAAAAAAATGATTAGCATCATTTATTCTAAACCAAGGAGAAATTCTTAACTTAGAAATTTTTTCCAAATCTTTAAGTTTATAAAAATCCAATAATCTCTGGGTGATACAGGGTTGGTAACTAAGACCTATTATAATACCCTTCTCAGTATTTTTCCTTAGAGAATCCAGACCTATCACCTGCAAGATTTCATATACAGATTTTAGCCAACTGGATTTTAGATGACCAAGGTTTAACCAGTTAAGTTTTTCCTTTAAACAGCAGTAACTTAATCTATGCTTTTTATGGTGTTGAATTTTTATCCAATAATTAACTTTTCTGGCTGCAAAGTATGCTCCTAAGGATACCATGCCCAATTCTGCCCTTATAATGCACATGGGAACAGACTTTCCTAACCCTAAACTTAATCGTAATATTTTTATTTATTGGTATTTCAATTTTGTTTACCTCCTTTAGTTGCCAAATTTCCCCATTATATAGGGCTTGCGCATTGTACTTCACCTCAATAGCTTTAATAAGGGGTTTAACTGAATTCCCTCCATAATTTTTATTAAACCTATATAATGAATTAGCTTTTTTTTAAGGTTTAAAATCAATTTCTCTGTATGTTTAACCCATTTCCCTTTGTGTGAAAATTGAAGACCTAAATAAGTATATTCTTTAACTTTATCCAATATTTTTCCCCAATCTTCCATTCAAATGAACAATTTTTGGCTCCAAATACTATAATTTGACTTTTTTGTATCATTAATTTGTAAATCATATTCTTTTGAAAAATTATCCAAAATGTTCAACTTCATTTGTAAACCTGATCGAGTTAATGAGAACAACACCAAGTCATCTGCATAAGCAAGAGAGGCACATTTTTGCCCCAATATTTTTGGAGAATCTGTTTCTGTTTCCTCCAATTTATTCAACAAAACATCAATATAGATACAAAACAGGGTTTGTGCTAAAACACAACCCTGTCTTACACCCCTATTTGTTGGAAAAGGATCAGAAAGTTGGCCTCCTTTGCCAACTTTCACTTGTGCACAAGTATAAGTATAAAGTTCTCTAATAATAGCAATTAACTCCTGTGAAATTCCCTTTTTTCCCATAATTCCCTACAATTTATTATGGGATATGGTGTCAAAAGCAGTACTGAAATCTATAAAAGCCGCGTAAAGTTTTTGTTTCCTTAATGTAACATAGTTTTCAATTAAATGCCAAATCACAAAGGAATTATCATTAGTAGAATAACCTGGTCTGAATCTTGCTTGAGCCTCTGAAAAATCCCCAATATTAGACATCTGGTCTCTTAATTGAAGGGGAAGGAAGGAAACATATTCAATTCAGTGCTTTAGAGTAACTGGTAATTGCTATTTTTCTTTTAAACTTGGATTGAGGGCTTTTAGTGACACTATAATTTCTTTGTTGTCTTTACTTATAATTGTTTTTGGGCTGTTGAAAATTTAAAACATAGTGGTGGTGTAATTCTGTGCTGTCTTTAATTGCTGCAAATTTTATCTTGGCTTGTCTGACTGCCCTGTAGTTGGGTGAAGGGTGTTAATTGTCTGGCCTCTGACCTCAGCTACGTGATAACTGGAGGTGGGGCTTAGTCAGAGTTGAAGTAGCAAGTAGAGTTCATTTTCTCAGAAGAAGCCAGAAGGGGAAGGAAGGAAACATATTCAATTCAGTGCTTTAGAGTAACTGGTAATTGCTATTTTTCTTTTAAACTTAGATTGAGGGCTTTTAGTGACACTATAATTTCTTTGTTGTCTTTACTTATAATTGTTTTTGGGCTGTTGAAAATTTAAAACATAGTGGTGGTGTAATTCTGTGCTGTCTTTAATTGCTGCAAATTCCCCCCACTTCCCCCAACTCTTAATTATATGCCCTGTTAAATCTGATTGACAGGAGCTAAACACAGGGTATAGTAAGGGGTGTGAAGTAGGAGGGGCATAAGGGGGAAGAAGCCCACCCTCAGCACGACAAGTGTTTTGAATCATTTATTTATTTATTGTTTTTTTTCTTTAAAAAGAAAATTATCTGAGGATCAGTGGCAGGATTTTTAGGACAGTAAATTAATAAAAAGGGAACTAGGAGAGCTTCAGTAGCAGACAAGTAGTGGAATTGCAGTATAATGTGGGGAGTGGTGCAATGCAGTGGCTGTGGGGCAGCCATATTCAGGCAGACCTTCTGGACACTGAGGTGCTGCCATCTGCGTGCATCTCTGGACTGCGGGAGGAGGTAGCCAGACTCAGGCGGAAGTAAACTGGGTCAGGAGTACCATCACCCCTATCCAGGGACCACCCAGTCCAATGCAACTGCCTCAAAGAATGCCGAGAACGAGGAGCACTTGGATGACAGTGGGCTCAGGAGGATTAGGCCGGTCAGGCAGAGGCACATCCCAGATCCTATTCCACTCAAGAACTCATATGCCACACTGGCGAATGAGGACAACCAAATAGAGGTACCCAGAGAAGTGGAAGGAAAGGATGTGGAGGTTAGCCAGGAGGTGACCTCAGCAGGGAAAGCAGTGGACCCCAGAGGAGGAGAAGTGAATCCTGGTGGGGACTCCATCATAAGAGGGATCCAGCTAGGGACACAGGAGGGGAGGACAGGGAGGTGAGGTGCCTACCAGGTGCCATGGCATGGAGGGATGGAAGGAAGATCCTGGGGATCACTGGGAAGGCAAGACGGGAGGGTGAGCTGGATGTCATTATCCACCTAGGGTACTAATGACCTGGCAAATGGGGAGCCAAAGGAAGTTCAGGAAGAGTTTAGAAAACTGGGAGGGTCTCAAGCAAGTAGCTACTTCTGTCACTTTCTCAGAAGTACTACCTGTGAGAGGCAAGGGAGAGCATAGGAGTGCACGCACCAGGAACTTTAACTCATGGTTGAAGAACTGGTGCTGTGAGGAAGGGTTTGGATTCATTGGTGACTGGGGACCCACCTGGAGGGATGGAGGTTTGTTCAAGCCTGATGGCCTGCATCCATCCTGGAAGGGAATCAAAGCACTCAATGATAAGTTTAAATGCTACATTGACAAGCATTTAAACTAGCAAAGGGGGGTGGCAGGCCAGCAAGGAGGGTACCTACTTGCTCACCCCCACAGCTAGCAGTGGAACCAATGAACCAGAGGAGTGGCTATCTCTGCAAAGCAGTGTGCAAAAGATGGAGATTAGTGCCCAAGAGGTGGATAAGCAGAAAAGGAGCAAAATTCAGCAGAAGGACAGACAGCAAGGAGAAACAGGGATAAATGACAACCAAGGAAGGGGCTGGAGTAGAACTGTGAAACAGTCTAGGGAGGTCAAATCATGGAAAGCCATGTGTGCAAATGCCAGGAGCCTTAGCAACAAGATGGAAGATCTGAGGCTGTCATGGTGCAGTCAGACCTGGACATTGTGGCCATCACTGAAACCTGGTGTAATGATAACCATGACTGGGAGATGGCCATACCTGGCTACAACATATTCAGAAGAGACAGAGCAGGCAGGGAGGGAGGAGGAGTGGCACTGTATGTGAAAAATGACATAAGGGCCACAGAGATCCAGGAGGAACAAATTGGGGAAGAAATACTGTGGGATAAGCTGGAAAGGAAAATGGGGACAGCCATCCGCACAGGTGTGGTCTATAGACCACCAGCACAGGAGGAAGAAACAGATAGGGAGCTGATGCTAGCCATCCAAAGGATGGCAGACAAGGGTGAGGTAGTACTGGTTGAGACTTCAATATTCCAGACGTGGACTGGAGCATCCCAGCAGCAGCATCAACTAGGAGCAGATTCATCCTGACTCCTTCAGGGTGCCTTCCTCAAGCAACTGGTCATGGAACCAACTAGGCAGAAGGCAATACTGGACCTTGTGCTCACAAACAGGGACAGTGTGATGGGGTAACAGTGGGGAGCACCTGGGAAACAGTGACCACCAGTCATTGTGGTTTGAAATCACAGAAAGAGCAGAACCAAACCACACAAAAACACATATCCTGGATTTTAGGGGGGCAGACTTTGGGAAAATGGGGAGATAGTTGAAAGAGGCATTAAGGGGAATGGAACAGGAATCAGGGGTTGAGGAACAGTGGGCAGTATTTAAAATGGGGATTACAAGAACAACAGAATTATGCATTAAGCAGGTTAGCAAGAGGAAAAGGAAGAGGAGACCATTATGGTTTTCCAAAGAGGTAGCAAAGAAAGTGAAAGCCAAAAAGACTGCATTCAGGCAATACAAAAAGACACAGGCAGAAGGGGATAGGGAGAAGTACCAGGAGAAGCAAAGGGAGGTAGGGAAGTCAGTAAGGGAAGCCAAAGCTCAGACAGAAGAGCACATTGCAAAATCAGTGGGTAGAGGGGACAAAACCTTTTACAGGTACATAAGTGAAAAAGGAAAGACAAAGGGAGGGATAGTGAGACTGAAGGGGGAGGATGGGGGCCACGTGGAGGATGACAACAATAAAGCTGACATATTGAACAGGTATTTCTGCTCAGTCTTTACTGAGGAAGAGGAGGGTAATGGGTCTGAAGGGAGTACAAGGGTGAGAATGGTGCAGAAATGGACACAAGTCCCTTTACACAAGAAAGGGTCCTTAAGGAACTGGAAGTAATAAGAGTTGATAAAGCAATGGGACAGATGGGTGAACTCAGGGTCCTTAAAGAACTAAGAGAGATGGTGGCTGAACCTCTGGCTATCCTGTTTAGCCGATCACTGGAAACAGGGAGGTACCCAAAGACTGGAGGACAGCAGATGTAGTCCCCTTATACAAAAGTGGGAACAAAGAGGCAGGGAACTACAGACCAGTCAGCCTCACCTCGGTAGTGGGGAAGATCATGGAAGCACTACTGAAGGAGAGATTAGTAGAACATCTGGTTGTCAATGGACTACAGGACCCAAGGCAGCATGGTTTCACCAGGGGGAGGGCATGTCAGACCAACCTCATTGAATTTTTTGACTGGGTGACTAGGGAGGTGGATCAGGGAGGGCAGTGGACATGGCCTATCTGGACTTCAGCAAGGCCTTTGACACTGTGCCACATAGAAGACTATTACACAAACTGGGGAATATGGGTGTGGGCAGGACAGTAGTGTGGTGGGTAGGTAACTGGCTGGGTGGCAGGACACAGAGGGTGGTGGTAAATGGTTGTCACTCCACAGAGGGAAGAGTGACCAGTGGGGTACCACAGGGATCAGTGCTGGGACCGGTCCTATTCAACATCTTCATCAGTGACATTGCGCAGGACCTAGAAGGCAGAATTTCACTGTTCGCTGATGACACAAAGCTCTGTAACAGAGTAGACACACCAGAGGGTGTAGACAGAATGAGAAGGGACCTGCAGAAACTTGAAGAATGGTCAGGGGTTTGGCAGTTGAAATTCAATGCAAAGAAGTGCAAGATAATGCATATGGGGCACAAAAACCCTGGCACAATATATCAGTTGGGGGGTGAGGATATAGCATGCACCAAGCAGGAAAGGGATCTTGGGGTTATCATCTCTGATGACCTCAAGGTAGGGAAGCAGTGTGACAAGGCAGCAGGTAAAGCAAATAGGATGCTGGGATGTATAGGCAGGGGCATCACCAGCAGGAAAAGGGAGGTCATAATTCCGCTATACAAGACACTAGTGAGGCCCCACCTGGAGTACAGTGTACAGTTCTGGAGACCATACCTATGTAAGGACATAGACAGGGTAGAGAAGGTTCAGAGGAGGGCAACAATGATGGTGCATGGATTGCATCACAAGTCCTATGAAGACAGGTTGAAGGAACTGAACATGTACTCCCTGGAGGCGAGGAGGGAGAGAGGGGATATGATAGAGACATACAAGTATCTTACAGGGAGGAACAGGGTGCAGGAAAACACTATTTTTAAGCGAAAAAGATGTTCCAGGACTAGAGGGCATGGGATGAAGTTGGAGGGAGGACAGATTCAGAGGAAACATGAGAAGAATTTCTTCACAGAATGGGTGGTGGACAAGTGGAACACCCTGCCAGAGGAAGTGGTGGGGGCTGAAACAATCATGGGATTTAAGAATGCATGGGATAGACATAAAGGAATTCTGGAGGTCAGGGGTAAGGGGCAACAGACTTGTAGGAAAACAAACTGAACTTACAAGCTCAAATGGGCAGACTGGGTGGGCCATAGGCCCTTATCTGCCGACACTGTCTATGTATCTATGATTTAAAATCTACCTAGCAAAAACTTTGCCTAGGTGATCTAAAAGAGAAATAGGTCTATACATTGCTGGATCCGATCTATTACCTTTCTTGAATACAGAAATAATTATTGCACCTTTCCAAGATGCTGGAAAACTCAATTCTCTACTACATACATTAAATAATACTGTAAGAAGCTTGGCCCATATTACCGGTGACTTTAAAAAAAACCTCCAAAGGAATTTGATCTGGCCCTGGAGCGTTCTTCAACTTTAAGAGTGCTAACGCCTGAAGCACCTCCTCAAATTTAAAGGGGGTAAATTGAGTTAGATTGTAATTTAAACTCAACCAGGAATTACCACACTCATTACTAAAAAATGTCTTTGTGTAATAGA
The DNA here is from genome assembly GCA_016271365.2 of Neoceratodus forsteri. NCBI lineage: Eukaryota > Metazoa > Chordata > Ceratodontiformes > Ceratodontidae > Neoceratodus > Neoceratodus forsteri. Next base: position 1,301,234,115 of record CM057453.1, on the reverse strand, counting down.
GAATCCAATTTCAAATCTTACTTTATTTGATCCTTTCACCACTAGAAGCCAAAATGATTTATAGTCTTTTTGATTTATAACACTTAACATCTCTTGCCATTTCTTCTGTTGAAAAGCATTCCTTTTATAAAGCAAAAAGGCTTTATATGTTTCTCTTTGTTTGTTTAGATCTTTAAAGGTCAAAACATTCTTTTGTAACTTTACACCTCTTAAAACATTATCAAGTATCTTTTTTTCTTGACGACATTCTTTATCAAACCATGTCTTTGGAGCTAAGTCCCGACTACTTGATTTTATATATGGTTTACTTAGCAATGTTTTCATTTCTTCCAAACATGCTGTAACATTCTGAATAATGGTTCCACTATCATGAACAAGTTTTAATACATTATCCAGTCTATTTTTTATTAAATTATGTATCTGATCAGCTATCATATCATTCCAAATGATTTTATTGTGATGTATCTCTATTATCTGTGACTGAATATGGTTGTCACCAATTCCATAAATCAGTTGTTTGGAAAATAGCACTAGTGGGAAATGATCACTATCCACTTTATCTGTAATTATTAAATTTTCCCATAATGACACATCCCCATTCCAAAAAAAATAATCAATTAAAGATGGCCCTCTTGCTGATAGATGAAAATACTTACCTTTTTTGTCGCCTTGTAGGTGACCATTTAGTGGTATTAAATTAAATATATCTAAGATCTTAACTAAGTTCCTACCCAGCCTATTGGTTATATTATCTTCTGAGCATCTCACATAATTTGTAGAATTTTTATAAACCCAATTATGGTATTCGCTATCAGCATAACCATCATATCTGCCTATTCTGGCATTAAAATCACCACACAGTAGAAGTTCCTCAAAATCGGAAAGTGCCTAGCTTTTATATAGCAGGTCTTCTAGATGGGCCCATATAGAGTGATCATAATGTTTGGAATTTGGGGGGGGAATATAAACATTAGCTAAACAGAATGAAAATTCTTTCTTCTTGACTTGTACAATCAAAATGTTTTTATTAGAACATATTAATTTTGCTTCTGAATTTCCATCTATTTTAATCCAAGTAATTAGCCCACCTGCTAACCTTTCTTTTTCTGTTTTTTTTCCCCACTTGAATGAAACATACAATAACCATTTAGGTGGATATCTGAATTTTACAGTGCCATGTCTCCTGAAGACAAATTATATCAAATTTTAGAATAAATTCCACCCATTCACTATCTACTAATTTATTTGATAAACCAAAGATGTTCCACGAGCACCCTAGCTTGTTATTAAAGTTCCATCTAAAGGACCAATCTGATTTGTACCGTCAATCATCACAGGATGCTAATTCTAAAAATTTATTAGATGTTACAATATTATATGTTATTCCTGAAGTCTTGGATTCTCTAGCTAATTCTTCTGTCATGCTCTTATTATTTCCCTGTGAAACATTTTTAGCAGTCTTTGTTAAATTGTCATCATTATCCTTCACCGAGTACAACCCCAAGGAATCCAACAAGGCCAAATTGTTAACTAATTTATTGTATAAATGTATTTGATTAACTGTTAAAATAATTGCATCACAAAATAGATCACCTCTCTCTCTTGTTACATATAATGATTTAAGATCCTCCATTGGAACTTGCAATATTTGTACCAATAGATCTTTAACTAACCTTGCCAGCTTGGTATCATTTTCATTCTCAATCCTTTCAACCCTGTAGAGCTGCAGAAACATTGGATAATTCCCTTTCTTATGTCCAGAAGCATTTTTTATTTTAAAGGAGATGGGAACTTCCCCATATTCCACTGGTAATATATGTATACCAGCCTTGTCCAGTAATAATGCATTCTCCATGATTATATCTACTAATTTTTTTGATTCCAATAAGGCCTCTACCTGACCAAGTCTCAATTCTGATTGTCCCCTCCTTACTTCTAGGATTTTAACTTCCTTCTCTGGAATCTTAGTTATTTGAGAGAAAAGATTAGTTAAAATATTTTTTAACTTAAAATTGGTAACTTTAGAAGAGACATTTAGTCCAAAAATTAAAACCGATTGTGGATTGTTATTTAATTTAGTTTTATTCAACATGTCTCTATTTATACAGTCCAGCTTATAACCCAGCTTCCTCAATGATTCCCTATTAATCCAAATTTGGTTAGCTACTCTTGGAACCTTACAAAAAATGAACAAACAAGGCACACCCTCACAATCTTTATCTTCCCATAACTGTATAATATCCTCATTCCCAATATCAGCACCAGTTACTGCTCTAAACAAATTCACAATCTTTTCCTTCAGTAATACATATGAGCATTTAGCATCAGTTGGAAAACCATACAAATTTAATATAGCACAGTCAGTAATATTTATAACTGACTTACTAACTTCAGTGTTTGAGGGGATAGATGACATTTGAAATGTATTACCTCTATCTTTAATTTCTCCCTCTAAAACCATAACTGATGACCTGTTAGGTATTTCCTAACCACCTCTTCAATCCCAAACTGATTTGTTATTGGGCTGAATCCATTCAATTGGGTCTTGTTTTCTTTTGGAGAATACCATCATTATTTGGGTTAACACATAAATGACTGTGCATGTTTGTCTTAGTTACAGAACAGTGTAGCATATCCACCTGTAACAAAGTTTTATCAGAAACACTATCCAAAGATAAAACTCCTTTTTTCTTCAAATCTCTGTTTTTATCTTCCTTTACCTTTATTTTTTCCTTTCTTTTTTTCCTGTCTTTTTTATTTTGATTAAGTATTGGAGTTTCAGGAAAAACAATAGAAGGGAAATCTGGTCCTAATTGCTCATTTAGTACTTCCTGATTATCTGACTTATCAATAACTATTGAAATCGAATCCTCCTGAGGGCTTATTTTGTTCAATTGTAGGAGTAACTCATCCATTCTGCTACCATTAATCGCTATATTTTCTTTAACTGTGTCTAATTCAAATTTAAGATTAATTAGATGATCTAAAATCATCATATGCGCAATGTATGGATTTTGAATATAAGTTTTTAAATCCTCACTAAGGACAAATGGGTAGGTAGTATTAGAATTAAACTTGCAATCTTTTTTTTCCTGAGACAATTGCCTTGATTGTTTAGGAGCTGTGAATTGTTTGAGACTGATTATAGTGTCCTGCAATTCACTAGCAATATTCCTCAAATCATTATGCCACCTAGGTTTAGGATTCAATTCACAAAAATAATCAGGAGAAAATTCCAAGGAATTACACAAACTTGAGTGTTCCCTCTGACTTGTATTCCTAGAAGCCTCCAATGTTATGTGCAACTCTGTACCCAATGTTTCTTTCAAAGCTGCAGAACTCAAAGTTGTATGTGCTGCTGCTTTTTGAAAATTGTCCCTAATAAATTCATTAAGTTTATTGCTAGGGCTAACTGGATTATTGGTCTGATAAAGACATCCCTTGGAAGCCCCTGACTCATTACCAATCATGTCATTAGATGTCATTTGAGCAGACTGTAGCTTTTTTCAACAAAATGATCTTTAATTTTAGTCTGCTTTATTTTATTTACTGCAATACTAGCCTCTGAAATTGTCTCTACAATATCCAACTTATTATTCAGCATTTCCCCCTAGCATAATTCTTTCTCTTTTAGCTATTGGAATGGCTCTATTTTTTAAGTTCGTAAATCCCTTTGATTTCCTACCATCTTGGTTCATTATTCGCATTTGAGTGGAAGTACTACTACTTATAAAACCATCCAAAGCATTTTCTCTAATTCCATTAACATCATCTAAAGTGGAATGCATAGATAATTTTAAATCAATGGGAGAATTTACCACATGTTGTACAGAACTATGATAAATCTCTACATTAATATTAGAAATGGAGCCTTTAAATCATCCATTTCCCCTTCTTTGGTGTCTGGTTTGAACCATGATCTTTATATAGATATCTCTGGAGTTAATACATCCCTAACTAAAAATATTGTGATTATCACAGCTAATCCAAAAACACAGAAATAAAAAAACTTACACCTAGCAACAATAATCAAATAATAAAAAAAAAGCAAAAAGTTGATGCGTAGCTTTAAAATCTCTTTTTTTTATTTTATATTCCCCCCCAAAAAGCTTAAAAACTTCTAATTCAATTTCTAGAATCTGTTTCTTTATCCCGCAAAAACATTAACACCCCTCAAACAACAGTTTGCAACTCTTTAAAATTACCTTTTATCTTCAAAACAGCACCGGTAAATAACATTAAAAGTGAACTGTTTGTACTCTGGATTTTTTAACTCCAAGTGGCGCTTGTGCTACCGCGCTCACACTAGTAGCACATGTATTTTTCTAGGGAAACTGCCCCTCCTCTCAAGCTGACATGATCTAATGACCACAGGTATCTATCTTCTCTCAATTATATGCCCCAGGAGATTTAAACAGACAGTTCTGGTCTTCCAGCTTTGTAGAGGAGCCAAGGCACAAAACACTGTTCTGTAAACTCAGAAATCAGTGCAAAAAGCAGAATAACACAGTTCAGTACCTGCAAGTGGCTTTTTGTAGGGAAACTGACCCTCCTCTCAAGCTGACATGCTCTAATGACCACAGGTATCTTCCTGCTCTCAATTATACTGTATGCCCCAGGAGATTTAAACAGAAAGTTCTGGTCTTCCAGCTTTGTAGAGGAGACAAGGCGCAAAATACTGTTCTGTAAACTCAGGAATCAGTGCAAAAAGCAGAATAACACAGTTCAGTACCTGCAAGTGGCTTTTTTTTCCAGCTTTGTAGAGGAGCCAAGGCACAAAATGCTGTTCTGTAAACTCAGGAATCAGTGCAAAAAGCAGAATAACACAGTTCAGTACCTGCAAGTGTCTTTTTGCAGGGAAACTGCCCCTCCTCTCAAGCTGACATGCTCTAATGACCACAGGTATCTTCCTGCTCTCACTTATATGCCCCAGGAGATTTAAACAGACAGTTCTGGTCTTCCAGCTTTGTAGAGGAGCCAAGGTGCAAAATACTGTTCTGTAAACTCAGGAATCAGTGCAAAAAGCAGAATAACACAGTTCAGTACCTGCAAGTGGCTTTTTTTTCCAGCTTTGTAGAGGAGCCAAGGCACAAAATGCTGTTCTGTAAACTCAGAAATCAGTTCAAAAAGCAGAATAACACAGTTCAGTACCTGCAAGTGTCTTTTTGTAGGGAAACTGCCCCTCCTCTCAAGCTGACATGCTCTAATGACCACAGGTATCTTCCTGCTCTCAATTATATGCCCCAGGAGATTTAAACAGACAGTTCTGGTCTTCCAGCTTTGTAGAGGAGCCAAGACACAAAACACTGTTCTGTAAACTCAGGAATCAGTGCAAAAAGCAGAATAACACAGTCCAGTACCTGCAAGTAGCTTTTTGTTCCAGCTTTGTAGAGGAGCCAAGGCATGAAATGCTGTTCTGTAAACTCAGGAATCAGTGTAAAAAGCAGAATAACCTATTTGTATATTTGATTGCAGTGGGCAACAATTTCAAATTACACTTCAAGGAACTGTCACAGTACAGAGGCCTGGAGCAGTACACTAAGTAACATGTAAGAGCCAAGTGACAGTTAAGTAAGGAGATTGGATAATAACTACTCAGTAGCAATTTGTCTTTGTCCGGCTTTTGTATTAACATTATTCAGGCTTCTGTTAAAGTAGAATCTGAAAAGTCAGATGAACATAAGTAATTAAATAGCCAGGTCTGAAAAGGGGCAAGTTTGGCTGAACAGACTGCATAAAAGTTATTAGTGAAGCCAGCAGGCCCGGGAGATTTGTCAGTGGAAGTTGTATGACCTGTTTAATCTCTGAAATGGTTATGGGGTCCTTAAGTATTGTGGGGTGAGAGCAGGGAGGGGGAGTTGAGCAAGATATGTAGAAATTCAATCCGTAAGAAATGAGTGGGGGAGGTCACTCATATAAAGGGAGCGATAGTAGGACTTAGAAACATTGGCAGTGGTCTGAGGGTGGGTGACTTTGGCCTCACTAGGACTAGGTCAGAGACTGAGAATAATTTTAGAGGTCTCAAGCTGATAAAGTCGTAAGACCAATAGCTTCCCAGCCCGCTCCCCAGATTCTAAATATCATGTCTTTGTTCTTATAAGGGCTAGTTCATCTCTTTCTGCCATAAGGTCAGCATAATGAGCCCTTAAGGAATTTAACTGAAGCCAGACAGAGGCAGATGTATCTGAAGTGAGTTGCTGCTCCAGCTGCTGGATATCCCTAAGCAGTTGGTCAAGTTGCGCATTACGGGCCTTGGTGTGATTAGATGGAAGCCTAATACATTCCCCTTGAACTGCACATTTTGCAGCCCCCCCAAAGAACGTCAAGAGAGGCTACTGAGCCTTCATTTTGTGAAAGAAAATCCTTAAGAAAATCCTGTATTAGTTTCAGAGCATTGGGATCTTCGAGCAACTGTGAATTAAGGTGCTAGGCTCTATCCCATTCCTCCAGCCCATGGACAGAAAGTACCAAGCATACAGGGGCAAGATCAGAGATGACTAACTAATGAATTTCACAGGAAAGCAAACTGGGAAGATTTTCCTCGCTAATAAGAAAGTTAGGTTCTGAGACAATCATCTTAGGCAACTTTAATATAAACTAGCATGCATCTGATGCTGGCATTTATAGGGATGCCATCTCAGCAGCTAACCTCTCACAGATGGTTGTCTCCACCACAAGAAAAAAATACAAAACTGGCACTAGTACCCTGCTGGACTGGGTTCTGACCAGTCATCCTTCCCATATCTCCAACACCTCTGTGCTCCATGACTCACTTAGCGATCATTCCCATTATCTGTGAATGGTCAAACAAATTCTGCAAGCCCCCGCCTAAAATAATCACCAGCCGAGTTCTCCCTCATGGCCAGCGGAGTCACCTTAAATCCTGCCTCAGTCAGCATGATTGGTCTCCCATTTACAAAGCCACAGATGTTGACTTAGCCCTCAGATACTTTGTTTCCTCCTTCAATGCAGCCTACGACTCCTACGACCCACTAAAAAAGTGAAAAGTTAAGGCACTATGCAACCCTTGGCTAACTGGTGAGCTTTTGGCACAGCTAAAATCAAGGGGCCACCTCTGGGCACTGGCTAGGGCCTCTGGTGCTCTATCTGACATTCAGAACTACAAACGTACCCAAAACAACTGCACGAAATCCATTAGACTAAAGAAAAGCATGTACTACAGAGAAGCTCTCTCTGATGCCTGGGGAAATGGGACTGAGTTTTGGAAGAACATCAAAGAAGTCATGGGGAAGCAGCCCAAATCCTCACCAATGATGCTAAAGATTGATGGGTCAATCACTCTTGATCCCCTGGTCATTGCCAGCACTTTCAATGATGCGTTCACTGACCTAAGTAGTGTTCTCCCTATGGGCTTTTTCCTGGCTTCTGACTCTGCCACTCCCTGTAGCTATCCCTCTCCTTCCAGTAACCCGCCTTTCTAGTTCAAAACTGTCAAGAAGCATGAAGCCCACAAATACATCACCAAAGCAGTCTCCAAGTCAAGAAATAATGGGGACTCGCTGGAGTTTAAGCTGCTATCTCTCACCCTTGATGAGGTCCTAGGTCCATTAACTCAAATTTTCAACCTCTCCCTTAGTTTCAGCCAGTTCTCTGACACATGGAAAGCTGCTACAGTTACACCAGTCCACAAAAGCCGGGATAAGGCCATCCATGGGAACTATCGACCCATCTCTATACTATCTCCTCTCTCCAAGACCCTGGAATGCGTAGTGGCCAACCAAGTTATGGATTTCCTGGAAAAATACAATATTCTATGTACTCAACAACATGGTTTCAGAAAAGGCCACAGCACGTTATCTGTCTTACTGGAATTCACTGGAGCTCTACACAGCACATTGGATAAAGGTCATCTAACCAGGGCTGTATTTGATGATTTGTCTAAGGCGTTTGACACTGTCCACCATCGTCTACTGATTGAACAGCTCTGGTCTTCTGGGCTGTCTCCTAACACTGCAGCCTGGTTCAATAGCTACTTTGAAAATCAGTAACAAAGAGTAAAAGTCTCGGGTGTTCTCTCTGATGCCAGACCGATCTGCTCTGGAGTCCCACAGGGGTCTATACTGGGCCCCCTACTATTCAGCCTTTTCCTGAACAGCCTTCCACAATCCTGCCCCGAGCAACTCATCCTGTATGCTGATGCTGCAGTAATCTTCACCTCTCACAAGGACCCTGAACTCCTACGACACAATCTTCAGCAAAGTTTTGCCGCTGTGGAAAACTGGTTTAGCATGCATAAGCTGGTCCTAAACCATAAAAAAAACAAGGTTATGCTTTTCAGCAGCCATCACAATAAGCATAGGCATCACCATCACAGCTAGCCTCGGAAACACCCTTGAGCAGGTGCAGTCATTTAAATACCTTGGGATATCCCTGGACCCAAATCTATTATATGGTTCCCACATTGACTGTGTTGCCAAAGCCGCAAATATGCATTTAGGCAACAACATCTTACACTCAAAGCTTTGAAGATCACTGTCCAGAGCTCGGTGGTCTCTATCATTGACTACAGCCTTATCATCTATGGCTCTGCGTCAGCCACTGCACTCAGACGAATATCGACATCCCTCAATAAGGCTTGTTGGCTCATCTCGGGTGCTCACCATCTGACTCATACGTGTGACCTTTATGCACAAACTGGATGGCTTCAACTCTCCAACTGTATTAAGTATCTAACTTGGACAATGGTGAAGAAAGTTACTATGGGCCTCGCCCCTCTTGGTGTCTAAGCTCTATTGTGACCATGCCTGAATCCTCATAACACCAGGGGTCCAAATCTCAGCTCCTCCAGGTTCCCTGCTGTTGCACCTCCCAGTGCCAAAGATCCTTTGCCCATAGGAGACCTAGCTGGCTAAATGGTCTCAGTCCTGACATTGCCTCCATGCCTAAGCTTGGCCCATTCAAATCCAAACTTCATCTTCATCTCACTGCTGCTAGCTCCTGTGACTGCTACATATAACCAGCCCTTCCCATCTTCATCCAATCTGCTCTATGCACTTATACCCTATCCTCCCTCTTCTTCCACTTCCACTTCCTCTCCCCTTCCCCCCTTCGTGCCTATCTCCCCCCTTCCCTTTGCTAACGCTTCCCCCCATTTTGTTGTCTATGTCACCTTCTGCTCCCCACTGTGATACTGACAATGCCTCTGGCTGCTCCCTCCTCCCTCTGTGTCCTCCCCTATGTGCCCCCATACCTTTCCCTGTTATTCTCCTATGTTATCTCACTCTTGTACAGCTTATCCTGACTACAGCATTGTATTTCTCCTAGTCGTAATATGTTGTTTTCCATATTTTTTCTTTCTGTATTGTACTGTATTTGACATGGTACCTTTGTAAAAGAGCCTTGGCTCAAAGGTATTTGCAATTCTGGACTTAAGAAAGTAGTCTATCCTTGAAAAAGTAAAATGGGGAAGAATAAAACGTATACATCAGGGATTGACTAGGCCTAAACTATCCATTAATTCCCACAGACCCCATTGCCCTGGTGAAAGGCCTCACCTGTACAGACTAGACTTATCTAAGTCGGGTTGATAAGTGAGATTCCAATCTTTATCAAGCAAAACAGGCAAATGGACAAAGGAGGCCAACAGTATGGCCAAAATAATAAAAAATGTGGGAGAATCTGTATTAGCACCATAAACTGTGCCTAATAGAACATCAAAGATGCCCAGGCTACCATGCAAGAAGAGGTAGCACCCTTCAGGGTCCCAGTATTCATTAACCAGTTGAAAAGAGATACCATCCATGGGCAATCAGAACAGCCAGGCCACCCATTTTATTACCATTGCCCGCTCTGTGCGGGGGGTTTGTTTATTCAGCTACCACAATACCTTGCATAAAATAGCTTATATGTCCCAAACATATAACTTGCATTGACTATTTGTAAGTTCAGTATGTGCCTTATAGAAAGCAACTCACAACTATGCAATGTGTACAGTACTTTCAAATTTGTAACAATTATTTTTTTTTTTTAACTTTCTCCTAGTCCCTGCCCCAAAGAATCCTTTCCTTGGGTCTTTTTGGTCAGGCTCCGATGTAGCATGGACCCAGCATCATTCCGTGCGAGACCGGGAGATTTTTTGCCTTTGATTTTTCTCCCGGTCCCATCCCCCCAAGGGTGCCAATACAGAGGACTTGAGTCCAGATAGGCAATGTGCTTATGCACATTGCTGACAAGCATCCACAGTGTCCTCCTGACCCCAGGCTTCCTTGTAGGGAGCTGTTATGCCTCAGCACCCATGCTTTCACCAAAGGCAATGCATGTGGGCATTGCTGCCCAAATAGCCCACCCCCCCGGAGGAGAAGGAGAGCATCCATGGGGACACTCAATCCTACCTCCCCTGGTGGCCTGAGTCTGTTCACCAGTGTAGCACAAAGTGTGGCATCCAGTATCTCAACCACCAGCTCCACTGGGTCAGCCCCAAATTTGTAACAATTCTGCTGCTTTATGAAGGTTGTACAATACTATGTGCTAAGTAAGGCACAGGTTATAATGATTGCAAATCTTCACAGGTATGTACCCAAAAAGTATTCAGATTACAGATCTACAATGTGTATGAAATGCCACACCTGTGTGGCATGACTCCAGCCATGTACTTTGCCTATTGTTCATGAGGTTAGGGGAGGCGGGGGGGGTTATTAGGATTGCTATTTGCCTGTTTTAATATGTTGAACTTCTATGTAGTACCATACTTTTGATCTCTGATCTTACTTTTTTTTGTAGGGTAGAATGGTCTTGTGCCAAGGTAGTGCCTTTTGAAGGTTTTGAGAAAAAATATTAATCAGATCCAGAGTTATTAGGATTTAAATTTTTTTCTGAAGATGATCAGTTTTGGAGGCCACATTTAAAGAGGGATATAGAACTCCTGGAGAGGGTCCAGAGGAGGGCAACCAAAATGATTTGGGGCTTGGGGGATAGGACCTATGGGGAGAGGCTTGAAGAGCTAAATATGTACACATTGGAAGAGAAAGAGACCGGGGCGATATGATAGGGTCTTCAGGTACATGAAGGAGATAAATAGGGGAGGAGTAGTCAGGGTGCTCCGAAGGAAGGAGGGGGGCAACTAGAGGGCATGGGTGGAAGCTGAGGGGAGATTCAGGGAGAAAGGAAGAGGTGCTACTTCACTGAGAGGGTGGTGGAGCCATGGAATGCACTGCCCAGGGGGCTGGTGGAGGCAGAAATGGTGGAGGGGTTCAAGAGGGGGTTGGACAGGTACAGGGGAAGGGTTCTGGAAGCAAAAACCAGTACAGCGAGAATATCCAGGACTGGGAAGGGAGAAGCCAGAGAGGGAGATAGGGGCAGCAAGGTCAGCTTCCAGGGTGGGGGCTGACCAAACGAGCAGACATGAAAGACCATAGGCCTATTCTGCTGGCATTTTAGTATGTTAGTGTGTTGAGATAACTCTCTGACATGACCCAAAAATTTTAATGTAGGGAGCATTTTGCTTTCACACCACTTAATATTTTTTGGGTCATGAGAAAACTTTACATGTCATGATGGCCACAGTCTTGTTTCTTGTTAAACTAAAAACATGGAAAATACATTAAAATGATGCATTTTAAAAAAAATAAACACCTGAACCTAGCTAAATGGGAGCTGTTTGGCTAGATTCTGGTGTTTGCTTTTATAAATTAGGTCTAGAAATATGTTTTCTGGGCACCCTAAGATCCTAGTTGCCAAGCTTGGTGAGATGAGCTGCTTTTCAGGTTGTGAGCCAAGAATTTCCCTGAAACGAAAAAGGTGCATCAGAGTAATTTTTTGCTCACACTCAAAACAATGACATTTACATGGTCCCTCCCCTCCCAGCACAGCCAGCCCTCCCTTGTCATTCCTGATATTCATTTATTTTATTTATAAGTATACTACCTCTCCCTCACAGCTCAGCCAACACTCCCATGTCATTCCTGATACTCATTTATTTTATTTATAAGTATGCTACCTCCACCTCACAGCTCAGCCAGCCCTCTCTTGTCTTTCCCAATTGTGCTTGATTTTACTATACTCCCTCCATGTCCCAGCTCAGCTAGCACCCCCTCATACTTCCTGATTGGATCTACTGTGTAGGCAGACTGAGATGTCCACCTCCGGTACTACTTTATACCACCCCCTTCCCCTCCAGATCTCCCATCCCCCCAATACTTAGATGGTAACACCAGGGTGCCCACTCCTGGTACTGCCAAATAGTAAATGCTGGCAATGGGGTGCCAATCCCCAGTGTCAGGTCTGGTCCCCTTAAAAAAATAAAACTGTTCCTTGTTTTTTTATTTTATTTAAACTTGCAAAGTAGAAAATCATACTTTGTTGATTTGTCCTCCCCCACTCCCCCAATCCCACCTGACTCACCCATCCACTCAGGACCCACCTTCCCATCCCCCGCCCCCTCACTCACCTAATGTGGGTCCCACATCACAGATCCACTCTCCAATCAGAAAAATGTCTTCCTCCTAGATATGAGATTAAAATGTAATCCCGGTTATCGTATTTCAATGCATTTTGAACTTTTACTTACAACTTTGTCCTTTTTAAACAGTTTAACACTAAATTTTCAGAATGACCTTTTTGGGACCACACCTCATGAACAAGGCAGGTGACATTTTTCAAATCCATCCCAAAAGGTGATTTCAGAGTCACTCCACAAAATCACCTTTCAGTAGGGATATGAAAAGTTTCACCTACCGTGTTTATGAGGTGCTATCACAAGAAGACTATGTTGAAAATTTGGTGTAAAGATATGGTAAAATGACCAAGTTATGAGTGAACATTGAAATATTTGCATATTTTTCTACCAAACTTTCAATATAGCTTTTTTGGAAACCCACCTCATGAACAAAGTAGCAGCATAGCTTAGTTGGTAGCATATCCACCTCTGGGTCAGAAGTTCATGGGTTTTAGTTCCACACTGGGATTGGGCTCATATCTTAATGCTGGCATCTGAGTGCAGTATTGGGGGGATGCTGTACTGTCGGGGTGTGCCGTCCTTCAGATGAGATGTTAAACTGAGGTCCCTTCTACCCATCCTGGTCCTGGTGCTGTCCTGGTGGGCATCTATGTGGAAGTAAAAGAACCCAAGGCATTTTTCACAAAGAGCAGGGGAATTTATATTTGTGAAAATACAGGCAAAATTACAGAAATCACAAAATTCAATTAGAAAATTATAAGAAGACAAAATTAAGCAGAACAATCAACCATGAAAATAATGCAATCAAAAAAGTATCATATAAATCTCTTAAGGAACATAACAATAAAGCAGTCAGCTAGAAAACATAAATGACACACAGAAAAAAAAATGATGAAAATGTTTCCAGTACACTCTAACTTTTTGTTGTGTACGAGAGGTACATTCTGATAAATATATTTTATGTAAAGCACAGCCTACATTTTGTAGAATCTCCTGAAAAAAAAACACATTTTTGTTGTAAGACCTTAGCACAACAGGCTTGCCAACTATAGTACATGAGGAGAACACTCAGAGTTTGCAAAGTCCCCGCATACAGTCCAAACACCAATTCATGGTACATGATGGAGGTAAATGGAGGTTCACCCAACTGAGCTGCAGCATATGACCAAAAATTAACTATATACAGTAGGAACATTCAAAAAATAAATGTGTTTGCATTTCCAGTGTCATAGTGCACCCTGCTGTATGCAATATCATTTGATAATGGGTTTATGTTTGTGGGAGTCCCGCACCCCCAGGCAACCATGCACACTGAGCCGTAGGACATCCCACACAAACACAGGGAACCTAGGGTTGCAAGAATACTTAAGGACTTGGTTTTGATCAACAGTTGGACAGAGAGGGAGAACCAAGTCTTTCTGAAAAGTTGTACTTAAAATTTCCTTATATAAACCATTCCTGGTACAAATCTGACAGAAAATCTAATTTCAGGTTCTGTGCCTTAACCTTAGAAAACATACAACAGATGTATTCTGGGCTAGGAAATGATAATTTAATATGTCTTAATTTTTGTGCATACCAAGCAGGAACATAGTGTTGTGCCAATTCATAAACAGCTGCACTCCATACTGTGTTTGGAAGTAGGGAACAAAGATTCCAGTGCAAGAATGTGCTATAAAAAAAGACTAAGGGATTCACCATCTCAAGTCCTCCCTTCTTTTTAGGGAGATAAGTAGTATTCCATTTAATTGGATTCAACTGGCTTCCCCATAAGGCTTGAAAGAAAACATTATATAGCTTGGCCTCTAGTGTAGGGGGAGGGGGAAACACATAGCTGAGATAGACAAAAATAGGCAGCAATAATGTTTTAATAAGAAAAACTCTTCGATTTCTAAATTCTTTTCCCTTTCCTTAGATTAACCTTTGCTTCTGTTAATTGTAAGTGGGTATTCCAATTATCAGCTTCCATCAACTGTAATACAAAAGTAATTACCAATATGGAAAGGTCATCTGGGGCTACTGCTATATAAGCAATAGTAGGAGGATGATTGTGTGCCATGGTACCCAAAGAATACCCACAACCTTTAGTAAAACCAATTTTTGAGGTTGAGTTTACAGCAAAGTTATGTAAAACTTGTTTCAGGGTTTTCCCAGAATCTGTGTTGGCTAGGATGACCACCACATCATCTGCAAATGTTAATGTTTTAACAGGGGGATGATGGAGGGATAACTGAATGCCCTCCACTCTAGGGTGTGAGTGGATATGTCTCAAAAGTGGATTTAGTCCAAAAACATACAACATGGGGCTTAGAGGGCAGCTCTGTTGAACCCCTCTACATAGCTTGTTGGAGGAACCAAGCAGCCATTGACTAGAGGTGTCATTGTGGCATCAGTATACAAGCACTGGATCCATTGGATAAATAACGGAGGAAGGCCATAATGTTTCAAAGTTGAAAATAAATAGTCATGCGAAAGCCTATCAAAGACCTTTTCCTGGTTGAGGCTTACAACAAAACCTTGTACCAACCCTTGCTGTCCCCTAGAAAACAATTCCCTCAGTATGAGTAAATTATCATGAATAGATCGAGTTTTAATTGCGTAAGTTTGAGAAGAGCAAATCAAGACTTCTGCAGCCAGTGCCAGCCTACTTGCCAAAATTTTAGCTAAAATCTTATAATCTGAGTTCAGGAGGCTAAGTGGTTTCCAGTTACCCAGATCAGCCTTATTCTCTCTTTTAGATAAAAAAATAAACACACCAGAAGTGAAGGACTTGGGAAGGTTCCTCACTGCATGTCGTTGATTAAATACTTCTGACAATGGTGGTACTAATTGGAACTGAAATGCTTGAGAAAATTCAGAACTTAGGCCATCATTACCAGAGGAAACATTGGTATGTAAAGATTTAATACAATCTACAACTTCTTGTGGCATGATGGGACTTATCAGTCTATATTGAATATGATCAGGCAAGGCAGGAAGAACTAAATCTGAATAAAATTCAGCAGTGGGAGTGACCCCCTGAATGGTACTGAACGTATTGCAAGCGTGTCTCTGTACTGTGTCCAAATTATCCTGTTTAGACTGTACAAGCACTCCCTTGGCCATGCAAAGCCCAGTCATTTGTCTGCTGTACACTCTCTTTTTGCAGTCTTTAAATGGATCAAACGTTTGTTTTGTGTTTTGAATACCAAATTGCATTTCTTTGATAAAGATTTGCCCCTATCATATTGTAAGGCTCTCATTTCCTTCATTGGATTAGAAACCAATGCACTAGTATCATCCCCCAGTTCAGATCTAGATATATCTTTTTGAAGCATATTCCATAAATGGAGGTATTGTAAATACAAATTAGAAGCCTTATGTCCAGAATAGGAGCAAAATAATTAACAAATCTCCATTTTACTGTCTTCCCACCACTGGACATAATCATCATGCAAACATAAGACTGATAACCGAGCTTCCCACAAAATGTTCCATTGCTGTATTAAACTTGGATCTGATAAAAGAGATGTGTTCAGTCTCCACAAACCTTTTCTATGGGTGGAATGTGTCCCTGCTGAATTTTATTCATTAAAAGTCTATGATCTGAGATCTCAGAAACCTTAGTGAAGGTATCTACCACTTGCAGAACTGAGCAGACAAAAAAATAATCAATGCAGGTGTGAAGGCTACCCTTTTGAAAAGTGGACCCACCAGTAGGGCGTATAGTTCTAAATGCAACTTGTAGAGCAGCCTGCTGTACTGTGTTTCAGAGACTGTTAGAGTCGCAGAACATTTTGCTAGTAGCTAATCCCCTGTCCTTATGTTCAAGGCCACAATTAAAGTCACCCCCCATATCACCATGCTTGATGTATGCAAACAGGGCTGTATTAATTGAAACAACTCCACTCTTTCAGCTTGTGTTTTGGGGGCATATATCAATATAAATTAATATCTAGTTGATCTGTAAGTCAAATCAAGGAGCAAGGCCCTACCAGGTTCTAAGTCAAGTAATCTTGTGACAATGAAGTCTGTTCCTGCTAGCAGAATACCAACCCCATCATACCTACCTGGCTAATAGACCAGAAAAAGGGTTCTTTGGTCCATAATTTAGAGGCCTGGAAAACTTCAAACTGTGATGTGAAACGTGTATCTTGTAAGAAAAAAATGCAGTCTTTCAGGATAGTAAAAGTAGCCAACCGTTTCTTGTGGCTTTTGATGCAATTAACGTATAAAGAAATCACAGTAAGAGTTTCCATTTAGGAGTATGGAGAGAGAAAGGATTCAGGTAACAGAACCTTTCCTAGAAGAAGATCTGGTCACTCTTTGGGCTTTAGTACCTGCACCCCCTAGAGTGCACCCCCTAGAGAAGGAGGAGGGCAGAGTAGAAGAAATAGAGGAAGTTTCAGAGGCATCATCCTCCTCCTCTTCTGTATCCCCACATTTAGAGGACTTGCTTAATTAAAACACTGTATTTATTTTGTGTGGTCCAATAAGGTTTCTTGCCCCTGGAAGTGGGGACATCTTGTGATCTAGGATGTTTCTTTTTCTTTTCTTTTTATTTTTTTCACTACCAGAAAGATATCTGAGTGGTGGTGGTAGTGGTACCCGGTTAGATGAGCGCTACATTTATAGTGTCAGTCAAGAGAGTGCTAGTCTATGTAGCGCTACCAGGGACAGTGAGCAGGGATTTACAGTGCTAGCCATATGTGCTCCAGCAGAATCCAGGAGCCTGGCCGAGTTGCTCCCATGGCATGGAGGACTGGAGCATAGAGCAACTCGGCCAGGCAACAGTGGAGACCAGGGTTCTTATCCTGGTCTCCAAAATGTTTTTCCAATTGGGACTTTAACACTGGTGTGAGGGGGCTCTTGCCCCATGATCCGCCCCCCCAGAGTGGGAATCCTTATTGGGGGGTGTAGGGGTGGATCCCCCCCTGCAAAAGAAATATCAGTGCTTTTTCTCCGCGTCCTTCTCGCCGATTACATTCTTGTTGGTGTTATTCTGACCCAGTGCTGGTGGTAGCATGGCAGCACCCTGGGGAATACTATTCTGAGGAGGAGGCAGTGGAGCAGCAGTTGGAACAGAGACATCAGATTGTGTGGGTTCTGGATGTACATCCAAGGGTGAGTCAGTAGTTGAATCCACTAGAGGTACAGGATCTACTGGATTGGGGACATCTTGTTGGTCTGGCTCAGATGTGTTTGTGTGTGTGGGGGGGGGTGGATTGGCAAATCAGCATTTAGATGCTTCCATAGCCCATTGCTGTTGTTGCTTACTCACCAAATCTTCTTGTGAAACAACAGGACCCTTGTTATGAGAGGCTCATGGACACCTAGCCAAAGAATGTCCCCATTTTTCACGTAAATTATACCTAAAGACATTTTTACAATCAGCAGCGCCATGGCCATATTCTAAACAGTGTGCACATCTGGTGTTATCACAGGTAATACTAAGATGGTCTCGAGAGCCACATTTAAAACAAGATTTTGGCTGTCCAGCATAGAACAAAATGCTTTTATCTCATCCCAGAATGAAGCTAGTGGGTAAATGCCTGACCCCCCTGGTCAGTGAGGTGTAATGTAACTCTGATTTTCCAGCCCTGGTCCAGATTTATTCCATGTCAATGACTGGTTCTGCTTTATCCAAAACGTTGCACCTTTGGTGCAACCAGTACAAAATATCCGAGATAGTTACACTCTCATTTCTAAACATAACTGTCACAGTTTAGAGAGTGGGTTTTGTAAGAGGGATGGCTAGGAAGGGCAGCCATAAAGGGGTATCCCTCAGTCTATTGTATTGTTGCAAAACCTTTCTAGCCCATGGACATTTTTGAAGCTTACATCATAATTAGAATCTCCAACATATATTAGAGCATATATTTCTGAAGCAAATTATTTTAAGGAGTCTTTCAAAAGTTTCCTTGCCACAAAAACTCAGTCAGGTGGCGGATCCATTCCACCCTTGTAAATGATGTGCACAGCATTTTTTCTAGGTACAGGTTCCCCCATGGCTCTAAAGAAATCTGAGTAAGCCCTCGGTGGTGGTGCAGAGGTCACCGATTGGTGAAGGGTGGGTCCGGGAGAAGGCTCAAGACTGCTTGAGTTATCCAGGGGTGCAAGCAATGGCACAGTATGAGGTTCTCTTGGTTCAGGGGCTCAGGAAGCCCAGTCCAGTCCTGCATCCCCGATTCATTTGCTAATGTTGGTTAGTCTGTAGAAGAAGGCTCATGGAGTGGAGAAACAGGAGTGTTAGTCAAAAGAGTATCTGTGTCAAGACGAGGCATGAAGACCAGTGTGTTAGTCAGGAGTCGTCCTACAGTCAGCATGTTCAGGTTCTCAGTGAGAGTGTCCCTTGCTGGAAGGGAACTAGTCGGCAAGACAAGCACAGCATTAGGGGCATCATTCTGCGGATGATCCATCAGTTATGGGAAAGAAGGGACTGGCATCGGTAAAGCAGAGTCTTGAGTTACTGCAGAAGTGGCAACACTAGAAGAAGGTACAGATTCCTGATATCTCTGTACCTCTGGGTCTGAGGCATCTGAAATCCAGTCACCGGTGGTAGCATGCACTCAGCCCGCAGCATCTAATGTTTTTTCAGGGGACCAGGTATGTTTCTTCTTTGAGCAATAGAACAACGCTTCATGCCAGTTAAGACAGGGGTTCCATGCAGCGCAGAGTGGGCGCTGCTGTTGCCAGGGGAAATATCAGGTTGTTGCAGTGGGGGACCAGTCTTACTTGGAGAAAAAGCAGTACTTGTAGATACAGGGCTCCCAAGAGAAGAAACAGCCCTGGCAGCAGCTAGCTTGCAGTCTTCCTCTTGTAGCAAGGCTAGCAAAACTGCACACTGATATTCATGTCTAATAATGGAATCAGTCACAGTTCGTGGTATATCTGAGTGTCTCAATGTAGAGGGAGACATGCTAGATTCAGAAATAGCAATCAAAGTCATAGCATCTTCCATTTCAGAATCAGGAGCAGTTCCAAAAGCAGAGTCCATATCAACAGCAAAGTCAGTAGGCATAGCACAGGCAGGGTGCACTGGGTATTGAACTCCTGACTCAACAGCAGAGCCTCCACCTTCACTCTCCTCACCAGCATCCACCATCTTGGAGGGACAGAAACTCTCCTCTCAGGCAGAGTAGGGAAATTTCCCCGGTGTCCTTGCTAATATTCCCCTTCCCATAAAACTGGTTCACGCAATTGTCCAAGGCTGTGTGTGGGTGTTAATGTACAGGATGTGCTGCCACTACACATTCAGTCACTTCACTACCAGTCTAGCATTGCTTGTAAAGTACTTTGGGATACAATGCGTATGAAAAGCACTATATAAATGCTGATTCTTCTTCAACAAGCAGGTGAAATTTTTCAAATCTGTGATGAAAGGTGATTTCGCAGTCGGTTCACAACATTACCTTTCAGGCAGGGTTGGAACATTTTCACCTACCTGGATCATGACATGAGATCATATGAAGACTATATTCAAAACTTGGTATCAAAACATTAAAAAAACAGCAAAGTTATGAATGTACAGTACATTGTAATTTTTCCATGCTCGCGTATAACTTTGGTAATTGTCACTTCAAACTTTCAACATAGTCATTTTTCCACACCACCTCATAAATGTTACAGGTGTTGTTTTTCAAATCCTGGCTGAAGCATGTTTTCATACTTGTGGTATGAAATGATATTTTGGCCAGTATTCTATAAATGCCACATGTCGTGTTTACAGTATACAGGGGAAACAGCACTGTTATGCAAAAGCACCACCCAGCCTGGGAAGGGAAGTTGCAGGGTTGTCTGCATGGGCCCAAGTGCCATACAGTGAAGAGAACTCTTTCTCTTGGAATAGTGCCCCACACCTCCATACCTGTGACTGCCAGAAGGACGTGCACTTCAGCTGACAGATGGACTCATTGCTGTGCATGTCTGTATCTGTAGCCACATTGAAATGCATGGCCCAGAGGGCTCTGTACATCTGCAGCCCACCAGACAGCCCCACAAATTCTTGATATCCATTGCTGCACAGAAGTAGATGGCTCAGAGGGCCCTGTACTTCTGCAGATAGATGGACTCTTGTGCATCTGAATTGAAGAGACCTGTGTGAATGAGAATATGATTTCACTATCTCAAATAGAAAGGAAATTCATTGCAAAAAAACTGCAATAATGCACCAGTTAGGGTTCAAATTACTGCCACAAAAGTAGGGAAATGTGATGTTCAGGTTTCCAACCATAACTCCCCCCTCCCAAGCAGCAAAAGGACAAGGCCACACAAGAAACCACAGGCAACTACCATCAAGTAAGGTAAACAACAACTGTTTCCAGATGACGCAAATGCAGTAGCACTGATGTGGCCTTTATTTCTGCAGCCACAACTGTGTGTGTGTATGTCTTATAGTGTGCATAAGAACCTGTGGCTGCAGAAGCACAGGCCTCATTGGGGTCTGCACTTCTGCAGACAGAAGCACTGTTGCAATGTGGATATCATGGATTTCTATATTCAAGTGCAGGCCCCACAGGGGCCTTGAATTCTGTGACCAGAAGTCAGTGTGTATGTCTTACACCTGTGACTGCAGAAACACAGGTCCCTCAGTGGCCAATGCTTCTGCAGATAGAGCAGTGTGTATGTCTTACAGTGTGGATGAGTACCTGTGATTACAGAAGAGCTGGCCCCATAGGGTCCTGTGCTTCTGCAGGCAAAAGCACTTTTATAATTTGAGTATAATGGATTTGTATATGTGGCTGCAGGGGCCTGTGCTTCTGCACACAGAACTACTGTTGTGAATTGAATATCATGGATTTCTAGGTGCAGTTACAAGTGAGTGTGTGTGTTGTGGTGTGCATACCACACCACAAAGGTAGCACATCAGTGCTACTGAATCTGTGCCTTCTGGAAAGAGTTGTATATTGTTTGTCCTGTCTGATGATGGCTGTCTGGAGTTTGTGTGGTCTTTTGCTGCTCAAGGGGTGGGGAGTTAAGATTGGAAACCCTACTGCCTTATTTTCCTACTTTTGTGGTGGTAATTTGAGCCCTAACTGGTGCATTAACACAGTTTTTTGCAATGAATATGTATATTATATATATTATACTAGTGAAGTAGCACCAGCATAATTAGGGTTGACCAACAGGCTCTATGTTAAACACCTAACTTTGCACCTTAATAGCTCTGGAAGTATTAGATGAAACTGGCTGAAAGTTTGCAAGCATAGCCTAGTAAGCAACATCTGAATCTGTCAAAAGTTTTGTGATGGTAGCTTGTGCAGTTTCTGAGATCCACATATGTTATTTTCCTGTAGAAGACTATTTTTTTTCCTATACGTAACACTAGTTTTTGGTGTTGTTCTCACATACGGTCTACATGGATTGGATTTTTTACTGAAACTTTCAGGGTAGAAGTATACTGGGTCAAGATAGTGCCTGTGGAAGGTTTCACAAAAAAATATTAAATGGTTCCAGGTTATAAAGATTTAAAGTTTTGTTTTTTGCTGTTCTGAGCATGCTCAGCAGGGTTTTTTGGGTAACGTTCTGATATGACAAGAAACATTCCATATCACAGACCGTTTTTGGTTTTCTCACCACTGGCTTCTCAGCATGAAAAAATGGTTTCATGTCATGACAGCTGCCATCTTGTTTTTCCCATGAATGAAAAAACATGGAAAATACATACAAATTGTATAATTTTAAAAAGAAGCACCTGAACCTAACTAAATGGGACATGTTAAGCTAGATTCTGATGTTTGTTTGTTTTCTCAAAAATGGCTAGAAATACCTTTTCTGGGCACCCCAAAATTCAGGGTGCCCAGCTTAGTGACAGGAGTCATTCACCTGCATTCTCTGTATGAGAACAGCAGGACATTCTTGAATGCTTAGGCTGTAGCTGGAGTTGTGCTTCCAGCTTCAGTTGAAGCAGTGAGCCAGTGTTCCCCTGTTCTCTTTGTCTCTGTTTGTCTGTCTGTCTCTCTATCTATCTATCTGTCTAAAATATTTCTTCAGCAGAGCAGGGTGCCCACCCTGGTACTGCTCCTTTTCCCCCCCTCCTCTCCAGGTCACATGCTCCCCTTCCCAGTGATTACGTATTTAATTATAGTGGCATGGTAGCACCACTGTAATTAGGGCTGAGTAGGCACTTTAATGTTAAACCCCAATTTTTGCACTGTAATGTCATCACAACAGCTTGACAGATTTGCATGAAATTTTGTATGCACAGTCTTGTGGGGTAGATCTCTTGACATGCCTAGTTTTGTTCCCATTAGATGTTGCAGATTCTGAGATGTGGATAGAGAAAAAACATTTTAAAAAATTGCTGTTTTTGTTGTTTTTTGGCCATCACATAGCACCCAGATGGTTTGGAATTTTGGTCTGAAATTTGAAGGGTAGGTAGGGCTTGTCTCAGAAGGATTTAATTTGCTGGTTTGGTGAAAAAGCTATTAATCAGTTCAAAAGTTCTTACATTTTAAAAATTCGGGTTCTGAGCATGCTCAGTCAGCACTTCACAATAGCTATAAAAATGATTATTGATGAGCTATGAGGTGACTCTATGTGTCTGTAGCAAGCCTGCTTTTGCTTCTGATAACCTCCCCCTGTCATGACCTCCTACCTTATACTAGCTAATCACACCCACTGACAAATCTCAGTCACATTTTTTGTTCTACTCCTCCATCTTCCTCCTCCTTTCTCTATCTTCAATTCTATCTTTGTTTATTACATTACAAGCTCTTTTATATATCACATTAATTATTACATTGTATACTCATATTTGCCTATGACTTGCTGTAAATTCATATGTATTCACTGTAATTTGTTTTCCTGTTAGTCTGTGCTTCTGCACCTGGGTTATCAATGCACCCACCAGTATACAAAGTTAAATAAATAAATAAAATGGCTCTTGAATAATGAGCTTATTTTCATACCTGTTTTTGTTTTAATTGAGGGAACTAGGAACTAGAAAAACTGGGTGAAAACTACAAGCTATCCCTCCTTGGGAAGCTTGGTCTTTTCAAAATCACTTTTCACAACAATTTATTTTGGTTTCACCTGTTCACATTATTAGAAAAACACTTCCTTATGTGTCCCACGTTTTCAAAAATATCAGTGTAAGCATAGCTCATGCATAATTATGAGCTTATTTGCATACCCATTTTATAAATTGAGAGAATTAGAAAAACTGGCTATATATTTCTGTACTCAGTACAGAAATAGGAGACTACAACTCTCAGTAAAGAAATCGTGTCAGCTATATACTGTATGCACAAAGCCTTATTTTAAAAATAAACATCTGAGATCCTATTCTGTTGTAACCACTACAAAAATGAGAGACTGCACTTCCCAGTGAGGAAAATAGAAAAAAAATCATATTGTACCCACAATGCCTTGTTATGTACATCTGCATGTTAGGTGCAATACTGCAGTCACCACTATTAAAATAGGAGACTGGAACTCTGAGTAAGAAAACTTTAAGTGAATGTTATAATCTACCAAGATTTCCTCATTGCTGTTTGTAAATCAGCCTATTAGCTGTTCCCCTGCTGTAACCATTATCAAAATAAGAGTTAGCTGATTTAACAAAAAGGGACTATTTTTTGTCTAAATGCAGTTACAATATAGAGAATAATGGAAAGGTAAGTGTGTGTTATGAATATTTTTTTCACACCCAAGGTGTGTGATGACCCATAAACATTGAGAGTGAAGCTTAAAAGGTTTATGTAGTCATCACACACCGAGGGTGTGAAAAAATATTCATAGGCACACTTACCTTTCCATTATTCTCTATATTGTAACTGCATTTAGACAAAAAATAGTCCCTTTTTGTTAAATCAGCTCTTATTTTGATAATGGTTACAGCAGGGGAACAGCTAATAGGCTGCCTATCTTTTACTTTTTATAATTACTGGTGCAGAGTCTTAACCAGCCTTTTTGTTATAGGAAAAAAATACTGTTTTTTGTTCAGAACCTGTTTTATTTTAAATTCATGCAACAGAGTAGGCATTGTTAAACTGATTTTGCTATAGTTTTTTAAAACATTAAAAACATTGAGAAACAGTATGATTTTTTTTGTTTAAATGCAGAACTTTAAATCATTTAGATACCAGGAGTCCAAATGTCTTTGAGAAGTCCAGTGGAGTACCTTGTACAAGTCTGCTGATGATCACAATTAAACTGTGGCGAATGACTAAAAGATATCTTAACATTTAAGAAACTGTTCTATAAAGGTAGAAGTTTAAAATGTTGAGGAACTAGTTTCAAATAGTGTTGTCTGCAGTGCACCGAGAAGGAAGTGTTGCTGTGGTGACGAAGATGTTCTGGTTGTCGTGGTGACCTACAAGAGAGAAAAAAATGCAAGGGAGCGTGTTGAAATTGTGCAGTTGCACAGTGTTTTCTTTTCTGCAAAACAAAGAAAACTGAGGGATTTTGAAGCTCGCAGTGGTAAGCAGAAGGGCTTTGCAGGAGGAAGTGTTTGACTTAGTGCTCTAGCTGTCTCGAGTGCAGGCTACCACTCGAGAAATCTGACAGTGACTGTGAAGTTGTGAAACACCATAATAACTCAATTTCTGGTTGTTTTGGTATTTTCACTGTGCCTGAATTCAAGGTTATTAAAGGGGATCCCCAGTAATTATATATAGAATAATACATGAGGTGGTGTGTTTAATGAGAATTTTACACACACATGAAGGGTTGCATGCTACATAAACCCTGAGAACAAAGCTCGAGGGGCTTATTTAAGCATCCAACACTGAGGGTGTGTGTACAATTTGAGTTTTACACATCATCCCATATTTTATTTTATATAGTTTTTGGGGAGTGATTTTTCACTATAACAATTATATAAAATAGAAACCTGGCTGTGCTGCCATGGTCGGTGCTCCACCTCACACCGGTCATTTCTGAAATCTTCAATATTTAACTTCTGGACTGTTTGTGATATATTTCTCAGTTCTGCCTAGATGAGTCAAAGACTAATGTGCTCCCCCCCTCCATACCTACTCAAAGTCAGGTATAGTGAGCATGACTGCCATGAACTGGAGTAGCTGTGAGAGTGGCAGTCCTGGCAACATGAAGAAGAGCATTGAGGAGACACAGTTCAATGGGTCTGACTGCCCAGCACTGTAGTAAGCGGTCTAGCAAATTTTTTTTGTATAAGATTCACTTTCTGTGTCACCAGATGGTTAATGATTATTCAAGATTCTGTTGTTCAAAAACTCCAGTTATGAGAGGTGAGTTTGCTTGCTTTTTTTAGATTTACTTACCACCAAGTGCGAATGATGATGATGAAGTGTCTGGCTGTTGAGTAAGGGAAGAGCGGCAGCTGGCACATGCGTGGAGTGAGGAAGCCCAGCATGTGTTTGCCATTATAACCAGCTGGTTATAATGGTGAATTATTACCAGGTTTCCCCTATGATAAAAAATGATCCCTGTTAAGTATAATAAGTTATAATGTTTTTGAAATCAATTTTACAATGTTTTTTATTTTACAGTGTAACAATTTTTCTGCACATTATAATTTATAATAGAACTCGTGTGTAATTTAGCAACTGCCCTACAGTTGACAGTAGTAAGTACAGCATTTTCCACTTTAAAGGGACACTGTCAACCCCCTTAGGCCTCAAAATGTCCCTAGTTTAAAAAACACATTTTGTGGTTGCACACAATCTATAGAGACTGTTGATGCAGCTGGTAGTTTGATTCAGATCTTTTTTTTCTTTTAAAAAGTGAAAAAAAAAACTGAGTGCCCACCATACTGGTGTTACCACACCAAAACATGTTTGTTTATATTTCTTGACCAACTCCCATTGCATCTTTTCTGGATTCTGGAGCACCCCGAACACACTCTAGGGGCTCATTATGCAGTGGGAATAGAGGAGACCATGGTATCATGAGTGGCTGCACTGTTTGAGAGTATTTCTAATGATCAGGAAGAATGCAATAAGAGTAGTTAAATGATTTGAAGCAAAACAAGGCTGGGTATAACTATACATTACTATGCATTTCAGTTCTACTAAGCAAGGAGGCAGATAAAACAACTAGCAATATCAATGAATTTTAGAGAATGTGAGCAATCATACAATGTGGATTTTTACTTAAAAATATTATGATTCAAAAAAGGTTGACAGTATCTCTTTAATATCTTTGCAACAGTTTAATGGATATGCATGAAATCTCTCATGCATGGTCTAGTGGGGAAGATTCCTTGATGTGTCAAGTTTTGTTCCAGTCAGATGTGTGGATTCTAAGATGCCAACAGTGAAAAAACATAACAGATTGCTATTTTGTGTTGTTTTTGTGTCATCACCTTGTGCCCAGATGGTTTGGAATTTTGGTCTGAATTTTTCAGGGTAGAAAGGTCTTTGTCCACACATGTGCCTTTTGCAGGTTTGGTGAAAAATATTAATCCATTCCAAAGTTATTATTAGGCATATGTAAATTTCACAACAACACACCCCCTGTTATGCATTATTGCTTAAACGGAACTCATGTGTAATTCAGTGACTGCCTACAGATGGCAGGAGGGATCACATCTAGCTGGGTAAGTGTGTAATTTATAACGGAATTCATGCACAATTTAACGACTGCCCTACAGATGGCAGGAGGGATCAATTCTAGCCAGGTAAATGTATAATTTATAATGGAACTCATGTGTAATTCAGCAACTGCCCTACACATGGCAGTAGTGAGTGTTAACGTTTGCACTTTAATATCTTTGCAACCATTCAACATATTTGCACAAAAGTTTGCATACATGGGGCCTGATATTCAAAGCTTTGTGCCTAGTGCAAATCCGTAGTGCTGGAATGGCGCTGGATTTGCACGAGGCTGCAATATTCAAAAGTCCTATTAGCACTGGTGCTGTATGGTAGTGCTGACACTAATAGATAATTGTATGCAGGGGTGGGGATAGGGGACCACCCAGGAATGCCAGCAGTGTGGCATATTCAAAAGTATAGCGCCACGCTACAAGCATTAGCACGACCTGTAGTGCGGCACCAAATACAGCCGACAAAAAGCTGGCAGTAATGTAGTGGGGCTCCCCAGTGAATCCTGACCCCATTACACATACATAAACAGACTTTTCCAATGGTAATCTAGTGGTCCCCACACCCCCAGCAGGTATCCCGACCCCCGTTTCACATAAAATTAAAGAGTGTTCCCCTGTAGTCTAGTGGTCCCCCCAGCATGTATCCTGACCCCCGTTTCACCTAAAATTAAAGAGTTTTCTCTGGTAGTCCAGTGGTTCCCCCAGCTGGCAGTGATGCCCCGTTCATCCCAATAACATCCCAGAACAGAGCTGGCGACTGGCTCAGCTCTCCTCTCACCACCACGGCTGGCCACCGACTGAGGTCTTGCACTTTTTCAGCTGCTATCTTACATTTATTGTGTGTGGGCAACTGTCCACATGAGTGTATTTAAATTTTCTTGTACCATTTTTTGGCCCAGGTCATGCCTGAAAATGGTCCCTTGGATCAGTGCACTTACCCAGTAATCAAAGTGAGAAAGAAAGAAAGAAAGAAAGAAAGAAAGAAAGAAAGAAAGAAAGAAAGAAAGAAAGAAAGAAAGAAATCATCTTTTGTGCAGGATTTGAAAATATTCACCACCCTTGCTCATGAGATGGGATCATAGAAAGGCTATGTTGAAAATTTGGTGTATAAATATGTAAAAATGGCAACATTAAGAGCGTATATTGAGGTTGATCTACACTCGCTCATAATTTTGGTAATTTTTTTTTTTTTATTATTTAGTGTACATTATTATGTTATTGCAAACAAACAGTGTAACAGAAATCCAGTCTGAACATAGATGGAGATTATCTATTGAATACAGAGAATACATTTCTAATGAAAGAAGAAATCAAAAACTAACTTACAAAAAACAGTTCTAATATAAAGAAGAATTAATTAAATAAGATTGTTTGTTTGCTCCATTCTCCCCCTGCCCACCTTAGTCTGCCACTGGTCATTATTTGTTATGGTTATGGTTGCCTCAAAAAGAAGGATAAGAGTGAATTATATAAAAAGAAACAAGGGGAGAAGAAAAAAAAAAGATAAGAATAAAAGGGCCTGTCAGAAAAACTGGTTATTAATAACCAGCATCTAATTAATTAACAGAAGGGTATAAAGTGGTTCCCAGCATTGTTTATATTTACCTATACACGTTGAAAGTCCAGCTATGGTATACTTAGCTTGTAGGGTGAACATGATTTCCTTGAACCATTCTAAATAGCTAGGAGTGGCCGAGTCTAACCAGTGTCTCAATATGACTTTTTTAGCACATGCTGAAATTAGTGCCATATGGGCCCTCTGATTACACCCTGGTATTGATGTGTAGTCATCTATAATACAGGTTTCCAAGTTAAAACTGTCTGTTAGTATAAGTAATGGATCCAACCTATTTTGAATGTTACACCAAAAGGGAGTAATTTTTTCACATGACCATAACATATGGATTAGATCTGCAGGGGTCTGGTGACATTTAGAGCACTGATTTGAAGATAGAATACCCATTCAGTGCAATTTAGAAGGGGTGTAATATAGATTATGGTTAATGCAAAACTGCATATATCTATATCTGTCCCATTTAATATATTTATATAATTGGGTCCAAATCGAAGGCCACTCTCTGACAGTATTGGATAATGGGAT
Organism: Neoceratodus forsteri; assembly: GCA_016271365.2. Classification (NCBI taxonomy): domain Eukaryota; kingdom Metazoa; phylum Chordata; order Ceratodontiformes; family Ceratodontidae; genus Neoceratodus; species Neoceratodus forsteri. The sequence goes on along the minus strand of CM057453.1, from coordinate 1,301,205,090 downwards.
AGTGTTATCCTAATGATAGAATCTCCAGCCCTCTAAAGTGGCCACCGTTGATAGAACAAAATCATAGGAGTAAGATGTCAAATGAGACATAGGAATGGAATTAAAATATGGCAGTAAAGTAGTAGTGAAAGAATTAGACCAAGTCGCTGTTCCAAAGTAATGTGTCAGCATGTGGGATAGTTGGAGGTATTTGAAGATAGAGGTATTCTGCCAACTAAAAAGGGAGTGACCTTCTCTAAAAGGGATTCATTTTTGTTCCTGTACCAACTGGTCTACACGCTGTATACCTATATGTGGCCAGAAAAGCTGAACATTGACTGGTTTGCCTGAAATTAACAAATTTGGGTTATGGAAGAGGGGCTGTGTTATATCTCTGTAAACATCCATTTTGAGAAGAGCATTTAACTGATGTTGCACTTGAATTAACGAGTTTAAGGGGGTAACCTGCAGAGGTTTAGGGAGATTTTTTTGGGGGGAATAACGGGTAGAGCCTTGGGATCCATGCCATGTGCTTCACAGAGATCCTGTTCAATCCCGACCCAAGGAGGGGGGTAACCAGTTCTATGTAAAGGTTGTAACCAATATTGGATTCTAGCCAAATGGATTGCTAAATAATATATAGAGAAATTTGGGCTTGGAGCCTGCCATCAGTTTTCCGTCTAGTAAGTTAAAGATAATTCCATCTGACTTTCTTTACCCTGCCACATAAACTTACTAAGAATACCATGAACCTGTGAAAACCATGAAAATGGGAGGGCCTGATTGAGCATTTGTAAAGGGTATAGTAAACGCGGTAGAACATTCATTTTAATAATGCTCATACATCCCCACAGAGTTAACGGCAGTTTCGACCAACATTTGAAATCATCTGATAAACTGTTAATGAGAGCATCTAAGATAAGTTTTTTCATGATTTGTGAAGAGGAAAGAAGATAAATCCCAAGATATTTCATTTTGTCAGAGTTCCATTGTAGACCCATATGAGCTACATCATCCTTTACAGTATATTTGTTGAGGGGAAGAAATTCCATTTTTGTCAGATTCTGTTTATAGTTCGAAAAAGACTCGAATTGGGAGATGATAAAGGAATAATACCTGACAGGGTGGGTATTATGCTAGGATAACATCCCACCTCGGGTGGTTGGGCTGGAGGCCACTGGCCGAGAGCATCCAACACCCGAGAAGGGATGTTATCCCAGCATAACACCCACCCTGGAGGGCATTATTCCTATTATACAAAGGCTCGTTGTTTTATACAGAAAAAATAATTTTAAAGAATTTTGTTTAGTGATTAAAAATATTTTTTTAAGAAAAGATGCAAACAATGCTATAGCCTATTTAGCCTATCATCCTCTAGCTGATCAGCAGGGATGTTATGCCAGGATAACATCCCTGTTGTGATGGCCAACTGACCAATCAGGAGCCAGGATTCTTTCTTGCCATTGTATAATGTGAAATACAGCAGGGAGAGATTGGGTCGAATTGGAGATATGTAGAAGTAAATCATCTGCATATGCTGAGATTTTATATTCCTTATTACCTATTGATATGCCCGTTACTGGGGGGAAAGATTGATTTTCCTGATGAGGGGTTCTAAATAAAGATTAAAAAGGTAGGGGGAAAGAGGGCAACTCTGACGGGTACCCTGGAACAGGGAAAAGGGAGTAGATAGAACTACATTACATTGGATTTGGGCTGTCAGTGATGCATAAAGAATTTTAACCCACTGGATGAATTCCAGAGGGATGTGGTATTTGGGGAGCAGCAGAAAAACATACTCCCATGACACCCTATCAAAAGCTTTTTCTGTATCCAGGGAAACAAGAGCTGCTGGTGTATCTGAGTCCCTGGATGCAGAAAATAGATAGGCTATTTTCCTGAAATGGTCTGAGGAGAGTCTGTCATTGATAAACCCAACATGTTCCATGCTAATAAGGTGTTCCCAAACTTGGCTGAGTCTAGAGGAGAGAATTTTAGCGAGGATTTTAAGATCTACATTGATGAGGGAGATAGGTCTGCAGTTACCAATCTGTAGAGGATCCTTGTTGGGTTTAGGAAGTACCACAGTAGTGGCAAGACACAAGGAAGTGTCTGATATTCCCTTCTCGAATATGTAATGGAAAGTGTCCAGGAGAATAGGTGCTAAAGTCTCTTTAAACGTTTTATAAAAGTTAGTTGTAAATCCATCGGGTCCGGGGGATTTGTCTGCAGATAATAAATCTATGGCTTCACAGATTTCTGTTAGAGTAATAGGAGCTTTTAATTTATCAATTTGAGGGTCAGATAACACAGGAAGACTGATATCTTGAATAAACTAATCTAATTGCTGACAGAGAAGTGTAATTGCAGGGGCTGAGTGGTTGCTGATAATACTAACGGAAAGCATTCACAATGTCTGGTGGGGAAGTAAGAAGAGCACCTGAGGGTGAGTAAAAAGAGGAGACTTTTCTGTCGGCCATCTGAGTGTGAAGTCGTACAGCTAGGAGTTTCCCAACCCTCTCCCCTTGATCAAAGTTGGAGATTTTGGAAAAAAGCAGAAGAAATTCTGCTTTTTCAGCTAGTAAATGATTGTATTGGGCTCTTAGAAACTCAACCTTTCCCCGTTCCTCTACTGAAGATGAGGGAGAAAGAAGATTCTCTAAATTTGCTATCTGAACCAGTATCGAAGAGAGAGCTGCAGTCTTCTGTCTATGATGTTTAGTCGTTAAGCGGATTAATTCTCCCCTTAGTGCACATTTCAATGATCCCCATAGAAAATCCCTTTTAGACATGGATGGGGCAGAGTTTCATGTAATTATTAATAACATTTTGAATCAGTAGGACATACTCATCCAGTTTCAGGATCTGATTATTAAGTTTCCAAATTCTGTCTCCATGTACATTTGGTAAAAGGTCCAATTGGAGATGAACAACTCGATGGTCTGAGATAGCCTTAGATGAATAATATACTAGGGAAACCCCTAGGAGATGGTCTATAGTTAAAAGAAAGAAATACATACGGGAAAAAGTATTATGGGGAGAGAATGAAATGAGTATTCTCTATCATCGGGATACATAAGCCTCCAAGGGTCAGTAAGACCCAGGGAATGCATTAGCTCATGAATAGCTTTTTGGCCAGGTGAAGAAATTAGCCTAATCTGACTGGATCTGTCTAAGGTATTTGAAAGGACCAGGTTCCAATCACCACCCAGAATAATTGGAAGCTTAGTCCAGGGAGCAAGCATGGCCATTAGGGAGACAAAAAATACGGGATCATCAGAATTGGGTCCATAAATGGAACCCAGTATAACTTCAGTGTGAGCCAGAAGACCCCTCACAATAATGAATCTACCTTCAGGGTCTGCAACTTCTTGTAGAAGCTTAAACGGAATTCTACAGGCTATTAAAATAGCAACCCCTTTTCTCTTTGCATCATTGCCGGTCCCAAACACCTGATACACCCAATTTCTATGGAAATAATGAACACACTTAGACAAAAGATGTGTCTCTTGTAAAAAAGCTACGTCCGTTTGTAAAGTTTTGAGATGAAGTAAAACTTTAGTTTGCTTGGCCGGAGTTTGCGCCCCTTTTATATTCTAGGAGCAGCATCTAAACCCCGCCATATAATTTGATATGACAAAAGAAGATATAAAAGTTATAGTTAGGCAACCAATACCAACTACAGAACTGAAATGTAAACCATCCCTTCTTTGTGGCAGACTTCCCTGTTAGCACAACCCTACACCTCCCTCCCCTGTTATCGAATAATTCTAATTCAGTATAGAGAAACTTCACTAATCTTAACTGGAATACCCATAACAAAAACATAAAAACCCTTGAAGTAGAAGTGTAAATGAAACTTTGATCCAACCTTATCTTAACCTTACCCTTCTTTAATTTCCCCTCCCATTTAACTACAGCGTAAAGAAGAGAACTCAACTTGAACCCACTTGACAGACAACAAACCAAAAGTAGCCCCCAAGTGGGTTTAAACCTTGATATTAATCATATCAAAAAGTACATACTGTGTGCAGCTGTGGATACCCCCCAACTTTTTTTACAACACATAACGCCCTGTTAACCCATTCACTACTGCTAACCAACCCCACCCTAGAATAACCAACTCCATTGTTTTTAAATGTACAATGATTAAACATGAAAATGAATAAGATTGTCTCTCCACTAAGCTAGCTGACACAGCAGAGAAACACAATGCGGGACTAGTTGTATTTAAAATAAAAAAATTAAATCATCTTAACTTGAGAGTCCTTCAAATAGTCTGTAGACTAATCTATTGAAAACATGTCCAGCAAAGCCCAAATGTAAATTAAAAAAGTACTTGTAAAGATTTTAAACTGAGAGGCACATGCATCCATGGGGCTTTACTGCCGTCTTGTGGTCATGCATCGCAACAGCCGACATTCTGGGAGTTACACTGCGCACATTCGTGTAGTTCTTTCAGAAAAAAGGAGACCGACCAAACCTCAGTTGCTGAATAGGATCTTCAATGGTCAGGAAATAAGTCAGGAAACAGAGATTGCAAAGCTGGGAGAGCTTGCTGTGCTGACTCAAAATTGTGCCCGGATCCTGAAACGAGAACGGCAAAGAGAGAGGGGTACTAGACAATATATTTTATCCCTGCTGCTATCAACTTTGTCACCAGGGGATGATATTCAGCACGCTGCTGCCTGATGGTGGAGGGGAGATCCTGGGCAAACCGGAATTGTTGACCTTCCCATAAAACTTGGTGCATCTCTTTAACCTGGCCCAAAACATGAGTCTTGTCTAGATAACTCAAAAATTTCAGAATAAGAGGACGAGGAGGTTTACCCATCCCAGGCTTTGGTCGTAAGGAGCGATGGGCTCTCTTAATAATGTAAGTAGTGTTGTTGGGGGAGGGCCCTGCTATCTAAGCAAGTAGTTTCTGCAGAAAAACAGTCGGCATAGCTCCCTCAGCATCCTCTGGAAGGCCGAATATCAGAATGTTATTTTGCCTACTATGGCCTTCCAGATCTTCTAATTTGGATTCTGTTTTGTGTAGCCTTTGCCTTATGTTGGTCATTTCAGAGTCTGTGGTGTATTTCCAGCCCTCTAAAGATGTGATCTGTACAGTAGTATCAGAAATGGCTCTGTTGGTGTCTGCAAGGTCTCCACAAAGAGATTTAAGCTCAGATGTTAGTTCTTGCAGAGCGAGCTTGAACGGTTGAAGTTCCTCCATAAATTTCTTCTCTGAAAGAGGAATAATAGTTTGTATTCCAGTTAGGGCCAGTGAGGACTTAGCGGAGGCCCCGGTTTGACCCTTTGGTCTTTTCGCCCCTTTTTCTGGTGTTTGCGGTGGAGTGTGGACTGGGAGTGCCTGGCGCATTTTGGCCTTCATTCCGCCAATAGGCCTCTGAATGTGCTCCTCGGTGTAGTCCATCAGGATTTCTGCTGATTATTCTATTGCTTCGTCTCCGATGTAATGAGAAGGCTATATGAAGCCTATATTTCCAAGTTGAGGATTAGAATACAGCTGCGGTACTGCTGGTGTTACAGAGTCATCACGTGATCCTCATTTTGGTAATTTTCAATATTTGTACCCCAAATTTCCAACATAGCTATTTTTTCACACCTTCTCATGAACGTGACAGCTGTCATTTTTCAAATCCTGGCCAAAATGTGTTTTCACACCTGTGGCATGTAATGACGTTTCAGCAGGGATTTGAAAATCTGCACCTGCTGAGTTCGTGAGGTGGGGTAATAAGAAGGTTAAGTTGAAAATTTGATGTAAAAATATTGTAAAATGCCTAGGTTAAGAGTGAACATTGCAATATATCAACATTCACTCTTAACTTTAATTTTCAGTATTTTTCAATATTTTAATTCCAAGCTTTCAACATAGCCATTTTCCCACTCTACCTCATAAACATGACAGGTATAATTTTTTAAATATTGGATGAGCAGTGTTTTTGCACTTATGGTGCAAAATGACATTTTAGACAATATACTATAAATGCCAGATGTCATGTTTATGAGAGGAGTCATAAAATGACTATCTTAAAAATTTGGGGTCAAAATAAAAAAAAATTATAAATTCTAATGATTAAAAAACGTTATGTGTAGTGCCAGTCTTCACCCCTGTAGGTACAGTATGCTTTGTTATCCCATGCCAGTGTGCTGAGTTTGGGGGTGAGCTCAGTGACCCAGCTATAGGGGGTGAGGGTGGTGGTGGGATGCTGCTGTTATGTGACACCCCTCCAGCCAGTGAACAAAAGGTGCAGGGTTACCTGCATGGGCCCAAGTACCATATAATGAGGACAACTCTACTTTTGGCATAGAGCCCTGCACCTCTGCACCTGTGGGTGGCAGAGGGCCCTGTGCACTGGCTAACAAATGGACTCTCTATCTGCGGCCACATCAACCCCAAAGCCCACCGTGTTGCCTGAGCAAACAATGTCAAACATGATCTGCTTTCTCCAGGCCCTGTGTGAAGAAAGCTACAACAGACTGTCTTGGCAACATGTGGTGAGACATACTACTCTATCTTTGAAGAGTGTATTACTATGAGGCCCTAGCTTGGAACTGTACCTTGTGCTTCAGACAGGAGGCTATGGGCTGGGGGTGGGGTGATTATTAGGGTTGACAACCTCAAGGAGGACCCCACCACTGATTCACCAAGACTCCAGAGACTCAAAACCCTAAGATTGTTTCCTTTTGATGCTTGGGGGATGGGGAATGGGGTGGGGAGTTAGGGTTGGAAATCTAAATGCCACATTTTCCTAGTTTTGTGGTGTTAACTTGAACCCTAACCGGTACATTAATGACATTTTTTGTAAAGAATATATATTACTATATAGATATAGCTACAGAAGCCCAGATATTCAAACTGCGCCCAAAAAGTGCACAATAGCAGGATCAAGCTCAAGTCTATTGCGCCCATGTGCAAGAAACATGATATTCAAATATGGAGCAGGCCAAATTGTGCCTACAGCTGACCACTGAATATCACACCACCTGTGCCATAGTGCAACTAGGGAGGGGAAGCTGAGCAGATCTGATGCGCCATAGCGCAACAAGGAATGTTCAGCTGAGCAGTCCAGAGGTGCCATAGCACAACCAGGGAGCCCCCCAGCAGCAGAGCAATGTAACTGCACAACCAGGGAGGTAGGGGCCCACCACCCATGCCAGAGATGGGCACAGGAACACACAGCAGAACAGACATCGTCCCCCCACATCCCAAGCACTGCACAACTGGGGGAGGCTTGGAATAACCACTGGCCCATGGAGACAAGCAAACAACCCACAGCCGGGCCATGGTGCCCCATCACACCTACCGGCAAGCTGTGACTGGCACACAAAAAGGGTAGACCACCCCGTGCCACACCATCCCCCCCAGTGCAGAGCACACCCAGCACTGTGACCCCCAGACACCCCCCATGAGTAGTGACCACTATTGCAGGAAACCGCATGCATGCCACCACCCCCACTGTGAAACTGCAACCCTGTGCACCACAGAACCATGCAAGCCAGCCCCACCACGAGCACCCATCAGTGGGTGGCAGCACATGGCAATGCAACAACGGCAGACACAGTGCCACCATGCACAGTCCCCCTGAGGTACTGCTGAGAGACCAACCATGCATCGGCACAAGAGGTACCCCACATGGGACAGGGCATGCCCTTGACACCACCACCAGTGGTACAGCACCCTGCACAGTAGTCCAGTGACACACCCTGACCCACCATTGGCCACAACAGCCAGCACAGCCACCCACAGTGGTGCATGGAAGCATGCACCACACCGGATGCCACACAGTGTATGGACAGACACCCACCCATACCCAAGGGCACACCAACACAGGGACACAGTGGTGGGGCAATCAAGCCACCATTGTGGGCCCATGTAAGCTGTGTACACACAACCCACAGTCCTCCATGGCACTGGAGTGCCAGCCACCCTACGCAGGCACTGTGGAACCGTACACCACCAGCAGTCACCCGGAGCACAAGTCACAGACAGTGGGACACATCCCCTGCAACACACACAAGGCACAGCATGGAGGTGGGACAACAACTGTGGTGCCCACAGTGCCACCTGAGCCAGGCATGCACCACACCAGTGATGGGGCAACCCAGCAAAGTGACGGGTACAGTGGCCGCCCTGCAGGGACTGCCACCACTGACATGCCAGCGGACCATGCAGGTCACAGACATGTATGTGTGTCAGCTGCACAGGCCATGGATGGGCTGATGGGTGCACCATGGACACAAAGCATGTGCCATGGACCACTGCACGCAGTCATCCAGTGCACAGGGCACAACACACACACACCACAGACACTGACTGATAGCTACCCCCACACCATAGTCACCTCCACATGGACACACACACATACCCATTACTGCACCACCCCTGACGCCATGACACCACTGCAGCTGAGCACCTATAGCCCGCTGCAAATCAGAGACCACCACAGTATTCATATCAAAATCAAATGTATTGCACAAATATAAAATTCAACTATTTACAAAATTACAAAAACTATATACAAGGTTGGGGGGGCCACAAACAAGGTGGGGGTGGGTAGGGGCAGGGGTGGACAAATGGGATGGGAAAGTAGGGGTGTGAGGGTAGGTCCAGGGAGGTAGGGCAATTCAGGGACTGAGGGATCCCTAGCAGGAGTGCCGTTCTGTGCTGTGACTCCTCCGGCCTCTGTGCCTCCTCAATACCCTGGTGCTATCCAACCACCTGAGGATTTCCAGCAATTCCCGGGCCAGCAGTAGCAGTTCCCTCACAGCCTCCCTGATGTCCCATAGATGGTGGTACCTAGGACAAGGGAGCACAGTCAATAGGTGTGAATGCACAACCCCATACAGCCCACCCACTGTGCATGGCATACAGCCATGGGACATACCACTGTGATGGTGTGTGACCACCCTCAGTGATCAAGTCCACAGGACCTGCCCACCCAGGCGCATACAGCCATGAGGAATGCTGCACACTCCCACTGGCCAAGTCACACACAGCACCACCATGGCTGTTTAGTGACATGGCTATGTGGTGCAAAGGCAGTGGCACAACCATGCACCTGGTGCATGCATGGACCACCATTCATGCACTCCCAGACATGCATTGCCACTGGACAGTGTTGACTGTAACAAGTTGCGTGCATGGCAGTGGTGTTGATGAATGGTGGCCATGCCCCGCTGCCCACCCTGTCAGACAGCATGCAATAGTAATCATGGATGTAAGGCACTCACCCTCATTGGACCGGTCAGGTGGGTGGTGATGGCCCTCGCCTCACCTGGCTGCACTGTCCTCCTCCCTCCGCTGCTCCTCTCTCAACCATCAGCATTCATCCAGGCCTGTGGGGAAAACAAGGAGAGAAGAACATCAGTACAATCCCGAAGCAAAGCCCTTGCCCCAAGGTGTGTGCCTCCCACCCAGCCAGACCCACCCACCCCACACCCTGTGAACACCGCCACAGCCAACCCCAGATGGTCCCTCCCCTATGTGCTGGACACATACAACACTGTTACCCATATGGACGATAAAAGTGTGTTGACAGAACCCCTACCTGGACGTGGCACCGTGCCCCTCCTGGCACATGCCCGCAGTCATGCCAGTAGCTCCAGCTCCCTCCTCCGCAGGTCCCCATAGCGGTGCCTGCACTGCTCCACGCTCCTCCCCCATCCGGTGGCCTCCTCCAGGGCAGTGGCCACCTCCTGCCACACCTGGGTCCTGGCCTGTCCAGGGGCGCCTCCTCGAAGAGAGGCCCATGGTGTGGCTCCACAATTGCCACCAGATTCACCAACTCAATGGCAGACCACTGCACTGCCCATCTGCGTGCCATCCTTACAGTTATAGTAGGCAATATGGTGCTCTGCAGCGCGGCTCCCCACATGCAGATGCTGCACGGTACAACACTGCCACTCCCTTTCGTGCTGTTACCGAACAGCGCGATAGAGGTGCACCCATACCTGATGCATGGCGCCTAGGGGGCAAAGGTCGGGCACAGGGTCAAGGGTCTCTGGCGCATGGCCACACACAGCACCATTGGAAGACAATGTGAGTAGCGTGATTGGCTGACTGTGTGCCAGCACCATAGTGGACTACGAGCAGTTGGGCCATTGCGCTGATGATGGCCCAGTGCCACAGCGCCATGTAGTGACCATCGCTATAGCACCACTGGCACAATGGTGGCTGTGCCCTGCATTGCCTACTGTGCACAGCACGTCATCAGCATGGCAAACACCTGCGTCAGCAACCCGGGCATGCGCAGTGAAGTGTACTATGCATGTCACAGAACTGCGCCATTGACTCAGCACGTTCAACACAATTGCCCAAAGCGCAACAGCGTGATATTCAGCCGTCATATGCAAATCATCTAATCAGCCATTCAATGGCACAACACTGCAATTTGCATCTACTTAAAGTTGCTCCTCGTCTCATTTGCATGGATTGCGCTATAAAAGTGTGACAATGTGCTGCAGTGGCCACAGTCAGTTACTGCAGTCTATTGGTGAGTTGCATGCTGTTTGGGAGTGTGGACTGTGGATTCAGGGACATGCATGGGACTGCACAGTCACAGGTAACAACTGCCATTCTTACAGGCTACATAATGACTGAGCAGGTTGTTGGAGAGGAGGAACACAGTGGTGGGAGGAGGAGGAGGCCTAACTTTACAAAGGCCGAAACCAAGGCCCTGTTCAAGGCCTACCTGGATCAGGAGCCACTTCTCAGTGGATGGCGGGGAACACCTCAAGCCCATGCTACTGCATGGGAGGAGGTGGCATGTGATGTGAACCTGCATGGCAGCCACCAGCACTCCATACAGGAGTGTAAGAAAAAGATGGGCATGGACAGGAGAAGGATAAAGGAGAAGGTGGCTGCCATCAGGGCAGCACATGCTGCAACAGGTGGGGGACAGCCGGAGGTGGTACAGCTGACCCCACAGGAGGAGAGGCTTGCTGGAAGCATGCAGCGCAGTGCCATTGAGGGTGTTCCGGTGGTGGCTTCCAGACGGGTGGTGCCCATCACTGCATGGTAAGTCATGGTCTGTCTATGGGGGCAGGGAGGTCCTGCACTCTTGCAACTTTGCTTTCCCTTACAGATCCTGAGTGTCTACATGGGCCAGTGGTGGTGGGCCTGTCCACTGCGGATAGTCAGCTGGAGTTGGAGGAGGGACCATCCACCTCCACAGGTATACGTGGATCACTGCGACAGTGGGGCTGCCTGGCTGTCCACACTGATGTCATTGTAACAGGTGTGGAGAAAGCCCTCCCTGTGTCCCAGCATGCTGGTGTCCATGGATGCCAGCATGCTATGACTGTGGCCAGTGCAGAGTCCGTCACCAGTGATGATGACACGACCATCATGGGCAGTGACATGTGTGTGCCACGGGATGGACACACCGCAGGGCAATTCATGCCCATGCCTGTGGGTGGTGCTGCCGTGGAGGCCTGCATGTCAGCACAGTCCCAGGCTGTGCCTGTCAGCACCAGTGGGGCAGCATTGGTGTCTGTTCAGGACAGTGGGACTGTTGCAGCCACTGCGGTGGCACCACTGAGCCTTGGGGAGTGGCAGCCAGAGGGGCAGCATCAGCAGTCACCCAATGGGCTTGGGGGTACAGAGTTCAGCGGCGGCATCTGTGCATCACCTGTGGACATGCCCAGACCTGGTCCTGGTGTGCAGCACCCACCCTCAAGGAGTGCTGATCATTGGGGCTGTGCACACCCTGTCGGACAGGATGCCAAGGAGGCTGATGACCTCTTGGATGAGCACACCCACCTACTGCAAGCATTGGTCCAGCAGCAGATGCGGCTTGTGATGTCCATGGATGCACTGCATGTGGCTCTGGAGTGGGCAGAGGAGCATTGCAGCAGGGACACCACACTGATCCTGGCAGGGATGGATCGTTTGTGGGAGGATGTGACCACTGCCATTGACAGGCATGCACAGGCATTCATTGCTGTCATGGCCACAATGGGCACACAGTCAGGTGCCCATGCATCGCGGACACCATGCAGTGCACTATCCACCCCCTGTTCCTGGCATCGTGCGTCTCCCACCCTGTCAATGCCGGGTTCAGCTGTGGGCAACCCAAGCACTCCTGGTGCAGGCATGTTCGGTGTGCTGCAGACCCCTGTGCGAGCATGGTCACATTCATGCTGTGGAACCCCTGGGGGACCATCGGTGCCACCTCATGAGGCCAGTGGTCAGCCTGTCAGTGCTGGTGGGTCTCAGTGGGGCTGCCCATGCATCTGTGGTGGCTGTGGCACTGTGTTGCGTGACTGACCTGTCTCCCAGCATGGCTACTGTCTGGTGCTGCTCTGTGTGCATTGTGTGTTTCAGTGGACAGTGCACTGGTGGGTACCTGGTCCTGCAAGCAGACACACAGTCCACCTGCACACACTCCCGGCTGCTGTCCGCAGTTGCGTGTGCATGATGATGCCTGCATTGCGCTGTACACCAATGTGCAATGGTGCTCAGCATCTGACACATGCACATGGACAGGCAGTGAGCGTGGTGGCCTGTAGACATGTGTGCTGCTAGGGTGTGCATTCTGGGTCAGTGTGCTTCCTGCCCTCTGTGCACGTTTGTTGCATTGTGTGTGAGCGTGTGTGTGTGTGTGTCCATCCGGGTGGCATGTTAATCCTCACCCATCCCTGGTTGTGTGTGTGCTTCTGTGCTCTGCCACTTCCCTTGATGGCATGCACCCCTGGTGTGTGTCCATGCGTGTTTGTGGGTTATGCCTTAGCCACTGGTGGTTGCGCATGGCCCCATGACTTACCTGGGTTGGCTGAAGTGCTCTTTTGTGATGGTGTCCCGGTGCAGCTGTGCCAGCCGGAGCAGTTGGAGGTCCCGTCGGCCAAGGGGGGGGCTGCCCAGCACCATCATCACCGGCGTCCCCATCATCCCCTTCTTCGACCTGTACAGCTATCCCACATTCGTTGGCCATGTTGTGCAGGATGCAACAGGCCAGGAATAGCCTGTAGGCCTTTGAGGGGCTATACTGTAAGGCACTGCCAGAGGTGTCCAGGCAATGGAAACATGCCTTCAGCATCCCGAACACCCGCTCGATGACATTATGTGTGGAGGCGTGTGCCTCATTGTAGCGTTGCTGCGATGGGGTCACGGGCCACCGATAGGGTGTGAGCAGCCAGGGAAGGAGTGGGTATCCACTGTCACCTGTGTGTAGAGGGCGGAGGTTAGTTTTGTGATCAGCATCACCCTGCCCCAGGCCATGTAGGCCACTACCCATGCCACCTCTGGTCATGCCCCCCAGGCCCTATGATTGTCCATGTGGTTTGCATACTCACCCAGTAGGTGTCCAGTGGGGATGTCCCCACTCTCGAATCTGTGGCACAGTGCTGACTGGTGCCAGATGAACAAATCGTGTGCTCCCCCAGGGTGCGTGGCACAGACATTGATTATGCACCCCCTGGCATCGCACACAACCTGGCAGTTGATGCTGGCATAGCCCTTGTGATTTATGTATGCAGCCCCCTCGGGGCCAGGTGGTGTGTGTATGGCCACATGGGTGCAGTCTATTGCCCCTAGCATGCCAGACATACGTGCTACCCTGTGGAACTCCTGTATGTTTGCTGTGCACTCTGCCACTGTGCTGGGGAAATGGATGTACTCTGCAGCATGTGGCAGCAGTGTGCTGAGGAATTGGGTGAGGTGGCATGACGTGGCCAACTGGGTTATGCCTGTGGTGTCCCCAGTTGGTCTCTGGAAGGTACCCGTGGTGAGCAAGCACATGCAGGCTGTTACCTTAGTCTCCACTGACAGGGCATGGCTCCGTCGTGTGGGTGCCTGCATCACATCACTGCACAGCTCACAGAGCTGCCTCAGAATTGCCCTATTCAGGTGGTACCGGCCCACAATCTCAGTATCAGTGTACAGCTCAAAGCTGGTGTGGGCTCGGTACTGCCTGTTGGGAGCATACCGCTGATGGACCCTTCCACGGCCATGCCCCCCTGCCGCCCACCTTCTCACCCCTCTCATAATGGCCTCCCTTTGGAAGGTGGCACTGGCCATGTCCCTGACTTGTGTTCACCCCCCTGGCAGCTGTTGCTGTATTCCCCCCACTGTCCTGGCTGCTACTTCCCCTGCACCGGGTACACCTGCCTGTGCTGGCCTCTGTACTGTGTGGCTCCCCACACCTTCCCTGTGCCTGGCTGTTCAGACTGCCCTTTCCTTGGCCTGCCCTGTTTGTGCCTCTTGCCCTGTCTGTCTGGCTAGAGTTCTGCCTCATGTGGCTTCCCTGTAGCATTCTTGTGCCTCTCCCTTGCTCCTTTTTATTTTGGCTCATTTCTGCTATGGCGCAACTTCCGCTTGCTCCCCTATTGCGCATGGCACAAGTCGTTGAATATCGCTATTCTCGCCATTTAGCCATGGTTCCTCCCCCTTCGGTTGCGCATGCCTTCATTATCATTGTGCTGTTGGTCAGCATGATTTCGGGGGCGCAATTGCCTCCTGCTGAATATCGCAGAATGGCACAATTTTGGACTTGCGCAGGCGCAACCCTATTGCGCATGGCTCAACTCTTTTGAATATCTGGGCCAGTATATCTAACATAAGGACGTAGTGGCACCACTATAGTTAGGGTTAAGTAGGCTGTTTAATGTTAAACTGCAATTTTTGATCTATCATAACTCTGGCACCGTTCAACAAAAATAGCCCAAGATTTGGCAAGTGTGGTCAGGCTGGCAGAGTCTCAAGACATAAAAAGTTTTGTGATGGCATCTTATTCGATTTTCTAGGTACTGAATGCCAAAAAAATGCTAAAGAATTAGTGCTTGTTTTTTATGTACTTAACAAGTTTTTTTGTTTGCTCTCATACATAGCCTAGACAGGGCAGAATTTTTTCAAGAAACTTTCATGAAGCAGCCTGTATCATGGTAGTGCCTTTTGAAAGTTTTGTGAAAAAGGAATGATATGATTCCAGAGTCATAAGGATTTTTTGGAGAATGGTCAAAACTTGACCAGTAAAACAAAACCAATCGTGAATGCTTATTTTCATGATTCACTTGTGAGAAATTATTTACCTGTCATGAGAAAAAAATGATTTTGGTAGCTACAATCTCATTTTTTTAACTCAAAAACATTGCCAATATATAAAAATGATGTATTTCCAAAAAAACAAACACCCAATCCTAGGTAAACATGACCTGTTTAGCTAGAGTCTGGTGTTTGTTTTTTGAAAATTACCCTGGAAACAATGGGCAGGATTCACAAAATGGTTGAAATATACACAGCTGTAGGACAAACCCAGCACGAGTGGGTTGAAGTTTGCAGATCTGCAGGTTTCTGCAGTTGTTCTGCAGCTGCGGGTGTGCACTAAGGTGGACCTGAATTATGACCAGCTTCATGATTTACAGTGGCTTGTGGGTGGTGCTGCCAGGGAAATCTTTGCAGCTGTGGAGTTCTGTTATGGCTGGTGAGACCAGCTGCAGCATCGTTTGCAGCAGCTGCTCTGTGCATAGCAATCTCCACAGCTGCAGAGATTTTGGTCCACAAAGGGAGTTACTGCATGGGACTTAGTCCCAGAAAGCTTCATGAATCCAATACAATGTATTGGGGTACCCAAAAATCTTGGGTGCCCAGGTAAGCGAGAGGTGACTTTCACCCACATTCTCAGTATGAGAACAGTGGCACATTCTTGAAATGTGAATCCACTGCTCTCTTTCTCTGGCCTTTCTCTCTCTCTCTCTCTCTCTCTCTCTCTATGTCTTTCTGTCTGTCTGTGTATCTATCTATCTATCTATCTATCTATCTATCTGTCTATCTGTCTATCTATCTATTTATAAGTAGTGCATCAGTGTGCCCATCCCTGATACCGCTTCTTTCTCCCCCTCCCCTCCAGGTCACTTGCCCCACTTTCCATGTTAAATTTTAACTTTAATAAGTGGACCAGGGTGCCCACCCTGGTACTGTTTCTCTTCATCTCCTCCCCTCCAGGTTGCCTGTCCCCTTTCCCGTTATATACATGGCAGCACTGGGATGGCCACCCCTGATGCCACTGAACAGTAGTCCAACACAGGGGTACTCAATCCCCAATGTCATAAAAGTCTCCTTAAATAAAGAAAACCATCCCTTACTGATTTTTTTTAAACCTATGAAAAGAGAAAATGGTCCTTCACTGATCTGAGCCCTAACACCCCTCCCACTCACCCCACCCCACCACAATTTCCCACTCAGCACCCACCACCCCACACCCTCCACACACCCTCACTCTCCTAAACATGTCCCATGACATAGATCCACTCTCCGATTGAAGACGTGTCTTGCTGCTGGAACCGATGACAGTGATATGAGAAAATTAGTTAAGTCTGGTTTAATGTATTTCAATAGGGTTTGAACTTTTATTCTTAACTTTGTCATTCTTTTAATATTTTCACACCGAATTTTCAACATGGCCTTTTTTGTGACCCCCACCTCATGAACAAATGTAGTGGAACTATTCAAATCTGATCCCAAAAAGCGATTTTATGGTTGAGTATCAAAATCACCTTTTGTGCAATATTTCAAAATTTTCACCAACCTTTTTCATGAGATGGGGTCATAAGAAGACAATGTTGAAAATTTGGGGTTAAACTATTAATAAAACAACAAAGTTATGAGTGTACATTTCAATTTTTCAATGCTTACTCATAGCTTCGGTAATTTTCAATATTTTGACCCCACGTTTTAAACATAGCCATTTTTTACACCACCTCATGAACTTGAATGTGACAGCTGTTGTTTTTCAAATCCTGGCCTAAATATGTTTATGCGCCTGTGGTACAGAATAACATTTCAGTGGGGATATGAACATTTTCACCTACCAGGTTTGTGAGAAGGGGTCATAAGAAGCTTATGCTGAAAACTTGGTGTACAAACATGATATGGTAACATGACCAAGTTATGTGTGAACATTGCAATGTTTCAATGTTCACTCATAACTTCCCTCATTTTCAATATTTTGACCAGAGACTTTCAACATAGCCATAGCATAGCTACCTCATAAACGTGACAGGTGTTATTTTTGTAATCCTAGATGTATTTTCACACTTTTTGTGTGAAATGATGCTTCTGTCAATATACTATAAATGCCACATGTCACGTTTATTAGGGTAGTGATTAAATGACTACAGTATATTGAAAATTTAGAGTCAAAATTAAAAAAGAAATATATATATATATATATATATATATATGCCACTCATGAGATTACCCGAGTTCAAACAGCACATGTGTAGTTAAATCATTTATCTGACAGCTGTCCATTTATATCCCACATATATATATATATATATATATATATGTAATAGATAAACCACTCTGAGGTGTGCGGTCGCACTCTGATATATGCACACCTTGGTGTGCGTTGTACGGATGAGGCTGCAGGTCGACTGTGTCAACCACCCAAGACGCATGTATATCAGAGCATGACTGCACACCTCAGAGTTAATGACAAAATTGTTTTGGAAGGGGGAAAAGTGCAGGTGTGCAGTCATGCTCTGATATATGCATGGTCATGTGATGCTCAAGGTCCAATAAATGAACAGTGATTTCCCTACCCATTTTATATATATATAAATATTATATATATAAATATATATATATATATATATAAAGAAAGAAACTTTGTCTGTAGCATCAGTCTTGACCCCAGCAGACAGTGCTGTTTGAACGCATGCCAGTGAGCTGAGTTTGGGGGTGAGCTCAGTGACCCAGCTGGATGGAGTGAGGGTGGGAGGATGGTGCTGTTATGTAACACTCCTCCCAGTCAGGGAATTAAAGGTGCAGGGTTGCCCACAAGGGCATAGGTACCATAGCAATTCTTCTCCTAGCATAGTGCCCTGCACCTCTGCAGCTGTGGGTGGCAGACTGCTCTGTGCATTGTCTGGGAGATGTACTCTTCACCCAGTGCTTCTGTATCTGCAGACACATGGAAGTGAATGTCCCAAAGGACCCTGCACTGTTGCAGTCCACTAGACAGCGCCATGAATTTTTGACATCCATAACTGCATGGAAGTGCAGGGCTCACAAGGGCCCTGCACTTCTGTAGACAGAAGGAGTCTTTCTTTGGGGCAAGACTCAGAGGGCCCTGCACATCTGCATGTGTTCACACAGGTCCAGAAGGAACCTGCATGAAAGAGGTTATGATTCCACTATCTCAGAAAGAAAGGAACTTCTTTGAAAAAGCTATGTTAATGCACCAGTTAAGGTTCAAGTTAAAACCACAAAAGTAGGGAAATATGGCAATAGGGTTTCAACCCTAACTCCCCACCCCCACTGCCCAATCAGTGAAAGGAAAAAAAATTAGGGTTTTGGGTCTCCTGAGTCTTGATGAATCAGTGGTGGGATTTTCCTTGGGGTTGTCAACCCTAATGCCCATTCTGTTCCCTGAGCAAACAATGTTAGACATGATCTTCTTTCTTCATACAGGGCCCACAGGGCCTGCACAATGAAAGCTACAACAGATTGTGTTGGCAACAAGTGGTAAGACATACTATACTTTTCTACCTTTGAAGAGTGTATCACTATGAGGCACTGGCTTGGAGAGATAACATGTGCTTTAAAGAGGAAGCTGCAGACTGGGGGGGATGGGTGAGCACTAGGGTTGGCAACCCAAGGTAGAACCCACCACTGATCTGCCAAAGCCCTGGAGACCAAAAACTCTAATGCTTTTCTCTGTTTACTGCTTTATGGAGTGGGGGTGGAAGTTACGGTTGGAAACCCTAATGCCACATTTCCTTATTTTTGTGGTGTTAACTTGAACCCCAACTGATGCATTAACACATTTTTTTTGCATAGAATATATATATTATAGGGGAGAGGTAGCACCCCTGTAGTCAGAGTTGAGTTGGCTTTTTTATGTTAAATCCTGATTTGTTTGAAAAAAATAGCACAAAATGTGGCATGTGTGGTCAGGCTGCCAGAGTCTCAAGATATGAAAAGTTTTATGATGGCATCTTGTATGGTTTTCAAGCTATGGAGAGTCAAAAATTAAAATAATAAAAAAAAAAACTATACTTAATATTGCATATTTTTTGCTCTCTCCTACAGACTAGGCAGTATGGAATTTTTTCATGAAATTATCAGGTTTGAAGGTCCCTGTTACAAGGGTGTGCATTTTGAAGGTTTGGTAAAAAAATGTTATACCATTTTAGTCATGACGAGTTAACTTTCCAAGTTCAAACAGTAAAAAAAACTTTTGCAAGTGTTTATTTTCATGATTGCTTTCTCATGCTCAACAATTTACCAGTCATGATGGCCACCATGTCTTGCCCTTTTAAGCTGACAAACATTGAAAATGCATAAACCTTATCTTTTTTTTTAAATCAAACATCTGAACCTAGCTAAATGAGACCTGTTTAGCTAGAGATTGCTGTTTATTCTTTCAAAAAGTTGCCAGAAACACCTTTTCTGAGCACCCCAAAATCCAGGGTGCACATCTTTGTGAGATGAGCTGTTCACTTGTGTTCTCAGTATGAGAAAAGCAGGACTTTCTGGAGTTATGCAGCTGTAGCTGGAAATTGTGTTGTGGTGCAGTGAGAGCAGTGAGCTCCTGCTCTGTCTCTGTCTCTCTCTTGCTCTCTTGTATCTATGTCTGTCTGTCTATCTATCTATCTATCTATCTATCTATCTATCTATCTATCTATCTAGCTATCTATCTATCAATCTATAATTACTGCTCCTTCCTCCCCCCCACACTCGAGATTGCCCACCCTACTCCCATATTTTTTTTAGTTTAAACTACTAAGCAGACCAGGGTGCCTACCCTGGTACACTTCTCTTGCCCCCCTCACCTCCAGGTTGCCCTCTCCTCCATCCAATTATAATAATAACAGACCAGGGTGCCCACCCCAGTACCTCTTCTTTCTCCCTCCCCTCTAGGTCATCCCCCACCCAAAGAAATGGGTGGTGGCACCAGGTGCTCACTCTTGGTGCCGCTGAAGATCATCATGATAGTGGGGTGCCCAATCCCCAGTGTTGGTATGAGTTCCCTTAAAATAAAGAAAAACATTCCTTGTTGATTCTTTTCTTTTGTTATACCTGAAAAAAAGAAAACAGTCCATCAGGAGTTGTGAGAAATTGAAGAATTTTGTTCAGCAAAATATTTTGTGAAATTTGCACATTTTGCAAAATATTTTGTGGGCACAAAATGCAAAATTCTGCTGGTGAAAGGCAGAATTTCACTAGTGAAATGCAAAATTCCACCCATGGAATACAAAATGTTGGTACTTGCATGCAAAATTCCGCCACTAGCTGGCAAAATTCCACATTTTGCAGGTAAAATTTTGCATTTTGCACCTGCAAAATATTTCATGGAATGCATGGAATTTCACAAAATATTTCACACAGTAAAATTCATGATTTTGCAGGAATTTCACCAGTGAAATAAAATTTTGCTGCATCTCTAATCAGTAATCTCACCCCCTGAGCCCTTCACCCACCACACCCTGACCCCCACTGAGCACCCACCACCCCACAACCCACACCCCACATACCCTCACTCTTCTGAACATGTCTCATTATGTACATCCACTCTGCAATCAAAGACACACCTTGCTGTTGGAACCGGTGACTGCTATATGAGAACATGATGTAAGTGCAGTTTAATGTATGTCAATGGGGTTTGAATTTTTGTTCATAACTTTGTCATTTTTGAACATTTTTGTTTGAGACCCCACCTAATGAGCAATGGTGGTGAAATTATGGAAATTCCTCCAGCAATATAATTAAGTGGTCACTGTGCAAAATTACCTTTCAGGTGGGATTTGAAAATGTTCTCCACCCTTGTTTGTGAGGTGGGGTAATAAGAAGTATGTGCTGAAAAACAGATGTAAAAATAGTAAAACAAGCGACAAAGTTATGAGCGTACATTTAAATGTTTCAACACATGCTCATAATGTTAATAATTTTTACTATTTTGACTCCAAATTTATCAACATAGCCATTTTTTCATACCATATCATGAATGTGATAGCTGTCCTGGTAGAAATCCTGATAGAAATCCTGGTTGAAAATGGCTTTGTGAACCTGTGGCACAAAATGACATTTCAGCTGAGATCTGAAAATTGTCAAGTACCAGGCTCATGAGGTGGGTTCCTAAGAAGGTGATGTTGAAAATTTGGGGTCAAAATATTTAAAAAACAACAAAGTTATTAAGGTATGGTGACTTTTTTCTACACACTTTCATAACCTTGGTAAGTTTTTGACATCCGTCGCTGCACCGAAATGGAGGGTCAGCAGGGTCCTGCAGGTCCATAGCTGGACAGAATCTTCACTTGGTACAGGGCCCAGATGGCCCTGCATGTCTGCATCTGTTCACGAAGGTCCCAAAGGGATCTACATGAATGAGGACACAATTACACTATCTCAGAAAGAAAGGAAATTCTTTGCCAAAATATGGGTTAATGCATCAGTTAGGGTTCAATTTAATGCAACAACAGTAAGGAAGTGAGACATTAGGGTTTCCAACCCTAACTCCCAACCCCTCCCCTAAAGCAGCAAAAGGAAAAAAACATTAGGGTTTTGGTCTCCTGAATCTTGGTGAATCAGTTCAGCCTTGAGGCTGTCAATTCTAATGCTCACCTGTCCCCTCCAGTCTGTAACTTCCTGTTTGATGCACAAGGCATTGCTCCAAGCCAGTGCCTCATACTGATGCATTTTTCAAAGGTAGAGAAGTATGTTTTGCTATATGTTGTCAACAACATTTGTTTTAGTTTTCTTCAGGCAGAGCCTGCAAAAGAGATCACATATGACCCTGTGTGCTCAGGGAAGGGGGTGAGCATTAGACTTGACAACTCCAAGGAAGACACCACTGTCATGGGGGCATGGGTCACAGAGAGTCAGACAGGCACAAACATCATGTTAAATGCATTTGGCATGTCATGTGTTTATTGAATCTATTGAAAAGGCCACAGTTTAATTTATTTCAGGATGATGAAGGCTGTTTTAACCATGTGACAGTCTTTCATAAAGAAACTTTTATTAAATGGCAGGCAAACTTTTAGAGCATTAGGACTGCTTCTAACAAATAGCGTTACTTCTTTAAAGCATAAAGCCTTTCCAGGTTTCAAGGCCTCTTTGTCTGTAATTTCAAAAAGCTTGGGTCCTTCTGTCTGGTCAGAGCATAACTCTCAGCACCTCTCAGCTTAGCTCTTCACTTCCAACTGACTCAACCAACTAAAAAACATTCCCCTTTTATATCCCTCACATGGGCTATATGGTGGACTTGTCACGTGATTATTACATCACTTTAAAACAATTAGGCTTTTATTTCTTCAAGTATGATTTTTTTTCCTTTTGATGTCAACAGCTATACATTTAAGTAAGTATATACTTTATGCTCATATGACTGACATTTTAGTAAAATTATTCTGAAGTCAAGCAAGATCTTAAGTACCCTAATTAGAGCATCTAATTGTATTGTAGCTCCCCCTATGTGCATATCTTTCTGGATTGCATAATATTATTTATTTAGTTTTTGTTTACTGGGTAGGTGCACTAGCCATAACAATGACTATTTTCAGGCACAACCTGGGAAGATACAGCACGATACAGTAAACAACATGACATTTACAAATATGACATTCAGGAATAACAATTTGTTACAATGCCAAAAGTAGGATGTGAAAATGGGTATGGCATCAGAAACAGTACACAGATGAACATAATAATAGATTTACATAGATTAACAATAGTAATGCAGAAAATAGTCAAGAAGGATAGGCGTTCAGAAATGAAGATGATAGTAGAAATAGTAGATGAGGTGGGGTTGAAAACTGTGAAGGTGTATAACAATAGGTAAATGTGGTAAGACAATAGTCAAAGTGCCAGGAAAGTGCTTAGTACTGAGAAGAAAATAACTTGTAGCAAGAGGAGAGAAGGTGAGTGGGGAAGGGATAATGGGATTTGAAACAGGAGCATTTGTTTGCTGAGAGGAGATAGTTGCCAAGCTCCTTCTTAAAGATGTTGGGAGAGGGAATTGGCAAACAGCTAGGGGGAGAGAGTTCCAGTATTGAGGAGCTCTACAGATGAAGGCACTAGCACCTTTGGAGGAGCTATGCCTGGGGATATAGACAAGGGACTTGTCCACTGAGCATAAGCCATAGCTGGAGGACTGCAGGATAAAAAAAGTCTGCTAGGGGCTTGGGGTGTGTGATCTAATAATACTGTCAGTGACAGAGCCAAGAGAATCGAGTCTAGACGCATTAGGTGGCAGTCATCTCAGGTCTGAATAGAGGAGGCAGTGGTGTTTCAGATGGTGGGAGGCAGAAGCATAATGACAAATATTGCTGTAGGTGACATCCCATTTATGTAGACTTGACTTGGATATAAAACAGGTGAGTAACCTGCTTGGTGCAGGTACGTTTGACAGACACTGTTTTATTTATCATTTTCTTTTCATTTCTTCAGGTTTTGCAGTCAATAAATCCTCCTTTTTTGTAAAGCAGTCTGTATCTCTACTTATAACTAAGCAATACTATACATAGTGAGGGCACAGGGTCATAATGTCGTAGGACATTATGCTGCATGGCAAAATTGCGCTGCCAATACAGCGCGACTTTTGCCATGTGGCATATCTCTTTTTTTCTGTGAGGGTCTCTGACCCCAACACCCCCCGTTATGGGGGGCTACACTCCTGAACCCCCCCAATATAGATTATCAACTCCAGGGGGTTCAAGTCGGGCAGCACACAAAGTTTAAAAAAAAAAAGTTTATGGGACTGGGAATCAAACCCGGTCCCAGAAGCACTGCTTGGGTTTTTTGCTGCTGTGGCTCAGTCTGTTGAGCCACAGCAGCTGGTCAGTGGAACCCACTCCCAGCAGAGGTCTTATCCTCTGCCTGGGAGAGTGAGAATGGTGCAATACCGTGTACAGTAGTATATGCCGTATTGCACCATTTGCTCACTGGTGCAGTACTGTACTGGGTTAGCCATAATGTCATACACTATTAAGCATGCGACATTATGACCCAGTATGCATAGTGAGCTATACAAGAAATTTAAACAAACAATTTTATGTCAGTTTTCCTGCTGTCTTTGCATTTTATATGAACACTCAGGGTAGGCAAACCACCACTCAGGCCTCAGGACAGCAGCACTCATCTGTTCTGGGCTGAGAGTGTCTGTCTTGTTTTGGATAACTGCAGTCCCATTTCCATTTGTGAGGCTCAGCATTCTGGCCGGCCTTCTAAATTAATGGCATTTAAAATCACTCCCTTGTGAAGTCTGGGGGGTGGGCAGGGTACCAACCAGGAGCACATAGCTTCCTTTTGCTTTCTCTTCCAGCTGTCTTACACCCTGCTGTGGCATAGCTAGTTTGAGAAGAAAAGTTTCCTTTTTTTAAAATACAATTAACTGTATGTCAGTCCCTTTTTTGGCTAATATTATGGCCCCAACAGGTGGAGCACAATTCCTGCAGTGCTTCAGTTCCTGCCTGTTGCTGATTTATGTCAGGCAGCATAGATAGCTTAGAACCCCAAGTTTAAGGTCCATTCCCTTTCTTGTGCCCTTCAGCTAGCAGGACTTGGGCATGCACCAAACTGGTAGACAATTGGGATACCTTTGTTTTAAAATTTAAAAGTAAGTATCTGAGGCATGTGATACTGTAGGTGCCACCTTCTGTCTGTCTATCTCTTTTTCTCCCCTCACTCCTGCCAGTAGCAATGCAGGTGGGGGAGGGGGAGGAGAGAGCACAGTGTACCATATTTTGTTTTATTCTCCCAGTAGGGAGACTGTATTTTAATAATCCAATCACTCCTGCCAGGCCACTTGTCTGTTCTTTTGGGAGGAAACTCAGAGAAGGACAGAATAAAGAAGACAAAGACAACAGGAGAGGACAGCAATGTAAAATGGAAGACCAGTGAGAACCAGGGGGCAGATACAGGACAGAACAGAATATTTGAATATTTTTTACTATTTAACTGGCATCACGGTAGGGGGCTCTTTTCATGGTTATCACGTTTATCACCAACCACCCCCAATTCATAACCTGTGATAGGTGCATCCTCACCCCATCGCACCCACCACTGATTTGCCAGGACTCAGGAGACTCAAAACCCTAATGTTTTTTCCTTTTGCTGCTTGTGGTGTGGGTGTAGGGTGTTAGGGTTGTAAACCATTGTACCTGCAGTATAGTTAGGCTTGCATGGCCATGTCTATGTTAACCCCTAAATTTTGCACCTTAATAACTTTGCAACTGTTTGATCAATTTGCCTGAAAGTTTGCATGCTCTGTCTGCTTCCATGGATCTTTGGATCTGGCAAGTTTTGTTCTGGTCAGTGATGTGGTTGCGGAGCTGTGGAGTGCCATAAAATGCAAAATTTACCTTTTCAATGCAAATTCTTTTCTCATCTGTAAGTCTGAAATGCCTTGGGGGTATGGTCTGAAATTGTTAGGGTATATGGGGTCTGGGTCACTGATGTGCCTTTTGAAGTTTGGGGGAAAAATATTGACCATTCAAAAGTTATAAAACTTTAAAGTTTTCCCATTATAGTCTATGGGAAAAAATAATGTCTGCCTCGAAAGTACTTTTGACTGTTGCGAAAGCACTTTTGAATTTTGCAGATGGCTTCTGCAGTGTCGCAAATCCATCATCTTGTTTTCTGTTAGTGATGCTGAAAAAATGCTGTAATTCAAAAAATACTGCCCCTTGGTAAACACCAACAGTTGTATTTACCTAATCGAGACTGAAGAACATGATCCTGACATTCATTTTTAAAAATGATGCTAGGAAATATATTTTTTCAATTTTTTCCATTGGAAGTGTGACAGACTCACAAAACTTTTGCAAATTTGTGAACATTTTGCAAAACTACTTTTGCAAATTTTGAGGAAGTTCCACCAAAATTTACAAAAGTGTCGCAAATATGCCAAACTACTTTTAAAAAATTGATGTTTCTTTGCCACTTCATATATAGTTTAGTTTATTGTTTGACAAATTGCCATTACACAAACAGAATTAAATACAATTATTACATAGAAACATTACAATTTTAAAAAGGCAAATAATTTACATATAGAAAAGATATACTCTATTAAATCTCAAATACAGCTAATGGTCTATAGAATAGATGTCCGGGAGTAGGCCCAATCTTTTTTTTTAAAGAGACAACCGAGATTGCATTTAGTCATTTTACACAGATCATACATATTTCTTTCTAATTTTTGTTACTTCTATCAGGAACATTGCTAGGTTGTTTAGCAAGTCATCACTTTAAGAGTTATATAATAAGTCCAAGATATGCCTAGAAGGAAAGCTCATACCGTTCAAATATTGTCCCATGTATCTGTGTAAGATTACCAGAATAACACGGACAATGAAATGTGACATGCACTAAATCCTCTTCTTCATTTAGTACACAGTAACATGTGGTCCTGTTTGTATCTCTTTTATTGTATCTGGATTCCAGTATGTTACTAGGGAATACCTTGAATCTAAATGTGGTTATGATAAATCTGAGTTCAGAAAAATGAATGAAATTCAGATGGTGTTTAACATTATGTTCCTTGGAATTTTTTACAAGCCAGGGTGCAACGTTTAGCTTTTGGATTTCTACCAAATCAATTCCCTTTGAAAAGGTCTGTGCACGTCTCAAGATATGTTTACAGTATGTCACACTTAATTGTCTATTTTTGTCAACCCATAATTTTAGTCGATTTAGATCATATTTTTCTAAGAGTGCAGAGATAGCATTAATCCACCCTTTCTTATTCAGGGAGCACAATTTTATATTTTCCTTTATAGCGTTCCCGAGAAATGATTTATTATTTTCTGCAGTCATTTTGACCCCAAAATTTATCATTCTTATGTGAACCATATATTCAAATTTTATTTATAGTATTTCTGATCTCACAACAGAATTAGGAGTATTCAAAGGTAATCATAAGATTTGTTTATATGTTTCATTTAGTAGTGATTCAATTTTACTGACTTTTTCTATTCTCCAGATTTCTGCGTGATATAATGCTTGACTAATTATTTTCCCATTTATTGCCTTAATCATAGGAGTCAAGGCCAGACCGCTATAAATATAATTAAACCTCTTTAAGGCTTTAACTGTGTAAACTAGTTTGTTTTTTATCCATGTTACATGTCTTGACTGCCTGCTATTATTAGTAAAAATAACTCAGAAATACAGAAACTCATGAACAAAGTCCAACTTTTTCTGTGCTAATATTAATTTCGTATATATCTTGGCTAAGCCAAAAAATCATAATTTTGGTTTTACTAATATTTGGTTTTAAATTATGTTTTGTACAAAGTAAATCTAAAATATCTATGGCTCGCTGAAAAACGAGACTTGTAGCTGACAGTATTGCCAGGTCATCAGCATAGGTAAGTACTGGAATTCTTTTCCCTAAAATTGTGGGGCAGTGGTGAGAACTGTCCAAATGTTCAAGGATTCCAATAATCTATAAGTTCAACAGTGTTGGCACAAGAACACAACCTTGTCTCACACAGATTCCTGTATTATTTATTTTTTGAGTAAGAGCTCCATATTTTGAATATTTTACCTTGGACCAGGTTTCTGTATACAACCTTTTTATTAATACAATGAGATTGTGGTCAATTCCCATGTCTTCCATTATCTAACATAGTAATGGTCTCAATATGGTATCGAATGCCAAAGAAAAATCAACAAAGGCCACAAAAAGTCTTTGTTTCTTTATTTTACAATATTTTTCTATTATATGTGAGAGAAGGAAGACCTGGGCTCTTGTGCCCATACCTTTTTTAAACCTTGCTTGATAACTCTGAGATAATATTATATTGGTTAAGAATTGTCAGTAATCTATTTAGAAGTGTTTTAGCATAAATTTTGGCCATAGCATCCAACAGGCTAATAGGCCAATAATTTGCTGGGTCTGACTGGGGGCCTTTCTTATAGCTAGGGATTATAAAGCTACCCAGGCATGAATCAGGTATAAAAGTATACATCACAGTCTTATTACAGAAATTAGCAATAATGTCTGCCCACCAGTCTATGCCAAGTTTATAAAAATCAATTGAAATATTATCAGGCCCAGGTGCTTTGTTGTTTTTAAATGATTCTATTGCTATCCTAACCTCCTGTGACGTAAACCAGCTAAAGTCCACATTTTCTCCCAGGTCTTCTGATGTATGAAAATTTGACTTGTAAAAATTATTCACAAAATATTTCTCCCAGATATCTGGTACAATATATGTATCAATTTGTGATTTATAAGTACAAGTTCCTTTGGCAACCAAGGTCCAAAATTTATTTTCATCCCTCTCTTTGATGGATTCAGTCATTAAATTCCATAACTCTTTTTGATGTTGTATACGATAAAAATTCACATATTTTTTATACTGTTTTCTAACTGAGTTAAATTCTTCTATATTTGCTTTTGTTGGATTTTTTTTTGTTTTCCTTATTAATTTGGACAACTTCTGCTTCTTGGCTTGACAATTTTTATACAACCAACCATCATTCTGTGATTTATTATTACTCTTTCTTGTTTTTTGCTCAGTAGTATAGGTTTGAAATACAGTAACAATCTGCTTAGAAATGGCTTCAGGTTCCAATAAATTTTCTATATTCAGAGTTAAGGTTACCATTCTGCTTAAAGTTGAACCAGGATAATATTCTGTGGTGATTTGCATATGCAGCCCATGGTTCTTTGCATTGTGTGGGCATGTGTGATTTTGTATTTCCTTGAAACTTGGCTTCCCAGCCAAATGCCCTTTGGGGTAACCCTTGCCTCAGTGTTTGCGCACAGAGGTTCTTTGTCTTTTAAATAGTTTTTTTTATTTTAATGGTTTCACCACAACGTAACCCAGACAGACTGTCTTAGTGTAGCTGGTTCATTCCACTGGGGTGTCAAACAGATGAGGCATACTGATGAGTCCTGGTAGGACGAAACACATGTCTATGTCATCTGTTAGCATCCTTTGCAAACTGTGTGAGAGGCCTTTCGGCACCATGCAATTCTGCTTAAAGTTGAACCAGCATAATATTCTGTGGTGATTTGCATATGCTGTCCCTGATGCTTTGCATTGTGTGGGCATGTGTGATTTTGTATTTCCTTGAAACTTGGCTTCCCAGCCAAATGCTCTTTGGGGTAACCCTTGCCTCAGTGTTTGTGCACAGAGGTTCTTTGTCTTTTAAATAGTTTTTTATTTTAATGGGTTCACCACAACATAACCCAGACAGACTGTGTTAGGGTAGCTGGTTCATTCCACTGGGGTGTCAAACAGATGAGGCATACTGATGAGCCCTGGTAGGACGAAACATGTGTCTATGTCATCTATTAGCATCCTTTGCAAACTGTGTGAGAGGCTTTTCGGCACCATGAAATTCTGCTTAAAGTTGAACCAGCATAATATTCTGTGGTGATTTGCATATGCAGCCCATGATGCTTTGCATTGTGTGGGCATGTGTGATTTTGTATCTCCTTATTATCTGTTCACTTAATTTAATTGTATTATAATTAATGGGTCTTCATTTTTCCCTATAGAAAAAACTGTGGTGTTATTTGTTGTAATAAAGGAGTGTTTATTACTTTAAACACGCACACAGTTTTCCTCTTTCTGTGCATGTGCCCACTGCGACTCTTCCTTCCAAACTACTGGCTCCTCGTTTTTCCCTCGGACATGGAACCACCATTCTCACTTGGTGTTAAGTCACCACAGAAGCAATAGCTGAAATCTTCACATGAAAAGGAAAAAAAAATTAACCTTGGGGCACAAAAAAGTGAATGGACATTTAAATAAATAAAACCGACTGTGGCCCACATACTCAAACCCAAGTGGACCGCGGCTGCATGGGACGTCTTTTTTATTTTATATAATTGCTGTGGTGAAAAATAAAAACCCAGCAATTATATAAAATGAAATATGGGGTGGTGTGTGTGTAAACTCAAAGTTGACACACACCCTCGGGGTTAGATGCTTGCACAAACCCCTCGAGCTTCGCTCCCAGGGTTTATGTAGCATCTAACCCCTTGAGTGTGTGTAATCTTCTCATTGCACACACCACCCCATACTTTATTTTTATTTATTATCTTTTATTGGTTCCCATCTAATTCTTTTACTCACAATCTCTGTATCCTCTTCATTTTCATGGTGATTAAGACACTTTTTGTTTTTTATAAAACTATTGGAAAGTGATCACTTTTAGTTTTATGTAAAACTTTTAGATCACTATATTTATGATAGTCAAATATTGAAATTAGAGCATAGTCAATTATTGTAGATCCTCTTGTATTAATGCACGTCAAATTTCCTTCAGTATTGGAGGGTAGTCTACCATTGAGCATTATTAATTGTAATGAGTCTAATAAATGTTCCATTTGTTTATGTATGTCAGTATTTTTCCTCTCTTTAGAATACCTCACTGGAATTTGAGTCCAAATCTGCTCTTTTCCCATATCTAATATAAAAATCCTCCATAATTAAAATTTCTGTATGTCTGTTTGGTTTAAAACAAGAATTTATGTCCTGAACAATATTGTAACATAGAGTTTTATCATTTAATGAAGATTTTACAGGTGGATTATAGACATTTACTAATATCAGCATCTTATTTATCTTAATTTTTTCTAGAATATAGTTTTGCTTAATACATTGTTCAAGTAGGTTAATATAATTATTTATGTTAATGTATATAGCCAGTCCGCCCATGTACCTGCCCATTTTATTTTTGTTTTATAGCCGGGGAGTGTACCAAGGTGAAACCATTAGTCTTTATGTTATCAGTATGTTCACTGGTAGGCCACATTTCTTGAAAGAGAATGATATCCATCCCCTCTATAAATTCCATAAATTCAGGGTCCACAAACTTACTTTGTAACCCAGCAATGTTCCATGACAACATTCCTATGTTTGTACCCCTATTCCTAATAACAAACATGTTGGTACTAGTATTCGTGCATTCAGTTTCGGGCTGACACTTTCCTGTGCTTAAGTCCTTCTCAAGTCACAGCTGCACACCTTGAAGTGCTTGAAATCTGTTAAATATCATCACATTATAGACAAGTTGCTGATTATCAGAAGCTACACGGGGGGGGTCCACTGTATCTAGATGCTCACTCTGGCAAAATGTGGGGTCATGTATTGATGTAAGATCTACTAGTACAATCCCCAATTTATCTAATTTGGGGCTGGCCTGCAAGATATTTAGGACCAAATTAGGATTGTCCAGGGTTAGATCTATTTGATCTCCCTGGACGCAGAACTTGTGTGCTCTTGTACCTGCACAATGTCATCATCATAAAATTCCATCCCAAGTACATTTCCTATTGGATGAGTAATCATATATCTCAGTTTTGTTCTAGAATTAATTCCTAAATAAGAGAGACCAAAACAGATGAAACTACAGTATGTCTGTTGGCATTTGTGATTCCCAATCAGTCCTAACTAACCCATCAATGATATATTTTTGGCCTAACTGAGTGGCTAAATCAGTCTTTGTCTTAATTCCCTGGTTGATAGCTCTATTAGTTAGAATGGGTTTTTCCATAAAGTGTTTATACTCTTCCAAATAGTCAGAATCCCTCCAGACATATTAAACTACTCTTGGTTGCTTAAAATATAAAAGCATCAGATAGTTCAAATTTCTGTCCAAAACACTACTTGCATCAGTTATATCTTCCAGTTGTACATCAAGATACATTAATTCTGTACAGATCACATGTCCCAGAATACACAATACCATTGTACTTTCATTTAAATCCAAGTCCAAACTTCTTAAAATAATTAGTGACTGGTCCCTTTCTAAAAACTTTTCAACATATTTGCTATTGTCTGATTGAATGCTTTGATTGAGACGATCTACATTTTTATTGGGGCTAAGCTGTTTTTGTTTCCCTCTTATAAGGTCCATAGTAACCGAGTCCCTTTGAGTTGAACCTGACTTGTCACCAAGTGAAACATCATCAGTCTTTGCTGTATTGTTTATTATTTATTTTGCTTTCCCCTTTGTGTGTTTTTTTTCTATTTCTGTTCCCTTGTTTTTTTTATTTTCACATTATCAGGATTAATATCTGTAGAAACTTTGGTAACATTACCAACATTCTGTTTTTTATTTACATGATTAGGAATTTGCCCTTCCTCTGTAGCAGTGTTAGTCGTTGTTACTCTTCCTGAGCACTGCATGGTTGATTTGGAGCATTTTCTCTGAGTTTGACTTGTATTTTTAGCCCTCTGTTTAGTTTGATGACCATAATGAGCAGCCAAAATTTCCTCCATCTGAGCTGTATTTGCAGCTACATCCATCTTTAATTGATTAATATCACTTCTTAAAATAATCAATTGTTCCATTAATTCTACAGTAGCTACATGTGGGTCCTGTAAAGCTTCAATTAGATTAGAGTCCATAAATGGGGTGTAAGTAATATGTTTGACCACTTTTTCTTCAATTTTTCTATCTCTTTCAGTCAATTCTTCAAGCCCCAGTATTGTTTCTTCCATCCCAGCTATAATTTGGGACAAATCAGATTCCTTATTCTCTTTTGTATTCATTGCAGAGTACCAAATAAATGTGCAAAAATGATGTTTTTGCATGTTTCTTTGCTTGTGGCTACAGACCATGCAATTTGTCTGTCTGGTCTGCAGTCTTCAGGAAAGATGTAGTCTGGGTCACTGATGTGCCTTTTGAAGATTTGGTGAAAAAATATTAATCCATTCAAAAGTTATTACATTTTGAATTTTCATATTACAGTCAATGGGGAAAAATATATGTGCCTCTCAAAAGCTGCCACCAGTATATTTTACTGTCACAAATTGCCATTTTACTGTTGTGTAGTGGCCATCTTGGTTTCAGTTAGTGAGAGAGAAAAATGCTTGGTGTTTACATTTGGGAACCCCTAGGTAAACACTGAGAGTTGTGTTTACCTAGTCAGGCCCTGAGGATCAGAGCGCTATCTCTTTTTGGGACCCCCCCAGAAATGCCTTTTCATCGATCAACCCCCTGTTCTGTCACAAATTGTGACAGAATGGATGCTACACTTTTGCAAATCATGATAGTGTCATGCCCATTCTGTTGCAAATGTTTGTGAAAATGTCACAGTTTGCGACACTTCTGCACCCCAAAACAACACTTCTTTGCCACCCCACTGCATCAAAATGGTTGAGGCTTTTGGGCTGAAATGTGCAAGGTGGCATGCTCTGGTCCCACAGATGTGCCTTCTGGTGGTTTGGTTCCAAAACATTCAATGGACGCATAGTCACAGCACTCCAAAGTTGAGAAATTTCCCATAGGCTAACAATGCGATGCCCATGATACCTTTCAGCACCTGTATCTCGAAAATGATTCGAGATACAGATTTTTCACTACCCTCAACTTAGACAACCTAGGTGTACTAAGCCCATGTGGAGGTTTTGAAGTCATGATTACAACTGCAGTGGAATTTTTTTCATAGTTGCTAGGGTTACTGAAATATAACCAAATAAATGTTATGAGGGTTCCTTTTCAGTACCATGGGGCTTCTGTATGGCTCCATACTTATGTGTAAGTGGGAGTGCAGGGCACAGAGGGCCCATGCTCCCACATATACATACTATTACACAAAAAAATGGGAAACATGAAAGGAGCGCAGGGCCCAGAGGGCCTGGACTCCCACAGACACATACCAGTTGTCAGTTACATTACACCTTCTCAAAAAGAAAGGACATTCATTGCAAAAAACCTTCATTAATGCATCAGTTAGGGTTGATAGCACAGTGACAAAAGTATAGAAATGTGATGTTAGGGTTACCCCACCACCACATCACCCCATCCCCCACCCTCCACACACCAACAGATGTCAGGGTGTGCCATGGGGTCATCAGGCCTTTCACCCCATTCTCCTATGCTGTAGCATGTCAGCCTTTTTACACATGGAATGGGGTGAGAGTTGGGCCTGATGACCCCATGGCACACCCCAATGTCTGTTTGTGTGTGGAGGGTGGGAAACCCTAACATCACATTTCCATACTTTTGTTGCTGTGCTATTAAACCTAACTGATGCATTAATGAAGGTATTTGCAATGAATATATATATCTATATAGATATATCTATATATATAGATATATCTATATCTATATATTTATATATATGTATATTGCGAAAACATCATTAATGCATCAGTTAGGTTTGCCGTGACAAAGGCAGGGAAATGAGGCATCAGGCTTTCACCCTAACATCCCATGCCTGCTCTGCAGAGACCATGAGATGTCAGGGTGAGGGGGGTGGCAGTGGGGTTGCCAGCCCTAACACTCACCCATTCCATTGTAAAAGAAGCTGGGTGGCAACAGTATAGGAGAATGAGGTGAGTGTTAGGGTTGGCAACCCCACTGCCACACCCTCTACCAACACCGTCTGGTCTCCACAGGGCAGGGATGGGATGTTAGGGTGAAACCCTAATGCCCCATTTCCCTACTTTTGTCACGGCAACCCCAACTGATGCATTAACAAAGTTTTTGTAACTAATTTCCTTACTTTTTGAGGTAGCATAATAGTATTCTCATTTTACTGTGGGAGCACAGGGTCCTTCGGAGCCTGTGCTCCCATCCCTCCAATGAGATAGTATAACAGTATCCTTATTTGAGCACAAATTTTCAACATAGCCTTTTTATGACCTCAACACGTACCCAGCACAGAAAATTTCAAATCTCTGCTACTGTATAATGTAATTCTGCATAACTGCAACACCATTCTATGCCGCAGGTGCAAAAACACATTTTGGTCAGGATTTGAGAAATGACAGCTGTGACACACATCAGGTGGGGTAATAAGAAGAGTATGTTGAAACTATGGGGGGAAAATGTTGAAAAGTTACTAAGTTAAGAGCGTGTGTAGTGAGATTGTGCCAAATGCCCATAATGCAGACATTTTTCAAAAGTTTGACCACAAATTTTCAACATAGCCTTCTTATGACCCCACCTGATAAACAGTGTGACTGTTGCCATGCAAATCCCACTGGAAAGGTGATTTCACCAAGTGACTGTGAAATCACCTTTCCAGTGAGAGTTGCATAATAACAGTCATATTTTTCATGAAGTGGGGTCCCCAAGACTCAGTGTTGAACATTTGGGACCAAAATCTTATAAAATGGCT
Organism: Neoceratodus forsteri; assembly: GCA_016271365.2. Taxonomy (NCBI): domain Eukaryota; kingdom Metazoa; phylum Chordata; order Ceratodontiformes; family Ceratodontidae; genus Neoceratodus; species Neoceratodus forsteri. The sequence continues at coordinate 1,301,170,063 of CM057453.1, read as the reverse complement.
GAGATATGACCAAAAATCATACCCCCCCCATTGAAATGCATAGGACTGCATTTACCTTAGTTCAGATTTATTTTTTTATTTATATTTATTAATTTTATGAATGATACAGCCAAGACTGTGATACACAAGAATTCAGATATTAAGACTTGCAGGTCTCCACAGTGTAAGTACAGGATAGTTCTGCTAACAAAAAATACCCTTTCAGGTATAAGACCCCAAGATGTGTCCATACATTGCAGATACTGCTAAAATTATTTAGAATAATGGAGTACAGTCCAACTTGATTATGGTGCAGTTTGTTGATGCTCTCACCACCTGCAAGAATGATAGGTTAAAGACACCACCATAGCAAACCCCATGCAGAACTTCTAGGTAAAAGAGAGGCTGATTAGTTGTTACTTTATGGAATGACAATCTTAAGATGTCACAGTCTCAGTTAAGCTATATATACAATCCCACATTGCTGCGCAAGGCAAGGCAACCTTCCTTGTGGGAGTTCAGTGCATCATCTTAGGATATGATATACTGTAAGTTCACAAACCAAGCGGTGTACACAGACACACTTTATTATTAGATTCCATAAAGGCAACTGTTTAAAAGTACTTCTATAGACCTTATGCCAGAGCAGTATTATTGTAAAGATCAACATTTAAGATCAACAATTACATTCAAAAGGCAACTAATTCAATCAGATATTGATAGAGTACTTAGCTCTTAGATATTAGAATATCTTGTGCAGCTAGGGAACTACCCAGCTTTCCCAATGTAGGGATAGACAACCCCACAAGTGAGATGGTTAGAAAAACCTTTAAAAGAGGGGTAAAAGGTACAGTTCTTCATCTTTCGCCATCTGATGAATGTTCAGAAGGGTTCAGCTTGGCCAGTAACTTTTCAGCAAAAGTCGCTGCCACCGTTGGGTCAATAAACAGATGGGTCTTGGCTTTGTGGTGCACTTGGAGCCTCACTGGGTAGTTCAGCTGCACCTGGACACCATTTTTAAGGAGGGCTTTTTTCACTGCCTGAAGCTCCTTTTTCTGACTCTGGGTGATAGCTGCTAGATGAGGAAAAAAGGCAATATGACTGCCTTCCCAGATGATCTCACCCTTAGATCGTGTGGCCTGTAATAGGGCAAGTCATGCTTCTGGAGGTGACAGGGTAGCAACTGCGTTGAGAGGCATTTGGGATAAATCTCCCCTGAAGCGCGGCAATGCAGAATCGCAAAGGCCTTCAGAATTTTTACTCCGGAATCTTGACATATAAGATGCAGATCATTAAATATCATTACCTAGCTAACCTGCCAGTTTGAGTATCGGGGGTAGTAGTCACAGACAAAGTCCCACTTGTTATGAGGTCCCCTTGCAGGCTACCTATTAAGTAGATAGGTAGTAGACATTATAGCATAACTCAGACCTTAAAAATTTATATAGACAGTGAATTAGACATATGAGGGAGTATGATTAGATAACAGAGGATAGAAAGAAACACATTTTTCTATAACAAGACAGAGTAATAATAACAACGTGCGTGTTAGTGTCAGGGATGGATGCTGGTGACCCAGAAGTGTTAGGGAAAAAGCTATATGAATAGAGGGAGAATGCATATGCAGAGGGTAGTGGTCCACTAAAGGGGATTGGGGAGCAGGGACAAGGGGGTACGGGGTAGTAGATGGAACATGCATAAGGCAAGAGGGACTGTTCTTGTTTTCTTTCTAGAGCTCGCTTCACAGATGGAAACAAAGTAACAAATGTATTTTCTATTTTTTCATTAAAGCCATAAGTATTGTTGTCACACCCAAATAACTGGACATGTTTCTGGTACAAAATGGATAAAGCTGACAGGTGTTGAGGAAATTAGAGCTGCTCACAGTGTCAGTGGCTCAGTAGGTAGCACACTCGCCTCTGAGGCCGGGAGATCAGAGGGCTGTGGGTTCAGTTCCCACATCTGGCACTTGGATTAATATCCCAGTACTGACACTGCAGTGCAGCATGAGAGGGGTGCTGCACTTCTGAGGTGCCATCTTTCAGATGAGACGTTAAACCGAGGTCCCATCTGCCTGGATTGGCGGTAGTTCAGGTGGAAGTTAAAGATCCCACGGCACTTATTGAAAAGAGAAGGGAATTTCCCTGGTGTCCTGGTCAAATTTCCCTCATTCACTAAAAATACCACCAACAGCTTAATCTGGTTCAATTTCAGTTGCTTACCATCTATATCTCCCTTCCCCCCCGGTCACCCCTGACAAAGGGACTTCTAGGCCCAGTGGGCTTACCGGGTCAACAAAATTCAACAAAAAAAAAAAACAACACCCCTATGTAAGCCTGTTCTGTTATAATATGTCTCAAGAGAAAGAATAAAAACATGAATTAATTATGTTGGCTCACTCATGCACAGCCAACATATTGTGGTAGTAACAGATTTGGAGGCACGGTTACTGTTGGGCGAATGCAGGGCATGCATCAGTAGGTGCATCCCTCATTCCCCAATCAGCCAGCAGCAGGCGCTGACATCATGCATCCATAATGTGGCCACCAGATCTAAGAAAAGCTCCGCTGCAATGAGAGAGAAGCTGTCATGAAGTGGGACCACAACACGTCTCCCGACGTGCAGGCAACATGGTGGCAGTGACTGCCGCCTCCTCCTGTCACAATGCTGATGGGGGAGCCCACTCCCCGTCAGCATAATGACCCTCCCTCCCATTTAAAATGTATGCCAAGGGGGTGCCCAATCCCCCTCGGCATCATGCACCCCCCAATGTTTTTTCTTTGCTGATGGGGGTCCCAATCCCCGTTGGTGTGTATCCCCATCCCTGTTTATTTTGCTGATGGGGGAGCCCTCTCCCTGTTGGCATAATGTCTCCCCTGCCTTTGTTGTGTGCCAAGGGGGGTGCCCAATCCCCCATCGGCTCATGTCTCCCCCCCTTCAGTATGTGCCATTGGGGGTGCCCAATCCCCCATTGGCTACAGCATCACCCCAAAACACTTAGGTGGCACTCTGGGAGCCCACCCCAGTGTGCCAAATCCCCTGCAAAAAAAAAAGTCCTGTGATGTTTTTTTTAAACCTGCAAAAAGAAACGGTCCCTCGAGGTCTCCCTGCCCCCCTCCCAACCTGCGGACTCACCCTCTGTGCACCTGCCTCCACACCCCTCACCCCATACTTACCTCCAGAGTCTGGAGTGATGATCTTCGGTGGACCAGGAACACGTCTGCACTCTTCAAAGCCGACCACAAACTGAAGAATTGCTGGTAAGCTGTATAATGGCATAAATAGGGTTTTTTCAACTTTGGTGCATATCTCAGCCATTTCTGGGAATTTTGGCACCAAATGTTCAACATGGGGTTATTGGGACCACTCCTCATGAGTTCAGTCACTGTCATATCGTTATTCGGTCCGGAAAGGTGATTTCATGGTCACTGCACGGAATCACCTTTTGGGACTGATTAATGAAATGACAGTGCCACTGTTCATTAAGGGGGCTCTCAAAAAGCCTATGTTGCAAATTTGGTGGGAAAAATCCATAAAATGGCAGTTTTACAAGCGTGCGTTACGCAGTTTCCAAGCACACTCGTCACTTTGTGAATTTGTAATATTTTCACTCCAGATTTTCAAAATTGGCATTTTTCCACACCTCCTTATGAACAGTACAACTGTCATTTTATATATCCTGGCCAAAATGTGCTTTTGCACATCCGGCGCAGAATAACGCAGTTGCTGTGTGAAATCAGTTTTCAGGACAGTTTTCGGAAATGACGGTGGCACTGTTCATGAGCAGAAATGCCTATGTTGAAAATTTGGTGATGAAATTCCATAAAATGTCTGTGTCACAAGTGTGCATTGCGCAGTTTCCACACACCCTTGTAACTTCACAAATTTACATTATTTTCATGCCAGATTTTCAACACTGGCATTTTTTCACACCTCTTTATGAAAAGTACAGCTGTCATTTTTCACATCCTGCCCTAAATGTGTTTTCGCACCTGTGGCGCACAATGGTGTGGTCACTGTGCGAAATCAATGTTTCAGACAAATTAACAAAATCACACTGCCACTGTTCATGAGGGGAGGTCCCAAAAGGCCTATGTTAAACATGTGGTTAAAAAAATCCAAAAAAAAAAATTGGGTTACAGACGTGTGTTGCACAGTTTCAATGCATGCTCATAACTTCATCAATTTTTCATATTTTCACTTCAGATTTTCAAAGTTGCCATTTTTTTTACATCCCCTCATGAACAAGACAGTTGTCATTTTCCACATACTGCCCAAAATATGTTTTTATCCCTGTGTCACCAAATGGCATAGCCGCTGTGCAAAACCACCTTTCAGCTAACAAACTGATGGTGCCGCTTTTCATGAGGTGGACTCACAAACAGTCCATGTTGAAAATCTGGAATGAAAATACCAACACACGCCTACGGTGTTAGGGTTTCCAACTGTAGCACCCTACCCTGTAGAGACTGACAGGCATCAGGGGTGTGACTTGTGATCCTCAGCTGTAATGCTCACGCCATTCCACCCCAACCCCCACCCTTCAGCCAGTGACAGGCATTGTGATGTGCCTTGCACTGTCTGGCCACAAAGTTCACCTCATTCTCCTATACTGAACCCACCTCAGTGTATTTCCATATGGAATGGGGTAAGTATTACGCCCAAAGACCCCAAAGCATGCCACAACACTTGTCAGTGTCTGTAGGGTAGGGTGAGGTACAATGGCATGAGCGTTATAGCTGATGACCCAAAGGCACACCCCAATGCCTGTCAGTCTCTACAGGGTGGGGGTGGGGTTGGCGTCACTTCAATGCTTCACTGCCATTCGCCAGTGAGACAACATTCGGCATTGACAAATGCTTGTTTGTTATTGGCCATTTACAAACTAATTAATATCTTAGAACACAAATAGAGATAATAATCTAGTGATAAGGAAAAGAACAATCCAATCTTAAACAAGGAAAGGCTAACTTTGTATTAGTGCAAGAGACACATTTTTTTTTATATTTAGGGAGGAAAGGGTATTGCTTGGTGCTACAAGCTCTTTATAGCAACATTATTGCTATTGAGCTGATAATCCATTGCAGGAACTCAATAGCAATGTGTTTGAAGCAAGAAGGCCAGCACTTTTGCAGCCCAGTTGGTAATGGATTGTCAATTATTTTAATAAATATTTTAATAAATCCAGTTCATATCAATGGTATCTTAAATCTATTAACATTTATATATTACATTTATATGTAGTCAACCATTAGCAACTCATAATTAATAAAGAAAGTAACCAAAAAGACTCATTAACAAAATGTGTTATTTAGTAACTAACTACGATTAATGTTTACTATTAACTGTACTCTACTGTAGCTAATGCAACAAAAATTCCAAAACTCTTGGTAAATTGTAGTAATTAAAATGAAAGGTAAGACCTGCCCATTAGCACGGTGGTAGTATTACCACTCACAATGCCAGTGACCCAGGTTCAGGACCAAGCCTGAGTCATCTGGGGCCAGCCGATGGAAAGGATTGAGTATCCCAGGAGGTAATCTCCTTTCCTGGGGAGGGAGGGTCCTGTCTGCAGATACCACACTGCCACTTGGATGGAGGGGGACAGTAGTGAGTAACTAGACTAGGGTGGGAGGAGCTACACTGACTGTGGATGACACTATGTTCTGCATACATATGTCATTGCAGATCATGCATGCATTGTTTCTAAGGGTGAGGGAGAAAACCAGAAAATGTCCAAGCCCTGAACCTCATGATGAAGGACCCACGGTGCTGCAGAGTCCACCCCACCTTACCCTTGATGCCTCCTGATTAAAACTAGAAGGTTGGGAGTATATCGCCTCGACCCCTTCCCACCTGGGTGACAAGCTGTGGCTCCCTGGAGGATGGAAGCTCAGATGAAGGTATGGACAGGACCAGCAGTCACCCCTAGAGGTCTGGAGGGAGTTCAGGGACAATAAACAAGTGAAACAGATCAGAGGTGGACTAATTACATCTTTGTTGTACCAACATGTGTAGCAAAAGCAAACAGTACTCCAATTAAAGATTTTTGCAATGGAACAATGGTAGATATAACAGAGAAAGGGCACACTATTGTGTTTACAACTTCCATCAATGTTTGGAAGGCTACCATCTTTCATTGGACTGATTTACTGCTTTAATTTACAACATAAAATGTAGTACTGAACTTAAGAGACATTAGAATGAAGATAGATGGAAAACACTACAGCTCTCTGAGCCAGTACAAGACTCACAACAACTGAAGCCATGGTGAAGTTACAGATGGTGTTTTCAAGGACTGATGTGGATTGTCAGCCATTTGGAATAAACATCCACAACAAGAATATTAAAAAGTAAAAATCATCAGCAGAAAACAAAGTCAACTGAGCATCCAGTTACAGTATAGAAGCATGACTCTGTAGGTAATGAATACAAAAGCATATCCTGCCAATGCACGAGCATTAGGGATGCACTGAATCAATGGCATTAGATTAAACTTTTCAATAACTAACTAACTAACTAAATAACTAAATAGAAGAATAGTAGCACTGGATCTAAATATACTCACATTAGATACTAGGGTGTGGATGAATGAATATAATCAGAAAGATCCACATTATACACACTCACACACACATTCATTGCAAAAAACTTAATTAATGCATCAGTTAGGGTTAAAGCAACCAAAGTGGGGAAATGAGATGTTAGGGTTGAGCCCGTAACCTCACACAACCCCAACCCCACCATCCTCCACAGACCGACACCGGGGTGTGCCATGGGGTTTCAGGCCTAACTCTCCCCGTTCTCCTTTACCGTAGCATTGCAACCTGTTTACACATGGAATGGGGTGAGAGTTGGGCCTGATGACCCCATGGCACACCCCTGCATCTGTCGGTTTGTGGAGGATGGGGGTGGAGGGGTGGAGGGATTAGGGGCTCTACTCTAGCATCTCATTTCCCCACTTTTGTTGCTTAACTCTAACTGATGCATTAATGACATTTTATGCCATGAAATTCCTTACTTTTTGGAAAAAAGTGTAATATAACTAGTAAAAGGGCCCCATGCTCCCACCAAGCTGCCCATTTGGGCATAACAATATGTGTCTGTGGGAGCACAGGCCCTGTACTCCTACTTACACATTAAATGCAGAGCCATATAGCAGCCCTACAGGGTAAAGAACACTTGTAACACTAATTTGCCAATATCTCAGCAACTGTAGCAGCCATGAAAAAAATTCCAGTGTTGTTGTAATCATGACAGTGAGACCTACATGCGAGATATGTTGAAGAAATCTGTATCTCACATCATTTTCGAGATATAGTTATTGAAAGGCACCGCAGGCACCACAATTCAACAAACTCACATAATTCGGGCATTTTTAGGGTTTTTTACCACCGAATTTTCAACATGGCATTTTGGGGACTCCATCTCATAAACAATGTCACTGTCATTTTGTTAATCTGTCCTGAAAGTTGAGTTTGCACAGCTAATGTGCTATTCTGCACCACAGGTGCAAAATCATGTTTTGGGAAGGATGTGAAAAGTGACAGCTGTATACTGTTCATGAGGAGGTGTGGAAAAGGGTAATATAGAAAACCAGGAGGGAAAAAATGAAAAATTGGCGAAGTTTCGAGTGTGCATATAAACTGTGCAATGCACGTTTGTAACAAGGCCAAGGTTTGGATTTTTTGCTCCAAATTTTTAACATGGGCTTTTTGGGACCTCCCCAAATGCACTCTGGGACTATCATTTCATTAATCAGTCCCAAAAGGTGATTTCTCATCCTGAAAGGTGACTCTGTGCTGCAACCTCAAAATCACTTTTCTGGACTGAGTAATGAGATGATAGTGACATTGCTCATGAGGTGGGGTCCCAAAATGCCTATGTTGAAGATTTGGTTAGAAAATACCAAAAAATTGGCTGAGATATCCACATTTAAATTCTTTGTTTGTATCAGAGTCATACTAAGTAGGATCCTAGTTTGTATCGTCATACAAACTAACATCCTATGTCGTATGACACCGATATGAAAAAAAAATGTCATTGTTAAGTAGTAGACATTTTAAGGGTATTTTCTGAACAGTAAAGTGCAGAATGCACCTAGGAGGTCACAATAAGCAAGCTACATTTGTTGGTTCCTCCCAGAATATCATTTTGGGAGGTTTTCCAAATTAGAATTTCAGGCAAACTGGAAACAAGAGGGCAGCCATACAAAAGAGGAATTTTCTCATACAATGCAGGATTCCTCTTTCATATCAGTCAGCTACAGTATATTGAAGTGCCTACTGAGCATGCTCAGAAATGATTTTTTCAAATGTTTAAATTGCAATAACTTCAAAACAACTTTTTGTTTTTTCACCAGATTAGCAAAAGGCACATCTGTGGAATAGTCCCTTTCTGTCCTGAAAGTTTCATACCAAACAAACAAATCCTGTGGGCTGTAGGCAAGTTCAAAGAAAAATCCCAGCAACGTCAATGGTTAAAAACATGTTTTTCCACTCCTCTGTGACTTGGAGACTGCTCATCGCACCGGAACGAAACTTGCCAGATCAAGAGATTTACATGACAGAATGGGGCGTACCAAATTTTGTTCAAATCCATTCAACAGTTGCAAAGTAATTAAAGTGCAACATTTTGAGTTTAGAATTGAAGTACCTACTCAACCCTAACTATAGGGGAGCGACAGTGCCCCTATAATATATATATATATATATATATACACACACACATCTATCTATCTATCTATCTATCTATCTATCTATCTATCTATCTATCTATATTTTTTCAGTCCAAGAGCAGTCATTGCTGTTCTTTAAAGAAATCCTTTTGCTGCTTCTGCACCACTGCCCTTGTGTCTCTGGACCCTAATTTAGTAATCTTGGAGTCTGGAAGCTACCGGGGAGCTACAAGGGAGCTTCTGATGCACCTCTATTCCAGCAGGAAAAAAAGATGCAAACCAACACACATGCACAGATCGCCAGCTTATACATTCTCAGTGTGGTTGCAGGCCAGTTTGCACTGTTTCCTCATTGCCACATTGGCACAAATCCCTGAAGGTGTTTCAGTCTCTGTCTGGCTACACGTACCATTTCTCCTTGTAAAGAGGTGCAAGAGGAGAGATGCAGAACCACTTGCAGCCAAACCAAGAATGTGCGAGATGACAGTCTGTGCATGTGTGTTAGTGTGCATCCATTTACTTTCCATGATAGGTGTGTCTCTGGAGCCATCCCAGTTCTCCTGGGCCCCAAAGTCACTTGGTAGACATATGATCCATGGAGTTGAAGCCTCAAAACTATTTGTTTAAAGAGCACCAATGGCTGCTCTGAGACTGAATATATACATCAAAATAAGCTGCTCAAGAATATTAATGAACTACTTATGAATATCAATGAACTGCTCATTAATGTTGAAGAACTGCTCATTAATATTAATGACCCCCATTAATGAGCAGCTCAGATATATACATATATATATATTTTTTTTTTTCATTGCAAAAACTTCTTTAATGCATCAGTTAGGGTTAAAGCAACAAAAGTGGGGAAATGAGATGTTAGGGCTGAGCCCCTAACCCCCACCTCCATCTTCTACAGACCGACAGACTGGGTGTGCCATGGGGTCATCAGACCCAACACTCACCCCCATTCCATGTGTAAACAGGTTGACATACTGCAGTAAAGGAGAATGGGGTGAGAGTTAAGCCTGACAACCCCATGGCACAATCCAGTGCTGGTCAGTCTGTGGAGGATGGGGGTGGTTAGGGGCTGAACCCTAACATCTAATTTCCCCACTTTTGTCACTTTAACCCTAACTGATACATTAAGAAAGTTTATTGCAATGAATTTCCTTACTTTTTGACAAAGTGTAATATAACTAATAAAAGTGCCCCGTGCTCCCACCAAGCTGCCCTTTTGTGCATAACGATATGTGTCTGTGGGAGTGTGGACCCTACGCTCCCACTTGCACATTAAATACGGAGCCATACAGCAGCCCTATAGGGCATAGAACACTTGTAACACTAATATGCCAATATCTCAGCAACCCTAGCAGCCATGAAAAAAATTCCAGTGTCGTCATAATCATCACAACGAGACTTCCACGTGAGATGTTGACAAAATCTGTATCTCACATTGTTTTCAAGATATGGGCATTGAAAGGCACCATGGGCACCACAATTCAATGAATGCATGTAACTCAAGCATTTTTAGGATTTTTTTCCACCCATTTTTCAACATGGCATTTTGTGGACCCCACCTCATGAACATTGTCACTGTCATTTCGTTAATCTGTCCTGAAAGTTGAGTTTGCACAGTGAATGTGCCATTCTGTGCCACAGGTGAAAAATCATGTTTTGGGCAGGATATGAAAAATGAAAGCTGTATACTGTTCATGAGAAGGTGTGGAAAAGGGTAATGTTGAAAACCAGGAGGGAAAATATGAAATATTGGTGAAGTTATGAACGTGCATATAAACTGTGCAATGCACGCTTGTAACATGGCCAAGGCTTGGATTTTTTGCACCAAATTTTCAACATGGACTTTTTGGAACCTCCCCTCATCAACACTGGGACTGTCATTTCATTAATCATCCTGCAAGGTGACTTCTCATCCCAAAAGGTGACTCTGTGCTGTGACCACAAAATCACCTTTCTGGACTGAGTAATGAGATGATAGTGACACTGTTCATGTGGTGGGGTCCAAAAATGCCTATCTTGAAAATTTGGTGAGAAAATACCCAAAAATGGCTGAGATATCCACATTTAAATTCATTGTTTGCATCAGAGTCATACGTAGTAGGATCCTAGTTCGTATCGTCATACAAACTAAGATCCTATGTCGTATGACGCCAATACGAGCAAAGAATTTAAATGTTAAATAACAGACATTTTAAAGGCATTTTCCAAACAGTAAAGTGCTTAATGCACCTAGTGGGTCACAATAAGCAACCTACATACAGTGGCGGGAAAAAGTATTTGCCCCCTTCCTGATTTTCTCTGTTATTGCATATTTGGCACACTGGATGTTTTCAGGTCTTTAGACAAAATGTTATATTAGATAAAGGGAACCTGAGTGAACAAATAACACTTGTTTTTTTTTACTTATTTCATTTATTTCATGAAAAAAGTTAACCAACGCCAACTGGCACTGTGTGAAAAAGTAATTGCCTCCTTACACTTAATAACTGGTTACGCCACCTTTAGCTGCAATGACTGCAACCAAACGCTTCCTATAATTCAATATCAGTCTTTCACATCGCTGTGTAGGAATTGTAGCCCACTCTTCCTCGCAGAACTGCTTTAATTCAGTAACATTGGTAGGTTTTTGAGCATGAACTGCTTGTTTCAGGTCCTGCCACAGCATCTCTATTGGGTTTAGGTCTGGACTTTGACTAGGCCACTCCAAAACTTTAATTTTACTTCTTTTCAGCCATTCTGATGTGGACTTGCTTTTGTGCTTTGGATCATTGTCTTGCTGCATGACCCAACTACGCTTCAGCTTCAGCTGACGGACAGATGACCGGACATTCTCCTTAAGAATTTTCTGGTACAGAGCAGAATTCATAGTTCCTACAATTATGGCAAGTCGTCCAGGTCCTGAGACAGCAAAGCATCCCCACATTATCACACTACCACCACCATGTTTGACTGTTGGTATGATGTTCTTACTGTGGAATGCTGTGTATGCTTTATGCCAGACATTATGGGATCCATGTCGTCCAAAAAGTTCCACTTTGGACTCATCTGTCCATAGAACATTTTCCCAAAAGGCTTGTGGATCATCCAGGTGCTTCTTGGCAAATGAGAGATGAGCATTTATGTTCTTCTTGGTTAGCAGTGGTTTCCACCTTGCTACTTTCCCATGAAGCCCATTTTGCCAAGTCTCTTTCTGATTGTGGAGTCATGAACACTGACCTTAGCTGAGGCAAGAGAAGCCTGCAGTTCTTTGGATGTTGTTTTAGGATCCTTTGAGACTTCCTGGATGATTTTACGCTGCCCTTGGAGTAATTTTGGCAGGCCGCCCTCCTGGGAAGATTCACTACTGTTCCAAATGTTCTCCATTTGGGGATTATGTCTCTCACTGTGGTTCGATGGAGTCCCAGAGCCTTAGAAATAGCTTTGTAACCCTTTCCAGACTGATAGATAGCAACAACTTTTTTTCTGATCTTTTCAGGGACTTCCTTTGATCGTGGCATAATGTGCTTGTTGAATCTTTGTGCTGGCAACATGACTCTGATGGTAAGGGTCAAAATAAGTGAGGTTTATATTGAGCAGGGCTGGCTGTAATCAAGCCTGGCTGTGTTCAATCAGCTGACTCTAATTATCCCTTTAATTGGGTTGATTTAATTAGGGGGGCAATTACTTTTTCACACAGTGCCAGTTGGTGTTGGTTAACTTTTTTCATTAAATAAATGAAATAAGTAAAAAAAAAACAAGTGTTATTTGTTCACTCAGGTTCCCTTTATCTAATATTACATTTTGTCTAAAGATCTGAAAACATCCAGTGTGACAAATATGCAATAATAGGGAAAATCAGGAAGGGGGCAAATACTTTTTCACGCCACTGTATGTTGGTTCTTCCCCAGAATATAATTTTGGGAGGTTTTCCACATTTGAATTTCAGGCAAACTGGAAACAAGAGGTCGGTCATACAAAAGATGAATTTTCTCATACAATGCAGGATTCTTCTTTCGTATCAGCCAGATATATTGAAGTGCCTACTGAGCATGCTCAGAAATGATTTTTTCAAATTTCTTAATTTCAATAACTTCAAAATGGCCTTTTGTTTTTTCACCAGATTAGCAAAAGGCACATCTGTGGAGTAGTCCCCCTTTCTGTCCTGAAAATTTCATACCAAACAAACAAACCCTGCGGGCTGTAGGCAAGTTCAAAGAAAAATCCCAGCAAAGTCAATGGGTAAAAACATGTTTTCCACCTCTCTGTAACTCAGAGACTGCACATCCAACTGGAACAAAACTTGCCAGATTAAGAGATTTCCATAACAGGAGGGGGCGTACCAGATTTTGTTCAAATCCGTTCAATGGTTGCAAAGTTATTAAAGTGCAAAATTGTGAGTTTAACATTGAAATGCCTACTGAACTCTAATATATATATATTTATGTATATAGTGTGTGTGTGTATATATATATTCTTTGCAAAAAACTTCATTAATGCATCAGTTAGGGTTCTTCTACAGTGAAAAAAGTGAGGAAATTTGATTTTAGGGTTCCCACCCCTTGCAGACCACCCCCACCCTGCACCCACCAACAGGCATCGGGTGTGCTTTGGGGTCATCGGCTCTAACTCTCACCCCATCCCTTGTGTAAATAAGTTGAGGTGGTGCAGTGTAGGAGAATAGGGTGAGAGTTAGGGCTGATGACTCAATGCACACCCCAATGCCTGTTAGTGGGGACATGGTGGGGAGTGGGCTGCAAGGGGTGGGAACCTAAAATCAAATTTCTTGATTTTTTCACTGTAGAAGAACCTAACTGATGCATTAATTAAGTTTTTGAATAGAATTTTACTTTTTAAGAAAGAATAGAAAAGTATATAGTTGCGCAAGTTGGTGGGAGCATGGGGCCCTTTGGGCCCTGCACTCCCACCAACTTGTAAGTGTTGGGCCACATTACACACCCAATGACTAAAAAGTACATTGACAACTGCAAGGCCAGCCACCAAACAAATGTTAATAAAGTAGAACAATAGAAAACGCTGTCCACAAAATGTAAACTGTGCCACACAATATCTCCACAAAACATATATTGTCTGACACATAAACACCACTATTAACATCTACAGAACATGCCATCAACACCCTCCAAATTTCAAGTAAAAAGACCAAACCATGTCCGAGACATAACATGTCAAAATTTGAAATTTTCATTCAACAGAGTGGCACAATTCCACACCTGTTGACATTTAACACACACAATGACTGAAAACTACATCCATGACACTAAGGCTAGGCACCCTATCAATTTCAAGCCACTAGCACAATTCAAAACACTGTCCGCAACACATAAAGTGTATCATGCAATATCTCCGCAAAACAAATTTTCTCTGACACATAAACACCATTATTCATATCTACAGGACATGATGTAAACACCCTCCAAATTTCAAGTAAAAAGATCAAACCATTTCTGAGATATTCAATGTTAAAGATTGCTAAAACTTCCCTATCCATTCCATTATAAAAAATCTTGCCATCTTGTCCCTATCTCACGATCAAAGATGGTGATCAAAGAATCTCACGCTCAAAGAATTTGCAGGCTCATGATCAAATAATTTGCAGGCTCATGAACAAAGAATACAAAAATGTTATAAATAAAAAAATTGAAGTAATTGTGGTATACCACCACCATGGTTCGACAGATCGAAGCCCCCTGAGCAAAACCCACCCTCATTTGACTTCCTAGGGCACCTCTGGGCTGATAAAATTGATTTTTTAATCTGGCCATCTCGTCCTTCACTCATGATGCACGATCGCGATCAAAGAATCTCGCGATCAAAGAATTTGCAGGCTCGTGATCAAAGAATTTGCATGGTCATGACCAACAAATAAAAACTGTTGTAATTTAGAAAATTCAAAGAATTGCGGTAAACCACCAACATGGTTCATCAGAATGAAGCCCCTTGAGTAAAACCCACCCTCATTTGTCTTCCTAGGACACCCCTGGGCTGAGAAAATAGATTTTTTAATCTGGCCATCTCATCCTCGCCTGAATAATACCCATCGCGATCAAAGAATTTGCAGGTCAGCGATCAAAGAAATTGCACACCATGAACAAAGAGCAAGGAACTAGATGGTCAGATTAAAAAAAAAAATTCTCAGCCCAGGGGTGCCCTAGGAAATCAAATGAGAGTGGATTTTGCTCAGGGGCCTTTGTTCTACCCGATCTGTATAAAAAAAAATAATGCTCTGTATTTCCCTGGTAGTCTAGCATCCCCCATGTGCATTTAAGAAATAATGTTGTCCGTATTCCTGGTAGTCTAGCGGCCCTCCCAGTGTGTATAAAATTAATATTGTTGTCCATATCCCTGGTAGTCTAGTGCCCCTGAGCATCATAAAATGCATTACGATCTCCAATTCCCTGGTAGTTTAGTGGCCCCCCACCCAGCCATGCCAGCCCACCCAGCTCCCCCCAACCTTCCCCAGCCGGCGACTGGTACAGCCCACCTCTCGCCTCCATGGCCAGCTGCCAACTGTGTGTATTAGCAGTGCTAATGCAAAGAGGCATCAGAAATAATTTAACTTCCTAGGGCATCCCTGGGCAGAGAAAATAGATTTTTAAATCTGGCCATCTCATCCCTCACTCGCGATGCACGATCGTGATCAAAGAATCTCGCTATCAAAGAATTTGCAGGCTCGCGATCAAAGATCATTGGTGAGCCACAAATTAAGATTTTAAAAGCTCATAACTCTATTTTTTAACTGATTTGGATGAAACCAAAGGCATGGCTCGATAGAGCGGAGTCCCCTGTGTAAAACCCATCCAAGTTTTACTTCAGAAGTGACCCCTGAGCCAAGATATTTGTGCTTTTCCAAGGGGCTGTGGACATGGCCTACCTAGACTTTAGCTAGGCATTTGACACAGTCCCACACAAAAGATTAATAGTCATATTAACCAGCCTGGGAGTGGGTCCCAGGGTGGTAGCCTGGGTAAAACATTGGCTGAACAACAGGACACAGAAGGTAACTGTAAATGGAATCCACTCTGAAGAAAGAGGGGTTATTAGTGGGGTACTGCAGGGTTCAGTACTGGGCCCAGTCCTTTTAAATGTCTTTATAAGTGACATTGCAGAGTGACTGGAAGGAAAAGTATGCCTCTTTGCAGATGACACAAAGATCTGCAACAGGGTTGATACACAAGGAGGTGTGGAAAGGATGAGAAGGGACTTGGCAAGGTTGGAGGAATGGTCAGAAGTATGGCAGCTTGGATTCAATGCAAAGAAGTGCAAAGTAATGCACCTGGGAAACAAAAACCCAGGGGAAGATTACACAATGGGGGGGGTAGTAACAACAAAAAAAATGGAAAGAGACCTGGGGGTAATCATATCAGATGACCTTAAGGTTGGCAAGCAATGTGAGAAGGTGGTAGGGAGATCTTGGGGGATACTGGGATGTATAGGGAGAGGTATCACTAGCAGAAAACAGGAAGTTGTTATTCCCCTGTACAGATAGTTGGTGAGACCCCATCTGGAGTACTGCATCCAGTTCTGGAGACCCCATCTCCGCAAGGACATAGACAGGATGGAGGCAGTTCAGAGGAGGGCAACTAAAATGGTGCAGGGTCTGCAAGAGAAGCCATACTAGGAGAGGCTAAAGGAGCTTAATATGTATACCCTTGAGGAATGGAGGGAGAGGGGGGACATGATAGAAATGTTTAAGTACCTCAGTGGAATCAACAAAGTCCAAGAGGGTAGCATCTTTTGGAAAAAGAGATGTGCAAGAACAAGGGGACACAATTTGAAGATAGAGGGGGGATGGCTCAGGGGCAATGTGAGGAAGCATTTTTTCACAGAGAGGGTGGTGGACACATGGAACAGCCTTCCTGAGGAGGTTGTGGGGTCTAAAATTGTGGGAGAATTCAAGAATGCACGGGACAGACATAAGGCAATTTTTGTGGGGGGTAGGAAGAAATAGGCTGTTAAATAGGATCTGCAACTTATCCTCTATGTAGGGAAATGGGCAGACTAGGTGGGCCAAGCGGTCCTTATCTGCCATCAAAGTCTATGTTTTTCTGATCGGAAATTTAAAAACGAGATGGCGGACCTCGCGATCAAATAATTTTTAAAATTCTTGGGGACAAAGATTCTTGAACCACGAGGCTGCAAATTCTTTGATCGCTAGATGGGACGAGATGGCCAGAACCCCATTCTTTGTTCACAATACATACAGATAAATTTTCCCATTGACTTATAATGGGAACTTAAAAGTGGCATAACTTTTGAATGCCTTAATATTATTTCATCAAATGAAAAGTGGCATGTTTGGCCACCAAAGCTCTTTCAAATGAGCCATCTCTCCTTCATACCCAAAGACCGTAAGTCTGACCAAAACACAATTTGGCAGATCAAGAGCTCTACCATGCCACACCGTGCATACCAAATTTCAGTCAAATCCGTTAAATGGGTCCAAAGTTATTAACGTACAAAATTTTGAGTTTAACATAGAAGGGACAACTGAACCCTAACTATAGTGGTGTGACTGCACCACTATAATATATATATGTATATATATATATATATATATAGTTATGCAATAGGGTGACATATATATTCAGTGTGATAAATGCATTTATCTGAGTCACTGTATGTATAAATAAATTTATATTTGAGATATTCGAAGTTTAGCATGGCACAACGAGTGTTGCGCTATGCACAACCCACTGTTGCGCCCCAGTGTGATATTTAAAGGGAAAAGTGCACCCACAAATCCTGATGCACCGGGGCGCATCAGTAATGTATGCAGGCACAGGTGGGGAGATGTGCCCATGCATAAACTGCACAGCCCGATATTCAGCCAGGCCATGCAGAGTTATGCAGGCACAACCCCTACCTGCACCTGCACAACTTTACACCGAAAAAAAAAAAGGATCAAGTTGAGGGCCACCCACAGGTGAGCTGCCACATTGCAGGATGCAACACAGCAGCTGTCACCTGTGGGTGGCCCTCCACTTGTTCCCGCCACACCTGGCGGCACCCCCAATGCCCCAATCATGGGCTGAAGTCCCCAGTAGCCCGATCGTGGGTAGCACAGTAGTCTTCCCCTCAGCAGCCCGATCCGCGGGCATAGGTCTCCAGCTCCTCCACGAGTAGCCCGATCGAGCATGAATGCAATACCCCCACCCCAAGTAGCCCAATCACGGGCATGAATGCAATGCCCCACCCCGAGTAGCCAATAGCGGGCATCAGACCCCCAATATCAATATCCCTGGTGGTCCAGTGGACCTAGAGTAGCCCGATCACGGGTGGCATACTTACCCCCAAGTATGTTATCCCTGGTGATCTAGTGGCCCCCACCCGCCCATGGAGCCCCACCACTCTGCTCCCCATCAGCCGGCGGCGGCAGCACCCCACCTGCCTGCCACCCAGCACCCACTGACTGACAGCTCGGTAGGACTGCATGCCCATTGGTTCAGAGCATGAGCCAATGGGCATGCAGCTCATCCGTACAAAGACAGTCCTATGGTATGGCTGCACACCATTGGCTCATGCTCTGAACCAATGGGCATGCAGCCCCCACGAGCTGTCAGTCAGTGGGCGGTGGGGCAGCAGGCAGGTGGGGTGCTGCCACCTGCCAGCTGATGGAGGGAGACGGTGTGGGGCTCCATGGGCGGTGGGGTGGGGCCACTAGATCACCAGGGATAACATACTTGGAGGGTAAGGATGCCACCCATGACTGGGCTACTCTAGGTCCACTTGACCACCAGGGATATTGGACACTGGGGGCAAGCATGACCCATGGGCTATTTAGGGTGGGGCATTGCATTCATGCCTCGATCGGGCTAATGGGGGGCATTGCATTCATGCCCTGTCGAGCTACTCAGGGGTTGGAGACCGTTATGCCCATGGATCGGCTGCTGAAGGGAGATACTGTGCTGCCCGTGATCGGGCTATGAAGGTACTATACCCGCGTGATTGGGCTGCAGGGGGCATCTGTCCCCAATGGCTGCTGCCTGGCAGGATGCCAGGCGCAAGTCATCGGGGATCAGCGCATCTGCATGTTAATGGCATGCAAATGGGGCCATAATTAGATGCAAATGGTCCCCACTGCACCTTGCATAAATTATGACCAAATTTGCATGTCACCTTTTGAATATCGCAGGTGCTGCACATGGCGCAATGGAACTTGCGCCACCACATCTGAATGCCCCACTCTGACCACTTGTGGTGGTGCAGTTCCACTGCGCCATGCACAGTGGGTGTGGCTAGGGGGCGAAATTCAAAGGTTGCTCAATAGTGCAACTCCATTGAATATCACCTGGCCACACCCTGCATAACTTTTGGCAGCGCAGGGCTTGCACCACAGAATGGCGCAGTTTGAATATCTGGGCCACAGTGACCATTTATACACACAGTTACTATGTCACAGATCTCTTTAGAATTCATTTAGAATGTTCAGCCTCAGAAGCAGTACTAACCATATTCAAATGGAAATAGCTTTAAAACAAAAAAGATAGCATGGTACTGTGAGCACGAAAATTGTTCAGCACAAAATTCTCTACAAAATGAGTGGTGTTTCATGTATAGATACCTTATAGATTTTTTACAATTAGCAAAAAAGCAGAAGAAAATGTAATTTTTTGTTCACTTTTTTGACAAACAAATGTGAATAACTTTAAAATAAAAATGATAGCATGGTACTGTGAGCATGAAAAATGTTCAGCACAAAATATCTACAAAATGAGTGGTGTTTCATTTATATATACCTTTTAGTTTTTTATAATTAGAAAAAAAGCATAAAATTAAATTTTCTTTTCCTTTTTGACAAACAAATGTGAGTAACTTTAAAATGAAAAAGGTAGCATAGTACTGTGAGCATGACATTTTTTCAGCAAGAAGTATTCTACAAAATGAGTGGTGTTTCATTTAATAGCAACCACTATGCTAAGCAGACATACTCTAGGAAAGTTAACCAAAACTCCCATAAATTATCATTTAAATAAAGATAAACAGTCAAAACCAAATGTTCCTGCACTGATAGAAAGCATCCCAATTGCATAAATGAAATATACAATGGTGAGCTGTCAGATAAATTATTTATCTACACTTGTGCTGTTTGCCCTCGGACACCTCACTCGTGGCTTACGCCACTCGTGAAGTTACCCAAGGTCAAACAACACGTATGAATAAATCATTATCTGACAGTCTCATCTATATATCAGCAAAAAACTCTGTTTACTGCATCAGTTAGGGTTGTTCCATAGCGACAAAAGAAATTTGGTGTAGGGTTGAAGACCCTTGCACCCCCACCCGCCACCCAACCGGCATCGGTGTGTTAGTGAGGTCATTAGCTAACTCTCACCCCATCACATGTAAACAAGCTGAGGTATAGGAAAATAGGGTGAGAGTTAGGCCCGGCGACCCAATACACCCGATGCGGTTGGAGGGCAGACTGCGAGGGGTGCAGGGGCTCAACCTAACATGAATTTCCTTGCTTTTGTCACTGTGGAACAGCCCTAACGATGCATAAACTGAAGTTTTTGATAATTCCTTCTTTTGAGAATGAGAACTATAAATAGTGAATAGAATGCGGTGGGCCTGCGCTCCCACCACGTGATGTGTATTGACATAGTAACGGTAACTGCAAAGCAAACGCAAGCGCTAATGGTTACACACATGGTGATGCAAACGTAAAAGCTAACGCAAACATTAATAGAAATGCATGTGCAAACTGATGGCAAAGTGAACAGTGATGCAAATGGAGATACAAGCGCATACGTGAATGCAACTGGTAACGTGCATGGTCATGGCACCACTATCGTAACTGCAAGTGTTAAGTATTGCAGCAATGGTAACACCAAAGTGAACAGAAACAGAAAGGCAAACACAAGTGCATACAGAAACGCAAAGCGTAACGTGCACAGTCATGGTACCGCAATTGCAAATACAAATGGTAATAGGAACAGCAAAAAGAACGCCAAAGGAAACAGTAATGGAAAGGCTAACGCAAGTGCATACGGAAATGCAAACTGTAATGTGCATGGTCATGGTACCGCAATTGGAATGCAAATGGTAATAGTAACAAGTAAAATAACGCCAAAGGAAATAGAAAGGGAAACGCGAATGCAAGCACGTACAGAAATGAAAACCGTTATGTGCACAGTCACGGTACTACAATTGTAAATGCAAATGGTAACAGTAACAGCAAAAATAATGCCAAGAGAAACAGAAACACTAACTCAGCCAGCGAGAAAGCAAACCGTAGTAATCTAATTTACGACGGTACTGCAATTGTAAATGCTAATGGTAATGGTAACAGCAACAATAACTCAAAAGAAAACAGAAACAGAAATGAAAATGCAAACACGTAAGGAAATGCAAACCGCGATGCGCATGGTCATGGTACAGCAATTGGAAGTGCAAATGGTAATGTTAACAGTAGAAATAATGGCAAAGTAAAGAGAAATGGAAACACGAATGCAAGTGCTTACGCAAACTAGAACGCAAAGGGTAACGCACATGTTGGCGAACAAGGGAAAGGTAATGCGAATGGGTATGGAAGCACAAGTGGGAATGGTAACTATAACAGTAACAGAAGTTCACACCCTGTATTTGCCCAACAGCTGCATAGAGAAACACAGTATGTAGAAAGAATGTATGCATAATAATGGGCCTCAGAGCAGAAAATTAGCTGTTGGAATACTAAACTGCTAATATCTCAGGAACCGTATGACGTAGAAAAGTAATTTAAATTTCACATGATTCATGAGTTTCCAGGATAGGTTTTTGCTAAATTTTCATGTAGAAAATTCCGTATCTTGCACCATTTTCACGATACGAGCCCCAAGAGATGTGGCAGACACCACCATGTTAGTCTATGGGAAAAAATGTCAACTTTGGAGTACCGTAACTTGGCATCTGTGCAATATTTTGTCACTAAACCACCAAAAGGCACATCTGTGAGATGTTGGCTACCTTCCCTCCAAATTTGAGCCCAAAAGACCAAACTGTTCTTTTGCAGCAGGGTGGCAAAGAACTCCTGTCATTTTGGCCATAGTCTGGAAGAGTAGTGTCGTAATTTGCGACACCTTTCACAAATTTTTGCAAAAGTATCACAAGTGCGACACTACTTTGTGACACTACTTTTCCCAGAAATTTGAAAAACTTATTTCTGGGGTGTTTAACCCCAAAATAAAAACATGACTGGCATCCTGAGGGTCCGACTAAATGAACACAAACAGAATTGTGTTCCTAGAGGGTCCCAATTTTAAATGCCAAGCATTTTTCTGATCAGTAACTGAAAACAAAATGGTGGATTTGCAACACTACTAGGGCCATTGCAACACTAAAAAGTGCATTTGCGACACTTTCAAACTTTTTGTTAACTTTTTCCATTGACTTATAATCGGAACTTGTTTTTTGAATAACTTTTGAACTGTTTAATATTTTTTCACAAAATCTTCAAAAGGCACATCGGGAACCCTGGCCGCATGTTCCCTGAAGTTTTCAGACCAGTCGTGCAAACCGTGCAACCTGTATGTGTGAGCAAAGAATGCACAAAAAAACGTAATTGCACATTTGGATGTTGCTCAATAACTCTGCAGCTGTATATCCGACCATTACAAAAGTTGGCAGATCCCAAGATCTACCATGCCCAACCATACATACCAATTTTCAGGCAAATCTCTTGAACGGTGGCAAAGTTATTAAGGTGTAAAATTTCACCTTTAACCTTAAAGTACTACTCAACCCTAACTATGGTAGCACTACTGTGCTACCATAATATATATATATATATATATATATATATATATATATATATATATATATACATACATACATATGCTTTGCAAACAACTCCATTAATGCAACACTTAACGGTTGTTACCACACTGACAAAAGTGAGGAAATTTAAGTCTGAATTTCATCTCCCACCCCACATACACACACACGCACACACATACAAGTTGGGAAAGGTACAGGGCAAGACAACCAATCAGAAACAGACACAATAAGGTAACAGAAAGAACATACAACTCTGTAAACATACCACAACAGCCATCCATCATCATGTTTCACCAACTGTATCACTTCTGCTGCCATCCCAATGTCTTGGAGGTACACCCACATGCTGTGCAAGCATGTGAGATAGTCACTGCATGAACTGTGTACCTACATGCAAGAGTGCAACAGTACAGATAACTCCTTGTACTACCAGATGGTGAGTTTAACCATATCATTTCATCCTCCATTTAGCTAGAACAACACTGTGCATATGTTATACTATTATCCAACCTACTATACACTGTGCACTATTATACCTGTATTACCAAAGTACACCAGCATCTATAGGACAGTATTCATATGTTACATGTCACAAGATGGTCATTAAAATACTGTTGTAACATGCATTTATAAAGGTATAAATACAATGCAATCTGTATGTCACAATGCTAGTACAGAGTGGTTTCTCTTCTGTATTCTCATTCCTGTTTTGCATACCATAATGCAATGGATAAATCACACTACCTATATTTCACAACACAGACAGCACAAGATATCGGTACTGTGACAGATGCATTGTATTGTGCAGCTCAGTACAAGTATGGCAGTGCACAGGCCTCAAGCATGTTATCTTTTAGTGTTATATATGAAGAAAATGTTATGTAGGTACCACTCCACTATGTGTCTTTAGTACTAGATGGGCAACATGCCAGAATGACATGACACTATTGTGCTCCATGAATTGAGACATACTATGTGAATGGAGTGATGGTAGTACATGTTCCAAAACATTGTACACTTCCAGCCCTACATTCACAAAGAATACAACAGTGTTGAAATGTTATATTGACAATAGTATTCATCCATGTAAATACTATGACAATCTGTATATATTATCTATGACATATCCACACGCAGATAGGATGACAGCACACATTACCTGATATGAACACTGCATAACACTTCAGATGCTGATGTTGTGTACCTCTAACCATATACAAAGAGTGTCTGTATGTCTCACAGTGATGCACAGCAGTGTTTACATCCTTCACTGTTATACCTCCTCAGCTAGGCATACACAAGTATTTGAGCAAATGCAGAGTGTAGTCCTATAGCTTTAATTTATAAACTAATGAGTATGTTCAGTAAGATAATGAGAAATACTCATAATCATCACATTCTAAATAGATGTCATTTAAAATGTTATGATTGCCTTCTTAACACTTGACCATATTTTTGGACAGCAGGACAGCATGTGGGTGTACCCCAAGACACTGGAATGGCAACAGAAGTGATACAGTTGGTGAAACATGATGATGGATGGCTGTTGTGGCACACCCTTTACTAGTATAACCATAGTGTTTTCCTTTGAGATTGTCTCCACGTTCTCTTTCAGAGGAAGTGGTAAATACATCACAGCCCCTTTCAGAGACATGACAAGCTCTTTTTGGGGTACTGTACGTGTCTTTGTGTTCAGGCATAGAATTGTCTGAAACGGTTTCATGGTTTGTTTCGGTATCTGCTCAAACATATTCAGTGCCGCATTCTCAGTAGGTGTCACATCTGCCTCCATATTGTTTAAAACAGATCTTGGTGGCAGAGTGTTACTTTTCACCTTTGACAAACAGTAGTGACACATTATGACCACTGGGTCCAAGTCAAAGTCACTCTTTACTAGTAAGTAGGTGAACAATCATGCCCACATGTCATTAAAGATTTAATCTTTTCCAGATCAACTGTTATAGACTGTGACCTGTAAAGTAGTCTGTGACATAAAACACACACACAGAGTCAAATTTCTCACTCATAGCCATTTAAAACTTGGCAATGGGTTTTCTGAATGTTTTCAGTGTTTCGTATTCCCAAAGAGTGAGACTTCATGATACAGTGGCAGATGTGTTGTCATAGGGCACATCATAATATTTACTATTATGTTGCACATCCTGTATCACATGTTTTGCAGCTTCCATGTCTCCGGCTGTCAGTGACTCATCAAGCTGTTTGTATACCACAGCTTTTCTCACCTGGTATATTTTGTGCACAAAGCTGAGCACCATGAGATTGTGTGCAGCAATCATTCGCATGTGATGAAATACACTTTTGCAGACACCACTATCTGAACAAGCCAAGGAATGTCCCAACAACCCTTTACGCTTGTGAATTTCACAGAGATCAAACTTATATAATAAGCTGCATCTCTTTTTCTTGTTAGCTGCAAGAAAGTTACTTACAAACTATGCAATAGCATCAAACAACACTTGCCTCAGATTGCAAGTGTTATCACATGTCCATGATGCACAACTTTTGGTCGGCGTCTCAGTTGCTGAGTCTGTGTCATCATCTGAAACACTTGGGTCTTCACCACGCGTCACACTCAACACATTAAAAGCCTTACCATGCTCATCAACAGAAATTACAACTTCTTGAAACTGTAAACTCCTGCCAAAAAGCCTCTGAGTGCTGTTTACGTAGCCATATGCCTTGGAAGACTTCACAAAGTTATCACTGTTGAGAGTCTCAGCATTTTGGAGCATACTGTGAACAGACTGCACTGTTGCAGTGAAGCATTCAACTCTCTCATCATTTTGTTCCAGAAATGTGAAAGAACAGAAAGTGCCACATTCACAAATTTATGAGCACTAAGTCATAGTTTCATCAAGGACAGTTTACTCTTTAGTCATTTGCCTTGACGTCTGATTATGGTAGAAATAATCTGACCAACCTTAACCTTTGAAGCTAACTTTCAGAAAATGTCAGCTTGCTAAGATGGCCACAAATACAGTAGCAGAACTGTGTTTTGTTTACGGGCTGCAATAGAAACGTTTCCAACCTGTGCAGCTCTGCTATGCTCCTGTATTGCAACATCACGTTGAGGGAACAAGCAATGTACATTTATTTCTAAGCAAGAAACTGAGGCAGGCATCTTACAATCACCAGGCAACCTTTTCCTGTTGATAGACCTTGCACTGTCCTTAACTTTCCTAGTGGCATTCTTCATCAATTTATTGTCACTGTTATACTTATCCCTTCTACACTTACTCTGTTGTCTATGTCTTGTAGGCATTTTTCTCTGCAAAAAACCCCACAAGTTTCAACCAATGTTAACGATACAGGATCACACACCTAAAAAAAAGAAAAATGTATCAGTCACCTGTTGTACAAACCACATTCAAATGCATTATTTTGTAGAGGTAAAAAATGTAACCATCACAGTTGTCAAACTCCATGGACAAGTCCCTCTGAAATACATTATATTGTCAAGGTAAAAAATGTAACTGTGAAATGTTCTGAGCTCCATGGACAACTCCCATTGAAACATATCATATTGTTGAGGTAAAAGAGATATAACCACAAATGTATTCGAGCTCAATGGACAAGTCCCATTGAAATGCATGATGTTGTTGAGGTCATAAAAAAAGGAACCGTGAACATTTTTGCACTACATGAACAAGTTCCATTGAAATGCATTATGATGGTGAGGTAAAAAAAAATGTGACAGCGGAAGTTTTCGAGCTCCGTGAACAAATCCTACTCAAATGCATTATGTTCTCAAGGTAAACAACTGTAACCATGACAAGTTTTCAAACTACATGGACAAGTCCCATTGAAATGCATTATGTTCTCGAGGTCATAAAAAAAAGTTACCGCAAAAATTTGCACGGTCCATGAACAAGTCCTATTCAAATGCATTATATTGTCAAGTTAAAAAAATGTAACCATGACAGTTTTCGAACTACATGGACAAGTCCCATTTAAATGCATTATCTTCTCAAGGTAAAAAAATGTTACTGTGACAAGTTTTGAGCTACACAGACAAGTCCAATTGAAAAACATTATACTGACGAGTTAAAAAATGTAACAGCGAAAGTTTTCAAGCAACTCTTAGTCTCCCCATACATAACATTAGGATGTGCGTGATCAAAAACAATATTATTGCACAATTTTTTTTGAGCTTCTGTGGCCTTTTACCTCTGACTACCATGATGCTTTGCAACCAGGAAGTTTTACAAATCTGTTCCTACAATTGCTAGTGACCAAAAAACAGTGAAAAAATGAGACATTAAAGTTACACACCTCAGGTATATAGCTAAAAAAATACACATCCATCATATTACTTAGTAAATTGGTGAAAATGAGAGAAAATTATGAACTTGCTCCACTAAGAACGGCCATGCTATTTTTTCTAGAAAAAACACTCACATACCACAGCTACCCAATCACAAACCACTGAGACGAGATTGACACTCCACAATATCAAATGATACCACACCACTAATTTATGCAAAAAAAAAATTATGCACCACAGGAAAAAGTCAAAGACAGCCAATCATACTGTAATAAAAACCTAGAAGAAGAAGGAAATGCTACCATTTTGTTGGGAAACAACCTGGCAAGACACCATTAACAGTAAGTACATCATCTCAAAATTAATTTCAAATCTGAGCTTCCAGATATTAACTGTTAAAAACAGTACAGTTTTTAAAGTAATATTTTCCTATCTTCAGTACTATAAGCCTCATAATGTCACATTATTGATTTAATTGATAATTTTAACAGTTCAAGACAGACCTTGAAACAGTACTCACCACCACACATCAGTTCAAAGGGACTCCCACAGAGCAAGCACGTGTGTATCAAGCTTGCTAGCAACAAATCAGAATGCGTCTTGTGCTGTGTTCTTTCAAAGCATCCAATCAGAGAGCCATTAATTCCCACCAAAACAAAACTGTGTTTAGTCTGTGCCACAGCCAATAAAAAAATATTTTGCGGCACAGATGAACTGTAATTTTTCTATTGGCACCCCAGAACTAATGACAGCTAATAAATACGTAGTTTAGCACTGTTGCTATCTCTCTCTCTCAGGAAAAAAAAATCAGTTAGAAAATTACTGCTACAGTTCTTCAGATGCGACTAGCCAGGAACAGACTCAGACTGTCTTACTGAGCTCTCTGTCACTGTTTTTAGAAATTTGAGCATGGCAGAACACTCCAGAATCATGGTGTGGATGGTAGGCAGCAGTTTAAATCATTGAGGTGGTGAGTATGCCAATAGAAGTCACTTTGGAAGTTACTTGAACCTTCCTAATTGCAAGGTTCACTGGTTTGGCAAGGAGGAATGAGATGGGAGCAGCTCCTGCCAACCATGCAAAACCTATTGAGCTACCACTCTGCACCAGACATACTGCTGATCCATCTAGGAGGTAATGATTTGGGCAACAGAGGATGGATAGATTTAGTTGCTGAAGCTAAACTGGACCTAGCTTCATGTACAGAGATGTTACATGCCTGTAAAATAATCTATTCAGATATTACAGAGCGTATGGTCTGGCATGCAGATCAACATATATATCTGCTCAACAGGGCAAGAAAAAGTTAACATTCACACTTCTCATTTCTACACTGATCTGGGCATGCACACAATACATCACCCTAAAATCAAGTATTTTAAAGATTGGCTGTATCTAAGAGACGGTGTGCACTTCTCAGACACTGGCAATTGCCTTTTTTGGGAGTCCTCTGACATGGCATCCTCTCTGTGATCTGCAGAACAAGTGTGTCTTGGAAAACTAGTCAAAGCCAACAAAAGGCTCTTTTAAGAGCCAAGTTTCTTTGTCAAAAAATAGAACAACAGTACAAAAACTGAAATAATTGCTATCTACCAAGCAATACTGCACAACAGGCAGTCTCTCACATTATGATATCATCATGCTTTACCTGGTTGGGCATAATGCCATCAACCACACCCTGCCATGGGGGGGTGGGGGGAGGGATGAATGACTGTGTGTGCATGTGGGAGAGGAGTAACTGGGATGTGGGGGGGTCTGGGGTTGTCAGGATAGGGGTAGGAGGGGAGTACAGGCCTGAGAATCCTGTAATAAGTGCACTCACTATTGAACACACACACAAAATGATGGCTCAATAGCGATGCCTTATCACAGATCTACTAGATGACCTGGGCGACTGCAGGTATAGTGAGATACTCTTGCTCTCTATATTCGCATGCAGGGGGGAGTGGATGGATGACTGTGTGTGCATTGGGGGAGTAACTTGAGTCTAGAGGGGGCTAGGGGTGTCAGGGTAGGGTTTGGGGGGAGTACACACAAAATGCTGGCTCAATAGTGATGCCTTATCACAGGGTACTAGGTGTACTGGGAAACTGCAGGCATAGTGACATACTTTTGCTATATATACATGTGATGGGGGATAGATGAGTGTGTGTATGTGTGTGTGTGCGTAATGTGGAGTAACTAGGATCTGGGAGGGGGATCTGTGAGAATCAGAGTAGGAGTCCGGGGGGTAAGGGCCTGGGTATCCTATAAGAATAGCGTTCACTATTGCGCACTCACCCAAAACACTGGCTCAATTGTGGCTCCTTATCACAGGAAACTAGATGGGCTGGGTCACTGTATGCATAATGACATACTGGCACTATATATACATGTGTGGTGAGTAGGGGGGGAGCACAGCTATTAGCTATTGCCTGTACCATGTTATAATAGTACAACCATTATTTTACTACCCATAGTACAATCATGTTTTTTATAAGTCACAGTCAGTAGTTGTGTGTTATGCAGAAGTTTCCAACAATCATCAAATGAGACATGGTATCAGCACTTTATAATGACTAGAGACACAGATATACTAATGTTATTAAATGTTAATATTTTGTCATTGTGTCTGCTGTTTTACAGAGATGCCAAGGTACTGGATGAAGGACCAGCTGCCTCTGCTACTGGAGGCTATAACAAAAATAAAGGATGCAAAGATACTTATGTGAGTAACCAACATGCCCCTAAATGAGACCAGGCTGGGGATGGCCAAATATCTCCATAATGAAAAAGGTCTACCAGACCATAATGAAAAAGATCTACCAGACAAAAGATGGAGAATGTGCAGGCGAAAGTGCAAGCTTCTCTGTCAAAAGTTTTATAAACTTAAAAAGCTTGGGAAGGTACCACAGAAGGACCAGGCCTGGTATAACCAAGTGTACCACCTGTGTCTCCAGGTGGGCAAACCCAATTTTGGAGAAAGAGTTCTTCACCGTCAGTATAAATCTGACTTTCTTCCCACTCAGTACATTGTATGGATGTTTACCTTGAGGTAGAGCAATTCAAAGCTGAGAAGAACATTTTTTTTATTATTTACTGGCTTTTATTTTATGTAATGGACTTTTACTTTTCAGGGCCTACTTGATGTTTTTTGTATATATGAGTAAAGGCTGCAGCCATGTTTGTCATTGAAACTAGGAAATAAGTGACTTATGAATTCAGTGAGATACCGTGGTTGGCAGGGACTTGTTTTAGTCAATCAAGACACAAGAATTCCTTAGTCCATTTTATATACTTCTGTAACACATACTCAGTTCTATATTCTTGGTAACTTGCATTATGCATTTAATGCAGCATAGCAGCATACAGCAATAGGAATGTACCAATGGTAGTAACTAATATCACAGTTACTAATAATGCAATGAAATATGTGTCATAATGATAACAGTGAAAAGGAAAAAACATCATCCTCACTTTAACAGTACAGAATGTCATATGGTGACATACAAACCACTCACACTATGTTTTCCTTCTCTATTAACAGCAACTGGAGCCACAGCTGAGTTAACACCAGATACCCCAGGCCCAGTCCATACAGAGGAGGGGACAGAATAAGTGTCTCATGATGATGTCATCATTATCAGCAC
The DNA here is from genome assembly GCA_016271365.2 of Neoceratodus forsteri. Classification (NCBI taxonomy): domain Eukaryota; kingdom Metazoa; phylum Chordata; order Ceratodontiformes; family Ceratodontidae; genus Neoceratodus; species Neoceratodus forsteri. The sequence goes on along the minus strand of CM057453.1, from coordinate 1,301,139,723 downwards.
ACAATGTAAGTACCAGCAAATCTTCACCCACCACACAAGACAGATATATGACCTATGACATTGTAACAGTACTGAAGACTACCCTAACAATCTAGAGAAAAAAGTCAATTTGTTAAACACAACAGGGTATCCATTGTGGCTAGGCAGTAGCACACCTCAACTGTGGCAGGAGTCATAAATGAGTGCCTTCATTTGAATCACCTGAGAAGTGAAATCACCCCACCACCTCATACACCTAGAACTGTCTTACACTGACAGTAAAAATAGATCAAAGATGGTTTTTCCCCCCGTAATGGTGGTGGGGTTTAGGGGCCTGGTGGTGGTGTGGTGGTGGTGGTGGGGATGTTGCAACCCCCCCCAAAATAAATAAATAACATATTGCAGTACTTGCATTACACATCCCACCACATCCCATCAGTAACATGACATATCAGGTTCAAACACTATCCACTGCAGAAGTCATACATCTTTACTTAGCTCTTACACCCTGTGCTGTCCTCCATCCCAACCCACTTTCACACAGTACCCTCGCCTTTCTTTCTTCTCCTTATAATAGTCACTCTATTTTCTCATTTTTGTGTATTTTCTCTCTTAACAACATTAAAGACAGAGGTCCAGATATTCAGAGCAGTTGCGCATGGCGCAAGTGCGGAATTCACCAAGGAGCCATATTCAGCAGGAGCCAATGCACAGTGCAAAATCCATTGCACCAACGCACAACTATAATGAATGCAGGTGCAAGTGCAGGGGGTGTTCCCATGAATATCCAGCGCAGTGGCATATTCAACCGTGAAACCGTGGCGCAAGTGTGGAGCAAATCAAAGTTGCCTCGAGCAGACTTGTTCCTATAAAACACACAGACAGCACTTGTGCCAGGGGTGAGTGAGAGGGAGAGACAGAGAGAGAGACAGACAGAGACACAGACAGACAGACAAAGGCCACACACAGAGGGACAGGGACAGAGAGGTGGCCTGGGAGAGGGAGAAAGAGACACACACACACATACCGTGGCCAGGGTGTTACACAGCCAGCAGCCAACCATCCAGGGGGACAGTGGACAGCAAGGGCCATGGACAGAGTGCCCTTCATGATGGAGGCCATAATGAGGGGTGTGAGGGGACAGGAGGAACAGCGATGTGGCTGAGGAAGAGCCCGTCGGTGGTATGCCCGACACAGGTGGCACCATGCCCACAACACCTTTGAGAACTACAGTGACACGGAGATCATGAGCTGGTACTGCCTGAACAGGGCAATTCTGAGGCAGCTTTGCAAGCTGTGCAGTGAAGAGATGCAGGCACCCACCAGATGGAGCCCACGACATGTCCGTGGAGATGGAGGTGACCACCGTCATGTGCTTGTTCACCATGGGCACCTTCCAAAGACCAACAGGGGACACCACAGGCATCAGTTGGGAACCTTACCGCCTCCTCACAGTTCCTCAATGCACTGCTGCCATGTGCTTTGGAATATATCCATTTCCCCAGCACACAGGCGGAGCATACAGCAACCATGCAGGACTTCCACAGGGTGGCACGCATGCCTGGCATGATTGGGGCCATTGACCGCACCTAGGTGGGCATCCACATGCCACCTGGCCATGAGAGTGTTGCATACATCAACAGGAAGGGGAACCCGAGTGTCAACTGCCAGGTGGTGTGCGATGCCATGGGGCACATCACCAATGTCTGCACCACACACCCTGGGAGTGCACATGATGCATTCATCTGGCACAGCTCTGTGCTGTGCCACAGGTTTGAACATGGCGCCATTCCCATGGTCCACCTAGTGGGTGAGTATGGCATGGGCAGGGGTGATGGGCAGAGCAGACCTGGGGATGAGGGTGGGCAGGGTGTACATGGTGGGGTGGGTGCCAGGCCAGGCAAGCAGTGAAGCACAGACTAGCAGAGGGCTAACCATGTCAATCTCCCACACAGGTGACAGCACATACCCACTGAGGCCCTGGCTGCTCACCCTACTGGCACCCATCATTCCCTGCAGAGGAATGGTGCAATGAGGCACGCCAGCATGCACAACATTATTTAGGGGTCTTTGGCATACTGAAGGCATGATTCCATTGCCTTGAGAGGTCAGGTGGTGCTGTACAGTACAGCTCCTCGAAAGCCTGTGGCCTATTCCTGACCTGCTGCATACTGCACAACATGGCCATTGAACATGGAATAGCTGTCAAGGCTGATGAGGGTGACAGTAGTGGGGATGATGGAGGCAATGGGCTAGAGGGTGGTGGACAGCCACCCCTGGGTGGAGCTACCCCGGCTGCTCCAGCAGGTGCAATGCCACTGGGACACCATCGCACAGGAGCACTATGGTGCACACAGGTAGGTGGTGCGGTACACAAGCATGGGGCACACAGCCAGGTACAGCACACATGCAGGAGCATGCATGGCAACAGGCATGCACACACAGAGGTGTGATGCAGGGGTAGGGGAGTCAGTGGCACACAACCACACACAGCAAGACACACACATACACACACACACACACACCGCATTGGTATGTGGCATGGATCAGATGCATTGCACCAGTGCACAGGCACAACTGGTGCCAGACTGCCCTCATCACGCCCATGCCACACAGTCCAGCGGTCAGGCAAGCACACACACAGGCAGTGTGCAGCACAACATCAGTGGTGGACACAAACACCACCCATGTGCACACAGGACAGCAGCTGCAGACTGTGGTTAGGGTGGCCTGTGGATCAGTGCTGCTGCATAGTACCATGGCCACCATGGCCATGGGGTGGCTGCACCACTGCTGATCAGCAGCCACAGGCTGTGCATCAGCCAGGGGGGTCTCCAGTAGTCCTCAGGGGTGGAACCATGGGACTTCGACTGTGTCCTCACAGGGGTGTGCAGGTGCCCAAACAGGCCAGCCCTGGGTGTGCTTGGGATGCCTACATCAGAGCTCAGTGTCCACTGTGCTGGGGTTACCTGATGCTGAGTCCATGGGGTGGACAGCACACTGCAGGGGTTACCTGTGCATGGCCATACCCTGTGGCAACCAGCAAAGCAAAGCCATCCAAGATCACACTGGCAATGCAATCCAAGGATGCAGTCATGGCCTCCTGCATGTGTTGCATCCCTGCCAGGATCTACGCAGTGCCCCTTTCCTGCTGCTCAGCCAACTGGTGCACTTCCATGTGCAGTGCACACACTGCAGCGGCAAGCAGCACCTGTTGCTAAATGGATGCCCACAGCAGCCGGGTGTGCTCAGCCAGACAGTTGGTGTCCTGGGGCTCCCGGGTGGGATGCTAATCCTCTTGTGGTGACTGGTGATGCTGTACAGATCCCCTCTCTGGTGGATGTTGCACAGTGGGGTCTGCAGGGGAATGGGCACAGCAGGCACCCCAGCGACAGATGCTGTGTCCAGCTGCCCAGTGGCACCCACAGCCTGCTGCCATCCCCCATCTGGCTGCTGTATGTTGCCCTATGCTTGCGAAACCACACCACCACCACTGCAGGGCACAGCCATGGCAGTGCACACCACTTCACCAGCAGTGGTGGCAGGCAGCTGTTCGCCACTGTCAGGGCACTGAGTGTGGTGCCTGTGTCAGATGCCAGCAGGGGTGACACACCCACAATGTCACCCATGCTGTCCAGGAGCTGAGAGTAGTTCTCATCAGAGTCAGACCCCACCCTAATCTGTGTCTCCACACATAAGACACCAAGGCAGGCATCCTGCAGGATCACATCCAGGGCCTCGTCCGCCCCAGGTGCCAGACATCTGCCTGCACCATGTTGCTGAGCTGCAGCCTGTTGTGCCCGCGGATGCTGGTGGATATGGATGGCTGGTCCCAAAGGGCTGTGCCAGCATCCACTGTTGCTGCCACTGCTGGCACCCCATCCTCTCCATGGAGGTGTGCTGGTGCTGCAAGAGACAAATGGTGTGCCAGTGATGCAATGCCCACATGTGCCCCCGTACACTGCTGCTGCATGTGTCCTGCAGCATTGCATGTGCGTGGGTGCACACAAATGCACATGGCATGCATACCAGCTGCATGCACACCAGCATACCCATGTACACACCCTCCATGTCACCAGCTGTGCATATCTGTCATACATACCAGGCAGTGATGGGCTGCCACCCATCTGGAATCCTCCTCCAGGCATACCCTCCACTGTGGTGCAGCACATGGTGGCTGCAACCAACTCCTCCTGTGGCGTTAGTGTGGGTGCACCTGCAGGCCCACCTCCGGTGGTAGTACAAGACATCTGGATGGCTGCCACCTTCTCCTTAATCCACCGCTTGTCTGTTCCCACCTTCTTTCAGCACTCCTGCACCGACCACTGGTGGCTGCTGTGCTGGTTCACGTACATTGCCACCTCCTCCCATGTACCAGCCCTGGCCTGTGGTGTGCCTGTGGCACCACTCAACAGGGGCTCCCTGTCCAGGTAGGCCTCAAACAGGGCATCAGTCTTGGCCTTTGTGAAGTTGGGCCTGCGCTTCCATGCAGGCCTCCATTTTTCACCCTCCTCATGTGCCAACATGTTGCTGCCTGTGGACATGGACAGCAAAGTCTGCCAGTGGTAGCACCTCTCTGGTACATCCAACCCTTTAGTGCTGTCTGCTCCCAGTGAGCTGCAGTGGCATGCACAACTTACCTATCAAGGTTGCAATACCAGCCCATGGACTCTGCTGTTCTATGCCACTTATAAGGCACAAAGCATGCAAATGAGGTTGGGTGCAACAGTAATGACATGCTAATGCACCCACTGTGCCACACATTGGCTGATGAGCTCATTTGCATGTGGTGTCTGAATATCTGGATATTGCACCATGCACAATGAGATTGCACTGGAGCAAGTTGTGGTGGTGCAATGGGGTCAATCGCACACTGTGCACAGACAGCACAATGCAGTAGCATTGCAGATGTTGTGCATGGCCAGCTATGCACATGGTCATGCATGGGGTGCCATGCCCTATCGTGCATGTGCGCAATAGTGGGCAACCCTGACCCCTGGGTCAGACCTCTGACCCTGTGACCCCACAAAACCATGCCCATTCCATGCATCTCCAGCACTGCGTGATGGGCTGGCACTGTGCATGCTCCTACACATAGCACATCAGGCACATGTCATGGACATGTGCGCCTCCTTCCACCATTTTCACTGTCAATATCGCATTCAACAACATGGCACCCATGTCATGCCATTTTAATGATGTCATGTGTATCATGAGTTACGACAGAAGGTGAAAGCAACTGCTTCCACCACACAAGAAATGATGTAACAGCACAATAAAACACAGCCCGTATTGACTTATTGTTATAACACAAGAAGTAATTCTTATGTTAAGTAACTAAAATTTTTCATAATGATTTCACTATCTTCATGCCTAGGGTGCATTGTGAGGCACAAGGTCACAGGCCAAATGTAGCATGCATCCAAGAAGTGATGATATCCCATGACATACCACACCCTGGAGTGTATTATTGCAATAATACAATAGACCTATCTTGTTAATCACTTTTTGGGCCATGATGATATTGTTACATATCATCATCTGTCAAAGTCTACTTCACCCAATCAGCTACCAAGATGTATCCTTGCCATTATATAGTCTGACAGAAATACCTCTTGCTGCAACCAATACAAACAAGACCATATCATTGCTCTTCTCATTGACAACAATTCAATCAGAGTTATGAAGTATTTATTTTTGATATAATTAAACCCATATTTACTGTTCATGTTTTTTTCCCTTCTTACAGAACCACTGGAGACCAGGACCTTGCCTGCAATTAAGACTGATTAGACAGAGAGTGAACCACCACATTGCATGTACACTGCATATAACAGCTACAAAAATATCATAAAGGCGTACATATTGTTTTGCAAACAAATCAGTTGTTACATATATTTTAACAAATGTAATATGTCAGAAACTGTGCAAAGGTAAAAAACACTGAAAAAAATATCACACGCAATATTGAACAGCTCACTGGCTCACATCTCTAAAACTCTATCCCTACATTGTGCTGATGTTTTAGATAGTACATTTGCAGTTAAGTTTAGATTATGGAATTATGACTTACATTACTGTTTTTGTTGCTGTTGACAATGAGCATAGGGTGATGAATAGAGTTGGTAACAAACAAGATCTGTACCAAGTTGCAATGACTGAACACAGTAACAAAAGCAGTTGTAGCTGAACAAGTATCTGTAAGAGTGCACCAGTATATTAATGCTTCTCTAAAGCCTTTCGTGATTGACTGAATGTGATGAGTTTGTGTGGGATTGTGAAAATAATGAAGTGACTAATTTTCAACATTTTTCCTATTAGCTTCTTAATCATGCAACTCTACAAACAGTATACACATGTACAGGAGATGAACTAATGAGATGGTACTACCATACACAACAAGGCTGTGTGTTTCCATCAAGGGGTTGAGATGACAATATATGAACCTCGAGCAAGCTCCTGAGGTCCATTCTGTCACCTCCACCCCAAGATGGAAAGGCATGCAAGTTGTGTGTGGTTGACCACATTTTATTTTTATGTATATGGTTTTTACACTAGAGTAACAGACCTCCACTGAAGTGAAAACAAAAACAATATTGCCATTTCTTTTGTTCTTCTCACACATCAAAATCAAATTTCAGACTTCTGAAAGGTAAAAGGTATGACTTTGGGCACTGGGTAGTTAGTAACTAGCTAGCGTAAAATAAATGAGAAATTTAAAATTGCATGACCTTTGAACTGTGCATAACAACTGTTTGGAATGTGCGTAACAGCACTTCAGAATGTGCATAATGGTTTAGAATGTGCTTAACAAGGATATTGAGCAGGCTAACTTTTATACATAACAAAGCATAACCATATACTATAAAGCAGTATAAAGTCAAACTGGCAAACACCATATTCAGCACAAGAGAAGACACAGTCTAAGAGCATTACAGGCAAATCTTAGAGTTTTATTTTTACATACTAAAAAGTACCATATCTCCTTATTACATAACGCAGTAATTGGTAAAATGAATTGCAAGATAAAAAGTCTTAATAGAAAAAACAGTAAAGTAGCACATTCAGCATAGAAACAATACACGAAAACTGTAATACTAATGACCTCTATCTGCCTGTTTTTTTTTTACAGGACCAGAAAGCACACACACCAGAGCAATTTGTGAGTGCCTGTACAGTCTGATTCAGGGCCAAAGAGAAACTAATCAAAACATAACAAACCTAATAGAATTATTGAAAGAACAAAATAAAAAACAATACAACACCACCGTCATCCTATCTCAAATTGAAAAAGCTATCCAATCAAACATGAAGCAAATAATCTACCAGAATCAGACTGTCCAGGCACTCACAAAGAGCATCAAGAAGATGGTACCTGAGGAAGAACAAGATGAATCACACCCTATTGCAGCACAGCAAGGTCCTGGTCTACAGTAGCAACATCTTCTGTCCCCTTCTCTGCCCCCTCTTTTGCACCTTCCCCAGTAAAACCAATTTCCACTTTCCCCTGCAGGCTCCTACCTGGCCACCCTATTCGGGTCTCCTCATAGCCTCCAGCAGCAGAGGCAGTTGGGACACCCCAGTGTCTCAGTAGCAGAATTTATTAAGTTGTTGGTGAAGAAACCTTTCTTTTGAGTTGGAGTTAAAGAATGTTTTCTGCATATAATACATAAAGCATATATATTTTTTGCCAATATTTATTTTCTTGAATATAAAGAGATTATATTTTTGATAAAGATTTCAGAAATCTATAGTTTAAAGATTATATATGAAGCCCAAAGTGGTATATTTGATTTTCTTTGTGACACACAAATTTTTTGTATTAAAAAATATTTTTCTTTAATTTAAAGATATTCTACGTATCAGTATATTACATTTTCATAAAAATAAGTAAAAAAAAAATCAAACCCATCTAACAGTGTCTTGTTACTTATGTATTATATTAAATGTATGCGGATCATCTTAATGGAATAACAAGAACAAGAGCCAAGAGGAGAGTGTGTCTGTCGGTGTGTGTGTGTGTGTGTGTGTGTGTGTGTGCACATCTACATGCATGTGTGTTTGTGTGTCTGTGCTTACCTGGCAAGTAGATGGGGATGGTGGGGCAAGACGAATCTTAATGTTCTGTACAGTGTCTTCTCTGAGTGGGGGGGAGAAGGAGGGGTGGGAGAGGGTAAGGATAGAGTGAACTATAAGATAAAATTTGCATATGTCACTTGCTCTGCTATTATCCAAAACTAACGCATTCTCATATTTAGCTTCAATCAATGTCCCTTATTTTGGGATGAAAGTATTAAACAAGTCATTAGTGATATGTGTCAGTAGAACCATTGGGCCTCTGGGCCTTTGCATCGTCCATAGTCATAGTACTTTGTGTAATCCTATGTATATGTCGAACCATGAGCCCTCCACAAATTCTATTCCCACTTACACCTAACAACAGAGTCAATTGGAGTGCTCCTTTCCCCTGCACATGAGACACTCTTATTTGGTGAAGAGCGTCTCACACACACATGTCCTGTAAAAGATCACATTCCGGAAGTGCTGTTTTTTTAAATATATTATTGATCACTTTTAATTAATTCCAAGTGGTTTAATTCACCTTCAGCTTAAAACAGAACACTCAGCTTAACTTCACTATTCTCACTGGGCTGAAGGCACATGAACCACAAATTTTCAGCAACAAATGTCACTGTGCAACTTATTAATACATACAATATGTTCAATTGCAAACAGGGACCATACATACCTATTAACACAATTCTACCTACCACAATATAAAGTTTACTGGTTTGCAATAACATATATCTAGGAGTGTCTGGGCTGGGAAGGGGAGAGGCAACCATATTGGTATGTGGGATGGGTGTGTGTGTGGTGAGGGGGTACAGACTGCTGTGAGAGAGGGACCATGTTCTGTGGTAAAGGAAATGATACCACACCTCGAAACACAAATGGGTCTAACTGGGAACCACATTCCTACAAAGCTGCCATAAAAAGACTGTGGGAACAAATAGGTGAAAGTGGGAGCATGGGGCCCTTCGGCCCCCATGCTCCCACCAAGCTGCCCATTTCTGCACAGTGATATGCATCTGTGGCAAACAAAGCACTCTCCAAAACCAAATATGTATAATTGGTAGCATAGGGCCCAGAAAGCTGCCTGTTTGTGTATAATCATACACATCTATGACAATAAAAGCACTGTAGAAACAAATAGGAGTAAGTGGGAGCATGGGGCCCCCACCAAGCTACCTGTACACATCTGTGGCAAACAAAGCACCTTTCCTAAATCAAATATGTATAATTGGTAGCATGGGGCCTGGAAAGCTGATGATTTGTCCATAATCATACACATGTATAGCAAACAAACCACCTCTCCAAAAACAAATAGGTCTAAGCAAGAGTGCAGGGCCCATTTGTGCATAATTATATATGTCTCTAGCACTACATGCCCTCCAAGCACTGCACTTCCACTTAAACATAAGTACAGAACAACATGACAGCCCATAGAGCAAATAACCCTTCTAACAATCATATGCATACACCATTGGAATACTAAATTCCAAATATCTCAGTAACCATACAAGGTAGAACAAAAATCAAAATTCATGGTATTAATGATTTCCAACCTACTTCTGTACTTAGTCTATTTTTGTGATGAAAAATCTGTATCTCGAACCATTTTCAAGATACGGGCACCGAAAGGCGTCATGGGCACCGCAATGTTATCCTATGTGAAAATTTCAAAACTTTGGCATGCTGTAACTACATCCCTGTTCAATGTTTTCATACCAAAAGACACATCTGTGGCACTAGAGCTGCCACCCTGAAAATTTCAAGTCAATAGCACAATCCACCTTGCCACAATGGAGTGACAAAGAAAACAACACATAACAAAATGTGTTCAAGCAGTTTACCACGATTACTTTTAAAGTGTTTGTGACATCCCTATCTCTATAATGGTAATATTGTTGCACAAGCAAAAATGGTACCATGGTTTAGTTTTTGAGCACGGTTATTTTCACGGCAACAAAGAATGTTGCCATGATCACAAAATGGCAAAATGGTGGAAACAATTTAAAAACATATTTCAGGCCAGGTGGTAAAAACTAATGCCAAGATCATGTTCTTCAGGGCCTGATTAGGTAAATACAACTGTTGGTGTTTACCAAAGGCCATTATTTTTAATTACAATGTTTTCTCTCTCAAAACTGAAAACAAGATGGTGGCAGCAAGAAAACAATTTCAGGAGCTTGACAACAAAAATATGATCTTGAAAATTTTCACAGCTTATATATAAATTTTCCATAGGTTATAATGGACATGAAAAATGGAATAACTTTTGAACAGAGCAATATTTTTCACCAAATCTTCAAAAGGCACCAGCTCAACCCTGACCACATGTAGATAAACAAATTTGAAGCCACTCAAATGCATTCTTCAGTCCATTATGGCTTACTGAAAAATGTACAAACAAGCGTGATTTTTCCGGGCCAGTATAATATCTATCTATCTATCTATCTATCTATCTATCTATCTATCTATCTATCTATCTATCTATCTATCAAAATAATCTGCTCAAGCATATTAATGATTAATATTAATTGATTAATATTGATGAACTGCTCATTAATATTAATGACCCCCTATTAATGAGCAGCTTACATAGAAAATATATATATATATATATATATATATATATACAACCCAATGACACACCCATCATCTGCCAATCTTGGGATGATTGGTGGGTCGAAAAGAGAGGCAACCTAAAGATTTTTCATTTCCTGACTTTTGTGGTTTAACCTAAATGATGGATTAACAAGTTTTCTGCATAGAATTTCCTTACTTTTTGAGAAAGAATTGAAAACTAAGAACTTGCAGAAGTTGGTGGGAGCATGGGTTCTTTGGGCCCTGCATTCCCACCAACTTGTAAACATGTCTCTACCATCAACACCCTCCGAATTTCAATGTAAAAGACCAAATTGTGTCCAAGATATAACATGTTAAACTTTGAGATTTTCATTCGTCGGAGTTGGCCGAATTCCACACCTGTTGACATTTTACAGACACAACAACTGAAAAGTACATTCATGACACTAAGGTTAGGTACCCTATCAATTTCAAGGCACTACCACAATGCAAAACACTGTCCACAAAATGTAAATTAAGTCATGGAATATCTCTCCAAAATATTTCTCTGACACATAAACACCGTAATTCAGGACATGCCATCAACACCCTCCAAATTTCAAGTAAAAAGACCAAACCGTTTCCGAGATATTTAAACTTAAAGATTGTGAAAAGTGGCCTATCTATTCCATTACTGTATAAAATCTGGCCATCTTGTCCCTCCCTTGCGATCAAAGATGGTGATCACAGAATCTCACGATCAAAGAATTTGCAGGCTCGCGATCAAAGAATTTGCAGGCTCATGATCAAAGAATAAAAAATGGGGACACTTGAGTTTTAGGCAGAATTACATGAAGCCACCACCATGCCTCGATAGAATGAAGCCCCCTGAGCAAAACCCACCCTCATTTGTGTTCCTAGGCCACCCTGGGCTGAGAAATTTGAATTTTTCAAAGGGCCATCTCATCCCTCACTCATGATGCAAGATCGTGATCAAAGAATCTCGCGATCAAAGAATTTGCAGGTTCGCGATCAAAGAATTTGCAGGCTCATGATCAAAGAATAAAAAATGATGAAACTCGAGTTTTATCAGAATTACATAAAACCACCACCATGCCTCAATAGAACGAATCCCCCTGAGCAAAACCCACCCTCATTTGTGTTCCTAGGCCACCCTGAGCTGAGAAAATTGTATTTTTACTCATGATGCAAGATTATGACAAAGAATCTCACAATCAAAGAATTTGCAGGCTTTGATCAAAGATCATTAGTGAGTCACAATCAAAGAATTTGAAACCATAAACTGTATTTTTGACCATTTTAGGTGAAACCAAAGGCATAGGTTGAAAGAGTAAAGTCCGTGAGTAAAACCCATGCAGGTTTTACTCAGGAGTGATCCCTGAGCTGAGATATTTGATTTTATCAGAAGTGCTATCATAACCTTAAATATAGTGGCGTGACTGTGCCACTATTACATATATATATATATATATATATATATATGATATATATATATATATATATTCATTGCAAAACACTTCATTAATACATCAGATAGGGTTAAAGTGTTAAAAGTGGAGAAATGAGATATTAGGTTGAGCCCTCACCCCCCACACCTCCTATCCTCCACAGTCCGACAGACACTGGGATGTGCCATGGGGTTGTCAGGCCCAATTCTCACCCCATTCCATCTGTAAACAGGTTGACATGCTACAGTAAAGGAAAATAGGAGAAGAGTTGAGCCTGACTACCCAAGGCACACCCACGATCTATCAGTCTGTGGAGGATGGGGTGGGAGGGTTAGGGGCTTAACACTTAACATCTCATTTCCTCACTTTTCTCACTATAACCCTAACTGATGCATTAACAAAGTTTTTTGAAGCCAACCAACTTAGATTAATGGACCATTATTCTGCCTATCAATCTGCAATCACCCGTAAGAAGGCAGAATTCCTGTCCAGGGAGATTGCAGTTGCCCGGAATCGACCGGCTCAGCTTTTTCGAACTGTAGACAGACTGTGCAACCCAGCCTGTTTGCAAGTTCAAAAACCCTTTTCGCAGTTAGAGTGCGAGGAGCTTGCTCATTTCTTTGCAACTAAGGTGGCTGACATCAGGGCGGATCTGCATGCAGCAATCTCTAGGGGGATGCTGTTGAACAGTGTGAGTTCACAGTACCTCAATTTTCTTGGAGTTCCTTCAGTCGACCTGATTTCATGGATGTCATGAGGATTATCCATAGTGTGCACCCTACAAGCTGTAGTTTGCACCCTGGACCGACCTCTCTAATTTTGGGTTGTAGTGATATCATTGGTCCAGTCCTTGTGTGAATAGTCTGGTGCTCCTTGGAGTTGGGTGAGTTTCCTAGCTCCCTGAAAGAGGTGGTGGTGACACTTCTCTTGAAGAAAGCTACCTTGGACCCAGACAGTTTCACAAACTACAGACCTATCTCAAACCTACTCTTTATTGGGAAGGTGATTTAGAATGTAGTGGCAGCCCAATTGGAGGACCATTTAACCATCCATGACATCTACGAATCCTTCCAATCCGGTTTTCGTAAAAGACATAGCACCAAGACTGCATTGGTTCGGGTGCTTAATAATCTTCTGTGGGCGAGAGATCAGAAGAGACATTCCATCTTGGTTCTCCTTGATCTCTCATCAGCCTTTGACACTGTGGATCACTTGGTGTTGATAGCACACTTGAGGCAGATTTGTGGAATATCGGGAATCGTCCTTGACGGATCACCTCATTCCTCAATAGGAGATCACAAAGAATTGTGTCTGGAGTTTTTCCTCAAGCCCAACTCTTTGTTGTGTGGGTGCCTCAGGGTTCAGTGCTGTCTCCCATGTTATTCACGTGTATATGCTGCCCTTGGAGACATTATAAGATGGTATGAGCTGAGGTTCACTGCTATGCAGATGATACCCAGCCATACCTGTCTTTCGACCTGACCAGGATGGAACTCTCTCAGTGTTTAACAACTGTCTGAAAGAAATCCAGGATTGGATGGATTCTAGTTGGTTGAAGCTGAACTCCAGAAAGACAGAGTTTTTGGTTGTGGACCAGGGTCATCTGATAGAGGGTCATTTTTGGTACGCCCTCAGGAATTTCTTAGTGGTGTTTCACCCTGACCTCTGAATGGGTGCATAACCTGGGGTTATCTTGGATGACAGGCTGACACTGCAGTCACAAGTGTCAGCAGTCATCAAGACTTCCTTTACCATCTTAGTAATATCACCAGAGTTAGGCACTTTGTTCCGTTTGACACTTTACCAACATTGGTCCACGCCTTTGTGTCCTCGTGCCTGGACTACTGCAACCCCTGTACTTCAGGCTTTCTGGGGTTGAAATCTGATGCCTACAGCTAGTGCAGAATGTAGCAGCTTGGGTTTTGACTGGGACAAGTAGGTCCTGTCATATTACCCTGGTACTGTGCGAACTGCACTGGCTACCTATACGGTGGCGGATCACCTTCAAAGTCAGTTTGCTGACTTTTAAATCCCTACATGGTCAGGGTCTGGCATATCTTAAAGAACTTCTGGTCCCCTACTGCCCTGGATGATTGCTCTGCTTGGCCGATGAGGGGTTGCTAGAGATTCCAAGAGTGAGTCTTAAATCATCAGGTTGTAGAGCCTTTCTTATGCTGCACCCACTTTTGAATTCCTACCCCACCGGTTATGGGAGTGCACCTCTGTGGAGGAATTTAAGAGGGTTTGAAAACCCACTTTTGCCAAATGGCCTTTTGGAAAGTTGAATGTACTGAAGTTGTTGATTATGTTGCAGTTTTTATCTGTGGTTAAAACTGAATTTTAATGCTCGATTTGTACTGTTTTAACTTGTACAGTGCCTTGAAAATGAAAGGCGCTTTATAAATAAACTTATTATTATTATTATTATAACTAATGTAAGGGGTCCGTGTTCCTCACCAAGCTGCCCATTTGTGCATAACGATATGAGATGGTGGGGCCGTTGCTACCCGCTACACATTAAATACAGAGCCATACAGCAGCCCCACAGGGACTGTCATTTCATTAATCAGTCCCGAAGGTTATTTCTTGTCCCAAAATGTGACTCCATGCAGCAACCACAAAATCACCTTTCTGGATATTAATGAGCTACTTATGAATATCAGTGGACTGCTCATTAATATTATGAACTGCTCATTAATATTAATGCACCCCCATTAATGAGCAGTATACATATATATATGCGTCAGTTACAGTTAAAGCAACAAAAGTGGGGATATGAGATGTTAGGGTTGAGCTCCTAACCCTCTCATCCTCCACAGACTGACAGACACTGGGGCATGCCTGGGGTTGTCAGGTCCAACTCTTACCCCATTCGATGTGTAAACAGTTTGACATGCTACAGTAAAGGAGAATTGGGTGAGAGTTAGGCCTGATGACCCCATGGCCCCTCCCCCACATCTATCGGTCTGTGGAGGATGGGGCATTGGAGGATTAGAACCTCAACTCTAACATCTCATTTCCCCACTTTTGTCACTTTAACCCTAACTGATTTTTTTAATTTCCTTTGTTTTTCAAAGAGTGTAATATAACTAATAAAAGGGCCCCATGTATGCACCCAAGAGACTGGGATGGCAGCAGACATGATACAGTTGTTGAAACATGATGATGAATGCCTGTTGTGGTATGTTTAAGAAGTTGTATGTTGTTTCTGTTGCGTTATGTTTTGTGATTGGTTGTCTTGCCTTGTACCGTCCCCAAGCTGTATGTGTGTTTTGTGTGTGTGTATGTCTATGTGTGTGTCTATGTGTATGTGTGGCAGTGGGGGAAGGGGGAGTCAGAGTTAGGGTTGAAACCCCTAATGTTGAATTTCCTTGCTTTTGTCACTGTAGTAACAACCCTAACTGTTGTATTAATGAAGTTTTTTTTTGCAAAAAATGTCCCTTCTTTTTTTGATAATGTAATAAAGCTACAAAATACACACCTACCAAACTGTTATTTTTTCAGCGAGAACCTACAACACAGTAGAATGACATTGTAACATGCCTCACAGGTGTCACTTAATCGGCATAGAAAGCTTACTTTTTTACCTTGAAACATAGCGCATAAAGACATAGATATGTACTTATAGTGTCAGTACATTGATTCTGATATACTTTTAAAGGTCAATCATATGACTTTGACATACAGTTTCAAGAAGAACCACAGACACAATAAATATGTTTAAAAAAATATTTTATTAAGAATTTAGTGCCAATTGTATTGGAAACAAGGCCACATTGCACAACTCACTCAATGTCTTAGAACTTCTGTGAAAATTGAATCACAGAACAATGGCAAAAAAAAAAAGACATATCATAGTCATATGAAACTGAGCAAGTCAATGTTCCTGGGGTGGGCAAAAACCAAATGCGTTAAACAATTACAGAAAGCTATGGACACCAAAACAGCAAGTGATAACATTGTTGCAGTGGTGCAGTAGTATGTTTGAATTTCTTAACACTATGTGCATCTAGAAAAATTCCCACCAGACCCCTTAATAATGGCGATCAGAGAAGCATCAGGAACATACCTTAGACTGATATTGAGTACTGTGTGTGATTTACAATAGTAGTCTCTCAACAATAACAGCTAAAAACTGAGCACACATAATGATGAATTAACAAACAGTTACATAATTGTAACAGTATTAACAGAAGCATAAAATTCAACAGTTTAAATCATTTATTTTACAAGTTACACTGTTGCATATCAAATCTTAGTAAGATAATCTAAGTGCTTAAATCCTGAAAATTCCTACAGTAATACAACTGTTGCTTAGTCATTAACTATCGTAAATAATGATAAATTGCTAAAACATATACATTTGTAATAATCATAAACTGTCTATGTAAATCTGAATGCCTTCTAATGCATTAATATACACAGCTAGAAATCAGTGATGTACAAGTCAATTATATCTTAACAATCTTTACAAACTTTTAAAGCTCTTGCCACTGCACAAAAAATCTATGTAACGCAATATATATATAATTCTTAAATGTCTTACATCTTACTATATAAATAATATTTACATTAAGCATCCCTGTACACATCAGAATTAATTACAGTGTAGTGTTTTAAAAAGTAGTACAAACATGGCAGAAAGCATATTAGTCAAAGTGACTGTTATGTGGGTATAGCGACACACATGCTGTGCACGTAGAATATTAACAATATTACACTATGCTCATAAAGCACTGTTCAACAGTACATGTTCAAAGCCATGCATAAGCAAAGTGTCATTTATTTTGCACAATCTCAAATTTTGCATAAACAGGTAAGATTTACGAGATGTATGTAGTGCAGCATGACCCCAGACCACTGGCAAAGAGAAGAGTGTAGCTACATCTGTCTTTGCATGTGAAGTGCACAGTATTGCCATGCAGTGGCTGGCAGATATCAAACCATATTCTATGTTACATGTTGCAGGAATGCATTAATAAACTGATCAGCACAGCACAATGGCATGGTGTGACAGCATCAATACAGAGGTAATACTAGTGATCCACAGTGAAAGCAATTATAGCTTAAATGTGACCAAGCATACAGCCGCACTGATTAAGGCCAGCTTAGGCTGTATTGATGCTAACACACAGCTACACATACTTTAACTGTAGTCATCATGAATACCTGCATCTACATACACACTCACTGCAATTTTTCATAAACATACATGAATGCACCCATGTGGATGCCAAAGGTTGCATGCAACAGTCTACGGACAGCAATAGTGTATGAAAATAAATGGTAAATATTACCATACTCTATTCTTCAGCCACGAAGTTCATTGTAATTCTTAAGAACCAGGACATAAGCATCTTTTAGGTTTTGAGGCAATCTCTGTTTAAAAGAGCTCCTGTAGTCATTGCATTCCATCCACCCATTGCTATACCTCAGTCATGCAACATAATGGCCTGAATGGACCGAGACTCCATGGTGGAATATAATAGCCTGAGTATCAAAACATGTTCCCATGAATTGTACTCGTCCAGCTACAAAATCTGTGATTTGTGTGTCAACCTGTAGTCCATGTGCATCAAACCTTTGCAAGACTAGAAGCAGATACTGAGAAGATGTTCTTAGTTGTATGGACTGAACATACTCTCTCCACACCAGCTACACCTCCACCCACACTCTGCATTCTTCAGCAGCTGTCTGAATTTAATGGATTTAACCTGTGAAACATGCAGTGAAATCCACAACACATTTTGTGTGACTTCCTTCTGTGAATGTCAACAAGACAAGCAACTGTACTTTGTGACATAAGTAACATAAAGTACTGTTGCATTGGAATGCTATCAGACTCCAAGTTGTTTATGATTGCCATCATAAACTCAGCCTCATCTTGTTGAATGTTGTTGGAGAAGGATTGATGCCCTTGATATACACCCAAGTCATTGCGTAAGGGTGTCAGAGTCTGTATCGTATTGTCATGCTTTTCATTATCATGTATAACCTTCTTTAGTGACTGAGAAAATGGTGTGTCATAAGAAGACAGGAAAGTGCTCACAAAGTGAGACATATGCAGAAATGCTTGGATTGCAGAGTTAGTATAACAGTTAACTCCACTGCTGTTGTCAAAGCTGGGACAACAGCCATACCAGGCCTTCTTACTTGGTGGAGAGTCACTCTGTTGTTGACATTTAGAACCCTTCTTTGTGCTGTTAACATTCAAACTTGGTCTGCCTGTTTGGTACCTCTTTTATGCCAGAAGTTGTCACTGCAGCATCAGTCCTGGGCCCATGCATAGGCAGTGGTATGAGAGGCAATTGTGGCAGGTATAGAGTACATAGTCTGTTGTACTCAGCTACACATTGTCAGCGCGTCTTGTGTGGTACCATATTGGTGATATGCAACCCAGGCAAAGTGCCAACACGTGAAAATGCAGCATACCTCATTCCATCTTTAAAGATGCCTGTGCCTATGTCAACCATTGGCAAGTACAAACTAAGCCCTTGCAACTTGTGGATGGACACGGCATATGCAACACACACATGAAACTGTTTCCTTGTCACATATATGTCTTTCATGAGCTGAAACTTGACAGTAGTCCTAGAAATAGGTAAGGACTGCTCAATGTTGTCAAACTTCACCACAAGTGCATCAATGAATGTCTTTTGGACATTGAATTCAAGGTCAACTATATGTCCCATTGTGCCATTTACCATGCCATGTTCTACATCAAGGTTCCAGTGTAGCATGATATGTGCATTCATGCACACAGTTAGAACTGCTTCTAACCCCACTGTATGAGACACATCTGACTTCAGCTCAGACAAACGCTTTGTCAGCTTTGCTACTAGATTCTGGCTCAAGACTGCACCATCAACAATGTCAACAGCATGTAGAGTAATGATCTCTTGACCCTGTCTCTGCAACATAATGCTGTTGAACTCAGCACACTGCTTTAATCGAGGCAGGTTTAAATGCTTCATTAGCAAGCTTTTAAACTAGTCAAGGGGGGAGGCACTGATAAGCAACAGGAAAATCCCAGCATCTCCCTACTAAATGAGAAAAAGACTGAGGTGGAAAGGTCAGTGGGGGATGCTGCAACAGAAGGTAAAGCCATCAAAAATGGAGAGCAATGAGTACCAATGCCCGTAGTCTGAGTAACAAGCTCCTGAATTAGTGGCCTTGATGGAGGAGGAACATCTGGATATCGTGGCAGTCACAGAAACATGGTACACACAAAACCATGACTGGGCCGTAAACATACCAGGATACACTATCTATAGGAGGGACAGGGAGGGTAAAAGAGGAGGAGGAGTAGCACTTACATAAGGGAAGAAATCAAAGCAACAGAACATAAGGGTAAACAGGGAGGAGAAGAAGCACTGTGGGTAAATTCGGAGACAGACAATGGCACCACAATCTGCACAGGGTTAGATACAGACCCCTTCTCGGGGAATGGACAAGAAAATGATAGAAAGTATACTTAGAATGTCAGAAAAAGGGAGATACTGCTGATGGGTGATCTGAATATGCCAGATGTTAACTGGAGTGCAGTTTCAGCAGCCACTTCGAAGAGTGGGGTTATTCTAGATGCCCTACAGGGGGCATACCTTAGACAACTAGTATTGGAGCCCACTCAAGAGGGAGCAATCTTAGACCTGATTCTCTCAAATGGAGATGGAGAGAGGATCACAGATGTAGAAGTGGGTAGCCATCTGGGAACTAGCGACCATCGAACAGTATGGTTCACAATAAACACAGCAACAGAGTCAAGCCATACAAAGGCAAAAGTACTGGACTTTAGGAGGGCTGACTTTGCCAAAATGGGTGAGCACCTAAGGAATGCACTAGCAAATGGGCAGGAAGGAGGGGTGGAAGAACAATGGGGAATAATAAAAACTGCCATCACAGAGTTAACAAGCCTTTGTATGAAGCAAATAAAAAAAATGAAACGATGTAAGAAACCACTATGGTTCTCAAAGGAAGTGGCAGTGAAGGTTCAAGAGAAAAAGAAAGCATTCAGGAAGTACAAGGAATCACAGAAGGAGCAGGACAGAGAACTGTATCAGTTAAAGCAAAAGAAAGCTGGGAAGGCAGTCAGAACAGCAAAAGCCCAAACTGAGGAAAAGATAGCCAACTCAGTTAAGAAGGGGGATAAAACCTTTTATAGGTACATCAGGGAGCAAGGAAGACCAAGGGAGGGATAGTGAGGCTTAATACAGGGAGGGAGGGTGGGCAGAGTGACTGTAAAAGGCAGAGATACTAAACAAATATTTTTGCTCAGTATTTACAAATGAAGAGGGGGAGGTACCTAAAACAAACAGTAGAAACACTCTGGATACAGAAGTTGATACCAGCCCATTTACAGAAGAATGGGTTCTGAAACAACTCTTAAAACTGAAGGTGGACAAAGCAATGGGGCCTGATGGGATTCATCCCAAAATTCTAAAAGAACTAAGGGTAGAACTAGTGACACCACTGACTACCCTCTTTAACAAATCATGGGAGGATGGGGTGGTACCTGAGGACTGGAGGAGGGCAGATGTGATTCCCCTTCACAAAAGTGGGAGCAAGGCAGAAGCAGGAAACTACAGACCTATTAGTTTAACCTCAGTCTTAGGGAAAATGATGGAACCACTTCTGAAGGAAAGAATTGTCAAGTATCTAGAGGCCAGAGGGGCACAGGACCCAAGGCAGCATGGATTCACAGTGGGAAGGTCATGCCAGATGAATCTGATAGATTTCTTTGACTGGGTGACCAAAGTAGTAGATCACGGAGGGGCTGTGGACATGGCCTACCTAGATTTTAGCAAGGCATTTGACACAGTCCCACACAAAGATTAATATACAAGTTAGCCAGCCTGGTAGTGGGTCCCAAGATGACAGCGTGGGTAAAGAATTGGCTGGAGAATAGGACACAGAGAGTAATAGTAAATGGAGTCCACTTGAAGAAAGGGGGGTTACTAGTGGGTACCACAGGGTTCAGTATTAGGACCGGTCCTCTTCAATGTCTTTATAAGTGACATTGTAGAGGAACTGGAAGGAAAGATGTCTCTTTGCAGATGACACAAAGATCTGCAACAGAGTTGATGCACAAGGTGGGGTTGAAAGGATGAGAAGGGACTGGCAAGGTTAGAGGAATGGTCAAATGTATGGCAGCTTAGATTCAGTGCTAAGAAGTGCAGAGTAATGCACCTGGGAAACAAAACCCAGGGGAAGAGTACACAATGGGGTGAAATACTAACAACAACAAAAATGGAAAGGGACCTGGGAGTAGTAATATCAGATGACCTAAAGGTGGGCAAGCAATGTGAGAGGGCAGCAAAGAGGGCTGGGGGGATACTGGGATGCATAGGGAGAGGCATCACCAGTAGAAACCAGGAAGTTATTATCCCTCTGTACAGACAGCTGGTCAGACCCCATCTGGAGTACTGCGTGCAGTTCTGGAGACCCAATCTCCGCAAAGACATAGACAGGATGGAAGCTGTCCAGAGGAGGGCAACTAAAATGGCAGGGTCTGCACCGGAAGACATATGAAGAGAGACTTAAGGAGCTTAATATGTATAGCTTCGAGGAAAGGAGGGAGAGGGGGACATGATATAAACTTTCAAGCACCTCAAGGAATCAACAAAGTTCAAGAGGGTAGCATCTTTCAAAAATAGGGGTGTGCAAGAACAAGGGGGCACAATTTGAAGATGGGGGGTGGCTCAGAGGTAATTTAAGGAAGTATTTTTTCACAGAGAGGGTTGTGGATGCATGGAACGGCCTTCCGGAGGAGGTTGTGGAGTCAAAAACAGTGGTGGAATTCAAGTATGCATGGGACAGTCATAAGGCAATTCTAGGAGGTGGGGGGTAGGAAGAAGTAAGCTGCTGGTTAACTGGGATCTGCAGCTTATCCATTAGGTAGGGAAATGGGAAGACTGGGTGGGCCAAGTGGTCCTTATCTGCTGTCAAATTCTATGTTTCTATGTTTCTATGAGACACACAATTCGAGCAGATTCTGAGTAGAGAGAAATGAAGACATCACATGCTACTGTCAATGAATTGCATTCAGTGCTGATACATCGTGTCCTCCACAGAGTAACATTTTACTCTGACAACGACCCAATTCAAGTCTGATCCAAAAGTATTTTGTACCCAAGATCATGACTCTACCACATAGTTTCATACAGCTCTATGTAAGTAAACATCTCCCAAAGATTGATTCCTCCAATGCACCCAATTTTTTTTTGCTTCCTTCACAGTCAGTGTTCTAAAGACGTGCTGTCCATTCACGGGTGCAAATTGTAGGAGGTCACCAAAGACAATAACACTCTTACCACCAAATTGTTGACCATAATCAGTGCCAAGTATCTCTTGGAGATGAAGATGTATACATGCCAGCATGACATTCGATACCATACTAATTTTTTCAATGATGAGTACCTTCGCCTTGACAAACATTGACCACAGCTCAGATGCCACCTCACGGAGAGTTTACAGTACTCTCCTGTTTTGCCATGTGCTGCATAGGCAACATGAAGAGCCTATGTAGAGTCACACTGCCAATGTTGCATGCTGCCAATCCGGTTGGAGCAGTAACAGCTACAGACATCACTTCTTCCATATGCCGCCTTATCTCCACTGTTTTAGCTTCAATAACAAAACTCTTCTCTGTTCCAGCAGAACCACTGACAAAGAGTCACAGAGGCTCATAGTTTGTACATGTGCATTACTTCCTCTCATGACGGATATCATTTCTGACTAATTCACTGACAGCATCATGTGCAGCATATTGTTGCATATTGAGCTGATCTTACATGATGTGCATTGCACTTTCATCCTCACTCCTATGAGAACTCAGAGATCATTCACTGGTAGTGGAGCTCCTAGTACCCTCTCCCTCAGGATCCATGTTTTCCTGAGAATTTCCTGGGGTATCTTCCTCAAGCTTCTTCTTAGCTTGTTCCATCTGCTTCTTCTCTAATTCCAGTCTACTGATGTATTTCTCAGACTGTTGACCCTTGAAGGTTTGATTCGTCAGGTAGAACTGTTCTTCATATGTGTCACAGTCTTCTTTTAGTGTGGACTCATCCCTCCATGGTTTAAACAGAAGCATTAGAGCAAAGTAAGAATGCTCTTTACTGTCTGTGGTAGAGAGACTCAATCTGCAGTGGTCAATGAGTAATGGCTTCTTCCTTTTAACAAGACAGTCATCAAAACCTCTGACTTTGTTGATGTCGCAAGTCTCATCTGGTGATACATCTATCTTGTACTCATACCTACTGAGCCACATGGTACAGCCACATGTCATCCATTGAATCTGACCGGTTGGGGTAGTAGGTGTCAATGAGATTGATATTCTTTAAAATATTCTGTGATGAAGGATAATTCTTCAATCTTATCATGAGATTTCAAGACACACTTTCATTTCTCTTTGTAGTTCACATTGAGAAACCATGCAGCATCAGACTTGCCATACAAGTGTGTCCCAATCAAATGAACACTGGCCTCATATGCTCCACACTCCCTGTGAGACAGTGTCTTCAATCCCAATGACCAGAGTTGTGAACTCAATGATAGAGTAGATGCTGCAATGTCTTTCCAAAGCTCAAGCAAACTTGTCTACTCATGTTTAGTGATGTACAATGTTACATACCGCACAAGAGACAGAGAGTTATCAGCAACAAACTGCACATCAATGTTTGCCTGCCACATGAGGAGAAGAGTAGAATTGTAATCATTAATGAACACCTCATTCTCCTGTCGGGGTAACTCATACACCCTCTTCATGGACTTTGCCTTGAGATGGTGACACATGGCTGAAAACAAGTCATTCATACATCCTTGCTGGCAGACACATCTCAGAAAGCCAAATCAACACCTGGTGTACCACTGATTGTGGCTCTTCACTGGATGGTGAATATACTTTCCACAAAGATGTCACTGAAATTTTTGCACCAGCTTCCACAGTGTTGGGCTAGCATACTTATCAGGGATATGGCAAGTTACATAGTGTACGATGAAGTTCAGCACTTCAGCCGAGTCATTATTGCCAATATGAGGAGCATCTTTGATCCACAACAGCATATGAATGTGTGGCGTGCCTCGTGCCTGATATTCTGTCCTCCAAAAGTAGTGTTCAACTAAGCCAAGAAGAGGATTTTTTCTTAGACAAAATAAATGTCAGAATCTCGCAGAAATGATGGTGAAAATGCCATGACACTGAAACTGGATCAAGTGAGCACATCTCACCAAGTGTCATTGATGATATTTCATTGACATCAGAGTTGGACCATCTCAACATGTCAATCAACTTATCCTAACTGTACTTTGCACAGCTCAGAGTTACAAACCAAGTGGCTGCATCATACTTACACAACATGGTCATAACCTCTGAGTGCCTACAATACCATTATTCTTTTGTGCCACGCAGGTTTGACAAGAGAGATGTAAAATTCACCTGCAGTGTTTCATCCTTTTCTGCCGGGTGATGCAGAAACTCAGCTGCTGTCATACCCTCCAAAGGGTCAGTCAATCGAAGTGTATGAGCAATTGATGCTGAGAGCACACTGAGTTCACTCTCCCACAGCAGGTAGAACAAGTACTGTATGTTTCTATGAAATTTGCCATCCTTGTTCAACACTCCTAATGTGTGGTATTCAGCACCAGGAACACAAACTTTGCATTGATCCAGATGGCCTCCTGTTCCTTTTGAGAACAAATCTGGAAAGCAGCAAGCTTCAGGTTGTTCCTCCCATATGCTGACAGGGCTACCTTCAACCTATTGCATCTGATACAAGTCAATGTTATCACCAACTGGATCTCTACCATGCAGTGGGTGAATTGAGTATCATTCATACACATGTTTATGAGTTAAGACATCAACCGTCCTCAATTATTGGCTTGGCAGTGTCTATCAGTCCAAACTGACCAGTCAGATCTGACAGTTCATGAGGAAAAGAAAGCACAAGGACTGTGGCTGGGTGTCTCAGAGAAACACAATCTAGATCACTGCAGATATTTAACAGATGTTTCGTGTCCTTAATTATATGAAGGTAAAAGTTCCACATGTAATTTCAGGAAACAGCCCAATGAAGAAGCATCTCGATAAGGTGACCAACCGAACCTTGGACTGAGACTGACTGAGACAGCCACCAGCTACACACTCTCTATTTTGTGGAGCTAGAATAGAGAAGTTGGACACTGGGGGTCTGACGACCGCGATCGGGCTATTTAGGGTGGGGCATTGCATTCATGCCTAGCATCGGGCCAATGGGGGCATTGCATTCTGCGCTCCAATCGGGCTACCAGGGGGTTGAGACCGCTATGCCCATGGATCGGGCTGCTGGAAGGGGAGACTATCTAAGCGCCCGTGATCGGGCTATGGGGAATACTATTATACCCGCATTGGGCTGTAGGGCATCTGTCCTCATCGGCTGCTGCCTGGCAGGATGCCAGGCGTAAGTCATCGGGATCAGCATCTGCATGTTAATGGCATGCAAATGGGGCCATAATTAGATGCAAATGGTCCCCACTGCACCTTGCATAAATTATGACCAAATTTGCATGTCACCTTTGAATATCGCAGGTGCTACATAGGCAGAATGGAACTTGGCGCCACCACATCTGAATGCCCCACTCTGACCACTTGTGGTGGTGCAGTTCCACTGCGCTTATGCACAGTGTGTGTGAGGGGGCGAAATTCAAAGAAGTTGCTCAATAGTGCAACTCCATTGAATATCACCCTGGCCACACCCCTGCACAACTTTTTTGAGCAGCGCAGGGCTTGCACCACAGAATGGCGCAGTTTGAATATCTGGGCCACAGTGACCATTTATACACACAGTTACTATGTCACAGATCTCTTTAGAATTCATTTAGAATGTTCAGCCTCAGAAGCAGTACTAACCATATTCAAATGGAAATAGCTTTAAAACAAAAAGATAGTATGGTACTGTGAGCACGAAAATTGTTCAGCACAAAATTCTCTACAAATGAGTGGTGTTTCATGTATAGATACCTTATAGATTTTTACAATTAGCAAAAAGCAGAAGAAAATGTAATTTTTGTTCACTTTTGACAAACAAATGTGAATAACTTTAAAATAAAAATGATAGCATGGTACTGTGAGCATGAAAATGTTCAGCACAAAAATATCTACAAAATGAGTGGTGTTTCATTTATATATACCTTTTAGTTTTTATAATTAGAAAAAAAGCATAAAATTAAATTTTCTTTTCCTTTTGACAAACAAATGTGAGTAACTTTAAAATGAAAAAGGTAGCATAGTACTGTGAGCATGACATTTTTTCAGCAAGAAGTATTCTACAAAATGAGTGGTGTTTCATTTAATAGCAACCACTATGCTAAGCAGACATACTCTAGGAAAGTTAACCAAACCCATAAATTATCATTTAAATAAAGATAAACAGTCAAAACCAAATGTTCCTGCACTGATAGAAGCATCCCAATTGCATAAATGAATATACAATGGTGAGCTGTCAGATAAATTATTTATCTACACTTGTGCTGTTTGCCCTCGGACACCTCACTGGTGGCTTACGCCACTTTGTGAAGTTACCCAAGGTCAAACAACACTTGTGTAGATAAATCATTTATCTGACAGCTATCATATATATATATCAGAAAACTCGTTTATTGCATCAGTTAGGGTTGTTTCATAGCGACAAAGAGAGGAAATTTGTGTTAGGTTGAAAGACCTTTGCACCCTAGCCCGCCACCTTAACCGGCATCGGGTGCATTAGTCATTGGCCCAACTCTCACCCCATCACATGTAAACAAGCTGAGGTATAGGAGAATAGGTGAGAGTTAGGCCCGACGAACCAATGCACACCCGATGCCGGTTGGAGGGCAGACTGCGGGGGTGCAGGGGCTCAACCTAACATGAATTTCCTTGCTTTTGTCACTGTGGAACAACCTAACTGATGCATAAACAGAGTTTTTGATAATCTCCTTCTTTTGAGAATGAGAACTATAAATAGTGAATAGAATGCGGTGGGCCTGGCCCTACCATACGTGATGTGTATTGACAAGTAACGGTAACTGCAAAGCAAAACGCAGCGCTAATGCATACATGGTGATGCAAACGTAAAAGCTAACGCAAACATTAATAGAAATGCATGTGCAAACTGATGGCAAAGTGAACAGTGATGCAAATGGAGATACAAGCGCATACGTGAATGCAACTGGTAACGATGCATGGTCATGGCACCATCTCGTAACTGCAAGTGTTAAGTGTTGCAGCAATGGTAACACCAAAGTGAACAGAAACAGAAAGGCAAACAAAGTGCATACAGAAAGCATAAGCGTAACGGCACAGTCATGGTACGCAATTGCAAATACAAATGGTAATAGGAACAGCAAAAAGAAGCCAAAGGAAACAGTAATGGAAAGGCTAACGCAAGTGCATACGGAAATGCAAACTGTAATGTGCATGGTCATGGTACCGCAATTGGAATGCAAATGGTAATAGTAACAAGTAAAATAACGCCAAAGGAAATAGAAAGGAAACGCGAATGCGAAGCACAGAAATGAAAACTGTATGTGCACAGTCACGGTACTACAATTGTAAATGCAAATGGTAACAGTAACAGCAAAAATAATGCCAAGAGAAACAGAACACTAACTCAGCTGCCAGAGAGAAACGCAAACCGTAGTAATCTAATTTACGACGGTACTGCAATTGTAAATGCTAATGGTAATGGTAACAGCAACAATAACTCAAAAGAAAACAGAAACAGAAATGAAAATGCAAACACGTAGAAATGCAAACGCGATGCGCATGGTCATGGTACAGCAATTGGAAGTGCAAATGGTAATGTTAACAGTAGAAATAATGGCAAAGTAAAGAGAAATGAAACACGAATGCAAGTGCTTCGCAAACTAGAACGCGAAAGAAGTACTTGCATATGTTTGGCGTAACAAGGAAAGGTAATGCGAATGGTATGGAAGCACAAGTGGAATGGTAACTATAACAGTAACAGAAGTTCACACCCTGTATTTGCCCAACAGCTGCATAGAGAAACACAGTATGTAGAAAGAATGTAGCATAATAATGGGCCTCAGAGCAGAAAATTAGCTGTTGGAATACTAAACTGCTAATATCTCAGGAACCGTATAGACGAAAGTAATTTAAATTTCACATGATTCATGAGTTTCCAGGATAGGTTTTGCTAAATTTTCATGTAGAAAATTCCGTATCTTGCACCATTTTCACGATACTGAGCCCCAAGAGATGTGAGACGCCACCATGTTAGTCTATGGGAAAAATGTCAACTTTGGAGTACCGTAACTTGGCATCTGTGCAATATTTTGTCACTAAACCACCAAAAGGCACATCTGTGAGATGTTGGCTACCTTCCCTCAAATTTGAGCCCAAAAGACCAAACTGTTCTTTTGCAGCAGGGTGGCAAAGAACCCTGTCATTTTGGCCATAGTCTGGAAGAGTAGTGTCGTAATTTGCACACCTTTCACAAATTTTGCAAAGTATCACAAGTGCGACACTACTTTGTGACACTACTTTTCCAGAAATTTGAAAACTTATTTCTGGGGTGTTTAACCCCAAAAATAAAAACATGACTGGCATCCTGAGGGTCCGACTAAATGAACACAAACAGAATTGTGTTCCTAGAGGGTCCCAATTTTAAATGCCAAGCATTTTTCTGATCAGTAACTGAAAACAAAATGGTGGATTTGCAACACTACTAGGGCCATTGCAACACTAAAAGTGCATTTGCGACACTTTCAAACTTTTGTTAACTTTTCCATTGACTTATAATCGGAACTTGTTTTTGAATAACTTTTGAACTGTTTAATATTTTTCACAAAATCTTCAAAAGGCACATCGGGAACCCTGGCCGCATGTTCCTGAAGTTTTCAGACCAGTCGTGCAAACCGTGCAACCTGTATGTGTGAGCAAAGAATGCACAAAAAACGTAATTGCACATTTGGATGTTGCTCAATAACTCTGCAGCTGTATATCCGACCATTACAAAAGTTGGCAGATCCCAAGATCTACCATGCCCAACCATACATACCAATTTTCAGGCAAATCTCTTGAACGGTGGCAAAGTTATTAAGGTGTAAAATTTCACCTTTAACCTTAAAAGTACTATCTCAATCCTAACTATGGTAGCACTACTGTGCTACCATATATATATATATATATATATATATATATATATATATATATATATACACATACATACATACATATGCTTTGCAAACAACTCCATTAATGCAACACTTAACGGTTGTTACCACACTGACAAAAGTGAGGAAATTTAAGTCTGAATTTCATCTCCCCACCCCACATACACACACACGCACACACATACAAGTTGGGAAAGGTACAGGGCAAGACAACCAATCAGAAACAGACACAATAAGGTAACAGAAAGAACATACAACTCTGTAAACATACCACAACAGCCATCCATCATCATGTTTCACCAACTGTATCACTTCTGCTGCCATCCCAATGTCTTGGAGGTACACCCACATGCTGTGCAAGCATGTGAGATGGTCACTGCATGAACTGTGTACCTACATGCAAAGAGTGCAACAGTACAGATAACTCCTTGTACTACCAGATGGTGAGTTTAACCATATCATTTCATCCCTCCATTTAGCTAGAACAACACTGTGCATATGTTATACTATTATCCAACCTACTATACACTGTGCACTATTATACCTGTATTACCAAAGTACACCAGCATCTATAGGACAGTATTCATATGTTACATGTCACAAGATGGTCATTAAAATACTGTTGTAACATGCATTTATAAAGGTATAAATACAATGCAATCTGTATGTCACAATGCTAGTACAGAGTGGTTTCTCTTCTGTATTCTCATTCCTGTTTTTGCATACCATAATGCAATGGATAAATCACACTACCTATATTTCACAAACACGAACAGCACAAGATATCGGTACTGTGACAGATGCATTGTATTGTGCAGCTCCAGTACAAGTATGGCAGTGCACAGGCCAAGCATGTTATCTTTTAGTGTTATATATGAAGAAAATGTTATGTAGGTACCACTCCACTATGTGTCTTTAGTACTAGATGGGCAACATGCCAGAATGACATGACACTATTGTGCTCCATGAATTGAGACATACTATGTGAATGGAGTGATGGTAGTACATGTTCCAAAACATTGTACACTTCCAGCCCTACATTCACAAAGAATACAACAGTGTTGAAATGTTATATTGACAATAGTATTCATCCATGTAAATACTATGACAATCTGTATATATTATCTATGACATATCCACACGCAGATAGGATGACAGCACACATTACCTGATATGAACACTGCATAACACTTCAGATGCTGATGTTGTGTACCTCTAACCATATACAAAGAGTGTCTGTATGTCTCACAGTGATGCACAGCAGTGTTTACATCCTTCACTGTTATACCTCCTCAGCTAGGCATACACAAGTATTTGAGCAAATGCAGAGTGTAGTCCTATAGCTAATTTATAAACTAATGAGTATGTTCAGTAAGATAATGAGAATACTCATAATCATCACATTCTAAATAGATGTCATTTAAAATGTTATGATTGCCTTCTTAACACTTGACCATATTTTTGGACAGCAGGACAGCATGTGGGTGTACCCCAAGACACTGGAATGGCAACAGAAGTGATACAGTTGGTGAAACATGATGATGGATGGCTGTTGTGGCACACCCTTTACTAGTATAACCATAGTGTTTTCCTTTGAGATTGTCTCCACGTTCTCTTTCAGAGGAAGTGGTAAATACATCACAGCCCCTTTCAGAGACATGACAAGCTCTTTTGGGGTACTGTCGTGTCTTTGTGTTCAGGCATAGAATTGTCTGAAACGGTTTCATGGTTTGTTCGTATCTGCTCAAACATATTCAGTGCCGCATTCTCAGTAGGTGTCACATCTGCCTCATATTGTTTAAAACAGATCTTGGTGGCAGAGTGTTACTTTCACCTTTGACAAACAGTAGTGACACATTATGACCACTGGGTCCAAGTCAAAGTCACTCTTTACTAGTAAGTAGGTGAACAATCATGCCCACATGTCATTAAAAGATTTAATCTTTCCAGATCAACTGTTATAGACTGTGACCTGTAAAGTAGTCTGTGACATAAAACACACACACAGAGTCAAATTTCTCACTCATAGCCATTTAAAACTTGGCAATGGGTTTTCTGAATGTTTTCAGTGTTTGTATTCCCAAAGAGTGAGACTTCATGATACAGTGGCAGATGTGTTGTCATAGGGCACATCATAATTTACTATTATGTTGCACATCCTGTATCACATGTTTGCAGCTTCCATGTCTCCGGCTGTCAGTGACTCATCAAGCTGTTTGTATACTGCCACAGCTTTTCTCACCTGGTATATTTTGTGCACAAAGCTGAGCATCGCAGGATTGTGTGCAGCAATCATTCGCATGTGATGAAATACACTTTTGCAGACACCACTATCTGAACAAGCCAAGGAATGTCCCAACAACCCTTTACGCTTGTGAATTTCACAGAGATCAAACTTATATAATAAGCTGCATCTCTTTTTCTTGTTAGCTGCAAGAAAGTTACTTACAAACTATGCAATAGCATCAAACAACACTTGCCTCAGATTGCAAGTGTTATCACATGTCCATGATGCACAACTTTTGGTCGGCGTCCAGTTGCTGAGTCTGTGTCATCATCTGAAACACTTGGGTCTTCACCACGTCACACTCAACACATTAAAAGCCTTACCATGCTCATCAACAGAAATTACAACTTCCTTGAAACTGTAAACTCCTGCCAAAAAGCCTCTGAGTGCTGTTTACGTAGCCATATGCCTTGGAAGACTTCACAAAGTTATCACTGTTGAGAGTCTCAGCATTTTGGAGCATACTGTGAACAGACTGCACTGTTGCAGTGAAGCATTCAATCTCTCTCATCATTTTGTTCCAGAAATGTGAAAGAACAGAAAGTGCCACATTCACAAATTTATGAGCACTAAGTCATAGTTTCATCAAGGACAGTTTACTCTTTAGTCATTTGCCTTGACGTCTGATTATGGTAGAAATAATCTGACCAACCTTAACCTTTGAAGCTAACTTTCAGAAAATGTCAGCTTGCTAAGATGGCCACAAATACAGTAGCAGAACTGTGTTTTGTTTACGGGCTGCAATAGAAACGTTTCCAACCTGTGCAGCTCTGCTATGCTCCTGTATTGCAACATCACGTTGAGGGAACAAGCAATGTACATTTATTTCTAAGCAAGAAACTGAGGCAGGCATCTTACAATCACCAGGCAACCTTTCCTGTTGATAGACCTTGCACTGTCCTTAACTTTCCTAGTGGCATTCTTCATCAATTTATTGTCACTGTTATACTTATCCCTTCTACACTTACTCTGTTGTCTATGTCTTGTAGGCATTTTCTCTGCAAAAACCCACAAGTTTCAACCAATGTTAAGATACAGGATCACACACCTAAAAAAAGAAAAATGTATCAGTCACCTGTTGTACAAACCACATTCAAATGCATTATTTTGTAGAGGTAAAAATGTAACCATCACAGTTGTCAAACTCCATGGACAAGTCCCTCTGAAATACATTATATTGTCAAGGTAAAAATGTAACTGTGAAATGTTCTGAGCTCCATGGACAACTCCCATTGAAACATATCATATTGTTGAGGTAAAGAGATATAACCACAAATGTATTCGAGCTCAATGGACAAGTCCCATTGAAATGCATGATGTTGTTGAGGTCATAAAAAAGGAACCGTGAACATTTTTGCACTACATGAACAAGTTCCATTGAAATGCATTATGATGGTGAGGTAAAAAAATATGACAGGGGAGTTTTCGAGCTCCGTGAACAAATCCTACTCAAATGCATTATGTTCTCAAGGTAAACAACTGTAACCATGACAAGTTTTCAAACTACATGGACAAGTCCCATTGAAATGCATTATGTTCTCGAGGTCATAAAAAAAGTTACCGCAAAATTTGCACGTCCATGAACAAGTCCTATTCAAATGCATTATATTGTCAAGTTAAAAAATGTAACCATGACAGTTTTCGAACTACATGGACAAGTCCCATTTAAATGCATTATCTTCTCAAGGTAAAAAATGTTACTGTGACAAGTTTTGAGCTACACAGACAAGTCCAATTGAAAAACATTATACTGACGAGTTAAAAAATGTAACAGCGAAAGTTTTCAAGCAACTCTTAGTCTCCCCATACATAACATTAGGATGTTGCGTGATCAAAAACAATATTATTGCACAATTTTTTGAGCTTCTGTGGCCTTTACCTCTGACTACCATGATGCTTTGCAACCAGGAAGTTTTACAAATCTGTTCCTACAATTGCTAGTGACCAAAAACAGTGAAAAAATGAGACATTAAAGTTACACACCTCAGGTATATAGCTAAAAAATACATCCATCATATTACTTAGTAAATTGGTGAAAATGAGGAAATTATGAACTTGCTCCACTAAGAACGGCCATGCTATTTTTTCTAGAAAAACACTCACATACCACAGCTACCCAATCACAAACCACTGAGACAGATTGACACTCCACAATATCAAATGATACCACACCACTAATTTATGCAAAAAAAATTATGCACCACAGGAAAAGTCAAAGACAGCCAATCATACTGTAATAAAAACTAGAAGAAGAAGAGAAATGCTACCATTTTGTTGGGAAACAACCTGGCAAGACACCATTAACAGTAAGTACATCATCTCAAAATTAATTTCAAATCTGAGCTCCAGATATTAACTGTTAAAAACAGTACAGTTTTAAAGTAATATTTTCCTATCTTCAGTACTATAAGCCTCATAATGTCACATTATTGATTTAATTGATAATTTTAACAGTTCAAGACAGACCTTGAAACAGTACTCACCACCACACATCAGTTCAAAGGGACTCCCACAGAGCAAGCACGTGTGTATCAAGCTTGCTAGCAACAAATCAGAATGCGTCTTGTGCTGTGTTCTTTCAAAGCATCCAATCAGAGAGCCATTAATTCCCACCAAAACAAAACTGTGTTTAGTCTGTGCCACAGCCAATAAAAAATATTTTTGCGGCACAGATGAACTGTAATTTTTCTATTGGCACCCCAGAACTAATGACAGCTAATAAATACGTAGTTTAGCACTGTTGCTATTCTCTCTCTCAGGAAAAAAATCAGTTAGAAAATTACTGCTACAGTTCTTCAGATGCGACTAGCCAGGAACAGACTCAGACTGTCTTACTGAGCTCTCTGTCACTGTTTTAGAGAAATTTTGAGCATGGCAGAACACTCCAGAATCATGGTGTGGATGGTAGGCAGCAGTTTAAATCATTGAGGTGGTGAGTATGCCAATAGAAGTCACTTTGGAAGTTACTTGAACCTTCCTAATTGCAAGGTTCACTGGTTTGGCAAGGGAGGAATGAGATGGGAGCAGCTCCTGCCAACCATGCAAAACCTATTGAGCAACCACTCTGCACCAGACATACTGCTGATCCATCTAGGAGGTAATGATTTGGGCAACAGAGGATGGATAGATTTAGTTGCTGAAGCTAAACTGGACCTAGCTTCATGTACAGAGATGTTACATGCCTGTAAAATAATCTATTCAGATATTACAGAGCGTATGGTCTGGCATGCAGATCAACATATATATCTGCTCAACAGGGCAAGAAAAAGTTAACATTCACACTTTACATTTCTACATGATCTGGGCATGCACACAATACATCACCCTAAAATCAAGTATTTTAAAGATTGGCTGTATCTAAGAGACGGTGTGCACTTCTCAGACACTGGCAATTGCCTTTTTGGGAGTCCTCTGACATGGCATCCTCTCTGTGATCTGCAGAACAGTGTGTCTTGGAAAACTAGTCAAAGCCAACAAAAGGCTCTTTTAAGAGCCAAGTTTCTTTGTCAAAAATAGAACAACAGTACAAAACTGAAATAATTGCTATCTACCAAGCAATACTGCACAACAGGCAGTCTCACATTATGATATCATCATGCTTTACCTGGTTGGGCATAATGCCATCAACCACACCCTGCCATGGGGGTGGGGGGAGGATGAATGACTGTGTGTGCATGTGGGAGAGGTAACTGGGATGTGGGGGGTCTCTGGGGTTGTCAGGATAGGGGTAGGAGGAGTACAGGCCTAGGGATCCTGTAATAGAAATTACTGCTCACTATTGAACACACACACAAAATGATGGCTCAATAGCATGCCTTATCACAGATCTACTAGATGACCTGGCGACTGCAGGTATAGTGAGATACTTGCTCTCTATATCGCATGCAGGGGGAGTGGATGGATGACTGTGTGTGCATTGGGGGAGTAACTTGAGTCTAGAGGGGGCTAGGGGTGTCAGGGTAGGGTTTGGGGGGAGTACACACAAAATGCTGGCTCAATAGTGATGCCTTATCACAGGGTACTAGGTGTACTGGGAAACTGCAGGCATAGTGACATACTTTTGCTATATATACATGTGATGGGGATAGATGAGTGTGTGTATGTGTGTGTGTGCATGTGTGGAGTAACTAGGATCTGGGAGGGGATCTGTGAGAATCAGAGTAGAGTCACGGGGTAAGGGCCTGGGTATCCTATAAGAATAGCTCACTATTGGACTCACCCAAAACACTGGCTCAATTGTGGCTCTTATCACAGGAAACTAGATGGGCTGGGTCACTGTATGCATAATGACATACTGGCACTATATATACATGTGTGGTGAGTAGGGGGAGACAGCTATTAGCTATTGCCTGTACCATGTTATAATAGTACAACCATTATTTTACTACCCATAGTACAATCATGTTTTTATAAGTCACAGTCAGTAGTTGTGTGTTATCAGAAGTTTCCAACAATCATCAAATGAGACATGGTATCAGCACTTTATAATGACTAGAGACACAGATATACTAATGTTATTAAATGTTAATATTTTGTCATTGTGTCTGCTGTTTTACAGAGATGCCAAGGTACTGGATGAAGGACCAGCTGCCTCCTACTGGAGGCTATAACAAAAATAAAGGATGCAAAGATACTTATGTGAGTAACCAACATGCCCCTAAATGAGACCAGGCTGGGATGGCCAAATATCTCCATAATGAAAAAGGTCTACCAGACCATAATGAAAAGATCTACCAGACAAAAGATGGAGAATGTGCAGGCGAAAGTGCAAGCTTCTCTGTCAAAAGTTTTATAAACTTAAAAGCTTGGGAAGGTACCACAGAAGGACCAGGCCTGGTATAACCAAGTGTACCACCTGTGTCTCCAGGTGGGCAAACCCAATTTGGAGAAAGAGTTCTTCACCGTCAGTATAAATCTGACTTTCTTCCCACTCAGTACATTGTATGGATGTTTACCTTGAGGTAGAGCAATTCAAAGCTGAGAAGAACATTTTTTTATTATTTACTGGCTTTTATTTTATGTAATGGACTTTACTTTTCAGGGCCTACTTGATGTTTTGTATATATGAGTAAAGGCTGCAGCCATGTTTGTCATTGAAACTAGGAAATAAGTGACTTATGAATTCAGTGAGATACCGTGGTTGGCAGGGACTTGTTTTAGTCAATCAAGACACAAGAATTCCTTAGTCCATTTTATATACTTCTGTAACACATACTCAGTTCTATATTCTTGTAACTTGCATTATGCATTTAATGCAGCATAGCAGCATACAGCAATAGGAATGTACCAATGGTAGTAACTAATATCACAGTTACTAATAATGCAATGAAATATGTGTCATAATGATAACAGTGAAAAGAAAAACATCATCCTCACTTTAACAGTACAGAATGTCATATGGTGACATACAAACCACTCACACTATGTTTTCCTTCTCTATTAACAGTAACTGGAGCCACAGCTGAGTTAACACCAGATACCCCAGGCCCAGTCCATACAGAGGAGGACAGAATAAGTGTCTCATGATGATGTCATCATTATCAGCACACAATGTAAGTACCAGCAAATCTTCACCCACCACACAAGACAGATATATGACCTATGACATTGTAACAGTACTGAAGACTACCCTAACAATCTAGAGAAAAAGTCAATTTGTTAAACACAACAGGGTATCCATTGTGGCTAGGCAGTAGCACACCTCAACTGTGGCAGGAGTCATAAATGAGTGCCTTCATTTGAATCACCTGAGAAGTGAAATCACCCCACCACCATACACCTAGAACTGTCTTACACTGACAGTAAAAAATAGATCAAAGATGGTTTTTCCCTGTAGGTGGTGGGGTTTAGGGCCTGGTGGTGGTGGTGGTGGTGGGGATGTTGCAACCTCCAAAATAAATAAATAACATATTGCAGTACTTGCATTACACATCCCACCACATCCCATCAGTAACATGACATATCAGGTTCAAACACTATCCACTGCAGAAGTCATACATCTTACTTAGCTCTTACACCTGTGCTGTCCTCCATCCCAACCCACTTTCACACAGTACCCTCGCCTTTCTTTCTTCTCCTTATAATAGTCACTCTATTTTCTCATTTTGTGTATTTTCTCTCTTAACAACATTAAAGACAGAGGTCCAGATATTCAGGCAGTTGGCATGGGCGCAAGTCTGAATTCCTAAGGAGCCATATTCAGCAGGAGCCAATGCACAGTGTAAAATCCATTGCACCAACGCACAACTATAATGAATGCAGGTGCAAGTGCAGGGTGTTCCCATGAATATCCAGCGCGAGTGGCATATTCAACCGTGAACCGTGTAGCAAGTGTGGAGCAAATCAAAGTTGCCTCGAGCAGACTTGTTCCTATAAACACACAGACAGCACTTGTGCCAGGGGTGAGAGTGAGAGGAGAGACAGAGAGAGAGAGACAGACAGAGACACAGACAGACAGACAAAGGCCACACACAGAGGGACAGGGACAGAGAGGTGGCCTGGGAGAGGAGAAAGAGACACACACACACACTGCCGTGGCTAGGGTGTTACACAGCCAGCAGCCAACCATCCAGGGGACAGTGGACAGCAAGGGCCATGGACAGAGTGCCCTTCATGATGGAGGCCATAATGAGGGGTGTGAGGGACAGGAGGAACAGCGATGTGGCTGAGGAAGAGCCCGTCGGTGGTATCGTCTGCACAGGTGGCACCATGCCCACAACACCTTTGAGAACTACAGTGACACGGAGATCATGAGCTGGTACTGCCTGAACAGGGCAATTCTGAGGCAGCTTTGCAAGCTGTGCAGTGAAGAGATGCAGGCACCCACCAGATGGAGCCACGACATGTCCGTGGAGATGAGGTGACCACCGTCATGTGCTTGTTCACCATGGGCACCTTCCAAAGACCAACAGGGGACACCACAGGCATAACCCAGTTGGGAACCTCCACCTCCTCACAGTTCCTCAATGCACTGCTGCCATGTGCTTTTGAATATATCCATTTCCAGCACACAGGCGGAGCATACAGCAACCATGCAGGACTTCCACAGGGTGGCACGATGCCTGGCATGATTGGGGCCATTGACCGCACTAGGTGGGCATCCACATGCCACCTGGCCATGAGAGTGTTGCATACATCAACAGGAAGGGGAACCCGAGTGTCAACTGCCAGGTGGTGTGCGATGCCATGGGGCACATCACCAATGTCTGCACCACACCCTGGGAGTGCACATGATGCATTCATCTGGCACAGCTCTGTGCTGTGCCACAGGTTTGAACATGGCGCCATTCCCATGGTCCACCTAGTGGGTGAGTATGGCATGGGCAAGGGGTGATGGCAGAGCAGACCTGGGGATGAGGGTGGGCAGGGTGTACATGGTGGGGTGGGTGCCAGGGCCAGGCAAGCAGTGAAGCACAGACTAGCAGAGGGCTAACCATGTCAATCTCCACACAGGTGACAGCACATACCCACTGAGGCCCTGGCTGCTCACCCCTACTGGCACCCATCATTCCCTGCAGAGGAATGGTGCAATGAGGCACGCCAGCATGCACAACATTATTTAGTGGGTCTTTGGCATACTGAAGGCATGATTCCATTGCCTTGAGAGGTCAGGTGGTGCTGTACAGTACAGCTCCTCGAAAGCCTGTGGCCTATTCCTGACCTGCTGCATACTGCACAACATGGCCATTGAACATGGAATAGCTGTCAAGGCTGATGAGGGTGACAGTAGTGGGGATGATGGAGGCAATGGGCTAGAGGGTGGTGGACAGCCACCCCTGGGTGGAGCTACCTGGCTGCTCCAGCAGGTGCAATGCCACTGGGACACCATCCTTTGGGAGCACTATGGTGCACACAGGTAGGTGGTGCGGTACACAAGCATGGGGCACACAGCCAGGTACAGCACACATGCAGGAGCATGCATGGCAACAGGCATGCACACACAGAGGTGTGATGCAGGGGTAGGGGAGTCAGTGGCACACAACCACACAGCAAGACACACACATACACACACACACACACACCGCATTGGTATGTGGCATGGATCAGATGCATTGCACCAGTGCACAGGCACAACTGGTGCCAGACTGCCCTCATCACGCCCATGCCACACAGTCCAGCGGTCAGGCAAGCACACACACAGGCAGTGTGCAGCACAACATCAGTGGTGGACACAAACACCACCCATGTGCACACAGGACAGCAGCTGCAGACTGTGGTTAGGGTGGCCTGTGGATCAGTGCTGCTGCATAGTACCATGGCCACCATGGCCATGGGGTGGCTGCACCACTGCTGATCAGCAGCCACAGGCTGTGCATCAGCCAGGGGGTCTCCAGTAGTCCTCAGGGGTGGAACCATGGGACTTCGACTGTGTCCTCACAGGGTGTGCAGGTGCCCAAACAGGCCAGCCCTGGGTGTGCTTGGGATGCCTACATCAGAGCTCAGTGTCCACTGTGCTGGGGTTACCTGATGCTGAGTCCATGGGGTGGACAGCACACTGCAGGGGTTACCTGTGCATGGCCATACCCTGTGGCAACCAGCAAAAGCAAAGCCATCCAAGATCACACTGGCAATGCAATCCAAGGATGCAGTCATGGCCTCCTGCATGTGTTGCATCCCTGCCAGGATCTACGCAGTGCCCCTTTCCTGCTGCTCAGCCAACTGGTGCACTTCCATGTGCAGTGCACACACTGCAGCGCAAGCAGCACCTGTTGCTAAATGGATGCCCACAGCAGCCGGTGTGCTCAGCCAGACAGTTGGTGTCCTGGGGCTCCCGGTGGGATGCTAATCCCTTGTGGTGACTGGTGATGCTGTACAGATCCCTCTCTGGTGGATGTTGCACAGTGGGTCTGCAGGGAATGGGCACAGCAGGCACCCCAGCGACAGATGCTGTGTCCAGCTGCCCAGTGGCACCCACAGCCTGCTGCCATCCCCCATCTGGCTGCTGTATGTTGCCCTATGCTTGCGAAACCACACCACCACCACTGCAGGGCACAGCCATGGCAGTGCACACCACTCACCAGCAGTGGTGGCAGGCAGCTGTTCGCCACTGTCAGGGCACTGAGTGTGGTGCCTGTGTCAGATGCCAGCAGGGGTGACACACCCACAATGTCACCCATGCTGTCCAGGAGCTGAGAGTAGTTCTCATCAGAGTCAGACCCCACCCTAATCTGTGTCTCCACACATAAGACACCAAGGCAGGCATCCTGCAGGATCACATCCAGGGCCTCGTCCGCCCCAGGTGCCAGACATCTGCCTGCACCATGTTGCTGAGCTGCAGCCTGTTGTGCCCGCGGATGCTGGTGGATATGGATGGCTGGTCCTAAAGGGCTGTGCCAGCATCCACTGTTGCTGCCACTGCTGGCACCCCATCCTCTCCATGGAGGTGTGCTGGTGCTGCAAGAGACAAATGGTGTGCCAGTGATGCAGCTCCACATGTGCCCTCAGACACTGCTGCTGCATGGTGTCCTGCAGCATTGTATGCGGGTGCACACAATGCACATGGCATGCATACCAGCTGCATGCACACCAGCATACCCATGTACACACCTCCATGTCACCAGCTGTGCATATCTGTCATACATACCAGGCAGTGATGGGCTGCCACCCATCTGGAATCCTCCTCCAGGCATACCTCCACTGTGGTGCAGCATGGTGGCTGCAACCAACCTCCTGTGGTGTTAGTGTGGGTGCACCTGCAGGCTCACCGTGGTAGTACAAGACATCTGGATGGCTGCCACCTTCTCCTTAATCCACCGCTTGTCTGTTCCCACCTTCTTTCAGCACTCCTGCACCCGACCACTGGTGGCTGCTGTGCTGGTTCACGACATTGCCACCTCCTCCCATGTACCAGCCCTGGCCTGTGGTGCCTGTGGCACCACCAACAGGGCTCCCTGTCCAGGTAGGCCTCAAACAGGGCATCAGTCTTGGCCTTTGTGAAGTTGGGCCTGCGCTTCCATGCAGGCCTCCATTTTCACCCTCCTCATGTGCCAACATGTTGCTGCCTGTGGACATGGACAGCAAAGTCTGCCAGTGGTAGCACCTCTGGTACATCCCACCTTTAGTGCTGTCTGCTCCCAGTGAGCTGCAGTGGCATGCACAACTTACCTATCAAGGTTGCAATACCAGCCCATGGACTCTGCTGTTCTATGCCACTTATAAGGCACAAAGCATGCAAATGAGGTTGGGTGCAACAGTAATGACATGCTAATGCACCCACTGTGCCACACATTGGCTGATGAGCTCATTTGCATGTGGTGTCTGAATATCTGGATATTGCACCATGCACAATGAGATTGCACTGGAGCAAGTTGTGGTGGTGCAATGGGGTCAATTCACACTGTGCACAGACAGCACAATGCAGTAGCATTGCAGATGTTGTGCATGGCCAGCTATGCACATGGTCATGCATGGGTGCCATGCCCTATCGTGCATGTGCGCATAGTGGGCAACCTTGACCCCTGGGTCAGACCTCTGACCCTGTGACCCCACAAAACCATGCCCATTCCATGCATCTCCAGCACTGCGTGATGGGCTGGCACTGTGCATGCTCCACATAGCACATCAGGCACATGTCATGGACATGTCGCCTCCTTCCACCATTTTCACTGTCAATATCGCATTCAACAACATGGCACCCATGTCATGCCATTTTAATGATGTCATGTGTATCATGAGTTACGACAGAAGGTGAAAGCAACTGCTTCCACCACACAAGAAATGATGTAACAGCACAATAAAACACAGCCCGTATTGATTTATTGTTATAACACAAGAAGTAATTTTATGTTAAGTAACTAAAATTTTCATAATGATTTCACTATCTTCATGCCTAGGGTGCATTGTGAGGCACAAGGTCACAGGCCAAATGTAGCATGCATCCAAGAAGTGATGATATCCCATGACATACCACACCCTGGAGTGTATTATTGCAATAATACAATAGACCTATCTTGTTAATCACTTTTTGGGCCATGATGATATTGTTACATATCATCATCTGTCAAAGTCTACTTCACCCAATCAGCTACCAAGATGTATCCTTGCCATTATATAGTCTGACAGAAATACCTCTTGCTGCAACCAATACAAACAAGACCATATCATTGCTCTTCTCATTGACAACAATTCAATCAGAGTTATGAAGTATTTATTTTTGATATAATTAAACCCATATTTACTGTTCATGTTTTTTTCCTTCTTACAGAACCACTGGAGACCAGGACCTTGCCTGCAATTAAGACTGATTAGACAGAGAGTGAACCACCACATTGCATGTACACTGCATATAACAGCTACAAAAATATCATAAAGGCGTATATATTGTTTTGCAAACAAATCAGTTGTTACATATATTTTAACAAATGTAATATGTCAGAAACTGTGCAAAGGTAAAA
The DNA here is from genome assembly GCA_016271365.2 of Neoceratodus forsteri. Classification (NCBI taxonomy): domain Eukaryota; kingdom Metazoa; phylum Chordata; order Ceratodontiformes; family Ceratodontidae; genus Neoceratodus; species Neoceratodus forsteri. The sequence continues at coordinate 1,301,096,821 of CM057453.1, read as the reverse complement.
ACACTGAAAAAATATCACACGCTAATATTGAACAGCTCACTGGCTCACATCTCTAAAACTCTATCCCTACATTGTGCTGATGTTTTAGATAGTACATTTGCAGTTAAGTTTAGATTATGGAATTATGACTTACATTACTGTTTTTGTTGCTGTTGACAATGAGCATAGGGTGATGAATAGAGTTGGTAACAAACAAGATCTGTACCAAGTTGCAATGACTGAACACAGTAACAAAAGCAGTTGTAGCTGAACAAGTATCTGTAAGAGTGCACCAGTATATTAATGCTTCTCTAAAGCCTTTCGTGATTGACTGAATGTGATGAGTTTGTGTGGGATTGTGAAAATAATGAAGTGACTAATTTTCAACATTTTCCTATTAGCTTCTTAATCATGCAACTCTACAAACAGTATACACATGTACAGGAGATGAACTAATGAGATGGTACTACCATACACAACAAGGCTGTGTGTTTCCATCAAGGGGTTGAGATGACAGCATATGAACTCAAAAGCGAAGCTCGAGAGGTACATGCTGTCATCTCCACCTCGAGATGGAAACACACGCTGAGCTGTATGTGGTTGACCATATTTTATTTTTTATTGTATATGGTTTTTACACTAGAGTAACAGACCTCCACTGAAGTGAAAACAAAAACAATATTGCCATTTCTTTGTTCTTCTCACACATCAAAATCAAATTTCCAGACTTCTGAAAGGTAAAAGGTATGACTTTGGGCACTGGGTAGTTAGTAACTAGCTAAGCGTAAAATAAATGAGAAATTTAAAATTGCATGACCTTTGAACTGTGCATAACAACTGTTTGGAATGTGCGTAACAGCACTTCAGAATGTGCATAATGGTTTAGAATGTGCTTAACAAGGATATTGAGCAGGCTAACTTTTATACATAACAAAGCATAACCATATACTATAAAGCAGTATAAAGTCAAACTGGCAAACACCATATTCAGCACAAGAGAAGACACAGTCTAAGAGCATTACAGGCAAATCTTAGAGTTTTATTTTTACATACTAAAAGTACCATATCTCCTTATTACATAACGCAGTAATTGGTAAAATGAATTGCAAGATAAAAGTCTTAATAGAAAAAACAGTAAAAGTAGCACATTCAGCATAGAAACAATGCAGAAACTGTAATAAACTAATGACCTCTATCTGCCTGTTTTTTTTACACAGGACCAGAAAGCACACACACCAGAGCAATTTGTGAGTGCCTGTACAGTCTGATTCAGGCCCAAGAGAAACTAATCAAAACATAACAAACCTAATAGAATTATTGAAAGAACAAAAAAAAACAATACAACACCACCGTCATCCTATCTCAAATTGAAAAAGCTATCCAATCAAACATGAAGCAAATAATCTACCAGAATCAGACTGTCCAGGCACTCACAAAGAGCATCAAGAAGATGGTACCTGAGGAAGAACAAGATGAATCACACCCTATTGCAGCACAGCAAGGTCCTGGTCTACAGTAGCAACATCTTCTGTCCCCTTTCTGCCCCTCTTTTGCACCTTCCCCAGTAAAACCAATTTCCACTTTCCTGCAGGCTCTACCTGGCCACCCTATTCAGGTCTCCTCATAGCCTCCAGCAGCAGAGGCAGTTGGGACACCCCAGTGTCTCAGTAGCAGAATTTATTAAGTTGTTGGTGAAGAAACCTTTCTTTTGAGTTGGAGTTAAAGAATGTTTTCTGCATATAATACATAAAGCATATATATTTTTGCCAATATTTATTTTCTTGAATATAAAGAGATTATATTTTGATAAAGATTTCAGAAATCTATAGTTTAAAGATTAATATGAAGCCAAAGTGGTATATTTGATTTTCTTTGTGACACACAAATTTTTGTATTAAAAATATTTTTCTTTAATTTAAAGATATTCTATGTATCAGTATATTACATTTTCATAAAAATAAGTAAAAAAAATCAAACCCATCTAACAGTGTCTTGTTACTTATGTATTATATTAAATGTATGCGGATCATCTTAATGGAATAACAAGAACAAGAGCCAAGAGGAGAGTGTGTCTGTCGGTGTGTGTGTGTGTGTGTGTGTGTGTGTGTGCACATCTACATGCATGTGTGTTTGTGTGTCTGTGCTTACCTGGCAAGTAGATGGGGATGGTGGGGCAAGACGAATCTTAATGTTCTGTACAGTGTCTTCTCTGAGTGGGGAGAAGGAGGGTGGGAGAGGGTAAGGATAGAGTGAACTATAAGATAAAATTTGCATATGTCACTTGCTCTGCTATTATCCAAAACTAACGCATTCTCATATTTAGCTTCAATCAATGTCCCTTATTTTGGGATGAAAGTATTAAACAAGTCATTAGTGATATGTGTCAGTAGAACCATTGGGCCTCTGGGCCTTGCACTCGTCCATAGTCATAGTACTTTGTGTAATCCTATGTATATGTCGAACCATGAGCCCTCCACAAATTCTATTCCCACTTACACCTAACAACAAGAGTCAATTGAGTGCTCCTTTCCTGCACATGAGACACTCTTATTTGGTGAAGAGCGCTCACACACACATGTCCTGTAAAAGATCACATTCGGAAGTGCTGTTTTTTAAATATATTATTGATCACTTTAATTAATTCCAAGTGGTTTAATTCACCTTCAGCTTAAAACAGAACACTCAGCTTAACTTCACTATTCTCACTGGGCTGAAGGCACATGAACCACAAATTTTCAGCAACAAATGTCACTGTGCAACTTATTAATACATACAATATGTTCAATTGCAAACAGGGACCATACATACCCTATGCTTACAATTCACCTACCACAATATAAAGTTTACTGGTTTGCAATAACATATATCTAGGAGTGTCTGGGCTGGGAGGGAGAGGCAACCATATTGGTATGTGGGATGGGTGTGTGTGTGGTGAGGGGTACAGACTGCTGTGAGAGGGACCATGTTCTGTGTAAAGGAAATGATACCACACCTCGAAACACAAATGGGTCTAACTGGGAACCACATTCCTACAAAGCTGCCATAAAAAGACTGTGGGAACAAATAGGTGAAAGTGGGAGCATGGGGCCCTCGGCCCCATGCTCCCACCAAGCTGCCCATTTCTGCACAGTGATATGCATCTGTGGCAAACAAAGCACTCTCCAAAACCAAATATGTATAATTGGTAGCATAGGGCCCAGAAAGCTGCCTGTTTGTGTATAATCATACACATCTATGACAATAAAAGCACTGTAGAAACAAATAGGAGAAGTGGGAGCATAGCCCCACCAAGCTACCTGTACACATCTGTGGCAAACAAAGCACCTTTCCTAAATCAAATATGTATAATTGGTAGCATGGGGCCTGGAAAGCTGATGATTTGTCCATAATCATACACATGTATAGCAAACAAACCACCTCTCCAAAACAAATAGGTCTAAGCAAGAGTTACAGGCCCATTTGTGCATAATTATATATGTCTCTAGCACTACATGCCCTCCAAGCACTGCACTTCCACTTAAACATAAGTACAGAACAACATGACAGCCCATAGAGCAAATAACCCTTCTAACAATCATATGCATACACCATTGGAATACTAAATTCCAAATATCTCAGTAACCATACAAGGTAGAACAAAATCAAAATTCATGGTATTAATGATTTCCAACCTACTTCTGTACTTAGTCTATTTTTGTGATGAAAAATCTGTATCTCAACCATTTTCAAGATACGGCACCGAAAGCGTCATGGGCACCGTAATGTTATCCTATGTGAAAATTTCAAAACTTTGGCATGCTGTAACTACATCCCTGTTCAATGTTTTCATACCAAAGACACATCTGTGGCACTAGAGCTGCCACCCTGAAAATTTCAAGTCAATAGCACAATCCACCTTGCCACAATGGAGTGACAAAGAAAACAACACATAACAAAATGTGTTCAAGCAGTTTACCACGATTACTTTTAAAGTGTTTGTGACATCCCTATCTCTATAATGGTAATATTGTTGCACAAGCAAAAATGGTACCGCGGTTTGGTTTTTGAGCACGGTTATTTTCACGGCAACAAAGAATGTTGCCATGATCACAAAATGGCAAAATGGTGGAAACAATTTAAAAACATATTTCAGGCCAGGTGGTAAAAACTAATGCCAAGATCATGTTCTTCAGGGCCTGATTAGGTAAATACAACTGTTGGTGTTTACCAAAGGCCATTATTTTTGAATTACAATGTTTTCTCTCTCACAAACTGAAAACAAGATGGTGGCAGCAAGAAAACAATTTCAGGGAGCTTGACAACAAAAATATGATCTTGAAAATTTTCACAGCGCATATATAAATTTTCCCATAGGTTATAATGGGACATGAAAAATGGAATAACTTTTGAACAGAGCAATATTTTTCACCAAATCTTCAAAAGGCACCAGCTCAACCCTGACCACATGTAGATAAACAAATTTGAAGCCACTCAAATGCATTCTTCAGTCCATTATGGCTTACTGAAAATGTACAAACAAGCGTGATTTTCCGGGCCAGTATAATATCTATCTATCTATCTATCTATCTATCTATCTATATCTATCTATCTATCTATCTATCTATCAAAATAATCTGCTCAAGCATATTAATGATTAATATTAATTGATTAATATTGATGAACTGCTCATTAATATTAATGACCCCTATTAATGAGCAGCTTACATAGAAATATATATATATATATATATATATATATATACAACCCAATGACACCCATCATCTGCCAATCTTGGGATGATTGGTGGGTCCGAGGGCAGGGCAACCCTAAAGATTTTTCATTTCCTGACTTTTGTGGTTTAACCTAAATGATGGATTAACGAGTTTTCTGCATAGAATTTCCTTACTTTTGAGAAAGAATTGAAAACTAAAATCCTGCGAAGTTGGTGGAGCATGGGTTCTTTGGCCCTGCACTCCACCAACTTGTAAACATGTCTCTACCATCAACACCCTCCGAATTTCAATGTAAAGACCAAATTGTGTCCAAGATATAACATGTTAAACTTTGAGATTTTCATTCGGTCGAGTTGGCTAATTCCACACCTGTTGACATTTTACAGACACAACAACTGAAAAGTACATTCATGACACTAAGGTTAGGTACCCTATCAATTTCAAGGCACTACCACAATGCAAAACACTGTCCACAAAATGTAAATTAAGTCATGGAATATCTCTCCAAAATATTTCTCTGACACATAAACACCGTAATTCATATGTACAGGACATGCCATCAACACCCTCCAAATTTCAAGTAAAAGACCAAACTGTTTCCAGATATTTAAACTTAAAGATTGTGAAAAGTGGCCTATCTATTCCATTACTGTATAAAATCTGCCATCTTGTCCCTCCTATGCGATCAAAGATGGTGATCACAGAATCTCACGATCAAAGAATTTGCAGGCTCGCGATCAAAGAATTTGCAGGCTCATGATCAAAGAATAAAAAATGGGGACACTTGAGTTTTAGGCAGAATTACATGAAGCCACCACCATGCCTCGATAGAATGAAGCCCCTGAGCAAAACCCACCTCATTTGTGTTCCTAGGCCACCCTGGGCTGAGAAATTTGAATTTTTCAAAGGCCATCTCATCCTCACTCATGATGCAAGATCGTGATCAAAGAATCTCATGATCAAAGAATTTGCAGTTCGCGATCAAAAGAATTTGCAGGCTCATGATCAAAGAATAAAAATGATGAAACTCGAGTTTTATCAGAATTACATAAAACCACCACCATGCCTCAATAGAACGAATCCCCTGAGCAAAACCCACCCTCATTTGTGTTCCTAGGCCACCCCTGAGCTGAGAAAATTGTATTTTTACTCATGATGCAAGATTACGATCAAAGAATCTCACAATCAAAGAATTTGCAGGCTTGTATCAAAGATCATTAGTGAGTCACAATCAAAGAATTTGAAACCATAAACTGTATTTTTGACCATTTTAGGTGAAACCAAAGGCATAGGTTGAAAGAGCAAAGTTCTCGTGAGTAAAACCCATGCAGGTTTTACTTCAGGAGTGATCCCTGAGCTGAGATATTTGATTTTATCAGAAGTGCCATCATAACCCTAAATATAGTGGCGTGACTGTGCCACTATTACATATATATATATATATATATATATATATATGTATATATATATATATATATATTCATTGCAAAACACTTCATTAATACATCAGATAGGGTTAAAGTGTTAAAAGTGGAGAAATGAGATATTAGGGTTGAGCCCTAACCCCCACACCTCCTATCCTCCACAGTCCGACAGACACTGGGATGTGCCATGGGGTTGTCAGGCCCAATTCTCACCCCATTCCATCTGTAAACAGGTTGACATGCTACAGTAAAGGAAAATAGGAGAAGAGTTAGGCCTGACTACCCAAGGCACACCCACGCATCTATCAGTCTGTGGAGGATGGGGTGGGAGGGTTAGGGGCTTAACACTTAACATCTCATTTCACTTTTCTCACTATAACCCTAACTGATGCATTAACAAAGTTTTTGAAGCCAACCAACTTAGATTAATGGACCATTATTCTGCCTATCAATCTGCAATCACCAAGAAGGCAGAATTCTGTCAGGGAGATTGCAGTTGCCCGAATCGACCGCCTCAGCTTTTTCGAACTGTAGACAGACTGTGCAACCCAGCCTGTTTGCAAGTTCAAAAGCCTTTCGCAGTTAGAGTGCGAGGAGCTTGCTCATTTCTTTGCAACTAAGGTGGCTGACATCAGGGCGGATCTGCATGCAGCAATCTCTAGGGGATGCTGTTGAACAGTGTGAGTTCACAGTACCTCAATTTTCTTGGAGTTCCTTCAGTCGACCTGATTTCATGGATGTCATGAGGATTATCCATAGTGTGCACCCTACAAGCTGTAGTTTGCACCCTGGACCGACCTCTCTAATTTTGGGTTGTAGTGATATCATTGGTCCAGTCCTTGTGTGAATAGTCTGGTGCTCCTTGGAGTTGGGTGAGTTTCCTAGCTCCCTGAAAGAGGTGGTGGTGACACTTCTTTGAAGAAAGCTACCTTGGACCCAGACAGTTTCACAAACTACAGACCTATCTCAAACCTACTTTTATTGGGAAGGTGATTTAGAATGTAGTGGCAGCCCAATTGGAGGACCATTTAACCATCCATGACATCTACGAATCCTTCAATCCGGTTTCGTAAAGACATAGCACCAAGACTGCATTGGTTCGGTGCTTAATAATCTTCTGTGGGCAGAGATCAGAAGAGACATTCCATCTTGGTTCTCCTTGATCTCTCATCAGCCTTTGACACTGTGGATCACTTGGTGTTGATAGCACACTTGAGGCAGATTTGTGGAATATCGGAATCGTCCTTCGACGGATCACCTCATTCCTCAATAGGAGATCACAAAGAATTGTGTCTGGAGTTTTTCCTCAAGCCCAACTTCTTTGTTGTGTGGGGTGCCTCAGGGTTCAGTGCTGTCTCCCATGTTATTCACGGTGTATATGCTGCCCTTGGAGACATTATAAGATGGTATGAGCTGAGGTTTCACTGCTATGCAGATGATACCCAGCCATACCTGTCTTTCGCACCTGACCAGGATGGAACTCTCTCAGTGTTTAACAACTGTCTGAAAGAAATCCAGGATTGGATGGATTCTAGTTGGTTGAAGCTGAACTCAGAAAGACAGAGTTTTTGGTTGTGGACCAGGGTCATCTGATAGAGGGTCATTTTTGTACGCCTCAGGAATTTTTCTTAGTGGTGTTTCACCCTGACCTCTGAATGGGTGCATAACCTGGGGTTATCTTGGATGACAGGCTGACACTGCAGTCACAAGTGTCAGCAGTCATCAAGACTTCCTTTACCATCTTAGTAATATCACCAGAGTTAGGCACTTTGTTCCGTTTGACACTTTACCAACATTGGTCCACGCCTTTGTGTCCTCGTGCCTGGACTACTGCAACTCCCTGTACTTCAGGCTTTCTGGGGTTGAAATCTGATGCCTACAGCTAGTGCAGAATGTAGCAGCTTGGGTTTTGACTGGGACAAGTAGGTCCTGTCATATTACCCTGGTACTGTGCGAACTGCACTGGCTACCTATCTACGGTGGCGGATCACCTTCAAAGTCAGTTTGCTGACTTTTAAATCCCCATGGTCAGGGTCTGGCATATCTTAAAGAACTTCTGGTCCCCTACTGCCCTGGATGATTGCTCTGCTTGGCCGATGAGGGGTTGCTAGAGATTCCAAGAGTGAGTCTTAAATCATCAGGTTGTAGAGCCTTTTCTTATGCTGCACCCACTTTTGAATTCTCTACCCCACCGGTTATGGGAGTGCACCTCTGTGGAGGAATTTAAGAGGGTTTGAAAACCCACTTTTGCCAAATGGCCTTTTGGAAAGTTGAATGTACTGAAGTTGTTGATTATGTTGCAGTTTTTATCTGTGGTTAAAACTGAATTTTAATGCTCGATTTGTACTGTTTTAACTTGTACAGTGCCTTGAAAATGAAAGGCGCTTTATAAATAAACTTATTATTATTATTATTATAACTAATGTAAGGGTCCCGTGTTCCCACCAAGCTGCCCATTTGTGCATAACGATATGAGATGGTGGGAGCCGGACCTTACCCCGCTACACATTAAATACAGAGCCATACAGCAGCCCCACAGGGACTGTCATTTCATTAATCAGTCCCGAAGGTTATTTCTTGTCCCAAAATGTGACTCCATGCAGCAACCACAAAATCACCTTTCTGGATATTAATGAGCTACTTATGAATATCAGTGGACTGCTCATTAATATTATGAACTGCTCATTAATATTAATGCACCCCATTAATGAGCAGTATACATATATATATCGTCAGTTACAGTTAAAGCAACAAAAGTGGGGATATGAGATGTTAGGGTTGGGCTCCAACCCTCTCATCCTCCACAGACTGACAGACACTGGGGCATGCCTGGGGTTGTCAGGTCCAACTCTTACCCCATTCGATGTGTAAACAGTTTGACATGCTACAGTAAGGAGAATTGGGTGAGAGTTAGGCCTGATGACCCATGGCCCTTCCCACATCTATCGGTCTGTGGAGGATGGGGCATTGGAGGATTAGAACCTCAACTCTAACATCTCATTTCCCACTTTTGTCACTTTAACCCTAACTGATTTTTTTAATTTCCTTTGTTTTTCAAAGAGTGTAATATAACTAATAAAGGGCCCCATGTATGCACCCAAGAGACTGGGATGGCAGCAGACATGATACAGTTGTTGAAACATGATGATGAATGCCTGTTGTGGTATGTTTAGAAGTTGTATGTTGTTTCTGTTAGTTATGTTTTGTGATTGGTTGTCTTGCCTTGTACCGTCCCCAAGCTGTATGTGTGTTTTGTGTGTGTGTATGTCTATGTGTGTGTCTATGTGTATGTGTGTGGCAGTGGGGGAGGGAGTCAGAGTTAGGGTTGAAACCCTAATGTTGAATTTCCTTGCTTTTGTCACTGTAGTAACAACCCTAACTGTTGTATTAATGAAGTTTTTTTGCAAAAATGTCCCTTCTTTTTTGATAATGTAATAAAGCTACAAAATACACACCTACCAAACTGTTATTTTTCAGCGAGAACCTACAACACAGTAGAATGACATTGTAACATGCCTCACAGGTGTCACTTAATCGGCATAGAAAGCTTACTTTTTACCTTGAAACATAGCGCATAAAGACATAGATATGTACTTATAGTGTCAGTACATTGATTCTGATATACTTTTAAAGGTCAATCATATGACTTTGACATACAGTTTCAAGAAGAACCACAGACACAATAAATATGTTTAAAAATATTTTATTAAGAATTTAGTGCCAATTGTATTGAAACAAGGCCACATTGCACAACTCACTCAATGTCTTAGAACTTCTGTGAAAATTGAATCACAGAACAATGGCAAAAAAAAAGACATATCATAGTCATATGAAACTGAGCAAGTCAATGTTCCTGGGGTGGGCAAAACCAAATGCGTTAAACAATTACAGAAAGCTATGGACACCAAAACAGCAAGTGATAACATTGTTGCAGTGGTGCAGTAGTATGTTTGAATTTCTTAACACTATGTGCATCTAGAAAAATTCCCACCAGACCCTTAATAATGGGATCAGAGAAGCATCAGGAACATACCTTAGACTGATATTGAGTACTGTGTGTGATTTACAATAGTAGTCTCTCAACAATAACAGCTAAAAACTGAGCACACATAATGATGAATTAACAAACAGTTACATAATTGTAACAGTATTAACAGAAGCATAAAATTCAACAGTTTAAATCATTTATTTTACAAGTTACACTGTTGCATATCAAATCTTAGTAAGATAATCTAAGTGCTTAAATCCTGAAAATTCCTACAGTAATACAACTGTTGCTTAGTCATTAACTATCAGTAAATAATGATAAATTGCTAAAACATATACATTTGTAATAATCATAAACTGTCTATGTAAATCTGAATGCCTTCTAATGCATTAATATACACAGCTAGAAATCAGTGATGTACAAGTCAATTATATCTTAACAATCTTTACAAACTTTTAAAGCTCTTGCCACTGCACAAAAATCTATGTACATAATATATATATAATTCTTAAATGTCTTACATCTTACTATATAAATAATATTTACATTAAGCATCCCTGTACACATCAGAATTAATTACAGTGTAGTGTTTTAAAAGTAGTACAAACATGGCAGAAAGCATATTAGTCAAAGTGACTGTTATGTGGGTATAACGACACACATGCTGTGCACGTAGAATATTAACAATAGCTACACACTATGCTCATAAAGCACTGTTCAACAGTACATGTTCAAAGCCATGCATAAGCAAAGTGTCATTTATTTTGCACAATCTCAAATTTTGCATAAACAGGTAAGATTTACGAGATGTATGTAGTGCAGCATGACCCCAGACCACTGGCAAAGAGAAGAGTGTAGCTACATCTGTCTTTGCATGTGAAGTGCACAGTATTGCCATGCAGTGGGCTGGCAGATATCAAACCATATTCTATGTTACATGTTGCAGGAATGCATTAATAAACTGATCAGCACAGCACAATGGCATGGTGTGACAGCATCAATACAGAGGTAATACTAGTGATCCACAGTGAAAGCAATTATAGCTTAAATGTGACCAAGCATACAGCCCGCACTGATTAAGGCCAGCTTAGGCTGTATTGATGCTAACAGCACAGCTACACATACTTTTAACTGTAGTCATCATGAATACCTGCATCTACATACACACTCACTGCAATTTTCATAAACATACATGAATGCACCTGCATGTGGATGCCAAAGGTTGCATGCAACAGTCTACGGACAGCAATAGTGTATGAAAAATAAATGGTAAATATTACCATACTCTATTCTTCAGCCACGGTTCATTGTAATTCTTAAGAACCAGGACATAAGCATCTTTTAGGTTTTGAGGCAATCTCTGTTTAAAAGAGCTCCTGTAGTCATTGCATTCCATCCACCCATTGCTATACCTCAGTCATGCAACATAATGGCCTGAATGGACCGAGACTCCATGGTGGAATATAATAGCCTGAGTATCAAAACATGTTCCCATGAATTGTACTCGTCCAGCTACAAAATCTGTGATTTGTGTGTCAACCTGTAGTCCATGTGCATCAAACCTTTGCAAGACTAGAAGCAGATACTGAGAAGATGTTCTTAGTTGTATGGACTGAACATACTCTCCTCCACACCAGCTACACCTCCACCCACACTCTGCATTCTTCAGCAGCTGTCTGAATTTAATGGATTTAACCTGTGAAACATGCAGTGAAATCCACAACACATTTTGTGTGACTTCCTTCTGTGAATGTCAACAAGACAAGCAACTGTACTTTGTGACATAAGTAACATAAAGTACTGTTGCATTGGAATGTTATCAGACTCAAGTTGTTTATGATTGCCATCATAAACTCAGCCTCATCTTGTTGAATGTTGTTGGAGAAGGATTGATGCCCTTGATATACACCCAAGTCATTGCGTAAGGGTGTCAGAGTCTGTATCGTATTGTCATGCTTTTCATTATCATGTATAACCTTCTTTAGTGACTGAGAAAATGGTGTGTCACAAGAAGACAGGAAAGTGCTCACAAAGTGAGACATATGCAGAAATGCTTGGATTGCAGAGTTAGTATAACAGTTAACTCCACTGCTGTTGTCAAAGCTGGGACAACAGCCATACCAATGCCTTCTTACTTGGTGGAGAGTCACTCTGTTGTTGACATTTAGAACCCTTCTTTGTGCTGTTAACATTCAAACTTGGTCTGCCTGTTTGGTACCTCTTTTATGCCAGAAGTTGTCACTGCAGCATCAGTCCTGGGCCCATGCATAGGCAGTGGTATGAGAGGCAATTGTGGCAGGTATAGAGTACATAGTCTGTTGTACTCAGCTACACATTGTCAGCGCGCTTGTGTGGTACCATATTGGTGATATGCAACCAGGCAAAGTGCCAACACGTGAAAATGCAGCATACCTCATTCCATCTTTAAAGATGCCTGTGCCTATGTCAACCATTGGCAAGTACAAACTAAGCCCTTGCAACTTGTGGATGGACACGGCATATGCAACACACACATGAAACTGTTTCCTTGTCACATATATGTCTTCATGAGCTGAAACTTGACAGTAGTCCTAGAAATAGGTAAGGACTGCTCAATGTTGTCAAACTTCACCACAAGTGCATCAATGAATGTCTTTTGGACATTGAATTCAAGGTCAACTATATGTCCCATTGTGCCATTTACCATGCCATGTTCTACATCAAGGTTCCAGTGTAGCATGATATGTGCATTCATGCACACAGTTAGAACTGCTTAACCCCACTGTATGAGACACATCTGACTTCAGCTCAGACAAACGCTTTGTCAGCTTTGCTACTAGATTCTGGCTCAAGACTGCACCATCAACAATGTCAACAGCATGTAGAGTAATGATCTCTTGACCCTGTCTCTGCAACATAATGCTGTTGAACTCAGCACACTGCTTTATCGAGGCAGGTTTAAATGCTTCATTAGCAAGCTTTTAAACTAGTCAAGGGGAGGCACTGATAAGCAACAGGAAAATCCCAGCATCTCCCTACTAAATGAGAAAAGACTGAGGTGGAAAGGTCAGTGGGGATGCTGCAACAGAAGGTAAAGCCATCAAAAATGGAGAGCAATGAGTACCAATGCCCGTAGTCTGAGTAACAAGCTTCCTGAATTAGTGGCCTTGATGGAGGAGGAACATCTGGATATCGTGGCAGTCACAGAAACATGGTACACACAAAACCATGACTGGGCCGTAAACATACCAGGATACACTATCTATAGGAGGGACAGGGAGGGTAAAAGAGGAGGAGGAGTAGCACTTACATAAGGGAAGAAATCAAAGCAACAGAACATAAGGGTAAACAGGGAGGAGAAGAAGCACTGTGGGTAAATTCGGAGACAGACAATGGCACCACAATCTGCACAGGGGTTAGATACAGACCCCTTCTCGGGGAATGGACAAGAAAATGATAGAAAGTATACTTAGAATGTCAGAAAAAGGGAGATACTGCTGATGGGTGATCTGAATATGCCAGATGTTAACTGGAGTGCAGTTTCAGCAGCCACTTCAAGAGTGGGGTTATTCTAGATGCCCTACAGGGGCATACCTTAGACAACTAGTATTGGAGCCCACTCAAGAGGGAGCAATCTTAGACCTGATTCTCTCAAATGGAGATGGAGAGAGGATCACAGATGTAGAAGTGGGTAGCCATCTGGGAACTAGCGACCATCGAACAGTATGGTTCACAATAAACACAGCAACACAGAGTCAAGCCATACAAAGGCAAAAGTACTGGACTTTAGGAGGGCTGACTTTGCCAAATGGGTGAGCACCTAAGGAATGCACTAGCAAATGGGCAGGAAGGAGGTGGAAGAACAATGGGAATAATAAAACTGCCATCACAGAGTTAACAAGCCTTTGTATGAAGCAAATAAAAAATGAAACGATGTAAGAAACCACTATGGTTCTCAAAGGAAGTGGCAGTGAAGGTTCAAGAGAAAAGAAAGCATTCAGGAAGTACAAGGAATCACAGAAGGAGCAGGACAGAGAACTGTATCAGTTAAAGCAAAAGAAAGCTGGGAAGGCAGTCAGAACAGCAAAAGCCCAAACTGAGGAAAAGATAGCCAACTCAGTTAAGAAGGGGGATAAAACCTTTATATGTACATCAGGGAGCTAAGGAAGACCAAGGGAGGGATAGTGAGGCTTAATACAGGGAGGGAGGGTGGGCAGAGTGACTGTAAAAGGCAGAGATACTAAACAAATATTTTGCTCAGTATTTACAAATGAAGAGGGGAGGTACCTAAAACAAACAGTAGAAACACTCTGGATACAGAAGTTGATACCAGCCCATTTACAGAAGAATGGGTTCTGAAACAACTCTTAAAACTGAAGGTGGACAAAGCAATGGGGCCTGATGGGATTCATCCCAAAATTCTAAAAGAACTAAGGGTAGAACTAGTGACACCACTGACTACCCTCTTTAACAAATCATGGGAGGATGGGGTGGTACCTGAGGACTGGAGGAGGGCAGATGTGATTCCCCTTCACAAAAGTGGGAGCAAGGCAGAAGCAGGAAACTACAGACCTATTAGTTTAACCTCAGTCTTAGGGAAATGATGGAACCACTTCTGAAGGAAAGAATTGTCAAGTATCTAGAGGCCAGAGGGCACAGGACCCAAGGCAGCATGGATTCACAGTGGGAAGGTCATGCCAGATGAATCTGATAGATTTCTTTGACTGGGTGACCAAAGTAGTAGATCACGGAGGGGCTGTGGACATGGCCTACCTAGATTTTAGCAAGGCATTTGACACAGTCCCACACAAAGATTAATATACAAGTTAGCCAGCCTGGTAGTGGGTCCCAAGATGACAGCGTGGGTAAAGAATTGGCTGGAGAATAGGACACAGAGAGTAATAGTAAATGGAGTCCACCTGAAGAAAGGGGGTTACTAGTGGGTACCACAGGGTTCAGTATTAGACCGTCCTCTTCAATGTCTTTATAAGTGACATTGTAGAGGAACTGGAAGGAAAAGTATGTCTCTTGCAGATGACACAAAGATCTGCAACAGAGTTGATGCACAAGGTGGGGTTGAAAGGATGAGAAGGGACTTGGCAGGTTAGAGGAATGGTCAAATGTATGGCAGCTTAGATTCAGTGCAAGAAGTGCAAGGTAATGCACCTGGGAAACAAAACCCAGGGGAAGAGTACACAATGGGGTGAAATACTAACAACAACAAAATGGAAAGGGACCTGGGAGTAGTAATATCAGATGACCTAAAGGTGGGCAAGCAATGTGAGAGGGCAGCAAAGAGGGTTGGGGATACTGGGATGCATAGGGAGAGGCATCACCAGTAGAAACCAGGAAGTTATTATCCCTCTGTACAGACAGCTGGTCAGACCCCATCTGGAGTACTGCGCAGTTCTGGAGACCCAATCTCCGCAAAGACATAGACAGGATGGAAGCTGTCCAGAGGAGGGAACTAAAATGGCAGGGTCTGCACCGGAAGACATATGAAGAGAGACTTAAGGAGCTTAATATGTATAGCTTCGAGGAAAGGAGGGAGAGGGGGACATGATATAAACTTTCAAGCACCTCAAGGAATCAACAAAGTTCAAGAGGGTAGCATCTTTCAAAAATAGGGTGTGCAAGAACAAGGGGCACAATTTGAAGATGGGGGTGGCTCAGAGGTAATTTAAGGAAGTATTTTTCACAGAGAGGGTTGTGGATGCATGGAACGGCCTTCCGGAGGAGGTTGTGGAGTCAAAAACAGTGGTGGAATTCAAGTATGCATGGGACAGTCATAAGGCAATTCTAGGAGGTGGGGTAGGAAAGTAAGCTGCTGGTTAACTGGGATCTGCAGCTTATCCATTAGGTAGGGAATGGGAAGACTGGGTGGGCCAAGTGGTCCTTATCTGCTGTCAAATTCTATGTTTCTATGTTTCTATGAGACACACAATTCGAGCAGATTCTGAGTAGAGAGAAATGAAGACATCACATGCTACTGTCAATGAATTGCATTCAGTGCTGATACATCGTGTCCTCCACAGAGTAACATTTACTCTGACAACGACCCAATTCAAGTCTGATCCAAAGTATTTTGTACCCAAGATCATGACTCTACCACATAGTTTCATACAGCTCTATGTAAGTAAACATCTCCCAAAGATTGATTCCTCCAATGCACCCAATTTTTTTTTTGCTTCCTTCACAGTCAGTGTTCTAAAGACGTGCTGTCCATTCACGGGTGCAAATTGTAGGAGGTCACCAAAGACAATAACACTCTTACCACCAAATTGTTGACCATAATCAGTGCCAAGTATCTCTTGGAGATGAAGATGTATACATGCCAGCATGACATTCGATACCATACTAATTTTTCAATGATGAGTACCTTCGTCTTGACAAACATTGACCACAGCTCAGATGCCACCTCACGGGAGAGTTTACAGTACTCTCCTGTTTTGCACATGCTGCATAGGCAACATGAAGAGCCTATGTAGAGTCACACTGCCAATGTTGCATGCTGCCAATCCGGTTGGAGCAGTAACAGCTACAGACATCACTTCTTCCATATGCCGCTTATCTCCACTGTTTTAGCTTCAATAACAAAACTCTTCTCTGTTCCAGCAGAACCACTGACAAAGAGTCACAGAGGCTCATAGTTTGTACATGTGCATTACTTCCTCTCATGACGGATATCATTTCTGACTAATTCACTGACAGCATCATGTGCAGCATATTGTTGCATATTGAGCTGATCAATCAGTACACTTGGATCGCCTACAAGATGAGAAGAATGTTGCATAGCACTTTCAACCTCACTCATGAGAACCACAGGATCATTCACTGGTAGTGGAGCTCCTAGAGTACCCTCTCCTCAGGATCCATGTTTTCCTGAGAATTTCCTGGGTATCTTCCTCAGCTTCTTCTTAGCTTGTTCCATCTGCTTCTTCTCTAATTCCAGTCTACTGATGTATTTCTCAGACTGTTGACCCTTGAAGGTTTGATTCGTCAGGTAGAACTGTTCTTCATATGTGTCACAGTCTTTTTAGTGTGGACTCATCCTCCATGGTTTAAACAGAAGCATTAGAGCAAAGTAAGAATGCTCTTTACTGTCTGTGGTAGAGAGACTCAATCTGCAGTGGTCAATGAGTAATGGCTTCTTCCTTTTAACAAGACAGTCATCAAAACCTCTGACTTTGTTGATGTCGCAAGTCTCATCTGGTGATACATCTATCTTGTACTCATACCACTGAGCCACATGGTACAGCCACATGTCATCCATTGAATCTGACCGGTTGGGGTAGTAGGTGTCAATGAGATTGATATCTTTAAAATATTCTGTGATGAAGGATAATTCTTCAATCTTATCATGAGATTTCAAGACACACTTTCATTTCTCTTTGTAGTTCACATTGAGAAACCATGCAGCATCAGACTTGCCATACAAGTGTGTCCCAATCAAATGAACACTGGCCTCATATGCTCACACTCCTGTGAGACAGTGTCTTCAATCCCAATGACCAGAGTTGTGAACTCAATGATAGAGTAGATGCTGCAATGTCTTTCCAAGCTCAAGCAAACTTGTCTACTCATGTTTAGTGATGTACAATGTTACATACCGCATAAGAGACAGAGAGTTATCAGCAACAAACTGCACATCAATGTTTGCCTGCCACATGAGGAGAAGAGTAGAATTGTAATCATTAATGAACACCTCATTCTCCTGTCGGGTAACTCATACACCTCTTCATGGACTTTGCCTTGAGATGGTGACACATGGCTGAAAACAAGTCATTCATACATCCTTGCTGGCAGACACATCTCAGAAAGCCAAATCAACACCTGGTGTACCACTGATTGTGGCTCTTCACTGGATGGTGAATATACTTTCCACAAAGATGTCACTGAAATTTTTGCACCAGCTTCCACAGTGTTGGGCTAGCATACTTATCAGGGATATGTAGGTTACATAGTGTACGATGAAGTTCAGCACTTCAGCCGAGTCATTATTGCCAATATGAGGAGCATCTTTGATCCACAACAGCATATGAATGTGTGGCGTGCCTCGTGCCTGATATTCTGTCCTCCAAAAGTAGTGTTCAACTAAGCCAAGAAGAGGATTTTTCTTAGACAAAATAAATGTCAGAATCTCGCAGAAATGATGGTGAAAATGCCATGACACTGAAACTGGATCAAGTGAGCACATCTCACCAAGTGTCATTGATGATATTTCATTGACATCAGAGTTGGACCATCTCAACATGTCAATCAACTTATCCTAACTGTACTTTGCACAGCTCAGAGTTACAAACCAAGTGGCTGCATCATACTTACACAACATGGTCATAACCTCTGAGTGCCTACAATACCATTATTCTTTTGTGCCACGTGAGTTTGACAAGAGAGATGTAAAATTCACCTGCAGTGTTTCATCCTTTTCTGCCGGGTGATGCAGAAACTCAGCTGCTGTCATACCCTCCAAAGGGTCAGTCAATCGAAGTGTATGAGCAATTGATGCTGAGAGCACACTGAGTTCACTCTCCCACAGCAGGTAGAACAAGTACTGTATGTTTCTATGAAATTTGCCATCCTTGTTCAACACTCCTAATGTGTGGTATTCAGCACCAGGAACACAAACTTTGCATTGATCCAGATGGCCTC
Source organism: Neoceratodus forsteri (assembly GCA_016271365.2). Lineage (NCBI taxonomy): Eukaryota > Metazoa > Chordata > Ceratodontiformes > Ceratodontidae > Neoceratodus > Neoceratodus forsteri. Next base: position 1,301,078,087 of record CM057453.1, on the reverse strand, counting down.
CTGTTCCTTTTGAGAACAAATCTGAAAGCAGCAAGCTTCAGGTTGTTCCTCCCATATGCTGACAGGGCTACCTTCAACCTATTGCATCTGATACAAGTCAATGTTATCACCAACTGGATCTCTACCATGCAGTGGGTGAATTGAGTATCATTCATACACATGTTTATGAGTTAAGACATCAACCGCCTCAATTATTGGCTTGGCAGTGTCTATCAGTCCAAACTGACCAGTCAGATCTGACAGTTCATGAGGAAAAGAAAGCACAAGGACTGTGGCTGGGTGTCTCAGAGAAACACAATCTAGATCACTGCAGATATTTAACAGATGTTTCGTGTCCTTATTATATGAAGGTAAAAGTTCCACATGTAATTTCAGGAAACAGCCCAATGAAGAAGCATCTCGATAAGGTGACCAACCGAACCTTGGACTGAGACTGACTGAGACAGCCACCAGCTACACACTCTCTATTTTGTGGAGCTAGAATAGAGAAGCAGAAGGATCTTTCTGCTATTAAACATCTTTGTAAAGGTATGCCACCTATGTTGAGCTAAAGAACTCCTTACCAGTACATCTTATTGCTGGTTCCAGTTCTGCTGCTCCTCTGCCACTTTTCTTTCTTGTTTGTAGGAGGAATGTTGTTGGTGGCCAAGGGGGTTCCACAGTAAATGCCAGACTGCAAACACAGCTCTGGGAGGAAGACGCTGATAGAACGGTGGTTAGCGGAGAAAGAGAGCTTGCACCAAAGGAAAGTGTCCCCTGAGTTGTTTCTCAGGGTTCAGTTTTAAAACAATATTTTATGCTGTCTGTTTGGTTGGTCTTGATTGTTTGAAAACCTAATTTGATATTTAAACCACATTTCTTTCATGCTTGTACAGGTCATACTTGTAGCTGTATGCAAGGCAGACATAATTGTTTACATTTTTAAATATTATTAGCTTAAGCTGTATTTTTAAAGTTACCATTTGCATAATTGTATATTTGTATACTTGGCTTTGACTTCATGCATTTTTCTTGTATTGTAGCACCTGACCCACTAGATAAGATGCATGAGCCAGCATTCCTGAGTATCTTCTCGTTGCACGGGGTTGGCAGATTATAGAACTAGAATGCCAGAGCATTTTGCCTGTTATTATTATTGTTGCTTAAATAATTTGTAGCCTGCAAGTCATCATAGACCTTTTTAGGTCTTTCCCCAACATGAATTTGAGAAATTTGTGCTGTGACTCTGGAGCTTGTACGCTGCAATTATGTATCTATGGACAATGGACTAAGTTATATTAAAGCGCCTAGAGATTCCTTAGAAGTTTAGGAATTTATTGTTGATAGCAGACAATTTAGGGGTTTTATTGAGAAACCTTCCTACTACCTGCCTTATATAGACTGCTCGTCAGAGGCCACGTGTAACCCCTGAATAAACTATACGCAAAGTACTACCAATTGCTTACATGTCATGATGATAACCATGCCTGTACCCATGCCTGCATCCACTGCTTTTCTTTTACTGTGCCTATAAGCCATGCCTGTATCCACTGCTTTTCTTTTACCATGCCTGTAACCATGCCTGTATCCACTATTTTCTTTACTGTAACCACTTCATGATGTAACTCACAATGCCTAAAATGTTCCTTATGTCCTTGTTCATTCTTATAACTTTTATTGTTGTCCTGGGTCGCCCCTGAAAAGGGACCTTCGGGCTCAGTGGGCCTTACCCGTCACCAAAATTTAATAAATAAATAAAAATTTAGCATTTAAATGTTTGGATACTTTTGAATCTTATTATATTTTTTTTATCTTTACTGCTGTGTTTAGATGTAACTGTACCTGAACCATTTACTGAAAATCCTCAATTTTTCTTTGTTATTAAAGTGCCTTCAGTAGGAGAGGTGTACATCTAAACAGTCCGATTAAGTATCTTGAACAGCCGTATGACAGAGACTTTAAGAAAACCCTCCAGTCTTTGCATATGAACTGGGGATGAAGCTAATTTGAAGTTTGGACAAAGGATATACAAGAACTTAATAGGAAAAGGGTTGCTTATAAACAGGACCATAAGGAATATGGACTTTTATACACCTGAAATTGGGACTGTGTGAACTAAATGAGTTTGGTCCTTTCTGAGAGACTGTTGTGTGGCCTCTAGCACCCCACCAGGATTTTGCTGTACAGGAAACCCAAAGAACATAAAGAAACTTTTACCATTGACTAAGTGACTGTGGAACTATTTTGTGTGGTTCTATTGAACCTATGTGTCTGCTCATTACCTAGCTATCTGCCTGCTCCAAGTGAAATTATTACATCATTTGTTTATAATATATTACCGATTGATACTGGTCTAAGTGGAGCTGAAAGGTTCTATGTGACTCAGTTGAAGTGTATATTTTCCATTTAAATATTTTGTTTGATTGTGTTTGTATTTGACTATTTCTGATTTTGGCATAGAATGTTTGAAACTAGAAACCAGAGATCAACCAATAAGAATCCATCTCCCTTAATGGAAATTCCAGTTATTAAAAGAGGAAAACAAATTAAGTTAACAGAGATTTGGAAAATAAGCCCTTCTATGAATAAAGTATCTACCCCTTGAGTGTCATTTCCAATCGACCACTGATTCTAAAGGACCAGGGTCCGTTGGACATGTCTCTTGTACCAATGGCTAATGAGGCCCTAGGAGTAGCAGATTTGGCAGTTTTGGGAATAGTAGAAGGAACTGGTATGGCGAGCACTCAGTACATCGAGTACAATAATCCTCTTAGCCCTAGAGAAATATCTATAGGACAATTTGATGTTAAATCTGATTCCTTCAAGAGTAATATCTATAGATAATTACTCTGAATCTTGGTGTAACTCGCCTATGTCTAGGACTAGCCAGGAAGGCTCTAGACACCTTGTGCTTTCTAATGACATTTTATTTTATTTATTTTATTTATTTTATTTATTTAGTTTTTATTGACTGGGTAAGTGCACTAGACAAATCCTACCTATTTTCAGGCATGACCCGGGGAGGGGATACAGGTGAATGCCAACTGACTTTGAATCAGATTAAGCTTTGGTGGTATTTTTAGTGAATGAGGGAATTTGGCCAGGGTACTGGGGAAATTCCCTACTCTTTGATAAGTGCCATGGGATCTTTAACATCCACTTGAACTACCACCAATCCAGGCAGATGGGACCTCGGTTTAACATCTCATCCTCAGAAGTGCAGCGCCTCTCTCATGCTGCACTACAGTGTCAGTACTGGATATTAACCTATGCCAGATGTGGGAACTGAAACCCACAGCCCTCTGATCTCCTGGCCTCAGAGGCAAGTGTGCTACCTACTGAGCCACTGACACTGATAAATCTCAAGGAGTTGGAACTTAAAGATGTATGTGTGGATTTGCAGCAAACTATAAATGGCCTTAAGGTCTTGGAAAACAATCAAGGATGTTAATAAGAAGTGTTGTGATCATTGTAACTTTAAGCATAATTCATATACTAGAGATCCTCAGGAAGTATTTCCTATTGCCCCCACTTTTGCCCCTACCCATCTGAGTGAAGGTTTGATTATACTCTGAAGGACTCTGATAATGCCTCCTGATTATAGTGGAACAATTAATGATTAACAAAGAAACCATGGAAAACATGCAAGCATATACTGCTCTTAATGAGGTCAAAATTAATCAGGTTTTGGAAAACCAGGTATTAATTCAAGAGATGTTATAAAAAATGGTACAAAGCGTAATATATAGCCTAGACCCAATTTTAGTATAATTGAGATACCCGATTTCTCCATTGGTACATGTTGCAAGAAAAATGGTAAAAAAGAGAAATAAAAATAACAATAATGGTAACAAAAAGCAAAAAGAAAGCAAATAGTAAAAAGAAAGAAAAGATTGGCAGCTAAAGATAAAGGGAAGAAATGGGGTCAATAGAGAGGCACGAAAGAGGTGAGAAAAAGGATAGTCAGAAGGCCATTAAAGAAAATGAAGAAGTTATAATACTAAGGATCCCTTAGTTAGACCTGTTGATTACATTGAACAGGCTGAGTGCTTGTCTAACTCAATTCAACCTCAACAATTTAACTTAGTATCTCAATTGGCTTTATTAGAAGAAGAAATTGCTAATTTACAGTTGAAACTGGGAAATGGATAAGACGGAAATTAAGAATAGAAAACAAGAAATAAATATGTCCCCACAGAAGGAAGTTAAAAAGATGCTAGAAAGCACAAGCCGAACTGATAATGGTACTCCATTAAAGCGACTAGTGAATAATGACACAGAACTAACACCAATAATTAAATTGTATGGTCCCTATGTCTAGATAATTTGGAAAGTAAACTTGAATTCCAAGTTTTACATTATATAAACAAGGCATTAGATATTTTAATATCTGAGACAGACATTATTAGCATTAAGAAATTGACCATACAGGGGCAACTATTGTTGATTTGTATTTTGCTTCACCAGGACTGGCTAACTATGTGTGGATTAACAGACAGTATCCAAATGATGATGGAATATTTTATTCTTCCCCAATAGAGAAGTTTTAACCCAGTTTATAACTCAGTATATGATGGGATGGAAAGTGTTCCAGGAAAATTATTACTTTGAATGGACATAATTATGAATGAAAAGTTATCCCACACCTTGACTGATTTATTGACCAATTTCATGGGAGTACCAGTGGAAAGGAAGGGAAGATTTACACAAGGAGTGCTGATGAATGAAGGAAGCCAAATTGATATATTGATTGATAATAAAAAATGGTGAATCAGATGCTAGCACAATCAGCAAGATTGGATAACTTGGGTCTTCATATTGTTGATTCAATGTTTCTAGCACTGTATGCCCCCGTGTCTGAAACAGACAAAATGAAACAGACATTAGCTGATAGATTTAGATCACTAGCAGGTTACAGTGAGGTTTGACCACTAAGACATTTAGTTGGTCCTCTCTAATGTAACCAGTGTTCAATTTATTTCATGGAATATAGCTGGATGGAAATCTATCTGGGCAGATAAGGAGAGTTTATATTCTTAATAAAGCATGAAGTAATATGCTTATAGGAAACATGGCACAATGAAGATTCACCTAGTATGATAAATGGCCATGAAACATTTAAAGTAGCAGGTGTTAGAAATGAAAACTTAGGCTGATACTCTGCTGGGATCATTATTTTAATTAAAGTGGGTATTTTTCACAAGGTTATGACATGGAGAGCTATGAATAATATTTTGAGTGTGCTTATACAGAGCAACAGTAAAGAAATATTATTGGTTAATTTTATATTCCCCAGAAAATTCCAGTTATTTTTCAGAAAGAATATGGTCTGAGTTATCAGTAATTTTAAATGAAGTGCAGCAAAATTCTCAAAGGCAGAATTAATTCTTTTGGGAGATTTTAATGCCCCGTAGGTCCTTTTGACGGGTTTGTTGACCATCCTGTGTTCTCTTATAACCATACATCCTGTCAATTAATTCCTCGTAAATCAAGAGATAAAATAATCAATAATAGTGGGAAAATTTAATAGAATTATTAGAGGAAAACAGTTTGTACCCTCTTAATGGAAGAATTCAGGTGACTCTGAAGGAAATTATACTTTTCTGTCAACAAGGGTGCCTCGACTGTTGATTTTGCTTTTGTAGGGCAGGAGGAGTTTGGCTTAATTGTCAGGTACAAATTAGAGCAAAAGTGACCACTATCCTGGATCTTGTGTTTTCAAGAAGAGTCTAAAAATATAGGATGATAAGGGAATGAATACAATTGAAATAAGAGCCTCACGACAGATTATTTGGAGATATGATAGTGAAATTAATATTAGTTTTATAATACGCGCTCTTTATCCCTACAGCCACTAACCATACTTGAACCAAGAGTTGGTTACAAACCTGTGAGTTGTTTCAAACCCTGATCGAGGAGAATAAAATTAAGTTAGAGGTACCTAATGGGAAAGTAATAAACAAATTATTAGATACTTGGTTTGATCCTGAATGTAGGAAAATAAATTACGATTAGGAAATTGAGTAGAAGGTACAATAAGTCTCCATCTAGGGAATTATTAAAGGAGATAAATGGAACAAAAAGAGCCTACAAACAGTTTATTATAGAAAAGAAATGGAGTACTTTGACAAGAAATAGGGGAAATGCTAAGGGCAGTACAAGATAAAGATACTAAAATATTTTGACTATAGTTGCTAAGGGGCACAATAATTTTAAGGGGAATATTGATTCCTATATCACAGAAGAAAATGGCTTGAGCACTTTTAAGAAAATTTATACTTCTATTGAAAATTATGTGTCCGGCAATAGCGTTACTTATCCTGCTGCTTATTTTAGACCGATTACGCTAGTTGACGTTTATTTGGCCATTTATTCATTAAAATGCAAAAGGCACCTGACCTTTATGGGATCCCCTGAAGTCTACCTCTATGGAGACCCTGTCATGGTCCTGCTTTTTGACAGTATTTTTAATAAATGTATTAATCAAGGAACTTATCCTGTAGTTAATGGAAGGGTGCGATTATTGTGCCCAACATAAAAAGGCCCTTTAGAGGACCTTAGAATGTATAGACCTATTAGCATATTAGATATTAGCTTAAATATTTTTTCAAAGATAATATTAGGGAGATTGCTGAAGAAGTTAAGAGAACAGGGGTATCTCAGTCTATCAAGCAGATTTTAGAGAAAATTATTCCACTCTTGACAATGTATACGCTAGACATATTATTGAAAAGTATGTTAAGATACGTAAGCAAAGCTGTATGTGACCTTTATAGATTATACTACTGCTTTTGATAGTGTATCAAGGGACATGTTATGGCAGATTCTCCTAAAAATAGGAATAAATCCAAGTTTAATAACAATTATAGCTCAGCTTTACACTAATACCCGGCTAGGGTAAGACTGGGTCTTAAGGGCCAGCTCTCAGCACCTTTAGAAATAACCTGTAGGCGTTAGACAGGGCTGTGAACTAGCGCTCTACTATTTTTACTTTATATGGAAGGTATCCTAGAACACTGTAGTGAGGTGGATATGGATTCTCCAAAAGTTAAGAACTTCCTTGTTCCCATATTGGCATATGCCGATGATATCGTAGAGACTAAATCAGGACTTCAAAAGAAATTAGATTACATTTGTAAAGCAATCAGGAGTACTCCAATTAACCATCAATATAACCAAAACAAAAGTGATGGTTATTGGAAATACAAAAGAAAAAGGTAATTGGTTTATTGGATCTGAAAGACTAGAGGTAGTCTCAGTATATATATACTTAGGTGAATTAATCCAGCAAAATAGTAACTGGACTAAGCATACAGCAATGGCCATTGAGAAGTCAAAAAACAATAGCAGGCTTAAACAAGTTTAACTATATGTATGGTGGAATGACAGTACATCCTTAAGTTCAAGTCATCCAATCAAAAGTTGAAGCCCAATTACTGTATGGCTGTGAAATCTGGGATATAAGGGATCCTAATAAACTAATGATCCCACTATATAAATCTTTGAGGAAAGTTCTAAGACATGGGCATTCCTGCCCTCTTCCTATTTTAGAGCAGAACTGGGGTTAGTCAATATTAATGCTTTATTGCACACAAGAAAATTTAATTTCTGGGTTCGAGTTACTAATAAAAATGAGGATGCTCTTGTTTAAAATGCCTAAAAGAAAACTAATTTTGGAATAACTTAGGTTATAAATCAGTTTTGTGGTTAAATTCTATTTTGACCGTTATGAAGGAATATAATTTGTCCCATTTGAAGAGAGCCAAGGACAAAGGAATTTTGATAAGTACAAAATATATGAAATATATACAAAAAAATTGAAAAATCACTAGAACAAAAGGACCTGTCTTTAATAGCAGATTCCCACTATTCAAAATGGTTTGCTGCTAACAATTATATCCACAGCTTTAGAAAATATCTAGAAATATTGACTATCCCAGATATTCAAACTAATTTTATTTATTATAAATTTGAACAGTTCCCAGTAATGTATTGAATTTTAGATAGAAAATAACTGGAATAAATACTGAAGACTATGATTGTGGGGGTAAGAAAGATCTAATACATGTTTTATGGGATTATAAATGGTATGAGAAACTGCATATTTATTGGCTGAGCCCTTTTAAACAAGATCTATTCATTAGACAAACTTGAGTTAACAAATATCTTATTTCACACAGAAAATAACTGGGCAGTGGAAAGGCTGGCTAAATATCTGTATGCTATTAGAAAAGTGAAGAATAAAATAAAATTGAATAAGGATGTGTCTTAACTATGTATTTACATAAATGATTATTTATGGAATTTTAATAATGTCTCTATGTATTTTTATGTTAACTGTTGTAAAGGTTTTTACTGCACAAAAACTTGAATGATGATGACAGTTCATGAACGTCAAGGTCAGCATAGAAAGGATTATTGCTCTTCAGATATTGCAGAGCACTTTTCGCTTTCTGAACATTGACAATATCTTGCCAAATAACCTTGGACTTTGTAGGTACACCATTCACCAGTAACACCATACTGTTTTCCTTTGAGATTGTCTGCACATTCTCTTTCAGTGGAAGAGGTAAATACATAACTGCCCCTTGAGAGACTTCAGAAGTTCTTTCTGGGTACCTTGTGACTCTTAGTATTGAATCACAGAATGGTCTGAAACGGTTTCATGGTCTGTATCAATATCCGTTCAAACATATTCAATGCAGCAATCTCACTTAGTGTGTCTTCAGCTGCCATGTTGTTTAAAACAGATCTGGCTGGCAGACTATTACTTTTCACCTTTGACAAACACTGCCAACACATGATCACTACTGGCTCCAAATCAAAGTCACTCTTCACTAGTAAATAAGCCAACAATCATGCCAACATATCATTGAAAGATCTAATGTTTTCAAGATTAACTGTCACAGACTGTGAGCTATAAAGCAGTCTGTGGCATGAGACACAAACAAGAGTCAAACTTCTCTCTTAGCCATCCCAAACTTAACAAGTGGCTTGTTGAACCTTTCCAGTATGTCAGATTCTGACAGACTGACTGTGACAAGTTGGCTATGGTAGATGGAGAGGCAACACACTGGGTTTAAAGTTCATAGAAGAAAATGTACTTTTATTGCTCCAAATGTAAGTTATTGCTCAGAAAAACATACTCAGTCAGTTCAGCTTCTTCAGCCTGGTCAGGTAACATAAAGGTTAACACAAAACAATTCTTTCAGGCTGACTTGACAAAGGAATCGTTTAACCACCTATGTGGGCCAGCAGTTTTTCAATATACAGTCTCAAACAAAACAAATGGTTTGTGGGCCAGTAGTTTTAATGCACAGTCTCAAATAAAATACAAACAGTTTTCCTTTAGCATTATTTGCAGGCTGTTATCAGCAGTACATTCCACTCACTGTTTTTGGCCCAGCTGGCTAGGCTGATTCTTTACCTCAGGACTCTCTGCTCTAGAAATGGTCTCTTTCTCAGCAGCAGTTTCAACTTCTCCCCAAAGGCTCTCTCCAACAATTAACCATTCTCCTTGGCTTTCGGTTCTGGTTTCTGTCTTACATTCCACCCTCCATCTTGCAGGGTTCACTGCCCAGGAGTATCTCCTCCCTGTAGCAGTTCCAGCTTCCAACTGCCTCCTTGTTGGATTCTCCCTGCCTTTAACAATCATTCTAATCAGCAACACCTGGGAGGCACCCCTTGCCTGTTCATGTTGCATTTCCTCATCCTCAGCCAAGGTGTTAACTTCTTTGTTTCCAGGAAGTGCTTACCCTGTCACATACCTGCCCCCTGTGTGAAGGCACAGTTGGTTGGCCCTGACCATTCCCTCCTGGGACAGGAAGTCTACATTTCCTTTCTGGGTCCCAGCCCAGTGGTGCACCATAAAGGAAAATGGCTGGAGGGCAAGTACTACCTGGTGATGCAGGGTTGTCATCCTTCCTCACCTGTAGCCACCTCAGAAGGGCATGATCTGTGACCAGGACAACTGCCATCCATGCAGGTAATAGTGGAGAGTGTCCATAGCCCACTTGACTGTGAGACACTCTTGCTCTATCACCGCATAGTTTTTCTCCGAAAGAGTTTCCACTGAGGTAGAGGATAGGATGTTCCTTCCCTCAAACTCCTGGGACAGCATGGCTCTTAGCCCAACTTCAGAGGCATCCGCCTGCAGGATAAATGTCCTGTTGAAGTCAGAACTGCATAATACTGGCTCTCTGCACAGTATTGCTTTGAGTTATGTGAAGGCCTGGTCACACTCGTCTGACCATTGGACCTTACTGAGGGCAGATTTCTGGGTGAGGGTCTGTAAGGGGGCTGGCAAGGGTGGAGAAGTGTGGTATGAACCTTCGATAATACCCACAATCCTAAGAAGGCCCCTCACTTGGGTTTTGTGGTGGGTACTGGGCACTCAGCTATGGCTTGGACCTTACTGATCAAGGGTCTCATCTGTCCATTGCCTATACAGTACCCTAAGTACTTCATTTCAGCTTTGGCCAAAGCACACTTTGCTGGATTGGTCATCAGCCCTGCTTCTCGTAAGGACTGTAGTATGGCTGCCATGTTGGATACATGGGTCTCCAAATCAGTGTTGTGGATCACCACATCATCTAGGTAAGCATCTGCATAATGGGCATGGGGTCACAGCAAGCGATTCATGAGCCTTTGAAAGGTTGCAGGTGCCCCATGTAAGCCAAAGGCATGGTATGGAACTGGTATAGCCCAAAGGGGGTAGCAAATGTCTTTTCCTGAGACTCCGGCATCAAAGAAATTTGCCAGTACCCTTTCATTAAGTCCAAAGTACTTGGCTTCCCTAGTCTATCCAACAGTTCAGCTACCTAGGGCATGGGATAGGCATCGAACTTCGAGATGGCATTGACCCTGCGAAAATCAATACAGAAGTGGGTAGCGCCACCTTCTTTTGGTACTAACACTATGGGGCTACACCAATCACTGCTGGATTCCTCAATCATCCCAAACTCTAGCATGTCCTGTAACTCCTTCTTAACAGTGTCTCATACAGCTTCTGGCAAGTGATACAGTCATTGCCGCACCTTCTCCCCTGGCTCTGTTTCTATATGATGAGCTATTATATGGGTTGTCCCGGAGGAAGGAGAAACATCCAAAACTGGCTTACCAACTCTCCTAGTTGCTGTTTCTGATTGTGAGACAGCTGTTCTCCCATTGGGACTTGTATCCCTGGATTCTCAACGGCACTTGGGGTTCCAGATCCACTATGTCTGGTACAGGGAAATCAATAGGCTATCCCTCTGGTTCCAGAATTTCAGCAAATTGACATGGTAGATCTGGATCTCTTTTCACCTGTCTGGCTGGCAAACTTCATAGTCAACTGGGCCCACCCTCCGGATAACTTCATAAGACCCTTCCATTTGGCTAGAAGCTTATTCTGGCTGCTTCGCAACAAAACTAGTACCTGATTCCCTGGTTTATATTCTCCCAGCTGGGCTCCCTGATTATAGTAGCACTCTTGTCTTTGTTGAGCCTTCACCAGATTCTCTTGGGAAAATTTCCCACCCAATCTAATCTTTCCCTAAATTGCATGACATATTGCACCACATTTTCAGTCTTAGGGCGGGTTTCTCCACATCTCCTTTACTACATCAAGAACACCTCGTGGGCAGCGTGCATAGAGGAGTTCAAAGGAGCAAACCCTCTCGAGCTTGAGGGACCTCCGCATTGCGAACATCAGTAAGAGAAGTAACTTGTCCCAGTCCCTGACCTCAGTTGTTATAAACTTTTAAAGCATCGTTTTAAGGGTTTTGTTGAATCACTCCATGAGGCCGTCCATCTGAGGATGGTAGATAGAGGTCCTTATGGAGCTGATTCCCAAAAGTGCAAACCCTGAGTCAGGAGGGACATGAAGTTAGTTACTGGGATGTCAACATTTCCTTCAGCATTCCCACATGACTAAAGACCTTTAATAGTTCCCCAGCTACAATTTTGACTGAAATGGTTCATAAAGGGATGGCCTCAGGGTACTGGGTAGCATAGTCTACAATCACCAGAATGTATTGGTACCCCCTGCACTTTTTCAAGGGGTCCCACTATATCAACCCCAATCCGGTCAAATGGTGCCTCCATAATAGGTAAGGGCACTAAAGGGGCCCTTGGACTGTTCTTTGGAGCTACTAACTGGCACATGAGACAAGATGCACAATAATCTTTAACATGTTGATAGATGCCAGGCCAAAGAATCAGTGTAACAGTCAGGCTAGTGTATTCTCTCCCCACAATGCTCTGCCACAGGAATAGAGTGGGCGAGGCATAGTAATTCCCTTGAAAGACTCAAGAGATTAGCAACTGATGCCACGTATCCCCGTCTGGGCCTCCTTACTAACTTGATACAGGATACCTCCTTGTAACTCAAAATGAAGATAGTGTGCTTCCGATTCTCATCTACCACCTCCTCCTTTTCCTGACAGTCAACTGGGTGTATATCTGACTGAGTATACCATCAGCCCGTTGTTCTTTGGCAATGTCTGGGCAGTGTTTAACACATCTTACTCTGATAAGGATGGTCCTCTGGGACATTGGTTAGGTGGGTCAGTGTTAGGGTCGAGCTGTGGTCTGGACTCAATTTTGCCTTTGCTTCACCTCCCTCCTGTGCACCTGTCTCTTTGGGACCCTTTTCTTTGCTGCCCTATGTTCTCACTTACATTTGTGGGTTCTCATCTGGGAGTTAAAATCCCTGGGTCTGGAAAGGGAAAAACTTCTCACTGCTGCAGGTGACTGGCCCCTCCTTCATGACCCTGAGACCAGGTAATTACCAAAGATAAGTTTGCTTTCCATAAGTCAGCCAGACCATTTGCAATCTCTTCCCAGTAACACCAGATAGGGTAACCCTGGGGCAACCCCCACCTTTATAGTCTCTGTTTAGCCCCCAGAGTAAGTGTAACCATAGCACCAGGGTAGCTTTTACATCCCCATGCACACATCGGATAGGGATGGGGTTCTGGTCCTGCCAGTGTCAGAGGTTCTCAAGGGCTGCCCTGACTAGGGTCTGGCAGCTTCCTGAGTCCACCAGAGCCTCCATCTCATCCCTTCTACCTCAACAAAGACCACAAAATCTCAGGATTCGGGCTCCCACTCCCACTGTACAGTGAATACACATCTGTAAACATGCAGCCTATGAAGGTACAGTCCATATGGGGCAGTTCTTCACAAAGTGACCCTTCTGTCCACATGAGAAACATGCCCCTGTGTCTCAGCTATGGGGTGAGCCTCTGGGTTTAGGCAGCAGGTCCTCAGAAAATGTCTCCCTGGGCTGCTGGGTTGTCAGCTTTCCCAGAGTCTGACCCTTATTTGGCCCATAACCCCTCCCTACATGCCCAAGGTCCCTTCACAGTTCCAGCCAATATTCCTTCAGTCTGGCTCCAGGACAATTCCCCCATCTTCCTAGGTGGCCTTGTAAGCTGGGTCATGGGGTGGGAGGAGAGTTCAGCATCCAGCACTGATTCTGAGATCTGCATGGCCTCTGCTAGTGTGGTAATTTTCTGTTTGTGGACCCAGCTCTGAATTCCCAGAGGCAGAATGTTCAGAAATTGTTCCAAGATGATTAACTCGGCTACCTTGGGGCCACTGTGTCCTTCAGGTTTTAGCTAATGCCAACATAGGTCCCACAATTGTTGTCCCACTGCTCCAGGCCATGCACCTGCTGCAAATTTGAAGCTCAGAACCCCTGTCGGTAACTTTCTGAGTTGATGCTCTAGGTGGTCCAGGATTGCCACTTTCACCTCTGTGTACCCCTGCCATGGTACTGTCCATAGCTCAATAGGCTGCTTGGGCTTCCCGGTCAGACAGGGGGCAAGGCGGACAGATCATTGGGGTCTGGGCCATCCAGCGACTTCTGCCATTCACTTGAACATTACCAGGAAGGCCTCAGGATCATCCTCAGATGTCATTTTGGTCAGCATGGCATTCATCCTAGAACGCTTGGCCCACGATAGCGGACCAGCCTCACAAGTAGGATCTTCTTGTGGCTGTTGAATCAGGGACTACAGCAGCTGCTGTTGTTGTTGTTCCAGCTGTATAAGAAACTGATATTATGCCTCCTGTTGGGCTTGCTGGGTCTGTTGGGCCTGCTGTTGTACCTCCTGCTGCTGCTGAGCCAGCTGGGTGAGACCTGTTGTTGCTGAGCCTGTTGTGCTTGTTGCACCCACTGTTACACCCCTGCTGCTGCTGAGCCAGCTGGGTGAGAACCTGTTGTTGCTGAGACTGTTGTGCTAGTTGCACATGCTGTTGCGCCTCCGGCTGCTGCTGTGCCAGCTGCCTGAAAGCCTGTTGTTGTTGTTGTTCAGTGAGGAACTTCAACAATTTCTCCATATCCATTTTTCCAGAATGTAACTAGTCCTGCTCACTCCAGCAGGGGTACAAATCCCACTTCTCACACCACGTGTGACAAGCTGGCATATGGTAGATGGAGAGGCAACATGCTGTGTTTAAAGTTCATAGAAGAAAATGTACTTTTATTGCTCCAAATGTAAGTTATTGCTCCAGGAAAGCATAGTCAGTCAGTTCAACTTCTCCAGCCTGGTCAGGTAACATAAAGGTTAACACAAAACAGTTATTTTAGACTGACTTGACAAAAGGAATCTTTGAACCACCTATGTGGGCCAGCAGTTTTTCAATATACAGTCTCAAACAAAACAAATGGTTTGTGGGCCAGCAGTTTTGAATGAACAGTCTCAAATAAAATACAAACAGTTTTCCTTTAGCCTTATTTGCAGGCTGTTATCAGCAGTACATTCCACTCACTGTTTTTGGCCCAGGCTGATCCTTTACCTCAGAACTCTCTGCTCTAGAAATGATCTCTTTCTCAGCAGCAGTTTTCAACTTCTTCCCAAAGGTTTTCTCCAACAATTAACCATTCTCCTTGGCTTTCTGCTCTGGTTCCTGTCTTACATTCCACCTCCATCTTGCAGGGTTCTCTGCCTAGGAGTACCTCCTCCCTGCAGCAGTTTCCAGCTTCCAACTGAATCCTTGCTGGATTCTCCCTACCTTTCAACAATCCCTGCAATCAATAGCACCTGGGAGACACCCCTTGCCTGTTCATGTTGCATTACCTGCATTTCTCATCCTCAGCCAAGGTGTTAACCTCTTGTTTCCCAGGGTAGTGTTTACACTGTCACACTGACATTACAAGATATTGTGGCAGCAGCGTTGTCACAGACTGTGTCAAGATGTTTACCAGCATGCTACACATCTTGTATTACAAGTTTTGCAGCCTCCATATCTCCTGCTGACAATGACTCATCGAGCCGCTTGTAAGTGAAACAGCTTTTCTGACCTGGTATATTTTTCATACAAAACTGAGTATTGCAGGATTATGCACAGCAACCATGCACATATGATGAAAGACACTGCTGCTAACACCACTATCTAAACAAGTTAAAGAGTGCTACAACAATCCCTTACGCTGCAAATTCCACAGAAATCAATCTTATGTAATAAATCACATCTCTGTTTCTTCTTACTAGCCAGAAATGTTTACAAAAAATTTGCATTAGCATCAAATGATGATTGATACAGATAGCAAGTGTCATCACATGTCCATGATGCACATGATCTGTTTACTGTACCAATTTCTGAGTCAGTCTCATCATCTGAGACACTTGTTACTTCTGAATGTGTAACCTGTAACACATTAGAAGCCTTTCTGGCCTCATCAACAGAGATAGCAAGCTTCTTTGAAACTGGTGTATTTGACTCCTCCCAAAGAAAGCCACTGAGTGCTCTTGTGTAGCCATATGCCTTGAAATACACCACAAAAGTTGTCTCTGTTGAGACACTCAACATGCAGTAGTCTGTCATAAACTGACTGCATAGTTCCAGTGAAGTTTTCAATATCTTTCATCATTTTTCCCACAAACATGAAAGAACAGCAAGTGCCATGTTCACAAATCTACGAACTCTGAGTCGTAGCGACATTAAAGGCATTTACTCTTGAGTCTTTTGCCTTGACATCTCATGAGATTGGAATAATCCATTCAACTTTAGCTTTGAAACAAGTTTTTGAAAAATTTCAGCTTGCTTAGATGGCCACAAGTAGCCGAACTTCTTTTCATTTATGGCTGCAAATTCATATATTGTGAGTATGCATGCGTATGGCAAGCTGTGTCTTGACAGGAGTACATGTACTATCCAAGTCTGGTGTAACTGTATCACTCAAGCCAACAGAGTGAACAGTAGTACTATTAGCATGCAACACTTTCCCAGTACAGTACCACACTTGCTAGTCTCTTAACTTTCTTTCAATATATTTTCTTCCACCAGTAGTCTTCATTGATTTTACATAGGTATTATACTTAGCTTTTCTACATTTACTTTGCTTTCTATACCTAGTTGGCATTTTTGCAAGATGAAGATTCACAGTTCTCAGTCAACGTTAAGATAATGGATCACACACCTATAAAAGAAAAAAAAATACGTATCAGTTCCATACTATCATGAAAATTTACCATAACAATGAAACACAGCTGGCCCCACAGAGCTGGTAGTGTCCCATTAACCTGCACAACCCATGCCAGATATACTGCTGCAAGGGCAGTTTTGTGCCCCACACACCCCAAGCGCCATATATCTTCAGTACCACACACTGTAATATTAACCTGCCTATTGTCCATGGTGCTATACTACCACTGACATAGCAATACCAGTTACATTGTCTCCCTCCCACCTCAAGACATGCCTTGTATCCAAGCAGCACCTGTCCCAGCCACGTCTCACCACTATTGCCAACCACTGTCTGAATTCCATAGGAAACATTATGTTACCGCAGCAAAAAATGATTGTGTGAATGTTTTGGAGCTTCTCATTATAATGGATACAGATGTAATGCGATCAAAATGCTTTCACGAAAAAATTTTGTGATCGAGCTTGCATGACCTTCACGTTTGCTGCCATGATGCCAAGTAATCAGTAAGTCCTAGAAATGTATGCCTAGAAAAAGTGAGTGCGTGCAAGAGAGCTTACCCCACTCCCACAGTTTCAAATTGTAAGTACCTGTAACACCACACAGTATGCAATAATACCACCCACACAGTACTGTTGCCAGAGACCTGCTCATTCCCACCAAGCCTGTAAACCCCATACCATTAATAGCGCTACAATGGCACTTCTGTGGCCCCCAAAACCAAGCACCATATCTCTGCAGCACCAGAAACTGTACAATCAGGCCCCACCATTCTCTGTGATGCTGTAGTACCATCCACCTATCACTACCAGTCACATTGTCTACCCCTTCACAACCCAAGACTCATCTTGTGTACGGGTCATGCACACAATTTGTGTTTGAACTTTCTGAACTCCAGTGTACCCCAACCAGCATTTGCACTGCTCAGCATATGTAGAAATGCAAAAGTAACAAATTGCAGTCAAAACAATACACTGTAACAACACAACTGCAATACAGAGCTATGGCATTAATTCCACTGCAACCCAGTTGTCCCCCCACACACACCGACCAACATATATCAGCAGTACCACACACTGTACAACCTCAACCCCGACTGTCTGTAGCACTGTAGTACCACCCAGTCATCTGTAGCAGTGACATTGTCTGCCCTCTGCACCCGAACCACTGGCTTGTATCCATGCCGCACCTTGCACAGCCCCATCGCATCACTATTGCCATCCATACACTGACTTACAGAGGAAACCTAATGTTATCACGGCAAAAATGTTTGCATCAATGTTTCGTGCTTCCCATTGAAATGAATAGGGATGTTACGTGATCAAAAAATTTAGTTGTGCAAACATTTTTGATCGAGCTTTCCTGACCTTCTACCTTTGCTGTCATGATGCCTTGCAACCAGGAAGCGTCAATAAATTATATCACACCGTAGCGACCAGCAAATGATTAAAAACAAACTGTTACATCAGCAGAACTGTGATATGCTTACAAAATCACACAAATACATTCTCTCTATTCGTGTAATTCTGTTAATTAGTAAAATGTTGACACTTTCTCCACTAAGAGCAGCCATGTTTTTTCTGAATAAAACACCCACATAACAAATCTAGCCAATCATAACCAATTTAGACATAATTGATAGACCATATCAGCAAATGATAGTCTGGCACTAATTTATGTGAAAATATACTGTTTTTATGCTAATATACATTGCAGGAAACAGCTTTAAGCATCAATGAAACAACAGTAAAAGTCAAGAAGAAAGAGGAAATGACACCATTTTCTGGAAAACTGTACCAAGTGAGAGAAGAGATAGTAAGTGCACTAGTTTTACTTAATAAGATATAACTATTTAAAGATGCATTAAACTATTAAAATAGCTCTATATTGCTGCTAACATTTTTTCTGCAATTCTGTAAGCATCTGAAAGGGCAACCATTCATATAAGTGTAAACTTTAACAGTTTGAAACAGATCTTCAAGGGTACTCACCAGCACAGATATCACTTCAAAAGGGACACCCAGATAGCAGACATGCATATATGAAGGTGGCTGCCAGCAAATCAGAATGGATCTACTGATGTGTTCTTTCAAAGATTCCAATCAGAGAGGCATGAATTCCCACCAAAAAAAAAATAAAATGTTTAGTCTGCTCCACAGCCAATAGGAAAAGTAATATCAGGCACTGAAGTAATATGATTTTCCTATTGGCATCATCAGCAAGGCAGTAGCCAATAAATATTTAGTTTTGTACTGTTGCTGTATCTCTGAGGAAGAAAAAATTAAGAAATTGACTGGCAGAACTCTTCAGATGCCACTGGCCAGCAACAGACTCAGACTGTCTTACTTGAGCTCTCTGTCACTTTCTTTTAAAAAAACTTAGATCATGGCAGAAAACTCCAGAATCATGGTGTGGATGGTAGGCAGCAGTTTAATTTGTCAAGGTGGTGAATATACCAGGAGAAGTCACTTTGGCAGTGACTTAAACCTACCAAACTGTAAGGTTTACTGGTTTGGCAAGGGAGGAGTAAGATGGGAGCAGCTCAAGCCTACCAAGCAGCACCTGTTAAGCAACCACTCAGCACCAGATGTACTGCTGATCTATCTCAGAGGAAATGACTTGGGTGACAAAAGTGGATAGATTTAGATACTGAAGCCAAATTGGACCTAGCTTCAATTACAGAGATGCTACCTGCCTGTAAAATCATATATTCGGATATCACTGAGCAGATGGTCTGGCGTGCAGATCAACATATGTATCTGCTCGATAGAGCAAGAAAAACTTTAATATTCACATATCTGCATTTCTGCATGATCTGGAATATGCACATCTGTCATCCTCAAATTAAGTATTTTAAAGATTGACTGTATTTAAGAGATGGTGTGCACATGTCAGACACAGGCAATTGCCTACTTATGGGACACCTCTGAGATGGCATCCATGCTGTGATCTGAAGAAAAGAGCATCTGTATAAACAACTACAACACAAAAAGGCTCTTTTAAGAGCCACCTGTTTATGTCAAAAATAGAACAAACACACAGAGACACGTTTTATATAGACAGAAATATTGTACAACATCCACTGTATCACTGTGATAACATAATATAACACTTAGCTGAGACAAAGGCATATAACACACTATGCTATGGGGTGGGATTTTAATGAATACCTCTATATGCAATTGGAGAAGCAAACAGCAACTAGCATTTTAAGGGTGGTCAGTAGTTCTCAGGTCACTTGTAGTAAGCTGAAGTAATACTTTACTACAGTGTGTGTGCTTATTGTAATTGCTGTGGCTCTGTGTAACCCAATACAGTTCTCCCTCATAAACCGGGCTGTGTGTTTCACTGTATGGCAGGTGGTTCATCGTGGCACAGTGGTTCTATGGCTGAGGTGCACTCTAAACCAAGATACCTGTCCCCAACTCCAAGAGGCCAAACATTGACCTGAAAAGTACCATCTGTTCTTCCTCTCACAACCCACACCCACCCCAATCTGTGACTGGATGTTGTATGCCCTCAACCCTGGTATGCTCCCCCAAAACCCAAGTACCTGTCCCCAACCCAACCCAGAGAGCCAAATTATGGTCTGAAAAGTACCACCTGTAGTTCCTGTCACACCCACACCCAAAATCCATGGCTGGATGTCGCGCCCTCAACCCCATATGCCCCCTAAAACCAGGTACCTGTACCCAACCCAAACCTGACAAGCCAAATTATGGCCAGAAAAGTACTGTATGTAGTCCCTGTCACACCACACACACACCAACACATGGCTGAATGGCGCATGACCTCAACCACAGCAGGAAAAAAATGTCAGATGGTGCCATTGTACCCTCATCAAAAGGCTCCCTACTTAACTGTAGTCCTGAGCCGGTGATGCACATGCAAGGAGAAGTACTGATCATACGTTGGTAAGAATCAAACTGACACAACACCTTTTACACACCGTATAATCATTCTGTAACTCATGGAGCATGCGAGACCTATTCACATTACAGTTAAAAAGTGGGTTCAAAAATCCTGTACTTTGACTGGCAAACACAGCTGGAAATCAGAACCCTCTGTGTCAGAACACTCTTGTTGTGCATAGTTGACCATCAGTATTCTCTGTCTTAACAATATTCACAAGTACATACCAGTGAATAAATATATGGTACATTGACCCTTTACTTTTCTACTTCTGATTCTCTTTCAGAAATGCCAAAGTACTGGACCCAACAGCAGCTGCCTCTGCTACTAGAGGAATCACAACACTTTGTGATCCCAAAATAATTATGAGGGTGACCAACATGCCACAGGAGGACACTTGGAAGGGGTCACAAAATAATTGCACCATGAGAAGGGCATGGACAAGAAGACATGGAGAAACTGCAGGGAAGTGGAAACTACTCCGACAGAAGTTTTATAAAATGAAGGATGAGGAAGGTAACAGAAAAGCACCGTGTCTGGTAGAACCAGAGCATACCAGCTGTGGCTCCAGGCTGGAAGCCACAATTCGGAGAATGAGTACTGCAGTGTAAGTATATTATTTCTTAACATTGAGCCATATCACCATGTACAATGTGCTAAAAATCAAAAAAATTGCAATATACACGATACAAGTGTTATCCCGATAATGACAAATACTGTCTGATATGTAAGCAGTAACACACAGCTGGATGTTCATAGTTCTAAGATAGCCACACACCCAGAGGCATAATTAGACATAACACCACAGTTAAAGTTGCTTAAGTTTCTGGGTGTGCACGTAGCTCAGTACTACCAAAAAAGGCATGTCTTATGGCATATATAAAATGTGCCCATACTGAACTTTAAAAAAAGAAAACATTGTAAAATTTTTTAAAGACCCAAGAAAACATGCTAAAATGTAATATGTGTCCTACCCAAAACTAGCTGTATCTTCTATCCCAAACAAATACTACTGTCAATGCTACCTGCTGATACTTTGTATATACTCTATTATTGTATCTCACTTTATTTGTATTATTACTATTTTCTTGTGTGTTTCATCCCATGTATATTGTCCTTTGTTCCTTGTTAACAAACCCAGGTCCACCTCTAAAAGGAGATTGCTCAACGGTGATCACCTGGTTAAATAAAGACTTTGATTGATTGATTGATAAAATGTTAAATAAGACTTCCACAGATCTTTTCACCTGTGACTGATCTATATTTTCTACACTAAATACTTAGGGCCAGATATTCAAACCACTGCGCCTAGCGCAAAACCGTAACACTGAAATAGCACTGGATTTGTGCAAGGCTGCAATATTCAAAAGCCCTATTAGTGCGGTGTTGTGTGGTAGCCAGGGTTAGAGGAGCACCCAGGAATGCCAGTAGCATGGCATATTCAAAGGTATGGTGCTGCGCTACAGGTATTAGCGCAACCTGTAGTGTGGTGCTAGATACCGCCGAAAGAAAGCTGGTGGTAATGTGGCAGTGTCCCCCACATCATGGACCCTGTAGACGTAGCAGTACAGTAATCTCCCTGGCAGTCTAGTGGTCTCCCACCCCTGCACAAATCCTGACCCAGTCACAATAAAATTAAAATCCATTTCCCTGGTAGTCTAGTGGTCCCCCCCCCTCTGCATGCCTTGGCCTGCAGCGTCCAGCCTGTACTTCCATTCCAACCAAGGGGAAGCTTTGTGCTCCATGCAGTAACACAGGGCAAACTGCTTGGTAATGTATGCTAAGCAGCACTTAATGAGATGCAAATGTACCTATTGCCAAAAGATTACCTAAGTAGGTTCATTTGCATGGGAGATTTGAATGTAGCTCCCATTTGCTACAGGCTAACCAGTTTGCACTGGGCTAATGTGTTAGTACTGTGCACTCAGGTTAGCTCTGGGCAAACCTCACTTCAGCATAGCACAGTTCTGCAGTGTGTGGCTTACATTGTTGTTTGCAGTAGATGTCAGACATCTCTGTGCAATCACAAACAATGTTCTCCACCTGCAACATTGTCTTTCTCCAGGGTCTAATGAGCTGCAGTAGCAGTGTGCACTTCCCTGTTCAATATTCAGTGCTGTCTTATTCCTGGGTTATTTTGCCCTGCACTTCTGGCCCTGTTTGCCCGGCTTCCTTTGCTACTATATTCAGCTGGTTTTGCACCATACTGTTCCTTTTGAATATAGCTTGCTCTTTGCTCTGGGCTAAGTTTGCTCGACGGGCAGTGCTAATTTAGCTCCGGGGCAAAGTTTTGAATATCTGGCCCTTAGTCTATGTTCCACCATGTTATATCATAATTCAAAGCTCTGCTGTATTCCACCAGTTTCATGATCACACACACACACACACACAGCATGTCAACATGGTACAACATGGTATACATGATTCCACCATTATTGTGCGCTCACGTGCATACTAAGAAATACACACACATGCCTCAAGTGGAGCCAGAGCCTCAGTTTTATCTGTTGACAGGTGAGAACACATACATGTCTGAGAAAGTAGCACTCATAGGAGGGATATTAGTCATGATCATGAAAGAAACAGCACCAATGGGAAGTTGGACTAGTACTTGATTTTTAACAGTTTGTCAATGTGTGTAAGGAGAGCTCATAAGTGTACATAACATTAAATTATTTACTAACTTAATTGGATGAAATGTACTTTTATTGTTTAATTGTTAGCGCCTACATAATTGTTGTTATATCTGACTTAAGGCTGCAACCATTTCTATGAGGCAAAGTAGTACATAGGTTACAGTATGTATGAAATGTCTGAGTCGCCCTGCTTGGCAGGGACTTATCATTATGATTACCATTCTTAAAAATATATTTTTCTGTTTATAAATAGCCACTGGAGCCACAGCTGGTGAGCGTCATGTGCCCCAGACCCGGTCCTTGAAGAGGAGGGACAGACAATGAATCTGCTGACCAGGACATCATCTTTGTCACTACAGAACATGAGTATAATAACACACACAATAATGCCACAGTCAAGCACAAACAAAATGTATGATCACAGAATAACCTACCAGATAAAGTACAAGATGCATAGTGCAATAACAATGTAAAATAAACCACCATGTGGCGTGTGTTATTTAAGCAATAAGGCATGACAGGGTGTAGGTTATTAGAGTTTGCCCATGCCTTTTGTGGTGTGTCACAAGGCACAGTCAATTGACTTTGCCACACAAGAAGGGTAAATCCACCAATAACCCACACCTGAAGTGCCTTATTGCAATTATATAATGGACCCATGTGTAAAATACATTTACAATGTTTTTAAGTATGTTTTTCTAAATACCATTTCTCAGCCGTAGGTTACTGCAGGATATAGCACAGTCATGTGATGCATTTTGACCAAAAGTTTACAGGATTTTCATACCCCATAGTGTAATATGTAATAATGTCACTCCTGGGTGGGCTAACACACAAGGTGAAACCGCATAAATCTACCACCCAAGGGTGACATTAGCTCACAATAACATACACCCTGGAGTGCCTTATTACTATAATAGAATGGCTCATTTGTTTCAAAAGGAAAAGTGACAATATGTTTGTAATACTTTTGTATTACTATTTTCTTTTCTTTGGTTATGACAGGTAGAACCAATTTTCTTAAAAAGAGTCCCTGACTGCTTTATATGTTGTCCAGCAGATGCGCTCCTGCATCTCACTTTTCATACCTTCTCTTTTAGGTCACTGTTTTCCTCCATGTTTCTGGGTCTGTGCCACCCCCCAACACACACAGAAACACGTCTTTTTGCCCGTCACTTCTTCCGCACACTTATTGATTTAGTTTTGTAGTTACTGTAACAAGCCAGAACCACACCAATCCAGAGTCAGACTGCAGGAGTCGAAATGAGTAACAGTGCAGTCAGAAACTGGAGTTTAGCGAGGAGAAAAGCTGGTATCTGCTGTATTACATGTGGTTAATCTTAACAGCCTGGCAGGATAAACAAAACATTTACTATTACAAAAGTAATTGAATGAATTTTAGTCAGCAGCTGTACAGCGTGTTGGTAAGCTGTGCATGTGCTGTCAGTCACAATGTTATCGACTAGAACAGAAAAAGCCATCAGAAGTAAGCTGTCTTGTTTTGGTTTGTCCAGGGACACAGGTTCACAATTAAATTTTGTATTATTCCCAACTGCTGGATCAAGACATGAAATGTGCTGTGTGTGGGGGAGGCTGTAGTGACAAAATTTAGTTTTACTCTCTATTTTGGGTTTCTCTGTAGAATCATAGCATCGTAGGGTAACTCAAACCATCATGGTGAAATGCAACTCCTTTCTTTTCCTATGTGTAATTCTGTGCAGTGGAAATGAATACCCTCAACTGCCTTAAGTCATTATGTTAATGAATCTAAGACTATTTTATTTTTAGGGCCTACTTTAAGTATTTTAGTGATCACAAGTGGCAGGCACACTTGTGACTTGTGTCTCAGGCATGTCATTCTGCTTAAGGAATAATGCTCAACAGGGTGTGTGTCATGCTGGGATAACGTCATGCCTCAGGTGGTTGGCACGAGGCTGCAGGCGGTGTGTCCAATACCTGAGTCATGGCGTTATCCCACATGACACACACCCTGAAGGCATGATTGCTATAATACAATGGCTCGTTCTTATACAGAATAAAATAAATCATTTTAAAGAATGTTTTTGTAAGTGTGGAAAAATATTTTTGTTTCTTAAGAGAAGGAGGATGTCATCATCAAGTAGTACAGAATCATGTAGTGGTTCACAGTGCTGAGACTAGACCCATGATGTTGTACTGGGATAACATCATGCGTCCAATCCCACACTGACCAATCAGAGCCCAGGATTTTTCTTGCCATTGTATAATACAATTTATATTATTGCAAAGAAGCTTGTGACTTCTTACAGTGGTTCACCATGGGACATCAACAATGCATTTCAACTTACTCATCCAAGCACATTAGCAGATGTTTTCATGGCCGTATCATACTCACCAAAATATATTGTTTAGTACAGAACCACTGCAGACCACGGCAGAACCTGTTGTTAAACAGGAAGAGGAAGACCAGGAACATCTGTCCATATGTATTGTTTATGTTAAAAGCCGCCATTATTTTAAAAAGTAAAGTAAATACACAACAATTAGTAACTGTATCATAGACAGTCATAATAATGTTGTCTTGAATAATGAATAACATGGACTACAAATAGAGAATACTGGATGGGTGACTATGCAGAACCAGTGTGTTCTGCCACAGAAGATTCTGATTCCCTCTGACCCCGAGAGCAAGCTCGAGAGGTACATGGGAATCAGGAACCCTGAGGTGTCAAAACACACTGGTTCTGCATAGAGCTGATCATCCTGCATTTTTAATAGTGTATAGTGTGGTGTGAAAATGTGTTTTGTGAAATGAAACTGACTCATGCAGTCTCTAGAGGTTCTAGAATGATGTTCTACCACAGTATGGTAGAACAGCATTCCATGACCTTGGAACTGTGGTAGAACAGCATTTTGAAATGGATGTAATTCTTCACAGAACAAAACTCTACTGTACACTATATACTTACAACTGTTATGTAACTGAATGAACACAGCAACATCTTGTGAATACTTGACCTCCCTGCAGTTGAATTACTATATACACAGTTACACAATAGCCACACACAATGTATTTCTACAATAGCATGTCCAGGGTATGTCTCATGGCAGAATAGCCTTGCACCTACTGTGGCTTGGCAGAAAAGCAAGAGAAGTGAGGGTATCCCAGCACAACACTTGCCCCATTTTCAATGACTGCTATCATACGATGGCTTGTTCTTATACACTAAAAATACAAAATGTAAAACATGTTTAACAAACTGTGTAGAAATATAATAGCTTCTTAGAACATGCAAAGAAGCATCATGAGAGTAACAATCATACTGTGGCTAGCAATGAAGTGCCTCACAGTGCTGGCACACACATGAGGTTGTACAGCATAACCTGACACTCATCACATTATGGTGTGACAGCCTCACTATGACAGTCACACAGTCACCAGAGTGCTGATTATTTTCTTGTCATGTGATAATAAAGCTGTGATATACAACAGGCTGTGGTATATCAGTGAATATCAACACACCTCATGTACATTGTTAGGCATGACCCACACACCGAGTGCCTCATACACCCAAGAAGTGACAATATAGCATGACATACCACACCCTGTAGCATATTGTTTGCAATACTAAAATAACCCTAAAATGTTGGCAAATGTCTCATCTTGTAATCGATTTGGAGTGTGACAATAGTGTTATATATTGTCACGGATCGAGAAGTCTGATTCAGCCAATCAGCTTCCACTATTTCTCCTCTCATTTTAGAATGTCTGGTAAACCACCTCAGCAACATGTTTATTTAACTGCCATATTATTATTACAGTATAGATACTGCTGCACAATATTTTAAGAACAGCAATGTCATCATTGATCAATAAGGCACAGACAGGACTTATGTTAATGGTCTGTTAATCACCCTCAATGGCTGTAATCTGGCATGAGGCCTGGCCAAGTGCAACATGACCCTAAAGACTCATTCAGTGACCATTAACACATTCCTGACAATACCTTATTGCAAACATAATAAAAATGTTTTATCAACAGTGTTACACCTTGTTCATCATCTGATTTCCTTGTCTGTCACACAACAGCACTGTTCTAGCTCACCCTTCAGCCTCAATGTCATGTGGTATAACAAAAAAGATGAAGAACAATAAGCTTGTTGTGAATAGATATGATACAGTCTCCTACACAACTACTTTACATATCAGTACTTCAAAGAGATGATAAAGACAAATAGTTAACAGACATGTTACCCATTTTTTATTTTGTTTGTTTCTTTCCACAGACCCAATGACAAACCATGTACAAGCTCTGTGTCAGTGCCTGGACAGTCTGATTCAGGTACAAGAACAGACACAAAAAGATTAGGCGCACTAATTGAATTGGCAAAGCAAAATTTACAGCAACGACACGTAACAACACAAACTTGGACCAAATTAATCAAAAATAAATTCTAATACAATTCAAGTTACATACCTGACTCAGACTGTCCAGGCACTGAAGTCATCGTGGGACAAGATGAAGCATCATCAACACCACCAGAGCAAGACACGGATGAAAGCTCTGGTCAGCAGTGAAACTGACCTGTCCCCTACCCTTCACTATTTAGCACCTTTCCCCATCTCAGGAGTAGCTTCCATTTCCTCCTGCACACTCCAATTTTGAGACCCCTTCCAAGTCTCCTCCTGCCCTCCAGTAGCCGAGGCAGTAACTATTTCAATAAGAAATAGCAAGCTTTAAGTTCTATTTTTCAACATTAAAGTGTAATAAAATAAATGTATTTATTAGTCAAATGAGCCATATTTACTTAGTAAAAACATTTTTTCCTCAGATTTAAGTGTTATAAAGAAATATTTGTTTAAAAATGAGCCATATTTAGTTACTATTATTTTTACAACACATTTTTACAGGAATCAATAAATGAAAACTTTTTCTACTGTTAAAAATGAATAAATATTAGTAAATCTTCAGTGTGTGTTTTCTTACTAGCTAATGTTACAGATCACAACCTCTGTGTACCAGTTCACTGCTATAGTGAACTAAAACATCATTGATTATGCCAGGACAACATCAGCAGGCAATAGCACACATGAAAGCACCTTAAAATGCAGTCTGATATTATCCAGTCATAACCACAGAGCTGGGAGGATGGGGCATCAGGGTGCATGTTCAGGACACCTGCCTAACTCTAACCCCATTCCATGTGCAAAGAAGCTGTGGTGGTGCAGTATAGGAGAATGGGTTCACAGTTTGACACAACCACTCTAACGTACACTCGATGTCTGGTGGTGTCTGGAAGGTGGGGTGGTGGGTGCTAACTATAAAGTGGAATTGCCACACTTTTGTCAGTGTGGAAACAACTCTAACTGATGCATTAATGACATTTTTGCAAACTATTTCCTTTCTTTTTAAAAGTGTAATGTAAGTGGTAATAGAAATGGGTGGCTTGGTGGGAGCACAGGGCCTTTTGGGCCCTACGCTCCTAGCTGCTC
This sequence comes from Neoceratodus forsteri, assembly GCA_016271365.2. Lineage (NCBI taxonomy): Eukaryota > Metazoa > Chordata > Ceratodontiformes > Ceratodontidae > Neoceratodus > Neoceratodus forsteri. The sequence continues at coordinate 1,301,049,673 of CM057453.1, read as the reverse complement.
ATTCTGAGTAGTGATATCGTGTGTGGGAGTGTCCCCACTTACACATAGCTATGGAGCCATACCACAGCCCTATAATGCAAGGAGCCCTTGTAACACTAATGTGCCATATCTCATGAACCACAGCAGCTAGAAAAAATCCAAGTGTTGTAATCATGACAGTGAGTATTTAACACAGGAATAATCAACTGAACCCATGCCTTGCATTGTTTCTGAGATAGGGGCACCAAACGCACAATATGTGATAAGCCTGAGGTTATAATTGTGGCCTAGAGCCATGAAAATGAGCAGTTGGAACACTAATTTGCAAATATCTCAGGAACCGTACAAGGTAGGAAAAAATTTAAATTTCAGGATTTTCATGGCTTTGTAATCTAGTTCTCAGGACTAAGAAATTTTGTGATGAAAAGTCCGTATCTCAAATCGTTTTCAAGATACAGGCCCCAAAAGGCAACACAGGAACCACAATGTTATCCTATGGAAAATTTCTGAATTTTGGAATGCTGTAATTATGAGGCTTCTTCAATGGTTCCATACCAAACCACCAAAAGACACACCTCTGGGACTAAGTCTTTCCACCCTGAAAATTTAAGCCTATAGCTAATCCACATTCATACAATGAGCGGACAAAGAAAACAACGGTCGCAATATTATCCTGGGAAATCTCTGAACTTCAGAATACTGAACTAAGGACATCTTCAAGCGTTCTGCACCAAATCACTGAAAGGCACATCTGTGGCACTAGGGCTTTGTACCCTGAAAATTCCATGCCAATAGCACAATCCACCTTGCCACAACCAAGTGACAAAGAAAAGGAACCAGACAGCAAAAATCTCTATCTTTATAATGATGATGTGATTGCGATCAAAAATGTCATTGTGATCATGTTTAAAGTTGCAGTGATTGTTTTGCGGCTACAAAAATGTTGCGATCAACAACATAAAATTCAAAAACATGTTTCCAGGCTAGCTAGCACAAACTAATCCATAGGCATGTTTCTTGGGCCCTTTTAGGTAAACCAATGATCCCTGTGTTCAGAAGTGCAGTATTTTTTAGTTATAACATTTTTCTCCGTCACTAACTGAAAACAAGATGGTGGCAGCTCAACAACATTTTGCAAACTCGATCAAAATATGTGATCCACGATTGTTTTCGCAGTGCACATATAAATTTTCCGTTGACTATAATGGGAGACAAAAATGGCATAATCATTTGAATGGAAAAGATTTTTCACAAAATCTTGAAAAGGCACCAGTGCTACCAGGACCCATGCAGCCAACCCAATTTGAACCCACTCAAATGCATTCTTCAGTGCATTATGGGTGGACAAAGAAAATGGAATGTTTGGGATTTTCACTTTTGAGCATGCTACGATTCCACAACTGTACATCCGATCAACATGATCCGGAGAGCTATGATAAATCTTTCTACATTCTGATTTTCAGGCAAATCAGACAAACAGTTAAAAAGTTATTAAAGTGCAAAGTTTGAGGTTTAACATAGAAATAACAGCTAACCCTAAATATAGTGGCATTACTGTGCCACTATAAGATATATATATATGTAATAGATATACCACTCTTGGGTGTCTGTCGGCGCTCTGATATCATGCGCCTTGGTGCAGTTTAACAACCTAAGGCGTGCGTATATCAGGCGCGACCCCGCACCCAAGTGTATATCTATCTTATAAAATGGCCCCTGTTGTGACAAAATAGTTTTATGTGGAGGGAAAAATAGTTCAGAATAGGCTGTTTAATTTGAAGTATTTTTAATGAATAAACATTTAACTGGATGAAACTGTAAGTGAATAGAACAGTTGAACATTTAGAATATGCTGTTTAAACAGTTGAAGATTAATGAGTACTGTCACTTTCAGACTGGTTCATTTTGGGAAGAAAGCGTCTGTTGAACAGTGAATTGTACTGGCAGGAAGTGCTTATGCTATACAAGGCTAACAACTGCTGAACTTTTACGTGGGACTTTAACAGTAGTAGGTTGAAGTGGTTCTTCATTTTCTTTTTATTTGTAGTATATGTTGAATTGTAGGTTACCATGCACGTGACGTTTTGCATATATGGTGCAAGTGGATGCGGTCCTGCAGGTAGCGTTGAGGAGTCTTGAGGCTCTTCATTTTGTGTTTTCGTGGTGGTTTCTGTTCTTTTCTGGGATGTCTTCTGCAGCGGTTTTGTGGGTCTGTGGGGATCGTTGGAGGACAGCTGCGGTTTGGGGCTGCACTGTCATTTTGCAGGAGCTTCGGGTGAGTTTTCAGCAGGAAATCCGGCCGTACTCTGTGAGGAAATTTTCTTCTTCTTCGTGGTCTGTTTCACTGTGGATGGGGTGAGCTTCTTTGTCCTCTGTTGGTGTGAGGGAGCTGGTTGATGTGGTTGCTGAAAGCCCTGTTTTTACTTCAGGTATCTCGGGAAGGCGGGTTGCTGTTGATGCTGCTACTGTGGTAGTGTACAGAGCTCTCACGGTGGTTTGGCTGCTGTAGCGGTGGGAATCTCGGTGGTTTGGGGCAAAGTTGTGTTTTGTGGTGATGGTTGGCAGTCTGATGAGCTTGTGCCAGCCAATATGTTTGACCAGTTTTCCTATCATGTAATGTGGGTGCCCAGTAAGATTTTAAGCTAATTTCTGATTTGTGGCCTGTTACAGCCATGATCTGACGTGATTCCAGACCTGCTGAGGAGAGCAGCTGAACAACAGTTGATCTTAGGCAGTGATTTGTATATCTTTGAGACAGTCCTGCTTCAATAGACAGGCGAGGCATGAGGAAGATAAGTAATTAATTCCCATGGGCTCTTTACTGTACCAGATTTTCTGTTTGTCTAATATGTCCTGTGAGGCTCTTTTGGGGTGTAGGAAAAAGCTGTGGTTTCAGGTGGGCATTTAGTGAGGTACTTTTTGAAAGAAAGTACAGGGCAGAGAGGATCATTCGGCTGTGCAAAAACAAAGCCTCTTAAAGTGGTTTGGTTTAACTCTCTAGCATCTTTATGATTTTGCTGTCTGGGTTGTATTTTAGGGTTATGTACTGTAACCCATTTCATCAGTTTTTATATGGAAAGAGTCTCTTTTAGTTCTCTTTGTCCTTCCCTTCCCCTCGAGCCATGAATATTTGTAGGTGAACCAGACCTTTCTGACTAGTCCTGCAGCTGTGTTTGGTGATAGTGCTGGAGAGTGCTTTAACTTTTTGAAGTCTGATTCTGTGAGGCATTCGTGGTGTTGAGTGCAGTCTCTACCTTCTTTTCTGTATTTTTTTATAGCGGAGACACAAACATTGTTTGCAGATTGAAAATCTGTGTCTGTGACAAGATTCATTTGTCGTGATAGAGCCAGTGAATTTAAATGCCTGTTGAGTCCTGCTCTTAAACCAATAAAACTTGACCGCCATACTGTTCACCTGAGGAGTTTCTAACTGTGGCATAAAATTCTCTCAAGGTTGTGTTTAATTTATCTGGTGTTACTGTTTTTAAATCGAGGTCTATTTGCTTTTCTGTTACCGTCTGTAAATACTTTTGTTGCCCAGACAGTTTGCTTTTTAGTATTTTTTCAGCTTTGTTTTCTTCTATGTTATCTATTTCTTCAGGGTGAAGGCTGGCATGTCTACTCACTGTTTGCTGTGCTGGATTCTGAAGTGGCTGCTCAGGTAAGTCCTGTTCAAGTTCTTTGAAGAGATCATCATTGTACCAGTCATCTTTGGTGAGGATTGATGTCAGCTCCTTTGAGGTATGTGGTAATTCTGCCATTTTTAAATTTTCTGTCAGATATTTGTATTTCTGTCAGAGTGAGGCAGTGATGTGCTGCTTTTTCTTTGAGTAGTCTCTCTGTGAGTGATGCTATTGTTTACACTTGTGGAGTGATACTGCTGTGGCTTTGTGATGAGGTTTTGGTCTCAGTGGGAAGTAGTTCAGGTGTCTTGATCAGCTGGGAGGTGTCACGGTCATTGGGAAATAATGCAGTCGTGTGATTTAGTGTGTCCAATCATGTTAGTGGGATTTCTGTCATTTAACACACCATTTTATAAATATATATATATATATATATATATATATTCATTACAAAAACTTCATTAATGCATCAGTTAGGGTTAAAGCAGCAAAAGGGAAATGAGATGTTAGGGTTGAGCCCCTAACCCCAATCCTCCACTGACTGACTGAACACCGAGGTGTGCCATGGGGTCATCAGGCCCAACTCTTACCCATTCCATGTGTAAACAGGTTGACTTGCTACAGTAAAGGAGAATGGGGTGAGAGTTAAGCCTCACCACCATGGAACACCACAGCATCTGTCGGTCTGTAGAGGATGAAGGGGTGGGGTTAGGGACTCAACCTAACATCTCATTCTCTTTGTCACTTTAACCCTAAATTGTGCATTAACAAAATTTTCGCAATGAATTTCCTTACTTTGAAAAAGTGTAATACAACTAATAAAAGACCTCAAGCTCTCACTAGCTGCCCATATGTGCATAATGATATGTGTCTGTGGAGCTTGGGCCCTATGCTCCCACATACACATTAAATATGGAGCCATACAGCAGCCCTACAGGGCATAGAACATTGAAAGAGTAATTGCCAATATCTCAGCAACTGTAGCAGCCATGAAAAAATTCCAGTGTCATTGTAATCATGACAGTGAGCCCTCCACACTAGATACATCGATGAAATCTGTATCTCACATTGTTTTCAAGATAGGGTGCGAAAGGTGCTGAAGGTGCCACAGTTGAATGGGCATGCATAACTCAGGCATTTATAGGAATTTTTCCACTCTGTTTTCGACATGGCATTTTGGGACCCCATCTTATTAACAATGTCACTGTCATTTTGTTATTCTGTCCCAAATGTTAAGTTTGCACAATGAATACGTCATTCTGCACCTCAGATGCAAAATCATGTTTGGGCAGGATGTGAAAATGACAACTATATACTGTTCATGTGGTGGTGTGAAAAAATGCCAATGTTGAAAATCTGGAGTGAAAATATAAAAATTGGCAAAATTACGAGCATGCAGAAAAACAATGTAATGCACACTTGTAAAACAGCCATGTTTTGATTTATTGCACAGATTTTCAACATGGGCTTTTGGGACCTCCCTCATGAACAGTGGGTTGTCATTTTGTTAATCAGTCCCGAAGGTGATTTCTTGTCCCAAAATTTGATTCCATGAAATCACCTTTTCGGATATTGATGAGCTTGTTATGAATATCAGTGGACTGCTCATTAATATTGATGAACTGCTTATTAATGTTAATGACCCTATATTAATGAGCTACTTACATATATATATATATATATATATATGAATAGAGAGAGAGAGAATATATATATATATATATATATATGTATATGTATATATAGATATAGATATACACACGTATATATATATATATATATATATATATATATATATATATTCATTGCAAAAAACTTCATTAATGCATCAGTTAGGGTTAAAGCAACAAAAGTAGGAAATGTGATGTTAGGGTTGGCCTAACCCCTCCATCCTCCACAGACTGACAGACATCAGGGTGTGCAATAGGGTCATCAGACCTAACTTTCACTCCATTTGATGTGTAAACAGGTTAACATGCTACAGTAACGGAGAATGGGGTGAAAGTTAGGCCTGATGACGCATGGCACACCCCAGGGTTTGTCGATCTGTGGAGGGTTCGGGAGTGGGAGGTTAGGGTCTCAACCTAACATCATTCACCACTTTATCACTTAACCTAACTGATGCATTAACAAAAGTTTTTGCAGTGAATTTCCTTACTTTTGAAAAGTGTAATATAACTAATAAAAGGCTCCGAACTGTCACCTAGCTGCCCATTTCTGCATAATGATATGTGTCTGTGGGACCATGAGCCCTACACTCCCACTTATACACTAAATACAGAGCGATACAGCAGCCCTACAGGGCATAGGATACTTAAACACTAATTTGCCAATATCTCAGCAACCATAGCAGCCATGAAAAAATTCCAGTGTTATTGTAATCATGACAGTGAGACCTCCATACAAGATCGTCAATGAAATCTGTATCTCACATCATTTTCAATATATGGGTGCCGAATTGTGCTGAGGTGCCTCAATTCAATGGATGCACATAACTCAGTAATTTTTAGAATTTTTTCCTCTGTCTTCAAGATAGCATTTGGGACCTCGCCTCATGAACAATGTCACTGTCATTTTGTAATTTTGTTTTATGGTTGAGTTTGCACAGTGAATACGTCATTCTGCACCTCAGGTGCGAATTCATCTTTGGGCAGGATGTGAAAATGAGAGCTATATATTATACATGGTGGTATGGAAAGAGTAATGTTGAACACAGGAGGGAAAATATGAAAAGTAAGTTATGAGCATGCCTGAAACTGCACAATGCACACTCGTAACGTGGCCATTTTTGTTAATTTATTAACCACATTTTCAACATGAGCTTTTTGGGAAATCCTTTCATGAACACACTGACACTGTGATTTTGTTAATCCATCCTGAAAGTTGATTTCACACAGCTATGTGCCATTCTGTGGCAGAAGCGAAAACCCATTTCAGGATGGACATGAGAAATGATGGCTATACTGTTCAAGAGGTGTTCAAAAATGGCAGTGTTGAAAATCTGGAGTGAAAATATTAAAATCGGCAAACTTATGAGAGTGCATAGAAACTGTATGATGCACGCTTGTAACATTGCCATGTTTTTGGATTTTTGCACCAAATTTTCAACATGGGCTGTTAGGACCTCTCCTCATGAACACTGGGACTGCTATTTTGTTAATGAGGTCCGAAAGGTGATTTCTCATCTCAAAGGATGGCTCCATGCAGTAACCATGAAATCACCTTTCTGGCTATTAATGAGCTACTTATGAATAACAATGGGCTGCTCATCAATATTGATGAACTGCTCATTAATGTTAATTTTAATGAGCCACCTATTAATAAGCAGCATATACAGTGTATATATATATATATATATATATATATATATATAAAATGGGTAGGAAAAAATCAATCAATAATAGCATACCTGATTGGATAAAACACATCACATGACCGTGCGATAACAGGAGCGACCGCACACCTGCACTTTTACCCATCTCCAAAACAATTTTAACATTTTATAAGACAGATAAACCACTCTGAGGTGTGCAATCACGCTCTGATATCACGCACGCTTTGGCAGTTGATGCACTGCCTGTGGCCTCATATGCATAATGCACACCAAGGCGGTATATATCAGGAGCTCAACCGCATACCTCAGAGTGGTATATCTATTACATATATATATATATATTCGATGGTAGCACAGTAGTGCTACCATAGTTAGCTGAGGAGCCCCTTAATGTTAAATGGTGAAACTTTGCACCTTAATAACTTTACCATAGTTCAATGGATTTGCCTGAAATTTGGCAGGTACAGGATGGAACCATAGATCTCAGAATCTACCAACTTTCATACTGGTCCTATATATGGCTGCGGAATTATTAAGCAACATCCTCAGGCACGCAATTACTTTTGGCGCATTCTTTGCTCCTCGCCGCACCTACAGGTCGTGATGGTTTGTGTGACCAGTCCAAAATTTCAGGGAATGTGTAGCCAGCATCCCCAATGTGCTCTTTGAAGATTTTGTGAAAAATATTGGACAGTTCAAAAGTTATTCGAAAACAAGTTCCCATTATAAGTCAATGGGAAAAGAACAAAAAGTTCTCCACTTTCACAAATGTAGTTTTAGTGTTGCAAATGGCCCTAGTAGTGTTGCAAATCTGCCATTTTGTTTTCAGTTACTGATCACAGAAATGCTTGGCATTTAAAATTGGGACCATCTAGGGACACAATTATTTTTGTGTTTATCTATTCGAGCCCTGAGGATGCTAGCCATGTCTTTATTTTGGGGTTAAACACCCTAGAAATATGTTTTTCAAATTTCTGGGAAAAGTAGTGCCACAAAGTATTGTCTCACCTGTGACATGTTCACAAAATTTGTGAAAGCTTTCTAAAATCATACACTACTTTTCTAGGCTATGGCCAAATGATAGGAATTCTTTGCCACCCTGCTGCAAAAACGGTTTGGTCTTTTGGGCTGAAATTTGAGGGAAGGCAGCCAACATCTCACAGATGGCCTTTTCATGGTTTGCTGCCAAAATATTGCATAGATGCAAAGTTATGGTACTCAAGTTGAAGTTTTTCCTGTAGACTAACATGGTGGCATCCGCTGCGCCCTTTGGGACTTGTATCTCGGAAATGGTGTGAGATACAGAATTTTCATCATGACAGTGAAAACCTAGCCAGGAAACTCATGAATCATGTGAAATTAATTTTTTTCCTACGTCACATGCTTCCTGAGATATAAGCAATTTAGTATTCCAACAGCTCATTTTCTGCTCTGAGGCCCATTATTATGCATACATTCTTTGTACACACTGACCCAGATATTCAAACTGCACCCAAAAAGCAACAGCAGGAGCAAGTGCAAGTTCACTGCACCCATATGCAAGAAGTGCGATATTCAAAAAAATCGCAGGCTCAAGACAGCTTCTGTGGCACACGACTGAATATCGCACCACCTGTGCCATAGCGCAACCAGGGATGTGCAGTTGCACAGTCCAGATGTTCCATAGCGCAACCAGGGATGCTCAGTGGAGCAGTCCAGATGCGCCATAGCACAACCGGGATGCTCAGTGGAGCAGGGCAGCAGTGCAACAGCACAACCAGGGATGCGCAGGGACTGGATGCAGGGGCCCACCACCCATGCCACAGATGGGCAGAGGAGCACACAGCAGAACAGACATTGCCCCCACACCCCATGCACTGCACAACCGGTGGAGAGACAGAATAACCACCGGCCCATGGATACCAGCAACAAACCCACAGCAGGGGCATGGTGCCCCAGCACACCTCCTGGCAAGCTGTGACCGGCACAGAAGGAGGGCCGACCACCCTGTGCCACACTATCCCACCAATGCAAAGCACACCCTGCACCATGATCTCCAGACACCCTGCCTAGGAGCAGTGTCCACCAGTGCAGGACACCCCATGCATGCCACCACCCCCACTGTGACAATGCAACCCCTGCACCACAGAACCATGCAAGGCAGCCCCACCACATGAGCACCCATCAGTGGGTGGCAGCACAGGCGATGCAAAGACTGCACCACAGTGCCACCACGCATTCCCCGCGAGGTACAGCTGAGAGACCGACCATGCGTTGGCACATGAGGTACTCCACATATGACAGGGCATGCACTGGACCCCATCACCAGTGGTACAGCACCCTGCACACCCTCTCAAGGACACACTCCGACCCAGCACTGGCCACGACAGTGAGCAAAGACACCCACAGTGGTGCATGGAAGCATGCACCACACAGGATGCAACACAGTGCATGGACAAACACCCACCCATACCCAAGGGCACACCAACACAGGGACACAGTAGTGGGGCAGCCAAGCCCCATCGTGTGGCCACAGAGAACTGTGTCACATGGCCAGCACCCCTCCATGGCACAGGAGTGCCAGCCACCATGACCAGGCACCATGGAGCCATACGCCCACCAGCATGTGCCCGGATCACAAGTGACAGACAGTGGTGCACATCCCTGACACACTAGGTAACAGCATGGAGGTGGGACAACAACAGCGGAGGACACAGTGTCACCCAAGGCAGACATGCACCACACCAGTGACAGGAGGCAACCCGCACAGTGCCTGGCACAGTGGCTGTCCAGCATGAACAGCCACCACTGACATGCCAGCAGACAGTGCAGGTCACAGACATGCAAGGGTGTCAGCTGCACTGGCCATGGATGGTCTGACAGGTGCACCATGGACACAGAGCATGCACTGTGTACCACTGCACACAGTCATCCAGTGCACAGGAACAACACACACACTACAGACAGTGACTGAGAGCCACTCAGACACCATACTCACTTCCCCATGGACACACACACACACACACACACACATATGACTGCACCACCCTGGACGCCATGTACACCACGGCAGTTGAGCACCTATAGCCCACTGAAAATCAGAGACCACCACAGTAGGCATATCAAAGGAAATGTATTTAAAAACTGCAAACAAAACTATATACAACTATTTACAAAGGCTTGGTGGGAGGGCCACAAACAAGGTGGGGGTGGGTAAGGGCAGGGGTAAGCAAATGGTAGAGGAAGCAGGGTGTGAGGGTGTGTCCAGGGAGGTAGGGGAAATCAGGGGCATTGGTAAGCTCAGTGGGAGCCCTGGTCTGGCTGCTCCTCCCACCATGACACCGTCTGACACCCAGCATGTCGATCCATTCTAGTATTTCCAGTGATGCCCTGGCAACCTGAAGGATCTCCTGCAGTGCCACTCTGATATCGTGCAGCTGCTGTCCATCTAGGACAAGGGAGCAGAGTCAATAGGTGTGAATGCACAGCCTCATGCAGCCCACCACTGTGCATGGCATACGGCCATGGGACATGCCTCTGTGATTGTGTGTGACCACCCACAGTGATCGCGCCCACAAGACCTGCCCACCCAGGTGCACACAGCCATGCGGACCGCTGCACACACCCACGGCCAAGGCCTGCACAGCACCACCGTGGCTGTTCAGTGACATGGCTATGCGGTGTGAAGGCAGTGGCACAGCCATGTACCGGTGCATGCATGGACCACCATTGATGCACTCCCAGACATACAGCACCACTGGACAGTGCTGACTGTAACAAGTTGCATGCATGGCAGTGGTGTCAATGGATGGTGGCCATGCCCCGCTGCTCACTCTGTTACACAGCATGCAATAGTAATCATGGATGTAAGGCACTCACCATCATCAGGCTGGTCCCTGCGCCTGTCTTGTCTGGCCACCCTCTTGGCCTGCTGTTCATCATGGTGCAGCCTCCCTCCCTCACCTGCCAGTGCTCCTTTGGGTCTAGGGTGCAAACATGGAGAGGAACATCAGTACAATCTGGTATCAAAGTCCTCCCGCCCCGTGTGTGTGCAATCCCACACAGCCAACGCACCTCCCCCACCCCGATACCACCACCATGGTCAACACTGGATGGCCCCCATGTGCTGGACACATGCCACCATGATACCCATATGGACGTTAACAGTGTATGGATGGGGCACCTACCTGGCTGTGGCACTGTGCCCCTCCTAGCATGTGCCCACAGGCGGGCAAGCCTTTCTGGGTCCTGGCACTGCAGGTCACCATAGCAGTGCATGCACTGCTCGTGGTCCTCTCCCATGCCTGTGGCCTCCTCCAGGGCCACCGCCACCTCCTCCCACACCGCACTCCTGGCCCTTTCCAGGGTGTCTCCCCAAATAGGGAAGTGGCATGGAGCTCCACTAACTGGACCAGATTGGCCAGTTCCAGTTGGCACCAGATGGGCACCCATCTCCCTGCCATCCTGTACTGTTTTGGTGTCAAAATGGCACTCTGTAGCACACGTTCACCATGTGTGGATACTGTGCAGTACTGCACTGTCATTCCCCATCATGCTGTCACCGAACAGCGTGATAGAGGTGCACCCATGTGAGATGGCACCTAGGGGGCAAAGGTTGAGCACAGGGTCAGGGTCTCTTGCTCACGGACCGCCACATCACGATTGGTACTCACCACACGTAGTGAAGTAGGGTGCCTGTGTACCACTTCCTGTAGTGGCCTACCAGGCTGTGGCCTCAGTGCACCTATGGTGCCCCAGTGCCTGAGCACCATACATGTGAACAGCGAGTATTACCACTGGCACAATGATGGCCGTACCCTGCATTGCTTCCCACACAGCACATCAGCAGCGTGGCAGGCGTCGGCATCAGCACCCGGGTGTGCGCCATTCGGTGTCCACCATGCATGTCACAGAAACGCACCCTCGCTCTGAGCACATCTCAACACAATTGCGCAAAGCACAACAGTGTGATATTCAGCCGCATATGCAAATCAGCTAATCAGCCATTCAATGGTGCAGATACCACATTAGCATCCACTTAAAATTGTGCCTTGCCTCATTTGCATGTGTTGCACTATAAAAATGTGACATTGGGCTGCAGTGGCCATAGTCTGTTATTGCAGTCTATTGTGGTGAGTTGCATGCTGTTTGGGAGTGTGGACTCTGGTGTGTGGGACATGCATGGGACTGCACAGTCACAGGTAACAGCTGTCATTTCCACAGGATAAAGAATGAGTGATCGTGAGGTGGAGGAAGAGGAACAGAGACATGGGAGGAAGAGAGGCCTAACTTCACCAAGGCAGAAACAGATGCCCTGTTTGAGGCCTACCTTGACCAGGAGCCACTGCTCAGCGGACAGCGGGAACACTACACACCCATGCTGCTGCATGGGGAAGAGGTGGCGCATGCTGTCAACCTGCATGGCAGCCACCAGCGGTCGATGCAGGAGTGCAAAAAGATGGACACGGACAGGCGGAGGATTAAGGACAAGGTGGCTGCCATCCGGGTAGCACGGGCTGTGACCGGTGGGGACAGCCGGCCGTGCAACGCCTGACCCACAAGAAGAGCGGGTTGTTGGCAGCATGTGGCATTGTGCCATTGAGGGTGTTCCTGGTGGTGGATTCCAGATGGGTGGTAGGCCGTCACTGCATGGTAGGTCCTGATCTGTCAATGGGGGAGACAGGGTAGAGCAGATACATTAGTGCTACTGTGTTCCTTACAGCTCCTGAGCATCTACATGGGTCAGCGGTGGTGGGCTTGTCCACTGAGGGTGATACCATGGACATAGAGGAGGGCCGTCCACCTCCACAGGTGTCAAGAGTCAGGGCGGCAGTGGGCCGCCTGGCTGTCTGGACTGATGTTGGTGGAGCAGGTGCGGAGGAGGCCCTGCCCGTGTCCCAGCGTGCCAGCGTCCATGGATGCCATCATGCTGAGACTCAGGCTGGTGCTGGATCCATCACTGATGATGATACAGCACACTTCATAGACAGTGATACGTGTGGGCCACAGGATGGCCACACAGCAGGTGACAGCATGGGCATGGCCGTGGGTGGTGCCACCGTGGAGGCCTCGTGACATCACAGTACCAGCCTGTGCCTATCTGCACCAGTGGGGCAGCACTGGTGTGTGTCCAGGACAGTGGGGCTGTTGCAGCCACTGCAGCGGCACTGTTGAGCCCTGAGCAGCAGCCGGAGGGGCAGTGTCAGCAGTCAGCCAATGGCCAGGGGGTACAGTGTTGGGGGTGGTGCCAGTGCACCACCTGTGGACATGCCCAGGTCTGGCCCTGGGTGCAGCGCCCACCCTCAAGGGTGCTGCCCATCAGGGCCGTGAACACCGTGAGGGACAGCATGCTGATCAGGCAGGTGACCTCTTAGAAGAGCACACCCGCATACTCCAAGAATCAGGCAATCAGCAGTTGTGGCTTGTGGACGGTGGTGGATGCACTCAGTGCAGCTCTGCACCAGTCAGAGGAGCAGCACAGCAGGGACACCGGTCTACTCCTGCAGGCATGGACCGGATGCAGGAGGATGTGACCACTGTCATTGACAGGCTGAGACAGACAATCACAGCTGCCATGGCCACAGTGGGCACACAGTTATTTACCCACGCGTCACAGACACGCCGCAGTGCAATGTCCACCCCAGTTCCCGGTGTCGTGTGACACCCTCCTTTTGAAACCGGGTTCAGCTGTGGCATCCTGAGCACACCTGGCTCAGGCATGTTTGGTGTGCTGCAGACCCCGCGTGAGCATGGTCATGTTCACGCGAGTGGAAGCCCTGCGGACCATCGGTGCCACCCCATGAGGCCATTGATCAGCCTGTCACTGCTGATGAGTCTCGGTGGGGCTGCCCATGCATCCGTGACAGCTGTGGCACTGTGGCGCATGACTGACCTGTCTCCCACCATGGCTACTGTCTGATGCTGCCCTGTGTGCATTGTGTTGTTCAGCGTGCAATGCACAGGTGGGGTACCTGGCCCTGCACACACACACACACACACGTTCCATCTGCACACCCTCCCAGCTGCTGTCCAATGTGGCGTGTGCATGATGATGCCTGCATTGTGCTGTCCGCTACTGTGCAATGGTGCCCAGTGTCTGACACAAGCATAATGACAGGCACTGGGCATGGTGTTTGTGGACGTGTGTGTGCTAGGGGTGGCGGTTTGGGTCGGTGTGCCTCCTACCCTTTGTGCATATCTTGTGGTGTGTATGTGTGTGTATGTGACTGCATGCCATGTTAGACCTTGCCCATCCCTGACGGCGTGCGGTTCCATGCGCGGCCAATTCCCTTAATGACATGCACCCTGGGGTTTGTCCATGCATGTTTTGGGTTGTGCCCTTGCCACTGGTGGTTGCACATGGCCCCATGACTTACCTGGGTTGGTTGAAGTGCTCCTCTGTGATGGTGTCCTGGTGCAGTTGTGCCATCCGGATCAGTCAGGGGTCCCTTCAACCAAGGGGCTGCCCATCACCATCTTCATCAGCGTCCTCATCGTCCCCATCGCTGTCCCCTCTTCAACCTGCGGCTATCCCACAGTCATTGGCCATGTTGTGCAGGATGCAACAGGCCAGGAATAGCCCACAGGCCTTTGAGGGGCTGTATCGTAGGGCACCTCCAGACATGTCCAGGCAACGAGACGTGCCTTCAGCATCCTGAACACCCACTCGATGACATTGTGTGATGGCATGTGTCTCATTGTAGCATTGCTATGATGGGGTCACGGCGCGTATGGTGTGAACAGCTAGGGACGGAGTGGGTATCCACTGTCACCTGTGTGTAGAGGGTGGACATTAGTTTGCTGATCAGCGTTGCCCTGCCATGGTCCATCTAGGCAGTAGCCATGTCACGTCTGACTATGCCCTCCCAAGCTCCATGTCTTTCTGTGTGATTTGCATACTCACCCACTACGTGGCCAGTGGGGATGTCCCCACTCTTGAACCTGTGGCACAGTGCAGACTGGTGCCAGATGATGGCATCATGTGCTCCTCCAGGGTGCATGGCACAGACATTGATTATGCGCCCTGGCATCGCATACCACCTGACAGTTGATGCTTGCATACCCTTCTGATTTATGTATGTGGCCCCTTTGGGGCCAGGTGTGTGGATGGCCACATGGGTGCAGTCTATTGCCCAGGCATGCCAGGCATACGTGCTACCCTGTGGAACTCCTGTATGTTTGCTGTGCTCTCTGCCAGTGTGCTGGGAAATGGATGTGCTCTGCAGCATGTTGGCAGCAGTGCGCTGAGGAACTGGGTGAGAAGGCATGACACGGGCCGACTGGGTTATGCCTGTCATGTCCCCTGTTGGTCTTTGGAAGGTACCCGTGGCAAGCAGGCACATGACAGCTGTCACTTTGGTCTCCACTGACAGAGCATGGCTCCGTTGTGTGGGTGCCTGCATCACAAAACTGCACAGCTCACAGAGCCCTCAGGATTGCCCAGTTCAGGTGGTACCAGCCCACGATCTCAGTATCAGTGTACAGTTTGAAGCTGGGTGGGCTCGGTACCACCTGTTGGAGGCATACCACCGATGGGCCCTTCCACGGCGCGCCCCTGCTGCCTACCTTTTCACCTCCTCATAACTGCCTACATCTGGATGGTGGCACTGGCCATGTCCCTGGCTTGTGTTACCCTCCCGCAGCTGTTTTACTGTTCCCCCGCTGTCCTTACTGCTACTCCCCTGCACAGGGAACACCTCCCTGTAGTGGCCGTACTGCCCACTGTCTGTGCCTCAGTGCTGTGTGGCACTTCCAAATGTTGTCCTACACTGTGGCACAGGCTCCCCACAGCTTCCCTGTTCCTGGTGGTTCCAGGTGCTCTGTCCTGCTCATGCCCTATCCTGCTCACAGTTTCTGTGTGCCTGTGTGGCTGCCTGCAGTTCACCGACATGTGGCTTCCCTGTAGTGTTCTTGCGCCTCTAACTTGTTACTTTTTATTTTGGATAATTTCTGTTATTGCACAACTTTCATTTACTCCACTATTGCGCATGGTGCATGTTGTTGAATTTTGCACTACTTAATTTATGCATGGTTCCTCCCCTTCAGTTGCATGCATTCATTACCATTGCGCTCTTGCTCACTGTGATTTGGGGGCGCATCTGCCTCCCACTGAATATCTAAAATGGCGTATTTTGGACTTACGCTGGTGCATCCCTGTTGTGCATGGGGCAACCCTTTTGAATATCTGGGCCCCTGTGTTTCTCTATGCTGTTGTTGGGTAAACACAGGGTGTACACATCCGTCACTGTTACAGTTACGTTTACACTTGCATTTCTGTTCCCATTTGTGTTAGCGTTCCTTTGTACACCACCATGTGTTATCCTTTGCATTTCTGTTTGTGCTTGTGTTTGCCTTACTCTTACCATTTGTGTCTACAGTCCTGTTTCTGTTTGTGTTTCACTTTGTGTCACTGTGCACATTACCATTTGCATTTGTGGCAGCCCTTCCATTTGCATTTGTCTTTCGTTTTCCTTCATTGTTATTCTTACCATTACCATTTGCATTTCCAACTGCTTTCCCTGCCAGTGCGTGTTATGCATTGCATTTCCATATCGCTTGCGTTTGCATTTCTGTTTCCTTTGGCATTATGTTACCATTACCATTTGCGTTTCAATTGCGGTATCATGACCGTGCATGTTATGGTTTGTGTTCGTACTCGCTTGCATTTGCATTTGCATTTTGTTTCCTTGGCGTTATTGTTGCTTTTACCATTACCATTTGCATTTACAATTGTGGAACCGTGACCGTGTGCAAAACGGTTTGCATTTCTGTATGTGCTTGCATTTATGCTTTCTGTTTCCTTTGGCATTATTTTAGCTGTTACCGATACCATTTAAGTTTCCAATTGCGGCACCGTGACCATGCGCATTACAGTGTGTGTTTCCATATGCGCTTGTGTTTGCCTTTGTGTTTCTGTTTCCTATGGCATTATTTATCCTCTTACCATCACGATTGCATTTGCAATTGTGGTACCATGCGTGCACGTTACACTTTGTGTTTCTATAAGCGCTTGCATTTGCCTTTCCATTTCTGTTCCCTTTGGCGTTATTGTTGCTGTAACAGTTAACAGTTGCATTTACAGTAGCGGTATCATGACCGTGCATGTTTCCAGTTGTGTTTCTGTGTAGCTTGCATCTCCATTTGTGTCACTATTCACTTTGGTGTCACTTTGCGCCTGTGTTTCTATTAACATTTGCGTTACCATTTATGTTTACATCACCATGTGTGTAACCATTAGCACTTGCATTTGCGTTGCAGTTACTGATAGTATGTCACAAGACATAACATGGTGAGGCGTGGGCCCCACCACTGCATTCTATTCACTTTTATAGTCCTCATTCTCAAAGAAGGAAATTCATGGCAAAAACTCTGTTTATCGTCAGTTAGGGTTGTTCCACAATGTCAAAGCGAGGAATTTGGTGCTAGGTTGAAGCCCCCTTGCACCCCAGCCTGCCCCAAACAGCATCTGGGTGTGCGTTGGGGTCATCAGTCTAACTCTCATCCCATTCTCCTATACCTCAGCTTCTTTACACATGTGATGGGGTGAGAGTTGAGGCAACGACCCCAACGCACACCCCGGATGCCAGTTGGGGGCTGGGGGTGCAAGGGGGTTTCAACCCTAACACTGAATTTCTGAGCTTTTGTCACTGTGGAAAACCCTAACTAATGCATTAAATGGAGTTTTTTCCATGAATATATATATATATATATATATATATATATATATCATATATATATATATATTTATATATACTGTATATATATATGAGGCAAAACACTCATTTAATGCATAGTTAGTTGTTCCATCAAGCGACAAAAGTGAGGAACAGTGTAATAGAAAGCTCCCTGACCCCCAGCCACACTTTCAACCGCATCAGGGGTGCGCATTGGGGTCGTCGGCCCTAACTCTCACCACATCACACATGTGTGAAGAAGCAGAGGTATAAGAGAATGGGGTGAGGGTTAGACCAATGACCCAATGCACCCCAATGCCGGTTGGGGTGGACTGGGAGATCCAAGGGGCTTTCAACCCTAGCACTGAATTTCCTCACTTTTGTTGCTGTGGAACAACCCTAACTGATGCACTAAACTGAGTTTTTGCCTCTAATTTCTCTTCTTTGAGAATGATAACGAGAAATAATGAATGTAATGTGTCATGGAACGCTGGGCCCGCACGTGATGTCTTGTCACATAGTAACATGATACCCACAAACACAAACTGTAAGTGCATGGTGATGCAAAACAAAACAGAAAGAGAAACAGTGCTGTAGACACAAATGGTAAAAATAAAGCAAACACAAGCGCATCATGAAAACGCAAAGGGTAACGCATATGGTGGCATAGACAGGAACGTAAGTGCAATGGGTAAGGAACCAGAAGCGAAGCGGTAATGGTAACAGTAATGTAAGCACCAAGGCTGGTTTTCCCCAAAGCTGCATAGAGAAAGACAGTGAGTACAAAGAATGTATGCATAATAATGGGTCTGGAGCAGAAAATGAGGAGTTGGAATACTAAATTACTTATATCTCAGGAACCGTCGACCGAGAAAAAAATTAAAATTCATATGATGTATGAGTTTCCTGGCTAGTTTTGTACTTAAGCATTTTTCTGATGAAAAGTCCGTATCTCGCACCGCTTCTTGAGATACGGCTCTGAAAGGTGCGGTGAACGCCTATAATGTTATCCTATGGGAAAAAGAGAAGTTCAGAGTGCCATAACTTGGCTTCCTGCAATATTTTTCACCAAACCACTGAAAGGCACATTCTGTGCGATGTTGGCTTTCTTCCCTTGAAATTTCAGCTCAAAAGACCAAACCGTTATTTTGCAGAAGGGCTACATCGGATTCCTGTAATGCGGTGGATGCCGTAATGTTATCCTATGGGAAAAAGTGTCAACTTTGGAGTTCCGTAACTTTGCCACTCTGTAATTTTTTTCACTGAAACACTGAAAGCACATCTGTGAGATACTGGCTGTATTCCATCCAAATGTCAACCCAAAGACCAAACCGTTCTTTTGCAGCAGGGTGCCAAAGAATTTCTGTCATTTTCCACAGCCTGGAAAAGTACTCGAACTTTGCAAAGCTTTTGCAAATTCATGCGACAGTGTTGCAAATGAGAAAGTACTTTGTGAAAGTACTTTTCCCAGAAATCTGAAAACGTATTTCTGGGGTGTTTTACCCAAAATAATGCCTAGCATCCTCTGGGTCCAACTAGGTGAATACAAAAGAATTAGGCTGCTAGAGGGTCCCAAATTTAAATGCCAAGCATTTTTCTGATCACCAACTGAAAACAAAATGGCAGATTTGCAACAGTAAAAGGGCCATTTCGAAAGTAAAAACTGCATTTGTGACACTGTCAAACTTTTTGTTAACTTTTCCCATTGACATAATGGGAACTTGCTTTCTGAATAACTTTTGAACCGTTTAATATTTTTCATGAAATCTTCAAAAGGCACATTGGGGACCCGGCTGCATGTTCCTGAAGATTTCATACCGTCGACAAACCATAAGACCTGTAGAAATGACCAAAGAATTGCAAAAAGTGTAAGTGTGCACACAGATCATGCTTAATAACTCTGCAGCCGTATATCTGAACAGTACAAAAGTTGGTAGATGCCAAGATGTATGGTTCTTGATCATGTATTCCAAATTTCAGGCAAATCCATTGAACGGTTGAAAAGTTATTAAGGTGCCAAATTTTAGGTTTAACATCTAAATGGCTCCTCAACCTCTAACTATGGTAGAACTACCGTACTACCATAATATATATATATATATATATATATATATATATATATATATATATATATATATGTAAGCAATAATACCCAACAGGGTGGCAGTATTGTGCTATATCGACCTAGGGGCGAATGAGGCCCGACGCTGCAGGTGGAGGGGCCTTTATAGCCCTGAAAGAGTCTGTTGTATAGCACAATACTACCCACCCTGGAGGTTATTATTGCACTTAGAAATGGGCTATCAGTAACAGTTATATAAAATATTTGAAAATTAAAAATAAATAAATGAAGAAGTAAAAATGAATACAAAAGTCAGTGTAGATGTTAAGTAGTTCCTTTACTAATGCCAGTAGAGGCGCTACTGCTATTTAAAGCTTGTAGTTTTTTTCCCAATTCCATTGTTTCTTAGATTGTTTCTGCACCTCTCCAACAGAAGTAAATAAATGCAGTATTTTAGGGCTTTTGTTTTCCTACCACACTACCCTCTTCAGAGTAGCTACCCTGCAGTTTTAGTCATCATTTATTTTGCTGTATGTTGTGATCACGATTGCGATCGCAAAAGGAACTGGGAAATTAGAAAATGAGCTACCTGCCAGGGCTATCTGATTGCTGTATTTTCAATTGCGATCGGAAAAGGAACCGGAAATTAAAAGATGAGCTGATTGCTGACAGTTCTTTACCTCCCTATCCCACCCGGAATTGCAGTGAGTGTTTCCTTTGTTCTTTCTTTTTTTTTTTGTGGCCGCTGTAAGGTTTGTAGAGCCCAATCCTTTCCCAAAAAGATCCTAAAGTTGGTAAAGGAGTTCTGCCTGCTGTCAAGTGCTGTCCGAGTGTTAAACATGATATGGTGCCACGATGTGGTGGGTGTTGTAGTCGGAGTATGCTTAAGTAATAAAAATGTGTGGTTTCTACACTGCCACTAGGTGCAATCCGGACCGTTAGTCAGGGTGCTGCATTTCCGCCCCATCAGTTTACACTCGGTGTCATCTGGAGTCATGGCGCTGCATTTCTGATTGTATTTGTCAGCTAATGGCTTGAAGTGATTATGGATGGCAGCCAAAATATTTATTGAGGTACAGGAAGGGGACATTATAGACTGAGACTTCAATTGTTGTAAGGAGCGAGCTTTCTGGGTTCACAGAGAATAAAATGGCGGCTTTTGCCAGCTGTCAAATTGCTGACATTTGAACAGCTGAGGATCTCCGTGATGGGGCACAAAGTCTGGTACCTTTTATTGACTGGGGTCTGTTGCCACGTAGATTAGGGGTATGCAGGACCTATCAACCATTCAGGATGCCGCATTCTTAATGCCCATTTTCTAAATATATATATATTCATTAGGAGCAGTCAGTTGCAGAGACAGGACTGTGCTGCAGCAGTATTGCATGATTTTAGTTGTGTTTTAATGGGCACACAAGCCCTTTGTTTCAATTGTGAACATTAAAACTGGATTTTTCTCTGGGAGTACCAGCTTGATCTCATGACCTCCGTTGCCCACTGCCAGAGGAGCGGAGACTGTGACCAAAAGTGTGCTATTGCGGCTATAGCTGCTGACTGGTGCAGCCCCTTAGTGCTGGACCACTGGTGGGCTATACTGTCTTTTTAAAGGCAGTATATTTGGCCAAACATGAGCGGAAGGTGCTTATATGGTAGCTAGGCAACACCTCTCTTGACAGGAACTTCTTGCTTCCGCCTCCCTCACTACAAAGCCTGAGCCATAGCGAGCAGCAGTACATTGGAAGCAGCCAGTTGCAGAGACAGGACTGTGCTGCAGCAGTATTATGTAATTTCAGTTGTGTTTTAACAGGCACATGAGCCCTTAGTTTTAATTGTGAACATTACAGCTGGATTTTTGTCCGTGAGTATTGCCCTGGTCTCTTGACCTCCGTTCCCCACTGCCAGAGGAGTAGAGGACTGTGACCAAAAGTATGCTTATGCAGCTATAGCTGCTGGCTGTTACAGCCCATTAGTGCTGGATCACTGGTGGGCTATACTATCTTTTAAAGGCAGTATATTTGTCCAGAGCACGAGCCAGCAGGTGCTTGTGTGGTTGCTAAACAAGACCCTCTTGTCTGGAACTTTCTCTTCCACCTCCCTCACTACAATGCCCGAGCCATAATGGCGGTGAGCAGGTAGTGGGTAAAATGGGGAAGAAGGCAAGAGCCCATACAGTAAAAGGGACAGTAAGTCTGCCATCACTAGGAGTAAACACACAAATAGTTGTTGAACATGGACACTGTCTGTAACATTAATTGGGGGTGAAATTGAATTAAATGCTGTGTTTGCAACTGATTTAAAATAGGTAATATTGAAGTGTCCAAGTACATGTATGAGCAGTGTGTTGAACTGAAAGATTTAAGAATTAAAATATTAGGGTTAGAATTAGAAATCAAATGTTACAAAACAACACTATAAGTAAGCAACAAACAACTGATAAAGAATTTGGGGCTAGGGATATAGCAGCAGGACCTGCAAGTAAAAGAAACAGGGATGCAAGTGATGACCTGTAGCACTACATTTAGGCACAAATACAATAGAAAAGGAGAAGAGCAATGCAGTTTGCAGTACCAACACAATAGCTTTTCACCCTTGGAACAATTAATGGAAGACATTGAAACAGAAACAGACAATCTTCTAGGTCCTAGCTACGGAAGACTGGAATAATACTGAGCTAAACCCTATAGATACTCAGGTTGGAATAGTACCAACAGAACCTAATGTATTAGACAGGAATGTATATATGTGTGTGTGTGTATATATATATATATATATATATATATATATATATATATATATATATATATACACTTGGGGATTCGATCATTAGGTACACTGACCACACTACAACTAAAATTAGTAAACACTCAGTGATTAACAGTTGTTTCCCAGGTGCTGGAGTAAGAGATATGATTACCATTACTGGGAACTTAATGGCAAAAGCACCAGCTAACTCACTGATGCTAGCACATTTAGGGCCAATGATGTAAGAAACTCAAAGCACAGGACATAGTTAATGCTATAGATGAAATCCGAAGAAGGATTGTTGAGAGCAACAGTGAGTTAATATTATCAGAAATACTGCCTATCCCAAGGATGAACAATAAAATCAATACTAAAATTAAAAAAATTATTAACTGGATCAGACAATGGGGTCTAATGAAGGGCATTCGATGTATTAAAGTTGGGAGCTTTTGAAAGTCCAAGCAATTTATTCAGCCATGATAGGTTACATCTGAGCAGATTGGGGAGATGTTTTGGGAAATCTGTTTTCAAAAGAAATAAAGAATGCTTTAAACTAGAGGCATTGGGGACAGGGATTTAGGTTTTGGTACTATTACTAATAATAAGAAACACAAAATACATATAGGAAGAAACAATAGTGAAACAAATAAAAACAAGCATTTGTCAATGCCGAATGTTGTCTTGCTGGCATTGGCATTGGTATCTGAGAGTTAGAGATGCATTATAGGAATGGCAGTGAAGTATAGAACTGGCGCCAACCCCACCCACCCTGCAGAAACTGAGAGGCACTGGGTGTGCCTTTGGCGTCAGCTATAATGCTCATGGCATTTTACCTCACCCTACCCTGTAGACACTGACAAGTGTTGTGGTGTGCTTTGGGGTCTTTGGGCCTTATACTTAACCCATTCCATAAGGAAATACACTGAGACAGGTGCAGTATAGGAGAATGGGCCTCACCCTACCCTGTAGGCACTGACAAGTGTCGTGGTGTGCTTTGGGATCTTTGGGCCTTATAGTTACCCCATTCCATAAGGAAATACGCTGAGACAGGTGCAGTATAGGAGACTGGGGTGAACTTTAGGGCTGAACAATCTAAGGCACACCTTGATGCCTGTCACTGGCTGCAGAGTGGGGGTGGAATGGTGTGAGCATTACGGCCAATGATCCCAAGTCGCACCCCTGATGCCTGGCAGTCTGTACAGGGTGGGTGTTGTTGTAAACCCTAATGTTGTAGGAGTTTGTTGGTATTTTCACTCCAAATTTTCAACATAGCCTTTTGTGACCCTACCTCATGAAGATGGCATAATCAGTTTGTTAGCTGAGAGGTGGTTTTGCACAGCAGCTATGCCATTTGGTGACATGGACGTAAACACATTTTGGGCAGGATGTGAAAATGACAACTGTATTGTTCATGAGGAGGCGTAAAAAATGGCAATGTTGAAAATCTGGAGTGAAAATATGAAAAAGTGGTGAAGTCATGAGCATGTATAGAAACTGTGCAACACATGTCGGTAACCCAATAATTTTGGGATTTTTAGACACATTTTCAAGATAGGCATTTTGGGACCTCCCTCATGAACAGTGTCACTGTACTTTTGTTACTCTGTCCCAAAAGTTGATTTCCCACAGTGACCACGCCATTATGCCCACAGGTGCGAAACACATTTTGAGCAGACTGTGAAAATGATAGCTGTACTGTTCATAATGAGGGTGAAAAATGCCAGTGTTGAAAATCTGGCATGAAAATATTGCAAATTTGCAAAGTTACAGGGTGCGTGGAAACTGCACAACGCATCCTTGTAACACAGTCATTTATGGACTTTCATCACCAAATTTTCAACATAGGCATTTTAGGACCTCTGCTCATGAACAGTGTCACTGTCATTTTCTCAAACTGTCCTGAAAACTGATTTTGCACAGCTTCAGTGATTCTACTCTGGACGTGCGAAAACACATTTTGGCCAGGATATGTAAAATGACAGCTGTACTGTTCATAAGGAGGTGTGGAGAATGCCAATTTTGAAAATCTGGAGTGAAAATATTACAAATTCATGACATTACGGTGTGCGTGGAAACAGATGAATGCACGTTGTAAACAGCGCCATTTTGGATGCTTACTAAATTTGCAACATAGGCTTCTTTGAGAGCCCCCCATGAACTGTGGTGCTGTATTTTGTTATCAGTCCCAAAAGGTGATTCCATGCAGTGACCATGAAATCACCTTTCGGGACCAAATAACGCCATGACACATGAGGATGGGCCCAGTTTAATCCCATGTTGAAAATTTGGTGCAAAAATTCTAAAACATGCCTGAGATAGGCTCCAAAGTTGAAAAAAACATTTTATGCCATTATACAGCTTACGGCATTTCTTCAGTTTGCGGTTGGCTTTGAAGAGTGCAGACGTGTTCCCGGTCCACAAAGATCATCGCACCGGACTCTGGAGGTAAGTATGGGGTGAGAAGGGATGTGGGAGGCAGGGTGCACAGAGGTGTATGTCGCGGTTGGGGCAGGAGCTGGACAGACTCGAGGACCCGTTTTCTTCTTTACAGGTTTAAAAAAACATTGTGGGACTTTTATTTTTACAAGGGCATTTTGGCATGCTGGGGTGGGCTCCCAGCATGCCACCTAATGGGGGTCTAGCGATGGGGGATTGGGCACCCCATTGGCTTTATACTGAAGGGTGGGCAACAGCTGCAGGAGTGGGCACCCACCTCGGCACATAAGAAATGGGGTGCATTATGCCGACGAGAGTGGGCTCCCGTCGGCACATAAACTGGGTCAGGGCATGCCAACAGGGGATTGGACACCCCAAAGTCAGTATTGTGGCAAGCAGTGTGCAGCCATGTTTATACTAATGTTTCACCAGGAAGGCACATTGGGAGATGCGCTGCGTGTGGCGAGAGCTTTGCTCTCATTACAGCGGACCTTTCATAGATGTGCTCACACATTATGTATTCCTGGTGCGGTGTCTGCATGCTGGCTTATTGAGAATTAGGCACGCACCTACTGATGCGTGCCCTGCATTAGCCCATCAGTGACTGCGCCTCCAAATCTGCTACTAACACAATATGCTGACAGACAAGCGCCGAGCCAACATAAAATGGATAATCAAGGTAGCAAAGAATATAATAGGAAGATAAGCATATTATTAACTAATATAGAAGCCTAAAAACAAGATTGAAGAACTAAAAACAATGTTATACTCCCATCAAATGCAGGTATGCGCACTATCAGAAACATGGTTACAAGGCGGAGATGGAGGGGCTAATATTCCCAGTTACAGTGTCTTTTATAAGAACAGAAAAGGGCAAAAGGGGGTCACTATATATGTAATGGGTACTTAATAGCACATGAAATATCATGTTCGCTCAATCAGTACTTAGCCCTTTTACATCACGCAACTGCGAGGAGATCGCCATATAGCGATATTCAGCAGGGGCAACTGCACAGGCGCAGATAGCAGTGTGCCAATGTACAATAGTAATGAATGCATGTGCAAGAGCAGGGGGTACCCATGAATATGCAGCACAGTGCAATATTCAACCCCGACCAATGGTGCAAGTGAGGAGCAACTGCCAGATGCCAGAGCAGACTTGAGCCTTTAAAACAGGGCGCAAGCTGGTGGAGGCACCTGCACAGGGGAGCAGGACAGAGGAAGACAGACAGGCTGTCAGAGTGAGAAAGAAGGAGACACAGAGAGACACAGAGAGACAGAGAGAGAGACACAGAGAGAGACACAGAGTGAGACAGAGAGAGAGAAAGAAAGAGAGAGAGAGAGAGAGTGGGACAGACAGGAGGCCAACAGAGGGTGAGAGGTGGGCATGTGGGTCCACAGAACCAAAGGAGCAACACAGGCACCCACAAGGGTGGGAAAGAGCCCACAGGCAACAGCCAGCCAGGGACAGGGAATGGAGGAGGTGGCCCTGCTGAGTGACAGGCACTGCCCACAGAGGGGATGGGCCAGTGAAGCTGGATACCCAGGGGATGACAGGACAACAGGGGCCATGGCCAGTACAGCATTCCAGATGGAGGCCATAATGAGGGGTGTGAGGAGGCAGGAGGCAGAGCGATGTGGCTGTGGAATGGCCTGTCGGCGGTATGCCCGGAACAGGTAGTACTAGCCCGCATCAGCTTTGAGACCCGCTGACACAGACATCGTGGACTGGTAATGCCTGAACTGGATGATTCTGAGGCAGCTCTGTGAGCTGTGCAGTGAGAAGATGCAGGCACCCACCAGACGGCAGTCACGCCTTGGCAGGGGAGATGAAGGTAACAGCTGTCATGTGCCTACTCACCACTGGCACCTTCCAGAGACCAGCAGGGGACACCACAGGCATTACTCAGTTGGCCATGTCACGGCTCCTCACACAATTCCTCAATGCCTTGCTGCCTCATGCAACAGAACACATCCACTTCCCAGCACACAGGCAGAGTGTACAGCAACCATGCAGGAGTTCCACAGGGTGGCATGGATGCCTGGCAAGCTTAGGGGCCACCGACTGCACCCATGTAGGTATCCACATGCCACCTGGCCCGGAGGGTAGCCTATGTCAACAGTAAGGGCTACCCCAGTATCAACTGCCAGGTTGTGTGCAATGCCAGGAGGTGCATAACCAATGTCTGTGCCACACACTCAGGGGCATACATGATGCCTTCATCTGGCACAGCTCAGCACTGTGCCACAGGTTTGAGAGTGAGGAGATCCCCACAGGTCACCTAGTGGGTGAGTATGGCATGAACACAGGCAGCCGGATACAGCAGGGCATGGGAGGGGTGGGCAGGGCGGAGCACTGGTGACTGTACCTGGGAAGGGGCATGGGGCACAGTGACAGAGGACACCAGGCTAACCATCTATCTGTCCACACAGGTGACAGTGGCTACCACTCAGGCTCTGGCTGCTCACCTTCTACTGGCACCATCATTCCCAACAGAGGAGCAGTACAATGAGGTACACACCAGCACATAGAACATCATTGAGCAGGTGTTCAAGGATGTTGAAGGCATGGTTTTGTTGTAGACAGGTCCAGCGGTGCCCTACAGTATAGCCCTTGAAGGCCTGCAGCCTATTCCTGGCCTGCTGCATGTTGCACAACATGGCCATTGACTGACTGTGGGATAGCTGTCGAGGCTGAAGGGGAACAGCAGTGGGAACAATGCAGGTGATGGGCGGGGGTGGTGGGCAGCCCTTCCAGGTGGAGGGATCCCAGCTCAGAGGATGGCACACCAGCAGCATGAAACAATTGCACGGAGCACTACAGCACATGCAGGTGGTGGACAAACACCCATGCACAGAACAGACACAGTGGCAAGGCACACAGGCATGTGCTGGCATGGCCAAGTGCATACTCACACAAGCAAGGGGCAGGTGCGGGAGGGCCATGCCACTCAGCCACATGCAACACCTCACAGCACAGTACAGCAACCAACACACACACACACACTGGCACCTGCAGATATGCCCAGGTGCAAGCACGTATGGATCAGACACAGGTAACCAGTGCACATACGCAGCCAGTGCTGAGATGGCATCATCACACACATGCCACATGGGCCATTGGCTGGGCAGGAGTGCACACAGGCAGCATGTGGTGCAACACACAGATGCCACAACTCTGTCATGCACACACACACACACACACACACACACACACACACACACACATGCTCATGTGCACACAGGGCAGTAGCTGCAGAAGCGAACAGGGTGGCATGCACATCAGGTCTGCCGTGGTCATGGAGGAGGCTGTGCCATGGCTGCCCAGCAGCTCTAGGCTGCGCAACAGCCATGGGGGTCTGTGACTGTCCCCAGGGGTGGTACTGTGGGAACATGACCGTGTCCCCGCAGGGGTCTGCAAGCTCCCAAACAGGCCTGCACCAGGCCTGCCTGGGATGCCCACAGCAGAGCCTGGCATTGACACTGAGGGGTTGCCCGGCGCTGGGGCCATGGGGTGGACATTGCACTCCGCAGTGTCCGTGGCAAGTGCCACGCCCAGTGGCAGCCAGTGGTGCAAGGCTGACCGTGATTGCATTGGCAATGTTCTCGGGGCACGGTAGTGTCCTCCCGTGGGTGATATATGGCCTCCAGGACCTGCTTGGTGCCCTGTCATGCTGTTTGGCTGCCTGGTACACCTCTGCATGGAGTGCATGCACCGCAGCTATGAGCAGCACCTGTTGCTCCATGGAGGCCTGCAGCAATCTTGTGTGCTCGGTCAAGGGGTCGGTGCCCAGGGGTGCATGGGTGTGGCACTGACCCACTGGTGGTGCATGACTGCTGCATGGCCCCCACACAGGTGGGCACTGCACAGCAGGGTCCACATGGGGTTAGACAATGTCAGGTGCACTGGCAGCAGATGCTGCACCTGGCCACAACGTCTCCCAGCCATCTGCTGCTGCCGCCCTCTGGCCCTGTGCACTGGCCAGTGCCTGTGCAGTTGCACCACCACCACCACCCAGTGCCACTGGGCCTGCACACATAGCGGTACCAGTGGCAGTGGCAGACAGCTGTTCCACTGCCAACAGGCCACTGGCCGTGCTGCCAGTGATGGTGGATGGTAAGGTGTCCTCCTCCCTCAACATGGCCCCCACTGTCCAGGACTATGGTCACTTCATCATCAGTGCCAGACCCTGCCGTGATCTGTGTCTCCACACAGAGCATGCCATAACTGGCATCTCACTGGAACACAGCCAGGGCCTCGTCCACCACCATGCCCAGGACATCCGGCTGGATGGCGATGGTGTTCTGCAGCCGATAGTGCCCCAGATGCCTGTGAGGAGGATGGCTGGTCCTCCAGGGCTGGGAACCCTGACACTGCATGCTGGTGAACCAGTGCTGGTAGGGAACACAGATGCATTATGTGCGCGAAATCAGCCAACCCCAAGCTGCCATATCTACCATGCAGTGATGGGCTCCCTCTGGTTTGGAAGCCACCACCGGCACACTCTCAACAGCACTGCACTGCATGGTGGCTGCCACCAGCTCCTCCTGCGCCATGAGCTGTGGCATGGCAGACTGGCCCCCACCTGTGGGAGACCTGGTGGCCCATATGGCCACCACCTTCTCCTTGATCTGACATCTGTCTGTGTCCATCTTCTTCTTGCACTCCTGTGCAGAACACTGGTGGCTGCCCTGCTGGTTCACAGCCACCACCACCTCCTCCCAGGCTGTGGCCCTGGCCTGGGGTGTGCCAGTGGCACCACTCAGCAATGGCTCCTGTCAAGGTACACCTTGAACAGGGCATCTGCCCACTTTAGTAAAGTTGGGCCTGCGCGTGGGCAAGCCCAAGCTCCTCAACCTCCACATGATTAGACATGTTGCTACCTGGACATGGACATGTGGTTTGTGGCTTCAGTGGCCCTCCCAGCCATCCATCCCACTGTGCTGGCAGTCCACTCAGCAGGTGCAACTTACCTCTGATGGTTGCAATACCAGTCCATGGCCTGTGCTGTTGTGCTCCACATTTATAGTGCATCGCATGCAAATGGGCTGTTGCACAATGGTAATGACATGCAAATGTCCCCATTGTGCCTTGGATAGACTGATGAGCCAATATGCATATGACAGCTGAATATCTTGCTATTGCACATTGTACTATGAACTTGCTCCAGCTCATGTTGTGGCGCAATGCCATGATGTGCAGTGGGCCCTTTACAACATGCATGCACCATGGCATGTGCAACCGCCTATTCGCAGTGTGTGCTAGGAATGCTATGGGGCCATTGTACCCTATGCAACATGGACCCTATGGTGTTGGGCTATTGAGGCTGTGGTGCTGGGGCACTAATGGGGCCTATGGTGCTGGGGCACTATTGGGTCTATGGTGCTGGGGCGCTATTGGGGCTATGGTGCTGGGGCACTATTGGGCCTATGGCACTGGGGTGCTATTGGGCCTATGGTGCTGAGGGCACTGTTGGCCTATGGTGCTGGGGTGTTATTGGGGCTATGGCACTGGGCGCTATTGGGCCTATGGTGGTGGGGCACTACTGGGGCTATGGAACTGGGGCGCTATTGGGTCTATGGCACTAGGGCACTATTGGGCCCATGGGCATGGTGCCTTCATGGCCTATCATGCACCATGCATCATGTGCCCTATAGCGTCATGCGCACATTGCTCATGTTGACCCCTGACCCCCATCCCTACTTGCCCCTAGGACCCCTGTTCCACATGCCAGTGTGGCCACACCCACTGCACATTTCTGAAGATGCAATTGCCGTGAGGCAGCACATCTCTTGTGAGGCACTCATCTCATGTATGTTGTGCAAGTGCACTACTGGGCACCATTTGTCCTACTGCTTCACTGTGGCACTATGGTGCACTGTGCTGTTCCACATTCACAGAACTAGAGCCAGGTGGAAATGTAAACCTGGTGGCCCAGGTGGAGCCCCATGCTGCCAGCTTGATCAGGCAGGAGCCTCTACAGCATCCCAGGACAGAGGTGTGGCAGGAGATCGCCGATGGGCTGGGCCAGGTCACTGGTGTGCAGTGCACCAGGGAGCAGTGCCATCACCAGTATATTGACCTGGTCAGGAGGGACCCAGAGGCTGAGGACACTGCAGGCATGCGTCCACAGGGGGCCATGCCATGGCCAGGACGTGGGCTCAAACTGCGTCTACACATGATCACTGTTCCATGGGGCTGGCAGGGCTGCATGCCATGCCAGGAAGGGGCCTGTCATTGTGTGCCCTATGGCATGGCCTTGCCAGTCACTGGGTGCACTGTGCCACTGCCCTGCGGCCTTGCCCATCCAGGCACACTGTGCTTGGGGATGGGGGCAGTGGGCTCATGCTGTGGCTGTGTTCTGATGTGTGCCTGTCTGTGTTCATATCCTAGGACCTGAAGACTGGAGAAGAGTCAAGGTAGCAGGGTTGCCTGGCGGGCCACAGCAGGCCCTCACGGGCCCCTCCGGCTGGTGGTGCAGGACCCGAGTGCCCGGTGCGCACGGGACCAGTGTGTAGCACCATGGTGGGCAGGTAATCACTGTGCATTCCCACATTGTTGTGCAGGGTGGACGGTGGGGGTAGGGGTATGGCCTTGGCCTCCTGTGCCTTGCGCCATGGCAGCTGTGTGCAGTACATGGTGCAGTGTGCATGACACCGTGGGTGACCACTGCACATGTGTGGCAGCTGTTGGTGGGCTGGTTGTGCATCCAGATGCCACCAGTGCCACTGTGGTTCTGCTGCAGCACCATGCTACCTGCCTCCCACTGTGCAGTTGGGTGGCCCTTGGGCGGCAGTGTCCAGTTCTGTGCACTTCTGTGGCTTGCCGGGTTGGTGGCAGGCATAGGCCCACCCACTGTGGGTGGCCAGCGTGCCACTCCAGGGGCATGTGTTCCCACTATCCACTGTGCACAGTGGGGGCAAGGGTGCTATGGATGTGCACTGATCTCCTGTCCCTTCCTCTGCCATAGGTGTCCGGAGGATTCACGCCTGCCATTGTACTGTCATCTGCTGTGACAGATTATTCTGATCACATCCCATACCATGGAGATTGCAGATCAGATGAGGAGGATCTTGCTTCGGGACCAGTGCAGGGAGGCGCCAGGCGATGGCAGGCCATGGCCAGCCTTGAAGTTCTGTAGCTCCTTCCTGCCTCTGTCCTCCCTCCCTTCCCCTACCTTCCCCATCCAAGTGTACAGACCCTGTCTCCTGTCCCTTCCCTCTCCCCTACCCTCCACCTTGTTCTTGACTGTCTGATTCTTTTCTTCTTGTTTATCTTACATTATATTTGTTACTTGTTTACCGTCTGTGTCCGTGTCTGCTTTTCAGCTGACTAGTGGGTCATTGCTGCAGTGGTGTGGTGGGTGGCCGTGTGGTGTGAATGTGTCATTGTGTGGACCGTGCATGGTGGTGACATGCTGCTTGGTCAGTGGCTGTGTCTTGGAGTGGCCATGGGCTGGCTTTACAGGCTGTGTGGTGTATATGTTGGGTGCTATGTGCCAGGGTGTGGATTGCTGTTGTCTACAGCTGCCTCCATCCAGCAGGTGGTGGACAGTGGAGCTCACCCCTGAATGTCGGTGCCACCTGTGCCATGCATTCACTACCCAGGGGCTGGCTGCATGCCTGCACTCCATGGGCAGTGGTCACCTGTGTGCCATCTGTGTGTCCCTGCCAGTGTTCCTGTCCTGGTTCCCCTGCCTCCCACACTGTCCCCCCTCACCTTCCCTGATGCCTGGCTCTCTGCTGTGCCTGTGGCTGTTCCTGCTGTGCCTTGGCACATCTTCCTCTGCCCTTGCGCATCCCTGGTTGTGCTATGGTGCATTTCTGGTTGCTACCTGGTGGCCTCTCCTGCACCATGGCACCATGACTGTGATATTCAGCCATGGCGCTGGCCCATGTTGCAGTGCACAACCATTGAATATTGCAGTCACTGTGCCTAGCGCAGTTGGCTTGCACTGCACTGGGTTGTACTTGCCTTTGGTGCATTTCTCAATATCCAGCCCAAGGTTTGAAAATTAAAGCTATAATTTGTAGAACTAACAAAAGGAAAACATTTTTTTCCCAAAGAATGCTTGCAGCATAGAATGCCTTCCAGAATCTATAGTCAAGTGTAAAACTATAGCTTCCTTTAAGTCATCTCTTCACAAATACATGGGCAATAAAAATGTAGTATCACCACTCACAGGTGTTGAGCAAAATAGGTCCTCGGACCTACTGGCTAAATATTATCCTACGAATTCAGCAAATTGAAAAAACTGTGTTACTGCATCAGTAAGAGTTAAAAGCAACAAATTGGGGAAATTAAATGTTAGGATTGAGTCCCTAACCCTCTCCCATCCTCTACAGACTGACAGACACCGACATGTGCCATGGGTTCATCAGGCCCAACTCTCAAACTATTCCATGTATAAACAGGTTGACATGCTACAGTAAAGGAAAATAGGGTGAGTTAGGCCTGATGATACGTAACATACCCTGGCATCTGTCGGTCTGCCGGAAGAATAAATTGAGGATTGAGGCTCAATCCCTCTCAGTTTTGTCACTTTAACCCTAAATGATGCATTAACAAAGTTTTTGCAATGAATATCCTTACTTTTTGAAAAAGTGTAATATAGCTAATAAAGGGCACCACGCTCCAACCAAGTTGTCCATTTGCTTATAATGATATGTGCCTGTGGAGCACAGGCCCTACCTTCTCACTTACAAATTAAATACAAGCGATACAGCAGCCCTACAGGGCATAGAACACTTGAAACACTAATTTGCCAATATCTCAGCAACCACAGCAGCCATGAAAAATTCCAGTGTCACTGTAATCATGACAGTGAGACCTCCACAAGAGATACGTTGATAAAATCTGTATCTCATATCATTTCGAGATACTAGCAGTGAACAGTGCTGCATGTGCCACAGTTCAATGGATGCATGTAACTTAGGCATTTTAGGACATCTTCCAACCTGTTTTCAGCATGCCATGTTTTGGGACCCCACCACATGAACAATAACACTGTCATTTCACTATTCTATCCTGATAGTTGAGTTCGCACAGCAAATATGTCATTCTGTACCACAGCTGCAAAACCATATTTTGGGCAGGATGTGAAAAATAACAGCCATGTACTGTTCATGTGGAGGTGTAAAAGCATAATGTTGAAAACCAGGAGGAAAATATGAGAAAGTGGCGAAGTTATGAGCATGCCTTTAAACCGCACAATGCACGCCATAACGTGGACATTTTTGTGAATTTTTAACCAAATTTTCAACATGAGTTGTTTGGAAATCCTTCATGAACACTGGCACTGTGATTTTGTTAATCCATCCTAATTTGATTTTACACAGCGACGTGCCATTCTGCGACAGAGAAGCAAAAACATTTCAGGCTGGATGTGAGAAATGACAGCTACACTGTTCATGAGGAGGTGAGGAAAAATGGCAATCTTGAAAATCTGGAGTGAAAATATTGAAAATTGGTAAAGTTATGAGCGTGCATAAATACTCCACAATGCACTCGGTAGCACGTCCATGTTTTTTGCACCAAATCTTCAACATGGGCTTTTCACCTCTCCTCATGAACACTGGGACTGTCATTCTCATTAATCAGTCCCAAAAGGTGATTCTCATCCCAAAATGTGACTCCATGCAGTAACCATGAAGTCACTTTTCCGGATATGAATTAGCTATTTATGAATATCTATGGGCTTCTCATTAATATTGATGAACTGCTCATTAATGTTAGTGACCTGCTATTAATGAGCTGCTTATATATATATATATATATATATATATATATATATATATATAATATTCTATGCAAAAAAACTTTGTTGATGCATCATTTAGGGTTAAAACACAAAAAGTCAGGAAATGAGACCTTTAGAGTTGCCCCATCCCCCTCATGGACCGCCCATCATCCCAAGATTGACAGCTGATGGGGTGTGTCATTGAGTTATAAGGCCTAAATGTCATCTCATTCCATCTGTAACCATATTCACAAGGCACAGTAAAGAAGGATGGGGTGACATTTAGGCCTCACAACCCAATGACACACTCCATCAACTGTCAATTTTGAGATGATGATTGATCCTAGAAGGGGATGGAGCATCCCTAAAGGTCTCATTTCCTGACTTTTGTGTTTTAACCCTAAATGATGCATTAACAAAGTTTTTGTATAGAATTTCTTACTTTTGAGAAAGAATAGAAAAGTAGAAGTTGCAAGTTAGTGGGAGTGCAGCCTTGGGCCCCGGTTCCACCAACTTGCAAATTCGCCCAAGATAAGAGTTCAAGTACTGAATATCATATGTATTGCTGGCAGCACATATGGTTAGGAGTGTGGGGCCCACCACCTTGAAAGAAAGCAAAGTGTCAGTCATCACAGTGGCATAATTCAACACTTGTTTACATGTCATACACTTAACCACTACAAATTACCTCCATGGCAGTAATGCTAGGCACCCTGTAAATCTGAAGCCAGTACCACAATGCAAACGCCATATGTAAAACATAAAGTGTGTCATGCAATATGGGTGCAGCAAATGAATTTTCTAACACCTAAACACCATAATTCACATGGACAGCACATCCCCTCAACATGTTCCAAATTTCAATGTAAAAGACCAAACTTTTCCAAGGTATAAAATGTGAAAGTTTCAGATTTGCATTCATCACACTGGCAGAATTCTACACCTATTAACATTTTACACACCTAACGACTGAAAAGTACATTTATGGCAGTAAGGCTAGCTACCCTAGTAATTTAAAGCCACTACCACCATGGAAACGCTGTCCTAAAATGTAAACTGCCTCATGCAATTTATTGTTTAACACCTAAGTACTGTAATTCACATCTACAGGACATGCCGTCAACACCATCAAATTTCAAGTTAAAAGACCAAACCATTTCTGAGATATTTAATTTGAAAATTGTTAAAATTGTGCTATCTGGTTCCACCCAATCTGGCCATCTAGTCACTCTCTCAGGATCAAAGATCGTGATCAAAGACTCTCATGATCAAAGAATTTGCTGGCTCATGATCAAAGAATTTACAGGCTCACAATCAAAGAATAAAAAATGTTAAAAATTCTTTAGAGAAAATACATGAAACCACGGCCATGACTCAACAGAATAAAGGCCCCTAAGCCGATCCCACCTAGTTGACCCTTAGAAGTGCCCCATGTGCTGAGAAAATTAAATTTTTCATGTAGCCATCTAGACGCACCTCGTGATCAAAGATCGCGTCAAAGAATCTCGCGATCAAAGAATTTGAAGGCTTGCGATCAAAGAATTTGCAGGTCGTGTTCAAACAATAAAAATGTTAAAAGTCAATTCTTAGGCAGAAATGCATGAGACCACAGCCATGCCTTGATAGAATGAAGCCCCCTGAGCAAACCCCACCCTCATTTGGCTTAATAAGCCAACCCTGATCTGAGAAAATTAATTTTTTCAAGTGGCTATCTAGTCACATCCTCGCGATCAAAGATTGCGGTCAAAGAATCTCGGTATCAAAGATTTTTCAGGCTTGCAATCAAAGAATTTGCAGGCTGCGATCAAACAATAAAAATTGTAAAGTAAATTTTTAGGCAGAAATACATGAAACCACAGCCATGCCTCGATAGAATGAAGCCTCCTGAGCAAAATCCACCCTCGTTTGGCAATAAGCCACCTCTGACCTGAAAAATTAATTTTTTCAAGTGGCCATCTAGTCATGCCCTCGTGATCAAAGATCGTGGTCCAAGAATCTCGCAATCAAAGAATTTGCAGGCTCACGATTAAAGATTGTTTGAGAGCCATGATCAAAGAATAAAAAGTTAAAACTCTATTTTTGACCATTTTGAAAGAAACCACAGGCATGGCTTGATAGAGGAAAGATCCCTGAGCAAACCCACCATAGTTTTACCTCAGAAGTCCCCAGGCACAGATATTTGAATTTTCTGACTGCAAACTAAAACAAGATGGCAGCAGCCATCGATCAAAGAATTCCTCATGATCTAAGATTCTTTGATCATGAGCCTCAAATTCTTTGATCGTGAGGTGGGACTAGATGGCCAAAACCCCTCTTCTTTCACAAAATAAACATATAAATTTCCCTTTGACTTACAATGGGAAATTAAAACTTTAATAACTTTTGAATGGATTAATATTTTTTCACCAAATGAAGAGTGACATATTCCTTGACCCACACTCTTTCACTAGCGAAGTTGCAGAGCAGCATGCCAACGATGGCTGCACAACACCATGGACAAAATCAAAAAGCTGCCCAAATAACTGGTGAAAAGTGCATTTTCAGCATTTTGGTGTGCAAAACTGTAAGCCAACAAAATAAAATTTGGCAGATTAAGAGATCTGCCATGCCCCACCACGCATACCAAATTTAATGCAAATCCATTGAAAGGGTCCAAAGTTATTAACAAGCAACATTCTGAGTTTAACATAGAAGAGGCTTCTAACCGTAAATATATAGGGTGTGACCACGCCTCTATAATATATTCAATGACCGAGCATGCTGACATGCTACAGTAAAGGAGAATGGGGAGATTTAAGCCTCATGACCCCAATGACACCTAAGGCATCTGTCAGACTGTGGAGGATTGGGGTGGTGTGTGAAGGGGTTAGGGTTCAACCCTAATGTATCATTCCTGACTTTTTGCTTTAACCCTAAATGAAGCATTAATACAGTTTTGCATACTTTCCTTACTTTTTGAAAAAATGTAATATTAGTAGTAAAAACATGTATTGCAGAAAGCAGAGCCAGCTCCCACCAAGTTACCAATTTTTGCATAACAATATGCATCTGGGCCCACGCTCCCCTTGTGAAAGCTACAGAGCCATGCAGCAGCAGCTCTATAGGGCACCAAACCTTTGTAACAGTAATTTGCACATATCTTGGGAACTGTAAGAGTTAAAAAAGTATTCTAGCAACATTTTAATTGTGACAGTAAGTACTTCACACAACATCGAAGACCGTACCCATATCTCACATCTTTTCTGAGCTATGGTCACCAAAAGCACTGGACAGGCACTCTTTCAACCCTTGTGACAGGACTTTCACAATATCTCATGAACAGTGCAATGTACAAACAAAATTCCACTGCAGGCTTACTCTACAATGTCAAATCTTCTTCCAATGGATAGAGGTGATCTAAGCCAGCTGTAGCAAAAGTCTGTATCTCGCCTCATTTCTGAGATAACGGCACCAAAATCATGACACAGACTGCAATGTAATCCTATGGAAAAAATGTCAATGATGTCATTGAATAGCTCTGCAACAAATTATTTTCCCAACACCTAAACAGCATAGTTCACATCTCTATGACATCCCCTCAATGCCCTGCAAATTTCAAGTAAAAGACAAAACTGTTGTTAAGATATGGTCATGTCAATTTGGGCCATCTGGTCTTTCTCATTAACATTTCAAAATACATATACATTTTCCCATAGGATATAATGGGAATTTCAAATTATAATAACTTTTGAACACATTAATATTTTTTCACCAAACAAGAGCAGCATGGTCCTTGGCTCAAGCTCTTTCTACATCCCCAGTTTAGGACCACTAGCCCATAGTGTCCGTGCAGCTCCACAGACAAAAAATGCGCAAAAGTAGCTAAAAGTGCATTTTTTGACACTTCGCTGCACAAAACCGTGTGCTCAACTGAAATGAAATTTAGTAAATCAAGAGATCTGCCACACCAGACTGTGCATGTCAAATTTTGTGCAAATCTGTTGAATGGTTGCAAAGTTATTAACGTGCAAAATGTGAGTTTTAACATTAAAAGTGCCTACCACAATGCAAAACGTTATACCCAAAATGTAAAGTCGTCACACAATATCTCTGCAGCAACCTAATTTTCCAACACCTAAATACCATAAATCACATGTAGAGGCATTCCTCAACACACTGAAAATTTCAATTTAAAAGACCAAACCATGTTCGAGATATAACATTTTAAAGTTTGAGATTTTCATTGGTCAGTGGCAGAATTCCACACCTGTTTACATTTACACACCTAACAACTGAAAAGTATGTCCATGGCAGTAAGGCTAGCTACCCTATAAATTTCAAGCCACTACCACAATGCAAAATGCTGTTACTAAAAGCGTAAAATTAAGCCACACCATATCTTCGTAACAAATATGACGTTCTGATACATAGGAACCATAATTCACATCTACAGGACATCCCTCAACACAATCTAAATTTCAAGTTAAAAGACCAAACCATTTCTGAGATATTTAATTTTAAAAGTTGTTAAAATTGGGCTATCTGGTCCCTCCAGATCTGGTCATCTAGTCCCTCCTCGATCAAATAATCTTTGATTGTGAGCCTGCAAATTCTTTGATCGAGAAGCACTCTGGATAGGGGTTGATATTAATCCTTTCACAGAAGAAAGGGTTCTGAAAGAACTCTCTTAAAACTGAAGGTGGGTAAAGCAATGGGGCCTGATGGGATTCACCCAGAATTTTAAAAGAATTAAGGGAAGAACTAGTAACACCACTGACTACCCTTTTAATAAATCATGGGAGGATGGGTGGTACCTGGGGACTGGAGGAGGGCAGATGTGATTCCCTTTCACAAAAGTGGGAGCAAGACAGAGGCAGGAAACTATAGACCTGTCAGTTTGACTTTTGTGGTAGGGAAAATGATGGAATCACTTTTGATATAGCAAACACTGTAATTGTTGTGGATAAATTATTGATATTTGGGTTTGTGTATAACTAAAATTAATCAATATTATATTGAAACTGAAATTATGTATGTATGTCTGTTTATGTGATGTTATGTTAATTGTGGATTCAATTGCAAAGAGATAATTTAATCTCAATTTGAAATCCAATAAAGTTTGAAAG